>JAVHZZ010000004.1:27402494-30189994 GCA_036250195.1 Mixophyes australis | reverse complement strand
TGTGTAATCCAGTGGGAGGGACCTTGATTGATATAGGAGGCTGCACTTCCTGTTCTGGTTCATTCCACAGCACAAGATTGCCTGGGAAGGAAGACATCAGAGAGAGAGAGCGGATAAGTACCTGTTTCTTTTCCTATCTTTGCCTTTTCCCTCTCCTTTTCTTGTCAGCTTTTCCTCCTGCCCTCTGTGTTCAATCATTTCCTCCTGCCTTCCCTTGTTTCTCTCCCTCTCCTTCACCTGTTTCTTTTTTCCCCTGTTTATTCCCCCCTTCCCCCCCTTTTTTCCTTTAGTTAATTTTTTGTTCCTTGTCCGTTTTCTCCCCTTCATTTTAGCTTTCTCCCCCACCAGCGTTTCCATCATGCCCCGTCCACGCCGCCTCACCTCCCGCCCTGTCCGTTACAGGTCCCCCTCTCCCCGGAGCACTGAGCGCCATTTTGTAAGCCCCACCCCACCCCCTTCTCTCCCGGCGGCGGCCGCGGGTCCCCCTCCTCCTCCACAGCGTGAGTCCAGTATTCTGGCTCACGCTTCCTCACCAGGGTCCTCTGGCACAACGGTGCTTGATAGCGGGCGGCGGGGTCGCTCGACCCGGCCGGCGGCAGCATCTGGGTCGCGCATGCGCAGACCCAGGCCGCCAGCCTGCTCTGCTGTGGTCTTCTCAGCCAGCGGCAGCGGTGGGGGGATATGCCTGAGGGTGCCCCTGTGTCACATACAGCTGGAGTCATGCCTGCATCAGCCCAGGCTGCATATGTTTCCACATCCAGGGGCAGTGCTGGGGAGGGTAGAGTGGGGGTAGGTAGCGGCCCGCTGGTTGAGGAAAGGGGATCCGGCTTGGGGGTGTTTATCCAGTGCCCCATCACACCACCCATCTCGGCCCGCAGGGGGGACATGCAGATCCATAATCCCCCTGCCCCTCATCAGTTGCATTTCCCGCCCAGCCCCTTTTTACCCCACAGTGGCAGGGGTTCTTCTTGGGGGGCTCATTATGGGGGGGCTCCTTTGTCTGACATGGGCCCATTTAGACCATACACACCGGGGACGGACAGGGTCCAGAGTGTCAGGCTGGGACAAAGGCACGTGGGATCAGATAGGCCCAGTAGGGGGAACATGGAAGTTTTTGGGGACAGCCCCTCCGCGCCTGTGAGGCCCTCTCTTTCCCGCCACGTTCTTCCAGCAACAGGCGAGTGGACGTACAGGTCCCGGCGGGCCCCATCGCCGTCTGGAGCGTATGCCAGCACCAGTCAATGTAGGCCAGGTCCCACGCGAGATAATCTAGCATATGATAACCATCATTCCAGCGGCGGTAATACGTCTCAATGGTCCCCTCCGAGGCGCACCCAGTCCAGACCAAGTGGGTTTTTCGAGGAACCATACCGGGCCCCTTACGACGAGGTCCCCCCTCAGCGTCGGGTCATATCGGGGGGTTACTATAGCCCGTCACCTATTTTGCCTTCCAGATTAGATCCCTCTGGCCCAGCCTTGGGATTGGCGCGGCGGCGACTGGACTACCTTCCCAGATCTCAGCTTACTGCTCCACTTTGTGTTTCAGAGCCTGTGGTCGCGAACCAGGAGATGAGGGCTGTCGGTGGAGGTCGTTCCGGATCCGAGTCTCGAGACCAGAGGTCGGCAGGGATTTGTGTGGAACCAATCCCGGGATCAACAGATGCCCAGCCGGGGTCAGCCAGTGTTGTGGAGGCATCAGTCGCGGCCGGGAATCCTGCTCCTCATGGTGAGTCCGTTTCTGGTACCACACACGATGTACAGTTGTTAGGGTCACCAGTTCTTTCCACGAGCATTGGTTCCTCAGATTCGGGCGATAGGCCCAGAAAACTCATCAAGCTATTGGAAACTAAATTGCTAGGTAAACCCAGCAAGCAAGCACCGCAGTCGGGGGGCGAAGACCGGATGGTGGCTAGGAGTGATTTAGGGCAGGTTGAAACCCTAGAGATAACCCACGGTATTAGGCCGAGTGTACGGGATAGGATTAGACGCGGAAAGTATGTGGACATGTTCGCCCTGACAGGGGAGGGAAAGTAGGCTCTTGCCGCGGCTTGTGTAAGGTCCGGCATGGGGGAGGATAGGTTCAGATTGTTTACTAGATGGTCGAATTCCTTCTCTATTTTTGCTACTATTTACCTGGAAACTAGGCCTGGCGAGCAGGATGAGGTGTGGAGATATATGCATCTTATTAGCGGGATGGCGTTAAAAGATGGCCCCTCAATCTGGGGAGCATATGACGAGCCCTTCTGCAGGCGGATGAGCGGTCGCGAGAAGCTCCCGCTGGGGTCAAAAGACATAGACATCTGGCTGGAACTCATGAGACCGAGCAGTCAAGGGGCCGAGGGTTACACGGGCAGGAGGTTTCAAGGGCCGGGAAGGGTTCAAGCAACCCTCCCCACAAAAGGTCGATGTTTTTGATTTCAATGCAGGCGCCTGCCAGCGAGGCACATCATGCCGATTTAAACACAATTGCACGGCATGCGGAGGTCAGCATCCAGCCACCGAATGTGCAAAGGCCCGACGGAGTGGGGGTAGTGGAAGAGGTGCAAACCCAGCTGTGCCGAGTCAAGGGTCCATCGCCAATTAATTTGGCTGAGCTGGACAAATGGCTCGCTTGGTTCCCAGATAGAGACACCGCTTCTCTCATACATGACGGTTTTCACATAGGTTTTAAATTACCAGTGCAGGGCAGCATTTCTACGGCGACGCCGATCAATTTGAAATCGGCGCTCGCTCTCCCGGAAGTCCTAGACACTAAAATCGCGAAGGAGGTTGGTCTGGGTCGCATGGTGGGCCCTTTCCCGCTTCCTCCCATTCAAAATCTTATTCTGTCCCCGGTAGGGGTAGTACCCAAAAAGACAGCGGGTAAATTCAGGTTTATACAGCACTTGTCGTACCCGGCTGGTCTGTCAGTGAACGACGCTATAGACGCCACCCTTAGTTCCGTAAATTATCAATCGTTTGAATCCGCACTGGCACTGGTGCAGGAATGTGGGAGGGGAGCCCTGTTAGCTAAGATCGACATTGAGTCGGCTTTTCGGTTACTGCCCCTTCACCCGGAGTCGTATCGATTCATGGGTTTTCGGCATCGTGGTGGATACTATATCGATCGCTGTCCGCCTATGGGATGTTCGATATCCTGTGCGCTATTTGAGAAGGTCAGTGGCTTCTTGCATTGGTGCATTCAGGCGGGAACGGGGTGTCGGTGGATCGCACACTATCTTGATGACTTCCTAGTTATCGGGCCTCCTGATTCCACTTGTTGTCGGGATACGCTTTTTTCCACTGAGGCTCTCTTTAGGGTGCTAGGCGTTCCCATTGCCGCGGATAAAACGGAGGGTCCAGCCACGTGTCTCTCGTTCCTTGGAATTGAGATCGACACGGTGGCCGGGATTTGCAGGCTCCCAACTGATAAAGTGTCCAAGATGTGCGAAGCTATTGCAGAAGCGTTGGAATCCAGCTCCAGCCCGCTCAGACAGGTTCAGTCCCTGTTAGGGAGGTTCAACTTTGCCTGCCGTGTGATTCCCATGGGTAGAGTTTTCTGTAGAAAGCTACAGAGAGCCACTGCAGGGAGGAGCAGGCCGCATGCGGCCGTGCGTCTCTCTAGGGTCATCAAGGACGATTTGCAGATTTGGCTCACCTTCCTCAGTGATTTCAACGGGACACGAATATGGCATTCACCACCCGTAACAAACGTTAATATTGACCTGTTTACGGATGCTTCCGGAGCATGCGGCTTCGGTGCTTACCTGGACGGGCATTGGTGCGCGGAAAGCTGGCCGGAGGAGTGGCATAGGGTAGGAATTACCAAAAATTTGTTGGCCTGGAGCTATTTCCTATTGTCGTGGCAATTGAACTGTGGGCGTCCACGTTGCGGGGGAGGCGCATAGTTTTCTGGTGCGACGATTTGGGGGTGGTCCAGTCGATCAATAAACAAAGCACATCCTCCCATCATGCAATATCTCTGCTGCGCCACCTAGTGTTGCGCTGCCTGCAGTACGATATTTCTTTCAGGGCTAGACATGTACCAGGGGTGCAAAATAGTTTGGCCGATGCTTTGTCCCGAGGACAATGGAGCAAGTTTCGTAGTATGGCTTCACAGGCGGACAATGTTGGTATTCCGTGTCCCTCTTGTGTTTGGCAGATCATCAAGCTGGCATAAGGGGGGGGGGGGGGGGGGGCTCGTAGAACAGGCGGTAGCCCCTTCCACCCTGAGGACGTATCAGGCATCATGGAGACGGTGGTCACTATTCAGCGGGCAATAAGATCAATCTGAGGCAGGTCAGCGTGATGCTATGTTAGCATTTATGTGGGAGAGCTATTCCAAAGGGGAATCTAGAGCCTCTATGGCGTCTACTTTGGCGGGGATATCTTTCATGGCCAGGCTGCAAGGTTACACGGATGTCACAAAGGGGTTCATGATCAGTAAGGCCCTAAAGGGGTGGGCCAGGGCTAGACCCTCGCAGGCGGATGCGCGCTTGCCTATCACCAACAATATTCTGGACCAGTTGATAGGGACCCTGGGAGGGATTGCAGTTGATGAATATGAGAAGACCTTATTTAGCACTGCGTTCTCTATGGCTTTTTTCGGTGCTTTTCGGGTATCTGAATTGGTGGCTAAATCCAGGGGGCATCAAGAGTCAGGTTGGAATGCAGAGCATGTCAGCTTATGCGGAGGGGTGGTTTCATGTAAAATAATAAGTTCTAAAACTGATCAGAGTGGCAGGGGAGCATGGGTTCAGTTAAATAGGCAGCCTAATGGTAACATCTGCCCGGTTAATTTAGTGTCACGGTTTATGAATATGAGACCTCAGGCTCGTTTGTTTTTTATGTCACCATAACGGCATGCCCATGACGAAATATCAATTTCGGCCATTATGCAGAAGTCCCTACAGCCATTAACTCTAGACAGTTCTATGTACGGAACGCATTCGTTCAGGATCGGGGCGGCCACGTCTGCTGCTTTGGCGGGATCCTCCACTGAGACGATAAAAGCTCTGGGCCGCTGGAAATCCACGGCTTATAAATCTTATGTCAGGATTGACAATGTTGATGTTTAAATGTTTTGTTCCACTAATCAAAAGGTTGCCTTGCAGTTTTTCTTTTTCTACAATTTCACTCTCTTATTGTTACCCTAACCACCCCCACTGCCCTCCCCTACCCCACCTTCTCCCTCCATTTGGTGGGCTACCCTGGGCTTTTCCGCTCGTCGCTTTGAAGCGGGGGCGCGAAGGGATTTTCACCCGGGTTTCCCTGGGCGTAAGTCCTGATTAGTGGTGTGCTGCCGGGGTTTTTCCGGGTGTTGTTTACCTTCGTCTGGGTGGCCTGCTCCCCATTTGTGTTCCTCTTCCCTGATCCCCCTCTGTTGTACGGTTTTCCCCTATACTATCCTTCTCATGCTTTTATGCTATGCCTGGCCTGTCTTCCAAATTATGGTGGCATGTTTGTAACAATGTTTTTCTGATTCCAGGTGATGGTGTTACAACTAAGGTGTGGTGTGGATCATGGGTCATTCCTTTGTGTTCTGGGCCGCTGGACACCCCAGGTCTAACAGTATGTCGAATCACGAAGGCACCGTAATAAGATGGTTGGGTAGAAGGGGATTAGGTTGGCCTGATTTGGTTCCATGGTTGGCGAGGCTAATTAAACAGCATGGCCCGCCAAATATTTTAGTAGTGCATGCGGGAGGCAATGACCTGGGGAAAGGAAAGTCTCTGGAGCTCATTATTTCGATTCGGGAAGACCTTAGGCAAATTCACGAGGCATGGCCACATATCATCATTCGTTGGTTGGCATTAATCCCCCGGCTGGCTTGGAGAACAACTATCCCCTTAAAAAAGATGACAGTTATGGTCAGGAAACTGAATAGCGCCATTAGGAAAGTAGTGCGGTCCATGGGAGGTGTAGTTATCAATCACCCGGGATTAGGGGTAGAGTCACCTCAATGTTTTAGAAGTGATGGCGTACATCTAAAGGAGGAAGGTATGGGGTTGTTTATAGATAGCATTTGCGGTGGAGTTTCGGCGTGTTTAGATTAGTGGTGGCGGGCTGCGGCGTCTGTGGGGCGCAGCGGGGTAGGAAGGCACTGCGTTCAGCGGCTGATTTGTGGGCGCACTGGTAGTTGTCGTAGGTCACTGCCCCCCGTTGAGGCACCAGTAACTCCCTTTTTGGCCCTTCGGTGAGGAGGGTCCCTGTTCGACTCGGTGAGGGAGGGCAGAGTGAGTTTTAAAGGGGGCAGTCACTCTGACGCCAACTCAGCGCAAAAGTTATGTTGGGATTTGTTCCCCGTGGTGGTGGACGTACGGCGGTTTGCGCCAGTCCACACGTGATAGTGTTTGTCAGCTTGAGAGTTGTTTCGCAGTGCCCTTTCTCCGCCACCATAGGTCTAGTTAAAATTAAAATCATAATAAAATTTCTGGCAATTTTTAATAACTTATACAAGTCTCTGTGTGTTTATTTGCATGCAAAGGTTTAGAATTATAAGGTTGATGTAAGGTTTACGGAACATACACGGTGAGCCCTTTATTAATAATATATGATTTCCTTCCTTTGAAATCAAGGGAGTAACGTCGGCGTATCTAAATATATTTGGGGGTAAAAGGTAAAAAAGTTCCCTGACCCCTGTTCTAGGGGATCAACTAAGTAATAATGGCAATGTACAAAATATCTCCTAGTGATACAGCTTAGGAATGTGAGCTGTGTTTTCTACAAATCATATTGATCTATGTACTAACAGGGCATTGCTGGTACCTGTGCCAGGGAAGCACATCAAACACAACCAGTCATATTCAACCTATTTGTAATTATTCATTTGGTATCCTACGCATATTTCCCTGATAAAACATCAGCAATAAATTGAGATATAATACTTCATAACCCATGTGTTTTTAAATGTTTTTAATATTTCACTTTAAACATATAAATATGGGTATATAGAAAAGTAAATTTTAAGTTTCATTTTTGTCTGGGTTGGATATAAGTAGACTTAGATATGGATCCCTTATACAACCCCCCAAATAATTATTATTGCCTTAGCAGAGCCTCTTATGAACAGTCGTTTTTTTTTCTTGTGATATTTTCAGAAGACTCATTATGATAAGCTCCGTCCCTTGAAAGATGAGTCATGACCACACTAATTGGTGTAATTAACGCAATGATAATCTTGTCTGTCCATGGCCGTTGGAATTCACCGGAGAATCCTCCAGGAGGGGGTTTCACAGCTATGCACAGAATTGAAGGATGTTCTACCATGTCTCCTTGGCACTTAGTTGCTGGTAGCTATTATAAATGTGTAACTGTCAATGCATATGGGTGTAATGCATGGGGGTAGTTTGTGCATGCTTAATTATTTAATTGTATTGTACTTTTTGTTTTCTAATGTGTCCCTTCACTATTCTGATTAGGTGGAACCATATCAGGAAAATGGTGACGATACAGCCCTAAATGGAGTCCGTTTACATTGTATTAACGAAAATAACTATACAGCTACTGTCCAATCCGTCACAGGCTTGTAAGTGAAGAGCCGGCTTCATGTCTCATGGTTAGATACACACAACTTTATTTATTTCAAATATTCCTTATTGTCCTTTCAAATCATAAAGGTCTCGTGACCCTTGGCCCATTGTAGATTTCATCCTAACCCCGCATTATTACTGTTTTGCAATTGGCTGTTCTAGCTGAGACCTAGCAAGCAATTAGCCAGGTCAACAGGCTGTAGCTCTCATAATCAGCAAGGCTAACAGTCCGCAGAAGGCCACTAATAGTTAAAATCCTTCAAGTTGTAAATCTGGACGCTTATGGATGCTAAAGTACCTGAAGGGATTAAGTTCCTCTTAGACATGGGATCTTCCCTGGGTACTACTTCGTAGTTGGTGACATTTGGGGTGGGGGTAGTTACATGATGCTCTTTGGAGATCCCGCATTTTAGTTAGTCAATCTACTTTAAAAGCAGCCGGTCCCTTCCCTGAGCTACTGGCACACTTACAATGCAATTATTTAGTAACTCTTTTATGCTTTAATACTCTTATTTTATTTATTTATTTATTTATTTATTTTAAACCAAGTGTTTATTAATGGTCAAATAGGATATACAATGCAATTTGAATACATGTTATATCATACAGAATACAATCAATACTTTAAAGGTAAAGAGCTCTCCGTGCATCGGAGAGGGAATAGGTCATATTCTATTAGACGATGTAAAAGAAAGACCAGTATATTTTTATATTATAAAGGAAGAGTAAGAAAAGAGAATAAAGAGAGAAAGATAGAGAGAGATAAATGATAAAGAAATAGGTAAAGGAGGAGAGTGGGTGGCGTGGCAGGAATCACCCCAGAATTAGATGTAGTAAGTAGAGAAGGGGAAGGGTTGTGAATGGGTAGGGGGTATGACTAAGTAAAGAGGGAGCGGTATTAGAAGTAAGACATCTATGGGTCCCAGACCTTGTTAAATGATTTGGCGGAGTTCAGTATAATGCTAGTCATGTATTCCATCCGATGAGTTTGCCAAATCCTATTAGTCACAATGGTAAGTGAAGGTAAAGTGACCTGTTTCCATTCAATGGCAATTTGACATGTGGCCGCAGAAATAATGTGGCGAGCAAGTTTATTTTGGTGTCTATTGGCCATGGGAAACCCGAGGGGTAGAAGGAAAAATTTAGGGTCGAGGGGTAAGGAAATTTGGATCACCGTTTCCATCAAGGATTTAACTTCACGGCAGAAGGGGATCAATTTTGGATAGTCCCACCATATGTGTAAGCTCTTATTTTATTTTTTATTTATTGTACTTTACTGTTATGTATCTGCGAATAAAGGTTTAAAAATCAACAAAATTATTTGCAAATAAAGTAAATACTGTTCCACAACTTTGCAAGAGCCAAAATTTGGTCTCATCCAGCACTGACAGTTTTTATCTTCTTATCTCTACAGATGGGGCAATTGGGGTCAAATACATTTATGTAGTCATGGCTGCATTGAGGCATACCAGCTAAAAGTGGAATCATCTCAGGATGATGGAGATGACACTGCTGCCAATAACATCAAGATTCAATGCTCCAGCGGGCAGAAGTTGGAGGCAGTTGGAGGCTCTTTGGGAACATACGGATCATGGAGCAAGGTTTGCGAGTACTGCGTCTGTGGTATTAGAACCAAGGTGGAGCCACCCAGGGGAAAAGGAGAGGATACCGCCCTCAATGATTTGAGGATGTATTGCTGTGATGAGTGATAACAAAGGATATTCAATTGTCTATACATACTTTTATTTATGGATATCTTTAGTGGTTGGACAGTCTAGACTTGTGCCAATTAGTACCAAGTGTGAAATGGTGGATTAATGAATATTGGAATTTCTGGTTTGCTTCTAATATTTAAAAATAAATAAAAGCCTGAATGTTTAAATAATGTAAGGAAATTTCAGTGTTCATAGCTGAATGGGAACATTTTAAAAATGGTTCTGTTCATGTGATTACATAATAATAAGATTCTGTACTGGTTGTACAGAGCTTCGTATTACTCATCAACAAATCAGCAGTCGGACCTTTGTAGGTAACACTATAGAGAGCTCCCAAAAAGTACATCCACCTGCAGTATAAATGTAAATGCACACAGTCCCAATATTCACAGGGCAGTCACAATTTTTGGCAGCGAGAGAGATGCGGTCTGATGGAAAATAGGTGTGGAATTTTCAGAAATGTCATCGTTTTGGACAGACATGGAACTGGTTTTGGTGAGTGTATTGATTGTAGGTTTCTCTGACAAGCTCCTTGTTGCTTCCGTGGCGCGACCTGTGAGGAGAAAAATTGGGGAGGGGTGGGGGGGGGGGGGTGAGACAGAGAGAACAGGCAAGACAGTATACACGATAGCGGCCGGGAAATGTTTATAGCTCCTTTTGCAGTGTTGGTCTATAGCTCCTTTGCCTTGTTTATAGCTCTAGTGCCGTGTATACTGTGGGGATACTAGGGGTTCTAAGACTGGGAGCTCTTGGGGATGGGGCGGGCAAGGGGATTAAATTGCCCTGTTCGAAGCTTGTGGTTAGAGCTTTGCAGAAAATCTGCTAATTGTTATCTATGCTTGCTTTTCTTAAATAAATATAATGATATGTATGGCTATAGGGTGACTGTGCAAGCTTTAATCTCTTTAAAATATAAATTTGGTTGGGTTCCCTTTAAAGGGATACGGTGTAGGGATTGGCAGGTTGTGTGGGTTATGTGGGTTTGAAGAGATGTCTCTTAAGGAGAATTATTGATGGATACCTAAGGGGAGTATAGGGGTATATGTGGAGTTGAGTGCAGTGTATGGGCTTTACACGTGTAGGTGGGTGGATCTTGACAGGTTGTTATAGCGTTATTTGCTTTTTGCTCTAAAAAGGGTAGTTATTGTATAATCCTTGGTCCTTTACCATGAGTGGGCGGGTGGCTGATGTTATAGATGTTAAACCGTAGCGTTGGACGAGCGGTCGGGGTGGCTGCGGCCCAGCGACTTTCTCCCTGTGTCCTCACTTCCGGTTTGTAGGTTTGGAACGCACAGGCGCCTGTGTGTTCCACTGCAGAGCTGGGTTCTCCGCTCGTGCTGTTTCTCGATTTTTGTGTGATATGCCTGTCTTCGGGGAGCTTAATACTTTGTGGAGCTTTTCCGAGTGTAGGCAGGTCTCTTGAAGTGTTCAAATCCAACCCGTTTCATCCGGGCGGACTTCGTCAGGGATGCCTGACGTAAAATATAGAAATGAACACGATAGAGGTGTCAGTTATGAAGGTGGAGATTATAAGAGAAGTGTTCTCCATGTAGGTAGATTTTTTTCGAACATTATTAGCTGCAAAGTTCCCAGATGTTTACACCACTACAGAAGTGTTTAAACTTTGCCACAACATTCAATGCAAGGTCTATTGTTGTACCTTATCGCATCTTACAGAGGACGTGTATCATTGTACACAAACAAATAATATAATTAACACATTATTATTATTATTATTATTATTATTATTATTACTAGTATTATTATTGTTATTATCATTATATTATTAATTGTCATGTCTATAGTCTATTGAACAGGAACATCCGAGGACTAGTACTAATTCTGCTAATTAAAAAGTTAATCTAAGAAATTCTCAGACAGGGTCCTCTAAAAAAAAAGTTAAATATCTTCCCCAAGGCAAAACCACGACTGGTTCAAAGCATCAGGGAAAGCATGTTGAGTGGAGTTTTCACTTAAAATAGAAAATAGCCAACATCATATTCACCACCCACAGTGGCAAGAAAAGACGGAGGTCATGGACACTTTTTATTAATACTGGTCCTGCTTCACCTTATAATAGAGTGTCCCGTGCCAAGGTGAGTGTCCTCCAAGGTCATTGCACTCTCAGAGTGCATCACCATCTAGCTCTACTGTATAGATTCATCACCCTCAAAACAAGCCCTTCAAAAAATCAGAAGAAGAACACCCAGGGTGAAGAAAAAAATTGGACCTTCAGGTAAACCTGCGGAGAGTCTAAGAGTGTCTTTGAGTTGTACATCTGATAGTTACGTATGATACTGTAGAGCAGAATCACACCCTTCCCCAGTATCTCAAGTTCTCAAGCAGATGGAAATGTCAGGATGTCTAAATATTTGGAAATTGAGAATCCTATTTTAAAAGTTCCTCCTATGATAAAGCTTGAGGGGGATGAGGACGGAGATGATGATGATGACTATGATGATACATGTGCTGAGCTTGCACAAGGTAATGAAGATAATGTTGATTGTGCTGAACTACTACTGCATGCCACAGATAAACTCATTGTCATGACTGGCCAAAGATAAACAAATCCACCTCTTACATGTGGAATTATTTTGACCCAAATCAATACAATATATGTCAATGTATCTGAGACATTTCTCAGGCTAAAGTAAGTTGAGATAGATATCTAGGAACCTCTATCCTTTCTTGACATTTTAGCAAGTCCATTCCATGCATTTTACAAGCAAAAAAATCATGTATAATAACACGTAAAGCAGCATAAATTACAGTCAGCAACACCCACATCGTTCTCATCATTATCAAGTTATGCAAAGTTGACATTACACCTCTCCTAAGACAGCTATGTCTTCTCAAGAAGAATCCCTGGTTGCTAGGGCTGTTACTGAGTCGAACCTCTGTCACTAAGGGGAATATCATTGTCTTGAAGTGAGGGGTCATGATACAACGTGTAAACTGCAATTGACTGAAGAATAATCCTTTGCAAGAAAAGCCAAGTGTGGAAGCCAGAATCCTATGGCACAGCAGATCACTCGAGCCATGGCTATTTATGCAGCTGAAGATGCCGTCTTATGAAAGAAGGAGTCTCATAAGTTTTGATGGAGAGAAGAATCACGTTTGTTGATTCTCGGGTACACAAACCACTGAGCCTTAATCAGATCATAAGGCAAAGATTATACATTTTCACATAACTTTTTTAAGCAATAATCTTGGGTTCCTTCGCAGAGGGGCATTTAACCTTGCCATTTATATTGAATAAATATTAATTACGTTCACCTTTACCTTAAGGATGTGCCTCTCTGACTTAAACGTAACAAGAAGAGGCATACACATTTGTCGAAGTCAGCAAATTGGATAAAGTCATTTCAATTAATATCTAGCAAACTTGATTGTTTTTGTCTGAAATGATGCGTAGAGCACGCTACGGTGTGGAAGGGCGTATCCAGCCGCAACACGTGACAATAGCAGGTTTTACACTTTTGCTCACATTCACACGAACATACACATTTGTAATTAGAACACATTAATTGTAGTTGCAACACATTGTTATGCACGTTTTGTCGCTATCCAATAACGATTGTCAAATCTCAATTTGTGTTTCCAACGCACAAATATTTATTCTCAAAAAGTATCAGAATAATTCAAGCGAAATAATAATAAGTACAGCCGTTACTTATCGCAGGCGCTCTGGATCCAGTGAACAGTCATTCAGGTCTGAAGTCTGTGGTTAAAATGACTGAACACTAGATGAAAAGCTCCTGCTTATATGCAGACAGAAATACATTAAAACAATGCAGATGGTGTGGCTTGCTTCTATTGGTCCAGGCTTCAGGAAGGTCCAGGAGGTTGCAGATCATAGGCTAGTTCAAACTAAAGAATCCAAAGGTGAGGGTCATCTCTCCAGGGGATGTGCTCCGATCTTCCCGCCAAGATTTCAGTTTCAACTAGTCCATTAGCATTTTATAGTCAGTATCACATTAAAGGTTTATTCCCTTACATCAATAATTAAAGTATGCAATGTGCGATCTCTTCGCCGAATGAACCGGACAGTTGCTGATGAATAGGGGATTAAAATGATACCAGACATGACTCTTTTCCATTAACCTGTACTATATGTTTTAATAATATGCATATAACTTATAATATTACACATAAACACTACTATATTTCGACATAAATAACTATATGTTGCAACTACAATTAATGTGTACTATTTACAAGTGTGAGTGTTCATGCGAATGTATATAAAAGTGTAAAAAATGTTTATTGTCACGTGTAGCGGCTGGATACGCCCTTCCACGCCGTAGCGTGCTCTACGCATATTTTCGGACAAAGACTACCAAGTTTGCTCGATATTAATTGAAATGACTTTATCCAATTTGCTGACTTCTACAACATAGTTATTTATGTCGAAATGTAGTAGTATTTATGTTTAATATTATAGGTTATATACATGTTAGTGAAATCAAGGGTTTAGGTTGCAGGAAATATGTCATGTTTAGTATCATTTTAATCCCCAATTCATCCGCAGTTGTCCGGTTCATTCGCTGAAGGAATCACACACTGCATACTCTAGTTAGCGATGTTAGTAAACAAATGTTTAAAATGATGCTGCCTGTATAATGTAAATAGACTAGTTTAAACCGGATTCTTGGCGGGGAAAATCCTCTGGAGAGCTGACCCCCACCTTTGGATATTTTGGTTTGAACTGGCCTATGACCTGCAGTACACTGGACTTTCCTGAAGCCTGGACCAATAGAAGCAAACCACATCATCTGCATTGTTTTACTGTATTCACTGACTGTATATAAGCAGTGGCTCTGGACCTAGTGGACACTTCTTCTTGACCACAGCCTTCAGACCTGAATGACTGTACACTGGAACCAGGGCGTCTGCGATAAGTAACAACTGTACTTATTTTATTCTGACTTATTATTCTGCTACTTTTGGCTATTAAATTACTTTGTGCTTTGGAACCACACATCAGCAATCGACAATCGTTATTGGATAGAAACTAGACGTGCATAACACATTCGTAGAAGCAAGAAGAGCATTTTGCAAAATCATCTCTTGCAAAACCAATGGCTGCTAAATTCTATGTTGTATCCAGATAGTTATTCAACTTCCACAATTCCACCTTCTCAATCCGTCCGGTATAACCTAACTGGCCTGCTCAACTATATCTCCTCTCCCAATATTCTCATAAAAAAAACTTGATATAAATTAGCATCTAATGTGTGCCATCAATATCAGGTCAATGTGTGTAATCCAAGGAGAAGCTTCATCCACCACTCTCACTGTAATGAATGCCACCAGCTTCCCACATAAACCTATAGAACTATGTCCAAACAACACCTATAGAAGTCCCTATTTCCCATACAGCGCTATGTACTCACTGGTACTCAGTTGCCCCCAGGTCTTGTGTGCAATAGTATAAGTTGATTTTAAGGGCTGGTGCACACAAATAGAATAATAGGCACTAGATCCCTTTGCAGAAACCAGGTATTCAAACAAATAAGCAATATAAATGGCTAGCATAGTCAGGAACAATTCAAATAAAACTGTTGTCACACTTGTCATAAACTTGATCAATTTTAACAAGCATGCCTGCAGAGTAAGGGACTCCATACCTGGGCTCTTGGTCTGTTAATCAGTATTATTGGATGAAACAGCCCAGATCCATAATCTGTATTAATCCCGGACAGAATCTCCTGATATACCAAGTGGAGCAGGTGTCCAACATCAGCTCCACAGGAATGTGATGAGCCAAGTGTAATCTGTAATCATAGGGCATTTTGAATTGCAAAGGCTGTGTGATTTAGAAGCCTCCATCACAATTGTTTCACTGGAATTATTTTACAACTTATCTATGGATCAGGAAGGCTAAATTGAAGGTGGCAGACAAGGAGCTTCCTATATTGGGGCCATAATAAGGGTCATGAATGATGGACTTTCGAACCACCCAGTGATTGGATTGCTTTGCCACCTCGATCCACTATGTTTCATGCAGTTTTACTGCATTGTCAGCAACAAGTGGTCACTGACTGCTCCAACTGGTGCCGCTTATCTAAACTAGCCACTCACCAGCTGGGAGCATCAAAAGTGCTCCAACAGTGCAGGAGGGTATCATTGATACCAACAGAGTCTTTCTTGGCACCTGGGAATGCTTACACTTCTGCAGCACCTCTTTGATTGTTGCCCTGACTAGTTCCCCCGGAGCTCTATTTTGGGATCAACAATGGTGGCAAAGACTTGTCTCAGGATGTTGCGCTCAATGTAGGACAGATGGGAAATTGATTAATTTGTGCTCCTTAGTCATTTGCTCAGCAGAACAAAGAAGGGCAGATGTCTCACAGGAACAAAGCAGGATCTTAATATAGATGAAGCTTATTGCTCACATAATTCTCATATACAGTAACTCTTACAATTTCTATAATGTTACACAGAAGATTTGGGGATAGTGGGCTAACAGCCCCTCTTTTATGCAGTGTTTTGACTCTGGGAAGGGGAAATCCAACCACCAACATCATTAACCATTCCAGACTCATCCTCTTATCTGTGTTTAAGGATCATTTTGGATACTTAACTTTTTCTTTTCCATTAACTTATTTAGCAGGACGATTTTCATAACCCCACCCACCCACTTGCAGCCTGAGTGCTTTGGTGCTACTGGGACTAGGCTAGTGGGCATTATCTAAAGATCTCCTGTCCTGATTGTCTTTGTCCCCCAGGTCTAGCGCCACAACTGAGACAAATTTGACTCCCATAGCTTTGAATGTATTCCAATACTGTAGCCTTGGCGCTGTTCACATATTTAACTCTCAGAGTTCACAGGAAACAGTGGATCTTCTGGGTTCATTAGAACCTATCCACTGGTAATGAAGGGCCTCTGGCACAATTTGCTCTGGTCCACCGATTTGGAGTGGCAAAACAGAAATGCCAAATACCACTAACTCCATAGACCACCACCAATGATTTTTATGTATTTTGTCTATTTTCTTCATACACACACTTTGCATATGGCTGGAAGTCAGGGGCCGCAGCCACACACTATTTCCTCTTACGGACCACCAGTTATCCATATTCCACAGTATGTGGTGTTACCAGATGTTTCCGAAGGGATCCTGCTCCGTGACAGTCCAGTTGCATTGGATAATATAAAATACATAAATCTGAAGCGCTAGGTTGTACTGCAACACAACTGCCATTTTACCCTGAGGTGAGTTGCGATCAACTTAGAGGATTGCACTCACTAACCACAGTGAGGAGTCAGCCATACAAATAGGGTTTAAGCTTCTTCACATTCAAGATAATGCTGGGACACATCAGTTTGTACAATAAACTCCTTACTATTAGCTGACGCTCCCAGTACTGGAGTACTTACAAAGGTGCGTTTCAGAACACAAGCAGTTAAATGTATCCAATGCCTTTCCGCTTGTGCTTGACTGGGCACTGGAAGGTGTCTGACACATTTCCTATCTCATAGGGCATGACCCTAAGTTCATTAAAGCAGAATCTCAAAATCTTGGTTCAGTGGAATCTGCCAATACCCTTTACGGAAGTCGAAAGAGGAAACGTGCCTGACTCAAGGTAAATCATCTAACAGAGCATCCAAACAGGGCAAGAGATAGGCAACATAAACAGCGACATAGTTCAATCCATGGAAATCTACAAAAAACTGCATTTATTTGTTTGTCTTAGTGATCAACAGAGTGGAGGCTTTTCATTGACTTCAAGATGACTGAATCACATCTAGCTCCAGCATCTTCTGAACCTCCTTGAAAATACTTTTCCAGCCTCTTTGTAGTCCTATGATATATTCAGGCTAAAAAAAATGAATACACAGTTTATAAAGGTACTAAATCTAAGACTTAGGGCCCGAGTCATTAAGGTAAAAAATGGGTAAATGTTCTCTGGGACAAACCATGTTACAATTCAAGGGGTGCAAAGTAGTTTATTATTTTGCGCATAAGTTAAATAATGACTGTTTTTTCATCTAGCACACCAATACTTGATAGCTTTATTACTACACTGAAATGTAAAGTTGATCTAGGACATGCCCTATCCCAACTATAAATCTGTTCCCACATTTTAAATTTACCTCCCCCTCAAATGCAACATGGTTTTGCCCAGGTGCAAATGTTACTCCTTTTTTATGCTTTGCTCTCCTTAATGACTCAGGCCCTTAATCTGTTGTCAAAATGTAATACATTCCACTAAAATAAAATAAAGTTACCAGACAAAGAGAACATACATCAAGTGCAAGTGCTGTCTTTACCCTTGTTGATATATTAAAACTTACTAGTATACGTATTCACACCGTCCATGATATCTGGATCAAATGTAATAGTGGGTTGGTATTTACGATGGAAAATCTCCACACCTAAAAAAATCGGTGGCAGTCAATTTAACGATACTGACTACCCCAACTTGGACTACGACAACCTGCAAATAAACGAATTACCATGATCCAGGTGACTTCATGTGACGACCTGACGTCTTGCCGACTGTAGAAAATGACGCCACGTGAGAACACAACTCCTGTTAAAGCGGCGATGGACGGACCTGGCAGCCATTTATCTATCGAGAGTCTCCATTGATTGGGGCATGAGGCACTAGCAGTGAAGTGCTTTATTTAGTCTTAAGTTGCTTTCCATTTGCAGGTTACTTTCATTTATGTAACCAACAGAAATAATATTAGCAGACATCCGAGTGATCTGTAAGACGTTCAACATCAATACAGCCATGGATAACATCTTGTCTTTTGAGCTAAACATTAACCCCATATTTATAAAAAGCCCTTTGCCGAAAATATGTTTCTATTCCAGGTGGGTAATGATTAGCTTAGTGCGTAGGTTCCCAAACTGTGCGCCGCGGCTCCCAGGGGTGCCGCGGCGCTGTCACAGGGGTGCCGTGGACAGGAAGAAGAGGAAGGAAAAAGTAAAAAATAAAAGAAAAAAAAATACTTACCAATCGCCCGGCATTCCGTGAGAAATGAGGAAGGAGGAGGATGCTGGGTCCCGGGCGCCGCCGGATTGGTAAGTCCCCTTCCACGGCGGGGGCACAGAGCGGGCAGAGGCTGAGGGGACAGAGCGGGCAGAAGCTGAGGGGACAGAGCGGGCAGAGGCTGAGGGGACAGAGCGGGCAGAGGCTGAGGGGACAGAGCGGGTAGATGCTGAGGGGACAGAGTGGGCAGAGGCTGAGGGGACAGAGTGGGCAGAGGCTGAGGGGACAGAGCGGGCAGATGCTGAGGGGACAGAGCGGGCAGATGCTGAGGGGACAGAGCGGGCAGAAGCTGAGGGGACAGAGCGGGCAGAGGCTGAGGGGACAGAGCGGGCAGAAGCTGAAGGGACAGAGCGGGCAGAGGCTGAGGGGACAGAGCGGGCAGAGGCTGAGGGGACAGAGCGGGCAGAAGCTGAGGGGACAGAGCGGGCAGAGGCTGAGGGGACAGAGCGGGCAGATGCTGAGGGGACAGAGCGGGCAGATGCTGAGGGGACAGAGCGGGCAGATGCTGAGGGGACAGAGCGGGCAGAAGCTGAGGGGACAGAGCGGGCAGATGCTGAGGGGACAGAGCGGGCAGAGGCTGAGGGGACAGAGCGGGCAGATGCTGAGGGGACAGAGCGGGCAGGGGCTGAGGGGACAGAGCGGGCAGATGCTGAGGGGACAGAGTGGGCAGAGGCTGAGGGGACAGAGCGGGCAGATGCTGAGGGGACAGAGCAGGCAGATGCTGAGGGGACAGAGCGGGCAGAGGTTGAGGGGACAGAGCGGGCAGAGGCTGAGGGGACAGAGCGGGCAGAAGCTGAGGGGACAGAGCGGGCAGAGGCTGAGGGGACAGAGCGGGCAGATGCTGAGGGGACAGAGCGGGCAGAGGCTGAGGGGGCATAGCGGGCAGATGCTGAGGGGACAGAGCGAGCAGAGGCTGAGGGGACAGAGTGGGCAGATGCTGAGGGGACAGAGCGGGCAGAGGCTGAGGGGGCAGAGCGTGGGGGCACACTGAGTGTGTGAATGCAGGGGGCACTGAGTGTGTGGATGCAGGGGGCACTGAGTGTGTGGATGCAGGGGGCATGGTGTGTGTGGATGCAGGGGGCACGTGTGTGTGGATGCAGGGGGCACTGAGTGTGTGGATGCAGGGGGCACTGAGTGTGTGGATGTAGGTGGCACTGAGTGTGTGGATGTAGGGGGCACTGAGTGTGTGGATGCAGGGGGCACGGTGTGTGTGGATGCAGGGGGCACGGTGTGTGTGGATGCAGGGGGCACGGTGTGTGTGGATGTAGGGGGCACTGAGTGTGTGGATGTAGGGGGCACTGAGTGTGTGGATGTAGGGGGCACTGAGTGTGTGGATGCAGGGGGCACTGAGTGTGTGGATGCAGGGGGCACGGTGTGTGTGGATGCAGGGGGCACGGTGTGTGTGGATGCAGGGGGTCACTGAGTGTGTGGATGCAGGGGGGCATGGTGTGTGTGGATGCAGGGGGCACGGTGTGTGTGGATGCAGTGGGCACTGAGTGTGTGGATGCAGGGGGCACTGAGTGTGTGGATGTAGGTGGCACTGAGTGTGTGGATGTAGGGGGCACTGAGTGTGTGGATGCAGGGGGCACGGTGTGTGGATGCAGGGGGCACTGAGTGTGTGGATGCAGGGGGCACGGTGTGTGTGGATGCAGGGGGCACGGTGTGTGTGGATGCAGGGGGGCACTGAGTGTGTGGATGCAGGGGGGCACTGAGTGTATGGATGTAGGGGGCATTGAGTGTGTGGATGCAGGGGGCACGGTGTGTGTGGATGCAGGGGGCACGGTGTGTGTGGATACAGGGGGCACGGTGTATGGATGCAGGGGGCACTGAGTGTGTGGATGCAGGGGGCACTGAGTGTGTTGATGCAGGGGGCACAGAGTGTGTGGATGCAGGGGGCACTGAGTGTGTTGATGCAGGGGCACAGAGTGTGTTAGCTGTAAATTATTCTTTGACAGAAATATAATTGAAAAAAATATACATAAATAAATTATTTTCCCTTGGATTTATGTGTATTATTTTTGTATACAACTAAATAGGTATTTCTGTTCTGACCTAAATACTTATTACGTCTTTTGACTACTTATAAAACGGGACTGCTCGGTAATTAGTTTGGAGGGGTGCCTTGAAAAATTTTTGGAGACTCTAAGGGTGCCGCAAACTGCAAAAGTTTGGGAACCACTGGCTTAGTGTATGCTGTGTTGTTTTTCACAATGAGTATTATCATTATGGTCACTGTACTCCTAGGTCAGATTGACCATTTCATTTCAATAAGCATTTACTGCCCATCCATCTGTGATGGCTTAATCATTTTCAAAAAACATTTAAATATTAGACTCTGTAATACTTCTATATATTAGAGTAGCTGAAATAAGCCTGAGTTTCTTACTGCATGTTGTGATGAAATTGTGAATGGCCATCTACCATAACAAGGTGACCTGATTTGTACAGTAAAATATTGCATAACATGTGTTTGTCCATATGTTCAAGATACTGAGAGAAAAGATGAATGGTTTGTTGATAGCTATAATTCATTATGGTGAAGTTGATAATAGACTTGTGTTTATTTAGTGATTGACACAAAATGGTGGGCTACTTCATGTGGAGGTCGAGATGTGTGATACTTGGGAGGTTGGTCTAGTGTAGTCACAACTCCTCCATTGGGTATCAGTGAGTAAAGCTGGGTACACACTACACTGTTTTCGTCCAATAATCGGCTCAAACAGCCGATATACGACCGTTCGTTCAAAAGTCAGGTCAGTGTGTGCAGTGACACAATGGTCGAAAGTCTGCCCAAATGGACGATTATCGCCTCATTTAGTTGGTCGTACCGCTTAATATTTTCGGTCCAATCTCGTTTCCGCTGTGTAGTGTGTATAAACTTCCGACCGATCCACAACAGTGAGTACGAAATTACAGTCATTGCTCACGACAACTTGGCTGTAAAAAGTCGCTAAAGGGACGTCCGCTCTTCCCTTTATCGTCCTAAACAAGGCTAGTGTGTATACAGTCCATGGACTGAGCGATCGGACCATCAGTCGCATGTAAAATCGCTCGGCATAAAAAGTTGGTCGAAATTTCTGTAGTGTGTACCCAGCTTAATGATCTAATTCATTCATATATAGAGAGTCTATAAGTAATTGTGTTGGTAATGGGGCTCTATGTGGGCAAGGGGAAATGTCCTGCAAGTGTGAATCCTCAGACAAAATAGACAATCCTCGCTGTATTGTAATCAGATAGTCCTGATAATAAATTCTCAGTGATCGTCTATAATATAAAAGTCAAAGTCCACTGTATTTTTAGCGTAGATGATGTTCCGAAACTGCTGGGTCTCCATGGGGTATAAAGGAGGCAAGAGAGAGCGAAAGCACAAAATAGTGATGGACTTTTTAAGAGGCAGGCAATGTATAAACAATTAAATATGTGCTCACATAATGTTGCTCAGAATAAGAAATTTCAAATGGAAAATGGCTTGTGTCCTTCACTCATCAGTTCTGTGCTTCTCCTTTTGTAACTCTTGTCCTGTCCGAGTTCTTGATTATGTAGTTCTCAGCACTCCACTGCTCGCGCCTCGCACCCCAATCAATGGAGACTCTCATAGGAGGTTGAGTGCATATTGAATTGCTACTTGATGTGGAGACCAAGAAATATGTGATACTTGAGCGGTATAGAACCTGGTCAAACAAAGGAGTCAGGTGAGACTTCCCACAGGTTCCCAGTTAGGACATATTAACAAATTAATGTATATGGTTGTAGTGGATATATAGAAGGAAGCCTCTTAAGAGCATCTGAGATGTCACGGGTTTTATAGACTTTAGATGTGAGGAAAATAGCAGTATAAGATTTAATTTCTATTAATTATCCTATAATTAATGAGATAAGTTATAAATAAGATCTTATTATTATTATTATTATTATTATTATTATTATTATTATTATTAAGAATCTTGCCCATATTTCCTACTACAAGAACATTGCAAACAATTTACAAATACTATTACAGAAAATTATGGATCCTGCTGGAGCCATTGTTGCATCAGCAGAATTACCATTGTGCAAATGTTACAGCTGCAGCTGACTGTAATTAATGTTCACCTACATAATATGTAAGCAGTGACGACCCTAGAAGCTCCTGCATCACCTGCAGTTGCCCTGACATTACCAAACACTGCTGAGTCAGAACCTTAGGTCAAGTTGGCAGAGAAGATTGGAGGAGACCAAGTACCATGTCATTGTTTTGTGGCCAAGTTACAATCTTTCAGATGTGTACTGTAACTTACAGCACCGATTCTTTAAAGGTTGGCATTATCCCTACTCTACTTAAAGGAGATGCCTTAGCATTGGTCATGCCACTATTAGAGGGAGAGTCTTATGTTAAACTTAATGCTTCTCTTTTGAAAGCTTCCTGCAAAGCTTTTGATGACCCACACAATGCTACAATGCTACTACAGCAGATTTAATTCCATCCAATTTTCACCAAGGTCCTTGTGCTGTGCTAGATTTTACTATTCAATTCAATGGATGGAAAATACAGGCTGGAATATGGTGACTAAGGTCTCTGCTTGTCTCATCAAATACACCTTTGCATTTTTATATTAATGGGAGACCCCAGCAGCACTTAATTAAATGGAGCCTACAGTGGCCTCATTTTCAGAAGAAATTAAATAACATTCACAAAACTCTGATGTACAAAAACAGTTCCTTATTGTTCCTTAGTTCCTTATTATTCAATTGATAGAAGGGTTATATGCAGGGAGCAAGGAATTCCCAAATTTACTGAGAATATTGGTATTAGTAGAATGGTGGGGGAGTACTTTAATGGCAATGAACAAATTAGCATCTCAGACAATCCTTTTGAACACTGTAAGGAAAAAAATATTATGTACAAACTAGTTATCGTGTACTGAGGCTGCCCACCCTCCAGGGTGTGTTCAAAAAGAATTTCTAGCACAGCCGGGAACATTGTCAAAAATGTAGAAAAATCAACTATAATTGTAGTTACCCCTGGCAACCGCCTAAGAACTGTTACCCCTAAATTTCCGCCCTCTCACAGGTACTGTGGGTTGCGGTTACCACTGGCAACCGCCTAAGAACTGTTACCCCTAAATCACAAGACTCTCACCGGTACTGTGGGTTGCGGTTACCCCTGGAAACCGCCTAACAACTGTTTCTCTCAAATCTCCGGACTCTCATCGGTACTGTGGGTTGTAGTTACCCTTGGCATCTGCCTACCTTCAGTTTCATCATCTTTACCTTTCACTGCAAGTTCCGTTCCTTTCCGGACAAGCACCGGTACAGAAGTCGCTGTGTATCAGGGGATTTCTCTATCAGCTGTTCCTTATTGATTCCAGTGGCCACGAGTGATATATCAGTCTTGACACCATCCACTCGGTGTCTCACCTGATTCCCTCCTGCACTTCCTACTCTACGATCTCTGTAACTCTATTCCTGGGTTCTCCCCAGCCACTGCACATTTCTCAACCCTCTGTTTGTCTGCAGCCAAGTCTGTCCCAACCACTAGGGGCAACAGTGAACACCAGACTTTCGGAGCAGACTCCGGGTTTTCCTGTACTGGCTGGAGGGGTTCCTAACATTATTACCGGCCCAAGCCTCATACCCAGACGTATCTAGGAAAATATAATGGATCCTGGACATCAGGCTACGGACAGTTCTTTAATACCCTGATCCAAAAATTGACTCAATCTCTACAGGAACTTTCAATTCGGGTCACTACCCAGGAGGGCATCGCCCGAAACCCTCGTATCCTCAAAGATGTTCCTGTAGAACCACACCTCATCTTGCCAGACCGCTTCTCAGGAGACCGTAAGATATTCCGGAACTTCAAGGAGGGCTGCAAGTTGTACTTTAAACTTAGACATACCTCTTCAGGATCTGAGATTCAACGCTTGGGTATTATTATATCCCTTCTCCAGGAAGATCCGCAGTCCAGGGCCATCAGCCTCAAATCAGAACATTCCTGTCTTACTTCAGTGGATTTGTTTTTTTAAGGCTCTGGGACTTTTGTACGATGACCCTGACCGAGTGGCATCAGCAGAAGCGCACCTACGGTCATTAAAACAAGGAGCTCGGTCGGCTGAGATATATTGTGCTGAATTTCGTTGGTGGTCTACCGACACGTTGTGGAATGATCCGGCACTCAGACACCAGTTTCGGTTAGGCCTGTCAGACCCTCTCAAGTACTCACTTGTTCATTAACCTGTCCCAGAGACTCTTGAGGACTTCATGAGGATGGCCATCAGGATCGACCGACGCTTAAGAGAAAGGCGAATGGAGAAGGATCGCGGGTCCTCCGCTTCTTCAGATATATTTCTTCCCAGAACTCCAGATCTAAAGGAACCTATCAAGTTGGTACCCTTCGTTTGTATTTACTGTGGCCTCAAAGGACACTTTATTCAGACCTGCCCAAGCCAGTCGGGAAAAGACCAGGACTAAACAAGACTGAAGAGGTGCATTTAGGCATCCAGCTGGTCTCTTCACAATATTCTCTTTTAGTTCCTGCTACACTAACATTTCAGAATAAAAATATCCCACTCAAGGCTTTTCTGGACAGCGGTGCAGCAGGTAATTTCCTCGACATTGATGTCGCTAAACAGTTTCACATTCCGTTGCTTGAGATGGAGAATGTTATCACCGCCTGCAGGTTAGATGGAAGTCCTCTGGTGGGAGCTCGTATCATATTCTACACCACTCCACTCTCTCTAACTATTGGGGCTCTTCATACTGAGCTGATATCATTCTATTTGATTAGTTGTGCATCTGTCCCATTGGTCTTGGGACACCCGTGGTTATCTACTCATAACCTTGTTATAGACTGGAAGCAAGAGGAGATTCTTCATTAGAGTTCCTCATGTTCTGCCTCATGTATTCTCCAAGAAAAAGGCAGATACTCTACCTCCACATCATTCCTACGATTATGGTATTGACCTCTTGCCTGAAGCTATTTTACTTAAAAGTAGACTCTACTCCTTGTCCCCGGTGGAAACTAAAGCCATGGATGAATACATTACAGAGAATTTACAAAAAGGCTTTACTAGTCCATCCAAGTCACCCTTGGGAGCTGGATTCATTTTTGTGGCCAAAAAGGATGGTACCCTGCGGCCATGCATAGACTACAGAGGGTTAAATGCCATTCAAGAACTTGCACCCACTCCATCTAATTTCTGGGTTATTCCATCAAGTACGAGAAGACCAGATATTATCCAAGATCGACTTAAGAGGTGCCCATAACTTGATCCGTATATGTCCTGGAGACGAATGGAAGACAGCTTTCAATACTCTTGCTGGTCACTATGAATATTGCGTCATACCTTTCGGGCTTTGTAATGCCCCAGCAGTCTTCCAAGTCCTTATTAATGATGTGCTCCAAGAATTCCTGGGGAAGTTCGTGGTCATCAACCTGGACGACATCCTTGTGTATTGCTCTTCCCGTGAAAAGCACATCATCCACATCAAGAAGGTTCTCCAGAGATTGCGAGAAAATCAACTCTTTGCAAAACTAAATAAGTGTGAGTTCTGTGTCACAAAAATCGCCTTCCTGGGTTATGTTATATCTCCCTCGAGCTTGGCTATGGATCCCTGTAAGGTGCAAGCTGTTTTGGAGTGGGTTCAACCTTCAAGTCTAAAGGCAGTCCAACGCTTTCTAGGTTTTGTGAATTATTATAGGCGTTTTATTAATTCTTTCTCCATCATCGTAGCTCCTATCACCGCTCTTACACAGAAAGGAGCAGATCCAAAAAATTGGACCTCTCAAGCAATCAAAGCTTTTAAGACCTTAAAGCATGCCTTTTCCTCAGCTCCTGTTCTTCGTCATCGTGACCCGAAGCTACCATTCTTTGTTGAGGTGGACGCCTCTGATATTGGGGTTGGTGCCGTGCTCTCTCAGGTTTCTCCGGACCATAACAGACTTCATCCGTGTGCTTACCTTTCCCGAAAATTCTCCCCGGCTGAGATCAACTACGATGTGGGCAATCGGGAGTTGTTAGCCATCAAGTGGGCATTCGAAGACTGCAGACACTGGCTCGAGGGTTCCACCCACCAGATCACTGTATACACAGACCACAAAAACCTCATTTACATCCAATCCGCTAAAAAACTGAATTCCAGGCAAGCCCTATGGGCCCTGTTCTTCACTCGATTCCAATATCTGATCACGTATAGACCTGGCTCAAAAAATATCAAAGTAGATGTGCTTTCATGCAGCTTCCAATCACTGCAAGAGAGTCCTTCTGTTCCCATGGCTATCATTCCGGATCAAAACATCATTGTTGGAATCACTCAGGACCTTTAGTGTTCACTCCAATGTTTCCAGGATCAAGCCCCTGCAAATACTCCGGCACACCTCTTATTTGTTCCGTTTTCCCTCAGGAAAGCAGTCTTGACCAATTGTCATACTTTTAAAGTAGCAGGACATCCTGGAATCCTGAAAACCTTTAAGTTGCTTAGACGTTCTGTATGGTGGCCTGGAATGAAGAAGGATGTGGTTTCTTTCATTTCTGCTTTTGTGGTCTGTGCCCAGACCAAAGTTCCTAGAACCAAGCCCATGGGGGAACTCCTGCCACTGTCTATTCCTCATAAGCCTTGGTCTTCCATTTCAATATATTTTGTGGTGGACCTTCCTGAGTCTCGTGGATGCAATACAATTTGGGTAATTGTCAACCAATTCAGCAAACAAGCCCACTTTGTTCCACTCTTTCAGCTTCCCAATGCCAAAGCTCTTTCGAATCTATTTGTGAGGCACATCTTCAGACTGCACGGTCTTCCAGAGGACATAGTTTCCGATACAGGCCCACAGTTCATTGCTGCCTTCTAGAAAACTTTCTCTTTTTCCCTTGGCATTAATGTCAGTTTTACCTCTGGATATCATCCTCAATCTGATGGTTAGACAGAAAGTGTGAATCAGTCCATGGAACAGTATTTGCGTTGCTATATCTCTAAAATGCACAACAACTGGACGGAATGTTTTTCCTGGGCAGAATTTGCTTAAAATAACACTTGTCATTCTGCTTCCGGTGTTTCCCCTTTCTACTGCAATATGGGGTTCCATCCTCCTTGCAATTCAATTTCCCAGGTCCCAAGTTCTAATACACCTAAACCTAGATCTCCTGCCCATCATTTCAGGGCAATATGGAGAAAGGTCCATTCTGCTCTTCACGCTGCCTCCATTACCTCCAAATGATTCGCTGACCGACACCGTATCCCGTGCTCATTTAAAGTCTGAGATCCAGTTTGGTTATCTACTAAAACATCAAATTAAGACAACCATCTCGAAATTTCGGGCCCCGGTACAACGGGCCATTCAAAATCTTCAAAAGAATTAATCAAGTAGCCTTTCGATTGGTGTTGCCCAAATCCTTGAGGATTCCATCAACATTTCATTGATCACTGTTCAAGCCAGTTTTATTTTCCTCCAGGTTCTCACCCCGGGTCCAGACCAATCCTTCCCCGATTATGGTCGAAGGTGAACCTGATTTCAAAATAGAGAAAATCCTAGACTCTAAGCTTAGGGGAGATCAGCTCCATTTCCTTGTCCACTGGAAAGGTTTTGGGCCAGAAGAAAGATCCTGGGTTCCTAGTGCTGATATCCATGCAGATAAGCTCAAGTTTGACTTTTTTAAAGAGTTTCCCAAGAAACCAGGTTTTAGGGGTTTCCTAACCCCTCGCCAAGGGGAGGGTACTGTTGTGACTCGCCGCGCTCTCTGTCAGAGTAACTAGATAGATAGATAGATAGATAGATAGATTGATAGATAGATAGATAGATAGGTAGGTAGTTAGCTAGGTAAGTTTAGATAGCCACTGGGTGTTTAGATAAGTAGTTAGCTTAGTTCTTAGATAGATTAGATAGATTAGTTTAGGAAGATTAGATAGGAAGATAGATTAGCTAGATAGATTAGATAGGTATTAGATAGCGTTAGTTAGGTCTGTTCTTTGTCAGAATCTGCCCTCAATTCATGTTGTCATTATGGCTCACCTGGCCAGCCTGTTTCTCCTAGCTCACTCACCTGGCTTCCTCACCTGCAGCCTATTGGTTCTGCTCTCCTTACATAGCCGACTAATCCTTTGCAGGATTGCCGGTAATATGTTTACCATAGTGTTCCTGCTCCTTTGTGTTTTGCCTGTTACCTGTTCATATTGTTTCCTGCCAGCTTGTGGTGTCCCCGTGTACCAGACCGTTTCCGTTCCTGTTAGCTCTTCATTGAATTCCCTGTGTACCGACTCGCTCAGCTTTGACTCTTCTCCTGTGTGGATTACCCGTGTGCCAGACCTGTTTTAGTTCCTGACTATTCTCTATTGGATTCCCCGTGTACGGACCCTGCTTTCCCTTTGACTACTCTACAATCTACTCTTCAGTTGCAGTCAGCCATCTCCTGGACCCCGGTAAAGTCGTGCCCCCAGGCATGGCTCTGGCGTGATACGCAGCCCCTGCAGCATCTTTGCGCTCAGACTTCAACAATCTTCCTCTGGCTCTGCACTCAACCTTGCCACAGGTACTATTGACTATTTGCATATATCACTGTGTGCCTATAATTGTAGTTACCCCTGGCAACCGCCTAAGAACTGTTACCCCTAAATCTCTGCACTCTCACCGGTACTGTGGGTTGCAGTTAGCCCTGGCAACCGCCTAAGAACAATTTCCCTAAAATCTCCGGACACTCACCGGTACTGTGGGTTGTAGTTACCCTTGGTATCTGCTTACATTCAGTTTCATTATCTTTAACCTTCACTGCAAGTTCCGTTCCTTTCCAGACAAGCACCGGTACAGAAGTCGCTGTGTATCAGGGGATTTCTCTATCAGCTGTTCCTTATTGATTCCAGTGGCCACGAGTGATATATCAGTCTTGACACCATCCACTCTGTGTCTCACCTGACTCCCTCCTGCACTTCCTACTCTACGGCCTCGGTAACTCTATTCCTGGGTTCTCCTCAGCCAGTGCCCATCTCTCGACCCTCTGTTTGCAGCCAAGTCTGTCCCCACCACTAGGGGCAACAGTGAACACCAGACTTTCGGAGCAGACTCCGGGTTTTGCTGTACTGACTGGAGGGGTTCCTAACACCAACAACCAAATTGTTCTCTTTTGTGGCACCCAAACAAATCAAGCTCTTCAGCCACAAAAGTGGCATTCCCTGTCATAGAACTACTTGGTTTGTTAAATTATGCATGTCCTTTGTAACATATAGTTGGGTGGCAGAGCCCAAGGACAATTCCATCTAGCACTATTTTACATTATGGCCTTTGTCTGTCATCTTGTGTAAAATGTCTACTGACGCTGCTGCAGTCCATTTGCAAAGCTCTGATACATATATCCCGTATATGTCAATCAGACAATAACTGATCCAACATGGATGGGCAGTAAGTGGTCAATGTTAGAAATTGTGGGTCAATCTGACCCAGGAATACAGTGGCCCTGTCACCTTAGTGATAATAATGTATTTGTTAATGTTACACTATGTATTTTCCTTTTGGTTGACCTGGGATTTTTAGGTTTAGTTATCGTTTTAAGAGCTTTTTCATCTTAAGAAATTTAATGTAGTGACTTGTTTAAATATATAACCTTTCTTATTACTATTTAGCTATGTATTAATGACATTAGCCATTTTCTGCAGTGTGTACCCAGCCTAAGCCAATCCTGGCACTCTATTTTGTGAGAGACTTGGAGAGGAAAGAAGAAAGACTTGCAGTAATCTCAGGAATGATGAAGGCAAATCACATAGTCTACTGACAACATGCACTAGGTGGACAATAGAAATAGCAAATTGTACGGCAGATAAGAATCAGGAGTAAAGCTGGGTACACACTACATGAAACTTCAAACGATGCGATAGTTTTACCAACTTTCTCCACGACAGAAAAAAAAAAAACAGCTCCGATCAGCATGCCGATAACTGTGTGCACACTAGAACGATTTACCTTCAGATCTGTGTGTGTCTCATACATGTGACAGGATCCCTGGCTGAACAAGATGCCAGCAGCACCAGCACTCTGCGCTGTCCCCTGTGTGTCTATGTAATAAATCTCCTCCTGTCATGCAATGCACTTTGAAGTCATGTGCTCTCAGGGGTGAAAGGTCTGAACTGAAGTCCCGGCTTTCTATCAAGCAACTTTCTAGTTCGGTCGGTTCAGCTGCAGCAGTGGGCAAGTAGAGAGAGGGGCAGCTGGAGGAACTGCATGCATCCAAACGGAGTGACAGGCAGCTGTGACAGCTGATCGGTAGGTGATTGGAACGATAATATTAAAGATACCGACCAACTAAATGAAACGACGATCGGATACATGGGACGACTGTCGTTCAGCATGTCAGCATACACACTGAAGCGATATCTGACCGAACAGTCGTTTATCGGGTGATTGACCCCATAATTGACTGAAAAAACACCAGTGTGTACCCAACTTAAGTCATTGTCATGAACAAACAAAATGTAAGAACAATCCAAACCAGAACCTCAACAACTATTTATTAACAACAGCAATTAAAATAGACCACCCATGCCCGTTCCCCACAGTGGTCATAGGTCACCAGTTAACAATGTATCTAACCTAACAATAAGGCAATATGCCAAAAATTACCCAGAAAGTCTGAAATTTGCACAGCATCAATTATTATTATTATTAGTATTATTATTATTATTATTATTATTATTATAATATTTTATTTAGAAAGTGCCACAAAGTTCTACAGTGCCGTACATAAAATTTACGGTAGTATACAATACACAGACAGAGATGTTCCATAGTGTATTATATTATTAGAGTATACATAATTATACAAAGACCAAGCATCTACTAGTTAACAGATGACACAGATAACTTGGTAATGAAGATCAATAATTTAACCTCAAAGAAAACACAGTTATCTTCCAGTGAAGTGTGGTCGTATTTATTCTGGACCGCAGCCTAGCTAGTTAATCCATAAATAGTTACTGTCCCGGTCCTGGAAGATCTCCATTCCTAATCATCATGGCGCACATCACATCAGCTCTCGTCCTCCTTTCTCTTTTCTCAGTGGGGTTTGGACAACTGGCATACAATTATATCACCACTGATAATGGAGGAAAATGGGGTACATGGGGTAAAGTGGAGATGTGCCCACCTGGTTATAAAGCCAAAGGAGTCTCTCTGAAGGTAAGTCAATGAGATATGCCCACTTTGTTGGGAGGACTTGGAGGAAGTGTTGTGGGAATGGGGCAGAATTCCGAAGAAGAGAACGTCCTTGATGGAGAACACTAAACTGTGTAGTAATATGTACAACTATCATACAACACTGATATACAGAATGTTGTGTGTACAATAACATGTACAAGACATTAACTTCTAAGGTGTAAAATAATTTAAAGGACCAACTATATATGAATGACCTACCAGTAGCAGTCAGACATAGATTCAGGTACTACAGACGTTTCACAATTTTTATTTTACCAGCAAATATATTTCAGAAAAAAATAGTATTTATAGAGGTAGCTTTATACTAAGCACCACAGACTTCCTATCTGTAAGCCAGGAAGAAGATAAAAATCCCAGCTGTGAAGTACTTGGAGCCAAAAATGGAACATGTCAACAGACAATGTAAATTGTTTAAATAACAATATACCTCAAATATCTTCAGTTTTACAAAAGTAAGAGATTGTGTCTGTATAGCTTCTATAAATGATGAAGATGCTGCCTATTGTATCAAAGTTATCATCTATATCTGTGATATCCTCTAGAGACATTATCAGGTGAAAGTGTACAGTCCCATTACAAACACATTGTTCTAAATTGAAGTCCCTGCTTGTGATTAGTTGGTAAAATTAAAAAAACATTCCTGCTGTATAATAACATATAGGGCCTGATTCATTAAGGATCTTAACTTAAGAAACTTCCTATTTCAGTCTCCTGGACAAAACCATGTTACAATACAAGGGGTGAAAATTTGTGTTCTGTTTTGCACATAAGTTAAATACTGACTGTTTTTTCATGTAACACACAAATACTTGATAGCTTATTTGTACCCTGAAATTTAAAGTTGATATTTGTGTGCTACATGAAAAAACAGTCAGTATTTAACTTATGTGTAAGACAGAAAACTAATTTGCACCCCTTGCATTGTAACATGGTTTTGTCCAGGAGACTGAAATAAGAAACTTCTTATATTAAGTTCCTTAATGAATCGGACACATAGTATGTATTTTAGTTGTACAATATTAAGAAGACAATCGTTTCTTCTACATGGTCCTAGATTTAAAGCTATGGCTGATTATATAACATATATTGCAATTTTTTTTTCTAACTGATCTTGAAGATGCCTTGTCCAACTCATTATTTCCCTGACCGGTAAAGTGCAGGCTGGCAGTATCTGTATATAATTTTTATATTTAAATGATTCACTTTTGAACAATCTGTGCATTATGCTCCTTGCATCACTTATCACCTAACTAAGAAGGACATAATGCTATATTTTATCCAGATTTGCTAAATATAATGATTTGCCATAACATGTGACATAGCAAATTTCTAGTTCACAACAGAATACTTATATTTCTAGGTGATCAACTAAGTAATTATGGCATTGTACAAAATATCTCCTAGTGATAGAGCTTTATGGGGCATATTCAATTGTCGGCGGAGACGGCGAAAATCTCGCGCTCCGTGCACTATTACCGTCATTACGGTAATAGTGCGCGTAAAAACCGTTAGTACGGTAGTCTTCTCGCTGGATTTCAGCTCGCAGCTCCCTGAGCCGCGAGCTGAAATCCAGCTGACTATTACCGTAAGAACGGTAATAGTTTTAAAGCGGCGGGATATTCAAACAATTGAATATGCCCCTATGAATGTGAGTTGTTTTCTACAAAATCATATTGGTCTATGTACTAACAGGGCATTGCGGGTACCTGTGGCAGGGAAGCAAATCAAACCCAACCAGTCGTATTTGGCCCATTTGTAATTATACATTTGGTCATAGTTGCCTACTCTCCCGGAATGTCCGGGAGACTCCCGAATTTTTCTCAGTTCTCCCGGACTCCCGAGAGAGCAGGCAAAAATCCCGGATCCAGCGTCTCCCTGTTGTTGTAGATGGTGGGGGCGGGGCTAACCGCGGCATTGTGGTCCCGCCCCCTGCTGCGATTGGCCAGAATGTCTCATGATTGACGGGGGGCGGAGCCAAACGGCGCATCCCCGCGTGGCCACGCCCCCTCAACGGACCCCCTCCCGGAAGGCTGTCTTTAAAAGTTGGTAAGTATGCATTTGGTATCCTTCGTACATTTCCCTGATAAAACATCAGCAATGAATTGAGACGTAATAATGTTGAATATTCCTTCATCAACCCATGTGTTTTTTAAAAAAAAAAATATTTCACTTTAAACATATTTGTATGGGTATATAATAAAAGTCAATGTTTAAGTTTAATTTTTGTCTGGGTTGGATATGAGTAGACTTAAGCTTTGTACACCCTACACTGTTTTCGTCCAATAATCGGCTGAATCAGCTGACATACGACCGCTCGTTCGAAAGTCTGCCCAAATGGACGATTGACGCCTCATTTGGTTGGTCGTACCGTTTAATATTTTCGTTCCAATCTCGTTTCCGCTGTGTAGTGTGTATAAACTTTCGACCGATCCACAACAGTGAGTACAAAATTACAATCATTGCTCACGACAACATGGCTGTAAAAAGTCGCTAAAGGGATGTCCGCTCTTCCCTTTATCATTCTAAACAAGGCTAGTGTGTGTATGCAGTCCATGGACCGAGCGATCGGAACATCGATCGCATGTAAAATCGCTCGGCATAAAAAGTTGGTCGAAATTTCTGTAGTGTGTACCCAGCTTTAGATATGGATCCCTTATACAACACCCCTAATAATTATTATTACCTTAGCAGAGCCTCCTATTATGAACAGTCGTTATTTTTTCTTCGCTTGTGATATTTTCAGAAGACTCATTATGATAAGCTCCGCCCCTTTTAAGATAAGTTATGACTACACTAATTGGTGTAATTTACACAATGATAATCTTGTCTGTCCATGGCTGTTGGAATTCACTGGAGAATCGCCCAGGAGAAGGTTTCTCAGCTATGCACAGAACTGAAGGATGTTCTACCATGTCTTCTTGCCACTTAGTTGCTGGTAGCTATTATAAATGTGCTAAAGTCCATGTACACAGGTGTAGTATTGTGCATGTTCAGTTATTAAACTGTATTGTACTTTTTGTTTTCTAATGTGTCCCTTCACTATTGTGATTAGGTGGAACCATACCAGGGAGAAGATGACGATACAGCTCTAAATGGAGTCCGTTTACATTGTTTTCACAAAAATAACTATACAGCTACTGTCCAATCCTCCACAGGCTCGTAAGTGAAAAAGACGGCTTTATGTCTCATGGTTACATACACACAACTTTCCTTATTTCAAATATTCCTTATTGTCTTTTCAAATCATAAAGGTCTTGTGATGAATATGTATATGCTTACCAAGCTGCATTTTGTTGTGACTTCTAATCTGACGGTTGGCACATTGTAGATTTCATCCCCAACCCCTCATCATTAATGTATTGCAATTGGCTCTTCTAGCTGAGAGACCTAGCAAGCAATCAGCCAGGTCAACTAGCTGTAGCTCTCATAATCCACAAGGCTAACAGTCCGCACAAGGCCACTAACAAATAAAATCCTTCAAGTTGTAACTGTGGAAGTTTATGGATGCTAAAGCACCTGACAGGATTAAGTACCTCTTAAGCATGGGACCTCCCCTGGACTACTACTTCGTAGTTGGCAGGGCCGGATTAACTCTAGGTCTAACTGGGCTACAGCCCAGGGACCTCAGGCATCCAGGGGGCCCTTGAAAGTGCTCAGCAGCATTATTGATTGGTGTGGGGGCGGCCCGATCAATGCTGCTGAACCTGTCACTGTAGTCCTTCTCCGGCGCTCAGTAATCTCCTTACTGAGAAGACCGCGTGAGAGTGAGACTCTCACGAGATCTCCTGAGTAAGGAGCTTACAGCGCACCGTGGAAGGACTACAGTTACAGGAGAAGAAGGTAAGCGCTTGGGGGGAATGGAGGACGGCGTGTGGCTCACATGGGGGGGATCACGAGGGAATGGAGGCCCCCTTAGCCCAGGGCCTCCATTCCCTTAATCCGGCCCTGGTAGTTGGTGATATTTGGGGTTGGGGGGGGGTAGTTACAAGGTTGTCCCTGGAGTTCCCCATTTTAGTTAGACAATCTACTGTAAAAGCAGCCGATCCCTTCCCTGAGCTACTAACATACTTTCAATGCAATTATTTAGTAACTCTGGTATGCTTTAATTCACTTATTTTCATTTTTTTATTGTACTTTACTGTTATGTGTCTGCCAATAAAGGTTTAAAAATCAACAAAATGATTTGTAAACGTAGTAAATATCGTTCCACAACTTTACAAGAGCCAAGAATTGGTCCCATCCAGCATTGACAATTTTATCTTCTTATCTCTACAGATGGGGCGATTGGGGTCCAATTATTTTATGTAGTCATGGCTACATTGAGGCATACCAACTTAAAGTGGAACCATATCGGGGCAATGGAGATGACACTGCTGCCAATAACATCAAGATTCAATGCTCCAATGGGCAGACGTTGGAGGCAGCTGGAGGCCCTTGGGGAGCATACGGATCATGGAGCAATGCTTGCGAGTACGAAGTCTGTGGTATTAGAACCAAGGTGGAGCCATATCAGGGAGAAGGAGACGATACCGCCTTCAATGATTTGAGGATGTATTGCTGTGATGTGTGATAACAAAGGATATTCAATTGTCTATCCATACTTTAATTCTGAATATCTTTAGTGGATAGAAAGTCTAAACTTGTGCTAATTAGTACCAAGTGTGAAATGGTGGATTAATGAATACTGCAATTTCTGGTCTGCTTCTAATATTCAAAAATTAATAAAAACCTGAATGTTTAAATTATATAAGGACATTTCAGTGTTCATAGCTGAATGGGAACGTTTCAAAATGGTTCTGTTCATGTGATTACGTGATAGTAAGATCCTGCACTGATTGTAGAGAGCTTCGTATTACTCATCAACAAATCAGCAGTCGGACCTTTGTATGTAACACTATAGAGAGCTCCCAAAAAGTACATCTACCTGCAGTATAAATGTAAATGCACACAGTCCCAATTATCACAGGGCAGTCCCGATTTTTGCAGCGAGACAGATGCGGTCTGATGGAAAATAGGTGTGAAATTTTATCCTTTTTGACAGACATGAGACTGTTTTTTGTGACTGTATTGATTGTAGGTTTCTCTGACAAGTTGTCTTGAAATATATAGATGAACACGATGGAGGTGTCACTTACGAAGGTGGAGAGAAGTGTTCTCCATTTAGGAAGATATTTTTAGAACATTATTAGCTGCATAGTGCCCAGATTTTTACACCACTAAAGAAGTGTTTAAACTTGGCCATAAGATTCAAAACATCGTCTACCTTATCACATCTTACAGAGGACATGTCTTAATGTACACAAACGCATCATATAAATAACACATTATTATTATTATTATTATTATTATTATTATTATTATTATATTAATATATTATTATATAACTGAATAATAATTATAGGGAACCACTGCAGTCCAGCACTTTATACATGACCATGCCGGAATGGTGCTAACTTATTACATGAGCTACTTGTCCTTTCTTACAATACGTTTGTTGTCCTTCATTTACCCAATTTTTTTAATGGATCATAAATAGTATACTGAGCAATTAAACTAACGGATTCATTTCTATTTTATTATAAGTAGTTTTTAGCATGTGAGAAATGCTAAATAGATGTTTATCAATTCATGTGATCTGGTGATTGAAAACAATATTGTGTGACATTGGCTGAGTCAGACTGGTAATAAAAACAGACCAAACATATCAGGCTATCTATAGTATATAAACTATATCTTAGCTCCTCACCTAATTTTTGCATACTATTATTGCACAAATGACGAGTATATAGTACTATAGTACACGTAAGCAAAAAAATCAGCGTCACATTTTTTATATTAAGAAGTTAATCTAAGAAATTCTCAGACAGTGCCCTCTAAAAAAAACAGTTAAATGTCTCCCCCAAGGCAAAATCACGGCTGTTTCAAGCATTGGGGAAAGCATGCTGAGTGGAATTTGAAACCTAAAAAGAAAATAGCCAACATCATATACACCACCCACACTGGCAAGGAAAGGCGGAGGTTGTCACACCACCAGGGCCTTATGCCCTACGCACCATGGGCCTCTCTGCCCAGCTACATACAGAGCCTTATGCTCTGTCTATCGGCCTTAGCCCCCTCTCTAACTCAGGGCTCTGAGCCCACTAACTAGGGCCTTGTGTCCTGCTACCGAGGGGCACTAGCCCTTGCCTACTTAGGCCTTGAGGCCTCTCTATCTAACTAAGGGCCTTATGCCCTTCACAGTCTATGGTCTATCAGTTGCCTGCCAAGGCCCTGTGGCCTTTCCTATGGCCTCTAGGCCACTACCTAACTAAGGGCCTTGTGCCCTTTTACACCTGGAGCTCTGAGCCCCCCTGCCTTACTAACTAACAGGGCCTTGTGCCCTTTTAACACTTTATGGCCTACTGGACCACTACTTTACAAGGGCCTACTGCCCAGTTCCCTGGGCCTTGTGCCCTTAATTCAATGCTCCACGGGCCTTGTGCCCGACCTTGGCCACGGGCCTAGTGCCCGACCTAATGTTGAGTGTACTTACCTGCTCTGCGCAGGATACTCAATTTGCCACGCCGTCTTCTGCCTTCTTTTCCAGGTCTTCCAAACCCTCCAGCCGGCGGCGCCTCTTCTCCTGTTCGGCGCTGGGTCTGCTGCTGCTCCGGAGGCAGGGGCGCTCTCAGCCCTTACAAGGGCTCCCCGCTGACGTCTCTGCCGCGGGTGGCTCTTCTTTTTGGTGGGGGCGCTGACAAGGGCTCCCCGCCGACGTCTCCGCGGTGAGTGATTATCAGTGGCAGGGTCGCTCCTAGCCCTTACAAGGGCTCCCTGCCACTGCCGGTGTTTTGTTGCTTGCAGCTCTATTTTTATCTTGATCCGCCGCTCCAGACGTCCTACGACGTCCTTCTCTCTCCGCCGCGGATTGGGTTCTCGCAAAATGGCGCCGGCCGGCGACTTATATAGTCGTCAGCGCGACGTCATCAGCAGGCGCCGCCGCAAGTGCTGATTGGCTCGCCGCGGCGCCAATCTTTCAAGCGCCCGGGAGCGAGCTGCGATTGGCTCGTGTATACAGCCGCTGATTGGCCAGCGGAGAAAGGTGAGCCCCGATTGGCTCATCATTCCTCTGCAGACAGGACCTGGAAGAAAGAAGACATACTCACCGCCGCTGGAGCGCTGGACGGGTAAGTCACTTCTTTCTTCTCTCTTCGCCCGCTTGTGGGACTCAGCCATCAGGGACATCTTCAGCCCCTCCAGGAGCGCAGCGACGCCGGACATCTTCGCCCTCTTCACGGGCACCAGCTCCGGGGACATCTCTACATAATCAAACAAAGTAACCAGCAATATAAACAGCAAGCATAGTCAGTAACAATTCAGATAAAACTGTTTATATTGGTTGCCGTGACATCCTGAGATGCATTGGAACACCTGAGTCTGGCACAGTTTCTTTTCCAGTCTCTGCTCCCAGTCCTGACATTGTAGTCGAGATCTCTACCTTATAGATCTTTGCTCAAAAGAAAGACCTGGTAACCACCAGAACCTGGGACTGGGAAAAGAGGCCTCATATTTCTAGACTGGTGAACCTGTCACAATTGCCTTAAACTGGATCAATTTCAACAAGCATGCCTGCAGAGTAAGGGACTCATTCCTGGGTCCTGGGTCTGTCAGTCAGTATTATTGGATGAACGGGAGAGCTGGTCAACTGAAACAGCCCAGACCTATAATCTGAATTAATCCTGGACAGAAGCTCCTGATATACCAAGTGGAGCAGGTGTCCAACATCAGTCCACAAGAATGTGATGAGCCAAGTGTAATCTGTAATCATAGGCTATTTTAAAATGCAAAGGATGTGTGAGTTGGAAGCCTCCATCACAATTGTTTGACTGGAATTATTTTACAACCAGTGTAGGATCTGCATATAAGTTCCCTTGACGCTGGGGTGCAGGCTTAAATGTTTTGATTAAAATATGAACTAATACCTCATGTTTTCATTTTGCTAGGTACACACAGTTATGCAGTGTAAAGGATAAGTGCTGAAAACTGTATTTTTGTTTTGTATACATATATGGGCACATAGCTGGTACCATATATAATATGGGATATACTGAGCGTGGCCTTTTTTTTTCTCTGGTTTTGTTTCAAAATACTGCCTTATTGTACTAGCAGCAGTTCATCAAGCCTATTTAAGGCATATTTGGGTGTGGCTCACAAGCCAGCCCTTGCTAGATGTAAACCCCTATATCCGGGAGGTGAGTGCATCTTATTTCAACAGCATTTTATTGGTGTTTAAAGCATATAGGTCAGTGTAGGACCTCCATATAATGTGGTGCCCTTGACGCTGGGATACAGGCTTAAATGTTTTGATCAAAATATGATCTAATACCTCATGTTTTCATTTTGCTAGACACACACAGATATGCAGTGTGAAGGATAAGTGCTGACAACTGTCATTTTACTTTGTATACATATATGGTCATTTATATTGTCATGCAGCTGGTACCATATACAATATGGGATTTACCGAGCGTGGGCTTATTGCCAAGCAGCTGGTACCATATATAATATGGGATATACAGGAAGCAGGCTTGCTTTTTCTCTGGTTTTGTTTCAAAATATTGCCTTATTGTCATAGCAGCTGTCTCTCATATCCAGTAACTCTTACAATTGCTATAATGTTACAACGAAGACTTAGAGATAGTGGGCTATTCGGCCGCTCTATTATACAGTGTTTGGCCACCAACATCATTAACCATTCCAGACTCATCCTCTTATCTGTGCTTAAGGATCATTTTGGATACTTAAATTTTACTTTCACATTAAAATAGTAAATTCATTCCCCACCCACCCTCTTGCAATCTGAGTGCTTTGGTGCTACTAGGTCTAGGTTAGTGGACTAAAGATCTCCTAACCAAACTGTCTTTTTCAACCAGGTCTAGTGCCACAACTGAGCCATATTTGGCTCCCTTGTAGCCCGGGCAGTATTCATAGACGTAGCTCTCAGATCTCTAAGGTCTCACAGGAGGCAATGCACCTTCTGGGTTCATTAGAGCCCATCTGCTGGTAATGAAGGGCCTCTGGCACACTTTGCTCCGGTCCCCAGATTTGGAGTAGCAGAACAAAAACTCCAGATACCACCGACTCCATAGACCACCACCAATGATTGTCTTGTATTTTGTCTATTTTCTTCATTAACAAACTTTACACATGGCTGTGATTCATAAGACGTAGTCACACACTATTTCCTCTTACGGACCACCAGTTATCCACATCCGCATGATCTGGCTTTTAATTCCACATTATGTGGTGTTACCAGAGATCCTGCTCCTGGACAGTCCAGTTGCATTGGATAATATAAAAGACATAAATCTGAAGCCCTAGGTTGTACTGCAACACAACTGCCATTTTACCTTGAGGTTAGTTGCGATCCCCTTAGAGGATTGCACTCACTAACCCATACTTACCAACTTGACAAAGTTGGTTTCCAGGAGAGGTGGGCGTGACCTAATGACGCAAATGCGTCATTTGACAGTGGGGGCGGGTGAATCTCTGCGTTTGGGAGCTAATTCTACCCACTTCACTAGGAAGTGGGCACTTCCTAGTGAAGTGGGCAGATCCGGGATATTGCCACTCTCCCGGGAGTCCGGGAGACTCTCGCAAAATGCGGGAGTCTCCCAGACATTCTGGGAGAGTTGGCAAGTATGCGTGACTAACCCCAGTGAAGAATTAGCTATACAAATAGGGTTCAAGCTTCTTCACATTCAAGTTACTTTCATTTATTTAACCAACAGAAATAATATTAGCAGACATCTGAGTGGTCTGTAAAATGGTCAGCATCAATACAGCCATGGATAACATCTTCTCTTCTGAGCTAAACATTAACCCATGTTTATAAAAATCCTCATATTTATACAAAGCCCTTTGCCGAAAAAATGTGTCTATTCCAGGTGGGTAATTATTAGCTTAGTGTATGCTGTGTTGTTTTTCACAATGAGGATTATCATTAGGGTCACTGTACTCCTAGATCAGATTGACCAATTCATTTCAATAACCACTTACTGCCCATCCATCTGTGATGGCTTATAATTTTTCAAAAAACATTTGAATGTTATTTCCATATATTAGAGTAGCTGAAATAAGCCTGAGTCTTACTACATATTTTAATGAAATTGTGAAAGGCCATCTACTATAACAAGGTGACCTGATTTGAAAAGTAAAATATAGCATAACATGTGTTTGTCTGTATGTTCAAGATACTGAGAGAATGGATGAATGGTTTCTTAATAGCTATAATTCATTATGGTGAAGTTGAAAATTATTATTATTATTATTATCTTTGACTTATAAGGCGCCACAAAGGGTCCGCAGCGCCGTACATGACATATACAGAAATCGCTGTCTAAGAAGCGTCCGCGGCGGTGCTGTATACACTACAGCACCGCCGCAGGGTCAAAATCCAGGCAAGGGGTCATACACAGGTAATCAGTCCAAACAGGTTTTCACCAATACTAAACAGGAGCAGGAGCAGGTTAGCTGACAGGCAGACTGGACGCTATAACCGGCAATGAGGCAGCAAACCTCATTGCCTTAAATACTCACACAAACCAATCAGGAGTTGACACACTCCTGCAGGCTAATTGCTCAGACAGAACAGGGCCAATCAGGGCCTGACCCCGAAACACACAGCTGCAGGCCAATGCCTGCAAATCCAGCCCTGCTCACTAGATCAGCCTACGGGCTATCTGTTGCGCGCATGGGACGCCGGGACGCAGCGCTGAAGAGGCTGATGGCCGGGACTCCAGAGCGGGCAGGAAGCGAGCCACGGTGGCTGTGAGTACCGCCGCGGCTCGTGACATATATATAGTGTATTTACAAGGCACTACAGTTTGGTTTAAAAAAGTTTATATTTGAGAGCAAAGAGCATGTTCACAATTTGCATTCCCGTTAATTTTTATATTTCACTCATTTCAATTGAAAGGTCAGAACATACGTGAAAAATTTTATAATGAGAGAAATAAAATATGCTTTAAGAGAGTTTGGTCTGAAATGGATAACACCCCAAACAGAATCCCATTGTCTTTTCTCTATTTTTCTCTAAATGTTGATGATGATGATGAATGGCAGAAAGACAGTCAGTAACGCGAGACAACACAGATGGTGAGAGATCAGGAGAGGATAGATAAATTTGTGCATCATCCGCATAGAGATGATACTGAAATCCAAAGGAGCTTATTAGTTTTCCAAGAGAAGTGGTGTAGATAGAGAATAGCAGAGGACCTAGGACTGAGCCTTGTGGTACTCCAACTGATAAAGGAAGCGGAGCAGAGGTGGATCCAGAGAAATTAGCACTGAAAGAGCGATTAGATAGGTAGGATGAGAACCAGGATAGGACAGTGCCTTCAAGACCAAAGGATTGTAGCGTTTGTATGAGGAGAGAGTGGTCAACAGTGTCAAATGCAGCAGAGAGATCCAGGAGAATTAGGAGAGAGTTGTTATTTTTTGCTGTAATCAAATCATTGACAACCTTGGTCAGCGCAGTCTCTGTGGAGTGTGGAGAGCGAAAGCCTGACTGAAGTGGATCCAATAGGTTGTTTGCTGTAAGAAAGTGTGTGAGGCGAGTGTAGGCAATTCTCTTGAGGAGCTTGGAGGGGCATGGGAGTTGGGAGATGGGGCGGTAATTTACGAGAGAGGCTAATGTGTTGTTTGACCATATAAAATTGTTACTTATCATATTCTTTGTGGATAAATCCTTTAATGGGAAATTCTGTCTTTTAGAATCATTGAATACAATGCCCTTTTTCTTCAATGGTACGCGCTGACTTTTTCAACACTATGCAACTATATGGCGTTCTCTCTGCTAGTTGCATTATGCGTTAGATAAAACACTTTTTTGTGTAATATTAATGGTTGCCCAAAAAAAAGTCAACGTGTGCTCTGCCGAGTGCTCTCTGTATATGTTGCTCTCCCTGCCAGTATTTGCCACGTGCTGTGGGATTCGTCTTCTACATGACTCGTCCTCTGCATTTAAAGGGTTAAGTTAACCCACAGATCACTCCCCAGCATGACCCATGGGTTTTATTATAATGCTGGAACACAGGAACCTCTCCAGAAAAGTGATTGTGGGTGTGCGTGAATGCCGATGTCACAACACGCAAATCCTATTAAAAATGTAAACATTTTAGAAGTGTCAGGGCTGGGTGGGGGCAAAATGATACAATTCACAGCAAATCACGTTTTATTGGCTTCTGATGGGCAGGATGCGGGAAACTTGCCTGTTCTCACGGGAGTCCGGGAGACCTACCCGGTATTCGACATTGCGGGAGATTTGGCAAATATGGGTTACCCTAACTTGAAAGAGAGAAGTCACCTCTTTCTAATTATTGTACCTCTTATTATTCATTATCTGGATATAACCAGACAACAAAATGTAATTTAAATAATAGTGATGAGAAAAAGGGCGAATGGCCTTTTAAAATCCCTAAATATTGCCCTCCCTGCCAACTACATATACAGTGATACCCTCTTTGGGTACAGATGGCAGCCTATTTTATAAAAGCATATTCTTCATTTACATAATTTTTTTCTGTGGCTCTTTGTAGCCATTAAATATAGGTATGTTATATATAAATATTAAAAAAAAAACGTGAAAATTGTGTAGTTGTATTTCTCTATTCATGGCACCCAAAATTTCCTCACATTTTATTCAGTCAATAAGAAAAATGTCTAATGTGTCACTATTGCGCCACCTTCTGGCAACTACTATTCATTCCATAAGTGGGTTTCAAATAGAGATGGTCACTGACCCCCGTGTTTTGGTTTTGGATTCGGTTTTGGATCTGGATTACCGTCGTGTTTTGGTTTTGGTTTTGGTTTTGCAAAACCGCCATTGCGTGTTTTGGTTTTGGTTTTGGTTTTGTTTGGTTTTGTTTTGCTATTTTGTTGGAAAATACATGTTTTTGTGCCTAAAATAACCCAATTTAGTGCTCCAACTGTTTTAGAGATAAGTAATCTAATTGTTGAGGTAATAAATCATCCAAAAAAACTGTTTAATTCTTCGTTGGTAGGCCTTCATTTATTCTACACACAAAACAGATTGTCTTCCTCTCCATCTATGCATATTGGCAATGCAGCCATCGTCTTTGAAAGTATATTACACCCTACACTTATAGTTAAATATGTAAAGAAATGGAAAAAGACAGTTTGCTTTCTGTCTCTATAGGCCCCCCTCCACTTTTTTAAAAAAACAAAAAATTCAGCCATTATAGACTGTACAATATTAATTGACATGGAGAAAGCCAGTTTGGTTTCTGTCTCTCAAGGCCCCCCTCCACTTGTATAAAATACCAAAAAATTCAGCCATTATAGACTGTACAATATTAATTGACATGGAGAAAGCCAGTTTGGTTTCTGTCTCTCAAGGCCCCCCTCCACTTGTATAAAATACCAAAAAATTCAGCCATTATAGACTGTACAATATTAATTGACATGGAGAAAGCCAGTTTGGTTTCTGTCTCTCAAGGCCCCCCTCCACTTGTATAAAATACTAAAAAATTCAGCCATTATAGACTGTACAATATTAATTGACATGGAGAAAGACAGTTTGGGGTCACTCTGTCTCTCTAGGCCCCCCTCCACTTGTATAAAATACCAAAAAATTCAGCCATTATAGACTGTACAATATTAATTGACATGGAGAAAGCCAGTTTGGTTTCTGTCTCTCTAGGCCCCCCTCCACTTGTATAAAATACTAAAAAATTCAGCCATTATAGACTGTACAATATTAATTGACATGGAGAAAGACAGTTTGGGGTCACTCTGTCTCTCTAGGCCCCCCTCCACTTGTATAAAATACTAAAAAATTCAGCCATTATAGACTGTACAATATTAATTGACATGGAGAAAGACAGTTTGGGGTCACTCTGTCTCTCTAGGCCCCCCTCCACTTGTATAAAATACCCAAAAATTCAGCCATTATAGACTGTACAATATTATGAAAAATGGACAAAGCCAGTTTAGGGTCACTCTGTCTATGACACCCTACCCTTAAGGATAAATTGCCCTAACAGCAGCCTTTCAAGATGGTATGTGATATGGAAATGCCACAAGTCCCTTTCCTCTTTGGGGGTAGATTGCACCCTACACTTACATAGAAAGTTTTAAAAAGATGTTATCGGCATCATCTTCAGCTTAATCCTCACCCTCATCAGTGTGTACGTCATCATCACAGACTATCAATTCATCGCCGCTTGAATCCGCCATTAGAGAACAGTCAGTGCTTGGATGTCTTGGATGGTGAAGGCCTTCCTCGTGGAAGATGTAGTTCATTTTTATAAACATCATTTTCTCCACATTTTTGGGAAGTAACCTTCTACGGCGATCACTGACTAAGTTCCCTGCTGTGCTGAACACTCGTTCAGAGTACACACTGGAGGGTGGGCAGCTTAGGTATTGCAAAGCAAGTTTGTACATGGGTTTCCAAATGGCCTGCTTTTCTTCCCAGTAAGGAAAGGGACTGTCTGACATTTCCATATCAACTACCTCTTGAAAGTAATCCTCCACCATCCTTTGCATGTTTATACTCATATTGGATGGAGTTATGGGCAAAGTGACACATTTTTTTGAAAAATCCTTCAAACCAGCCCAGATGTTAAATTGTTCTGGTCTGCCCCCTGTGTCTTCCCTGCTTCTTTTTTGGAAATTTAATTTTTTACGAGCAACAGCTTGAGAAAGTGAAGGAGGACACGTCGTCAAGCCGAGGCCCAGTTCAGCGGCCAACTTGCTGAGCAATAGCTCCTTGCAAAAGTTCACATCTCGCTCATTTACAAGTAAAGACTCAATGTAGGTTTTAAACCTTGGATCAAGCACAGTGGCCAAAACGTACTGATCCGAGTTCAAGATCTTAATAACTCGAGGATCATTGTGAAGCGAATTAAGTACTTGATCGACAAGGCCAACATACTTTGCTGAATTGCTTGCTTTCAGCTCCTCCTTCATTTTCTCAAGCTGCTTTTCCAATAGTCTAATTAAAGGAATGACTTGGCTCAAACTAGCAGAGTCTGCACTGACCTCACATGTCACAACTTCAAATGGTTTCAGCACCTTGCACAGCACTGAAAGGATTCCCCACTGTGCAAGAGTGAAATACATCCCCCCTCCTTTCCCAATGTCATGACTTGTGCAATATGCTTGGATGGCTTTGCGCTGTTCCTCCATCCTCTGAAGCATGTACAGGGTGGAATTCCACCGAGTTACCACCTCTTGCTTAAGTTGGTGGCAGGGCAAGTTAAACTGCTCTTGGAGCTGCTGTAATCTCCTACATGCTGTGGCTGAATGCCTGAAATGGCCTGAAATTTTACGGGCCACCGAAAGCATCTCCTGCACCTCACGGTTATTTCGTAGGAAGCTCTGCACCACCAAGTTGATGGTGTGAGCAAAACAGGGAATATGTTGGAAATCACCCAGCTGTAATGCTCACACTATATTGTTGGCGTTATCTGAAATGACATACCCTGGGGAGAGTCCGAGTGGTATAAGCCATGCATCAATCACATCTCTCAGTTTGCGTAACAAATTGTCAGCCGTATGCCTGTTAGTGAAGCCGGTGATACAAAGAGTGGCCTGCCTGTGACAAATGTTACGTAGTGGTGTACATGCTGCTGCTGTTCCTGCTGGTGAAGGTGAATGACCAACCCAGTGGGCTGTCACAGTCATATAGTCTTTGGTTTGGCCACTTCCACTTGTCCACATATCTGTGGTTAAGTGAACAGTGGGCAGAATGGCATTTTTCAGCGCAATCTCTACATTTTTACACACTTTTTGGTATAGTTGTGGAATAGCTTTACGGGAGAAATGGTGTCGCGATGGAATTCTGTAACGCGGACACAAAACCTCAATTAACTGTGAAAAACCAGCTGCGTTTATTGTGGAGATTGGACGCAGATCTAACACTAACATTGCAGCCATGGCGTCTGTGATTCGCTTGGCGACTGGGTGACTGCTGTCATATTTGCTTCCCCTCGCAAATGATTGTTTCACAGTTAATTGCTGAAATGTAGGACTGCTCATTTTATTCACCTGCCTCTGGGATGACGATTCACCCCCAGCAGCAGCAACAGCAGCAGCAGGACTAACGCTTTCTTCAGAGGAATCAATAATAGTGCCGGAGTCATCCAGCCTTAAGTGGGATGCCGGGCTAACTCCGAGCGCTACTGAGGATATTGATGAGGATGGTGTGGTGGGTGTATTTTGTAGCCGTCGGTATGTCGGTGAGCGGAGGGTCTTAGCTGATGAGGGAGTGCTTGTATTCTTTTGGGAAGAACTTTCAGCTTTTCCCAACACTTTGCCATGAACTCTCGTTAAATGGCGTAACATAGACGAGGTTCCAAGATGGTTAAGGTCCCTCCCTCGACTGACTGTGGCTTCACATACACTACAAATGGCTATACAATTGTTGTCTGGATTTGGGTAGAAATAATTCCACACATAAGAAGTGGATTTTTTTGTTTTATGCCCAGGCATGACAATGGCCTTTTTCTTGTCACGTGCCAGAACTGCTGCCACTGGTGCAGGACTTACACAAACAACCTCATCCTCATCAACATCCTCATTAGCGCCCTCGTCGCCTACACAAATCTCCCCCTCATCCTCTTCTAATTCCAAAGTGGCATCCTCAATTTGGGTATCACCGGCTACACTCGGGCTATTAAGGCACACATCAGCAGAATGCTCACGATTAGACATCCCACTGTTGGATGGACTCTCCACAGGGATTGTTGTCATTTGTGAATCAGAGCAAATATTCTCCTGTAATGCCTCACTGTTATCTTGCAGCTCAGCTTTGACGCGTAACAGTAGTTGTGCACCAATTGTAGCCTGGGTAACTTTTTGGGATCTGCCACTAATAGCCAAAGGTGAAGGCCTCATTCTCTCTTTGCCACTGCGTGTGTAGAATGGCATGCTTGCAATTTTTTTTTTATCGTCACTTAACTTTTGCTCAGTTACACTTCTTTTTCGCTTCAATACAGTAAATTTTTTTTTGGTTTTTGTTTTTTGCACTAATTTGAAAACACTCTGTTGTTTGACATCGCCTTGGCCAGATGACGTACTGGGAACACTAACATCAGGACTGGTGACAGAACCTGGTTGCTCATTTAGATCATATGTGGACTGCTTTGAATCCATTCTGAGCGCAAACCACTGGGGAGTGCTAAAAATTATTTAGTAGATTCTGCTGACAGTTATGACTTTTGACAGCCAGAAATATTAATGCACAATTAGGGAGGACACCCCAAAAACACTGAGGAGTGCTAAAAATTATTGAGTAGATACTGCTGACAGATATGACTTTTGACAGCCAGAAATATTAATGCACAATTAGGGAGGACACCCCAAAAACACTGAGGAGTGCTAAAAATTATTGAGTAGATACTGCTGACAGATATGACTTTTGACAGCCAGAAATATTAATGCACAATTAGGGAGGACACCCCAAAAACACTGAGGAGTGCTAAAAATTATTGAGTAGATACTGCTGACAGATATGACTTTTGACAGCCAGAAATATTAATGCACAATTAGGGAGGACACCCCAAAAACACTGAGGAGTGCTAAAAATTATTTAGTAGATACTGCTGACAGATATGACTTTTGACAGCCAGAAATATTAATGCACAATTAGGGAGGACACCCCAAAAACACTGAGGAGTGCTAAAAATTATTGAGTAGATACTGCTGACAGATATGACTTTTGACAGCCAGAAATATTAATGCACAATTAGGGAGGACACCCCAAAAACACTGAGGAGTGCTAAAAATTATTGAGTAGATACTGCTGACAGATATGACTTTTGACAGCCAGAAATATTAATGCACAATTAGGGAGGACACCCCAAAAACACTGAGGAGTGCTAAAAATTATTGAGTAGATACTGCTGACAGATATGACTTTTGACAGCCAGAAATATTAATGCACAATTAGGGAGGACACCCCAAAAACACTGAGGAGTGCTAAAAATTATTGAGTAGATACTGCTGACAGATATGACTTTTGACAGCCAGAAATATTAATGCACAATTAGGGAGGACACCCCAAAAACACTGAGGAGTGCTAAAAATTATTTAGTAGATACTGCTGACAGATATGACTTTTGACAGCCAGAAATATTAATGCACAATTAGGGAGGACACCCCAAAAACACTGAGGAGTGCTAAAAATTATTGAGTAGATACTGCTGACAGATATGACTTTTGACAGCCAGAAATATTAATGCACAATTAGGGAGGACACCCCAAAAACACTGAGGAGTGCTAAAAATTATTGAGTAGATACTGCTGACAGATATGACTTTTGACAGCCAGAAATATTAATGCACAATTAGGGAGGACACCCCAAAAACACTGAGGAGTGCTAAAAATTATTGAGTAGATACTGCTGACAGATATGACTTTTGACAGCCAGAAATATTAATGCACAATTAGGGAGGACACCCCAAAAACACTGAGGAGTGCTAAAAATTATTGAGTAGATACTGCTGACAGATATGACTTTTGACAGCCAGAAATATTAATGCACAATTAGGGAGGACACCCCAAAAACACTGAGGAGTGCTAAAAATTATTGAGTAGATACTGCTGACAGATATGACTTTTGACAGCCAGAAATATTAATGCACAATTAGGGAGGACACCCCAAAAACACTGAGGAGTGCTAAAAATTATTGAGTAGATACTGCTGACAGATATGACTTTTGACAGCCAGAAATATTAATGCACAATTAGGGAGGACACCCCAAAAACACTGAGGAGTGCTAAAAATTATTGAGTAGATACTGCTGACAGATATGACTTTTGACAGCCAGAAATATTAATGCACAATTAGGGAGGACACCCCAAAAACACTGAGGAGTGCTAAAAATTATTGAGTAGATACTGCTGACAGATATGACTTTTGACAGCCAGAAATATTAATGCACAATTAGGGAGGACACCCCAAAAACACTGAGGAGTGCTAAAAATTATTGAGTAGATACTGCTGACAGATATGACTTTTGACAGCCAGAAATATTAATGCACAATTAGGGAGGACACCCCAAAAACACTGAGGAGTGCTAAAAATTATTTAGTAGATACTGCTGACAGATATGACTTTTGACAGCCAGAAATATTAATGCACAATTAGGGAGGACACCCCAAAAACACTGAGGAGTGCTAAAAATTATTGAGTAGATACTGCTGACAGATATGACTTTTGACAGCCAGAAATATTAATGCACAATTAGGGAGGACACCCCAAAAACACTGAGGTGTGCTACAAATTATTTAGTAGATACTGCTGACAGATATGACTTTTGACAGCCAGAAATATTAATGCACAATTATGGGGGACACCCCAAAAGCGCTGGGGAGTGCCAAATATGAAGAAAAAATAATAAACCTCTATCCTCCTCTCTGCACTAGCGATTTTGGTTAGAGCAATTGCAAGAACAATATTGTATTCTCTGTCCCTGCTCTAATTAGCCTATGACTACACCCTGCTCTCTCCCTCTGTCAAATGGCGATGGATTGCTGTGGAGGCGTGTATTTATAAAGTTGAAGTATCGCGAGAACCGAGTCCCGAGATCCGACGACGTCACAATGACGTTCGGCCTCGATTTGGATTCGGAATGGGCGGGAGAGTACCGAGCTGCTCAGCTCGGTACTCGGATACCCAAAGTTCGGGTGGGTTCGGTTCTCGGAGAACCGGACCCGCCCATCTCTAATTAATATACTGTGTTATTTAAAATGAATAGAAAGGACGCATAACCAGTTACTGTAGTATAAAAAAATATTTTTCTCTGACATTTTTCTGTAGTTGGAAATACTTTTAATGCGGCCGCGTGGGTTCAAATGATTATTCAATAGTTATGTTTTTTCTGATATATTTGTTAGAGTTTTATTTCATGTGGAATGATTCATGAAAATTCTGCCATTACTATGTAATTGAGGGAAAAGGATACCTGTTACCTACATGTGTGTAAGTACTCTGTTGTTGCTATTTTGTGGGAGATTTGAAAAAAGCAAAACATTGGTTTCCTACAGTGGCGCCTGTATAATTGGTGGTATTGCTGTAGTATGGGGTGGCATGGTGGTGGCAATGTTGTAGTGTGTTTGGGGCTAAGTATTGCTAATAAATATGATAGGGTATTGCTGTAATGTGAGGATGATGTCAGTTGCTGTAATGTGGGGGGTGTTGCTGGTTGCTGTAATGTGGGGGTGATGCTGGTTGCTGTAATGTGGGGGGTGTTGCTGGTTGCTGTAATGTGGGGGGTGATGCTGGTTGCTGGAATGTGGGGGTGATGCTGGTTGCTGGAATGTGGGGGTGATGCTGGTTGCTGTAATGTGTGTGTGGGGAGGGGGGGGTGATGCTGGTTGCTGTAATGTGGGGGGTGATGCTGGTTGCTGTAATGTGTGTGTGGGGGTGGGGGGGGGGGGTGATGCTGGATACTGTAATGTGGGGAATGATGCTGATTGCTGTAATGTGGGGGATGATGCTGATTGCTGTAATGTGGGGGTGATGCTGGTTGCTGTAATGTGTGTGTGTGTGGGGGGGGGGGGGTGATGCTGGATACTGTAATGTGGGGGATGATGCTGATTGCTGTAATGTGGGGGTGATGCTGGTTGCTTTAATGTGGGGAAGGGGGAGTAATGCTGGTTGCTGTGATGTGGGTGGGTATCGATGTAGTAGGAGTGTGTGTGGGGGGTTATTTATTACTGTAATTTGGGTACTAATAATGTAATGTCATAGTATTTATTGATGCAATATGGGTGCTAATAATGTAATGTTGAGGTTCATTAGGAGAAATAAATACCCCCTCCCCCCACACACACACACTCATAGTACATCATGTTGTACTGCACCAGCAACGCACACTGAGCCAGCATCAGTGTGCAACAATATAGTGCAAGGAGCCCGCAAGAGGTGGGTCTGTGTGCTTTAAATGCCAGGGCTCATTTTTAGTCCCAGTCCGGCCCTGGTTGGAAGACATGTGAGGTAGCCAGTAAGACAAAATCTATTTATATAATAACTGCTAAAGGACCTATAAATTAGAGGAGCTTGAAGGTTTGAAACCTCTTTAAAACTCGACAGATTATCATTATATATTTGAGACATTCATGCAACACATTAACACTAATAATAACATAGAAGACCGTTTCCCCTCATAGGAGGCAAAGTTCGGATCTCAGACTATTATCCAATATTAAACTTGGCAAGTGAACTGCTGTTCACGGCAGTGTACAAAGAAGAAACCTTATCACTGAGAGCAGTCTAGCTCCTGCACCAAAAACATTGGACCTGATTCATTAAGGATCTTAACTTGAGAAACTTCTTATTTCAGTCTCCTGGACAAAACCATGTTACAATGCAAGGGGTGCAAATTAGTATTCTGTTTTGCACATAAGTTAAATACTGTCTGTTTTTTCATGTAGCACACAAATATCAACTTTAAATATCAGTGTACAAATAAGCTATCAAGTATTTGTGTGCTACATGAAAAAACAGTCAGTATTTAACTTATGTGCAAAACAGAATATTAATTTGCACCCCTTGCATTGTAACATGGTTTTGTCCAGGAGACTGAAATAAGAAGTTTCTCAAGTTAAGATCCTTAATGAATGAGGCCCATTATTCTTAAAAATGATGATATGACACAACTAGGGTTTTTACCATTTAAGAAGATGAACACATTGAACAAATCCATAATTGGTACCCTGATATAATTTTATTATCTGTTTACGTACAATTAAGACTGATACAGACACAATTTTAGCGTAAAAGCTAGTAATAACGTGGAGAAGCGGTAAAGCTAAAAAGTGTGAGAGAAAATCTTATCTGATGGAGCCCACAGACAAAAGAAAAAACCTTCATCTCAGAAAACGTGCTGAATATGACCTTTCAGATTACATGTGACCTTCCTGTGTTATGTTTCAGAACGGAAGCATGCAGAATATCATTGCAGAATGGTCGTATCTGGCAGGCGGATGGATGAGCACAGGATACAGATTAAAATGATGCATTAACCCTCTCATACTAGACATTAAAGGTGTCATAATATTGTGACGTCATCAAAAATATTTGAAACAAACCATAAGTTTTCCAAAGCAGTCGTTGGTCTCGCAAACCCAACGCCTTTGTATTGTGTGCTTATACTCACAACAGATGAGTCAGCGCTGGCTTGCTGATTCATACAGCTTTCAAGCTAATAAATAATAAAACAAGCCAGGGGTTTATCTATTCTTTGCACAGTATATATGACCAGAATTTATTTAGTACATAGATTTGTTTGGCTTCCGCTATGAGTCTGCAAATATACAGCCGGAGATACTAAAAACACTGCATGCATAGTATACCGTATAGTATTGATACCATAGTATAGATCCCGGAGGGGAGATGAAGTGTAGGGGGGGTGGGGGGGAGTGAGCACGGTGAATAGGAAGTGGGCAGGATGCGGGAGAATAGCCAGATCTCTGGGAGACCTACCTGGAATTCGGGAGTGGGCAAGTATGGTCGCCCGCCAATATCACAGCGATAGAAAATCTTCTCTATTAAAGTGATACTCAGCTCCCTGGCTATACTGGCTAGCAGCGATAAGGTTGAATTTACGATCCTGCTTGCACAGTGTAACTGGGGCCAACCTTCCTGTTCCACTTTCGCTAAAAAAATGTAAATACATTCATAAAAATAGAAAAATTAAAAGTATTTTTAAACTATGCTTTATTTAAATAACCAAGCAGTTTTTCTTGTGTAGAGCACCTGCTATTGCCATCTTGAGATGGTTAAACCCAGTGGTCAAAGTGGGGTGCAAACCACCCTGCCACTTCTTCTACTGCTTTCATTGCAAATAAATCACATTCCATTCACTTGCATTCCCATTCCATTTTCCATTGCGCCACTTCTAAATTTCCACTTCGACCACCGGTGATACCGATAGGGTGGCAGCGGCTACACTTAGACCTGTCTCTGGTGAAAACTCCTGTTAATGCCATAAGTATTGGTTTTCTCCCTATCATAAATAAGCCCCTTAATATCTAGAAGAACAATTAAACCAGGAATTTTGTCTCTCTCTCTCTCTCTCTCTCTCTCTCTCTCTCTCTGTGTATATGTATGTTAGGGAATTTAGACTGTAAGCTCCAATGGGGCAGGGGCTGATGTGAGTGAGTTCTCTGTACAGCGCTGCGGAATCAGTGGCGCTATATAAATAAATGGTGAGGATTATGATGATGATGGCTCCAACATGCTTGTGGAACTGAAAGTAAAGATATGGGGGTAAGTGTATCAAGCAGAGAGTTTTCCGGCGGGTTTGAAAAGTGGAGATGTTGCCTATAGCAACCAATCAGATTCTAGCTATCATTTTGTAGCACTATATCTGCATTTGTTGGACACTTTACAAAAGCAAATACGGTTGTATTATAAAAACAGGAACAAAGAACTATTTGGACAATGTGAAATATCATTGCACCTTTTTCTTGTGCCACCCAGCTCCGCTCTGCAAGGATTCTATAATTGTGGACTCTGGAAGGATTCTATAATAAATGGACTCTGGAAGGATTCTATAATTGGGGACTCTGGAAGGATTCTATAATACTGGACTCTAGAAGGATTGTATAATTGTGGGCTCTGGTAGGATTCGAAATGTATGGACTTTGGTAGGGTGTGTGAAATATGATTGCACCTTTTTCTTGTGCCACCCAGCTCCGCTCTGCAAGGATTCTATAATTTTGGACTCTGGAATGATTCTACTTTCAAAGGAAACTAACCCTTCATTTGATACAGTAGGTTGCCAAGCTTTTGAAATGCTATGCTTTCCCCATGTTTTATAGATCTGTTATACGTTATTTGGGGAGGGGGGCGATGGAGGAACACACACAAAAAATGGTAGATTGCATATTTGTACTCAAGGCAAATGAGGTACCATTGTACTTTAGGCGCCTGTAGCTATTTATCAAGGTTTTGAATTTGTTGTTTTTAGAAGATCTTTCCTAACTTTGTTAGTATTTGCATTAAAGACATAATTTTCCATTATTGTGCGACTTTCTGAATTATACTGTGCATTCCAGTCTAGTGTCCCAAATGATATGCCCTCCCCACCTTTTATTTGTTTTCAAGTTTCTGTGACCTTTACAATTCTTATATTTGAAAATAAAAATCACCCAAAAGTAGTGTGTGTATACTCTATTATGCTACACTAGTCCTGGTACTCTCTATGAACAACAAACCCATACAGATGGGGTACCATTTTTACAGGAGACCAGTTCCTATTTAGCACGGTTTGAGAATTCCTATTTATAAACATTTTTCCAACACTTTTTTTTATATTAGTTAAACAAAAAATGCATTCGTTTTTTTGCTATTACACCACATCCTGGGAAATACTGTGCATTTAAGTCTTGGTGTTGGAAAGGTAATTGACCCCACATCTGGCGTAGGTAGGTTGTCTAGTTCTTCAAGCAGTGTGCTTGTTGGGCTACCCATATTACTCCTTACATTGTATGCATTTCATTCAAGACCGTGCAAACTAGCATCAAAAAATAAAAACAAGCGTCATGATCACATTTAACTGCAGATTTTAAGGGCAGCACAGTGGCTAAGTGGTTAGCACTTCTGCTTCACATTGCTGGGGTCATGAGTTCAATTCCTGACCATAGCCTTATCTGTGTGGAGTTTATATTTACTCCCCATGTTTGCATGTGTTTCCTCTGGGTGCTCCGGTGTCCTCCCACACTCCAAAAACATACTATTAGGTTAATTGGCTGCTATCAAAATTGACCCTAGTCTCTCTCTGTCTGTGTGTGTATGTTGGGAATTTAGACCATAAGCTCCAAAGGGGCAAGCACTGATGTGAATGAGTTCTCTGTACAGCGCTGCGGAATCAGTGGCGCTATATAAATAAATGGTGATGATGATGATTTTATTATGAAAACCTATTTGTAGATTCCTGATAATTGCCGTTTCAGAAAGGTGGATTGAAATCTATAAACACAAAGGGGCTCATATAGTGTTGTTGGCAAAATTGGCATTAAATACACACAAAAAAAGCAGTGAAAAATAACGTATTTACACACCACTCCACCAGTGGGCGTGACCAGCATGCGTGGGGACGTGGCTATAATTTTAGAGAGTGCTTGGCTGCTCTCCAACTCTCCCTATCTCCACAATATATATGGGCAATGCTGCGTGCACTACCGTTAGGTGGCTGCAGCTCTCTATTTTCGAGCAGAGACGTGTGAAGCGGGGGCAGGGTCCAGACACCTGAATTATAGAGTGCCCCAGGCTAGGAGGGGGGTTTCCAGGTACTAGGAACTCTGCATCAGTCTTATAGTGTTTCTTCTTAAAATTTGGAAAAACAAAAGCCCACGTACATTTGCTTGTAGTTCACTCTTGTGCAATTTCATTTAAGAAAAAAAAACTTTTTGGGCCACGTTGGGTCGATTTTCTTTGCCGTGCCACGGTTATAAGTGGACCAATGGGATTTTTTGGAAAATGTAAAGTCTTCTGAAAAAAAAAGTGGCATAATTTGTGAGGGCACTGCACTGAAAATGACTCATAGGGGTGATGGAATGTGATCAGTCCAAACGTTACAAAACAGGCTCAGCACAGGGGTGAGAAAGGTTAAAAACATAACAACTCAAATATAAATAAAAAAAGATTCAAATGCCCCTAAATAAACATTCCAAAGCAGGCTCAGCAAAGTGGTAAAAAAGGTTAAAAACATAACAGCTCAAATAAAACGATAAAAAAAAAAAAAATCGCGCGCACCTGTGTAACTAACAGCCAGCACTGTCTAGAAGAATTATTATTTTATTCATCTTTACTGGTGCCGATACTTGTACCCCATTTCATTCCACAGTACACCTTGCTTCTACGGGAGAAAGCAGGGCAGTGTCTCATTTAAAATTTCCCAGTTTTACATACTGGATTAATCACATGTAGGGATGAGCGCACTCGGATTTATGAAATCCGAGCCCACCCGAACGTTGCGGATCCGAGTCGGATCCGAGACAGATCCGGGTATTGGCGCCAAATTCAAAAGTGAAACTGAGGCTCTGACTCATAATCCCGTTGTCGGATCTCGCGATACTCGGATCCTATAAATTCCCCGCTAGTCGCCGCCATCTTCACTCGGGCATTGATCAGGGTAGAGGGAGGGTGTGTTAGGTGGTCCTCTGTGCTGTTTAGTTCTGTGCTGTTTAGTTCTGTGCTGTTTAGTTCTGTGCTGTTTAGTTCTGTGCTGTTTAGTTCTGTGCTGTTTAGTTCTGTGCTGTTTAGTGCTGTGCTGTGCTGTGCTGTGCTGTGCTGTGTTCTGCAGTATCAGTCCAGTGGTGCTGTGTGCTGTGCTCTGTCCTTCTGAGGTCAGTGGTGCTGCTGGGTCCTGTGCTGTGTCCTGTTCAGTCCAGTGGTGCTGTGTCCTGTGCTCTGTGCTTCTAAGGGCATAGTTATTTCCCCAATATTCCCCTGTGTTTAAAAAAATAAAAAAAAGTTTTTTTTAAAAAATACCAAAAACTACTTTAATATTTTTTAATTACCACAAAATTTGCACAACCAATCCTGCAGTATAAGCCCATTGGTACTGCAATATTACCAAGTTCACACATTCAGCGGTAAAAGTCCAGTGGTACTGCAATATTACAAAGTTTACACATTCTGCAGTATCAGTCCAGTGGTGCTGTGTCCTGTGCTCTGTCCTGCTGAGTTCCGTAGTGCTGCTGGGTCCTGTGCCGTGTCCTGTTCAGTCCAGTGGTGCTGTGTCCTGTGCTCTGTGCTTCTAAGGGCATAGTTATTTCCCCATTATTCCCAAGTTTTTAAAAAATAAAAAAAAAGTAAAAAAAAATAAAAAATTTAAAAAAAAAAAAAATATATAATAATTATAACCAAATTTGCAAAACCAATCCAGCATTATAAGTCCATTGGTACTGCAATATTACCAAGTTCACACATTCTGCAGTATCAGTCCAGTGGTGCTGTGTCCTGTGCTCTGTCCTGCTGAGTTCCGTAGTGCTGCTGGGTCCTGTGCCGTGTCCTGTTCAGTCCAGTGGTGCTGTGTCCTGTGCTCTGTGCTTCTAAGGGCATAGTTATTTCCCCACTATTCCCAAGTTTTTTAAAAATAAAAAAAAAGTAAAAAAAAATAAAAAATTTAAAAAAAAATAAAAATATAATAATTATAACCAAATTTGCAAAACCAATCCAGCAGTATAAGTCCATTGGTACTGCAATATTACCAAGTTCACACATTCTGCAGTATCAGTCCAGTGGTGCTGTGTCCTGTGCTCTGTCCTGCTGAGTTCCGTAGTGCTGCTGGGTCCTGTGCCGTGTCCTGTTCAGTCCAGTGGTGCTGTGTCCTGTGCTCTGTGCTTCTAAGGGCATAGTTATTTCCCCACTATTCCCAAGTTTTTTAAAAATAAAAAAAAAGTAAAAAAAAATAAAAAATTTAAAAAAAAAAAAAATATATAATAATTATAACCAAATTTGCAAAACCAATCCAGCAGTATAAGTCCATTGGTACTGCAATATTACCAAGTTCACACATTCTGCAGTATCTTGTGCTACATATAATGGAGACCAAAAATTTGGAGGATAAAGTAGGGAAAGATCAAGACCCACTTCCTCCTAATGCTGAAGCTGCTGCCACTAGTCATGACATAGACGATGAAATGCCATCAACGTCGTCTTCCAAGCCCGATGCCCAATCTCGTAGTACCGGGCATGTAAAATCCAAAAAGCCCAAGTTAAGAAAAAGTAGCAAAAAGAGAAACTTTAAATCATCTGAGGAGAAACGTAAAGTTGCCAATATGCCATTTACGACACGGAGTGGCAAGGAACGGCTTAGGCCCTGGCCCGTGTTCATGACTAGTGGTTCAGCTTCACCCACGGATCTTAGCCCTCCTCCTCCTCCAGCCCCCTACAAAAAATTGAAGAGAGTTATGCTGTCAGCAACAAAACAGCAAACAACTCTGCCTTCTAAAGAGAAATTATCACAAATCCCCAAGGCGAGTCCAAGGGTGTTGGTGGTTGTCAAGCCTGACCTTCCCATCACTGTACGGGAAGAGGTGGCTCGGGAGGAGGCTATTGATGATGTAGCTGGCGCTGTGGAGGAACTTGATGATGAGGATGGTGATGTGGTTATTGTAAATGAGGCACCAGGGGGGGAAACAGCTGATGTCCATGGGATGAAAAAGCCCATTGTCATGCCTGGTCAGAAGACCAAAAAATGCACCTCTTCGGTCTGGAGTTATTTTTATCCAAATCCAGACAACCAATGTATGGCAATATGTAGCTTATGTAAAGCTCAAATAAGCAGGGGTAAGGATCTTGCCCACCTAGGAACATCCTCCCTTATACGTCACCTGAATAACCTTCATAGTTCAGTGGTTAGTTCAGGAACTGGGGCTAGGACCCTCATCGGTACAGGGACACCTAAATCCCGTGGTCCAGTTGGATACACACCAGCAACACCCTCCTCGTCAACTTCCTCCACAATCTCCATCAGATTCAGTCCTGCAGCCCAAGTCAGCAGCCAGACTGAGTCCTCCTCAATACGGGATTCATCCGAGGAATCCTGCAGCGGTACGCCTACTACTGCCACTGCTGCTGTTGCTGCTGTTAGTCGGTCATCTTCCCAGAGGGGAAGTCGTAAGACTGCTAAGTCTTTCACAAAACAATTGACCGTCCAACAGTCGTTTGCCATGACCACCAAATACGATAGTAGTCACCCTATTGCAAAGCGTATAACTGCGGCTGTAACTGCAATGTTGGTGTTAGACGTGCGCCCGGTGTCCGCCATCAGTGGAGTGGGATTTAGAGGGTTGATGGAGGTATTGTGTCCCCGGTACCAAATCCCCTCGAGATTCCACTTCACTAGGCAGGCGATACCAAAAATGTACAGAGAAGTACGATCAAGTGTCCTCAGTGCTCTTAAAAATGCGGTTGTACCCACTGTCCACTTAACCACGGACATGTGGACAAGTGGTTCTGGGCAAACGAACGACTATATGACTGTGACTGCCCACTGGGTAGATGCATCCCCTTCCGCAGCAACAGCAACAGCTGCATCAGTAGCAGCATCTACAAAATGGCTGCTCATGCAAAGGCAGGCAACATTGTGCATTACAGGCTTTAATAAGAGGCACAACGCTGACAACATATTAGAGAAAATGAGGGAAATTATCTCCCAGTGGCTTACCCCACTTAGACTCTCATGGGGATTTGTGGTGTCAGACAATGCCAGTAACATTGTGCGGGCATTAAATATGGGCAATTTCCAGCACGTCCCATGTTTTGCCCACACCATTAATTTGGTGGTGCAGCATTACCTCAAGAGTGACAGGGGTGTGCAGGAGATGCTTGCGGTGGCCCGCAAAATTGCTGGACACTTTCGGCATTCAGCCAGTGCCTACCGCAGACTAGAGGCACATCAAAAAAGCTTGAACCTGCCCTGCCATCACCTCAAACAAGAGGTTGTGACGCGCTGGAACTCCACCCTCTATATGCTGCAGAGGATGGAGGAGCAGCAAAAGGCCATTCAGGCCTACACAGCCACCTACGACATAGGCAAAGGAGTGGGGATGCGCCTCAGTCAAGCGCAGTGGAGACTGATTTCCGTGTTGTGCAAGGTTCTGCAGCCATTTGAACTTGCCACACGAGAAGTCAGTTCCGACACTGCCAGCTTGAGTCAGGTCATTCCCCTGATCAGGCTGTTGCAGAAGCAGCTGGAGAAAGTGAGGGAGGAGCTGGTAAGCCATTGCGATTACACCAAGCATGTAGCTCTTGTGGATGTAGCCCTTCGTACGCTTTGCCAGGATCCGAGGGTGGTCACTCTTTTAAAGTCAGAGGAATACATTCTGGCCACCGTGCTCGATCCTCGGTTTAAAGCGTATGTTGTGTCTCTGTTTCCGGCGGACACAAGTCTACAGCGGTGCAAAGACCTGCTGGTCAGGAGATTGTCCTCTGAAGAGGACCGTGACATGCCAACAGCTCCACCCTCATTTTCTTCCACATCTATGGCTGCGAGGAAAAAGCTCAGTTTTCCCAAAAGAGGCACTGGCGGGGATGCTGATAACATCTGGTCCGGACTGAAGGACCTGCCAACCATTGCAGACATGTCTACTGTCGCTGCATTGGATGCTGTCACAATAGAAAAAATTGTGGATGATTACTTTGCTGACACCATCCAAGTAGACATGTCAGACAGTCCATATTGTTACTGGCAGGAAAAAAAGGCAGTTTGGAAGCCCCTGTACAAACTGGCTCTATTTTACCTGAGTTGTCCCCCCTCCAGTGTGTACTCGGAAAGAGTTTTTAGTGCAGCGGGGAACCTGGTCAGTGAGCGGCGAAGGAGGTTGCTTCCTCACAACGTTGAAAAAATGATGTTTATAAAAATGAATAATCAATTCCTCAATGAAGTACAGCACTGCCCTCCAGATACTACAGAGGGACCTGTGGTTGTGGAGTCCAGCGGGGACGAATTGATAATGTGTGATGAGGAGGAAGTACACACTGTAGGGGGAGAGGAATCAGAGGTTGAGGATGAGGACGACATCTTGCCTCAGTAGAGCCTGTTTAGTCTGTACAGGGAGAGATGAATAGCTTTTTTGGTGTGGGGGCCCAAACAAACCAATCATTTCAGCCAAAGTTGTTTGGTAGGCCCTGTCGCTGAAATGATTGGTTTGTTAGAGTGTGCATGTCCTATTTCAACAACATAAGGGTGGGTGTGAGGGCCCAAGGACAATTCCATCTTGGAACTTTTTTTTTTGCATTATATGACCAAGCAACAGTCGTTTGCCATGTTCAAAAAGTAAAACCAAATGTAAAAAAATTCAAGAAATTAAACCAAAAGTAAAATGCCGTGTCATAATTTAAAACAAGAGGTATTGACGTGCTCTAAAACTACTGTATTGTTGTTTATATTTTATAAACACTACACTTGAAAGCTTGAGTCTTTCAATAGAAAAGTAACTGTCCATTGCACGAATATTTGCAACAGGGACAATTTAAGGGTTAAGAAAGTCAACTAATAATAACACTTCGACGCTGTGTGTCTTTATAAACACTACACTTGGAAGTTGGAGGAGGTATTGTGGCCCCGGCACCAAATTTACTACCGGGGCCACTCCACTGTGCAGTCCATATTTAGGTGTATCAGATATTAAACAACGGTGACAGTTGATGCCCAATTTTTTAATTATATTGTGGCCTCGGTACCAAATTGTGTACCGGGGCCACCCCACTACGCAGTCCAGATACTTGTTTGGTGGAATTCAGACACGTGGAGGGTTTTTTAATTATATTGTGGCCTCGGTACCAAATTGTGTACCGGGGCCACCACACTACGCAGTCAAGATAGATAGATGCGTATTGCGTATCATAGATAAAGTACATTCAGTGGTGTGGGGCAAATTGAAAAATATTCAAAATGCACTGACATTATCAAAAACAAGAGGTTGTCACACGCTAAAACTCCAACATGTATATGATGGAGAGGATGGAGGAGCAGCCGTATGTGTAGTGTAATGCAGATCTGTTGAAGGTTTTTTATATATTTTATTGTGGTGCCCAGTGCCCACTCCTCTACGCAGTCCAGGTACAATTATTGGTGCGAATCATAAAAGTTCAGGGTTTTTAAGATATTGTGGTGACCCACTCCTCTACGCAGTCCAGGTACAATTATTGGTGCGAATCATAAAAGTTCAGGGTTTTTAATATATTGTGGTGACCCACTCCTCTACGCAGTCCAGGTACAATTATTGGTGCGAATCATAAAAGTTCAGGGTTTTTAATATATTGTGGTGACCCACTCCTCTACGCAGTCCAGGTACATTTATTGGTGCGATTCATAAAAGTTCAGGGTTTTTAATATATATTGTGGTGACCCACTCCTCTACGCAGTCCAGGTACATTTATTGGTGCGATTCATAAAAGTTCAGGGTTTTTAATATATATTGTGGTGACCCACTCCTCTACGCAGTCCAGGTACAATTATTGGTGCGAATCATAAAAGTTCAGGGTTTTTAATATATTGTGGTGACCCACTCCTCTACGCAGTCCAGGTACAATTATTGGTGCGAATCATAAAAGTTCAGGGTTTTTAAGATATTGTGGTGACCCACTCCTCTACGCAGTCCAGGTACAATTATTGGTGCGAATCATAAAAGTTCAGGGTTTTTAATATATTGTGGTGACCCACTCCTCTACGCAGTCCAGGTACAATTATTGGTGCGAATCATAAAAGTTCAGGGTTTTTAAGATATTGTGGTGACCCACTCCTCTACGCAGTCCAGGTACAATTATTGGTGCGAATCATAAAAGTTCAGGGTTTTTAATATATTGTGGTGACCCACTCCTCTACGCAGTCCAGGTACAATTATTGGTGCGAATCATAAAAGTTCAGGGTTTTTAAGATATTGTGGTGACCCACTCCTCTACGCAGTCCAGGTACAATTATTGGTGCGAATCATAAAAGTTCAGGGTTTTTAATATATTGTGGTGACCCACTCCTCTACGCAGTCCAGGTACAATTATTGGTGCGAATCATAAAAGTTCAGGGTTTTTAAGATATTGTGGTGACCCACTCCTCTACGCAGTCCAGGTACAATTATTGGTGCGAATCATAAAAGTTCAGGGTTTTTAAGATATTGTGGTGACCCACTCCTCTACGCAGTCCAGGTACAATTATTGGTGCGAATCATAAAAGTTCAGGGTTTTTAATATATTGTGGTAACCCACTCCTCTACGCAGTCCAGGTACATTTATTGGTGCGATTCATAAAAGTTCAGGGTTTTTAATATATATTGTGGTGACCCACTCCTCTACGCAGTCCAGGTACAATTATTGGTGCGAATCATAAAAGTTCAGGGTTTTTAATATATTGTGGTGACCCACTCCTCTACGCAGTCCAGAAAGATACCTTGTTGCAACGTTTTGGACTAATAACTATATTGTGAGGTGTTCAGAATACACTGTAAATTAGTGGAAATGCTTGTTATTGAATGTTATTGAGGTTAATAATAGCCTAGGAGTGAAAATAAGCCCAAAAACGTGATTTTTAAACTTTTTATGTTTTTTTCAAAAAAAATCCGAATCCAATACCTTAAATCCGAACCGAGACCTTTCGTCAAGTGTTTTGCGAGACAAATCCGAACCTCAAAAATAACGAAAATCCGGATCCAAAACACAAAACACGAGACCTCAAAAGTCGCCGGTGCACATCCCTAATCACATGTCCGTACAGCGGGCTTTGACTGTTCAGTCTGCACCTCTTAGCATTGGATACCTGAAGACCACCATTTGGCAATAGACTTCAAGGGGTATATTTACTAAACTGCAGGTTTGAAAAGTGGAGATGTTGCCTATAGCAACCAGTCAGATTCTAGTTATCATTCATTTAGTACATTCTACAAAATGACAGCTAGAATCTGATTGGTTGCTATAGGCAATATCAACACTTAGTAAATATACCCCCAAGTGTTCTCTGCTTAAAAGCCAGAAGCTATCCAAACCAATTCAAATTTTTTTTAAACCGGCCAAGTTCGATGTCCTCGAACCATTCTAAAAAATATGACTTTTTGCTTTCACCCGCTATGGTTTATATTTTAAAACTGTTAAACTGTTAACTGGAGCTGGAAGTTTGTTTAAATGAACCCTAAAATGTTGCCTATTTTGCCAATTGGAGCTGAAGTGGCTGCTTTGTAGCATGTTTATTTTTTTCTATTTTAGCCATGAACTCGAAAGCAAATTCGCAATTCACATGAAAAACTTTCAAAATACTAGACAGTGTCTCCATTCAAGCTTGAGCATAGACCTGTTTGAAGCAGCTGGTCCTTGTCTTACCTGGCAGCAGATAATGAAGGTCTCTAGACATCATACCTTTACACACAAGAGGTGTCTTTTGGAGAAGTATAACTTTGTCCGATATCATGAGTTTTCGGTGGTCATAAAAGGTTTAACAGACTGGCATATATTGCATAAATTGATCTTTTAAGCACATTTGCATACAGTCAGGGCCCACGCATTTAATTCATTTTTCATAACTGAGAACAAAAGGGCAGGAAAGACCTAAGTGGGTGGAGCTAGAATAATCTTTAGCCAATCCGAGCATCCGATGTTCAATGCAGAATCTATATGTTAACAGCAGCACAGAGTAGTGATGCAAGGATCCTGTTACGTTGTTGTAGCAAGATTATAATGCCAAATGCACTTATATATCACTGTATTGCACACTTCGAAACGGGAACGGTTCAGTACATCGCCGAGCCTCTGTCCAAGCTTTGTAACCACTTTTATTTTAAAACAGCCTGCAGGTGTGAAGAGTTAACCCTGTGCGTGCTGGTGTGGGTCTTTCTAGTCTGTGAAAAGCTAGAAGCCTGCGTGCCAGTGTGGGACAGTGTATTGGGGTCCTATTGCCCGTATTCAATAGGTGTTGGCAAACCTGATGTGTCTGGAGGTGTGAGAGCGCGGTGTTTGGGGACGACTCCGTAGGTTTATAACCTGTGTGATAGGTAGAGAGAGACTGCGGGCTGAAATCGTGTGTGACCTCATACAGCGAACACCCCAAAGTCACGGCAGCTGGGAACGTGTTCGTGACACCCCCTGTGCCCACAGTAGTAATGCCGATGCATCCAATTTGAGTGTGTGTGTGTGTGTGTGTGTGTGTAGGGGGGAGGTTGGGATGGATGTCAATATCTACCCTTACATTGTGGTATTACAGATAATGAGAATACCATCTTTTTCTCTAGTAAGTCACTTCTACTTAAAGGCAAGATTCCCAGGGGCAATAAGCTCTAACACACTTAACAGCTCTGGCAATGTGAGAGCTGGGAGTATAACAAAAACGTATTGTGCAATGCGCACTATAAAAAGAGCAATCTGGGAAAGAAATAGTTGAAAACTTGATCTAATGCAGCCTCCACCATGGAGGGATACATGAAAGAAGATGTCCACCCAGAGAAGTATTGTATTAGTTTACCCCTCTCTACGCTGGATGTCAGCAAGACAGGCTTCCCTGGGTTTGAGAGATGCTCCCCTTCCTGGAGGCATCTGTCTGAAAAATTTTAAAATTCTGCTCTTTCAACACATTACGACTTGTCATGTGTGGATACATAACAATAATCGCATTATTCAATGTGTCAGAAGGAGGAGTAATGAATTCCTCCTGCCATCTGTGCAGAAGAATCAACCATTAGACAGCTTCTGGGAGGAGGGTGAGATTCTCAGACATGGCAGGGGACCGAGGCTTTGGGCTCCTGTCATTCTGACAAATCAGTAGAGGGGAATACCTTCATGGTTGAATATCCCTACTAAGAGTGTGAGGTTCAGTGCAACCTTGCACAATGGATTTTTTCATATGACAGAGTAGAATGAGTTAACATTAGATAAAGAGACATCTAGTGGTGGCACAGCAGATCACACCTTTAATACACCATAATACATGACATTGGTAGAGTAAATGTTGAGCACCTGGCATTCAGGGCCAGTGCTGGCATCTCCAACTCCACCCATGATGAAGTTTGTACAGTGAAACTCTTTTGGCGCTTCATTGCCCATGTGCCACCCTCACATACCCCCATGCCTATTTGGAATAAAGCAATTTGTATTTAAATGTAGGTCCAAGTGAGTTGCATGGAACATCGTCATCATCATCAACATTTATTTATATAACGCCAGCAAATTCCGTAGCGCTTTACAATTGGGAACAAACATTGATAAGACAATAATAATAATATATATATATTTAACAGTAGAATATTTATTTAAGGTAAATATGTCAGCTTTAACTTGTGTATGTTATCATTTCTGTTTCAAGATCATTTCATAAGAATTCAATTTTCTAATTTGGATTTCAGATCAATGCTACAAACACATTCAGATATTTATAATGCAACAATTTAGTTTATCTGTGTTTGATTTTCCTATTGTGATTGACTTATTTCTTGCAGCACACGAACTGGACATCGTTAAGAGCAGTGTCATCTTTACTTCCTTGTGGTGGCTCCACCTTGGTCTTCATGCCACAAATTCCAAGCCTGCAGATGCCACTCCAACGCCCGTAGTATCCCCAACTTTGGCCACCCCCTAAGAAGATGTTGTAGTCGGAGCACTGGAACATTAAGTTGTTGGCTGCTGTGTCATCTGCACCTTTTCTTGGTACTTCTACCTGCATGCTGAAGCTGAGGAGATGTCCTTCAGGACACCACAGGTTGGGACTCCACTCACCCCAGCTGAGGAGAAAGATATTGGTTAAAGCTACACTTGCACTTGGAGTATTGTTAAATGTAGGGTAAAAATGTAGGATAGGTTTATTAAAGTTTTTGCCAAAGTTTTGGCAAATGTTCATGTTAGTACTCCACTTTAAAATAAGGAGGCTTTAAAGAAAACCCAGAGACTGAGATAGTGGTTCTTGTAGATTTCGTGTTTGTCCAGCATTATGCAGTACAGGTTGACAATGCCTTCAGTGTGATTGGCGACATTGACAATATCGCCACTCACAATACCGATATTTAAAGACCAAAATTGCTGGTTCCGGGGTATAGCCGCCGGACCCAGCAGCATTGGTCCCTTAATATCGGTTAAGTGCCTAAATTAGCTCCGTTGCGATTATGACCAATTTGTAGGGAGTCTTGCAGCGAACCTTGAACAAATGCCCCAATTTTGCTGATTATTGAAGAAACCCAGTTAGTGGTGACAGGCTTTTGTGTAAAGCACGGATTTTGCGTACTGCACATGTGCACTAAAAATGCATACATATGTGCTTTTTTTACATATTGTTGTCTTGCATCTCCTTACCCCTGAAGAGGTGGAACTGTGGCAGGCAAACATTAGACCTGGACGCATCAGCAGAAATTCCGCTTCGAAGTCATATCGCTTACGAGTACTGGAGGGCTGGTGCAATGATGCACAATAATGATAATAACTATCAACAGCACCGTCTGGCCACGACTGGTTGCCTGGCTGTGTTTTGACCCTTCCAGCTGACTAAAATCATGTACCAAAATCATGTACTAAAATCATTAGTGGCTCTATTATAGGAAATTGTGGCCATCTCAAATATGTTTGTTTTTATGGGTATCTTTTCCCTACATGCATTCTGAGCCAATATGCATATGTGTCCATTTGTGTAGTTCGTATAGTTCATCTTGTACACACACACATATGCCTCCCCACCCACAGACACTTAGGATATTTAGATCATCAGATTCGGTTTACTTACGGTCCTTCTGAAGATTGGATAGCTACATATTCAGCTTTACCGTCCCTGATGATGTCTGAACGGTTTAGGCAGAGCAGACGTATTCCATTCAGAGCTGTATCATCTTCTACTTTCTGTTTGGATTCCACCTAGGTCAGAAATGTAAATGGCAAGATCAAACTTTTTTGAGAGCTGTATAGTAACCACCATCAGAATGCATGCTGTTCAGAAAGATAGTCAAGAAATTTGAAAAACATTGAGGGGCATAAATATCTGTGCAACGCACAATATTCTAGTGATTTTCCTCTAGAGTCCACCGCAAATGGCCAACAGTGGGGACAGTATCTCTTAAGCCATACCAAAATGTCCTCTTGTCCTTTCCTCAGTAGAAATTGTGATTATCTGTAGCAACCATCACCTGGCCCAGCATTTATAAAGTGTGATTGCATAATTGTGTACAGAAAAAGATATAAGACTATGATTATCTGATGTCCCATCTAAGGAACCTCTTAATGAAGAGAAAAAATAATGAAACAATTCAAAAATATACTCTAATGATAACAGTGGCCAATAAGACATATACCTTGATGGGACCAGGAGTTTGATTCTGACAAGGGAAACGTTCTCCTCTTGCTGTGTGAGTTTACTCCAGGTGACACTGATTCCTTCCGTCCAAAAAATACAGATAAATGGACCAATGTATGTTTGTCTTGTAGTTAATTTAGATTGTATGTGCCAATGGGACAGGGATTGATTACATGATTAAACATTCTCTGTACAGCATAGTATATTATGTTGGTGCTATGCAAATAAACAATAAAACATAAATATCAATAAGTAAATAGAGGAACTTAATGGAGCACCGATAGGGCAATAATTGCAAACTCTCCTCATGTATGAGAAAGAATAAGACATACAGATCTTACGAAATCTATAAAAAAATGAAAAAAATTAAAAATGAGCCAGATGGTGAGAACCTTTTTTTTTATTTAGGATACCAGCGCTTTTTATTTACAGAAATACGTCTTCGGCTAAGTGAGTTACCGAATCCGTTCCCACATTATATATATATATAAATATATATATATATACAAGTTAACCCGTGCATTATACTCATGCATTCTAGTCAAATCAAGCTACTTAAGGTGTTAAAAAGGTTCTGGTCATGCATTTGGGCCATAGCCCAGGCCTCAACCACCAACCACTCCCCACTGTCACCCCCGGCAACCACCAACCACTCCCCACTGTCACCCCCGGCAACCACCAACCACTCCCAACTGTCACTTCTCCTTCAAGAAATATATATATATTTTTTTTTTAAATCTTTATAAACACTTTTAACAATTAACAAATTAAATTAACAAATTAAAAACATCTTAGTATACCAAATTTCAGCCCTTTCTGAATTTTTTTCCCCACACACACTAAGAATTTAGTAGGTCAGTGTATAACTCCGCCCAGCAGGTGGCGCTGCAGCTTGGTTTTATTTTTTCCACACACACACAGACTAACACACGCCACTAGACATATTATAGATATATATATATTAGTGACTGGATCATTAATTAAAGTGATGTTAATTCCATGTGTGCCTCATTGAGTTTTACTACTTTGGTCCTTAATTTTATTTTTATTGGATAACTATATCAGTGGTAGTCAACAGGTAACTCACGGATTCACCACATCAGAATGGGGACAGCTGACTTCCATGTAAGTGACGTCCTATGCACTGTGCAGGGAGGTCACATGGCAACTCAGAGGAGGAGGGGAGGATGTTTTAGTATTCCCAACATGCATTAGAAATAAAACTAACACTTAAGTCCTGGCCAGGGGAATTTCTTCTGAATATTTCTTATCTACTTATAAACTAAATGGGAATAGAAACAGACACTGAGAATAACTGGAGACTTAGAGGTAAATGTAACAAGCCTTATAAAAATGAAAAGTGGAGTTGTTGCCCATAGCATCCAATCAGATTCTACCTATCATTCTCTAGAATTTACTAGATAGATGAGAGCTAGAATCTGATTGCTACCGGCTGCTATGGGCAACACCTCCACTTTTCCTTTTTAAAGGTTTGATACCCCTTACATTTGTTGACAAGAAAACTTATCTATTAGGTCTATAAAGCATTTCAAGTAAAACAGAAACTTTTATTATCGTCAACAAATTTTACACCCAAAACGAGTCCCTATTTTTTAAAAAAGTGTTTGTTTCAATTGAAATAATTATTGTCTATTTATTATTGAGAGGTAGTCTATATATATTCATGTTATTGTGAACCACATGATTATTATACATTTTAAGGGTATTTATATAAGAATATAGAGAGCAATATATCATTTGCTCTTCATTTTTAATTTAATACTACTATATTGATTACCTGTGATTGGCCCTACATGTATCCCTTCAACTGTCCTTTCCTTAACTCAATAATAAAGAACATTCCTTTTTAAAATAAATTATTTTTATTTTTTATTATTTTATTATTATTTTGTTATTTTTCTTTACAATTTATATTTTCATTTTATTTTATTTTGACTATTCTAAATATTGCATATTCCTATCTCATATTTTCACCTCCAATTACATCCGTTACAACCCAGTGGGGTTGCAAACATCTGTGCTTCTTATTTGTTTATAAATTGTTGCAATGTTTAAGTAGATTATGGAAGCACATTACACTTACATTAGGAAGTGCCCACTATTTTAAATGTAAATCCTTTAAAAGTGCCCAATTATTGTGTCAAACTTTCTGGCACTCTCGCACAGGGGTCATCTTTCACTAATTATCTAACAAGAGCACCACACTTTATAATCTATCTCTCTATTGATAATGACATAAGTCAAACATGTCCAAAGGTCCGAAGTTTGAGCTCCTGGCATGTGAGTATTAATGGCAAGCTGGCAAAGGTGGCACCAGCCATTTATTAATCTGAATGCTGGGAGTTGTCTGTTGATAATGATGTCTTTTAAGTACAGCCAAACTTCCTATCCAGGGCATCAAGGGACCACATGGGGCCACAGAAGGTGTAAGTAATGTATTTGGTTCTACTTTGTGCCATCGCCAGAGACTGAGCTAAGTCAATATCTGCATTGTATAGACACAAGAGAACTGGTTCTGACTTGCAAATACATGAAATATGTGGGGGGCCTACATTGTAAAAGTACCGGAGATATTTAGGTCTACATTGCACGGTGGCCTCCAGAACATTTCTTGGCACTGTGTAGTGAACATTAATATACACTGTGTTTTATATAGTGGTCATTAGAATGTCCTTTGTGTTGCTTATTAGTCTCTAGAATGTTCTCTATATTGTACATATGTAATTAGAATGTTCATTTCATTCTGTTGAGGTCATTTTAATGTTCTCTACATTACAAATTACCGTATTTGCCGGCGTATAAGATGACTGGGCGTATAAGACGACCCCCAACATTTCCACTCAAAATATAGAGTTTGTTATATACTCGCCTTATAAGACTACCACCTCTTCCGCACACCTTCCACTCACCAAATAAAACGTAAAAGAACATCAGATTTGATTTCAACATGTTAATTTATATTCGAATGCCTATGACATGCAGGAAAACTGTCACAAGGCTGTATGTTATCAAACATGTACAGTAAACATAAAACAGTGCAAGTTTATTAAACGTAATTCACTAGTCAATGATAGAAGGAAGATAACAAATAGAGGGAGAGAGCAAGTGCACACTTACCCCTTGGCATAATCTTTAATGCTTTTTCATTTGATTTCCAGTCCTGAACCATCTTTTCTGTTACTCCATATTGTCTTGCAGCAGCACAATTATTATGTTCCATGGCAAAGTTTACAACTTTAAGTTTAAAACTTGCATCATATTTCTGTCTTTTTGCTGGTGCCATGATAGGGTTGATAGGGGTTTGACTGCTGGACATTTTCTATGCTGTATTGTACTGTATAATGGTGCAGTACTGTGGTTGGCTGTTGGCTGTATACAAAGCCTGATTGGATTGGTCCCTGCTCCCTGTCTGCCCTCCCTGTCAGCAGAACGGGCCGGTCACGCCAAAAAGGCTGGCACCCCTGTATCGCTGCTGATGCTTGCAGCAGCCACGCTGATGACCCGCCGCGGCCGCACTGGATACCGCGCGATACTGGACCCGGTGTATAAGACGACCCCCCCACTTGGAGGCATGTTTTTCAGGGCAAAAAAGTAGTCTTATACGCCAGCAAATAGGGTAGTTACCAGAATGTACTATGCATTGTATGTCTGCCACTAGAATGTTCTCTGTATTGTATTGTGGTCATTATAATGCTTTATGCATTGTACATGGGTTACTAGAGTGATCTATATATTGTTTACAGGTCACTAGAACAGACTTTGTATTGCATAGAGGTCACTAGAATGTTTTCTGCATTATCAGTTAGCTACCAAAATGTACTATGCATTTTATATCAGCCACTAAAATGCTCTCGGTATTGTATAATGGTCACTATCATGGTTGCTAGAGGGATCTTGGTATTGTTTTGAGGTCGCTAGGATGCTCTCTGTATTGTATAGTGTTCATTATAATATTCTCTGCGTTATAAATTTGCTACCAGAATGTACTATGTATTTTATATCAGCTACTAGAATGCCCGAGATTGGGTAAGGTGCAAGTATTTCAAGATAAGGTTGAAGATATATGAAGGGGTGATGATGTTAAAGGCTTCGTACGTGTTGGTGAGTAATTTCATCTCGATTCTGAGAATATGAGGAACCAGTGTAGGGATTTGCAGAGCTAAAAATAATTACACTATAAAAAGCACTTGTACAATTTACCCATTTTTTTGTGCTACAGTAATGCTCCAATCTGGGCAACGAACAGGTCACATTTTCTAGTACCATATAAAACAACTAACTGTTTCACTTGCAACACTTGTTTATACCTTGTGTAAGCTACAGAGATGATTACTACAGCTATAGTATATAATAGATGAGCAATGTGCTCAATAATTCTTGAGGCATTAATATAATTTTTACACAATTTTCATAAAAGTCCTCCTAGAAATTGAGTTTAGTTCACTCACCTTTACAGAGAATCCCTTTGCATGATATCCGCAGGGACACCACTCCACTGGCCCCCATTCACCCCAGGGCCCTCCATTGGGGACACTTATAATGGCATATTCCCCAAGTGCTACTATGCAGAGAGAGAGCAGAATGATTGGTAAGGTGACACGAGACATGTTTCTGTAGGAGAGATTGCGAGGAGCCTCCAAGTTTGGCACTGGCACTAGTGCAACATACAGCGACCCTCTATACCCCAGAGTCCAGGACCAGGATGTTATGTCAATATAACTACATGTTGCAGAAATTCTCTTAGTTATTACAAAAACTCAGTCAAAAGGCAAACACAGAACATTCCACAACATGATTTCATGTCAATAACCTCACAGAACTCAGGAAAAAAGTCCAGAGCACATGTACGAAAATCAGTGGTCATGTCAGGTGAACTTGGCACAAATGTTGTACAAATATTTCAGATCTGAGCTTGGAGTATGCTCTCTACTCTCAGTTTAGACAGCAGACACAGCCAGACTGAACAATCTAGTTTGCTCATTGATTGAGTTAATGGTTCATACACAGGACTTATATGTTTAAAGTCTATCTGGTTTTCTAACTACATAGAGGTAGAGGACAAAAAATACTCCTAGGTAAGTGAGGGGCACCAAGTATATTGAAAGCCACAGGTGTGGTTCCTAGTCATATATAAGAATGCTGGAATATAACTGTTGCCTTAAATTACCAATGCTATAAAAAAAAAAGAGACCTCGTGAAAGATGATGAGGGTTGGGACCAGGGCCGGATTAAGGGAATGGAGGTCCCTGGGCTAAGGGGGCCTCCATTCCCCCATGAGAACCCCCCCCCCTGTGATCCGAGCCACCCCCAAGGCACTTACCTCCTTCTCCTGGCATTGCAGTCCTTCCCCAGCGCGCTGTATGTTCTTTACTGAGGAGATCTCATGAGAGTGAGACTCACGAGATCTCCTCAGTAAGGAGACTACAGCGCTGCCGGGGAAGGACCACAGTGAAATTGCTCAGCAGCATTGATCAATACTGCTGCTGAGCACTTTCAAGGGCCCCCTGGATGCCCGAGGCCCCTGGGCTGTAGCCCAGTTAGCCCTAGGGTTAATCCGGCCCTGGTTGGGACACATTTGGCAGAAGGTTTAATCAACGATACAGATCAGTTTGGTAATGTATCATGAGCATTAGTGTCTATGGTGCATTCAGAATGGATCTCCAAGTCAAGAACATCACCAGCAAAGGTCAACAGTAGGCGTGAGTGGAGTCACTCATAAACACAATCCCAGAAATTGGCCATGTTGCACGCACGTCATAATGGATGCATGTGGTGCCACAAAACTCTATGAAGTGCTATATATTAATATTTCCATTGTTTTGTCCACTACCTGATGATGTAAGATTGTTCTCATCCTCCTAAGCCCCACCAACAATTTCAATGCTGCACATTATAAAAGGGACCTAAAGCCAACCAGGACAGTCTCAACACCCAGGAATTACTTTGAAACATTACACAACTTACAGCGCGCTCTCTTATTAAGCTCTCACAGCTCTATTATACAACAATGATGGCACTTCCCAACACTGACAAGAATAAGTAACGCATAGGGGGTATTTAATTGTCAGCAAGTTGTTTTTTTTTGTGACAGCGTTAAGTCATTTTAACGCTGTTTTCTATCATTTTCAAGCGGGTTAACTCAACCCGCAATTCAATTCCATTTTTAACGCTACATTTTTTTTCATTAAACGGTCCTCTCGAGCTCCAATGGAAGGTCTATTGAAAGTATAGGGTGTGCGAGAGGCAGCCGCGTTAAAAGCTATTCAATTGTTTTTTAACGCGGCGGATAAAACTGGAAAATATACTGTTATATCTCGCACCTCTCTGGGGTATGTTAAAAATAAAAAAACCTCTGAAAAGTATTTGAAATCAAGTAATAATGTGGAAAAAAAGTTAAACTTATGTTTATCACTAGTGCCTAACTTGTTATTAAGTTTATTTTCTTGCGAAAAAATAATAAAATAAAATAAACGGAAAAAAATATATAAAAATAAATCACTAAATTTATATATTTATGTATGTTTTTGGTACAAGTATGAATGTAGTAATGTGTTTTGACATGGGATAGATGATTGTATGGTAGAAAAATAGTTCAATTAAAACATATTCTAAATAAAGTACTGTAATGTAGATATTATCAATGTGTAATGCAATCTAATGTATGGAAATGTATGCAAAACCTTTTTTTTGTGTTATACATGACCGCGTTAAAACTCCCCTTCACTCCCCTAAAAATCTTGCAAACACAATTTATAACGAGCGGGGGCAGCGTTACCTCTTTTTCAATTGAATTGCGTGAGTTTTCCCGCTGCACTAACTCAAAACAATCGCTATTGCGGTCAAAATCCCGGGGGAGATTTTTTTTTGTTTTACGCGGCGGCGGAAAAAAAAACTTTCTTACAATTGAACACCCCCCATAGTGTTGTTGTTGGTTTACATTAGTTATAACATCCCACACAACTGTTATTACTGTAACTTCTGGAAGAATGTCTTCTACTCTACCTTGTTGAAGTCCAGACATTTTCAATCATTCCTACTCCCTGTTTTCTCCTCTATGCCGACATACATTAAGGTTTTCCCCTATATATTCTTTCTTGCAGCACTTGTTCATAGCTACATATAGTTAGTATGTTTGAAAAATGTCTAATGTCCATCAAGTTCAATAATAAAGTTTAATCTTGTTGATACATGGAAACAAAACCTCAGGTGGGACAGTTGTCAATTTAGCTTCATCAGTTTTCATGACCCCAAGAAGGCCGATTAGATAAATTCCCTGGATCAGATACCCTCAATAATGTCCTTTACTATTTCTAGCTACAGATACAGATACAATTTCTTATAAAAAAAGGCATCTAATTAGTTTTTAAATACAGCTAGTGAATAATTTATCGTAACCTCATGTGACAGGGAATTCCACAGCCTAACTGCCCTTACAGTAAAGAACCCTTTCCTATGCTCGTGGTCAGTGGTCGAAGTGGGAATTTAGAAGCAGCGATATGGAAACTGTAAGTGAATAGAATTTAATAGTGTTATAATGAAGGCAGTAGAAGTGACGGTATGCCATACCACAGGATAGTAGTGCATCATGAGCACTGCTCATGGTAAAAACATCTTTCTTCCATTTACTATTAATGACCCGTTATGATTATTGGTACTCTGTATGATTCGGGTTGGGTACTCTTTAACGGTGCGGATAATTACGACACCGAGGAGTACTAGACTTAAATTTCGAATGTGGGAAAAAAGGATTGTAATATAAGCAGACTTACCTCCAAACCGACGCTGTAGATCTCTGATCGCAGCAGGATAGTGACTCGAAGTTATTCCGACTAGTCAGGTGACTGTCAGTAGATTTTCACGTCATTGCGACCTGTATCACTTTTAATTTAAAGCGGAATACGTTTGAGTCACCATCCTGCTGCGATCGTAGATCTACAGCGTCGGTTTGGAGGTAAGTCTGTTTATATTACAATCGTTTTTTCCCACATCCGGTATTTAAGTGTAGTACTCCTCGGTGTCGAAATAGTGGTAATTGTGAAAACGATTACCACCGGTATGAATCTTGGTACGCAAAGTTTGTCTTTATATCCATCTTGATTATGTTTAAACATATTATTTAGGTCACCCCTGAAGTCCCTATTTTCCAAAGTAAACAAACTTAATATTTGTAGCCTCACTTTATAATTTAAACCTTTAATTCCATTAATTATCAAGGTCACCTCTGAACAACTAGAGTAAGGCCATATCATTTTTACAGTGAATTGTCCAAAACTGTACCCCATAAATAAGATGTGGTCCAAGTAGATTGTATCTGTTATGGTGTGACCTTGTCTAAAGTTTTTTCTTTTTATATAGGTGGATATGGATGTGGATTTCGTAGTGAAGTAAAAGGGATATGGATGTTTGTGGTTCTGTACCTATGAGGATTGTAGCATGAGTACACACCTTCAAAGAGAGGACATTTGGCAAGTGAGGACAGAAAACCCAGTCCTCACAAGTTTTTGCTATTAATAGCATGCTTGGGTCAATGTGAGCCTGCTAGAACAATATCTTGATGTTCCTCATTAGCATAGTAAGTCATAGTTGCCTACTCTCTCGGATTGTCTGGGAGACTACCAGACTCTCGGGAGAGCAGGGCAACCTCCTGGTTCTGGTCCCTTCATTACTTAAGTGGTGGGGGCGGGGCTTAGGACGCAAGTAGTGCGTCTTGGTGGCCCTGCCCCCTGCTGTAATAGGCTACAAAAGTATGATACCATCTAAGGGGCGGGGACAAAATGACGCGATTCACGGAGCCCCCCCACGCACCCACCTCCCCGCCTGATCTCCCGCAGAACAGCCTGCCAGAGCTAATATATCTGTAACACCCCCCTTCCCTCAAACTCATTAAAGAAATATTCAGGAGTGTTCTTCAGCTTTCAGATTTTTTACAGATCGTGCAGTTAGCTCTTTCCTGTTCTTGCAGCTTTGACTACATGCTGTTCCCTCATGGCGGTTCTTGCGGGTTTGTTGTTGTTTCTATAAAGTTGGGGTCCTGTTTTAAAACTCGGCAAAAATTGTATTTGAATGCAAAATGTTAACAAACCCTGAATGATTACAGCACTCCAGTATGACCAGTTAAAACTACCCTTATCACAGACACATATAGACAGTAAAATATGTTAAAATTTATTGTGAAAGAGCTGTAATAAAATACAAACATCTACCAGCCCTATCTGACTAGTATTTAGCATTCTAGTGACGACTGAGACAACAGATAACATCCTTGGGACCACTATATAATACAGAGAGGAATTATGCCTCCTCTGTATAAAACCCTTCATTGGCTCCCCATCCGTTACCCGGACCTACAAAGTGCTTACCAACACTTCTCCCCTTATATCTCTGACCTTGTCTCGAATTAGCTTACTACCCGACCACTTCGCTCCACCACTGTCCTCCACCTGAATTCACCTCTCATTACCTCCTCCCATGCTCGCATCCAAGACTTCTGCCGTGCTGCCCCCATTCGCTGGAACTCACTCGACTCTCCCCCAACCTTCAGTCCTTCAAACGTTCACTCAAAACTCACCTTTTCAAGCTCGCCTTTTCTACCACCTCCTGACCATCTTATTCTTCACCTCCTCTTTCTTATCCGCCATCCCCATTTTCTCCCAGTTGATCCTACTTTCTCTCACCATCCCTCCCTATAAAATGTAAGCTCTACCTATTGTCCCATGTCTTTCCGCTGTCTGACTCCCTTGTAAGTCCTGTCATGTCTTTTGCTGCACTATGTGTGAGTCCCCATAGCATTATTCACACTGATCTGTGCTACTTATGTGTGCTACTCATCTATTTGTTACTTGCTTCTGTATCTGGCGCTACGGAATCTCTGGCGCCTTATCAATAAATAAATAAATAATAATAACAAAAATAATTCTTCTTATTATTATTATAAAGAGTATACAGAGATGATAATCCATACCTCCAGTCAGTTCATCACCCATCCCACCCCCCAACCAATTCATCACCGCATCAGCCATTAAATCAACGCCCTGTGGCCAATTTATGATCCCCCCACTATTTCATCACACACTCCCAGCCATCACCACCCCAGACATTTTATGGCTCTGAAAAGGGACCATTGTATCTTCAATATCCATAATGCCACTTATGCTTTCTTCTTCTTGAAAAGGGATTTATTACCCAATGTCTCATTGGTTCTATTAGGTCACTGAACAAGTCAATGCTGCTTCATCTAACAATACTTTAATCATTACAAATATCCAATGTCTTCCATGAACCCTTGGCAAATACTGTTATCCTCAATTGTTTTACATTTTACAGGAAATCTCTATATGTGAACAATCAGTATTTGAAATCTCCCAGCACACATTATTTTATTAAATAGACTGAAAAAGTACAGGCCCAGAAAAGTGCTCTTAGGTGAAAGCATCTGATGTTAGCGCATTTTTCTGATCAATAAATGTAATTTAACCCATTCCCCTTAAATATATCAAAGGGTGCCCTGTAGCAAACCCATCTTTGCTTTTCCGCCATCTCAGGTGCTGCACCCCTCTTGTCACCCAGCTGAAAGCATCTCTTTTTAGGCGCTCCTATTATTTTTATGCTCCCATTTAAGTGCTGCCTGAGACATGTGAGAGCACATCTGGATGCATGCCATGTTATCATACACATCTCTATTAAAACCTGTGTTGTGCTTCAGCATTATTCTGCCTGACCTTCTTATAGTGACCTGTCTTGTTCTTGCCTCATGCTGTTGGCTTGCGTCCCTGCCCTTGGCTGGTTATACATTTCGGAACCGGTTCTACCTGACGTGACCTTATATTGACTATGATTCCTGTCTCATTTCCCTGTATAGTCAGCTACTATCTAGTTAAGAGATTAGTCTCTTTTTGATTTACACCAAACTCTACCCCACTGTACTTATTATTATTATTGTTACTTATAAGGCACGACAGTGGTGTACATCGGGGGTTAGAACATACAACAAAAAAACATAAGTACAAATTTGACAAAATTATATAAATACAACCAACAAATTTACATAACTACAAACTTCAAAATGACATAATTACTTACGCAAAACATGAGGAGAGAGGGACCTGTTTATGAGAGCTTACATCTCTTTGTTCACTTCCCGTGTATAAAAACGAGATGATTTGCAAATCATTCTACTATTTTTCCAGTTGCACAATGACGGAAATAAAGCACTTACAAATGATATTTCAACATATCTGTTCATCATCCACAGAACCCAGTCAACTTTCATCAAGTGAGTTTGAAAAAACACCAAGCAGGGCTTTCCCAGCACTGTTATCACTCAGCGAATATATGCCGACCGCACGTCTTCAGAAGAAAGTGGAGATCTCTCCGTGCCCTATTAATGGTATTGCATCTCGACATTCTATTTTATTACTTGGAGATCTCTGTGGCTTAAAGAGTCTCCGATTTCCGGCGAGTTGAAAAAAATTTGGAGGATCATACATTTACCCCCGGGTCTGAGTCATTAAGGAATGTAAAGCAAAAAAAATGAGTAACTTTGTACCTGGGCAAAACCATGTTGCACTGGAGGGGGAGGTAAATTTAAAATGCGGGGACAGATTTATAGTTGGGGTAGGGCATGTCCTAGATAAACTTTACATTTCAGTGTATAACTAAAGCTATCAAGCATTTATGCGCTACATGAAAAAAACAGCCAGTACTTAACTTATGTGCAAAATAATAAACTAATTTGCACCCCTTGCATTGTAACATGGTTTTGACGAAGAGAAAACTTACTCATTTTTTGCCTTACTTCCCTTAATGAATCAGGCACATTTTATCTAGTTACAAAATTGGATAATAACACCCCATCTTTTTCTTTATATAAGGAGAAACTGTTTTATATATATTTCTAATGGATTGGATGGAGACAAAATTTTGAAATGCTTCTTCAAAGTATGGGAAACTTATATTGGTATCCTCCCTCAGACACACAAACTAGTATGGGAACTTAGAGTGGACGTTATATATCCACCTTTTCATTCATAAGAGTTTAAGGTTTATAGTAATACCCTAACTCTCCCATTGATCACACTTAAATCTTTATGTCTTCAGACTTTAAAAAGGATACTATGTACTAGTTCTTAAAAGAATATTGATGTTTTGAAGAGTTGTGTTATTTTTTTTATTTTGAGTTGTTAATCAGTGTGTATCTTTATTGAAATGATGCAACTGTTTTGACATGATGTATTAAGCTTCAATAAAAAAAAAAGTGAAAAAAAAATGTTATTCCTATAAATTGATTGGTCTTATAATTTTCTTCAAAGTCCTTTTTGGATATTCTAGATTTGTTTCATTTATTTTCATTCCATAACAGTATTTTTTGGCTGCTGCTAAATTTACTAGTACATTAGCTTGCAATTTGCATATACATCTAAGTTTCTTTTTAGTTAAAATTATGGTTAGGTCCAATGAAGGCTGGATGTGCACAGCTGATGAAAAAGGTTTTATTTAATACATTTCTGTAGGATCTCTTAAAGCAATACACATTTTCAGTGATAAATCTTCCTTTGTTCCTGTAACCCACAGATAAGAACTAACAGTCTAAACCACTCCCCTACTCCTATCTGTCCTGCATGAAGCACAGGATGGAGGAGTAAGGAAGTAAACAGTGAAGTGATAGTAAACACAATGGAGAAAATTTCCGAAAGAATTTCTGATGTGCGTTTTGATTTTGCACCAATGTGCCTGAATGGTCCTCCCAACAGTAATCAAAGTGCTCGTCTTACCTTCACTCACGGGCGATTCCTCCACAAAATAAAAGAGCAAATGTGTAAACATCAAATCACAGTCCAACATCCTCCTACCTTGGAGAACCCCAGCAATCAAATAAGCTTTTTTTTAAACCTAAATTACTGCTGGATTTAATCGTATTTATGGACTGAGAGAACATTGGAATTGCTTTTATAACATGTTATGTGTGCGTGTTATACTTTTCATTACATTGTTTACAATGTGTCTATAAACAAGCTTCTTCACCAAAGTGAAACAGGGAGGAACAGAATGTGTCCCATTAAAAGTAATTCACGAGACCCAAAGGCTACTAACTCTGAGCTGGTGCAAAGCTGAAGTCATTTTGTGGTCTGGAAATGTCTAAAGGTCCTTCTGCATGGCAAAGAACCTATAAAAATGTGGAATGTCCTCATTACAATAATCTCGCTCCACAAAATGAAGGTACAGATGGACGATGGCCAGGATGTGCAGATAGAAATGATTGTGGTCATAAATCTTTTTATTTTTCAGATTTTTTTAAAAAAACTAAAGGTGATTCTTATACAATTAACATCTTTCTTTATAAAAAATAATTGCGGTACAAACAACTTCTCTCTACAGACGTATCTAGTGTTAGTGTCAAGGTGGATGTGGTCATGGAAGGCCAACTTCACAGCTATCAGCAAAGCACACCAGATAACCCAACATTTAAAAGAATGGAAGAAAACAACAATCAAGTCAATAAAGACTAGTAGTGGTTCCAGCCACAACCCAAATATTTTTCCTACTCTCCTCAGTCACCCTATCTCTAATTTTTGACTACGTCCTCCAGCATTGTGGCTTATGAGCAAAATTGTCTCAAAATTTCACACAACTCGAGTTGGTGGGACGACAGGTAGATTTGCAAGAGGTGCACAGTTTTGACAGTACAATCTTTGACTTTTGCTGTGTCAGTCCCTAGCTACTCAGGTTAATACAAATGAGTAATTTAAAAAATGGCCAGTGGTGCACCCCACTACAAATCCTCAACAGGCCCCATCCCCAGACAGCCTAGATTGTTTTTCATTATTACAGGAGGACTGCGAGTGTGGTGTTCCCCTACTATAAGGAATTCAGCCCTAGGCTGTTTAATACAGGGTTGATGGCTTTATGGAGGGGGGTGAACAAAACAGCATACCCCTTCCCACCAGAGCTTACCATCCCTTAGCTAAAAGTTGTGGGGTTCTTCCTGACCCCACTGAGTTGTGGGCACAATAGTCATCAAAAGGTGGGAATCCTAGAGTGATTACATCTATCACTCCAGTGGCCCCAGTATAATGGACAGGGGTCCCTAAGACTTATTGGAATAAATAATCCCCCAAACCCTTGTTCCCCAATTTTATTAAATATTAAATAATACATTTTATTCTTTCCAAATGAAAAAATTATATATTCTTTTCTTTACATTCTTTTCTTTTTCTTAATCCATAGTCCAATGGAAAAAAAAATATATACCCACCCACACGCTACAAATGACCAAAGCAAAATAGACAAAACTGGGTGTCCCCTAGTTTCCACTTCACTACCAGCCATTTACAAATGATTTATGGGTTTTATAATTGTTACCAATAATGTGACTTCCTGGCGTTGTCAAATGAGCCGGTGATGTACACAAATGAGCCGGTGTGATTAGGAAATAATCATGCACAATCTGAAACTGTGTGAAATGGTTTCCTCGTCTCTAGTGGTTAATTAACCATGTTAGCTACAAATAAGAGTTATTGCAACACATCACGTAAACCCGTGTTTTATTACCTCACTTTCATTCAGAACCACACATTAATCTTTGTCAAGATAAGTGGATCAAGTGAATATTGAAATATCTCTGATATTTAATCACCGCAGAGAAATTGAGAATCATTGAGACCTGTGTTGTCCTTATCGTCATCTGGCACAAGTCCTTGTACTTTTGTTTTCAGGCCACGGATTCCATGTACACAGCTCTCACTCCAGGTTCCATAACTTCCCCAGGAGAGGCCTTTTCCTTCCAACACTTTCCCATCAGAGCACATAAACTTGATGTTGTTGACAGCCGTATTATCTCTTCTGGGCTTGGAATCCTCCACGCGCATCATGAATTTAGTTAAGAACCCAAAATCACACCACAGAGTTTCCGTCCAATTCCCCCACCTGTGGAGAAGTAGAAAATGAGTCATGGATGTGGCACTTTCTTAAAAAAAAATAAGCATGTCATACTCACATTCATGTCGTATGTGTGTGCGCCCCTACGAGTTTTGATCTGAATCCAATTTATGCAACATCAAGTCTACATCATGTGGTATTGGACACCGGCTTACTATTCTTTGGTACTGCTCAAAAAAAAATTTGCATGCTGATTTTATACCCGAAGCTAAGTAAAAGATTGTAAGCAAGTGAGGGGAATAGGTGCCGTTTCCTGGGGTAGACGGCAATGTATAGCAGCAGATAAGTCACACAAGACCAAGCGTTTGGTGCAAATTGCCTCTGACAGTTTTAGTAAGCAGAGAAATAAAAGAAAACTTCTTGCTATCCGACTGTAACTAAACATTTGTCACTCCTGACTAATAAACTAAAAAAAAAACATAAGCCGTATCAGCACATTTCATTTACAGGCAAATATCAGAGACTATGCAGCCTCAGTCCACAGGCAGTGGGGGACTAACTGAGCTGAGCAGCAGCCTTTTACCAGCACCATTCAGGTGAGACTCCTGACAGCCAAGAGATTTTTAAGTAACCTGGAAGACCCTGGTAACAGGCCTAATGGATGGAGCCCACCCTCTCTCTCCATCCATAAACCCCAGGACCCTTTTCAGACTTTTCTATAAAGCCTACAGCTCTTCAGCAGCTCACAGCTACTACAGACACACATTCGCCTGGGGTTTTTAAAAGCAGTAGTTTAGGAACCTGGGTAAAATATACCTGTTTTTATATACTACACCAGTGACTTTGTCACAATATGTAATAACTAATATGGTGGTGTAGTATAGTCTCATTCATTTTTATAATTAGCTGTGTTGAGATTTTCATTACATGTGTACTATTTTATCCTGTAATACCATCTATTGTTTTGTTGTTTGCCCTCTGTTGGCGCTGTAATAATAATTTTAAAGGGGAGTGGATAAATAGTTGGCATATCCAAAAGTAGAGATGCTCACAGACCACCGTGAAGTGGTTTTGGTTTTGTATCTGGATTAGCTTCGTGTTTTGGTTTTGGCAAAACCACCCTCGTGTGGTTTGGTTTTGGTTTTGATTTTTGATCTGTAGAAAATTGCTAAAATATGCTAAAATCACATAATTTTGCTCTTTTTTTATCCTACATTATTATTAACCCCAATTACACTAAATGCAAGTCATTTGCAGTCAATTTTTACCACCTCACAGGTCATATTATTATTTTCATACACTTTCGGACAAATACTGCAGTGACCTGGCTGCATGGTAAGCGACAGAACAATGACACATAACACACGGCAGTTCCTAGCACGTCTAGGATAAATTGGCACACAGCAGTGGCAGAAAATAAAAGTGATGCAAGATGGAATTGTCCATGGGCCCTCCCACCCACCCTTATGTTGGATCTTAAAAAGGACATGTACACTTTAACAAACCAAGCACTTCAGCCACAAAAGTGCCACTCCTTGTGGCTGAAGTGCTTGGTTTGTATGGGCCCCCACAAAAAAGGTAACCATGGCCTTAAGCCACCTAAGGTAACAGTGCTGTTAATTAACTCTACTGTGGCAAAATGTTGTTGTCATTATCCTCAGCCTCATCCTCACCCTCATGAAGTGTGTACATCATCCTCACACATTACTAATTCATCACCGCTGGAATCCACCGTTACAGAAGTCTTAGTATTTTGATGTAATTGGCGGGAAAGGCCTTCTTTGTGGAACTTGAAGTTCATTTTTATGAACAACATCTTTTCCACATTTTGAGGAAGTAGCCTCCTACGCCGATCGCTGACAAGGTTCCTGGCTGTGCTGAAAACTATTTCCGAGTACACACTGGAGGGTGGGCTGCTTAGGCAGTGCAAAGCGAGTTGGTACATGGGTCTCCAAATTCCCTTTTTTTCCTCCTAGTATGTAAAGGGGATGTCTGATGTGTCTATTTCTATGCTGTTGTAAAAATAAGTCCAACATACTTAGCGAAATGGCTTTGTTGAATCTTCTCCTTCAGTTTCTCACTGCTTTTCCAAAAGTCTAATTAAGGGAATCACTTGACTCAAGCTCACAGTGTCTGAACTCACTTCACAGGTGACGACTTTGAATGGTTTCAGCACCTTGCACAACATGGAAAGTATTCTCCACTGCGCTTGAGTAAAATACATCCCCACTCCTTTCCCAATGTTATGGCTTGTGGAGTAAGCGTGGATGGCTTTTCGCTGTTCCTCCATCAGCAGAAACATATACAGGGTGGAATTCCACCTTGTCACCACCTCTTGCTTCAGTTGGTGGCAGGGCAAATTAAATTGCTCTTGTAGCTGCTGCAATCTCCTACATGCTGTTGCCGAATGCTGTAAATGTCCAGATATTTTACGGGCCACAGACAGCATCTCCTGCACGTCCCTTTCATTTTTTAATAAGCTCTGCACCAACATGTTTATTGTGTGAGCAAAACAGGGAATGTGATGGAATTCGCCCAGCTGTAATGCTCTCACAATATTGGTGGCGTTATCAGAAATGACATATCCTGAGGAGAGTCCAAGCGGGATAAGCCATGTTGCAATGACATCCCTTAGTTTTTCTAACAGATTGTCAGCTGAATGCCTCTTAGTGAAGCCGGTGATACACAGAGTAGTCTGCCTCTGACAAATGTGAAGTACTTGGGTACATGTTGCTGCTGTTCCTGCTGGTGAAGCGAATCACCAACCCAGTGGCCTTTCACAGTCATATAATCTTTCCATTGCCCAGTTCCACTTGTCCACATATCTGAGGTTAAGTGTCCAGTGGGTAGAATGGCATTTTGCAGCCAATTAATAACATTTTTACGAACCTTCTGGTAGAGGTTAGGAAGAGCTTTTCTACTGAAATGGTGTCGTGATGGAATTTGGTAACGGGGACACAAAACCTCAAGTAACTGTCTAAAACCAGCTGCCTTAATAGTGAATACTGGAAAAAAACATGTTACAATGCAAGGGGTGCAAATTATGTTTTGCACATAAGTTAAATACTGACTGTTTTTTCATGTAACACACAAATATTGACTTTTCAGTGTAAAGTAGAGCTATCAAGTATTTGTGTGCTTCATGAAAAAACAATTTGTATTTAACTTATGTGCAAAACAGAATACTAATTTGCACCCCTTGCATTGTAACATGGTTTTGTCCAGGAGACTTAAATAAGAAGTTTCTTAAGTTAAGATCCTTAATGAATCAGGCCCCTAATGTTTATATGTTGAAATGCTTATCCATCTATCTGATGTTGAAATGCTTATGCATCTATCTGATGTTGAAATGCTTATGCATCTATCTGATGTTGAAATGTTTATGCATCTATCTGATGTTGAAATGTTTATGCATATATCTGATGTTGAAATGTAAGTGGGAGAAGTTTAGATTAGCAAAAATATGTGTATTGATGCCACTGTTATAGATTACTGCATTGAAGTTTAAATTGTGAGGTGTTTATAGTGAAACATATTTTATGCTAGTCTGCTAGTTAGAGTAACTCTTAGAAATTGATTATAGTAGATATTCTTAATATAGCTTTTAATTTTGTAATAAAAGTCAAACTTGACACAAAACCCAGTCTTGAAGGTCAATAATTGTGCAAGCGTGGCTTTCAAAATTCACCATGAAGTATTGCCATTGCTTTTATTGGCTGCCTGCTTTATTGAAGTAGGGGGCCAGGAGTTCCTTGGTCTCCCTCTGGTGTCACTGACAAAGGACATTACCCGACGAAAAGCCTACTAAGTTTGACCAAGGTGTAGGCACTGCGCTAATAGATATTCAAGGTGAGAGGATATTCTACGCTGCCAGGCACACACATTTAAACATAAAACCCCCCATTTGCTTGGGGAGGGTGAGAAAGGGGGTGTTAAATTGTAGGCACTGCTGAGATTCGAAGTGATGAGCTCAGATTTTCTTAAGAAAATCCAGCGCCATGGCGAAGTTGTTACAAGAAGAGGTACACAAGGGGTGTGAACAGCTAATGAAGAACGTAGATAAATGTTTTGCGCTTAGTGGCAAATTTTTAGCCATTTCAGATGAAGAGGTAGTTCAAGTGGTCGCTGAGCGAATATGGTTGTCGAGACCTAAAGTTCTAGACCAGCGAGGAGATGGCAAGAGTAAAACTTATGCTGTGCTACTAGAGAGTCAAACCAGGTTAGATAGAGACTTCTTGCCCGCTGCCATTTCCGATGGAGGGGGAGATGTGTATGATATTTGAAAAGATTCTGCGACCCTATGTTTAGAGGAGTGTCAGTGTTCTGAAGCCTCCAAGAAACAGAGGATAACGGAGAGTTTGAAAGGTCCCACAATGGAGATTGTGCAGACTACTCACCAAAGTGACCCATTGGCAATGGACCTAGATTATGCATTGTGTTAGAAAGGGAGTTTAGCAGGTTTGAAGATGCCACTCATCTATTATACCGACTGAGGAATACGTGTCAGGAGCCAGGGGAGAAGTTGTCTAAGTACATATACCGACCAGACAAGCTTATATACCGTATCGTGGAAAAAGGAGGTTTGACAAGAGTGCTTGAAGCAGCTGTTGAGAAGGGCACTATCTTTGGATTCTATCGCTTTGAAGTTAAGAGGAAGTCCCACTGGAAAGATTGCCCCCACGTTTAATCAATTGATGCAGGAGGTTAAGGAAAAAAAGGCATTGATAGAAGCTAAAGAAAGAGTGAAAGCTGTCAACTAAAAACCCGAACCAAGTGCAAGAGAGGAATAGTTGATTAATCTCCTTTATACACAGAAGGAACAAATAGATCCATTAATAGCTATGCAGCTTACTAGGGAGAATTCTAAGCCTTTAAACAGTTCAATTTCCTGGCCACCTACTAGGGAGAGAGTCTCACAGGTGTTATGAATGTGATCATGAAAGACACATAGCCAGAAGGTGCCCAACTCGTTGGAATCCTCGCAAGTCCCCCAGGAAGGGTACAACCTACTGAAAAGCCATCAGGAAACAAGGAAGGGGGACCAGAAAGCCCCAAGCTGGGCCCCTGAAGAGAGACAGTGTAAACACTGTTGAAAACCCACATTGCACCTGGAGACAAATTCCACCTGGACTGATAGGTCAAGCACCCCATGTATCTGCTTTAGTCAATGGGAAGAAATGTTTTGTTCTACTGGACAGTGGTTCACAGGTGTCTATCATATTTGAGAGGTGGTATCGGGAAAATTTATCTGACATGGAGATATGACCGCTATCCAGACTGACCATCTGGGGTTTCAGTGAGCAGAATTATCCGTGCCTAGGATATAACATGGTTGGTCTGACGTTCCTAAAGAGAAGTCACTGGTGTGGAGAAAGAAGTGCCAGTAGTCGCTTTAGTGTGTCCTGATTTGGAGGAAGAAGAGAGGACGTACAACTAATCGTAGGGACTAATGCCCAATTATTTAGCACCAAGTGGTTCCGGGAGGCAGGTGGAGGAGAGTATCAAAACACGATGACCATTCATCTGGTTTGTTTGGCCGCCTATAAACCGAAAGAGGTTGAGGAAGCTAGTAAAGTAAGAGTGTTGGAGAGTGACAGTTTCCAATTGTGGTTTTAGTGATCGGATGATAATCAGACTGAGTTGGAGAACCTAATCAAGTAAATGTTGAAACAAAAGGATGTCTTCTCAGTTGGAGAATGGGACTTAGGATTGGCCAAAGGCATTCACCATAAAATCCGATTGACTGATGAGAAACCTTTCAGAGAGAAGTCGAGACGACTGGCTCCAGCAGATCTTTATGATGTAAGGAATGATTGGAAAGGCCTTTGATTTTAGATGTTTTTATTTAGACGCGCTCATTAAACATTTGGCTTGAGCACCGAGTACATTAGGGTGACAGTGACAAGGCAAGCAAACAATCACCTTAAATAACATAAGATTCCAGGAATTACAGAGTTATAGAAGTACCAGGAGTATAGGAGATCAGGAGTACTGAGATATCAAAAGTACAGTGGTGCTAGAAAGTTCCTGAACCCATTAGAATTTTCTGAATGTCTGCATAGATGTGACCTTAGATGTGTTCTGATCTTCATCCAAGTCATAAAAATAAAGAGAACCTAATAAAATGAATAAACACACAAAATTATATATTGTTAATTCGCTTATTGATCAAAATGATCCAACATTAAAAGTAATTGTTGGAACAATTATGTGGTCTGGGCTTTGTCAAGATTCAAAACCCAAAACTTCTTCTGCTTCAGACATTTTTTTGGTACAACGATTTGTGTGTTTAGGGTCATTGTCTTGCTGTAAAACCCACAATCTGCGGTGCTTCAATTCATTCTCCTGTGGAATTTGCTGGTACAATCCAGGATTCATAGTTTCAGCAATGAACATGCAGCTTGAGCTATCTTGCCATTCAGAACATAAGAGGAGGCATCATTGACTTATAAATCATGGGCGCAATCAGTATTTATTGATTAAGGGGCAAAATTCATTTATAATTAACTTATGGGGCAAATTTTATTTTTCATTATATTAAGGGGCAATATTATTGTGTTATTATATTATGGGGGCATTATGTAGTGCCACATATATGCATCATACATAATTATAAATATTATGGCCAAGTTCATATAATTATATATTCACATTGCTCATAATATAATACAGTAATATTGTCCCCTTAATATAATGAAAAATAAAATTAGTCACTAAATTATAAATTTTCCCCTTATTATTATTATTGTTTATTTGTAGGGCGCCACAAGGTTTTTGCAGTCCCTTAATCAATAAATAATGATTGCCCTATAATTTATATGTCAGTGGTGCCTCCTCTAATGTTCTGAATGGCAAGAGCTCAAACAGTATGCAGTTTGAGCAATTTCGTCACAATCACCTCTTTTTTTTTGCCGGTTTTTCTGACTGGTTTCCCGGTGGTTTGTCAAGCAGCACCTTAGTAAATCTGTTTGTATTTTGACGATGTTAAAAATCAGAATGGTGATTTGTAAAGTGGTGCTTTGTGAAACTGTGGTTTTCACCTGTTTTACTGGAAGTTTGAAGAAAAAAAAAACAACGCAGACTATCAGTGGTTTAAGCACTCCTCTCTTTAAAAAATCCAGCCCCAAGTGTCCATAATTATGATCAGTGCAAGTTGAAGAACTTTACAGCAGTATACAGTACACAGAAAGCAACGATCCCTAACATATTATATCATACTTGAAAATCAAAATACAGAGAACAGACATCTACTGAGCTAACAAATAATATACAGATATCTTGGAAATGCTGATCAAATGATTTATGAGACAGTTAGTGAGAGTGATAGTAATTTCCAACATGAAGTAGGCTTGGGTTTAATTAAGCAGGGCTAGGGAAGCAGGCAAAGTGGTACAGAGGATGATGGACTAGTGGAAGGAGAACACAAGGAAAAAGAGCCCTTCTCATGAGAGCTTACATCTTACAGTGTAGGGAAGATACAAATAGGATGGCACCGCACGGGGGAGTGGAGGTGAAAGCCGAGGCAAAGGCGTTAGAAGTGGGGTGGATAAGCTTGAATAAAAAAATAAGTTTTATGGGCACATTTGAAGCCTTGGAGATTAGAGGCTAACCTGATGGCATGGGAGATTGTTCCAGAGATGGGGAAAAGCCCGGCAAGTCCTGGAGGTAGAAGTAGGAAGAGGTAATCAGTGTGCTAGAGAAGCCGGGATCAGTGGCAGAGCAGAGGGAGCGGTAAGGAGCCTGGGTAGAGTTGAGGTTGGAGATGTACGGGCAGATTCAGAGCTTTTGTAGTTGAGGGTGAGGTGTTTAAATTTAATTCTGCAGGTCATGGAGAGATAATATAATGTCTGGCAGAGAGGGACAGCAGAGACAGAGTGGCAGGATAAAAAAATAAGGTGGGCAGCAGCAAGGCGGGAGTTGGCCAGGCCAAAGAGAAGTAGGTTACACTTATCAAGGTGAGAGATTACAAGGGATTTAATAAGAATTTTGGTGGCTTCCATCGTTTTGTGAGTGTTACTATGTGGCAAATACCATGCTATCGCATTTCTCTTAAGTCTGTCTAGTATTATTTTTGTGCATACAAAGTTTTCCATACAATCTATTATATTTTTGCATTAGAATTTTCTCTTTTCTTCTTTCATATGTCTGATATATGTACCAAGATAGCAACTATATTTGTTTTTTTTCTGAATTATTATATATATAATATTAATATTATATTATTATATTAGAGAAGCTACAAAAATCATCATAGATTGTACTTTTCTGGCCTTGTCTATTTTCCTAAATAGTGATCATAAAATAAAAATATCTGTTTTCCGATATCCTACAGATAGAAGTATTTACTTTCTTACCAGACATTTAGGGAAGATGGCGGGTAGACAAGTGGAGAAGGTGAGAAAACAGAAGGGGCCACCGTGAACTCTTTAATATATATATATATATATATATATATATATATATATATATATATATATATATATATATATAAAAGTTTAAAACACATCAAATACAAATCCATTCATATACAGACATGAAATACCAGATAATTCAAACTTAACTCATACTTACCGATTATTTAAACCTTCCATGCATAGGACAGGTGACCGAATCATTGTGGCCCCCTCCAACCTCTGCTTCACACCCAGGCCACCAAAGTGATATCATGTGAATCAGGTGATCTAGCATCAGTGGCCAGGGAGTGATGACGCAAATTGCATGGCCGTATAATTCCACCGTTACGCAATATCACATTCACCTTATAACACAACAGTGGACAGACAGTAATAAGACGAACTGCATGATTGTGTCCTTGTCCTTGCCAACTCCTGCCACTGTCCTAGAAAACTATAGACCCCCTCAGAGTCCAAGGGGACTCCTACAAATCCAGAAGAGTTGGCGGCATGTATGATATAACTAGGCAGATGAACAGAATGACTCACGGTGCAAATGATGAAGTGATGACCTCCTCATCATGCGGGGGGTTACATTTCGCACAATGCAGTCGGATTCCATTCACGGCCGTGTCATCTCCAATTATTAGCTGTTGTTGCACCTAAAATAACAGGTCAACACAGATCACTCTTCCCCTAGATAAATGTGCATTGTTATCAAAGTTACTTTGTCTCCATAAGATGCTGTGAGGATACTGGACTTATATGTACCTCTTTTGCACACTCATCTCTAGCTGGTCAGCATGAAGGCAAGGATATCTCTATGAGTTTGTAATACAAATAATACAATTAAAGCAAGCCAGGGGGATTCACCTCACAAATAACCTACTAATCAAGACTTCATTAAAGGTGCTATATTCACCATTTCCTTTGGAGTGATTGTTACCAATTAGCATTTAGTATCTGAGGGAAGCACTATTCACAGGGAGCAAAGAGTATTATAAAATTGATATTCAAACTCTATATATACTCTATATATCATAAAAGAATAATAGAGATACAGCAATTTGTAATTTAACAATGAACTGTAACATTGGAACATTTCCACACTTTAACACAGAAACACATGACCTCCTTGGATTGTGGTGGTCAAGATAACTCCATCCCCCACCTAACTGAGAGAAGAAGCTGATGTTCGTGTGTGAAGCCTCTTTCCAAAATACCAGTACCTAAACTATAGTTTCTGCATTTACAATATTATACCCGACACATGTATCAATAAGAAGGATACATTTGTAGCTGTGAAACGCACCTGGCAACTTATAAGAACAATGTAATTCTAGCATAAAGCACACAAAGGCAATAGTATTATTATATTTTGTTTATAAGGTGCCACAAGACTTATGAAACTCTGTACATAGGGGATTAGAGCAGGTAACAACAATGACATAAGTACATACAGATAGGAATAATGGGTACATATAAACAGAATAATAATTGCATGGATGCAATTAGTAGCATGGCATGCAAAAAAATCACCATAAACACATATCAGGCGGAGTATGTCAGAGAGTGGTGAGACATAGAGTACAGACATGACACATAGTACATGCATGAAACATTGGGTAGAAGACCCTGCCTTTGAGAACTTACATTTTAAAGGGAGGGGACAATGAGAGTCAAAATGAGAGACAAAATAAACAAGTGGGAACAATAGGTATTATGACGTTCACTAAGGTGCAGAGGTCTGCAAGGGACCAAGGCCATGATGTAGAGAGGCCGAGAAGGGGACATGATGGTGCACGGATCTAGGTGATATGGAGTCCTATTTGGTCAATGACCATGATGGTGTATGGACCTAGGTAGTGTAGAAGCCCTGGTGATGGCAGGTATGACAGTGGCAATGTAATCAGTAATCAGCAATGCAATAAGTGGTAAAACAACAGTAAACTTACACTATGGCAAAGTAAGGTTATGGTAGAGCAGTATAATGGTAAAGGCAATGCACTACAACAATGGCAGAGTTAACAGCAGTAAATACAAGGCAATAGGACAATAGCGTGTGAGGGGGAATTAGTAGCAGGAGAGCAGCGAAGAGACAGGGTCAGGGGTGAAGTAGTGAGAAAGTAGATGTGCGACAGTTTGTGGAAAGCAGAAGTAACTAACCTTCCACATCAAAATGTATTTATATAGAGTCAGCAAATTCCGTAGCACTTTACAATTAGGAACAAACACAGCAATAAAACTATACTGGGTAATACAGACAGACAGAGAGGTAAGAAAGCTCTGCCTGCAAGCTTGCAATCTATAGGGTAGGACAGTGTAGGAGTCTTAGGGGTAGATTTATAAATCCTTCTGAAAAAGGTGGAGGTGTTGCCCATAGCAACCATTCAGATTCTAGCTACCATTTGTCTAGTACATTCTACAATATGATAGCTAGAATCTGATTGGTTGCTATGGGCAACACCTCCACTTTTCTTTTTTAGAAGGTTTAATAAATCTGCCCCTTAGAGAGATCGGGAGTTGAGCAGCTGGATGGTGAGAGTGAAGTAGGTATATAAAGTGACATTGAGATAAGAAGATCAAAAAACAAAAAAAATCTATTGGTCTTAGTCTAGGTGAGAGACAGGTCAGAATGGTGTCATAAACAGTGCTGTAGTGACCAGCAGCCTAACACAGCTTATAACAATAGATAACACCATACTTGCCAACTCTCCCGGAATGTCCGGGAGACTCCCGCATTTTGCGAGAGTCTCACCAACTCCCGGGCGAGTGTGGCAATCTCCCGGATCTGCCCACTTCCTAGTGAAGTGGGCAGAATTAGATCCAAAATGCCGCGATTCACCAGGAATCGCAGGGTTTGGCCCCGCCCCCTGCTGTAAAATGATGTTTTTGTCATTACGTCATGGTTACGGTGTCAAAATTAAGTGATTTTGGAGCCCCGCACCCTATCACGCCCACCACCCCCGGCAGGCTCCCGGAAAACTAATTGAAAAAGTTGGTAAGTATGGATAACACATTTCTCTTACATTCTTTTAATAAACATAATTTGTACAGACATGAAGCACAAGTTACACTGAGATGAGGTGATAGCGCTACCTTTGTAACATAAGCTATGTAGCAGCGGCTGGTGACAGGGATGTCAAGTGGACTTAACCTTTTATTATAACATTTCTGCCTGGCACCCTCTTCTCCAAACACATGCTACTGCTACTCAGTCACTCACTTTGCCCCATAAATTATAAATAACTGTTTTTAAGCCATTGGGGCTCATTTTCTAACATTGCAACTAGGTGCAAAAGTTGCACCACACCATAGAAACCTGTTTTAGTAGGTTTTAGTATTACTCAAACTCAGGTTCGGCTGTACAATCATGAAATGTTCAAACAGAGAAGGAATAATGACAATCACAGCAGATAGATCACAGGTTATCATACAGGTACAAACGTCTAGAACCAGTGCAGGAAATCACAGATTACAGTCTAACAGAGATGCACCCAGACATGGAAAATGATCTAATGGGATGGTACCAGGGAACTTGACTGTAATGTTCTCTGGATAGATTTCAAATGACTTCTGTTCAGGCTGGTCTGTTATACTGACAACTAGACCTGTGTATGTGATTATCATATGAGTAGATCTCCACCAGAGCGGTAATGATGATTGATATATTTTGTCCAATAATTTTGGAACTATGCATCATCTTCGGGACAGTAGGTGGCAGTATTACTCTATCGAAGCATACAATATGGGATTATTACACATAATAATATATGTCAGCAGCACCAGGTAGTAAATGTTGTAAAAACAAAATTAAATGTTTGTCTAATGTAAGCCACAGCCTGTCCAGACTGACATTGTGCTTTGTACTGGTATGCAAGGAGGGAGAGTAAGAGGGAGAGTAAGAGGGAGAGAGTGATGCATAGTGTAACTGGAAGCTTGGACTTGGGCTTTCAGTTCCATTAGTAATAAAAAAAATAATTAAATATTATAAAATATATATATAGAAAAAGTGAAAAACAAATACTTGGCCTGATCCGGAACAAAAAATGCTTTATTTAAATAAAGCATTTTTTCATTTGTTAGTACTTACTATACTTCAGCAAAAATTTGTACATACCCTTGCGTGTCTCAATTGTAAAGTGCTACGTAATTTGCTGGCGCTATATAAAGAAATGTTGATGATGATGATGATGTCTAGGCAGAAAACGTCGAAAATCCACCCGTGATTCTTCTCAATCTCACGGGTGGATTTTTTTAGTTTTCTGCCTAGACATCACTTATTAAGGACAATTCTATATTATACTGAGGTGGTGGATTTGGGTTTTTTGCCCTTGTGGTTACATATTACGCTATGTTTTCCATTTTATGCCTTTGTATGTATATATGAATCCTATATGAAGGTGAAATCGAGTTTTATGCAGAAGAGAGAACCTCTCTATGGACAAAGGGTCCATGTAGTGACCACTTATTGTACAGAAATGGAAGCCCAAGTGTATGTACTAATTTTTGTTGAAATATTTATCATTTGGGATTTTAGTGGAGATTCTCGAGTACACACACAGCTGCATGACCTAGTGAAGCGCCTGATAAAACCAATAATTACATTTATTTTACTTACTATACTTGCTATCTCTATCCTGAGATGAAGATAACAATAAGGGTCAATGGCGGTACTACTGTCCATGGTGAATAGGGTTCCTTAGGGAAGCTTTCACCTGGGAAAGTTTTCTATGGTGGGATCTACCGTTGGCTGTAGCTATCGGCATCCCTTTGACATATATTGTCAAGCACTAAATCCAGCTAAAACACCCGTTTTCACCAGAGAAAGGACTTTTCTTCCTATAGTAATAGTGGTCTATATATTGCATATACACTGCCCTTGTACAATGAAGCAAAGAAAAATATGATCAGTAAAAATAAAAACCAAGGTCAACCAATAGGAAAAGATATAGGGCTGGATTTACTAAGCTGCGGGTTTGAAAAAGTGTGGATGTTGCCTATAGCAACCAATCAGATTCTAGCTGTCATTTTGTAGAAGGTACTAAATAAATGAAAGCTATAATCTGATTGGTTGCTATAGGCAACATCCCCACTTTATCAAACCCGCAGCTTAGTAAATCTAGCCCATAGTGTAACGTTTACAAATATTCATGTAAAAGTTCTTGTACCATAACAATATTTAAGACATTTGGTACTGTAGTTTTAGCTCATAAATCCAATGGTTGGGTTTCCAGGTCAGCTGTTCATAACTGGGCACAAAAACAGCCTCCGGACTACAACAAGTTCAAGTGCAAACTTTCATAGCGCCCACTGTACGTTTGTGGCTAAAATCCATTTGCCGTTATGTCTTTTATGCATTATATACGAATATACTTCATGTCTTCTTTAATAACTCACCTTCAAACTGAAGCCTCTGGCGACAGAGCCAGCACCACACTTTTCCCAATTCCCCCATTTCCCCCACTGGGCACTATTAGTGACAGAAATAACATTAGCAGAAATTGGAGAGATCTGCAAGACAAGCAGCAGCGATAGTGCAGCGGTCAACATCTTGTCTTCTGGATGATGGCTAAACAAAACACCGTGTTCACAAATCCCCCATATTTATACAAACTTATATGCCAAAAAAAATTCCATTCCAGGTGATGGGTAATAATTAGCTTATTCTATGCTGTTTTATTTATCAAAATAAACATCATTATCACTGTACTCCTGGGTCAGATTAACCCACAAATTTTAAACTTGGCACCTCTGCAGCACTAAAGGGTCACTGATTTTCCGAGTGCAGCAATAACATTATTCCTGGCTGCATGCTGAGTTCTATTCTAGTGAACATGGGAGCAGATACATTAGTTGAGACAAACTGCATATTATTACATGATAGCTCAGCTCACCTATAACTGCACTGCACTTAGAATAGTATTTCTATTGAGTGACAGGGCTGTTATTTGTGTCATTTGTCTCAAATTAATTGTGCACCTCTGTACATTTTCAAATTCACTTTTAATATATTAGCTGAAATTTCCAAAACCATGAGCAGAAGTCCAAGGGGTGCATATTCGGGTACCCTCCCCCTCCTGAAGACCCCATTCCCCTATCAGCCCCTGCTCTGCTCTCAAAAGAGAAGAGGTTAGGCCTCTTCTAAGCAGGTGAATACACAGTGGGATCAGGCAAAGGAGGTGGCCCTTGGTCTGTTGTTTAGAAATAAGAGTGGGGGGCCCAGCAGGCTAGAATGGAATCATTGTTCCCTTTCCCAAGTGGTGCTTTGGGACCTGGAGACACACTGTTCTGTCCCTGTGTACTACAAAGAATGTAGAAGTTCGAAACCTTAATATATGATGATGTTTTTTCACGAGAAGCCAGGAGAAAAGCTGATATTTATTTTGATATTAACTGAGAAACAGTGTTGGACTGAGTCATGAAGGGCCCATCAGGGAAATGCTATGGTAGGGCCCAACAAAATAGTATATAAGCCACCATGAAGGGTCGTGGTCAGCCTCAAGAGGTTGTCACAGAGTATCTTGGACTAAAGATCACCTGCAAGTATTAGCGCTGCTACACAAGGAGGCGCAGAGTCTAACACACCACTGGTCACCAGGAACCCCCGCAAGGGAGTTTGGGTTTCACGGCAAGAGGTGTGCAGGTCACGGCCATCCCAGGAAGCTACCAGTGAGGTGGGTGGTGAACAATCGTGGTCGTACAGGCAGGAGTCATAGCCATGCGGACAAGCGAGGAACCAAGCGGAGGGCAAAGCGAAGTCAACAGGCCAGGGGTCAAAACCAGGAAGTACGGAGCAGACCAGAGGGGTATCCAAGACGGGGTCAGGACGAGCCGGACGGTGCACAGGGAGTCAATCAGATAGCAGGGAACACTACTGAGGCGCTGGAGCATAGGAGACCTAGTTACTCTGGCACCCTAGTGGTGCCAGAGTCTCCTTTATATGCCGGTAAGTGAGAGCTCATTGGTGGACAGTGGGGTGGCGGTCAGCTTCCTGTCGGCTGACCGTCGACATGAAGCCGGGGAGCGTGCCCCGTTGCCGTGGCATGTGCTGGTGACCGGCCGGAAGGTGCGTCCCATTGCCTAGCAATGGGGCGCCCCGAGAGGAAGGAACAATGTCCGTCTCCGGCGAGTGAGGAGGCGCGGGTACGGCGCCTGACAGATGTGTTGTTGCCAACTACCAGAGAGGAATAGTCAGCCAATAGAAGGTGGAAGGAAAGAATAATCCCTGCTCCGGTTACCTCACCATAGGCAGAAAAAGACAGTTTGCAGACTGTTCTGCTCTCTCCTAGCTGTTTCTGCAGTTTTCACTAACTGCTGCTGGTCAAGTCAACCTCAGTGGCTGCTTAGCTGGATCCTGGCATGTTGGAACCCTGTTTGGAAAAATCATAGGTACATAAAATTTGGAAAGTCTAGCAATGACAGAACCCATCACCTACATTTAATAAATAGGGCCCCTACCTGAAACCAGCTTCAACATTACGTTAATAGCATTCACATTTAATAAATATACTTATTTGCCACCCAATTTGCCCTGACAACATCTGACAGTTACTACAAGGTCTTTTCTCTCTGACATCACCTCTCTGCATCTTCTTGACATCTGACAGTAATGACTAGGTCCTCTATCTTAGACATCATACTCGTGGAGATTGGAATTTAAATTAGGAAGGATCAAACGTCCCATTTTTATCTGATGAACTACTTGGTCTGGGCAGGTAAGAGTTCTGTTTCCTTGTAATCATAATATTAAAGTGGGATTAGGGTGTTGCTATTTTAAAATTTTCTAAAATTAACAGATTCTATGTAGAGCGATTGTTTTATTGTTCAAATTGTACAGGTCCTTCAGGAACAAATATGGAAAATGGAAACACAGGCATGATATAGACTCCTAAAGTACTGTATTTATTCTGCTACTACTCCTATAAAAGGGCTTATTATCTTACAATGAAACCAAAATATATAAATTAAGGGTTCCACAGTGCAATTCCCCCATAAGAGTGCCTATTCCCTGCACCTGTAGCATACAGCAGCTTTTCCAGGTAATAGGGCTTCAAAGTGGTCAACCATTCCCCATGGAAAGTTCCCATCCAACCAAATCCCAGCTATCCATCACAGGCTGTGTATTCAAAATAGAGTTTGACAGGACAGTCATAGGAGGTAGAAGTTCCTCTCTGGGTGACATTGTGCCTGACATGGTAGCTTTTGGAAGTGCAAGTTGGTATACATCTTAGAAAGCTGTGAGCAGCGTTCAGTGCTTCCTTATTGGCCATCAAATGCCATATTTGTTCAGGCCTGTGATTCCAATAATGGTTCTTAATCCCTGTACTGGATCAGGAAATGTAATATTAATCAGACATCCCTGATAAGTTTAATTTTCATAAGACCAATTTATTTAGAGTATGTTTAGTTGGGACAGCAGTCCTCATCTCAGTTGCGAAATGGTTGACCAAATAAACCGACAATCATAACAGCAACCGGAAATTGTAGGCTTAACTGAACTGGCTGGATATGTGGGCTTTAGTGGCATACCATGAGTGGCTATTTTGACAAAGTATGAAATGTAACTTTTTGAGAGATTGCCAGCTCTTTGCTGTTTTTGGACACGTTGAATGTGAATCCTAACCAGATGCATCTAAATTGATTGATGGTACCGATTCTATGTTACCACGTTATGCAAGGTTGCAAAGGAAGGGAAAGCCCCCTGGCAGTGATTAGATTATGGACAATGGTCACAAATTGAAACATGATGCCGTCACCACCAACAGTAATAGTAATCACAGGAGGTGCAAATTCCCTGATAGTAACATGCAGCGTGACATAAAGATGTTTGCACTCTGACACCAAACTAAGTGCTGGCCATTCAGCTGTTGAGCAGTTTATATACCAAAATGGATACCTGAGAGAGATTCATTCCCATTGAAGTGCTGTTGTTGTGTTGTTACATCAGACTTCATGATATTCACATTGTCAGCCAAGTATGTGCCCAAAAACCTGTGGAATTCAGTTCCAGTGATCAAGATCTTTTGTATCTACTATGTACTGTCCAAGAAACCTAATAACAAACTGTGAAAGCAGATTAATTTACTTAAACTGAGTGTCACACCTATGGGAGCTTTGACAATCACATTTAATCTGAAACATAATCGGCCTGATTCATTAAGGATCTTAACTTGAGAAACTTCTTATTTCAGTCTCCTGGACAAAACCATGGTATAATGGAAGGGTTGCAAATTAGTATTTTGTTTTGCACATAAGTTAAATACTGACTGTTTTTTCATGTAGCACACAAATATCAACTTTAAATTCAGTGTACAAATAAGCTATCAAGTATTTGTGTGCTACATGAAAAAACAGTCAGTATTTAACTTATGTGCAAAACAGAATACTAATTTGCACCCCTTGCATTGTAACATGGTTTTGTCCAGAAGACTGAAATAAGAAGTTTCTCAAGTTAAGATCCTTAATGAATCAGGCCCAATGTCTTCACAGTTGGAGCAACTGATTGGAGAAAAAAGGTAAGACTCTGGCTTCTCAACAGATGATGGTGCAAATGAGGAGTGCACAGGTTAGTCCCCTGTGGGGTCTGTCCCTGATAGAAGTATATTGAAACAGGTGGTTGCAAAAGGATCTGGAGAGGTGCAATCTTCTACTGTTGATCCTGGCATATAACTCCACGCCGCACATTTTTGTTTTATAGTATCTAAGTGAGCTACTCTGGGACTAGTGAATGACTCTATCATGTTAATGATGTGATTGAGCAGATCCAGGACATTTGGCTTAGTAAAACTATATTGAAGTAGATGATGAAGGAGTCCTGATGAATGACTTCAGGGAATTTGCAGAATGGAAGTTAAGTCCTGAATGGAAACTAAATACTGGGATCAATATTAGGGAAACCTAGGTTCCAAGGAACTAGTACTTCTCTATACAAAAGAATGTTTACAGTAGAATAAGGAACCACAATTATTATGTAAAAATGCTTTAAAGCCTTTGTTAAGTATGGATTTACAAACATGAAAACACTTAATCACTAGCAGTGGTCACTGTCTGGAGGCCACTTTTCCCCCCAAATTTGTGTCTGTACATTTCCAACCACCCATCATTCCTGCATCTGTCTTGTATGTGGCCCCATTCTCCCCGTCTCCTGCTTCTGACCATTGCGTTATGTTTAACAAATATATTGGCTCCTGCATAGCAAACTTGCAATACAAGCATGAGTATAAATAAAAAGTTTATTCACTCAGGATGCTTTGACTTCTCCCACTACTGTGGATATTAAGTGGTTACAATGCCTTTGGCTGGTTAGAATATGAGCCTTTAAAATGATACTGTGGAAAAGCTGAGAACTATTTTTTATGACTAAGGATGATCTTTCTTTACCTTTAAATGTCTTGATGACTGCAAACTTCTTAGCTGACCTTGGCTTGCTGTTGACAAAACTGGGCACAGGGGAGGCTTTGGTAAGCCATTTGGCTTGATGCCAGTTAACCACTGGAGAGATGATCCACCGAGGAACAGAACAAGAGCAAGAAGAGGAGGAGGAGGCTGCTCAGATATCTTTAAACCAAGTCGTATAAAGTTCACGGTATCCTCAAATTTCTTCTGGATGTGGTTGGTGGAGGAAGTGGAGGTTTTTAAGTGGTGAGATGGAATTGAAAGTATTTTTCTCACTACTACTGTTGTTTATCTCTCATTTTCTGGAGCTGCTGTTTCCCTTTGACTTGAGCACATGAGCTGGAGGGTTGGGGCATGATAAACATGTGGGAAAGATGAATAATCAATACCATAACTGGTATGAGGCCCCACTGTAAAAAAACAATTTGTCTTGCACCACTTGTTATACATTCTGTACTGCTGTAACATATACTGTCTATTATCAAGGACTGAAAACAAAAGGACCACATGGAACGTTTATATGTAATACAGTTTAATGTAAAAAAAAAATGCAAAATCATGCAGTTGGGTCTCAAAAACCCAAAGGATAAATATAGTATTAATGGTACTTTAATGGAAACTACTGAGGAGGAAAGGGATCCAGGTGTCACTATTTCAGGTGACTTAAAGGCAGATAAGCAATGTAACAAATAAGTGAGGAAGGCAAGTCAGATGCTTGGTTGTATAAGAAGAGGAATCAGTAGTAGAAAGAAAAAAGTAATAATACCACTGTATAGGTCATTGGTGCGACCTCAACTAGAAAAGTGTGTTCAGTTCTGGAGGCCATATCTCCAGAAGGATATAAATACATTACAGACTGTACAAAGAAGGGCAACTAAAATGGTGCATGGCCTACAGCACAAAACTAACATGGAAAGACTAAAAGATCTTAATATGTATAGTTTGAAGCAGAGAAGAGAAAGTGGGGACATGAAAGAAACTTTCGAATATATCAATGATTTTAGCAAGGTGCAGGAGGGAAACATTCTTCAAAGGAAGATAAATATTAGAAAACGAGGACATGTACTGACACTGGGGGGAAGTAGGTTCAAAGGAAATTTGAGGAAAAATTACTTCACAGAAAGGGTAGTGGATAAGTGGAATAACCTCCCATCAGAGGTGGTAGAGGCTAATACAGTAGAGCATTTTAAACATGCTGGGATAGACATAAGGCTATCCTTACAAAGAACTAAGCTCAAATAGGGTTTGAGGTTGCCATAGGTTAAAAATGGGAAGACTAGATGGGACAAGTTGTTCTTTTCTGCTGTCAAATTCTATGTTGCCATTCCTTCTTTTATCATTTTCACTCTAAGTGTGATTTTATCCTTTTTAGAATAAAATGTCTAACAATTCTTCACTATATGTGGTTCCTTTTTCTCCCTTATTAAAGTTATGTGGTGGCCGATTTTGATGGGATTTCCTTCCCTTACCTTGTCCTCCAGACACGAGTCAGGTTCTTTTTTATTCGGACATCCGGTGGTCAGGAGATAAATTCTTCAATGAAAGGGACAAGGATTGGACAAATAACTTGGGTTTATTAATAATGTGGTAAAGATAATTTTGGTAAGCCACCGCGCCACTGACCCCTTCAACTCAATGGTAATGACAAAATATTAATTTGATCAACATAGAGCACAATAGCATTTAACATATAATAACAATAATACCATTAATTCGGTGCGCTCAAGTCAAATATAGTAGATATTAAAAGTTCCAACGTGCTATGTTTGTGATCCAACTCTTCTTCTCATGCAATTTACTTAAACACCAGCAGTATATAGTCTGTGCGTCTTCCCTTCCGTCTCCCGATCTCCACGGGGAAACAACCAACACACCTACAATATCAAAAACACAGGGGCGCTTCCATAGTGTATTATCCAAGTAAAATGTTTTATTCCAAACATTAAAATAGCACGTACCAGATGGCAAAGGTATTCAGGCATAAATAGTACAACAGCTCTGATATTCACATACGAACAGCAATATTTGAAGCAGCTTGAAGTCAGAGAGTCTCCACAATCACCTCTACGCGTTTCATCCCTTCAACTCAATGGTAATGACAAAATATTAATTTTATCAACATAGAGCACAATAGCATTTAACATATAATAACAATAAATCAATTTTTAGGTAAATCACATAACATTAACATCATCTAAAACATTTGGTGCACCAATATTATCCCTGGTAACGTTACCATATTTTACACTCAGTCCTGGGTTGAACTGTGCACAGGAATTTAGTAGAAGTGCTGCACGTGGTTGAGGCCCATAAATTACTTTTTCACGCCAAATAAACTGATGATCTTTTGTATTGCACAGTCTCTTTTGTGTGTATTCACAGACCTCTCTATTTTCTCTCCTCTCACACTGTTCTCAGTACATAGCTCAGTCTGTTTAGTGTGATGTCACAGATCTCTATACTGCTTATTTGTTTTCAGTACTTTCCTTTTTACTCACACCTCTCTTTGGCTCACTTCTTATCTTCTTCTCTTCTTACACTTACTTCACTTTTAATCTGCTTATATTTCACTTTGTCCGATTTTCATTCTTTTCCTATTACTCTCTCTCAGTCTATGCAGACACAGGGATCACTCTCCCTCAGAAGTCTAGAACTTTCCTCTCCCCACTGCCTTCTGGGAGTTCAAGGTATAAATGATAAAAAAATAATGGGACAGAACCACTGGATCTACTTACACAAGTCTTGATCCCAGCTGCAACATACCAGGAGAATCTAAGGTCTGTGCTTGCAAGCTGAACATGGACGAGACTATCATTATACCCACACTTGATTTTCAGATTTAGGATGCACAAAAGCTCTGTGATATTTTTCTACGGCAAAATAATTTGGGAACAGAACTATGCCTTGAACTTTTGTTTGCAATTTATTAACAAAGACAGAGAATCTCTTTGAATTTTAGTCTTTATCAGGTTGCAATTGGTTGATATTTATTGATATAAGTTTATATATAGGTATAAGTTTTTATGCCATTTGATCTGGTTTGCAGCAATTTTATTAGGAATTATTATTGATGAAACTTCTTTTTTTCGGGATTGACTATTTTATTTTTTATATATCATTAATACTATAGGGATATGATTTTTCAAAATTAAAGTTTCATTTAGTGCCTAAGAGTTTATTGTGTTTAATAGCTTGCTAATGTGTCTATTTCCTACCATTAAAGAGTGCACTTTAGTTTGCTAGGTGGACACAGATGTAGCCTCCATAGGATTGGGATGCTTTCCCATTTCCATTCCTTCTATTTCCCATTGTGCGCTACCCTACTAATGTCTAATACAAGTACTGTGTAATTGTGCGTTCAGCCACTAATGTGAAAGTGGTAAGCGGCCTAACTACTCACTGGACAAAGCCTTCAAGGGAACCCCTGAAAGGTGGTAAAATGTTTGTTGTTTTCTTCAGCGCTATTTTGCAGTACAGTCTCTGCTATTTAAAACTAATTTCAGTTCCCAAGTCTGAATTACCTGTTGGATGTTGTGGATGGATCACTTATAAATAGCTTATTTTATAAATATATTTAATTTATTAGAGCAGTGCACCAATTTAGATAATTGCAAATGTACTGATTTTTGATTCTGTGTATTAGAAATGTACTGATTTCTGAGGAATTGATTTCTGATGCTATAGGCATTTGTTTGAAGACATCTGTTGTGTAACTTCGAGAGGAAATCCTCATTTAAGTCAATTAGGCCTTTTGATGTGTAAGACGTCTTTTTGGCCCGAAAGCATAGCAGGGAATCGTTACCTTTCTTTCCTGTGTGGCCTTTCGTCCAGTGTGTTAGAACCTGTCCGAACAATGTAAACGTGATATAGGAAATCACAGATTAGTGTACATTTTATAAAGTATAAATTGCATTTAAAATCCAAGTTTAAAGAACATCTCACATCCTGATGTTAATCTTTGAATTTAATATTTCAGACGGAAAAGGGGCTGGAGTCCAAAAACTGTATAAAAACTTGCACTGTTTGACCATGTAGTATTATACCATCTGTACTTTCTGGATATCACTAATACCTCAAATTAGTGAGTGTGTAACTGTCCTTTTTAGAACTTCCTGGGTTAATATACATCACTGCTAATTACCTTGCTTTAATTCCTGTGATCTGCAGATTAGACCCAATCTAATCCGATATCCGGCTGTTCTGAGGTTAGGACCCAGCAACCAGTGCCAATGCTCTGCCCGCTACCCTGTAGCTCTGGCCATGGTGATAGGCCAGGGAAACCATTCAGAGCAACCATGATCTGAAGGTAAGAGGTCAGGGGTACCAGCCCAGGTGTACCAGCAAGGGAGTACCCTAGCAGCGAGAGTTACCCAGAAGGATACGGTTCTAGGTTCTGCTAATGAGCCTAGGTGTGGCAGCATCAAAAGCACCTCCTACTGCGGTTAGAAGGCGCATTTGGGAAGACAAGCCTAGCTGGTCCAAAGCAACCACGGACAGGGTGGCATAAGAGGTCCATCCCGTCACAGATGTATTCCCAATTTCACCTATTTTGCTCAGAAATAAGTATTTTTTGCATATATAAATTTGCCAATTTGATGGGGGGTAGAATTTTTAAGTCGTCATATTAACTTCTATCCAATTCCTTTTATCAGTTTGTTTTTGCTATACACTGATCCAAGCCATTACAGTGCCACTTCTAATGCAGCACTTATACAAGTTAAAAACGTACCATTCCTCATACTAAAATAGTATTTTGTTATTGTGGAATTCCATATTAAGTTATCCTACATTTATATGTTTGCTGAGAAACAGAAGAAAAGGAAGAGGAAGAGAAAGATGAAGAATAAAAGGAAGAAGAAAAACTCAAACTGCTTTACATTTGCAGATCATCATCATCATCATCATCAACATTTATTTATATAGCGCCAGCAAATTCCGTAGCGCTTTACAATTGGGAACAAACATTGATAAGACAATACTGGGTAATAGATACAGACAGAGAGGTAAGAGAACCCTGCTCGCAAGCTTACAATCTATGGGACAATGGGAGTTAGAAACACAAGGGCATGTGCTACATCATATTTCACAATGTACCAGCTAGAATGCAAAGGTAAAAGTATTGAGTGTGCTGTGTGTGTGGCAGTGTTGGTCAGAGGGTTGTTGTCTTGTGTTAGCTGTGTAGAGGATGGTAATAGGGTAATCTAGGGAAATTAAGATGATGGTTGAGGAATATCATAACCTTGCCTGAAGAGGTGTGTTTTCAGTGAACGCTTGAAGGTTTGAAGACTAGAGGAAAGTCTCACTGTGCGAGGGAGGGAATTCCACAAAGTGGGTGCAGCCTGGAAAAAATCCTGTAACCGAGAATGACAAGTGAGGCTTTTAGGACGAACGCACTTAAAGGGCGACAGGGTTTGTAACAAGCTGAGTAATTACCTGGTGTAGTCTGTCATGGGGTGGGTTCCAGCCAATGGTTGCTCACCTGGGAGGGACCTTGATAGAATATAGCAGGCTGCACTTCCTGCTTGTGTTCACTTGCAGCACGAGATCCCTGTAGGAGACCCAGCAGCAAGAGAAACGGATAAGTACCACTTGTGGATTTATTCATTGTCTATTAAACTTTATTCCTATCTGCCCTCGTCTTTCACTTTATATTTTGCTCCTCTCTATTTATTCCCTTCTCTCTCCTTGTTTTCAACCTCTTTTTTCTGCCTTTTTTCCTTTCCCCCAAATCTTTCCTTTTTCTCCTCTTATTCCTCTCCCTCTCTTCCCCGCTTTCCCTGCTCACCCCGCTGTCCTCCTCTGTCCTGCCAACATGCCCCGTCCTAGGAGAAATGCCCCACGCCCGGCGCGCCTCAGGTCCCCCTCCCCCCCTCGCTCCCGCCGCCATCTTGCCCCCTCTTCCCCCTCTCTTCCATCATCCTCCTTCCATCCAGCCATCACCTCTAGCGGTGCCCCGCTTCTGGCCCCCCTTGCAGGTCATCCTCCCGCTGTTACAGCCGCACGGCGCGGCCGCGCCACCCCCTCTCTTCTCCCGGCCGGTTCGCGCATGCGCAGAACGCGCGCCCCATCGCGCCCGGCCGGGTCCCGCCACGCAGACTCCTCGGCATGGCTGGCTGCAGGGTCAGCCAGCGGCCCTGTCAGTGACAGCAGCGGTCAGCCCCAGCAGTGGCAGGCAGGCACCCCCCCTCCCCCGGCAGGCGGATATGCCCCCAGTCCTGTCAGGAGCAGGGGCCAGGCCCTAGACACCCTATGCCCCATCACCCCCCCTGAACCAGCAATGAGGGCTAGGTATCAGGAGCACAACCCTCCTGCCCCCCATCAATTGTCCTTCCCTCCCAGCCCATTTCTCCCCCATAGTAGTGGGGCATCTGCATGGGGGTCTAATCCAGGTAGGGATCATCAGGGTCCCAACATGTCCCAGGCCCGTACCCCACCTCACGGGGACCACCGTCACCAACTAGGGGGGGGCACACTTCCCGCCAGACACACAAGAGATTTTGGAGACAACACCCAGGCGCCGGTGCGGCCCTATTTTCAACGACAGCGTATGTCCCCTCCGGCGTCTCGCCTATACACGTCTCATTGGGCCTCTTCCCCGGGGTACGGGGCGGGGGGGCCTTATTACGGGGGTCAGGGGGGTAGGTCCGACAATTTCGTAGTCGATTATCACCATTCCAGCGGCGGTAATTTCGGTTCAGGGCCCCCTCCCCTCCTTGGGGATAGCCGCTTACAGCGGAGGCGGGAGTCATTTTCAGCGTCCCCCAGTACGGCCCGCGTGTCAGCCCCTAACCTCTCTACCGAAGATAGGGATAGTAACACGGCGCGGCGGCGCTTGGACTATTTACCCAGACATCAGATAACTGTCCCCCTTTCCGTTTCAGAGCCTACTGTTATGCATCCGGAGACGAGGGTCGGCAGTCGCGACCGTCCGTGTGCTGAGGCTCAGGATCAGACGACGGCAGAACGAAGGGAGGAAGCGATCCAGGACACGTCGGGAGGACAGGCCACAGCTGTGTCGCTAGGGCAGACATCTGTCGGTGATGGGAATCCTGCTCCTGCTGGTGAGTCCAGTTCCGCTACTATACATAAGTCACACTTGTTGGATTCACCCGTCCTCTCCACAGATAGTGAGTCCTCTGGCTCGGGTGATAGACCCAGGAAACTAATTAAGTTGTTGGAGACTGAATTGCTAGGTAAGCGGGGTAAGCACGCATCCCAGTCAGGAGACACAGATCTACCAGCGGTCCGTAGCGAGTTGGGGCAGGTAGAATCCCTTGAGATCACTCACGGTATTAGGCCCAGTGTGCGGGATAGAATCAGAAGGGGCAAGTACGTGGATATGTACTCGTTAACCGGTGAGGATAAGAAGGCGCTGGCAGCAGCCTGTGAAAAATCGGGCATGGGGGAGGAGAAGTACAGATCCTTCTCTAGATGGGCGAATGCATTTTCCATTTTCGCCACAATATATCTAGAGTCCAGGCCCAGCGAGCAAGCGGAGGTGTGGAGATATATGCACTTGATTAGCGGGATGTTCATAAAGGACGGCCCGGTAATCTGGAGAGCATATGACGAGCTTTTCAGGAAGCGGATGAGCGGGCGAGAGAAGCTTCCGCTCGGATATAAGGACATTGACACATGGTTGGAGCTAATGAGGCCTAGCAATCAGACTGCAGAGGGTAGCGCAGGTAGACGGTTTCAAGGGCCGGGGAGGGCGCAAAACGCCCTCCCCCCGAAAGGAAGGTGTTATGATTTTAATGCAGGGGCCTGTCAAAGAGGTTCACTCTGCAGATTCAGGCACACTTGTACAGCCTGCGGCGGCCATCATCCAGCCACCGATTGTGCCAAGGCTCGGGGAAGTGGAGGAAGGGGAAGAGGCGCTGGTTCGACTCTGCCGAGTCAAGGGGCCATCGCCAATTGATCTGACCGAGCTGGACAAGTGGCTGTCGTGGTTTGATGATAGGGAGACCGCGGCCCTACTCCACGACGGCTTCCATTTTGGCTTCAAACTTCCGGTTCAGGGTAGCATTTCCACAGCAGCTCCGGTGAATCTAAAATCTGCGCTCGCTTTCGCGGAGGTGCTAGACGAGAAAATAGGCAAGGAGGTTGGTTTGGGGCGCATGATCGGCCCGTTCCGACTCCCTCCTATTCCCAACCTCATTTTGTCCCCGGTAGGCGTAGTTCCCAAGAAAACAGAGGGAAAGTTTAGACTGATCCAGCACCTGTCTCATCCCGCTGGTCAGTCGGTTAACGATGCAATTGACGTTAATCTCAGTTCAGTCAGTTACCAGTCATTTGAATCGGCTCTAGCCCTGGTGCAGGAATGCGGCAGGGGCTCATTGCTGGCCAAAGTGGATATCGAATCGGCCTTTAGATTGTTACCCCTTCACCCCGAGTCGTTTCAATTCATGGGTTTTCGGCATCGTGGTGGATACTATATCGATCGCTGTCTTCCCATGGGTTGTTCGATTTCATGTGCACTATTCGAGAAATTCAGCAGTTTCTTGCACTGGTGCATTCAGGCGGGGACGGGGTGTCGGTCGATTGCGCACTATTTGGATGACTTCTTGGTGATCGGGCCTCCTGACTCCACGAGTTGTCGTGATACCCTTTTTTCCACGGAGGCGTTGTTTAGGGTGTTAGGCGTTCCCATCGCAGCAGACAAGACAGAGGGCCCTACTACGTGCCTATCATTCCTCGGGATCGAGATCGACACGAAGGCAGGGTTCTGTAGGCTCCCAGAGGATAAGGTTACTAAGATGTACGAGGCCATTGCGGAAGTGTTAGAGGCAAACGCTAGTCCCCTGAGGCAGATACAGTCCTTGTTGGGGCGGTTCAACTTTGCTTGCCGGGTGATCCCCATGGGGAGGGTTTTCTGTAGGAAGCTGCAAAGAGCCACGGCAGGTAGGAGTAGGCCACACGCAATTATAAGTCTATCCAAAGTGGTTAGGGAGGATCTGCAGATATGGCTCATTTTCCTTAGGGGTTTCAATGGCAAGCGTATCTGGCCGTCACCTCCGGTAACAAACTCTGAAATTAATTTGTTCACGGACGCTGCAGGGGCTTCCGGTTTTGGGGCTTATCTCGACGGACACTGGTGTGCGGAGGAATGGCCCGAGGAGTGGCATAGGGACGGTATCACTAAGAACTTGTTGGTTCTCGAACTGTTCCCGATTGTGGTAGCAATCGAACTGTGGGCTCCCGCTTTGCGGGGTAAGCACATAGTCTTTTGGTGTGACAATATGGGGGTGGTCCAGTCCATCAATAAGCAGAGCGCTTCGGCCCAACATGCAATTTCGCTGCTGCGTCACCTAGTTCTGCGCTGTCTACAGTATGACATCTCGTTCAGGGCTGAACATGTACCGGGGGTGCAGAATTGCCTAGCTGACGCGTTATCTCGTTTCCATTGGAGCAGGTTTCGCAACCTGGCTCCTCAAGCGGACGATGTTGGTACCCCGTGTCCTCCTTGTGTTTGGCAGATCATCAAGCCGGCATAAGAGGGCTCGCGGAACAAGCAATAGCTCCCTCCACCCTGAAAACATATCAGTCGGCGTGGAGACGGTGGTTGCTTTTCAGCAGACAAAAGGACCAATCAGAGGCAGGTCAGCAAGATGCCATGCTAGCCTTTATGTGGGATAGGTACTCGGAGGGAGATTCAAGGACTACTATGGCATCCACCCTGGCCGGGATATCATTTATGGCTAAGCTGCACGGTTACCCTGACGTCACAAAAGGATTTTTGATTAATAAGGCTCTGAGGGGATGGGGGAGAGTCCGTCCCTCTCATGCCGATACCCGTTTACCGATTACCTCTAACATTTTGGAAGATCTGATAGGGAATGTGGGGTTGGTTACCTTAGATAGTTACGAGAAACTTTTATTTAGTTTGGCCTTTTCCATGGCTTATTTTGGAGCCTTTCGCATCTCAGAGTTGGTAGCCAGGTCCAGGGGACATCTGGAGTCAGGTTTGAGAGTTGAGCATGTCAGTCTGGGCGAAGGGATCTTAGCCTGCAAAATAGTTAAATCAAAGACTGACCAAAGCGGCAGGGGATCATGGGTCCAGTTAACCTCCCAGCAGCCATGTCTTATTTGCCCGGTCAGGTTAGCATCATTGTTTATGAGTAAAAGACCTCATGCTAATTTGTTTCTGTGTCACGCTAATGGTATACCGTTGACAAAATATCAATTCGCGACCATTTTAAAACGTACCTTGCAGTCTATTAATCTAAACAGTACATTATACGGGACACACTCATTTAGGATCGGTGCAGCTACATCCGCTGCCTTGGCAGGTTCTTCTAGCGAAGCTATAAAAGCACTGGGGCGATGGAAATCTGCGGCTTTTAAGTCATATGTTAGAATTGACAAGGTTGTTGACTGATGTTGTAATGTTTAATCAATTTTGGTTTTTTACAGTTTTTCTTTTCTACCTCTACTTCTCTCCTGAGTCTTCAACCGTCCCATCCCATTTCCCCTACCCATCCCATCTTCTCCCTCCATTTGGTGGGCTACCCTGGGCTTTTCCGCTCGCCGCTTTAACGTGGGGGCGCGAAGGGATTTTCACCCGGGTTTCCCTGGGCGTAAGTCCTGATTAGTGGTGGCTGCCGGGGTTTTTCCGGGTGTTGTTTACCTTCGCCTGGGTGGTCTGCCCCCCATATGTGTGTCCTCCCCTCCCCCCCCCCCCCCCCTTGTGATCGAATTTTCCGCGTACTATTCTTTTCATACCTTCCTATACCAAACCTGGCTGTCTTCCCAACTTCAAGGTATGGTTGTTAACACGGTTTTTCTGATTTCAGGTGATGGTGTTCCAGCTAAGGTGGTGTGGATCATCGGTCATTCATTTATATTTTGGGCCGCTGGCCACCCTGGGTCTAAGGTTATTCCGAATCATGGCAGTACGGTTATAAGATGGTGGGGGAAAAGAGGTTTAGGCTGGCCGGATATTATTCCGTGGTTGACAAGGCTCATTAGACAACAAGGCCCACCAGACGTACTGATAGTACATGCAGGAGGTAATGATTTGGGAAAAGGAAAGTCCTTAGATCTCATCATAGTAATTCGGGAGGACCTGCGACGTATACACGAGGCGTGGCCTGATATCATTATTGGTTGGTCGGCTTTAATTCCCCGATTAGCATGGAGAACGACCATTCCCTTAAAGAAAATGACGGTTATGGTTAGGAAGTTAAATAGCGCCATCCGGAAGGTAGTTCGGTCCTTGGGAGGTATAGTCATCGACCATCCGGGGTTGGGGGTGGAGTCACCACACCTTTTTAGACGGGACGGCGTTCACCTTAACGAAGAGGGTATGAAGCTCTTCATAGATAGGATCTGCGGGGGAGTGGCGGCGTGTTTCGGTTAGTTGGTGGCGGGCTGCGGCATCTGTAGGGCGCAGCGGGGTAGGAAGGCACTGCGTTCAGCGGCTGATTAATGGGCGCATGGGTAGTTGGTCGTAGGTCACTGCCCCCTTTGAAGCATCAGTAACTCCTTTTGGTCCTTCGGTGAGGAGGGTCCCTGTTCGGCTCGGTGAGGGAGGGCAGTGTGAGTTGTAAGGGGCAGTCACTCTGACGTCAACTCAGCGCTAAGTATGTAGGGATTTGTTCCCCGTGATTTGAGGACTCACGGCGGTTTGCGCCAGTCCACTAAGTGATCTTGTGCTATCAGCTCGTGAGCTGTTACGCAGTGCTCTTTCTCCGCCACCATAGGTTTTAGTTAATATAGAATCCTTACAATAAAATTCCTGCCATTTTTTAATAACTTATCCAGGTCTACGCGTCTTTATTTGCATGCAATGTGTAAAGTTTAAGGTTGATGTGAAGTTTGTGGGAACATACACAGTGAGCCCTTTATGACAAGTGAGGCTTTTAGGACGAACGCACTTAAAGGGCGACAGGGTTTGTAACAAGCTGAGTAATTACCTGGTGTAGTCTGTCATGGGGTGGGTTCCAGCCAATGGTTGCTCACCTGGGAGGGACCTTGATAGAATATAGCAGGCTGCACTTCCTGCTTGTGTTCACTTGCAGCACGAGATCCCACCCTCCCATCCCTCAATTTTAGTGGGGTCTTTTAAAGTGGGGTAGGAAGGCACTGCGTTCAGCGGCTGATTAATGGGCGCACGGGTAGTTGGTCGTAGGTCACTGCCCCCTTTGAAGCATCAGTAACTCCTTTTGGTCCTTCGGTGAGGAGGGTCCCTGTTCGGCTCGGTGAGGGAGGGCAGTGTGAGTTGTAAGGGGCAGTCACTCTGACGTCAACTCAGCGCTAAGTATGTAGGGATTTGTTCCCCGTGATTTGAGGACTCACGGCGGTTTGCGCCAGTCCACTAAGTGATCTTGTGCTATCAGCTCGTGAGCTGTTACGCAGTGCTCTTTCTCCGCCACCATAGGTTTTAGTTAATATAGAATCCTTACAATAAAATTCCTGCCATTTTTTAATAACTTATCCAGGTCTACGCGTCTTTATTTGCATGCAATGTGTAAAGTTTAAGGTTGATGTGAAGTTTGTGGGAACATACACAGTGAGCCCTTTATGGGAGGATGTGATGAGAGTGGAGGAGAGACGTAGATCATGTGCAGAATGGAGGTGTCGAGTAGGGAGATATTTCGAGACAAGTGAGGAGATGTCGGTGCAATTTTGTTGATGGCCTTGTATGTTAGTAGAAGAATTTCATATTGGATTTGTTGAAATACAGGAAACCAATGTAGAGACTGACAGAGTGGCTCAGCAGAGGAATAACGGTTTGTAAGGAAAATCAATCTAGCCGCTGCGTGCAAAATAGATTGTAGGGGTTCAAGTCTGACTTTGGGAAGACCAGTAAGGAGGGAATTGCAATAGCAGATGACAAAACGCATGATACAAAATAAAGGGCATTAATGAAATGCTTCAGTAAACAAGTAAGTCTTTAATCAGTTTTTTAAACTTTCTGGAGTGTAAGCCTCACGGACGGTGCAAGACAGTGAGTTCCAGAGAGTTGGAACCACAATGCAAAAACTTTGAACCCCATATGAAGCATGGGAGATTCTAGGAACGATTATAAGCTATCAATTGATTTGTTGTACACAAAATTACACTTCTATAATATGGAAGAAAATTATATTTTAATGCCGGTTTGTGAACAAAACTGCTTTTTAAAATGTTTATGAAAATCATTTGTATTGCAAATATATAATTATATATAACATATAATTAAGAGGAACAATGTATACAAATGGATAGCGTTAAATAACTTTTATACCACTTAAAGGTCTTTCTAAACTTCTTCTTGAACCATTAAATAAAGATTTACTTATTTCTATATTAATTATTTTCGGTTGATGCTTGTATATCAGTGGTTCAGGATATAGGGTTGGTTGATTAGTGTGATGAGTAATTTATAAGTTTTTTTACCCAGAAGACCTAGGATTATGTTTACTCATCCAATTATTAAGAATAACATTGTAGTCACTGTGACTAAATGTTGGATGCCAGGTACTTTCCACAAGGGATAAGTCCTAGATTCTCAAATGCCAGGTGTCCTTATCCCCCCACCTAGATGTTACAATGGTAATATAACTTGAACCATACCCCTGATAACCAATGTATTAACTGTTTAATCCTCTTTTTAGAGTAACTGCATTTTTAGTGTGTTGTAAGGGCAGCTACCCATACCTCCTTCTTTCTGTTGACATATCCCGAGGGGAAAGTGGGCAAGTTTGCCCAGAGGCTGTGAATGAAACCAGATAAGTTGTTATTTCTACAGGAATTCACAAACTTGGGGGCCGTGAGGTACTTGTCAGCTGTCCATACTGGGTGAGGATAGGGTGCAAGGGATTCTGGGAAATATCCTAGGTCTCTGCTGCTAAAACTGGGAAACGCGTGTGTTGTTGAAGGAAGCCGACACTTTGTGGTGGTGAGGCATCCGGGCATAAAGCATTTGAGGAAATAGCTTCTTACATCCTGGGTAGCTTAGATAACCTGGGTGCAGTGTGGATTTTATTTTCATGGTTTGTTGCAGCCTTTATATGTGATGTAGATTAGAGTTATATGAGTCTTTGTATAACCTTTGGTGTACTTGCCTTGGTGTCAACCTTATTTTGAAGTGTGCAATCTGTCTGCAGATTTACAGCAGGAAAACTGGGCATCGCTTAGACCTGTGTTATCAGGTATTCCATACGGCTCATTACCCTGTACTTTTGTTTTGAGGCCACATATCCCATATACACATTTCTCGCTCCATGCTTTTCCATACTGGCCCCAGGAAAGGCCATGTCCTTCCATTTGTTTCTCATCAGTGCACTGAAACTTGATGTTGTTAACAGCAGTGTCATCTCCTCTTCCCTGGTCTCCTTCCACCCGCATTATGAATTTAGATAGGACACCAAAGTTACACCACTGAGGTTCTGTCCAGTTTCCCCACCTGTAAAGAGTAGCAAGATGAGTGTTGGGTGGATTATCACTTTCATTTGAGGGAGAGGTTATATGGAGTTATAGGAGGAGTTACAGGGAGAAGTTATATGGAGTAATAGGAGGAGTTACAGGGAGAAGATATATGTAGTAATAGGAGGGGTTACAGGGAGAAGATATATGTAGTAATAGGAGGGGTTACAAGAAGAAGTTATATGGAGTAATAGGAGGACTTACAGGAAGAAGCTATATGTAGTAATAGGGGGAGTTACAGGGAGAAGTTATATTTAGTAATGGGAGAGTTACAGGGAGAAGTTCTATGGAGTAATAGGTGGAGTTACAGGGAGAAGTTATATGGAGTAATAAAATAAGTTCCAGGGAGAAGTTATATGGAGTAATAAGATAAGTTACAGGGATAAGTTATATGGAGTAATAGGGGAGTTGTAAACAGTCTTTTTATGGAATCATACAAAATAATAAGGTACTGTTAGAGGGGGTATTAGTGGTCTTATCAGTAGAAGCAGGGATAGGAGTACTGTGGTTTAGTGGATGGCACTCCTGCTTAACAACACTGCAGTCATGAGTTTGATTCCCGACCATGACCGTATCTATGTGGAGTTTGAGGGGTAGGTGGATTATCACATTCTTTTGAGAAGAATAATTCTATGTAACTAGGATTGGGCTAAAAAGAAGCAGAGCTTACCAGGAAATCGGTGGAATTTGTCATAATAAGTTAAATGTCTTTGTATAAAGACCCAATCCTACTAGACAAAATAACCCCTCCCCCTCCCAACTCAAGAAGACATATATCAGCTATGGCAATAGAGATAGAGGGTATATAAGAAAATTTAAGGTGTATCACAGAAGTTTATACCACTTATGAGAGGTTCTATGGCGTAATAGGAGGAGTTACAGGGAGAAGTTATATGGAGTAATATGTGGAGTTACAGGGAGATATTATATGGAGTAATATGAGGATTTACAAGAAGAAGTTATATGGAGTAATAGGGGAAGTTACAAGGAGAGGTTATATGGAGTAATAGGAGAAATTACAAGGAGAAGTCGTGTGGCGTAAGAGAAGGAAAAGGTATATGGAGAAAAAGGAGGAGTTACAGTTAGAGGTTATATGGAGTAATAAGAGAAGTTACAGGAAGAAGTTGTATGGAGTAATAGAAGGAGTTACAGGAAGAAGCTGTTTGGAGTTCTAGGAGGAGTTGCAGGGAAAAGTTATATGGAGAAAAAGGAGGAGTTAAAGGTTATATGGAGTAATAGAAGGAGTTACAGGAAGAAGTTATATGGAGTAATAGAAGGAATTACAGAGAGAAGTTATATGGAGCAATTTGATGTATTACAGGCAGAAGTTGAATGGAGTAATAGGAGAAATTAGAAGAAGAAGCTATATGGAGTAATAGGGAGAGTTAGAGGTAGATGTTATATTGAGTAATAGGAGAAGATACAAGGAGAGGTTATATGGAGTAATAGGTGGTGTTACAGGGAGAAGTTATATGGAGTAATAGGAGGATTTACAAGGAGAAGTTATATGAAGTAATAGGAGGTGTTACAGGGAGAAGTTATATGGAGTAATAGTGAGTATTACAGGGAGATGTTATATTGAGTAATACGAGGAGTTACAGGGCAATGTTATATTGAGTTCTAGGAGGAGTTACAGAGAGAAGTTATATGGAGTAATAGTAGGTGTTACAGGGAGAAGTTATATGGAGTAATAGGAGGAGGTACAGGAAGAAGTTGTATGGAGTAATAGGAGGAGTTACAGAAAGAAGTTGTATGGAGTTCTAGGAGGAGTTGCAGGGAGAAGTTGTATAGATTAATAGTAGGAGTTACAGGGAGAAGTTATATGGAGTAATAGGAGGAGTTACATGGAGATATTATTTGGAGTAATAGAAGGAGTTACAGGAAGAAGCTCTATGGAGTTCTAGGAGGAGTTGCAGGGAAAAGTTATATGGAGAAAATCGTGGAGGCACAGTTTAAGGTTATATGGAGTAATAGAAGGAGTTACAGGAAGAAGTAGTATGGAGTTATCGGAGGAGTTACAGGGAGAAGTTATATGGAGTAGTAGAAGGAGTTACAGGGAGAAGTTATATGGAGTAATAGAAGGAGTTACAGGAAGAAGTTGTATGGAGTAATAGGAGGAGTTACAGAAAGAAGTAGTATGGAGTTCTAGGAGGAGTTGCAGGAAGACATTATGCGGAGTAATAGGAGGAGTTACAGGGAGAAGTTATATGGCGTGTAAGGGAGGGATTTACAGGGAGAGGTTAAATGGAGTAATAGGAGGAATTACAGGGAGAGGCTATATGGAGTAATAGGAAGAGTTACAGGTACTGGTTATATTGAGTAATAGGGTGAGCTCTAAGCAGAGTGTTTATGGAATCATACAATATAACAAGGTATAGGCGCTGTTAGAATGGTGATATGTGATCAGATCAGTATAAGCAGAGATAGAAAGTCAATTATATTCAGTAAAGAAAGAATATTTGATCAATGTTCTTGGGAGATACACATATGTAGTATAGTACAGTTTGGCTTTAATTTTCAATAAGAAGACATTGGTTGTAGTTCTAAGAAGACGGAAACCGTAACTGGATTTAAATACATGACATGACATTTCTGAATAAACAGACTCACTGTGCAACATCTGAGGTGATGGTTGTCTCATTATTGGGGTGCTTACATCTAACGCAGTGCAGTCGTACCCCATTCACGGCCGTGTCATCTCCAGTACCCTGGGGAGGTTGCACCTAAATAATAGATTAATGCAATTAGTCCATTATTTTCTGTTCCCCAAACTAATACTTCATGGACATAGGGTCATCCCATGTCCTTCCTGTGGCACCTCAACACTGTATCAGTTGCAGCAAAACACATCACAACAATATTTAAAATTTGTATCCTGAGTTACTCAACTAGTTTTACGTATATATTTCCCACCTCCCCCTCCTTTTACGCTGCTAGGGAGCCAAACAAAACAATTAAGAAAGAAAGGACATATTTTAGACATATTGAAATGTCCCAAAATTGATGAGGCTTACTGAGAAAGAGACTGCGTGAAGTCAGCTGAGATAGGCTAAAACATGGAACAATGGCCCTGGTATAAGAAAAAAATTGGGACGAAGGTCTAAATAGAAGGCACTGTCCAAATTGTGTCTTATCTTTTGAGAATCTTGTGAATGGTTTGATGGGTAAAAATTGACTGGAAGCTTTACCAAGTTTATGAATGTATTATGTGCTGATAAAAACTATTGTTAGAGTGATTTAAATAATTTATTTGTGTCATATTAGATAACTCACCTTTAAACTGAAGCCCTTGGTCACCGAACCATGTGGACATTTCTCCATTTCACCCCATTTACCCCAATTTGCCCCATTTTCAACAGAAATAATAAGAGCTGAAATTTGAGTGGTCTGTAGAATAAGCACCAGTGACACAGCCAGGGACATCATCGTGTCTTCAGGATAATGGAACGCCGTAAAGTAGCTATTTGGAAAAGTGTCCATAAACTCCTAATATTTATAGAAACCCATTAGTTAAATGTCTTATTTAAAGTGAACTATCACCCACTCCAGATGATAGGTAATAATTATCCAAATCTATGTGTAAATCAACACAATAAACTCCATTATCATTAATGTCGCCTCACTCCTGGGTCAGGTGGACCCACAAACACGAGCTTTGACCAATCCCGGCTCTTTCTATGATGTCTCAATTATTTTCTGGCAGAACTCTGAGATTTACATAGAGAATTCTTCCCATGTTGTATCAACTGGCTGTGAGAGGTTAATGAATAAATATATTACACTTTTACATTTATTATTATTATTAACAGTTATTTATACAGGGACTTTATATTATGAATAGCTTTACAGAGAATATTTTATCATCCACATCTGGTCCTGCCCCAGTGTAGCTTACAATCTGTTTTACCTATCACATGCACACTAGGATTAATTGCCTTCTGACTAAAATTAACCCATCTATAGGTCTTCAGAGTGTGGGAGGACACCAGAGCACCCAAGAGAAAACCACGCAGGAACTGAGAGAATATACAAACTCCACAGAGACAGAGCCATGGTCGAAACCATGACTCCAGCACTGTGAGACAGCAATGTTAATCACAACACATTTGTAAGTATACCCTTATTTTCTATACAGGGCTTTAGAGAGACCCTCTGCACTATATGATAGCAATTGTTTAACTATCAATCCATATATAAAGTAGAGATGAGCGCACTCGGATTTATGGCGCCAAATTCAAATCTGAAACTGAGGCTCTGACTCATAATCCCGTTGTTGGATGTCGCGATACTCGGATCCTATAAATTCCCCGCTAGTCGCTGCCATCTTCACTCGGGCATTGTTCAGGGTAGAGGGAGGGTGTGTTAGGTGGTCCTCTGTCCTGCTATATCTCGTGCTGTTCAGTTCTGTTCAGTTCAGTTCTGTGCTGTGCTCAGTCATGTGGTGCTGTGTGCTGTGCTCTGTCCTTCTGAGGTCAGTGGTGCTGCTGGGTCCTGTGCTGTGTCCTGTTCAGTCCAGTGGTGCTGTGTCCTGTGCTCTGTGCTTCTAAGGGCATAGTTATTTCCCCAATATTCCCAAGTGTTTAAAAAAAAAAAAAAAAGTTATTTAAAAAAATTCCAAAAACTAATTACATTTTTTTTTAATTACAACAAAATTTGCACAACCAATCCTGCAGTATAAGCCCATTGGTACTGCAATATTACCAAGTTCACACATTCAGCAGTAAAAGTCCAGTGGTACTGCAATATTACAAAGTTCACACATTCTGCAGTATCAGTCCAGTGGTGCTGTGTCCTGTGCTCTGTCCTGCTGAGTTCAGTAGTGCTGCTGGGTCCTGTGCTGTGTCCTGTTCAGTCCAGTGGTGCTGTGTCCTGTGCTCTGTGCTTTTAAGGGCATAGTTATTTCCCCATTATTCCCAAGTTTTTAAAAAATAAAAAAAAAGTTATAAAAAAAAAATAAAAAAAATAATTATAACCAAATTTGCAAAACCAATCCAGCAGTATAAGCCCATTGGTACTGCAATATTACCAAGTTCACACATTCAGCAGTAAAAGTCTAGTGGTACTGCAATATTACAAAGTTCACACATTCTGCAGTATCAGTCCAGTGGTGCTGTGTCCTGTGCTCTGTCCTGCTGAGTTCAGTAGTGCTGCTGGATCCTGTGCTGTGTCCTGTTCAGTCCAGTGGTGCTGTGTCCTGTGCTCTGTGCTTCTAAGGGCATAGTTATTTCCCCATTATTCCCAAGTTTTTAAAAAATAAAAAAAAAGTTATAAAAAAAATTAAAATAAAAAAAAAATAAAAAAAATAATTATAACCAAATTTGCAAAACCAATCCAGCAGTATAAGCCCATTGGTACTGCAATATTACCAAGTTCACACATTCAGCAGTAAAAGTCCAGTGGTACTGCAATATTACAAAGTTCACACATTCTGCAGTATCAGTCCAGTGGTGCTATGTCCTGTGCTCTGTCCTGCTGAGTTCAGTAGTGCTGCTGGGTCCTGTGCTGTGTCCTGTTCAGTCCAGTGGTGCTGTGTCCTGTGCTCTGTGCTTCTAAGGGCATAGTTATTTCCCCATTATTTCCAAGTTTTTAAAAAATAAAAAAAAAGTAATAAAAAAAAAATTAAAAAAATAATTATAATCAAATTTGCAAAACCAGTCCAGCAGTATAAGTCCATTGGTACTGCAATATTACCAAGTTCACACATTCTGCAGTATCTTGTGCTACATATAATGGAGACCAAAAATTTGGAGGATAAAGTAGGGAAAGATCAAGACCCACTTCCTCCAAATGCTGAAGCTGCTGCCACTAGTCATGACATAGACGATAAAATGCCATCAACGTCGTCTTCCAAACCCGATGCCCAATCTCGTAGTACCGGGCATGTAAAATACAAAAATCCCAAGTTAAGAAAAAGTAGCAAAAAGAGAAACTTAAAATCATCTGAGGAGAAACGTAAAGTTGCCAATATGCCATTTACGACACAGAGTGGCAAGGAACGGCTTAGGCCCTGGCCCGTGTTCATGACTAGTGGTTCAGCTTCACCCACGGATCTTAGCCCTCCTCCTCCTCCCCCCCCTACAAAAAAATTGAGGAGAGTTATGCTGTCAGCAACAAAACAGCAAACAACTCTGCCTTCTAAAGAGAAATTATCACAAATCCCCAAGGTGAGTCCAAGGGTGTTGGTGGTTGTGAAGCCTGACCTTCCCATCACTGTACGGGAAGAGGTGGCTCGGGAGGAGGCTATTGATGATGTAGCTGGCGCTGTGGAGGAACTTGATGATGAGGATGGTGATGTGGTTATTGTAAATGAGGCACCAGGGGGGGAAACAGCTGATGTCCATGGGTTGAAAAAGCCCATCGTCATGCCTGGTCAGAAGACCAAAAAATGCACCTCTTCGGTCTGGAGTTATTTTTATCCAAATCCAGACAAACCAATGTATGGCCATATGTAGCTTATGTAAAGCTCAATTAAACAGGGGTAAGGATCTTGCCCACCTAGGAACATCCTCCCTTATACGTCACCTGAATAACCTTCATAGTTCAGTGGTTAGTTCAGGAACTGGGGCTAGGACCCTCATCGGTACAGGGACACCTAAATCCCGTGGTCCAGTTGGATATACACCAGCAACACCCTCCTCGTCAACTTCCTCCACAATCTCCATCAGATTCAGTCCTGCAGCCCAAGTCAGCAGCCAGACTGAGTCCTCCTCAATACGGGATTCATCCGAGGAATCCTGCAGCGGTACGCCTACTACTGCAACTCCTGCTGTTGCTGCTGTTAGTCGGTCATCTTCCCAGAGGGGAAGTCGTAAGACCGCTAAGTCTTTCACAAAACAATTGACTGTCCAACAGTCGTTTGCCATGACCACAAAATACGATAGTAGTCACCCTATTGCAAAGCGTATAACTGCGGCTGTAACTGCAATGTTGGTGTTAGACGTGCGCCCGGTGTCCGTCATCAGTGGAGTGGGATTTAGAGGGTTGATGGAGGTATTGTGTCCCCGGTACCAAATCCCGTCGAGATTTCACTTCACTAGGCAGGCGATACCAAAAATGTACAGAGAAGTACGATCAAGTGTCCTCAGTGCTCTAAAAAATGCGGTTGTACCCACTGTCCATTTAACCACGGACATGTGGACAAGTGGTTCTGGGCAAACGAAGGACTATATGACTGTGACAGCCCACTGGGTAGATGCATCCCTTTCTGCAGCAACAGCAACAGCTGCATCAGTAGCAGCATCTACAAAATGGCTGCTCGTGCAAAGGCAGGCAACATTGTGTATTACAGGCTTTAATAAGAGGCACAACGCTGACAACATATTAGAGAAACTGAGGGAAATTATCTCCCAGTGGCTTACCCCACTTAGACTCTCATGGGGATTTGTGGTGTCAGACAATGCCAGTAACATTGTGCGGGCATTAAATATGGGCAATTTCCAGCACGTCCCATGTTTTGCCCACACCATTAATTCGGTGGTGCAGCATTACCTCAAGAGTGACAGGGGTGTGCAGGAGATGCTTGCGGTGGCGCGCAAAATTGCTGGACACTTTCGGCATTCAGCCAGTGCCTACCGCAGACTAGAGGCACATCAAAAAAGCATGAACCTGCCCTGCCATCACCTCAAACAAGAGGTTGTGACGCGCTGGAACTCCACCCTCTATATGCTGCAGAAGATGGAGGAGCAGCAAAAGGCCATTGAAGCCTACACAGCCACCTACGACATAGGAAAAAGGAGTGGGGATGCGCCTGAGTCAAGCGCAGTGGAGACTGATTTCCGTGTTGTGCAAGGTTCTGCAGCCATTTGAACTTGCCACACGAGAAGTCAGTTCCGACACTGCCAGCTTGAGTCAGGTCATTCCCCTGATCAGGCTGTTGCAGAAGCGGCTGGAGAAAGTGAGGGAGGAGCTGGTAAGCCATTGCGATTACACCAAGCATGTAGCTCTTGTGGATGTAGCCCTTCGTACGCTTTGCCAGGGTCCGAGGGTGGTCACTCTTTTAAAGTCAGAGGAATACATTCTGGCCACCGTGCTCGATCCTCGGTTTAAAGCGTCTGTTGTGTCTCTGTTTCCGGCGGACACAAGTCTACAGCGGTGCAAAGACCTGCTGGTCAGGAGATTGTCCTCTGAAGAGGACCATGACATGCCAACAGCTCCACCCTCATTTTCTTCCACATCTATGGCTGCGAGGAAAAAGCTCAGTTTTCCTAAAAGAGGCGCTGGCGGGGATGCTGATAACATCTGGTCCGGACTGAAGGACCTGCCAACCATTGCAGACATGTCTACTCTCGCTGCATTGGATGCTGTCACAATAGAAAAAATTGTGGATGATTACTTTGCTGACACCATCCAAGTAGACATGTCAGACAGTCCATATTGTTACTGGCAGGAAAAAAAGGCAGTTTGGAAGCCCCTGTACAAACTGGCTCTATTTTACCTGAGTTGTCCCCCCTCCAGTGTGTACTCGGAAAGAGTTTTTAGTGCAGCAGGGAACCTGGTCAGTGAGCGGCGAAGGAGGTTGCTTCCTCATAACGTTGAAAAAATGATGTTTATAAAAATGAATAATCAATTCCTCCATGATGTACAGCACTGCCCTCCAGATAGTACAGAGGGACCTGTGGTTGTGGAGTCCAGCAGGGACGAATTGATAATGTGTGATGAGGAGGAAGTACACACTGTAGGGGGAGAGGAATCAGAGGTTGAGGATGAGGACGACATCTTGCCTCAGTAGAACCTGTTTAGTCTGTACAGGGAGAGATGAATAGCTTTTTTGGTGTGGGGGCCCAAACAAACCAATCATTTCAACCAAAGTTGTTTGGTAGGCCCTGTCGCTGAAATGATTGGTTTGTTAAAGTGTGCATGTCCTATTTCAACAACATAAGGGTGGGTGTGAGGGCCCAAGGTCAATTCCATCTTGGAACTTTTTTTTTTGCATTATATGACCAATCAACAGTCGTTTGCCATGTTCAAAAAGTAAAACCAAATTTAAACAATTCAAGAAATTAAACCAAAAGTAAAATGCCCTGTCATAATTTAAAACAAGAGGTATTGACGTGCTCTAAAACTACTGTATTGTTGTTTATATTTTATAAACACTACACTTGAAAGCTTGAGTCTTTCAATGAAAAAGTAACTCTCCATTGTACGAATATTTGCACAGGGACAATTTTAGGGTTAAGAAAGTCAACGAATAACACTTCGACGCTGTCTGTCTTTATAAACACTACACTTGGAAGTTGGAGGAGGTATTGTGGCCCCGGCACCAAATTTACTACCGGGGCCACTCCATATTTATGTGTATCAGATATTAAACAACGGTGACAGTTGATGCCCAATTTTTTAAGTATATTGTTGGCGCTGTAAAAAATTGTGTTCCGGGCACACCACACTACGCAGTCCATACCCTTTTTTGATGGAATTCTGACCCGCGGAGGGTTTTTTAATTATATTGTGGCCTCGGTACCAAATTGTGTAGCGGGGCCACCACACTACGCAGTCAAGAAAGATAGATGCATATCATAGATAAAGTACATTCAGTGTTGTGGGGCAAATTGAAAAATATTCAAAATGCACTGACATTATCAAAAACAAGAGGTTTTCACACGCTGAAACTCCAACATGTATATGATGGAGAGGATGGAGGAGCAGCCGTATGTGCAGTGTAATGCAGACCTGTTGAAGGTTTTTTATATATTTTATTGTGGTGCCCAGTGCCCACTACTCCACGCAGTCCAGATACTATTTTTGGGTGTAATGCAGACCTGTTGAAGGTTTTCTATATATTTTATTGTGGTGCCCAGTGCCCACTACTCTACACAGTCCAGATACTATTTTTGGGTGTAATGCAGACCTGTTGAAGGTTTTCTATATATTATATTGTGGTGGCCAGTGGCCAGTCCTCTACGCAGTCCAGATACTATTTTTGGGTGTAATTCAGACCTGTTGAAGGTTTTCTATATATATTTTATTGTGGTGCCCAGTGCCCACTACTCTACACAGTCCAGATACTATTTTTGGGTGTAATGTAGACCTGTTGAAGGTTTTCTATATATTTCACTGTGGTGCCCAGTGCCCACTACTCTACGCAGTCCAGATACTACTTTTGGGTGTAATTCAGACCTGTTGAAGGTTTTCTATATATTTTATTGTGGTGCTCAGTGCCCACTACTCTACGCAGTCCAGATACTATTTTTGGGTGTAATGCAGACCTGTTGAAGGTTTTCTATATATTTTTTTATTGTGGTGGCCAGTGGCCAGTCCTCTACGCAGTTCAGATACTATTTTTGGGTGTAATGCAGACCTGTTGAAGCTTTTCTATATATTTTATTGTGGTGCCCAGTGCCCACTACTCTACGCAGTCCAGATACTATTTTTGGGTGTAATTCAGACCTGTTGAAGGTTTTCTATATATTATATTGTGGTGGCCAGTGGCCAGTCCTCTACGCAGTCCAAATACTATTTTTGGGTGTAATTCAGACCTGTTGAAGGTTTTCTATATATTTTTTATTGTGGTGCCCAGTGCCCACTACTCTACGCAGTCCAGATACTATTTTTGGGTGTAATGCAGACCTGTTAAAGGTTTTCTATATATATTATTGTGGTGGCCAGTGGCCAGTCCTCTACGCAGTCCAGATACTATTTTTGGGTGTAATTCAGACCAGTTGATGGGTTTTTAATTATATTGTGGGGAACACTCCTCTACGCAGTCCAGAAAGATACCTCGTTGCACGTTTTGTACTAAAAAAAAAAAATATTGTGAGGTGTTAGGTGTTCAGAAAAGCCTTTAAATTAGTGGAAATTATTGTTATTGAATGTTATTGAGGTTAATAATAGCGTAGGAGTGAAAATAAGCCCAAAAACTTGAATTTTACACTTTTTAGGTTTTTTTCAAAAAAAATCCGAATCCAAAACCTTAAATCCGAACCAAAACCTTTCGGCAGGTGTTTTGCGAAACAAATCCGAACCCAAAACATTGAGAAAATCCGGATTCAAAATACAAAACACGAGACCTCAAAAGTCGCCGGTGCACATCCCTAATATAAAGTCATGGCCAAACGTTTTGAGAATGACACAAGTATTGGATTTCACAATGTTTGCTGCCTCAGTTTTTTATGATGGCAATTTGCATATACTCCAGAATGTCATGAAGAGTGATCATATAAATTGCAATTAATTTCAAAGTCCCTCTTTTCCATGATAATGAACTTTATCCCAAAAACAACATTTCCACTGCATTTCAGCCCTGCCACAAAAGGACCAGTTGGCATCAGGTCAGTGATAATCTCGTTAACACAGATGAAAGTGTTGATGAGGACAAGGCTGGAGATCACTCTGTCATGCTGATTGAGTTACAATAACAGACAAGCTTTAAAAGGAGGGTGGTGCTTGAAATCATTGTTCTTCCTCTGTTAACCATGGTTATCTGCAAGGAAACATGTGCAGTCATTATTGCTTTGCACAAAAAGGGCTTCACAGGCAAGAATATTGTTGCTAGTAAGATTACACCTAAAACAACCATTTATCGGAAAGTGCCAGGCCCATCTTCTAAAGTTTATTCAGCTGTGGGATCGAGCCACCACCAGTACAGAGCTTGCTCAGGAATGGCAGCAGGCAGGTGTGCATGCATCTGCACGCACAGTGAGGCGAAAACTTTTGGAGGATGGCCTGGTGTCAAGAAGGCCAACAAAGAAGCCACTTTTCTCCAGTAAAAGCTTCAGAGACAGACTGATATTTTGCAAAAGGTACAAGGATTGGACTGCTGAGGACTGGGGTAAGTTCATTTTTTCTGATGAATCCCCTTTCAGATTGTCTGGGGCATCTGGAAAAACGCTTGTAAGGGGAATGAAAGGTGGCGCTACCATCAGTCCTGTGTCATGCCAACAGTAAAGCATCCTGAGACCATTAATGTGTGAGGTTGCTTCTCAGCCAAGGGAGTGGACTCTTCTCCAAGAGCAACTTTTCCCAACCATCCAAGAACAGTTTGGTGACAAACAATGCCTTTTCCATCATGATGGAGCACCTTGCCATAATGCAAAAGTGATAGCTAAGTGGATCGGGGATCAAAACATTGAAATTTTGGGTCTATGGCCAGGAAACTCCCCAGACTTGTGGTCAATCCTCAAGTGGTAAGTGGACAAACAAAAATCCACAAATTCTGACAAACTCCAAGCATTGATTAGGCAAGAATGGGTGGCCATCAGTCAGTATGTTGCCCAGAAGCTGAATTGCAGAAGTCTTCAATATAAAGGTCCAACACTGCAAATATTGATCTTTGCATAAACTTAATGTAATTGTCAATAAAATCCTTTGACACTTATGAAATGCTTGTAATTTTATTTCAGTATACCATAGCAACATCTGGCAAAAAGGTCTAAAAACATTGAAGCAGCAAACTTTGTGAAAACCAATAATTGTGTCATTCTCAAAACTTTTGACCATGACTGTATGAAAGAAAAACTTGTTTGTTTGTAGGTGAATATCTTCAATACCACTCCACCGATTGGGATGAAACCAAGGCAAGGTGATCCAGTTGGATCCTGACCAGGTTTTAAGGAGGTTAGGGTCCTGGTCGGACTTCCTGTTGGTGTACGCTGCACAGAACTTTGAGGGAGTCTGTTCTGGGCCTTCCACTGGATGGATTTGATTTGTTTGTCTGTCCCGTCATGCATTTGGACACCACTGCACCGATTCGGATTAAACCAACTCAAGGTGATGCAGTTGGATACTAACCAGGTTCTAGGAGTTTTCGGGTCCCAGTTGAAACTCCCGGTAGTGTACGCTGGGAAAAACATTGACCCAGGAAGCCTGTTCATCTTCGACACCCCTGCACCGATTGGGATGAAACCAAAAAGAGGTGGTCCAGTTGGATCCTGGCCAGGATTTAGGGGCTTAGGGTTTCGGTCGGATCTCCCGTTGGTTTGTGCTGGGAATAACTTTGACCCACGGAGCCTGTTCTGAGTCATGCACTGGATGGATTTGGCTGAAAACTTCACAGAGTGACAAGATTGGATCCCAGAAGATATACTAAGGGGCTGAGGTCCCATACGGTCCTCCCATTGGTGTACACTTCGCAAAACTTTGTCCCGGGAAGCCTGTTCTGGGTCTTCCATTGGATGGATTTCGATGACATCTTATATATAAAATTCGTTGGTTTCTATGTTTGTTTGTCTGTTCAGTTATGCATTCAGACACCCCTGCACCGATTGGGTTAAAACTAACTTGAGGTGGTCAAGTTGGATCCTGGCCAAGTTTTAGGGGGCTTAGGGTCCTAGTCAGACCTCCCGTTGGTGTGCACTGCATAGAACATTAACCCACTGAGCCTGTTCTGAGACTTCCACTGGATTTATTTGGATGAAAACTTCACAGATTGGTATCATTGGATCCAAGAAGACATACTAGGGGATTAAGGTCCTTGTTGGACCTCCCGTTGGTGTACACTGGCCAGAACTTTGACCCAGGTATCCTGTTCTGGGCCTTCCACTGTATGGATTTGGATGATATTTAATATAAATGCAAAAATGACACTGTGCACTCACCTCACTTTTTGAAAAATCTGCTAAGCTGCTAATTATTTTCAAAATGTTTATAGTTACATCCAACTCATTGATAACTTAATAACTTGAAGATTTAAACCCAGGCAATGCCGTGCACTTCAGCTAGTACTGTGTATAATCCCTGTAGAATATTCAGACCAGTATTGATTGGTATAATATGTAGGGTGCTCCCTCTGTAGTAAATGTATACATATGTGCTATAATACTAGAAAAGAGAGAATGAGTACTACATGTTATGGGGCACTACTACCTAGAGGATATAAATCTATATGTGGATCTACAGAATATTTAAGATTATAACCCTCCACTTAGAGACAGTCATAGAATTCTATATATTGCTATGAAGGACAAAAAAAACTAAACACAATTGCCACCTAGCTTTTGTTCTATCCCCATAAAACGTAACAGCGTAACAACATAAAAAGCGAAATATTAAAATAAGTGAGGGTCCAAAGGACAGTTTAACACTTGTGGATATAAAAGGTCAATAATAATAAGGATTCTTATATAATTTGACAGAAACAAAAAACATATAATATATATATATATATATATATATATATATATATATATATATATATAAATAAATATATATATATATATATATATATATATATATATATATATATATATATATATGTACTGTTATTGATGTTGATATGGTTCAAGATATTTTTTACCCTGGATAGAGGAATACGTGTATAGAAAATCTGTCTATAATCAGTTTTCAGTAGATTATAGCTACAAACCGCAAGAATACTCATTGACCTATTGTGGATTTAGTAAGGTGCTGGTGACATGATCTGCCTTATGCCGGCATAGTTAACATTTTACTGAAGGAAGAAGTTTGGCAATCACTGCAGAGGTGGTATAGTGCAATTCATTAACTTGATGTACATGTTGATTAGATGTCTGTCATACAAAAAATGGTATCTCTAGCCATAAAGATAAGAATGTATTACTGGTAGCCCACAGCCCCAGCATCCGTCATCGTTCTGTCACTGTGTCACACTGTGGGGTTACTTGCATTCCTCAATGTCTTCTTTAACCTATCTAGCTACATAACTGAGTAGATGCTACGCCATATTGTGATGTCACCAAGCCAAGTCATGAAGCTTGATTAATGGAGATATTTAATAGATTGTAGTGGTATGCCTTTTTGCAGATGATAAACATGAACAAGTCAAATGCATAGCTATTTAAAGAAAATACAGGAATATATTATAGTTTAGAATCTTACATTTGATACATCAAAATGTAAAATAATGCATGTGGGAAACAAACATCCAAAAGTAGGGCAGAAATTGATTGCTGGTGTAATGTCAACAACCCTCTGCTTCCGTGGCTTTCCGGTTTCCTCCCACACTCCAAATAAAACATACTAGTAGGTTAATTGGCTGCTATTAAATTGATCTTAGTCTCCCTCTGTCTGTGTGTGTGTGTGTGTGTGCTATTAAATTGATCTCAGTGTGTGTGTGTGTGTGTGTGTGTGTGTCTGTGTGTATGTTAGGGAATTAGACTGTAAGATCCAATGGGGCAGGGGCTGATGTGAATGGGCTCTCTATACAGCACTGTGGAATTAGTGGCACTATATAAATAGCTGATGATGATGAGACACATAAATTAACATGTTGTAAACTAAACAGTAACAGACTTTCTACCAACAAGAAGGGGTGCTTTATTATAATGGCCTGGAACCCCGCTCTCATGGCATTCTTCACATTCTGAAATGTGATCGGAGTCCAAATGCCCTCCTTCTGGTTAAGTGGTGGATCACAGGTCTTGTCTGGCTCCTCCTGTCTGGACAAGCTATCTGCATTGAATAGTTATTTATTCCTTTTTGTGAGAGATGGTAAAGCTAAAATATTTTAATGGCATGCTCCACCAAAGCAGTTGCATGTTGTCCTCAGCAGTCTGGTGGAGCCAGCTGAACAGATTATGGTCAGTGACTACCAAAAACTCATGGCTGTGGAGATAGGGCTGGAGTTTATTTAAGTGCTCACACAAGGGCTAGGCTTTCTTTCTTGATAGTGGTATAAGCCTCTTAAGGGTGTGCCCATTATTCGCCCAAGTTTTACTTTTTGGAGGAAAAGTTTTCTTGAATTTGGCCAGAAGATGGGGAACATGAACCTCCTAAGCATTAACCCACTATCTTAGTGACCGTAGCGCTTCCAATCAACTAGGAATTGAAGTCTTCCTTTGGAATTCCGGGAATCCAATAACTGTTTGACTTCAATATTTTCTCCAAACTGGGTCTACATAGGAGGGGGATGGACAGGTCTTTAAATAATTTATTTAGCACCAGTGGCTTCAACAAGGAAATAAGGAATACTTTGTGGGTTCTGAAGGAAGGAGGTAACTTAACTTTAAAAGTCACAGGATTGATATCTTGTGAAGCCCAGTAAGACCCAATAAAACAAGAAGCCAGTTTTATGGTAAGAACCTGGAGTCTTAGATTCTTGGGGGATAATCAAACTGTGTCTCCAACTTGTAGTACTGGTACTGGTCGCCGTTTGTGGGCGGCAGCTTTTTGTAACAAAGAGACATCTTTGCTAAATTTTCTTTGGTTTGGGCCCAAATGCAAGAAAAATTACAGACCAGGGACTTCACGGAGTAAATGAATTAAGGAGCGATTTTTGCAAATCTCAAATATTGCCTTTAAACACATTGCCGCTTTAGTTTTCACTGTTAAAGTCGCTGAATATTGACGATTTGCAAAAATCGCTCCTTAATACATTTACCCTCAGGACTTTTTCTGGAAGACCCAGTACACATATGTATTTGTTTTGTGTTCTCTAAACTTTTATTGCGAGTTTTAATTTAAACTATCATTTGATTTGTTGTTCACAAAATACCGTTCCTATAATGTGGAAGAAAATTATATTTAATGTCTGTTTGTAGACAGAGCTGCCTTGTAAAATGTTTAGAAAAATAATTTGTATTACAAATATAATTATGAGAAACTATTTATGCAAATGGATAGTATCTTTATAAATAGTACTTTTCTTAATACCACTTAAAGGTCTTTTGACCATTTTCTTGAAACATTAAATAAAGATTTCAGTCAGATTTGGTATATATGGTTGACTAAATGCTGTGATGAGTAATGATTTTTTACCCAGAATACCTACTCCTTGCAGTGTGGTGACATCACAACACTATCAGTGGACTGACAGGAGCCAGGATAGCGGTGGTTTGAGAAGAAAAAGCTGACAAGAGATGCACAGAAGAAGAACAGAAGAGAAGCTGAAAAGTTAATTAAATAATTCCAGTAAGAACAGATGGAATGGAGGGGGAGGGGGAAAGAGGTGCTGAGGGGGTCCATTAACACTCTTCATGTAATGTTAACCTGCTTCCACCTTTAAAATTAATAAACGGTGTATTGGTATAAAAAATTCAATCAATCAACTTTAAGTACACAATTGATTACACTTCGGGCAGCACGGTGGCAAAGTGGTTAGTGCTTCTGCCTTACAGCACTAGAGTCATGAGTTCAATTCCCAACCATGGCCTTATATGTGAGGAGTTTGTATGTTCTCCCCGTGTTTGTGTGGGTTTCCTCTGGGTGCTCCGGTTTCCTCCCACATTCCAAAAAAACATACTGATAAGTTATTTGGCTGCTAACAAATTGACCCTGGTCTGTGTGTGTTAGGGAATTTAGACTGTAAGCTCCAATGGGGCAGGGACTGATGTGAATGAGTTCTCTGTACAGCGCTGCGGAATTAGTGGCGCTATATAAATAAATGGTAATAATAATAATAATATACCACCTTTTATTAATTAAGAAGGTGGAAGCAGGTTAACATTACATGAAGAGTGGAAACACAAATACACTCACACTCAACTAATTCTATGTAAATTATGTATAAGTATAGTGTTGATAACCTCAGTATAATATTAATAGTAAAGTGCTATGATCGATATAATGACTGGTCGCATCTACAGAAGTGAGTGGTCACAGTGTAGGGAGGTTGTGACCAGAGTAGAAGACTATTAAGCTCTGTCTATTCTGAAAATAAATAAAGTACAATTGCAAATTAATTCCAAAATTAAATAATGCTCATATAATATCCTGAAGTTCACATATGTAAAGGAACAATATCTGTATTTATTTCCCTTAAAAAAATGAAAGGAAAAAGACAGTACAAGTGTGCATCAATATTAATTGACATATGTGAACTTACGGATTTGTTTGCATTTGCTACGGGACTATAATAACCATTTACTGTGTTCCTTTACAGACCATTGCATATGAATTAATTGATCATAGTGGTTATTTACGCATATATGAGCATTATTTCATGCTGGAATTATTTTCCAGTGATGCATAAGCAAGCAGTGTTTAATAGTCTCATACTCTGGTCGCAACCTCACTACACTGTGACCACTCACATCTGTAGATGTGACCAGACATTATTTTGATCATAGCACTTCCTGTGAAGAGGATTGGATGCAAGGGATTCTGGGAAGTATCCAAGATTACCCATGTCTGAGACCACGATAATGCGTGTTCTTGCTGAAAGTGAGGATACAGGAATCTAGCCGCCACTTTGTGGTGGTAAGGCGTCTGGGAATATAGCATTGGAGGAAATAGCTACCTCCATCCTGGGGTAGCTTAGATAACCTGGATGCAGTGTGGTTTATATTTGTGACAAGAGGATCTGATTGGTTGCCGACTTTTTATGTGGTGTAGATTAAGGTTATATGAGTAGACTCTTTGTATAACCCTTGGTATACCTGCTCGGTGTGAACCTTATTCTGAAGTGTGCCACAGTGCGGTAGTAATAGGGGTGCAGCCAGCCATCGACTAAGAGCCTGTAACATGGAGGTCTTGCTCTGAGGGGACCAGGGTTACTCCACAGAGCCCTCCTAACTTGTGCATGCCTGGTGAGATGGAACTTCACCCCTGAGCTATTACAGACACCTCTTTCTGAGGTTGTAGGTCTGTCTATAACCACATAATTACGAAATTCCCCATAAGTCCCCCATTTCAGAAAAACAAGAGGGTAGGAAACATGGGCAGATAAAGTTGACCAAACCAAACACGGACCCAGATCTCCCACCTACTCTTAGACAAGTCCTTCTTCACCGTTGCCTCTGAACACAAATGCTGCTCTTATGGTTTGAGGTCAAGCACTAAATCAAGTTACTAGAAATGTAATAGTAACAATGAGACTTAGTCTGGTCAATGAAAACAACCTTTCCCCATTGGCTCTCTGCACTAACTTTGCAAATGGATACAATCTAGATTGGAACTCATGTGACTTCCCAGCACTCTTAATGGTTAATTCAAAGCAAAAACGGAAAAAATCTTGGTTCAAACCACTGTAGAGTTTGGACGGTGTTACCTAGTAATAATTATTGTCCATCTTGGTTTATTCAGCTCTATTTATTACCCAAGTATGAAAAACAAAACATGTTACACCTATAAGAGCTATCACAACACATCATCTTCAAATTCATGTTTTACTGCATATCACTTTATTTTGGAGCCACTCGTTAAATGGTTTGTCAGAGTACTGCATCCCATAAAGTTTAGTTAATCGTTTGCAGATTTACTGCAGTAAAACTGGACATCGTTTAGACCTGTGTTGTCATCCACCCCATCTTGCTCTTTACCCTGTACTTTTGTTTTGAGGCCAGAAATCCCATTTGTGCAGCTCTCGCTCCATGCTTTCCCATACTGGCCCCACAAGATGAAAGGTCCTTCCATTTCTTTCCCATCAGAGCACTGAAACTTGATGTTGTCAACAGCAGTGTCATCTCCTCTTCCCTGGTCTCCTTCCACCCGCATTATGAATTTAGAGAGGACACCAAAGTTACACCACTGAGGTTCTGTCCAGTTTCCCCACCTGTAAAGAGTAGCAAGATGAGTGTTGGGTGGATTATCACTTTCATTTGAGGGAGAGGTTGTATGGAGTTATAGGAGGAGTTACAGGGAGAAGTTATATGGAGTAATAGGAGGAGTTACAGGGAGATGTTATATGGAGTAATAGGAGGACTTACAGGAAGAAGTTATATGTAGTAATAGGGGGAGTTACAGGAAGAAGTTATATGTAATAATAGGGGGAGTTACAGGAAGAAGTTATATGTAGTAATAGGGGGAGTTACAGGGAGAAGTTCTATGTAGTAATGGGAGAGTTACAGGGAGAAGTTATATGGAGTAATAGGGGGAGTTACAGGGAGAAGTTATATAGAGTAATAAGATAAGTTCCAGGGAGAAGTTATATGGAGTAATAGGGGGAGTTGTAAACAGTCTTTTTATGGAATCATACAAAATTATAAGGTACTGTTAGAGGGGGTATTAGTGGTCTTATCAGTAGAAGCAGGGATAGGAGTACTGTGGCTTAGTGGATGGCACTCCTGCTTAACAACACTGCGGGCATGAGTTTGATTCCCGACCATGACCTTATCTGTGTGGAGTTTGTATTTTCTCCCCTTGTGGGTTTCCTCTGGGTGCTTCTGTTTCCTCCCACACTCCAAAGAAAACATACTAGAAGGTTAACTGGCTGCTCTTAAGTTCACTTTCGTCTCTCTCACTGTGTATGTTAAGGGAATTTAGACTGTAAGCTCCAATGGGGCAGGGACTGATGTAAGTGAGTTCTCTGTACAGCGCTGCGGAATTAGTAGAGCTATATAAACAGATGATGATAGGAGGTCAGTTATATTTGGTAACGGAAGAATTTTCGATCAATGTTCTTGGGAACTACATATATGTAGTTGTGAGGATACCACCCTTAGCTTTAGACTGGGCCAAGGATTAAAAAGTACATTAAACCGTGAGAAACGGGTGATGAATACAAAGTTCTCAGTCCAGTAACAAGCCGTTTCCTCACAGTAGTATAGTACAGTTTTGCTTTATTTTGATGAAACTGCAACATACGAATAAGAGAGCATGGGTTGTAGTTCGAAAAAGACGGAAACCGTAACTGGATTTACATACACATAAACATGACATTTATGAATAAATAGACTCACGGTGCAAAATCTGAGGTGATGGTTGTCTCATTATGGGGGTGCTTACATCTAACGCAATGCAGTCGTACCCCATTCACGGCCGTGTCATCTCCAGTACCCTGGGGAGGTTGCACCTAAATAACAGATTAATGCAATTGTTCCATTATTTTCTGTTCCCCCAAAATAATACTTCCTTGACATAGGGTCATCCCATGTCCATCCTGTGGCACCTCAACACTGTATCAGCTGCAGCAAAACACATCACAATAATATTTACACAAGTAGGTTTTGTATCTGGAGTTACTGAACTAGTTTTAATAATTTATGCACCCCCTCTTGCTCTTATGCTGCTAGAGGCCAAACAAAACAATTAAGCAGGTTATATTACATATTTTAGACATGTCCGAACATTTACAGACAGCACGAAGTCAGCTGAGATAGGCTATTACCTGCAACAATGGCCCTTGTATATGAAAAAATTGTGATGAGGGTCTAAATAGTGCCTTGAAAGGACTGTCCAAATTGTGTGTTATCTTTTGAGGATCTAGTGAATGGTTTGGTGTATGACAAGCTGCTGTTTGACTTATTAAAATAAGTATTTTTAGCGTCATATTAGATAACTCACCTTTAAACTGAAGCCCTTGGCCACCGAACCATGAGGACACTTCTCCATTTCACCCCATTTGCCCCATTCTGCCCCATTATCAACAGAAATAATAAAAGCAGCAATCTGAGTGGTCTGTAGAATAAGCACCAGTGACACAGCCAGGGACATCAACATGTCTTTAGGGTAGTGGAACGCCTTAAAGTAACTATTGGGATAAACGTCCTTAAACTCCTAATATTTATAGAAACCCATGAGTTAAATGTCTTATTTAAAAATAACTATCACCTACTCCAGATGGTAGGTAATAATTATCCAAACCTATGTGTAATTTAGTACAATAAACTCCACTATCATTAATGTCATGTCACTCCTGGGTCAGATTGACCCACAAACACGATCCCGGCTCTCTCGATGATGGCTCAATTATTTTCTGGCAGAAGTGTGATATTTACATAGATATTTCTTTCCATGTTATATCAACTGGTTGTATGGGTTAAATTAATAAATATATTACCCTGATACATTTATTGTTATAAACAGTTATTTAAGTAGCACCTACACATTATGAATCGTTTTACAGAGAATATTTAATCATCCACATCAGTCGCTGCCTCAGTGGAGCTAACAATCTACACCGATCAGCAGCAACATTAAAACCACAGACAAGTGAAGTGAATAATATTGATTATCTTGTTACAATGGCACCTGTCAAGGGGTGTGATATATTAGACAGCAAGTGAACAGTCAGTTCTTGAAGCTGATGTTTTGTAAGCAGGAAAAATGGGCAAGCGTAAGGATCTGAGCGACTTTGACAAGGGCCAAATTGTGATGGCTAGATGACTGGGTCAGAGCATCTCCAAAACAGCAGTTCTTGTGGAGTGTTGCAGTGGTAAGCACCTACCAAAAGCGGTCCAAGGAAGGACAACCAGTGAACCGGCAACAGGGTCATGGGCGAACAGGGCTCATCAATACACGTGGAGAGTGAAGGCTAGTTCATTTAGTCCAATCCTACAAAAAAGCTACTGTATTAAAAATTGCTGAAAAAGAAAATGCTGGCTGTTATAGAACACATAGTGCATTGCAGCTTGCTGTACATAGGACTGCATATCTACAGACAGATCAGCGTGCTTATGCTGAGCCCTGTCCACAATGGGCACAGGAGGGAGAAAGCTGGACCATGAAGCAATGGAAGAAGGTGGCCTGGTCTGATGTATAACATTTTCTTTTGCGTCATGTGGATGGCCAGACGTGTGTGCCTTGGGAAGAGATGGCACTATGGGAAGAAGGCAAGACGGTGGAGACAGTGTGATGCTCTGGGAGATGTTCTGCTGGGAAATCTTGGGTCCTGGCAATCATGTGAATGATACTTTGACCGTTACCACCTACCTAAACATTGTTACAGATAAAGAACACTCCTTCATGGCACCGGTATCCCTGATGGTAGTGGTCTCTTTTCGCAGAACAAAGAGCCCTGCCACACTGCAAATAAAATGTTTTTTGTTTGAGGAACATGGCAAAAGTTCAAGGTGTTAACTTGGACTCCAAATTCCCCAGATCTCAATCCCATTGAGCATTTGTGGGGTGTGCTGGAAAAACATGTCCAAACCATGGAGGACCCCCCTCGCAACTTATAGGAATTATCATCATCAATTACTTATTTATGTAGCACCACTAATTCCGCAGCGCTGTACAGAGAACACATTCACATCAGTCACTGCCCCATTATAGCTTACAATCTAAATCCCTAACATACACACACACAGACCAAGAGAGACTAAGGGCAATTTAATAGCAGTCAATTAACCTACCAGAATTAAAGGATCTGCAGCTAACACCTTGGTGCCAGATAACTCAGACACCTTCAGAAGGCTTGTGGAGTCTATGCCTCGATGGGTCAGAGCTGTTTTGGGGGACAGGTGGTTTTAATGTTGTGACTGATCCCCATCTTTCTTTGCATGCATGAACACACAATTTAAAATGAGGACATAACAATGTGCATGTTCTCATCAACACAAGTGATATATTTATCAAGGAATTATTATACATTCCATGTATACATTTAACTATATTCAAATCCAAGTAGATCTCAGAATACAGCCAGATTCAAACGGAAATGTAAGTATGCTCTACCTAAACGGTACTTGTTGTACATGGGTACGGAGAAAAGACTGCAGGAAATGCACATGCGTACGTACAAGAAAAGCTCACATCAGAACACATGAAAAGAGTTTTATTTAACATAAAATAAAATAAAAGAACTGTTCTTAACAGAATTATCATTTATAGAAATATTTATTTTCAAATCTTTTTTTAGATTTTTTTTTAACATTAATTGCATAAAGATGCTTTCAATGCGTTCTGTTTATTTAGTGCGTTTTTATAGTTTATTTTAGTTGTTATTCTGTGATATCCAATGGCACACATACATGTAACTTTTTAATGCAAAGGCTATGCTGTGTCTGTCATTACTATCAGTCGGCATTTACACTTGACTGCGGTGGATGCAAATGATATGGGTGAAACCCAGGCCCGGCGCTCCCATTAGGCAAGGTTAGGCAATTGCCTAGGGCGCCGGGCTCTGGAGGGCGCCGGGCTCTGGAGATTAAAAATTTCTTTAAAACTGTGCGGCGACCGCTGACCATACATTTCACGGCCGCCACACAGCTTCAGATACATCCACAGGGAGGGGGGGAGGAAGTATTGCTCACCACCGCTGCCTCTCTGCTCCATCTCCTCCCCTCCACTCACTGACTGACTGTCGGCCGTGACATAATCATCACGGCCCGACAGTGTCAGTGAGTGGAGGGGAGCAGAGAGGAGGCAAGTTAAGGAAAGAAAAGACGCACATTTTCAAAATGGTCGCCCCCACCCTGCACACTTACACACTATTTTGTAAGTGTGCAGGGTGGGGGCGCCGATTTTGAAAATGTGCTTAGGGCGCCACGGACCCTAGCACCGGCCCTGGTGAAACCAAGCGTACTCACGAGAAGCACAAAACTTGAGTCAGCCTCATCTGAGTCGGAACAGCCTTACTGTGAGGCCAAATAGTACCCGGCATTGCCTGGGTTTAAATCTTCAAGTTATTAAGTTATCAATGAGTTGGATGTAACTGTCAACATTTAAAAAATAATTAGCAGCTTAGCAGCTCTTCCAACACACCCATGAGGTGGCTGCCCAGTGACATCTTTGTTTTTATATTAAATATCATCCAAATTCATCCAGTGGAAGGCCCACAACAGGCTCCCTGGGACAAAGATCTGGCCAGTGTACACCAACGGGATGTCCGACCAGGACCTCAAACCCCTAGTATGTTTTCTGGGATCCAATATTACCAGTCTGTGAAGTTGCCGTCCAAATCCATTCAGTGGAAGGCTCAGAACAGGTTTCATCGGTCAAAGTTTTGCCCAGCAAAAACCAACGAATGGTCCAACCAGGACCCTAACCTCCCTAAAACCTGGCCAGGATCCAACTGGACCACCTTGCGTTGGTTTCACCCCAATTGGTGCAGGGATGTCTGAAGGCATAACCGGACAGTCAAACAAACCAAATACATCCAGTGGAGGGCCCAGAACAGACTCCCAGGGTCAAAGTTCTGGCCAGCAAACACCAGTGGGAGGTCTCACCGGGAACTCTACTCTTAGGTAAGCCCTTAGAATGTCTTCTGGGATCCAATGTAACTAGTCTGTGAAGTTTTCGTCAAAATTCAACCAGTGGAAGGCTCAGAACAGCTCACCAAATCAAAGATCTTCCCAGCATACACAGACGAAAGTTGCAACCGAGACCCAAAACCTCCTACAACCTTTCTAGGATTCAACTGGATCCTAGCCAGGAGTTAGTTTCATCGCAATTGGTGCAGGGGTGTCCGAAAACATAACCGGACAGTCAAAGAAACCAACCCCATCCAATGGAAGGCCCAGAACAGACTTCCCCGGGTCAAAGTTCTGGCCAACAAACACCAACGTGAGGTCTCACCCAGACCTCTACTCTCTAGTAAGCCCCTAATATGTCTTCTGGGATCCAATGTTACCAGTCTGTGACGTTTTCTTCCAAATCCAACCAGTGGAAGGCTCAGAACAGGCTCCACAAATCAAAGATCTTCCCAGCGTACACTACCGGAGTTCCAACCTGGACCCTAAACCTCCTAGAACCTGGCTAGGATCCAACTGGACCAGGAGTTGGTTTCATCCCAATTGGGGCAGGGTTGTCCAAAAGCATAACCGACCATACAAACAAACCAAATCCATCCTGCAGAAGGCCTAGATAGATAGATAGATAGATAGATAGATAGATAGATAGATAGATAGATTTAAAACAAATATTTTTATTATTATAGTACAATGAGTTGGTAATTTATTTCATAGAACTTTTTTTGCATACGTTCTGATGGGAAATTATGTTGCACGTAGGCATGTACGTATCCTGCACTATGTTCTGTCTGTTAACATATTGCAAGTACTGTTAAGGCAGAGCGTACTTAGCCAGATACAAATTGAATTGTACCTTGAGATCCGCTTCTATTTGAATATGGCCAGAACTACGCTCAAGCTCCTTGCTTACCTTTAAAGCGTCAGTTGTATGCAGGCTGCATACATGAATGAATCAGGCCTATATTTGTATGAACCTTACGTTTGTTTGAAAGAAAAAAAAAAACATAGGTATTATACGTTTGTATTTTTATCACTAGGGACACGAAACGTAAAAAAATAAAAGAAATACTTGTGCTTTTATAGGGAAAATATCGCCACCTAGTGACAAACATAAGATGTAACCTGGACACAGTAAATGAGAAGGCCAATAGTATAGTTCTTTTTCCCTTTATCCCTCCCTCAACAGCAAAAATCTTGGATGCCCCTTTAACCACGGTCTGGGTAGGAGACTATTCAGAATTTATTGACACTGCTGTAATGCACTCGCCTGATGGACTCTCATTTCTTAAGGAAAGTAACCTTGTGTCAGGAGTGACACAACTGTAGAACTCTGAATACCATGTGTCAGGAGTGACACAACTGTAGAACTACACTGAATACCATGTGTCAGGAGTGACACAACTGTAGAACTCTGAATACCATGTGTCAGGAGTGACACAACTGTAGAACTACACTGAATACCATGTGTCAGGAGTGACACAACTGTAGAACTCTGAATACCATGTGTCAGGAGTGACACAACTGTAGAACTCTGAATACCATGTGTCAGGAGTGACACAACTGTAGAACTCTGAATACCATGTGTCAGGAGTGACACAACTGTAGAACTCTGAATACCATGTGTCAGGAGTGACACAACTGTAGAACTCTGAATACCATGCCTGAGTAGAGTAACTTGTGGGAGGAAGTGGCATGAACAGATTCAGTGGTTGCTCACCCCCATTGGCTTCAGTCATAGTCATTTTCCCATGACTGTCAGGCAGAAGAAGTATGAACATAAACCTCTGTCACTGGGCAGTTTTCAGCGGAGCAGAGAACAAGCAGCAGCATCTATTTTATACTCTATATTTGCTTCATACTTGCCAACTTTAATAATTAAAAGCCTTGGGAGATCCCAGTCAGGGTGTGTGTCGCGAGGGTGGGAGTCGGGCAGAACGTGATCAATCGCGTCATTTTGGTCCTGCACCCACGGTGGAAATGTCATTTTGTCGGGGGAGAGGGGGGGGGGGGGGGGGGGGGGGTGGGCAAAAAAACACGATTTGCCGTGAATCGCGTCATTAGGGCTCCCATCCTGCCCACTTCACTAGGAAGTGGGCAAAGGTTTAGAATAAATCATTGGTTCTCACTATGAAGGAGGTTCCCCATCACCAGTGGTACAAACAGCGGCCAGGTGTGTTGTAGCGACACTTATCACTTGCCTTGTCGCAAAATATCACCATACGTGCCTCAAACCTGTCTAGACCTAATGTTTGGACATCTTCATTCTCTTGTTTTTCGACTTTGTGCATCATCATTAGGCTCTGTGCAAGAGGTTTCACTTGATGCAACATAGTGTTACAATCGTTCATCGATGTTACATTACCGTTTGGATTCCTAGCCATACAATGTCACTTTAAGCCTGTTGAGTATCGAGGGTATAAAGATGGCCGTAACTTGGAGTATCTGCAGAATCTGGATGCCAGCTTCCTATTCAGGGATGTACAGCACCATGTATTTTAAAGGTGTATGGTCTGTGGACAGATAACTCACTAATATTAACTTTGAAAGATGTGAAGGCAAATGCAGAATTGTAACTGAGGATATTATGGAGATAATGGGCCTGAGTCATTAATAAAAGTAAGGCAAAATAAGGAGTAAATGTTCTCTGGGACAAACCATGTTACAGTGTAAGGGGTGCAAATTAGTTTATTATTTTGCACATAAGATAAATACTAGCTGTTTTGTCATGTAGCACACATATACTTGATAGCTTTATTTGTACACTGAAATGTAACATTGATCTAGGACATGCCCTACCCCAACTATAAATCTGTCCCCACATTGTAAATTTACCTCCTCCCCCAATGCAACATGGTTTTGCCCAAGTGCAAAGTTACTCCTTTTTTCTGCTTTGCTCTCCTTAATGAATCAGACTCTTCAAGTCCATTCACAGATTTAGGTCAGGGCTCTGACTTGGCCAGTCAAGAACATTCACCATCCTATCCTTAAGTCACTGCATTGTTTTCTTTCTGGTATTTTGTCATTGTTGTGCTGCAAGTTGAACCACCTGCCCGTACTTGGCTTTCTAGCAGAGTGTCTCAGATTTCTGTGGAGAATTTGGGTGTACTTGGCAGCATCCATCTCCCCTTTAATCCTGTCCAATCACCCAGTCCCTGCTGAACAGATACGACCCCCACAACATAATGTTGGCACCCCAATGCTTTGCAGTAGGTATAGTGTGCTGTATTTGGTGTGTGCCAAACAAAGTGCTTGGGGTTCAGTCCAAAAAGTTCTACCTTTTACCATATGACATATGAATCTTCCAAGTGTTTTTGTTTTTGCAAAGCACCACTGAGACTGAGTGTGGCAATTTTTCAGAAGAGGCAAGGTGCCACAAAAGGTCCGCATCGCTGTGCATGACATGTCAGAAAGCAGTGAACCATTACACATGATACACGAAGAACAAAATACAAAGACAGCACAGGCAAGGGCAGCACAGTGGCTCAGTGGTTAGAGCTTCTGTCTCACAGCACTGGGCCCATGAGTTCAATTACTGACCATGGCCTTTATAAAGCAGCGGGCATGGTGTATGGTGTTACAAGCCCTTAATCTAATCCATACTTGAACTGCACTTTTTAGCCATATTGTTATCAGGAAGTATCAGTGATGTAATTATAACATCTCCTTGGAAAAGTACTTCAGGGGTTAAATTCCACCTCCACAGGGAACACTCAGGAGTTGAGTGAATTAAGCTACCATTGTTATTTCTGTTTGCTCCCTATAGTCCACTAGGGAGATCTACAGACAGCCAGGAGCCTGACTCACCAGGGGTCACCTGAGGGAAGACACCTGGGGAGGTAGGGGAGGGGGCTGGATAGTGTAAGCAGCTCACCAATCGAGACCTTTTACAACTCCCCTGGACAGAGAGATGCTGAGGTAGAATTAGGAGGTGATAAAAAAGGCTACCTGGGAGCTGGACGTGTTTGGCTGACTTTTGGTCAAGAGGTGATGCTCTGCCAAAGATGCGCTGTGGAACATATCTCATTGGATTTATTTGAACTGATTTCCTCATTTGTTGGATCTGCTATTGTTAGGGGGGCCATGTTGTATTTAATCCTGTTCTGCAGAATAAATCATCCTTCTATTTTTCCCCTAATACCGTGTCCGAATGATTTGGGAACCATGTATCTTCACAGCCTTATCTGTGTAATGTTTGCATGTTCTCCCCTTATTTACATGGGTTTCTTCTGGGTGGTCCGGTTTCCTCCCACACTCCAAAAACATACTGGTAGGTTAATTGGCTGCTAACAAATTGACCCTAGTATGTGTGTGTGTATGTTAGGGAATTTTAGACTGTAAGCTCCAATGGGGCAGGGACTGATGTGAGTGAGTTCTCTGTACAGCGCTGCGAAATTAGTGGTGCTATATAAATAAATGGTGATGATGAAAGACCAAACATACTGAATAAACAAATATACAGTCTGGCAAAGAGGGATATTTTCCACAGTTCCTGTAAGAGAACAGGTAGGAACACAGTTAGTCTGCAGCAGCAGGCTGCAGACAGGGTTAAGATTTCCCTTGGTTCCTCTTTGAGCACGCACACGCACACAGGTGTTCCACATGGGTGTGATTGGTTTACTGTGGTTTGTTTGTAGTGCTTGGAGTGGAGGATAAAGACACTGTCTATATGTGTGGGTGGCACCGCCGATGCCAGTAAGTGGCCGGCGAGTAGACAGGGAAGTAATGTCTAGCCATATGTAGGTTTTGGGGATTTTCGTGCACTGTTACTGGGTATGATTGCTGTACCAGCATTGGAGCTATTTTACCATCCTGACAACTGCTAATAAGCAGCTAAATGGATCAGCATACCTGTGTCCGATTCCTGTGAATGGTGTACTTTCTCACAACAGATTAAACATTAATACAGATCGAGTTATTTATGGGACAGTGATGGTAGTGAGCAGCGTGAACTAGGCCCAAACTAGACACTATGTTGGTGATGTCATATGTTTCCACTTCTTAATAATGCTTTCAACGGTACAAAAAGGAGAGTAAAAGTCTTTGAAATCTCTTTTTATCCTTCTCATAACTTGTACCTTTCCAAAGCTTCATCCCATAGAACTTTGAAAGCAACTTTCCAACAATTTCTTGTCTTACCATATACAACTAGTCAGGGCCGTCTTTCCCGCCGGGCAACTGCCTGGGTGCCCCTCGGGCTAGGGGGCCCCATAGGCAGTACTCTCTGAACAAAAAAAAACAACAAAACTTTACGTTTTTTGTGGTCACGCAGTGACGATCCAGCTTCCTCCCCCTCTTCCCCTCTTTGGGGCGTGATGTCATCATACCCGCCATTTTCAGTGAGGAACGCAGCACAGAGGAGCCGCGACGTGACGGACAAGCAAGCAAGGAAGAAAGAAAACAAAAAAGAAGAAAAAAGAAGAGAAGAAAGCGATAGAAAGGTAAGTGAAGGGGGGGGAAATGGAAGAATAATAGAGGCCCCAGGCACAGTATCGGATATAGGGGTTGGGATGGGAGACCAGAAGCATAATGAGGGGGGCAAACTTACATTTTTATTTCTGTGAGTGGCTGTGCAGGTAGGGGACCTGTGCACTGCTTTGTCCGGGGGCCCATAATGTTGTTAAGATGGTCCTGCTACTAGTAGTGTAATCATCAAGGAAAAGATGATTTTTTTCAAAAACCACTACAATTGACGTCAGGCGGTGGCCAGTTAAGCAGTTCTGTGATCTGGAAGATCATTGGTTTTACCTGTGCAAGTTTGTAGTGGTTCCCCTAAGGATATGATCACTTATCCAAACCAGGTATTTTAGTAATTAAATGTAATTAATTGTTAAGAATGTTTGTAAGTTATTCACTTTGAATACACCTGGAAAAAGTTTGATTTAATTTATTTAAATTTCTCATGGTGTAATGTGACAAAAGGTAATGAATTTGACAGGGTGTGATGATGTACGATTTTCTAAACAATATATTGTGTGGAAGTCAAATAAATGGATGAAGTCTGCTAAATTGATAAATATTGGTTTACGTGTGGTTGCGGTTAGTACGCCGCGTGTAATGACGCAATCGCACGGAGTAATAACACACACACACTCATATTCACACTCTCACTTGTAAATACTACACACTTTCTAAAAAGTTCCAATTCACACTTGAATACTTAATAAATTAATTAAAGGTTATTTATACACAGATAATATTACAATAAAGGTATTTATAGTTCAGGTCCTCTAAAAGTAAAGAGTTTGATCTCATATTAAAGCATATTTCACCAGCTTTAAGCCAGTTTCGATAGAGTAGCGATCGCATCTAGCGGTCGCTAGTTATGACCAATATGAGATTAATAATCAAAAGCACTCTGTTTATGAGACATTTTAAACCGGTTCTTTGGCGGGAAGACACATAGGCAACAGTAGGAGTGAGAAGATCAAATGAACTGACCTATGACCAGCCGTCTACTGGAACATCGTTAACCCTGGACCAATAAAGAACTGTATTAGTGTTATCTGTGTATATTCTGTGACATCATCAGTGGTTTTTTAAACTTAACAGCATATAAGCTGGTCTCTGATTCAGGAACAGACACATTTTTTGCCAACATACATTAGGATTGATGGACTGTTCCTTGATCCAGGGCTGCACTGCGTATGTGGTATCGGTTGTTCTTTGTATTATTATTATTATGATCTGCTAAATTTTGCTATTAAATCTCTTTTGCGCTTTGGAACCACATTAATCGCATCGCACAATATTTATTGGTAGCGACAATACGAACATAACAATTGGCAACTATATTGAACAACACCTCTAACAAAAAGGTAACCAGAGAGAGTTTGAAAAAAGCAGCTGAACTCCCAGTGATAGGACTAGATTTACGGGTTGATATAGAATTCTACACTATAATGAGTGGACTGACTAAACAAATATACAGATAAAACAGAAATGCAGATCAAATTATATACAGGACAATGAGTGAAAGTGATGGTAGAAATCAGCGTGAAGTAGACCTGATCTTAAGAAAACATGGCTAGGGAAGCAGGCCAAGAGGTACAGAGGGTGATGGAATAGTAGAAGGAGAACACAGGGAAAGAGGGCCCTGCTCGTGACAGCTTACATTCTAAAGGGCAGGGTGTGATGCATGATATAAAGCTGCAGTATAGGATGTCTGCCAGTCTATACTAGAATATAGGCAGAAGATACAACAAACCTGTATCCTCCTATGAAAATAAAAATCATTATGACTCAGAACACAAATAATTAGGAAAAGACCACACAGGGCATTGTGATATGGAATATGATACAGAGCTGATATGAGCGAATGAGATCACAGAATGAGATAGGAGTAATGACTCCATTAAACATATTTGCTCACACTCCTGTAGAACCAAAGATTTCTGCTATCGGCAGGCCCGGCGCTCCCATTAGGCAAGGCACTTGCCTAGGGCGCCGGGCTCTGGAGGGCGCCTGGAGGGCACCACAGAATTCTAAATACTTTAAAACTGTGCGGCGACCGCTGACCATACCTGTCACGGCCGCCGCACAGCATTCAGATAGACGGGGAGGGGGGGAAGAGGCTATTTTGTCACCACCGCCGCCTCTCTGCTCCATCTCCTCCCCTCCACTTACTAGTGTCAGTGAGTGGAGGGGAGGAGACGGAGCAGAGAGGCGGCGGTGGTGAGACAAGGTAAGGAGAGGAGGGAGGAGGGCGCCGATTTTTGCGGGGGGGGGGGGGGGGGGGCGCCGCTTTTTTAAAAATGCCTAGGGCGCCGGCCGTGGTAGCACCGGCCCTGGCTATCGGTAACAATGGTGAGATAAGAATTTGCTATTTACATGAACATATTGTTATTAAAAAGAGCATGGAAATTGTGCTTAGTTCCACCTGTATTCCAGTCCGAGCGGATGTTGAGATGCATTTGAATTTGAATCTGGGTATAAACATTACTTGCCATTTGATAACAGACAAGACAGAGCGTAGAATGTTCAACTTTTTTATGTTATATTCATAAATCATGATATTCTTAATGCGTAGTATACATATAATCTGTTTTTATAGTCTCTCTTACTGCATAGAATCCGATTTCATACGTTCTTTGCCATCTAGTGGCACACATACGTGAAGTTTTTAATACAAAGACTACGTTGTGTCTGTCCTCACTATCAGTCGGCACTTACACCCGTAGCTGGTGCAAATAATACAGCTAGAACAAGCATACTTACCAACATTTTATTAAACAATTTATTAAAATCTAATAACCAGGTTTCAAAAATGAATTTTGAAACCTGGTTATTAGATTTTAATAAATTGTTTACTAAAATTTGTTTTTACGTTTATGGACTGGAGTGTCTCAAGAACCAACTTCCTTTGGGTGATCTTTGTCACCAATTGTTCTTTAAGCTTTATCCATTTAGTTGGGAGAGCACCCCCTCATATCAGACCTTCTATTTATTTGCAATATATATATATATTATTGATGATAGTCCTAAATAGATCTTTTCATTTTGATGATGATGAAGTGTCCTTTGCTTCCAGGCATGCAGTTGCGTTCATTGGTATAAGTTCCATTTTGGAGCATACGCAGAGCGAATTCATGAAAAATACAATATGCAATGGATTTACCTCCGAATATGTATTAGGCTCTTGATATCCAAATCTAAGAAGCTTTTTGTAGAATACTTAATTTTAGATACACCACACTTTCATGTCTTCATTTTTGTTATTTTGCTGGTTTTAAAAAACAAATTCAGGATACAAAAGAATAAAATATTGAATTTTTAGCATATATCAATTTAAAAAAATTATTTTGAATTGAGTTATGGTCTTTCTGCAGCTCATCAACAACCTGCTGTTTTTTTCATGACAACTGATTTAGTCTGAGAACTTGCAATATCACTTGTCACCACTTGAGGTCACTAGGCGTTATCAGTTTCAGATTGTAGTGCTTGCTACTGAAATTGGCAAATATTATGTTATATAAAACCCTGGGGATCACAGACAAGGGAATGAGTCCAAAAAAACCAATGCATTGCTAAGGTGACTTCACTGTAAACTTGATGCACATTTACCTCTGCTACTTCATCCCTGAGATTTATAGGGGTGGAAGAATGCCCCTTTATCAAGGCACAGTTACTCACAATCTGCTTATCAAGTTTAATTGCAGTGTTTGCCAACGAATGGGCTGAAAACATTATGCCATGAGTGTCTATCCAAGGTTTCAAGTTAAAAAGCTGAGGTTGCAGTAATTTGAGCTGCTGAAACATCACTGGCCATGCTCCTGTGTATGAATCCACCAATCCGTACTGTGGATTTCTGTAAAGCAAGTTTGCAATACTGTTAGTCACTCTTTGTCTGCTCTGTTACAGATGCATATCTCTCCTAAAATTCAGCAGGATAGTAAAAAAGAGTAAGGCGGGTGTCACTGTTTTTTCTCATTTGCTTTCAGTTGGTCGCTCCTGGGAACCAAGCCAGGCCTGTCTGCATTTTTTCTGCAATACCTTTCAGTACATCAACACTAGAGATCCCAGAAACTTTATGGTGAATGCTACCCTTGCTCTCATCAAGTGCCCTCTTTCTGTGCAGTATCTCAAATGTTCATCGTAGACCAAACTGAATGAGTTGATGAAATGGAAAGTAGGAAATGGTAATGGTTGGTAAATAAATATATGGTTTAATGAAGAAAAAACATTACAACTGAGGACAAACTGCAATTTGGACACCAACGTCTTTATTATAAGATCAATTTATTTAACAGACACAATCATATGCTACAAACAGCACCATCAGGCGGTAACACACAGCAACCAATCAGAGGTTAGCTTTGTTGGGTCTAGTGCTAGCTTGACTAATGTTAGAAAACATTTGATTGGTTTCTCTGAGTTACTGCCCATTTGTGATATTTGTGATACCAGTCTAAGATATGTTTTTGGAGGTATATTCTGTAGTCTTGAAGTGTATCTTTGAGTACATGACTAGATAATGGTAGTGTTTGTATTACTGCATTGTTGGGTACTGTCCTGCCGTAAGAATTCAGCAACAAATGCAGCTGATCAGCTAGTATAGACCTTAGTGCATAAGGGCAATTGTGACAAATCCCAAACCCGAGGACACAAGACCTGGCCTCTCCAGATCTAAGACCCTCCTCTGAGTAGACTGCCATTTTTTACTTTCAACCAATACTGTGGATGAGTTCAGCAACTGTGCTGTCAATCATTACTATAGATTTCAATGTAGGTTAAGTCACCATCATTTGCGACCTCTCGCATCCAGTGTGCAGAAACCAACAGCATATTACAGTTACAGAAGTACTCAGGTCCCTTCACTAATCTGCCCTTTCCTAAAAATGCTCAAAGGTACTCAATGCTTGTTATATAAACATTGGCTTAGGACTACCTCTCCACTCGAGTGAGTATTCATGGGGCAGTCTTGATTTTTTGGGCCTATAAGTGGCATAAATTAGCAGCTTTAGGGGGGAGTCGTCAGTAAATATGGGATTTGGGTTTGGCTTGGGTGGTTCAGAAGGTGGTCAATCTCACCACAATTTTTGGTCCTAGAATGTTCTGCTCTTTCCCAGTGGTTAAGGAATTATGTTTAGTAGACTCATTAACGAACACTGCATTTAGGTGCCCATTTTTTTTTTCATGAAACCAGAGCAGCCAATCAGACACTTGCTTTTATTGTCTAACTTGCACCTGACAGATAAAAGCTCAATGCTGATTGGTAGGTGATGTTAGTTAACGAGCTCTAATATATCACTTCCTGCATTGAACTTGACCTAGATCAACTGGCTCGTAAGTGGAGACATTTATTGTCCAATCATTTGTGATGAGGCGGAATATGCAAATGAGGTTGTAGTGTCAGTAATTTCGTGAGCGCAATATATACAGTGGTAAATGTATAATTACGGTATATTTTTAATAACTCATTTTTTACCTGCAGTCGTAATTTTAGCTTTACATATAATTTCCCTGTAAACATGTTATTTCAAGAATTACATTGATTGCTGCCAATAGATTATAAAAAATAAACCACCTCTGACGAAAAAATATGTGTTTTTCTTCTGTTTAAAAGTGATCAGGGTTATTTAACAAAATATCCATATTAAGATCCTGTACGTCATCATAAAGTCTATAGTATTTGTGTTACTGTGAGATGAGGAGAGGGTAGAGATCCCTAATTCAGCCCTCTCAGGCTTCATTCTGTAGAGATAATAGAAGAATAACAGTATTATTATTATTATTATTATTATTATTATTGTTGTTAATAATAATAATCTTTATTTATAGGGCTCCACATGAGGCCCGCAGCGCCATAGAGAGGGAAAATAACAAGACAGTACATGGTATAACAGTACAATATAGTAGATAAATAACATTACAAATCTCAACACAGCTACTGGGGTGCACAGGGTATATTCCGCACAAGCTGAAACCTGTGCCCATTAATGTTGGCACAATTAACAGGTTTAGAGCCACTGAAAGAGGTGCAAAGACAAAGGAGGAATGGAGTCAATGGGCAGAGAGCCCAAGGAGGAGGTGCGCAGTGTAGCTGGTGAGCAAAAGTTATAGGTAATTAGAACAGGAGGGAAGAGGGCCCTGCTCACTAGAGCTTACAATCTAAAGGGAATGGGGCAGACAAATGGTTGACACATGGGGGGTGAACCAGTGTAAGGGGATCCAAGGGCAAGAAGTAAGAGAGGGTGAAACAGGGTTAGGTATACTGCATGGTGTAATGGTTAAGTGGAGGATTGGTAAGCTTTTCTAAACAGGTGGGTTTTTAATGACCGTTTTAAGTTATTCAGGCTAGGGTATAGTGTGATAGAACGAGGGAGATCATTCCAGTGGTGGAGGGCAGCCCAGGAGAAATCTTGGATAAGGGAATGAGATGTGGATACCAGACGGCAGGAAAGGCGACGGTCATTGACCGACCGGAGGGGGCAAAAGGGAGTATGTATAGAGAAGAGGATGGTGATGTAGGGAGCAGTGGATTTGAAGAGGGCCTTGTACATGAGGGCGAGTAGAATGATTGGGATTCTGTAGGGAAAGGGAAGCCAGTGTAAGGCTTGGCAGAGATGGGAGGCAGATGTGGAGTTGCAATAGAGGAAGATAAGTCTAGATGCATCTTTAAGAACAGATTAAGGAGGAGCAAGATGGGAGCGGGGGAGGCCAGTAAGGAGGAGGTTGCAGTAGTCAAGATGATAAATGATCAGTGAGTCAATAAGAGTTTTGGTGGCAACTTGGGAGAGGAAGGGTCTTATTAGGGTGATGTTGCAGAGCTGCAAGCATCAGGATTGGGCAAGAGATTGAATGTGAGGGGTGAAGGAGAGGGGGGGTTCAAGAATGACACCCAAGTAGTCGAGTTGGGAAACAGAGGAGATGGTGATGTTGTCACCAGTGATAGAGAGGTTGGGAGGGGAGGAGACTCTTGATGGAGGGAAGACAATGAGTTCAGTTTTGACCATGTTAAGCTTGAGAAATCATAAGGACATCCAGGAGGAGTTTGCGAAGAGGCAAATGGACACCAGAGAGTGAAGAAAAAGGGAGAGATCAGCAGATGAGGGGTAGAATTGAGTGTCATCTGCATAGAAGTGGTGCTGGAGCCCAAAGCCACTGATGAGTTCACCCAGGGAGGCAGTGTACAGAGAGAAGAGCAGAGGGCCAAAGAGAGAACCCTGCAGGACACCTATGTTAAGGACGGATGGGGAAAGGTGGAACCAGAGGTAGAAATAGAGAGTGAGCAGTTGGCGAGGTAGGATGTCAGAAAGGCCAATGGTTTGAAGGGTGTGGCGGAATATAGGGTGATCCACAGTGTTAAAGGCCGAAGAGAGAGGTCCAGGAGGATAAGCAGGAAGAAGTGGCCCCTGTATTTGGCCGAGAGAAGATCTTTGGTGACTTTGGTGAAGTCAGTTACTGTGGAGTAAAGGAGGCGGAAGCCAGATTGGAGATGATCAAAGAGGGAGTTGTCAGAGAGGTAGCTGCTGAGACAGTTGTAGACAAGACAATCAAGTGTTTTAGAGGCAAAGTAGAAGAGAAATGGAGCAGTAGTTATAGAGTGAGGAGGGCTCAAGATTGGGTTTTTTAAGGTTTCAAGGATGAGGGGAAAATTCCAGTGGAGAGGGACAGATTGAACAGGCGAGCAAGGTCAAAGCAGGCAGTGGGGGAGAGGGAGCGAAGGAGGTGAGAGGGAATGGGATCCAGGAGGCAGGTTGAGGGAGGAGAGGATAATATAAGATAATTGACTTCATCACCCATAGTGGGGCAGAATGAGTACAAGTGGTGTTGGCTGGAGGGAGAGGAGGGTGGAGTGGTAGAGGTGTCAGAAAACTAATAGAAGGAGGAGATTTTGTGTCTGATGGCCTCAATTTTGGAAGAGATAAAAGAGGCAAAGTCAGTGACAGTAAGGAAGGATGTGAGGGGAGGAGTGGGGGGGGGGTAAAGGAGTGTGTTGAAAGTGGCAAAAATGCGGCAGGGATTGGAGGACTTTGAAATGTTGAGAGACTTGAAGAAATATTTTTAGTGAGGAAGAGGGCAGAACTGTAAGATGAGAGGATGAACTTGAAATGAAGAAAGTCTGCCAAGGAATGAGATTTCCTCCAGTGGCATTCGGCGGTACGTGTGCATTTTTGATGTAACGGGTAAATTTGGAGTGCCGAGGTTGGGGTTTAGAGTAGCGAAGGTGGACACAGAAGAGGCGGAGGCAGCCGAGTCAAAAACAGCGGTGAGGTGCAGTTGGAGAGAGAGGCCGTCTGATTGGGGAAGGCCAGGGAAGATAGAGAGGAGATGAGAATATAAAATTTAAGAGGCCAAAATAGCAGGATCAAAAGTATCAATATTGCATCTAGTAATTTTAGATTTGGGTATTGGGAGGGGTGCAGGCAATGAGGAAAGAGTGAATGAGAGGAGATGGTGGTCAGAGAGTGGGAAGGGAGGGAAGTCAGAAAGAGCGCACTGATGGAAGAAGACAACGTCAAGGGAGTGACTGACACAGTAGGTAGGAGAAGAGGTCCATTGTGAGAGGACAAAAGAGGAAAGAAGGGCAAGAAGTTTGATGGATGCTAAGTCTGTGGGGTTGTCGATTGGGATGTTAAAGTCACCAAGGATGATGGAGGGGAGGTCGGAGGAGAGGTAGTGGGGAAGCCAGGCAGCAAAATTATCATGAAATTGGGAAGTGAGACCAGGGGATGATAGATGACTGAGACACAGAAATGGATGGGGTAGAAGAGACAGATATAGTGGACTTCAAAGGAGGCGAATGAAAGCAGGGCTCAGGTGAGATGACACAAAAGGTACAATTTGGGGATAGGAGGGTAAGAGAGGCCCCAATAGGAGAGAGCAGTGGGGGAAGCAGTATCAGTGGAAGAAAGCCAGGTTTCGTTGATGGCAAGAAGGTTAAGAGAGTTGGAGATGAAGAGGTCATGGAAGGGGGCATTTTGTTGTGGATGGATCTGGAATTCCAGATAGCACAGAAGAAAGGAAGAGAGAGAAGTGGAGAGATAGGGATGACATTGGCTGGGTTGCTGGTTCATGGGGGTGGGCTGGATTTGAGACGGAGATGAGGGCAGAGGGTAAGGATGGGTGTTGGATGGAATAAAGGAGACATGGTGAAAGACTAAGGGAGTAATGAGAGAAAGGATAGAATGGGAGATGATGGAATATCAAATCAGTGGGCGATGGGTGCAGAGGTATTAGGAAAGGGATCAGGGGCAGGGCCGTCTTTCCCATTGGGCACGCCGAGAAGGTGCCCGGGGGCCCTGCAGCCCAGGGGGGCCCTCCGGAGGCAGAAAAAAAAAACCCTGCAAACCCTCCTCGTCGCACTGGCAGTGCATGTCGGGCGTGACGTCATCATGCCTACCCGACATCCATTGCGGAGTGCGACGGAGGAGGAGACCAGGGAGGGTGCCGGATCGCCAGCTGACAGCACGGTAAGTATTTTCTTCTTTTTTTGCAGGTTTTTTTTTTCCTGCCTTCTGGAGGGCCCCCTTGGGCTGCAGGGCCCATATATATAATCATTTTTAATTTTTTTTGTATATATAGGGGCCCCGGTGCACTGCTGTGCCCGGGGCCCAAGAGGTTCTTAAGATGGCCCTGATCAGGGGAGAGAGAAGAAAGACAGCAATGTGTTTGTAACTGGCTGACTGATGTGTGTGTATAACTGACTGACTAATGTACATGTAGCTGACTGATGTGTATATAACTGACTGATGTGTATATAATTGACTGATGTGTATATAACTGACTGACTGACATGTATGTAACATGGATATTATCAATAATAGGTAATACATTCACAAAGTAAATATTAGTACAACACACATATAATAGGTTATATACAGACATTATAATAGTATTGTGATAAGAATAACCGTGAAATAGACAGAAGGCGCTCAGTGAATGTAGTGAACAAACGTGTAAATAATAAATAGAATCAACACATGCAACAGGCTGCTTCACGTCTTATAACATCTATTTGCAGATGCAGATGTTTCCAGATAAGCCATTGTCTACCTTTACCATGTGAATTTGATGCTAAGTATAGCATATTGCACTATGGGATTTTTATCTGCTTTGTGTTACATCAGACGGTCCATGTTAACCCTGGGAATGTGTTGAGGAGGACTACGGTGCTTCTAAAGTTATACTTCATATAAGCACATTAATTTAGTTTTTTGGTACATGGCCACCTATTAACATTAAATCATTTATAGTGTTTATCAATTCACACTGTGTTTGGCTCTTCTGTCTTTTGTGTTTTATTATAATAATTTCAGTAAAAGTGTTCACAAAGTTGGTGATATTTTTTCATTTTTCCAATAATCCTTTTGGTTTTTTTTATGTTTTTTTTGTTTTTTGGGAGAGATATAGTATTTTTCTGCTACCATAGCCTAGTAAATATATTTTTAATTACTGAAACTAAATTAACTGAAGCCAAACATGTTACCGAAAAATTAAGTTGGGTGGACCATAATTAAATGGTAGTGACTGACTTTTTTTTTATATATATATATATATATATATATATATATATATATATATATATATATGTATTTTTCTAATATTATTTTTGTTTTGTTTTTTTGTTTTTTTCATAGTATTAAGAATTGGCTGCTAAAACATAGACTTTGATGCCATTGCCATTTAAGCACATGTTAGAGCATGTAAACACATGCTCTAATACGAAGGGCCCTGTGGAAGATATGATATGGATTTTACAAGAATAGAAGATTCTAATATTAGGATAGTCTTTCCCTTTAATCCTGGAACCATGCCATAAAATTATTATCAAATATACACTTTGACTAACAAATGAATATCTTGTATAAACATAAATTACACGATCTAGTAAGTATAAAACGTGGAAAGGAATTGAGTTACAAGCAATATGATAATGAATCAGACAGTGAAGGGGACCTTCAATATATGATTATCAACATAAAATGTTTAGGGTACTTACTTTGTTTTTTTTCCTGCAGTCTCCACACATTATTCCAATGAGACTGTTAATAAATTGAGTAGCACAAAGAACAAATTGTATGGCTCCGATTCCCAGGAGGATGGAGAACAGAACAATGTGCCAAAGTGCGATATTAGGGGGTTGTTTGCACATATCCCAAGCCGTGTGATTGGTTAGGTAACTCTCACTGCCCAAAACAAAAAACAGAGTAGAATCAGTGACAAATAAGGATAAGTAAAAATTTCAAACCTCTTCCATTGTAATTTCATTTTATTCCACATTTCGCTACAGAACGTTGCGCATTTCGCCAGCAGAATTTGGCTTAAGGTGTTTCTGTTGTCATCCCAGCTCTGTTTGTGGACTGTAAATCAGGCAACCTGCAAATTTACTAACACAGTGTGGAATGCACAAGGAAAAGTGAAACTCGAGGACTATAAAATACAAAATATGGATGTGAGATAATCCAACACTGTCTGTGTTTTCAAAACCCGAGGAGGAAAATAAAAAAAAATATAAGTAAACTGGAAACAAAAATACAACAAAACAAAACCCCTACTCCACAAAAAATAAATTAAATGGAGGATAGGGGGTAAATGCATTAAAGAGTGATTTTTTTCAAATCGACGATATTCGGTGACTTTGACAGCTAAATTTAAAATGGCAATGTTGTGTTCTACATGAAAAAACAGTCAGTATTTAACTTATGTGCAAAACAGTATACTAATTTGCACCCTTTTCTTTGTAACATGGTTTTGTCCAGGAGACTGAAATAAGAAGTTTCTTAAGTTAAGATCCTTAATGAATCAGGCCCCAGAATCTAATTGGTTGTTATAGGCAACATCTCCACTTTTCAAACCCGCCGGAAACTCGCAGCTTGATACATTTACCCTTAAGTGTGATGAGGGTTCTGGTATTGTACAGTGCCACTGATGAGGTCATTTAATAGCTTTTAATGTGCTTTAAGGGATTAAGCTAACCCTTATCAGATCAGGGATCCAGTGAGCCTTCGCTGCTAATGCAAAACAGCTAGAAGTACAAGGGGGGGGGGGGGGTTATTTAGTGATAGAGAAAAAATGAATTCAATCAATTTTACATTGATCAGAATCTTTTAAAAGATATCGAGATTTCACAGCCAGGCAGTGACGTTCCTACACGAATCAAGGAGATAACTAAGAAAGACGAGATTGGTTGGTAGACAAAAGCGGACATCTAAGACAGACAACACAGAAGTCAAGGTGGAGGGTGTAGAGATAAGTGAAACACCCCATTATTTGATCCGGTTTTGTTTCCAAAACCATCGTCGTATTGGTTTTTGGATATTACCCAAGAATGTGAGTTTGATGAAAAATTGTACAAAGAATTAATAAAATCATGTAATTTTAGCTGTTTTTGTTCCTAAAATAGTATTTATATAATTTACGGTCTACTGTATAATGACCACCTCCTAATTATCAAAGGCTGCAATGAGACAGGGTGGGTGGAAGTGTTAACCACGCAGCGGTAGTAGAGTTATCCTTCCATTTAAACAGGACATGTATAGTGATATTCCTGTGACCAGCTACAGGAATATCACTTTTCTGGCTGAAATGCTTGGTGTGTTTGGGCCCCAACAAAACGAAGAAAAGCTTATAGCGCACCCAGCACATGAGAAGCAGCAACGCCATGACAAGGACATACAACACATGGTGTGCACCTGGCCCTCAATCAGCAAGGAAGATTATGGATTTTGGAGTATGGACTAGGGACCAGACTTAGAGTAGGCAGTTTCCTCAATTCAATTGTCATCATCATCATCCTCATCAGTGTTGACACTGATGTCAAGATCATCACTCAATATAAAGAGATGACACTGGACCCAAATGAAACAGAGTGATAAAGCAGCGGTAGATAGGATGGCACTTTAATAAAAGTTACAGGAGGGCAAAGCCCATCATTTCTTAATAATAGTATAATCTGTTGACATTGTTTTTGGACTTTTCCACCTACCCTCATGATATAGATAAAAGTTGCACTAACATCTATTAGTGTACCCCTACCTCTAAAGTCCTGGGATGTACTTTATAAATCTGGAAACTGTGCACGTTTGGGGGACGGGCGGTATTAGAGCAGGAGAACCTGTCACAAGTCCCAATCTCCTGCACGGACCTCTTATTTTTGTAGATCGCTTGTCCACATATCCATAGTTATTTATTTACATTTCTTTAAATATCCACAGTGGGTTGTAGGAACAATGGCATTTTCAAAGGACTTCCTGAATTTGTCTTTAATGCCCCCATACAGTCAGTGGCGGATCCGGGGGGGGGGCGATCGGGGCGATCGGCCCACCTAGCAGACACTTGCTGCCGACGGCTGCACAGTATGTGCAGGTCCGTCCAGCCGTGACAGGCAGGGAATGTGTTCTGCCCGGCTGCTCTGATTGTGTTTAAAACACAATCAGAGCAGCCGGGCAGCACACTGTTCCTGCCTGTCACGGCTGGACGGACCTGCACATACTGTGCAGCCGTCGGCAGCCTAAACTGTTAGAAAGGGGCGGGGCCTAAATCCCCCCCCCCCCCCTAAATCGCCCCGGGTACAGTAGTTTTCTAGATCCGCCCCTGCATACAGTTTGGGAATTGCTGTCAGAGAGAAATGAAAATGAGGTGGAAATTGTTAGTGTGACCTCAATTGATCTGCAAAAAACTGATAAATTGATGGCGCACATTGTGCAAACATTGCAGTCATGGCTCTAGTGATCTGCTGCAAAACAGGATGCTGGCTGTCATATTTGGTTCCACTTGCAAAAGATTTTATTCACAGTCAATTGCTGTTAATAACACAATGAGCATCATCCTCATCCGCTTCATTATCATTGTCATACTACTATTATCTCTACGATCATCGTCCTCAAGCTCTAGAGTAGGGACTTCCAAAGAAGCATTCTTCATTTCTAAATCATCATCATCATCACTACTAGTCCTCCTCTCATTTCTAACTGGTTGAGAAATTGATGAAGTGGTCGCAAGCTGCTCTACTGTGTCTCTGAAAAGTCAGACATACAAGTTATGGACACCCTTCAACTGTGGTCAGTCTCTCTTTGCCATTGTGGATACGGCACATGATATTGACTTTTTTCTTTTTTAAATTCATACAATCATTATTCTTATATTTGATTATAAGACTTGAAAGAGCTGTGTTGGAATCAAAAGTTCCTTTAGAAGTTCATGTCTGAAACTTCTTTTTTAATTACATTTTTTAATAGTAGGACGAGTATTTCTGCCAATACTAATAGCGAGATGCTCCTGTTCAAAAGACTGATCCATGCCAACAGCAGTAAAGCCATGTATTTCAGTGCCACAGAAAAAGAAATCAAAGGAATTTTAAATATCCTCTTTGCTGCCACGCCGGGTTATCCCACAATAAGGTAGGGAAAAGGGAGCACTACAGAATTGTGTTGCCTACCTATGAGCCAATGACACACAACATTGTTTAATAACCGGAATGACCAAGAGTAAAGCTTCTAATTCGCAAAAAGGTCCTGGTGTTAGACTAATCCAAAGACAAAGTGAGAAATGGCAATGAGCAGAAGCAAAATATGTGCTGAGGTGAGTAACCTGAACGGAACAAACACAGAGAAAAAACCCCGAGCCCACAAGAGCTGCCATTTCTACCTGTACATAAAAATGCAAAAGTCTTAGTTGCACACATTTGCAAATGTATATTGAAGCCACCCGCCACTCCGCGGCGCTTTTGCTAATAGGGTGGTCCTAACTCCAAACAGTGAGAGTCCCATATATTTGGGCCACACATATATGTGTTTTTAAATTGAGAGCTAACTTACCAAGAGGTACCCCAGAAGCCTCCAAATGGCATTACAGCGCCAGCACTCCCCCTCAGCTACTGACACCAACATGCCTTTCAGACAAATACAGAAGTGGAAGTTGCTCAATCAATTTATAGGCTCATAGCAGGTGCTTGAAAGGGTGGGGTTATCCTGAATGAACCTGTAACCTAATCCAACAAGAGTTTCAGATAGAGAGGTTCTCATGCAGACATAGCCAGAAGCTGAAAAATACGGTTGGAGAGTTCTTATTTACTGCTATAAACTGGGAGCACTGTTAAGGAAAACAGAATGGAAGATCTCCGAAGCAACTACAATGTCAGGTAAATTGTGGCAGCCAGCCAGCTATGAGTAGTGGCTAAATTCCTTACTGTTGTTGCGATGAGTGGCAGAAGACCATAGGATACAAATGCCCGGTCTGAGAATAACTGGATGTGCTGCTGCAGTATATAACAAGTGTGGTAACTCTCCAGTGAAGAGAGAGTCCCCATAGTGGGACAAGTGTTGGCAAAGGCAGTAGCAAATACATAAACACAGGCCAGAGGTCAGAGGTAGGTAAACAGTGCACAGAGCCAGGGATCACTGCCAGGTAAACAGTCCACAGGGATCTGCAAGAAAATCTGATCAAGTGTAAACCATTCCTGATATTGTCTCCTAAATCAACCTCTGGACATTCAAGAGATGTCTTGCTAGGATAGCCTAGGTGAAATGCATGAACAAGACAAGGTGAGATCTCAGGAATGTTGTTCTGGCCCATAGTCCTTCCAATAAATAAGATATTGTAGCTGGCGCAGAAGAAAAAGCAAGAATCCAAAATTTTTCGCCACTTGATATTCTGTTTCTCCATGTCTGAGAACTGGTACAGGATTAGGGCAAACCCAAGTTACAGAGGTGTTAGCGACAAAACATTTTAATAGAAAGATATGAAAGAGAGAGAGGAAGCTATAAGTAATAAGTAAACTGATTGACGGAGCCGCGGAAATCTGTGTACGCCGTCGCGGAAATCTTGTGGCGCCTAACAAATAAACGATATTAATAATAATTGAGGCATGCTACAACTTCAAAATGACCCATGAACTTTCTGCCTAAGATAGCTGGGGGAAACATGAGGTGTAAATTTTGAGTTACCAGCCAAATCTTGTCTCCCACTTGTTTTTGAGAACTATAAAAGGAAAAAAGAACAATCAAACAGCTTGAATTTTCTGACTGTCAATTTCATTCCAATACCTTCCGTGATACCCTGTAGCCCAGGAAATGAATGCTGGTCTTGATTAATTCACATATATCAAGGCTGGCATATAAACTATGGGTCCCTAGGTGGTCTAGAACATTTTAAAGTGTTGTTGATGTTCTTCAAGAGTAAAAGTGTACATCAAGTTGTCATGTAGATATAAAATAATGTATTTGTCAAGGAAATGCATAAAGATGTCATTACTTGAATGGTAGCCAGAGCGTCCCACAAGCCAAATTGCTTAATGATATAATCAAAATGGCCATCTCTCATATTGAAATCCATTTTACATTCATCCCCTGATGGATTGTGCCTGGATTATAGGCACCCCTTAAAACCATTTTTGAGAAATAAAGGCTGTTCCTATATGATTCAGTATTTCAGATATCAAAGACAAGTGTTACGGTTTTATGACTGTTACAGCACTGAATTCCCTATAAACTGCATATGTCATATGTCTTAACCAGTGTACTTAAACCTTTAACACAGTAAAACTTATAACTTGAACTCAAGAAATAACCACACGGCAACTTTTAAGTTGGCAAAAGGAAATTGTTTATTTATTTTAAACCCTGACCTAATTGGCGGTGAGAGCAGAGCAGTCAGCAGGCAAGAGCAAAGCCAAACAGTCGAAGATCCCACTGGTCCCAGGAGTAAAACTCCTTTACGATTGAATTGGGCTAACGAGGCGGCTACGCCCCTTCTGGACTCGACATTGGCGCCCACTCAAAGCCTGCCAAGGGGTCCTTCACTCAGGAGGACCCTGAGTCATGATTCTTCAGACGGGCAATGACCCCAGCCATATTGGTAACACCATTTGCTTATTTAGGACAGACTCTCCTACTAAACATGAACAGCTTCTACCAGGATTTCAACCAGACGGGTGGGAGGGAACGATGTAGGAACCCAGAGATCCCCTCCAACAGGGAGAGGATATATACTGAACACTCTGACCCTCCCTGTGTCCCCATTGGCCGTATTCTGCACTGTCATAATTAACCCCTTTCCAACGTTAAGTCCCTGCCAGACCATATACCATCAGATTAGGCTCATTCAGCATATGACTTCACTCCTCATAGTTATTACAGGGCTGTAAAGAACCATTATTTTTCTTAACAAAATAAATATATAGTAGATACGAATAAATCCCTTTTTGATATTATCTGTGATGTATTCTCAAAGAACTTGCAGTTCAAGAGCAGAGAAGGGATATATCGAAGGCAATCCACCCCTAGTATTCCCCATATCTCTATCACCACTCTTACTCGTTAGAGCTTTTCAGACCGTTTTACTCCAAGTCATAAGAAGGCGTTTTCCAAACACCTATGTTTGGAAAACACCTCCTATGCTGATATCTCCTGTAGTGGTCCCTCCCCCTATTTCCTGCGCTCCCCCAACTCTCCCCATATATATCATAAGTACATAGTTATACCTCATATAGCCAGACTTGTATGTATCACCTAATTTCTTACAATGTATAATTACAGCCAAATATTTAAATAAGGTTATGCGTCAACTATTTTAAATGATCTTGTGTTGTGGTTAAAAATGTTAACCATTTAACCAGAAAAAAAAAATGTACTCACCATTTATCAATACATCAAATACCGTTATACACAATACATCCAAATTAATACATCAATGAGTCGGAGATATGACGCATGACCTCTCAAAAGAAGTGTTGCGTTACGGAATTTGCTGGCGCTATATAAATAAATATTGATGATGATGATATCTCAAAAGCTGCATGCAAACTATGAAGACGGTAATGAGGGGAAAATCCCTGCCAGATGTTTCATCATCATCATTATCATCATCTATTTATATAGCGCCATTATTTCCGCTCACATCAGTCCCTGCCCCATTGGAACTAACAGTCTGAATTCCCTAACACACACACACACACACACACAGACAGAGACTAAGGTCAATTTTAATAGCAGCCAATTAACCTACTAGTATGATTTTGAAGTGTGGGAGGAAACCAGAGCACCCGGAGAAAACTCACACAAACACGGGGAGAAAATACAAACTCCACACAGATAAGGCCATGGTCAGGAATCAAACTCATGACCCCAGTGTTGTGAGGCAGAAGTGCTAACCAGTAAGCCACCGTGCCTTATTCCAAAAAATGAACAACTATCTGCATTAGAGGACGTGAGAAAGTGTCACAATGTCCCAATCACATGTTTCTTCAGCCTTATTAAGACACTACTGCATGCTGAGGGAGAGATAGGTGCAGCATTTCATTATAGATATGTGATAATTAGAGACCCTTAGGAATACTTCATTAAATGATAAATAATGCTTAAACATCTTATCCATGCAATACTTTAAACAAATAAATACATTACAAATTTAATTATGCTCACACTTACAAATAAACTTTGTTCACTTTTTACAATGTGTGCCAGCACCTTATTTATGTTGGTTTTGTAGTTGAAGCACATGTTACAATACGTAAATCAGATAATCAGGTATGTGGATCAAACTCTTTCATGGAGAAAGGGCAAAGGGATCACTGAGTCCATCATCCTTAGTGCAATTCCATAAACACCCCCCAAAAAAATCAAAAGAGTAAGGGGCAACACCCTATATAATTATAATCCTTTTTATAGGGTGCAACAAAGGGTCTGCGCGGCGTAAATTGGTAAGTTTTTGTTTTGTTTGTTTTTTTCTGGCTGAATGCGGCAGAGGGGGCAGAGTGAGAGGGAGCATGACAGAGGGCAGAGGAGGGGACAGCGTGACAGAGGGCAGAGGAGGGGGACAGCGTGGGAGAGGCAGAGAGGGCCACGGGCGCCCACAGTATTGTTAGGGGGGGGTTTCCCCCCACCCAAAAAAAAACCAAAAACACGCGAGTAGAGGACAGCGTGACAGAGGGCAGAGGAGGGGACAGCGTGACAGAAGGCAGAGGAGGGGGACAGCATGACAGAGGGCAGAGGGGGCAGCGTGAGAGAGAGCAGAGGGAGCAGCATGAGAGAGGGCAGAGGGGGCAGCATGAGAAGGGGCAGAGGGGGCAGCGTGAGAGGGCAGAGGGGGCAGCGTGGCAGAGAGGACAGCGTGAGAGAGGGCAGAGGGGGCAGTGTGTCTGGATGCAGAGGGGGCAGTGTGAGAGGGGGCAGTGTGAGAGGGCAGAGGGGGACAGCGTGACAGAGGGCAGAGGGGGCAGCATGAGAGAGGGCAGAGGGGGCAGTGTAAGAGAGGGCAGAGGGGGCAGCGTGAGAGGGGGCAGCATGAGAGGACAGAGGGGGCAGCGTGGCAGAGGGGATAGCGTGAGAGAGAGCAGAGGGGGCAGCATGAGAGAGGGCAGATGGGGCAGTGTGTCTGGATGCAGAGGGGGCAGTGTTTCTGGATGTAGAGGGGGCAGAGTGTCTGGATGCAGAGGGGGCAGAGTGTCTGAATGCAGAGGGGGCAGAGTGTCTGGATGCAGAGGGGGCAGAGTGTCTGGATGCAGAGGGGGCAGAGTGTCTGGATGCAGAGGGGGCAGAGTGTCTGGATGCAGAGGGGGCAGAGTGACTGGATGCAGAGGGGGCATTTTTGCATACAACTAAATAAGCATTTCTGTCCTGACCTGATACTTATTACATTTTTGTGACCCAACTACTTCTAAAACAGGACTGCTCAGTAATTATTTTGGAGGGGCGCCTTGAAAAAATTATGGAGACTCTAAGGGTGCCACAAACTGCAAAAGTTTGGGAACCACTGGACTAGAGGGAGCTTATCCTGTTCATAGGAGTGTGGGTGCAACTAACAGGAACAGAGCCAGTGATAGAGGTGCAAGGACAAGGGAGGTGGGGAAACCAAAGACAAGCGCCTAGCAGCGAGGTGCAAAATAAAACTCTGTCTCTCGTCATGATCTAAACAAGTGGTTGCTATATACAAATGAGCAGGAAGAAACACATCTAGCTGCATTCTGATAGTTTAAAAAAGAAAGATGCTCCCTTCACCCAGACAACTCCTTATATGATATTTGTGAGAATGGTTTAATTTGTGGAGAACAGATACACTCATTAATTTACATTGTTCCTTACTTCAAGCCCTTAAAATGGTAGCCCCACTTTGAGTCTTTGCCACTGATTTCGTTCAGGTTACACTGTGGTCCGTCATTCAGAGCCGTTCCTGACACCACCACGCAGTAAAAACTGCCAAGTCCTCCAAATATCGAAGATATGGTTGAGCGTAACATCTGAGAATGGACATAAAAGAACCTTTATATAAAAATCATTGTTTCAAAGCATTGCAGTGTAATAATAATAATAATAATAATAATCATAAAAATAATCATATATTTATATAGTGCCTTTCTCCCAAAAAGAAGGCGAGGCAGCCGTCCTGAGCTGCTATTCTGTGGAATCATATGGAAATTCATCCAAATATCAGGCGGATATGGTCCAATTTGACCACCAAATCTAGGATCAGTCCCTGTGTACCCCCAAAAACACGTCAAAAAGAATAAATCTATGCATTTAGTAGAAAATACAGAAAAGCGCGTACAAGTCGATAAACTTATGACATCGGATGTTGGATAGAATGAGTGAGAATAGAGTTTATTAGGCCTCATGGATAACTAGTAGATATTCCCATATAGCCTTGACACGGAGACAGGAACACCTATTGTACTGTACAGGAACTATAACTCCAGAAAGCTCTGCAGAACATCGCGCTGATGTATCTTCCACTTGGGAGATAAGTACAACTATGTCTTACAGAGCATGTCATACTTTACAGGAAGAATCTCATACAGTAATGGATTTTTTTTCTCTGAATAAAGTGTAAGCTCTTAGTAAAGACAGGCCAACGAGTCCAGGAATGATCAGGTCCCCAACAAAGAGATCAACCCGGTTCCAACTGAAATATTGGCAGCAATTTAGACTGAAATAATCTTCCTAGCGTTGAGGAAGACTATGAGATCATCGAAACCTCACCCAATGTAACGGACTGGAGACTGGATTGGAGTCCGGTGGCAAGAAGAAAGGCAGGACACTGAGATAAGTTATAATAATAATAGTCCATGGCAACTGGACTCGGCACACAGTGAAGCAAACAAGGCAAAGGGTTCAGGACAATCCAAGGTCAGTATAAAAATAATAGATAATATGCCTGAAACACACCCTTAATTGGAACTTTTTGGCACAAGGGGCAAACACAAGAGGCCCATTGTAGTAATGTACTGCATCATTTTTCCTATAATTGTATTAATCCTATTGGATTATCCTAAAACCATGAGGGTGGAAAAGACAACATCTTAAAATATGTCAGCCAGTGATATTTCCAAACACATGATATGTTTCATAGAAAGAGCTCTGATAATCTGATATAGATATATATATATATATATATATATATATATATATCGGTGATGTAGCGTTGGGGCCCGAGACAAACTGCTCTCAATCTGAATTCTCTATAAATACTTCGTATTCCATCCGCCTGATTGATGAATGACAGAATCTGTTGAGGAGAACTCCCGGAAAGTTCATTTGTCTAGATCTATCCATTAGATGGTTGGCTTTTGGATCCACTTATTGCGAACAGAGATCTGTTTTATTCCAGCCAGATTTCTCTCCTACTCCATGGACCAGACCTCCCGTCATTTCATTACAACCAAAACACAGACACAAAACCCATCACACATGGCGCATTACACTTTAATAGTAGGTATTATGGCCAAAGCTGCCACCAAGACATACCCGGCAGCGATTTCCACAGCAGCCTTCTCCACAGCAGCCTTTACCACCAGCACGGATAGCATTACATGATGGGCACAGCATCTGCAGGGGGAGAGGACAGCAACCATAAGCAGAGACATTGCAAGATATCAGCTACCTGCTATAGCTCCCTCTTGTCTGTGTCATTGTGTCACCCTGCAGGGGGAGGGACAGACTCATAGCTCCCTCTTGTCTGTGTCACTGTGTCACCCTACAGGGGGAGGGACAGACTTATAGCTTCCTTCTGTCTGTGTCACCCTGTAGGGGAGGGACAGACTCAAAGCTCCCTTCTGTCTGTGTCACCCTGCAGGGGGAGGGACAGACTCATAGCTCTCTTCTGTCTGTGTCACTGTGTCACCCTGCAGGGGGAGGGACAGACTCATAGCTCCCTTCTGTCTGTGTCACCCTGCAGGGGGAGGGACAGACTCATAGCTCCCTTCTGCCTGTGTCACTGTGTCACCCTGCAGAGGGAGGGACAGACTCATAGCTCCCTTCTGCCTGTGTCACTGTGTCACCCTGCAGGGGAAGGGACAGGCTCAGAGCTCCCTTCTGTCTGTGTCACCCTGCAGGGGCAGGGGCAGACTCAGAGCTCCCTTCTGTCTGTGTCACTGTGTCACCCTGCAGGGGAAGGGACAGACTCATAGCTCCCTTCTGTCTGTGTCACTGTGTCACCCTGCAGGGGAAGGGACAGGCTCATAGCTCCCATTTGTCTATGTCACTGTGTCACCCTGCGGGGGAGGGACAGACTCATAGCTCCTTTCTGTCTGTGTCACTGTATCGCACTGCATGAGGTACATTTTGTCAACAATATGTTTTATCCATGACTCAATTAAATGAAGAAAACTTGTTTTGGCAGTAAACACAACTGATTTGCACACTAGCATAGTACAAAATCCGTTTTGCCAAGCAAATGTGGCACAAAAATTTAGAATAATCACAATGTCACAAAATCCCTTTATCTTACACTTGTGTCATAATGAAATGATAAACCTTGTAACACAAAATGAATTGTATTGTAACCAATGGGCTTATTTACATAGCATAGAACATAGCAATTATCGCACTGATGAGTGTCATAGCTAATCGCAGCAATAAAAATATGACCTATTGCCGCAATCGAATATGGCAATTATTTCCCAGAGCGATAAGGGCATAGCGTGGTGGGCCTATTGTACAAGCAAAAAATATATACAAGTATCTAAAAAAAGAAGCTTTAATATCTAAAACATATATTGTAGATATAATATAAGAGTTATATCTACTCTTTGCCCTTTTTATCGGATAAGGGCAATTGACCCATTCATTTTAAAAAATCCCTACTGAACAAATAACAAAAATCTATACAACATTTTCTTCAGTTCACACCATCCTGAGATGACATTAACAGAGCAGACGTCACAGCTTATATACTTCATAAATAGGCTCCCCCCATGCAATAGTACAGGGAAACCGCAGCCGACAAAAGCCGATGATAGTTAACATCAGTGGAACTGTCATCTACAATGGCCTCTTGTATTTATAGGACAAACAAAAAAAAAGCCATTTGTTTATGGCGGTAGTACTTTTTTTTCACAATTTGCCACAAAATGAATTGTGTGTAATAAATGTTATTCTACAGAAATTATAAAGCTCTATTTTGTCACACAAGATTTATCTTAACGTAAAGCAATCCACTGTATGAAGGTGAAAGCCACAGACATAAGCCAAACAAAAAAAAACTGTTTGTAAGTTGCAGATCAGTGGACAAAAAAACCAACAATATTCACTAGTTTCTGCCATACATTACATCATTTTTATATTTGTCATCATAATATTAGGGATTACATAATCATCATCCCCATTTATTTACATAGCGGCACTAATTCCGCAGCACTGTACAGAGAACTCACTCACATCAGTCCCTGCCCCATTGGAGCTTACAGTCTAAATTCGCTAACACACACATACACAGACTGAGAGAGAGACTAGGGTCAATTTGACAGCAGCCAGTTAACCTACTAGAGCTGTGGGAGGAAACTGGAGCACCTAGAGGAAACCCACGCAAACATGGGGAGAACATACAAACTCCACAAAGATAAAGGCCATGGTTGGGAATCGAACTCATGACCCCAGTGCTGTGAGGCAGAAGTGCTAACCACTGAGCCACCATGCTGCCCACAACATTACATAATTTTTTTATTTGTCATCATAATATTAGGGATTACATAATGGATTTAGTTTCCAAAACAGATTTTATTCATGCATATAGTGGCACAACAGCCAGTTATGTACAAGTTTATTCTTAATAATGCCGACAAAATGACAGTGGCTCTCTGTAGGGAACGGCACTAACTGGTAGCTTCCGTCTCTCTCTGGGTCACCCTGAATCAGCAGCAGCATCGTGATTAAATGAATTTTATACTCACAAAGAGTCCGCTGCCCAGGACACCACCCATCAGCCAGACCTGGAGCGCGATATGGTCGATCCATATTGTTTGGCCGTTAGGGAACATCAGCAAGAGGTTGGCGATGATGCATATGAAAGCCATGGGCAGAAGGGAGAGGCCGACAAACCGAGAACATTTCCCAGTGCACATGGTGGCACCTTCAGATGGGAGACTTGGTGTTGCTGCGCTGCCAGTCCTTTGTGTCTACTCTGTGGGAAACGTGTGTTGGTTTAATGATAAGGACGTGGACAAAGTTCATTTGAAGTTATCAGTGACAGGCTGGGGATGGGACCGGGAGGAAAGGTGAGGTAAGAGAGAGAGGAGGGGGAGTCATTAATACGTAAAAGAAAAATGAAATGATGGTATAGAAGAGATAGATGCAGGGCTGGTGTTACCATTAGTCAAATCGAGGCAGATGACTAGGGTGTCAAGGTTCAGGGGGCACCTAAAACACTGAATGAGTGACATAATATAATTCATTAAGTGTTATTATTTTCTCCACCATGTCCAGCTCTGATTGCCGACCTAAGATATGGCGGGGAAGCAGCCGGCGGCTTTTTAGCCTCTGAAGTTCCCGACTGCTGCTCCTGCAGGTCATCGATGGGCTGGAAGTGTGGCACTGGACCGTCATGTCACCATGACGTCTCTGCCCAGCACCACACTCTCAGTATGCCCAAACCCTCCACTCGCACCCACTAATTTAATAAGCACCCAAAGGGGGCAGGAGGCAGAGATGCCCACCACCGACCTGGATCCTGGACCTTGCCTAACTTAGTTTTATAGGGGGAGTGCAGACCCCTTGCAATTGGTGATTTTTTTAACCATGGCCTGTTAAGCGCCAAGAAGTGTTTTCTTTTGTTCACATTGCCTAAGGTAACCAATAACTTTCAGCTCCAGAAAAAGTCTTAAATTGTAATAAACCATCTTCCCCCTCTCATCCCCTTTCTATTAGTCACCTCCCCCAGGTCTTTCTTTTCCGCCCTGGGTATTAGGGAAAGGTCCATATGACGTCTATAAGGTGACGTCACCCACTGTGTGATAAACATGACCAGGTGACATTCGATTAATAATTGACAGTATTAACACAACTGTAGTCCTGATATCGATCGCCATCTAGGATTGTCACGGATGTGCTTTCGCTGGAATCCCTGCATTCTATACCACTCTCACCTGGAAATACACATGGTGGTTAAAAGGATAATGACAATGCATAATATAAATTGTGTAATCCCTGCATAGCGTGCATTGTAATGATCTAGTTAGATAACGACACTGCCCGGGGACACTGAAGTCTATTTATAAAATATGTTAATTTTTTACTTAATATTCCTTTTCCATGCAATTTACCAATAACTTATCTCCACATCAGCTGACACATCGATAACAATCCAAAGAGATATGGGTTACTATTACACTCTGAAGGCCCCTGGTCTGCTCTATTGAGTAGGGGGGGCAGTTCAGTTTGAGGCTCCAGTTCCCCTGTTAAAAATAAAAATTGAAGGTCTTTTATTTACATTTAAATTATATATATATACATATTGCTTTGGACCCTTTGATAATTATAAATGAGGACTCGGATGGGGACGAAGCGATGGGTTTGCATTATCACCACAGCACTTATCTTTAAGGGATTAAGCTTTTCCTCAGGTTTTTGAAGAAGCCAATAGGATCGTTGGGGTGGAGTCTGTGGGTAGCCTTTATAAGCTTAGGGTCATGTGACGTTCATCCTCTTCGCTTCAAGATTTCTTTGGAGAAGGAACTGCATTCAGATAAAGAACATAATTTGTTATTTCTGTCTTTCTCGCTCCTTTCTTCCATCTAACCCTAACTCTCCACCCCTCCTTTTTGTTCCAACCTTTACCCCCAATTTATCTTTAATTTTACCCTAACTTTTTATTCCTCTTTGCTCCCCCCTTTTTTCCCCCTCCTTTTCCTCAGTACATTGCCCCATCCTTTTAAGTTCTTTACCAATATGCCCCGTCCTAGATGTGTGGTTACCCACCCAGCCCGTCTGATGGACTCGGTTCCTCCTCCCATACCCCCCCTCATGAATGTCCCCATCGGGACTATCCGCAGTAGAGCAGCACCAGTGGATAGGGTGGAAGGTGAACAGAGAGCCCCCCTCTCTGCCCCCGTTGAGCACCCCCCTCACCAGTCCCGGGATGGGAACTGGAGGGTTCTTAACCCGGCTCTCACTCCACCGCACCGCTCCCAGGCCCCGGGACGTAGAGCGCCTTCCTACACGTCATGCCCATGCCCACGCTGACGTCAATTTGGCGGGCAGTGCCGCGCTTGTTACTTCTGTTACTTTTCATCAAACCTTCCCATACCCATGGTATACACAACCCCCGCCTACATCCTCTTCTTCACTCTTCACCCCCCCTCTTTTTCCCCCTGCGAATCAAATAGGTGTTCTATGTTCAGCTCACAAGTTTTCCCTTACAGCGGGCAACCAGTTTTACCCCATTACATGTCACCTTTTACACCTCAACCGGGTTTTTTCAATTACCCAAATAGTCTCCCACCCTATACACAGGGGTCTGCCCACCCCCTACTTGTCCCCCCTCAATTTACGCAGAACCTGATGCCGGTACAAACAGTTTAGCAGTCCTCCCAATCCAGTTATGAGTGCCTTACCCGTAACGTTAGTGTTTCATTACCCCCAATTAAAAACTGCTGAGATTCGGACAGTCGAGATGAAACTGTGGACACATCTGTTAATTTAGCATCAGAAGTTTTGAGAGGCAGTCAGGCAGCGTTACTGGTGCGACCCAAAGCTGTAGTGGCTAATGTTTGCTTGTCTTCAGACGTGCAGGTCCTTGGTGTTGATGCAGGTACAGGACAGCAGAGTTCTCGCAGGGATGAAGATAGTCTGTCCGTGGCTTTGGCGGCATCTGAGGAAGAAGCAGGGCTGTCGGGAGTTCAGGATCGTGGTGAGTATGACCGCTTGACCTATGTTGACAGGCCAGGATCCAACTATGAGGTTTGAGCACCGACGACGATTCCTCGGACTCTGACCAAGGGTGCCGCAAATTCATGCGCATTATGAATATACACCTTAGACGGGATAGGAAACACACTAAGGAACGTAGGGCTGACAGAACCCTACCAAGAGGGGATATGGTTAGATGTTCAAACACGGCTATTTTACGAGGTCTGCGCACAAGCTCACGGAAATTTTTTTACCAAGGCATTTATGTTGATGTTTTTAGTATCACAGATCAGGGGAAGTTGAAGCTCGCTCAATCAAAAGCAAAGGAGGGAGCAGGAGAAGAGGCAATTAGGTCATATGAAAATTGGACAGTGAGTTTTCTCGTCTTTGCCTCTGCGTATTTGCTTACAAGACCTACTGAGTATCAGGATATTTTGAAATACATGCACATGATACACAAAATGCGTGCAACATGTGGGGACAAATTGTGGACACAATATGATGAAGAATTTCGTAAGAAATTAAATGGGGCAGCTAGTATGCCACTCGGTTTCAAAGACATTGAGATCTGGATGGCCGTGCAGCAGTCTAATTTGTCCAATCATTTATTATCTGGTAACACTAGAAATATAGGATCACACAGGTCGGGCCAGTCCTTTCTCGGCATGAGTAAATGCTTCAATTTCAATAATTCCCTCTATAATAAAGGACAACAGTGCAGGTTTAGACACACTTGTCTGCGATGTGGGGGCCACCACCCACCTAAAGAATGCCCTCGTGGGCCCAGTGCACAAACCAATGTTAGAGCTCCCCCCGCGACTCCCAATAAGTAAAGCACCATCCCCTGTTTTCGTGTTGGCTATGTCTCAATGGCTTAGTTTGTACCCTGATAGGGCCATGGCCGAATTTCTGTATAAAGGTTTCCTGGTCAGTTTTAAAATCCCTATAGATGGTTCCATCAAGGTTGTCGCTACCAGAAATTTGAAGTCGGCTTTTGACCACCCTGATATACTTGCGGAAAAATAGCCAAAGAAGTTGCTTTGGGGCGTATATGTGGTCCTTTTCTTTGCCTTTTCCCCCTTAGACGATATAATGGTAGGAATTTGCTGACGCTATATAAATAAATGTTGATGATGATGATCGCCAGTTGGTATAGTACCCAAAAAGGTTCCTGGTAAATTCAGATTCATTCAAGATTTATCTTATCCTGAGGGCGGGTCCGTTAACAATGCCATTGACCCAAACTGTTCCTGCGTTGTTTATTTGGACTTTGATGTGGCCCTTGATTTAGTTAAAAGTTTTGGCACCAGTACCCTTGTGGAAAAGGTTGATGTGGAATCCGCATTTCGCCTCCTCCCGTTACATCCCGATTCATTCTGGTTGATGGGTTTTAGAACTACTCAGGGTTTTTTTGTGGATAGATGCCTACCTATGGGTCTTTCTATCTCCTGCGCATACTTTGAATGTTTCAGTTCCTTTTTGCACTGCTGCATAGCGACGGGGGGGTGACACACTATTTGGATGATTTTCTGCTGGTGGGTCCTGCTAATTCACAAGTTTGTGCAAATTTGCTGTTTGACATTCAGGCCCTTTTTCATTGTTTTGGTGTACCAGTTGTGCTTGAGAAAACTGAAGGTCCATTCATATGCATCTCATATTTAGGTATTGAGATTGATTCTGTTGCAGGCTGCTGCCGCCTACCTCTGGATAAGGTGAACAAATTGAAAGAGCTAATCCTTTGGTTTGTCGTGCGAATAAGGTTTCTCTGCGGACAGTCCAATCCTTGTTGGGATCCTTTAATTTCGCTTGCCGCATTATCCCAGTAGGCAAAATATTTTGCCGAAAATTGCAGAAGTCAGCAGCTGGCGTTCATGGAGCCAATCTGAGGATTAGGATCTTCAAGAAAATAAAAGAGGCTTTGGATGTTTGGTCTACTTTTTTGCACTCTTTTAATGGTATACGCATTTGGCCCAAGCTTTGTTCTGAGTTGGAGTTGTTCACAGATGCTGCAGGTGGTACTGGTTTCGGGGCCTACCTCGGCAGATCATGGTGTGCAGCGCCATGGCCTTCGAGTTGGATTTCTCGAGGTTTGACGGGTTTTGGTTTTAGAACTTTTCCCAATTATAGTGACCATGGAGCTTTGGGGCAGACCGATTACAGAACAGGAATTTAATATTTTGGCGCGACAACTTAGGGGTAGTGCAATCCCTGAATTATCATAGTGCTAAATCACTTCCGACAATCCGTTTAATTAGGCGCCTTGTTTTACGCTGCTTACAGCATAATATAAATTTTAAAGCCAGACACGTATCGGATGTGGAGAACTCATTTGCCGATGCCTTGTCACGTTTCCAATGGGCTAAATTTAGGGAGTTTGCTCCAAATGCTGACGCTGATGGTACCCCTTGTCCTTCTTATGTTTGGCAGATGGTCGAGCCAGCATAGTAGGACTTGCGGAGCAATCGTTGGCGCCATATACTTTGAAAGCTTACAGAACGGCTTGGCGCGATTGGAGACAATTTAAAGATGACCCTGGACGTCAGCACTTGGATCAACAACACAGGCTCCTGGAATTTCTTTGGTACAAGTATAGCCTAGAGCATACATTAACAATACTTTAGCTTAATCTTCATGGTGCAGCTACAAGGGGGACAGGACTTTACCAAAGGTTTTTTGGTCAAAAAAGCACTGCAGGAGTGGGCCAGGACCCACCCTGTTACACCTAACAATAGACGACCTATTGACATTGACATGTTGCGTAAGTTAATGATTGCTGTGCAGGAGGTGACTACTACTGATTTTGAAGCCCATGTTGTTCCACGCTGTTTTCGCAATGGCATATTTTGGTGCTTTTAGGATTGGTGAATTGGTGACAGTGTCTAGGTTGTCTTATGACTCTAGTTTAAAGGTAAAAAATGTGATTTTACAAGAGGCATTTCTGTTATGTAAGCTCCACAAATCAAAAACTGACCAATTGTGTACGAGACGTTGGATCACTTTGGAAAGGCATGCCGATCAGACAGTTTGCCCAGTAGCTTTGACCAGGGCTTTTTCGGGTGTTAGACCCTCTGGCAATTCGGTGTGGTTTCTTCATATTGATGGAACACCACTTAAAAAAATATCAGTTTTAATTCGTATTTAAGAAATCTGTGTCTAAACTAGAGATGGTCACTGACCCCCGTGTTTTGGTTTTGGATTCGGTTTTGGATCTGGATTACTGTCGTGTTTTGGTTTTGGTTTTGGTTTTGCAAAACCGCCATTGCGTGTTTTGGTTTTGGTTTTGGTTTTGTTTGGTTTTGTTTTGCTATTTTGTTGGAAAATCCATGTTTTTGTGCCTAAAATAACCCAATTTAGTGCTCCAACTGTTTTAGAGATAAGTAATCTAATTGTTGAGGTAATAAATCATCCAAAAAAACAGTTTAATTCTTTGTTGGTAGGCCTTCATTTATTCTACACACAAAACAGATTGTCTTCCTCTCCATCTATGCATATTGGCAATGCAGCCATCGTCTTTGGATGTATATTACACCCTACACTTATACTTAAATATGTAAAGAAATGGAAAAAGACAGTTTGCTTTCTGTCTCTATAGGCCCCCCTCCACTTTTTAAAAAAAAAATAAAAAAAAAATTCAGCCATTATAGACTGTACAATATTAATTGACATGGAGAAAGCCAGTTTGGTTTCTGTCTCTCTAGGCCCCCCTCCACTTGTATAAAATACTAATAAATTCAGCCGTTATAGACTGTACAATAAAAATTGAAATGGACAAAGGCAGTTTGGTATCTGTCTGCATCAGATCCTCTCTCCACTAGGAGTAAAATAGAAAACTATTCAGCCGTTATATAATCTAGAATATAAATAGAAATTGAGAAAGGCAATTTGGTATCTGTCTGCATCATAATCATCAACATCATCATTAGCGCCCTCGTCGCCTACACAAATCTCCCCCTCATCCTCTTCTAATTCCAAAGTGGCATCCTCAATTTGGGTATCACCGGCTACACTCGGGCTATTAAGGCACACATCAGCAGAATGCTCACGATTAGACATCCCACTGTTGGATGGACTCTCCACAGGGATTGTTGTCATTTGTGAATCAGAGCAAACATTCTCCTCTAATGCCTTACTGTTATCTTGCAGCTTGGCTTTGACGCGTAACAGTAGTTGTGCACCAATTGTAGGCTGGGTAACTTTTTGGGATCTGCCACTAATAGCCAAAGGTGAAGGCTTCATTCTCTCTTTGCCACTGCGTGTGTAGAATGGCATGCTTGCAATTTTTTTTTTATTGTCACTTAACTTTTGCTCAGTTACACTTCTTTTTCGCTTCAATACAGTAAAAAAAATTTTGTTTTTTGTTTTTTGCACTAATTTGGAAACACTCTGTTGTTTGACATCGCCTTGGCCAGATGACGTACTGGGAACACTAACATCAGAACTGGTGACAGTACCTGGTTGCTCATTCTGATCATATGTGGACTGCTTTGAATCCATTCTGAGCGCAAAGCACTGGGGAGTGCTAAAAATTATTTGGTAGATACTGCTGACAGATATGACTTTTGACAGCCAGAAATATTTATGCACAATTATGGGAGACACCCTAAAAACACAGAGGAGTGCTAAAAATTATTTGGTAGCCAGAAATATTAATGCACAATTAGGGAGGACACCCCAAAAGCACTGAGGAGTGCTAAAAATTATTTAGTAGATACTGCTGACAGATATGACTTTTGACAGCCAGAAATATTTATGCACAATTATGGGAGACACCCCAAAAACACAGAGGAGTGCTAAAAATTATTTAGTAGATACTGCTGACAGATATGACTTTTGACAGCCAGAAATAGTAATGCACAATTAGGGAGGACACCCCAAAAGCACTGAGGAGTGCTAAAAATTATTTAGTAGATACTGCTGACAGATATGACTTTTGACAGCCAGAAATATTAATGCACAATTAGGGAGGACACCCCAAAAGCACTGAGGTGTGCTAAAAATTATTTAGTAGATACTGCTGACAGAAATGACTTTTGACAGCCAGAAATATTAATGCACAATTATGGGGGACACCCCAAAAGCGCTGGGGAGTGCCAAATATGAAGAAAAAATAATAAACCTCTATCCTCCTCTCTGCACTAGCGATTTTGGTTAGAGCAATTGCAAGAACAATATTGTATTCTCTGTCTCTGCTCTAATTAGCCTATGACTACACCCTGCTCTCTCCCTCTGTCAAATGGCGATGGATTGCTGTGGAGGCGTGTATTTATAAAGTTGAAGTATCGCGAGAACCGAGCCCCGAGATCCGACGACGTCACAATGACGTTCGGCCTCGATTTGGATTCGGAATGGGCTGCTCAGCTCGGTACTCGGATACCCAAAGTTCGGGTGGGTTCGGTTCTCGGAGAACCGGACCCGCCCATCTCTAGTCTAAACTATTGGACCAGGCCGATTTCGGTACACATTCTTTTAGAATTAATGCAGGTACTTCTACGGCAGTAGAAGGGTCCTCTGTGGAGTGCATCAAGAAGCTGGGGAGGTTAGGGATTTCCTTATTTTTCCTCAAAAGAGGGTCCTCATAGCATGGAGCACCTTCAAGGTTTTAAAAGGTTTTTACCTGCATACCCCATTTTACCTTTCTGTATCACACTTCATCCATCATGCTCGGTTTGTCTTAACAGAGCCGTGGTTTGTTGCACATTGATGCTTGTGAATTTGTTGATGTCAGTAACTTCTGTTAGATTGTTTTTCTAGTAAAATATGATTTTATGTCTATTTACCTAGTTTATTTATTTGGTTATACAGATCTTCTTGCAAAGCCCATTCAAGTTTGGGTTGTCGGCCACTCCTTTGTTTATTGGGCAGCCGGGCATCCGGCTGCTTATGATCTACCTTCACGTAGTGCCCACGTACATGTTCAATGGTTTGGTAGAAGAGGAATGTGCTGGCACAATTTTAAAGGAATGGTTTTGGAGTTGATAGATAAAAAGCAGGCTCCTGAGATGATCATTATTCATTTGGGGGGTAATGATTTGGGCAGGGGCAAGACTATCAATCTGATATGGAGTATTATTGATGATCTAAGGTTTTTGGCTTTGAGGTAGCCTGGCATGAGGATTTGTTGGTCAGACATTATTCCGAGGTTGAATTGGAGAGGAGATCATGGCGGTTTGTTTATGGAAATATTAAGAAGGCAGGTTAATCGTAGTGTGAGGACATTTCTGAAGGCTTCTGGTAGTTTTTTCGATTCAACACCCTGACATTAAATTTACTTATCCACATCTTTATAGGTCTGATGGGGTACACATCATGGATTTGGGTTTGGATTTGCTTATCAGCAAGATATTGAAATTTTTGGCAGATTTCTGGAGTTTTTATGGTGCCGGGCTGCCGGTCCTTTAGAGGTCGCCAGCTTTGGCGGGAAAGCAGTGCAGTCAGAGGTCTAATACAAGGGCGCAAGTGTTTATGTTTGGCCCCAGTAGTCTCACCCTTTCGCTCTAGTCTCTTCAGGGTCACTTTTTTAAGTGCCTGGGGTATCGTTTGTTGGAACGTGCCTTTGAGACCAGAAGGGGTGGAGTCTTGTTGACGCCTTTAAAGTAGCGCCAGGGTTTTAGTGCCGGCTGGCCACCCCAATTTACTGTAGGTATTGAATTATTAAAGTAATTTCATTGTTTTCCAATAAGCATTGTCTATGCGATTTGAAGCATAAGCAATTTATTTAGCAAAAGCAAATGTTTAACATTTCATAAATAAGTACAGTACAGCCGATACATGATACATACGTGCGTGACTTAATGTGCAATTGCGCCATGACACGTGGCTTACTGATCGCAATTGCATGGTAAAACAATGTTAATCAATATACTTTCTTTCATCCAATTATACGACTTTGACAGACTAGTAGCTGTTTCCACTGCATCTGCTTTCGTTGCCACTATGTTGGTTAACAATTAAAACTGTGACCCTAGGGTGCCAAAAGTTAAAACTGTGTTTGTGTCATTATTTCAGGTTGGATTATGGAGCTTTAATAAGCTCGGGGAAAAGGGTTAGGGTGCTGTTGGGGAGGTGTCAGCCCTTAAGATTAGTTCCTAACCATACATTTTGTAGAGTCATATGCAGGAATGTAGTTAGAGGTGGCTGTGAGAGCCTACCCCTTAAAAATTAGTAACCATGCACCCCACACAATCATGCCCCTCTATACGACACCCGCATCCCATTATTTTTACTGCGTAAAATAAGTGGTTTGAGAATTGCAAATAGAATAATAGAAAACTAAATGTTAAAAATTAAAAATCGCTGCAATAATAGAAAACCTTCAAATACCTGGGTAAATAGTTGATGATAATTTATAACTAGACCTCCTAATATTGAGCGTAAATAGGCCCACCTTGTACCATATATGGTAGGCACTTTTTACGAGAGATAGAAAATCCTATAAAGAAAAAACAGCCTCTTTACCTACTCGGGAAAATAACCCTGTTATCACAATAGAGTTTGGACTGATAAAGCCATAAATTATCTAATCAGGAACAAGTTGTGTACTGTGCCCTCTGTAATGTTTTATACTAATGCTGAACATATTGCACTATGTAATGGAGCTAAATAGCAGATAGCCCTAAATAGAGGAGTTTTGTTGGGAAACCTGTTTGCCTTGGGCACACTCCTTGCAAACATTGATGGAACAAAGTGTATGAAAACTGATATCGATGTCTCTCTGGGTTGATGGCGTCAAGCAGCCACCTCTGAAGTGTATGGGATGAAGACGTGAACAGTTGCGAGCGCTGCCCAACACATGATCATATGAGGAGAAAGTACTAGTAACACCCCCTCTCCACTGGCCAATCAGGTGCAGAGAAGCGCTTGTATCTGCGTTTCCGTGCTAAGTTCAAGGTAGAGAGATGGAAGGTGATGAGACACGTCTGAGGAAAAGGAAGAGAAAAACAATTAAGAGATAAGAAAAGGGACAGGCAGAGAAGTAACTAAGGCAAACTTAATAGTAAAAGAAGACAGAGAATTAAGAGGCAGTGCAGTATTGATAGGGAGGACTCTTAGTAAGAGAAGAGACATCAGGGGAGAATAACGGAGTTTAAAAGGCACCAAAACTGAGGGGAAGCTTGAAGGACCCTCTCAATAAAGAGATATGATTTCTTCCCTCTCTAGCCTTGAGTCCTTCCCAAACTAAAAAGTAATCTTTCCCTAGAACCAGAGTGGTTATATTCAGTGCCGCCACTACACTTTAGTTATAGGCCACAAGTGGTTCCCTCCATCACCATACAAGGAGGCTTTACATAGATGGAGAATATAATGAAGCTGCAGGGTAAAAGCAGGAAGAACAATGTGTCTGAATAACACATAAGCTAAAAGCAGATAATAAAATGAAAAGATACTGGGCCCAAATACCAGCAGGTTATAATATAATTAGATTACAATGGCTCAACATAAGGTGAATTATTAAGTGGGGGCTCATCTATACCTTACTTATAGGTGTATTGGAATAATAAGTACTAAACAGTGGTGAAACAGATAATTTTATTACATATCCAGATCAGCTTATGAGCATGACCAGGCCCAGAGATAGAGCAAACAGGACATAGTAGATTAGGTTTTTGCCTGGGCCCGAAGAGTAGATAACTTTCCTATATTCTAATTCATCATTGACATTGGGTTCTTTGCCCATTGACAAAGTATTGGGGTAGATAACATGAAAGGGCCTTCCTTCAGCAACCGTCACACTCTGGATCCATTGAATGTAGTTGGACACAATCGCATAGACTCCAGGCTTCATGGGCTTGCCGCAACCTTCACCCCAGCTGACGATACCAATCTGGTACCAGGTTTTATGAGTGGAGTTCCGACAGACCAGGGGCCCTCCACTGTCACCCTGAGAAATGTAGGAATGAGAAGAGGAGCATTTTAGTATAATTAATACAACACTATAACCCAACCGCAAAGGGAAGATTGAGTAGGCCAACGTTATAATGTGGGACCGTGAAGGGACATTCATTTCCCTGTGTCTCCTCTTTACTTAAGGTGCAACTACAATATTATCATGAAGATGTACCTGGAATAAATAAAAAATTCTCATATCATGACACAAGTTAATATATTTGATATGGTATGTAATCTTGTAATCTAGCTTGTACAACTACTTACCTGTTACCGGACACTTTAGGCTCAGTTTGGCTCATTGACGTAAACCTTCCATTTGTCCCAGTTTAATGGCAGCCAGGTTGCCTGGGATGATTGCTTACTGGAATTATTGGAAGGTATGTCCAATTTACCACCACTCTAAACAGGTGCAGGAGTCTCCGTGGAAGGGGAGAGGTAAATGGAAGAAAACTAAAGCTTCTGATGTGCTAGACACACCATTGGGTGACATGACCACACCCCCTTGTGATGTGGCTACGCCCCCCTTTTCAGAAGGGGCATGGCTGTTACCCAATTAACAGAACTTGGGAGGTACAGTATGTTGCAATATCTATCAGAAGATTTTAAAAAAAAAGAAAGTCTTTTAATCTCCCAATATTTTTGTGCAATACCACGTCCACAAGAAGGGGCTGAGGCCATTGTTTCAGAGCTTTAAAAATACATCTTCAAGGCCGTATGCATTGCAGAATGGGACAAACCTCCCAACTGTTCACTCCGCGGGACAAAGCTACCTGCAGACGGGATGGTGTGACAGTTCCAGCAAATCATGACTGTCCTGCCTAAATCGCTACAGCTGGGAGGTATACCATAATTATACATATACATATATATATATACATATATATATATATATATATGAAGAAGTTTGTTTTTCCGTTTGTTTGTTTGTTTGTTTGTTTGAAGGCAAATATCTTCCACACCCCTGCACCGATTCGGATGAAACCAACGCAAGGAGGTCCAGTTGACTCCTGAACAAATATTAAGGGGTTTAGGGACCCGGTGGGACCTCCCGTTGGTGTACACTGCCAGAAATTTGACCCGCAGAGCCTGATCTGAGCCTTCCACCTGATGGATTTGGACGAAAATTTCCAAAAAAGACTTTTAACATTGGATCTGAGAAGACATATTAGGGGGCATAGGTCTCAGTCGGACCTCCGGTTGATGTATGCTGGTCAGAACTTTGACCTGGGAAGCCTGTTCTAGGCCCTCTACTGTATGGATTTGGTTTGTTTGTCTATCCGATTATACATTCAGACACCACTGCACCGATTGGAATGAAACCAACGCGAAGTGGTCCACTTGGATCCTGGCCAGGTCTCTTTTGTCTTTTGGATAGTCTTTAATATAACCTACAGGTGTCACTGTTGCTACTGAAGTCCAAGAAGGAGTTTAGTCGGTGACTAACATCTCAGTCTACACACATCATCATCATCATCATCATTTATTTATATAGCGCCAAAATATTCCGTAGCGCTTTACAATTGGGGACAAACATAATAAACTAATAAACAAACTGGGTAAAATAGACAAAGAGGTGAGAAGCCACATATTGAATATAATATACCGTAAGCTATCTGTTTTTTTCTAATGAAATTGCTTTCCAGGATCAATTGCACTTCATTTTAATTTAGAGAAAATCATTTGAGGAAAACTTTCCTTAACAGGTAATTATACTGTGTCACTGGCCCTCATTTATGAGCCGCAAAACGGCCAATTTTGTTTGAGTGCACACAGATTTACACCAAGAAGCAGAAGTTTGCACTGGCCAATGGAAGGGAGTTGGGCAAATGGAGGGCGTGTCTTGCACAATATGGAGTCTATTGTGTCACAGAAAACAGTGTAGATGTGGAGAGCATTTGCTTATGTTACCTGACAAGCGTCCTTTCCCCCCTCACTGATTCCAGCACAGAACATGTTATGGGTCACTGAAAACATCCAAGCCATGCATTGTTTAAAACTAAACAGCAGCAGCTTCACCTTCTTCAGGGTAGGCGCAGTGTATATTGTGCCTGGAAACACAAGAGACACCATTTACATACAAAAATACAATGCATCAAAAAATGCATAAACAACAATTAAATATGTAAGGAAGGAATCAAGCAAACACGGAAGGATGGAAATAAACAAACAAGGAAGGGAGCAAACAAGGAAGGGTGGAAACAAACCAACAAGGAAACAAGCAAACATGGAAGGATGGAAACAAACAAACAAACAAGGATACAAACAAGGACGGATGGAAACAAACACGGAAGGATGGAAACAAACAAACACGGAAACAAAAACAAGATATGAAGCAAACAAACAAGGGAGGAAACAAACAAGGGAAGAAACAAGGAAGGATGGAAACAAACAGACATGGAAAAAATCAAACAAGGAATGAAGCAAACAAGGAAACAAACAAAAAAGGAAGGGAGCAAACAAGGAAGGATGGAAGCAAACAAACAAACAAGGATACAAACAAGGACGGATGGAAATCAACAAACAAGGAAGGAAGCAAACAAGGGAACTAACAAGGACGGATGAAAACAAACAAGGAAGGAAGCAAACAAGGAAGGATGAAAACAAGGAATAGACAAATGCAGAAGGAAGTAAATAAGGAAGCAAACAAACAAGGAAGGAAGGGTGGAAGCAAACAAGGAAGGGTGGAAACAAGAAAAAAAAACAAACATGGCAGGATGCAAACAAGGAAACAAACAAATAAGGAAGCAAACTATGAAATGAAGATGAAAACCACATATTTTGATGTATTTAATGCTCACCATCAATGAAATAACAGTCAGCCAACTGTCACACATTGCACCAGCTAAACCTGCATTATGGTCACTGTTCTCACCTGTTTCCCTCTTTCTGCATTCACTTGCTGGACTGAACTGAGCAGACACACACCTGGTCTGCTCAATACTTCCTGCATTCTCTTGATTGGCTAATTGTCTGTTAGTTCTGTCTATTTACAGCACCTGCTTCTCTACCAAGTTGCCAGATCCGCAGATCATCACAGCCTCCATGTCTACTCCTGTAGTGCTCCGATCCCGCAAACAGGTACCTGTCTCGTTACCTGCATCCCATTAATCTGGAAACTGCCATGTTTCAGCGTCAGACACTATTCATTCATTAATTCAGCTATATTCAGATCTGTGCAGGTGCAAGTCTACTGCACTTCAGGGCCTCCTCCCTCTTTTCATTGGCTAAGCACTTCTGGAACACTATTTAAACCTCCTGGATTCACCTGTCTGATGCCTGTTCTTCAAGCTCACTTCCTGCAGCCTGTGGTTCTGGTTACTGTTCTTCTTGTGGTTTGCGTGTATTCCAGCCTGCTCTGAGTTCGTGGCCTGTGTTGAACTATCTCTGTTCCAGTACCTCTATTACCATCTCCAGAGTACTTCATTGGGACAGCTCCAGTTCTCTCATCACTACCACTTTGAGCCACTACTACGTCTGTAACTACCAGCTGTTGCCCCGAGTTACCTCTGCTACCCTAGTCTGCTCTCAGTCTGTGGCCGTGTTGAACTATCGCTGCTCCAGTACTTCTATTACCATATCCAGAGTACTTCATCATGACAGCCTCTGTTCTCTCACTACTGCCTCCCAGAGCTGCGACTACATCTATGACTCATCAGCTGTTGTCCTGAGTTACCTCCGCTTTTTCAGTGTGTTCAGCTTATGCCCAGTATTGAACTACCGCTTTTCCAGTACCTCTACTATCTATTCCTGAGTACACCGTTGTGACAGCTCCTGTTCTCTCATTGTTACTCTGCAGAGCACCTATTCTTCTAGTGACTCATTGGCTGCTGACCATCAGCATATATTATTGATGTTCCTGTATCTATACCACTTATCTGTGGGTTCCATCGTTTCTACCTGCTTCACCTGGCTCCCTCACATCGTTCTTCTGTTCACTCACTTGCGGGACCGCGACCTGCAGGTTTGGTGCCGCTAAGACCATACCTCCTTGCGGGGGCTCCTGGTGAAAACCACCTGCCTGTTAGACTCCGCGCCCATGGGTGGGCTTAGCCATGTTCAGCAGAGCCTAGGGATCTATTTCCAGTAAGCCAACCGTGACAACTCCACTGTTCTGTGGTAATGCTCTGCAGTTTATTGCTACCTGTTCTCTGAGTCTCCAGCATATCTATCCGCAAGATCATCACAGCCTCTGTGTCTACTCCACTATCCTTGTGGTAAATGCTGTGCCGATTATTGCCACCATCACTACCAGCCTCCTATGTTAATCAGCACACTGCTCTACTGTCTCCTAATCTCTCAGCCATGTTTGTACTCCTCATCTGAAGCATCTTCAGTTTATAGTCCTGGTTCTCTTTACAGTTTCGCTCATCACCTCCTAGGAGAACCGCGACCTGCGGTCAGGGAGCTGCGAAGACCAAGCGCCCTTGAGGGAGCCTCTAGCAAAAACCTCCCACTCCGTTAGACTCCGTGCCTTCTAGGAAGTAGTGCCAGCGTGAGCAGACTGTACGGGTACTCCTCTGACCCTACTGGTTGTGACACCAACAGACCTTCAATCCCACAACTAAGCAGTTTCATGTACTTTGTGGTATGTGCATAACACAGCACATGTATAGTGAAATATAAATAGTTGATGAAGATGATAAGGATGAAATGTAAATACTTAGTGTAAACAGTATAGCAAATAATTAAACACTGTGTACAACAGACCCATTCACCAATTTTCATCTACATGCTTAATATGTGGTTAGCTTGTGGTTGATATGCGCTGGACACAATCGTACGCATTTGGGAACGTCTTCCGATCGACAGAGATTTTCCCATTCATTTCAATGGGTTTTCCAGTGTGAAGATACCCCTTTTGAAATTAATGTGGTATTGAAATGGATAGAATAACTCATGAAGTCCATAAGAACCCTGTCCATTATACCAAAATAGTGTTATGAATCCCAGTGCATTCATGAAGAGCAATGGAAGTGTAAGGCAAAGTGTCTTTATTCAGGTAAATATATTAACAAAGATAACTCAAATCCACGGATAACAGGTTCCAAAAGAGACTGTATAGTAAAATGGCAGGAACAAGTATAATAAGTTTACCCCAGTCCAGAAGGCACAAGGCTGTCCAGGAAAGCAGACAGTGTCCAGGGATCAAATAGAGACCAGACAAACAAATCCAAATAGCCCGGCAGAGATCAAGCAAATAGGCGAGGTCCAGAAGTCTGTCCAAAAGGTCAGGGCAACAGGCAAAACAGCGTGGTCCAAGATACAGGCAAACGATTTGGGGTCTCAGGCAAGCAGGCAAGGTCCAAGGTACAGGCAGGGGTCATACACAGAAAATCAATCCAGCAGGTATATACCAAACAGCACAGGAGCAGGATAGCAGCAGCCAGGAGCAAACGGGATGAACTGCACAGAGCACAGCTTGAGGCAGGTATTTGAAGCAGTGCGACAGGTGCAGTTCTAATTAGCATCAGACAATGCGATTAACTTCTTCAGGCATGTTGCAGAGTTCAGGAGCAAGACAGCAGCACCTCTGATGGATTATAGGTACTGCTGCCAGATACAAAACAAAGGCAGTCATAACAAATAGTATTAAAAAAATCACATAGACACAATTTTAAAATATATTTTATTTTAAAAAGAAAAAAAAACACTCCCCCCATACTCATTCACCACATTAGCCGCTCAGCCAATCACAAGCGTTTTCCTACGCTGGCCTCAAATGATTGATTAGCGACTAACAGAAGTCCCAGTCAATTCTGGTCACAGTCATTCACCTTTGTATGTTTGTAGAGAGCTAAACATTGGATTTTATGGAGTTTTATTTACCTCACATTGAATTACAAAGACAGATGAATTTCCCATTATATTATGAAAAAGAAAGAGAAGAGAAGATTTGATTTAGAATTATATAAGCCATAAACAAGGTTCTGGAGAGTGTTTTATTCAATAGAAAATATTTTAAAATGTTGAAACAAAATCAGAGAAGAAATAAGCCTGGACTCTGTTAATTCCATTTTATAAATGGTACCAACAGCTTGACAATATAAATGCCCTATATATGTATACAAAACAAAAAGACAGTTGTTGTTAGCGCTTGTTCTTAATACTGCATAACTGTGTGTATCTAGCAAAATGAAAAGATGAGGTATTGGTTCATATTTTGATCAAAACATTTAAGCCTGCATCCCAGCATAAAAGGCAGCTCATTATATGCAGCTCCCACACTGACCTATATGTTTCAAACACCATTAACATGCATTTACAATCAGATGCACTCACCTCCCGGGTATAGGAGCTCAATATAGGTACAGGGGGTCAATGTAGGACATGCATATAAGGAGGTGCCCTTGACTCTGGGATGCAGGCTTAAATGTTTTGATCAAAATATGAACCAATACCTCATGTTTTCATTTTGCTAGATACAGACACATGTGTTAAGGATAAGCCCTGACACAAACTGTCTTCTTAGTTTAAAATATCACTGTAGACTGTTGTATTTAGTTTTTATGCTATTGTAGAACTACATGTTCCAGCATGTACTGGCAACCATTGACTGGGAAGTCAAATAAATATTGCAGGAGGTGAGGTGTAAAGACAAAGAATTGCAGCAAAAACAGCAAAAGCTGAAAAACGTTGCTGGCAAATACCCTCCTAGACCCCAATCACATTAGTGAAATTTGAGGGAAAAAGGGCTCTGAGTGAGGAGACAGCTAACTGGTCAGGGGCTTCCTGTAGGATCATGATCAAATCTGGTGAATTCTAAAAATGCCCCTATCACTATATTTAGTCATATTAAACCACATATACATCCCCTTCATAACCATAAAGCAACTATAACGGCAGCACGATGGCTTAGTGGTTAGCACAGCACTGGGGTCAAGAGCTCAATTCCCAGCCAGGGCCTTATCTGTGTGGAGTTTGTATGTTCTCCACGTGTGTGCGTGGTTTTTTCTACTGGTGCTCTGGTTTCCTCCCACACTCCAGAAACTTACTAGTAGGTTAATTGGCCTGCAGCTAGCAACCCTATCCCCTTATCAACCTAAAATCTTAGCTGCTGAGATAAGATTTTACTTCCTTTACATCTAATCAGAGTTTAGCTATGAATCACAGGGAAATGAACGATTGGACTTCACTATAATACACATTAACCGGTGGTAGCTTCCTGGTAGCAGAAACTCTCAGCTTGATACCTTTATCCCCTAGATTTTTGTTTAGAGAGGATTATTTGATAAGAGACATTGCTAAAAGTTTAAAAATTTATTTTTTACCTAATCTTCTTTAAAACCTACATATTCAACTATGATATCAAATGAAAGTCGTGTCCATAAACAAGACGTGTATAAGTGGAGAAATAAATGACCTATTTACAGAGGAACAGGAACATCATATAAGTGAATCTAATGCATATGTCTAAGGGATGCCGGGTTATTCAGTGGTGAAGTTGCCTATGTTTGCTACAAGAAGATTTCATGGTCAGAATGGCTTACCGGGGCTGGTGGTCCCCCAGCCTGTGACGTAGCAGGTCTTCCAGGTACTTGGGTTGTAGGATGCTGGAGGTGGCAGGCAGATGGGAACAGTCATCTTGTTAAAATGAAGGGCAGATAAGAGGAGGAGCAAAGCTATGTCATTGTCACCATTTCTCTTTGAGTATTGAGGGTGTAAAATGATTTTCTTAACCAGCATAAAGGGGGCTGTCTCATCCAGTGTTGTGTGTCCAGCCAATACCTTTAGGTTGTGGGTTCTGAAGAGGAGAGAGAAATGGAGAGAACCAGTCACGAAAATATTAATCCTGCTAAAAGGAGCAATATCAGGGAAAGGAGGAATGGACTCATAGCTCCATTATGTCTGTGTGACCCTGCAGGGGGAGGGACAGACTCATAGCTCCCTTCTGTCTGTGTCACTGTGTCACCCTGCAGGGGGGGGGGGAACAGACTCATAGCTCCCTTCTGTCTGTGTCACCCTGCAGGGGGAGGGGCAGACTCATAGCTCCCTTCTGTCTGTGTCACCCTGCAGGGGGAGGGGCGGACTCATAGCTCCCTTCTGTCTGTGTCACCCTGCAGGGGGAGGGGCGGACTCATAGCTCCCTTCTGTCTGTGTCACCCTGCAGGGGGAGGGACAGACTCATAGCTCCATTAAGTCTGTGCCACTGTGTCACCCTGCAGGGGGAGGGACAGACTCATAGCTCTCTTCTGTGTCAGTGTGTCACCCTGCAGGGGTAGGGACAGACTCATAGCTCCCTTCTGTCTGTGTCACCCTGCAGGTGGAGGGACATACTCATAGCTCCCTTCTGTCTGTGTCACCCTGCAGAGGGAGGGACAGACTCATAGCTCCCTTATGTTTGTGTTACCCTACAGGGGGAGGGACAGACTAATAGCTCCCTTCTGTCTGTGTCACCCTGCAGGGGGAGGGACAGACTCATAGCTCCCTTCTGTCTGTGTCAGTGTGTCACCCTTCCGGGGGAGGGACAGACTCATAGCTCCCTTCTGTCTGTGTCAGTGTGTCACCCTGCCGGGGGAGGGACAGACTCATAGCTCCCTTCTGTCTGTGCCAGTGTGTCACCCTGCAGGGGGAGGGACAGACTCATAGCTCCCTTCTGGATGTGTCACCCTGCAGGGAAGGGGGGGGCAGACTCATAGCTCTCTTCTGTCTGTGTCAGTGTGTCACCCTGCCGGGGGAGGGACAGACTCATAGCTCCCTTCTGTCTGTGTTACTGTGTCATCCTGTAGGGGGAGGGACAGACTCATAGCTCCCTTCTGTCTGTGTCACCCTGCAGGGGGAGGGACAGACTCATAGCTCTCTTCTGTCTGTGTCAGTGTGTCACCCTGCTGGGGGAGGGACAGACTCATAGCTCCCTTCTGTCTGTGTCACTGTGTCATCCTGTAGGGGGAGGGACAGACTCATAGCTCCCTTCTGTCTGTGTCACCCTGCAGGGGGAGGGACAGACTCATAGCTCCCTTCTGTCTGTGTCACTGTGTCACCCTGCAGGGGGAGGGGCGGACTCATAGCTCCCTTCTGTCTGTGTCACTGTGTCACCCTGCAGGGGGGAGGGACAGACTCATAGGTACTTTATGTCTGTGCTCCACTGAAATAGAATATACTTATAGCTCCATTCTGCATTACCCACCCTGAACAAGAACAAACTCACGAGCTGTTAAGGAAGCAGTGGGAGGCAGAGAGAATCCACCAATGACTGATAATGGAGCCACCACAGAAATGACCGTCATTTCTCTGAAGACTAACTGCCCACGGCCACTCTCCAGTCATCGAGTCCGTGCCCCCGATAATCCGGCTTTCTATGAGAGTGGCAGTGTTCCTCGATCCCTTCTGCTGGTCAAAATCCTCCCTGAAGCCACAAGTGACTGTGTTGGAATCAAAAAGAAAACACTTCATTTGAAATTACCGCACAAAACAGAAGCAACCACCATTTACCCTCTCTCTATGACAAGACAAGGAAGCTGTGGTTAAGTGGTTAGCACTTCTGCCTCACAGCACTGGAGTAATGAGTTTGATTCCCGACCATGGCCTTATCTGTGTGGAGTTTGTATCTTCTCCCCGTATTTGCGTGGGTTTCCTCTGGGTGCTCCGGTTTCCTCCCACACTCCAAAAACATACTGGTAGGTTAATTGACTGCTTTCAAATTGACCCTAGTCTATGTGTGTGTGTATGTTAGGAAATTTAGACTGTAAGCTCCAATGGGGCAGGGACTGTTGTGAGTGAGTTCTTTGTACAGCACTGCAGAATTAGTGGCGCTATATAAATAAATGATGATAGCTATAGAGGATAGACTGTAGGAGGTAGAATTATACTGATCAACTGTGCCAAAAAGATGAAATAATAAACCATAATCTGTTTTCCTTGAAAGTACAATGTGCTATTAATCAAAAACAATATACAACAAAGTGCCGGAGTGCTGAACATTTGACTAAAGTAATAGATCAAGGGGGGCGTAGATGTAGCTTATTTAAATTGTCGTAAGGCTTTTGACACTGTCCCACATCGCAGACTGTTAAATATACTTTAAAAGCTTGGAATTGGATTCTAAGATGGTTGAATCGATAAGATCTTGGTTGCAGGAGAGAAAACAGAGAGTTATAGTAAATGGAGTGTATTCACAGGAGGGAATGGTTACCAGTGGAGTATCCCAAGGATCAGTGCTTTTTAAAATCTTTATTGGAGACAATGCAAATGGTATTGAAGGGAAAGTATGTCTTTCTGCAGATGACACAAAGATATGCAACAGGGTAAACACACCAGGAGGGGCAAAACAAAGGATTGTTGATCTAGGTAGACTAGAAGAATGGTCAAGAGAGTGACTACTACAGTTTAATGCCAAAATATGCAAAATCATGCACTTGGGTCTCAAAAACCCAAAGGCTAAATATAATTAATGGCACTATAATGGAAACTACTGAGGAGAAAAGGGTTTCTGGAGTCACTATCTTAGGTGACTTAAAGGCAGGTAAGCAATGTAACAAAGCAATGAGGAAGGCAAGTCAGATGCTTGGTTGCTTAGGGAGAGGAATCAGTAGCAGAAAGAAGTAATACCACTGTATAGGTCATTGGTACGGCCTCATCTAGAATACTGTGTTCAATTCTGGAGGCCATATCTAGGATATAAAAACATTAGAGACTGTACAAAGAAGGGCAACTACAATGGTGCATGGTCTACAGCACAAAACTTACCCGGAAAGACTAAAAGATCTTAATATGTATATTTTGGAGCAGAGAAGGGAACGGGGGGACATGATAGAAACTTACAAATATATCAAGGGTTTGAACAAGGTACATGAGGGAAACATTCTACAAAGGAAGAGAAGTATTAGAACACGAGGACATGTACTGACACTGGAGGGACGTAGGTTCAGAGGAATTTTAAGGAAAAACTACTTCACAGAAAGGGTAGTGGATAAGTGGAATAGCCTCCCATCAGAGGTGGTAGAGGATAATACAGTAGAGCAGTTTAAACATGCATGGGATATAAGGATATCCTTATTAAGAATAAAGGATCAAAAAGGGTTTAAGGTACCATAGGTTGATAAAAAAAATGGGCAGACTAGATGGGCCAAGCGGTTCTTATCTGCCGTTAAACTCTATGGGTCTGAGTCATTAAGGAGAGTAAAGCATAAAAAAGGAGTAACATTTGCACCTGGGCAAAACCATGTTGTATTGGAGGGGGAGGTAAATTTAAAATGTGAGGCAGATTTATAGTTTGGGTAGGACATGTCCTACATCAACTTTATATTTCAATGTAATAATAAAGCTAGCAAGTATTTGTATGCTAGATGAAAAAACAGCCAGTATTTAACTTATGTACAAAATAATAAACTGATTTGCACCCCTTACATTGTAACATGGTTTGTCCCAGAGAACATTTACTCCTTTGCTTGCCTTAATGACTCAGGCCCTATGTTTCCATTATTAGTTGCTATAGATGAGTAAATGCATCAACACACTTCAAAATCAACTGAATCATTTTCAGGGATGCCCAAAACCCCAGCCAGCAGATGACTGCTATGTTCCTGTGTCTCCACCATGTCACCCAGCTGTAAGTCTGAGTGTGTTCAATTTGCCTATCCATATATGTGGCCAAATCAGAAATGGTCCTAATGCTAGGCAATTACGTCAGGTGAACGGATTTGTCCATGTATGGCCATCATTAAACATAGAAAGTAAAGTCTAATTTATTGTGGGTAGACACGGACCTCACCCACGAGTTGTAGTAAGTTCACCTAACCAGACCAAGGACAAATGTAGCCTCTACAGGCAGAATACGGTGACCGACCCCTTTTTATCTTTGTGTCTCAAAAACAATGTTTGCTGTGGACACAAAAATTAGAGAACTTATAAGACTCCACTAGAGTTAGTTTAACCTCGTACTTTTCCCAGAAGAAGGCTCAGAACTTTCAAAACTCAAGCAGCTAAACTGAAGGACTCTTGACTTGTGTCCAACAAATTTCTAAATCAAATTTGTTGCCCCATCAATTAGAACTGAAGGATGGATTAAGCACAAGGGAGATTAAAAGCTGAGGTTTATGTACATAACTATTTGGCCCCACTAGGGGTTAACTAACCAAGGAGGTGGTGATGACTATGTACAGGTCATGGTGAGGGCAGGAACAAGAGGACAGACGATATAAGGACAAGGAGGAGTCAATTCATTCTCTTGGGATCCTGACAAGCAGCACTCCCACCCATTCCTGATGGCTGGATCCAGTGTTATCATTGCCAGGGTTGAAGTTCTGGCTTGAGGCTGTGTGCTTGGAGGTGCACGTGTTCTGGTAACAGGTACAGGTGGCTGGTCTAGACCCGGAGGTATGATGGGCCACTTGGTACATGGGCCGAGGTATTGTACGGGTGTGTTTGTCTAGCCCTGGAAGTAATGGGCCACTTGGTGCACAGGATGAGGTACGTCACGGGTGTGCTGGTCTAGCCACGGAGGTAATGATGGGCCACATGATGCGCGGGACGAGGTATGGTACAGGTGTGCTGGTCTAGCCACGGAGGTAATGGTGGGCCACATGATGCGCGGGATGAGGTATGGTACAGGTGTGCTGGTCTAGCCCCAGAGGTAATGATGGGCCACATGAAGCGCGGGACGAGGTATGGTACAGGTGTGCTGGTCTAGCCACGGAGGTAATGATGGGCCACATGGTGCGTGGGATGAGGTATTGTACGGGTGTGCTGGTCTAGCCCCAGAGGTAATGATGGGCCACATGACGCGCGGGACGAGGTATGGTACAGGTGTGCTGGTCTAGCCACGGAGGTAATGATGGGCCACATGATGCGCGGGACGAGGTATGGTACGGGTGTGCTGGTCTAGCCCCAGAGGTAATGATGGGCCACATGATGCGCGGGACGAGGTATGGTACAGGTGTGCTGGTCTAGCCCCAGAGGTAATGATGGGCCACATGATGCACTGGACAAGATATGGTACAGGTGTGCTGGTCTAGCCCCAGAGGTAATGATGGGCCACATGGTGCGTGGGATGAGGTATTGTACGGGTGTGCTGGTCTAGCCCCAGAGGTAATGATGGACCACATGGTGTGCGGGATGAGGTATTGTACGGGTGTGCTGGTCTAGCTCTGAAGGGAATGGGTAATTTGGTGTGCAGGCCTTGGTAATTGTGTGCAGGCCAGGTATGGTACGGGTGTGCTGGTCTAGCCCCCGAGGTATGTGGAACCATCTGGTGCATGTGATTGATGCCAGGACTGGAGTACTGAGGATGGAGTATCTCTTGACGTGGCAGGAGAACACTGTACAGGCGATAAGCAAGGTTGGTAAAGCGCACATTGATGTTAATGAGGCGCATGGATCCCATTCACTTCAAAGAGTCGGCTTAGATTTAGTACAAGTACTGGCTTGGCGGGCTTTACGATTAATCCAGAAGGGTTCGGGTTCCAGAATGCCTAAGGATTAGTGTCCCAGTTTAAGAATGCACTACAATGGTGCGCTTAGGTAAAATGACAGATAAATACGGATGTCCCGAGGATGGGACTCGTGATTGGACATCCTGATTAGTATTAAACAGTAGCCAAGGCTGAGCACCGTGTTCTCCTTCCACCATATCAGTGCTAGGTTAAGTCAATAAACCAAGTTAATTGCCAACAAGTCGGTGATGTGTCTTTTATTACATAGCATAAGTACTAAGGTTAAGTTAAAGGTTTATAGTTATGTTATCAACCTAAGCAGTTTATATATGAAACCCCTCTTCATACTGTAGTTCTACAAGTCAGTCACATTACCTTTAGTTCCTGCTCCTAATATAGTACCTCTGCCACCCAGCAAGAAGAGTAGTAACAGGGGAATGGTCCAGGAATCTATAATCTGACCTGTTGGGCACAGTTAGAAACAGCAGATACAGGGATTTAGTAAAATGTCTCTATAACAGGGGATTTTAGTGCACCCATCTCTATAGTATGAACAACAGCAGAGGCTACATTCATGTGTGATGTCATACAATACTGTGAATGGATTAGGCTGATAGAAGCTGCATTCATATATGAAGTTATACAATACAGTACAAAGAATAGACTGATATCCCTTTTTACTGGGGACCAAAAATGTAACCTTCTAACGAGGGAAGAATATTTTATACACACTCTGGGCCTGAGTCATGTTCGGACGAAACTTGAACTCAAGTTACGTTTTAATAAAGAGCGCGGAACTTTTGCGTGGTTCCGACTATATTCAAACCTAAGTGTATCCCAAGATATTTTTCAATTTGAACCTGGGTGCTCTGCTTAAACGTTACATGCCGTATGTAGACAGAAAGAACAGAATGCACAAGCGTCTTTTCAATAAAATCAGAACTCATGAAAAATTGAAATTATAAAATAAATGAACAACTTTTAATAGTAAAACCATTAATAAAAAATATGGATTTTAAATTATTTTTTACATTTAATACATAAATCAGGATGCTAAAGGTCGCTGCCAGTAAAGCACCATACACAGTTTTCTTGACAGATCCAAAGACAAACATGTAAAACTAAACTACCCAATAGGGTGACAAAGTAATCCCATCCTGCCACAAAACATATCAAATAATATAAATATATGTAACTCCAATATTTTTTATTATTAAGTAAACCTAATAGACCCCTTTGCCTTTGTTTCTAACATTAGTCATGTAAAGTCCTTGATATTTAGTTGTTTTAGAGAATTGTACTAAAATTGATTTTGTTTATAATTAACAGTATATTCATCTATGTTGTGTATAAATACAATTGTTTATGTATCCTCCTATTATACCATTCAAAAATATAATTAAAGGTCAAAATACAAATATATTAATGAATTTCAACAGAAGTCAATAATTGTTGATCATAAGTGCCAATGACAGAAGCATATACACTATATAAATGCTCTATTGAACGGCAGCATCTATGAATCCACTTAGACTGTATGCACTGTTTTAGGCAGCAAGATCCATACAAAATGCAAGTTATTTTTTTACTTTTTTGTCCAACTATGAAAAATGCACATTTTAGACTTGCCCTGTAACAAGGAGGCTTACAGAGCATAAGCCGGAGGCACGCACGGGTACCTTACCGAGCATGTGCCGGAGGCTTACCGAGCATACGCCGGAGGCTCACCGAGCATGCACCTAAAGCACGCGCCGGAGGCTTACTGAGCATGAGCCGGAGGCATACCGAGCATGAGCCGAAGGCACGCGCCGGAGGCTTACCGAAGAAACAGAGGTTTTTTAAATAAGGGTGCACTTGATACTATGTTAATGAACTTAAAACGTGACATTTATTACTATGCATTAAAATAATTCTTGTAATTCAGTTGTCCTGCATTTTATTTAAAAAAAATGGCAAAAATAAAACATAGATTTTGTTGATTGTGTGGATATAAAGGGCATTAAGAATGGCCGGGCACTAATTACAATGAAAGATCTGGGGGTAAATGTATTAATCTGCGGTTTTGTCAACTCGCGAGAGTTCGGCGAGATGACAGCTTAAATTTAAAGCGGCGCTGCCTTGTAAAGGGACCGGAGATTAATACATTTACCCCCTGATGTTGTTTGAAGTTCAGTTATAGAGCCACTGAATGGTTAATACCCTAGGGATTAGTAAATTCTCGTGGACTATGTTATAATAAACTGTGACAGTGACATACTGAATGTCTAGAAGATTAAATACTGATTAAATTAGGGAATTGCAGAGTCAGAAATGGAAATATAAAATATATAAATGTGCAATATTTACACAGAGTGGAAACTATCCCTCAATAGTTGACTTGGATTACATAGAGTAACATTTCGATCACTGAATACCTGTGACTCAGTTGACAGAAATATATCAATATCTGATTCCAGGATAATATATAGCTGTAATAATTTATATAGGAAAGTAATAAGCAGACACGAGTCTTGCCAATAGCAAAGAAAAATAGTTTATTGTGACATAGCCCTAGGAGAATTTACTAATCCCTAGAGTATTAACAGAACAGAGGGTTATCAATGTGAGAATAATTTTGTAAACGGACATTTTTTAATGCACTTTATTTCCACACTATTAACACAAGCTAGATTTTTGTTTTGCTATGTTAAAATAAAATGTAGGACCATTGAGTCACAAGAATTATTTTAATGCATAATAATAAACTTCAAGATTTTAATACAATAACATCCACATTTTCGGGTCTCAAGTGCACCCCTATTTATTAATCCTCTGTTTCTTTTTCTTTTTTTTTGTGGATCAATTGTCAAGTGGGTTCAGGGCTAGCACCCCCATGTATTATTATAGCATTAAATTATATTAAATGATGATGTTGCAATAATGAGATGACCATACAAAGATAAGTTACTAAATATCCAGACAGGAAATCCTCTCCTCCCCCTGATTGGATGATATAGGCCCACTAACTACTTTAATCCATTGGTACCTGGCGGATCCATTATGCGGTAAGTGCACTTACCCATATGTATCAAACTCCTATTTCCCTGCAGATTGTAAGCTTGCAAGTAGCACCCTCTAACTGCTTTGTCTATCTGTTAATACCCAGTTTTGTGTTATTACTATGTCCATGGGCGTATGCACGCAAAAAAAAAAAAAGCCAGAGAGCTGCTGCGCATGCGCGGGCTCCGTTTCGGCAGCACTGTACTATACAGCAGCCACAGCGCTGCCAAAGAAATGTCCGCGGCGGTGCTGTATACAATACAGCACCGTCGCGGACGCTTCTTTGACAGCGCCGCGGCTGCTATATAGTACAGTGCCGCTATGTAGGGGCACTTCTTTAGCGGATGGGGGGGGAGGGCTTCTGGAGACCCAGAAACCCCCCCTGCGTGCGCCACTGATGTCTGTCCCCAATTTTAAAACATTACAGAGTACGCTGGTGACATATAAATATAGGTTTAATTGTATTAGAGTACAATACTAGAAGTATTAATATATTAAGAGTAACTGTACTAAGTAGTGTTATTAATGTCTTTAATATATTGGAATTAACTGTACAGAAGAGGTAATGACGAAGATAAACTGTAGAGGAAACTACACTACTAGATTAATACTATTCATGCAATTTGATACGGAGTGGAGTTAAATCCGCCAATTCTCAAATTTAAACCTGATAAAATAATGAAACAGTGGTTTCTTTATTTATTTATTTCTCCTCTTTTTTCGGCATCAGCGGAACCCTTCCACTCAGCAGATGGCCTAGAGCGGTGTTGGCTAACCTGTGACACTCCAGGTGTTGTGAAACTATAAGTCCCTGCATGCTTTGCCAATATATAGCAGATTATTGCTGAAAGGGTATGCTGGGACTTGTAGTTTCACAACACCTTGAGTGTCACAGGTTAGCCAACACTGGCCTAGAGGAACAAGATTCACTACACAAGATTGGTTGGGACAAAAGCAAGGCTTACCTTGTACACAGTAGAGGAACATGAGGCTTACCTTGTACACAGTTGAGGAACACATGAGGCTTACCTTGTACACAGTTGAGGAACACATGAGGCTTACCTTGTACACAATAGAGGAACACATGAGGCTTTCCTTGTACACAATAGAGGAACACATGAGGCTTACCTTGTACACAGTAGAGGAACACATGAGGCTTTCCTTGTACACAATAGAGGAACACATGAGGCTTACCTTGTACACAGTAGAGGAACACGAGGCTTACCTTGTACACAATAGAGGAACACATGAGGCTTACCTTGTACACAATAGAGTAACACTTGAGGCTTACCTTGTCTCCATGTTTTCAGCACAGCATGAGGACTCATCCTACACATAAGTCAGCGTGTTGGTAGAGAGAACCCAACTGTGGTGACATCACAAAACATAACTGGTCAGCAGATGTTCCGAGAGGACGTTTGAGAATTCTATGGTTGGTCCTGTATGTCTTTTTCATTGGAAGGTTTTCAGGGTGTGGGACACTCCTTTACTCCTTTATATCACCATCAATAATGATGATTTGGAGAATTGATGCTGCTGAGGGCGAAGAACCTACAGGAACCTGGGTTCAGAACTCGCTTAGTGTCCTAAATATATGAGTATGATCGTTATGTTTGGTCCTGTGAAGTGCCCAGATTTGTATCGTTTTGGTACTTCAGGTGGAGTCCGGTGTATGGGAATCTCATTGCTATACACGAGAGTGAATTACACGGTCAATGTTATGATATATTCCTAGCAGGCCAGACGTTAAGGATTTCTCTGTGCCAGTATCTTTGCGGTCCGGAAGACCAATCCATGGTTTCAGAGCCTGCTTACATTTTCTTCACTGTTTTGGTTTTTAATTTGTAATGTTTCAGACATGTCCAAACAAATGGAGAGCTAGGTCTTGATTTTGGTAGCATACTGTAATATCTATCTATAATTGGATAAAAACTGTAAAAGCGTCATTGTGACCTGCGCCCCCTGTTGTAATTGGCTAATACTGGGTGATGTAATTTAGGAGGCGGGGCCAATGACCCTGACCCCGGTATTGATTTCTAAGGCTGTATGCCATATTGGAGGAAATTTGTTTTTGTAACGTTTGAAGAAAGGTAATCCCATGCTAATTAAAACTTTCTTCTGTGATAAAATGTATAGTGACTGCACTCTTATTTGGCAAAAAACTTTATTGTTTTTTGCTAAATAAGAGCACAGTAACTATACATTGTATGTTGATTCTTTCAATAACTGATATTACCAGTATGTCATGTGACAGCAGCAGCCATTTGGAATATCATACCCAGAGCGTATACGGGCATTGTGCCTGAAGGTAGTATAGAGTGGGGTTTTGAATTGTTTGCCCCACTGCATCCCACATTCTTAATTTACATCTGTGAGTGATCAATCTTTTTAACCTGGATACACAGCAGGGGGTAGTTACTTTCTAGCCTGTGTATAGTGTCCTGTTAAAAAGATAGGGGACTATTTGAATGTTACAGCAAGGAATTTGGAAAATCACAGATTGATGCAAATTTTTTTAAGTTTAAATTGTGTTAAATCCAAGTTTAGATAATATTGCATCTTGAGTGTAATCATCTGATGTAATATCTCAGGCTTTGCAGTGCCTGCTAGGAAGGGAGCTGGTTTACCCCTGCCAACATGTGTCTCTGAAACAGTATATAAAGAGCTGTATTTTGTATTTTAACTGTAGTATTCCATCTGTACTTCTGGATGATCACGAATACCTCTAACTAGTGTGTAAAGGTCCTTATCAGGGCCCTTCAGCAATAGACATCACTGCTTGAAGATTCTGCCTGACGCCTATTGCCTGCTGTATCTTGTGACCAACAAAAAGAGCTTACACTCTAATCCGTTCCCTGGCTGTCATGTGTCAAACCCAGCATTTCTGTGTCAACACTCTGCCCGTTACCCAGCAGCTCTGATCCACAGTAAACGGTCAGGAGGTACAAGCCACCCTACAGCAAAGTGAGGCGCTGCAGCAGCTGTACCAGCTACTCAGAAGCAGTCTCAGCCAAATCCTCCTACAACTATTGCGCAGTTGACATTCGCAAGTCAGCATGTGTCTGGTGGCAGGAGTGGCCAGTCACAGTCGGTTACCGACGGTGAGAAAGCGATCCGGATGTGCAACGTCCCTTTTCACCCTATCCCCATCAACCGGGTGGCAAAGTAAGCTCATCCGGTCATATAGTATAAAGGAGCAGGGTCCTCAGCAGCACAGAATAGTGAGGCGAGTCTACTATTAAGCTGTTGAGAATATTTTTAGTGTTCAATAACTCTCTGTATAAAACAAAGTTGATATAAGGCCTTACTTCTGTCTATATGTTCATAACCAGTTTTGCTTTATTACTGCAATTTTTTCCCTTTTTTAAAGTGCCAGTCCATAAATAAATGTTCATACATCCCACTTGAACTTCAAGTTACCTAGGCAGAGATGATCAAGAGTGTGAGGAGACTGTGCACCGCTAATCTCCTAGCCATAGATACGACTCCTCTAAAGACCAGCATTTCCATGTAGTGGTCCTGCCTCTTTAATACACAGTAATGTGCTACATGTTATAACACATTATACTGAAACCTAGCACATTACAGTGTATGCAATCTCTGAGCGTGCAGAAAGGAGGACAGCCGTGTGCCTGTTCCGCAAACTGCACAATCCGCGCTGGATTGCCATATAAAAAAAATAAAGTTGTTATAATGAAGGTCAGCAAGGGAACAGGAAACCGAGCCACGACAAGTGGACTCAGTGATCTCTCCCCCGTCACAGCCCGCCTGGTATATCATTTAATCATCTTCAAACACAAATGGAACAATATGGTAGATGGCTTAAACTTATTGTAAAACTAGGACAACCAGCCAAAGTCAGCAGTAAGTTGTTCATTTAAAATTAGATATTTTTATTTTACAATATTTTCTCCCCGGCCCCCAAGTCAATTTTTTTTTTCTTTATATTTAAGTTCGTAAACTTTATTTTTCCGCCTTCAATAGGATTTAACAAAAGGTTTTTCCTATTCTTATTCAGCTCATCGATAAGTTCTTTGTGATCGTGCTTTACTGGTCCGTATAAAGGAGATCTTCAAGGCGCGATGCTTTGGGTATCAACGAGTCAAGGTGAAGAACAGAAGAAATTTAACCGGTTCACTGACCAGACGCTACCGTAAAAAGCACCGGCCGCGACTGGTTGAATATTGGGGTAAGGTTGCGCATCAGAACCATCCCGCTGTAAACTGTCAATGGGAGTAAGGAGGTGACCTATAACATCGTCCTGTACGGAGGGGCTGGAGGTCAGTTAAAGTTGAATTTGAAGTGGAAATTGCCCGAGCTGAAGGGGTTAAACTCAAACGGCCACTGCTGGTGGTGCCCGGATCCTTGCTGGTTTTCCGGATCCAGCGGATCTTCTCCGGCGTCCACTTTTTGGCGCATTTCTGAAAGGGAAACACAGAGGGGCTCAGAACACTCAGATAGTCCACATCTATTTACCAGATAATCAAACAGTGTTTCATGCTCCTAATAAACTACATAATGACTTGCATACCTGTTCCTGTTTAAACTGGTAGATGTACTTGAAAGCCACCCAGAATGGCAACCCCCCGTTATATGAAACAAAGCACCAATATACCTGGGTCTGTTAACACTTCCTTCGCTGCTGCAATATCAATGAACTTCTTTTCCGCCTCTTTCTTCTCCTCCTCTGACTGGAAGTTGTCTGGGTGCCACTGCTGTGCCAGCTTCCTGTACGCCTTGATCACTTCCTGTTTGTTGGCGTTCCTGCAAGAAAGCAGCATTCGCTAATACAAGCGAGCCGTGACCAAGAAACCGACATTCTCTATTTTACCCAGGCAAGTCTAGCTAGCGTTACCTCTTCACCCCAAGGATTTTGTAGTAATCTCGTTTCTGGGACTGTTTCAGCAGTTTCTGGGCCCTCTCCAGGCCTTCCTTTATTTCCTCATTCTCGCCGTCCAGTTCCTTCGCCTGCTGGAAATCCTCCACAGCTGTAAGAGTGTGGGGAGCCAGAGGAACGCAAACGTTAGATAAACGGAAAAAATGAGAGACAGGGAAACAGAGAAAGAGAGACCAAAGTAAAATAGAGAACAAAAAACAATAAAAATAACAAAAAAAAGAGTGAGGAAGAAAAAGACATAGGAAGAAACAGACTCAAAGAAGAAAGGAAAAAAAGAAGATTACAGCCATTAAACAACATGCAGAAGGAGAAAGAGAGCGAGCAAGCAAGCAGAGCAAGAGTGAGCCAGCTAGCAAGCAAAGAAAGAGTGCGAGAGCTCAAGCAAGCAAAGCAAGAGAGTGTGAGTGCAAAAAAAATGAGGGTAGAAAGGGTGAGAGGAAGGGAAAAAACAGAGTGGAATGAGAGTAAGGGAAAGGAATGGTGAGGGGGACGGGAGGAAGGAACAATGAGAGAAACAAAATCCACCTAACAGGTCACACAAACACATCTTAGTAAAGTTTTGCCAGTTACTTTCCCAGCTTCCCTTCTCTTCCAAACTTCATCTCATTTCCACAGTCACACTTCCGTAGCTCATTCTGCGCTCACACTGGATCTCTGTTAGCAACCTCAGAGGTGCAACGCAAAACACTCCTCAGTATTGCGACTAGATTTCCGCCAAAAGGCATTGGTTTATGGAGTAAGACTATTGTCGTTTACACCACCAAGTGTCCACAAAACATACACAGGACATAACAGTAAATTATCAACCCAGTAGAGCATAGGACAAAACAGGACATGGCATACTGAGCAATACACATAGAGTGTAGTAGATTTACAGTCCACTAGTGCTAAGGAGGCAGAAGTGGAGGGCAGGATACTAAGAAGCAAAAAATAAAAGAGTGGAAGGGGGAGAGAACTAAGGCATGCAAGGGAAAGGATAGAAAAATGAAGCAAGCTTTACCTGTGGCCTAGAGTGTGGGCGCAACTAACAGGATTAAAGCCAGAGAGGAGGGAAGACAAGGAAGAAGATAAGACTAAGGACAGATGGGAAAAGTAACAAAAGGAGGAGAACATGAGGATAAGAGGGCCCTGCTCGCATGAGCTTACAATCTAGAAGGGAAGGATAGACTAACAAGAGACACAAAGGAAGGAGTAATGATAAGTGAAGTAGAGGTCAGGGGGATGAAAAGAGCAGGTGGTGAGATGAATAGGAGGAAAGAGAAGGAGGGTGAGGAGAACTAAGACTGGTGAAGAGGGATCATGAAGGGGTAATTAGTGAAGTGGAAGGGGGTGGGATGGTCAGAAAAAGGGTAGGCTTCCCTGAACAGGTGGGTTTTAATGGAGCGTTTGAAGATGTGAGTGAGGGAGATCATTCCAAGGAAAGGGGCAGAACGGGAGAGTCCTGAATGCAGAAATGAGACAAGGTAACCAGATGGGAGGACAGGCGGTGGTCATTAGTTGACAGAAAGGGGAGGGAGTACGAATGGACATAAGGTCGGAGACGTAAGGTGCAGTGGAGTTAGAGAAGGCTTTGTAGGTGAGGGTGAGGAGTTTGAAGAGGATTCTGTAGGGGAGGGGGAGTCAGTGCAGTGCTTGTCATAGAGGGGAGGCAGATGTAGTCCAGTGGGAGAGGAAGATAAGTTGGGCTGCAGCGTTGAGTATGGACTGAAGAGGAGCGAGACGGTTGCGGGGGAGGCCAGTAAGGATGAGGTTGTAGTAATTAAGGTGGGAAATAATCAAGGCGTGGATGAGAGTTTTGGTGACATCTATGGAGTGGAAGGGTCTGATATGAGCTATATTGTGGAGGTGAAAGTGACAGGGTTGGGTGAGGGATTGGATGTGGAGGGGAGGGGGGCGAACGACAGGGAGGCTTTGAGGATGACACCCAGGCATTATACTAGTGGCAGAGAGGAGATGATGGTATTATCAGTGGCGATAGAAAGGGAGACTCTAGAGGGAGGGAAAACAAGAAGTTCAGATTTTGGCATGTTGAGTTTAAGAAATCAATGGGACATCCAAGAGAAGATGGCAGAGAGGAAGCAGGACACTTTAGATATGACGGAAGGGGAGAGGTCAAGAGAAGAGAGGTAGATTTGGGTGTTATCGGCATGTAGAGGATGGCGGTATTTGCAGAGGAAAAGAAGGTATTTGCACCGGCCGATGGTGGGAGTTTGGTGGAGGGAATAGGTGCGTGTAGAGATGATAAGCAGTGCGAAAATGAGATTTAATTTTGCGGGGCGACATAAGTAAAATAACAAAAAGGGCTGGACTGGTGGAGATCAGGGGGTAAATGTATTAAGCTCCGGGTTCTTCAACACCCACGAGTTCGGCGTCTAAATTTAAAGCGGCGCTGCCTTGTAAAGGGAAGCTTCCCTTTACAAGGTAGCGGCCGCTTTAAATTTAAACGCCGAAGACGCCGAACTCGCGGGTGTTGAAGAACCCGGAGCTTAATACATTTACCCCCAGGTGTCAGTCTATAGTTATAATGGGACACATCTCGGGCTTTCTAGGTACCCTCTGTCAACATGTGTGATACAAAGCTCCAAAACCTCAGAAAAAAGTGCCGCACGCAATAAAGACAACCCCGATGTCCCCTCACTCTCATGATTAGTTTAAGCCAAAGAGGCTAAACGTGATAATAAAGTGGCAGGAGGGTTGCCTGTTGATGTGACATTTACACCTATCTCTTCACACCCCCAGACGTCCTCTTAGTGTAACACCAAGGTTAGAAATAATCACAGCCAAACACATCCGGATAGATAGCACGCAGGGCCTGACCTTTCTCGTACTGCTCGTTCAGGATGTAGACCTCGGCTCTGTCCTTCAATGTAAGAGGATTCTGTGGGTCCCTCTGAAGAGCTTCTGTGCACACTTTAATAGCTGCCTCCGTGTGCTGACTCTGGGGAACACATAACACAGAGGTTAAGATTACTTCATACTCATAGACAGCCAATCCTGCCATTTTCTTTATTGTGTGCCAGAAGACAGTTATAAAAAGCTGACAAACTACAAAATACATGCAGGAAAATAAACCCATCTACATGATATGAATGATGCTCTTATTCTGTACAATCACAATTGTGAGGATTTTAATAGCATGTCCCAAAATGTGCAAAATCATTGCTCCACCCCATCTAGTGTTTTGTTCTTGCTTACTGGTGGGGTCAGATTGGCTCACCAGGGTATCGGAGATATTCCCAGTGGGCCCCACTGCTTGACTACCGAGGAGCGAGTCCCGGATTGGGCTACACTATACGACAGTATGGGGGCTACCAGGTCCTCCTCGGGTTAAATGCGACCACTCCAGGGGCCGACCAAGACTAACATTTCATTCATCTGGGGAAACCCTTTAGTTCCCTGCTTACTTCGTAGTCATCAATGTCCCTCAACGTGTGGAGGCTCTGACAGTACACTACGCACCTTGGACAAACAGTGACATATCCTCTCTTTAGCTCTTTTCCTGTAAATTTCAATATTTGGTTCCGTTCTTATGGCTGCTTCAAACTTTTCGACAGCGGCTTCAAACCTGCATCAGACACAGAGACTCACCATAGACAGCGGTTCAAACGTTAATGTTACAGAGCTTCATGTAGTCCGCGGAAACGGTCTTAGACACATTCACATATGCTGTGGGGGAATGACCCCTTGTCGGAAACAGCTAGTGAGAATCGAGTGTCATTGCGGTGGTTTGCAGTAATTTTGTATGAGGTTGTGTGATCAGCAAGTTTTAAACTGCACTGGGCGTGAATTAAATATTGGTATAATAATAAGTTGCCAGAGATCTTAAAACTGGACTACCAAGGGGAAAATACTTTCCAAATATGCCCGTTGGGGCCACAGCAAATGACTAGAGTTTGGGGGAGGGGGTCGCTCCTCTGTAGAGAAGGGGTCAGGGAGAGCTAAGCGACTCTGCTCTGTCGGGTCAGGGAGAGCTAAGCGACTCTGCTCTGTCGGGTCAGGGAGAGCTAAGCGACTCTGCTCTGTCGGGTCAGGGAGAGCTAAGCGACCCTGCTCTGTCGGGTCAGGGAGAGTGTGCAGATACCAACCTCTGATCTCTGACTAATTCTTCAGCAGACTCCAGATGTCGAGACAACTTCTTCACTTGTTTATAATGGGAGAAACAATGTTTATCATCCTGATCCAGCTTCAGGCACTCCCGAACATGGCTAAAATAAAACATAAAGACCACAATGATGAAAATACACTGAATCGGTGGACACATTCTTCAATATAGCTGTGGAAGCCCATGAGGAAAGTGTCCACAAAAGCCTTTTGCTGGCTCTTTAGAACATGCTTAGAATAGGCTCTCCTCATTTTCTGTAAAAGTACATGGTGTAATACAGATCCCTCTCACCTCAGGCTCTCCTTGTGATCCCCCATGGTGTAATACAGATCCCCCTCACCTCAGGCTCTCCTCGTGATCCCCCATGGTGTAATACAGATCCCCCTCACCTCAGGATCTCCTCGTGCTCCCCCATGGTGTAATACAGATCCCCCTCACCTCAGGATCTCCTCGTGCTCCCCCATGGTGTAATACAGATCCCCCTCACCTCAGGCTCTCCTCGTGCTCCCCCATGGTGTAATACAGATCCCCCTCACCTCAGGATCTCCTCGTGCTCCCCCATGGTGTAATACAGATCCCCCTCACCTCAGGCTCTCCTCGTGCTCCCCCATGGTGTAATACAGATCCCCCTCACCTCAGGATCTCCTCGTGCTCCCCCATGGTGTAATACAGATCCCCCTCACCTCAGGCTCTCCTCGTGCTCCCCCATGGTGTAATACAGATCCCCCTCACCTCAGGCTCTCCTTGTGCTCCCCCATGGTGTAATACAGATCCCCCTCACCTCAGGCTCTCCTCGTGCTCCCCCATGGTGTAATACAGATCCCCCTCACCTCAGGATCTCCTCGTGCTCCCCCATGGTGTAATACAGATCCCCCTCACCTCAGGCTCTCCTCGTGCTCCCCCATGGTGTAATACAGATCCCCCTCACCTCAGGCTCTCCTTGTGATCCCCTATGGTGTAATACAGATCCCCCTCACCTCAGGATCTCCTCGTGCTCCCCCATGGTGTAATACAGATCCCCCTCACCTCAGGCTCTCCTTGTGATCCCCTATGGTGTAATACAGATCCCCCTCACCTCAGGATCTCCTCGTGCTCCCCCATGGTGTAATACAGATCCTCCCTCACCTCAGGCGCTCCTCATAGTCCCCATGGTGTAATACAGATCCCCCTCACCTCAGGCTCTCCTCGTGATCCCCCATGGTGTAATACAGATCCCCCTCACCTCAGGATCTCCTCGTGCTCCCCCATGGTGTAATACAGATCCCCCTCACCTCAGGCTCTCCTCGTGCTCCCCCATGGTGTAATACAGATCCCCCTCACCTCAGGATCTCCTCGTGCTCCCCCATGGTGTAATACAGATCCCCCTCACCTCAGGCTCTCCTCGTGCTCCCCCATGGTGTAATACAGATCCCCCTCACCTCAGGCTCTCCTTGTGATCCCCTATGGTGTAATACAGATCCCCCTCACCTCAGGATCTCCTCGTGCTCCCCCATGGTGTAATACAGATCCCCCTCACCTCAGGCTCTCCTTGTGATCCCCTATGGTGTAATACAGATCCCCCTCACCTCAGGATCTCCTCGTGCTCCCCCATGGTGTAATACAGATCCTCCCTCACCTCAGGCGCTCCTCATAGTCCCCATGGTGTAATACAGATCCCCCTCACCTCAGGCTCTCCTTGTGATCCCCTATGGTGTAATACAGATCCCCCTCACCTCAGGATCTCCTCGTGCTCCCCAATGGTGTAATACAGATCCCCCTCACCTCAGGCTCTCCATGTGATCCCCTATGGTGTAATACAGATCCCCCTCACATCAGGCTCTCCTCGTGATCCCCCATGGTGTAATACAGATCCCCCTCACCTCAGGATCTCCTCGTGCTCCCCCATGGTGTAATACAGACCCCCCTCACCTCAGGCTCTCCTCGTGATCCCCCATGGTGTAATACAGATCCCCCTCACCTCAGGATCTCCTCGTGATCCCCCATGGTGTAATACAGATCCCCCTCCTCACCTCAGGCTCTCCTCATGATCCCTCATGGTGTAATACAGACCCCCCTCACCTCAGGCTCTCCTCGTGATCCCCCATGCTGTAGTAGAGCTGGCTTAGTTTCAGGAAGGCGGCTCTGTTGTCATTACGGAGCTTGGTTGTGGGCTTCAGGTCCTGGATGGCCTTGCTTAAATCTCCAACATGGAGGTAACACTCAGACCTCAGCTCCCGCACACTGGGATCCCAGGGGGAATACTAGAGATCCAAGAACAATATCTGACATTAGCCCTAATCCACAGACTAACACACTGACGTGTCAGACACTACAAGATACTGATAGCACACGGGACATCCAGCAGTCCCAGAAAGAGGCCGCCCATTCTTTACCTCAATCACTTTCTCCAGCCAGCTGATGGCTTCCACATAATCCTCTTTGTTATAGGCCGCCCACGCTCCCTCTCGACTGGCATCCAGCTCCTGCGCCCGCTCCAGTTGGTTCTTGGCTTCTTCATTGGTGGGACTGCTGTGCATCTGCGGGGTGGACAATTTGATGTCACTATGTCACAGGACAGACCACATTACAATGGATAGGATAGAGAACTGTGACTATGTTGTTTAATAGTGAATGTGATAGAATTCTGAGTCATGAGACCTCTAAGGGTTTTTTTTTTTGCTCCAGCAGCGGTAAAAAAAAATAAAAAAAAAATCACTCCGGGTTTTTAACTGCTATAGCGACCGTTTTTAGTTAACACAGCGTTAAAACTCGTGCAATTCATATGAAAAAGAGGGAACGCTGCCCCCGCGCATTAATCATTGGCGTTTGCGAGTTTTTAGGAGAGTGAAGGGGACTGTTTAAAGTGGTCATGTATAACACACAAAAAAGGACTGGCATACATTTTCATACATTAGATTGTATTACACAACCATTCTAGTTGACAATATCTACATTACAGTACTTAAGTACAGTACTACAGTTCTTTAGCATATTTTTTTATTTCACTATTTTTAACTATAGAAACATCTATACATGTCAAGACACGTTAGTACATACATATTTGTACCAAAAACATACATAATTAGTGATTTTTATTTATTTTCTTTTTTTCTTTCAATGTTTCACAAGAAAATCAACTTTTACACTTTATGCATTACTGATAAACGTAGTTTATCTTTTTTTTTTTTGTATTACATGATTTCAAAAAGTTTTCTTGTTTTTTTTTTATTTTTAGCAAACCCCAAAGAGGTGCGAGTTAAAACAGCATATTTTCCTGTTTAACGCACCGCGTTAAAAAACAATTGAATAGCTTTTAACGAGACGGGTTCTCACCCACCCTATACTTTCAATAGACCTTCTACTGGAGCGCGAGAGGACCGTTTCATGAAAAAAACGAAGCGTTAAAAATGTAATTGAATCGCGGGTAAAGTTAGCCCGCTCGAATATGACAAAAAAATGCGTTAAAATGGATTAACACGGTGTTAAAAAAAAAATCTCCCGGTCAACTGAATTCCCCCCTATGAGACAGAGCGAGAGAGCGCGGGAGCGGAAGTCGGAGAGCACAGAAGGAAGAGAGAGAGTGCAAGTAAGAGCTCAGATATAAATAGAAACAATAGAAGTGGTGTTTATATACACCTGTAAATAATAACTGTATAAACAGTGACTACTGATGTCATTGCTTCACTGAACATTAGGAAAACTTGTGTATTATAAAAAATAATGTAACCCCTGCTGTCAATTATTACAGATATTAGAAGTCACATCAGGTTTCTGTGATCTGAATGTAAGCAGTCAGCTTACTTAGGATTAATAATATGGTGGTTTACACCCACAGTTATTGGGCCCCTTTAAAAAGGCAGCCAATCATTTCACTAGGAGCCGATGACATCACAGAGACATAAAGCGTCACCGTATCCCACCAGGACGGACTCACCACAGCTCGGAAATCCTCACTGGCCTCCTGCGTGTCCCCCTGTTTGAGCAGTATGTTCCCCCTTTGGAGCCTGGCCTGGAGAAAACAAACATTCAGGTGAGCCACATCGTCACAGACATTATGAGTCGATTACAGAGAAACCGATACACCGAAACCCGCTCCATCAGAACATCCCCCAACTTGTCCAGCTTCAAACGGGCCTCAAAAACCCACCTCTTCCTCAAAGCCTTCCAGTCCTCCACCTAACTGACCTCCTTCCAGCCTCCCACCTACCGCCCTCCCTATCCTGCCCTCCTCCTGCCTCCCTCCTCTTAATTCTCCTCTCCCCCTCTGCGTTCTCCCCCTTTCCTCCTCCCACCCTTGTGTCTCTGTCCGTCCTACCCTCCCCTTAGATTGTACGCTCCTTTGAGCAGGGCCTCCTCTCCTCCTGTTCTCCACCACCATAACTCTGCTCTCCAGCTCCTTGTCTCCTCCGTGAGGTCCTCCTGCCCCTCTAGCTTCACCGCTGGGGGCTCTCACCTTTCATCTAGCTGTACTTTGAGCTTCTGAGTTACTGTGCTTTTTGTTAACTGCACCGTGCTGTCTCACCCTGTATCGCGTTTCTGTATGTCCCTGTACGGCGCCACGGACACCTAGTGGCGCCTTATAAATAAAAATTAATAATAATAATAATAATAATAATCGATAGCAGAAACACTGCTGCTTCAGGCTTCCATTACACGTCCTTGTTTCTTGTAAGTGCTGCTCAGATATGAGGTAAGTAAGTAACCCATAATGTATAGATAGTGTCAGTGGAGGAGAGTCATAGTTCAATAAAATTAAGAAAAGGTAAAGCAAAGTAATAATGGAGTGATTTACTCTATGTGTAAGAGTGGGACAGTAAGGGGACTCCAACCCTACGGCATCTGTCTCAACAGCCAACTTATAGATCTCCATCACATGTTGATCAGGACTAGTGTGATTTGAAGGCAATTAGGTCTAAAACTGTCCTTCAATCCCCGGTCTGCTTGCCTGGTGGGGTTCTGGTCTATACCGAGAGGACAGTGACTGATATAAAGGGAAGATGGATATGGCTAGATATTCATACTGATATATCCATGGCCTGTCCTACGGTGGTGGTATGTGCCTTGTTAGGACTTTTATAACCTGAGCTGCGGACAATTACTCATCATCCTAGCCCCAAAGACCGGTGCCATGTTGCCTAAATACGATCTCGGAGCAGAAGTCTAAACTTCCATCAGTGTACAACTCCTTGCTGGAAGCAGCTGTGATGATTCCAGGGGGTACATGTATCAAGCTGAGAGTTTTCCCGGCGGGTTTGAATAACCAATCAGATTCTAGCTATCATTTATTTAGTACATTCTACAAAATGACAGCTAGAATCTGATTGGTTGATATAAGCAACACCTCCACTTTTCAAACTCGCCGGAAAACTCTCAGCTTGATACATTTACCCCCAGAAGTGGACAGTATGCTGTATGTAGGAGAGCAGTTGAAATGATTTGCTATATGCAACTGGTAAGCAGATGGGCAAAACAAAACAAGTAAAATGCATAAATAAAAGTACAGTAATAAAGCAGTTTACACCCTCAGCTAAAGTCAACGGCTTTCTCCCCCACAATGTGAAGCGTTTAACCTCCCCAATACCCCGCCCCTCGAGCGGGTTTTGGAAACTTACGGCCAGAAAGTCCGGCTTCAGAGCAATGGCTTTGCTGAGATCTGGAAGGGCTGATTTAAACTTCCCCATCGCCAGATAAACCGTTGCACGTTTGTAGTACGTCAGGTAATTTTCTGGGTCTCCATCTGCAATAAGAGGGATATAAGTAAGATATGCCCAGATATAGATATATTTCATAGCTCTTCCTCTAGTTATGCTGGCTGGAGAGATCAGTGTGGAAGGAAACGCTGCCCCCTGGTGTACAAAGCTTATCCTGCATGCTGGATGAACGGATCAGCCCTGCCCTCCAATCACACGCAGCCTTTCATACTGCTACGTCTCAATGTCATGGACGGGAGGCTGACAGACATAAGCACTAAAGAATATCAGGATACTGCAGCTGACACAATGGTCTCCGATACCCAGAATTATCATGCGATATTGTAATGGTGTTTAGGGAGATTTAGTCAGAAAGACCATAGAACATTAAATATTCCCCACAATGCACTGCGTTCCTCTGCTCAATGAGTGCCCGCCCCAAGTTTTTTTGCAGCTTCGCACTTGTGCTCAAAGTTCCACAGTAGTAGTAACAGCACACAGTATCTGGCAGGACATGCTTGCACTTGTAGTGCCACATCTATTCTATTAGTGCCCTTGTACAGGTCTTGAATCTAAACACAGAAATATGCGCTCTGTTATTTTAAAGCTTTACTTTGTTGAGATCCGACACGGATAGATCAGGTTTTTTTTTACCTAGGACATCATAAAATAGCTGCAAATATTTATACATGTTTATGTAACGCTGAATATTTAATACCTGCCCCTCATTCTGTATCTCAGGTTCTGTCACAGTTCAGCTGCATTTTTATAGGAGTGACTGACTTAGGGGCCGGATATGTCATCGTTATTAATACCAGGACGTACCACATGACTGGTTTTGCAGAATGCCCGAGGTTGTGAGCGTGAAGTGAGGAAGGAAATCCGCAGAATAAGTGATCTCCATCACGTGTCCTAGATTAGGATATCCTTAAAAATGTAAGTGTTGGTTTGCTGGTCCTTTTTATCTAAATACCACTCCTTCCTAAAGTGCCCCTCTGCTCCCTACTCCCTGGCTATGCAGGGCTTCAGTGAGAAGCTCTGCTGGAGAAACATCAGTCCCCACTCACAGCACTATGCGATCACAAGCCGGGTTCTGGTTATGAGAGAGAAACTAGGGGCCCCGTGAAAGAGTGCTGCACGAAATAGCCCCCACGAGGGGGTTCCCGAAACCGTATAGAAGCATGAGGCTGTATAACAGGTGCTTTTATACAGGGTGACTTCTAATATCCATATAATTTAAAGTGAAGGGTGGGTGCATTACTCCTTATAATACACAAGATATGGCTATTTACAGGAGTTTATAAATATATTAACAGCACTTCTGCATTATACCTATATTGTTGTGGACTGTGCCGTATATAAACCTTTACTCACCCACAGCCGAGTGATAGTGAGAGAGGGCTTCGGCCAACTGTCCCGCAGCCAGGAGCTTCCGGCCCATCTCCAGATGGTTCTCTATCTCTGCCTGGCTGGCGGCCAGAGATCCTGCCCGGTAAACACACACATTAGAGACACATTTACCAGATGTTATCCATAAACAGTCATCCTACAAATAATCAGAGTTTGGTACAGTTTGTTCACCCGTTTTTTCCATGATATTATGACCTCTAGGGGCGCTCTTCTTTTGGAGCCTACGACTGCTATTCCAAGTGGACCGGCCAACTAGACACGGTGTAGGCAGTCATTCGGAGGGCCGGACCAATGTCCAGCCTATCAATTCGCTAGTAATCAGTGACATCACTGAGATCACTCTCCAGGTAACATACGTCTAGAAGAAAAATCACTCCCAACTACCAGGACTCCATTAGATTACAGGTTCAGTCATTGCTTCTACTTTTCTGAACCCTGATCATATCTATTAAATACAGACACCACTTAGTTCAAGACCTGACACCTCTAGGAAGTCTTCAGTTTCTCCCTGAACGATCCCCTAAATGGAACTACAACCTCATTTAATCAGAGTTACTGTAAACCAAGCAATTCCCTGCAAAAATGTAGCATTATAAAAACCAAGCCAATCTGACACATGAAGTCTTTAAGAACACAAAAACAGAACATTGCTAAATGAAGTTTAATGTAACAAAAGTCACATTGCTTATTGAATAAAAATGGCAAGCACAAATTGATATATAGAAAAATATAATGCTAAACAGTTTCTTTAAAATAAAACACAGAAACAAAAGAATTATACTCATGTATTTTTCATACAATTTGCCGTCTGGGAAAAGGCTGGAGAGTGCACAGTTCCAAGTAGCAGACTGACCCCCTCAAAATTAATCATTTCGGAAATCATTCACTACTTTCAAACGTTCTTCCTTGCCCAAACCCCCCTCCTCTGTGACATCATGGCACGAGGTGTGCTGGTATGCTAACCTGTTTTACAACTGTTTTATTGTCCTTTTCTACAAGAACAGTTCCTATAATGATTTCTACACATGTATTAAAGCTCTCTTCTGAAACATAGCAGATATATAGCATTAAGTCCACTAAACATGGTATGATTTTTAGCACATATGCATGATACCTAATTACATTATATTGATTCCATTGGGAGAAACATTAATCCTATAGCTTCCTTATGGGGGCCTGTATATGTCATGGACACATTACCTGGCAAGTTCCAGTGGTTCAAATTGATACAGAGGTCTTCTCTAATATGGACTATGGAAAGTATTGCTTTGATTCACTATGCTTCCATAAGGACTATACACTAAGCTTAAACGGACTCAAAAATACTCCTGTCTAATCAGTCATCTGTCTGTACTAAACAAACCTCAAAGACTATGTCCTATCAGAAGAGTTGGTGAAACAGACCTAAATATATTGTAATTCTCTCAGAAACAGTGCGTACAATATACTAACAGCGATAGACGCTCTGGAAGGATGGTTTATGTCTACTTGGATGCATTTTATGAACAAGGACACAGCCTAGAGACCAGGCAGCAGAGTACATGGCGTAGGGGCTCACCATCTAGATGCAGATCCAGGATCACACATAGGAGGGAGAGAGAGGAGAGGACCCCTCCTACACCCCGTCTCTCTCTCTCCATGCCTGCGTGGCACTCTCGTTCCGGGTGTCTACGTCCTCTCTATGGTGCACCTGTCAGTAGACAGAATGTTTTACAATCATTTACATTTATATATTACAGAAGATTGATTGTACAGAGGCCTAACTCCACCAGAGACTGAATGTAATCTTGAGTGGAGTCTAAATATTGAATCAATAACACTGAATATAGATAAGGGATCCAGTGTGCCTTCTGACCCAGAGGTAAACCCAGTAAGAGGTCAGCAAGGCTCATCTCACTCTTGCCGAGGCAGGACAGCCAGACTGTTGTCAATGCCCCTCCTCCATAAACATTCCACTTGCATGAAAATATAAAGAGGAAGAGCCTGACAATTCCATTGCCTGTCTGACCAACTCGATCGTAAGCAGCGAGGAGAATGTCATTAGACTGTTACAGATATCAGCAGAAACCCTGGACCGCAGGTAAGTAGTCGTTAGTCAAGCAAAGAATATTTTCAACAGATGTTCAGCAATGATTTACTTAGTAAAATAATGCCGATTCAAATGAAAAAAAAAAAAACAATTTCTAAACAACAGTTCAAAGAATCTCTTGCTCCTTCCAAGATCTGACCACAACATTTGACCTACCTAGAAGAGCCAAAGTAAACAAAACAAACAGGAACGAGTGCAATATAGCATAGTAAATAGGACACCAGGGAATATCCTCATGCACATAAGCGCTTAGTTGGAATCAATGAATTCAACCTTCTCCAGCAATCATTGTATTATGTAAAACAGCTAATAACTTCTAGCAACCTAGAAATCAGGTAAACACCACTTCATAGAGTATTAATTCAAATCTCTCTAATATTAAAAGGATTTAAATTTCATACATTACTATGTACTCAAATGCTAACAGCTGGACAGGTACTGTGTAGAGCCCATCAGATTCCTTACATGAAATGATGAGAGCTGATGTCTATTCTATTTGATCCAGGAGACCTAGGTTTTATTCTTTAGGATATTAAAATTATTTCAAATTCTTACTCTGGGGGGAGGGGGGGGGTAGTTTTTAACAAATTTTTAGGTAATTTCAATAGGTATCTGCAGCCTTAGAGGAATCCAATTGTTACTAGAGAAGCTTGAATTCATTGATTTCAATAATGCACTCTTTATGCTTAAATATATTACCTGGTGCTACTATTACTACACAATGCGGGGCCTTTTCCGTTGTTTTCTTAAGAAATCTTTAGAATTGACATTTAATTTTATGAAGTGCACGCAAAACTACACAACTGCAATACCATATACAGACACACCCCACAGTCTATATACGCATCTCATCCTGCCCATATACAGACACCCAGACAGTACAGTCACACAGTCTATATATACACCTCATCCTGTCCATATACAGACACCCACAGACAGTATAGTCACAAAATAATTTATATATATATATATATATATATATATATATATATACATACATACATACATACACACACACCTCATACTGCCAATATACAGAGACACAGACTGATGGTACAGTCACACAGTCTATATATACACCTCATCCTGTCCATATACAGAGACACCCACTGACAGTACAGTCACACAGACTATATACGCACCTCAGTACTGTGTGTGTGTGTGTGTGTGTGTGTGTGTGTGTGTGTGTGTGTGTGTGTGTGTGTGTGTGTGTAAAATATATATATATATATATACACATACACACACACATGTGTGAGAATACATTGTATATATAGAGAATACAGTGTTCATGTATTTAGAGAGTACAGTGTATAGAGTACAATATACAGTACAATATGTATTCATATATAGTATAGGGTACAGCAGGTACAGATTGTGTATGTATATATATATATATATATATATATATATATATATATATATATACACACATAGATATATAGAGTTCAGTATATGTATGTATATAGAGAGTACAGTGCATAGAATACAATTTACAATACAGTATATATATATATATATATATATATATATATATATATATATATATATATATATATATATATGTATACAGGGAGGGAGAGCACAGTGTATAGAGTACAATATACTATACCTGCAGCTCCTCTGTCACATTATACTGTACATCCTCTGTACAGTGAGACACACCAGGACTTCCGCTTCCGGATGGCATGACTACGCATCTGCCAACCACTCACTATCTCCACACGGCAGCTTCCTGATTCTTATCGTGATCCAACCACAATCCTGCTTGAGATATCGTGGGGGCAGCTGATTGGTCAGTTACATAGTAACGCCTCCGCTACGGTGTGATTGGCTGGAGTGGATCTACGTGGAGAACAGCTACTGCATTCATATGAATAGGCCATCGCGTTCCAACAGCGGCCCCTAGAGGAGAGAGGGGAAATAATCATGTTACTACTGATATACAGAGTTTTGTGGTGTCCCTGCAGCCTCTTACCTGGTATGTACAGCAGGAAGGCTGCCTGTATCTGTCACACAAGGGAAGGCAACACAAGTTTGACAGCCATAGCTTGTCTAATGCTGGTATAGGGAATGGGCCGGATAAAAGCTCTGGAAGGCCAGGATATTCCTGACTTGGTGGAGTAGGGAGTGCTGATCCCTACCAAACATTGACATGGAGGCTCAGAGAAACATAACGCTCAACAATTAAAAATTGTACATCAGTACACGGTCACCGGGGGCTGGCGGTCGCTAGTTTAATTGTTACTTTTTTTGTCCTTTAAAATGTTCCTAATAAGAGGCTGAGTCCAGTCTCCCTCCCCAGAAATTTGCCAGGCAGCCCATGATAGCTACGCCCCATCCAAAAAAATGGGTCATGATACGTCACGTTAGAGGTCATGTCCAGTGCTTCTGGAGTGCTAGGCCGCCCCCCAATTCCCCTCCTCAAAAAATATCCGTGAATTGTCGCCGGTATCAGAAACCCCTGCCCATTGTGTAAGCCCAGGGCATGCTCACCCGGACACATTTCTCCAAACTTTCCATCAACGGGACAGCGGTGGGACTGGCCCCCTCCAATTGAGATTGTCCCACTGAAATTGGGACATTTGGCAGTTGTGCAGAAACAGTAATTCACTAAATAACCATACATCACAATCACACTGAGGAAATATATATATATATATATATATATATATATATATATATACAAATATATAATCATCACCATTTTTTTATATAGCGCCACTAATTCCGCAGCGCTGTACAGAGAACTCACTCACATCAGTCCCTGCCCCATTGGGGCTTACAGTCTAAATTCCATAACACACAGACAGACAGACTAGGGTCAATTTTGTTACCAGCCAATTAACCTACCAGTATGTGTTTGGAGTGTGGGAGGAAACCGGAGCACCCGGAGGAAACCCACACAAACACGGGGAGAACATACAAACTCCTCACAGACAAGGCCATGGTCGGGAATCGAACTCATGACCCCAGTGATGTAAGGCAGAAGTGCTAACCACTGAGCCACTGTATATATATATATATATATATATATATATATATATATATATATATATATATATATATATATATATATATATATATATATACATATTTATTTTAGTATTACCTGCCCATTTGTTCTCCTAGGGATGGATCATGGGCACTGAAGCAGGCTGGTTTGGGGGTCTTTGTTATCCTCATATTCTTCGGCTAAGCCATACCTCCCAATTGTCCAGATTCAAGGGGACTGTACCACAAGTCAACATCATCATTTATAAAGGCAGCACCACAGATTAGGCAGCAGAGTACAAACAGCAAAAATTACAACAGGTCAAAATACAAACAAGTAAGGTTCAAGAGAAGCAATAGTATCAGTAAAAATCAATACAAGATGAGACAATGGAAAAAGCAACTACTTTAGAAGACACTTTTAGAACAAAGGAAAACCTTTTAAAGAGGACGAGGAGGCAGAGGATAGGGAGGGCCTGAAATATTGGAGATTGGGGTGAGAAGGGACAGGGAATTCCTTAGGTAGGGAGCACCGCGGCTGAGCTCCTGAAGGCGGGAGTGTGAGGTGGTGATAGGGGAGGCGAAGGTCATTGACAAAACGGAGTGGGCGAGTATTATTATTTTTTATTTATAGGGCGCCACAAAATGTCTGCAGCGCTTTACAGGGACAAACAATAGGATAGTACAAGGTAAAACATCAGGGTACAATTAACAAACAACACTGTAACTCAGGCTCAAAACACAGGTAAAAAGAAAGCTGAAAGGGTGAGGTATATTCAGCACATACTGGAACCTGTGCCCAAGAGGGTGGGTGCATCTAACAGGTTACGGGCCACTGAAGGGTGCAGTGAAAAGCAAGAGAGGAGTCAGTGGGCAGAAGGCCCAAGACGGAGGTGGGCAGAGTAGTTGGAGAGAAAAGTTAAAAGTGGAGAAAACAGGAGTAAAGTGGGCCCTGCTCAAGGAGCTTACAATCTAAGGGGGGCAGACATACAGAAGATACAGTAGAGCAAGGGATATTGTTCCAATAGAGGGGACAGCGCGGGAGAAGTCTTGAATATGTGAATGAGAAGAGGTAATCAGAGGGGAGGAGAGGCGATCATCATTGGCCGATTGCAGTGGGCTGGACAGAGTGTGAATAGATATAGTGCCTGAGCCATTGAGGTAAGTAATAGGACTGGGAGGGGATGAGGGATTTAAAGAAGGACTGTTTAGCGAAGGAGAGGGCGGAACTGTAAAATAAGAGGACAAACGTGAAGTGGTGGAAATCAGGCAGGGAACGAGATTTTCTCCAGTGGCGGTACGAGAATGGCCTAGTTGGATAGACGGGAGGACAGAACAGGAGTTTCTAGGTTGCCTCGAGACTGGGTAGATTTGGGCGTGGGGAGGGGTGCAGGAGTCGAGGAGCGTGAGAATGAGAGGAGATAGTGAACAGATAGTGGGAAGGGAGAAATGGAGAAGTCAGAAAGATCACATTGGTGGGAGAAGACAAGGTCAAGGGAGTGACCAAGGCAGTGGGTAGGGGAAGAAGTCCATTGAGATAGGGAGGAAGAAAGGGCAAGCAGCTTGATGGAAGCAGGGTCGGTGGGGTTATCAATGGGGATATTGAAGTCGCCTACGATGGAGGAGAGGTGGTGGAGAAGCCATGCTGCAAAAATTATCAAGAGATAAGGAAGTGGGACCAGGGGGGCGGTAGATGACGGAACACAGAGATGGATGGGGTGGAAGAGACGGATAGAGTGGATTTCAAATAGGAGAAGAAGCGGGAGGGTTCAGGAGGAATGACTTGAAAGGTACAAGTGGGGGATAGGAGGATGCCCACCCCGCCGCCTGTATGAGTATGGGAGTATTTCTTCACAGGTTCGGAGATATAGGAGGGGAGGCATTATAGAGGTCCTTATAGGTGAGGGTGAGCAGCTGACTTGTATTCTAGAGGAAATGTAGAGCCAATGGAGGGCTTTGCAGAGAAGCACAGTGGGACAGAGTGTAATATGCAGGCCAAAGACAAAATAACGATAATCAAGGCGGGAGCTGATAAGAGCATCGGCGATGGTCTTGATGACATCCAGGGAGAGAAAAAAGTGAATCTTGGCAGTGTTGACTGGAAGCAACAGGATTGGGCGAGGGTCTGGATGTTGGGAGTGAAGTTCAGGGCTGAGTCAGTGATGACCGCCAGACAGCGTGCATGGGGAACAGGAGAGAGGGCAACACCATAAACCTTAAGGGAGACAGGAGAAGGGGCCGTGATATTGGGTGATATAAAGGCGATAAGCTAAGGTTGGCGGCTTGTGGTCATATATGGGGTGTATCATTTCAGACACTCTTCACTCCTCCTGCCGTCATTAGTTGCCCAGCGCTGGTTTGTTTTTTTAACGGTACAAAGACCTTTTAATCACAGTTTTAATATTGCTGCTTATAACTATATACACATATCTCTGGCAGCTTCTCTACTCTTTATCATAACTAGTGGCTCCTCATATTCATCACCAATTTAAAGGTTTATTTCTTTTTGTAGGGCACTAGATAAAAATGTTTAAAAAATGCTACACAATGGGCAGGATGGTGCCCTCAGGTCACCCGACACAGTATTGGTCATGATGTGATTACATGGATGAGCACCTAATTGTCCCTGGAAACTATTTTAAAAGATTGGCTTCTATTTAGCAAAAACATACAGCTTTTGTTTTTGTTTTATTTAACTGCAGCCTCCGTCTATGTTCATGACCTGTTGTCGTTGTGTGAGAGTAAATGTGTTTTTTCCATAGGAATCGATGATTTCTGTGAGCTTCAGTCTCTTCTGCCTTTAAACACAGAGAACGTGGAACAGATCATCAAAGTAATCTGGAAAATTCTGATAAGTTAGGTCACATCTCTGTTCCTCCTAAACCAGGTTCAATCCAACCATGCCACAACACGCCTTCTCAGAGAGGCCTTACCCATTTTGCCTCAAAAAAATCAGGAGTATGACAAATCAATCAGAACTGGTATAGGCCATGGTGTGAATTTTATCCACAACTAATCCCAAAAATGAAAATGTTATTAGTCACAACTTGCAGGAATCCCTTGAGATTTGCCAAATGTTAATGGTGATTCTACTTGGAATTTAACCTCAGATCTCCGCACTTCTGTTTATCTTCCTTAGACTTCCTTAGATATTGTAAAAGGGGCTTTGGTTTCCCTCTCTCCCATCTCTTCTGTTTTGTGTTTATTGTTCTGCATTGTGAACGTGAGTGAGGACAGACACATTTTCTGACAATACCCTCGCCTCCGGCTTGTTCCTGGCTCTTTATTGAGCTGCACTTTTTTCTTTGTCCTCATCTGTGGCTTTTACCCCTTCACAATGTCATGGCACCGATACATTTATGGGTACAAATAAACCACAGACCCTGATATACATCTCATGGGGAGTCATCAGATGTGGAACAGAACCGATGGTAGATGTGCTGAGTGTCTGAACCTTTCAGATTTGGTTATACATGTCTGTGTGCTATCACCATATTGTAAACTCTCATGAGGTAGATCCGTCCTGCACATTGTTTTCATGTCTCAACTTTTTTTTGTTTACAGTTTATGTTCCTGTTTTACATACTGCCTTGTTTTTGGATATAACAGCAACTGTCTGGACAACAGTTGTAACTGCCAGCATTTGGCCAACCTTCATCATAGTTAAACCGTGTAAGAATCATGTGTTGATGGGGGGACATGGAAGTGAGGAGGAATATAATGCTATTTCGGGCTAACTGAATGGTCCCCTCTAGGTCAGGACTGTTCATGCATATGATGGGATGGTCCGCACATATGTATATGTTTTAAGTAAACCGTAACCCATTCTAATTACGATATAGTACATTATAGTCAAAATAACGGGTACTTAATAGAAGGGACACAAAGTTATTCTCTGGATCACTGACAGGCAAGTGACAGAACTGGGTTTCCATAATGAAAAGCACCTCTACAAGGGTAATCTGCGGAGCCTTCCCGAAAAAATATTTTGAGCACTGCTAGTATACGAGGATGTTTTTTCCCCATGAGCATCATTGGATTTTAAGAAATGTCAATCATATTAAGAACTGAAATTTTTGTTTTAGGTGGAATTAGGTGATGTAGGTTACATAGGAAACTTATCTTTGCTCCCCCGATTTTCCGAGTTTCCCAGACCCACAAATCTTCTCATCAGAGAGAAGCTCTCATGTTTGGGCTGTTAGGTGTGTTGTGGGTTTGGCCGACTAACATTAAAATTAGAAACACACATAGGGGAAATTACTGTATATACACAGTACAGAGGTAACTGTTGAAAAAAAAGTCTGCATGAGGCATAATTGTCTTACATAGACCCTTAATCCTGGAGACTATTGTGGAAACAGACCCCAAATCTTTATGGCTAGTGTAGAAAGCTGACCCCAAATTCTTGTGGCTAGTATGGAAAGCAGACCCCCAATCCCGATGACCAGTGTGGAACGCAGACCTCCAATCTTGGAGGCCAGTTTGGAAAGCAGACCCGCAATACTAGTAGCTACTGTGGAATGCAGACCCCGATCCTGCTGACTTGTGTGCAAAGCCGACCTCCAATCCCTGGTTAGTGTGACAAGCAGACTACCAATCATGTTGGCCAGTGGGGTATGCAGTCCTCCAATCCTGTTCGCCATTGTGGAAACCAGGCCTCCAATTATGGTCCTTATTATGGAAGGCATGTCCCAAATTCTTGTGGCTACTATGGTTAGCAGACACCCCCCCCCCCCCCAATCCTTGTGGCCAGTGTGTAAAGCAAACTCAAATTCCTGTTGGCCAGTGTTTAAAGCAGTTGTCCAATCCCAGAGACCAGTATGGAAAGCAGACCACCAATCCCGGAGGCCAATGTGGAAAGTAGACCCCCAATCCTGGTAGCCGGTGTGGAAAGCAGACTCCTGACCCTGATAGCCAGGGTGGAAAGCAGACACCTGATGCTGATAGCCAGGGTGGAATTCAGATTTCTGACGCTGATAGCCAGGGTGGAAAGCAGACCCCTGACGCTGATAGCCAAGGTGGAAAGCAGACTCCTGACGATGATAGCCAGGGTGGAAAGCAGACTCCTGACGCTGAGAGCCAGGGTGGAAAGCAGACTCCTGACGCTGATAGCCAGGGTGGAAAGTAGACTCCTGACGCTGATAGCCAGGGTGGGAAGCAGACTCCTGACGCTGATAGCCAGGGTGGAAAGCAGATTCCTGATGCTGATAGCCAGGGTGGAAAGCAGACTCCTGACGCTGAGAGCCAGGGTGGAAAGTAGACTCCTGACGCTGAGAGCCAGGGTGGAAAGCAGACTCCTGACGCTGAGAGCCAGGGTGGAAAGCAGACTCCTGAAGCTGAGAGCCAGGGTGTAAAGCAGACTCCTGACGCTGAGAGCCAGGGTGGAAAGCAGACTCCTGACGCTGAGAGCCAGGGTGGAAAGCAGACTCCTGACGCTGAGAGCCAGGGTGGAAAGCAGACTCCTGACGCTGAGAGCCAGGGTGGAAAGCAGACTCCTGACGCTGAGAGCCAGGGTGGAAAGCAGACTCCTGATGCTGAGAGCCAGGGTGGAAAGCAGACTGCTGACGCTGAGACCAGGGTGGAAAGCAGACTCCTGACTCTGGCAGCCAGGGTGGAAAGCAGACTCCTGATCCTGGTAGCCACGGTGGAAAGCAGACCTCTGATTCTGGTAGACAGGGTTCAGACTCCAACACTTACCTGTCCCTCTATGCAGAGTCCCTCTGCTCTCCTCTAATCAACCCACCCATTGCCAAGTGCAGCAGGAACTGCCAGATGACCAAGTGAGCTCTGGGACCAATAATAGGTTGATTGTTCCTGCACGCAAAAATTAGAGTCCAGAACTACTCTCCCCCCTATGCTGACTCTGTACTAAGACCACAATTACACATGGAAACCATCTACACAAAACCTAATAGTCTGTGACAATTAGTGGGGCAGTGTTAATAGTGCGAGTGGATTTTAGGTGGACATATGCTTCCTTCCACTGTCATTGTAGAGCCATTTCCAAAGTTAAAAGTGGGTCAGCACAGTGGCCTAGTGGTTAGCAAAAGAGAGAGAGGAGAGAAGGAGAGAGAGGTGGGAGAGAGTGAGTAACAGAGAGAGAAGGTAAAGAGAAGAAGGAAGAGAGAGAAGAAGACAAAAAGTGTATGAGAGAGACAGAGAGAGAGAGAGAGTAGAGAGTAACAGAGAGAGAAGGCAAAGAGAAGAAGAGAGATATAGGCAGCACGGTTGCTTATTGGTTAGCACTTCTGCCTCACAGCACTAGGGTCATGAGTTTGATTCCCGACAATGGCCTTATCTGTGTGGAGTTTGTATGTTCTCCCCGTGTTTGCGTGAGTTTCCTCCGGGTGCTCCGGTTTCTTCCCACACTCCAAAAACATACTGGTAGATTAATTGGCTTCTATCAAAATTGACCCTAGTCTTTCCCTGTCTGTCTGCCTGCCTCTCTGTGAGTGTGTGTGTGTGTGTGTGTGTGTGTGTGTGTGTGTCTATATTAGGGAATTTAGACTGTAAGCCCCAATGGGGCAGGGACTGATGTGAGTGAGTTCTCTGTACAACGCTGCGGAATTAGTGACGCTATATAAATAAATGAGGATGATGATGAGATGCAGTTATGTAATTGTCCAGGGCATTAATAATTTTCTAACAATTGAATCCAGTAAAAATTACCCAATGAAGACGATACTGGTGAAAACGAAATACTTGGGCATATCGAAATAATAGCATCCTTAAGGGCTACTGTGGGCTTAATAGGATAGTCCACTTTGGGACAACCCTCAATATATCATGTTGCAACACCGGAAAACCATGCACCCTGGGATACAATATACACCATGTTCTACTATGTCCTGCTAAATATTGACCAACATCCTGGTGCAGTTGACCGGTCCACCTTACTGTACAGCACTTGGCTCTTCCAGCTGACACACAGTCAATCTCAAAACAGTAAAGAAGTTGAGGCAATGGAATGAAAAGGAGGTCAGGTAGCTTTACCAACAATATCACCACCACGTTCAAGACCCTAACCCAATCTCACCCTGTACAAAAGTGATAACTTTTCAACCACAGTACATGATCTGCATATGCAATAAATGGGAGTAAAAAAAATATAATAATAATACATTTGATAATAAACTGACATACAGTACATTGCTATGCTTCAGAATACATCCCATAACACTTCGACATAATCTTTGAATGTCGCGTGAACTGGTAGAAGGGAATTATGTCATGAGAGCCGAGGCAGATTTAGATCTTTTAACCAAACTTCTTTATAGAATATGTTTGGCATGTGTCTATCAGTAGATGGAAGGGTCAACAATTGCCTTCACTTGTGTGCTTGTCCCTTATGCGATAGCCGCTAAATTGTTAAGCTTTTTTTCGTGACAGAACAAATTATGTATTCGGTGAAAGAGAAAAGCTTCCTCGACATGAAGACCTACTAATGTAACCATCACATTTGTCAAAATTGTGGAATATCCCATCACTCTTTAGGTGATATCAAACAATACTTTAATTGTAGATTGCATTCAACTGTTTATACTTATTGATGGTCAACAAACATAGACAGTTTATAGAAAAATAAACAATACAAAAAAAAAAGATCAAAATCTAGTACAGTTTATGAATTTAAGACACAAATGATCATTTGGCAGGTGTGTCCTATTCGTTGTGGAAAGCATCCTACGGGGCTCGACAAACGGGTCACGTGTTTCTCCACTGGCGCGGTTCAAAGCAATTGCCAACCGTTGTCATGATTTTGCTCAAGGAAATGATGCAACCATTCATCCCGGTACCGGCAAAACTGCTATGAAACAAATGACACATCGTTCCTGAGGGGAGTGCCAGGTCGATATGACAATCCATCAATTGACTTCACTTCACTAATCTTTCCAAATAGTCTCTTAAATTCCCTACACAAATCCGCCACTTCCATGATTCACATATAAATGTCTTTCGACAGGTATCGCAGCAGTTATAATGGTGAAATCGTATCACACTATACAATTCACAGACAACAGTTGTGGATATTTTCTTAAACATTAACAAAAATGTTTAGTAAATCTTATAAGCAATTTTCTTCAGTAGAATCTGTAGATATAAAACAATGTTTTTTACATTCTAGTGGATATTGAGCAAGTTGACACATATCGCCAAAACAAGACCCTTTTGTGAAGTTCTTGATGACTTGTAGAGATGACACAGGTCTGGTTGAATCGTGCTTGGACAATATAGACTTTAGGTTAAGGTAACATACAAGTGATTTTCCCTTCAAAGCTCAAAATTAATTTGCCGACATCAAAAGATCAACATGTTCCACAAACAAATCTGATTCTCTGTTGTCCAACGTTTCGAAAGTGCACCAATGTGTCAAGTTTTGGCGACTGAAAATGTCGATAGACCATTGTTGAAAGCAGAAGACAGAAGCTTGATATGGATGGAGGATGTGTGCTGGCGCGTTACGGCCTGAACGCACACGTATGTTTCACAGTCTTCATCAGTGTATAGTCCTACACGTATGCGTTTTTGCCATATTTGGAGATACTGTTACTGGATTCATATCGCGGGAGAGCGGTTTGAGGTGCAGGCTTAGCAGCAGACGCCGTATTCGTGGAGCGATAATTATAAGTGTACTTGCTGTAAAATATATAAATTAAAATAATCATAAACAATCAAGTCATGCACACACTATACAATGTAAATGAACAAAGCATTTCTGACACTACTAGCAGTGGTTGAAGTGGGGGTGTATACACTTCTATTGTTTTGATTGTAAAACTATTAAATTCCATTGATTTACATTTTGCTTACCTCCACTTTGACTACTAACTTCTAAACCATGACATGTATACACACACAGCCCAGTACAGACACTACTACACCATGACATACACACACACACACACACACACACACACACACACAGTCCAGTACAGACACTACTACACCATGACATGTATACACACACACACAGCCCAGTACAGACACTACTGCACCATGCCATGTATACACACACAGCCCAGTACAGACACTACTACACCATGCCATGTATACACACACACACACACACAGCCCAGTACAGACACTACTACACCATGACATGTATACACAGAAGGACAAGCTTCCAGGTGCAGCACTCTGCTTATCGGTGTATTCATATTTACACATTTAACCGAGATCTTAGGACTGAATGATTTTAATTTGCTGTATAGAGAAGGGTCACAGTGGAGGTTGGAGACGTGGAAGGCTATTGGGTTGGTGTGAATGGGTAATGTGCCAGTGCATAAAAAATTGGCTTGGAGGAGGATTGTGTAAATCTGGGCCTGTCCTGGGGCAGGTCCAGCACACACCAGCATCCATCACAAACACACATATTTTCTTTTACTTACCTTTTAGACTTAGTCACCTGCTTGTACGAGCAGCACATCAGCGCACCTCCAACAATATCCAAAAGGGCTCCTGACCAGCCCAGGTAAAGAGCCGGCCCAATCTCATATCTGTATGGAAAGAACAGGGAAACATCTCAAAGATAAGTTAAGACCTCATGGGTCCTAGCCAACACCCCTCTCAGCCCCTCTGTTAAAAACAAACACATAAAAACATATTAGAGTAATCCAGGCCCCTCATTGCCCACTGTGCCCTAGGTTCCCTAATGTAAAATACAGCTCTGATCCCAGTCACTGAAATCTGCATATTTTCAGTATTTAGCATTAATTGCGTTTATTCTTCAAATCTAGTGACATGCTTGCAACAGGAAGTGGGTGGGGTTAGGAGAGCCAGTGGCCAATCAGAGCATTAGAATGTTAATAAAGTCACTTCCATCCGTTACAGAATACTCTGTTTCCGAACTACCCACCTAATTTCATATTGAAGTAACCAGGGCTGAACTAATCGCTAAGGATGATGTTTTTAGACATGAATGAAATCATTCAGCCCAGGTCGCTGCAGCTAGTTATTTTGGAGAAGAGAATTTTGTACTGGTTCCAAGGGATCATGCATGTCCCCGTGTGTACACATTTGAAGTGGGAGGATCTTGGACCAAAATGTAGCCAATCTGAGCATTTAACATTAACAGCAGAACAGAGTATCTTAGCTCAGCCAACTCCTGGAAGTCCCTGTGCAGTCAAGTTTAAAGTGGGAGGAGTCAAGCCAATATAGCTAGATGTGTATATATATATATATATATATATATATATATATATATATCCACCAGTTGATAATAAGACTGTACAAATCATTGTTAATTTGTACTGCGGCCTTCTGGTGGAAATAAATATTTTATTTAAGCTTTTTTTTAATCACATCTACTTGTAAGCTGCAGAGTTGTAAACATTGTATCGAGTGAGTTCTCAAATATAGACACATGACATAGCTTTCCAAATCCAATAGGGGGGGTATTATATTTTGTGGGCAAAGATCCCCTTTGAATTATTTAAATATGCTTATCTGTTTGTCTTTGGGTTCTATAATGTGCGGTGTTGCCAGGTCAGGTGACAGTCAATACGTACTTGGTTCCTGGGTACAGGGGGTTGAAGAATTCACTGGTGATATTGAATGCATACCAAGAAATGGAAATTCCTGCACAGAGACCTGTAGAAAGAGAGTGATAGAAAATGAACATGATTTTATGTGTCATGGGAGCATTTCATAGTAACAGCAACACACAAATTATACTTCCTCAACATGGAAATGTCCCTATTTTTCAATATTTCCCAGATGCACAGTGCAATACTTCTTATTCTGTATATTGAATGCAATGAACTATAGGCTACATACCGTGATATTTATGGAGGAGTATCCCTGGATATTATTTAAACATCTTGGCAATTAAGACATACCCGTATTTCCCCATGTATAAGTCACACTTTTTCCCCAAAAAATTTGGGTCTAAAACCTGGGCGTGTCTTATACAGGGGTAGCGGGGATGCAGGGGGGGACAGGCAGCGTTATAGGGGCAGCGGGGAGGATCAAGCAGATGGGGGACAGGCAGAGAGTGGCAGCGGGGATCCAGCAGGCGGGGGACAGGCAGAGTGGCAGCGGGGATCCAGCAGGCGGGGGACAGGCAGAGTGGCAGCGGGGATCCAGCAGGCGGGGGACAGGCAGAGTGGCAGCGGGGATCGAGCAGGCGGGGGACAGGCAGAGAGTGGCAGCGGGGATCCAGCTGGCGGGGGACAGGCAGAGAGTGGCAGCGGGGATCCAGCAGGTGGGGGACAGGCAGAGTGGCAGCGGAGATCCAGCAGGCGGGGGACAGGCAGAGCGACAGCGGAGATCCAGCAGGCGGGGGACAGGCAGAGTGACAGCGGAGATCCAGCAGGCGGGGGACAGGCAGAGTGGCAGCGGGGATCCAGCAGGCGGGGGACAGGCAGAGAGTGGCAGCGGGGATCCAGCAGGCGGGGGACAGGCAGAGAGTGGCAGCGGGGATCCAGCAGGTGGGGGACAGGCAGAGTGGCAGCGGGGATCCAGCAGGCGGGGGACAGGCAGAGTGGCAGCGGGGATCCAGCAGGCGGGGGACAGGCAGAGTGGCAGCGGGGATCCAGCAGGCGGGGGACAGGCACAGTGGCAGCGGGGATCTAGGAGGAGGGGGACAGAGGCACAGTGGCAGCGGGGGGTGGGGGGTGGGTGGGGGCTATTGCAAGGAGAGTGTGCTGCCCGGCTGCTCTGATCACAATCAGAGCAGCCGGCCATTACAATCTCCCTGCCTGTTTTGACAGCTACCGTAATATTTGTTTTTTCAAATTTCGGGGCCAAAATTAAGGTGCGTCTTATACATGGGAGCGTCTTATACATGGGGAAATACGGTAATAGCGGTATGATAACTAGGATATATCCGGTCCAAATGAATTATATAATATTAGAGGAGCAAAGCAAGAAGTAGTTGGCGAGCCTCCTATCCACCACCAGATCCTTGACTCTCGACATTGCCGACCAGCCGCTTGACGAGCTCTCTGGGTGCGCACTTCACCGACCCCATTACATAAAGTGGGCTGTTTCTGTAGCCCCCTTTAGACGCACAGCCAGAGGCTGGTTTTCACTATGGGAGGGCGGAAAGGTAGTCAATAAACTTTATTTAAAAAAAATGTTGTGCTCATCAAAGGGATCCCACCGGCGAAAACACTGCTATTAGTGCTGACAGTAACCAGTGGTTTTCCCATTGATGGCCTCTTCGTAGAAGCCTATAAACAAGTATGGCGGCAGTACTTGTATCCCCACAGAACCTGTTCTGTTCTTGCCAACTCTTGATCTTTATGATGTGACATTAATTACAAGATGGAATAGAACTCGTTAATGATGGGAAGACCAATCTGTAATGAAGGGACCTGTTTAGGCTGATGATTATTTAATACATGGAAAAAGGAGATTGGATTGAGAAGGACACTGCTCCAACAAGAGCTGGCTCTCGTCTCACCTGCAAATATGGAGAGCGCTCCGGCAACCGTTGCGAATTTGCCCTTCAGCGCAGCGTTCCCATCGGCCACCTTAGTACACTGCAGCCCGATCATCCCACACAGACATGCGAACAAGCCAAACACCAGCGAGGAAATCATAAGTGCTCGGGAAGCCTGCAAGTAACCTGGTGACACATACACAATATTTGTTAAAATAGCCTAATAGTGATTCCCTGAACATACATACAATGATTTAATGGTGACCACAAGATCTTGCCTAGTATCTTGTCATGCTCAGGAAAATAAATCAGATTGTGCCAGGAATATGGAAGGATGGACAGACACATCAGAATGGAAAGACTTAATAGGGCCTCCCAAAAGTGAGCGTTTGGGTAATAGAGGTCGCCTAGATTACCCCATCTCTTGTAGACAGTATATTTGAGTTTGTACCTTTCTCCAATGTCTCTGATATTCAATGGAATATAAATAGTGCCCAATAGATTCCAAAGGACCTGCAGACTCTAAATTGACCACAAGGGGGCATGAGATGATGTTTTTAAAAACTACTCTGAAGCTCTTTCTTTCCCAAAGGTGGAAAAGTTCTTCTTCTTATTATTTTTTATTATCTTTTATATAAAAGGTGCCACACAGGTTCCACAGTACTGTACACAGGGGCAGGTTTTATATTCTAAAGCACCTAAAAATGGTCAATAAAAAAGCTATATTATTGGGCCTGATTCATTAAGGAAAGTTAAGCCAAAAATATAGTAAGTTTTCTTACTCAAGTTTTCTGGACAAAACCATGTTACAATACAAGGGGTGCAATTGAGTTTATTATTTTGCATATAAGGAAAAAAAAACTGGCTGTTTTTTTCATGTAGCACACAAATACTTGATAGCTTTATGTTTACACTGAAATTTATAGTTGATCTAGGACATGCCCTACCCCAACTATTAATCTGCCATCACATTTTAAATTTACCTCCCCCTCCAATGCAACATGGTCTTGCCTTACTTACTTTTGCTTAACTTTCCTTAATCAATCAGGCCCATTGAGAACAGAAACTGTGCACTTTTTAAAAAAAGCAATAAGTGACTTATAAATAAAACACATTGCAATGTCCATGCAGCAGGACACCACACAGTCTAATGTCCATGCTGTATTTCAGCAGTATGCACTCTAATGTCCATACTGGAGGACATCACTGTACACTCTATTGTCCATACTGCAGGACATCACTGTACACTCTAATGTCCATACTGCAGGACATCACTGTACACTCTATTGTCCATACTGCATGACATCACTGTACACTCTATTGTCCGTATTGCAGGACATCACTGTACACTCTAATGTCCATACTGTAGGATAGCACTGTACACACTAATAACGTCCATACTACAGAACATCACTGTACATTCTATTGTTCTTACCACATGATAGCACTGTACACTCTACAAACCTTACCACATGATAGCACTGTACACTCTACAAACCTTACCACAGGATAGCACTGTACACTCTGATGTCCATACCTCAGGATAGCACTGTACACTCTGATGTCCACACTGCAGGACATCCTCCTTACTGGCCTCCCCCACTCCCATCTCGCCCCCCCCCCCTCCGCTGTATACTCAATGCGGCTGCAAGACTCATCTTCCTTTCTCGTCGCTCCTCGTCTGCCTCCCCTCTCTGCCTTGCCCTACACTGGCTCCCAATTCCTTACAGAATCCTTTTCAAACTCCTGACCATCACTTACAAGGCTCTCTCCCAGTCTACTGCCCCCTATATCTCTAACCTCCTCTCCATTCACACCCCTGCCCGCTCCCTGCGCTCGGCCAATGACCGTCGCCTCTCCTCCACTCTGATCACCTCTTCCCACTCCAAATCCAAGACTTCTCCCGTGCTGCCCCCCTTCACTGGAGCGACCTCCCTCGCTCCATCCGTCTTTCTCCTAATCTGTCCTCCTTCAAGCGGGCACTCAAAACTTACCTGTTCCTAAAAGCCTACCAACCTTCCACCTAACCCCCTCATCTCCTCCCCCTCTCTCCTCCCAGCCCCCCTGTTCTCTCCCCACTTACTTCAACTTGCTCCATGTGTGCCTGAGTTCTGTCTACCCTCCCTTAGGATGTAAGTTCATGTTTGTTTTCTGTTTGTAATGTTTCACCTTGTGTAGTCTACTGTATGTGCTGTGTACGGCGCTGTGGAACTCTTGTGACGCCTAACAAATAAAGGATAATAATAATAATAATAATCACTGTACATTCTAATGTCCTTACCACAGGATAGCACTGTACACTCTAGTGTCCCTACCCCGGGAACAGTGTAGTTGAGTGTGTACTGGTCCTTGGCCCTTGTACATGTTGCTACCTACTAATGTTGGTGTAGAGGAAGCTGGCACCATCGCTGCTCACACAGTACATTATGTGCTTTAAAATAAGGATTAAGATGCAATTATAGTGATTAATGGGCTCATTGAAAAGTTCTCCACTTTCAGATGTAATGAAGTGTAAATATATATCTGCACTAAGTCTCTCTCTGTCCTGATTATCTCATATCGCTGCCAATGGTCCTTGTAAAGATTTAACTCCCAGAAGCGCTTGATGTTTCACGTGGCATAACACTCCTGTGCTGCAGAGTATTTAAGACTTGTTTAATGCATAAACCACACCTCTCAGCATCTGTGTCACATTAATATTTCTTATATAGCAATATACACATTTTTCATGTAGCCAGACCCTTGAAATACAGAACACTGCTTGTTACCGCTAGCCTGAAAACTGTTCCGTCTTTAATGATACTTTGCAGCTGTTTGAATCGAAGCAAACGGCGAAATTTGGCCACGGCTCAATGCCAGTGTGGCTACACCACTGTGGTCGTGCCTAAATCATACCTCCCAATACTGAGACATGGAGAATTAGGACACACTCTGTCCCACCCTGATCCGCCCAAACCCCCGCCTAGAGTATCCTCAAAACGCCCACTTTTAGGTGAAAGTCGGGACAGTTGAGAGGTATGCCTAACACTTCTGGAGTGTTAGATTGCTCGTTACCCCCTGTGCAGAGCACTGGTGAATGAGACACAGTTCCCATCGGGATGGTGGGGATGAGCCCCCAAATAGGCATAGTTCAGAGTGTTGGTTTTATTGTGCCACAAAGGAATGTCTATGCCGGGTGTGGTTTTATGTTATCTCTCTGTGCATGCCGACCCATGACATCATACCCTACCCCCAATGACGTCACACATACACTTTGCTATTAGACCACTGTTACATGATTATCACACCTCTATAAAGCTGACTTCCTAAGATCGTTACAGGAACAAGAAAAGTCCCCTCGCAAGAATATTTTTTTATACAGCCTTCCCTGAATATGGACACTAGAAGAATACAAAGGGAAAATTAAAAAAAAATATATTGTATTAGAGTTCCTTAAAAATATGAAATATTATTTATGGTGAATATAATTCTAAATTGCCCAGATAGGCAAGTTTGGGAGTCAGTAGGGGGGTAGATACATAGTTTAAGACACAGAAGAGAATCGTGTTGGAGAAAGATATGGTATAGAAGAACCTGGGGCCTGATTCATTAAGGATCTTAACTTAAGAAACTTCTTATTTCAGTCTCCTGGACAAAACCATGTTACAATGCAAGGGGTGCAAATTAGTATTCTGTTTTGCACATAAGTTAAATACTGACTATTTTTTCATGTAGCACCATCTGACAAAAAACACTAGCTATTTCAGCCTGGTTGGGTTCAAATATTGGGTCAGATACATTAGAACCATTTTTGATAGATAATATTTTATTAAATATTAATATTAAATATGACTCATTTGCTTGCCAAATTGAAAAAGTTAAAGCCTTCTGCTGTTTGCTTGGTATTTAATAAATATACTGGGGTGAAATGGGCTTTTAAACTCCTCCCCCTGCCCGTGTTTTCCTCTAGTGGAGGGGCCTATGGGCCACATGGGCTCAATACACCCTGAGCTCTTTTAGCTATGAAATTTGGAAGTGAAATCTCGGCATTCTGGCTAATATGAGGTCTAGATGCCCATTAATGCAGTTGGGCTGTAGGCGATAGGTCCTCATCTGGTCCTCTGGCCATTAGTCCGGTCACTTGAAGTCAAAGATGCTGTGTGCCCCTGGTGCCAAAAAATGCACTAGGTGATGGAGCACACCTTTTGCACACTGTAAGGCACTTTGCACTACAGCACTTTTGATTTTTGAGTGACACTATTTTAGTTTGCCCTATCCTTTTAGCCGGTTGAAAGGACAATTTCAAAGTTTCCATCTGAAAGGCTGGGACCTTCATGGCACTTATTTATTTATTTTACACTTTGCACCACACATCCCTTATGGGGCACCAGCCTCCCTAAATTTTGTAGGATGCATCTCCTTATGAGGAAGAGGCATGTAACTAATGATCTCCTCTCCGCTAAATCAAGAGGTCACTTCTCCCTGCTCATCCTCCTAGACTTGTCCGCGGCCTTTGATACCGTGCACCACCCCCTACTTTTGCAGACCCTTCACTCTCTAGCTCTGTCCTCACATGGTTCACCTTATACCTCGACAACCGTTCTTTCTCTATATCCACATCTGGTTCATCCTCTCCCCCCTCCCTGTAGGAGTCCCTCAGGGGTCTGTTCTCAGCCCTCTACTCGTTTCGCTTTATACTACCTCACTAGGTGCTCTCATCACTTCATTCGGTCTTCAGTATCACTCTTACGCCAATGATATTCAATTTTACATCTCATCTCCTGATCCTTCCCCCCCCCTCTCATGTATCTGACTGCCTCTTCGCCATCTCCTCTTGGAAAAATATCATTGTTTTCCCTCCTTCTAGATCCTCATCCCACCTGGATCTTTTCATTACTGTTAACAACACCACTATCTCTTCTGTCCCCCAACTCCGCTGCCTGGGCGTCACCCTTGACTCCTCCCTCTCTTTTGCCTCCCACATTCAATCCCTTGCCCAATCCTGTCACTTCCAACTACGCAACAATGCCAGCATCTGACCCTTCCTACCTCTCTATCTCAGGATGCAACCAAAACCATTGTCCATGCACTCATCATTTCCCGACTAGATTACTACAACCTTTTTCTCACCGGCCTCCCCCACTCCAACCTCACTCCCCTTTGTTCTATACTCAATGTGGCTGTGAGACTTATGTTCCATTCTCGCCACTCCTTTTCTGCCTCCCCTTTCTGCATTGCCTTACACTGGCTTCCTTCCCCTACAGAATCAATTTTTTAAACTTCTTACCCTCACCTACATGTCCCTTTCCCACTCTACTTCCCCTTATATCTCCAATCGCCTCTCTCTTCACACCCCCTCCCTTTCCCATTCCCTGCGATCAGCCAATGACCGTCGCTTGAACTCTGATCACTTTATCTCATTCAAGAATCCAAGACTTCTCCCGAGATGCCCCCCTGCACTAGAATGACCTCTCACGCTCCATCTGTTTGTCTCCTAATCTGTGTTTCTTCAAACGGGCACTCAAAACTCACCTCTTCTTCAAAGCATACCAGCGTTCCACTTAACCCTCTCTCCATGCTCGCTCTCATCACCTTGCATCTCCTGTGCTTGGTCCCCTCCTCTGACTCCCTTTGTGCCAGCCATCTGTTTGCCATCCCTTTAGAATGTAAGCTCTTATGAGCAGGGCCCTCTTCCCTCCTATCTCTCTACCTACTCTTCTGCTGCAACTTTGCTATAATTGCTATGCCTGGAGCCTCTGAAGTCATGGTATTACTTGTTTATTGTTCTGTACTGTTTTCCCTGTATGGTCTACTGTTTGTATTGTGTACGATGCTGCTGGAATTTTGTGGCTCCATATAAATAAAAGATGATAATACTAATGAGGGGGGTTGAAGACCCAGTCCTAGAGGAAGACTTTGGTTGACTCCTGGGACAAAGGTGCCCACCCAAGCCTTGCGGTAGAGGTGGGCCTGAAGACCCTTGCCTCCTAAGGGGGCTTTTGGCTCTGGAGGTCAGTGATGTCCCAACCTTGTCCCTCTCCGACCCTGTAGTTCCTTGTCCCTCTCTGGGGTCTTTTGGCTCCTGGGTGATGGGGAGGAACGTAGTTCTTCTTCTTTTGGAGAGTACCCAAAGAACCAATCAACCAGCACAGTCTGATCATTGCACTGGGTGATTGGAGCACGCATCTCATGCATCAATACAAAAATGTGGGTGGTTGGCAGGCCAGACATACCAATTATTTGGAAATCCTACAGCTACTATTGCTGAATCAATAGGTTGTCCACCCAGCATTGGCATGCAATGCCCGAGAAGTAGGTAATTATAGCAAAACAAAATGTAATAGATCTATGGGAAAGTACTTCACCTTGTACACAAATTTATTTAAGGCAGATTGATTATTTTCTCAGAAAGTAACTTGGATAAGGTGACTTGCCTAAAGTTACACGAAGCCTGATCCAAGGCAGCTTTCTCTTTTGTTACCGTTAGTGGCGTTACCTAGTAGGATACTCTTACTTAGTGTTCAGTTAACAAATATCCACTTGAATGGATCTGCATGCATCAACAAGATAATCTTTTGTGGACTAAATTGGAATGTGCTGGAACTATGCCTCAAGTTACGGCCAATATGTAATGATCACCTATAATCTTCTGAGATGTTAATTCCTTCCACTGGTACAGACACCCACCATTCCCTGCATTGAAACCTATGCTTAATTGATACTGAGAACCCATGGGATTTTCAAAGTCTATAAACAGTTATTAAATTAAAGTGCACCCGTCGTCTACACACACACAAACACACACACACACACACACACACAAAGTACCTCATGCCTTGGCAATGTTACTGGTTCCTAGTGTATTGATATGCTGCATCTTCATGAATAGCTCACAAAATGGCTTCCCCCATGGTGTGTACAAAAACAGACGTGAGGTCTATTTATACTGTAGGTGGTTTCCCCACTCTGTCATGGGAAACCCTGTAGAGTATAAATAGATCTTGCTTCTGTTTATATTGCATTCAGCATCGCGTGTTCCTCCATAGAGGAACAAAAATTTGATCGTTCATTATGGTTTATTATTTTTCCAAGCCTGTTCCTGTGAAATTATAATGGGGACCTCTGGTCTGAAGAAAAGAAAATTGGTTACAAGCAATTTTGGAATATTATGGGGTCGAAGAAAGAAGATGGACTATTGAAAATTATGTGATCTTTGGACTGAATATAAGAAGATGTTTTCCATGGACATTTGACACACAGGACCTGGCTACCATGGCCATCCCAGACTGTTAATGGCACCCCGGGCTGGCTGGGATTTGTAGTTTCACAAACTAAAATGGTATTTTGGATTTATTCTTACATTACACATACTTTATTACCCTACACCCGCTACCTTAGTGTGTGATAGATCTTAAATGAAGAGGTATCTTATTTCAGTCTCCTGGACAAAACCATGTTACAATGCAAGGGGTGCAAACTAGTTTTCTGTTTTGCACATAAGTTAAATACTGACTGTTTTGTCATGTAGCACACAAATATCAACTTTGAATTTCAGTGTGCAAATAAGCTATCAAGTATTTGTGTGCTACATGAAAAAACAGTCAGTATTTTACTTGCAAAACAGAAAACTAGTTTTCACCCCTTGCACTGTAACATGGTTTTGTCCAGGAGACTGAAATAAGATACCTCTTCATTTAAGATCCTTAATGAATCAGGCCCTATATTATTATGTGCGCTCTCAAACTCTAGTTGGTCATTACCAGCGAGAATCCACACTGAAATGTTGCTCAACATTTTTCCTAAATCTTGGTGGGGCTTTTCATCTTCACACAACTGCCTAAGATGTATCGCATCTGCCGCAGACCTTTGCTTGTAGTCAGGATGTATGTGGCGGATCATCTGATAAATTTTTGCCTTTCACTCCAGAATGGGCAATGGATCCCCGAGATGCTTCCCTGTTGTCCTTATTTAAGGATAAATTATCCCATGTTTTTCAAATGCAGTTGAGAACTTTAGAAAAAGGAAAGTAGACAGCAATTTTTGATAAATGGGGAAGCTATATAATCACCCCAACCCTCCCTACTAAAAGTCAGATTCAGAGGTGCCTACAACAGACCTCTTGGTATGAACATCGTGATGTTCATCACCATTTATTTATATAGCGCCACTGATTCCGCAGCGCTGTACAGAGAACTCACATCAGTCCCTGCCCTATTGGGGCTTACAGTTTAAATTCCCTAACACACACAGAGACACAATTAACCTACCAGTATGTTTTTGGAGTCTGGGAGGAAACCGAAGCACCCAGAGGAAACCCACAAAAACACGGGGAGAACATACAAACTCCACACAAATAAAGTCATGGTCGGGAATTGAACTCATGACCCCAGCGCTGTGAGGCAGAAATGCTAACCACTAAGCAACGTGCTGCTGTTGATACTACAATTCAATTCTTAGGTAATACTTTTCCTGTTCCTGGGATTATATCTTCCCATGGGCGCTCCTCAGCACCCATCTTAAGTAAATTAAACATCAGGGCATAATATATCAAAATAAATATCTGCATAGCTAATGCATAGTTATAATCTAGTACAGGGTTTCCCAAACCCAGTCCTCAGGGCTTCCCAACAGTGCAGGTTTTCCATATCTCCTTGCTGGAGCACAGGTATATTCATTACTGACTGACACATTGTAACATACACAGGTGGTCCTAATTATGTCACATGTGATCCGTTAAACCTGCACTGTTGGGGAGCCCTGAGGACTGGGTTTGGGAAACCCTGATCTAGTATATTGAGTGAATATTACTTATGTCCAACTTAAACCTTTTATTTATAAGGAACTAGAAAGGGCCACTGTACACAGTGCACACAGTAGAACATAACATTACAATACAATACAATAAAGACAAAACAAAACAGTAAACAGCAATGAATATCCAAACCACATCAATGTGGTTCAAGGACTCTCTCTTGAGGAGAGGGGCATGATGAAAAGGGGAGAAAATAGGGAGTAGTGCTGTGCCCATGAAGAATGGTGCAGCGAACAGGTACAGGGCCACCGATTGAGGAAAGGAGAGAAGACATAGGTGTGTTGGTGGCCTAGGGGGAAGGCGCGATGGAAGAGGACCCTGCTCGTTAGAGCTTACAATCTAGAAGCAAGGGAAAATTAGTATAAAATTCACATGCATGAAGTAAGAAATAAAAAATAATGGCTGTATCGACACATCATTAAATATGAAAATAAGATATTTTATCACCGTTTTTGTATCACACGCGATCTAGCTGGAATCTTGTTTCGTAAACAGAAGAACTTATCTTAAATTCTAATATACAGTGTAATTATCTTCTTGGCAAAGCCCATTTACAAGGCTGGCATTATGGTATCATAAATATAACGGGGCAGCCAAGGATCAGCCTGACACTTTAGAGCTTCATATTTGTTCTGCTTCTAATGTACCCGTTACTCAAACATATCAGATATCCGCGCTCCTAAAATCTGAGCCAATGTTAATGTGTAACGATAGAATGTTAATTGACGATAATTGTTTTATTTACCAGCAAGCTGATAAAATGGATAGTCTATGAACTTCTGGTAGCCTAGATTATCAAAAGTAATTTGATAGACCAAGGTTCCACAGATATGATTCATGATGCTTTTTTCCAATAGGTCATTGCAATCTTTCGTAAGCCTAAAATATTTTCCTTCACCCAACAACGTCTAAATTATTTCTATTATCTGAGTGCAGTAAAGAGGGAGGTGAGAGCTGTCTATCGAACGATGATGGATGATGAGTTCAAGGAACAGGAGATTTAAGTTTGTGGCTTATAAAGTTCATATCTTCATGCAGGGGCAAAACAGTGCCAAGCTCCATAGAAACTGATCAAGGAAGGAGAGAAGACATGTGTGCTGGTTCATAGGTAACGAAGGAGGAAGGCACACGGGAAGAAGGCCTGCTCATGAGAGCTTACAATATAGAAGCCATGGGAAATGAGTTTAAGATTCACATGCATGAACTAAGAAAAACGAAAGAATGTCTATATTGACACATCATTAAATATTATTATTATTATTATTATTATTATCTTTGATTTATAAGGTGCCACAAAGGGTCCGCAGCGCCGTACATTACATATACAGAAAAGAGAACCAAGACACAACATGATACAAAAATGTATACAAACACAGGTGACAGGGTAAAGCAAATCAGATTATATCTGGGACAGATAGTGAAAGGAATGGTAGAAATCAGCGAGAAGAAGCCCAAAGATTAAGAAGACAGAGAAAACAGGGCTAGCGAAGACGGCCAAGAGGTACAGAGGGTGATGGAACAGTAGAAGCAGCACACAAGGAAAGAGGGCCCTGCTCATGAGAGCTTACAGCCTAAAGGGAAGGGGGAGACACAAATAGGGTGGTACTAACTGGGGGTGAGAGCCAGGACAAGGAAGTTAGGAGGAGGACTGATAGACTTGAATAAAGAAATGAGTCTTAAGGGCACGCTTGAAGCCTTTGAGAGTAGATGCTAACCTGATGGAACGTATAAGATCGATCCACAGCAGGGGAGCAGCCCGGGCAAAGTCCTGGAGACGGGAGTGAGAGGAGGTGATCAGTGAAGTAGTGAGGTGGCGGTCACAGGCAGAGCGCAGGGGGCGGGTAGGAGTGTAGGTATAGATTAGATTCGAGATGTAAGGAGGGGAAGATTGACTAAGAGCTTTAAAGGTGAGTTTAAATTTAATTCTGTAGGGTATGGGGAGCCAATGTAGTAACTGTTGGAGGGAGACTGCAGATACAGAGCATCGGGAGAGAAAAATGAGACGGGCAGCAGCATTGAGGATAGACTTAAGAGGGTCAAGGCGAGAATCAGGTAGGCCAGAGAGAAGGAGGTTTCAGTAGTCAAGGCGAGAGATAACAAGCAAGTAAACAATGGTTTTCGTGGCTTCCGTGGTGAGAAAGGGACATATCTTAGATATATTCCGAAGGTGGAAGTAGCAGGATTTTGAGAGGGACAGAATGTGAGGCTTGAATGATAGGGAGGAATCAAGGATGACCCCAAGACATCGGACTTGGGGGACAGAGATGAGGGTAGTGTTATTAACAGAAATAGAGAGGGGGGGAGGTGGGAGAGTCCTGGCAGGGGGGAAGACTATAAGCTCGGTCTTGGAAATATTGAATTTAAGGAAGTGTTGGGACATCCAAGATGAGATGGCTGAGAGACAGGGGGAGACAACAGACAAAAGGGAAGGGGAGAGGTCAGGGGATGAAAGATAAATTTGGGTATCATCAGCATAGAGGTGGTACTGGAGGCCAAAGGAGCGGATGAGGACACCAAGGGAGGGAAAAACATGCCCAAAAGAAGATATTTTATCACAGTTTTTGGTGTCACGCACGATCAATATTGTTTCGTAAACAGAAGAACTTATCTTACAGTGTAATTATCTTCCTGGCAAAGCTCATTTACAAGGTTGGCATCATGGTATCATAAATATATAGGGGCAGCCAAAGATCAGCAGGACTTTGACACTTTACAGCTTCATATTTGTTCTATTTACTCACTTCTCAAACATATCAGATATCCCCGTCCCTAAAATCTGAGCCAATGTTAATCTGCAACGATAGAATGTTAATTGACGATAATTGTTTTAGTTACCAGCAAGCTGATAAAATGGAGAGTCTATGAACGTCTGATAGCCTAGATTATCAAAAGTAATTTGATAGACCAAGGTTCCACAGATATGATTCATGATGCTTTTATCCAATAGGTTATTTGCAAACTTTCGTAAGCCTAAAATATTTCCCTTCACCCAACAACGTCTAAATTATTTCTATTATCTGAGTGCAGTAAAGAGGGAGCGGGAGCTGCCTATCGAACGATGATGGATGATGAGTTCAAGGAACAGGAGATTTAAGTTTGTGGCTTATAAAGTTCATATCTTCATGCAGGGGCAAAACAGTGCCAAGCTCCATAGAAACTGATCAAGGAAGGAGAGAAGACATGTGTGCTGGTTCATAGGTAACGGAGGAGGAAGGCACACGGGAAGAAGGCCAGCTCATGAGAGCTTACAATATAGAAGCCATGGGAAATGAATTTAAGATTCACATGCATGAACTAAGAAATACGAAAGAATGTCTATATTGACACATCATTAAATATTATTATTATTATTATCTTTGACTTATAAGGTGTCACAAAGGGTCCGCAGCGCCGTACATTACATATACAGAAAACAGAACCAAGACACAACATGATACAAAAATGTATACAAACACAGGTGACAGGGTAAAGCATATCAGATTATATTTAGTTTGTGGGTTATAAAGTTCATATCTTCATGCAGGGGCAAAACAGTGCCAAGCTCCATAGAAACTGATCAAGGAAGGAGAGAAGACATATGTGTGCTGGTTTCATAGGTAATGAAGGAGGAAGGAACACGGGAAAAAGGTCTGCTCATTGTCACGAAATAAGGAAAGTATAGCTTACTGGTTTCTGCGCTGCTCAGCAAAGAGGCACGGAGTCTAACGTGTCCCAGGTTTTTGCCAGGGACACCCGCAAGGGAGTATGGATTTTGCTGCGGAGACACGCAGGTCGCGGTCCTCAGAGAGAGGAACCAGTGAAGCCTGGATGAAAGAGGAGTCAGGCGGTACAGGTCAAGCCGTGCTGGAGAGAGGTGCCAAAAAGGGAGATCCATAAGCGAGGTCCAATAACAAGCCGGGTCAGGTACTAGTAGCGCAGGAGACTGGAGAGAGGTCAACAACGAAGCCGGGTCATACACGAGAATTCACTTGGAGACAGGAGAGTGGTCAGAGAACTAGCCGGGTCATACACTGGAAGGCTCAGGATACAGGAATTAATGCAAGGAGCGCTGGAGTACAGGGGACCTAATACTCTGGCACCCACTAGGTGCCAGATATTTATAGTGCGAGGGGGCTGGTCTATCTATTGGCGGTGGTGACGCTGAACACCACTGCCAGAGTCTGCAAGTAGCGTCCCGTTGCTAAGCAACGGGATGCGCCGCAGCCGGAGACCCGGAAGTGCGCCTGGTTGCTTGTCAGCGGAAGCAGTCGTTCGTTCCTGTGCGGAAGACACAGCACGGGGGCGGTGCCTGACACTCACGAGAGCTTACAATCTAGAAGCCAGGGGAAATGAGTATAAAATCCACATGCATGAACTAAGAAATACAAAAGAATGGGCAGTACAGTGGTCTAGAGGTTAGCACTTCTGCCTCACAGCACTGAGGTCATGAGTTCGATTCCCAACCATGGCCTTATCTGTGTGGAGTTTGTATGTTCTCCCTGTGTTTGCGTGGGTTTCCACCGGGTGCTCCGGTTTCCTCCCGCACTCCAAAAAAAAACAAAAAACATACTGGTAGGTTAATTGGCTGCTATCATAAAAATTGACCCTAGTCTCTCCCTATCTGTCTGTCTGTGTCTCCTTCTCTGTCTGTCTGTTTATGTCTGTGTGTGAGTGTGTGTCTATATTAGAGAATTTAGATTGTAAGCTCCAATGGGGCAGGGACTGATATGAATGGGTTCTCTGTACAGCGCTGCAGAATTAGTGGTGCTATATAAATAAATGATGATGATGATATATCGACACATCATTAAATATGAACTACATGCCAAAAAGAAGATATTTTATCACAGTTTTTGGTGTCACACGTGATCAATATTGTTTCGTAAACAGAAGAACTTATCTTACAGTGTAATTATCTTCCTGGCAAAGCCCATTTACAAGGTTGGCATCATGGTATCATAAATATAGGGGCAGCCAAAGATCAGCAGGACTTTGACACTTTACAGCTTCATATTTGTTCTATTTACTCACTTCTCAAACATATCAGATATCCCCATCCCTAAAATCTGAGCCAATGTTTATCTGCAACGATAGAATGTTAATTGACGATAATTGTTTTAGTAACCAGCAAGCTGATAAAATGGAGAGTCTATGAACGTCTGATAACCTAGATTATCAAAAGTATTTTTATCGGCCAAGGTTCCACAGATATGATTCATGATGATCTGAGAGGTCACTGCAAACTTTTGTAACCTAAAAATATTTTCCTACACCTAACAACGTCTAAATTATTTATATGATTTGAGTGCAGTAAACGGGGACAGAGAGCTGTCTATCGAAAGATGATGGAAAATTTAATTCAAAGAACGGGAGATTTAAGTTTGTGGCTTATATAGTTAATATCCTCATACAGGTGCAAAACAGTGCTGAGCGCCATATAAAAATTTGGGTAAAGCTCCACCGATGCCCTTCCAGCCTTCCAAGCCACCAGCACTGGGGCTTCAATGTGCACGTGCTGGACACTGCATGCTGACAAGTGGTCTCCACTCTGATCATTTCAGAGCAGAGCAGGACCTCAGGGAGGATTGGGGGACTATAAGGGGTGCGACATAGCATTGTCAGGTCGCCCTCACCTCCGGGACACATATCGGTAACACCCTCTGCTGTGACGATGTTTCGACTACCGTCCAAATATCTTTATCCTCGTGGCAGACTTCTCATTGAGATGAACTACCATAAATTGTTTTGTAATAAACTCCCTTTATCCAGCGATAAGGCAACTTTAAAAAATCCCTTGTCGCCACAATTTCTGGGATAGAGAAAACTAACAAGAGTGATACTCAGCGTTAACTTATCGCTTGGCCGAGCCAATCTCTGTAGATATGCGCATGCACAAGCCGCCTAGCTGGCGCATGCATGCACAGCAGAATTTAAAAGACCATAATTAGGGTTTCAGTTCTGCTAATAAAACAAAGGTTAAAAAATTGATAAAAAATATAAAAAAAAAAAAAAAAAGTAATAAGCTAGCATTAAAAAAAAGAAGCTTTATTCAAAGTTAAGAGAACAGCTATAGTGCCAGTCCAATGATATCACCAGCAAAAGTTGGTGGTAGTCCTTTCTTGTTATATGGAGGATTTTTATAAAATTCTTATCACCAATAGAACTTTTTGAGCTTTAATAAATCCAACCCTCTGTTCTTTAACCATGAATTAACATTTAACAGTTCAATACTTTATCGCTTGGGCTTTATCTGCAGAGATGCTTATATTGTTTAATTATATTGTGCCTGATTCGTTAAGGAAAGTAAAGCAAAAAAATGAATAACTTTGCACCCTTGCAAAACCATGTTGCATTGGAGGGGATGTAAATTTAAAATGTGGGGACAGGTTTCTAGTTGGGGTAGAGCATGTCCTAGATCTTCTTTTATTGTCAGTGTAAAAATAAAGCTATCAAGTATTTGTGTGCTACATGAAAAAACAGACAGTGTTTAACTTGCAAAATAATAAACTAATTTGCACCCCTTGCACTGTAACATGGTTTTATCTAGGATCAAATTGACTCCTTTTTTTGCTTTGCTCTCCTTAATGAATCAGGCCCATTATATTTACATCTGTCTCTTCTATTTTCTTTGCTTAAAGAATTTTAAGCAAGTAAAAGGGTGGGTTTTTTCTGTTAAATTCAACAAGAAGCTACAGACTGAGCATTAGATAATAGAAGGAGCAGGGTCCTCTAACAGCACAGAACAGTGACATAAGGAGTAGATTGGTGGCATTGTAAGCCACAGATGGAGAGTTAGATACTAGACAGTACAGGATCCTCTAGCAGCACATAGCAGTGATGTGAGGAGGGGATTTGGTGGCAACAAGAAGCTACAGGCTGAACATTAGATAATAGAAGGAGCAAGATCTTCTAACAGCACAGAGCAGTGATGTGAGGAGGGGAATGGTGGCAGTGTAAGCCACAGATGGCAAGTTAGATAGTAGACGGAACAGGATCTTCTAACAGCACAGAGCGGTGATGTGAGAAGGGAAATTGAGGCAGCAGGAAGCCACAGACTGAGCCCTAGATAGTAGAAGAAGCAAAGGCACAGAGTAGTGATGTGTGGAGGTGATTTGGTGGCAACAAGAAGCTACAGACTGAGCATTAGATAATAGAAGGAGCAGGGTCCTCTAACAGCACAGAACAGTGACATAAGGAGGGGATTGGTGGCAGTGTACGTTAGATAGTAGACAGAACAGGATTCTCTAACAGCACATAGCAGTGGTGTGAGGAGGTGAATTGGTGGCAACAAGAAGCTACAGACTGAGCATTAGATAATAGAAGGAGCAGGGTCCTCTAACAGCACAGAACAGTGACATAAGGAGGGGATTGGTGGCATTGTAAGCCACAGATGGAGAGTTAGATACTAGACAGTACAGGATCCTCTAGCAGCACATAGCAGTGATGTGAGGAGGGGATTTGGTGGCAACAGGAAGCTACAGGCTGAACATTAGATAATAGAAGGCGCAAGGTCTTCTAACAGCACAGAGCAGTGATGTGAGGAGGGGACTGGTGGCAGTGTGAGCCACAGATGGCAAGTTAGACAGTAGACGGAACAGGATCCTCTAACAGCACAGAGCAGTGATGTGAGGAGGTGATTTGGTGGCAACAAGAAACTACAGACTGAGCATTAGATAAGAGGGAGCAGGGTCCTCTAACAGCACAGAGCAGTGACATAAGGAGGGGATTGGTGGCATTGTAAGCCACAGATGGAGAGTTAGATACTAGACAGTACAGGATCCTCTAGCAGCACATAGCAGTGATGTGAGGAGGGGATTTGGTGGCAACAGGAAGCTACAGGCTGAACATTAGATAATAGAAGGAGCAAGGTCTTCTAACAGCACAGAGCAGTGATGTGAGGAGGGGACTGGTGGCAGTGTGAGCCACAGATGGCAAGTTAGACAGTAGACGGAACAGGATCCTCTAACAGCACAGAGCAGTGATGTGAGGAGGTGATTTGGTGGCAACAAAAAAATACAGACTGAGCATTAGATAAGAGGGAGCAGGGTCCTCTAACAGCACAGAACAGTGACATAAGGAGGGGATTGGTGGCAGTGTAAGCCACAGATGGCAAGTTAGATAGTAGACAGAACAGGATCCCCTGACAGCACAGGGCAGTGCTGTGAGGCTCCTGTGAAACATGATGGAAAATCTTGGTGCTACTTCTACAGGAAGCAGCGTTTATACATCCAACTTGTTTTCTCTTCCCATAATCAGGAAAAATGTGCTGATGTCACTGTTCACAGTGAGGGTTGTACTGTGAGTGTGAGCAAGACAAAGGCAACATTCAGAATTTTAGATCAGCGTTACCTTGGCGTAGCATTATTTGCTACAATGTAACTTTGAAGGTAAAATTGCAAAATTTCATTAGAACAAAATGCCATTGTTATAATGACAAAGCCTACAGTAAAATACCTTGACAATATGGATATTCTTGCAACGTGTCTTTTTCCGACTGCGAACATGACTTTGGCATGTGCAGTAAGAGATACACGCGGGATATAAGACAGTGTTGATGTACATAATATGCGTCATGCCTCAGGACAGTGATGCAAAACACACAAGTAAGGCTCCACTCACACGTGCACTTGATATGCGTATCCTGCGGTTATAAATACATGTTTAGTATATATGAATGAATCAGTAATGTAGTTCTGGGTTGGTAATTATCTTTACTAGGGCATGGGTTGAAAAATCTACCTACTTTATTGCATTGACAGACGTGCATCAGTTTCCACTTGCCAATGTTTACCCATTATGTGGAATGATCCGAAGTGGACAATGCATTGAAGCAGTCCTGTAAGGAGGACGCTTGCAGCAATGAAAACATTTGTTGTGCTAGGAGAATATTCATCAGCTGGTTTATCTGCTAGGGTGAATCTGGGAGAGTCACCTGGTATTGCGCGTGATTGAAGATTTTGACAAAGACAGCAGAAATCTTTATGACTAACAAACAAGTCATATCGTTAATCATGTACAGATAGTGCTGGTTGTTCTTATTATGATGATTATTATTGATTAGTAAGGCGCCACAGTGCTCCATAGCTCAGGGCATTGGGGAAAGCAGCACATGCAGTGCATAAAATAGGGACATACAAGGTAGGCAAAATAAATGCAGACATAAACACAAAAGGTAGGGAGGTGGTTGGGGTTGGGTACGGATTATCTATGCTGATAAATCCGACCTGGTGAATTCCTCCCAAAAAAATACGAAATAATTCAATTCCGACTAAAAGAGACTTTGAATCCGACGCTGTATAAGAGCGATGAAAGCACAATGTTGAAAGCACGGTATTCCCATTGAAGAAGCCTTCGGCAGTGCCGGGTGACGTCATCGCGACGTCTGTCAATCCAAATTTAAAGCGGCAATGTGGGGACCCCAAAGGTTAAGTGCTTGGATTGACAGACGTCACGATGACGTCACCCCGCACTGCCGAAGACTTCTTCAATCGGAATACCGTGCTTTCAACATTTTGCTTTCATCGCTCATCTACAGCGTTGAATTCAAAGTAAGTCTCTTTATTTTACAGTCGGATTTTAATTCTTTTGTATTTTTTTGGGAGGAATTCACCAGGTCGGAATGGTGGTAATCGTTTATACGATTATTAGCAATCCGACCTGGTGAATTCCTCCAGGTGGTTGCACCTGCATGCAAAGATGCTGCCGATCGGCTTGAAAATAGTCACTTTACAAATCTCCATCGTATATACGTATGCTGCCTTTAGGCACAAGCCTAGTTTGCCTACATGGTATATGTAGCTGTGACATTGTATGAACACTGGCCACATCAAGTCACAAGAGTGCAAAAAGGCTGCATTTTTTTGCAAACATTTGCCCATCATTACAGAAGTGGAAGTTGCTCAATCAATTGATAGGTTCATGGCAGGTGCAGTTTCCCAAAGCAGACCACACGAACAGAGTACAGAAAATTGAGTAGGCGATCCCCGTGTGAACACACCCTTTTCTAGACACATACATTACATTGTAACAGGAAGGCTGTCTACCCGCCTATACCAGTGGTGATGAGAATGACCCCCAACATTAAATTGATTATACAATATGTCACTCCCCTGCTGTCAATATCATCACATAAGTGGTAGTGTTTAAGGGAAAGCATCCAGTCACAAATCAAAAGAAATTACTACCTATTTCTATTTTTTACTCTGCAAAAAAAAGGAGTAACTTTGCACTTGGCCATGTGGCATTGGAGGGGGATGTGATTTAAAATGTGATAGCAGATTTATAGTTGGAGTAGGGCAAGTCCTAGATCAACTTTAAATTTCAGTGTGAAAGTATTTGTGTGCTACATGAAAAAACAGCCAGTATTTAACTTATGTGCAAAATAACAAACTCATTTGCACCCCTTGCATTGTAGCATGATTTATCCAGGAGCAAATTTGCTCTTTTTTTTACCTTACTTTCCTTAATGAATCAGGCCCAAATGGTTCTCTAACCAGTGGTACATCCTGGTGGGCTGCACATCTTGTTTGGACTCTCTCTAGTAGAATGAATCTAACACTTGCCCGAGATTAAAACTTCTCCTGTGTCTTTTTCTGACCACTGAATACACTACCGCATATGGTCGTTCCCCCATTGCACTGTTGTCTGGGCCTTCGAATCTGCATCATGAATGTTTTTCACGCTGGGGACTTGAGAGCTGGTGATACTGGCGGATGACACGGCTATATGCACAGTGTATACAGAGAATTATCAAACAAATATTAGTGTCAACAGGAGAATTACTTGGAATGGGCAGCAGTGTAATGTTGACCTACTTTTTCAAGCTTTTAGAGGCACTAGAAGATCACTGGGATTATATTACAAAGGAGACATTAACATTTGAAGTATTTTGCCAAATGGCAAATTAAACACAAGAATCACAAATAAATACTAACAAAATGCTTGTCGCCCGAGATTGGTCAGTGGGACTTAATTGCCACTAGAGATATTGTTATTCTAGTGGTAACTCATAAGCCATAAACCTTATCTTAATAATTGCATTAGTGTGGACAGAGCGATAAGTTCTTGATAACAGACGGATGTTTCAAGCAAATATTATGATGGATATTTAATAACGCTGATATAATATTACAAAGGGCAGCTATCCTTTCAATGTCTGTACTGTGTTTAAAGTGTACCTGCCAAGTACACTAGACCACATTTAAAAGGGGCACACAATGTACAGCGCGAAATGCCTTGGTTTTACACCAGTGCCTGTATTGCATACCCTGTGCAAATCGAGGTACACGCCTATTGTCCTCTATTGAGAAATGCCTAGGTGTGTGGAAAGGCGAAATAATCTAAAGGTGCACACTCTGCAAAGTGCAAACATTAAACATAAAAATGCCCTCCTACCACTTTTGAGTTATGGCTTTTATTATTATTATTATTATTATTATTATTATTATTATTATATTACTATCATTTAATTCTAGGCCACTGTAAAATTCCACAGCTCCGTACATAGCGGTAGAATAACAAGGGTAAAGAAGTAGCATTACATAACACTAATGACAGATATAGAACAAGGGTAACATAGTAGAGGTAACAGTACAAAAGGCAGTTTGCAAGCATAACAAGGGTGGCAGAGTACAGGTTGCATTGTTTGCTATAGAACATTAAAGCGGCATAATACAGCCAAACTGCATAACTGGATAGAGAGCAAGAAGGAGAAGGAGCATGAGGTCAAGATGGAGAAGGAGTAATTGGAGAGATAAGAGGTGAACCAGGTGAGGACAGTGTCGTGAAGGCCAATAAAGTGAAGGGAGTGAGGTAGGAATGGGTGGTCTACAGTGTTGAAGGCCCAGAAGGATAGAAATGACCCCTGGATTTGGCAGACAGAATGAAGATCATTGGCATACCTCTCAACTGTTCCGATTTTGTGAGAGAGTCATGATTTTATTGCTCTGTCTTGCTGTCCCACTCAGGAACATGTTTATCCTGTGGGTGGGATTGTTGGGGGAAGGCAGCCTTCTGGGAGTGTGGCTATGCCCCAATTTCCCGGGACCAGACCCCCTTATCGCCGGTGGGGAAAGACATTGTAGGAGGTAAGCATTGGTGACTTTGGTTTTGGCGGTTTCTGTGGAGTAGAGTGGGAGGAAGCCAGATTGGAGAGTGTTGAGAAGGGAGTTGCAGAAGAGGAAGGTGATGGGGGAGAGGGAGCAGAGGATGTGAAAGGAGAGAGGGGAGGGGGGAGAGGAAGCAGAGAACATGAAAGGAGATGGGTGAGAGGAAACAGAGGACATGAGAGGAGATGAGGAAGAGGAAGCAGAGGACGTGAAAGTAGATGGAGAGAGGAAGCAGAGGATGTGAGAGGAGATGGGGAGAGGAAGCAGAGGACGTGAGAGGAGAAGGGGAGAGGAAGCAGAAGACATGAAAGGAGATGGGGGAGAGGAAGCAGAGGACGAGAGAGGAGATGGGGAGAGGAAACAGATGACGAGAGAGGAGATGGGGAGAGGAAGGTGAGAGGAGATGGGGAAAGGAAGCAGAGGACTGAGAGGAGATGGGGAGAGGAAGAAGAGGACGTGAGAGGAGATGGGGAGAGGAAGCAAAGGACGTGAAAGGAGATGGGGGATAGGAAGCAGAGGACGAGAGAGGAGATGGGGAGAGGAAGCAGGTGACGAGAGAGGAGATGGGGAGAGGAAGGTGAGAGGAGATGAGGAAAGGAAGCAGAGGACGTGAGAGGAGATGGGGAGAGGAAGAAGAGGACGTGAGAGGAGATGGGGAGAGGAAGCAAAGGACGTGAGAGGAGATGGGGGAGAGAAAGCAGAGGACGTGAGAGGAGAAGGGGAGAGGAAGCAAAGGACGTGACAGGAGATGGGGGAGAGGAAGCAGAGGTCGAGAGAGGAGATGGGGAGAGGAAGGTGAGAGGAGATGGGGAAAGGAAGCAGAGGACGTGAGAGGAGATGGGGAGAGGAAGAAGAGGACGTGAGAGGAGATGGGGAGAGGAAGCAAAGGACGTGAGAGGAGATGGGGGAGAGGAAGCAGAGGACGTGAGAGGAGATGGGGAGAGGAAGCAGAGGACCAGAGAGGAGATGGGGAGAGGAAGCAGATGACAAGAGAGGAGATGGGGAGAGGAAGGTGAGAGGAGATGGGGAGAGGAAGGTGAGAGGAGATGGGGAGAGGAAGCAGAGGACGTGAGAGGAGATGGGGAGAGGAAGCAGAGGACGTGAGAGGAGATGGGGAGAGGAAGCAGAGGACGAGAGAGGAGATGGGGAGAGGAAGCAGATGACAAGAGAGGAGATGGGGAGAGGAAGGTGAGAGGAGATGGGGAGAGGAAGCAGAGGACGAGAGAGGAGATGGGGAGAGGAAGCAGATAACAAGAGAGGAGATGGGGAGAGGAAGGTGAGAGGAGATGGGGAGAGGAGATGGGGAGAGGAGATGGGGAGAGGAAGAAGAGGACGTGAGAGGAGATGGGGAGAGGAAGCAAAGGACGTGACAGGCGTATCTATTCCTCCTTGCAGGTCTGTCTCAGACAATTATGTGAATACACCCTTGCTGTACTCAGTCTACATTTGCTCGCCCCTCCCGCCTCTCCAGTCATAAGGAGTCGTGGTACCAATTTGTATATTTTGTGCCAAACAAACATCCAACTCAGGAAAAGCCCCTTACGCTGTGCTTGGTAAGGAACGCCCTCACTTCATTGATCACCTCTATTTATCGGTGCAAAATTTGCAAATGCCGTCATGCTGCTCCTGTTCTAGGCGCACATGTATTGCATTACTAAAAAAAAATAAGCTCTATGAATTGGGAGCGGCCTTGCAATCTCCTGGAGACAAATAGGAGGTTAACTCTGAGCCTAAGATCCTAAGTTTACATATTCCTATTAAAATTCCTCCTGCTTCTCACTGTCTCTGCAGGGCTTCAATTAGAAGCCCCGCTGGAAAAACATACTTTCTCCACAATGAATGAGGATTTCATGCTAATCAAGTTTTGCAGCTCCGCACTGTATTTCTAGTGTCCATTGTGCTATATTTATAGTCTAAGAGCAGACCTGGGACGACTATGCTCTATTCATTCCCCTCCGTGATGTTGCTGGAGAAGGACTGAGAACATTTAAGGACAAATTCTAAAACCTGCAAAATTTCACGGTGTACTGTGAACTGATGAATATTACAGGGAAGAGTTTGAAAAATGTTGCCAATTACTAATCCACTCACAGTCATCCCACGTTTTACTGATTAGTCATATCACTGCAAGACTCATTTTTTTCATAATGTATCTGTCTTTGCAACATATTTCTAAAACATTTTCAGCAAAAAAAACAAAACTTTTAGGATACAATTTCTTTTGCTCCCCCAATCCCGACTCCACAGATAACGGGCACTATGTCCTACAAATCTTCCTTACGTCATTTCACTGTAATCACATTTAGTTCTGTTAAAAATCTTTCTCCGAAAAAAAGTTCTCCTATCTTCAATTATGTTGGGTGATCCACTGTGTCAACGTGTGTAAAACTATAAAATCACCTTTTAAAGGCCACTTTGGATAGCACACACACGTCTCTTTAACTGTCCTATGAATAATGTTACGCTTTCCTAGAAAAACTGTTTTATCTTGCACACACAAAATCCAACATACAAATGCGCCGTAAAAAAAAATGATGAATTTGTACAATTGTCATAAACAAGCAATATACTCGCAGAAACCGCTGGCTATTTTACGTCAAAGGCATAAAAAGATAAACTGCACACTAAAAGGTAACGCTTTTCTGTTAAACATTAGAGTGTACACTCATGAGATTAGACTGTGTGATAATGAGTGACACCCAGGATTGACCAAGGTTCAGAGCAGGTATTTCATCATCATCATCATCAACATTTATTTATATAGCACCAACAAATTCTGTTGCGCTTTACAATTGGGAACAAACAGTAATAAAACAATACTGGGTAATACATACAGAGAGGTTAGAGGACCCTGCTTGCAAGCTTACAATCTATGGGATTTTAGGGAAAGCTGTTGTTATCATTTCCTACTTAATGACTCATAAAAATTGGTTCCGTTCACTAAATGCTTTCAAAAGGTGCGTTTAAATGGCAAATCCGATGAAAAAATGTTATTTCTATATCTTAGTTTGTGAGCAAATTATCTAATTCGAAGCCCCCCCCCCTCTATATCATTTCACTATGAGCCTGAAGACATGGAACTACGTAGCTATCCCATTTCGTGGACCGCAAAAGGGGTGGGGCTTCACAGAAAAGTGGGTGTAGTTTTACCCAAATGTGTCCATTCGTGGGCGACGTTTGGGTGGAGCAGGGGCTTGCCTTATTTTTTATTATGTCGGGAGGTATGAAGCTTTGTAGAGTAGTGGCGTGCACACGTCAGTGCAGAACACCCTCTGGGGATACAACCTGAAGAAAAAAAGAGTCCCTATAAATTTAGGCGACTATGGATAACGTCCAGTGTACAGAACATGAGAAGTTGTCCTGTGCAGTATTCATGTTTACTGAATAGCCAGATATACCAAGAATAACATTCAGCATACAGGACATGAGAAGTTGTACTGTGCGGTTATTCATAAACACAGAATAAGAATAGATACTGAGAGCAGCATACAGAACAAGAATTTGTACCCCCAAAGCTGGGGGTAGTTAAGCCCATTCGAGAAAGGGCCTGCTAAGAGCTTATAATCTAATGGATTCAGAAGCTTATATCAGAAAAATAATACGAAATCTGTTTTTCTGGCTCCCAGCTGTAATATTCCACCAGATGATGAACTTATAACAGTCAATAAAATAATTTGTTTTATTGCAAGTTATAACAATGCTGAGAGTATGACTGACTGCTTTATTGTAGGAGAGTGAGTATCGCTGAGGTATGTACATTCTCAATGTCAAGGTCCTCGGTCTGAACATAACAGCTGGAGAGATAAAGAAACTTACTGAGGTGGCAGAGTAACTGCAGTGTATACTGGTGTATGAAATAACATGGACAGGAGGATGTAATGTTATTCTTATAGATGAAGAGTAAATACGTTGTAGAGGGTAGACGAAGGTTATATCGGTAGGGTTAAATACTAATTTAGAGACAATAATTATAGGGTATTTAGAAAATGTTATAATCCATAAGGGTACACTTGTCGGATTGTCTGAGGTAGTGCATCACAGAGTATAGCTGCAGCACAAGAGAAGAAGTCTTAGAGATGGGAATGGAAGGCAGTGATAAGGGAGGATGATAGGGGTAGGTCATTGGCAGAATGAAGAGCACCGTTAGGGTGGTAAACATAAAAAATGGAAGAGATGTAGAAGAGTGCAGCATTGTGGAGGGCTTTGTAAATGGGAACTATATATATACCCTAATGATGAGCATGCTCTACTTTAAATAATAAAAACAGTAAAGAACAAAAACAAGAGTCTACTCTTCATAGCTTATTCAAATGCAAATTGTCTTTTAATGGATGGAAACTATTTTATCTACATTATCATACGCAGCGTTGTCTGATTTGTTTGAACTAAACTTTCTCCACGAATATGTGGCTGTAGCTTACATTACAGTTGTCCAAGTAATGGGCCATGGGCAAATGGACATGATACTACAGTGTATGATCATAATCCAGGCCATGAATATAGGTTTATTGTGTATCTGTCGACCTCTCTGGACAACACTAGATGAAATATCACCCAGTCCTCATTAATGCCTTCCCTGTCTTTATTCTTTGATTATCACCATTTATAGTCTATTTTCACTCCAAGGTCAAAGAGGACATTTGTCTCTGGCAGTTTCAAAGAGGCTATGTGCGTATTCTGTATTTAGGCTAGGCACTTGAGTAAGATATGTCCAGGGCCGTAACTAGGGTTGTGCGAAAGGGGCGACCGCCCAGGGCGCAACACTGAAGAGGAGCGCAATTTAGGAATATTTGAGGTTAATTTGGTTAAAATTGAGGGCTAGGGGGGCGGCATTTGTCTTTCTCGCCCCAGGCGCTAGTATTCTAAGTTACGGCTCTGGATATGCCCATTAGGAAATTACAAGTGGTACTGCTACAAATTTTGGAGAGGAGAGAGAATTCGCTGAGTGAGCTTTGAGGACGGAGGGTGAATCTCACTGAGGGAGATAAGAACATGGAAAAGGGTGAAGAAAATCAAGATACTCCTATGAGGAGCCAGTCTAATAAGCAGAGAGCAGGGGTTGAAGTGGGCTGGTATATTGTCTGTTGGCCATACCACCACTTCTCCTACTGCCTTCATTGCAAAACTATAACATTCCATTCAATTCATTGTTCATACTGCCACTTCTAAATTTCCACTTCGACCACTGGCAGAGAGTATACAACACCAGTAGATACTGAAGTCTACAGTCAATAATTTAATTACCAAACCTTACTTGAGCCCCAGTAGAGTAGTAACAGAGTGAGCTGTGCTCGAGTTCAAACTTTGGGATAACTGAGATCTTGGCTGATTGTTGATTGACAGAGAACTAATGACCTGTGCACAATCTATATACTCCCCTGACAGAGCAACCATGGAGTTAACAGGAAACGCAGAGACTTTGGGCCTGATGTTAAGTTGGACGTAATTTATGGTAAAAAAAGGCATCCATATAAATAGTGAATTTATGCCCGGATCCTGAATTGTGGGCATCTCAATATGCGTCTAGTTATGCACCCACTGCAACTACCCCAGGTTTATGTCAGACTTACACCAGACACATGTACATTCACATATGCATACGCACAACCAGATCATAAGCACAAGAAAAGTTTTTTATGCAAAAGATGAAACATGCCATAAACGTGTAACAGGCCCATAAGCAATGTTGAACTCAATGGATCCTTTAAATAGTGGACTTGTGGGACATGAATTTATCCTTCAGAAAGTCCTATTGTAGAATGAAACATGTTGAGTCCAATAATAACATGAAACACATTGAGTCCAATTATAGGATGAAACGCTTTGGTAACACTGCAAGACATTGGAACATATTCACAAATGAATTTGTCATCTATAAATGTAGTGCTTGTTACCTGTATTCTATCTTTATAGTGGGACTACAGTTCAGCTTGTCAGCGGTCCACAAATGAACAAATACCTTATATGCTCCGGACTCAAGTAGAATACTCAGAAGGGACGGAATTAGGAAGAGAACATAGAGTAAGCATTTTTCATCAGTGCTGATACAGTACTGTACATGATCCATCTGTATACGGGCCTTGCACCAAAAAGCTATAGCATTGTAACTTAATCAGTAAGTTACCTCTATACAGCATTCATTTTCATGCATTTTTCACTCTGCATTTAATTACATATTATACATACAATATTTTCATTGGAAAGACATTATTTACATGTACTTTAATTGTTAATTTACTTGAGGTTAACTTTGTTAATATTTGCTATTAGGTGTCACATAATACAGCAGGTATAATACTCCACATATGATTGAAAGTAACACTAAGTTATCCTTAAAAATAGTCCCACAAAATCCTATAATACATACGCAGAAAGGGCCAATCAGCTTCATTTGTCCTTACTGTATTAGGCCTCTGTTAGACCCTTTCCCCCCTTGTTCTGCCTCTCCAGCCATGAGTTGGTACAAGTGTCAGATGCGTGCACGTCTGCATGCACACCTATATGTGCACTGTCTTTGTGAACGCAAACGGGCGTATGTGCAACTCAGCAACAGGCCCTTGGAGTGCGGGGACCAATAATGCGCCAAGCCCAAAAGTGTCACATCAGGAACCCATACCCAGGGGGAGGCAGGGGGCATCTACCACCCGGGCCTGTTCCATTGTGGGCTACCTTGGGCTGGGTCACCTATATTTTTTTCCTTTAAAATGTTACTAATAGGCTACTGAGTCGAGTCTACCCCCCCCCCCCCCCCCCCCCGGGCTAAAATTTGCCAGATACGTATAAAAATAGTCAGGTTCTGGGCGCTTGTAAAGGAAAGATATATCAATTTAATATGGATAGGTCCACAATACGCTCCGGCCGGAACGAGACAGCTTAGATGTGTTAAACAATTAACATGCATCAATTGACACTGCCGAAAACAATGATAATGGTAAAAAACACTATAAACTCAGTGTGATTGCAAATATGGTTAGAGTGCACTTGCAAGCTACTAAAATATGAAATGACAATTGATATGAACCGCAAAAAGAAAATGTAAGGAAATATAATGTCCAGAGTTGTAAAATAAAAATGTTGGTGATGATGAAAAATGCAAGCAAAAATGAAATTGGTAGCCGTTACTCACATGAAGCAGGGATGTCTGGCTGTCTATAATGCAGACAGGCACTTAGTAGCGGTCCCAGAGTCTGTGCTGATGAGGTTAGATATAACGTTGATTTCAATGATAAAAAGCACCCAGCAGAATGCCAATTATTAAAACAAGAATGAGGAAGAAAGTTCTTCTAGTTCCTAAAGAGAAATCCTCTCCTTCTTGTTGAAAGAAAAAATGATCCCGCTCAAATAGCGTGTGCACGCTGCGGGATATCTCCGTGTTGAGATTAAATATATGGATATCAAAAATGCCTCCAATAATGGACAGGTACCCAGCAGAATATAGGTGGTGATGATCCAAATGTAGTCCTCCTAATCCCCAACGTAGTCTCTCTCTTTCTCATAAAGTTGAGGCTAAACAGGGAAAGCGGTAGTGCCGCTACGGATGAGCGCATACACGCTACAGGCTGGTCTCCGATGTGGATGTCTGTATATGGTAATGTAAGATGCTAGCATGCTAGTAAGTTGAATAAAACTGAGTTGAGGGACAGTCTCCAACGCGTTTCGCCCGGTGAAAATGGCCAGTGGGCTTCCTCAGGGAAGGTCATTATCCCTGAGTTGGACTAGTGAGTTGGACTAATACTACAAAGAGTAGAGATTGAGGGACAGTACGGAGAAATGTAAATTACTAAATTGAGAGGGCTTAAGACAGCGATGGGCAACATGCAGTTTGCGAGCCGACAGCAGCCTACGGAGCTTTCACCTCTGGCTTCCCAGTCGGCTCCTCCATATTTTATTAGAATCAGGGCAGCCGACTTCCACGTTACGTGAACTCCTCTGCATAGTGCAGGGAGCTCACACGGCGTACCCGGAGGAGGAGGGAGCGCAATTTGCACTCCCTCCTTCCCAGGCCCGGCGCTCCCATTAGGCAACGTTAGGCAGTTGCCTAGGGTGCCGGGCTCTGGTGGGCGCCACAGAATTAAAAGGCAGATAGTTTTATACTGTAAAACTGTGCAGCGACCACTGGGCATACCTTCCACGGCTGCCGCACAGCTATGGATCACCATCGCTGCAACGGCCTCCCCTCCAACAGCTGATGGGGCACACCTCCGTCTCCTCTACTCCCCCTCCCCTCACTGACTGTCGGGCGTGACATCATCACCAGGGCCCGACAGTGTCAGTGAGGGACGGGACCCGGCAGAGAAGAGCAGCGTTATGGAGTTTAAGGTAAGGAAAGACCGGGGGGGTGGATTTTTTTTTTGGGGGGGGGGCAGATTTTTTTTGGGGAGGAACAGATTTCAAAATTGCGCCTAGGGTGTTGGGGACCCTACCACCGGCCCTGCTCCTTCCTCTGTGCGACCCCTATTTAAGGCCGGAGGGCTGCACATGTTGCACCCCACCTCTTTCACATTGCCCCTCACTGGCTTAAGAGACAAATATTGCGACAAGGAACAGTACCCAGAAGAGCAGAGAGTGTGATTTCTCCATCGCAAGAATGGTCAGGTGCTGGGAAATAATAACAGCACATTGTTAGACTTTATTGCGACATATAAAATCTATGCATGTTTGTGCAGGAAGTATCATAAAGGAATAAAGTTGGGAGTTTTACGAGAGATAGTCTGATACCCATAATTGCATCAGCTTGCTGTGTCCCGACTTTTTGTAGTTTCAAACTTGCATGTGCAAGGACCCCATTCCCAAGCCCCCACCCACATGACTCAGGGATACAGAGAGTCTGAGCTAGCCAAAGACACACTGAGGAGGTAGGTGCCATAGTACAAATTGGCATCCAACATGAGACTTAAAGCTAAATCATTATGCTCCAATACTACTTATGAGGAAAAGGGGTTATTTCATAAATCCAAACTTTTAGGGATGGTTATAAACCGGTGTCTTAATCAAGATGACTGCTCGGCAAGTTCTCTGACCTTATTTATATCCCCTGAACCTGCAAACACAAGTTTGGAAAATAAAATCTGTGGGTACGTGCAAGCAGTTGCTATCTTATATATAAAAATCATTGGTCTGTTTGATTGTCTGTCTGTCCAGTTAAGATTTCGGACACTCCTGCACTGATTGGGATGAAACCAATGCAAGGTGGCCCAGTTAGATTCTGGCCATGTTTTAGAGGGGTTAGGGTCCTGTTTGGACCTCTTGTTGCTGTACGTTAGATAGAACTTTGACCTTGGGAGCCAGTTCTGGGCCTTCCACTAGATGGATTTGGAAGAAAGCTTCACAGAATGGTAACATTGGATCCCAGAAGACATACTAGGGTTTGAGGTCCCGGTCAGACCTCCCATTGGTGTACGCTAGGCAGAATTTCGACCTGGGGAGTCTGTTCTGGACCTTCCACTAGATGGATTTGGATGATAACTTCACAGAGGGGTGGCAATTGGTCTGGGATGCCTAATGGAGGGGTTGGGGTCCTGGTCGGACCTCCTGTTGGTGTTCACTGGGCATAACTTTGACCAGGGGAGCCTGTTCTGGGCCTTCCATTGGATGAATTTGGATGATAACTTTACAGAGGGGTGGCAATTGGTCTGGGATGCCTAATGGAGTAGTTGGGGTCCTGTTCGAACCTTCCATTGCTGTACGCTGGACAGAACTTTGACAAAAGCAGCCTGTTCTGGGCCTTCCACTGGAAAGATTTGGATGACAGCTAAGCTGCTAATTATTTTTAAAATGTTGACAGTTACATCCAACTCATTGATATCTTAATAACTTGAAGACTTAAACCCAGGAAATGCCAGGTACTTCAGCTAGTTATTTACTAAGCATGAGTAAGCTGCATATTAAGAAAATATTATATTGCATAGACCTTAAGCAATGGTGCAAGGGAACGGCAGGCAAATCATTAAACTTTACATTGGTGCAATATACCCGGCCTTCAATTGAAAGACTAATATACACTAATTCACTACAGAAAATATACTGTTCTCAGAAGATAAAGGGGTTGTCTGCCTTGGAATGACTCATTTATTGTCTCGTACATAGTTTATACCCTCCTTCACCTTTCACTCTATAGTTTGATTTACTTTTCCTGACTTCCTTCCGTGCTTATAAGCCATGTATTTATGTAATCATTTAGAGTGGAGCAAGAAATATCCTATTCTCACTGTAGGAAACACAAGAGTGCAAGAAGTCTCTGGCAGACAATTACAAAGGTTTACAAACACACAGGTCTGTGGGCAAACCAATGAAAATAAATAATTGGCTGACCTGGGATAATTAGTAAACAAAAATAAAATATAACAACATATAACTTTTGACTTCAGTACTTTCCCCATGGAAAGTAGGGGATAATACATAGTTTTAGCAGGTGTTGTGTTTAGCATTAATGCATTGAAAGATACATTTTTTAATAGGTGGAATTTAGCTCTGTAAATGTTTTCACCTGTGTTTTTACCAAAAACAAAGGGTGTCGTAAAGGTCTGCCGTTATCCAAAAAAGAATTTGAGTGGTAAATAGTTAATTAATACTTATATTAAAAAAGAGCACCATTATAAGTAAAGCTTGCTAGTATTGGTGGCTCAAGCTCCTTTTTTTCAGTGGGATTTACTTAGTAAAAAAATAAAACTAAAGTAAGATAAGAGAAAAAATGTTGTTTCTATATTTCTAGTATATACATTAATCCATTCTGCAAACTAATTATTAACTAATCCGCTTTCTGGTTGTATAATCAAGAGTATGTCTACAAGTTCTCTATGACACGTGTTTCTTTATCATACAGAACTTTGGAATCTTCTGTCTTCCTGACAAATTATAGATGATCTTATCTAGACAGTTTTCTGTCTTCAGAAATTCTTACAAATAGAGAGATGTACATTATGAAGCAAGTCTTGGAAAACACATCCGGGACATGGTTGTGAGACTGAGGAGAAAGTGGAGGCAAGAAGAGGTGGTGATGGAGTATGAGTCTGATGACAAGGTGGAGGCAAGAGGAGATAGTGGAGTAGGGTAAGTCTATGGAGATGAGTGGAGATGAAAAGACATGGTGGATTTGGGTGATTCTGAGGGGAAAATGTGTGGGTGAGGAGAGGTGAGTATAAGTAGAAAGTGTAAATGAAAAGAGATAGTGGGTTATAGTGATTATGGGAAGAAAGTGGAGGTGTGAAGAAATGGTGGGTAGGAGTAGAAGGTGGAGGTTAAAAGAGAAGGCTGTGTAGTATGTGTCTGGTTAAAGGAAAACATATATATAGTTATGTAGGGTGGGTACGAAAAGGAAGTAGAGTTTAGAAATATGTTGGAGTATGGGGAATTTCAGGAAAACATGTAAATGCGGAGAGATGGTGGGATTGAATAGAAAATGTACATGAGAAGAGATGTTGGTGTAGTGTGGAGGAGGTATAGGTGGGTGAAAGGAGAAAGTGAAGTTTACAAAAGTTATTGGTGAAGAATGAGTCTGAGGAGAATGTGGAGTTGGTAAGAAGAGATGGTTTAGCAGGGTGAGTCTGAGGAGAAAGTGAAGCGTGAGTGAGAGTTCCATTGGGAAGAAATTATGATATTGCGGCGGTTCCCAAAGTGTGCGCCGCGGCTCCCAGGGGTGCCGCGGCGCTGTCACTGGGGTGCCGCTGGCCAGTCCTAGAAAAAAGAAAGCAAACAGAAACTTACCAATCCGCGCGGCGCTAGGACCCAGCAGCCTTCTGTCTCCCGCAGCTGTCAATGAATATCGACATCAGTGACAGCTGCGCGAGAGAGGAGGCTGCAGGGTCCTAGCGCCGCGCGGATTGGTAAGTTTCTGTTTGCTTTCTTTTTTCTATAGCTGGCGCCTGGTGCGGGGCAGAGGAGGAGGGCAGATGGCAGAGGAGGGGGACAGAGAGCAGAGGAGGGGGACAGAGAGCAGAGGAGGGGGACAGAGAGCAGAGGAGGAGGGCAGATGGCAGAGGAGGGGGACAGATGGCAGAGGAGGGGGACAGAGAGCAGAGGAGGAGGACAGAGGGCAAAGAAGGAGGACAGAGGGCAGAGGAGGGGGACAGATGGCAGAGGAGGGGGACAGAGAGCAGAGGAGGAGGGCAGATGGCAGAGGAGGGGGACAGATGGCAGAGGAGGGGGACAGAGAGCAGAGGAGGAGGACAGAGGGCAAAGAAGGAGGACAGAGGGCAGAGGAGGGGACAGATGGCAGAGGAGGGGGACAGAGAGCAGAGGAGGAGGGCAGATGGCAGAGGAGGGGGACAGATGGCAGAGGAGGGGGACGGAGAGCAGAGGAGGGGGACAGAAAGCAGAGGAGGGGGACAGAGAGCAGAGGAGGAGGACAGAGGGCAGAGGAGGAGGACAGAGGGCAGAGGAGGGGGACAGATGGCAGAGGAGGGGGACAGATGGCAGAGGAGGGGGACGGAGAGCAGAGGAGGGGGACAGAAAGCAGAGGAGGGGGACAGAGAGCAGAGGAGGAGGACAGAGGGCAGAGTAGGAGGACAGAGGGCAGAGGAGGGGGACAAATGGCAGAGGAGGGGGACAGAGAGCAGAGGAGGGGGACAGATGGCAGAGGAGGGGGACAGATGGCAGAGGAGGGGGTCAGATGGCAGAGGAGGGGGGCAGCGTGACAGAGGGCAGAGGAGGGGGACAGCGTGACAGGGCAGAAGAGGGTGACAGCGTGAGAGAGGGCAGAGGAGGGTGACAGCGTGAGAGAGGGCAGAGGAGGGTGACACAGGGCAGAGGAGTTGGACAGCATGACAGAGGGCAGAGAAGGGGACAGAGGGCAGAGGGGGCAACGTGAGAGAGGGCAGTGTGCCTGGATGCAGAGGGGGCAGTGTGCCTGTCTGCAGAGGGGCAGAGTGTCCGGATGCAGAGGGGTATTTTTGCATACAACTAAATAAGTATTTCTGTAGTGACCTAAATACTTATTACAATTTTTTGACCCAACTACTTCTAAAACAGGACTGCTCAGTAATTATTTTGGAGGGGTGCCTTGAAAAAATTTGGAGACTCTAAGAGTGCCGCGAACTGCAAAAGTTTGGGAACCACTGATATAGGGTATAGAGAGAAAATGGATGTGAGAATAGTTGGATGTATACTGAGCCTGAGGAGAAAGTGAAGATACGAAGTGATGGTGTAGCAGGGCAAATCTGAGGAAAAAGACAACTATGAGGAGTTAAGAAGATATAGTGAAGTAGGGTGAATATGACCAAAAAAAATGTGGTTGAGAAGAAAAGATGATGTAGAGTCTGAAGAGAAAGTAGACTGAAGCTGTGATGCCTGGGTTGTGTGAGTCTGGAGAGTGTGGAGGTGAGAGATTGTGTATTATGATGAGTCTGAAGTGTGTAGTGTGGGTCTGTGGAGAAAGAAGATATGGTATAAGAAGATGAGTGAAATTAGAAAGTGAATATCAAATGAGATAATGGAGTAGAGCGAGTCTGAGGAGAAAATGTAGGCGAGGAGAAAGGGTGGAGCAGAGCTAGCCTGACAAGAAAGTGTATGTGAGGAGAGATGGTGGAGTAGAGCTAGCCTGAGGAGAAAATGTAGGTGAGGAGAAAGGGTGAAGCAGAGCTAGCCTGAGGAGAAAATGTAGGTGAGGAGAAAGGGTGGAGTATAGCTAGCCTGAGGAGACAATCTAGGTGAGGAAAAAGGGTGAAGCAGAGCTAGCCTGAGGAGAAAATGTTGGTGAGGGAAAAGGGTGGAGCAGAGCTAACATGAGGAGAAAATGTAGGTGAAGAGAAAGGGTGGAGCCAAATTAGCCTGACAATAAAGTGTATGTGAGGAGAGATGGTGAAGCAGAGCTAGCCTGAGGAGAAAATGTAGGTGAGGAGAAAGGGTGGAGCAGAGCTATCCTGAGGAGAAAATGTAGGTGAGGAGAAAGGGTGGAGCAGTGCTAGCCTGAGGAGAAAATGTAGGTAAGGAGAAAGGGTGGAGCAGAACTAGCTTGAGGAGAAAATGTAGGTGAGGAGAAAGGGTGGAGCAGAACTAGCCTGAGGAGAAAATGTAGGTGAAGAGAAAGGGTGGAGCAGAACTAGCCTGAGGACACAATGTAGATGAAGAAAAAGGGTGGAGCAGAGCTAGCCTGAGGATAAAATGTAGGTGAGGAGAAAGGGTGGAGCAGAGCTAACTTGAGGAGAAAATGTAGGTGAAGAGAAAGGTTAGTGCAGAACTTGCCTGACAAGAAAGTGTATGTGAGGAGAGATGGTGGAGTAGAGCTAGCCTGAGGAGAAAATATAGGTGAGGAGAAAGGGTGGAGCAGAGCTAGCTTGAGGAGAAAATGTAGGTGAGGAGACAGGGTGGAGCAGAGCTAGCTTGAGGAGAAAATGTAGGTGAGGAGAAAGGGTGGAGCAGAGCTAGCTTGAGGAGAAAATGTAGGTGAGGAGAAAGGGTGGAGCAGAGCAAGCCTGAGGAGAAAATGTAGGTGTGGAGAAAGGGTGGAGCAGAACAAGCCTGAGGAGAAAATGTAGGTGAGGAGAAAGGGTAGAGCAGAGCTAACTTGAGGAGAAAATGTAGGTGAAGAGAAAGGGTGGTGTAGAGCTAGCCTGAGGAGAAATTTTAGGTGAGGAGATAGGGTGGAGCAGAGCTAGCCTGAGGAGAAAATGTAGGTGAAGAGAAAAGGTAGTGCAGAACTAGCCTGGCAAGAAAGTGTATGTGAGGAGAGATGGTGGAGTAGAGTTAGACTGAGGAGAAAATGTAGGTGAGGAGAAAGGGTGAAGCAGAGCTAGCCTGAGGAGAAAATGTAGGTGAGGAGAAAGGGTGGAGTAGAGCTAGCCTGAGGAGAAAATGTAGGTGAAGAGAAAGGGTGAAGCAGAGCTAGCCTGAGTTGAAAACGTTGGTGAGGAGAAAGGGTGCAGCAGAGTTAGCCTGAAGAGAAAATGTAGGTGAGGAAAAAGGGTGGAGCAGAGCTAGCCTGAGGAGAAAATGTAGGTGAGGAGAAAGGGTGGACAGAGCTAGCCTTTGTTGAAAATGTAGGTGAGGAGAAAGAGTGGAGCACGGCTAGCCTGAGGAGAAAACGTAGGTCAGGAGAAAGGGTGGAGCTGAGCTAGCCTGAGGATCAAATGTAAGTGAGGAGAAAGGGTGGAGCAGAGCTAGCCTGAGGAGATAATGTAGGTGAGGAGAGATGGTGGTGTAGAGCGAGCAGGTGTCGGCTGAGCTGGGCATTGAGGCATCTCGGGATGGTGGTAACAGATGATATCTACAGAGAGTGACCGGGCCTCAAATAGGCTTTTATTCAGTAAAAGCGTTAATGTATGATGTGTGAAGAGTATAATATTTTTAAACTGTGTGAAAAGAATTATGACTCTAGACAATAAAAAGGTCAGACCCACCTGGTATCATATACCTGGCAAGAGATGAATGTTTACCCAGATACTCTGGGAATACTGGAAAGTGTAAACATAACTGGGGTGTATATTCAGAGATCGGTCTCACAAGGGGTTAAGTTCTGGAGTCAGTTTTTCATTACTAACGGGATAATCCCTTGATATATCTGACATTCACAGATGTATCTGTTTCTGCTCCCTGTCTGTGCCACACGGAGCATAAATCTCTACTCACACGTATGGAGAATATTTCTGCACACTCAACGCAACAACATGAAATGCAAGTCTTATAGTGTGCACATAGTTTCTTTAAACGGTGTAAAAGTTATAGCGGCTGTCGCTGGGATTTAACCATACAATCGGGCTCTTTTGAGCGGTGTTAAAAAATAAATCCTTACTGACCTGATCGCCAGGCCTATATGTGAATGAATTTGATGTTTAGAGTTAAATATCCTAACTACATCCCGGTTCTCAAAGGCTACTTACCTGGGTGAAGGTGTTCCTAGTTCATTGTCTATATCTCTGCTCCTTTATTAAGAGATTGGAGACGTATGTTATGACCCCAAGCTAGATTTCAGCCTTTCCATAAGATGACAATAGTATAGATAGCAGCTTATATTTTCTAGCATAACACATCAGGAAAGAGGTAGTCCAAACCCAGGCTGTCAAGTTAATCAAAGAAAATAATTGTACAAACATCTACAATTGCCAAAATAACAGCAGTGCAGGGAAAGGTAAGTGATTATCCAATACCAGGCTAAGTTTGGACTTCCTATTGGTCTTGATGTGTTATACAAGATGATGTAAGATCATGCGATTACTGTTGTCAAGTAAGGGGTTATGTTCCTTATGGGAGTCTGTTTCCTTGGGTTTATATGATTTTCAGCAACAAGCATCTCTCACAGACTTTGCAGGCAATGTTTCAGATTATCATTATTATTATTATCTTTAATTTATAAGGCGCCACAAAGGGTCCGCAGCGCCGTACATGACATACAAAAAACAATGAGCCATGATACAGAAAGAACAAAAAATTAACAAAAATATATACACAGACACATGTAACATGGTAAGGCAAATCAAATTATTACTGGGATAATGAGTGAAAGTGATGGTAGAAATCAGCAAGAAGTAGGCCAAAGCTTAAGAAAACAGGGCTAGGGAAGCAGGCCAAGAGGTACAGAGGGTGATGGAATAGTACAAGAAGCACACAAGGAAAGAGGACCCTGCTCCTGAGAGCTTACATCCTAAAGGAAAGGGGGAGACACAAATAGGGTTGTACTAACTGGGGGAGAGAGTTAGGAGGAGGACTGATAGATTAGGTTATGAGGTAATGGACTGGGGTTACCAGTAAATTCACAGCCCACTGTGGTGGATGAAAATATTATAGTGTGCAGAGCCCACTGTTTTTAAGCAACAAATGCAAAATATTCTACAAAGTGAACTAATAAACAATTTTAGGCTACCAATAAAATCCATGCTTTATTTGAAACAAACATGCTGTAGGGGTCTACTTAGGACCCAATGATAACTTGAGTGGCCAATTCAAGCTCGATGAGCAATTATACTATGTATTATATCGACTCTTGCACCTAAACTTTATCATTTCTCTATATGAATTGAGTATATTAAGCAAGTTGCACAAAGAACCTCCAGGCTATAGCACACAGAGTAAGTAATCACTCTATTGTGATTCCTCTAGGTCAAGCAATGTAACTTGCTAATTGTTTCTGGCATAATTAATTAGAGCATTGTATAAGCCGAGCGCTTGCCTACAGGTGATGTTGTTTTTGACCACAAAAGCAGCTTTGGGGCGTAGCACGGACAGAAGAGGAGTTCTCCACAGGTAAAATTCACAGCCTTAGGCTAGGTGCACACTACGGAAATTTCCGACCAATGTGTTATCTATAATGATTTTATTAACGCAAAAAAAATTCGCGATCAGCATGCCGATTCATGCGTACACACTATACACGTTTTAAAAGATTTACTCTCAGATCTGTGCTCTTCATCTGTCATAACCATCGGCTGAAAAGATCAAGGGGAATATTTACTAAACTGCGGGTTTGATAAAGTGGAGATGTTGCCTATAGTAACCAATCAGATTCTAGTTCTCATTTATTTAGTACATTCTACAAAATGACAGATTGGTTGCTATACATATACAGTTTTTCAAACCCGCAGCATAGTAAATATACCCCTATGACTCTGTAAACTCTGTGGAGATCCTGATGGTGAGTGCATACACACCGCAGCATTGGAAGGATGTCGTTCCATAGCTGAACGAGATTTATAGTTATTCTGAACAATCGAATCAAACGATGGTCGGTGCTTTGGGACGACTATCGTTCATCGTCTAAGTGTACATACAAATGAGATATCGGCTGAACGTGATTGGCCCGATAGCTGGCTGAAAACACTGTAGTTTGTACCCAACCTTAAGCTTGCATATGAATGGTAAAAAAATATACTGAGCGACTGATACCTCAGAAATATAATGCATCCCTCCTAGAGAAAACACTCTCATATATATAGTACTCAATACACTTCTTCATGATACCATAAAGTATATAAACATTTCATTGCAAACTAGACAGGCTTTACTATTTACAGACATTTCACTGATGTTCCGACAGCTGGGTCTTACAAGCATCCGAATTGGTTAATGGACAACCACTCCCTACAACTCAGTAGAAGGAGCCACATTGTGCATGCAGCCTATCAACTAACTAGGAACCAATGGCATCCATTCCTCAGTAATGTCATTGGTGGCTGCATTCTTAAAATTATTGGATCACCCCACACAATGGCTGTCTTTACTCTGTGTAGGCAGCAGGCGAATGCTATAAACAAATAGAAGCCTAGTAAGTTATCCCATCAATGGGGACTGTGTAACAACATATGTAAAAAACGCTTTTTAAAGTACAACTCAATCCTGTTGGCTTACGGAGGAAGGGAGGGAGTGACCCTCACGCCACATGGCAATGATTAATTTCACTACCACCTCCGTAGCGCCACCTGACTCCTCCTCCAGGCACTACTCTGGGGGACCTCAGCGTAGTGTGGCAAAGAGGGACATTGGGGGTGTTTATATACTGAGGCAGAAATGGACCACACTTTACTCCATATTAGCACAAAAACACCTAGGGCTAGATTTACTAAGCTGCGGGTTTGAAAAAGTGGGGATGTTGCCTATAGCAACCAATCAGATTCTAGCTGTCATTTTGTAGAAGGTACTAAATAAATGAAAGCTAGAATCTGATTGGTTGCTATAGGCAACATCTCCACTTTTTCAAACCCGCAGCTTAGTAAATCTAGCCCCTAATCTTCCAGAGTTTCCCACTTCTGACCCCAAGATTACTATGAAAATCGAATCTTATTTATTATCACAGAAAAGAGAAGGCTTTATAAGTGTCCGAATCTGCTGGGCAACACCAGCCACTAGGCACAGGTTAACGTTTATTTGTCACCAAATGGCACATTCTACTCTAGGAATATAAATGGACTGAGAAATCAGTTTCTTATACCGTATTTCCCCATGTATAAGACGCACCTTTTTCCCAAAAATGTGGGGTCTAAAAACTGGGTGCGTCTTATACAGTGATAGCGGGGATCCAGGGGGGGGGGGGGGGGGCAGCGTTACAGTGGCAGTGGGGGGCATTTTCAGGGGCTTACTGCTGGCGGCTGCACACTATGTGCAAGTCTGTTTGGCAGAGACAGGCAGGGAGACTGTGCTGGCCGGCAGCAAGCCCCTGCAATCTCCGCACACTTTTGGACAGCTATCGTAATATATTTATAAATATAAATTTCGGGGTCAAAATTAAGGTGTGTCCAGTGTCGGACTGGCCTGCCGGGGAGCCGGGCTATCCCCCGGGAGGCCCTGTTGCCTGATAACCCCGTCCTCTTTGTTGGTGGGGCGGAGCAGAGAATTACTGAGTTGCGGTCAGTCTACATATGAAACGGAGACTGTCAAACTAATAAATCCCTTCCTACAGCCAGCACGTGAGAACACTTCCTGCTCCCGAGACAGAAATGCTGCACAGTGACACAGATCTCAGATTACTCCTTCTGTTGTAGTTGCAGGCGTCCTGTAGTCATAAAGTTGCCGTCCTAACTGCAGTGTGAGTCCGTGTAATCAGTAAGTGTAATAAATCGTGCAACTTCTCTAGAGCTCTCAACTGTGTGACCTCGGAGGGAGGGAGATAAATTAGAATGGCTTCATGGCAATATACGTCTTCAGTGCCTCTATAAAAGGATCCTATTGCAGCTGACCAATGAATGGATTCCTAATAAACTAGTACCAAATTCACTGTTTATATCATGTTTCATGTTTATTTGTTTTCAATCAATTTTGGGACTCTATTCCCTATAGAAGCATATCTTAATCAGAATAAAACACATTGAGACAGTTAGTTCCTTATAGGATTGCATCTGCTATATGCTTTAATATTAATGTTTTGCTTTTGTCCTTTGTAGTGGCATTGGATTATTATTGATTGTACATTTTGTGGGTAGATCATTTTTTAGAGTCCTGTTTTTATTTGCCAGTGTCTAGAGTGTAGGGAGTGTGATACGTTTTATGTAATATTTTAAATGTGCATATATTTTTATGCTAATAAATTTGTGGTTTCTATAGTGCTTCATGGATATATTAATTTTTAGTCTATACCCTTATATTGTGGTTTTCATATGATGAATGGTTGATCTCTAGTGCTGTACTATAGCATTTCTTTTCTGTGTACACTATGAGAGAAGAGAACACTAACCACAAAGAATGGACAGCACACAGAGGGGGAGTGAAAGGGAAATGTGAGCAGATGGACACAGAGGGTATAGCCTTGCATTTAATATGTATCTGTCCCTAGTGATACAAAGCATCTAAAATGAATTCAATGGGGGCCCCTACCGCTGCATTTCCCCCGGTGGGCCCTTCATGTCCCAGTCCGACACTGGGTGTGTCTTATACATGGGAGCGCCTTATACATGGGGAAATATGGTACTTCATCCCACTGCATCCCATGAATCTTGGAAAGCCCTATTTTCAGACATGCACATATTCCAGATTAAACGTATTGTAGCTGAAAGTTAAGGGTAAGGCAAGAGTTCTTATAGTGCCTGTGGAAGGAACCAATTCTACATTTTAGGAAGCTGCTAATTGCGATTCAGAATTCAATTTTGTAAGCATTAAGTTCTGAAATATTTAAAGCGTTTATATTCATAATGACAACATGCATCTTGCTAAATATACACTTTCCTGAAGCTTGATATCTCATCACTTTGCATAATTCCCAACTGTAGAGCGCTACGGAGTTTGCTGGCACTATATAAACAAACGTTGATGCTGTTGATGATAACTCACAATTCACTATAGTTTGCCACCTGTTCTGTCTTTCTCAGAAAATTATTTTTTCAAAACAACATCATTTAGCTGATACCGTTAAAAGTGAATGCATTCATGATCTGTGGATCAACAAATAACAAGGTTACTGATAGAGTTTAACAAATGATCATACATTCAGACTGAAGTGTGTGTCAGTTTCAGCCAGAGCAGGTGAAGTAGTTAAATTATGAGAAGTAAAATTGTTATATACTGAATATATAACATATTCCAGTGCCTAGTAAATACAAGAGGAACAGGTAACCCACCTCTTGAGTGCATTATTACACTGTAATAGAATATAAAGAGGTAACCCACATCCTGAGTGCCTTATTACACTGTATATAATATATGAAGAGGTAACCCACCTCCTGAATGCCTTATTACACTGTAATAGAATATAAAGAGGTAACCCACCTCCTGAGTGCCTTATTACACTGTATATAATATATGAAGAGGTAACCCACCTCCTGAGTGCCTTATTACACTGTATATAATATATGAAGTGGTAACCCACCTCCTGAGTGCCTTATTACTCTGTATATAATATATGAAGAGGTAACCCACCTCCTGAGTGCCTTATTACACTGTATATAATATATGAACAGGTAACCCACCTCCTGAGTGCCTTATTACACTGTATATAATATATGAAGAGGTAACCCACCTCCTGAGTGCCTTATTACTCTGTATATAATATATAAACAGGTAACCCACCTCCTGAGTGCCTTATTACACTGTAATAGAATATGAAGAGGCAACCCACCTCCTGAGTGCTTTATTACATAGCATATAGCATATAAAGAGATAAATCAACAACTGAGTGCCTTATTACACTGTATTAAGTATATGAGGTAGGAACCCACCTCCTGCAGGGCCATCTTTCCCATTGGGCACAATGGGCAGGTGCCAGGGGGCCCTGCAGCCCAGGGGGCCCGTCGGAGGCAGGAAAAAAAAAACCTGAAAAAAAAAGAAGAAAATACTTACCTTGCGGTCAGCTGGCGATCCGGCTCCCTCTATGGTCTCCTCCTCAGTCGCGCTGGCAGTGCATGTCGGGCGTGACATCATCACGCCCGCCCGACATCCATTGCGAAGCGCGACGGAGGAGGAGACCATGGAGGGAGCCAGATCGCCAGCTGACCGCAAGGTAAGTATTTTCTTCAGGTTTTTTTTTCCCTGCCCCCGACGGGTCCCCCTGGGCTGCAGGGCCCATATATATAATATTTTTTTAATTTTTTTGTATATATAGGGGCCCTGGTGCACTGCTGTGCCCAGGGGCCCGAGATGTTCTTAAGAGGGCCCTGACCTCCTGAGTGCCTTGTTACACTGTATATAGTATATGAAGAGGTGGTAACCTACCTCCTGAGTGCCTTATTGCACTGTATATAGCATATGAAGAGGTAACCCACCTCCTGAGTGCCTTATTACACTGTATATAGTATATGAGAAAGTAACCCACATCCTGAGTGCCATATTACATTGAATGTAGTATATGAGGAGGTAACTCACCTTCTGAGTGCCTTATTACGATGTATGTAGTATATGAGGAGGTAACTCACCTTCTGAGTGCATTATTACATTGTATGTAGTATATGAGGAGGTAACTCACCTTCTGAGTGCCCTTTTACACTTTATATAATATATGGGAAGGTAGCCCACCTCCTGAGTGCCACATTACTTTGTATGTAGTATATGAGGAGATAACCCACATCCTGAGTGCCCTTTTACACTGTATATAATATATGGGAAGGTAACCCACCTCCTGAGTGCCATATTACTTTGTATGTAGTATATGAGGAGATAACCCACATCCTGAGTGCCCTTTTACACTGTATATAATATATGGGAAGGTAACCCACCTCCTGAGTGCCATATTACACTGTATATATCAAATGAAGAGGTAACCCACCTCATGGGTGCATTATTTCATATTATATGGTATATAACAAGCTAATTTACCTCCTGAATGTCTTATTACACTGTATAAAGTACTAACAAATTGTCCCTAGTCTGCCTATCAGTGTGTGTGTGTGTGTGTGTGTGTGTGTGTGTGTCAGGGAATTTAGACTGTAAGCCCCAATGGGGCAGGGACTGATGTGAGTGAGTTCTCTGTACAGTGCTGCGGAATAAACGGTGGTATATAAATAAATAGTGATGATGATGATAGTATATGAAGCGATAACCCACCTCTTGGGTGCCTTATCACACTATATATGGTATATGAAGAGGTAACCCACCTCCTGAGTGCCTTATTGCACTGTATATAGCATATGAAGAGGTAACCCACCTCCTGAGTGCCTTATTACTTGTATATAGCATATGAAGAGGTAAACCACCTCCTGAGTGCCTTATTACTCTGTATATAGCATATGAAGAGGTAACCCACCTCCTGAGTGCCTTATTACACTGTATATAGCATATGATAAGGTAACCTACCTCCTGAGTGCCTTATTACACTGTATATAGTATATGAAAAGGTAACCCACCTCCTGAGTGCATTATTACACTGTATATAGTATATGAAAAGGTAACCCACCTTCTGAGTGTCTTATTACACTGTATATAGTATATGAAAAGGTAACCCACCTCCTGAGTGCCTTATTACACTGTATATAGTATATGATAAGGTAGCCCACCTCCTGAGTGCCTTATTACAGTGTATATAGTATATGAAAAGGTAACCCACCTCCTGAGTGCCTTATTACACTGTATATAGTATATGATAAGGTAACCTACCTCCTGAGTGCCTTATTACACTGTATATAGTATATGAAAAGGTAACCCACCTCCTGAGTGCATTATTACACTGTATATAGTATATGAAAAGGTAACCCACCTTCTGAGTGTCTTATTACACTGTATATAGTATATGAAAAGGTAACCCACCTCCTGAGTGCACTATTACACTGTATATAGTATATGAAAAGGTAACCCACCTTCTGAGTGCCTTGTTACACTGTATATTGTATATGAAGATGTAACCTACCTCCTGAGTGCCTTGTTACACTGTATATAGTATATGAAGAGGTAACCTACCTCCTGAGTGCCTTATTGCACTGTATATAGCATATGAAGAGGTAACCCACATCCTGAGTGCCTTATTGCAGGTATATAGTGTAATATATGAGAAAGTAACCCACCTCCTGAGTGCCTTCTTACACTGTATATAGCATGTGAAGAGGTAACCCACCCCCTGAGTGCCTTATTGCTCTGTATATACTGTAATATATGAGAAAGTAGCCCACCTCCTGAGTGCCTAACTGCACTGTATATATAGTATATGGAGAGGTAACTCTTCTTACCAGTGCTTTATTACACCCTGACATATCACATACCCTGTGTATAATAAAACAATTTACACAATTCATTGAATTACTAAAAAAAAGGTGCCTTACTGTTTTATATATATACAGATGAAGCAGGATTTATTACAGTGAGCAGAGCACAATAGCACAGAAACCGTTTTGCAATACATTTAAATATCTCAAGATATAAACAGATAGGCTATTTACAGATCTGCCAGCCAGACTGCATGCATTTCCATATAAACCTTACTTAAGTGGTTCATTGTTCATTGTAACATACTCCGCTTAAACTTAAAGTATTATTTACAAATTCTGATATTTTTTTTCTCACTTTCGGTAGACCCTTTATTAGATTAGGTCAGGATCAACTCTGTCCCACCGTTATCTAAGAGTCGTAGTCACCTTATGTTTCCCTTCTCACTGTGCCCTCTTGTGCTTTCTCTTATCTACTGCTTGCCCACGTCTCCACATCTTCCTCTGCATTCCCCAATGACCTTATAATCTACTTGCAAAGAATACACGGGAGTATTCTATCAAACTGTACGTTACCTCTAGTTTATAACCAAAAGTGCTTGTATTTTAAGATAATATGGAGTTCACACATCCATAAGGATAATTTACTTAAACTTTCTGAATCCTTCAATTGTATAGTTTTACCCCCAAAGACACCCATTCTAGATCCATTTTACACTTCTGTGAATCATACAAGCAACACTTTCCTAGACCCCCACGTTCCACGACCACCCAACCAGCTGCTACTTCTCACCTGACAGTGCCAGCAAAGACTGGAAGTCTCGACAGTTGTACACTCCGGTGGAGTCGGTGGCACAGCTCATCCAGAGGTTTTCAAATAATGTGGAGGTTGTGATAACGTTTCCGTCAACGGAAGAAACCCGCCAGTTGGCATTGAAGAGAGTGATCCCCAACATGACGGAGCCTGACACCCCAAAGAAGAATCCCACCGTCTCCACAATGGCAGACATCTCCAGAGGGTTGTTGGAATGTGACACACACCTGGAACGTCTTTACTTCTTGTGTTGACTTGTGTTGTGTTGAATTTCTAGCTTTCACCTTCTGTGTCTCCTAATGGTCACTCCTAACACTATCGTCTCCCGCTGGCCAACGTTCCTTCGTCAACTGTTTCCTCTTGTCTCTGTTTAGACCTGACCTGTTTAACTGGCCTCCACTGAGCTGTTATCTGTTACTGTGAACTTTTACCTTTCTGCCAATGACCCTTTTCTACTGTAACATGGACCCTGCCCCAGTATCTCCTATTCCCTATGATAAAAGTGTAATAAGAACTTTTAGTCACTATCCCTGGTCTTCTTATTCTGTTTCCAGCTTCTTGGCTGACTCTTCCAGTCTAGTCACTGCTTGTCCCCTGGCTCTTCTCTATCTTGCAGGTAACTCAAGTTGGAGATCCCTGACTGCAGTATGTGTAGTTGCTGGCTGGCATGCAGAATGAAATGTGTTCTGTTTGCCTGGCTGTACTGTCTGGTAGCAGTGTGAAGGTGTGGATATATTCACCTCCTTCTCCTCCTCCTTGCCCCAGCATGCTTTGCCACCACACCTATAGGAGGTGATACAGAATGCAGTGCTGCACAGAGATATAATCTGGCTGTGCATATCACAGTCAGACACCTTCACCCAGCTCACAGGTGCAGAATTATCTATGCATAGGAATGCTCAGAATCATTATACTTAATGCTGTTGTCTGTGCAAGGACATAGATAGCACTGCAATGTCTGTAGCATATAAATGCATCATTTGGAAGATGTTGTCTTGATTTTACTGTATATACAATATAAATAAATATGGGTGTAATATATGAAGGCTAATGTATTAGCTTTAAAGTCTTTTAGTTCTGTTTGCCAAGGTCGCCCATCTATTTTTTTTGCAGTTAAAGATAATTGACAACATCATCATCCTCATTTATTTATATAGCACCACTAATTCCACAAAGCTGTACAGAGAACTCATTCACATCAGTCCCTGCCCCATTTGGGCTTACAGTCTAAATTCCCTAACATACACACACAGACAGACAGACACAGACTTTCTGTCAATTTGTTAGCACCCAATTAACCTACCAGTATGTGTTTGGAGTGTGGGAGGAAACCGGAGCACCTGGAGGAAACCCATGCAAACACGGAGAGAACATACAAACTCCACACAGATAAGGCCATGGTCGGAAATTAAACTCATGACCCCAGTGCTGTAAGGAAGAAGTGCTAACCACTAAGCCACCGTGCTGCCCAACATTGCAAACGCGCAGAGCAAATCCTGCTTTGTAACATCAAACATTGTGACCACCTACTTGTACAAGGGAGGAGATGATTTGACTTTGATGCCCAAGGGGTAAACGTATCATACCCCGGTTTTCTCAACTCGCGGGAGATCGGCGTTTTCGCAGCTTACATTTAAAGCGGCGCTGCCTGGTAAAGGGAAATTTTCGTTTACAAGGCAGCACCGCTTTAAATTTAAGCTGCGAACACGCCGATCTCCCGCGAGTTGAGAAAACCGGGGTATGATACATTTACCCCCAAGTGTGGCTCCATTGCACATGCGCTGAACATGCTCAGAAGAACCTCCGTTCCCTCCTCTCACCCCGCCCCACACTTTCTATGGCACTGCTGAGAGGAAGAACTAACATAGTTGATGGGAGTGCAACTGCTACAGATCCCCTTCAGCGCCACCCCCTGCCGACCACGGTAGTTCTGACTTTGGTTAATACAGTATAGAAATATTAAACCACAGTTATTGTCTCAGTTAAGCAAAAGATCAACTCTTACTGCTTCAGGTCAATATCAGCAGTATTTTTTTTATAAATGCCAATGGTGATTTAAAACTTATCGCTGAAATCGGGAGCCTAGTAATACACTATATGGACAAAAGTATTTGGCCACACCTGTTAACACCTGTTAATTACTGAATTGAGGTGTTTCATTCAGACCCGTTGCCAGAGGTGTAAAAAACCAAGCACCTAGCCATCTATTCTCTATTTGCAAACATTTGTGATACAAAATGGGTCGTTCTGAAGAGCTCAGTAACTTCAAGTGTGGTACTGTGATAGGATGTGTGGTACTGTGATAGGATGTGTGGTACTGTGATAGGATGCGTGGCACTGTGATAGGATGCCACCTTTACAATAAGACGGTTTGTGAAATTTCATCCCTGCTGAATATTCCACGGTCAACTGTAAGTGATATTACTAGAAAGTGGAAGCATTTAGGAACAACAGCAACTGAGCCATGAAGGGAAGACCACATACAATCACAGAGCGGGGTCAACGACTGCAAAGGCGCATGGTGCGTAACAGTTGCCAATGCTCTACTGATTCCATAGCTGAAGAGTTCCGAACTTCCACTGGCATTAATGTAAGCACAATAACTGTGCTGCGGCAGCTCAACGGAATGGGTTTCCATGGCCGAGCAGCTGCATGTAAGCCTCACATCACCAAGACCAATGCCAATGGACCAATGCCAACGTCGGATGGTGTAAAGCACACGGACACTGGACTGTTGAGTAGTGGAAACGTGTTCTGTGTAGTGACGAATCACACTTCTCTGTTTGGCAGTCAGATGGGCGAGTCTGGGTTTGGCGGATGCCTGGAGAACGTTACCTGTCTGACTGCATTATGCCAACTGTGAAGTTTGATGAAGCAGGAATATTGGTATGGGTAATTCAGTCAAGTTGTCATGAACTTGACTGGCCTGACCTCAACTCCATTGAACACCTTTGGGATGAACTGGAATGAAGATAGCGAGACAGGTCTTCTCGTCCATCAGTACCTGACCTCATAAATGCTCTACAAAAAGAATGGGCATAAATTCCCACAGAAACACTCCAAAATCTTATGGAAAGCCTTCCAAGACAAGTGGAAGCACAAGGGCGACCAACTCCATATTAAACTATATGTATTTGAATACAATATCATTACAGTCCATGTTGGTGTAATGGTAAAGCGTCTGAATACTTTTGCCCATATAGTGTAGGTCCCTATATTTTCTTCTTCTCTTTACCTTCTCTCTCTGTTACTCTCTGTCTCTCTCTCTCTGTCTCTCTCTCTCACTCTCTTTTTGTCTCCTTCTCTCTCTTCCTTCTTCTCTACCTTCTCTCTCTCTCTCTTTTTTTTGTCTCCTCTCTCTTCCTTCTTCTCTTTATCTTCTCTCTCTGTTACTCACTCTCTCCCCCTTCTCTCTCTCCTCTCTATTTCTCTTATCTCCCTCCCGCTCTCCTTCTCTTCTCTCTCTCTTTCTCTTTCACCCTATCAATCCTTCTCTATCTATTTCTCTCTCTGTTACAGCTCGTGGTTATTGATAGAAGTTTGCAGAACAGGAGACAGAGGTCTTCCACATAGAGCTTTATTTGCTCACAGGTACTTGGATGCTCCCAGGCCTTAAGCTCTTGTGTAGTGCAAGGTTAAATGCAATACCAGAACTGGAAACTAGGAGGCGGTAGCAAGAATGGAGCAGTCGGTCAAAGCAAGCCGAGTTCAGGAGTCCATAGCAAGCAGTGTAACAAGGATAGTCCAAAGGGACAGGGTTGGCAGCAAGCGGGGTAACCAAATAACAAAGCCAGAGGTTAGGGTCCAAAAAGAAAGACAAGGGCAATGTTAGGAACCCCTCTAGCCGGCACAACACAACCCGGAGTCTACTCTGCCAGTCAGGTGTTCACTGGAGCCCCTGATGGTGGGGACAGACTGGGCTGCAGACTGACAGAGGGTCGTGAAGTGTGTACCGGCTGGGGAGAACCCAGGCAAGAAGAGTCAGGTCCACGCAGAGGTCAAAAGGTAGGCAGCAGGTAACAGAAACGATGAGCAAGCTGAGGTCAAAGGTCACAGGCAAAGTAGCAGAACGGGTAAACGAGCCAAGGATCAGGGTCACAGGAAACACAAGCGAAGTCAAATACGAAGCCAAGGGTCATACACGGGAAGTCAAAACGTAGATACAGGAACTGGAGCAAGCAGGTCAGCAGACTGGAGCACAGAAGCTATAACCGGCAATGAGGCAGCAGACCTCATTGCCTTAAATACAACCCATAACCAATCAGAACCTGCCCCTAGACAAGGCCACACTTGTAGGCTAATTGCCAGCACCTAGCAAGACCAATCAGGGCTTAGCACTGAAATCCACACCTGCAGGCTAATGCCTGCTAATTCAGCCACAGGCTAAATCTGCCTGATTGTCCCTAGAGCGCATGCGCGCCTGGCTGCCAGGACACGGCGCTGAGGAGGCGTCCGATCGTTGCCTTGGCAACGGTCGGGAGTTGGAAGGAAATGACGTCCCGGTCGTCATGGTGACGGCCGGGACGTTGGGACCTACAGAAAGCGAGCCGCGGCGGCTGTGAGTACCGCCGCGGCTCGTGACAGTACCCCCCCCTTGAGGAGGGGTTAAGGAACCCCGACATCCCGGTTTCCTTGGAAATTTTTTAAAGAACTCCTTCAACTGTTTAGGAGCATCGAGTTGTCTCCGTGGGATCCAAGACCGTTCTTCTAACCCACGATTCCTCCACTGCACTAGGAAGTGCACCTGACCTTGCACTTTTTTGGAATCCAAGATCTTCTGAACAACGTATCTTGGTGATCTGTTTGATTTTCTCTCAGGCAAATTTGAAGACTGGATTTGAGTAGGATATAATACCGGCTTCAACAGAGAACAGTGAAATGTGTTGGGAATTCTCAATGAGCCCGGAATTCTTAACCTAAATGCAACAGAATTAACCTGCTTGATGATAAGGAACGGGCCGATGAACTTGGGACCTAACTTTTTGCAAGGCTGTCTGAGTTTAATGTTTTTTGTAGACAGCCACACTCTCTGGCCCACCTTGAAGGAGCAGATGGTACGGTGGCGATCCGAAAATTTTTTTGCGACAACTGAAGCCTGTTTCAGAGATGCCTGTACTTTCCTCCAGATAACTCTGAGATCTCTTGCAGTGGAACGGATCTCCTGGACACCAACTGGGTTAAGTGAATACAGGGAGTTAGATCTGGGGTGAAAACCATAATTGCAGAAAAACGGAGAAGTTTTAGTAGATGAATGACAGGAATTGTTACAGGCGAATTCTGCCCAGGGTAACAAGGAAGACCAATTATCATGGAACTCTGACGTGTAGCATCGCAAAAATTTTTCCAAGGACTGGTTAACTCTTTCGGTCTGCCCATTGGACTGAGGGTGATATGCGGATGATAAACTAACCTTGATTCCGAGGAGGGTACAGAAAGATCTCCAGAATTGCGCTATGAACTGGGAACCCCGATCGGAAACTATGTCAGTAGGGAGTCCATGGAGCCGGAAAATATGTTGAATGAATAAGACGGCCAAATCCCGAGCTGTAGGCAGTCTGGGTAAGGGAACGAAATGGGACATCTTACTGAACCGGTCTACCACGACCCAAATGGTATTGTGTCCTGCAGAAGGTGGTAGATCCACTATAAAGTCCATGGACAAGTGGGTCCATGGTTTTGCAGGTGGTGCCAAAGGAACTAACTGGCCTATTGGGCGGATCCTAGGAACTTTGTTTCTGGCACAAACCTCACATGAGAGGATATGACTCCTGACGTCAGCAGACATAGATGGCCACCAGACTGTACGGGAAAGGATTTCTAACGTCTTGAAAATTCCAGGATGCCCTGCAACCCTACTGTTATGCGCCTCTGCAATAACCGCCTTCCTTAGATGGACTGGAACAAAGAGACGTCGCTCCGGAGTAGTATCAGGGGCTAATTTCTGGAATCTCTGAAGTGTGATACTCAGATCTTGGGTCAACCCGGCATGGATTACAGAAGGGGGAATAATCGGCTCTGGGATAGTGACTGGAATGTGGTGTGCCGAGAAACTTCTGGAAAGGGCATCTGCCCGGACATTTTTGGAGCCTGGTCGGTAGGTGATCAGGAAGTTAAACCGGGTAAAGAATAACGCCCACCGGGCCTGTCTGGGATTTAAACGTTTGGCTGACTGTATATATTGTAAATTCTTGTGATCGGTAATGACAGAGATCTGATGTGAAGCACCCTCCAACCAATGCCGCCACTCCTCGAAGGCCCATTTGATTGCCAATAGTTCTCTATTACCGACATCATAGTTGGCCTCCGCTGAAGAGAACTGACGGGAGAAATAAGCACATGGGTGCAGACGATTAGTATGAGGATCCTTCTGCGATAGGATGGCACCGGCACCGATGTCAGAGGCGTCGACCTCAAGAATAAATGTCCTAGCTGGATCCGGATGTCTGAGGACCTGAGCGGAGACAAAGGCCCTTTTCAGGCTTTCGAATGAGGCTACTGCTTGGGACGACCAATTAGTTGGATCCATTCCTTTACGGGTCAGAGCGACAATGGGAGCCACAATGTCGGCAAAGTTGTGAATGAATCTCCTATAATAATTGGAGAAGCCCAGGAACCTCTGCACCGCCTTAAGATTGTTGGGTTGCACCCAATCCAGAATAGCCTGGACCTTAGCTGGATCCATGGAGAATCCCTCAGAAGAGATTACATAGCCTAAAAAGGATACTCTCTGTACCTCGAACTCACACTTTTCCAGCTTAGCGTACAGGTGGTTCTCTCGTAATTTCTGTAGAACTTGTTTGACGTGAGTCTGATGGGCGGGCAAAGATCTGGAATAGATGAGGATATCATCTAAATAGACGACCACGAAACAACCAAGGAATTCCCGAAGAACTTCATTGATCAAGTCCTGGAACACTGCAGGTGCATTACTAAGGCCAAACGGCATGACCAGATACTCGTAGTGGCCAGAGTGCGAATTGAATGCCGTCTTCCACTCATCTCCTTCTTTGATACGGATGAGATTATATGCTCCGCGAAGGTCGATTTTAGTGAAGACAGTGGCCCCTCTTAGCTGATCAAACAAAACCGAGATGAGCGGAAGGGGATAGGTGTTCTTGACTGTGATATGATTCAATCCCCGGTAGTCAATACAAGGTCTTAACCCTCCGTCTTTTTTTGATACAAAGAAGCATCCCGCTCCTACGGGAGACTTAGATGGCCTGATGAAGCCTCTCTCCAGGTTTTCATCGATATACTCCTGCATGGATTTTGTTTCTGGAGCAGAAAGGGAATACAAACGCCCCTTAGGTAACTTGGAACCAGGAATAAGTTCGATGGCACAGTCAAAGTCACGATGTGGCGGTAAGGTATCAGCAGCCTTCTTGGAGAACACGTCCCAGAATTCATGATACTGTGAGGGAAGCCGCTCCGGAATAGGCTGAATCATACGCAGAGACAGTGACAAACAAGACTGTGTACAATAAGTACTCCACTTGACAATCTCTCCTTTTACCCAGTCTATGACAGGGTTATGACAGGAAAGCCATGGGTGGCCCAAGATCATAGGAACCGACGAACAATCGATCAGGAAGAAGGTGATTGACTCAGAATGGAGAGCTCCGATCTTCAACTGTAGTGGCGGGGTCTCCCAGGAAATCTTGCCACCAGGCAACGGACCTCCGTCTAAGCCACAGACAGTAATGGCAGAGTTGAGTTTTACCATCGGAATTCCGGCAGAGCGGGCAAACCCAATATCAAGGAAGTTGCCTGCAGCTCCGCTATCAATGAAGGCCGACAGGTCCACAGAGCGAGCCCGGAAGGTGAGCTGTGCAGGGATTAATACAGCATTTTTCGGGGAGATAATTTGCAGACCTAGGTGAACTTTCCCCTCATTCCCTAGGCATGGTCTTTTCCCGACTTATTTGGGCAAGAACGGGAGAAGTGGCCTTTTATGCCACAGTATAGACATAGACCTTGCGAACGTCTCCTGTCTCTCTCTTCCGAAGAGAGACGATATGCTCCTAATTGCATAGGCTCCTCACCATCCTGGGAAACAGGAACGAAGGTGAATGGAGGTGATGATGCTTCCTTTTCAGTTTTCCGCTCCTTATATCTCCTGTCAATTTTAATGGAGAGGTGCATCAGATCCTCCAGAGAACTAGGAGACGGGTATTGCACCAAAGAATCTTTAATCTGTTCAGATAGGCCGAGACGGAACTGACTCCGTAAGGCAGGGTCGTTCCATCCACTATCAGGTGACCATCTACGGAATTCAGCGCAGTATTCTTCTGCCGACCGTCGGCCTTGTTTCAAGGACCGTAGATGAGCTTCCGCGGAGGCCACTCGATCCGGGTCATCATACAGTAGACCCAGTGCCTCGAAGAAGGAGTCTACGGACTGCATGGCCGGACTGGTCTGCGGCAAAGAAAACGCCCAGGACTGGGGGTCACCCTGTAGAAGGGAAATAATAATCCCAACTCTTTGCTGCTCTGAACCGGAGGAGCGAGGTCTCATCCGAAAATAGAGCTTGCAGCTCTCCCTGAAGTTCCGAAACAGGGTTCTATTTCCGGAGAACCGATCTGGTAAGTTCATTTTGGGTTCACAGATGGGACCTGGAGTCGGTTGTGAAGCTTTTGTGGCTTCTTCTTGAACAGACATACGCTCAGCCAATCCCTGCATCATCTGATACAAGGACTCAACGTGGCCTGCTAGAGTTTGTGCTGGAGACGGTGTGGATCCACTTGTATCCATCCTAATCTTGTCTCCGTGAGTGGGCCGGTTATAATGTTAGGAACCCCTCTAGCCGGCACAACACAACCCGGAGTCTACTCTGCCAGTCAGGTGTTCACTGGAGCCCCTGATGGTGGGGACAGACTGGGCTGCAGACTGACAGAGGGTCGTGAAGTGTGTACCGGCTGGGGAGAACCCAGGCAAGAAGAGTCAGGTCCACGCAGAGGTCAAAAGGTAGGCAGCAGGTAACAGAAACGATGAGCAAGCTGAGGTCAAAGGTCACAGGCAAAGTAGCAGAACGGGTAAACGAGCCAAGGATCAGGGTCACAGGAAACACAAGCGAAGTCAAATACGAAGCCAAGGGTCATACACGGGAAGTCAAAACGTAGATACAGGAACTGGAGCAAGCAGGTCAGCAGACTGGAGCACAGAAGCTATAACCGGCAATGAGGCAGCAGACCTCATTGCCTTAAATACAACCCATAACCAATCAGAACCTGCCCCTAGACAAGGCCACACTTGTAGGCTAATTGCCAGCACCTAGCAAGACCAATCAGGGCTTAGCACTGAAATCCACACCTGCAGGCTAATGCCTGCTAATTCAGCCACAGGCTAAATCTGCCTGATTGTCCCTAGAGCGCATGCGCGCCTGGCTGCCAGGACACGGCGCTGAGGAGGCGTCCGACCGTTGCCTTGGCAACGGTCGGGAGTTGGAAGGAAATGACGTCCCGGTCGTCATGGTGACGGCCGGGACGTTGGGACCTACAGGAAGCGAGCCGCGGCGGCTGTGAGTACCGCCGCGGCTCGTGACAGGCAACAACAGAGAATCGGGTCAAAGGTATCAGAGAGTCCACAGGATCAAAAGCTGGTCAGCAAAATGTGCAGCACATAGGATGCTATAACTGGCAGGAAGGCTAAGCCCTTCCTTTCTTAAATACTTAAAAGGGCCAATCAGAAAGCTGAGAGGGATTAGCCACATGAGGCTAATTATGAATAATTAATTTGCTAAACTAACTTTCCTACACCTGGCTGTCCCCTAATCCCGGAACACGGTGGTGTTGCAGAGAGCGTCCTGGCCATAGTCATGATGGTGGCCGGGACCAGGAGGGAGGAAACGACATTCCGGATGTTGTCATGACAGCTAGGACGCCTGCAGAGGGAGCGAGCCACGAGCCACCATGGCTCGTAGCATTCTCTTTCTCTATCTCTCCTCTATCTCTCTCACTCTCCTTCCTTCCATCTCTCTCTCCTTCTTTTACTCTCTCCTTCTCTATTTCTCTCTCCTTCTCAATGTCTTCCTCTCTCTCCTTCTCTATCTCCTCCTTTCTCTAGTTCTCTATCTCTCCTGTCTCTCTTAATAAATCTCAGCCCCCCAATCGCTCCTTCTCTATCTCCCACTCCTTCTAATCTCTTCCTCTGTCTCCTCTATCTCTCTCCTATCTCTAGTTCTCTATCTCACCTTTCTCTCAATCAATATCAGTCCCCCCTTCGCTCCTTATCTCCCTCTCTCTCTCTCTCTATTTCCTCTCTCCTTCTCGCTCTCTCTCCCTCACTCTCTATCTCTCTCCTTTTCTATATCTCTATCTCCTCTCTCCTTCTCTCTCTCTCACTCCATCTCTATCTCTCTCTCCCCCTCCCTCACTTTCACCATCCCTCTCTCTCTCTCCTTCTCTATATCTATCTCTATATCCTCTATCCTTCTCCCTCTCTCTCTCTCCCTCCCTATCTCTCTCTCTCCCTTCTCTATCTCTCTCACTCTCCCGACCAGCAGACGCAGAGGTCATATTTCTTGCATTTATCTAGCAATCCTTTAATTTCTAACACAATTTATAGCTACCTCTGTAAATGTACATTAGTCATCCTAACTTATTTGTGAGTGGTAGCTTTAAACAAACGGATAAGCTTACTGCTGCATACACTGAAGCTGCTATATTGGGAGTGTGTAAAAGTAAATCAGCAACTTTGGTGTGATGGATTTATGAATATATACAACATCCAGCTTGCAGGAAGATTAAACTAAGAAATAATTTCTCAAGTGAACACCGCTGCTCTGCCAATATAGGATAGTTGAGTACTACGGGAAATTTGCATGTGCATAGAAAACATAGAAAAAATGCCCAAACAAAACAGTGCAAAGTTGTCTATGATTGTACAATGTACACTCTGTAGAGCAGTGATAGGCAACTTATACACTACAGGGGCCATATGGTAAGGCTCTCTAACCAGTGGTGGGATTCAAATAAATTATCAACCGGTTCTCAGCCCTAATGACCATTTTAAGTATACAAAAAGATATACCAAAAGGCAGTTTAATATTTCATGCATTTAATACTCAAATAAGAATAATAAAAGAGGTACACAAAACTAGATTATGCTATAAGAAATAGTTTTAAAATATTTATGAAAAAATATTAAAATATTTCTTTTTATGCTGCTAATATCAAGATAATAATAGTAATGAGTAATGTTGTGTCACACAGTAGTGCCCCCATTTAAAATTATGCCACAGTAATGCCTCTCTTCATCACACTCTGCCATGCTGCTTTTGCCCCCTTCACACTCTGCCATGCTGCTTTTGCCCCCTTCACAGTGCCATTCTGATTTTGACCCTCTTCACACTCTGCCATGCTGCTTTTGCCCCTTCACACTCTGCCATGCTGCTTTTGCCCCTCTTCGCACTCTGCCATGCTGCCTTTGCTCCCCCTTCACACTCTGCCATGATGCCTTTGCTCCCCCTTCACACTCTGCCATGCTGCTTATGCCCCTCAAAACACTCTGCCATCCTGCCTTTACTCCCCCTTCACACTCTGCCATGCTGCCTTTGCTCCCCCTTCACACTCTGCCATGCTGCCTTTGCTCCCCCTTCACACTCTGCCATGCTGCCTTTGCTCCCCCTTAACACTCTGCCATGCTGCTTTTGCCCCTTCACACTGTGCCATGCTGCTTTTGCCCCTCTTCACACTCTGCCATGCTGCCTTTGCTCTCCCTTCACACTCTGCCATGCTGCCTTTGCTCCCCCTTCACACTCTGCCATGCTGCCTTTGCTCCCCCTTCACACTCTGTCCTGCTGCTTATGCCCCTCAAAACACTCTGACATGCTGCCTTTGCTCCCCCTTCACACTCTGTCCTGCTGCTTATGCCCCTCAAAACACTCTGACATGCTGCCTTTGCTCCCCCTTCACACTCTGCCATGCTGCATATGCCCCTCAAAACACTCTGACATGCTGCCTTTGCTCCCACTTCATACTCTGCCATGAAGCCTTTGCTCCCCCTTCACACTCTGCCATGCTGCTTTTGCTCCCCCTTCACACTCTGCCATGCTGCCTTTGCTTCCCCTTCACACTCTGCCATGCTGCCTTTGCTCCCACTTCATACTCTGCCATACTGCCTTTGCTCCCACTTCATACTCTGCCATGCTGCCTTTGCTCCCCCTTCACACTCTGCCATGATGCCTTTGCTCCCCCTTCACACTCTGCCATGCTGCTTTTGCCCCTCTTCACACTCTGCCATGCTGCCTTTGCTCTCCCTTCACACTCTGCCATGCTGCCTTTGCTCCCCCTTCACACTCTGCCATGCTGCCTTTGCTTCCCCTTCACACTCTGTCATGCTGCTTATGCCCCTCAAAACACTCTGCCATGCTGCCTTTGCTCCCCCTTCACACTCTGCCATGCTGCGTATGCCCCTCAAAACACTCTGACATGCTGCCTTTGCTCCCACTTCATACTCTGCCATGAAGCCTTTGCTCCCCCTTCACACTCTGCCATGCTGCTTTTGCTCCCCCTTCACACTCTGCCATGCTGCCTTTGCTTCCCCTTCACACTCTGCCATGCTGCCTTTGCTCCCACTTCATACTCTGCCATGCTGCCTTTGCTCCCACTTCATACTCTGCCATGCTGCCTGTGCTCCCCCTTCACACTCTGCCATGCTGCCTTCGCTCCCCCTTCACACTCTGCCATGCTGCCTTTGCTCCCCCTTCACACTCTGCCATGCTGCCTTCGCTCCCCCTTCACACTCTGCCATAATGCCTTTGCTCCCACTTCACACTCTGCCATGCTGCCTGTGCTCCCCCTTCACACTCTGCCATAATGCCTTTGCTCCCACTTCACACTCTGCCATGCTGCCTTTGCTCCCCCTTCACACTCTGCCATGCTGCCTTTGCTCCCCCTTCACACTCTGCCATGCTGCCTTCGCTCCCCCTTCACACTCTGCCATGATGCCTTTGCTCCCCCTTCACACTCTGCCATGATGCCTTTGCTCCCCCTTCACACTCTGCCATGATGTCTTTGCTCCTCCTTGCTTCCGTTCCTTCACTTACCTTTTATATTGGCTTCTTTCTTCTCTTTTGTTCTCTTCTTGCCTTTTGCTTGAGGACTCCTGTCTGCGCCGCTCCTCACTGAACGTCGGGCGTGATGACGTCACACCCGACATTCAGTGCGGACGGAGCAGGGAGGAGGAGTGCCGATGCCGCGAACAGGTGAGTATTTTTTTTTTTAAAGGACCCTGCTCCCCCCACCAACGAAGGGGGTGGACTATTTGTAGTCACTAATCCTAAAATTAGGTATCGGTTGTGGCGAAACGGTGAGAACCGGCTGAATCCCACCACTGCCTCTAACCTTCAACAGGTCCGCACATTACCCTTAATCTGAGTAATAAGTTAAAACAATATACTTAATCAAAGAAAGAGACACCTATCCGTACTGACATATCAGTAGGCGTTTTAAACAAGTGTTACAAGCTATACCAAACAATCTGACAATAAAGCTGGAAGGAGCTGGGGGCCCCGAGGTGAAGGCTCAGAGGGCCTAGGGCCACCTGTTATCCATCTTACACTCATTTGTTTTTTAAAAAAGCAAACATGTGAAACTGCAGAGACTTTGTAACAACATCGATGGAAGAATCCTTCTCACAGATGCTGATAAACATTGACCTGCAAAGATTGAAACTGTAGCCGCAGTACGGCAGGTGTCCAAAGTCTAAAGCACCATCACAACACTGCACTGCAACACTTGTTGTGTACGCTGCAAGGTCTCTGCTCTATGAATAGAATGGGAGAGATAATAGCGTATCAGGTCATAAAGGAACACAACACCTGGGTGTCCGGCGCTGTAACCTATGTTACACTTTGGAGACTTGATGGCAAAAAGAAAAGTTGAAACTATATCATGAGTAAATAGTCCAATTAGGAAACGGAGCCTGTGTTGTAGCAGTAGTTTGACTGGAGTTTTCATATTTCGATGTCCTTAGGTGGTTCTGTTTATTTTCTCAAAGTCATTTAACTGCAGGGTAAATATTTTTATTGGGTTCCCACGAGTAATATATATAACAAGTTAACCCGTGCATGATACTCATGCATTCTAGTCAAATCAAGCTACTTAAGGTCTTAAAAAGGTTCTTGTCATGCATTTGGGCCTAGCCCAGGCCTCCTCAGGGGAAGAGCGTTAGTTCCCGACGCAAGCGCCCTTTTTAATGTGTGTTCATGAGGTAAAATTACCTCACGAAAATGAGTTTGACCCCTCAACTCGTAAATTTAGCCTTTACTACCCCTCCCACGGGGGGGAGGGGGGATGATGGAAGTTAACTTACTTGACTATTCTAATTTTTTTGTCAAATAATGTCAGTATACCAAATTTCAGGTCAATTGGATGAGCCCTTTCTGAGAAAATAGTTTTTTCCACACACACACACACACACACACACACACACACACACACACTAATGCACGCCTCTACACATGTGTGTTCATGAGGTAAAATTACCTCACGAAAATGAGTTTGAGCCCTACCAAATTTCAGCCCTTTTTGAATTTTTTTTCCCACACACACTAAGAATTTAGTAGGTCAGTGCATAACTCTGCCCAGCAGGTGGCGCTGCAACTTGTTTTTTTTTTCCACACACACACAGACAGACGCCACTAAGCATTTATATATTAGATAATATATATGATATGTCTGTGTGTGAATGCAGAACAGTGGGTGTGGTTATAAAATATTATGGTTGTGGTTTAATCCCGTGAGTCATTATTTGTTACCTATGGGTAGTAGATATTCTCAAACCAGCAGGCGTCTACAGCTGGCTCCATCTCTCAGCACCAGCACCCTAAGTCCATCCATGGCTCACAGAAGAACTGTATATTAGAGCTATGAATGTACTTTTATAGACTCCCCTTTAGAGAATAGGGTGGGTGGATCCTGACTGGGGGGATACCCTTATTTGCTCTACGGAGGGTACATGTTTTTTTTAGAAGGGGCTGTCAACAAAAACCTCTGAAAATGATATTGAAGATGAAGAATATGAAAAGTTGGTATGTGGGCTGTTTAACTTATAGGCTCCTTATTAACCTACCTGTTGTGAAACAATACACCTTCACTGCTCACTGCATTCATTCAAAGCTCCCCTAGGTTACACTCTTTGGAGAATTAACCATTAACCGGCTAAGTCAGGGTTTAGCGCACCAGGACTATGAGGTCCTAGACACAGGAACCCTTCAGTTCTACTAGTAGGGGGAAGGTGCTGCTGATATAAAGATACTGGGCCAGAGGGTAGGTTTGCCAAGATTAAGAAGTGATTTAAATGTATTAAAGAGGTGTTTGGGGTTTGAAGCCTGATCGGTGATGAGATACTGTAAATATGTTTGTTTGGCAGCATCCAGAGCATTTTAATAGGAGTGGCAGTCAGCACTATATTTGATAAAGTCATTAGAAGTATGAGACGTCCACCAATGTATGTCTACTTTGCAAGAAAGGAAACGTGTTTTTTTTAGTGCGCAACAGCTTAGAACGTTTTTGATGCGGAGAGTAAAGAGGAGCTGGAACCACTTGATCAAGGGCTTCAAGGGTTTGGTTAAGATGTGGTACTGCCAGATAAAGAGATGAGAAGGTAGAAATTGGGGGGAGAATTTGTTGTCGAAAACTGGAAAGTTGTTGAGAAAGGCCAAGGCATGAAGTCAAAGAGATTAGTTTGGAGGCATAAGGAGAATGGATAATCAATCGGGATCTTAAAATCGCACAACATGATGAGGGGGAAGCCAAAGGATAAGAAATAATGGGATTGATTTGTCAAACCTTCTAAGAAGGAAAAGTGGAGGTATTGCCCTTAGCAACCAATCAGATTCTAGCTATAATTTATCTAGTGCATTCTAAAAAAATGATAGCTAGAGTCTGATTGGTTGATATGGGCAACACTTTTTTCCTTTTTAGAAAGTTTGATAGATCTTAGCAGAGAAATGTTCAATTGTTGGTGGGGTCCAGGGGGATGACAAATCACAGAAACATGCAATGAAAATGGGTTGAAGATCCAGATAGTCTGTACTTCAACTGATGGGAATGCGATTGATGGAACGCTTGGTTGAACGGTGAATCAGCAATGTGGGGAAAGGATACGTCCAACCCCATCTCCTTGTCTGCTTCCAGGTCCGGAGGTGTGGGTGACATGGAGACCAACACATGAAAGAGCTGCAAGTGAGACAGTGTCGCATTGTGTGAGACATGCTTCTGTTAATGCCAGAAGGTTGAGGTTGTTTAGGAGGAAGAAGTCATTGGTAGAGACATTTGTTCTGGATGTTCTTTTGTGTGTAGAATCAGAATAGCATGAGATGTGGGTAGAGGGGTGGGGGATGGGGGATGAAGATAGTAAAGAAGTTCATGACTGTTATTTAGAGAAGAGTGGAGCAGTTCGGATGCAATATGAATAAAGGGGTGTGATGCAGGTGGGTTAATAATGATAAAGTACTGTGAGATTTTATAGGGACTTAAGAATAAGTTTCAGGGTGCAAAGGCACAATAAACAATGAAAATAGAGAGAAAAAATAAGCAAGCAATATTGTCAAGGACAATGGGAAGTGTAATTTCTGGATGTATCAGATGAAGATTGCAGCTGGTTGTTGACACTTTACGGATACATGGAAAATACAGATTGCCGTCAGGTATGTTCCAAGCAGAGATAGGAGTTAATGCTAGATTCACTGTTTTACAAAGTTTTAAACCGTGAAATATACGATAACCTATAGGAAGCAATCAAAGACAGATCTGTTTTCAGTAATCTACTTTGTACCAGACCTATGGAAGCTTACTGCTAATTGGGTGCTTTGGTAACTGAACTGAACTTTTGCACCATCATCGTAAACTACCCCCATAAACTTGAGTTCAGATAAAAGCTAATGGCTCATATATAGTAAACAATTATTAACAGTGTGGTCCCAAGACAGATTTCTGTCTATTCAAAGCATACTTACATACTTCCCAGCAGTCCTGATTTTCCCAGGGCAGTCCTGGGATTTTGGCACCCAAAATGGGAGCTTCCATAACGGAACTGGGCATGGGCAATAGGACATGGTTCGGCTGGATTGGCAGCATAGCCAGATTTTGCAATCTGAAATGTTGGCAGGTATGTGGTTACATGAGTTTAATGTTGCATTAGTGTATAGTAAACAACAAAATTCATGAAGGCAACAAAAACTCCTGCAAAGGATATATATATATATATATATATATATATATATGTTCTCTAAAAACTTTTATAGAGGTGACCTTATCCTCGATAACACTATTCACACTAATGCACCCTCACAACTGTCCCAATCTCCACTCTGAACCAAATTTGCTCCTCTTGTTTCAGCTGTACCCTCTTCCACTTACAATGTGAGCTATCTAATGAGCAGGGTACTTCATGCCTTTTCTTTTTATGTCTGCATTTATTTTGTCTACCAGGTATGTCCTTGTGTTGTGTATGTCCTCTGTTCCCTACTGTGCGGCTCTGCGGAGCACTGTGGCGCCTTATAAATATACGATAATAATAATAATAAAACTGTAACAGAAGCAGTGGGAAAGTGGGCAGCACGGTGGCTAAGTGGTTAGCACTTCTGCCTCACAGCGCTGGGGTCATGAGTTCAATTCCCGACCATGGCCTTATCTGTGTGGAGTTTGTATGTTCTCCCCGTGTTTGCGTGGGTTTCCTCCCACACTCCAAAAACATACTAGTAGGTTAATTGGCTGCTAACAAAATTGACCCTAGTCTTTCTCTCTCTGTCTCTGTGTAAGTAGGTTAGGGAATTTAGACTGTAAGCTCCAATGGGGCAGGGACTGATATGAATGAGTTCTCTGTACAGCGCTGCGGAATCAGTGGCGCTATATAAATAAATGATGATGATGGTAAATGGGATATACATATGTTCCAGGTTTCTGTCTTATGTGCTTTAAAACCTCAGAATAGTGTTTAGGAAAGAGCCTTCCAAAGATTATTTTTGGCTGTACTAAAAGCAGGTGTAATGAATGGAAAGAGACGGGCAGGCTCCATCCATAAGACCCATTATGTGTGTCTGCGTGTGTGCGTGTGCGCGCGCGCGTGTGTGTGTGTGGCGCTGGCAACCTGAGCTACCCATGCGCTTTGGATGCCTCCTATACAGACAGAGAACTACATCTCCCAGCATGCATTGGGGAGGATGAGCTTTTGAAGGAGCAGTTACAAACAGCTGTTGGAAATCTGAGCGGGACTCAGATAGACAGACATCCCGAGAGAGTCCTCTGCAGCAAGACAACTAGAGAGCTGAACAGAGGTCTGAGTGAAAGTGAGACACCAGAGAGGGAGAGATACAAGGGGATAGTGTAAACCTCTTCCCAGTGAGAGCTTACCGGACAGCTGAACAGAGAGGAGACATCTTGGATGCAGATACTGAGACCAGTCGGGATAAGTAACCCATGTTACCTTATTATTGCTTGGACTGAGTATTGCCTTACTGGTCAGTTAGGGAACAGGTAGGGAGACCTGAAGAAAACTGTATAATACCCTTTTGCAGGACTGTGATATAATATTTCGAAAATGGTCTTGGAATCTCTCTATCGCCCATAGTTTTAAGGTTACGACCTCTTTAAGAATATATAACCCATGTATACAGAGATAAGGGAGGTTTTTTCTTCAGTGAAATTCCATTGTTTCCTTTAATTATACTGTTCTGGGAAGATTAGTATAAATTAAGAAGGGTACAGAATAATACACAGTTGAGTCACAATCTGCTGAATGATGCACTTTAGACATGATGAGTCATAGGAGTGATGACTAAGCAAGTAAACCAATCTTACTAAGCGATTCATGTATCAAGCAGGGAAAAGAGTAGAAAAATGGACCAGTGGAGAAGTTGTCCATAGCAACCAATCAGCTTTGAGGAAGCATTTATCAAGTGCAGCCTATAAAATGAAAGGTAGATACTGATTGGTTGCTATGGGCAACATGAACCCCTAAGTCATCGTTCCTAACCAGTTGGCGTCAGAGTTTGTTCTGCAAACATTTAATGCTGTGTATTTCTCTGTCATAAGTTGATATTTATATAGTTCAGTATATATTTTATAGTGTTTAGAACACCAAGTGACACAATGCCTAGAAATTGCGTTAACCATCCTCATTTTTGTTGTATTGCTTGTGTCAGACTCCTCACAGGTTGGCCACATGGTTCTCGGCACATGAATATTGCTGTTTCAATGATTTGGCTGGAACAAAAAGATTACTGTACAGATTGTTACTTTTGTCTTACGAACATTTTAGGCATCATTTCAAGGCACACTGTAACATAGCCTAATTTACCATAAGCCATAAGGCATGTCCCTTATAGTGAAAAAATGCCTGTGGCAAATCCTTCAGAAAATGTCGTACTTAGTGATGATGAACAAGAAATAGAGCCTGTAGAGCATGGTGGTAATCATGTAAGGCTTGATCCAACCTTTGAAGCTATCCAGCTCTTTGAAGCTCTTTCATCTAAGGCTAAGTACACAATGGCCCAATGATTGCACACAAAACCTCCAATCAATTGACATCTGACTGTTCGGTCAGATATTGTGTGAGTGTATATAGTGACACGATGATCTAAAGTCGTCCCAAAGTGCCGATCATCGTTTCATTTGGTTGGTCTTAATATTTTCCGACCAATCAGCAACCGATCATGTAGTGTGTATGCACTCATGCACACGGTCTCCATAAAGTTTACAGAGTCTGGCTCTTTTCAGCCGATGCTAGCAATAAATGTCCCGGTGAATAAATGTAGAGAGCGCTGTAGAAGGAATAATTCATTTGTTCGTTCTGAGACAGAATGCTTCGTTTCAGAGTCACAGAAGCTAACGAAATTCATTAGGACATGTGGATAGCTATAACAAGGCTGTCATTCTCTGAAGACTAGAGGACCAGATGAAGGACCAGATGAAGAGCACAGATCTGAAGGTAAATCGTGTCAGTGTGTATGGATGAATCGCCACACTGATCGGACCTTCATTGTAGGATCAATCGTTTAAGATAGCATGTCTGTCGGAAAATTCTTCAGTGTATACTTAGTCTTACTTACCCAAGAACATCTTAATGACCTTGTCCGTGATTTGAACCTATCTAAAAGGCAAGCAGAACTTTTAGACTCCAGACTGAAAGGTTGAAATCTCCTCCACAAGTAAACAAAGGGGTGACAGGATGGACCACCTATGCCACCCTGTCTGTTGTTGCTGGGAAGCAGCTGGTCTCACTTTGCCATCATTCCCTTTCGTTATCCCAAATGCACCCTCTTGCCGCAATAGGAGGGGCATACGCGAGCTGCCACCACTGGACTCCTTTCCGGCATCCAGAACCGGGTTTCTTCTGGGTAACTGACGCTGCTAGCGTATCTCGTTGCTGGTGTACCTGGGCTAGTACTCCTGACCTCTTACTATGAATCAGGGAAGCTGTGGATGGATACTCCCCTGGCCTATCACACTGAACAGGGCTGCATGGGTAGCAGGCAGAGCGGTGGTACTGGAGAGCTTGGGTCCAAACCTCAGAAACAGCAGAGAACGGGTTAGAGTTTGGGTCTAATCTGTAGATCACAGGAATACAGCAATATTGAAGATGTTTTCAAGCAGGTCTTGAAGCAAGATGTTTATTTGCTCTCACACTGGTGGAAGGTACCAGTGTGATCAGGTCAGATGAAAATCAGAAGAACAAATTTCAAATACAAGCTAGTGCCTTTTATACAGTTCAGAAACAGGCTATTTTTAGCATCAGGATATACCCTATTTACACAAACATGGATTTACATGCATTGCAAAGCTAACAAAATTTGTGCTTATCTATGAAATTCACTCTGGACAAAAGGCCACACAAAAATAACCCCCTGCTGGGCCTTTGGCCAGAGCAGGCATGACACTTCATTAAAAAACTTCGTTAGCAATTACTGCTATCAGACTCCCTTCCACATATGCCTAATTAGAGGTTTCCACTAGCAACCTTACAAATCCCAAACAATGACACTTCCATACAAAACACATCCCAATACACAAAAGACCTGCATCCACAAAAGCCTATTGTACCAGATATATGCATCAGAAATAAGGCATATCCTTTAGTAAGGTTAGAACAGGAAAAGCGAGTTTCTACCCTGGTCTCAGAAATAACAAATTCCTATCTCAGAATATATACAATATAAAAAATAAGTGCATATGCAATTATATAAATAAGCACCCTGCGCTATTTCCCTTAAATAATTCATACCAGAAGTTATTTATCAGTGATCCAGTCACAAAAGGTATGTGTTTTTAAAGATAGGCATAGTGACTTTAAGGATTTCTTTTCCCTTAAAGATGGACTTTTTTTTTGCAGTTCTGTTAATTCTGTTAAATCTATTACGTAAGCACTTGGTCACAAGTACAAAACAGAAGATTGGTGTATATTTATTGATTCTTCTAAAGTTAGCTTAAAAGCTCTGCTTCTGTAGCGTTCAGTCAGTTGGAATAGTTTGCTGATCGATTGGGAGTCAGTCTGTTAGAGCGTTTAGATAGAGTAATGGCTACTGTGTATGTATACAGTACAGGCTCGGACTGGCCTGCAGGGCAGCAGGACTATCCACCGGTAGGCCCCGCCACATTATAGCCACGCCCCCTCCATGGTTAGGGAGGAGCTAAGAAAACAGCTGACTCCCGACTTGCATACAATTCATCTTTTGGACATACGCGAGAACAGGAAGGGACAGATGCGTTCCACAGTGGAACGCAGGCACCTTCCTCTCCAACAGTAACAAGCACGGACCACGAGAAACATCCTCTGATTTCAGCACACTGGGTACCCGGCCACCATCTCTATATACATCGAAACTGCAAGTAAACAAAGTTAAATTTGAAAGCATCGCAGCAATAACCATGTGATATATGTGGACAGTGATCTGAATATTTATATTGCACTAGCAGAGACCTAAAGAAATACCAATTCCCATCTACTGGACTTGTATGCTATGAACATTATTTTATTGAGATATCAGTGACTGTGTTATATCTGGATCAATGCAGCATTTATACCCACTGCCATTTGCCTCCCAGTAGCTAGACTAGTCCAGGTCTATATACCTAGGATTGTCTGATTTTTTTATGTATGTTCAATTGATGCCATACCATATGTATGTATATAGAAATCAATGCCTCATAATATAAATACTGTGGATTAATTGGAGTATTTTATTTGTCTATATTAATGTATTTTCATGTATTTTAACCAGGATTCAATAAATTGTGATAAAACAAACATTAAATGTTATCCCACTAATTGAACCGAGCCTCTTGCTCACAGCCTAATACAAGATATAGAAAAATACGAATTGTATTCAAGATAAAAGAATACAAATTTTATTATTAGCGTTACACTTGGAATAATACATAAGTCAATGAGCGCTTAACTTTCAGTATATTATTAGTTCGTAGAGAGGGATAACCTGTGTTAATGCTGCTCTTGCAACAGTAGGGGTAGAACGCAGCTCCCCCCCCCCCCTCCCCGTTTTTGCCAAACACTCCCGTTAAACACACTACCACACAGGTACAGAGAGTCGCATCTGGGCTCTCTGAACCTGCGCGGTAGTGTGTTTTTTACTTTGAGCAGGGCAGATGAGAGTAGGAGTTCCGGATATCCAACCGCCCAGAGGAGCATGAGCAGGTTAGTAACTAAGTGCGCAGTCAGCCTGTCATTTTAAAAGAGAAGGATGAGCACACTACATTCTTTATATACTACACTATGGTGCTAGCTGTCCTTCGTGGGCTGACCACTCTCCCTTTAGTGTCTGGTCTCGCCTCTATGATGGCTGGCCACACCCCCTCTGGTGGGCCCCTAGCGTTGCAGTCCCCCGGTGGGCCCTTCATGCCCCAGTCCGACACTGATACAGTATAATATATATATTTCTTTCTAATTCTATTTAGTGGGGGAAAACAGGGTGATGTTGCTGTATATATATATATATATATATATTTATATGTGTGGGTGTGGATTGTTCAACTCCGCTGAAGTTTAACAGGGAGGCGCAAGTTTGATCCCGGTAAAAGTATAGAACTAGATCCAATTTTCGCCAGCTTTTGGCTGGTGTGAGACTCAAGCCTCTTTGCAGAGTGGAAATGGCCATGCTTCCCTCTTAAAGCATGGAATAAAAATACACATTCTTTACCACCTTTTCACAATGGAATAATCTCACTACACAAACTGAAATCCTGGTTCCCATTACTCTCCAAATGAAGTGCAGCAGTTCCCCTGCTCCGTACTTCACTAGGAAAACCTTTGCTCCACCCAGCTCCTCTCCTTTGCTTGTGCAAAGCTCAGTTCCTCTGCAAAAGCATCCATCTTGCTCTGCCGTCTTTTGTCCCCCAATGATATCTAGGCACACTTGTGCAAATCGCACCATGGCTCCAGTCAAAGTGCACAGCAGGCTGTTTTGGGCTTCGTCAATAACCTCCTGTCACGTGACAAAACCGTGTTTACCAATCATCCACTCATGTGGAGAAATGTGTAGCTAAGTAGTAAATTTGTAAAAGCTGTTAGTGGAAATGGGCAAATATTGGGTAATCCTCTCTTCAGTGGGATATACGCAATGATGCTCCTAACTATGTATAAGGTCTGCAATAGAAAGATCTCGTCTTGCATGACAAGGCATTTTAATGAGTTTGCAGGAAATGAGACTGTATACATATGAAAATGTTCTTGGTCCATGCAAAAAGAAACTTACTAAAAACAATACTTTTTGTAAAGGTAACAAAACCCTAATGTTAACGTTAAAGCCTCTTATGAACGGGCAGCACAGTGGTTAGCATTTCTGCCTCACAGCACTGGGGTCATGAGTTCGATTCCCGACCATGTCCTTACCTGTGTGGAGTTTGTATGTTCTCCCTGTGTTTGCGTGGGTTTCCTCTGGGTGCTCCGGTTTCCTCCCACACTCCAAAAACATACTGGTAGGTTAATTGGCTGCTATCAAAATTGACCCTAGTCTCTCCCTCTCTGTCTGTCTGTCTGTGTCTATGTGTGAGTGTGTGTCTATATTAGGGAATTTAGACTGTAAGCTCCAATGGGGCAGGGACTGATGTGAATAGGTTCTCTCTCTGTACAGCGCTGCGGAATTAGTGGCGCTATATAAATAAATGATGATGATGATATGCCATGGAATTGTAAGTAGTAACAAGTAAATATGCGCACATAAAATGTATATATATTAAACATCGTTCATTAATATATTTGACATTGTGCCCCCTTACTGTCTGAGATGCTATGAAGGATGATTAATGGTGGAACAGGCAGTAGTGAAGCTTTCAGTTGTGCAAGTGTTTCTGTGCATTGCAGACACTCCTTCCAAACTGCAGGGATCACATATGATGGTGGGCCTGTAGATCACAACTCTTCTTATGGCTTGTGTCAAGAACTGTACGGGAGAAACCATACATTTTGGTGCTATTGAGAAAATCTAGGTAAGCTCATACTTGACAACTCTCCCGGAATGTCCAGGAGACTCCCGAAATTCGGTTCATTCGTTGGCATTTCTCCCGCATCCTGGATTTCACAGAGAATCGCGTCAAATGACGCGATTCTCAGTGATTGACGCCATTTTGGAGGGCGGGAGGGGGCGGGGCGATGCCAATTGCGTCATTTTGGCCCCGCCCCCGCAATGTAAATTACGTTTTTGCGGGGGGCGGGACCAAAATGACATGTTTGGCCTCCCGCCCTCCAGTCATGCCCCCTCTCCCGGAAACTTGTTTCCGAGAGTTGGCAAGTATGGGTAAGCTGTATCATGAAAAGTCTTGCTTTTTGTTAATTCCCCTAATAGTTTTGCAGATTGCAAGCTCTCTGTATCAGTGACTGGTCGACCATTTACAGAGTCATCCAACGCAGACCCCACAGCCGTTATGTGTGAGGACTCTGATTCACTGTACACGGTGAGTAGCTTGGTAACTTGGTCATAGAAGGACAGAACAGTCAGATGATGACATAAGGAGCCAGGTGATAACAAGCTCCATGACCTAAGTTGTGTGAGCCAGTGACGAGCTAGAGTTTACTATTCAAAGTCATAGTGCAAAGTCCCAGCTGTCCTCGTTATCATAATAGGATTACTCAGACCTTTATCTAAGTTTATACAGCGCGCAGACATCAGCATTGACAACGAGATCTTTCAGTATTATTTCACAAAACCTTTCTACAATAGTAAAAACAATGTGAAAACTCAGAGATAAAAAAAAAACCACAGAATGTGTACCAGAGTAATGCGTACTGATTGGTTAAAATTAGAGATGCTCACTGACACCCGTGAACTGGTTTTGGTTTTGGTTTTGGAACTGGATTAGCTTTGTGTCTTGGTTTTTGTTTTTGTTTTGGCAAAACCACCCTTCTGTGTTTTGGTTTTGGCTTTGGATTTTTAAAAAAATCCTAAAATATGCTAAAGTCACATAATTTTGCTCTACTTATGTTTCTACATTATTATTAACCTCAATAACATTAATTTCAAGACATTTGCAGTCAATTTAGACCACCTCACAGGCCTCAATATTATTTTCATACACTTTTGGACAAATACTGCAGCGACCTGGCTGGATGGTAAGCGAAAGAGCAATGACACAAGCACATGGCAGTTCCTTGCACACCTAGGACACATGGGCACACAGCAGTGTCAGAAAAGAAAAATGGGGGTCCGCCCTCCCTCCAACCCACCGTGATATTGAATCTTAAAAAGGAATCCATCCTGCTCCCTCGATACTAATACCCTTCTGGTCTAACCCTGCATTCACGCCCGGGTTGTCTCGTTCCATGTATACAAAATGGGCAGGTACGGGCAAGCTGCTGTTACTCAATCATATAACCAAGACAACAATATTTCCACAATTTTCGGAGCTGGTAGAGCGGTGTGGTTTTTTGCCGGGACAGTTCCACCAATATCTTCAGATTAGGCATTACCACCAAACGGTTAAAGCCCAACTCTCTTCCAGACCACCCACCACATTTGAGAACCTGTGCCTCTCGGGCCTGTCCTCCAAAGGCCTTATATCCATTCTATATAACGCCTTGCTCCCCGCTACTCCGACAATTAAGGATCGCTTTCAGACGCAGTGGGAGGCGGACCTGGGAACCGAGTTAGATGAGGAAGACTGGTCGGATATTTATGAAAGTACAGCTTGTAGCTCTATAAATGTTCGTATCAAAGAAAATGCTAACAAGCTATTACATAGGTGGTACTATGTCCCCTCGAGGCTACAAAAAATATACCCACAGACCAGTGCTGACGGCTGGAGAAACTGTGGACAAACAGGGGCATTTATGCATATATGGTGGGACTGTCCCGGAATACGACCATTCTGGACAGCAGTCCTTGCGCTAGCTTCAACAATTTTAGATACTCATATCCCACCTGACCCTAAGCATATTCTGCTACCGCTGCCCCTCCCAGACCTCACCAAATCTGCTCACAAGCTACTTAGTCACATTGTCAGTGCTGCCACGTGTCAGATAGCGGCCTCTTGGAAAAACTCCACACCGCCAACTCTCCAGATGGTCTGCAGTCGGATCTGGCACACTTACCAGATGGAACATATTACTAGCATACTGAGGGGCTCCTCCGTCTCCTTCTATAAAGTCTGGTCTTCATGGGCCTTATATCATAATCAAGCTCCACTCCAGTTCTAGCGGAATCTGAATATGGAATGGTGCTTCTAAACAAGTCTACTTCTTCTTTATTTAATATGGGAATCCTCAATCCCCCCAACCCTTCCTCTGGTCCCTACATTCCTCCCCTTCTACTCATTACTCCCATCCCCTCCATACCCTATAGTTCTGAAATGTTAAAACAACATCTTTGCTGTTCTGGATAATTACACAATTATCTTCCGAATATGATAAAACCATGAGAGTGTTTTTGTGTTCAGCTGTATGTAAACACGTGTTATTTGTTATTGATTAACCTCTCGAGATTTTGTAATGCTTTTCATTGAAAAAAAAGATGTTCCTAATAAAAAGTTTATAAAAAAAAAAAAAAAAAGAATCCAAAACTCGCAAGATCCGAGATCCAACGACGAAACTAAGACGTTTTGCCTCGTTTTGAAATCCGAAAAAGCGCAATAGTACTGAGCCGGTTCGGATCGGTACTCGGATCTGCTAAGGTCGGGATATGTTCGGTTTTTGAGGAACCGAGCCTGAGCATCTCTAAAAATAAAAGGTGTATTTAACAAAATGGTAGCATCAAACAGCAAAAATAAAATTGAAATAATAACCTGCAACAAATCACTCTACAGTCTAGCACAGACAACATACAGGGTATAATAAAAACACCACCCCTGTATCCTAGCCGATTTCAGGAAGTGCTCTCTGTCCACTACACTTTTGGCAGACACACATCACCCCAAGTACTGGGGAAAGATCGGGACAAAGGCAGTACTCGAGGGACCAATTGTTCTTTCCCTGTTAACTGGTAGAGACCAAAATGTCTACTTTATTTTGCAAAAAGATACAAAAAACAGACATAAGACATTACATTCAAGTGTACACAATGTAGCTGAAAGCACAATACACCATGATATATATCCTAGCACATATAGGGACACATTGGCACACAGCAGTGGCAGAAAAGAAAAATGGGGGTTCGCCCTCCCTCCCACCCGTCCCTATGTTGGATCTTAAAAAGGAATTCAAAACTTGCGAGATCCGAGATCCGACGATGTCACGATGATGTTTTGCCTCGTTTTCAATTTCCGAGGGTGCGCAATAGCCGGCTCGGTACTCAGATCCCCTAAGTTCAGGTGTGTTCGGTTCTCGAGGAACTGAGCCTAAGCATTTCTGGTTAAAATGTTATTTGTTTGCATTCCGAAGGCTCCTATTCAATACATATTAAGCCATAAGGCCCAAGAAACAAGAATAAACAATTAGAATTGCATCTCCAGTATATAAAATAACACAAATTGTACTGTGCATATTTTGGAAAGGATGTGTGATGTCACATAACATATTATCGCCGCAGGTGAGGTCACGTGACACTTTTGTCACCTCACGTGAAGTCACGTTACATATTATCGTGGCATTTTGTGATTTGATAATATGCAATTGAAATAAAATCCAGGTTATTTATACACTTGACGCATTATTTAATGATTTATTGATTTATTATATTGTTTGACAATTAATTACGGGCGCAGGACACTTTAGGAATCCTCTAGTTAATCAAGTTAATCCTCTAGTTAATCAAGTTTGATATGTGCATATGAATTTAATATTGATGGAGAATCACTGCTTAAGGATGTTTTGAATACATACTTTACTGATTAAAGGGTCGATTTATCAAACTTTATAAAAAATAAAATAAAAGTGCAGATATTGTCCATAGCAACCAGTCAGATTGTAGCTAATACCATCTCTCGCATTCTAGTTAATCTGATTGGTTGCTATGTGCTACACTTCAACACCTCCAATTTCCCTTTTTCTAAGGTATGAGAAATCGACCATTTAAGAACTTGTGATATGGACGAGTGGAGATGGAGAAGTTAACACCAATGGCAAATGTACTTTCTAGATCAATGTGTGCTTAAATATCAAACACTATAAGGAAATAACAATATTACAACATTAATAATGTAAAGATGAACATTACAGTCATGGCCAAAAGTTTTGAGAATGACTCAAGAACTGGTTTTCACAAAGTTTGCTGCTTCAGTGTTTTTAGACCTTTTTGTCAGATGTTGCTGTGGGACACTGATGTAAAACTACAAGCATTTCATAAGTGTCAAAGGCTTTAATTGACAATTACATTAAGTTTATGCAAAGAGTCAATATATGCAGTGTTGTCCCTTTTCTTTGAAGGCCTCTGCATTTCATTCTGGCATGCTGTCAATCAACTTCTGGGCCACATACTGACTGGTGGCCGCCTGTTCTTGTCTAATCAATGCTTGGAGATTGTCAGAATTTGGGGGATTTTGTTTGTCCAGCTGCCTCTTGAGGATTGACCACAAGGGAGTTTCCTGGCCATGGACCCAAAATTTCGATGTTTTGATCCCCAAGCCACTTAGTTATCAATTTTGCCTTACAGAAAGGTGCTCCATCATGTTGGATAAAGCATTGTTCGTTATCAAATTGTTTTTGGATGGTTGGGAGAAGTTGCTCTCGGAGGATGTTTTGGTACCATTCTTTATTCATGGCTGTGTTCTAAGGCAAAATTGTGAGCAACCCCACACATGAATGGTCTCAGGATGCTTTACTGTTGGCACGACACAGGACTGATGGTAGCGCTCACCTTTCCTTCTCCAGACAAGCGTTTTTCCAGATGCCCCAAACAATCTGAAAGGGGATTCATCAGAGAAAATTACTTTACCCTAGTCCTCAGCAGTCCAATACCTGTACCTTTTTCAGAATATCAGTCTGTCCCTGATGTTTTTCCTGGAGGGAATTGGCTTCTTTTCTGCCCTTCTTGACACCAGACCATCCTCCAAAAATCTTCGCCTCACTGTGCATGCAGATGCACTCACATCTGCCTGCTGCCATTCCTGAGCAAGCTCTGCACTGGTGGTGACATGGACATTCTTGGGTGCCCTGAAGGCTTCTTCAAAACTATTAAACCTCTTTCCTTGATGTTCTTGATGATCTGATAAAAGGTTGATTTAGGTGCAATCTTACTAGCAGCAATAGCCTTGCCTGTGAAGCCCATTTTGGGCAAAGCAATGATGACTGCACATGTTTCTTTGCAGATAACCATGGTTAACAGAGGAAGAACAATGATTTCAAGCACTACCCTCCTTTTAAAGCTTCCAGTCTGTTACTCTAACTCAATCAACATGACAGAGTGATCTCCAGCCTTGTCTTTGTCAACACTCTCACCTGTGTTAATGAGAGAATCACTGATCTGATGTCAGCTGGTCTTTATGTGTCAGGGCTGAAAGACAGTGGAAATGTTGCTTGTGCGATAAAGTTCATTGTCATGGCAAAGAGGGACTTTGAAATGAATTGCAATTCATCTGATCACTCTTCAGCACATTCTGGAATATATGCAAAGTGCCATCATAAAAACTGAGGCAGCAGACTTTGTGAAAACCAATACTTGTGTCATTCTCAAAACTTTTGTCAATGACTGTAGTAGTACTGAAGAATATATAGTAGTAGTTCCTTACAAGTCAACGAAAATGTTGATAATGGGAGTTGTAGTCCTGATGATACAATTATAATGAATTCAACTTTTGGTGGTTAGCAGTATGCTCAAGGCTGGGGCAACTAGAGATTCTTTGCATACCAAAAATATACTATCCCTTGATAGGTGTAGATAATTGCAGTGAAAAGGATCAGAGTAGTCCGTTGAGAAACGAGCACAATTAAGTGTATGGATAGGTATAGGATGAGGGGAGTTGTCTTAGCGGTGTTGGGCAATTCAAGGCATTACCTCTGTCTCAGACTGTCACGCGGGCAAATAGCTCCAGGTGTGATACAGTGCAATGTTAGACAGGTTACTCATATGCAGCGGACACTGACCGGTGGCCAACTCTGGAAACTTGGAGGTTTTTCTGAACTTGAATCAAAGACCTGGAATGTCCCCAGTGATTCTCCCCACCATAATGCAGTGTACATACAAATGGAACACTTCTGTTATCTCCTTGGAACTCTGGGGTAGGTCTTTTCTACCTCTATCTGTGAGCTAGCACACTGCTTGACATGCTTGTTTCACATAACTGTGGGGAAAAGGCGCACACAGCAAACCCTACATAGCGCCCTGATAGGACTCTCTAAATTATCTCCAGCATACAGCCGCATTGAGAGGTGGCTCCTGGATTCACGCAATGGCGGGACCCATATCTTCATCATGTGTGGGCAGGATTGACTAAGAAGGGGACAACCTCTGTAATGTGCACTTTAATACATGAAGTATGCCTGGATGATGAATTTGGTGTAAAGTTGAAACTAATGAGCGAGGTCATAAATAAATGATAATAATAATAATAAAGGTTTACATGGATGGGCGCTGTGCTCATGTGCAATGCGGTCCACTTGAAATGTCCACTGTGCATGCGTGATCCTGGTTCGTCACTGAGTATGAGTGTCTTCAGTGCTGCATGGACGTGCTCTACTTAGCTCCTTGTGTATTTATACCAATTTCACAAGACTGTATATTACATTTGTAAACCTCATCCTGTATTCAATTAACCAACGTTCCGGATTAGTGACAATGTATTAACCTCCTTACTTCTGCCAATACATCTGCCAATAAGACCAACGTTCAGACTGGTATCTATTGTCATAAGCTCAAAGGTTAAAATGTTGCAATATCAGTTCCTAATGGTATGTACTGTACCCAAGCTGGTCTACACCATATGGGACTGTTGGATTACTACTAGACAATATTTCTCCTTCCAGAACATTCATTTTTATGATGGTGACTTGTCATTGGTTACGGGTTTTCAATTTGGCAGTTTCCATTTTTACCTAATCAGTCCTACATACTCCCTTACTGAAGTCTACTGAAGCATATTTATTTGGACTAGTAGACAAAAAAATTATATTTGTTTTTTTGTTTTTTAGTATATGATACTCGTAATTCATAGTTTTCCAAAATGTTAAATCACCATATATTGGTTGCCTGTTTTTTACCTAATTCAATATAAAATACTTCTACTAACCTACAAGGCCATCCACAAAGCTGCACCAACATACATCTCCTCACTTGTCTCAAAATATCTCCCAACTCCACAACTCCATTCTGCACAAGATCTGTGTCTCTCATCCACTCTCATTATATCCTCCCTTTTCTGGACTTTTTTCGGGCTGCACCCACTCTATGGAATTCTCTCCCTCACACAATAAGACTTTCCTCTGGTCTACAAACCTTCAAGCTTTCACTAAAAACCCATCTCTTCAGGCAAGTTTATAATATTCCTCAACCACTCTGTTAATCTCACTAGATTACCCTATTACCACCCTTTACACAATTCACGCAAGACAGCAACACTCTGACCCCCTGACCAACATTGCTGTGTGACTAGATTATATACCATACTGATATTTGCAAACTGGCTGGACCAAAATGCAATATGTAGTTTTAACCTCATGTATCCTACTCCCATTGTCCCATAGATTGTAAGCTTGCGAGCAGGACCCTCTTACCTCTGTCTGTCTGTATTACTCAGTATTGTTTTATCACTGTGTTTGTCCTCAATTGCAAAGTGTTACGGTATTTGCTGGCACTATATAAATAAATGTTGATGATGATGATGATGATGATGATGATGATGATCCACTCATTTTTATACGCTACTTAAAAATTATAGATAGACAATCTACATAAAGACATAACTCCACCGGAATGATTGATTCAGGTTCCATACAATATGGGCTCCATTTCTTAATGCCTTAGAGACTGGTACCTCAGACACATTGTGACTATGCTGGTGCCAATTACCTAATGTTTGTTTTCGTTGCTTTATCTTATTGTCTACATTGTGCACTGTGACAGGATGGACCGCCTATGCCACCCTGTCTGTTGTCGCTGGGAACCGACTTGGCTTACTTTGCCACCATCCCCTTTCTTTATCCCTAATACGCCCCTCCTGTCGCAATAGGAGGAGCCTGCTGTCACCACTAGGCTCCTACACCGGCACCTAGAACTGCTTCCTTCTGGGTAACTCTCACTGCTAAGGTACCCCCTTGCTGGTATACCTGGGCTGGTATACCTGACCTCTTGCCTTCAGATCAGGGTTGCTGTGGATGGTTCTCTCCTGGCCTATCACTCTGGCCAGAGCTGCAAGTAGTGGGCAAAACGTTGGCACTGGAATGCTGGGTCCACCTTAGATCACCCGGAGAACGGATTAGATTTGGGTCTAATATGTAGGTCACAGGAATCTACAGCAGGGTAAGTAGTTGTCAAAGCAAGTACTTGAAGCAATAGATGGTTTATTAGCTCAAGTAGTCCTAACAAGGACAGTTCACACGCAAGTCTGTTGTACTAGTGATCTTTCCAGAAATATAGATGGTACAAGAACGATACATTACATGCTCAAACAGCTCACTTTTTATACAGTTCTGGCATAACTGCTGGCAGGGGGCGAGCTAGCCCTCTGATCTGAGATGATTCCGCAACATCTGAGCTATTTTTAGTATCAGGATATGGTATGTTTTCCCAAACATGGATTTACATGCAATGCAAAGCTAACAATATTTACACTACTATCATCATCATCATCATCATTTATTTATATAGCGCCAACATATTCCGTAGCGCTTTACAATTGGGGACAAACGTAATAAACTAATAAACAAACTGGGTAAAACAGACAAAGAGGTGAGAAGGCCCTGCTCGCAAGCTTACAATCTATGGGACAATGGGAGATTGACACATGAGGTTAAGTATACATTTTGCATCTTGGCCCAGCCAGACTGCAAAGGTAGGGTGACTCATAAGCTAAATGATCCTGTCACACAACAATGTTGGTCCGGGGGTAGTTGTCTTGTGTGAAATTGTGTAACAGGCTAAAGGTAGTGAGGTTAAGATGGTGGTTGAGGAATATTATAAGCTTGTCTGAATAGGTAGGTTTTCAGAGAACGCTTGAAAGTTTGTAGAACAGAGGAGAGTCTTATTGTGCGAGGGAGAGAGTTCCATAGAGTGGGTGCAGCCCGAAAAAAGTCCTGTAACCGGGAATGGGAGGATGTAATGAGGGTGGATGAGAGACGCAGATCTTTTGCAGAACGGAGTTGCCGAGTTGGGAGATATTTTGAGACAAGAGAGGAGATGTATGTTGGTGCAGCTTTGTTGATGGCCTTGTAGGTTAGTAAAAGTATTTTATATTGGATTCGGTAGAAGACAGGCAGCCAGTGTAGAGACATACAGAGTGATTCAACAGAGGAATAGCTATTTGCAAGGAAAATCAGTCTTGCCGAAGCATGCAAAATAGATTTTAGGGGTTTGAGTCTGTTTTTGGGAAGACCAGTAAGGAGGGAATTGCAATAGTCAATGCGGGAGATGATTAGTGCATGAATTAAGGTTTTAGCAGTGTCTTGTGTGAGATATGTGCGGATTCTGGAAATGTTCTTTAGATGTATGTAACATGATTTAGATATAGAGTCAATGTGGGGAACAAAGGATAGGCGTGAATCAAGGATTACACCTAGGCAGCGAGCTTGTGGGGTGGGATTTATGGTCATGTTATCAACAGAGATAGAAATGTCAGGTATGCTCTTGTTGGCGGGTGGGAATATTATTAACTCTGTTTTAGAAAGATTAAGTTTGAGTTGACGAGAGGACATCCAAGATGAAATGGCAGAAAGACAGTCAGTTACACGGGACAACACAGATGTCGAGATATCAGGAGAGGATAGATAGATTTGGGTATCATCCGCATAGAGATGATACTGAAAGCCAAAGGAACTTATTAGATTTCCAAGAGAAGCGGTATAGATAGAGAACAGCAGAGGGCCTAGCACCGAGCCTTGTGGTACTCCAACTGATAGGGGAAGCGGAGCAGATGTGGCTCCAGAGAAATTAACAGTGAAAGAGCGATTAGAGAGGTAAGATGAGAACCAGGATAGAACTGTGTCTTGAAGACCTAGGGATTGCAGCGTTTGTATGAGAAGAGAGTGGTCAACGGTGTCAAATGCAGCCGAGAGATCAAGGAGAATTAGGAGAGAGTAATGGCGTTCAGTCTTAGCAGTGATCAGATCATTAACAACCTTGGTCAGCGCAGTCTCTGTGGAGTGTTGAGAACGAAAGCCAGACTGAAGAGGATCCAACAGGTTGTTTGCGGAAAGAAAGCGTGTGAGGCGAGTGTAGGCAAGTCTCTCTAGAAGCTTGGAGGGGCAAGGGAGCTGAGAGACGGGACGGTAATTTGAGAGAGAGTTTGGGTCGGAGTTTTGTTTTTTTAGAATAGGAGTAATCACTGCATGCTTGTATAGTGATGGAAAGATGCCAGTAGAGAGTGAGAGATTACAGATTTGAGTTAGAGGTGAAATGAGCACAGAAGACAGGGATCTACCAATTTGCGAGGGAATAGGATCAAGAGGACAGGAGGTAGAGTAGGAAGATAAGAAGAGCGTAGAAATTTCCTCTTCATTTGTGGGGTCAAATGAAGAAAGGGTGTCAGAGGGTAGTGGGAAGGAAATGAGCTGATGGCTTGTTGAGGAGGAGGATACCATTTCTAGTCTGATCTTATCAATCTTGTCCTTGAAGTAGGTAGCAAGATCCTGAGCACTGATAGTAGATGGAGGGTTCGGGGTGGGAGGATTGAGAAGATGATTAAATGTATTGAAAAGGCGTTTGGGGTTAGAAGCCTGAGCATAGATAAGAGATTGAAAGTATGTTTGTTTTGCAGTGTCCAGAGCATTTCGATAGGAGTGGTAGACAGAAGTATATGTGAAGAAGTCATTAGAGCTTCGAGATTTACGCCAGTGACGTTCTGCTTTACGGGACAGTTTTTGAAGATTTCGTGTTGCTTTGGTGTGCCACGGTTGACATCGAAGTCGACGTGTAGTATGAAGTGTCGCTGGAGCCACTTGATCAAGGGCCGTTGCTAAGGTTAGGTGAAAATGAGGTACTGCCATCTCAGGGGATGAGAATGTAGAGATAGGGGAGAGAAGGTGTTGGAGAGAGGTGGAAAATTGTTGAAGATTAATAGAATTAAGATTTCTACGAGTATGAGGAGGCTTGGTAGAGTTAGACAGTAGAGAGGTTAAAGCAGTGGGGGTGAGAGTGTAGCTGATAAGGTGATGATCCGAGAGGGGGAAGGGTGTATTAATAAAATTAGAAACTGAGCATAGTCTAGAGAAAACAAGATCAAGGCAGTGGCCATCCTTATGAGTAGATGATTCAATCCACTGGGAAAGGTCAAGTGAGGATGTTAGAGAGAGTAGTTTGGAAGCAGCTTTGGAAGGTGGGTTATCAATGGGGATGTTGAAGTCACCCATGATGATGGTGGGGATGTCTGAAGATAAGAAGTGAGGGAGCCATGCAGAGAAATCCTCAATAAATTGTTGGTGTGCTCCAGGGGGACGATAGATCACTGCAACACGTAGGGAGAGTGGATTAAAAATGCGAATAGCATGTACTTCAAAAGATGTGAACGTGAGTGATGGGACATTTGGTAGAACTGTGTATGTGCACTGTGGGGAGAGAAGTAGTCCAACCCCACCTCCTTGTCTGCCTTCAGGTCTGGAGGTGTGGGTGAGATGGAGGCCACCATGTGAAAGTGCTGCAGGTGAGGCAGTGTCTGATTGCATGAGCCATGTTTCTGTTATTGCCAGAAGGTTGAGGTTTTTTGAGAGGAAGAGATCATGAACGGAGGTAAGTTTGTTACAAACAGATCGTGCATTCCAAAGGGCACATTTAAAGGACTTGGGAAGAGAGGGTAGACAGGTGATGTGTTTGAGGTTTGCTATAGAACGGTAGTGTTCTGATGTATGTGTGTGTGAGGAGTGTGGGGGACCTGGATTAGGTGATATATCACCAGCTAATAGAAGCAGAGTGAGCGAAAGATAGGCAAGGGGATTGTAAGATGTGTGGCCTTTTATTTTCTGGCGACAGGTGGAGGCTGTACTTGTTAGAGATAATAAATAGGACAACAGTTCATGGGTGTTAAATAGAGGTGAGTGGAGTAATGCAGGTGCAATATGAACAAATTTGTGTGTTGGTGGAGGGGTGAAAGATGACACAGTCCTAAAGATCATGCCATGAAATGAGACTAAGAAAAGCAATTTGTGAAACATTGTGATAAAAGGGGTAAAAGCAAAAAGCAAGGGTATTTTAAGAATTACCTCTTAGCAGTATTCCATATAAATAGACAAGTAGTGCAGAAATAGGCTGTGGCAGATGTTGCTTATTGCTGGGAGTAAAAGCAAGTCAAATGTAGTCCAATGTTTGTCCAACTGTGTTGTCTAACTGTGCATTTTCGTCCACTTTGTGAGAAAATCCCACTTAGTGCAGAAATCACACACGTCTAACCCCACATACGTCTCCCCATAGAATACTATGTTATGTGCTAAAACTTGATGCTTGCATTATCTGAGATACAGCCACGCCAGACAGAAAGGCACTGTTAGGGTACCCCGCAGGCTAAGGGTTTCAACACTTAACCTGCAGGGTCCAGACATTGCCACTTTAAATTAACATTGTTGTAGGGTGCCCTGACGTCAAACTGTAGTGCCGGAGAGCAGTGTGTTCAGAATCGCAGCCTGTTAGCTTGCTGGTGCCATCGGAAATCTAGGTCTTCGTTCTTCAGGTAAGTCTGTGTATATTGTATTCGTTTTTTGCTGCAGTTGGCTTTTTTTTGTAGGTCTCTCTAAGGTATAAAATGACTTCTTTTGTGGTGCTTTATTAGGGTGATTTGGTGACTGTGTTCTGAATAAATGGTGTGAGAAATTGTGTCAAATAAGTTTAGTAAGCAAGTTAGTAGTATTCATCAAGGTGCTTCCTGATCTGCCCAACTCCTCAACAAAGAAGGAGCAAACTTTTTCAACCCTGTGGTTGGTGATGTCTTGCCAGGCTAGGCCGCGTTTTTGTACAAATGGGTGAAATTGTCCAAAAAATTGGCGTTTGGCATCATAATGGAACAATAAACAGCATTTGGGCTGTAAATACATATTTGTGAAAGGCCCTTTCTGAGCAAATATGGATTATATAAAACATTATAGGATTCACATGTTTAATCCAGAGAACTGTTGCACAGTGACATAACCATAGCAGATTGACTGTGGGCCACTGGACACCAATGCCACTAAGTCTCAGATCATGTATAATTATTTTTCCTTGAGGGGTGCTAAAGCCATTGAACCTTTAAACATGTCTTTAATATGTTGCAATGTATGAGGGGACGAAAATAGAAGGGTTAACATCATCATCACCATTTATTTATATAGCGCCACTGATTCCGCAGCGCTGTACAGAGAACTCACTCACATCAGTTCCTGCCCCATTGGAGCTTACAGTCTAAATTCCCTAACATACATATACACACACACACAGACCAAGAAAGAGAGAGACTAGGGTCAATATGATAGCAGCCAATTAAACTACTTGTATGTTTTTGGAGTGTGGGAGGAAACTGGAGCACCTGGAGGAAACCCACGCAAACACAAGGAGAACATACAAACTCCACACAGATAAGGCCATGGTCGGGAATTGAACTCATGACCCCAGTGCTGTGAGGCAGAAGTGCTAACCACTAAGCCACTGTGCTGCCCCAACACAGATCACAACTCAATAGCCTCACAATAAACACTTCTTTTCCAAGTAACTTTCAAAAGTAAAGAAGCCCCCAATTTAATGTATGCTGTCATACTGATTAATAGCAGTGTTACCAGTGACCTCAGCGCTGTGAGGCAGAAGTGCTAACCACTGAGCCACCGGCTAACATGAAGCAATAATATACAGTTGTACACAGAAGAACATTTGTAATGTTATATGGATGGTAATAGAAAATACCGTACATGATGATTCGTAGGTAGAATGTAAATGATCTTTAAGGAATTCAATACAATGACCTTTCAAAAAATTCCGGCAGAAGAAAGTTTAGGGCTTCCATACAGAAGCCAAATCATGAGTTTGACAACAGGAACTTCAGTAACGTAGATGTCACCATTAATCTTCTTACCTATTGTTACACGAACAGCTGGTAATTCAAAGCATGAATAGCTGTTTGCGAAATGTTTGGCTCTTCCACAGTGTAATGAGATTTGTAACTAAATTCTGGAGCACTTGTTACCACAGCTGAGGAAGCATTGTGTCTGATCTCTAGTCAGCGAAGACCTGGACCATAAGAAGTCATTCTTCGTCATCGTGTTACTGGACCTGTATTCATCACTGAAATAAATTGACCAGTACTCCTCTATTACTGACCAGTAGGGGTTATGGACCCTTTTATAATGGCTACGAGGAATATATAGCGTTCCTCATTTTCATAGCCCCATTAGAAAATACTTTGGGGAAATCTGTCTGGGTTCACAAGATTGGGTTCACCTATTTCAGGCAAATGGCTTTAAAGGGAACATATAGTCCTATTTTTAAGAAATACACAATGAACATATGCTAAAAAGGAATTTCTGTTTGGGTCACAGTAAAATAAAACAGGCGGTAGGTACAAGCCTTTTTTTTTTTCAATAAAGAAAATTTTGGTAAAATTTAAATACCAATCACAAAGTAGAGGAATGTGGCGGTGGAACCAATTGTGTTGGCACCAGAGACAAAATGACCAAAATGTGACCTCCTATTTACCATTCCCATCATTGCCATGTCGTGTAATGAGTATACAAGGCTCCATTCTCAGGTTACTAGTACAAAATACAGAACCCACTGTCTGGTGGCTAGTACACAAAACAGAGCACATTGCCTAGTGGCTAGTATATATTACAGCGACCATAGATCTTATTCCAGTGGAACTGGTGGATGTGTGTGTCCTGCCGAAGGTGGGTTGATACTGCAGCAGGACCCCTGGCCAGCAGTGAGCAGGGAGGAGAAGCCTTGTGTGCACTGGTCTGAGAGGCAGGAGCGGGCTGGCAATTTCAGCCCGGGGAGCGCACAGGCGGCCGCATCACATGACACGTGATGCGGCCGCGTCATTGATGATACGGCCGCATCTCGTGTCATGTGATGCGGCCACCTGTGCAATTACGCGGCTGCCTCCCGTGTCATGAGATGCGATTTTGAATCTGGGGGGCGGCCGGCCCGAACATCGGTAATTCTGAGCGGCCCAGCCTGCCCCTGCTGAGAGGTATATCTAGCCGATCCCCAGGGATTGGCTAGAGATACCAATATTTGTTCCAGTTTATTCCCCCTGATTGTTATTTCACATTATGTTACAATGTGATTGTTAACCCGTTCTTTAAGTGTTATAGCGCTTTTGGTGTATTTTAGTTGTAAAAAAACCTTTTAAACTAAACCTTGATATACAGATATTTGCCTGGGTGAGAGAATACTTTCCTAAACCCACGGTATTAAGGCAAATAATAGTTTTAAAAGTATCATGGTCAGTGCTGTCTTGACGCAGGAGTCATTGGCAGATAAATTGCCATTTTAACACCATGATCTGTCTTACAGCCGCAGACCACTTGGCTTCTCACCTTAACTTACATCAACCCCGAAAAATGCCCTGCAGGCAAACACGCACCCTGAGACTTATGACGTCAGCTAATCATGTCCCCCCCTCCTAAGCGGCTAAGTCATCCAGCATCTACAAGAAAAACCGCTGAATGACTTGTTCTCCATCCAGCTCATTCACACACAACAACAGCAGAAGCAGCCCCCAGACCATACCATGAACACATTGCTACCACCCGTTTCACCCCTGCACCAAGTACCCAACCATCATCATCATCAGCTATTTATATAGCGCTACTAATTCCACAGAGAACTCACTCACATCAGTCCCTGCCCCATTGAAGCTTACAGTCTAAATTCCCTAACATACAAACTCACACACATAGAGACAGACTAGGGTCAATTTAATAGCAGCCAATTAACCTACCAGTATGTTTTTGGAATGTGGTTGAAAACGGAAGCACCCAGAGGAAACCCACGCAAACACGGGGAGAACATACAAACTCCTCACAGATAAGGCCATGGTCGGGAATTGAACTCATGACCCCAGTGCTGTGAGGCAGAAGTGCTAACCACTAAGCCACTGTGCTGCCCCAACACAGATCACAACTCAATAGCCTCACAATAAACACTTCTTTTCCAAGTAACTTTCAAAAGTAAAGAAGCCCCCAATTTAATGTATGCTGTCATACTGATTAATAGCAGTGTTACCAGTAATAGATACTATATCTGAGTTTTTTTTTGTTTTTTTTTAAAAAAAAGATGTTCTTAAGGAATTTCTTTTCATAGATTTCAGTTCCGCTGAATTCATACACAGCTTTCACGTCTGGCTCTGCCAATAAATATCTTCTAGGTATCTGCAAACACTCCTGTGAAAGTAAAACAAACTACCAGCTGGTTCCCTGACCTGGGTCACTGCCTCACGGGACAAATTAGAGGAGAAATTAGTTTATTAAACAATGTAACACAATCACCATCACCCTTTACTGACTGCACTGCATTGCCATTACCTGCACTATCGGGACATGCGGTTTGGTTGCTGGTGGCTACTGGATATTGGCAATAAGCCCCATTAGGGGTGGGAGCAGTCATTTACTGCATAGGAACTGTTGTACAGGTACATGAACAGAACATGAGATGTTACCCATAGCACCCAGTCCGAATCTGTCATTTTTTTAGTGCAGGTCAGAAATTAAAGCAGACATCTGATTGGTTGTTGGCAATTCTCCCAATTCCACACAGCTATCTGTAGAACTGTCCTCATAATCTGATGGGGGCATCTGAGGTCTGCATATGTGCCTTGTGTATTTATAAAATATAGTGCAATACAAGAAGCAATTGGACCAACTTAATTGAAAGGTTCCATAGGCAAATCGAGGGGGGGGGGGGGATTACCCAGAACAATGAGTTTAATGATGCTGCCTAGTTTCTTTAAAAACGAGATTCTTTCCTTGTGAAGTGGAAATCAGTACTCTTATGTGTCTCCTAATCTTGATACAAAGTGGGGTTCACATAAACAGCAGTTAAAATGCACAAATAAATGCAGTTGTTTATTGATACAGTGTAAAAATAACACACGGGGTATATTTACTAAACTGCGGGTTTGAAAAAGTGGAGATGTTGACTATAGCAACCAATCAGATTCTAGCTGTCACTTTGTAGAATGTGCTAAATAAATGACAACTAGAATCTGATTGGTTGCTATGGGCAAGATCTCCACTTTTTCAAGCCTGCAGTTTAGTAAATGTAGCCCAGAAGCTTTTTATTAGCTCCTCCTTTAGAACCTACTGTCAAGAACAGCAACCTTAAAGGATAACTCCACTCACGTTGCCTAATTGATATTTTTATCCTGGTTACTAAACTTTATTGGAATAACTTAAAAACATGAAATAGGACTTCTACATAAAATCAAATATGCAATTTATATATTCTGGGCAGCACGATGGCTTAGTGGTTAGCACTTCTGCCTCACAGCAGTGGGGTCATGAGTTCCCAACCATGGCCTTATCTGTGTGGAGTTTGTATGTCCTCTCTGTGTTTGTGTGGGTTTCCTCCGGGTGCTCCGGTTTCCTCCCACACTCCAAAAACATGCTAGTAGGTTAATTGACTGCTATTAAATTGAACTTAGTATCTCTTGGTCTATGTGTGTACGTATGTTAATGGATTTAGATTGGAAACTCCATTGTACACCGCTGCGCAATTAGTGGCGCTATATAAATATCTGATGATTATATTCTGCAGATTATTAGATTAATGACCTCTGTAGAGATCAGCAGAATATTGCTCTCTTCCAGAGAACCTAACAGATAAATGTTAACATAGATTGCAGATTATTAAATTACTGACCTCTCTTAATATCTGCAGAACATCACACTGTTCCATCTAGCCTCTGACAGATACATATGGATATATTCTGCAGATTGGTAGATGACACAACTTTGCAACGATCTGCAGAACTTTGCTCTGTTCCATTTACCCCAATGCAGATACATAAGGATATATTCTGCGGATTAATAGCATAGTTGCCAACATTGGCAGGTTAAGTTCCGGGAGGTCCGGGGGTCAGGTGGGCGTGTGGATGCGGGGCTCGAAGAATCGTGCCGTTAGCCCCGCCCCCACAATGAGGCGCCCGAGATGCCGATAAGCCCCGCCTCCCCCATTCAATTTCCACCGTCGCCCGGGAATCGGGAGAATTGCCCTCTCTCCCGGGAGACTGACCCAGATTTCAGGACTCTCCCGAATATTCCGGGAGAGTTGGCAAGTATGATTAATATATTACATACCTTCACAAAGATCTGCAGATCCTCTATCACCCATTACACAGTTTGCCAATATGGTAAAAAAAAAACCTGCTTTGTAGTCAGGAACAGCCCCAAAATATAATTTAATTTGTCCGGTCGATTCCTGAACATCATGTAACTAATTTCCATGCCTTGTCATGTTGTGTGACATATCTTTACAGTATTCCAGTGTCATGGACTATGGGGTCGATTTATCAAAGTACGAAACGGGTATTTTCACCTAATTTCACCAGTAATCGGGCTTGTTTTTGCCTTGTCTTATATATTAATGGGGTTATCACCACTGGATAAAGTATAGCCTGCTTGGCACCCCCTCTCACCTATGCTGTGTATTAGTACATATTACATTATTATGTACAAGTACTCTGTATTATTAAAGTTTATTTGTACATATTTTATCAAATCATGCCAGGTCTCTTCTAGAATGGTAACCATGTTACCGCATGGATGTATTGTCTTTTTAAGTCACCAGGGTACCCAGTTGACCGGAGGCACCCGCCAACACAGAAATTTGCTGGACTTCACTCACTAGTGGTCGGCCATATTGATCCAGAAGCCGACCCAAAGCAATATAATTTTATTCGCTGCTCACTAAGTGTAAATTTTAATCAATAGGCCTCACATCTAGCACGTGAGCTATGCTGGGAAACGAGACCAGCTCAGGCTCAGAGGAAAGTTACCTCTCATTACCGGAGCAGGAATTATTAGGAGACAAGCACAAAGATTTATGAAAGATCAAGACAGGAATTTTTAGATGGGGGATTTTCTGCACTGGTTTCGGGAAGAAGCAGAACGACATTGTGCTTATTCATTCAGGGAATCTGGTACTGATGTACAGGCAGTAAATATATTACATGAGCTCAGTGAATGAGAAATGGGGGTGATGTAGGGAGAGATAGCACCGAATATGTCTTAAGGCAGGAATGCTTTATAGTTATTTGGAAACAAGACAGGTGTTGAATATGAGTCCTTAATTTCAATGGAATTGGGATAAGAAATAGTTGCTGTATTTTTAGTGTCCAGTACAGTCATTTATGTTTTAGTAATGCAAAAGTTAGAAAACACTTTCTAAAACCATTTACGTAGTAAACATAATTATATTTATTTACTTTTTATTTCTTTTCTATTATTTACCAATTAATACTTTTTTTGTTTTCTTTTTTATTGAATGTCCGGAACCGTGATCTCTAAAACCTAAAAATAAAGGGGATAAACTGGAGTACAAACTTCCGGCCTTCTTCAAAAGTGGGAGCGCTACTCTATCCTCAATCCCCAAGACCAAATTGTCCCTTAGGGGGCAGGGGTCTACAAACCCCCCTTCGCCACCAATGCCTGGGTATCGCTCTGGGGATCGGCCAATCATGACTCAGGGTTCAAGCTTATGCCCCAATCCTGGAAGAGGTCCAGGGAAGAAGGAACTAGATGGCCGCACATCCTCCCCTAGATTTTGGGTACTGGAGGCCATAAGGGAAACCCACACCCCACTCTCTACAAAAAATATACAAAAGTGACACACGTGGCCCCAGCCTGGAGCTTGGCATATACATTTTTTCCTGGCCAACCCAAAGGCCGGGGCAAAGAAATGCAGACAAAAAGATGAGACAAGCGCTAGTGCCTTATTCTGTCATGATGAGGGAGACCTGTCCCCATGTCGCTACTTCTGGGGGGCACTGCATCCTGGGCTTTCTTGCAGCTGACCTGCTGGCATCTGGTCAAGGCAGCCTGCGGCATCAGAGAGGGGCATCACCCTCCGACTAGGGCAGGTACTACACTTGATCTTAGCCAACAGGCCTATATAGTTGTCTGTGTCCTGGTCACGTTAGTGAGAGCCTGCAGTAGGGGAGGTGCTTTAAGTCGCCCATAGAGACAAATTTGTAACATTTTGGTAAATTGCTGACACTTTTAAACAGCGTTGAATTGTGTTGTATTTTACACTATATTTCACTGAAACTGTTTGATCAGATAAGAAGAAAGTGATTTTTTTTCTAAAATGAACATTTCTTTTATTGAGTCATACCAACTGTCCCTATAGTCAGGACTATTGTCCCGACTGCCTGGACTTTTGGAGCTGTGTGCGGCAATACAGGGGGGTTTTAGGGGAGTGAATGCAGATTGGGATGGTCATAGCACATCAAAGGAGACAGGTAGGACCGCCGGGAACGTGGCTCACCACAACATGGACACTGCCCCTTTTTGGAGGCGCTCCAATAGGACACATCCTTATTTTCCCGGTTTCCCAACTTCAAATGTTGGGAGGTACGGTAGATGTAGCTGTTCATGGAACTCATGCCGAACCTGCTTCATCAATGCACATATCTGCCGATTTTGAGTGCATTATACGCAAAATCACTCTGTGTAAGCCCAGAACCAGGACATAAGTCAGTAAACGCAGCCATGTCTACTCCGTCTTTGTACGCAAGCACACTTACTACAGCCTACGATGTCAGGTAGGGAACGGGGCTGGGAAGGGGCATTTGGCCATAGTCCATGTACAGTACGGGCGTGCCAAACTTAAGCGCACGCAGCCACGTCCGAATGAAGCTCTGAACATCTCAAAGTTACGTGTTTTTCTTCTGTACCTCTTGCTCCAGCTACAGGGCTAGTCTAAGTCCTAATCACTAGTGATGCCGGGTATGTATGCATGCTATAACATGTGTTTGCAATCAGCAGCAACTGTAAAAATGTATTTTATGTTCAGTAGAATATCATAATAAGGGTATTTCATAGGAAAAAATAAATTTAAAAAGAAACACTTTTTTTCTACTGTTTTAGCATTAATGCCTATTTTATTAACAGGTGACAATAAAAGAATAAATTTTCTTCTGTGCGTTCTATTGCATTTATAATCCACATAGGTATTGGATATATGTTGCTGTATCTTCTGTAGTAGAGGACAGCAGATCTACACCCGAATACACCAGCGCACATATCTTCTTCCACTCCTTCTTGCATTTGGGAGCACACAGAGCCCATTTATGTGCGCTTATAAATAGATGCACATTGGGCCTGATTCATTAAGGAAAGGAAAGTAAAAAATAAAAGGAGTAACTTTGCACCTTGGCAAAACCATGTTGCATTGGAGGGGGAGGTAAATTTAAAATGTGATGGCAGATTTATAGTTGGGGTAGGGCATGTCCTAGATCAACTTTACATTTCAGCGTAAACATAAAGCTATCAAGTATTTGTGTGCTACATGAAAAAACAGACAGCATTTAACTTAGGTGCAAAATTAAAACAGGAGCAAACTTACTCATTTTTAACCTCCACCCTCCACTGGAACAAGCTCCCTCCCTCCATCAGAACTTGCCCTAATCTGTCCAGTTTCAAACGGGCTTTAAAAACCCACCTTTTTCTTAAAGCCTTTCAGTCTCCCACTTAACTTCCTACCTTTTCTTCTGCCTCTTCCCCCTCACTCCCCTTCCCTCATAGTTATCCTCCGTTCCTCCTTCTCTCCCTCCCTCCCTCGTGTCTCTCTGTCTGTCTTCCCCGTCCCTTATATTGTACGCTCCTTTGAGCAGGGTCTTCTCTCCTCCTGTCTCCACCACTTTCAACTCTGCTCTCCAGCTATCAGCCCTCCTCCTCGAGGACCCTCTCCCCCCCCCCCCCCCCGTCCCCTCTCGCTCCCCCCTCTCCCTCTGGGAGTTTCCCTGTAACCCGTGCCCTCCCTCCTGGGCTCCGTCGTATGCGGTCTCTCCCCTACCCTAGCGTTGAGCTCATTGAGTTACTGTGATTATTGTTTACTGTACTGTGCTGTCTCACCTTGTATTGTAATTCTGTTTGTCCCTGTACGGCGCCACGGACACCTAGTGGCGCCCTATAATTAAAAATTAATAATAATAATAATAATAATACCTTGTGCTCAGAATGCATTGTGTTGAGGAATGAGACCCACCATGTGCAAACAGGTGTTTTACAAGCTGGAGTAAACTGTTAAACAAAATACTATAATACAATACTATAATGAACTGTCTTATATGATTTTCACTTATTTCGCTGACATTATTTGGTGTGTTTAGAATCTTCCTATGGTTTACTGTAACCTTTTCCATAGGTGTATGTAATGTGTGTGCTAGTTGCCAGAGCACCAACAATCCACTCACATTTCCTCCAGGCTAGCCCAGTCCAGTGGCAGCACTACCATCAATGTGGAGTGGGGGGTAACAACCAAGGGAGTCCCACTTGCACCCACTTTTATCTCAGATCATGTGCAGTGAGGACCAAACATCAATTCTCTGCACAGAAGAGCAGAGCAGGAGGACAAACCACAGTGCGAAGCCCTCCAAACTTTTGGAGCCCGGCAATGTAATGTTCCACCAGTCTTTACATCTCTGGGTTGCAAGGTGCAGAGGGCCCTGCACGTGCAAGTTTGAACTCAGGCTGACAGCAGGACAGCACAAATGCATCAATATTTTTCACATTACAGCTGTAATAATTGGGTGCAAGACCATCTTTTCACAAAGTCAACTCTTTTATTGACCACCTTCTATACTTAGTAGTGGCAACAAAACTTGACAATGTCCCTTAAATATCGCTCAAAAGCGGACAGTCTACGCCTTGGGGATAATCACTCTTACTCTACAGTGTCTACACTGTCCTCCATAGTAGCAGTCCTGATTCTCCTCCATCAGGTGATCACCACAGACAATAAGTGTCAATTATCCCTGAATCTCTCAATGGGTTGACTTTGACAGTTTGGGGCTTGGTGTAGCCCCAGCTGCCCATACATGCAATCAATGTCTCTGCACCTCCGCATGGGCCTTGCTTATCTCCCACTTAGGAATCTGCTAGCTGTAGCTCTCTAATGCAGCTCTCTCGGTATCTCTTCACTAACCAGACAAGGTCAAGTGTACGGCGATGAACCAACTTGGGCACTTCATACTCAACCAAACCCCACATAGTTTAGTTTGGGTATGAGGTTACACTACTTTAACTTTAACCTCTGCATTTTCATCTATATCACTACCTATGAGCATATACTCTCTACCCATATATACTCCTCTACCCATATATACTCCCTGAACCAGCCATATACTATGCTACTCTCTTGCAACTGGATTTTTCTCTGTCCTCCATCTCTCATGTCACCCCTTGGTCTCACACATACATCTAGGTCTCCTCCAATCCATCACTAATGGTTCCATCCCCTGTGGTAGAACAATCAGTCAAGTCTACAATGGGACTTTACTTACGAAGGACTGGAAAGTCGAGGGGCCTTATTTTCCTAGATTTCACCTCAAATTTTCCTGATCCTTTGAAATATAAAGGGCTTGAATGTAGTCAGGTGATCTGTCTTAAGGTTTCATTGCATTACCAAGTTTCACTCATGGGCTTGGCATGCAACGATGGATTGATGTGTAATGACAGTAATTATATTGTTAAGAAAAACACAGTTTATAGTTTCCAATCGATACACAACCAAGCATGAACACAATTTTAAAATTCCACAGTTATCTAATGCTTTAAATATCCTTATTCACTGAACCAACTCCTTTAAATTCTTATAGCTTTCCCCCACATAAAACACATTACATTTTATGCTCAAATAAAATGAGCTACAACTGTAAGGGACCCAGACAGACTAGGGGACCTCAAAAGACAAATGAGGCCCGGGCAGAAAGAGGGGTCTGTTGAAGAAGCACAAGAAGGGGCCAGGGCCATCTTAACAACATTATGGAACCCCGGGCAAAGCAGTGCACCGGGGCCCCTAGATATAGATATAGATATATAGATGTATACAGATACAGCTATAGATATATAGAGATAGAGATAGATAGATGTACTTGCTCAGTGACCCTTGAAGGTTTTTTTTGCAGGTTTTTTTCTTTTGCAGGATTATTTATTCTTATTAAGAGCCCTGCCTATGGGGCCCCCTTGCCCGGGGGGCCCCCGGGCACCTGCCCATCGTGCCCAATGGAAAAGATGGCTCTGGAAGGGGCATGTGTATTGAAGAAGCACAGGAAGGGCGTCTCGCAGTTCTCCTGGGGTGTTATCATTGGAAATATAGATTTGTACAAATTGGAGTGCCAAAGATGCTGCTAAACTATTTTGGGGGGAGTTTTATAGCACACATGGGAGTCTTAGGGTAAGTGGGAGGACTGGGTGGCATGTGGTGGTATTTTGAAGCAAGAGAAGGGCATGTGGGGATATTTTTGGATGAGTGATGAATATGTGAGTCATTCGGATGAGTGAGTAATTTTCGGGGTATTTTATTATTCTCAAAATTGGGGTAATGTGCGGCCCTTTTGAGGGTTGGATGTATTTATTATATACTGTCCATATTTCATGTACCATACACATTTTCTAAACAAGCCCCCGGAATGCAGGCAAGAAACCAGCAGCAGGTTGTGAAATCTGTAATAGTAGATCGGAGAGAACAGTCCACCAACAGCCTCGTCCTTCACTACTCCTAATTTTGTTTCCTAACCTCTCTTGCTCCCTGTCTATTGATCTTTTACAATCCCCTTATTCCTTGCTGTCCTCTGTTTCTCACCTCCCACAATGTTCTGTCCATCCACCTGCTGCGTTTATACCTTGCATCTTATTCACTTTCTCCGTGCCAGTTTTAACTACTCCTCATCCTCTCCATCTCATCCTCTCTCTACAAACTTTCAGGACAGTGAAAATCAGCTTGAGGCACAAAGAGCCCAACCATTAATGTTTACGTATTTTCTTACAGCTGATGTTTGTCGGACAAAAACAACTATTTTTTTTTCCACTTGAAATAACCCGATACAAATAGCAATGAGATCTTGCTCCAGGATCCATGCTACACCTCTGCACCCACCGTGCTTAGGGAGACAAGGCCAGAGGATGGGGGGCCCTGTCTGTTTAATTTGTAATGGGCCCCAACGTTTCCGATGACAGCCCTGCAGGCAACTGATTCTTACAAGCACTAAACTGTGCTGGTTCCTAGCTCTGGATAGTTGCTGATTACAGGCACTATTCTAGTTCCAGGCTTTGGGCAGTGGGTAATTACAGCCCCTATATTAGTTCCTGGCTCTGGGCAGTTGGTGATTACAGGTCCTATGCTAGTTCCTTGCTTTGGACAGTTGGTGATTACAGGTCCTATGCTAGTTCCTAGCTCTGGACAGTTGGTGATTACAGGTCCTATGCTAGTTTCTAGCTCTGGTCAGTTGGTAAATACAGGTCCTATGCTAGTTCCTGGCTCTGGGCAGTTGGTGATTACAGGTCCTATGCTAGTTCCTAGCTCTGGGCAGTTGGTGATTACAGGTTCTATGCTAGTTCCTAGCTCTGGGCAGTTGGTGATTACAAGTCCTATGCTAGTTCCAGCTCTGGGCAGTTGGTAAATACAGGTCCTATGCTAGTTCCTGGCTCTGGGCAGTTGGTGATTACAGGTCCTATGCTAGTTCCTCGCTCTGGGCAGTTGGTGATTACAGGTCCTATGCTAGTTCCTGGCTCTGAGCAGTGGGTAATTACAGCCCCTATGTTAGTTCCTGGCTCTGGGCAGTTGGTGATTACAGGTCCTATGCTAGTTCCTTGCTCTGGGCAGTTGGTGATTACAGGTCCTATGCTAGTTCCTAGCTCTGGGCAGTTGGTGATTACAGGTTCTGTGCTAGTTCCTAGCTCTGGGCAGTTGGTGATTACAGGTCCTATGCTAGTTCCTAGCTCTGGGCAGTTGGTAAATACAGGTCCTATGCTAGTTCCTGGCTCTGGGCAGTTGGTGATTACAGGTCCTATGCTAGTTCCTCGCTCTGGGCAGTTGGTGATTACAGGTCCTATGCTAGTTCCTAGCTCTGGGCAGTTGGTAAATACAGGTCCTATGTTAGTTCCTGGCTCTGGGCAGTTGGTAATTACAGGTTCTATGCTAGTTCCTGGCTCTGGGCAGTTGGTGATTACAGGTCCTATGCTAGTTTCTGGCTCTGGACAGTAGGTGATTACAGGTCCTATGCTAGTTCCTGGCTCTGGGCAGTGGGTAATTACAGGTCCTATGCTAGTTCCTGGCTCTGGGCAGTTGGTGATTACAGGTCCTATGCTAGTTCCTGGCTCTGGGCAGTGGGTAATTACAGGTCCTATGCTAGTTCCTGGCTCCGGGCAGTTGGTGATTACAGGTCCTATGCTAGTTCTTAGCTCTGGGCAGTTGGTGATTACAGACCCTGTGCTAGTTACTAGTTCCAGACAACTGCTGGATACAAGTACATTGCTAGTTTCTGGCTTCAGCTAGTCGATGGATATTTCATTTTACTTTGTTCGGTTTAAATCTTCAAGTTATTAAGTTACCAATGAGTTGGATGTAACTGTCAACATTTTAAAAATAATTAGCCACTTAGCAGCTCTTTCAGCACAGCCATTAGGTGGCTGACCAGTGTCGTTTTTGTTTTAATATTAAATGTTTTGTAAATCCATCAAATGGAATGCCTAAAACAGGCTCCCCGGGTTAAAGTTCTGCCCAGGGTACTTCAACGGGAGGTTCGACCGGGACCCGAAACCCTCTTAAAACCTGGCCAGGATCCAACTGGACCACTTCGGATTGGTCTCATCCCAATCGGTGCAGGGGTGTCCGACTGCATAATCCGACAGACAAACAAACCAAATCCATCCAGTGGAAGGCTCAGAACAGGCTCCCCGGGTCAAAGCTCTGCCCAGCGTATACCAATGGGAGTTCCGACCAAGACCTGTGAAGATTTTGTCCAAACCCATCCAGTGGAAGACTCAGAACAGGCTCGTCGGGTGAAAGTTCTGCAGTACACCAACGGGAGGTACGACCGGGACCCTAACCCCCTTAAAACCTGACCAGGATTCAACTGGAAAACTTCGCTTTTGTTTTAACTAGAGATGGGCGGGCACGGTTCCCAGAGATCCGAACCCACCCGAACTTTGCCTATCCGAGTACCGAGCCGAGCAGGCTCAGTACTCTCCCGCCCGTTCGGTATCGAAATCGAGGCAAAACGTCATTGTGACGTATTTGTCTTTCTGAGCTCGGTTCTCGCGAGATTTGAAAAGCATAAATACCAGCCTCCACAGCAATCCATCGCCATCTGACAGAGGGAGAGAGCAGGGTTAGGTCACAGGCTATATTAGCGCAGGGACATAGCAATAATTGTACACATTATTGTTTCAATTCTATTCTATACAATTCTATTATTAATACCAATTCTATTAGCAATTGTTAGAGCAGTAAGAGAGGAGGATAGAGGAGGCTTTTTTTTCAATTTTTGGCACTACAAGTGCTTTGGGGTGTCCCATATTCCCCAGTGATTCACACTAATTTTTCTGGCTGTAAAAAAAACCTCATATTTGTCAGCAGTATCTATCTAATACAATTTTTGCCACTCGTGTGCTTTGGAGTGTCCCATATTCCCCAGTGTTTTACACTAATTTTTCTGGCTGTCAAAACTCATATTTGTCAGCAGTATCTAAAACAATATTTTGCACTACAAGTGCTTTGGGGTGTCCCATAATCCCCAGTGTGAAACACTAATTTTTATGGCTGTCAAAAGTCATATTTATCCGCAGTATTTCTACAATTTTTTGCACTACAAGTGCTTTGGGCTCATTAAAATGGATTCAAAGCAGTCCACATATGAGCAAAATCAGCAAGCAGGTGCTGGAACCAGTCCTGATTGTAGTGTTCCCAGTTCGTCATCTGGTAAAGCTGATGTAAAAGTACATAGTCTTTTTAAATCAGGGAAAAAAACACACACCCAAAATTTTTTTACCGTGTTGAAGCGAAAAAGAAGTGTAACTGAGGAAAAGTTAAGTGCCGATAAAAAAAAATTGCCAACATGCCATTCTACACACACAGTGGCAAAGAAAGAATGAGGCCTTCGCCTTTCTCTATTAGTGGCAGATCAAAAAGTGTTACTGAGCCTTCTTCTTGTACGGTCACTCATGACCAAGCAACACCAAGTAATTTGAAGTCTAAAAGTGGTGCACAACTACTGTTACACGTGAAAGCCGAGCTGCAAGATAACAGTAAGGCATTAGAGGAAAATGTATGCTCTGAATCAGAAATGACAACAATCCCTGTGGAGAGTCCATCCACCAGTGGTATGTCTAATCGTGAGCATTCTGTTAGTGTACCCATAAAGAAGGGCCCTTTCAGCAGTTCTGCTGATGTGTGCCTGAACAGCCCGAGTGTAGCCGGTGATACACAAATTGAAGATGGCACTTTGGAATTAGAAGAGGATGAGGGGGAGATTTGTGTAGGCGACGAGGGCGCTAATGAGGATGTTGATTAGGATGATGCAGAAAGATACCAAATTGCCTTTCTCAATTTCTATTTATATTCTCTATTCTATAACTGCTGAATAGTTTTCTATTTTACTTCTAGTGTAGAGGGGGTCTGATGCAGACAGATACCAAACTGCCTTTGTCCATTTCTTTTAATATTCTAATTCTACAGTCTCTGCAGGCTTCTTTTTTCTATTTAACTACAAGTGGAGGGGGGAGGGGGGTCATAGACAGTCACCAAACTGCCTTGGTCCATTTGTTTGTTATATTGTTCAGTCTATGCAGGCTGATTTTTTTCTATTTAACTACAAGTGGAGAGGGGGGGGCATAGACAGCCACCAAACTACCTTGGTCCATTTGTTTGTTATATTGTTCAGTCAATGCAGGCTGATTTTTTCCTATTTAACTACAAGTGGAGGGTGTAATATACACCCAAAGACGATGGCTACATTGCCAATAGTCAAAGATGGAGGAGGTAGACAACCAGGTTTGTCTGTATAATTTGCAGGCAAGTGTTAGAATTAAGGACGGCCTACCAGGGATTAAACTGTTTTTTTCATAATTTATTAGCTTTAGAATTACCTCACTTATCCAAGAAACTGGTGGAGCACTAAATTAGGTTATTTTAGACCAAAAAAAATGGTATTTGTTTCAAAAATAGCTAACCAAAACCAAAACACGCAAGGGCGGTTTGGCAAAACCAAAACACAACGGTAATCCAAATCCAAAACCAAAACCAAAACACGGGGGTCAGTGAGCATCTCTAATATAATGTTACGTGTGGAAGAGAAAGAAAGCTTATATGAGAACGATTTCCTTACAGCAGATGCCGACCTGCACGACTGCGTCATAGATGGAAAACCATGCGCCAGATCCAGAATGATGTCATCGCCAAGCATGAGATGAAGGTGAGTGTCTACAGCTGGTACACGAATGTGACACCCTCCCGCAATTTAACTTTTTGTTAATAATAAATAACAAAGTTGAATCGACGGATGGGGGGTGCGCGAGAGCGTCTGTGTGGCGGGTGGAGGAGGAACGCCGGTGGTAATCAAACTTAAATGTAAAAAAAAGGAAAGAAAACTATGTATATATACTTAGGGGTCTACCTAAAAGGGTGGGGTACGGAATATGATGATCATTATTTCGAGAACACTACCCCAACGTATTGACAGCGAACGGCTCGTTCCCGACCAGGCTCCTTCCCGACTGATGTGACCAATGACTGGAAGGCATCGCGATGTTCCAGTCATTGGTCACATCAGTCGGGAAGGAGCCTGGTTGGGAAGGATCCGTTCGCTGTCAACTTTCGGGGTAAGTGTTGTCGGGTTGGTCAGCATCGATTGGGTTAAAACTAGAGATGCTTATCCGGACAGACAAACAAACCAAATCCGTCCAGTTTTGTATTACATGCATTGGCTAAAGGGGTCAATGAATTGGCTGGGGTTGATTAAATGACTTGGGGGTATGGATGATGATCTCGGTATTGTGTGGCGCTCATGAGGACTGCCCTCTGTATTTTGTAGTGGTTACAAGGATGCTGTCAGTGGCCTCAGTGGTCACTAGAATGCTAAATACTAATCAGATGGGGCTGGTAGATGTTTGTATTTGATTATAGCTCTTTGACAACTACCTTCCAGAAACCAGCTAGAAGACAACAAAGCTGCAAAAGCAAGCAAGAGAGAAGAGCAGGTAGTAGGAGCTGCAAGAACAGGCAAGAAAGAATAGCAGGTATTCAGAGCTGCAAGAACAAGCAAGAGAGAACAGCAGGTAGTCAGAGCTGCAAGAACAGGCAAGAAAGAATAGCAGGTATTCAGAGCTGCAAGAACAAGGAAGAGAGAACAGCAAGTAGTCAGAGCTGCAAGAACAAGCAAGAGAGAACAGCAGGTAGTCAGAGCTGCAAGAACAGGCAAGAAAGAATAGCAGGTATTCAGAGTTGCAAGAACAAGCAAGAGAGAACAGCAGGTAGTCAGAGCTGCAAGAACAAGCAAGAGAGAACAGCAAGTAGTCAGAGCTGCAAGAACAAGCAAGAGAGAACAGCTGGTAATCAGAGCTGCAGAACTACATTAATTTCTGTATCTCATCTCTGCAACTGTGTTTAAAGTATGTTATAGGAAATTGTTATCTGTTTAAATTTAGGTTGGCCCAGTCTTTTATTGCTGCCTAATTTATGATAGGTATCTGGCCTCCTCTATCCTATCCCACAAATGTTTTCTTTTCCTTTGATTAGCTGACCAATTAGCACATCTGTAGTGTATTCCTAAATTAGACTGACTACATCTTAGCTTCATTCTATGGGGAGACGTATGTGGGGGTAGACGTGTGTGATTTCTTCACGAAGTGGGATTTTCTCACACAGTGGACGAAAATGCACAGTTAGACAAACATTGGACAACATTTAACTGGATTTTATTTCCAGCAATAAGCTACGTCTGCCACAACCTATTTCTGGATTACTTGTCTATCTATATGGAACACTGCAAAGAGGTAATGCTTTAAAATCCCCTACTTTTTGCTTTTAGTCCTTTTTCACAATGTTTAACAAATTGCTTTTCTTAGTCTCTTTTCATGGCATGATCTTTAGGACTGTGTCATCTTTAACCCCTCCACCAACACACAAACTTGTTCATATTGCGCCTGCATTACTCCACTCACCTCTAGTTAACACCCATGAACTGTTGTCCTATTTATTATCTCTAACAAGTACAGCCTACACCTGTCACCAGAAAATAAAAGGTCACACATCTTACAATCCCCTTGCCTATCTTTCTCTCACTCTGCTTCTACTAGCTGGTGATATATCACCTAATCCAGGTCCCCCACACTCCTCACACACACATACATCAGAACACTACCGTTCTATAGCAAACCTCAAACACATCACCTGTCTCCCCTCTCTTCCAAAGTCATTTAAATATGCCCTTTGGAATGCACGCTCTGTTTGTAACAAACTTACCTCCATTCATGATCTCTTCCTCTCAAAAAACCTCAACCTTCTGGCAATAACAGAGACATGGTTCATGCAATCAGACACTGCCTCACCTGCAGCACTTTCACATGGTGGCCTCCATCTCATCCACACCTCGAGACCTAAAGGCAGACAAGGAGGTGGGGTTGGACTACTTCTCTCCCCACAATGCATGTTCACAGTTCTACCAAATGTCCCATCACTCACATTCACATCTTTTGAAGTACATGCTATTCGCATTTTTAATCCATTCTCTCCATGTGTTGCGGTGATCTATCGTTTCCCCGGAGCACACCAACAATTTATTGAGGATTTCTCTGCATGACTCCCTCACTTCTTATCTTCAGATATCCCCACCATCATCATGGGTGACTTCAACATCGCCATTGATAACCCACCTTCCAAAGCTGCTTCCAAACTACTCTCTCTAACCTCCTCACTTGACCTTTCCCAGTGGATTGATTCATCTACTCATAAGGATGGGCACTGCTTTGATCTTGTTTTCTCTAGACTGTTATGTGCGTATTGTCGCTAACCAATAACGATTGTCGAACCTCGATTTGTGTTTCCAACGCACAAAGATTTATTCGCAATAAGTGGAAGAAATATGCTCAAGCGAAGTAATAGTAAATACAGCCGTTACTTATCGCAGGCGCTCTGGATCCAGTGCAGTCATTCAATCCTGAAGTCTGGGGACAAGAAGTCTGCACTCTGGATCACAAGCTGCTGCTTATATACACAATCAAATACAGTAATACAATGAAGATGGTTTGCATCTATTGGTCCGGGTCTCAGGAATGTCCAAGGGGTCGTCAATCATTGGCTGGTTCATCCTAAGGAATCCAAAGGAGGGGGTCATCTCTGCAGGGGGTATGCTCTGCTCTTCCCGCCAGAATTCCTTAGTCTTAAGCAGTTCATAATTCCCTATCATTCATAACTTGCGTATGCACTCTGCGATTCCCTCGCAGAGCGCACCAAACAGTAGGATATGTAACAAGGTTCATTATGATACCACTCATGATGTTATTCCTTTAACCCGTTCTGTGTATTTCACTAATATGCATGTAACTCTGATATAACATATAAATACTACTATATTTCGACATAACTGACTATGTGTTGCAACTATCAATAATGTGTACTATTTTATAAGAATGCGTGTTTGTGCGAATGTATGGTAAAAGACCAATTACTGTTGCTGCCACGTGTAGTGGATGCGTACGCCCTTTCACGCCGTAGCGTGCCCTTGTACGTCGATGCGTACCGTACGCATCTTTTCAGACAAAGACAACCAAGTTTGCTAGACTTAAATTGAAATGACTTTATCCAATTTGCTGACTTTGACAGTTCCACCCTTTGATAGTGTAATAAACTATCACCCAATCACCGTTTCAAGTTCAGGATTATACAATACTTCTTCACAGACCATGATCTCGGTATCTGGTACCACCCTTTCAGTCTCTTTCTCAGTGTTACTCCCATGAGACCGTTTTCCACACTTCAACACAGTAGGAACACATTTGACAACTAAACCAATTGCTAAGATGATACCCAGTATAAGGAGAAGGAGCTTACCTACACTAGCAACCATTTCCTGTACCCACTCCCCCAGACCGGAGAACCATTTTGCTGGGTTCAACCATGAGAACCAACCCGCCACCTTTTCCCCGACCTCATATAACGAAGAATTATGGCTCTTTCGAAATTCCCATTTCAGCTGCAAAATTTCATCCATCTTCCGGTCTATAACCTCTTTAGGGTCTTCCGTATTATTAGTAATGTACGTGCAACATTTGACACCGAACTGGGTGGCCAGTGTCACACAGTACCCACCAGTAATAGAGGTGAGATAATTTAGTACCAGTCTATGTTGCACCAACTCCTTCTTGTACGCTTGTAGCTCCCTTCCAGTATACCTGAAAGTGTCATCATACATCTCGGTGATATTATCTATTAATTTAGCTAGGTCTTGGATATATTTAAAGTTTAATGTTCCCCGAGCGGTCCTGGTGAGATCTAGAGCAACCATAACTTGGAAACCAGCAGTTTCACTAATCAATTTTGTAGCTACGGGTTCCTCACCAGGAATCATATTTCTCTTGCCACGGTGTTCATACTGTGTGTGTATGTATGGTGGTGATGTAGTCTTGTGAATATCTACCATTTCTTCATGAGTAATAGTCATGATTTCAGGAACCAGTTTAGCTAAGAAACACAAGCCCTTGGAACTCGGAGTCACCCAGGAATAAGCTTTCCTCCCACAAACAAAATACACATAATCAGGGAGAACATAAGGAACAGTATGCCCATGAATTATATCACACAGAGTTTTGATAAAACTACCCATGCCTAGTGTCTCCATCTGCTCTAGACACGTGTCGGCATTAATGATATTTTCACATTTATCTGTAGAGACTTTTCCAATAGATACCTTCTTATGTTTGGTTATACGCCCTAACTTGTGACTTCCATCAGCATTCCTGCCTAGTAGTGACCTTGTGAGTCTCTCTCTAAAATGAGTGTGGCGAGCCATTGTCTGATCTGATAGGTCAGCCTCCCAATTCTCCAGGCGCTTTGCATGAGATATGTTTAGGCACAGCAACGATCTGCCTATGGAGTATTGTCGAAGCGTCAGACTAGGGGACCTAGTGTTATTGTACCTCCCTTCTATGGGCCTCCCACCCCTTAATTCGAGTACTTCGGATATGTTTAGCGGGAATGGCACTAGTCCTATGTTATGCTGCCCTTGAGGCACGTGAGAGCACACCCAACACTCAGTTTGGTTTAGCACCTTACCCACCAGGGAGTGATAATCCTCCAAAGGATGCCCGCCTATATTCAGAGTACTGGGGGACTGGCATCGTTGGATGCATCTCTCGTCAACTAGGGAGTTGCAGAACTTGCAGATACAATACTCATCAGACAATAGCCCCTCACACTGCCTCCGAGTTCCTGAGCTAGCAGACCTTTTCATAACCCCTGGACCAAGTTTGATAATGTACAAAAAGAGGAGCGCAAAGCACCAAGTACTTAAATAAAAATTTATTCCAAATAAGACCAAATATTAAAATGGTTTAAGCATAAAACCAAATATTATATAGATCAAACAGATGGACAAAAACAAACTTATCTTAGATATACAATAAAGCTATGGCCACAATATAATAATCATATGGTACCATATGTAAACAACATTAATAATAAAAAAATGCCACTAATGAAATCCAATCCGCGGACTGCTTGATGAAATGAGATTGTTCCTTGGGAGCTAATTTTAGAAAATAGTATGGATTACTTGTGTTCCGAAAAACAAGAAAAGCCACCTTCAAGCTTTTCTTAGTACCAATCCATTTAGCAATTTATAATAATCTTTTCCTTTGCGGGCTCAATTTTGGAATCCAAACATATAATAATAAAGGATCCACCGCAAGGTGCAATTAGGGCACCAAATAAGAGATAGATTATTTCAATATTTCTTATTGCTTTTATGTTTTAACACCATTAGCTTGTCAGGTTTAGAATCGGCATAATCCTTGATAGTGTAAAAGTGCCAGAGTACTAATGAATATTCCTTGGCACCAATAAAAGAACACATAAGTTTACTTAGCTCTCCTATGTAGAAACATAAGTCCCGGAACTTCCGATGTTAGTGATCACTCCAATGAGTAAGAAGCAGTCGACGGAGAAGAATCTCAGCAGATATCGCGAAATTGCGTGCTAGAAATAGCTGGCCAGCGCTTGATAGAGAATCAGCATATAGCAGTCCTAACGCGTTTCCCGGCGGTCCGCCGCTTCATCAGAGGTAAGTATAATGGCAAGATTCGGCCAAACTGATTTAAATATCCGGACAAAATCATATGGGATCAATCACATGGTCACCATCCATCAATCAGAAGCCAGTACACTGGCAAGATCCGGCCAAACTTATTTGAATGTCTCCAAGAGGTCACATGAGGTTTATCACATGATAAGTATCTATCCGGAAACATCCTGCTGAACTCGCGATCATCCACGGAAATATCCGAACTCCACAATTTATTTTATATATGTCATATGATCAGCAGTGATCCTCCGGAGATAGCCGACAGGCTGTCAAACATTATTAGTTATTCGGAGATAACCGTACTCCGAGCTTAGGGTCACATGATCGTCAGTGATCCTCCAGAGCCAGCTGCCAAGCTGTCATTCGGCGCTGGAAACTGTAGTTTATTAAAGTCCGGATAATAAAGTCAACGACAGCCAAGGTAAGGTAAAATGCTTAACCATATAGATAAAATACAATTAAATAATAATAATACAATTAGGGTGACAGATCTTTTTTTTATTATTAATGTTGTTTACATATGGTACCATATGATTATTATATTGTGGCCATAGCTTTATTGTATATCTAAGATAAGTTTGTTTTTGTCCATCTGTTTGATCTATATAATATTTGGTTTTATGCTTAAACCATTTTAATATTTGGTCTTATTTGGAATAAATTTTTATTTAAGTACTTGGTGCTTTGCGCTCCTCTTTTTGTATTTTGTCTTTTATATATTGACAGAGCCAGAATCTGTCCTAGAAGAGCAGCAGCCCAAGTTCCATAAGGTGATTGCAGCGCCCTGCAGTGGTTCTTTGTTTTATATAAGTTTGATAATGGGCTGCTCAGGATATCCTATTAACTTTTCTTCGGCCTCTATTTCCTCTGTATCACTCCCAGAACTCTCCTCCGTCCTCCATCCTCCTTCACAAAAATAGAATGTCCTAGAAAAAGTAAAAACAAGGAAAATCCTGGAACAAAAGAAAAACAAAAACCGCCACTCCATCGCTGGAAAGATAGTTCTGAGGCAACGTCTCTGGTTCAGGTGTCTCAACTGCAGGCTTTAGGTCTCCCGGAACAGGCTCACAAGTGACAGCTCTATGTCGTCGGTCTGAGTCTTGTCTTGCACTTTCTCCGGATTATGGACTCTCCTGCAGTGGGTGGAATGGACCCAAGTGTCTCTCTCTGCAACCTTCAGTGATGTAGTACTGGTCAGCAGCACTTGGTACGGGCCTTCCCAACGGTCTGTTAAACAACCTGAACGTAAGAAATTGCGGATCATAACATAGTCTCCAGGTTCAACATCATGACAGTTCGTCTCTGGCATACCAGGTGACAGCATTTTTAGTTTTTGTTGTTGTTGTTTCAGCTGTCTACTCATTCTTATAAGATATTGTACAGTCACTTCATTATTACACTTTAAGTCGTCTTGTGGACTCACGATCAAATGAGGTTGTCGTCCGAACAGTATCTCAAAGGGGGACAGATTAAGAGGAGGTCTAGGAGTGGTTCGAATGCTGTGGAGGACCAACGGCAAAGCCTCAGGCCATGCCAACCCAGTTTCAGCCATTATCTTACCTAGTTTGTTCTTGATAGTACCGTTTACTCTCTCCACCTTACCACTGGCTTGCGGTCGGTAAGGGGTGTGAAGTCTGCTACTGATTCCCATGAGTTTACACATATTTTGGAAGACATCACCAGTAAAATGGGTACCCCTATCACTTTCTATGATTCTAGGGATACCGAACCTACACACAAAGTCTTGTACAATTTTCTTTGCAGTGAACACAGCAGTATTAGTGGCTGCCGGATATGCTTCTACCCAACCGGAAAACACATCAATACACACTAACACATACTTTAGATTCCTGCACGGTGGTAGTTGGATATAGTCAATTTGTATTACCTGAAAAGGTCCGTCTGTAGGAGGGATGTGGGATGGCTCAGTTGGAATAGTTTTCCCAACATTTTTCCTCAAACAAGTAAGACATGACATTGCTTTCTTACCAGCTTGAGAGGAAAATCCGGGAGCACACCAGTATGCTCTCACCAGTTTGCACATACCTTCTTTACCCAGGTGAGTCAGGCCGTGTGCTGCTTCAGCCAGGCTTGGATAGTATGTTCGGGGAGCTACAGGCTTACCTTGTCCATCCCTCCAGAGTCCTGAGGACTCTTGACCACATCCCTTCGCCTTCCAGACCGCCTTCTCCTGCAGGGAACACAAATCTTGCATTTCAATTAATTTCTGCGTGTCTAATGTCTGAAAAACCATCATAGTCTCGGTCGATACAGTCATAGGTTGCCCTGCTGCCCATTTAGCAGCTTCGTCTGCCCTGTTGTTGCCCAATGACACTGGGTCTTCTTCAAAGGTATGGGCTTTGCACTTTATGACGGCTACTGTTCTGGGTAACTGTATCGCTGTCAGAAGTCCTTTTATGTGTTGTGAGTGTGCCACTGGTGTACCTGCTGCTGTCGTAAAGTTTCTAAGACGCCAAAGGGCCCCAAAATCATGCACTACCCCGAAGGCGTACCTAGAGTCAGTATATATGTTTGCTGATTTACCCTCTGCCAATTCACACGCTCTCCTTAGTGCTACTAGTTCCGCCACCTGGGCTGAGTGAGGTGGACCAAGGGGTTCAGCTTCTACCACATCCTGATCGTCTACAACAGCGTAACCAGTACATAGCTCTCCTGTCTCTGTCTGTCTATGGCAACTTCCGTCTGTATAAAACGTAAAATCTACATTTTCTAAGGGGGTGTCACGTATGTCGGGCCTTGCAGTAAAGGTCTGATTCAGGTGTTCCATACAGTCATGCGTGTCAGTATTCTTGCCTAACTCATCATCAACCAGGGTCTCCTCACCTCCCACCCTTTGTGTCTCTTGAGACACATACGGAAGGTATGTAGCTGGATTTAGGGTGCTACATCGTTTGATGGTGATGTTTGAGGGTGCCATCAGGGCTAGTTCCCACTTTGTGAATCTAGCTGAAGAAACATGTCTGGTTTGGGCTGAATTTAACAGAGCTGATACAGCATGGGGTGTATAGATGGTTGAATTATGTCCTAATACTACATCCTCACTCTTACTTACTAGAAGGGCCGTTGCTGCTACACTTCTAAGACATGTTGGGAGTGACCTTGCCACATTGTCTAATTGTGCACTGTAGTATGCTACCGGTCTGCTAGCGTCACCATGTTTCTGTGTGAGGACACCTGCTGCACAGCCATCAGCTTCTGTACAAAATAGCTCAAAAGGCTTTTCATAATCAGGTATTCCCAATGCAGGTGCTCTTGTCAGACTATCTTTAAGATTAAAGAACGCTTGCTCCGACTCTTCTGTGTGTACGACACGTTCTGGTTTTGAGGAAGAGACTAGCTCCTGCAATGGTAATGCCAGAATAGAAAAACCTGGGATCCAGGACCTACAGTATCCACACATCCCCAAGAAAGTACGAATCTGCTTCTGGCTCTGCGGCAGGGTCATGTGTTGTATGGCCTCAATTCTGTCGGTTGTCAGGTGTCTTAGCCCCTTAGTGAGGCAGTGTCCTAAGTATTTGACCTTAGTCTGACATGGCTGTAATTTATCCTTTGCCACCTTGTGCCCTGTTTGTGAAAGATGAAGCAACAACAATTTAGTATCATGTAAACATGACATAAAAGAATCAGAGCACAACAACAAATCGTCCACATATTGAATTAGAACAGACCCATTGTGGGGTTGAAAGGATTGCAAACAGTCATGTAAGGCTTGGGAGAAAATACTGGGGCTGTCAATGAACCCCTGGGGTAGTCTGGTCCATGTGTATTGCACTCCCCTGTAGGAGAATGCAAAAAGGTATTGGCAGTCAGGGTGAAGAGGGACTGAAAAGAAAGCAGAACATAGATCAATGACAGTAAAATGACTGGCAGACGGTGGAATCTGCATGAGGATGACAGCTGGATTCGGCACTACGGGGAATTGGCTCTCAACAACTTTGTTAATTCCCCTTAAGTCCTGGACTAATCTATAGCCCCTCCCCCCACTCTTCTTCACAGGGAAAATGGGACTATTTGCTGTACTGGCTGTACGAATTAAAATCCCTTGTTGTAACAGCCTCTCAATAACAGGATATACCCCTAGTTCCACCTCCGGTTTTAATGGATACTGTGGGATTTTTGGAGCTATCCTACCACTTTTTAGATTGACCATGACAGGGGCTACGTTTGCCATCAGTCCAGTGTCCTGTCCATCTCTGGTCCATAGGGAACCTGGTATTTCCAGCAACATCCCCTTTACTTGAGATGGACTTTGTTCTATAACAGGAGAGTGTAACATTAACCTTGGAGGGGTGTCCAATATGTCCTGTACCTCATGTGCAACCCTCTCGGGTATATCTAGGAACACACCATCTGAAGTACAGTATATGACACATCCCATTTTACATAACAAGTCTCTCCCTAGCAAGTTAGTAGGAGCCGCTGCAGCCAAGAGAAACGAATGCTTAGTATGCAGAGGCCCGATAGTAACTTCGGCGGGTTTAGTTAGAGGATAATGTAACACTTTTCCCGTCACCCCCATAGCTGGAATAGTTTTGCTGGTCACCTGTAGATTGAAAGGAGAGGTTATCACAGATCGGGCCGCCCCTGTATCTACAAGAAAAGTTTGTTTCCTGCCAGCTATGTCAACTATCATTGTTGGTTCTTCACTCTGACTCTCAGTTAACCTCACTGGCTGTAGACTACAGGTATGACCTGACCCCTAGCGCTGACTATTGATTTCCCGCGCAGCATTTGCTGCCGTAATATGCGCGGGTAGATGTGAGTCTTCTAGTCTATGTGAATCCTTTCTTGGAGGATATCTATGTGACCCACCCCTATGTGTATTGAGTCTTTCTTTATTACAATCTCTCCTGTAATGTCCTTCCTCGTTACAGTTGAAACACCTGATCACTTTAGGTTTCCTGTTATATGGGTTGTATGCTGGTGGTCGTGTATGCACCCCTTCTAGAGCCTGTATACTTACCGTCATTAACCTATCACTTTTCTCTTCCCTTTTTCTAAAAAGGTTCTTGTCATGCTCCACAGCAGACTCCCTAAGGAAGTCTACCGTGACGCCTCTCCAATTAGGTAATGTGGTTTGTACTCTCGTCTTTAAATTTTCCCTAAGGCCATCCATCAGTACCCCTACAGCTACCTCTCTGTGATGTGGGTCCTCACTTATGTTGGATATCCCAGTAAATCGTGCAATCGCTGTTATAGCTCTAGCAAAGTAATCTGAGGCAGTTTCACTATCCTTTTGTTTAATGGTGAAAATCTTACTCCAATTTACTACTACTGGAAAACAGATGGCTAAGTGTTTGACAATTTGTTCTATATTCCGTTGGTTAATCTCATCAGTCAGGGTGTCATCTTCCTCCAACAAACAATCTCCAATAAATTTTTGTATGTTAGTATTGGGAGGAAGACACGCCCTCAACACTACCCGCCAATCCTTACTGGTTGGTTCATGAGCATTCCCTAAGTCTTTAACAAATTTCTGACATTTAGCTAACTCTTTTCTAGGATCTGGGAATTCAGTCATAATGGAACGTAATTCTGATCTAGTCCAGGGACAATGCATTGTAACATTTCTTAAAGGAACTACACCATCCTTATCTGGTTTCCCATTGGGAACTGATATTGTGCGGACCGGGAACACACCCTCTGGTACACTAACTTCAGGGGACGCTACAGGATTTACAGGCCCTAGATTTAGAACACTTTCACTCCTAGTGATCACGCTACTCTCACCTATCTCAGCCATTTTCTCATACTTGCGCTGAGCCTCTAGTACATTAATGGCATGGGCAATGGCCGAAATCACAGTGGGTTCATCTTCGTTTTCAGATACACTTGATTGAAACTGATTTAAAACAGGGTACAACTTAGTAATTTTTCTATTTTCAGTTTTAACAACGGCTGTACTTACCCCTCCCGCCACATAAGGTGGCGGGGGCGCGCTTGCGCTGAGTTCACCACGCTTCTCAATGGTTACATCCGCCTTGCGCGCGCTTTTCGCCACGCCTATTTCCGGTTTGCATTCGCTGCTCTGCCACGTGTTACCTTCCATTTGCCACAATTTTAAACAATCATTATGTCTATTTCTCTTTTTCGTTGACTTGATCAACCATATTTTATCTTTTACAGTATTCAGTACCTCTGCATTAAAACTCCCTATTGTTGGGAAAGGCCTATCACAAGCTTTGGTCATCCCGACCCACGTGTCACAATACACAGTTGCATATGCACCATATTTCTTACACATGAGAAACCTCGCTGAACCAATAGGGCCTTCCTTAGGCAGTACACTGACCATCTCTAGCGTATGCTTAGCACCCATGTTGAACAATATACCTTCTACCCGGAACACAGACACACCGCAATGCTCTGTTCCTTCCGGCCAAATGTGAAATACAGACACACCGCAATGCTCTGTTCTTTCCACCTAATAATTTCAACTCTGTTGCTATACTCACCGCTAGAGATCTATAATCCTCGGTGAACGTATTTCCTTTAGCCGCGTTCACTTGCTTTTCCCTAATACAGAAATATCACTGTGGGCCCCAAGGGCTATCAGCTCCTCAATACCCTGGCTAAACCACAAAATCTGCTGAGTTTATTATCGCTGGGAGCGCAAAGTCGATACAATCAACCTGCCTTTCCAGTATAATTCCTCCTAGCTGCTTCACCAATTCGCACTAACGGTGCGACCGGATCGCACTGCCTACCAATACTAATTATTAGCAAACCTTGCGATCTATTGGTAGCGCTTTGCGAAAACCCAGTTTTCGCATTCGGTATACCTGCCCTGTATACCGTCCTTCAGTTGGGCAATCCGCCTCGTCAGACAGCAACTGAGCACCTCAACAATAAAACAGTGTATCTACGTTACAACATCACACACTATACACCTTTTCTGCGCAGAAAATCAAAAGTTCCCAACAATAGTAATAATGTCTCAGAGGCTTTCACAAGTAATTATACTATGCATGTATAATAACTATCAAAACGATTGTTTAACCACGTGGCAAGTTTACCGGAAGTTCGCGTACGCACAGCAGGAAGTACACATACGCTAAACAATGCAATACAGTTAAAACGCACAATGACAGAAAAAAGAAACAGTTTTCTCTTTTGTCCCTAGGTTCTAGTTAGCGTGCCCTAGATAATGCAAAACGGACATTCGGTTTCGCAACACAGAGTAAAATTCAGGTTTTGAACACCATGCGTTCTTACCCGTTTATGACGCGTCTCCACCCTTTGTTGAGGAACCGAAATCCGTTGGTCTTGCGTATCATCGGCAACGAAACCTCCAAAGCTCACGAGCCCCCAATTGTTATGTGCGTATTGTCGCTAACCAATAACGATTGTCGAACCTCGATTTGTGTTTCCAACGCACAAAGATTTATTCGCAATAAGTGGAAGAAATATGCTCAAGCGAAGTAATAGTAAATACAGCCGTTACTTATCGCAGGCGCTCTGGATCCAGTGCAGTCATTCAATCCTGAAGTCTGGGGACAAGAAGTCTGCACTCTGGATCACAAGCTGCTGCTTATATACACAATCAAATACAGTAATACAATGAAGATGGTATGGCTTGCATCTATTGGTCCGGGTCTCAGGAATGTCCAAGGGGTCGTCAATCATTGGCTGGTTCATCCTAAGGAATCCAAAGGAGGGGGTCATCTCTGCAGGGGGTATGCTCTGCTCTTCCCGCCAGAATTCCTTAGTCTTAAGCAGTTCATAATTCCCTATCATTCATAACTTGCGTATGCACTCTGCGATTCCCTCGCAGAGCGCACCAAACAGTAGGATATGTAACAAGGTTCATTATGATACCACTCATGATGTTATTCCTTTAACCCGTTCTGTGTATTTCACTAATATGCATGTAACTCTGATATAACATATAAATACTACTATATTTCGACATAACTGACTATGTGTTGCAACTACCAATAATGTGTACTATTTTATAAGAATGCGTGTTTGTGCGAATGTATGGTAAAAGACCAATTACTGTTGCTGCCACGTGTAGTGGATGCGTACGCCCTTTCACGCCGTAGCGTGCCCTTGTACGTCGATGCGTACCGTACGCATCTTTTCAGACAAAGACAACCAAGTTTGCTAGACTTTAATTGAAATGACTTTATCCAATTTGCTGACTTTGACAAGACTATGCTCAGTTTCTAATTTTCTTAACACACCCTTCCCCCTCTCGGATCATCACCTTATCAGCTACACTCTCACCCCCACTGCTCTAACCTCTCTACTGTGTAACTCTACCAAGCCTCCTCATACTCGCAGAAATCTTAATTTTATTAATCTTCAACAATTTTCCACCTCTCTCCAACGCCTTCTCTCCCCTATCTCTACATTCTCATCCCCTGAGATGGCAGTACCTCATTTTCACCTAACCGTAGCAATGGCCCTTGATCAAGTGGCTCCAGCGACACTACATACTACACGTCGACTTCGATGTCAACCATGGCACACTAAAGCAACACAAAATCTTCAAAAACTGTCCTGTAAAGCAGAACGTCACTGGCGTAAATCTCGAAGCTCTAATGACTTCTTCACATATACTTCTGTCTACCACTCCTATCGAAATGCTCTGGACACTGCAAAACAAACATACTTCCAATCTCTTATCTATGCTCAGGCTTCTAACCCCAAACGCCTTTTCAATACATTTAAACATCTTCTCAAACCTCCCATCTCGAACCCTCCATCTACTATCAGTGCTCATGATCTTGCTGCCTACTTCAAGAACAAGATTGATAAGATCAGACTAGAAATGGTATCCTCTTCCTCGACAAGCAATCAGCTCAATTCCGTCCCACTACCCTCTGACACCCTCTCTTCATTTGACCCCACAAATGAAGAGGAGATTTCTACTCTCTTCTTTTCCTCCTACTCGACCTCCTGTTCTCTTGATCCTATTCCCTCGCAAATTGGTAGATCCCTGTCTCCTGTGCTCATTTCACCTCTAACTCAAATCTGTAATCTCTCACTCTCTACTGGCATCTTTCCATCACTATACAAGCATGCAGTGATTACTCCTATTCTAAAAAAACAAAACTCCGAACCAAACTTTCTCTCAAATTACCGTCCCATCTCTCAGCTTCCTTGTCCCTCCAAGCTTCTAGAGAGACTTGCCTACACTCGCCTCACACGCTTTCTTTCCGCAAACAACCTGTTGGATCCTCTTCAGTCTGGCATCCGTTCTCAACACTCCACAGAGACTGCGCTGACCAAGGTTGTCAATGATCTGATCACTGCTAAAACTGAACGCCATTACTCTCTCCTAATTCTCCTAGATCTCTCGGCTGCATTTCACACCGTTGACCACTCTCTTCTCATACAAACGCTGCAATCCCTAGGTCTTCAAGACACTGTTCTATCCTGGTTCTCATCCTACCTCTCTAATTGCTCTTTCACTGTTAATTTCTCTGGAGCCACCTCTGCTCCGCTTCCCCTATCAGTTGGAGTACCACAAGGCTCAGTGCTAGGTCCTCTGCTGTTCTCTATCTATACCGCTTCTCTTAGAAATCTAATAAGTTCCTTTGGCTTTCAGTATCATCTCTATGCAGATGATACACAAATTTATCTATCCTCTCCTGATCTCTCGACATCTGGGTTGTCCCGTGTAACTGACTGTCTTTCTGCCATATCATCTTGGATGTCCTCTCGCCAACTCAAACTTAATCTTTCTAAAACAGAGTTAATAATATTCCCACCCACCAACAAGAGCATACCTGACATTTCTATCTCTGTTGATAACATGACCATAAATCCCACCCCACAAGCTCGCTGCCTAGGTGTAATCCTTGATTCACACCTATCCTTTGTTCCCCATATTGACTCTATATCTAAATCATGCTACATACATCTAAAGAACATTTCCAGAATCCGCACATATCTCACGCAAGACACTACTAAAACCTTAATTCATGCACTTATCATCTCCCGCATTGACTATTGCAATTTCCTCCTTCCTGGTCTTCCCAAAAAAAGACTCAAACCCCTACAATCTATTTTGCATGCTGCGGAAAGACTGATTTTCCTTGCAAATCGCTATTCCTCTGTTGAATCACTCTGTATGTCTCTACACTGGTTGCCTGTCTTCTACCGAATCCAATATAAAATACTTTTACTAACCTACAAGGCCATCAACAAAGCTGCACCAACATACAACTCCTCTCTTGTCTCAAAATATCTCCCAACTCGGCAACTCTGTTCTGCAAAAGATCTGCGTCTCTCATCCACTCTCATTACATCCTCCCATTCCCGGTTACAGGACTTTTTTCGGGCTGCACCCACTCTATGGAACTCTCTGCCTCGCACAATAAGACTCTCCTCTGGTCTACAAACTTTCAAGCGTTCTCTGAAAACCTACCTATTCAGACAAGCTTATAATATTCCTCAATCACCCTCTTAACCTCACTACCTTTAGCCTGTTACACAATTTCACACAAGACAACTACCCCCTGACCAACATTGTTGTGTGACAGGATCATTTTGCTTATGAGTCACTTTTGCCTTTGCAGTCTGGCTGGGCCAAGATGCAAAATGTATACTTAACCTCATGTGTCAATCTCCCATTATCCCATAGATTGTAAGCTTGCGAGGAGGGCCTTCTCACCTCTTTGTCTGTTTTACCCAGTTTGTTTATTAGTTTATTATGTTTGTCCCCATTTGTAAAGTGCTACGGAATATGTTGGCGCTATATAAATAAATGATGATGATGATGATGATGCAAGAGAGAAAAGCAGGTAGTCAGAGCTGCAAGAACAGGTAACAGCACATTCTATCTAAATTTTAGTGCTGGGGAATATATATTCATATTCAGGAGTATTCTTATACACTTATATACTGGGGGAGGGACGGATATTTGCCTGGGGCTGCTGGAACCCTTAATCAGGCCTTACTCCTCAGACTTGTATTTATCTTATTCATGTTTAAATTCCTCTATATAGATTTCTTTATTCATGCTATTGTCTTGTTCCAACCACACTGCAGAATGAATCAACTCCCTCGTCCCAGATTTAGTTACAAACTGCAAATCCCGCGGAGTGCAGGATTTACAATGACAGCGCCGGATGTCCAAAGCAAAAGTGGGAAATTTGCTGAACTGCATAAGGACCTTTCGCTCATCTCTAGGTGACACCTTTCACATCTCCCTACGTGATTTCCACCCACACTCACTTACAGGAATTATCCTTGCCAAATTGAATAGAAATAGAGCCACTTGAGGTGTGAATAATATACCGTGCTTCTTATGATGTACAAAACTATTTTGGTGAGTTTGTTTGTTTGCTCTGTGTAAACCTTTTAATACTTTCAACTGAACTTTTATAGCTGAGTCAATAGTATTATCACCCAAGTAACTATTCATCCAGCATCTTAAGGGTATTACAGAACACGGCACAGCCATCATTTACTCATATTGTACCACAATGTATTTTAAACTGCAGCATGTGTTGTTTAGAAAATAACATTTGACTTACAACTTAACGCAAACCCATTTGGGGACTAAATACAATCATTGAACATTTATTAAAGTGCTTTGTAGTGTTCTATGCAAGCATCTATCTAAGGCTTGTTTAACGGCAACAAACCCCCCGCCCCCTTTATAATAAATGTGCCACTGTCCCCACACCTCCTTGGGTGCAGCAAAGGCGGGAGAGCAGCAGGCCAAAGAGGGGGATGACTTTGCTGTGGGGCAGAGGAATAGCGGCTGACAATATCACACGATAGGAAGTGTTCAAGGTACACTCAAGTTAATTTAAATGTTTAAACCATACCAGCCTACTCTCCCAGAATTTCCCAGGGCCCTTCTGGACTCCCGGAAGAGTAGGCATCCTTCTGGACCGTGATGGAGGTGGGGCTTAGTGACGTGATTTTGCATCAATCAGCCCTGTGCACGCTACGGAATGCCATAAATGTTGGCATTTGCTAACCTGGACGGAGCCAATGTAATTGCGTCACTACGGCCCCCTACTACCACTATCACATGACCTTGTTTGAAAAGTTGGCAAGTATGACTTAAACACAACGGGCCTGAGTCATTAAGGAGAGCAAAGCAAGAAAAAGGAGTAACTTTGCACCGTGGCAAAACCATATTGTATTGGAGAGGGAAGTAAATTTTAAATGTATTGGCAGATTTAGAGTTGGGGTAGATCATGTCCTAGATCGACTCTAAATTTCAGTGTAAAAATAAAGCTATCAAGTATTTGTGTGCTACATGAAAAACAGCCAGTATTTTCCTTATGTGCAAAATAATAAACTAATTTGCACCCCTTACATTGTAACATGGTTTGTCCAGGATCAAATTTACTCTTTTTTTTTTTGCCTTGCTTTGCTAAATGACTCAGGCCCAACCTCTCTTTCCTATTGTTGGCCAATGATCAAACAGTTGTGATTGACTTAAAGTCACAGGGGAGCTGGCTCTCAATGTGAAAAATAAAAATGCTAAGTGAATGACAGGACGCCACTCATTGAGTATTTTAGGTGTCCCAGTATTGTCCGTATACCCCAGATTTAAGATGGGTGGCGATAGAACAACTTGTAGCCAACCCTACCCTCTCTTCAGGGGCGTGCTGGCCCGGGGGGCACATGGCACCCGGGCCTTGGGAAAAAAGCTGTATTCGGGCCGGTCCCTGGTGACTGCCCACTCCCCAGGGCCAGTCAGCTCCTTCAGTCTAGCTGCGGCGCCGCGCGGGTCTCCGTCCCCTCAAGAGATGAAGACATTGCGCGCCGATGAAGCAGGTGAGCGCCACGCGGGGAGTTCAGTATATGTATGTGAGAAGGGGCAGTATATGTATGTATGTATGTATGTATGTATGTATGTGAGAAGGGGCCAGCATATGTATGTATGTATGTATGTATGTATGTATATGTGAGAAGGGGCAGTATATGTCAGACTTGCCAACTCTCCCGCATTTTGCGGGAGACTCCCGCATTTTGCGAGAGTCTCCCGGGCTCCCGGGCGAGTGTGGCAATCCCCCGCATCTGGATAATTCTGCCCACTTCCTAGTGAAGTGGGCAGAATTAAGTCCCAAACGCCGCGATTCCCGGTGAATCGCGGCGTTTGGCCCCGCCCCCCGCTGTCAAATGACGCATTTTGCGTCATCACGTCATGGGGGCAGGTCCAAAATGACGTCACTTGGAGCCCCGCCCCCCCCGTCACGCCCACCTCCTCTGCAGGCTCCCGGATTTCACCAACAGAAAGTTGGTAAGTATGGTATATGTATGTATGTATATATGTATGTATGTATGTATGTATGTGAAAAGAGGCCAGCATATGTATGTATGTATGTATGTATGTATGTATGTGAGAAGGGGCCAGTATATGTATTTATGTATGTGAGAAGAGGCCAGCATATGTATGTATGTATGTATGTATGTATGAAGAGGCCAGTATATGTATGTATGTATGTATGTATGTGAGAAGAGGCCAGTGTATGTATGTATGTATGTATGTATGTATGTATGTATGTGAGAAGAGGCCAGCATATGTATGTATGTATGTATGTATGTGAGAAGAGGCCAGTATATGTATGTATGTATGTATGTATGTATGTATGTGAGAAGAGGCCAGTGTATGTATGTATGTATGTATGTATGTATGTATGTATGTATGTGAGAAGAGGCCAGTGTATGTATGTATGTATGTATGTATGTATGTATGTGAGAAGGGGCAGTGTATGTATGTATGTATGTATGTATGTATGTATGTATGTATGTGAGAAGGGGCCAGTATATGTATGTATGTATGTCCAGTATATGTATGTATGTATGTATGTATGTATGTATGTATGTGAGAAGAGGCCAGTGTATGTATGTATGTATGTATGTATGTATGTATGTATGTGAGAAGGGGCCAGCATATATATGTATGTATGTGAGAAGGGGCCAGTATATGTATGTATGTATGTATGTATGTATGTATGTATGTATGAGAGGGGGCCAGTATATGTATGTGTGAGAAGGGGCCAGTATATGAATGTATGTATGTATGTATGTATGTATGTATGTATGTATGTATGTGTGTGTGTGTGTGTGAGAGGGAGGGGGGTCTTAATATAATGTGGGGGGTAGGCTATTAATTTAATCGAGGAGTGCTGTTTGTGAAAACTTAGTTCTATTTATTAATTTGGGATTATGTTTTATTTAATGCCTGTGATTGTTGTGGGAAATTAATATATTTGTTATATGTAAATGCTATTTAAATTATTGCTGGGGCTGTTTGGAGGGAGGGGAATAGGTTTATATATTAAATGTGTTTGCTATCTAATGTCAGGTTGTTTGGAAAGAAAGAGATCTATTTAGCAAATGTAAATATTATTATTTTAATGTTCTGGCTGGAGGGAGGGCTATTTATAAAACGTGTGTGCTATTGATTTAACACTGGGACTGGTTGGAGTTTTCTAAATTTAATGTACCCACATTTTTTTCCAAATAGGACCTCCAATATTCCAGGATCCAGACAACCAGCAAATGAGTTAAAGTAACCAGCAGCCACAAGTGGTGAAAGTGACAAGAACAGGTAGGAGAGAGCAGGACAGTCTGCCAACTATCCTGAATCTGGTGGGGCAGTCCCAAATTTGGGTGACTGTCTCGCTTAGGACAGTTGGGAGGTATGTCCCACTTCACCGTGTACTGCTCGTGAAGGCAGAACTGTGTACACCTAACAGTAGTGCACACAGTATTGCCTGTGTACTTGTCTAAAATGATAACCATGCTACATCATAGGGGGTTACCCAGTCTAAAGTGCCCAGGCCCCCCAGAGCTGGATTAAGGCTCATTTCATAAAAATATATATATATGGATTAAGCAACACTACAATAGGTTCTTTTTATATAGATAAATATATATTGTACCAAAAACCACCCTTTAAGGATGGGCCCCTGCTGTGTGCTTGCCCCCCGGGCTGGAATCTGCTAGCCCTCCCCTGCCTCTCTTACTTCCTCCGTTCACCAAATTATGGTGTTGACCATATAAATGTCGATCATGTAACTGACAAATATATGTATCACACCCCCATTTGCTTCTACAGTCTCTCATTACCCCCTCCCTCTAGAATGTAAGCTCTCACAGCCTAAGTCCCCTGTATCCTAGCTCTCATGTCCATTCTCTCTCCATCTACTTTGTATGTCCCTGTCATGTTTTATGCTGGATTTTGCATGAGTGTCATGCTGTTTGTTTACCGAACTCGTGGAATTCATTCCTGTATCTGTGCTGTCATTGTTCACTCACAACTCACGTTGCTATCTTGCATAATTGTATTCATGTATCTGCTATAATGTTTAATTGTAGTCATGTATTATGCTTATTGTATGTAATTCATATCTGTATGACGATTGTGTCTGACGCATTGGAATCTATTAATAAACGCTAGTGATGTCAGGCTCCTGTCATCGATACAGGAAATATCTGGAGTCAAGTACACTTTTATATGAAGTTCACACAGCCAGTTTGTCTTTATTGGTGGGGAGTTTACATTTTGCATAAAGACAATGTAGAGTCTGTAATCCTTTTTGAGTAATAAATTTGAATATTGTCCCTAGGGAGTATAGCTTAATGTTCGTAACTTTTCACTTTGTATTGACTAAGCTGCAAATAGACAAAACTCAAATAATTGAAACAGTATTCTATAATTTCTACTTTTATTTTTTCATGTAGTACTGTACTACATCTGTTTCAATTGAAGATATATAAAGGACTTGTCAGTTTTAGTAAAAAAAAAATCCCTATCTCTAACCCCCTGTTCACTACAGAGAAGTTACATGACTCCTGCAGTTAGGCCAGGCTAGTATGCTAATTAAGCTGGCTAGTATGCTAATTGAGCTGGCTAGTATGTTAATTAACCTAGGCAGCATTCTAGTCACAGCTGAATCAGTGATTTTTATGATTCAATATAAAATGTGAAACTTGTCAAAGTGTTCATATTGGAATTTGGAAAGAACAGCAATAATGGAGTTCAAGTGTTTAGTAAACACATTACCGGACCAATGGCAACAATCTCACATTTTCAGGTTTAAACTATATTGGACAGATCATCATGGAAAGTTTTTTTAAATATTTTAACCAAATTTGAAAACTGTTCCCTCTAAATGATCAAAATTCAATCAAAACAGATTTGATTGGGTAGAAAGTAAAATATGTTTGGCCGGGGAACCCCAATGGCATCAGACGGCCCTTGAATGTGCAGGAAGTAAGAGGAATACGGTCATTCAGTTTGCCTTAGGAAAATCAGATGCTTAGCCAATTAGGGCACACAGATACAAAACTAAGTTGGTTAAATTTGGTTGTGTCAAGGGCAGACTATTCTATTGCATAGTGTCCATCTGGTTTCCTAGAGCACATATTATGAGTTTGATTCCCGACCATGGCCTTATCTGTGTGTAGTTTGTATGTTGTCCCTGTGTTTGTGTAGGTTTCCTCTGGGTGCTCCGGTTTCCTCCCACACTCCAAAAACATACTAGTAGGTTAATTGGCTGCTATCAAATTGACCCTAGTCTGTCTGTGTGTATGTTAGGGAATTTAGATTGTAAGCTACAATGGGGCAGGGACTGATGTGAATGAGTTCTCTGTACAGCGCTGCGGAATTATTGGCGCTATATAAATAGATGATGATATTATTATCATTTTTTTGTATAGCGCCAATCATATTACAAAGCGCTCTACAAAGAAAATTTAGCATTCAAATCAGTCCCTGACCCATTTGAGCTTGCCATCTAAATTATGACCATGCACACACACACACACACACACACACACACACATCTCAGGGGCCAATTTGTCGGATGCCAATTTGCCTGCCATTATGCCCTTGGAATGTGGAAGGAAACCGGAGCACCATGAGGAAACCAGCACAAACACGGGGAGGACATAAAAACTCGCCACAGATAAGGCAGTGGTCGAGAATTGAACCCATGACCCCAGTGCAAAGCTAACCCTTACGCCGCTGTGTGAAGTGTTCAGGGGCAGATTAGTGACTCTAGGTGATACTGAGCAAAAATGAGGAATATATCCAAATCTTCTTTCCTTAATACTAATAATTATTATACTTGATTTACTGCACAGCATTGACAAACATAATGCTCACTGGTCGTGCTTGTCAGACCTGAGGAGATAAAGATAAGCAGCTCTAATTTCTTTCCACAATATTTCATTGAAAATCTGAGACTCTGGTAAGTTCATTGCTTGATATAAAATGTCACTTCCTGAAGAACTCACCAAACAACACCGCCTTCCGTCTGAGTTTGTGAGCTCTATTCTTTATATATTTTATCACAGGGGGAAAAAAAAAGCATAATGATCTTGAGATTTCTGTAATCCAGGAAGCTGGCATGACATACAAGCCCTCTGTTGTGCAACATTGCAGGTCATATTGAACTGATTTGAACGCCAGGCACGCAATGGTATCATTTAATTTCATACCCGGCTGGCATTTCATGAAAATTATCTAAAAAAAAAAATTGTTATCGTGCCAAGAAATGAAGCTCCCAAGCCAAATAAACAGTCGACTATCTATATCATCTAATGACTTGTCACGAGGTATCACCTCCAATAAACAGGTTTAGGGTCTGGCTACAACTCTACAAATATTTTCCTTCCGTTACATAAATCATTTTGCGCCTTGTTGTTTTTTCATTGAAAGTGTAAACATGTAGACTTTGAATTGGAGCATGTGCCGCCGGGCATCACGTTCCATGCAGGGATTTAAAACGAGACAGCTGTTATTTCCTCCTTGTGCGTTGTTGGCTTGCTACCACAGAAGACAGATTTTGTATACAGTAAGTCAATTTTACTCCTACAAGATGGAAAAAAACAATAACTCCCCTGTCCCAAGGAGACAATAACAAGCTAATTCTTACCTCCTAATATTTATATATTTGCTTTCGGGACACAATGCACACACTCGGGGGCTTAATATCCCAACCAGTCCCCTTCCTGTCCGCTAAAAACACCCAATGCCGGGTATACCTGACCCTGGTTCTCGGCATTGAAGGGGCACTGATCAGTAGCAGATATCTTCCTATTGTCCTGGAATCGGGGCAAATGGTCCTGGGGATGGTGGATATTCCCCTCAAATCTGGACAGTTGGCAAGTCCATCTATTAGGTAAATTAAGCTCAAACTCTTTTGAACCACTAAATAAAAGCAGAATCTGGACGGTAAGGCCATGAAGGGTAATCATCTCTTTGAAATGTTTATGAAAACTGGAGCTCAAGCAGATGTCCCACACAATTTGCTGCAATCCAACTGATCATAATGTTACTTTCATTATCTTAAATGTAATATAAAAATAACATTTGTAATCATATTGGCTGCTATACACTATATGGATAAAGGTATTTGGCCACACCTGTTAATTATAGAATTGAGATGTTTCAATCAGACCTGTTGCCAGAGGTGTATAAAATCAATCACCTAGCCGTGCAGTCTCCATTTGCAAACATTTGTGATACAAAATGGGTTGCTCCAAGCGTGGTACTGTGATAGGATGCCACCTTTGCAATAAGACGGTTCGTGAAATTTCATCTCTGCTGGATATTCCACGGTCAACTGTAAGTGGTATTATTAGAAAGTTTTAGGAACAACAGCAACTCAGCCACGAAGCGGAAGACCACGTAAAATCACAGAGCGGGGTCAACGACTGCTAAGGCGCATGGTGCGTAAAAGTCGTCAACGCTCAGCTGATTCCGTATCTGACGAGTTCCGAAACTTCCACTGGCATTAATGTAAGCACAAAAACTGTGCCACGGGAGCTTAATGGAATGGATTTCCATGGCCGAGCAGCTGCATGCAAGCCTCACATCACCAAGACCAATGCCAAGCGTTGGATGCAGTGGTGTAAAGCACACCAACACTGGACCATGGAGCAGTGGAAACGTGTTCTGTGGAGTGACGAATCACGTTTCTCTGTTTGGCAGTCAGATGGGTGAGTCTGGGTTTGGTGGATGCCGGAACACGTTACCTACCTGACTGCATTATGCCAACTGTTTGGTGGAGGAGGGATAATGGTATGGGGCTGTTTTTCAGGGTTTGGGCTAGGCCCCTTATCTCCAGTGAAGGGCAATCTTAATGCTTCAGCATACCAAGTTATTTTGGACAATGCTATGCTTCCAACTTTGTGGCAACAGTTTGGGGAAGGCCCTTTTCTATTCCAACATGACTGTGCCCCAGGGCACAAAGCAAGGACTGCAAAGACATGGTTTGATGAGTTCAGTGTGGAAGAACTTGATTGGCCCACTCAGAGCCCTGACGTCAACCCCATAGAACACCATTGGGATGAACTGGAACGAAGATTGCAAGCCAGGTCATCTCGTCCAACGTCAGTGTCTGACCTCATAAATGCTCTACAAAATGAATGGGCACAAATTCCCACAAAAACACACCAACATCATGTGGAAAGCCTTCCAAGAAGAGTGGAAGGTGTTATTACTACAAAAGGGAGACCAACTCCATATTAATGTATATGTATTTGAATACAATGTCAATACAGTCCCTGTTAGTGTAATGGTCAAGCATCCAAATACTTTTGTCCATATAATGTATCTTTCAATGGTCAAGGAATCGGGGCAAATGGTCCTGGGGATGGTGGACATTCCCCTCAAATCTGGACAGTTGGCAAGTCTGTTTATTAGGTACAATCAGCTCAAACTCTATTGGACCACTAAATGAAAGCAGAATCTAGATTGTAAGGCCATATAGGGTAATCATCTGTTTGTAAATCTACTAGGGGATGTTTATGAAAACTGGTGCTCAAGGAGATGTGCCACACAATTTGCTGCAATCCAACTTATTATACTATTGCTTTAATTTTCTAAAATGTGATATAAAAATAACATCTCTAATCATATTGGTTGCTATGTATAACAGCACCACTTTTCAGTTCCCTAAGCACCATTTTTCATAAATATGCCCCAGTATGTAGTGCCGACCACACGGATAGGTTTAAGGAAAGGGTTTCACTATGCTGCAAATCATTGTAAATATTGTTCAAAAAATAAAAAATAAAAATAAAAAGGCAAAACTGCACTACTGAATATGACCATTAGTGGGAGACATAGAGCTCTTCAAATCGGAGCTGTAGAAACATTTTTATTTACTGAACTATGTACCTTGTTGACTATGCTAAGGCAGGATGTATATTTGTCATACTCATGTGCATGTTATACTGTAAGTATGATGCCCATATATAAGATGTAATTTTAGATAAATACAGATAGAGTGTTGTCCATGAAGATACTGTGTTCCTACTTTGATTACCATTATACTATATATTGTACATTTAGGAACCCCACAACCCACCCCCCCCCCCCCCCTCCGAAATACTGGTAATGGATATTCTTTACTGCAACAGGCTTTGCAGAAGAAAAATATTAATATTAGACCTTTATCTCTGTAGCTTTACTTTACGCTAAATGCAAGAAAATACAGTACTAAAGTACTAATTACCCTATGCTCTATATTCAAGGAGCAACTGATGTTTTTTTGATACTGCTATCCAGTGGGCAATTTGGTGTGGGCCTAAAATGACAGCCAAACCATATCAACATCTCAAGATCAATTGGCTGCCGATTGAGACTAGCAGAAGAGTTGTTTGGATGATCATCCCAATCTGACTGAGGGCGATCATCTGATGGTGCTAATGGACACCCCTATGACGCAACTGTTCGGTCAAAGCACCAAAGAGCCAAATCTGTTCAAGTAGATGGCTCTGCCTACACAGTGACAGTTTTAAGCTAGGTCTTTGGGAACGACCAATCCATGATTAACAAACAATACTAATAATTATTTATCGACCACCATTATGCTCCATGGCTGGGCTGTATCAACTTGTGTTGAATAAAAATAAGAATAATAAACTTGTCACTATATGAGCCAGAGCTAAGGAACACCTATTCGGCTTTCTGACCTGTCTGCCTACTCTGGGTAATCAAGAAGCAGGCCCAGCCCCCGAGGAACATGCCAGCAGTCAGTTTACAGGTTTCCATAGGGCATTTAACAACATAAATAAAATAAAATAAAAAAAAACATATAATGGTATGTTGTAAAAGAGGGTGAACTTTTTAGCTTCCCTTTTACCCATTTTTCATGTTTACCTCCTGCCAGGGTATCTGTGTAAATCTGTATAAAAAGTGGACCGTTTGACCATGTAATATATTATTATTCCATCTGTACTTCTGGAGATCACTAGTACCTTAAACCTAGTGTATGCAACTGTCCTTAATAGAACACTTGAGCTAATAAACATCACTGCTTAAAGATCCTGCTTTGAAGCCTACTTACCTGCGGCAATTTCTGTGACCTACAGATTAAACCCAAACTAATCCGCCATCCGGCTTTTCTGAGGTTGGGACCCAACATTCTAGTACCAACGCTCTGCCCGCTACCCAGCAGCTCTGGCCAGTGTGATAGGCCGGGGGGAACCATCCACAGCAACCCTCATCTGAAGGAAGAGGTCAGGAATACCAGCCCAGGTGCCCAGCGAGGGGCTACACTAGCAGCGAGAGTTACCCAGAAGGAAGCGGTCCTAGGTGCTGGCGAAGGAGTCTAGTGGTGGCAGCAGGCCCCTCCTACTACGGTTAGAGAGGCGCAATTTGGGATAAAGATAGGAGACGGTGGCAAAGCAAGCCCAGCCGGTCCACCGCAACAACGGACAAGGTGGCGGTCCATCCTGTCACACCCCCATTAACCACTTTATTTTACAATACAATTTTCTTTCTCCTTTCTTTTTGCTGGTCGTACACTGACTGGAAATAATAAATAAATAGACATAACAAGAAATACAATCTGTTGTCTACGAGCCTTGAAAACGAAATGACCATGTGATTTCCCACTCAGCCAATTGCAGGTGTTTCCCCAAGCTGCCACCAATCACATCACAGATAGCATGTTTATTATTTTTTTTTCTATTTTATAACACAAAAGAATAATTTTACATTGGACTTTATTTTATATTAACATGGTGAGCGAGGGGTTTTGGGTGAGTTTTTATTTCAATTAAAATGTATTTGAAAAATGTGTGTGTTTTTTTAATTTTTTTAATTGACTGCTTGGCAATACGAGGAGCTCTGAGACAGATTATATTTTGATAGACTAACTAGATTAGATAGCTATGAAATGAAATAGATAGATTAGATAGTTAGATTAAACAGATTAGATAGGGAGGATAGATACATAGATTAGATAGGGTACATAAGAAAACACAAGATAAACAGAACATATATCTTTACCAGAAGAGTCTTAACCTCATCTTCCCACACGTGACACCGTTTAGTTCTGTGGAAATGGAACAGCAATGAATATCTCTATTATTAATACACTGAACAGCACAGTCTGCTCTTGTGAAATCTGGACTGAAACACTGTATCCTAACCTGATTTATGGGGGAGATTTGGCAGTAGCTGAAGGATCTCTACAGGTTACACATCCTTCTTGATAATAAAAAAAAAACCCTTTTTTTTAAACTTTGTATATATTCGTCAGTTATCATCTATTTGGAATTTAGAATTTTCAGCTATTTAGTTTCATACGGATATATAATAGCTGACCTGATTAGTTAAATATTGCAGTGAGGGTATAGGGGGAACATCAGCAATACACCCATGGTATGACGGTGAGAGATGATGCCGGCATATTCTCATTAAAACATTTTTAATACACAATATTTGACATGCACTTTAGTTACTTGAATAGAGAGAGTTCACTCTCATCCCACCTTTTCCAAAGAACTTAGGCTGGTGTCACACGTGCTTATTGGAAGCAGCTTTTACTATGCGTCCATAAAAAGCTGTAGATATCTACTGATAATTAGGGGCATGGCATCTGCTCTGGGCTGGCACACTCGCTCTGTCCACAGCATCTACCCTTCATGTACGCTACATGTAGTGTATTTTCCTTGCAGCATAGGCAAACCGAGGGGGGGGGGGGGGATTCCTAGTGCCTGGAACCCCCCATCCAAGCCTGGGGCACTGTATAATTGAGGTGGCTGGACCCTGCTCCCGCTGCACACGGCTCTGCTTGAAAAGGGAGAGCTGTGTGTACCTAGCAGTAGTGCACGCAGCATTGCCCATGTATATTATGGGGATAGGAAGCGTTGGAGAGCAGCCAAGCACTGTCTAATATTATAGACACGCCACCATGCTTGCTGGTCACGCCCACTGGTGGCGTGGTGTGGAAACCTCCCTCTACAAATCCTGCGTTTGCCCCTGTGCAGGTCCATTGAAATAAATGCTGTAGCCTGTGATACACAAGAAACTACTGAAGGACATTTGCTGTTTTTCACTTACAGTAAGAAAAACTCAGGACAACACTGTTAAAAACATTTTCTGAGCCTTTGTAAGCAGCAGAAATATGCTGCTTACAGGATGCACGTCTGACACCAGCCTGACGAAGGGGGTTGGCGCAATCACATATCTATAATGGGCGCTGCAGTATTTGTCCGAAAGTGTATGAAAATAATATTGTGACCTGTGAGGTGGTCAAAATTGACTGGAAATGACTTGAAATTAGTGTTATTGAGGTTAATAATAATGTAGGAACAAAAAAAGAGAAAAATGATGTGATTTTAGCATATTTTAGGATTTTTTCTCAAAAATCCCAAACCAAAACACATGAGGACGGCTTTGCCAAAACCAAAACTTGTAGCTGATCCAGATCCAAAACCAATTCACGGGGGTCAGTGAGCATCTCTACTTTTAATTCGCTTTGCTCACCCATTAGCACCACTGAAATAGTTAAATAACAGTTTTTCCATTAATGTGAACAGATTTAATGGTCCTACACAAAGTTCACTGAAGTCTTTGCAAATGGAAACTGGAACTGCGGCAAATGCACATTTATAACTTAATGCTTAATGAACTTTAGCACTATACACTAAATGCACTTTCCCCCGCAGCCTTTGTGGAGTGTTGGGGGGGACTCTGGCTACAGTTGATATTTGTTTCCATGTTGGGATATATTTTACAGGTAGATGATAAGGATTATACAGTGAATGATCAACAATAATACATTTCTTGCACATACCCAACAACAGCATAGTCCTGATTTTTGTGATGAAAAGTGAGAAGAGCCTATATATCACTTAGGAAAATAAGTTATACATGGAAGAGATGCTAGTTAGTATCGAAGTCAAATAATTGAATGAAGTTGGTCTAAATTAATAAATACTAGAGATGGTCACTGACCCCCGTGTTTTGGTTTTGGATTCGGTTTTGGATCTGGATTACCGTCGTGTTTTGGTTTTGGTTTTGGTTTTGCAAAACCGCCATTGCGTGTTTTGGTTTTGGTTTTGTTTGGTTTTGTTTTGCTATTTTTTGGGAAAATCCATGTTTTTGGGCCTAAATTAACCCAATTTAGTGCTCCAACTGTTTTAGAGACAAGTAATTTAATTGTTGAGGTAATAAATCATCCAAAAAAACAGTTTAATTCTTCATTGGTAGGCCTATTCTACACACAAAACAGATTGTCTTCCTCTCCATCTATGCATATTGGCAATGCAGCCATCGTCTTTGAATGTATATTACACCCTACACTTATAGTTAAATATGTAAAGAAATGGAAAAAGCCAGTTTGGTTTCTGTCTCTCAAGGCCCCCCTCCACTTGTATAAAATACCAAAAAATTCAGCCATTATAGACTGTACAATATTAATTGACATGGAGAAAGCCAGTTTGGTTTCTGTCTCTCTAGGCCCCCCTCCACTTGTATAAAATACTAAAAATTCAGCCATTATAGACTGTACAATATTAATTGACATGGAGAAAGACAGTTTGGGGTCACTCTGTCTCTCTAGGCCCCCCTCCACTTGTATAAAATACCAAAAAATTCAGCCATTATAGACTGTACAATATTAATTGACATGGAAAAAGCCAGTTTGGTTTCTGTCTCTCTAGGCCCCCCTCCACTTGTATAAAATACCAAAAAATTCAGCCATTATAGACTGTACAATATTAATTGTCATGGAAAAAGCCAGTTTGGTTTCTGTCTCTCTAGGCCCCCTCCACTTGTATAAAATACCCAAAAATTCAGCCATTATAGACTGTACAATATTATGAAAAATGGACAAAGCCAGTTTAGGGTCACTCTGTCTATGACACCCTACCCTTAAGGATAAATTGCCCTAACAGCAGCCTTTCAAGATGGTATGTGATATGGAAATGCCACAAGTCCCTTTCCTCTTTGGGGGTAGATTGCACCCTACACTTACATAGAAAGTTTTAAAAAGATGTTATCGGCATCATCTTCAGCTTAATCCTCACCCTCATCAGTGTGTACGTCATCATCACAGACTATCAATTCATCGCCGCTTGAATCCGCCATTAGAGAACAGTCAGTGCTTGGGTGTCTTGGATGGTGAAGGCCTTCCTCGTGGAAGATGTAGTTCATTTTTATAAACATCATTTTCTCCACATTTTTGGGAAGTAACCTTCTACGGCGATCACTGACTAAGTTCCCTGCTGTGCTGAACACTCGTTCAGAGTACACACTGGAGGGTGGGCAGCTTAGGTATTGTAAAGCAAGTTTGTACATGGGTTTCCAAATGGCCTGCTTTTCTTCCCAGTAAGGAAAGGGACTGTCTGACATTTCCATATCAACTACCTCTTGAAAGTAATCCTCCACCATCCTTTGCATGTTTATACTCATATTGGATGGAGTTATGGGCAAAGTGACACATTTTTTTGAAAAATCCTTCAAACCAGCCCAGATGTTAAATTGTTCTCGTCTGCCCCCTGTGTCTTCCCTGCTTCTTTTTTGGAAATTTAATTTTTTACGAGCAACAGCTTGAGAAAGTGAAGGAGGACACGTCGTCAAGCCGAGGCCCAGTTCAGCGGCCAACTTGCTGAGCAATAGCTCCTTGCAAAAGTTCACATCTCGCTCATTTACAAGTAAAGACTCAATGTAGGTTTTAAACCTTGAATCAAGCACAGTGGCCAAAACGTACTGATCCGAGTTCAAGATCTTAATAACTCGAGGATCATTGTGAAGCGAATTAAGTACTTGATCGACAAGGCCAACATACTTTGCTGAATTGCTTGCTTTCAGCTCCTCCTTCATTTTCTCAAGCTGCTTTTCCAATAGTCTAATTAAAGGAATGACTTGGCTCAAACTAGCAGAGTCTGCACTGACCTCACATGTCACAACTTCAAATGGTTTCAGCACCTTGCACAGCACTGAAAGGATTCCCCACTGTGCAAGAGTGAAATACATCCCCCCTCCTTTCCCAATGTCATGACTTGTGCAATATGCTTGGATGGCTTTGCGCTGTTCCTCCATCCTCTGAAGCATGTACAGGGTGGAATTCCACCGAGTTACCACCTCTTGCTTAAGTTGGTGGCAGGGCAAGTTAAACTGCTCTTGGAGCTGCTGTAAACTCCTACATGCTGTGGCTGAATGCCTGAAATGGCCTGAAATTTTACGGGCCACCGAAAGCATCTCCTGCACCTCACGGTTATTTCGTAGGAAGCTCTGCACCACCAAGTTGATGGTGTGAGCAAAACAGGGAATATGTTGGAAATCACCCAGCTGTAATGCTCGCACTATATTGTTGGCGTTATCTGAAATGACATACCCTGGGGAGAGTCCGAGTGGTATAAGCCATGCATCAATCACATCTCTCAGTTTGCGTAACAAATTGTCAGCCGTATGCCTGTTAGTGAAGCCGGTGATACAAAGAGTGGCCTGCCTGTGACAAATGTTACGTAGTGGTGTACATGCTGCTGCTGTTCCTGCTGGTGAAGGTGAATGACCAACCCAGTGGGCTGTCACAGTCATATAGTCTTTGGTTTGGCCACTTCCACTTGTCCACATATCTGTGGTTAAGTGAACAGTGGGCAGAATGGCATTTTTCAGTGCAATCTCTACATTTTTACACACTTTTTGGTATAGTTGTGGAATAGCTTTACGGGAGAAATGGTGTCGCGATGGAATTCTGTAACGCGGACACAAAACCTCAATTAACTGTGAAAAACCAGTTGCGTTTATTGTGGAGATTGGACGCAGATCTAACACTAACATTGCAGCCATGGCGTCTGTGATTCGCTTGGCGACTGGGTGACTGCTGTCATATTTGCTTCCCCTGGCAAATGATTGTTTCACAGTTAATTGCTGAAATGTAGGACTGCTCATTTTATTCACCTGCCTCTGGGATGACGATTCACCCCCAGCAGCAGCAACAGCAGCAGCAGGACTAACGCTTTCTTCAGAGGAATCAATAATAGTGCCGGAGTCATCCAGCCTTAAGTGGGATGCCGGGCTAACTCCGAGCGCTACTGAGGATATTGATGAGGATGGTGTGGTGGGTGTATTTTGTAGCCGTCGGTATGTCGGTGAGCGGAGGGTCTTAGCTGATGAGGGAGTGCTTGTATTCTTTTGGGAAGAACTTTCAGCTTTTCCCAACACTTTGCCATGAACTCTCGTTAAATGGCGTAACATAGACGAGGTTCCAAGATGGTTAAGGTCCCTCCCTCGACTGACTGTGGCTTCACATACACTACAAATGGCTATACAATTGTTGTCTGGATTTGGGTAGAAATAATTCCACACATAAGAAGTGGATTTTTTTTGTTTTATGCCCAGGCATGACAATGGCCTTTTTCTTGTCACGTGCCAGAACTGCTGCCACTGGTGCAGGACTTACACAAACAACCTCATCCTCATCAACATCCTCATTAGCGCCCTCGTCGCCTACACAAATCTCCCCCTCATCCTCTTCTAATTCCAAAGTGGCATCCTCAATTTGGGTATCACCGGCTACACTCGGGCTATTAAGGCACACATCAGCAGAATGCTCACGATTAGACATCCCACTGTTGGATGGACTCTCCACAGGGATTGTTGTCATTTGTGAATCAGAGCAAATATTCTCCTGTAATGCCTCACTGTTATCTTGCAGCTCGGCTTTGACGCGTAACAGTAATTGTGCACCAATTGTAGGCTGGGTAACTTTTTGGGATCTGCCACTAATAGCCAAAGGTGAAGGCCTCATTCTCTCTTTGCCACTGCGTGTGTAGAATGGCATGCTTGCAATTTTTTTTTTATCGTCACTTAACTTTTGCTCAGTTACACTTCTTTTTCGCTTCAATACAGTAAAAATTTTTTTGGTTTTTGTTTTTTGCACTAATTTGAAAACACTCTGTTGTTTGACATCGCCTTGGCCAGATGACGTACTGGGAACACTAACATCAGGACTGGTGACAGAACCTGGTTGCTCATTCAGATCATATGTGGACTGCTTTGAATCCATTCTGAGCGCAAACCACTGGGGAGTGCTAAAAATTATTTAGTAGATTCTGCTGACAGTTATGACTTTTGACAGCCAGAAATATTAATGCACAATTAGGGAGGACACCCCAAAAGCACTGAGGAGTGCTAAAAATTATTTAGTAGATACTGCTGACAGAAATGACTTTTGACAGCCAGAAATATTAATGCACAATTAGGGAGGACACCCCAAAAGCACTGAGGAGTGCTACAAATTATTTAGTAGATACTGCTGACAGATATGACTTTTGACAGCCAGAAATATTAGTGCACAATTAGGGAGGACACCCCAAAAGCACTGAGGAGTGCTAAAAATTATTTAGTAGATACTGCTGACAGATATGACTTTTGACAGCCAGAAATATTAATGCACAATTAGGGAGGACACCCCAAAAGCACTGAGGAGTGCTAAAAATTATTTAGTAGATACTGCTGACAGAAATGACTTTTGACAGCCAGAAATATTAATGCACAATTAGGGAGGACACCCCAAAAGCACTGAGGAGTGCTACAAATTATTTAGTAGATACTGCTGACAGAAATGACTTTTGACAGCCAGAAATATTAATGCACAATTAGGGAGGACACCCCAAAAGCACTGAGGAGTGCTACAAATTATTTAGTAGATACTGCTGACAGATATGACTTTTGACAGCCAGAAATATTAATGCACAATTAGGGAGGACACCCCAAAAGCACTGAGGTGTGTTACAAATTATTTAGTAGATACTGCTGACAGATATGACTTTTGACAGCCAGAAATATTAATGCACAATTAGGGAGGACACCCCAAAAGCACTGAGGAGTGCTAAAAATTATTTAGTAGATACTGCTGACAGATATGACTTTTGACAGCCAGAAATATTAATGCACAATTAGGGAGGACACCCCAAAAGCACTGAGGAGTGCTACAAATTATTTAGTAGATACTGCTGACAGATATGACTTTTGACAGCCAGAAATATTAATGCACAATTAGGGAGGACACCCCAAAAGCACTGAGGAGTGCTAAAAATTATTTAGTAGATACTGCTGACAGATATGACTTTTGACAGCCAGAAATATTTATGCACAATTATGGGGGACACCCCAAAAGCGCTGGGGAGTGCCAAATATGAAGAAAAAATAATAAACCTCTATCCTCCTCTCTGCACTAGCGATTTTGGTTAGAGCAATTGCAAGAACAATATTGTATTCTCTGTCCCTGCTCTAATTAGCCTATGACTACACCCTGCTCTCTCCCTCTGTCAAATGGCGATGGATTGCTGTGGAGGCGTGTATTTATAAAGTTGAAGTACCGCGAGAACCGAGCCCCGAGATCCGACGACGTCACAATGACGTTCGGCCTCGATTTGGATTCGGAATGGGCGGGAGAGTACCGAGCTGCTCAGCTCGGTACTCGGATACCCAAAGTTCGGGTGGGTTCGGTTCTCGGAGAACCGGACCCGCCCATCTCTAATAAATACTGACTGTAATGTTTTCCTATTAGATTTATATACAACGGTGTACTGAGGCTAATTACGCAATCACATAGGAAAATACAGTAAATACATCTTCATTTGTACCTACATTGGTAAATAGTTCACTTTAACACTCATTATTTTATTATTAAGACTTGGGGGTATATTTGCAAAACTGCGGGTTTGAAAAAGTGGAGACGTTGACTATAGCAACCAATCAGATTTTAGCTGTCATTTTGTAGAATGCACTAAATAAATGAAAGCTAGAATCTGATTGGTTGCTATAGGCAACATCTCCACTTTTCCAAACCCGCAGTTTAGTAAATATACCCCTTAGAGATTTATTACATAACGGTAAACCTACATTAAAGATATTCATGGTGCAGGTCTTAAGAAAGGTATTGTGTTTTGTCTTATATTAATCCACATTTCACCAGCAGGAATCCGGTACCATCGGAGAAGCGATTACATATTGCAGTCGCGAGTTATGATTAATATAAGATTAATTCTCAAAGATACTCTGTTATTGGGTTAGTTTAAACAAGATTTTTGGTGGTTTCCTGAGGCAAGACAGCTGTTGGAGTGAGTTTCCCCAACCTTTGAAGAAGCATCGTTTGAACTGACCTATGACCTGCATTGTGCCATCATGAACCCTAAACCAATGAAGAACTCTCTTAGTGTTATCTTTGTGTACATTGTAACATCATCAATGTCTTTTTTCTAATTTAAACTGTACACAAACAGGCCACTGGTACAGTAACAGTCTCTTTGACAACACTGACTTCAGGATTGAATGACTGTTACTGGATCCAGTGCGCAGCGCAATATATCGATTATACTTTCTTGTATTTTGTTATACTTTGATATTATGCTATTAAATCTCTTTGTGCGTTGGAACCACATTAAATCGCATTGGACAATCTTTATTGGTGACGAAATACAATGTTCATGCATTTCAGCAGGAAGATCAAAAACAAAACTTCTTCCAGAAACTCTTTGTATTATGCTGTACAGACAGTGCACGTGTGATCAGGAAGTAGTATAAAGCAAAATTGTCCTACGTAGGGAAGTGCATATTAACTGTTTAGATAGCACAGAGCTATTGGCTAGGGTTCAGCTCACTAGATATCATGCCACATGATGGAAGATTTAGTAATGTGAAACTTAATGTTGTGGTTGACAAACTGGATTAGCAACTGCGACAAGTGAAGAAGGTTTCCTTAATTGTGTCTCCCATAATTCATCTTTTCATTGTTTACCTTCCAAATTTACACATCCTCCCAGATTACCCTGCATAACAAGGACTATACTTTGTGAGGCCCCTGGGAAATATAAAGACAGCCAAATACGAGTCGATCTGAGCCCTATCAGGATCAATATGCAGTCTGGCCACGTACATAGGTAGACTAATTGGATGAGGCTCAGCTATCGGGCCAAGCGGTAAGTTCACCTCTGGCACCACCAGAGCCAATTACTGTGGTCTGATGATGACCACACTGATAGCAGTCATCAGCTGACAGTATTTATTAACAGTTTCGATAATGATCCGCACGGTTTTGTTGGTATTATTATCAAACATACCACTGGTTGAGGTCATCTGAATCATATCCTAACACAAGGTCAAAGAAGACAAACTAAAGAGCTGGCACTCAATGATTTACCACTATCACCATTAACTTCTGGTTTTGCATTAGTATTTACAGGTATCTGTATTGTCATTCCAGGTGAGGTCATTCAACCCTGTCTGTCACTCTAACCCTCGCTACAGTCCTAAGGTCCTACATGACAGCTTTCGGCAGCTCCTGTGCTGGGAAGAAGGGCTTTATACATTTTTATTCACTATTTTTCCCAATAAAGTTTACAAAACTATATTTCTTAGAGGGAATGGCATAAATGGAGGGTTTATTTTATAAGATGCGTCTGGAGGTGCAGGTCACTCAGTCCAGCTATACAGGTCTCTCTGAAACCCTTTCTGCATGAAAAGCTTCTTTCTACTATTGCACTGACCTCATGTAATTCAGGTGAGGCACCCAGAGAGCGTGGCACTGTGGATTTTAACCCTGGGCTCTGAGCTCTAACTAGTCTCTGCCTATTTGTCACTGAGCCACTAGGGGCCTGATTCATCAAGTCATGCATACTGAGCGCAACCTGAGTTTGGTTTAAAGCGCATGTTTTTCAGCCGTGTGCACGGCCAAATTTATGAAGTCACGGACCTAAAGATACGTGCGCAGTTGAATTTGAGTGTAGGTTTGCTGTGCTCTAGTGCACACGACATTGCAGGATACGTCCAAAGTCTATGTGGATTATAAATTCGAAAAAAGAACACACAGCAAAAAATATACATAAAATTAATACCACCACTGAAAAATAACGGCATTAATGATCAAACTGTAAAAAAAATAAGTTGGTTTTTTCCCTCATGAAATATATTTGTTAATATTATTATTATCGTAGATTTGTAAGGCGCCACAGAGTATAGCAACGCCATACAATAGGGAAACCAGTACATACATAAAACAGGGACATACAAGGTAGACAAAATGAATGGAGATATGAAAATAAAGGGTATGGAGGACCCTGCTCATTAGAGAGCTTACATTGTAAGTGGAAGAGGGCACAGCTGAAACAAGAGGAACAAATGTGGTTCAGAGTGGAGATTGGGATAGTTGTGAGGGTGCATTAATGTGAATAGTGTTATCGAGGATAAGGTCACCTCTAAAATAGAGATGGATTTTCAAAGAGCATCTAAAGATTTAAAGGTTGTGGGAAAGTCTGATTGAGCATGGTAGGGAATTCCATAAGTGGGGGCAGCACGGGAGAAGTCTTGTAGGCCGGAGTGAGAGGTGGTTACCAGAGATGAGACAAGAGGCAGGTTACAGGGGCGCACGCAGGATTGTCAGCGCTGTCCTATACATTGGCAGCGCTGTCCTATACAGCAGCCGCTGTGCTGCCAAAGAAGCGTCCACGGCAGTGCTGTATACAATACAGCACCACCGCGGATGCTTCTTTGACAGCGCCGCGGCTGCTGTATAGGACAGTGCCGATATGGTGGGCACTGAGTTAGCACGGGGGGGGGGGGTGTTTCTGGAGACTCAGAAACCCCCCCTGCGTGCACCACTGGGTTAGAGGTAGATCTAAGTGGGCGGGAGGGAGAGTATATTGATATGAGACTTGAGATGTATGCAGGGGTGGTGTTGTTGAGGGCCTTGGAGGTAAGGGTAAGTAATTTGAATTTGATTCTGGAGGATACAGGGAGCCAATGTAGGGTTTTGTATGCCGTTAATGTCTACTGAAGATACAATACATTTTTACAGTTGCACCTGATTGCAAGTGCATGTTCTATCATGCACACGAGAATGTAATCACTACTACACAGGACTTAGACTAGCCCTGTAGCTGGAGAAAGAGATCCGGCAGAAAAACAAGTAACTTTGTGACGCTCAGAGCTTGTTTTGGACACGGCTGTGTGCGCTTGAAATTGACATTTCCTTACTGTCCATTAACTTTGGCAAAAACGCCCCTTCCCCGCCCGATCACTCCCCGAAATCGTAGGCTGTTGTAAGCGTCCTTTGCGTTCAAAGACGGAGCGGACAAGGCCGCGTTTTCTGGCATATGTCACGGCTTTGGGCATGCCGGTGGTAATCGAGTTATCGGTGCTGTAAACAACAACACTGTTTACTTCTACATAATTATTCCGATAATGAACAGAGCGAGAGAGAAAAAATAACTACTTACCAGTAGAGACACAGAGGAAATCCGTTGACAGGGCATCGCCACACTTCCAAATGACGTCTGTTGCGTGAGCGACTTGGAAATTTCGGCTTTTAAAGCGGCAACGCACGGACCCAGGTAAGTATTACCTTTACGTTAGGGGTTAGGGTTAGTGGTTAAGGTTAGCATTGCCGCTTTAAAAAAAAAAAAGTCGCACACGCAACTGATGTCATTTGGAAGTGTCGCGATGTCCTCTCATCGGATTTCCTCTGCGTCTTTTTACTGGTAAGTAGTTATTTTTTCTATGTCGCTATGTTCATTATCAGAATAATTATGTAGGAGTAAACAATATCGGTGTTTACAGCACCGATAACTCGTACTACACCCTGGCATGCGCACAGTTATTTTGCGTACGATGCGCTCAAAATCGGCAGATACGTACCTTGGCGAATCAGGCTCTGCATGTCTATTGGCTGTGAGGAGTCATGAAGCCACACATATAAGCCAATCCGGGGGCCAGTAGGCTCAAATAAATTTAAACTGTAACTTTCCTTTAAATGGTTTATTTGCTAAGAAGAACTAGATCCGGCGATAACAGATAGGTCTTGCATTACCTTAGGTACCAATATCCAAATGGTATCAGACCTTCTGGAATCTATCACTACCATAGAAACGCGGAAAATCACATACAATTATATGGAATATTGTTAGAGTCTAAGCCCGTACATGGCTTTCTCTCCCTGACTGTATTGGATTGCACAACCAGGCAAAGCTATTTATGTTTGTTGACCTTGGATATGACCCTTATGAGCCATATACTGTACACTGGATACACTGGATATCATTTTAACATTGAGAGGTGTTTTGTTATGTTCAAGGGCAACGAGAATAAATAACTATGCCTGGCTGATAGGCATGCCAATGGGAAAAAAACATAAAATAGAGAAAGAGAGATAAAGTTGCTTCTACAGTAGAAGTTTCAGGAGGGTGTACACAAGCAGGCACATTCAATTGGTAATAAGGTGGTAAACCCTGTAAATCTTCACTCAATTGTCACAAGATGGAGTATATTAATCAGCATTTTATTGACACTGTGACTTGTTTATTGAGATTTATTAACAGCACTGGGTTAATAGTTATCTCATTTCTGTAGCTACTAACCATTAAATGTGACTTAATTGTCATTGTTAGCATGCATTCAGCGATAATAAAAACCTAATGTCAGGGGCAAATCTGTGGCTATGTCTTTAACAGCATTGTAAATAAAAATAGTTGGGATATGTGAACTTCAATTCATACAGAGGTGTGTTGGACATCACTGGTTTCCTGCTTCAGGATTTCTCATTAATCGGTTCTGTTGGAAGGTGCAGCTCCTTCCACTATATAACTCTCAGTCTGTGGCTTCCTGCTGCCTCCATTCCCCTCCTCATATCATTGCCCCTATCACATGCAGCCCTGTCCTCACTAACACATCACTTATCTCCTGATATACTCTGTGCTGCCGGAGACCCTGCTCCTTCCACTATATAACTCTCAGTCTGTGGCTTCCTGCTTCCATCTATTCCACTGCTCACATCATGTCTCTACCCCTGTCACATGCATCCCTGTACTCACTAATACATCACTCATCTCCTGTTACAATCTGTGCTGCTGGGGACCCTGCACGTTCCAATATATAAAGTTTGTGACTTCCTGCTGCCTCCACCCAAAAAGTACAGATAATTATGGGGCAAGAGAAACAATAGAATCAGTAAAACTCATTACAAGAGACTATAGAGAAAGCAGCTAAGTATGAAGACACAACTAGAACAAAGGACACATTACAAAGAGGATGAGGAGACAGGAGGTAGAGAGGACTAAACTGTGAGAGTTAACATAAAGAGGATAAAGGTAATAAACAGAGGCAATAGAGGTGGAGTGAAAGGGACAGGTGGAGGGTGAGGCGGTTATGAGCCGCCACGCTAATTGCTAAAGTTCATTACCTCCATATCCTACCTAAACTACCATGCTGTTGTATGGTGCATACTTCCATTCCGGCTGTTGCCTAGGCAACCAGGGTGCCACTTCTCCCCTTTAAGTCCCAGATGTTGCCTTGGCTTCTGTATCTCTCCACCCCCGGCTGTTTGGCAGGCAGTCAGGGCACACGCAATTGCAGTGCAATCACCTGATCGCACTCACCACTGCGGACTGGGGGTGTGCCCCTACTCCTCCACTGATTGGTCCTCTTTTAGGTAAAAGTCCCTGCATTTGCTGTGCCTGCTCTCTGTCTGAGATCTGCTACTTGAGCACTTGTCTCTTGGCTTTGTTATCTGGACTACTCTTGCTCGCTGCCTGCCCCTGATCTCCTGGCATGTATTGACACTTCTTGTTTGCTGCTGACCCATGACCTCTGGCTTGGCTCCAGTTACTCCTTGTACTCTTCCAAAGAGTCAGGTCCCAGCCTCTTGGTTCTCATTACCTGTTCCTTTGGTATAAGCTTTTATTACTTCTGAGTATAAGTCCTGGGGCATCAGAGTACCTGTGAGAGCAACTATCTCTGCGGGAAAGGCGGCTGCTATAGGTGAAGACCTCTGCTACTATTCTAAAAGCTTATGCAGGATTCTGGGAGGCCCTAACACTGGACAGACAAGTGTGAAAAGATGAGTTTTGAGGGATAGATTTGAGGTGGGGGCAAATCTGAGTGGGAGGGGCAGGGAGTTCCAAATAAAGGAAGCAGCATGGGCAAAGTCCTGAAGGCAGGAGTGTAAGGTGGTGATAGGTGATGAGGAGAGGCAAAGGACATTGACAGAACAGGGTGGGCAAGTAGGGGACTATATCTTCACAAGGTCAGAGATGTAGGAGGGGAGGCATTGCTCTATAACTGGGAGTAAGCAATTTTATTTGCATTTTGTAGGAAACTGGAGCCAATGGAGGGTTGTATAGAGAGGTATAGAGGAAAGGAACGTGAGGAGAGGAAGATGAGTTGCAATGGTGCATATTTCAGGAGGGGACAGACATTTGTTATGCAAGCCAGAGAGGAGAAGATTGCAAAAATGAAGGTGGGAAATGACAAGAACATGGATGATGGTCTGATGGATGATGCCATCCAAGAGCATGCATGAGAAGAAAGTGCAGATATTGGCAATGTTGCGAAGTTGGTGGCGACAGGAATAGGCAAACCACTGCATGTGGACAGTGAAATTGAGGGTGCAGATGAAACAGATGAAAGGGCGACATTATCAACCTTAAGGGAGATCAAAGAAATTATGAGATGGAATTTTACACATTGCATGCTGACGTGCTCTAAAAGGTTAATTATGATTTTGGCTACAGAAGTGATTCAGTGTTGGGTTTGATGATCGGGACTCAAGTAATCCCAATGCAGGCAATATTATTGGCTTATATTAGGTACATCTAGATATTGTTAATATTTTTATGATTGTATGAATAAACCTTGTTATTAATGTGTATAAATATGGTTTATTGGATATTATTATAGTAGAAGTTATTTTATGTCGCTGCGCTGTTTCTGATTTTTTTTCTAATTCATATTGTTTTGGAAAACAATAGGTTTCCATACAGCTGGAAACCACTTCCACAACATACTTATAGATATATTCTTTGCGTACTTAAGAGTTTTCACTGTTTTGCTCTATGGAATAAATTAGTGTAAGCTAAACTGTTCGGGGAATTATATTTATTTTATACAGAAAACACACTCACATCAGTCCCTGTCCCATTGGAGCTTACAGTCTAAGAGCTAGATTTACTAAGCTGCGGGTTTGAAAAAGTGGGGATGTTGCCTATAGCAACCAATCAGATTCTAGCTGTCATTTTGTAGAAAGTAATAAATAAATGAAAGCTAGAATCTGATTGGTTGCTATAGGCAACATCCCCACTTTTTCAAACCCGCAGCTTAGTAAATCTAGCCCTAAGTTCCCTTATATACACACACAGACCGAGAGAGAGTAAGGTCAATTTAATAGCTGACAATTAACCTACCAGTATGTTTTGGAGTGTGGGAGGAAAACGGAGTACTTGGAAGAAACCCACGCAAACGTGGGGAGAACATACAAATTCCACACAGATAAGGCCATGATCAGGATTCAAACTCTTTGACCCCAGTGCTGTCAATTTACATTGCTATATTGATATTGTAGATTGGCATTTAGTATTATTATATTGTATGCATTACTTCCACCAGAGGTAATTATTAGAGATTTGTGGTTTGTATTCCTACTAATCCAAATGGGGTTCTGAGTTGAACAGAGTCATGATTTGGTTTCTCGACCCAAACAGAAAACCGAAATTGAGGCAAAACGTAATGTCCGGCAAAATGGTGGATATTGCAAAATTTGGATCAATATCTTCTATTTATAGCCTTCCCCCCTGTTCTCAGTTGTGATAGCATGTAGGTAGGAGGTTCCTGCAATTCTGTGCTCAGAAAATCTCTTGCAGTGGGTTGGACAGGGCGAAAGGTGCAGTTTATATTGCAATAGCTGTGATTTTACTGCACAAATTTTAAGAGTTTATTTAGAGATCAGTCTGCTGGAATTGTGTGCTGATTGATTGGGTGTCAACAAGGGAAGAGTAGACAAGCTGTGGCTACTGGTTGTAATAGTTTATTATAGTATATATAGTATAGACCTCTTTATTTACTATTTAGTGAAGAAAAAGCAGGGTGCTGTTTGATTCTAAGCACACCCCAAAAAACAAATAGATTACTTGTTTTTAAAATCCCAAGTGTTTCAATCTGAAAGCAGTCATGTGAATGGCAGTATCACTATTTAGTGGACCAAAACCAGGGTGCTTTTTGACTCTGAGCAGCAGACCCCCCCCCCCATTAAAAAAGAAAATTATCACAGCTGTCTTCCCCTTCTCCATTGCAGCCCCCTCCCCTGCTAGTGCAGCTGCTCTTGATTTTCTCTCGTTCCCATGCTGGGGGCATATCTGCCTGGTACCAATGTCTTCTGACAGCTCCGGATCATTGTAAGCTGCAAGTCCAGGTGCAATGGGAATCTGACTTTAGTCACCCCCTATCGGATGAGCACTGGGATCATATCTTTAAGAACTTTTACACAATGTCAAAATGTATTAACCATTTGGAGATGCTCATTTAAATGATTCATAGTCTACACTACACGCCAGACAAACTGCATAAAATATGGCATACACTGTCCCAGTCTTGCTGGAGGGAGTGTGGGGAAGCCTGTTCCCTCTTCCACATTTTCTGGACTTGTCCCAAAATTAAACTTCTATGGGATGAAGTGATTAATCCGACAAGTAACTTCAACAGCCATTACACCACAGCCTCCTCTGGCACTCCTTCAATTATATCCGCCTGATTTCCCAGCTCACCACAGGTATGTTGCGGGACATATCTTAATTGCCACTAGAGCAACTATTGCTCAGTATTGGAAGAACCTGGCTCCTACACCTCTTTCCAAAATTATAGCGAAAACTCAGTTCAGTTATGTGATGGAAATCATAGGTTTCAAGTACTCCACCTCAGTATCCTCCTCCCTGATGAAGTGGTTCACCATATAATTACAGCCTCCCGCTCTAGTCCCAGTTAGAGCTCATTCCCAGTGTCGGACTGGGGCATGAAGAGCCCACCGGGGGACTGCAACGCTAGAGGCCCACCCAGTGGGGGTGTGGCCAGTCATCAAGGAGGCGAGACCAGCCACTAGAGGGAGAGTGGACAACCCACGAAGGACAGCTAGCACCATAGTGTAGTATATAAAGAATGCAGTGTGTATATAAAGAATACACAGTCTTGACCTGCCCCTTAGATTGGGCAGAACAGTCACCAAAAATCAGGATTGTCCGACTAGACTAAGAACATTTGACAGACTGTCCTACCTGTTCTTGTCACTTTCACCACCTGTGGCTGCTGGTTTCTTTAGTTTGCGGCTTGTCTGGATCCTGGAATGTTGGGGGCCCTATTAGGAAAAATAAATGGATACATTTAGAAAATTCCAACCAACCCCGGCGTTAAATCAATAGGACCCACAATTAATACTTAGGCCTTCCTCCAGCCCCAACATTAAAATAAAAGTATTCCCATTTAATAAATAAACCTATTTCCCTCCCTCCAGACAGCCCCAGCAATAAATTAATAGCATTTACGTATAATAAATATACCTATTTTCCGCAACCATTACTACCATTAAATAATTCATATTCACATTTAATAAAGAGACCTATTGCTCCTCAAACATCAACCCACATTCAATTAATAGCGCCCAAACCACCCCATCTTAAATTATTAGTGCCCACTATAAAATTAAATTGCCCTACCATCACCCCACAAACAAAATAGTACCCATTACCACTACCTACCACACACACACATTACATTGCCACAAGTCCGCTGTGCCATCACACACACATTACTGTGCCCCTTCATCACCATGCTGTACCTCCTTATGATTCCACTGCGCCCTCCATGCTGCTTTGCCCCCCCCCCATCACACTCTGCCATGCTGCTTTGGTCCCCCCTTTACACTCTGCCATGCTGCTTTGGCTCCCCTTCACACTCTGCCATGCTGCTTTGGCTCCCCTTCACACTCTGCCATGCTGCTTTGGCTTCCCTTCACACTCTGCCATGCTGCTTTGGCCCCCCTTCACTCTCTGCCATGCTGCCTTTGCCCCTTCTCACTCTCTGCCATGATGCCTTTGCCCCTTCTCACTCTCTGCCATGATGCCTTTGCCCCTTATCACTCTCTGCCATACTGCCTTTGCCCCTTATAACTCTCTGCTATGTTGCCTTTGCCCCTTCACTTGCTGCCATGCTGTCTGTGCTTCCCCTTCACTCTCTGCCATGCTGCCTTTACTCCCTCTTGCTTCCGCTCTTGCACTTACCTTTTCTATCAGCTTCTTTCTTCTCTTCTTCTGTCTTCACTCTTCTTACTGACTCATCTCTGCGCCACTCCTCACTAAATGTGGGGCGTGATGACGTCACGCCTGACATTCAGTGCGAACGGAGCAGAAAGGAGTCGGCAAGAAGAGAGAAGACAGAAGACAGAAGAAGAGTTACCAGCTCCCCTCACCAACGAAGAAGGGAGCGATCAGGGTCGGGGTCTACTGTGGGATAGCCCAGGCCCCATGGTGGCCCAGTCCAATTCTGCTCATGCCACTTTCCACTACCCTCCCCTCTCATAACGCTCATGGTGATGTCTCACCACTCCCCTTCTATCATCCCTGGCTCTCTCCTTTAGGTTGTAGCCCACCCCTGTTACTGTCATCCTTGGTTCTCTTTTTTGTTTCTTGTATATCCCTTTTTTCTGTTGTATTTATGTCTATTGTAACTGACATATTTAACTGCCATGTGAGAAGTGTTTATCTATGTATACTGTTTACTTTGGAAAATCTAATAAAAATCTTTTGAGTTAAAAAAAAATATATATCTTGTATGGGGTCTCTCACCATTTGTCTTCTGGATATAGCCCACCTTCAGCTATCTACTTGTCTAACGGTCTACTGATGCCATTGCTGTCTGTCTAATGACCTCTGACTCTTATTGCTTCTTTACTTTCCATTATGCATGCTATCTAATGTTAAAATTATAGTGTCCGTGGTCTTTCTCCCATTATTTTTCTTCTGGGTGCAACCCACCTTCGGCTATCGACTTGTCTACAATAACCACACTATCAGCCAGTGCTATACCACTATGTTTCATAGGGATTGTAGCATGTTCTGCCACAAAACTTGGTTGTTCAGAAATTCTTAAAACATTAGACGTCAGTGCAAGGGATGCTGTCCGTGGCCTGTAAAATATCTGGGCATTTTCGGCGTTCAGCGACCGCACATAGATCATTGCAGCAGCTATAGAAAAAATTGACCTGCCATACCACCAACTGAAGAAAGAGGGTATGTGGAGGATGGCTATACATTCTTTTGGTCGTTATTCAGAAAGTAGACAACATTAGAGTGTCGACACTAAAGATCAACAATTCACATGGTCAACAGTATTAGTATTTCGACAATTCAAATCTCGACAATATCATTAGGTCGACAGTTAGGTCAACAGTTCACATGGTGGACAGTATTATTATTATTATTAGCAATTTTTATTTAGAGGGCAACACCAGGTGTCCGTAGCGCCGTACAGGGACAAACGAATTACAATACGAGGTGAGACAGCACGGTACAGTAAACAGTAAGCACAGTAACTCAGTGAGCTCAAAGCACAGCTAGAGAGGGCGGGGGAGGGGAGAGGGAAGATCCACATACGACGGAGCTCAAGAGGGAGGGCGCGGATGACAGGGTGACCCCCAGACGAGAGAGGAGGAAGCGAGAGGGGACGGACGGTGGAGGGTCCTCGAGGAGGAGGGAATTTAAGTCGACAATTCAAATGTAGACAGTATTATATGGTTGGTGTTAAGGTTAGTGTTAGGAATAGAGTTAGGGATATTATTGTCAATCTAAGAATACTGTCTACATTTGAATCGTCGACCTAATAATACTGTCAATGTCATTATTGCTGACTTTCCAACCATGTCTATATTATGGTGTCGACCATATAAATGTCGATCATATAACTGTCGAACATATGTAACACACCCAGCAAGATGTAGTAACCAGGTGGAATTCCACACTATATATGCTTCAGCGATTTTCTCAAACCATTTCAGTTGTGGGGTGGCAGTTGTAAAGAGATCTTTAGAAAATAGACTGTAAATGAATGCTAATGCTATAAACAGGAACAAAAACAGCTAAAAAAAAATCACATGATTTTACCTATTTTTCCCAACGTTTAATTAAATCCAGATCCAAAATCAAACCCAAACTAAAACACATGAGGATTTTAAGGCCAAAACCAAAACACGAAGATGGTTTTAGAACCACAAACAAAAAGACGGGGGTCTGCACACATCTATAGTAAATATACAGATAAACCCGTATCACTGTAAGATGACCTCAGTGGTGACTCAAGATTGTTGGAGATATTAAAGATACCCAAGAGCTTAGTTACGAAAATGAGGAAGTCTCGTCTGGTGTGCTTGGGTGCACTCGTTTGACATGGTCAGAGCACATATGAGTTACTATCTTCAACCTGTAAAGCAGCAATTTTGGAATGCCTAGAGAGTCATCCTGGCTGATGATGATGCCCAATTAATACACTATGCGGCTGATTTAGGGGTGGACACTTTTGTATTTTTAACATACGTAGGTGCATATGTTCAGCCAGACACATCTCAAGATGTGAAATAAAAGAGAAAAACATTGTGAAAATAGTGCAAAAAATGTTGAAAACACTACCACAGAAGGAGGAGCCAGAAAATTAGCTAGGGTATGTGTTCATCTATTATCATGGTTCAAAAGATCGTCAACCCCTAATATGAATATGAAAGGGGGATATTGACGGACCAAAAGACTTTCAAAAATTATATAGATATGAGACCAGTTAATCCCTCAGTGGATATGATAAATAACTGGTCATGGAACAAATATCCTGCTAAATAAATTATGGTTAGATATACTAGTGCAATATGTATATGCAAGTAATGTTACTTGCTATAAATATCTCCCTCAAACATCAGTATAGCAGTTATCCAATATAGCCTTGACAAATGGACTATTGCTACCATTAAATATTAATAATTGTATCTTTAATTCACCAGAGCGCTAATGATAACAAATGGTTGTTTACATATTTGTAATATATCATTAGTTCACTAGAGCGCTAATGATGACAAATGGTTGCTTGCAAACAGCAAATATCAAAAAGTGACCTGTTTATAAAAATTGTGAGGTATAAAGAATATTGGGCCCTTTAATAATTTGCCCCATATTTATACTATCACTTTATTATTGTATATTTATTGTTGGTTCATGAGAATACTGATAGTAGTGGGTAATCACTTGTAAACTAATAGTGTAGCAACTGCCCATTAGGACTTATATATATATATAGAGACTCAAAATTATGCCTAGAGAGTCATCCTGGCTGATGATGATGCCCAATTAATACACTATGTGGCTGATTTACGGGTGGACACTTTTGTATTTTTAACATACGTAGGTGCATATGTTCAGCCAGACACATCTCAAGATGTAAATGCAAGAGTCACATTCACCATATTAAGTATAAATAATACACACATCGGCTGTATTTCTTTTTAAAAATCAAATGGGAGTGTTCTTTCCTCTTGCAATCCAAACAGAAATATCAAGTAATGGGTAGTCTGTAATAGATGTGTGCGACTTCATATAACATAGTAACCACACTTATGAACTACTATCAGGGGGAGGGGTCAAGATCTAACTATTGTTGCTGAAAGTCATCATCTTTATTGGTTATGTTTGCACCAATCCTCCACCACTCGCAAGAGATGTCTACCGACAGTGGTAACCATGTCTGCTTCCAGGTCTGAGTTGCATTCACGTGAACGTGGCCTTACTGTACTCGACTTGCGTTTGCCCATCTGTGTCCTCCTCTCTAGGTGTAAGGAGACGTGAGTGAGTGATACACCAAAAAAAAACTATATAAGGACGTATACGTACGCCTTTTTGGTGTGCATGCGCAGAACGACAGTACGTACCTTATAAAAACGTATGTAAAACTCTTTATATAAACAAATAAGAATGTCCCAATTGCGCTCACAGTGAATGAATATCGTCTGATGCAACATAAATATATATACTGAATGTTAAATGCTCTGACAACAGAGATGAATAACAGAATGTTAAAAACAATGGAGTGACTCAAGCTCATGAATACATTATATATTCATTTATGTGACACTTGCATTGTGCAATATTCATTTGCATGCTTTTTGTATAGAACATTTACAGGTCAGTAAATACTATATCCTACCTGAGCTTGAGTCACTCCATTGTTTTAAACATTCTGTTATTCATCTCTGTTGTCAAAGCATTTAACATTCAGTATATATATTTTTGTTGCATCAGACGATATTCATTCACTGTGAGCGCAATTGGGACATTTTTATTTGTTGATTTGTTTGTTCAAGGACGGATACCTTGGTCCCACTGCTGCTGCACTTTATCGCCCAGCCTGTTATTGAGCGCAGTGTGTATCCTTTGGTTAAAACTCTTTATATGCTGAAGATTGTGGAACGCGTGAAACAAACTTTTCCACTTTTAGGTGGTCCAACTGAAATGACTAATTCAGGGGATCCCAAACTTTTTCAGTTCAAGGCACCCTTAGGTTCTCCATAATTTTTTGAAGGCACCCCTAAGCCAAAATATTTACCAATTAGTCCCCCCGCCTTGCTTACCACTGGTCCTGGCCGAGGCACCCCAGGGAGCCTAGGCACACAGTTTGGGAACCACTGGACTAATTCATGGAAGACTCATTTCCTAAAATGTTGGGGGACTCTGCCATGGTTCATAGGACCTGCCCATTGTTCTAATATGTGATACCACATTGGTATAACAGTATAACTATAAGCATTGTAGCCCACACGAGTTGTGATTGCAATTGGGCGCAACAGTAAACAAAATATGCCCTGTTATAGGGTCCACCAGTTTCTAGTAACACCTCTGGCAGAGTAAACTGCAGATAGTCTGCATCACCGTAGCCTACGCTGTGCGCAGTGACAGTGAGATATTCTGCACTGAGAACAGCCTCTTGCTCATTAATAACTGTTTGTACTTTTAGTGTGATGTCCCAAGGCCTCCAAATATTGATCGTAGCACATAGGCGTCACTAATTAGACACAGATAAGGGTGACTGGCAGTTTTCCTAAGGGGCCTCACTGAAACCCTTCCAAGCTACAGTACATTTACATTGCCCTCTTGTTTTGGTTACAGGTGACGTCCTGTCTCAGGAGCTAAACATTTACCGAGTGAACACTTATGTTTGCCCTTGTAAGCTTGGGCATAGCTCAAAAGCTACAAATAGATCTAACAAAAAAAATGAGGAAAGATTCCCAAAGCACAGACTGCCCACAATGGGCCTGATTCATCTACAAACTCAACCTGGAAGCACATTTGCGAAACCAGCACAGAACCTAAGCACATGCACCCGTTTTCAAATCTAATTGGCTATCAAGATACGTTTCCATTTAAATCTGGGTATTACTAAGCTCTGCCTAAACAGTACTCGTCGTATGTTAACAGAAAGAATTGATTGCAGGATAGGCACATGCATATGTGCTTTTATTGAAGAGTACACCTTCTCGGTCTACAGACATCAGTGATTCTCTGGGATGATTAAACATTGCCACGATAGTAATAGTAAAACCTATAGCTGATGAAGCATTCATTTCTATGACGGAACTTCCGTTTCTTTGTCCAGTGCATTCCAGTACACAGCTGCCTACTACTTTGCGTCTCTCGCCACCATATCCTAATAATATTGGTTGTAAATTGTGTTCCCCTGGGCAAGTGCGCAGGGGGACACAATTTACATGTACACTGGTGTCAAACTTCACATTTAATAATATTTACTTTTTCCCCCGTACTATTTCCCATCCCTTTTATATGAGAACTCCTTATTTTACTCTGTATCTGCATGAGCATTGCTTTGGTTTTGCCAGTACTTCTCTTCTGAAGAACTCTGTTGGTCTCGGTGCTGGAGAACAATCATTGGAATGCTCATATCCACAGTTTCTGTGGTGTCTGTTTTGTGCCTGCCCCTCTATATTATTTTCAGGTTTTCAGTTTCAAAGCAATAGGACACCTCCCTTGACTCAACTGTGGAACCTCTTGCCCAGGATCAATTTAGTTCCTTGGTCATCTCGCATAGCAGATCTGACAATGAGCAGGGCCAAGAGGTGGTGGTGCGGTTGCTTAACATTGCGTGTATAGCCCCTTGTCAAGTACCCTCCCTGCTGATACGACCCTTACTGGCTTCTGACCCGGCTTCACCTGATTACCCCTTTGGACTCCGCTTCTGGCTGCACAAGCTCTCAGCATACGACCTTGCAGCTAAATCCAAACCTCCTTGCCGGTGTGCCTAGTGTAGACCGGGTGATCGTTAGAATCCGCGCCTCCAAGTTCAGTAGTGTCAATCGCAGCAAGTAGGTACCATCCAGTAACTTGTCCGTGACACCTTTGCAAATGCTGGTGCTCAACACATTGCCTAAGGGTGTGTGTAAATAGATGGACCCCCTCCTAGGTTGTGTGCATGGCTTCATCAACAGCTTGCACTGTGCGAGGAGCCTACTAGGATGGGGATGTAGTAGGACAGACAGGGCCAAATCCCTCTCCGCACCACCATGATTGCCACTGCCAAATCCCAAGGGAGGCTCGGGTGCTGTATACTCCATCTTCTTCTCGCACCTAATGATCCACAAGCACAGAGAGCTTACACCACCCATGGAGCAGAGAAGATATATTTAACCATCATAGATTAACTTGTAATGTGAGCTGTGTTCTGATGTGGTAATATTGAGAATACTGCATATGGTTGTAGCAGATTCAATTACAATCTCTTTAAGTAACCTAAATGTAATGGGAATTAAGATTATTATGTTGCACCACACTAATTCTTTTCTGCCTTTCTACTAATTTGCCATCTAATGTAGCTGTTACCAGAGCCTCTCATATTACTGAAAGGGAAGGAAAGTGGAGAACATATCAAAGATTGGTTAGTATAGATAGATAGATAGATTGATAGACAGATTGGCTTTTTGTTAATAGATGCTTTCCCTTCCAGAGATGACGTAAATGTTGTGAAATCCATCTTCCGCCCCTATAAATAGCTCCATTCACAGCTTCATAAATCAACGTCACTGTCACCAGCTCCCATCCTCTTCATTGTTTCCCAGTCTGGAGCTCAGCCCAGGATTGATGTGATTGCAAAACCACTTTTGCGGTGGTAGAGAATCTCTTGAGAATGTGAAGCTGTATAAGGTTGTCAGGCCAACACAGAAACGGAAAACCACACATGTCCATCGCCAAGAGTCTGACTGGCTGAACAGCTCTTCTAGGATCTTCTAGTGATTGTTCCTCCATTAGCTAGCATGATTGGCTGAGAAGACATTTGTATTAAAACACATGCATGTACCTAATAAAGTGGCCACTGAGTTTATAATAGCTGTTATTTTACACTCCACACTCACATCTGCCTAATCTTTTAATCTTTCAACACTGCCCTCCTCCAAACACACACATATACACACACACACACACACACATTTGTTTTTAAATTAATATAAGGCAAGGTGCAGAAAGTAGTTGTTAAAACTGCAACCATAATCTGATAGGCTGCTATGGGCAATAGCACATTTATGTATATTGCATCATGTTATTGTCAGCAGCCACATATGCGACTCTCTGTCCCCTGTTGGTGGCGTCTCGGCAGTATCCATGGTGACCAGGGCGTCACTTCCGGCTCCCTCGTCCCAGTTGCGTAGGCAACAAACGTGACGCTTCAGGCTCCGTGCCGCCGCGCCTGGCCAGCTTTCAAACAGCCGGGCGGGCGCTTGCTCGCAGGGCTGTTTAGGCTCAGCCAATTATGGCGCTGGTGAAGAGGTGCACTTAGGTTTGCAAGTAATCTCTTCAGAAAACTCCTTGTTAGTCCCTGCACGCCTAATCTTCAGAGATCATTCAACAGTTATGTCAGCCTTCCTCGAAAGTGGTGCAGCAGGTAACTTTCTGGATATCCACTTGGCTCAGACGCTTGGTATTCCCGATTTCAAATTGGGTTTGAGCATTACCGCCTGCGGCTTGGATGGTAACCCCTTCGTAGGGGGTAGAATACTCGCTAAGACTCCATTGGTTTATCTGTAGGAGGAGCTCTCATTATTCCTGATCACCTGTCCCTTCGCTTCATTGAATCTGGGGTATCCTTGGCTGCAGACTCATAATCCCCTTATTAATTGGAAAAAGGGGGAAATCATCCGTTGGAGTCCAGAGTGCTCTTCCACATGCTTGACCCTATCTCTTAGAGTTCTACAGTCTAATCCGGAATTGTTACCTGCACCATACCAGGACTTCGGTGATGTGTTCTGTAAAAAGAAGGCTAAATCTCTCCAACCTCATCGGGACTATGACTGTGCTATTGATCTCATACCTAGTTCTAAATTGCCCAAAGGGCGTCTGTATTCCTTATCTATCCCAGAGACCCAAGCTATGGAAGAGTACGTGTAGGAGAACCTGAAAAAAGGATTTATCCGCCCTTCCAAATCTCCAGTAGGAGCTGGATGTTTCTTTGTGGCAAAAAAAGATGACAATCTGAGACCCTGCATAGATTACCGCGGCCTGAATAAAATCATGTTCAAAAACATATACCCCTTGCCGTTAATTTCCATTTTATTTGACCAGCTCAAATCTGTCAACATTTTCTCAAAAGATTGACCTGCGAGGTACTTATAACCTTATACGAAGGGGAGGGAGACGAGTGGAAAACGGCCTTCAATACTCACTCCAGACATTATGAGTATCTGGTAATGCCGTTTGGGTTGTGCAACGCCCCGGCAGTCTTCCAAGACCTCATCAATGACCCTTTACGTGACTTCCTGGGAAAAACAGTGGTGGTTTATGTGGATGACATTTTCATTTTCTCTCAATCCTTGACTCAGCACCACCAACAAGTTCGGGAGGTTCTGGAGAAATTACGCCAACAGCATCTCTATGCAAAATTGGAAAAATGAGAGTTCGAGGTTTCCAGGGTGACTTTTCTAGGATATATTATCTCATCATCCGTTTTTTCCATGGACCCCAGTAAAGTTAAAGCGATCCTGGACTGGGTCCTCCATACTAACTTGAAAGCAATTCAAAGATTCCTTGGCTTTGCCAACTACTACCGGAGGTTTATACGCTTGTATCTTCCCTGATGGCACCTATACCTGGTCTCATCCGGAAGGGTGCTTACACAGCTAATTGGTCTCCAGAGGCATTGGCAAGCTTTTCTGCCCTTAAAGCTGCCTTCGCGTCTGCACCTGCTCTTAGGCACTCAGAACTACCGTTTATTGTGGAAGTGGATGCCTTGGATGTATGAGGAGGCGCCATTCTTTCTCAAAGAGATCCACAGAGTAAGAAATTGCATCCCTGCGCATATCTGTCCAGGAAATTCTCGTCCGCTGAGATTAACTATGACGTTGGAAATCGAGAATTGTTGGCCATCAAGCGGGCCCTTGAAGAGTGGCGGCATTGGTTAGAAGGAGCAACCCATGTCACCACGATCATCACTAACCAGAAAAACCTCCAGTATATCCAGACTGCCAAAACCCTAAACCCCCGACAGGCCCGCTGGGTTTTGTTTTTCACCCGGTTTAACTTCGTCATCACATTTCGTCCAGGTTCAAAGAACACCAAAGCTTACTCTTTGTCTCCGAGTTTCATGGCATGCCATCCTCAGCCTCCTGACCCACAACCTCTAATTCCCTCGTCCTCCATTCATATCGGTCTAACTCAAGATCTTGGGGCCACACTCCGCCAGTTCCAAAAGATTACTCCAGCTCAGACTCCTACAAATAAATTGTTTGTTCTGGTTTATCTGAGGAAGTCAGTCCTCATTGAATGCCACAATAACCACTCAGCAGGTCATCCAGGAATCCACAGGACCATCAAAATATTTTCCCACTGGCTTTGGTGACCCACCTTGTCTTCGGATGTGGAGAAGTACGTCTGCACCTGCCCAGAATGTGCTGGACACAAATCCTCTAGGAACCGTCCTCCTGATCAACTACTTCCCTTGCCTACTCTGAGCAGGCCTTGGACACATCTTTCAGTGGACTTTATTGTCGATCTCTCATGGTCCTCGGGTCATAACACCATCTGGGTGGTCAAGCTACCGGATGCCACTAGCTTGGCCACTTTATTCATTGCATATATTTTCCGTCTCCACGGCCTTCCGGAAGACATTGTCTCCAACCGAGGGTCCCAGTTTATAGCACAGTTCTGGAGATCTTTTTGCAACTCTCTCGGGATCAAAATCAGTTTGTCTTCAGCTCACCACCCACAATCGAGTGGTCAGACGGAAAGAACCAATCAATCCCTGGAACAGTTCCTGCGCAAATAAGTGTCCAAGTTTCATGACAACTGTAAACTCTTACCTTGGGCGGAGTTTTCATATAACAATTCTTGCCATTCTGCAACACATACATCCCCGTTCTTCTGTAACCGCGGGTTCCGCCCGAAAGCGAACTATTTTTCCTCCGTTGTTTCCGCTGGTGATTCCGGGACTCCTGCCTTTACATCTCGGCTAAAGTCCATCTGGAAAAAGGTGCACTCCCCACTATGTCAAGCTTCTTGTAAGTCTATATGCTTCGCTGATTGTCATCATGGTCCGTGTTTATTGAAAGTGGGGGATCGAGTATGGTTGTCTACAAGAAAAATCAAATTGAGGCAACCCTGCAGGAAATTAGGACCCCAATTCATTGGACTCTTTACGATTGAGAAAAAGATTAACCCAGTGGCATTCAGACTTAAGCTACCACCTTCTTTAAAAATTCCCTGCACCTTCCATTGCTCTCTTCTAAAAAAAAAAAGCTGTTTCTCCTAGCAAGCTCAATCAGCCTCTTTTAAATAGGCGTCGGCCTCTGCTGGTAAATGGAGATCATGAGTTCATCGTGGAAAAATTCTGGACTCAAGAAAAGTTCAAAGGTCAGGTCTAGTTCCTAGTGCACTGCAAGGGTTATGGCCCAGAAGAGCGATGTTGGGTACAACAGATGCATCTCCATGCTGAAAGACTCATTAAGGCATTTTTAAAAAAATATCCCATGAAGCCTTGATGTTGGGGTTCCTTGACCCCTCCTCAAGGGGGGGTACTGTCAGCAGCCGTCGGGGCTGCAGGCACTGCCGCGACTCTCTGTCCCCAGTTTGTGGCATCACTTCCGCCTCCCTCATCCCGGTTTCCTAGGCAACAACCGGGTGGCTTCAAGCTCCCTGCGCAGAGCTGTTTAGGCTCAGTCAATTATGGCTGATTAGATTTATGAGCAGCTGAGCACTCTGTTTTTTCCATTGGCCCGCAGTACCAGTAATTAATTAAGCAAGCTCTGGGAGCACTTGCAGGGCTTTGCCCCGATTGGCTCTTGGTACTATTTAATGCAGTGAGGACTGAGCCTCACGGCCGGTTATTGCGTTTTGTTTCAATATTGCTGCCTGCTTATGTGCTGTGTTGGTGTTTAACCTTAGACTGCTTTCCCGTGAATGACCTCTGTCTGTTCCTGGACTCAGAACCTTTGCCTGTGACCCTGATCTTCTGCCTGTACCCGAACTCTGAACCTTTGTCTGTGGCCCTGACCCACCTTGTACCTGACGTCTCCACCTGTGCTCTGTCCAGTCCGCAGATCTCTGGCCTGTCCCTACTCCGTGTATTACCTCCTGTACCTGTGCGCTGCCGTGTGAGCATAAACTTGTACTACACTGAGTGTAAGTTGTGGGGGCATCCGAGTATCTGTGAGCATAACCATTCTCTACGGGAAAGGCGGCTGCTATAGGTGAAGACCTCTTCTGCTAAAGTTCTACAAGTTTATGCCGCACTGGTTGCCATAAGTTATTAAAAATATTATTTGATGATCGCAATCCAAGAATGATCTACTTAATACCAAATTCTTTTTTTTGGAGTTAAATGCAAAGATAAATGTGTTCACTCTCACTAATAAGATCACTTACATCATTTGCACTACAGACACTTTTTAAAAATCTGGGCTTACCCAGAAATCTTTGCGTGCTTTGGCATAGTGGAACACAGAATACATTTCACTGGTCCTGTACTGCACCCTTTCTCTGAATCTGCTTAAACTCTACAGAGAATCCACTATTGTTGAAACATACACCTAACTCTCATACCCTCTAAAATCCACAAAACCTTATTCCGATGTTCTGATACAACAACGGGGCGTGAGAAAAGGTGATCATGACTCAGAAGGAAAAAATGTTTCAAAATAAGGTTTACTCCTGCTTAGCTGAATTCAATAAGATGCAGGAGATACCGCTCAGTCACTTTCTATTATTCACTCACTCTTTCACATAACAACTGAGGTTATTAAACTAGATCATAGGGAACGTACTGTACAGTACAGTGACACCAAGTATCTACACATCGATAATGATCACATTGTACTGAGGAATACAGTAGTCTATAATCTGCATGGTATTTCTAATGAAAAAAATGCTATCATCTGGTTTATAGAAGTCTATCTCTGAGTGATTCCAGTTTATTTCAGGTAAGATAAGACGTAGGTCTTACGAGAAGTAAATTAAGAAAGTGTTTATTAGAGGCATACCGTAGATAACATACTTGAAAAGAAGACAAGTATTAAACAGGAAAAGAAGAGCTGAATGACTTGTGCCCAATATCAAGAGGAGATAGCAAATAGAAACTCAAGAAATATTGGTCTCTGAGGAGAAACTTGGAAGAACGGTCAGCCCAGATGAGACAGAGTTTAGTAAAATTATAAAATATCCTAAAGAATTTGGGTAACAAAACACGAAGGAGAATATTCTAGAAAAGAGGACACATTGAATTTTACCTTTTCTTTGTCCTCTGTATTCTGTAACATTATACCATTATATAATACCAATATTATACCATTCTTTAAAGCAACTGCCATCTCTTCTTAATTTAATGAGCAAAAGTCATAAAGTATCCTAAGAGTTTACAGAATGACTAAAAAAGCTTCTATTTTCTTAAGAATACACAGGATAAAATCTGCTAAATAAGGTTAAAAAAAAAGGACAATTTTGTACCCAAAGACTTAGAAGATGGTATAAAGTTGCATAGCCGTTCCATCGAAGGCAATTTTAAGTACATTTTCATACTCCCCCACATATAGTGTACCTCCCAGAGATTACAATGAAATAAGCTGTATAAAAGTTTTCTTTTTGTCAGACGCCGTCCCTGCGCCTCCTCGTTAGGCAGGGACGGACGTCTGTCTCCTGAGCGCCCCGTTGCCAAGCAACGGGGACGCGTCTTCCGGCGGCGAGGTGCGCAGGCGCGCCCGTCACCATAGCAACGGGATGCGCTTCTGGATTTCCTGTCGGCGGTCAGAGCAGCTGACCGCAGATCCGCTGCCCACCAATGAGGACGACCACTTCCTATTTATACTTTGCTCTGACACCATTAGGGTGCCAGAGCAACTAGTTTATCTAGCCTCCAGCGTTCCTGTTACTCATATAGTATCCTGCTTGTTTGACTTCTGTTACTGACCCGGCTTCCTGACCTCGCCTTTGGATTCTCCTTTTGTCTTGTCCTGCTACTCTGGTTTGACCTCGGCCTGCTGACTATTCTCTGCCTCCTGATTTGGTACCCTCTCTGTCCGTTTGGATTTGACCCTGCCTGTACGACTACGGATTTCCCTGTTACCTCGCAAGTAGCTTCCTGGGAGGGCCGCGACCTGCACGTCGCTCGCCGCGACCTGCACGTCGCTCGCCGCGAAGCCCAGACTCCCTTGCGGGGGTCCCTGGTGAATACCGGCGGCGTGTTAGACTCCGCACCTCCTTGTGTAGTAGTGCCAATACTTGCAGGTACTGAAGTCAACTCTGTGACAATTTTCAGGCATAAAACAAAATGAGATGCACCTGAGTTTCAAACCGCTTTGAAATTCAATCAAATTCAATTGGGGCAGCACAGTGGCCTAGTGGTTAGCACTTCTGCCTCACAGCACTGGGGTCATGAGTTCAATTCCTGACCATGGCCTTATCTGTGTGGAGTTTGTATGTTCTCCATGGATTTCCTCCGGGTGCTCTGGTTTCCTCCCACACTCCAAAAACATATTAGTAGGTTCATTGGCTGCTATCAAAATTGACCCTGGTCTCTTTCTCTGTCTATGTTGGGAATTTAGACTGTAAGCTCCAATGGGGCAGGGACTAATGTGAATGAGGTCTCTGTGCAGCGCTGTAATAAGTGGCACTATATAAATAACTGATGATGATGATGATTCCACACAGTAGCCAAACGGCATTAAAAACTTACTAAATATATATACATTTTATCTTGAACTTGGGAAACACAGTGTGCACATGCTCAAAGTTGTTTGAATTTCTCAAATTTCGCTTGATTTTCAAAAACATTTTCTATCTATCTAAAATTTGGAAAATTCCAGCAAAGTTTTCTCATTTTAGAATAAATTCGAGAACCAATAAATTAGTTTGAGAACCTCAAAAAACTTGTTTCTCTGACTACAATAAGATGGAAGACACACAATTTGATTGATAACCTGGAACAGGCTTTATATTTTACACCCGTTGACCAATTTTCTCCATTTTGTCAAAAGTTGTTTCTGCGCAATTTTCTAGGAAGCAGATTATCTGATTCACATCTTTTATTTAGCTTTATTCTTTCACATGCGAGGACCCCCATTTTCGAGATAGAAAACAGGGATATGCACAGGATATTAAGAATTTCAGTGTACAAATACTAGTCCGTGTGACCTTTCGGATAGCAAGTTCAATAAATAATAAAAGTAAAGGAGTCTAATTCCACGAACCTTCAAGGCTTTGGCTTCTGCATTCTACAGAAACAAGAACACTTTGTAGTAATAAATACAATAATAATTATAATATATCTCCGATATATGAAGAAACAGAAAAAAAAAATAATATCCTAATTTAAACCTTTTTGTTTCAAGCATGTCTCAAAAAATGCTCTATATAGTTTGTGGCTAATTAAATGCAAGTATTTAATTGCACTTATAATAGGCTACGTTCCAGCTAACACATTCCGCATCATTATGTTTAACATGATTATACTAATCAAAGGAGGTTGCAATTGTAAGAATAATACAGAGCATTAAAAACTGTACATTATCTACAATAAATTAACCTGGAACTTTATTGAAGTAAGCCGAGGTATGTTATCTATCCTTCAAACACTTGAAAATATATTGATTTTTAAAACATGACTATGGAGGTTCATTGACAATCAATAGCTTTGTTTAATTCGGAGACCAGTATAACGTAATTTTTTAAGACAAAGCAAAGAAAATCTAAGGGCGAGATTCAACTGCCGGCGAGATAGCGGTCTGACATCACGATGCGCACATTGCTAGGAATTTCGGTAGGAATATCTGCTGGTTTTTGAAAAATTAGGAGAATTTCCAGCCACAACATCGACGTGAGACACCGCATACCGAATGTTCCCCTAAGAAGTGGTTTGTCGTGTTGACACAAATGTTTTTTGTTTTTTTTAGGGGGTGGGGGGTGATAAATCGACGCAACCGTGCAATATTTCCTTATCGGCCTGAAACTGTGCCAGGGAATCATATTACAAGATAGCTCCATATTAGCTTTCTATAGAACTTGCAGTTTCGTACATAATTAAGCAGATTTATGACATCTCTGGTAACTAATTCCCCCCATAAATCTATAAAGCAGGGCAGATTCCTTCAACTGCGACTGCATGTTGCTACAATAGATTTATTGAGTGAGAGTTTTTGTTAGCTGGTCTTGTTAATAATTGATTGAGAGCAAGGAGAGTTTCTTCAGGTTAGTGCATTTGGTGTACTGGGGAGCTCAGTTCATGACAATATGTCAGAGACTCAGGGAGTTTATCTTTTCACAATTACCTCCTGGCACGTCCATAGCTTTACTTATAAATTACATTTATGTCAATTATTAGATGACCTTAGAGAAGTCATCTATTTTCACAACTATTTTATAGGTGATCTCTTCCCATAATGTATATGCAATGTCATAACTTCCAGCTGTCTGGATATGAACGGAATGTCCTGCGTAAAAGGACTTTTGTACCGATTCAGGGACAGTTGTTTAGACTTGGTGATTCTCCTAGTAAAACACACGTACGAGTGGCAAGTGCAAGCTGCATTGAAGGGGTGTTTTGATGAGAGACGAAGGGGACTGGGGGCTTACAAAGCTCATGACATGACCCCTTCTCTTGTGTGGCAGCATGTGCTCTCTCCAGTATATATCTATATATATATATATATATATATATATATATATATATATATATATCTATCTATCTATCTACACACACCTTTATTAGGTGCACTTGCAGAATTGCTCTTTAAATCAAATGTCTAGTCATCCAAAGTGGTAACAGCAACTTACTGCATAAAAGCCTGCAGGCATGGTCAAGGGGTTCAGTTGTTGCTAAGACCAAACATCAGACTGTGGCAAAAATGTGATGCAAGTGACTACGACCACGAGATACAATATTTCCTAAATATTACCAGCGGCCACATCACAAGACACACGATGCGGCCGCGTCAGCGCACAGGCAGCCGCATCACATGACACGCGATGCAGCATCATCATCATCATCATCATCATCAATGACGCTGCCGCATGGCATGGCATGTCATGTGATGCGGCCGCCTGTGCACCCCGCGGGCTGAACTTTGCCAGCTCGCGCCTGGAAGCACCGGACATTCAGCACATGCTAACAGACTGGTGTAGGATGGAGGGAAAGTGTCAGAGTAGGTTCGCTGCTTGGTTTCAACATTATACTCTGCTGTGCTTCCATGACATATGGAAGCACTGCAGAGTATTTCAGGGGATTACAAAACCTCCTATTATAATATAATAGCATTTAGAAAGCACCAAACAGCTGCGACTCTACAAACATTCATTGTGCTGAGCAGGTCCATACCCATTATGTTTCTATTAGTGCTGGAGCAGCGGTTTTTATTTTAGAGCAGTACCTGTTTCATTTCCGCGCATTTGCCACGATTCAAAGAATTACAAGTTATACAGTGAAAAACACTGGGCAAAGCTTATCACACATGGCAGCGGGTGCATGGCCTGAAGGAAGTACCTGATCCAGATAAGGGAAACACTGTGTGCCAACCTCTGAGCAGATTCCCACCCCAGATAAATACCAGACTTCAAAACTTGCAAAGATAGAGTTACCTGGACAATAGGGCAGTGTGAGTCTAATGTACGGATTATACATGAAAACCTGACTGAATGCCTAACACAACATGCTCAGTATTAACCACTGCTCAGTCATATACAACACTGCTCTGTATAGTAATAGAGAGTATACACTGATAATGGTCACACTGCTCTGTATAATAATACAGAGTATACACTGATAATGGTCACACTGCTCTGTATAATAATACAGAGTATACACTGATAATGGTCACACTGCTCTGTATAATAATACAGAGTATACACTGATAATGGTCACACTGCTCTGTATAATAATACAGAGTGTACACTGATAATGGTCACACTGCTCTGTATAACAATACTGAGTATACACTGATAATGATCACACTGCTCTGTATAATAATACTGAGTATACACTGATAATGGTCACACTGCTCTGTATAATAATACAGAGTATACACTGATAATGGTCACACTGATCTGTATAGTAATACTGATTATACACTGATAATGATTACACTGTATAATTATACTGAGTATACACTGATAATGGTCACACTGCTCTGTATAATAATACTGAGTATACACTGATAATGGTCACACTGCTCTGTATAATAATACAGAGTATACACTGATAATGATCACACTGCTCTGTATAATAATACTGAGTATACACTGATAATGGTCACACTGCTCTGTATAATAATTAGAGATGGGCGGGTCCGGTTCTCCGAGAACCGAACCCACCCGAACTTTGGGTATCCGAGTACCGAGCTGAGCAGCTCGGTACTCTCCCGCCCATTCCGAATCCAAATCGAGGCCGAACGTCATTGTGACGTTGTCGGATCTCGGGACTCGGTTCTCGCGATACTTCAACTTTATAAATACACGCCTCCACAGCAATCCATCGCCATTTGACAGAGGGAGAGAGCAGGGTGTAGTCATAGGCTAATTAGAGCAGGGACAGAGAATACAATATTGTTCTTGCAATTGCTCTAACCAAAATCGCTAGTGCAGAGAGGAGGATAGAGGTTTATTATTTTTTCTTCATATTTGGCACTCCCCAGCGCTTTTGGGGTGTCCCCCATAATTGTGCATTAATATTTCTGGCTGTCAAAAGTCATATCTGTCAGCAGTATCTACTAAATAATTTGTAGCACACCTCAGTGCTTTTGGGGTGTCCTCCCTAATTGTGCATTAATATTTCTGGCTGTCAAAAGTCATATCTGTCAGCAGTATCTACTAAATAATTTTTAGCACTCCTCAGTGTTTTTGGGGTGTCCTCCCTAATTGTGCATTAATATTTCTGGCTGTCAAAAGTCATATCTGTCAGCAGTATCTACTAAATAATTTTTAGCACTCCTCAGTGTTTTTGGGGTGTCCTCCCTAATTGTGCATTAATATTTCTGGCTGTCAAAAGTCATATCTGTCAGCAGTATCTACTAAATAATTTTTAGCACTCCTCAGTGTTTTTGGGGTGTCCTCCCTAATTGTGCATTAATATTTCTGGCTGTCAAAAGTCATATCTGTCAGCAGTATCTACTAAATAATTTTTAGCACTCCTCAGTGTTTTTGGGGTGTCCTCCCTAATTGTGCATTAATATTTCTGGCTGTCAAAAGTCATATCTGTCAGCAGTATCTACTAAATAATTTTTAGCACTCCTCAGTGTTTTTGGGGTGTCCTCCCTAATTGTGCATTAATATTTCTGGCTGTCAAAAGTCATATCTGTCAGCAGTATCTACTAAATAATTTTTAGCACTCCTCTGTTTTTGGGGTGTCCTCCCTAATTGTGCATTAATATTTCTGGCTGTCAAAAGTCATATCTGTCAGCAGTATCTACTAAATAATTTTTAGCACTCCTCAGTGTTTTTGGGGTGTCCTCCCTAATTGTGCATTAATATTTCTGGCTGTCAAAAGTCATATCTGTCAGCAGTATCTACTAAATAATTTTTAGCACTCCTCAGTGTTTTTGGGGTGTCCTCCCTAATTGTGCATTAAAATTTCTGGCTGTCAAAAGTCATATCTGTCAGCAGTATCTACTAAATAATTTTTAGCACTCCTCAGTGTTTTTGGGGTGTCCTCCCTAATTGTGCATTAATATTTCTGGCTGTCAAAAGTCATATCTGTCAGCAGTATCTACTAAATAATTTTTAGCACACCTCAGTGCTTTTGGGGTGTTCTCCCTAATTGTGCATTAATATTTCTGGCTGTCAAAAGTCATATCTGTCAGCAGTATCTACTAAATAATTTGTAGCACTCCTCAGTGCTTTTGGGGTGTCCTCCCTAATTGTGCATTAATATTTCTGGCTGTCAAAAGTCATATCTGTCAGCAGTATCTACTAAATAATTTTTAGCACTCCCCAGTGGTTTGCGCTCAGAATGGATTCAAAGCAGTCCACAGTATATAACGGCTGAATTTATTAGTATTTTATACAAGTGGAGGGGGGCCTAGAGAGACAGAAACCAAACTGGCTTTCTCCATGTCAATTAATATTGTACAGTCTATAATGGCTGAATTTTTTGCTTTTTTAAAAAAGTGGAGGGGGGCCTATAGAGACAGAAAGCAAACTGTCTTTTTCCATTTCTTTACATATTTAACTATAAGTGTAGGGTGTAATATACATCCAAAGACGATGGCTGCATTGCCAATATGCATAGATGGAGGGGAAGACAATCTGTTTTGTGTGTAGAATAAATGAAGGCCTACCAACGAAGAATTAAACAGTTTTTTTGGATGATTTATTACCTCAACAATTAGATTACTTATCTCTAAAACAGTTGGAGCACTAAATTGGGTTATTTTAGGCACAAAAACATGTATTTTCCAACAAAATATCAAAACAAAACCAAACAAAACCAAAACCAAAACCAAAACCAAAACCAAAACACGCAATGGCGGTTTTGCAAAACCAAAACCAAAACACGACGGTAATCCAGATCCAAAACCGAATCCAAAACCAAAACACGGGGGTCAGTGACCATCTCTAATAATAATACAGAGTATACACTGATAATGGTCACACTGCTCTGTATAGTAATACTGAGTATACACTGATAATGATTACACTGTATAATTATACTGAGTATACACTGATAATGAACACACTGCTCTGTATAATAATACTGAGTATACACTGATAATGGTCACACTGCTCTGTATAGTAATACTGAGTATACACTGATAATGATTACACTGTATAATTATACTGAGTATACACTGATAATGAACACACTGCATTGTACAATAATGAGTGTCTATACACTGAATGATTACATTAGTGTATAAATAGTGTATTATTGTACTATAACCTGAAAATTACAGAGAACAGACTGAAGACAAGTCAATAAACAACGGACAATATAAACTGCGCATTGGATTCTTGTTCAGCTTCTGTTTGTGAGATTTTTTTTTTTTTTCTTTGTAGTTATTTTCCAAAGAAATAAATCTGCTGTTTCACCCTCTCCTCACTGAGCTGCCAGTAACAGGCGGAGGGGCAGGGAATAGTCGAATAGGCTGACATTTTATGGTCTTTGATGTATCCCTGTGGTTTGGTCTGTATCCAGCCATAACATTAGAAGATCCTGTTGAGGTGGAGGAGTGTGTGCAAGCTGGGTGTCTGGTGACAGGCTGGAGGGAATACTTTTGGAAAGTAGCTCTCAGTATCAGGCAACGTAGACTGGAATCCATCATTCCCGTCGACAGCTTTCCTAGGAAAACCTTTAGCATTTCTATGGTACCTGCACCGGAACAGAGGTGATGCAATGCCTGTCAGATCACTCCCAATATGCGAGATTAGTAGTATGTGTATCAGATGCAGAAGGGCCTATTGCTGTTACATGGAGCCAATTCCTGCTAAATGCTTCTATTATAGCACCATTTGCTTCCTGCCGCTACCATCTAAAGCCAACCCAACAGCCTGTCAACGCCTCCTGACCATCCCTCCACATCCCAGTGCCCTGTAACCAGTCCTCTACACCCTAATGCCTCGTAGCTGACTCTCCAAATCCCCACCTGTCACTAGGGCAGGCCTGTCCAACCTGCGGCCTTCCAGATGTTGTGAAACTACAAGTCCCAGCATGCCCTTCCAGCTATCAACAGGTTGTCTACTGGCAAAGCATGCTGGGGCTTGTAGTTTCACAACACCTGGAGGACCGCAGGTTGGACAGGCCTGCACTAGGCTGTAATCATGCCCCCACCCCCACCTGTCACTAGGCTGTAATCGTGCCTCCACCCCCCAGCCTGTCACTGCCCCGTACCCATACATCCACATCCCAGCAGCCTGCCACTGCCCCGTACCCATACATCCACGTCCCAGCAGCCTGCCACCATGATGTAACCATCCCTCCACGTCCCAGCAGCCTGCCACTGCCCCGTACCCATACATCCACTTCCCAGCAGCCTGCCACCATGATGTAACCATCCCACCATCCCCCAGCAGCCTGCCACTGCCCCGTACCCATACATCCACGTCCCAGCAGCCTGCCACCATGATGTAACCATCCCTCCACCCCCCAGCAGCCTGCCACTGCCCCGTACCCATACATCCACGTCCCAGCAGCCTGCCACCATGATGTAACCATCCCTCCACCCCCCAGCAGCCTGCCACTGCCCCGTACCCATACATCCACGTCCCAGCAGCCTGCCACCATGATGTAACCATCCCTCCACCCCCCAGCAGCCTGCCACTGCCCCGTACCCATACATCCACGTCCCAGCAGCCTGCCACCATGATGTAACCATCCCACCATCCCGCCACTGCCCCGTACCCATACATCCACGTCCCAGCAGCCTGCCACCATGATGTAACCATCCCTCCACCCCCCAGCAGCCTGCCACTGCCCCGTACCCATACATCCACGTCCCAGCAGCCTGCCACCATGATGTAACCATCCCACCATCCCCCAGCAACCTGCCACTGCCCCGTACCCATACATCCACGTCCCAGCAGCCTGCCACCATGATGTAACCATCCCTCCACCCCCCAGCAGCCTGCCACTGCCCCGTACCCATACATCCACGTCCCAGCAGCCTGCCACCATGATGTAACCATCCCTCCACCCCCCAGCAGCCTGCCACTGCCCCGTACCCATACATCCACGTCCCAGCAGCCTGCCACCATGATGTAACCATCCCTCCACCCCCCAGCAGCCTGCCACTGCCCCGTACCCATACATCCACGTCCCAGCAGCCTGCCACCATGATGTAACCATCCCACCATCCCGCCACTGCCCCGTACCCATACATCCACGTCCCAGCAGCCTGCCACCATGATGTAACCATCCCTCCACCCCCCAGCAGCCTGCCACTGCCCCGTACCCATACATCCACGTCCCAGCAGCCTGCCACCATGATGTAACCATCCCACCATCCCCCAGCAACCTGCCACTGCCCCGTACCCATACATCCACGTCCCAGCAGCCTGCCACCATGATGTAACCATCCCTCCACCCCCCAGCAGCCTGCCACTGCCCCGTACCCATACATCCACGTCCCAGCAGCCTGCCACCATGATGTAACCATCCCTCCACCCCCCAGCAGCCTGCCACTGCCCCGTACCCATACATCCACGTCCCAGCAGCCTGCCACCATGATGTAACCATCCCTCCACCCCCCAGCAGCCTGCCACTGCCCCGTACCCATACATCCACGTCCCAGCAGCCTGCCACCATGATGTAACCATCCCTCCACCCCCCCAGCAGCCTGCCACTGCCCCGTACCCATACATCCACGTCCCAGCAGCCTGCCACCATGATGTAACCATCCCTCCACCCCCCCAGCAGCCTGCCACTGCCCCGTACCCATACATCCACGTCCCAGCAGCCTGCCACCATGACCCCCCAGCAGCCTGCCACTGCCCCGTACCCATACATCCACGTCTCAGCAGCCTGCCACCATGATGTAACCATCCCCCAGCAGCCTGCCACTGCCCCGTACCCATACATCCACGTCCCAGCTGCCTGCCACCATGATGTAACCATCCCACCATCTCCCAGCAGCCTGCCACTGCCCCGTACCCATACATCCACGTCCCAGCAGCCTGCCACCATGATGTAACCATCCCTCCACCCCCCAGCAGCCTGCCACTGCCCCGTACCCATACATCCACGTCCCAGCAGCCTGCCACCATGATGTAACCATCCCACCACTGCCCCGTACCCATACATCCACGTCCCAGCAGCCTGCCACCATGATGTAACCATCCCTCCACCCCCCCCCCCCCCCAGCAGCCTGCCACTGCCCCGTACCCATACATCCACGTCCCAGCAGCCTGCCACCATGATGTAACCATCCCTCCACCCCCCAGCAGCCTGCCACTGCCCCGTACCCATACATCCACGTCCCAGCAGCCTGCCACCATGATGTAACCATCCCTCCACCCCCCAGCAGCCTGCCACTGCCCCGTACCCATACATCCACGTCCAGCAGTCTGCCACCATGATGTAACCATCCCTCGAAACCACAGCCACATGCCCCCACGCCCAACAGAGAACCCCATTAAGTCCTCTGATATCCAAATATTTTACATATGAGAATCACCAGCTGGACACAACATGAACACTGTGCCCGTACATAACCAGGGCCACACACTAGCATAATGCTATTTACACTCTGCCGTGTCCATCTACCAGACGCAGGCCTGCCCAATCCCTGGCTCGCCATGAATGTGACACTACAACCACCAGCATGCTTTGCCAGTAGACAGCTGGCCGATAACTGGCAGGGAATGCTGGGACTTGTAGTTTCACAACACCTGGAGAGACACAGGTTGGCCGAGCCTGTAACTAGAGCCTTCACAGACTACATTTACAAACATTGAAAGAAGTATATGTAAAAAAAAAAAATAATGAAATAAAATCAAATTAGAGCTGTGTCTTTGTTTAAACATTTTATTTACATTAGCTGTAAAATTAAATTTTATATAAATATAAGCAATATACGAGGTCAGCAGCTGAAAGCCACTTATTCAACCAGTCAGCAGTTATGTCACAGTCCCTTTATAAAACAGAAGACGCATAGGAAAAATAAAACATTATCTATGATTAATATTCCTGCTACTGACAGATGGGCAGCTAAGTCCACAGAATATTTTACCCAACAGAGATGGTTGTAAAGTTTTTCCATTCACGAGGAAACTATTTTTCCTCAGGTGCTGTAACAAGGATCCATAACAGAGCCGCTTTTGCAGTCACACTTTCCTGGCAGCCATTTTGTGTGCTGAACCAAGATTTGTGGCGCACCTTTGGCCATAACTCAATTCTCCAGTGTGGAGAGAGCTGCATTCAAGGTGTTATGGATTCAGCCTGCAAAAATGGAAGCCGATATGTCCACTGGTCTTTAAATTGGTAACTTTTTAAGCATAACATTTTCTTTTATGGTCTTGTGTTCTATTCATTTCTCTACAGACAAAACAAAAAAAAACCTGAACTCAATTTGGTATTGTTTTGTTGTACTTTGGGGATATTTATTTTTATAACCAGCAGGGGTCACTGTTGCTAATGTAGATTCAGCCAGTGACTAAGTGTTCTGCACAGACATAACATACTAAAAAAGAAGAATATATCAGACAAAACACTTGCTCTAATGCATATGGCAAAGCTCAATTATCATATTATGCAAATATTTTAAAATGTGTAAAATTATATAATGGAAAAACCATCTATATCAAATATAGGTTGGAAACAGGGTCACAGCTTATATTAGAAACCTATATGTGCAATGATGCATGTGTGTACAAATCACTCAATTACAAAAGCTTAGATCTGATGAACTTGATGTACTGAGCATGTGCAGAAAACATATCGGAATTATGACCAATCAATCTGCCTACGCACGTTACTGGGCAGTCAAAATACTCAAACATGAACAGACTTCTGGGACGTCCATTCAAGGTTCCATCCTTAGGAAAACATGGTTAGTGTGAACGCTGGTTGGCCCCCACCAGCATCTTTTAGATCCGGTTGTTCAGCAATGTGGTGGAGAGACAGCATGGCACGGCTTTCACTAGACTCACTACGAAACATTTAGCTCAATATTTGCACATAAGTTAAATACTCTCTGTTTTTCATGTAGCACACAAATATCAACTTTTAAATTTCAGTGTATTTGTGTGCTACATGAAAAATAAAAAAAAACAGAGAGTATTTAACTTGTGTGCAAAATAATAAACTACTTTTCACCCCTTGAATTGTAACATGGTTTGGTCCAGAAAGCTTGGGCAAGAAATTGAGTAAGATTTCTTACTTAAGTTCCTTAATGAATCAGGCCCAGTGTAGGCAGCCATATTGTGGGATGAATCAACATACAGACGTCAATTCAATAGGAAGGAGCGACATCACTGAGGAATCTCAGCATTGCCAAAAGGATTCTATTGAACAGATAGGAATTACTAAATATCATCTCAGCCCCAAAATGACAGCCCCCATATCTGAGGAGAAATATTCACCAATAGTGTGACTGGGGAGAAATTTCAGAATTAAATAATACATTTGTGCATTTCTGAGTCATTTTGAACTTTATAGACTTTACACTCTGCAATTTGTTGAACAAAACAATCTTTCATGGAGACGAGTTCACAACCAAGGTTTATCAATTCGTCAGCCAAAATGATCTCACCGAGTAAACAGAAAGTGACTCCGCTAGGCTTTGTCATTGTCTTAACACAATATGACGGGTCCTTAACAACCTAGGATCAACAAATCTCAAAATATTTATCTGGGGTCTAGAGACTCGATAAACAGGCCGGACAAACACATTGCTTGCACCTTCGTATTCCAAAAATGAAGTTAGGAGACTTGAATTCGAGAGATGACTACATAGTGCCCCCTGCAGATTCCTTAGTATTACAATTCTGCAGCTAGTGCAATATAAAGGACAGAACGGTTATTTGGGAAAGGTGTCTGAGGAACACAGTAATAGTAAATATAGCATTGCTCGGAGTTCAGGCTTGGTTACATCTGTTACAGTCGGGTATCAGGAAGTGTCCATAAACCAACTCTGGACAACAAATTAACTTAAATACGACATTTATAGTAATAAAACAAAAAACAGGTTTGGATTTAGAGCCCCTGGGGCTTGTGTAAGTAGGAAGAGATGGTTATCAAGGTAAATTGTGCAAAGACTAAGGCCTTGGGTGCCAAAATTCTTTATTTGGACTTGGAGATGGCCAGACCGATGAGGCCAGCAAGACCTGCCACTCCCAGAGCCATCCCGCCGACGATCGCCATGCCGACCAATCCATCTGAAAGAGCAAGAAAGGTTCATTACTGGCTTCATGGTGCAGAATGGTCTTAAAAAGAGCAGCAGACACCTGGAGGAGGCCAACTCACAAGCTGAACCCACGTATGAGAAGGAATGTGCAATATCATTGAGATGCTTTGAGTGTCAGCAACGACACTTTCTAGTCACTCTTCATGTTCTCACCCTTCCATTCCCCAACGAACCTACCCAGTCAGTCCCTGGTGCTTACATGTCAATAATCACAGTCCTTCTTCCTCCCCCCCCCCCCCCCCCATATCTACACCCACACGGCCCTGCCCTTCCCAGCTGCCCGAGCCTCACACGGCCCTGCCCTTCCCTGCTGCCCGAGCCCCACACGGCCCTTCCCTTCCCAGCTGCCCGAGCCCCACACGGCCCTGCCCTTCCCTGCTGCCCGAGCCCCACACGGCCCTGCCCTTCCCTGCTGCCCGAGCCCCACACGGCCCTGCCCTTCCCAGCTGCCCGAGCCCCACACGGCCCTGCCCTTCCCAGCTGCCCGAGCCCCACACGGCCCTGCCCTTCCCAGCTGCCCGAGCCCCACACGGCCCTGCCCTTCCCAGCTGCCCGAGCCCCACACGGCCCTGCCCTTCCCAGCTGCCCGAGCCCCACACGGCCCTGCCCTTCCCAGCTGCCCGAGCCCCACACGGCCCTGCCCTTCCCAGCTGCCCGAGCCCCACACGGCCCTGCCCTTCCCAGCTGCCCGAGCCCCACACGGCCCTGCCCTTCCCAGCTGCCCGAGCCCCACACGGCCCTGCCCTTCCCAGCTGCCCGAGCCCCACACGGCCCTGCCCTTCCCAGCTGCCCGAGCCCCACACGGCCCTGCCCTTCCCAGCTGCCCGAGCCCCACACGGCCCTGCCCTTCCCAGCTGCCCGAGCCCCACACGGCCCTGCCCTTCCCAGCTGCCCGAGCCCCACACGGCCCTGCCCTTCCCAGCTGCCCGAGCCCCACACGGCCCTGCCCTTCCCAGCTGCCCGAGCCCCACACGGCCCTGCCCTTCCCAGCTGCCCGAGCCCCACACGGCCCTGCCCTTCCCAGCTGCCCGAGCCCCACACGGCCCTGCCCTTCCCAGCTGCCCGAGCCCCACACGGCCCTGCCCTTCCCAGCTGCCCGAGCCCCACACGGCCCTGCCCTTCCCAGCTGCCCGAGCCCCACACGGCCCTGCCCTTCCCAGCTGCCCGAGCCCCACACGGCCCTGCCCTTCCCAGCTGCCTGAGCCCCACACGGCCCTGCCCTTTCAGGCTGCCTGAGCCCCACACGGCCCTGCTTTACCCAGCTCCTCTACCTCCCACATCCCTGCCCTACTGTCTCTACATGTCCCTGGCCTTTCTTTCCCCGCCGACTACCGCACACTTTCCTATCCTTCCACTTACCTTTTTGCATCTTTTTCTCTATCACTGTCTCCAGATCCTGGGCTTGTGTGTTTTTTGGTTCTTTGTTGAGAAGCGTTCTGACATATTTTAGAGCCTTTTCGTATTCCTGAAGACACAAAAATCATTATGTCAGGAAATACAAGCAAACAGTCTGTAAATAACATAAGTAGTTACACTCCCCAATGCTGTCTCAACACAGAGCTGCTATGTTTCTAATGTATCCGTGCGTAATAAATTGCCAGAACAAGAGATTCAGACTATGAATTGCCCAAGGATCTTGGTAACGTCCTGATCACCATAGAGGCAGAAGGGTCACTCCATCCAAAAGAACCTTGTAGATTCTCTCGGTTCTCTCACCTTTAACCTGTAATGAGCCACCGACAGATAAAACAGGTAGTCTCGCTGCTCATCTTTACCTCCCTTTGGCAAAAGATCTATACAAAAAGAAAACAAAACAGATGTAGAAATCCCAGGCCAATAGCTGTTGTTACATCACAGAAATAGCCCCAACATGGATGGATTCCCACAACGTGCAGAGTCACGGCCACATCAGCTCAGCCGCTCACCTTCCAGAAGCACAGCTCCCTTTTGGATGTCGTCATTGTACTTGCTGCGGATCAAACACCAGGCGTATTCAAACTGGGTGCTCTTACTGAGTGAGCCAGCGTTGACTTCAGCCTTATACTTCTTCTCAAATCTCTGCAAACACACACACAATGGTCAGCCTGATAATAAGCATCGTATCAAGGAAGCAGACGGACTATCTGCCTGCACATTACCACCACCGAGCCTAACATACAAGCCGATATAAAAAATTTACTGGAAGTGTGTGGGGAGTTAGACGTTTCAGGGCTACTCTGGGAGCTGCCCCCTACCAGTGGGTAGTGCCCATGGCACAGATCTAGTGTCTGCCCTGGTTCCAGGAGGCCAAACACAATTACCAAAGCCCCCCTACCCCAATAAATAAACTATGAGCAGAGGACAGAAAAGGCACAGAAGAAGTTGGGGATGAAAAGGAATAATATATTCAATAAACTCCAGCTGGGGTGACTCAGAGGTCAGGAGCGCTGTATCTTCATGCCAGGTCTGTGTGCCAACGCCGCCACAAGCGTGACAGACATCTCTGACACGTTGTAATATGTCATTCAAAAAAACAGACACCATGACAGTTCAGGAGAGGATAAGAGTGTCAATGGACCACGTGGGATACTCTGCAAGTTCCTTCCATTCACACATGAAAGACTCATCTCTTTCTGCATTCTTCTTATGTTATTCCCAGGCACTCCAGTTTCCATTCCCACACTCTCCTCTAACGGCATTCCCCAGACACTCACACATACTCTTATTGAGGATTTTGCCTCAGGAGGATTCAATTTGCTAGCATAGAAGGTGTGTGATGCATGAGGCACCCGATTGGATGGTCGCTGTTCCTGGCCCAATCAGGTAACACATTCACAGAACACATTGTGCTACCACCTCAGTTCTCAGCTCCATCAGAGCATTACAGCCACTTAGCAGAAAAACATGCTATGGTATTATAGTACGGAGACATACTATACAATACTAAGAGTAAGAGCCTCCTACAAGGCAAAAACAACCGAGAGCTTGGAGTCCGACTTGTTAATATATACAAAGCTGTGACTACATGTGATAAATCCTTTAAACTAAGGCTTAACAAATCCCCAGACAGCCAGAAGGTAGCCATGCCTACAGCCCCAGCATCCTTCCAGTGCCACTAGGGTTAAGTGGTGAAAGGATTCCCACATGTAACACAACTGCCGATACATGTATGATCCGGGCCGCACAATCTTCTGACAAGTGTCTGAGAATAAAGAGTTGGCAGCAAGACGCTTCTCTGTATACATAGGGTGAGAGCACTTAGCAACGTATACAAAGGGAAGACAACTTGCTGAAACCGCAGATAAATGGAAGTGTGTGTGTGTGTGTGTGTGTGTGTGTGGCCAAAACTGAGCAGGCACACAGCGCCCTCTACAGGACATTCATGTAACAGAGTGCCACTGACCAGCAAGAGAAAAACTGAAATCTGAAAGACAATTGCACAGATAACAGCGCACCATAATCAGTGCCCTATTACACATATAGTGATCAAATCAGAATTAAACGTAAAAGGGTGACATTTGCAGCTAAATCTAGTGTATAGTTTCCTCCACGTCTACTGTGCTCAATTTACATGTGAACTCCCTTCTCCAAGACGAAACGAGAACAACTAGAACGTTCAACTCAAATAACGGGCGTAAGTTGTGCGCATGCGCAAGGTGACGCGTTTTATGCAAATCAGTTATATTTAGCCCGGTCCAACTCGGAATCAGGCTCATAGTAATTATGCATGCAGAGTGCAAGCTTAACAACACTTCATTGTGTGGAAATCAACATGTAGAAGCAATAAAGTATGTCTACCAATTGATTAAACCACAGAGAAACCTGTATATATTTATATAAAAATAGCGCTTGTAGGATGATTAGGCATCAGTAAGGGCGACCTCTAACACATACTGGGTTACAGAAAAACAGGCTACTATCTGACCTGGAACATTAACACCTTTATAATTGCTACCATGAAAACAAGTATTGTACTACAAGTTTTATGTGCAGAAGCAGAGGGCTGGAGTTCTGGCGCCATCTACTGGGACTTCAGAGGAAGCTCAGTCACTTGCAATGTACAAAGCTTATACATTTCAGACTAGGAAAAGGGGTCACATCCCAGAAAAGGGCAAACAGGTTCCCCTCATCCAACACTCCTTACGCTTGGTGCCAAATTTACAGGGACAGTGCTTGGTTTTAAAGCCATGTCCCTGAGACAGTTCCTATTTTTCAATAACGACCAACTGCACAATACAAATCCTAGTGTTCAATGCAAAGCTTACATTCCACCCTTATTCTATGGCCATTAGAAGATTAAATTAAATTACTTATTGAATAGGAGCATTCTAAAAACGCAACAGTGCACAGTTATCCCATCCAGTAAACATGGCAAGAGGGGGATTGTAGTGCTCCAAGAGCCACTGAAACAGCAACGCTACGTGTGTGCTGGCACCGGCTCACCATTAATATTATATTGTTTGTAAACAATCTATGTGACAACTCTCTTCTTTAGAGTGTAAGCTCACCTGGGCAGTCACCTCTCTACCTCTTGTAGCAGCGGGTTTACCATTTGTACCGCAGCTTTCCCACAGTGTAAAGCTCGGTGTAATATGGTGGCACTATATAAATGCCAAGCAACACGAGGGACAGGATATGGCTATAATAACTCGCAATTATGGAAACTGCAGGCGCTGGTGGGGAAAATCACGATAAATCAAGCCAGAACTTTTTCCACCTTTAATGTGAATTGCAAACAGCTGAGAAAAAGAAATACACAATGCTTAGAAAACATAAGTTAAAATAAAACGATACCCTGGTCACATAAGTGTGCATTGCCCTAAACCAATACTGTGTGTGTGTGTTTACACACACACCAGCTACAGCTTAAACACTGACATGTGAAGTGAATAACACCGATTATCTCGTTTCTATATCACCTGTCAAGGAGTGAGAAATATTACGCAGCAAGTGAACAGTTCTTGAAGTTGATGTGTTGTAAGCAGGAAAAATTGCCAAGCGTAAGGATCTGAGCGACTTTCACAATGGCCAAATTGCGAAGGCTAGACAACTGGGTCAAAGGATCTCCAAAACGGCAGGCCTTGTGGGGTGTTCCCGGTAAGCAGTGATTAGCACCTACCAAAACTGGTCCAAGGAAGGACAATTGGCGACCCGGTGACAGGGTGAAGGGCACCCAAGGTTCATTGATGTGCTTGGGGAGTGAAGTCTACCAGTCTGGTCCAATCCAACAGAAGAGCTACGGTAGCACAAAATGTTCAAAAAGTTAATGCTGGCTATGATAGAAAGGTGTCAGAACACAGTGCATTTCAGATTGCTGCGTATGGGGCTGCATAGCCGCAGACCGGTCAGAGTGCCCATGCTCCACCGCGGAAAGCACCTACAACGGGCACGTGAGCGCCAGAACTGGACCATGGAGCAATGGAAGAAGGTGGCCTTGTCTGATGGACCACGTTTTCCTTGACATCATGCAGACGCTGGGGGTGTGTGCGTCGTTTACCTGGGGAAGAGATGGCACCAGGATGCACTATGGGAAGAAGACAAGCTGGCGTAGGCAGTGCGATGCTCTTGGAAATATTCTGCTGGGAAACCTTGGGTCCTGGCATTCCTATGGATGTTACTTTGACACGTACCACCTACCTAAACATTGGTGTAGCCCAAGTACACCCTTCATGGTAGCAGTATTCCCTGATGGCAGCGGCCTCTTTCAGCAATATAAGGCACCCTGCAAAAGTTTTTCAGGAACAGTTTGAGGAACATAATAAAGTTCAAGGTGTTGACTTAGCCTCCAAAATTCCTGTGATCTTAATCCGATCGAGCATCTGTGGGATGTGCTGGAAAAACAAGTCCGAGCCATGGATGCCCCTCCTCGCAACTTACAGGATTTAAAGGATCTGTTACTAACATCTTGGTGCCGGATACCACAGGGAGAAATATACATCCCTGTCAATATCAGTAAAAACAGTCACTGAGTGTTAGGAGAACTTGTATCATTATACAGAATGATGGACACCCCCAGCATACATTATGGAAATAAGATATCACCTTGGTTGTTATACTCCTTGATGACTTTATATATCCCTAGTAGGGAGTGCATTATGCTATATACAATACACAAGCATGAATACAACCCTTAAATACTCTGAAACATATTCCTATGACAGACAAGTGACAAGAACATATGTAAAATATCCTTATTTCTAGAGTAGTGATGTCACTGGGGTCACATGATGGAACACAGAACTAGAACATATGAATAACCTTACACACATAACTTATGTTGAAGTGAAACTTGAGTATATTAAGGAATGATGAACCCCCTAGAGCAAAACAGAAAGTTCTGTGACCTACATAAAACCACTAGATCCAAGCCACAGATCTCCTGTTATTGGTGCCACATTCTGAAAGAAGAATATATTTTGTCAACTTTTATTTCTAACCGCTCCATTGGTCCCAGGGGAGGTATGCGGCCATTAGCAGCTCCCCCAATGTGCGTTATATGTTGCATCACTACGAGAGCCCAGAAATGTGACCTAGTCACAAAACGAGAAGCCACTTTGAAGGTCCTAATTTCTATAAAATGGAAGATTCTGCGTCACGCACGCTAGAACATGGAAGAGATGTGATCATCACTATATACCACACCCGTGACTGAAGAGGACAAATAGGTAAAACCACTCCCACGAGGAATCAGAGGGACAGTTCTGAAAAAGTATCCACAGATAGGGGGTAAGATCACATAAAAACCCTTACTAGAACTTCAACCTGCGGTCTCATACTTTATATGGTCATGTATCTCCACTTTAGTTCTTATACCCATATATTTCATAATAGAGGTTACATTATCTCATATTTCAATTGGACCTATTACCAGGGTTCCACCTTATAAACACAGGTGTTATAATGTACATGAGGAATGCCAAGGACATTACACCCTATACAATCCAACACTGGTGTCCTGATAACCCTAGCATATATACATCCCAACACTGGTCCTATGACAATACTACACTGTACAGGGGATACATAGGGTATATACAGCCAGACACCTGTCCTATAATACTACTACACTGTACAGGGGATACATAGGGTATATACAGCCAGACACCTGTCCTATAATACTACTACACTGTACAGGGGATACATAGGGTATATACAGCCAGACACCAGTCCTATAATACTACACTGTACAGGGGATACATAGGGTATATACAGCCAGACACCGGTCCTATAATAATACTACACTGTACAGGGGATACATAGGGTATATACAGCCAGACACCAGTCCTATAATACTACTACACTGTACAGGGGATACATAGGGTATATACAGCCAGACACCGGTCCTATAATAATACTACACTGTACAGGGGATACATAGGGTATATACAGCCAGACACCAGTCCTATAATACTACTACACTGTACAGGGGATACATAGGGTATATACAGCCAGACACCTGTCCTATAATACTACACTGTACAGGGGATACATAGGGTATATACAGCCAGACACCAGTGTACAGGGGATACATAGGATATATAGGATATATACAGACACCATGATATAGAGCACAGGGAATATATGGAGGTTACACACTACATGACGTCACTACACCTATAAATGCCCCCTCACCACCAGATCCTCCACAGCCACCAGGTCATTGAGCACGGCCTCCATCCTGCACGGAAGAGGAGTGATCAGACCCAGCCCTGCGGCCGTTATATCATGTGACCGACGTCATTATCTCAGAGCCCGGCGGCCGCCATCTCAGGTGTGGGAACTGTGACTGTGCGGCGCTGGCGGCCATTGTAAGTGTGGGCGCTGTGACTGACAACGTTGGCGGCCATTGTAAGTGTGGGCGCTCTGGCTGTGCAGCGCTGGCAGCCATTGTAAGTGTGGGCTCTCTAATGGCAGAACGTTGGGGGCTATCCTTGAATGGGAAGTTTAGGGTTGAGGCGGACATTTTGGTCTATGGCAGATGTTTGCTAGAAATTATATTAATGGGGAATGCTAGTGTGACAGGTTTAAAGAAAAACTGCTCCCCTTAAATATCTTTTATTTCCCCAGTTTGCCAATGACTTTATAGCTCTGAGAGTGGCCTATCACCAAGTGCACAGTACCACTTCTCTTGTTTACGCTGCTTGTAATCCTCAGTATGTGACCTCATTCTGGGCCTGAGTCATTAACAAATGCAAAGTGAACTAACGTAATTTGCGTTTTAAAAATAAATAAAATACACATACATTGGGCACACCATACTTCATACTTACAAACTTTGAAATGTTGGTATCCAGGAGCCTGCGGGGGAGTTGGGCGTGATGGTGGGGCAGGCCTCCAAAATGCTCGTCATTTTGGACCCGCCCCCGTGATGTCATGACAGCGGGAGTGGGGCCAAACATCGCGATTCACCGGGAATCGCAGCGTTTGGGACCTAATTCTGCCCACTTCACTAGGAAGTGGGCACTTCCTAGTGAAGTGGCAGATCAGGGAGATTGCCACACTCTCCCGGGAGTCCGTGAGACTCTCGCAAAATGCGGGAGTTTCCCGAACATTCCGGGAGAGTTGGCAAGTATGCCATACTTGCCCACTCTCCCAGAATGTCCTGCAGAGTGCTGAATATCGGGTAGGTCTCCCTGACTTGAGACAGATCAGCCTTTCTCCCGCAAACTTCCCATTTCTTAGTGAAGCGGGCAAGATGGGAGCCTCAATTACGCAATTTGTGGTCAATCGCGTTATTTTGCAGTAACCCCCGTGGCAAAATGACGCTTAGTTGTCATTGCGTTGCGGGGCCAAAATGACGCTATTCATCATGCCCCGCCCCCTTCCGCCCTCTCACTTCACTACAAAGTTGGTAAGTATGGCATAGACACATCCATATTCAACAAGGAGGGGGTGTGAAGATACGTCTGTTGATGAATTCAGGTCTAAGTCCGCTCTGCTCTAACAGACAATACACTGCAGGATACGTCTAATACATATGTGTAATATAAACTCCCAAAAGGATGCACTGAAAAAAAAGGTCACTTTTTAATAATATAGTCATTAATGATAAAACATTAAAAAATAAAGTTTTTCTTAATCATTTTTTCCCCAATAAAATACATTTATTAGGATCTTATTTTTGTCTACTGCACATAAAATTAATTTTCACAGCTGTTCCTGATTGCAAACACATGTCCTAGCATGCATACACAGCCGTCATCGCTAGTAATCACCACTTACACACGACCTGTAGCTGTAGAAAGTGATACGACAGAAAAACACGTTCGTACCTGTGACTGGATCACATATAAATAACGTATGGTATCAATGTATTTAAGGGAAATAGCGCAGGGCGCTTATTTATATAAATTGCCAATGCACTTATTTTTAATATTGTGTATGTTTTGATATAGGGAAATCGTTATTTCTGAGACCAGGGTAGAAACAAGTTTTTCCTGTTTAACCTTGCTATAGGATATGTCTATTTCTGTTATTTCTGTAATGTCTAGTTATGTTCTGCATCTGGTTTTCAGATGCAGAACATCACAGTGTTTCTAGAATTTGGCATATAAGTGTAAATTTTGTTAGCTTTGCAGTGCATGTAAATCCATGTTTGTGTAAATAGGGTACATCCTGATGCTAAAAATAGTCTGTGTCTGAAATGTATAAAAGGCACTAGTTTGTATTTCATTCTTCTGATTTTCATCTGACCTGATCACACTGGTACCTTCCACCAGTGTGAGAGCAAATAAACATCTTGCTTCAAGACCTGCTTGAAAACATCTTCAATATTGCTGTATTCCTGTGATCTACAGATTAGACCCAAACTGTAATCCGTTCCCCGTCTGTTTCTGAGGTTTGGACCCAAGCTCTCCAGTACCAACGCTCTTCCTACTACCCATGCAGCCCTGGTCAGTGTGATAGGTCAGGGGGGGACCACAGCTTCCCTGATCCATAGTAAGAGGTCCGGAGTATCAGCCCAGGTACACTAGCAACGAGCTACGCTAGCAGCGTCAGTTACCCAGAAGAAACCCGGTTCTGGATGCTGGCAAGGACTCCAGTGGTGGCAGCTTATGTAAGCCCCTCCTCCTGCAGCAAGAGGACGCATTTGGGATAACGAAAGGGAACGGTGGCAAAGTAAGCACAGCCGGTTCCCAGCAACAACAGACAGGGTGGCATAGGCGGTCCATCCTGTCACACTACCCAAAGCTTGAATGGAATCTTACTGCCTGCATTTGAGCTTGGCACACCCTTACTGTACATTGACTATGTGTACATAGCTTCCAACATTCAGAATCCCGAAAGCGGGACAACATACTCCCCACCCACCCAAACGCCACTCAGTTCCGCCCAAACTCACAAATGGCCAGCCTGCCATCTTTGATGGTGAAGTGGATGGGTATGAATGTGATATCCTGACCCCCCCCTGCTGTGATAGGCCAATATTGGTAAAGTTTGACAGCGGGCGGGACCTAATAACACAATTCACATGCTCCCATGACGGAGCTCCCTCCCGGACATCATGCTGCCAAAGTTGGCAAGTATGGCCAACATTGGCAAGTGTAGGAGGGAACGTGGTGACACCATTGCATCACTTTAGCCCCGTCCCTGTTGCATTTTGCAAAATTGCATAAAGGGCAGGGTTTAACGGCACAAATCCCATCGTTAATAGGCACGTATAAATTTTGTGCCTTCAGACAGTTCCTGGGATTCCAAGTAGACTTCTAATATCCATAATGATTTACAAAGGGAGTATATTATTCCTTATTGATGGAGAGATCTCCCCCTCTCAATAGTTTATGTTAAGTCACATCTTTCACAAACCAGTTTTTCGGGTTTAGATAGTTGACCTGCACAGGCCATTGCTTGGCCAGGTCTCCTCCCACAGAGGCTTTTGTTATATTTCTCTTTCACTGAGATGGATTCACTAAGAAACAACTCTTTATTCTTCCTGCTTCATGGAATTGCATAAATAATCCTGGCTTCAAAATTAGGCTGAGTATGAGCTATTATAATTCTTTAACACGGGAAACATAGGTAATTGTGTTGTGTTAGTTTGAGCTGTATGTAATATTGTTAGTAACTTAGGGCCTGATTTATTAAAGAAAGTAAGTCAAAAAATTGAGTAAGTGTTGTCCTGGACAAAACCATGTTACAATGCAAGGGGTGCAAATTAGTTTATCATTTTGCATATGAAGAAAATACTGGCTGCTTTTTTCGTGTAGGACACAAATACATGATAGCTTTATTTTTACGCTGACATTTGAAGTTGATTTAGGACATGCCCTACCACAAACTATATATCTGTCACACATTTTAAATTTACCTCCCCCTCCAATGCAACAAGGTTCAAAATTATTCAATTTCTTTTTTGCTTTAATCTCCTTACAGAATCAGGCTCTTAGATGCATAGAAAATGGTTGTTTTGATTGGAAATGTTTACTTAGATGGGAAAGATAGTTTTTGGATTAGAAAGTGAAATTGTAAGTGATAAATAATAGTGTTTGATTACTTAGGAAAGATAACATGGTACTTGTAAAGACTGTTTGTAATGTGTGTTTTTGGCATAGTTGCCAACATTGGCAGGTTAAGTTCCGGGAGGTCCGGGGGTCAGGTGGGCGTGTGGGGGCGGGGCTCGAAGAAGAGCGCCATTAGCCCTGCCCCCAAAGCTGTCACCACTTTTCCCGTCCAATAAAACAAGGGGGCGGGGCCACAATGATGCGTCCGTGACACCGATAAGCCCCGCCTCCCCATTCAATTTCCACCGTCGCCCGGGAATCGGGAGAATTGCCCTCTCTCCCGGGAGCCCGGGAGACTGATCCAGATTTCGGGAGTCTCCCGGATATTTCGGGAGAGTTGGCAAGTATGGTTTTTGGTTCAAAGATGGCTAGATTGACGTAATGCTGTTTAGTTCTGGAGAAATTAAGTTAATGTAATGGCAAACGTTTTCATGTGAAATAGGTGCATACTTGCCAACTCTCCCGGAATGTCCGGGAGACTCCCGAAATTCGGGTAGGTGTCCCGGACTCCCAGGAGAGCAGGCAAATATCCTGCAAACGGCATCTTGCTGTCAAAATGACGCTATTCGTGGTGAATTGCGTAATTTTGACAACGCCCCCGTGACAAAAACGGCATTTCGTTGCGGGGGGCGGGGCCAAAGTGACGCGATTAACGCACCCCGCCTCTCCCGCCATCCAACCACGCCCCCCTGCCTGGGATCTCCCGGAAAGAAGTTTAAAAAGGTTGGCAAGTATGAATAGGTGGAATGTGGACAATATGTAATGGCTGCTAGACAAACATATTTCTGGTGGACTTGTAAGTACTACATTGTTACTTTTTTGTCTAATATATTCACTGTGTTGTGTAATATGCTTGTTACATGGTTTTACACAAGCAGAGATCGCTATCCCACACTATGGAGAGGGAGACTGGTAACTACAGCAGTTTTGCTTATTGTTTTTGTGACCGTATCTCACACCCCTCGCCATGTGGTGTATAGAACATGGCCGAAGCAGCCCAAGGTGTTAGTGTCCATTCCCCCGGCGGTGCTATGTGCAGAATGTAGAAAATGTAAATCTTTAACGAGTTTTAAAATTATCTCAAAATGATTATATTCACTGTATGGCGTTACTGCTGCAGGAGAAGCAGATTCCCGGTGCTACTAGCGCCGAAGGGGTAATGTACCGACGCTGAGCACCTGGGGGTAAATGTATCAAGCTGAGAGTTTTCTGGTGGGTTTGAAAAGTGGAGATGTTGCCTATAGCAACCAATCAGATGTTAGCTGTCATTTTGTACAATGTTCTAAATAAATGATAGCTAGAATCTGATTGGTTTTTCAAACCCGCTGGAATACTGTATAAAAATGTGTTTTAGAATGTATTTTACATAAAAGATGTGATTACATTTAACCATACTTGCCAACTTTTCCTCATTGGCTTCAGGAAGATCCCGGGGGAGATGGTGGTGTGGGGGCTTGATGAATCACATAATTTTGGCCCCGCCCCCTAAACGATTGTCACAATTTTGGCCAATTACAGCAAGGGGTGGGGCTAAGATGACACAATATTTGCACCATTAAGCCCACCCCGCCACTTATCTATTGTGGTGGCGAGAACCGGGAGGTTGCCCTGCTCTCCCGGGAGCCCGGTAGGTCTCCCAGAAATGCGTGAGTCTCCCGGACATTTCAGGAGAGTAGGCAACTATGTGTTAAAGAAAAGCAGCTAATGAATCTCGACAGACTGAAGTGTCTTTTACATTTCTGTCTACATTATTGAAGTCATGTTTTCTTACCTGTCAGTCTTTGATTAAATATTGGTCTCCATAAAAATGGCCACCTCCATAGGCATCAATACATGGACATAGGACACAATTTTTGAACTATGTCATCATGCCACAGATGGCAAAGCCAATTGCGTCTTGTACTGGTTCAGCATCAGGGAGAATGCCAGACTCTTCAGGGAGTGAGGGAGATCATCCCTATTTCAGGGAGACTCCCTGACATTCAGCGAGAGTTGGCGAACATGCATTTAACCCAGGGCTTCCTCTGGTAGTGTTTAGCCATGGGAACCAGAAAACCGTGGTGCTGGAGACTTTCCTTGGTGGTCCCTTGGGGCCTGTAGGAGCAGACCCTGAAACAAGCTGCTGAAAGTAGCTGCTGCACTTAATGAAGTGATTAAGAGCAAACCGTGCCATCCTTCCCTCCCCCTGCTGCTTTATACCACAAATTGCGGCATTGAGCGATGGGGTGCGGGTCTGCATTTACGCGATTCGCGTGGTCACATTTCCCACCCGGTTGGTACCAGGATCTTCCCCATACTTGCCAACTCTCCCGGAATGTCCGGAAGACTCCCGGGTGAGTGTGGCAATCTCCCGAATTCTGCCCACTTCACTAGGAAGTGCCCCACTTCCTAGTGAAGTGGGCAGGATTTGCTCCCAAACGCCGCGATTCCCGGGGAATCGCGACATTTGGCCCCGCCCCGCTGTCAAATTACTCATTTTGCGTCATGCCTTCACGGGGACGGGTCCAAAATGACGCACATTTTGGAGCCCCGCCCCCGTCACGCCCACCTCCCATGACAGGCTCCCAGAAACCAACTATTCAAAGTTGGAAAGTATGATCTTCCCTCCGGCATCTCCTGGCAAAATATTGGCAACAGTGCAATATGTGAGAGCAGTAAGACTGATTCATGTGCAGGCTGAGTGGTGGATTGGTTAAAGGGGCAGAGGGCTGGATTACCCCCTGCCAACAGGTGTGTAAATAATATATATAAAAGGCATTTAAAGGGTGTACCATCTTGTACTTCTGTTGGGATCATCCCAGCCACAGGGGGTGTGTATCAGTCCTAGTAAGACCACTGACCACCATTCTGCTTACAAGATGCTGCATGAGGTTTATTGCCTGTCATCTTGTGACCTACAGATAAGAGCGTACCCTCTAATCCATTTCCCGACTACCTGTGTTGAACCCAGTCAAAGCTCTACCCACTACCCAACAGTCCTGATCCACAGTAAGCGGTCAGGAGGAACTAGCAGCAGTCACCGGCAAAGAGGCGCTGCAGCAGCTACACACACCACCCAGAAGTAAGAGGTTCCAGGTGCCGGTGAAGGAGCCTGGTGGTGGCAGTAACTACTCTCCTACAACTCGGGCACAGTTGGCACTCACAGTCGGTGAGTAAGACAAGGTCGCAGAGTCAGCCCACACTGTCACGTTATTATTACATTATTAATACTATTCTAGCTCCTTTAAGGTATGTTCTGTATTAAAAACAGGGAATGGTAGTTCCAAATATTGCAATACATGCTGAGCTGACCAGCTCACATCCAAGTCGTCCCCTTCTGGCCTACACTAAATATAAACATGAATTCAATCTAAATTTTAACCTGATTACTGCTCTGCTTTGTAACTGGGCTGAGTGAGTCTTGCATGCACACATCTTTTAAAGGCAAGTACTCCCCAAGCAATAGCAGCTATTAGACACTTATGGATTACCTGAAACAAATTGGATAAGGATTGTAATGCACCCAATCCCGTCCATATCCTCTCCAAATCGAAAACATTTGTGTAAAACACCATCTCCGTTCTAGTAAGCTCCGCTTTTTTCAAAGCCGATATTCTGGACTGTCCTGCCAAAATAGGTAGAGTTGGGAAGTTTCATGGAGCTAAACAATGACACAAATCAGTTAGGAGTGAATTTTCTATGGTCACCGCTTACATTATTTTTCCACACAAAACCTGTGATCATTTTCGTGGAGGAAATCTCCCAGCAGCATATTGCAAGAGGTTTCAACAAGCCTGCAAATTGTGCAGTTGGCTTTAAAGTAATTAAAGTACTGCATTTAAGTCATAAGATTGGAGTTAAAAATGGAGTCAAAAGTGGTCGGTGGTCAGAAATTATACACAAATGAAATCAGGTATGAAACATACTCTTGTTATTTGATGTATTTGCACTCTGCCTGTATCCCTCTGTACTCAACCCCACTCCATTCAGCTGCTTTATTTCAAACGTTACTCCTCCCTCCTCTAGGAGATTTCAGAGGAAAAATTAAGTTGCAAATGCAGGGGGGGATAGTGACACAGCGATTCTTGTCAATTTGACCCCGCCCCGTGGCGCAAAGCCGGAATCTTGTCATCTTGCCATTGGGGTGGGTACAAAATGATTCAGTTTGCGTTATCGACGCCCCAGTCCCGCCTACTTCTCTAGGGAGTTTGCAGAATGCAGGAGGATGGTCTGCTCACCTGGGAATCCTGGAGAATTAACTGAAATGTGGGTAGAGTAGGCAAGTGGGCTTTATTCAACATCCAAAATGCTGAGCTTCACCACTACACTGCAGGTGTAGTGGTGGACGTGGAGGGAAGCCACAGAATACAACACACATATCTGTGACAGCCTGTTATTGAGGTTTATTATGGGAACTAAGATTTATGGGTGGGAATTTTTCATATCTCACGTTAATCCCACCCATGGGACATAACACGTGCTTTACAATTGTAGTGCAGTTGAACCTCAGAAAGTGAGGGCAGCCCAAAAAAAATAGTAATGACGTGAAACATAATCGCGAGTTGACAATGGAAAATGTACTTCTAATTGAATTGCACCCTCAGCTCACGCTTTTTCTTTTGTGTAATGTGCATTGTGCAGAGGATGGTGAGGCCATAACACATATCTATTTACCAGAGGACGCCCCCTCTCCGCTCGAATGGCCACTAGTGTGGTTAGTGGTGATGGCGACCTTTCTTGAGGGGTCATTGATCAGATAAGGTGTATCAGAATAATCGGGCAGCTGGAGAGAAAGCAATACACACACAGTCTAGTAATTGCAAGAACTCTGATTTACTCAGATAAAAGATATCAGTTTTGAAGTTTGCATTCAGTAGACCTATAACGCAGGCATATAATATATGGCATTATGCCAACGAATAGACAATACATATCTCAAGGCTAAGCAGAATACATTAGATATGGGTATAATGATATTATAACGTATTTCGTGCCATGACATCCACTTGACAATTGGAGAGGATGGTGACATGGAGTATGGAACGTCTAACGTTTCCATGCGAAAAATAAAAAGACTTTTCGCAATGACCTTATGGAGGGTAGGGGGAGAAGGCTGTTTCCAGAGTTGTGCAATTGCCGCCATTGTGGCTAACATGATATGGCCCCATACATAACGGCGGTATTTTGGCAGTTGTTCAGGGTATAAATGAAGTAGAGCTAGAAATAGTGATGGCGTTAAGGTTATGGAGGTAACACTCCCGGCGAGGTCAAAGGGGCTGAATAATGGGGCACAACCAGAAAGCATGAATAAGGTCCCCCACAGCTCCACAAGTGCACCAACACAGATTCGAATGATTAGACCAAATTTTCTGAAGGCTGGCTGGAGTTAGGTAAGTACGATACAACAATTTATATAACATCTCCATGTGGTTTGTACGCTTAGACACAGTGCACAAATTGCCATAGAGGATTTCCCACTGATCCAGGGAGAAGGAAATATTGAGGTCTGTTTCCCACTTAGGTTGAGAGGTGTTTTTATGGATGGTGGAGATGGAAGAAAGGTTTTGGTACCAGAAGGTGAATCCACCCTTGTAGTTACCCTTAGTCAGTTAAGTATAAAGATGGGACGGAGGTGGGCGCAGTGGTCCGTTTTGACGATGAAGGTCCCCGATCCAATGCCGCAGCTTCAGGTATTTATAAAAGTCTTTAGAGAGAAGAGCATATGTGTCCTGCAACTGTGCAAAAGAGCAGAGCCCCCAGGGCCAAACAGATGGGCAAGGGAGGAGAGTCCTGTGTGAACCCAGCAAGAGATGTCAGAATCCAGGAGTAGCGTAGACAGCGTGAGGATTGAGATGTTATTAGTCGGAAGGGTGAGGTCTGTAGAAGACTCTATGGTTCTATCCCAAATTTTCAGAGCATTCACCCTAAACATTAGGGAGTCAGGAGAGTGAGGTCTCAGGGACTGTCAGGAGACTCCCTATATAGTGGGGAATCTTCTGGACTCCCGAGAGAGTTTGCAAATCTCCCTGATGCCGGAATGAGAAATGATGAGCGGAACCCATAGCGGTGACATAACCCGTGTCATTGCTCCGCCCACCGCGATATCACGTGCAGTGGGAAGCACACAATTATATATTGCGTCATCAAGACTGCATCCCCCCTATTCGTATTTAGTAAAAATTCACGTGCAGCGAATCGTGTCATCATGCCTCCACCCGTGCCCATTCCGGGGAGAGAGTAGGCAAGCATTCTGAAAATTGGTAGTTCTTATTCCTTTTAGAATAAAGTCACACACATTAATATGCATAACCACACCCTAAAATTATGCAGTGCAGTACTGTTTATTATCATTTCCCGTACAGTTTGCTATTCCCCAGATAGGCGTCCGGATATTTTAGATATAGACAGATAGGGTGGGTTGCGCTACCTCTAGATATGTGAAGCAGCCAATAGACGAACCTGAAAATGTGTAGGAGGGAATCCCTACCCTCCCAAGGGGAAACAGGGTTTGAAATAAATAAATATCAGGTTCTGGGCGCTGATCAGTGTGAAATGTATGGCAGGATGGATAAGTGAAGTGGGATATAATAGATGTTTATTGTAACATGGTGTCAGGACACACCCGCCCTGAGGAAGCTCACCGGCATTCTAGCCACGAGCGAAACGCGTTGGGTACATAGCGACATATATCTTCCAGCTAAGGACCATTCATCTAGCATGCTAGATTTTCATTCATTCATCTGAATCATCTGATCAGGTTTTTGTTGGGCGCGAATTAAACAAGAGAGCGTGCATACGTTGCATATGCCACCTCCGTTGTATACACAGGCTGCGTGCCTGCGATTCTCTCAAATCCACAACCGAGGGACAAGAGACGCTGCCGCATCCTAGGAGGAATCCTCGCCCCGTGAACAACCCTTTTCTGTCGAACGAAAATATGTAAGTCACCCTGGACCATTTGTTTAACCCTTTGGACACACATTGGTTCTTTGGACAACATTTCTCAATCATTAACGCTATATCCACAAGGGCTCATAGCCTACATAGCGGGCTTTATGGTAAGCCAGGACTGTCATTTTTTTCCGTGTTTTTACCTTTCATTTGTTTTTCCAATTGTTATCCGTTACTTTTGAGCTCCTGTATACACATATATACAATTTTTGTGACCCCCTTTTTTGTGATATATATCAATATTTTTATTTATATATTTTTTGTGATACATTTGTGATATCATGTGCCTTTATTACACCATGTAGTGCATTGCATGCACAATATTTTTTCCGGCCGGAATGTGTTCCATGTAAACCATGTTACAATAAACATCTATTATATCCCACTTCACTTATCCATTCGTCCGGATATTTTAACCTAATGTTGGCAGCTATGCCCATTGCAGGACCAGTTCGTCATTACTGTTAAATCTACTTTATATTGGAGTTTGTTTGCAACTGTTGCTGAAATGAAGCCTGCACTGTGATCCCTGGAAATATGCCACAACTGCGGTGTTATGTTAGTTCTGGCAGTTGTACAAGTAATATGACGAAATGACACTTCATTGTGTATAGACGAAGAACAGAGCAGACAGTGGAGGGGGTACTGTACTGAGTGGCTGTTTTATTGGGCAGGAGATGGGTAGGAAAGGAGGGGGGTAATTATTCAGGGAGTGGTTACAGCAGGGGACACAGAATAATCTCTGTATTTCTCATTGTTTCTCAGAGGACTGGGAGTCAGGATCAGAAGATCATTTCACTTCCTGCAGGTATTTATGTATCCATCTGTCTTTCACATACTAACTGACCCTATCTCCTAATCACTCACACACTGTGATAACAATGTAACAACAAGTGTTACCACTGTCACGTTACATGATACCTCTACTATAATATGTTAAAAGGGCTGCTCTTTTCAGACAAATTGTTGACCTTACATTTTCCATCTCCTGGCTAGCTGGTGAGTGGGTTCACCTGCACTCCTGCCTTATAACATAATAGCATTCCTCCAGCAGAGATGGTTATTAGGCATAAGAGACACTTTCAAAACCGCTCTGTGAAATATTTGTCTTGTGGTGCATTTGGCCCCAACATTTTTCACATTTTAATGGCAGAATTTGGCCTTACTTCCTCTTAGTCCGATCCCAATGACCCCACACTACAGAATGAACCGATCGTCGAAGCCATCTCTACTCATAGACTATAAACGCTGCAAAATGGGAATTGACAAATATAGTGTGGAGTTTGTATGTTCTTCCCGTGTTAGCGTGGGTTTCCTCCGAGTGTTCAGGTTTCCTCCCACACTCCAAAAACATACTAGTAGGTTAATTGGCTGCTATCAAATTCACCCTAGTCTGTGTGTGTCTATGTTAGGGAATTTAGACTGTCATCTCCAATTGGCAGGGCCTGATGTGAGTTCTTTGTACAGCGCTGCGGATTTAGTGGTGCTATATAAATAGCTGCTGCTGATGATGAAGTACGATAACGAAGTTAAAGCAGAACTTAAAGACATTATTAGAAGCACAGTGGTTTAGTGGTTAGCACTTCTGCCTCACAGCATTGGGGTCAGGAGTTCGCTTCCCTGGCCATGACCTTATCTCTGTGGAATTTTGTATGTTCTTCCCGTGTTTGCGTGGATTTCCTCTTGGTGCTCTGGTTTCCTCCCACACTCCAAAAACATACTAGTAGGTTAATTGGCTGCTATTAAATTGACCCTAGCGTGTGTGTAGTAGGGAATTTAGACTGTAATCTCCAGTGGGGCAGGGACTGATGTAAGTGAGTTCTCTTTACAGCGCTGCGGAATTAGTGGCGCTTTATGATGAAATGATTATATTTATATGGCACCACCATATTACGCAGTGCTGTACAAAGAATATTTGTCATTCACATCAATCCCTGCCCCATTGGAGCTTACAGTCTAAGATCCCTAACACACGCTATGTTCCACTCTAGCCAACAGCCACTTAACCTACCAGTATGTTTTTGGAGTGTGGGAGGAAACCGGATCACCCAGAGGAAAACCAAGCAAACACGGGGAGAACCATAAAACGCCACACAGATAGGGCCCTGGTAAACTCGTGACCCCAGCGTTGAGGTAGTAAACCAGTGTGCCACTGTGCAGGTGGCTTCTTACACTGTCAAACTCCATTTGTGCTAAACTTTGCCCTGATTTTGCTCACCATTATCCATTATATAATAATTTACTGTTTGCAAAAACAAGAGATACAGGAAAATGAAAATTTGATGCTTCTACAAGTCTTTAGAATTTCCAGTCTTTTCCAAGCAACACCCTATGCAGATAAATGATACCATTTGGCCATGATTGTAAAGTGCAACTAACAAGCATCAATGGGATGTAATTAAATGTCTAACTCTTGGCTCAGTTATTATAACCTCAGAGGTATTATTTTATACTTGCCAACAGTATGGAATTGTGTGGGACTGTGATTTACATGAGCATTTACTATAGTTTGTGGCTGATAATAACACAATAATCAACAACTGCTAATTCCTGTTTATTTTTTATCAGTTTTACATAGGGGAATATAATTCAGCATCTGTTGTTGGACAGCCATGGCTTCAGGTAAGAACTTCACTCTTCAGATGTTATCTGTGTATAACACTTGATTGATTTTATTATATCTGTAAAGCTCTGAAATTAATGGCTTTATAAATGATGTTTTATTATATTTTCACCTTTTATACTAATTGAATTTTGATATAATTTCCTCAGTTTTAATTCGGAACATACGGTATATATGTCTCTTAGGGGCAGATTCACAGTAACATAGTTGATGAGGTTGAAGAAAGACTCCAGTCCATCAAGTTCAACCTATATTGGATCTCCTGCGATCCATCTCTTATATTTGAAATTGATCCAAATAAAGCAGCTGCTAATTTTAAAAATCCCTCCTTACCTAATATTGCAGTCTTATTTCTTCCTGGATCTACTACTGTCCTTCATTTTATTTAGTGGTCGTATCCCTGGATACCCTTTTCTGCTAAAAATTTATCTAACCCTTTCTTAAACATATCTATTGAATCTGCCATCACAACCTTCCCTGGCAGTGAATTCCATATCTTGACTGCCCTTACTGTAAAGAACCCCTTCCTTTGCTGGTTGTGAAACCTCCTCTCCTCTTACCTTAGGGGATGACCACGTGTCCTGTGTATGGTCCTTGGGGTAAAAAGTTCCCATGAAAGTTCTCTGTATTGACCCTCATTGTATTTGTACATATTAATCATATCCCCTCTTAGATGCCTCTTTTCTAAAGTAAACATGCCTAAACTGGCTAACCTGTCCTCATAACTTAATGACTCCATACCCTTTATCAATTTTGCCACCTTGCTCTGAACCCTTTCTAGTTCCAAAATGTTTATATTTTACAGCGATGTCCAGAACTGTTCTCCATATTGAAAATGAGGTCTAATCAACGATTTACATTGTGGAAAAATGACACTGTCTTCCCTTCCATCTATGCCCCTTTCAATTCAATTTTGCATTTTATGCCTCAACTTATACAAGATCCCACTTAAATTGCTTTTCATTGAACTTCTAACATGCACAACTTTTGGCCTCAGCCGACGTCCTTCCAAGTTGGCACCGGCCGGCTCTGGAAAAAAAAAGATAATCCTCATTCATGGACTGATATAAAGATTGTCCCAAACCCAGTTAGGACCCCTTTCTTAACTTAAATTGTATGTTAATTTACAGCCAGGCTCAGCCCTCGATTGCTCAGTAGGCCTCACTGATTGCATCCATGTAGCTTAAAAGAGCCAAGCAGTTGTTTGACCTCTTCTCCCCAATTGCACTGGGGAAAATAGCAAAAGTATGAGACCAATTCCCCAAAATGCCTGGGGATCATTCTTTAATGTTTCCTGTCCTTGTAGTTTCTATGCTCCTCACTCCCTACACACATTTAAAGCATTAAAAAGAAAGGAAATAATATATGACCACATATTAAGCCCTCCAGATCTTTCCATAATCTTATGTTTACGATGGGCTCCTAGTCTTCGACCAAAGCACACATATAGACTACCTTTGGCCGAATCAGATGAATCCCAGGATCCCTTAAGCTTTAAACTTACCCTTTACTCACTTATCCCCAGCTCAGTCATGTCTCCCGTGCCTGTATCTTCATTTGTTCCAGGACTCTCTATATAACCTATGATCTTATACCTAGGATTAATTTATATGTACTTGTGAATCTATTTATTATATACTGTGTTTTTTTTTTAATTTTCAGGGCACTATAACTCTAAACCCATCCAAACCCAACCTCAATGGCAAAATAAGTCCACATCTGCTTACCAGGACCAGCTGTCTGTTCCCACCGCTGTGGTGCCCCCAGGACTTGAGTGCCTTGTAGAGGTAAGAGATCTCACAGTCTGTATGTCATAGAACCCTGTTCATTACTTGGGAGAAAGCATGTTTACACATTGGGAATAATTTGTACCACAGAAGGTCAGTGTGGGTGGGGTGGGCTGGTAAGGTTTAGTTTTGTGGGCAAACACAACACTATTATTGGAGCGTCTACATGTTAGAACACACAATGATAGGCCGTATCCTTCTAAATGATGATTGTGGCTGTGCCCATTTCCTTTTCTGGTTCTCTATTGCAAAATCTATTTTGTGACCTTTGGTTTAAGAGAGGTTATATAAATGGGGGAAAATGAAAACATTAGAAAACGATACTAGATAAGAGTCTCACATGTTTTTGAGGGTTGGAAAAGTAATGGAGATAAAATGTCATTAATGGGTGATAGAGAGGCATAAAAATGTTTTCTCAAAGAAATGATTAACTATTAGACAGAATGGGCCTGAGTCATTAAGGAGAGTAAAGCATAAAAAAGGAGTAACATTTGCACCTGGGCAAAACCATGTTGTATTGGAGGGGGAGGTAAATTTAAAATGTGAGGCAGATTTATAGTTTGGGTAGGGCATGTCCTAGATCAACTTTATATTTCAATGTAATAATAAAGCTAGCAAGTATTTGTGTGCTAGATGAAAAAAACAGCCAGTATTTAACTTATGTACAAAATAATAAACTGATTTGCACCCCTTACATTGTAACATGGTTTGTCCCAGAGAACATTTACTCCTTTACTTGCCTTAATGACTCAGGCCCAATGCCATTTAAAAATAAGAGTTTCCAGGAAGTCCTTGATCAAACTACATTTGTTAATGTTATACATATATCTAGGGAGCTCAATACAGTAATCAGCTATAAATTATTATTAAACAATATACAGAAGACACTCTGTAAAAGAGGAACTAGAAGACTGTATAGGTCATTCCATTGGAGGGACTGACATTGTTTGAGATGTGTTATGCTGGCGGTCTGATCACCAACTCAAAGAACAAGATGGCGGAGGTCTTCACCTATAGCAGCCGCCTTTCCCTTAGAGCTTTATATGCTCACCGGTACTCAGATGCCCCCAGGGCTTAACTCCAGGCGTAGTGTGAGTTGGTAATACCGGCCCGTAGCAGCAGGCCAGGAAGCTGAATAGAAGGCAGCGGATAGTCAGACAGTAGCCGAGCTCAAGGGTCACAGGAATGCAGGGTGGTCAGTAAACACACCAAGGGTAAGGGCCAGAGCCGTAACTTAGAATTCTAGCGCCCTGGGCGAGAAAGACAAATGCCGCCCCCCTAGTCCTCAATTTTAACCAAATTAACCTAAAATATTCCTAAATTGCGCCCCCCTTCAGCGTTGCGCCCTGGGCTGTCGCCCCTGTCGCTCAGCCTTAGTTACGGCCCTGGTCAGGGCCACAGGCAAAGTAGCGGAGTCCAAAGTACAGGCCAAAGGGTCAGGGTCACCCGGCAAACAGGCAAAGTCAAAAGTCCAGGCAGAAGGTCACAACAGAAAATCCGACAGGCAGAGTATCCACAGGACAGGATCCAACAACAAACAGCACGTCAGCAAACTGGGTCAGAAGGCTTAAATACTTAGACCAACCAATCAGGGCTCGTCCTCGAAATTACACACAGGCCAGTTTTAATAAAGTAAATTGCACATTAATCAGCCCACAGGCTGGGGAAAGATCAGCATATGCGCCCGGCAGTACTATTTGCCGGGGAGCGCTGTTAGAGATACACGGCGTCTGGCCGTTGCCTTGGCAATGGTCGGACCAGCTGCAGGAAGTGAAGTCCCGAGTCGTCCAGGAGACGGCCGGGACGCCAGGCGGGGCAAGAGTTGTGTCGCTGCGGTGCCCCGTGGCCGCCGCGGCTCCTAACAGGATGAACCAGTTATTACTTGCGCTCCCTTTGTTTTATCTAAATTCAATCTCTTAATGTTCGTGCTAATTGGTATCTTGCAGGTGAGAAGGGGCAGATAGTTGCACTAATCCCTATATTCCACATATGACACTTGATGACAATACCCACCTTTTATATCCCTGCCCCTGAGCCTTAGCATTGCTATTAATGAACAAATACATGGGAACAAAATACATGCCATCAAAAAGCTGCACCAACATACATCTCCTCTCATCTCAAAATATCTCCCAACTCTGCAACTCCGTTCTGCACAAGATCTGCGTCTCTCATCCACCCTCATTACATCCTCCCATTCCCGGTTACAGGACTTTTTTTGGGCTGCACCCACTCTGTGGAATTCTCTACCTCGCACAATAAGACTCTCCACTGGTCTACAAATTTTCAAGCATTCTCTGAAAACCCACCTCTTCAGACAAGCTTATAATATTCCTCAACCACCCTCTTAACCTCAGTACATTACCCTATTACCACCCATTACACAGTTTCACACAAGACAACTACCCCTGACCAACATTGTTGTGTGACGGGATCATTTAGCTTATGAGTCACTTTTACCTTTGCAGTCTGGCTTAACCGAAATGCAAAATGTAGACTTAACCTCATGTATTAAACTCTCATTGTCCCATAGATTGTAAGCTTGCGAGCAGGGCCTTCTCCCCTCTTTGTCTGTTTTACCCAGATTGTTTATTACTTTACTGTGTTTGTCCCCAATTGTAAAGCGCTACGGAATATGTTGGCGCTAAATAAATAAATGATGATGATGATGGGAAAACTAATGTACATCAACATTTGTTCTTATATTTGTAGGTGGAGGAAGTTATATTGAAGAACAAAGGTAAGAAAAATGTAGCAATGAGAGTATTTACTCTATAAGTATAGACTAGAAGAAACTGTAAATGATCAAACAGACAAAGGCCAGGAGTTGTTGTCACCTCTCTAGTGGTCCAGGGTCTGAATTACAAGCAGAGATCCTCACAGTGGTGGACCTACCGCCAACGCATGGTTAGCTGCCACTATAAGGCCTGGATGTGAGGGAGCCTAGCAATGTGGACTCGCCTCCTCTACGAGGTCCCCAATTCTCTCCGAAGCCTCCACTCTGCTCTCAAAAGAGGCCTCTTCTGAGTATGGTTGAGTCTGGCGCTGGCACAGTAGAGCCACAGTCGGAGTCATTTTCTTGAATGCATTTGTTAATAATAAATACTAGTATTAATTATAGCAGAATTTGGTTTCCTTAAACTATTGCCGGGGTGTGTGTACAATGAGGTAACCTGAGTCAGCTGTCTGTTCTGCAGGCAGCACCATGATCGTTAGTTTTTGAAATACTGAAATCTACTTTATGTCTACATTAGTGGTGTTGGCCATATCGGTAGATGTAATAATAATATTTGTCTTGTAAAGTGCACACAACTCATACACAGATCTCTATGGTAGTTTTTATAAGGCATAAGAAGGAGATGTTTCAGTTACCACTTCAGGGACTCCCCTCGTCCGAGCACTAGTATAATATAATACACAGGCATTTTGTGATGAGGAGCCACATGTGTGCAGAGTTTGGTTGTGGGGCTCACTGACCTGTCATTCAGTTTTTCAGACAAACTCCGGGCAGACTCTCTTCTTAATTCGTCGGGAGACAGAATGTTGCGGACCAGCTCTGAACCTGAAGCTCGGAGATTCTTACAAGAGAGATGTAGTTTTGCTTTATACGGACTCAAGTGGCGACTGTTGTGGAGGACAAACTTATGTAAGCCCCTCGCTCCGTAAAACCCTTATAACCTCAATAAACCAGAGCCCGGGGCCTAATCTCACAATGACTTGTGGGTATTGAGTTTCAATGTTACACTGGATGTAGTTTACTCTTAACAGACCCTGGCATAAGACTCATAATTTTGCTTACTCATTAGAGACACATTTTGTCATTCAGCTGCACAATTTTAAAAGGTGCATTTAAAGGGCCGTTGTGAAGATACATGGTTCCCAAATCACTCAGACACTGTAGTAGACGATTAATAGAAGGATGATTTATCCTGCAGAACAGGATTAAATACAGCACGGCCCTCTTAACGATAGCAGGTCCAACAAGTGAGGAAATCAGTACAAATAAATCCAGTGAGATAGGTTCCACAGCACCTCTCTGGCAGAGCATCACCTCTTGGCCAAAGTCAGTCACATCCGTGTCCAGCTCCCAGGGTAGCCTCTGTTATCACCTCATACTCACACCTTGGGAAATGCCTGCCATGGGGAATTGCAAAAGGTCTCGATTGGTGGGCTTCTCACACTATCCAAGTCCCTCCCCTACCTCCCATGGTGTCCTCCCTCTGGAGACCCCTGCTGGGTCCGGCTCCTGGCTGGCTGTAGAGCTCACTAGTGGACAATAGGTAGCAAACAGAAATAACAATGGTAGCTTAATTCACTCAACTCCTGAGTGTTCCCTGTGGAGGTGGCATTTAACCCCTGAAGTACATTTCCAAGGAGATGTTATAGTTCCATCACTGATACTTCCTGATATCAACATGGCTAAAAAGTGCAGTCCGGGTATGGATTAGATTAAGGGGTTCCATACACCATGCCCGTTTCTTTACAGCCGTAAAATCTAGAATAAAAACTACTGTTAATTTAGCTATCACCTTTATCACATTTTATTATACAATTTGTACCCTGTGCTAAATACTGGATGTTCAAACCATTTTCCCAACCAATTTAAAGGGTAATTGTCACGACTGAGTAAGGCGTACCTGCTATAGTTGGCACTACTCGAAGGAAGGTGCGGAGTCTAACGTGCCCCTGGTATTCACCAGGGACCCCCGCAAGGAGGTATGGACTCAGCTGCAGAGAACACGTAGGTCGCGGTCCTTCCACGAGTCAGATAGCGAAGCACGAGAGGATATGTCAGACAGGCCGGTTCAGCAATGGTGCGGGCAATGCAGGTACACCAGGAGAATCCGAAGGGGTGGTGAGTCAAGCCGGGTCGGTAGCGTTCTGACAGCAAGGTACAAAAGGGAGATCCAAAAGAGTAGTAGAGGCAATCCGGGTCCCGAGGGTCACAGGCAAACAGCAATAATCAGGAGGCAGGCAAAGGGTCAGGAGATAGGATATCATAGGAACACACTGGAAACGCTGGAGGACAGGAAGACCTGAAACTCTGGCACAGGAGGTGGGATCCAGAGAGGCTTAAATACGTCTGGTAGCCAATAAGCCTCAGTGCCGTCATAATACTAGCCCCGTAGTGCTTCCTTCATGCAGCGTCCTGTTGCCTAGCTTTCTGAACTTGTAGCCGGGCGGCCGAGCGGGGGCGGAAGTGACGCGCTGAACGGCACAGCGGGACATCCATCCCGATCTCACAGGCAGTGCCTGACAGTAATTCTTTTGTATGATATTTTGTAACCACGGAAACAAACTATGGACTGGTCTGATTGTTTCCATAAATACATAAATTGTTTCCCCCCTGGTTACCTCCTCCCATGCTCGCATCCAAGACTTCTCCCGCGCTGCCCCCCTCCACTGGAACCAGCTCCCCCGCTCCATCAGAACATCCCCCAACATGTCCAGCTTCAAACGAGCCTTAAAAACCCACCTCTTCCTTAAAGCCTTCCAGTTCCCCACCTAATTTACCTCCTCCCTGTCTCCCCCTACCCCCTCCCACTCCTGCCCTCCTTCCTGTCCCCGCTCCTACCTCCCTCCTTATCATTCTCCTCTCCCCCCCCTCTGTCTCTGCCTCCGTTCTCCCCCTTTCCTCCTCCTACCATTACGTCTCTGTCCGTCCTACCCTCCCCTTAGATTGTACGCTCCTGCGAGCAGGGCCTCCTCTACTCCTGTTCTCCACCACCTTAACTCTGCTCTCCAGCTCCTTGTCTCTTCCGGGAGGTCCTCCTGCCCTTCTACCCCTCTCTCTACCCCGCTGGGGGCTCTCACCTCTCATCTAGCTGTACGTTGAGCTTCTGAGTTACTGTGCTTTTTGTTAACTGTACCGTGCTGTCTCACCCTGTATCGTGTTTCTGTCTGTCCCTGTATGACGCTACGGACACCTAGTGGCGCCCTATAAATAAAAATTAATAATAATAATAATAATAATAATACAGCTGTTGCTAAGGAAATTCATTTTGACACAACCTGTTAAAAGACTGCAACAGTTAATTTTTGAGTTATTGACTTGAGATTTCATGCAGAAGTCTTATTTGAAGTATCAGGAGTTATTCCAGTATATTTCAGCACCACGGATAATGAATATAATTTGGCTAAATAATTTTTTAGTGGAGTTGCCCTTTAAAATGAAAGTGTATGTTTGGTGTTTAGAACGCACAGCAATAGGATCACAAAATAGTTTATCAAAATCACAAAGAGCTGAGAGAGAAATGAAATTAGTGTGTCAAGAAGCTGACATATGATCCAGTTTTGTCCTCTTTAGTCCCATGAGTCCGCTGTGTCATAGTTTTTGTGGTCAGTGTACTTAGCCATTGAACCACTCCATGCAATTTCTCTCTAAATGAAACCCAAAGTGATTACTTAAAAACTGTTACGTATTATTTTAAACTTTCATTAACCATAAAATGACATTTACTACTCAGTAACTGGAAAGAGTATAATCGCACCGGTGTTTTTAGCGGCATTACATTCACTGAAAGAAGACTTACAAAAACAATTTTTAGGCCTAGTAATCCATTAAATAATGACTCATCTCTTTATTATAATGGTTAAAACAGCTGTTTCTATCATTTAGTTGCTCAAAAATAACCAATAACCAGAAATCAAGATAATTTGCAGAAGTTTATAAATTCAGAAAAATTGCACAAATTTTAACAATTGTTTCCCTCCGTCCAGCTGAGGATTGAGACTGTGCTCCAGCGCGGCTTAGGGTACGTCACAATTGACAACACTTCTAGAGAGTTGAACGTCTCAATCCAGATGGCAAATAAAGAACCTATGTTCACAGCTCGGATGCCTGTATACATGGACCCGCATCGTGACAATACTATTGAGGTGAGGACTGTACTCGTTATTGAAAATTAGGAAAATATAACGCACCCGTACTGTAAAATATAAGAATATTGGAAGAAACAGATTTTTTCCATGATTAAATAAATGCACAAACCAAAAGGACAACTGTTTTTTTGTTATTCAGTTCATGGTAATCTGAGGTGACTTCTAATATACATATTAAATTACACTATGGGGTGCGTCACTTCTTATAAAATGTTATCAGGGCTTGGCCTGACTGTTCAGCTGTTCAGAGGTGCTTTCATCAAGCTCCGTGGTAGATTTAAATAATCCAGATCTACCATAATTTAGAGTTCTTTAATCCATCAGAGAACCCTTGTCAATGACTCTTTTCCCATTGGCTTTCCTGATTTATGTCTCATTTGTACAGCAATATTGCTCCTACCAGTGGATGTCTTGTGTGGCCTGCGGGCCAAGCACGAGACCTCTTAATTCCCGTGGCCTGACTGAGTGACAAACATCAACAACTATTTAAATAGTAATTTCCACTTTCTGTAACCCAACAGTGTTTGGAGTACACCAGATTTTCATATATAATCAGGAGTCACAGGGCTAGCAGCAGACAAAGAGTCGGCTCCCTTGTTTCATAATAGAGTGACCCAGGCACAAGGCAATTAAATCCGGGGCCTCAACTGCCTCCGATCACCAAGATTATGATCCCTTGAGGATGATCAATATAGCCGAGGCCTGAAGTCCCTGTCTCCCATTGTACAGTTTCCTCATTATACCAGCCGGTGCACTTCCGCCATTTCTAGTTGCCAATGCTCCAGCCTCATTTTATTTTTCACAATAAATCAGCCATGCTAAATAACCATAATAATAAGTAAAGAATTCTTGTGATTCCTTGCAGACATCTCCTATGTCTTGAGACCTCCACTCTTTTCTTTACAGTACATATGGTACCGCATTCAAACAAGTGGGTAGAGTCACCATGTTCACCACCAATCCACTGACAAGTCATCAGACTAAACTCTTTTTCAGTGAAGTTCTCCCACCTCGGGGAATGTGATAATGGCTACTTCCCATCTTACCCTCTGCTGGAGGTCAGCCTTTGGTGCTAACCCTCTTATTTCACTTCAGTTTCTAATTTCACCTATGCACCTAACCAACTAACTACTTGTGCTACCTAGTTTACACCCCTCACCTCCATGGTAATAATACACTGGTCCGCCTTCTGCCAATAGGACTCAATTTTTCATTTGTAGAATAAAAACACATGCTACAAAATAAACATATACAAGTATAACATAATGCAGAAAAGAGAGCTAAGCATTTAAGGTTCATGAAAGTAGAGGTGCTTTATAGAAATGGTTGAGTAACAGGGATGACTTGAAACTGTTTTTCAAGATTTCTAGAGTTGAGACCTCTCGAACTATCTGAGATGGTGATAACAGAACAGGTATTGCAGTGGTACCAGTACCACCGTAATACTTGTTACACGGATAAACCTCTGCTGGTGAAAGTTGTCAAATCTTACAGACAGGCAGGGTTATCGCTGACTTTTATATCCATTTTTTTCACTTTCAATAAATCTGTCTCTTAGTGCATGCAAAATCCTCAATGAAGAATCCCTGACCACCATTGAATCAACACCCCATTTGTCCATGTATTAATTGGGTTTTGAGCATGATGAATAGGACCCATAATATATGGGTCCTATTCATCATATTAAAAGTTGACCATTCAGACCCTCAGCAAAAATAATTTCCGAAGATTATGCTTACCTTCCATCTGTAGGTTCAGCTGTGTGGTGTTGGATATGGTTGTGCACACAGCAAAAAATGGTCGGTGGGAGCAATTAGTAGAAGAAGGTGGGGAGATAGATGTGATAAGAAACATAAAGGAGGACAAACACACAAAGGGGGGAGAAACGAAGGACAAATACCCACAATGCAGAGACAGACAAACAGGGGGGGATAACAATGAGAAACAGTTGGGAAGGCAGAGGTGCACATACAAAATTAGAGACATCCACACAAAGAGGAGAAAGAAAAGAAAGACAGATAGAGATGCGAATAGACAGAGGAGGAGAGGTACACTTACAAAATTGGAGACAGAGAGCTAAACATTCAGAGGGGGAAACAAAAGCGACCTGATCTGTCACACTAAACCTTCAGCCAGCCTAAGATCTCTCCTCATCTGGACTTGAGGAAAATCTCTTAATCCATTTTGCTGGACCGTCTAGAGGACCTAGATCTACATCTACTTTTTATTCACTCCCCCTTAGGTAGGACATAGATCTGTTTCACATAATTATTACAATAGATATCGCACTTCCAATCTGCCATACCATTAATTAACATTATATAACAACACAGTACTTTCCAACTATTTTATAATAATAAAACACACCTCTCCCATTATGGGAGTTTTTCCAACATAGATGGGAGCTGAAACTTTTCATACATTTGGTTCAGCCTGTTGGTTCTGCCTAAGGGTTGCGCAAACCTTCCATCCTCCAGTCTTCACAGCCTGAATTGCGGCACAGAGTCTATGGTAAAATGATCGCAATTGTGATCACTTTACTCCAGGTTCTGACCTCACCTATGCACTGTGCATGCATGGCCGTCAGGCCGCACATGCTCAGGAAACAATGAGTAAAAGGAGGGAAGAGAGTAGCATGAAACCTGCAGGGGAGGGTTCAGTAGATCCCTGTCGCTCCACATAGGCTGGAATTGCTGACGCCATCTTCAGATGGCGGTAGCTATTGGGGTCAAGGTCCTTGATAAATTGGTCCAGAGAGCAGTTCTGTTTCCATATAGTTCAAGGCTTGATAAATAGGCCACGTGAGGGTATAATCATTTTGATAAGGGATACCATGGGCTCCCTCCGGGATTAACCCTGGGTCATGTTTTGGGCAGCAGACACTCTCCAGACCAACTGCAATTTTGGTGGGAATTACAAGATCGCTAAAGCACATATTCCCGCTATATGAAGTGGTAGTGGTCATTTGGTGTGAGGCTAGTTGGCTTGACATAGGGCTATGGACTGCTTTCCTAAGAGCTGACACTCGCCTACTGCTTAACATGCATGTTCTACTTCACTGTCTCAGTACTCTTGACATGATGTGTTGGAAAATGTCTTATATGTGCTGCTGATGTAACTGCTACTCTCATAATCTGATTTTCAGATACTAAGTGTAAGTGGGAGTCATCCTGTGGTCCAAATACAGAAAGAGAGAGAACACAAATCTTCCCAAGTCATCTTCCGGTTTCCCTTGAACTTGGACGCTTCACTGAAAGCTGTAATCCTGGCCGCATTCCTGTACATGGTGAGTTGTATATACCAGGCTAGATTTAGGGAAAAACAGTGAGGGTTATGGGCTGCCAACTGCAGATGTTCCCCAGGATCATCCAAGGTTCCAGTACAAGGTCTATCATGTTAGACATGTCACCCTCTTCTAACCTGTTCTATGACTATTCCACTAGATGGCGCTCCTCAACCACCGTGTTTCAGGCAGTACTGGTTCATCTGCTTTCAAAATTCAAATTGAGTAGAGTTTATTGCAGATTGCAGAATGTTTTTTTGTTTAAGAATTGACTCAAATTGCTCTTTAAAGCTAAATATAGATCCTTCTCTACACCAGATATTCCATCTTACCCTTAGCCCGGTGGCGATTACCACCATTCCGACACCGAAGTCACCTACATTCCGATACAGACCTGTTTAGCAGGAAACTCTGATGTGACTGCGACCTGACAAAATCTTAATTTAAAGCGGCAATGTCAGGTTAAGTGTTTATACACTTAACCTGAGGGGTCCCGCCATTGCCGCTTCAATCTAAGATTTAGTGGTGTCCTTGTCATTCCTCCCATAGGTCAGTGTAATACTTTATTATAGGGCATACTGAGTGTAACACCCCCTTATACCAGCTCTGAGAGGGGTGTTGTAGGTTTGTTATGTGTGTGTGTGGGGTTCTACTCACTTGTTGTTGATGACTCAGTGCTTCCATCCAAGTCTTCTTCTATATTCTGTATAGGGATGCACAGTCGTGTTACACCTGTGGGTGACTTGGGAAAATTCCTTTCACCAACACAGACCTCTCAGAAACAGCACTGCACAGAAAATATTTAAAAACCACCATGGTAATTAAGTGGTAAAACAAGTAAAGGGATAGGTATTAAATGAACTGGTGGTGTGGCATAGAGAAGTTCACAACATACAACAGTATAATAGGGAATATAGATTCAAGAAAATTACTTCAGAGTAACAGAATCAATCAAGCAATGTGTCAGGGATCCTATTTTTAAATGTAGGACTCAGTATTTAACTCTTTCTGCACAACGTGGCAAGAACATCTGATGGAAGTTTACTGTGTTGCAATCAGTAAATAAACCTGCTCTTACTGTCATTCCCTTCCATGGTATCAGTATTGCTGTTCTGAACTACTGTGCATGTTCATCTGTGTGTTGCTTGATTCCTAATGATTGACCTGGAAAATTGGATTTGACGTTTCCTTACTATTCCTCTGCTTACTGATTCTGTTAGCTGAAAAATGCTGTCCTTGGCTTGTTTGACTGTTCTGCCTCCAGAGCTTCATACCTCTGCCCACCACTCTTAGGTACAGTTCACTGGACAGCGCCTTGGTTGTTATACGCATCCAAATCCATCCTGCTTTGCCACCAACTCTGATAAATACCGGTAGTAACTTAGACTTTACACCACGGTCTCTGACTGTGTGAATCTTAGCTAATATTAATACAATGATTCTTAAACAGTATAGCGGACATGATAAAACATTGATGGACAGCTAAATTCTAAATCTATACATATAGACCACTTTAATGATTACAAGTTCTAACACTCCTACCACAGTCATAACTAGACACACAAATCATAGATGGTAATTATAGCTCACAGTAAAGGGTGGTGTCTTACAAAACTATATAAATCCCAAAGACTATAGGGAGTTTGGAATAATAAAATGAGTATAGACTGGATGATCAATTGTTAAGCAGACACTTGAACGATAGCATGCAGTGTGCTAACTTGAATCAAATATTCCTATAACCTTACTCCACTGACCTAATGCCCAACAATAACTCCCACACAGGTGACAGATAGGGCTAGGTGACACCACAACTCAATAAATTAGAATTTAAATCCCCTAAGTCTCTAAAATAATGTGAAACACTCTCTCACAATAGCTAGTGAATGCAGTCACTATACTAGCAATTTTAATGTTGAGTAACATTGGTGCACTTTGTTGGTTACCTAAATTTGGCAGATGAGGAATTTATCATTATTACAACATTAGCAGTAGACAAATAAGCAGATGCAGTCTGATGCAACCTCATATGAGGAGACCAAATGTAAAGAGTGCCCTCTGCATTTATTTTGTGGCCTTCTGTGTGCATATGATTATGTGTGGCTATGTCCCTGAATGTAGCAGACAATTTACCAGCAAATACTAATACACTCATCTGTTATCAGCAAGATCGACGTAGGTGGGCTTAGCAGCACCAAGCATAGGCAAGACCTCCTCTTGCTTGTAGTCCTCTTTGCTCACCTGCAATTCACCTAGGCCAGGAGATTCCCTCTCTGACCATGGTCTATCTGTAAATGTCAACTATATTAAGAAATCACAGGGCTGCCATGGAAGATTTCTTGTGCTAGCTTCAGTTAAAACACTCCCCTCATTCAGAGCTGATGTGCAGTCTCCATCTGTAAGACTCTCACAACCCTTCGGATCGCTGGTACTGTGGGATTCCTCTCCTCTATAGGGATAGAAGCTCCTTCTCTCTCTTGCTGGCTCGCTCTCTATAAGAGTGTTCCCCCTTTTCAGTGGTAGGGCTTTCCACGATGGCACTTGGGGACTCCACTCTTTCATTCCTAGTTGGTTGGACTCTCCATACACAAAGCCTCAGTCCTTCTTTACCACGGTTCTCCTTCTTCTCAGGCAGGAGACTCTGTCCCCTTTTTATAATCTTGGAGCTCCCCGTACTTAGTTTCTTTCCTGTGCGTGGGCTCTGCTTCTTCTTCTGTTGCTCTTCACCGGACTCTTCCCTTCTGCAGGAATTGTACTCCTCGTCACTATGATAGCACAGGTGACCCCCCACCACTGTACCAGCCGCAGCTGAGTTACATGAGCAATATATATAAAACCAGTGCAGAGACCAAACATAGAGCAGCGCGAGTGTCTTTGAAACTGCATAATATTATAAACTGTGCCTTATTTATAAAGTTAAAATAATAATGGTGTTTGAGGTTACCCCGTGGTAGCAGCATCTTTGGGGAGACTCCATGCTCAGTGCCAGATTAAGGGCCACATGGGACTGAAGCAGGAAATGATGAAGGGCCTATTGTGAGCAGCATCGTGCTGCCAGAAGGCGTTTGGCCACCATGAAGGCATGGGTAGTGTCAACTACATCCATGTCTCCCTCCTCTTCCCTTACATGATGCACACACCACTAACTGGTTTACAGAGCATTTAAGGACAGTGACGAGTGGCAAATACCTGTAAACATTTTCTCAAGTGCCTGGTTGAGCAGGACAGTCCCCCAAAATCAGAATAATCAGAACAGTTGAGAGGTAAAATTATGTTACTTTACTGACCATGAATGATGACAACACAGAATCTTTATAAAAGAGAACAGCATATAAATGGGCCTATTTGTGAGAGGTGGTCTGGAGCTGAAGCTCTGTCACGCCCATTGTTGATATGACCATACCCACAATTTTCTCCTCCTTCCGAAATTTCCACTACTTAGTCTGTGAGCGCTGTGGTGGCAGCAACACTTTCAGTAGGGGGCGCATCATTTAAAGACATTTTTTTAAAAATTAAAACAAGCAAGAAAACAACATTTAAAATAATCATTTCCAAGATGATGATGATGACTGGCATACACACATGATGATGACACATGCAGTTATGCCTATAGACTGATTAGCATGGATCTCGAGATCTGTACAGCTCAGCATATTCAATATTCAGAGGGGTAGAGTTTATTGTCAACAAAATATAAATTGGTTAAAAATAAAATTAGTGGTTCTGAGAAAGGAATCTGATTTTTATCCAAAAAATTAAAAAAAGGGGGAGCTCTGATGGATTTAATATGATGTAATAGAACATATATTTAAACTAATGTACAGCTTAGAGAGCATTGAGGAAATAGTGAGTATATGAATATGAGTAAGGAATATGGAGTCAGAGGAGGGCTGATAGGCTTGAATCAAGATATGAATATTAAGAGCACGCTTGAAGACTTGAAGAGTAGATTGGATATGGTAGATCATTCCACAGGTGAGGAGCAACACGGGTAAAGTTCTGGAGGTGGGAATGGGAATGGATATTCAGAATGGTATGTGGTTGCAGTCACTGGCAGAGTGGAGGGATCGGGAAGGATTGTGAGAAGAGATGAGGTTAAATTGTAGAGGGGGAATTGGTTGAGGACTTTGTAGGTGAAGGTGAGGAGTTTAAACTTAATTCTGTAGGACACGGGGAGCCAGTGTATCGACTGGCAGAGAGGGATAGCTGAGAGAGGAGCGGTGGGAGAGGAAAATAAGGTGGGCAGTGCCTTTGAGGATAGACTGAAAGGCACTGCCCAAATGCAGGCAGACATTGACTTGGCTAGAGTGGAGGAAGATACATTAATCAAGAGTAAGAGTTTTGTTAACTTCTTTGGTGAGAAAGAAAAGGATCTTGAATATGGTCTGAAGGTGGAAGTGTCAGAACTTGGAGAGAGACTGAATGTGAGAAGTGAAGGAGAGGGAGGAGTGGAAGATGACCCCTAGTGAGTGGACATTAGTGACAGAGAAGAGGGCAGTATTATCAACAGAAAGAGAGAGAGAAGGAGATGAGGGAGCCCTGGATGCGGGTGGGTTAATGATTTCAGTTTTAGAAATATTGAGTTTCAGAAAGCATTACACCATCAAAAATGAGATGGGCCAGTAGGAGTCATGAGATGAGCGAAGGCGAGAGGTCAAGAAAAGAGATAGATTTGGGTATAATCAGAATACAGGTGGTCCTGGAGGCCAAAGAAGTTGTTGAGATCACTATGAAAGGAGGTGTAGGGGGAGAAGAGCAATAGGCCATGAATGGATCCTTGGAGATCTCCGATTGGTAATGCACGAGTGGTGAGATGTATGGAGACTGAAAGGAGTTCTTAGCGAGATAAGAGGAAAACCAGGAGAGGTCAGTGTTATGGAGGCTAAAGAAGGAAGAGTTTGCAAAAGGAAGTGGGTGGTTAATGGTATAGAGGGCAGCGGGGAAGTTGAGAAGAGAATAGAGTTATTTAGATTTAGCAGAGAGAAGATTGTTAGTGACTTTAGTGAGTGCAGTTTCAGTGTAGTGAATTGAACAAAAGTCAAAATGAAGTGTGTGAAGGAGATAGTGAGAGAAGAGAAAGAAAGTGAGACGGTTGTAAAAAACCCTTTTGAGAAGGTTAGAGGCGAAGGGGAGATGGGCAATTGGGCTGTAATTAGATACAGAGGCAGGATTTTTTGAGTATGGTGTATACTAGATAGACTAAATTGAATTTTAAAAAAGAAATAAAAGAATTACTTTTAAAAATACATACCTTATAGCAGTGACATTTATAGGAAGTAAAGGCCACCAGTTTGGTTTAATAAAATAATATTGTAGGTAATATAGGAAAAAGATCTTTTAAATTGTTAAAACAAGTTGGCACTGACAAATTGTGGAAATACAACAAATGTAGCCAAATATGTAAAAAGTAAATCATGTTACCAACGACTGATTTTTAACTATATTGTGTTTGTTTCTTTTGTTTTGTATTTTTATACAGACTTTCCGAGTGAACCAAATTCCAAGTAGCAGTTCCACCAGTGATGACAGTGGGTGGGCCACCTCTGGTGGTGTTGCATTAAGTGGTGGTGGTATGCACTATGGAGTTAGTGATTGGGGTCATGATAGTGGGCATTGTGGAGGTGGGGACTGGGGTGGTGGAAGTGGGGGCTGTGGAGGTGGTGGTGGAGACTCTGGAGGTGGTGGTGGTGGTGGAGACTGTGGAGGCGGTGGTGGATGTGGCGGTGAATAATCTTTGTCACCCCTCCTAAAATGTTAGGTTGATCTTGTTTTCCAGTATTGCACACTTATCAGGATATATTCTCAGGACTCTTAAGCTTTGTCATGTTGGATCCGGGTAAAATTCTCTGCCTTAAACATCGGATCTCTTTGATTCAGTGAAATGTCTCTCTGGACTCCTAGCCACTGTCGTCTCACTGCAGTTTGAACTACATGTTGATGTCCTGCACCTCTTTACATGGTTTGGCCTCTTTAAGGACTATTCTTCAAGCCATTTACATAAGCCCAGGAAGCCAACGTTTTACAACTCTTATTTCTATGCAGCAAGTTGGAGGGAGAGGACAGTCACCAGAGAGGTGTTGGTGTTCCACCGGATCACTGGAGTCCTGATTTTTCATTATGTAATCCCCACTGTTCATGATTGATTCTAGGTGGTAAAGTTTATGTGTTGGACTTTTCAATATATGGTTCAGTTTTAAATGCATATGCATGAGTGTACAGTCATATTAAAATTATAGATATATGTTTAAATTGTCAATTATAAGGGGAACCTTGCACTGTGAAACTGACGCATTTCGATATGTTATATGTTTACCTAAACAGGTTTGAGTAGGAGAAAAGTCCAGTTTATTAGGGAATACTTGTGGGTCTACCGTTGGGTCATTGTAACTTAAGATTGAGAAAACACTTGTATAAATATAATAATAAATATATTATTTCTAAACAGTGAGTTGTATGTTACTATTTCCCATTGAAATGTGGTACGAGGGTAATTTCCCCTTGAACAGAGCATGATGGGCATGGTGTATTCCCTAGGGATGCTGTCTGTAACTATAAATACAGAAATCTTTGGAGATTTTGGAAAACATAATTCCTTATGGTTGTTGTATGCAGGTGCATATATATAAAAATCACCTAAGTGTGGCACTATTCTTCATATTATATATATCAGACTTGCTGACTTTTCAAGGAAGCTGTCCGGGAGGGGGTCTGTAAAGGGGCCGTGGCCACATTTAGTATGTTGTTAGGCCCCACCCCACTGTCTTTGACAATTTTGGCCAATCGCAACAGGGGGCGTGGTCACGATTACACGTATAGCTCCGCCCCCATCCACTTTACCAATGGAAATAGCTGGATCCGGGAGGTTTGCCTGCTTTCTCGGGAGTTCGGGAGAACTCCCAAAAATTCTGGAGTCTCCCAGACAATTCGGGAGAGTAGGCAACTATGATATATATATAGATATAGATGTATGTGTGTGTGTGTGTATATAATGTAGCTATATTTTGTCGATATCCAATCTGTCGGCCAGAATGGAGCTCTGAGTACCTTAGTCATCTATTGCGAAATCTAACAGCGCAAATTTTAATATCAACTTAATCAGGGCAACAAGTATTAAAAGTACATTGAAATAGTACCAGTGCTTCGTTGAGCCACCTCCCGTACATGAGACATGCTGATTACCAAGGATACAGAACACATTTGTTGCCAAATTATGTGTTTGTAATATTTGATGCTATTATGTTGTGTAATGCAAGTTGACATTCTGTGACTTGTGACTGTAATCCCCACTACCCTCCCTGCATGGATGGGAACAGTAATGTGTAAGCAGGTACATTAGGGGCTAGATTTACTAAGCTGCGGGTTTGAAAAAGTGGGGCTGTTGCCTATAGCAACCAATCACATTCTAGCTTTCATTAATTTAGTACCTTATACAAAATGACAGCTAGGATCTGATTGGTTGCTATAGGCAACATCCCCACTTTTTCAAACCCGCAGCTTAGTAAATCTAGCCCTAGGACTGCTTTACGGGCTGTGTTGTGATCACATGTGACTGAATACGGATTGAACTGCATTCCTCAGTAGTGCTGAGCTGCTGCTTTAACATTCTGATTTAGGAATCAGGGTTGTTATCTGAGCAGAGAGGAAAGAACCACACACAGGAGAGTTATCTTGGTAGAGGTGAGAGCATAGAACCACATATAGGAGAGATATCTGATTAGTGGAGAGAGGAGAAGCCACATATAGGAGAGATATATGAGCAGAGAGAACCACACACAGTAGTAGCGATGAGAGGGTAGGACTCCAGTATTAGCAAGAGATCAGCCTCCTATGTAATGTATCTGGGTAAGCAATGTGAATACACCCTTGCTGTTCACATCTAATCCCTGCCTGCCTTTGTTCAACCACTCTAAGGGCTAGATTTACTAAACTGCGGGTTCAAAGAAGTGGCGATGTTGCCTATAGCAACCAATCAGATTCTAGCTTTCATTTTGTAGAATGTACTAAATAAATGACAGCTAGAATCTGATTGGTTGCTATAGACAACATCTCCACCTTGTCAAAGCTGCAGTTTAGTAAATATACCCCTAAGTGTAAGGGGCCGCAAGTCTAACATATGCACAAATCCTATGTATTTTGTCATGTATGCACAGTACAAAAATATGGACGTCACAAAAAACTGACATACGCTCCCTCTGGGAGAGGGAGGGAACTGCATTTTGTGCAAATTAAATTATTCGATCATATAGGTATAGCCTTTTGCCACTGATAGAGTCAATGTAGGTTGATCAGTGAGTGTTAATATTGCTTGTTGACTGTTAGCGTGAAATCCCATACAGTGATACTTCACATTCTACTAGATGGAGCTATCACTTTTCACTGATATAAGTGTATTCTGATCTATATATATATAGTACTTTTACGGCAGACTGGGTATACCATCGCAATTTTGTGGTTGTTTATATATACTTTTTTGGGGTGCAGATCCCCAGCGTTGGTACCTAGTCTGAGCAGTCTATTTTAGTACCGGATAAGATTTACATTTATTGTTGATCTATATATATCATATTACATTTCTATGTTCTTTATTAGCGTCTTACTATTCTATCCACTTCATTTCCCTGACATTTCCCTGACACATTTCCCATTATTTATTTCCACCACAAGGTGGCTTTCTACCCAAACACTGGTGTAATTACTGTGCATAGAAGAGTTGGGCAGGAGTTTCCTGAGACAGCCCCAGATAAGAGTTACACCCTTCTGTTATCCAGTGAGTCATGTGAAGATTCAGGAGACACTGTGCCAAGAGAGACTGCTGCATACACACCCCTTGTAAGACATGGGGCATGGGGTTACAGTGCCTCAGGGCCGTAACAAGGGTGTTGCGGACGGTGCCGTCGCCCAGGGCGCAAGGCCAAGGGGGCGCAGCAGCCGCCCCCGCTACCTGCCTCCATACCTTCAGCACTTAAGTTCCGCTTAAGGGCTGAAGAGAGAGAGAGAGATTAACATTAACTTACAAGAGCTTGGTGCTTCTGCCCTTAAGTTCCGCAGTGGAACGCATGTGCTTTCCACTGACAGGAAGTTCGGCATTTGGAATGCAAGTTTGCGTTCCAAACTGTGAGGAAGTCTCCTCTGTGATCTCTGGAAAGAATGTACCCTGGGGTGTTGTGAAAACCAGTTTTGGCAGTTGTACGACTTGTTGCATAACAGGACAACACTTCCTTGTCTATATGGGGAATGTACTGTGTTTTATTGGGCAGGAATTTGGTAATAAAAGAGAGGATCAATTATTCAGGAAGTGGTTGCAGAAGAAGACACAGAATAATCTCATTATTTCTCATTTTCTTCATATACATCTATATCTGAAACTCAGGAGCTGAAAATCTTCATGTACCTTCATTCCGACAGTTGTTTTTCTATATATCCATTTATACTTTCCATACTGACCTAGCCTCTCTCTTATTCATTCCAGTATTGGATTATAATTGGGTCGACCCAAATCAATAGCAGAGCCCACAGCTCTGACCCATCTTCCATAGGGATGTGCAAAGCAAAACTGTGCAAATCAATGGCTGACAGCATGCCACTTCCTCTTGGTCCGTAGGGTACACACTTCCCTGACCTGAACACGCAACATTGATTTTATGCTTGTTGCACAATAATAATCATATTATGACTTCTTCTCTGTGGGGACAGATTGTTATCCAATAAAAGATCTTAGTACTAGAGATTCCCAATCCAAGTCAACACTTGGAGATTCCTGCTCACCTCGGAGGAAAAATAGCACTTTCCTGAGACAAGGGAATCTTGCAAGCTTCGGACTCTCCCTCCTCGTGATGTCCGTCATGTTGTGTTGAAAAGCGGGTAGTATAAAGCCCAAAGTCTACAGCTCCTTGTTATGCAAACAAATTTAATAAATAAATAATAATATTGTGGCTGGATCATTTATAAATAACTTATTAGTGTGGCTGGATCACTTATAAATAACTTATTAGTGTGGCTGAAGCACTTATAAATAACATTAGTGTGACTGGATCACGTAGAAATATCTTATTGCAGATATTTATTTTAATTAGGGGTGCAGGGCACCTCTGTATATCATTGCAAATGTACTGATTTTTTTTAGATTATGTTGTACTTCTGTATATGAAATGTATTTATTTCTGAGACAGAGCCAGGGAAGGGATTTGGATCTTCTTAACTTTCCTAAAGGAAGCTTCATGCTAATTAATTACTTATTTTCTGTGTTACACCCTGCTAACGTGTGTCAGAATGTGTATAATAGAAGCACTGTTTGACCATGTAATGCATCATACCATTGGTAACTTATGAAAAGATCTCTATTACCACCAACTGTCATGTGTAACTGTCCTTATTAGGACTACTTGAACCAATAAACAGCATTGCTTCAAGATCCTGCTTTGATGACTACTTACCTGCTGTAATTTCTATGACCTACAGATTAAACCAATCTAATCCATTATTCTGCTGTTCTGAGGTTGGAATCCAGTATTCTAGTAACAATGCTTTGCCCGCTACCCTGCAGCTCAAGTCAGTGTGATAGGCCAGGGGGAACGATCCACAGCAACCCTGAGCTGAAGGCAAATGATCAGGTGTAAGAGCCAAGGTGTACCAGCAAAGATATACCAGATATACCCGATATACTAGCGCCGATGTAGGAGCCTAGTGGAGGTAGCAGGCTCCTCCTACTGTGACAGGAGAGGCACATTTGGGATAAAGAAAGAGGATGGTGGCAAGAGAAGCCCAGCCAGTCCCCAGTAACACGGACAGGGTGGCATAGGTGGTCCATCCTGTCAGAGATATTAACATGAATCATCCAAAAGCAGACTGTACATTTGCAATACTAAAGAGAGCTAAATTAAAGAAGACTAGTCTAATACTAAACTCCCACTCCCACCATTTATACTCCACCCAAAACTAAAGTATACCTCTAACCCGAACTACACTCAACAAGGAAAACTCAACATGCCAGGACACAGCTAGATAAAACCATCAAATACGCAGCCCTGATCTATCTGAAGCTAGTAGAAGGGAAGATTAACTAAAATGTGCCTAAGAGGGGAACTATAAAGATGAAAATAAAAATAAAAGGGGGTGTGGTTGAAACCAACTAGGAAGTCGGCCCTAAAGCCATGGGCTCTCCAGCTAATTGAGCTATCTTGCGAGAAAATTAACATTAGTACAGGTGGAACTGCAGGAACCTAATGTCACAACTAAATAAAGTTCAATTCACAGGATAAGCCAGGAACAGAATTTCTGCATCTGCCAAAACAAATAGTATAGAAAAAACTAAACAGATACTCAAGACAAGATGTCCATTAGACCCTGCCGGTAGCTATCCGATCAGTCCACACAGACACTTCTCGAGGAGTGTCAGAAAAGAATGTATGGCCCTTAGCTGCCACTTGGAGCCTGGCAGGGCATAGTAATGTTTTGACTCGCCGGGCTCTCTGTCAGAGTAACTAGATAGATAGATAGGTAGATAGTAAGTTAGCTAGGGATAGGTAGGTAGGTAGTTGGTAGGTATTAGATAGCCATGCGTGTTTAGATAGATTAGATAGATTAGCTACATAGATTAGATAGGATTTAGAAAGAGTCATTTAGGTCTGTTCTCTGTCAGAATCTGCCTTCATTCATGCTGTCATTTCTATGTAATGCCTCACCTGGTCAGCCTGTTTTGCTTAGCTTACTCACCTGTGTTATGCACGTTTTGTCGCTATCCAATAACGATTGTCGAATCTCGATTTGTGTTTCCAAAGCACAGTAATTTAATATCCAAAAGTAGCAGAATAATATTGCGAAATAAAACAAGTACAGCCGCTACTTATCGCAGGCGCTCTGGATCCAGTGAACAGTTATTCAGGTCTGAAGGCTGTGGTCAAAGAAGACTGCTCACTAAGCCCAGAGCCCCTGCTTATATGCAGTCAGTGAATAAAGTAAAACAATGCAGATGATGTGGCTTGCTTCTATTGGTCCAGGCTTCAGGCAGTGTACTGCAGGTCATAGGCCAGTTCAAACCAAAATATCCAAAGGTGGGGGTCAACTCTCCAGGGCATGTGCTCCGACTGTCCCGCCAAAAATCCAGTTTCAACTATTCTGTTTGCATTTTACAGTCTGTATCACTTTAAACATTTATTCCCTAACATCGCTAACTAGAGTATGCAATGTGCGATCTCTTTGGTGAATGAACTGGACAACTGCTGATAAATAGGGGATTAAAATGATACCAAACGTGACATAGTTCCTACAACCTGAACCTTTGAGTTCACAAACATGCATATAACTTATAATATTAACCATAAATACTACTATTTTTCGACATAAATAACTATGTGTTGCAACTACAATTAATGTGTACTAATTACAAATGTGTGTGTTCGTGTGAATGTGTTTAAAAGTGTAAAAGCTGTTGTTGCCACGTGTTTGCGGCTGGATACGCCCTTCCATGCCGTAGCGTGCTCTACGCATAATTTCAGACAAAGACAACCAAATCTGCTCGATATTAATTGAAATGACTCTATTCAATGAGCTGACTTCAACAGCTCCACTCTTTGATAGTATAAACTATCACCCAATCACATTCTCGAGGTCAGGATTGTACTGTACCTCTTCACAGACCATGATCTCAGTATTCCTCACCACCATCTCAGTCTCGTTTTCCGTGTCTACCTCTGTGGACTGCTTTCCACACTTCAACACAGTAGGAAAACATCTGACACATAAGCCAATTACTAGGATGACACTTAGTATAAGGAGAAGGAGCTTACCTACACTAGCAACCATTTCCTGCACCCACTCCCCCAGACCAGAGAATCATTTTACAGGGTTCAACTATGAGAACCAACCTGCTACCTTTTCCCCGACCTCATACAACAAAGAATTATGGTTCCTTCGAAAATTCCCATTTCAGTTGCAGAATTTTATCCATCTTCTGGTCTATAACTTCCTTGGGGTCATCTGTATTATTGGTGATGTACGTGCAACATTTGATACCAAACTGGGTGGCTTATGTCACACAATATCCAACAGTAATAGAGGTGAGATAATTCAGTACCAGTCTGTGTTGCACCAACTCCTTCTTATATGCTTGTAGCTCTCTTCCCGTATATCTGAAAGTGTCGTCATACATCTCGGTGATATTATCTATCAATTTAGCTAGATCTTGAATATACTTAAAATTTAAAGTTCCCCGAGCGGTCCTGGTGAGATCGAAAGCGACCATAACTTGAAAGCCAGAGGTTTCACTAATCAATTTTGTAGCTATGGGCTCTTCACCAGGAATCATATTTATTTTGCCACGGTATTCATACTGTGTGTGTATGTATGGTGGGGATGTGGACTAGTGAATACCAACCATTTCTTCATGTGTAATAGTCATGATTTCAAGAACCAGTTTACCTAGGAAACACAAACCCTTGGAACTTGGAGTTACCCAGAAATAAGCTTTTCTCCCACAAATAAAGTACACGTCATCTGGGAGAACATAAGGAACAGTATGCCCATTACTAATATCACATAAGGTTTTGACAAAACTACCCCTGCCTTGTGTCTCCATTTGTTTAAGACACATGTTAACATGGATAACATTCTTACAATTACTTATAGAGACTTTCCCAATGGATACTTTCTTATGTCTGCTTACTCGTCCTAGTTTATGGAGTCCATCAATATTTCTGCCTATTGGTGACCTTGCAAGTCTCCCTCCAAAATGAGTGTGATGAGCCATTGTCTGATCTGACAGGTCAGCTTCCCAATTCTCCAGTCATTTTACATGTGAGATATTTAGACACAGTAAAGACCGGTCTAAGGAGTATTGCCGAAGCTTCAGACTAGGGGACCTAGTGTTATTGTACTTCCCTTCTATGGACCTCCCTCCCCTTAATTTGAGGATCTCAGAGATATTTAGTGGGAACGGCACTAGTCCTATGTTATGCTGTCCCTGAGGCACATGAGAGCACACCCAGCACTCAGTTTGGATTAGGACCTTACCCACTAAGGAGTGATAATCCTCCAGAGGATGCCCGCCCATATCCATATTATTATTAGACTGGATGCATTTCTCTTCAACTAGGGAGTCACAGTACTTACAAATAGAATATTCATCAGACAATAGCCCCTCACACTGTCTCCTAGTTCCAGAGTTCCAGACCTTTTCATAACCCCTGGACCAAGCTTGATAATAGGCTGTTCTGTGTATCCTAATAACTTTTCCTCGAAATCCATCTCATCAGTATCACTACCAGATCCTGCCTCTGTCCTCCGTTCTTCTTCACAAAAATAGGGTGTCCTATAAAAAATGAAAACAAGACAAATCCTGGAACAGAAGAAAAACAAAAATCGCCACTCCATCGCTGGGAGGATAGTCTGGGCAACGTCCTTGGCTCAGGTGTCTTGACTGCAGGCTTTATGTCTCCCGGAACAGGTTTACGAGTGACAGATCGTTGCCGTCAGTCTCAGCTTTATCTTGCACTTTCTCCGGGTTACTGACTTTCCTGCAGTGGGTGGAATGGACACAAGGGTCTCTCTCTGCAACCTTCAGTGATGTGGTACTGGTCAGCAGCACTTGGTACAGGCCTTCCCAACGGTCTGTTAAACAACCTGAGTGTAAGAAATTGCGGATCATAACATAGTCCCCAGGTTCAACATCATGACAGTTCGTTTCTGGCATACCAGGTGACAGCATTTTTAGTTTTTGTTGTTGTTGCTTTAGCTGTCTACTCATTCTTATAAGATATTGTACAGTCACTTCATTATTACACTTCAAGTCGTCTTGTGGACTCACGATCAAATGAGGCTGTCGTCCGAACAGTATCTCAAAGGGGGACAGATTAAGAGGAGGTTTAGGAGTGGTCCGAATGCTATGGAGGACTAGTGGCAAAGCTTCAGGCCATGCCAACCCAGTTTCAGCCATTATCTTACCAAGCTTGTTCTTAATAGTACCATTTACTCTTTCCACCTTACCACTGGCTTGTGGTCGGTAAGGGGTGTGAAGTCTACTACTGATTCCCATGAGTTTACACATATTTTGGAAGATATCACCAGTAAAGTGGGTACCCCTATCACTTTCAAACTCCTGAACAATTTTCTTTGCAGTGAACACAGCAGTATTAGTGGCTGCTGAATATGCTTCTACCCAACTGGAAAACACATCAATACATACTAACACATATTTGAAATTCCTGCATGGTGGTAATTGGATATAGTCAATTTGTATTACCTGGAAAAGTCCATCTGTAGGAGGAATATGGGATGTCTCTGTTGGTATAGCTTTCCCGATGTTTTTCCTCAAACAAGTAAGACATGACATTGCCTTCTTACCGGCCTGAGAAGAAAAACCAGGTGCACACCAGTATGCTCTCACTAGTTTGCATATACCTTCCTTACCCGGATGAGTCAGACCATGTGCTGCCTCAGACAGGCTTGGGTAGTATGCTCTGGGAGCCACAGGCTTACCTTGTCCATCTCTCCAGAGTCCCGAGGACTCTTGACCACATCCCTTCGCCTTTCAGACCGCCTTTTCCTGTAGGGAACACAAATCTTGCATTTCAATTAATCTCTGCGTGTCTAATGTTATAGGTTGCCCTGCTGCCCATTTATCAGCTTCGTCCACCCTGTTGTTGGCCAATGACACCGGGTCTTCTTCAGAAGTGTGGGCTTTACATTTTATGACGGCTACTGTCTTGGGTAACTTTATCGCTGTCAAAAGTCCATTTATGTGTTCTGAGTGTGCCACTGGCGTGCCTGCTGCTGTCGTAAAGTTTCTAATACGCCAAAGGGCCCCAAAATCGTGCACTACCCCGAAGGCGTATATAGAGTCAGTATATATATTAGCTGACTTACCCTTTGCCAACTCACACGCTCTCCTTAAAGCTACTAGTTCGGCCACTTGGGCTGAGTGAGGTGGGCCAAGGGGTCTAGCTTCTACAACATCCTGATCGTCTACAACAGCGTAACCAGTACATAGTTCTCCCGCCTCCGTCTGTATGACAACTCCCGTCTGTATAAAACATAAAATCTACATTTTCTAAGGGGGTGTCACGTATGTCGGGCCTTGCATTAAAATTCTGGTTCAGATATTCCATACAATCATGCGTATCAGTATTTTTGCAAAACTCATCACCAACCAGGGTCTCCTCACCTCCCACACTTTGTGTCTCTCGAGACATATATGGAAGGTATGTAGCTGGATTTAAAGTGCTACATCGTTTGATGGTGATGTTTGAGAGTTCCATCAGAGCTAGTTCCTATTTTGTGAACCTAGCTGAAGAGACATGTGTGGTTTGAGCTCAATTCAACAGGGCTGATACTGCATGAGGTGTACAGACAGTTGCATCATGTCTTAATACTACGTCCTCGCTCTTACTTACCAGAAGAGCAGTTGCTGCTACACTTCTTAGACACGTTGGGAGTGATCTTGCCACAGTTTCCAATCGTGCACTGTAGTATGCTACCAGTCTGTTAGCGTCGCCATGTTTCTGAGTGAGGACACCTGCTGTACAACCATCAGCTTCAATATAGTATAGCTCAAAGGGCTTTTCATAATCTGGTATTCCCAATGCAGGCACTCTAGTCAGACTATCTTTAAGATTAAAGAATGCTTGCTCTGACTCCTCTGTGTGTACGACACGTTCTGGTTTTGAGGAAGAGACTAGCTCCTGCAATGGTAATGCCAGAATAGAAAAACCTGGGATCCAGGATCTACAGTATCCACACATCCCCAAGAAGGTACGGATTTGCTTCTGGTTCTGTGGCAGAGTCATGTGTTGTATGGCCTCAATTCTGTCCGATGTCAAGTGTCATAGGCCCTGGGTGAGACAGTGTCCTAAGTATTTAACCTTAGTCTGACATGGCTGTAACTTGTCCTTTGCCACCTTGTGCCCTGTTTGTGAGAGATGAAGTAACAGCAATTTAGTATCATGTAAACATGACATAAAAGAATCAGAGTACAACAACAAATCGTCCACATATTGAATCAGAACAGACCCATTGCTTGGTTGAAAGGATTGTAAACAGTCATGTAAGGCTTGGGAGAAAATACTGGGGCTGTCAATGAGAAAGTCTTGTCCATGTGTATTGCACCTCCCTATAGGAGAATGCAAAAAGGTATTGGCAGTAAGGGTGAATAGCAGAAGGCAGAACAAAGGTCAATGACAGTAAAGTGACTAGCAGACGGTGGAATCTGCATGAGGATGACAGCTGGATTTGGGCACTTACAGGAAATTGGCTTTCAACGACTTTATTAATTCCCCTTAAGTCCTGGACTAATCTATAGCCCCTCCCCCACTCTTCTTCACAGGCAAAATGGGACTATTTGCTGTGCTGGATGTACAAATTAAAATCCCTTGTTGCAACAGCCTCTCAATTACAGGATATACCCCTAGTTCCACCTCCGGTTTTAATGGATACTGTGGGATTTTTGGAGCTATCCTACCACTTTTTAGATTTACCATCACAGGCGCTAAATTTGCCATCAATCCAGTGTCCTGTCCATCTTTGGTCCACAGGGAACCCGGTATTTCCAGCAACATCCCCTTTACCTGAGATGGACTTTGTTCTATAGCGGTAGAGTGTAACATTAACCTTTGTGAGGTGTCCAATATATCCTGTACCTCATGCGCAACCTTCTCTGGTATATCTCAGAATACACCATCAGGGGTACAGTATATGACACCTCCCATTTTGCATAACAAGTCCCTTCCCAGCAAGTTAGTAGGAGCTGCAGCAGCCAAGAGAAACGAATGCTTGGTATGCAGAGGGCCAATAGTAATGTCTGTGGGTTTAGTTAATGGGTAATGTAACACTCTCAGACCATTTCCGTTCCTGTCTACTCTTTGTTGGATATCCCTTTGTACCGACTCGGCTCTGCTTTGACTCTTCTCCTGTGTTGATATCCCGTGTACCAGACCTGATTCTGTTCTATGTAATGCCTCACCTGGTCAGCCTGTTTTTCTTAGCTTACTCAACTGGCTTCCTCATTACCACCTGCAGCCTATTGGTTGTGCTCTCCTTAAATAGCCGGCTAATCGTCTGCAGGATTGCCGGTAACACGTTTACCATAGTGTTCTGCTCCCTTGTGTTTTCCCTGTTACCTGTTCCTGTTGTTTCCTGCCGGCTTGTGGTATCCCCGTGTACCAGACCATTTCCGTTCCTGTCTACTCTTTATTGGATATCTCTGTTTACCGACTCGGCTCTGCTTTGACTCTTCTCCTGTGTTGATATCTCGTGTACCAGACCTGATTCTGTTCCTGACGATTCTACTATCTACTCACCAGTTCCAGTCAGCTATCTCCTGGACCCCGGTAAAGTTGAGCTCCCAGGCATGACTCCTGTGTGATCTGCAGCTCCTCTGCTTATCCTAACCTTATATGGAAACGCAGCCCCTGCAGCATCTCTGTGCTCAGATTTCAACAATCTTCCTCTGGCTCCGGACTCCACCTTGCCACAGGTACTATTGACTGTTTACATATAGCATTGCGTGCCTATACTTGTAGTTACCCCTGGCAACCGCCTAGGAACTGTTTTCCTACAATTTCTGGACTCTCGCCGGTACTGTGGGTTGTAATTACCCCTGGCAACTGCCTAAGAACTGTACTTCAAAATCTCCGGACTCTCACCGGTACTGTGGGTTGCAGTTACTACTGGCAACTGCCTAAGAACTGTACTCCAAAATCTCCGGACCCTCACCGGTACTGTGGTTTGCAGTTACCCCTGGCAACCGCCTAAGAACTGTTTCTCTCAAATCTCCGGACTCGGGAACTGCCTACGATCAGTTTCATCAACGTTACCTATCACTGCAAGTTCCATTCCTTTCTGGACAAGCACCTTTACAGAAGTCGCTGTGTATCAAGGGACTTCTCTATCAGCTGTTCCTTATTTATTCCAGTGGCCACAAGTGATATATCAGTCTTGACTCTTGACACCATCCACTCAGTGTCTCACCTGACTCCCTCCTCCACTTCCTACTCTACGGCCTCGGTAACTCTATTCCTGGTTCTCCCCATTCTGTCCCCACCACTAGGGGCAACTGTGAACACCAGACTTTTGGAGCAGACTTCGGGTTTTGCTGTACTGGCTGGAGGGGTTCCTAACAAGTATAGAGAAACTGTAGATCACAAAGAATACACAGTGCAAAAACGAAGTTCATGAACCTCCCATAACTTCACATGCATTGCCTTCTGGTTCTAAGGATAGTTCTGTCACTATTAAATCATACACATCAAAGTGTCAGGAGAAGATCTTTCAGGCTGAAGAAGAGCCAACAGGGCCTTCGTGTAAGGGTGTCCATGAGTTGTACATCTGACATCTTTCAGAGTCTGTTATGTTGGGTGATGATTTTGGCATCAGTGCTGACACTAATGAAGACGAGGATGATGATAAAATAGAGGAATTCAATCCATCTATACCAAAATGGAGGCCAAACAGAAAAGCACTTTGCTGAAGTGTTTGACTTGTTAATCTATGCTCACATCTATAGCATAAGGTGGATGGTAGGTCCCAAGCATATTAAGAAATCCTGGCTTTGCCCATCTGTATAGTTTATTAAACTTCTATTCTATCTGATGCTGCTCAGCCACTCTGTGTCATTTGTGTCCAATGCCACCTCCTTGTACAAGTAAAAGTACATATTTTTATTAAACTGCAATCCTATCTGGGGTTGCTTTCCAACTGTGTTTTATTTGTTCCCAAACTATCTTTTATTAAACTGCAATCCTGATACCTCTCTGTCGCTTCTCTTTCCAAATGTTTCATTTACGTCCAGTGCCATTGCTTTGCATTAGTAACAAATGATGGTCTTGGTCCACTTGTGTCATTTTCTAACCTCCACCCTGCTAACTTTCTCTTGCTGCCCTTTCATTCTGTTTAGTTTTGGTTCAATGCTTTCATTATGCTAGTAGGAAATGCTGGATTTTGCCTACCTGTAGCTTTTATTAAACTAACATCTAACTACCTATCTGAGGCTTCTATTTTAGTTGTGTCTTTCAGCTTGTCTTCAAGACTGTCAAGGATGACAAAGGATTCTCTCTGAGTTTCATAACCAACATGTTTTACAAAGGAAAATAAAACTGAATATGTTTTAATTAGAGATGTTCACTGATCCCCGTGTTTTGTTTTTGAGTTTGCATCTGGATTAACTTTGTGTTTTGGTTTTGGCAAAATCGCCCTTGCATGTTTTGGTTTTGGATCCCTATTTTTTTTTTTTAAATTGCTGTTTTTTTTGCTAAAATCACATGATTTAGTTCTTTTTTTCCCTACATTATTATTAACCTGAATAACATTAATTTCCAGTGATTTCCAGTCAATTTCTGTCAAGTGGCAAGGACACTGCTACCCCTGTTTCTCTGTGAGCAATGGCTCTGGATCTCCTGGGGAGGGAGGTACTTATGGAATTCAAAACCCACAAGATCCGACAAACAGATGGGCAAGGGAGGAGAGTCCTGCGTGAACCAGCCAGTGATGTCAAAATCCAGGAGTAGCGTAGACACAGTGAGGATTGAGATGTTATTAGTCGGAAGGGTGAGGTCTGTAGAAGACCCTATGGTTCTATCCCAAATTTTCAGAGCATTCACCATAGACATTAGGGAGTCAGGAGAGTGAGGTCTCAGGTGTTTGGGAAGCAAAATTAAGTCTGTAATTGGGCACACAGTATATAGAGCCCGTTCCAATTCCAGTCAGGGCTCTTGGGAGGTCGGGAGAGACTAATCTCAAATTTTGGAAGGAATGCAGGCTTCTCTTCTTATACTTTTATTTATGGTTCTTAAACTGTCCTTACCACTGTGAGTGCCCCTTACACAAAATCCCATACTTGCCGACTCACGGGGATTGTCAGAAGACTCCCTATACATTGGGTGATCTCCCGGACTCCCGAGAGAGCTTGCCAATCTCCCTGATGCCGGGATGAGAAATGATGAGCAGAATCCATAGCGGTGACATAATCCGAGTCATCATGCTCTGCCCACTGCGATATCACGTGCAGCAAATTGTGTCATCATGCCTCCACCCCACCCATTCTGGGAGAGTAGACAAGCATTCTAGGAATTGGTGTATTTGTTATTCCTTTTAGAACAAAATCACACACATTATTATGCATAACCACACCCCAAAATTATCAATGCACTACCGTTTATTATCATTTCCCATCTCAGTTAGCTATTCCCCAGATAGGCGTCTGGATATTTTGCCCCAATGTTGGCAGCTATGCCCATTGCAGGACTAGTTCGTCATTACTGTTAGATCTACTTTATAAGTTTGTTTGTTTGTAACTCGTGCTGTAATGAAGCCTGCACTGTGATCCCTGGAAATATGTCACAACTGCGGTGTTATGATAGTTCTGGCAGTTGTACAAGTAATATGACGAGATCACACTTCATTGTGTATAGACGAGGAACAGAGCAGACAGTGGAGGGGTTAATGTACTGAGTGACTGTTTTATTGGGCTGGAGATGGGTAGGAAAGGAGGGGGGTAAATAAACAGGGAGTGGTTATAGAAAGAAACAGAATAAAATCCGTATTTCTCATACTGTTTCTGTAGGACAGAGGGCTGGGAGTCAGGATCAGAAGATCATTTCACTTCCTGCAGGTATTTATGTATCCATCTGTCTTTCACAAACTAACTGACCCTATCTCCTAATCACTCACACACTGTGATAACAATATAACAACAAGTGTTACCATTGTCACGTTACATGATACCTCTACTATAATATGTTAAAGGGGCTGCTCTTTTCTGACTCATTTTTCACCCTACATCTTCCATCTCCTGGCTAGCTGGTGAGTGGGGTTCACCTGCCCGTTACGCACTGTAATCGAAATGATGATCAGCATAAAGTATTCTCTCCAGGTATCATTGCCTGGAGAACATTCAAGGTTATTTGGAGGGAGAGGGGGATAGCAATAAGATGTCATGGAACTAGTGCAAGGTAGATTGATCGGATTATATAAATTAAATTACTGCACTTCTACCCTTTGTGTGTATAAATTCCAGGGATTAACTTTCCAAATCTGGCACCTTCCTTAGTGGGAGACTGTAAATACATGTGATAACTGAAATGCACTTCTGTCTTATTACATAATAGCATTCCTCCAGCAGAGATGGTTATTAGGCATAAGAGACACTTTCAAAACCGTTCTGTGAAATATTTGTCTTGTGGTGCATTTGGCCCCAACATTTTTCACATTTTACTGGCAGAATTTGGCCTTACTTCCTCTCAGTCCTCTCCCAATGACCCCACACTACAGAATGAACCTTTCGTCGAAGCCAGCTCTACTCATAGACTATAAACGCTGCAAAATAGAAATTGACAAGTATAGTGTGGAGTTTGTACGTTCTTCCCGTGTTTGTGTGGGATTCCTCTGTGTGCGCTGGTTTCCTCCCACACTCCGAAAACATACTGGTAGGTTAATTGGCTGCTATCAAATTCACCCTAGTCTGTGTGTGTATATGTTAGGGAATTTAGACTGTCATCTCCAATTGGGCACGGCCTAATGTGAGTTCTCTGTACAGCGCTGTGGATTTAGCGGTACTACATAAATAGCTGACTATGATGATGAAGTACGATAACAAAGTAAATTCGGAACTTGAAGAGCTTACTAGAAGCACGGTGGCTTGAGTTCGGTTCCCTGATCATGACCTTATCTATGTGGAGATTGTATGTTCTTCCCGTGTTTGAGTGGGTTTCCACCGGGTGCTCCGGTTTCCTCCCACACTCCAAAAACATACTAGTAGGTTAGTTGGCTGCTATTAAATTGACCCTAGTCTGTGTGTTTATTAGGGAATTTAGACTGTAAGCGCCAGTGGGGCAGGGACTGATGTGAGTGTGTTCTTTGTACAGCGCTGCAGAATTAGTGGCGCTATATGATGAAATTATTATATTTATATGGCACCAGCATATTACGCAGTGCTGTACAGAGAATATTTGTCATTCACATCAATCCCTGCCCCATTGGAGCTTACAGTCTAAGATCCCTAACACACACTATGTTCCACTCCAGTCAGCAGCCACTTAACTTACCAGTATGTTTTTGGAGTGTGGAAGGAAACCGGAGCACCTGAAGAAAAACCAAGCAAACACGGGGAGAACATATAAAATGCCACACAGATAGGACCCTAGTAAACTCGTGACCACAGCATTGAGTCAGTAAACCAGTGTGCCACCGTGGGTGGAAATTTGGACCTGTGCAGATGGCTTCTTACACTGTCAAACTCCATTTGTGCTAAACTTTTCCCTGATTTTTCTCATCATTATCCATTATATAATAATTTACTGTTTGCAAAAACAAGAGAAACAGGAAAATGAAGACTTGATACAGCTACAAGTCTTTATAATTTCCAGTACTTTCCTAGCCACACCCTATGCAGATAAATAATACCACTTGTCCATGATTGTAAAGTACAACTAACAAGCATCATTGAGGTGTAATTAAATGTCTAACTCTGGGTGCAGTTATTATAACCTCAGAGGTATTATTTCCTAATTGCCAACAGTATGGAATTGTGTGGGACTGTGATTTACATGAGCATTTACTATAGTTTATGGCTGATAATAACACAATAATCAACAACTGCTAATTCCTGTTTGTGTTTTATCAGTTTTACATAGGGGAATATAATTCAGCATCTGTTGTTGGACAGCCATGGCTTCAGGTAAGAACTTCACTCTTCAGATATTATATTTGTATAACATTTGATTGATTGTATTATATCTGTAAAGCTCTGGAATTAATGGCTTTATAAATGATGTTTTATTATATTATCACCTATACTAATTGAATTTTGATATAATTTCTTCACTTTTAATTCAGCATACAGTATATATGTCTCTTAGGTGGAGATTCATAGTAACATAGTTGATGAGGTTGAAGAAAGACACCAGTCCATCAAGTTCAACCTATATTGGATCACCTGCGATCCCTCTTTTATATTTGAATTTGATCCAGATAAAGCAGCCGCTAATCTGTTTCAATCGGGAATAATCCCTCCTGACCCAATATTGCAGTCTTATTTTTTCCTGGATCCACTCTAGTCCTTCATTTTAATCTACGGACGTAACCCTGGATACAATTTTCCGCTAAAAATTTGTGTAAATTAAATCTGCCATCACAACCTTCCCTTGCAGCGAATTCCATATTGTCGAGGTTGTATAATTGGATGAACGAAAGTATTTTGGTTAATATTGTTTTACCGTGCGATTGCGATCAGTACGCCACGTAACACATCAGCAGTTGTCTGGTTCATTCGCCGAAGAGATAGCACATTGCATACTCTAGTTATTGATGTAAGGGAATAAATGATCAGAGTAATACCAACTTTAAAATGCTAATAGACTAGTTGAAACTGGAGTCTTGGCAGGAAAGTCAGAGCACAACCCCTGGAGAGATAACCCCCACCTTTGGATATTTTGGTTTGAACTGGCCTATGACCTGCAGCACACTGGACCTTTCTGATACCTGGACCAATAGAAGCAAGCCACACCATCTGCATTGTTTTCTTTGTAACACTGAGTGTATATAATACAGCTCTAGCTAGTATTAGCCCAGTCTTCTCTGACCACAGTATTCTGGAGTGAAGTACTATGCGCTGGTACCAGTGGAGCGCAGCTTAGCGAGCGCATGCAAGCGCGGTATGTTTGTATCTTTTGGTATTGGCTGTACTGTATTATAATTCTGCTAAATTTTGCATCTGCTAAAATAAATTATTTTGTGCTGTGGAAACACAACACAATCGCTTAGACCCTAGGTTCCCAAACTGTGTGCAGCGGCTCCCAGGGGTGCCGCGGCGCTGTCACAGGGGTGCCGTGGACAGGAAGAAGAGGAAGGAAAAAGAAAAACAACTACTTACCAATCCGGCGGCGCCCGGGACCCAGCATCCTCCTCCTTCCTCGTTTCTCACTGAATGCCGGGCGCTCCTCCTGGGTCCCGGGCGCCGCCGGATTGGTAAGTAGTTGTTTTTTTCTTCCTGTCCATGGCGGGGGCACAGCGAGGGGCAGATGCTGAGGGGACAGAGCGGGCAGAGACAGAGCGAGCAGAGGCTGAGGGGACAGAGCGGGCAGAGGCTGAGGGCACAGCGAGGGGCAGAGGCTGAGGCCACAGCAAGGGGCTGAGGCACAGCGAGGGGCAGAGGCTGAGGGGACAGGGCGGGCAGAGGCTGAGGGGACAGAGCGGGCAGAGGCTTAAGGGCACAGCAAGGGGCAGAGGCTGGGGGGACAGAGCGCGCAGAGGCTGAGGGCACAGCGAGGGACAGAGCAGGCAGATGCTGAGGGGACAGAGCGGGCAGAGGCTGAGGGGACAGAGCGGGCAGAGGCTGAGGGGACAGAGGCTGAGGGGACAGAGCGGGCAGAGGCTGAGGGGGCAGAGCATGGGGGCACAGTGTGTGTGTGTGGATGTAGGGGGCACTGAGTGTGTGGATGCAGGGGACACTGAGTGTGTGGATGCAGGGGGCATGGTGTGTGTGGATGCAGGGGGCACGGTGTGTGTGGATGCAGGGGGCACGGTGTGTGTGTGGATGCAGGGGACACGGTGTGTGTGTGGATGCAGGGGACACGGTGTGTGTGTGGATGCAGGGGGCACGGTGTGTGTGGATGCAGGGGGGCACGGTGTGTGTGGATGCAGGGGGGCACGGTGTGTGTGGATGCAGGGGGGCACGGTGTGTGTGGATGCAGGGGGCACGGTGTGTGTGGATGCAGGGGGCACGGTGTGTGTGGATGCAGGGGGCACGGTGTGTGTGGATGCAGGGGGCACGGTGTGTGTGGATGCAGGGGGCACGGTGTGTGTGGATGCAGAGGGCACGGTGTGTGATGATGCAGGGGGCACTGAGTGTATGGGTGCAGGGGGCACTGAGTGTGTGGATGCAGGGGGCACTGAGTGTGTGGATGCATTGGGCACGGTGTGTGGATGCAGGGGGCACGTGTGGATGCAGAGGGGCACGGTGTGTGTGGATGCAGGGGGCACGGTGTGTGGATGCAGGGGGGCACGGTGTGTGTGGATGCAGGGGGGCACGGTGTGTGGATGCAGGGGGGCACGGTGTGTGTGGATGCAGGGGCACGGTGTGTGTGTATGCAGGGGGCACGGTGTGTGTGGATGCAGGGGGCACGGTGTGTGTGGATGCAGAGGGCACGGTGTGTGTGGATGCAGGGGGCACCGAGTGTGTGGATGCAAGGGGCACCGAGTGTGTGGATGCAGGGGGCACAGTGTGTGTGGATGCAGGGGGGCACAGTGTGTGTGGATGCAGGGGGGCACGGTGTGTGTGGATGCAGGGGGGCACGGTGTGTGTGGATGCAGGGGGGCACGGTGTGTGTGGATGCAGGGGCACGGTGTGTGTGGATGCAGGGGCACGGTGTGTGTGGATGCAGGGGGCACGGTGTGTGTGGATGCAGGGGGCACGGTGTGTGTGGATGCAGAGGGCACGGTGTGTGATGATGCAGGGGGCACGGTGTGTGTGGGTGCAGGGGGCACTGAATGTGTGGATGCAGGGGGCACTGAGTGTGTGGATGCATTGGGCACGGTGTGTGGATGCAGGGGGCACGTGTGGATGCTGAGGGTCACGGTGTGTGTGGATGCAGGGGGCACGGTGTGTGTGGATGCAGGGGGCACTGAGTGTGTGGATGCAGGGGGCACGGAGTGTGTGGATGCAGGGGGCACGGAGTGTGTGGATGCAGGGGGCACGGAGTGTGTGGATGCAGGGGGCACGGTGTGTGTGGATGCAGGGGGCACGGTGTGTGTGGATGCAGGGGGCACTGAGTGTGTGGATGCAGGGGGCACAGAGTGTGTGGATGCAGGGGGCACAGAGTGTGTGGATGCAGGGGGCACAGAGTGTGTGGATGCAGGGGGGCACGGTGTGTATGGATACAGGGGGCACTGAGTGTGTGGATGCAGGGGGCACTGAGTGTGTGGATGCAGGGGGCACAGAGTGTGAGGATGCAGGGGACACGGTGTGTGTGTGGATGCAGGGGGGCACGGTGTGTGTGGATGCAGGGGGGCACGGTGTGTGTGGATGCAGGGGGGCACGGTGTGTGTGGATGCAGGGGGGCACGGTGTGTGTGGATGCAGGGGCACGGTGTGTGTGGATGCAGGGGCACGGTGTGTGTGGATGCAGGGGGCACGGTGTGTGTGGATGCAGGGGGCACGGTGTGTGTGGATGCAGAGGGCACGGTGTGTGTGGATGCAGGGGGCACTGAGTGTGTGTGGATGCAGGGGGCACCGAGTGTGTGGATGCAGGGGGCATGGTGTGTGGATGGAGGGGGCACAGTGTGTGTGGATGCAGGGGGGCACAGTGTGTGTGGATGCAGGGGGGCACAGTGTGTGTGGATGCAGGGGGGCACGGTGTGTGTGGATGCAGGGGGGCACGGTGTGTGTGGATGCAGGGGCACAGTGTGTGTGGATGCAGGGGCACGGTGTGTGTGTATGCAGGGGGCACGGTGTGTGTGGATGCAGGGGGCACGGTGTGTGATGATGCAGGGGGCACGGTGTGTGATGATGCAGGGGGCACTGAGTGTGTGGGTGCAGGGGGCACTGAGTGTGTGGGTGCAGGGGGCACTGAGTGTGTGGATGCATTGGGCACGGTGTGTGGATGCAGGGGGCACGTGTGGATGCAGAGGGGCACGGTGTGTGTGGATGCAGGGGGCACGGTGTGTGTGGATGCAGGGGGCACTGAGTGTGTGGATGCAGGGGGCACTGAGTGTGTGGATGCAGGGGGCACGGAGTGTGTGGATGCAGAGGGGCACGGAGTGTGTGGATGCAGAGGGGCACGGTGTGTGTGGATGCAGGGGGGCACGGTGTGTGGATGCAGGGGGGCACGGTGTGTGTGGATGCAGGGGCACGGTGTGTGTGGATGCAGGGGGCACGGTGTGTGTGGATGCACGGGGCACGGTGTGTGTGGATGCAGGGGGCACGGTGTGTGTGGATGCAGGGGGCACGGAGTGTGTGGATGCAGGGGGCACGGTGTGTGTGGATGCAGGGGGCACGGTGTGTGTGGATGCAGGGGGCACTGAGTGTGTGGATGCAGGGGGCACAGAGTGTGTGGATGCAGGGGGGCACGGTGTGTATGGATGCAGGGGGCACTGAGTGTGTGGATGCAGGGGGCACTGAGTGTGTGGATGCAGGGGGCACTGAGTGTGTGGATGCAGGGGGCACAGAGTGTGAGGATGCAGGGGACACGGTGTGTGTGTGGATGCAGGGGACACGGTGTGTGTGTGGATGCAGGGGGGCACGGTGTGTGTGTATGCAGGGGGCACGGTGTGTGTGGATGCAGGGGGCACGGTGTGTGTGGATGCAGAGGGCACGGTGTGTGTGGATGCAGGGGGCACCGAGTGTGTGGATGCAGGGGGCATGGTGTGTGGATGGAGGGGGCACAGTGTGTGTGGATGCAGGGGGCACGGAGTGTGTGGATGCAGGGGGGCACGGTGTGTGTGGATGCAGGGGGGCACGGTGTGTGGATGCAGGGGGGCACGGTGTGTGGATGCAGGGGGGCACGGTGTGTGTGGATGCAGGGGCACGGTGTGTGTGGATGCAGGGGGCACGGTGTGTGTGGATGCAGGGGGCACGGTGTGTGTGGGTGCAGGGGGCACGGTGTGTGTGGATGCAGAGGGCACGGTGTGTGTGGATGCAGGGGGCACTGAGTGTGTGGATGCAGGGGGCACTGAGTGTGTGGATGCAGGGGGCACCGAGTGTGTGTGGATGCAGGGGGGCACGGTGTGTGTGGATGCAGGGGGGCACGGTGTGTGTGGATGCAGGGGGGCACGGTGTGTGTGGATGCAGGGGGGCACGGTGTGTGTGGATGCAGGGGCACGGTGTGTGTGGATGCAGGGGCACGGTGTGTGTGGATGCAGGGGGCACGGTGTGTGTGGATGCAGGGGGCACGGTGTGTGTGGATGCAGAGGGCACGGTGTGTGATGATGCAGGGGGCACCGAGTGTGTGGGTGCAGGGGGCACTGAATGTGTGGATGCAGGGGGCACTGAGTGTGTGGATGCATTGGGCACTGTGTGTGGATGCAGGGGGCACGTGTGGATGCTGAGGGTCACGGTGTGTGTGGATGCAGGGGGCACGGTGTGTGTGGATGCAGGGGGCACAGAGTGTGTGGATGCAGGGGGCACAGAGTGTGTGGATGCAGGGGGCACAGAGTGTGTGGATGCAGGGGGGCACGGTGTGTATGGATGCAGGGGGCACTGAGTGTGTGGATGCAGGGGGCACTGAGTGTGTGGATGCAGGGGGCACTGAGTGTGTGGATGCAGGGGGCACAGAGTGTGAGGATGCAGGGGACACGGTGTGTGTGTGGATGCAGGGGGGCACGGTGTGTGTGGATGCAGGGGGGCACGGTGTGTGTGGATGCAGGGGAGCACTGTGTGTGGATGCAGGGGCACGGTGTGTGTGTATGCAGGGGGCACGGTGTGTGTGGATGCAGGGGGCACGGTGTGTGTGGATGCAGAGGGCACGGTGTGTGTGGATGCAGGGGGCACTGAGTGTGTGGATGCAGGGGGCACAGAGTGTGTGGATGCAGGGGGCATGGTGTGTGGATGGAGGGGGCACAGTGTGTGTGGATGCAGGGGGGCACAGTGTGTGTGGATGCAGGGGGGCACGGTGTGTGTGGATGCAGGGGGGCACGGTGTGTGTGGATGCAGGGGGGCACGGTGTGTGTGGATGCAGGGGGGCACGGTGTGTGTGGATGCAGGGGGGCACGGTGTGTGTGGATGCAGGGGCACAGTGTGTGTGGATGCAGGGGCACGGTGTGTGTGGATGCAGGGGCACGGTGTGTGTGTATGCAGGGGGCACGGTGTGTGTGGATGCAGGGGGCACGGTGTGTGGTGATGATGCAGGGGGCACGGTGTGTGATGATGCAGGGGGCACTGAGTGTGTGGGTGCAGGGGGCACTGAGTGTGTGGGTGCAGGGGGCACTGAGTGTGTGGATGCATTGGGCACGGTGTGTGGATGCAGGGGGCACGTGTGGATGCAGAGGGGCACGGTGTGTGTGGATGCAGGGGGCACGGTGTGTGTGGATGCAGGGGGCACTGAGTGTGTGGATGCAGGGGGCACTGAGTGTGTGGATGCAGGGGGCACGGAGTGTGTGGATGCAGAGGGGCACGGAGTGTGTGGATGCAGAGGGGCACGGTGTGTGTGGATGCAGGGGGGCACGGTGTGTGGATGCAGGGGGGCACGGTGTGTGTGGATGCAGGGGCACGGTGTGTGTGGATGCACGGGGCACGGTGTGTGTGGATGCAGAGGGCACGGTGTGTGTGGATGCAGGGGGCACGGTGTGTGTGGATGCAGGGGGCACGGTGTGTGTGGATGCAGGGGGCACGGTGTGTGTGGATGCAGGGGGCACTGAGTGTGTGGATGCAGGGGGCACAGAGTGTGTGGATGCAGGGGGGCACGGTGTGTATGGATGCAGGGGGCACTGAGTGTGTGGATGCAGGGGGCACTGAGTGTGTGGATGCAGGGGGCACTGAGTGTGTGGATGCAGGGGGCACAGAGTGTGAGGATGCAGGGGACACGGTGTGTGTGTGGATGCAGGGGCACGGTGTGTGTGGATGCAGGGGGGCACGGTGTGTGTGGATGCAGGGGCACGGTGTGTGTGGATGCAGGGGCACGGTGTGTGTGGATGCAGGGGGCACGGTGTGTGTGGATGCAGGGGGCACGGTGTGTGTGGATGCAGAGGGCACGGTGTGTGATGATGCAGGGGGCACCGAGTGTGTGGGTGCAGGGGGCACTGAATGTGTGGATGCAGGGGGCACTGAGTGTGTGGATGCATTGGGCACTGTGTGTGGATGCAGGGGGCACGTGTGGATGCTGAGGGTCACGGTGTGTGTGGATGCAGGGGGCACGGTGTGTGTGGATGCAGGGGGCACTGAGTGTGTGGATGCAGGGGGCACAGAGTGTGTGGATGCAGGGGGCACAGAGTGTGTGGATGCAGGGGGCACAGAGTGTGTGGATGCAGGGGGCACAGAGTGTGTGGATGCAGGGGGCACAGAGTGTGTGGATGCAGGGGGCACAGAGTGTGTGGATGCAGGGGGCACAGAGTGTGTGGATGCAGGGGGCACAGAGTGTGTGGATGCAGGGGGCACAGAGTGTGTGGATGCAGGGGGGCACGGTGTGTATGGATGCAGGGGGCACTGAGTGTGTGGATGCAGGGGGCACTGAGTGTGTGGATGCAGGGGGCACAGAGTGTGAGGATGCAGGGGACACGGTGTGTGTGTGGATGCAGGGGGGCACGGTGTGTGTGGATGCAGGGGGGCACGGTGTGTGTGGATGCAGGGGAGCACTGTGTGTGGATGCAGGGGCACGGTGTGTGTGTATGCAGGGGGCACGGTGTGTGTGGATGCAGGGGGCACGGTGTGTGTGGATGCAGAGGGCACGGTGTGTGTGGATGCAGGGGGCACTGAGTGTGTGGATGCAGGGGGCACAGAGTGTGTGGATGCAGGGGGCATGGTGTGTGGATGGAGGGGGCACAGTGTGTGTGGATGCAGGGGGGCACAGTGTGTGTGGATGCAGGGGGGCACGGTGTGTGTGGATGCAGGGGGGCACGGTGTGTGTGGATGCAGGGGGGCACGGTGTGTGTGGATGCAGGGGGGCACGGTGTGTGTGGATGCAGGGGCACAGTGTGTGTGGATGCAGGGGCACGGTGTGTGTGGATGCAGGGGGCACGGTGTATGTGGATGCAGGGGGCACGGTGTGTGTGGATGCAGAGGGCACGGTGTGTGGGTGCAGGGGGCACTGAGTGTGTGGGTGCAGGGGGCACTGAGTGTGTGGATGCAGGGGGCACTGAGTGTGTGGATGCAGGGGGCACTGAGTGTGTGGATGCATTGGGCACGGTGTGTGGATGCAGGGGGCACGTGTGGATGCACAGTGGCACGGTGTGTGTGGATGCAGGGGGCACGGTGTGTGTGGATGCAGGGGGCACTGAGTGTGTGGATGCAGGGGGCACGGAGTGTGTGGATGCAGGGGGCACGGAGTGTGTGGATGCAGGGGGCACGGAGTGTGTGGATGCAGGGGGCATGGAGTGTGTGGATGCAGGGGGGCACGGTGTGTGTGGATGCAGGGGGGCACGGTGTGTGTGGATGCAGGGGCACGGTGTGTGTGTATGCAGGGGGCACGGTGTGTGTGGATGCAGGGGGCACGGTGTGTGTGGATGCAGGGGGCACGGTGTGTGTGGATGCAGAGGGCACGGTGTGTGTGGATGCAGGGGGCACTGAGTGTGTGGATGCAGGGGGCACCGAGTGTGTGGATGGAGGGGGCACAGTGTGTGTGGATGCAGGGGGGCACAGTGTGTGTGGATGCAGGGGGGCACGGTGTGTGTGGATGCAGGGGGGCACGGTGTGTGTGGATGCAGGGGGGCACGGTGTGTGTGGATGCAGGGGGGCACGGTGTGTGTGGATGCAGGGGGGCACGGTGTGTGTGGATGCAGGGGCACGGTGTGTGTGGATGCAGGGGCAAGGTGTGTGTGGATGCAGGGGCAAGGTGTGTGTGGATGCAGGGGGCACGGTGTGTGTGGATGCAGGGGGCACGGTGTGTGTGGATGCAGAGGGCACGGTGTGTGATGATGCAGGGGGCACTGAGTGTGTGGGTGCAGGGGGCACTGAATGTGTGGATGCAGGGGGCACTGAGTGTGTGGATGCATTGGGCACGGTGTGTGGATGCAGGGGGCACGTGTGGATGCTGAGGGTCACGGTGTGTGTGGATGCAGGGGGCACGGTGTGTGTGGATGCAGGGGGCACTGAGTGTGTGGATGCAGGGGGCACGGAGTGTGTGGATGCAGAGGGCATGGTGTGTGTGGATGCAGGGGGCACGGTGTGTGTGGATGCAGGGGGCACTGAGTGTGTGGATGCAGGGGGCACAGAGTGTGTGGATGCAGGGGGCACAGAGTGTGTGGATGCAGGGGGCACAGAGTGTGTGGATGCAGGGGGGCACGGTAGGTATGGATGCAGGGGGCACTGAGTGTGTGGATGCAGGGGGCACTGAGTGTGTGGATGCAGGCGGCACAGAGTGTGTTAGCTGTAAATTATTCTTTGACAGAAATATAATTGAAAAAAATATACATAAATAAATTCTTTTCCCTTGGATTTATGTGTATTATTTTTGTATACAACTAAATAAGTATTTCTGTTCTGACCTAAATATTTATTACGTCTTTTTGACTACTTATAAAACGGGACTGCTCGGTAATTATTTTGGAGGGGTGCCTTGAAAAAATTTTGGAGACTCTAAGGGTGCCGCAAACTGCAAAAGTTTGGGAACCACTGGCTTAGACAATGCTTATTTGAAAACAATAAAATTACTTTAATAATATCTTGACTGCCCTTACTGTAAAGAACCCCTTCCTTTTGCTGGTTGTGAAACCTCCTCTCCTCTTACCTTAGGGGGTGACTGCGTGTCCTGTGTATAGTCCTTGGGGTAAAAAGTTCCCATGAAAGATCTCTGTATTGACCCCTAATGTATTTGTACATAGTAATCATATCTCCCCTTAGACCCCTCTTTTCTAAGTAAACATGCCTAAACTGGCTAACCTCTCCTCATAACTTAATGACTACATACTCTTTATCAATTTTGCAACTTTGCTCTCAACCCTTTCTAGTTCCAAAATGTTTACTTTATAGAGTGATGCCCAGAACTGTACTCTGTATTCAAGATGAGGTCTTATCGACGATTTACATTGTGGCAAAATGACACTGTCTTCCCTTCCATCTATGCCCCCTTCAATTCAATTTTGCATTTCATGACTGAACTTATACAAGATCCCACTTAAATTGGTTTTCATTGAACTTCTAACATGCGCAACTTTTGGCCTCAGCCGACGTCCTTCCAAGTTGGCATCGGCTGACCCTGGAAAGAAAAAGACAATCCTCATTCATGGACTGATATAAAGAGTCTGGGCAGGACCCTTTTCTTAGCTTAAATTGTATGCTAATTTGCAGCCAGGCTTAGCCCCCGATTGCTCAGTAGGCCTCACTGATGGTATCCATGTAGCTTAAAAGAGCCAAGCAGTTGTCTGACCTCTTCTCCCCAATTGCACTGGGCAAAATTGCAAAAGTATGAGACCAATTCCTCAAAATGCCTGGGGATCATTCTTAAATGTTTCCTGTCCTCGTAGTTGCTATGCTCCTCACTCCCTACACACATTTAAAGCATTCCAAAGAAAGCAAATTAAATATATCCACATACTAAGCCCTCCAGATCTTTTCCTTAACCTTCTGTTTACGATGGGCTCCTAGTCTTCCATCAAACCACACATATAGACTACCTTTGGCTGAATCAGATGAATCCCAGGATCCCTTAAGCTTCACCTACTTATCCCCAGCTCAGTCATATCTCCTATGCCTGTATCTTCATTTGTTCCAGGACTCTCTTTATATCCTAACATCTTATACCCAGGATTATTATATACTGTGTTTCTTTTTTAATTTTCAGGGCACTATAATCCTGAACCCATCCAAACCCAACCGCAATTGCAAAATAAGTCCACATCTGCTTACCAGGACCAGCAGTCCGTACCCACAGCTGTGGTGCCCCCAGGACTTGAGTGCCTTGTAGAGGTAAGAAATGTCACAGTCTGTATGTCACAGAACCCTGTTCATTACTTGGGAGAAAGCCTTTTTAGTATTTGGAAATACATTGGGCCACAGAAGGTCAGTGTGGCTGGGAAAGGCTGGTAAAGTTTGGTTTTGTGGGCAAACATAACACTATAATTAGAGGGTCTACATGTTAGAACACACAATAAATAGCCTTATTCTTCTAAATGATGATTGTGGCTGTGCCCATTTCTGTTTCTGGTTCTCTATGGCAAAATCTATTTTGTGACCTTTGGATTAAGAGAGGTTATATAAATGGGGGAAAATGAAAATATTAGAAAATGATACTAGATTAAAGCTTCACATGTATTTGAGGGTTGGAAACGTAATGGAGAAAAAAAAGGTCATTAATGGTCATTAATGGGTGATAGAGTGGCATAAAAATATTTTATTAAAGAAATGATTAACTATTAGACAGCATGCCATTAAAAATTAGAGTTTCCAGCAAGTCTGTGATCAAAGTACATTTGTTAATGTTATACATATCTCTAGAGAGCTCAATAAAGTAATCATCTATAAATTATTATTAAACAATATACATAAGACACTCTGTAAAAGAGATACTAGGAGACTGTATAGGTCATTCCGTTGGAGGGACTGACATTAATTGAGATGAAGCAGTTGTTAGTTACACTCCCCTTGTTTTATCTAAATTCAGTCTCTTAGGGCTAGATTTACTAAACTGCGGGTTTAAAAAAGTGGGGATGTTGCCTATAGCAACTAATCAGATTCTAGCTGTCATTTTGTAGAAGGTACTAAATAATTGAAAGCTAGAATCTGATTGGTTGCTATAGGCAACATCCCCACTTTTTCAAACCCGCAGCTTAGTAAATCTAGCCCTTAATCTTTGTGCTAATAGGTATCTCGCAGGTGAGAAGGGGCAGATAATTACACTAATCCCCATATTCCACATATGAAACTTGATGACAATACCCACCATTTATATCCCTGCCCCTTAGCCTTAGCATTGCTATTAATGAACAAATACATGGAAAAACTAATTTACATCAACATTTGTTTTTATATTTGTAGGTGGAGGAAGTTATATTGAAGAAAAAAGGTAAGAAAAATGTAGCAATGAGAGTATTTTCTCTATAAGTAAAGACTAGAAGAAACTGTAAATGGTCAAGCAGACAAAAGCCACGAGTTGTTCTCACCTCTCTAGTGGTCCAGGGTCTGAATTACAAGCAGAGTTTCTCACAGTGGTGGACCTACCGCCAACGCATGGTTAGCGTCCACTACAAGGACTGGAGGTGAGGGAGCCTAGCAATGTGGACTCGCCTCCTCTACGAGGTCCCCAATTCTCTCCGAAGCCTCTGCTCTACTCTCAAAAGAGGCCTCTTCTGAGTATGGTTGAGTTTAGCACTGGTGCAGTAGAGCCACATTCGGAGGCTAGAGCACCATTGCCAGCTCCTTACCCAAATTTTGCTATGGGGCCTAGTAAAGCATTGTTCTGTCCCAGGTTCCCTAAGTCATTTTCTTGAATGCATTTGTTAATAATTAATACTAGTATTAATTATAGCAGAATTTGGTTTCCTTAAACTATTGCCAGGGTGTGTCTACAATGAGGTAACCTGAGGCAGCCGTCTGTATTGCAGGCAGCAACATGATCGTTCTTTTTGAAATACTGAAATTTACTTTATGTCTACATTAGTGGTGTTGGCCATATCGGTAGATGTAATAATAATATTTGGCTTGTAAAGTGCACAAAACTCATACACAGATCTGATGCTATAGTTACCATTTCAGGGACTCTCCTTGTCTGAGCACCAGTATAATATAATACACATGTATTTTGAGAGGAAGAGCCACATGTGTGCAGAGTGTGGTTGTGGGGCTCACTGACCTGTCATTCAGTTTTTCAGACCAACTCTGGGCAGACTCTCTTCTCTGTACGTCGGGAGACAGAATGTTTTGGACCAGCTCTGAACCTGAAGCTCAGAGATCCTTACAAGAGAGATGTGGTTTCGCTGTATTTGGTCTCAAGTGGCGACTGTTGTGGAGGACAAACATATGTAAGCCCCTCGCTCCGTAAAACCCTTTTGTCCTCAATAAACCAGAGCCCAGGGCCTAACCTCACAATGACTTGTGGGTATTGAGTTTCAATGTTACACTGGATGTAGTTTACTCTTAACAGATCCTGGCATAAGACTCATCAATTTGCTTACTCATTAGAAACAAATTTTGTCAGTCAGCTGCACAATTTTAAAAGGAGCATTTAAAGGGCCGTTGTGAAGATACATGGTTCCCAAATCACTCAGACACAGTATTAGAGGATTAATAGAAGGATGATTAATTCTACAGAACAGGATTAAATACAGCATGACCCCCTTAAAGATAGCAGGCCCAACAAGTAATGAAATCAGTTCAAATAAATCCTGTGATATTGGTTCCACAGCACCTCTCTGGCAGAGCATTAACTCTTGACCAAAGTCAGTCACATCCATGTCCAGCTCCCAGGGAGGCCTCTTTTATCACCTCATACTCACACCTTGGAAAATGTCTGCCCATTGGAATTGCAAAAGGTCTTGATTGGTGGGCTTCTCACACTATCCAACTCCCTCCCCTACCTCCCATGGTGTCCTCCCTCTGGAGACCCCTGCTGGGTCCGGCTCCTGGCTGTCTGTAGAGCTCACTAGTTGACAATAGGGAGCAAACAGAAATAACAATGGTAGCTTAATTCACTCAACTCCTGAGTGTTCCCTGTGGAGGTGGCATTTAACCCCTGAAGTACGTTTCCAAGGAGATGTTATAGTTCTATCACTGATACTTCCCGATAACAACATGGCTAAAAAGTGCAGTCCGGGTATGGATTAGATTAAGGGGTTCCATACACCATATGTCTGTTTCTTTACAGCCGTCAAATCTAGAATGAAAACAACTGTTAATTTAGCTATCGCCTTTATCACATTTTATTATACAATTTGTACCCAGTGCTAAATACTGGATGTTCAAACCGTTTTCCCAACCAATTTAAAGGGTAATTCTTTTGTATGATATTTTGTAACCACGGAAACAAACTATGGACTGGTCTGATTGTTTCCATAGAAACAGTTGTTGCTAAGGAAATTCATTTTGACACAACCTGTTAAAAGACTGCAACAGTTCATTTTTGAGTTATTGACAGGGGTTTTCATGTAGAAGTCTTATTTGAAGTATTAGGAGTTTTTCCAGTATATTTCAGCACCACGGATAATGAATATAATTTGGCTAAATAATTTTTGAGTGGAGTTGCCCTTTAAAATGAAAGTGTATGTTTGGTGTTTAGAACGCACAGCAACAAGATCACAAAATAGTTTGTAAAAATCACAAAGAGCTGAGAATGGAATGAAATTAGTGTGTCAAGAAGCTGACATATGATCCAATTCTGTCCTCTTTAGTCCAATGAGTCTTCTGTGTCATAGTTTTTGTGGTCAGTGTACTCAGCCAATGAACCACTCTTTGCAATTTCTTTCTTATTGAAACCCAAAGTGATTACTTAAAAATTGTTACGTATTATTTTAAACTTTCAATAACCATAAAATGACATTTAGTACTCAGTAAATGGAAACAGTATAATCACACTCCTATGTATAGCGGCCTTCCATTCACTGAAAGAAGACTTACAAATACAATTTTTATGCCTAATAATCCATTAAATAGTGGCTCATCTCTTTATTATAATGGTTCAAACAGCTGTTTTTATTATTTAGTTGGTCAAAAATAACCAATAACCAGAAATCAAGATAATTTGCAGAAGTTGAGAAATTCAGAGGAGTTGTACAAATTGTAACAATTTTTTTTTCCTCCCTCCAGCTGAGGATTGAGACTGTGCTCCAGCGCGGCTTAGGATTCGTCACAATTGATAACACATCTAAAGAGCTGAACGTCTCAATCAAGATGGCAAATAAAGAACCTGTGTTCACAGCTCGGATGCCTGTATACAAAGACCTGCTTTGTGACAATACTATTGAGGTGAGGACTGTACTCGTTATTGAAAATAAGGAAAATGTAGCGCACCCGTACTGTAAAATATAAGAATATTGGAAGTAACAGATTTTTTCCATGATTAAATAAATGCACAAACCAACAGAACAAGTGTTTTTTGGTTATTCAGATCATGGTAATCTGAGATGACTTCTAATATACATAATAAATTACACTATGGGGTGCGTTATTCCTTATAAAAAGTTATCAGGGCTTGCCCTGACTGTTGAGCTGTTCAGAGGCGCTTTCATCAAGCTCTGTGGTAGATTTAAATAATCCAGATCTACCATAATTTAGAGTTCTTTAATCCATCAGAGAACCCTTGTCAATGACTCTTTTCCCATTGGCTTTCCTGATTTATGTCTCATTTGTACAGCAATATTGCTCCTACCAGTGGATGTCTTGTGTGGCCTGCGGGCCAAGCACGAGACCTCTTAATTCCCGTGGCCTGACTGAGTGACAAACATCAACAACTATTTAAATAGTAATTTCCACTTTCTGTAACCCAACAGTGTTTGGAGTACACCAGATTTTCATATATAATCAGGAGTCACAGGGCTAGCAGCAGACAAAGAGTCGGCTCCCTTGTTTCATAATAGAGTGACCCAGGCACAAGGCAATTAAATCCGGGGCCTCAACTGCCTCCGATCACCAAGATTATGATCCCTTGAGGATGATCAATATAGCCGAGGCCTGAAGTCCCTGTCTCCCATTGTACAGTTTCCTCATTATACCAGCCGGTGCACTTCCGCCATTTCTAGTTGCCATTGCTCCAGCCTAATTTTATTTTTCACAATAACTCGGCCAAGCTAAATAACCATAATAATAAGTAAATAATTCTCGTGATTCCTTGCAGACATCTCCTATATCTCGAGTCTTCATGGCCTCCACTCTTTTCTTTACAGTACATATGGTACCGCAAACAAACAAGTGGGTAGAGTCACCATGCTCACCACCTATCCATGGACAAGTCATCAGACTAAACTCTTTTGCAGTGAAGTTTTCCCACCTTGGGGAATGTGATAACGGCTACTTCCCATCCTACAATCTGCTGGAGGTCAGCCTTTGGTGCTAACCCTCCTATTTTAGTTCACATTCTAATTTCACCTATGCACCTAACTACTAGTGTTACCTAGTTTACCCTACACCCCTTCCCTCCATAGTAATAATACATTGGCCCGCCTTCTGCCAATAGGACTCAAATTTTCATTTGTAGATCAAAAACACATGATACAAAATAAACATATACAAGATTAACATAATGCAGAAAAGAGAGCTAAGCATTTGGGTATCATGAAAGTAGTGATGCATTATAGAAATGGTTAAGTAACAGGGAAGACTTGACATTGTTTGAAGATTTCTAGAGTTGAGACCTCTCATACTATCTTGAGATGGTGATAACAGAACAGGTATTGCAGTGGTACAAGTACCACCGTAATACTTGTTAAAGTTACACGGGTAAACCTGTGCTGGTGAAAGGTGTATAATCTCACGGACAGGCAGGGTTATCACTGACTTTTATATCCACTTTTTTCACTTTGATAAATTTGTCTCTTAGTGCATGCAAAATCTTCATTGAGGAATCCCTGACCGCCTTGTTTCAACACCCCATTTGTGCATGTATTAATGGGGTTTTGAGTATGATGAGTAGGACCCATAATGTATTAAGAGCTTACCATTCAGACCCTCAGCAAAAATAATTTCCGAAGACTGTGCTTACCTTCCATCCATAGGTTTAGCTGTGTGGTGTTGGATATGGTGGTGCACACAGGAAAAGTGGGTGGTTGGAGCAAATAGAAGAAGAAGGTGGGGAGATGTGTTAAGAAAGGTACAGGGGGGCGAACACACAAAGGGGGGAGAAACAAAGGACAAACATCCACAATGCGGAGACAAATAGGGGGGTAACAATGAGAGACAGATGGAAAGGCAGAGGTGCACATAAAAAATTAGAGACATCCACACAAAGGGGAAAGAAAGGGAATACACATAAAGAGGAGAGAGATATGTGAACAGACAGAGGAGGAGAGGTACACTTACAAAATTGGAGACAGAGAGCTAAACATTCAGGAGGGGGAAACAAAAGCGAACTGCTCTCTCACACTAAACCTTTAGCCAGCCTTGTGCTGCACTTGAGGAAAATCTCTTTTGCTAGACCGTCTAGAGGACACTTTAATCCAGGTTCTGATCTCACCTATGCACTGTGCATGCATGGCCATCAGGCCGCACATGCTCAGAAAACAATGAGTAAAAGAAGGGAAGGGATGAGCATGAAACCTGCAGGGGACGTTCAGACGATCCCTGTCCTGCAATAATCTCCACATAGGCTAGAATGGCTGGCGCCATCTTCAGATGGCGGTAGCTATTGGGGTCAGGGTCCTTGATAAATTGGTCCAGACAACAGTTCTGTTTCCGTATAGTTCAAAGTCTTGATAAATAGGCCACAGGAGGGTAAAATCGATTTGATAAGGGGTACCATGGGCTCCCTGCGGGATTAACCCTGGGTCATGTTTTCGATAGCAAACACTCTCCAACTGGACTTTTGGTGGGAATTAGAAGATCGCCAAAGGACATAGTCCCACTATATTGTTATGGACTGGAATAATATCAGGCCTAGTGGGCGGTTCCCACGAAGGCCTGGGCACGTGACTTAACTGAGTCAGGATCATACGATGCTTAGAGAATAAGAACACAAGGCAATGAGTTTGCTTAATAAGTACTTCAATGATTATGAGCATTAGTACATATCAACACATGATAAAACAATGCAGCAAATAGTAATGAGATGTAGAGATAAGCAGGTTGTCATATATAACATTACAAGGAATGGTTAAGCATTAAACACGGCAGTACTGCCAATCACAAGGAATATATATATATGTATGAGACATAAATGCAAGTATCAATAAAACACATAGAATATGTTTTGCATCCGCTGAGCACAGAAGGAGTCCACGGCTGACTTCTAGCAGGGTTCTGTGCACGTCAGAATATGTAAGTTAGTCACGGCAGGGCGTGGCAATGGTTTTGTACTTGGCAGCAGTCAGTATGCAGCATGGATGGTGATTAACTGAGACAAGACATGACAAGGATAGAGACCAGCAAAGTTCTGTACACAGTAGAGATGGTGGGTAACGATGTTCAGCATACCACAGGGGTAGGGTAATTAGTAGAGATTAACACTACAACATATATGCAAGGTCAGAGTCTGATCACCGCAGAGTGTAGAAATAGCAGCATCAGCGGAACAGTCCAGAAGGTATCATATAAGTTATTGTACAGTATTATAGGTGAGATGGCAGTTCAGTATATCACAATGATGAGAATCTGCACACTTGGAATAATAAACAAAGTCTTGTAAAATGATGCGTAAAGATACTTGCAAACAGGAGAATCCCAAAGATAGTGCTACCAGCACTTGGTTGATAAAGCAGGTTCACCCACAGGGGGCCTGATTCATTAAGGATCTTAAATGATGAGGATCCTTATTTCAGTCTCCTGGACAAAACCATGTTACAATGGAAGGGGTGCAAATGAGTGTTCTGTTTTGCACATAAGTTAAATACTGCCTGTTTTTTCATGTAACACACAAATACTTGATAGCTTATTTGTACACTGAAATTTAAAGTTGATATTTGTGTGCTACATGAAAAAAACAGTCAGTATTTAACTTATGTGCAAAACAGAATACTAATTTGCACCCCTTGCATTGTAACATGGTTTTGTCCAGGATACTGAAATAAGGATCCTCTTCATTTAAGATCCTTAATGAATCAGGCCCAGGGAATCCAACAGGAGAGTTCAGGAATACACAAGGGTCAGAGAATACACAGGAGCCCATGGAGACAGGCTAGCAAACAAGTTGCACTGATAATGAGCAGGTGTCAGTTCTGAGTTTAAATAGAGCAGGTTTGAATGACCCGCCCTGAAGGTAAGTCATGTGATCCACAGGAGAACAGAGCAGACAGGGAAAGCAGCAAACCTGGACAGGATTGTTACAGTACCCTCCTCTTAAACGGTGGACTCCGGACACCTAGGATAATTTTTTAGGGAATCTTTTCCGAAACTGAGTAAACGAGGGGCATAAATGTCTGAAGCTTTAACCCAGGAACGTTCCTCAGGCCCATAGCCTCTCCAATCGACTAGAAATTGCAGTGATCCTCTGGATCTACGAGAGTCCAATAGTTGTTTGATCTCATACTGTTTGATCTTGAGAAGTAGCCGGAGGCGGGGAAGCTGTGACATTTGAAAACTCATTTTGTACCACCGGTTTTAGCAGAGAGACATGAAACACATTGGGAATCCGTAGTGAGGATGGAAGTTTCAAATCCGAAAGCTGCTGGATTGATCATCTCGTAGATTTGGTAGGGACCGATAAACTTGGGTGCTAGTTTCATACTAGGAACCTTTAAACGTATATTTTTAGTGGATAACCAGACCTTATACCCTGGAAGAAGTGGAGGAGCAGGACACCTTTTCTTATTGTAAAATTTTTTAGCCTGAGCAGCAGAATTTTCCAGATTACTTTTGGTTTGTATCCAAATGAGAGAAAACTTGCGTAGCAGGGAATCTACAGCAGGAACGGTGGAGATAGGAGTTTGAGAAAAGGTAGGTGGTCTGGGATGACATCCATACAAACAGCTTCATGGAAATGATTGTTATGGGTGAACTCGGCCCACGGGAGGAGTTCCAGCCAATCTGCTTGCTGAGCAGACACATACATTCGTAGGATTTTTTCGAGCTCTTGGTTTGTCCGTTCGGTCAGGCCATTAGATTGAGGATAGTATGCCGTGGAAAAGTCCAATTTAATGCCTAACTGAGAACAAAAGGATCTCCAGAACCTTGAAACAAATTGTGAACCACTGTCTGACACGATATGGAGTGGACAGCCGTGGAGGCAAAATATTTCTTTGCTGAAAAGTTCTGCCAACACTGTGAAAGGAGGGAGTCATTTGAGGGGAATGAAATGAGCTGCTCTCAAAGAACGGTCTGTCACCACCCACATAACCGTATGAGCTTTGGAGGGAGGAAAATCGGTAATAAAGTACATAGATATTTGAGACCAGGGTACTTCAGGAACAGGTAGAGGAATAAGAGGACCGAAGGGTCTATGTCGAGGAACCTTATGTTGTGCACATTTAGAGCAGGCAGAAACAAATGATTTTACATCTTTTAAGAGGGATGGCCACCAATAGTACCAGGTCAGGAGTTCTCCAGTCTTCTTGACTCCAGCATGACCCGAGAAGCGAGATAAATGGGCCTAGCGTAACAACTTGAGACATAGATGTGGTAATATGAAGGTTCTGTCTGGAGGGCAAGTAGATTTATGCACAGGAGTAAGGGCCAAGACACAACTAGGGTTAAAGATGGGATGAATGTCCTCGGGAGAATCCTGGTCTTCGGAATGAAAAGACCTAGAAAGAGCGTCTGCTTTTTTTTTTTTTTGATCCCGGACGGAAGGTAAGACTAATATCAAATCTTGAAAAGAACAAGGTCCATCTGGCTTGACAAGGATTCAGACAACGGGCTGAACAGAGATAAATGAGGTTCTTATGGTCGGTATATATCGTAATAGGAAACAAGGCCCCTTCCAACAGATGTCGCCATTCAGACAGGGCTAATTTAATAGCCAATAATTCTTGATCTCCTATTCCATAGTTCTTTTCTGCTGGGAGGAATTTACGAGAGAAAAAGCCACATGGATGTAGTTTCCCAGAAGTGTCCCGTTGAGACAAAACTGCACAAGTGCCCACAGAAGATGCATCTACCTCCAAGAAGAAGGGACATTGGCAATCAGGTTGCTGAAGAATAGGAGCAGAAGTGAAGGCTGACTTTAGATGTTCAAAGGCTGAGATGGCCTCAGGGGACAAAAGCTTGGGAGTAGCCGATTTCTTGGTAAGAGCAGTGATGGGGGCAATAATGGTAGAATATCCCTTGATGAATTGTCTGTAGTAGTTGGCGAAGCCAAGGAAGCGTTGGATAGCTTTTGGACCGGTGGGCAAGAGCCAATCCACAATTGCTCTTAGTTTAGCCGAGTTCATCTGAAGGGCTGTGCCCGAGAGGATGTACCCTACAAAAGGAACCCGAGGTTGCTCGAAAAGGCACTTTTCTAATTTACAGAAGAGGTTTTGTTCTCTCAGATGAGCCAAGACTTGACCTACATGTTCCCTATGTGAAGGGAGGTCTCGAGAAAATATCAGAATGTTGTCCAGGTAGATGATGATGAATTGATAAAGAAGGTCTTGGAAAATATCATTCATGAGGGTTTGGAATACAGCTGGAGCATTGCAAAACCCAAAGGGCATTACTAAATACTCAAAGTGCCCATCGTGTGTTAAAGGCTGTTTTCCATTCGTCACCTGATTTAATACGAACAAGATTGTAAGCCCCTCGTAAATCTAACTTGGAGAACACAGTAGCACCTTTGATGCGGTTGAAAAGCTCAGAGATGAGGGGTAAGGGATACCTATTCTTAATGGTAATAGCATTAAGGCCTCGAAAGTCAATGCATGGCGGGAGGCCGCCATTCTTCTTTATAACGAAAAAGAATCCAGCTCCAGCTGGAGAGGTGGACTCTCTTCTTGGGTCTCAAGAAGAGAAAGGGGATATACACGACCACGAGGAATAGGTTTGTCAGGGAGAAGCTCGATTCCACAATCCCAAATGCGATGAGGGGGAAGCTTGGTTGCCTCCTTTTCACAGGAGACATCTGCATACTGTTGGTATTGAGGAGGTAAAGATGGTAACGAAGAAGCAGTGGTTAGATGAAGAGGTACTACTTTCTTCAGACAGTGAGACTGACACCGTGATCCCCTGGACAAAATTTGAGCAGTATGCCAGTCCAGAGTTGGGGAGTGGAGACGTAGCCATGGCAAACCTAACACAAGGGAGTTGATGGTCTTTGGAAGGACTAGGAAGGAAATTTTTTCCTGATGCAGAATTCCAATCTGAAGGGTGAGAGGAACCGTCCGGAACTGAATGAAGCCTCCTGGAATATTACTGCCATCGATGGCTGTAAGGTGTACAGGATGTTCCAATGGTGTAGTAAGAATATGATATTTCTCCACCATAGTGGCAGCAATAAAATTACCGGCTGCACCAGAATCCAGAAAGGCATCCACGGAATAGAGAGATTCCCAAAAAACAGACAACAAAAGGTTCTCTTTGTGATGAGAACTGTTGAGGGAAAAATCAAACAGACCTAACAGGGTTCCCACTTGCTCTGTTTGGCCTGAGTGTTTTCCCGGACGCGTAGGACAACTACTGATGCGATGGGCCTTCCCTCCACAATAGAGGCACAGATTATTTTTAAATCTTCTCTCCCTCTCTTGGAGAGAGGCAGGACCTAACCACTTGCATGGGTTCTTCTGGGGGCCAAGAGGCCCCTGAGTTATGGAAAACAGGGCGATGATTAGGACACCGGATCTGTTCCTTTTCTTGAACCCTCTCCTGGAATCGAAGATCTATTTTGACACATAGCGAGATCAGATCATCCAAGGAAGATGGGAGGTCACGGGAAGCCAACACGTCTTATTTGATTAGATAGGCCTTGCCAGAACATGGACACCAGCGCTTCATCATTCCAGCGCAGCTTGGAGGCCACGGTCCTAAATATGATGGCATATTGCCCCACAGAATGAGATCCTTGGTGTAGACGAAGATTTCCTGAAGCTGCACTGGAAAGCCGACCAGGTTGATCAAAAATTCTTTTTGAAGGTTGTCAGAAATTCTGTGTAATTTTGCAGCAAGGGGTCATTCCCAGGCCAGGCCTTGACCAGAAAGGAGGGACAGAATGTAGGCAATTTTAGCCCTATCCGTAGGAAAGTTCCTGGGTAATGATTTGATTTTTACATTGATTCACGAATCCTCTACATGACTTGGGGTTCCCATCATACATTGGAGGATTAGGAATTTGTGGGTGCAAGGTAGTTGTGTTTGCAGAAGTCGAAGACTCAGCAGAGGTCTCAGGTTTATAGGAGGATGCCAGCGGGTTCTGAAAAGAATCCAGACAAGAGGATAAACCCTGTAAGAACTGCATGAGGCGATCTTGATTGGTCTCTTGCTTTTCCACTCTCCCTACTAGATGTTGAAATAAGTCCTTGAGAGAGGGATTGCCCATGGTGTTCATTTTCTTTTATGTCAGCGCAAACTGTTGTGGAGAAGTGCCCCGTCAAGCTGCCCTTGAAGAGGGTGAAGATGGAAGACAGAAGAGACTCACCGGCCCAGCGTTCCAGCGGTGAGTATCTCCTCTCTTCTGTTGCAGCTCTCGGGGGCAGCGGACAAGTGAGCCAGTCACGGCTCACTTCCCAGTAGCGCCAAACCGGAGAAGAGGCGCCGGCGGCTGGAGAGACTGGAAGACTCGCAGACGATGAGTCAAGCTGAGTTTCCTGCGCAGAGCAGGTGAGTACAAATTACGCTTTTAGGTCAGGCACGAGGCCCGGGGGCACCTTTCAGGCACTAGGCCTGTGGCGCAGGTAGCAATGGCCATTGTAGGTGTTTAGAGGGCACAAGGCCCTTAGTTAGTCAGAGGGCACAAGGCCCTTAGTTGGTCAGAGGGCACAAGGCCCTTAGTTGGTCAGAGGGCACAAGGCCCTTAGGTAGCCTCTGGCTTTAGGCCAGAGTAGGTAGGAGCTCGTCTCCCCCGCCCGGCACAAGGCCCTTAGTAAGCCCGGGTGCAAGGCCCTGAGCTGTAGGAGGGTGCAAGGCTCTGAGCTGTAGGAGGGTGCAAGGCCCTGAGCTGTAGGAGGGTGCAAGGCCCTGAGCTGTAGGAGGACGCAAGGTCCTTTAGTGCAGAGAGGCACAGGCCTCTGGTTGAGGGAAGCCATAGGCTTCCGTGAGCGTAGCAGGGTGGCTGCCCTGTAGCGTAGCAGGACTCCTTGCTGGTAGAGGGACATAAGGTCCCTGATGGTGAGCGGGCAGTAGGCCCTTATCGTTGGAAGTGGGCATTTGGCCCAAACCTAGCAGGACACTAGGTCCTGATATAGAGTAGGGAACACTCAGTTCCTAAGTAGGCACTAAGTAGAGCTCTGGAGCGGTTTATAGAACCCCTCCATCCGTCCGGAAGGGCACCTAAGTCCTGAGCCCCAGGACAAGTCGGACTTAACGGCCGGGGCTCGGGCGAAGGCCTGTGGGGCACAGCGTCTCAGGACGTGAGAGTGGTCGGTCTGAGGAGAAGTATGGTGTGGTGAGTTCCATAGCGGTCCCTCAGGATTGAGTAAGTATCAGTGGTGTTGGGAAGGGTTGTCTTTGTGCTGTCTCTCTTGTCTTACAGGTGCTGATCGGAAGACAAAGTACATGGAAAGAGCCGAGGGGGCACCATTGCAGAGTCAAGTGCGTGAGTATAGCCGCGGCGAGGGCAGTTCACTTGGTGCACTGACCTTATGGAGCTGTCCTTCCCGTATTCTCCCTTTTCCCCTTACAGCAAAAATAGTGCCCTGCACACGAAGTCAGGGGCATTTCCCCCCTGCAGCGTTTGGGCGCTCGGACACCCGCCACCCCTCCCCCCAATGGCACCTCACACTGTTATGGACTGGAATAATATCAGGCCTAGTGGGCGGTTCCCACGAAGGCCTGGGCACGTGACTTAGCTGAGTCAGGATCATACGATGCTTAGAGAATAAGAACACAAGGCATTGGGTCATTAAACACGGCAGTACTGCTAATCACAAGGAATATGAATATCTATATATATCTTTATATATATATATATATGTATGGGACATAAATGCAAGTATCAATAAAACACATAGAATATGTATTGCATCCACTGAGCACAGAAGGAGTCCACGGCTGACTACTAGCAGGGTTCTATGTACGTCAGAATATGTAAGTTAGTCACGGCAGGGCGTGGCAATAGTTTTGTACTTGGCAGCAGTCAGTATGCAGCATGGATGGTGATTAACTGAGACAAAACATGACAAGGATAGAGACCAGCAAAGTTCTGTACACAGTAGAGATGGTGGGTAACGATGTTCAGGATGCCACAGGGGTAGGGTAATTAGTAGAGATTAACACTACAACATATATGCAAGGTAAGAGTCTGATCACCGCAGAGTGTAGAAATAGCAGCATCAGCGGAACAGTCCAGAAGGTATCAAATAAGTTATTGTACAGTAGTATAGGTGAGATGGCAGTTCAGTATATCACAATGATGAGAATCTGCACACTTGGAATAATAAACAAAGTCTTGTAAAAGGACGCGTAAAGATACTTGCAAACAGGAGAGTCCCAAAGATAGTGCTACCAGCAGGTTCACCCACAGGGAATCCAACAGGAGAGTTCAGGAATACACAAGGATCAGAGAATACACAGGAATCCATGGAGTCAGGCTAGCAAACAAGTTGCACTGACAATGAGCAGGTGTCAGTGCTGAGTTTATATAGAGAAGGTTTGAATGACCCGCCCTGAAGGTAAGTCATGTGATCCACAGGAGAACAGAACAGACAGGGAAAGTAGCAAACCTGGACAGGATTGTTACATATATGAAGTGGTAGTGGTCGTATTGTGTGAGGCTGGTTGGCTTCACATAGGGCTACGGGCCGCTTTTCCTAAGAGCTGACACTCGCCTACTGCTTAACATGCATGTTCTATTTCACTGTCTCAGTACTGTTCACATGATGTGTTGGAAAATGTCTTATATGTGCTGCTGATGTAAATGCTGCTCTTATAATCTGATTTTCAGATACTAAGTATAAGTGGGAGTCATCCTGTGGTCCAAATACTGAAAGAGAAAGAACACAAATCTTCCCAAATCACCTTCCGTTTTCCCTTGAACTTGGACGCTTCACTGAAAGCTGTAATCCTGGCCGCATTCCTGTACATGGTGAGTTGTATATACCAGACTAGATTTAGGGTAAACAGCAGATGTTTCCCAGAATCATCCAAGGTTCCAGTACAGGGTCTATCATGTTAGACATGTCATCCTCTTCTAACCTGTTCTATGACTATTCCACTAGATGGCGCTCCTCAACCACCGTGTTTCAGGCAGTACTGATTCCTCAGCTTTAAAAATTCTAATTGAGTAGAGTTTATTGCAGATTGCAGAATGTTTTTTTGTTTAGGAATTAAATCAAATTGCTCTTTAAAGCTAAATAGAGATCATTCTCTACCTCAGATATTCTATCTGACCCTTAGCCATGATACAGTGTTCACTGCTCTATCTGTGCCTCTTCAGACAAGAATTCTGCACATTGCACAATGGGAGACATTTTACTAAAATTCCTACAGCAGGCTTTTCTGACATCTTACTGAGATGGCCATTTTCAGCTGTGGACCGTACCATCGTAATGCCTGTGGTAACGATTTGAATGGTGTCCTTGACATTCCTCCCATAGGTCAGTGTTATTTTATTATAGGGCATACTGAGTGTAACACCCCCTTACACCAGCTCTGAGAGGGGTGTTGTAGGTTTGTTATGTGTGTGTATTGGGTTGTACTCACTTGTTGTTGATGACTCAGAGCCTCAATCCAATTCTTCTTCTATATTCTGTACAGAGTTGCAAAGTCATGTTACACTTGTGAGTGACTTGGGAAACTCCCTTTCACCAACACAGACCTCTCAGAAACAACACTGTACATAAAATATGTAAAAACCACCATGGTAATTAAGGGGTAAAACAAGTAAAGACATAGGTATTAAATGATCTGGTGGTGTGCCACCAGTTGTTTGTTGTGAGAAGCTCACAACATACAACAGTATAATAGGGAAAATAGATTCAGGAAGAGTACTCCAGAGTAACAACAGAATCCATTAAGCAATGTGTCAGGGATCCTATTTTTAAATGTAGGACTCAGTATTCAACTCTTGGTGCACAACATGGCAAGAATATCTGATGCAAGTTTACTGTGTTGCAATCAGGTGATTGCTGACACCACAGAGATGGGAGCTGAACCTCCAAACAGTATATAAACCTGCTCTTCCTATCATTCTTTGCCATGGTATCAGCTTTGCTGTTCTGAACTGCTGTGCAAGTTCATCTGTGTGTTGCTTAATTCCTAATTATTGACCTGGCTTGTTCACTGACAAATTGGATTTGACCTTTGACTTTAACAGACTATTTCTCTGCTTATTGATTCTGTTAGCTGAAAAATGCTGTCCTTGGCTTTTTTGGCTATTCTGCCTCCAGAGCTTCATACCTCTACCCACCACTCTAAGATCCTGTTCAGTGGACAGCGCTTTGGTTATTATACGCATCCAAATCCATCCTGCTTTGCCTCCAACTCTGTTAAATACCGGTAGAAGCTTAGTCTCCACACCACGATCTCTGTCTGTATGAATCTTAGCTGGTATTGATACAATGATTCTTAAACAGTATAGATGACATGATAAAACATTGATGGACAGCTATATTATCTATGCATATAGATCACTTTAATGATCACAAGTTCTAACGCTCCTACCACAGTCATAACTAGACACACAAATCATAGATGGTAATTATAGCTCACAGTAAAGGGTGGTGTCTTACAAAACTTTATAAATCCTATAGACTATAGAGAGTTTGGAATAATAAATAAAATGAGATTAGAATGGATGACAAATTGTTAAGTAGAATTGAATAGCATTGAGTAAAATTTGTGTGCTAACTTGAATCAAATATTCCTATAGCCCTACTCCACTGACCTAATGCCCAACAATAACTCCCACACAGGTGACAGATAGGGCTAGGTTACACCCCAACTCAGTCACTAGAATCTACAATTCAAACAACACATTCAATCACGCCAAAACACTCTCTCACAAGAGCTAGCGAATACAGTCACTATACTTATTGGGTAACATTGGTGCACTTTGTGGGTTACCAAAACATGGCAGACAAGGATATTGTCCTTATTACAACATTAGCAGTAATAAGCAGATGCAGTCTGATGCAACCTCATATGAGGAGACCAAATGTAAACAGTGCCCTCTGTGTTTATCTTCAGGCTTTCTGTGTGCATATGAATATGTGTGGCTCTGTGTCACGGTTTGGTACACTGGATTCTTAGACCCGCCCAACTTGGCGCTATTATCAGCAGGGCGCAGAGCCTAACGGATGGATGGTATTCACCAGTAATAACCGCAAGGTGATTTGGACTTAGCGGTGTCCAACCGCAGGTCGCGGCCCCTACCTGGAGTGTCAGGCGAGATCCCAGGGAAGTAGGTATTAAGATGTATGCAGACACACTGGAAGTGGATGGAATGTAAGCTTTACAACCAAGTAGCGGAGTGAAGACAGATGCAGGATGAACAATTCAAGTAGCGGTTTAATGGTGACTAGAAGCTTGAACAGTACAGTCTGTAGTATAAAGACACAAGAAGAGTAATAGCAGCATGAACAGTTCCACTAGCAGAGTACCAGGGGCAAGTACAGCTTAGCAATACAGCCTGTAATATAATGGCACAATGAAAGTAGTTGTAGCATGAACAGTCCAGCTAGCAGAGTGACAGCGACAAGTGCAACTTAGGAATTTGAGCCCACAGTATGGCAGCACAGTAAAGAGAGGTGCAGTTAGAACAGTCCAGCCAGCAGGGTAATAAAAACAAGTGCAGCCTGAGTGAAACAGCCCGTAATACAGCAACACAGTAGAGACAAATGCAGCTTGAACAGTCCAGCCAACAATATAGATAGGGACAAATGCAGCTTGAGAGGTCTCACCCATAGTACAGCAGTACCACAGACACAGGTGCAGTGTAGACGATCCAGACATCGCGGCAATGGAGATAGAAGCAGCCTGAGCGGCACAGCCCACAGAACAGCAACTCAGCAGAGACCTGTGCAGCTTGAGCGGTATAGCCTGTAGAACAGCGACACGGCGGAGACAGGTGTAGCTTGAGCGGTATAGCCCGTGGAACAGCAACACAGCTGAGACAGGTGTAGCTTAAGCAGTATAGCCCGTGGAACAGCAACACAGTAGTGACAGGTGTAGCTTGAGCGGTATAACCCGTGTAACAGCAACACAGTGGAGACAGGTGTAGCTTGAGCGGTACAGCCCGTGGAACAGCAACACAGTGGAGACATGTGTAACTTGAGCGGTATAGCCCGTGGAACAGCAACACAGCGGAGACAGGTACAGCGTGGATAATCCAGTCAGAAGGCAACGGAGGCAGGTGTAGCTTGAGCGGTATAGCCCGTGAAACAGCAACACAGCGGAGACAGGTGTAGCAAGGGTAATCCAGCCAGCAAGGCAACACCGGCACTGACGATCCAAAGTAGACACACAGGAAACAGACAGTCAGGCAAACAATCAGGCAGATATCTTGATCAACAGGCCCAGAGGGAAGGGAGGAAGTGCCTTTTCAAGTTTGGAGCCAGAACTTTGAACCAATGAAAAACTTGCAGTGGACAGAAAGGTTCTAGGTCCATGCATGTGCAGAACCAATGCCAGGAGCTGAGGTATGCTTAATGAGGAACAGGTGAGTGTCTTGGTCTTCGGTTGTGGAAGCCGAATGAGTGCCGTGTGACACTCTGTCTCTGAATGTAGCACACAATTTACTAACAAATATTAATACACTTATCTGTTATCGGCTAGATCAAGACAGATGGAGCAGCAAGCACTAACCAGACCTCCTCTTGCTTGTGGTCCTCTCTGTTCACCCGCAATTCACCCAGGCCAGGATATTCCCGCTCTGATGAGGGTCTATCTGTAAATGTCAACTATATTAAGAATTTACAAGGCTGCCATAGACGATTTCTTGTGCTAGCTTCAGTTAAAACACTCCCCTCATTCAGAGCTGATGTGCAGTCTCCATCTGTAAGACTCTCACAACCCTTGGGATCGCTGGTACTGTGGGGACTCATCTCCTCTATAGGAATAAAAGCTCCTTCTCCCTCTCTTGCAGGCTTGCTCTCTATAAGCATGTCCCCCCCTTTCAGTGGTAGGGCTTTCCATGATGGCACTTGGTGACTCCACTCTTTCACTCCCTAGTTGGTTGGACTCTCCATTCACAAAGCCTCAACCCTTCTTTACCACAGTTCACCTTCTTCCCAGGCAGGAGACTCCGTCCCCTTTTTATTATCTTGGAGCTTCCCATACTTAATTTTTTTCCTGTGCATGGGCTCTGCTTCTTCTTCTGGTGATCTTCACATTACTCATTCACATTAGTCCCTGCCCAATTTGAGCTTACAGTCTAAATTCCCTAATATAGACACACATTCACACACAGACAGAGAGGGAGACAGACAGACAGACAGAGAGGGAGAGACTAGGGTCAATTTTTGATAGCAGCCAATTCACCTACCAGTATGTTTTTGGAGTGTGGGAGGAAACTGGAGCACCCGGAGGAAACCCATGCAAACACAGGAAGAACATACAAACTCCACACAGATACGGCCATGGTTGGGATTCGAACTCATGACCCCAGTGCTGTGAGTGCTAAGCACTAGGCCACTGTGCTGCCCAAGTCTGTAAGCACTGGTGGTGGCAACAATACTTTCAGTAGGGGGCGCATCCTTTAAAGACATTTAAAAAAAAAAAAAAACAAGCAAGAAAACAACATTTAAAACAATCATTTCCAAGATGATGATGACGACTGGCATACACACATGATGATGACACATTCAGTTACGCCTATAGACTAATTAGCATGGATCTCAAGATCTGTACAGCTCAGCATATTCAATATTCAGAGGGGTAGAGTTTATTGTCAACAGAATATAAATTGGTTAAAATAAAAATTAATGGTTCTGAGAAAGGAAGCTGATTTTTGTCCAAAAAATTCAAAAAGGGGGAGCTCTGATGGATATAAAATGATGTAATAGAACATATATTTAAACTAATGTACAGCTTAGAGAGCATAGAGGAAATAGTTAGTTAAGGAATATGGAGTCAGAGGAGGGCTGATACTCTTGAATAATTAAATTAATTTTAAGGGCATACTCGAAGACTTGAAGAGAGTAGATAGAGTGTGGGAGATCATTCCACAAGTGAGGAGCAACCCGGGCAAAGTTCTGGAGGTGTTAGTGGGAAGAGGTAATCACAATGGTATGAGGTGGCAGTCACTGGCAGAGTGGAGGGGTCGGGAAGGAGTGTGAGAAGAGAGGTTAAATTGTAGAGAGGAGATTGGTTAATGGCTTTGTAGGTGAGGGTGAGGAGTTTAAACTTAATTCTGTAGGACATGGGAAGCCAGTGTAGCGACTGGCAGAGAGGGATAGCAGAGAGAGCAGCGAGAGAGAAAGATTATTTGGTCAGTGCCTTTTCAGGATAGACTGTAGAGGGGCAAGGCAGAAATTGGCTAGGCTAGAGAGGAGGAAGATACATTAATAAAAAAAAGAGTATTGGTAACTTATTTGGTGAGAAAGGGAGGGATCTTAAATATGTTCTGGTGGTGGAAGTGACAGAATTTGGAGAGGGACTGAATGTGAGAAGTGAATGAGAATGAGGAGTGGAAGATGACCCATAGTGAATGGACATTATTGACAGAGAAGAGGGCAGTATTATCAACAGAAAGAGAGAGAGGAGGAGGTGAGGGAACCCCAGTTGCGGGTGGGTTAATGATTTCAGTTTTAGAAATATTGTGTTTCAGAAAGCATTGCCCCATCAAAAATGAGATGGGACAGTAGGAGACATGAGAGATGAGAGAAGGCGAGAGGTCAAGGAGATAGATTTGGGTATAATCAGAATACAGGTGGTACTGGAGGCCAAAGAAGTTGTTGAGGTCACTATGGAAGGAGGTGTAGAGGGAGAAGAGCAGTAGGCCATGAATGAATCCTTGGGGATCTCTGATAGGTAATGCACAAGTGGGAGGATGGAGACTGAAAGGAGTTCTTGGCGAAGAGGAAAACCAGGAGAGGACAGTGTTATGGAGGCTAAAGAATGAAGAGTTTGCAAAAGGAGGGGGTGGTCAATTGTATAGAGGGCAGCGGGGAAGTTGAGAAGAGAATAGAGTTATTTAGATTTAGAAAAGAGAAGATTGTTAATGACTTTAGTGAGTGCAGTGTCAGTGCAGTGGATTGAAGAAAAGCCAGATTTAAGTGTATCAATAAGATAGTGAGAGAAGAGAAAGAAGGTGAGATGGTTGTAAAAAAACCTTTTCGAGAAGGTTAGAGGCAAAGGGGAGATGTGCAATAAAGGCAGGATTTTTTGATTATTGTGTAGACTAGATAGACTAAATTGAATTTTTTTTAAAAAAATACTTTTACAAATACACACCTTATAGCAGTGACATTTATAGGAAGAAAAGGCCGCCAGTTTGTTTAAATAAGAAAATATTGCAGGTAATATAGGAAAAATAGCTTTTAAAGTGTTAAATCAAGAAGTCACTGAAAAATTGTGTAAATACAAGAAATGCAGCCAAATATGTGAAAAGAAATTCATGTTGCCAACGACTGATTTTTAACTATATTGTGTTTGTTTCGTATTTTTACACAGACTTTCCGAGTGAACCAAATTACAAGCAGCAGTTCCACCAGTGATGACAGTGGGTGGGCATTTGGTGGTGGTATGGACTATGGGGGTAATGATAGTGGGCATTATGATGGTGGGGACTGGGGTTGTTTAAGTGGGGACTGTGGTGGTGGTGGTGGAGACTGTGGAGATGGTGGTGGTGGATGTGGCGGTGAATAATCTTTGTCACTCCCCATAAAATGTTAGGTCGTTCTTGTTTTCCAGTATTGCACACTTATCAGGATATACTCTCAGGACTCTTAAGCTTTGTCATGGTGAATCTGGGTAAAGTTCTCTGCCTTAAATCTCGGATCTCTCTGATTCGGTGAAACATCTTTGCACCTCTCTGGACTCCCAGTCACTGTCTTCTCACTGCAGTTTGAACTACATTTTGATGTTCTGCACCTCTTTGCACTTCTGGGCCTCTTCAAGGACTATTCATCAAGCCATTTACATAAGCCGAGGAAGCCAAAGCTTTCCATCTATTATTTCTTTGCAGCAAGTTGGAGGGAGAGGACAGTCACCAGAGAGGTGTTGTTGTTCCACCGGATCACTGGAGTCCTGATTTTTCACTATGTAATCCAAACTGTTCATGTTTGGTTCTAGGTAGTAAAGTTTTGGTGTAGGACTTTTGCAATACATGGTTCAGTTTTAAATGCATATGTATGAGTTTACAGTTATATTAAAATGATATATATGTTTACATTGCCAATTATAAGGGGAACCTTGCGCTGTTAAACTGACACATTTCGATTTGTTATGGTTTACTTAAACAGGTTTGGGTAGGAGAAAAGTCCAGTTTATTAGGGAACAATTGTGGTTCTACCATTGGGTTATCGTTACTTGAGATTGAGAAAACACTTGTATAAACATAATAATAAATATATTATTTCTAAAAACGTGAGTTGTCTGTTACTATTTCCCATTGAAATGTGGTACGAGGGTAATTTTCCCTTGTACAGAGGATGATGGACATGGTGTATTCCCCAAGGATACTGTCTGTAACTATAAATACAGAAATGTTTGGATCTTTTGGGAAACATAATTCCTTATAGTTGTTGTATGCAGGTGCTTTAGAATGTTGCTTTTTCCCATTCAGAAAACAGGGGTATGGGTGAAAAACGGAAGTGCCAGAATGCCAAAACGCCGGAATGAGTCAGAAAACAAGATATAAACAATGGCGCTCAAAACAGTATTGTATAAGTGAAGTAATAGAATTCAATCCCACATATACACCTCTTTCATGTGAGGAGGCAGCCTTCCTTCAAAACTCTGGCTGGTAAGGCCGAAAATGAACTGCATCCATATCCTTATTTATTTTGTACCCACTTTGTTCAGTATTATCTGCTAACATCACCATTGCGCCTTCTCTCTGTTGTACCATATATATATATATATATAATCTCCCAAGTGTGGCACAACTTTTCCCAATATTATATATATCATGCTTGCTGACCTTTCAAGTAAGCTGTCCAGGAGGGAGTCTGTCAAGGGGCGCGGCCACGTGAATTATGCTGTTAGGGGCTGTCCACTGTCAATCTTTGACAATTTCGGCCAACCGCAATTGGGGGCGTGGTCACAATTACACGTATAGGTCCGTCCCCCACCCATTTCACCAACGGAGATATCTGTATCCAGGAGGTTTGCCTGCTTTCTCTGGAGTCTGGGAGAACTCCCAAAAAATAGATAGATAGATATGAATGTGTGGGTGTGGGTGTGTGTATATAATGTAGCTATATTTTGTCGTTATCCATTCTGTTTGCTAGAATGGAGCTCTGAGTCTTAGTCATCTATTCCGTAATCTAACTGCGCAATTTTTAATATCAACTTAATCAGGACAACAAGTAATAAAAGTACGTTGAAATAGTCCCAGTGCTTGGTTGAGCCACGTCCCGTATATGAGACATGCTGATTACCAAGGATGCAGAACACATTTTTTGCCAAATTATGTGTTTGTAATATGCGATGCTAATATGTTGTGTAATGCATGCTGACATTCTGTGATTTATGACTGTAATCCCCACTACCCTCCCTGCATGGATGGGAACAGTAATGTGTAAGCAGGTACAATAATGGACTGATTTAGGGTCTGTGTTGTGATCACATGTGACTGAATACGGATTGAACTGCATTCCTCAGTAGTGTTGAGCTGCTGCTTTAACATTCTGATTTCGGAATCAGGGTTGTTATCTGAGCAGAGAGGAAAGAACCACACACAGGAGAGTTATCTTGGTAGAGGTGAGAGCAAAGAACCACATATAGGACATATATCTGATTAGTGGAGAGAGGAGAAGCCACATATAGTAGAGATATCTGATTAGTGGAGAGAGGAGAAACCAGATATAGGAGAGATATATGAGCAGACAGGAGAGAACCACACACAGTAGTAGCGATGAGAGGGTAGGACTCCAGTACTAGCAAGAGATAAGCCTCCTATGTAGTCTATCTGGGTATGCAATGTGAATACACCCTTGCTGTTCACATCTAATCCCTGCCTGCCTTTGTTCGGCCGCTCTAAATGTAAGGGGTCGCAAGTCTAACATACGGACAAATCTTATGCATTTTGTCATGTATGCAGAGTACAAAAATATGGATGTCACAAAAAACTGACATACGGTCAACTCTAAATAAGTCTCTTGGAGAGGGAGTGAACTGCATTTTGTGTAAATTACATTATTTGATCATATAGGTATAGTCCTTTGCCACTGATAGAGTCAATGTAGGTTCATCAACGAGTGTTAACATTGCTTGCTTATTGTTAGCGTGAAATCACATAGAGTAATATTTCACATACTACTAGATGGAGCTTTCACTTTTTACTGATATAAGTGTTTTCTGACCTATATATATCTTATTACATTTCTGTGTTCTTTATCAGCTTCTTACTATTCTATCCACTTAATTTCCCAGACACATCATCATCAACATTTATTTATATAGCGCCAGCAGGTTCCGTAGCGCTTAACAATTGGGAACAAACATTAATAAGACAATACTGGGTAATACATACAGACAGAGAGGTAAGAAAACCCTGCTCGCAAGCTTACAATCTATAGGACAATGGGAGTTTGAAACACAAGGGCATGTGCTACATCATATTGCACAATGGACCAGCTAGGATGCAAAGGTAAAAGTATTGAGTGGGCTGTGTGTGTGGCAATGTTGGTCAGAAGGTTGTTGTCTTGCGTTAGCTGTGTAGAGGATGGTAATAGGGTAATCTAGGGAATTAAGATGGTGGTTGAGGAATAATATAACCTTGTCTGAAGAGGTGGGTTTTCAGTGAACGCTTGAAGGTTTGAAGACTAGAGGAAAGTCTTACTGTGCGAGGGAGGGAATTCCACAAAGTGGGTGCAGCCCGGAAAAAATCCTGTAACCGGGAATGGGAGGATGTGACTAGAGTGGAAGAGAGACGTAGATCTTGTGCAGAATGGAGGTGTTGAGTAGGGAGATATTTTGAGTCAAGTGAGAAAATGTATGTCGGCGCAATTTTGTTGATGGCCTTATATGTTAGTAGAAGAATTTTATATTGGATTCGTTGAAATACAGGCAGCCAATGTAGAGATTGACAGAGTGGCTCAGCAGAGGAATAACGGTTTGCAAGGAAAATCAATCTAGTGCTGCGTGCACAATAGATTGTAGGGGTTCAAGTCTGACTTTGGGAAGACCAGTAAGGAGGGAATTGTAATAGTCGATGCGGGAGATGATGAGTGCATGAATTAATGTTTTTGCGGTGTCTTGTGTCAGATATGTGCGTATTCTGGAAATGTTCTTTAGGTGTATGTAACATGATTTAAATATAGAGTTCATGTGGGGAATAAACGACAGTTGTGAGCCAGGATTACACCTAGGCAACAAGCTTGCGTGGTGGGATTTATGGTCATGTTATCAACAGAAATAGAAATGTCAGGCAGGAAACTTCGGTTTTTGGGTGGGAATATTATTAATTCAGTTTTTGAAAGATTGAGTTTGAGTTGGCGAGAAGACATCCAAGATGAAAGGGCAGACAGACAGTCAGTAACGCGAGACAACACAGATGGTGAAAGATCAGGAGAGGATAGGTTTGTGTATCATCGCATAGAGATTATACTGAAATCCAAAGGAGCTTATTAGTTTTCCAAGAGAAGTTGTGTAGATAGAGAATAGCAGAGGACTTAGGACTGAGCCTTACGGTACTCCAACTGATAAAGGAAGCGGAGCAGAGGTGGATCCAAAGAAATGAACACTGAAAGAGCGATTAGATAGGTAGGATGAGAACCAGGATAGGACAGGGATTTCAAGAACTAGGGATTGTAGCGTTCGTATGAGGAGAGAGTGGTCAACAGTGTCAAATGCAGCAGAGACACTTCTCCAATTATTTATTCCCACCATGAGGTGTCTCTCCACCCAAACATTGGTGTAATTACTGTGCATAGAAGAGTCGGGCAGCAGTTTCCTGAGACAACCCCAGATAAGAGTTACACCCTTCTGTTATCCAGTTAGCCATGTGAAGATTCGGAAGACACTGTGCAAAGAGAGACTGCTGCATACAAACCCCTGTAAGACGTGGGGCATGGGGTTACATTGCCTATGCTGGTAAAATTCTTCACATACTCATAAAGTCACACCCAGTAATTTGCATATCCATACACTACAGTTGTACAATGCATTAAAATGTATTATCCGCTTCCCATCCCAGTTAACTATAAAGTTGTCCATATAATTGATTTCCAAAAGTTGACAACTAGACATATTGAACTAACATGATAAAAAGTTTCATTTGGACCCACTCTTAATTGGAGTTTGTAGCTCTCACTGTGTGGAAACCTCTGCTGTGATCTCTGGAAAGATGCCACCCTGGGGTGTTGTGTAAACCAGTTTTGGCAGTTGTACGACTTGCCGCATAACAGAACACAACTTCCTTGTCTATATGGGGAATGTACTGTGTGACTGTTTTATTGGGCAGGAATTTGTTAATAAAGGAGAGGATCAATTATTCAAGGAGTGGTTGCAGAAGAAGACACAGAATAATCTTATTATTTTTCATTTTCTTCATATACAACTATATTTCAAACTCATTAGCTGAAAATCTTCATGTACCTTCATACCTGCAGTTGTTTCTCTATGTATCTATTTATACTTTACATATACTGACCTAGCTTCTCTCTTAGTCATTCCTGTATCGGATTATCTTTGGGTCGACAAAAATCAATAACAGAGCCCATGGCTCCAGCCCCATCTTCTGTAGAGATGTGCAAAGCAAAACTGTACAAATGAATAGCTGACAGCATGCCGCTTCCTCTTGGTCCATAGGGTGCACACTTCCCTGACCTGAACAAGCAACATTGATTTTGTGGTTGCTGCACAATAATAATCATATTATGGTTGCTTGTCTGTGGGCACAGATTGTTTCCCAATAAAAGTGCAAGTTCTTAGTACTAGAGATTTTCAAGCCAAGTCAACACTTGGATCTATGCTCCTCTTCAACACTGTGAAGTGGTAGGTTTGCAGTGCTAGGAACCATCAAGTTACCTGGGCATTCACTTCCTTGCTCCAGTACATTCACTAAAGTGGTGCATGTTCAGTGACCAAAGTGAATTCCCTACCCAGGAGGTAGTACCTGAGAGCCTCTGTGGCCCACTTAATTGCTAGACACTCTTGTTACACCGTGGAGTATTTCTTCTCCCTAGGCAGAAGTTTGCTGCTCAAATAGAGGATGAGTTTCTCTGTCCCCTCAAATCTTTGTGAGAGCACAGCACCCAAACCTTCTCCAGAGGCATCCTTTCAGAGATACAATCTCCCGCTGAAATCCAGTGCTTGGAGTATTGGTGCTGAACACAGAATCACTCAAAGATCCCGCCAGGCAGCCTCCGCAGCTTCTGACCAGACTAACTTGTCTGGACAAGACTTTTTTAGGAGCTTGGTAAGAGGAGCAGCCCTAGTGGCAAAATTAGCTATAAACTGGCGATAGTACCCAACTAGACCCAGAAAGGTTCTCATCTGGATCTACCGCATTTCTGACAGCCTTTTCTTTGTCAACTTGGAGCTTGACCTGACCCTGTCCCACAACATACCCCAAGTATTTGGCCTCACGCATGGCGCATTTCTCAGGATTGGCGGTTAGACCAGCCTCTCTGAGTAAGGCTAATACTGCCTCCATCTTGGGTAGATGTGTCTCCCAGTCCTGGGAGTGGATGATGATGTCATCCAAGTATGCAGCTGCATAATTCTGTTGCGGTTTTAAGATCCGATTCATGGTCCTCTGAAAGGTGGTGGGAGCCTCATGTAGCCTGAAAGGTAGTACCTTATGCTGAAACAACCAGTCGGGAGTGGAAAATGTTTATTTTAGCCTTAGCAGATGGTGTAAGGGGACTCTGCCAGTAATCTTTGGTCAGATCTAACGTGGTAAGATACTGACTGTTGGCCAAGGTTTCCACTAGTTCAATAATCCTAGGAATCGGATATGTGTTGAAACTTTGTTTAATTTTCTAAAATCATTACAAAAATGAATACTCCCGTTTGGCTTGGCCACTAGCACAGTGGGGCTATTCAAGTTGCTATTGGATTCCTCAATAACATCAAAGTCCAACATTTTTTTAATCTCCTGTTTCACTGATAGAAGACTAGCTTCAGAAATGCAATATGGTCTTACTCTCACCACCACCCCTAGAGGTTTAACTATGTTGTGTTCTATGATCATAGTAAGTTCAGGTATATCAGAAAACACATCAAGGTTCCTCTGAACCATTTCCTCAATCTGCTGTCTCCACACTGGCAATAGAGCTTTGGTTTCCTGCACAAACTGTGTTTGACTTGGGGATCCTCCCTATCATGCCATGGTTTCAGCAAGTGTACATGATATGTCTGAATGGGTTTTTTACTGCCTTCCTGCCTGACTTTATAATTAACTAGCCCCACAGCCTCAATAACCTCATGTGACCCCTGCCAATGTGTGAAGAGCTTACACTCTTGTGTGGGTAACCAGGACAATAACTTTGTCACCTGGCTGGAAAGCTCTAAATAAAACACAAAGATAATTAGGAGGAGGATGATGATTGTGTCCAAAGAAGTCAGCCACCATTGCTACCACCTCATGCCCATGATATTCACATTGTCATGCCTGTGCAAAAGACCAAAATATCCATCTCCTATGTGGAAATATTTGTTAAGGAATCTGTATCGTTTATGAGGCCACAAAAAGTAGCGATAGGGATGATGATCATCTACACACTTTCACCCTGTTTCTTTAGTTGCAGCAAGTTCATTCAAGTAGTTTATCAAAATGTTGAAAATCATGTATTGAATAGTAACAAGCATTCCAACATCATCTGTCTGCAGAATGGATAGACACTAAAGCAATTTTCACTGTCCAGATCTTCATTATCAACCTCCTCATTATTAGTATGCGGTCAGGCATTCAATTTTCGAATGCAAACAAACCCCCCTCATGCAAGCCATGGTTCTCAAGAGGCATCCTTGCCCACAATGGCTGCTGCTGCTGGTGCGGAGTGAAACTTCTATACAGAAGGGGACCAAGAAGAGTAAGCATAGTTTTAAATTTGATTTGTCTGTGAAACAAGTGTTTGCAAGAGTAACCAAGAATAAGAGCCAGCATCCTGTTGTACAGTGGATCACTAAGCAGGTGGGGTACGAATTTACGCAGCTGATTAGAGCGACAGTGAGTACTATGAGAAAAAATTAACGAAACTGACTTGGCCGACAGATAAGAAATGCTGACTGACGTTAATAATGAGAAAAGAAGTAATTACCAATGTTACTCCTCTCCCCTCCAGGAGATTTCAGAGGGAAAATTAAGTTACAAATACAGGGGGAGATAGTGACACCTCGATTATTGTAATATTGACCCCGCCCTCGTGGTGCAAGGCCGGAATCTTGTCATCGTGCCACTGGGGTGGGGCCAAAATTATTTAGTTTGCGTTATTGACGCCCCAGACCCAGCTACTTTTCTAGGAAGTGGGCAGAATGCAGAAGGATGGTCTGCTCACCCGCGAATCCTGGAGAATTAACTGAAATGTGGGTAGAGTAGGCAAGTGTGCGTTATTCAACATTCAAACTACTGAAAAAAATGCTGAACTTCACCACTGCACTGCAGCTTTTTGTGAATATACAGTCATTTTATCAATATATAAAATATTATTTAATTTATCAAAGAAAGAATAATATTAATGTAATGGTGTTTGCTGCAGTAAAAAGGCAGGTTGCAGATGTGGAGGGAAGCCACAGAATACAACACACATGTCTGTGACAGGCTGTTATCGAGGTTTAGTGTGGGAACAGAGATTTAAGGGTGGGATTTTCTCATATCTCACATCAATCCCACCCATGGGACATAACATGTGGTTTACAATTGAAGTGCAGGTGAACCTCAGAGAGTGAGGAAAGACAAAAAAAATAGTAATCGTGTAGAATATTATCGAGGGTTGACAATGGAAAATGTACTTCTAATTGAATTGCCCCCTCAGCTCACGCTTTTTCTTTTGTGTAATGTGCATTGTGCAGAGGATGGTGGGGCCACAACACATATCTATTTACCAGAGGACGGCCCCTCTCTTCCCAAATGGCCACCAGTGCAGTCAGCAGTTATGGCGATCTATCTTGAGTGGTCAGTGATCAGATAAGGTGTATCAGATTAATCGGGCAACCGGTGAGAAAGTGCAATACGCACACAGTCTAGGATTTGCAAGAACTCTTGATTTACTCAGACAAAATACACCAGTTTTGAAGTCCGCTTTCTGTAGACATATCACAATCACGCAGGCATATAATACATATAAAAAAAGCTATAATAATACACGCAGGTATAATATTATAATATAATATATATAATATATAATATATATAATACACACAGGTCTGGTATTTGCAAAAACTCTGATTTACTCAGACAAAAGACATCAGTTTTGAAGTTCACATTACGTAGACCTATCACAATCACCACCACCACCATTTATTTATATAGCGCCAGTGGGCGTATAATATATAGCATTATGCCAACAAATAGAAAAATACATATCTCAAGGCTAGGCAGAATACAGTAGATGTGGGTATAATGTGGAGATGAGCGCACTCGGATTTCCTGAATCCGAGCCCACCCGAACGTTGCCGATCCGAGACAGATCCGGGTATTGGCGCCAAATGAAAACTTGAAACCGAGGCTCTGAGCCATAATCCCGCTGTCGGATCTCGCGATACTCGGAACTTATAAATTCCCCGCTAGTAGCCGCCATCTTCACTCGGGCATTGATCAGGGTAGAGGGAGGGTGTGTTAGGTGGTCCTCTGTTCTGGTAGATCTCGTGCTGTGCTGTTTAGTTCTGAGCTGTGCTGTGCTGTGCTGTGCTGTGTTCTGCAGTATCAGTCCAGTGGTGCTGTGTGCTGTGCTCTGTCAATTTTGAGTTCAGTGGTGCTGCTGGGTCCTGTGCTGTGTCCTGTTCAGTCCAGTGGTCCTGTGCTTTGTGCTTCTAAGGGCATAGTTATTTCCCCAATATTCCCAAGTGTTTAAAAAATTAAAGAAAAGTTATAAAAAAAAATACAAAAAACTAATTTAAAAAAAAAAAATAATTACAACCAAATTTGCAAAACCAATCCTGCAGTATAAGCCCATTGGTACTGCAATATTACCAAGTTCACACATTCAGCAGTAAAAGTCCAGTGGTACTACAATATTACAAAGTTCACACATTCTGCAGTATCAGTCCAGTGGTGCTGTGTCCTGTGCTCTGTCCTGCTGAGTTCCGTAGTGCTGCTGGGTCCTGTGCCGTGTCCTGTTCAGTCCAGTGGTGCTGTGTCCTGTGCTCTGTGCTTCTAAGGGCATAGTTATTTCCCCAGTATTCCCAAGTGTTTAAAAAATTAAAAAAAAATTATAAAAAAAAATATAACATTTTTTTTAATTATAACATAATTTGCAAAACCAATCCAGCAGTATAAGTCCATTGGTACTGCAATATTACCAAGTTCACACATTCTGCAGTATCTTGTGCTACATATAATGGAGACCAAAAATTTGGAGGATAAAGTAGGGAAAGATCAAGACCCACTTCCTCCTAATGCTGAAGCTGCTGCCACTAGTCATGACATAGACGATGAAATGCCATCAACGTCGTCTGGCAAGCCCGATGCCCAATCTCCTAGTACATGGCATGTAAAATCCAAAAAGCCCAAGTTCTCAAAAAGTAGCAAAAAGAGAAACTTAAAATCATCTGCGGAGAAACGTAAAGTTGCCAATATGCCATTTACGACACGGAGTGGCAAGGAACGGCTTAGGCCTGGACCGTGTTCATGACTAGTGGTTTAGCTTCACCCTTCAGCCCTCCTCCTCCTCCCCCCCCCTACAAAAAATTGAAGAGAGTTATGCTGTCATCAACAAAACAGCAAACAACTCTGCCTTCTAAAGAGAAATTATCACAAATCCCCAAGGCGAGTCCAAGGGTGTTGGTGGTTGTCAAGCCTGACCTTCCCATCACTGTACGGGAAGAGGTGGCTCGGGAGGAGGCTATTGATGATGTAGCTGGCGCTGTGGAGGAACTTGATGAGGATGGTGATGTGGTTTTTGAAAATGAGGCACCAGGGGGGAAAACAGCTGATGTCCATGGGATGAAAAAGCCCATCGTCATGCCTGGTAAGAAGACCAAAAAATGCACCTCTTCGGTCTGGAGTTATTTTTATCCAAATCCGGAAAACCAATGTATGGCCATATGTAGCTTATGTAAAGCTCAAATAAGCAGGGGTAAGGATCTTGCCCACCTAGGGACATCCTCCCTTATACGTCACCTGAATAACCTTCATAGTTCAGTGGTTAGTTCAGGAACTGGGGCTAGGACCGTCATCGGTACAGGGACACCTAAATCCCGTGGTCCAGTTGGATACAGACCAGCAACACCCTCCTCGTCAACATCCTCCACGATCTCCATCAGATTCAGTCCTGCAGCCCAAGTCAGCAGCCAGACTGAGTCCTCTTCAATACGGGATTCATCCGAGGAATCCTGCAGCGGTACGCCTACTACTGCCACTGCTGCTGTTGCTGCTGTTAGTCGGTCATCTTCCCAGAGGGGAAGTCGTAAGACCGCTAAGTCTTTCACAAAACAATTGACCGTCCAACAGTCGTTTGCCATGACCACAAAATACGATAGTAGTTACCCTATTGCAAAGCGTATAACTGCGGCTGTAACTGCAATGTTGGTATTAGACGTGCACCCGGTGTCCGCCATCAGTGGAGTGGGATTTAGAGGGTTGATGGAGGTATTGTGTCCCCGGTACCAAATCCACTTCACTAGGCAGGCGATACCAAAAATGTACAGAGAAGTACGATCAAGTGTCCTCAGTGCTCTAAAAAATGCGGTTGTACCCACTGTCCACTTAACCACGGACATGTGGACAAGTGATTCTGGGCAAACGAAGGGCTATATGACTGTGACAGCCCAATGGGTAGATGCATCCCCTTCCGCAGCAACAGCAACAGCTGCATCAGTAGCAGCATCTACAAAATGGCTGCTCGTGCAAAGGCAGGTAACATTGTGTATTACAGGCTTTAATAAGAGGCACAATGCTGACAACATATTAGAGAAACTGAGGGAAATTATCTCCCAGTGGCTTACCCCATGGGGATTTGTGGTGTCAGACAATGCCAGTAACATTGTGCGGGCATTAAATATGGGCAATTTCCAGCACGTCCCATGTTTTGCCCACCTCATTAATTTGGTGGTGCAGCATTACCTCAAGAGTGACAGGGGTGTGCAGGAGATGCTTGCGGTGGCGCGCAAAGTTGCTGGACACTTTCGGCATTCAGCCAGTGCCTACCGCAGACTTGAGGCACATCAAAAAACCATGAACCTGCCATGCCATCGCCTCAAACAAGAGGTTGTGGCGCGCTGGAACTCCACCCTCTATATGCTGCAGAGGATGGAGGAGCAGCAAAAGGCCATTCAGGCCTACACAGCCACCTATGACATAGGCAAAGGAGTGGGGATGCGCCTGAGTCAAGCGCAGTGGAGACTGATTTCCGTGTTGCGCAAGGTTCTCCAGCCGTTTGAACTTGCCACACGAGAAGTCAGTTCCGACACTGCCATCTTGAGTCAGGTTATTCCCCTGATCAGGCTGTTGCAGAAGCAGCTGGAGAAAGTGAGGGAGGAGCAGGTAAACCATTGCGATTACACCAAGCATGTAGCTCTTGTGGATGTAGCCCTTCGTACGCTTTGCCAGGATCCGAGGGTGGTCACTCTTTTAAAGTCAGAGAAATACATTCTGGCCAACGTGCTCGATCCTCGGTTTAAAGCGTATGTTGTGTCTCTGTTTCCGGCGGACACAAGTCTACAGCGGTGCAAAGACCTGCTGGTCAGGAGATTGTCCTCTGAAGAGGATCGTGACATGCCAACAGCTCCACCCTCATTTTCTTCCACATCTATGACTGCGAGGAAAAAGCTCAGTTTTCCTAAAAGAGCCGCTGGCGGGGATACTGATAACATCTGGTCCGGACTGAAGGACCTGCCAACCATTGCAGACATGTCTACTGTCGCTGCATTGGATGCTGTCACAATTGAAAAAATGGTGGAGGATTATTTTGCTGACACCATCCAAATAGACATGTCAGACAGTCCATATTGTTACTGGCAGGAAGAAAAGGCAGTTTGGAAGCCCCTGTACAAACTGGCTCTATTTTACCTGAGTTGTCCCCCCTCCAGTGTGTACTCGGAAAGAGTTTTTAGTGCAGCGGGGAACCTGGTCAGTGAGTGGCGAAGGAGGTTACTTCCTCACAACATTGAAAAAATGATGTTTATAAAAATGAATAATCAATTCCTCAATGAAGTACAGCACTGCCCTCCAGATAGTACAGAGGGACCTGTGGTTGTGGAGTCCAGCGGGGACGAATTGATAATGTGTGAGGAGGAGGAAGTACACACTGTAGGGGGAGAGGAATCAGAGGTTGAGGATGAGGACGACATCTTGCCTCATTAGAGCCAGTTTAGTTTGTACAGGGAGAGATGAATTATTTTTTTGGCGTGGGGGCCCAAACAAACCAATCATTTTAGCCACAGTTGTTTGGTAGGCCCTGTCGCTGAAATGATTGGTTTGTTAAAGTGTGCATGTCCTATTTCAACAACATAAGGGTGGGAGGGCCCAAGGACAATTCCATCTTGCAACTCTTTTTTTGGCATTATGTGATCATTCAACAGTCGTTTGCCATGTTCAAAGAGTAAAAGAAAATGTCAACAAATTCAAAAAATTAAATCAAAAGTTAAATGCCCTGTCATTATTTAAAACAAGAGGTATTGACGTGCTAGAATTAGTGTAGTGTTAATATGTTATAAACACTACACTTGGAACTTGGAGGAGGTATTGTGGCCCCGGTACCAAATTTAGTACCGGGGCCACCCCACTACGCAGTCCAGATACTTGTTTGGTAGAATTCTGACCAGTTGAGGCAGGGTGTATTTATTATATTGTGGCCCCGGTATCAAATTGGGTACCGGGGCCACTCCACTACGCAGTCCAGAATTTTTTTTTGGGGAATTCAGACCCGTGGAGGGTTTTTTTATTAATTATATTGTGGTGACCACTCCTGTACGAAGTCCAGATACATTTTTTGGTGCGATTCATACAAGTTCAGGGTTTTTAAATTATATTGTGGTGACCACTCCTCTACGCAGTCCAGATACATTTTTTGGTGCGATTTAGACCAGTTGATGGTTTTCTTATTATATTGTGGTGACCACTCCGCTACGCAGTCCAGATACATTTATTGGTGCGAATCATACAAGTTCAGGGTTTTTAAATTATATTGTGGTGACCACTCCTCTACGCAGTCCAGGTACATTTTTTGGTGCGATTCATATCAGTTGATGGTTTTCTTATTATATTGTGGTGACCACTCCTCTACGCAGTCCAGATACATTTTTTGGTGCGATTCATACAAGTTCAGGGTTTTTAAATTATATTGTGGTGACCACTCCTCTACGCAGTCCAGGTACATTTTTTGGTGCGATTCATACCAGTTGATGGTTTTCTTATTATATTGTGGTGACCACTCCTCTACGCAGTCCAGATACATTTATTGGTGCGATTCATACAAGTTCAGGGTTTTTAAATTATATTGTGGTGACCACTCCTCTACGCAGTCCAGGTACATTTTTTGGTGTGATTCATACCAGTTGATGGTTTTCTTATTATATTGTGGTGAGCTGTGAGCTGTGCAGCTTCTGTGGCTCTGAGCCAGCATGTAGGGAAGCGCAAATCTCCAAAATTAAATTAGCTTTTTCTAAACAGAAACTGCTTTGTTTCGTCTGACATTCGTTTTGAACAATCTAACCGTTAACTCTTTCAGTAGATATGGACCTTTTATACTTCTAATATTAATAGTTTTATTAAGGTTTTAAAAGTATAGGGAAAGGGGTTACAAAAAGAAGAGGGGTTAGAGGTGGGAGGTACATAGTGGGGAGCAGACAGAACATTGTATATCAAACCAAACTGCAAATGTGTAAATATAACTCAGCATTGTTTCCAAAGGGGACAAAATAGTCACAATATTGAATATCTAGTCAGGGACTTGAGTTACTTTGAGTAGATCAGGAGTTAGATGGGTACACGTTTCTAGAAGATGGATTAATTTAAAGCCCTCACCATCAGTTTTGAATTTGTGCCATGACGTCCATGACAATTGGAGAGGATGGTGACATAGAGTATGGAACGTCTAATGTTTCCATGCAAAAAATAAAAAGACTCTTCGAAATGACCTTACAGAGGGTAGGGGGAGAAGGCTGTTTCCAGAGTTGTGCAATTGCCGCCCTAGTGGCTATCATGATATGGCACCATACATACCGGTGGTATTTTGGCATTTGTTCAGGGTATAAATGAAGTAGAGCCACAAGTGGTGACGGCGTTAAGGTTATGGAGGTAACACTCCGGGCGAGGTAAAAGAGGCTGAATAATGGGGCACAACCAGAAAGCATGAATAAGGTCCCCCACAGCTACACAATTTGGCCAACACAGATTCCAATGATTAGACCAAATCTTCTGACGGCTGGCTGGAGTTAGGTAAGTACGATACAACAATTTATATAACATCTCCACATGGTTGGTACGCTTAGACACAGTACACAAATTGCCATATAGGATTTCCCACTTATCCGGGGAGAAGGAAATATTGAGGTCTGTTTCCCACTTAAGTTGAGAGGTGTTTTTAGGGGTGGTGGAGATGGAAGAAAGGTATTGGTACCAGAAAGTGATTCCACCCCTGTTGTTACCCTTAGTTTACTGAAGAGAAGGAGCGGAGGTGGATGCAGTGGTTAGTTTTGATGATGAAGGTCCCTGATCCAATGCTGCAGCGACAGGCATTTATAAAAGTCTTTAGAGGGAAAAGCATATGTGTCCTGCAACTGTGCAAAAGAGCAGAGCCCCCAGGGCCAAACAGATGGGCAAGGGAGGAGAGTCCTGTGTGAACCCAGCTAGAGATGTCAAAATCCAGGAGTAGCGTAGACACTGTGAGGAGGGAGATGTTATTAGTCGGAAGGGTGAGGTCTGTAGAAGACCCTATGGTTCTATCACAAATTTTCAGTGCATCCACCATAGACATTAGGGAGTTAGGAGAGTGAGGTCTCAGGTGCTTGGGAAGCAAAATCAAGTCTGCAATTGAGCACACAGTATATAGAGCCCGTTCCAATTCCAGACAGGGCTTTTGGGAAGATGGGTGAGACCAATCTCAAATTTGGGATGGAATGCAGGCTTCTCTTCCTATACCTCTATTTATAGTCCTTACCACTGTGAGTGCCCCTTACCCAAAATCTCATACTTGCCAACTCTTGGGGATTGTCAGGAGATTCCCTATACGTGGGTGATCTCCTGGACTCCAGAGAGAGCTTGCCAAGCTCCCTGATGCCCAGATGAGAACTGATGAGCGGAAGTCATAGCGGTGACATAATCCGCGTCATCATGCTCCACCCACAGCAATATCACGCTGCAGCGGGAAGCACACAATTATACATTGCATCATTAAGACTGCACCCCCCGACTCTTATATAGTATAGCTACATATATAGTCTATATATCGTATAGTCTATATATAGTATAGTACAGCTCCATGTCTCTTCCGTGAGGTCCTCCTGCCCTTCTACCCCCCTCTCTACCCCGCTGGGGGCTCTCACCTCTCATCTAGCTGTACATTGAGCTTCTGAGTTACTGTGCTTTTTGTTAACTGTACCGTGCTGTCTCACCCTGTATCGTGTTTCTGTCTGTCCCTGTACGGCGCTACGGATACCTAGTGGCGCCCTATAAATAAAAATTTATAATAATAATTAATAATAAATATTAACCACTTCTCTGTTGCCTCCTGAACAGATTCACGTGCAGCGAATCATGTCCTCGTGCCCCCACCCCACCAGTTCCGTGAGAGTCAGCAAGCATTCTGGGAATTGGTGTATTTGTTATTCCTTTTCAATAAAGTCACGCACATTAATATGCATAACTACACTCCAAAATTATGCAATGCACTACCGTTTATTATCATTTCCTGGTTAACTATTCCCCAGAGAAGCGATTGGATATTTTGCCCTAATGTTGGCAGCTATGTCCATTGCAGGACAAGTTCGTCATTACTGTTACTTTCATCATCATCATCATCATCATCATCATCAGTAATTTATATAGCGTCACTAATTCCGCAGCTCTGTACAGAGGACTCACTCACATCAGTCCCTGCCTCATTGGAGCTTACAGTCTAAATTCCCTAACTAACACACACAGACAGAGAGAGAGAGAGACTAGGGTCAATTTTGATAGCAGCCAATTAACCTACCAGTATGTTTTTGGAGTGTGGGAGGAAGCCGGAGTACCTGGAGGAAACCCACGTAAACACGGGGAGAACATACAAACTCCTCACAGATAAGGCCATGGTCGGGAATCGAACTCATGACCCCAGTGCTGTGAGGCAGAAGTGCTAACCAACTTTATATTGGAGTTTGTTTATAACTCGTGCTGTAATGGAGCGTGCACACTGATCCCTGGAAATATGCCACAACTGGGGTGTTATGATAGTTCTGGCAGTTGTACAAGTAATATGACGAGATGACACTTCATTGTGTATAGATGAGGAATAGAGCAGACAGTGGAAGGGGAAATGCACTAAATGACTGTTTTATTGGGCTGGAGATGGGTAGGAAAGGAGGGGGGTAAATAAACAGAGAGTGGTTATAGAAAGAAACAGAATAATCTCCGTATTTCTCATACTGTTTCTGTGGACAGAGGGCTGGGAGTCAGGATCAGAAGATCATTTCACTTCCTGCAGGTATTTATGTATCCATCTGTCTTTCACATACTAACTGACCCTATCTCCTAATCACTCACACACTGTGTCAGGATAAAGCATAAATCATACTTACCTACTTTCTTCAGCTCTCTTCCGGGAGCCAGCCAGTGGAGGGGGGCGTGAGGGGGCGGGGCGGCCAAAATCGCGTCATTTCGGCCCCGCCCCCTGTGACGTCATGACGCAAATTGCGTCATTTGACAGCGGGGGGCGGGGCTAAACGCCGCGATTCATCGGGAATCGCGGCGTTTGGGATCTAATTCTGCCCACTTCACTAGGAAGTGGGCAGAATTCGGGAGATTGCCACACTCGCCCGGGAGTCCGGGAGACTCTCGCAAAATGCGGGAGTCTCCCGGACATTCCGGGAGAGTTGGCAAGTATGGCATAAATCTGATATGCTGAAATAGAATATTGGATGTCAGGACCCAAATAAATGTTTGCATGAATACCTAAATTCACCTGATGTTCAATTCAGATAAAGGTGTGACTAAATGAGCCCAGGAACAGGTAATTGAGTTAGGTAAACCCTTTGTGCAGAGACCAGCTTTAGATATGCAGATCAGACATCCATTGTATTTGATCATGTATTTCCCTAGCTAATTTACTTCCCTTCAATAGGTAGTATAAACACAAACTAACCCCTAGATGTAAATTAGAGAGCTTGCAGTTATTTACAAGGGATAATTCATAACTGCAGGGTAAATAGGTTGTATCAAATGAATCCATTGATAAGCTAGTGTAACAGTAAAAGACGCAGAGTCTGATGTAATGGTGTTTGGAGGTTTTTACATCCCAGTGTGAGGAGATAAGCCTGCCACTGTTAGCAGCTTCCAGGACATAGCACTGTTTGCTTGTGACACTTGAATAGACTTGTAGGTACCGCTCAGCATGTGGTCTGGCTCAATGAGGCCAGGGGATAACATAGCCTATATGTAATACTGTATAGACAGAAAGAATTCAGTTTTAAAATATGCCCCTTAAAATCAATAAAAGCAGAGATCAACCACCTATTCCTCAATAGCATGATGAAGGGCAGCTCATATGGTAAATTAAGAATTCTGACCCACAGAGAAATGAAAAAAAGGAGTGGAAGCTCTGCGAATGCCCTGTACTTAGGCATGTTTGATATGAAAAGATGCGCAAAGTCATAGGGGATTTGTTAATGATAAGATTGGATCGATGTAACGCTGTCCAGGACAAATATATCACATTGTAGAATTGGTTAATAAATCAGGCAACAGGTAAATTTGGTTTGAAAAGGTGTCCCAGGACACAACCCCGATTAGCATTAACCCTGCCCCTGTGAATGTCGCACCCATTTGAGGTTGCTTAAAAATCTGTGTTCTGAGGGAACAAATTGTCAGACTTTTGGGGATCAATCTAATTGAAGGACTGTCCATCATTTCTGCCTGCCCCAGGCATACAGATTATTATATGTAAGTAATGCTCTGTACGTTATCTCTTTTATTTTAAACTGTTTTGCTTGTTATGTCAAATTTATTATTTGTTTATTCATTATTTTTCTTTATATCTGTATGCCCTGTACCTTTTGTATATTAAATCTAAAATTTAATAAGTTGCGTCCTTGATACTCTAAAGAATCCATAGCCTGTGTAGAAGAGAGATTGCTTGTCCAGGTTACCCAGTGTGTGATTGGTTGATACATTTGATTAACAAGCTGTGTGTGCTTGTATGTACATTTGTGTAACAGTCTGGAGGTGTGAAGAGTTAACCCTGTGGGTGCTGGTGTGAGTCTTGCTAGTTTGTGGAACTAGGAGCCTGTGTGCCAGCGTGGGACAGTATATTGGGGTCCTATTGCCCATAACCAATAGGTGGTGGCTGTACCTGAAGTGTCTGGGGGTGTGAGCGCTGTGTTTGGGGGCGATTCCGTAGGTCTAAGAACCTGTGTGATAGGTGAGAGAGACTGCGGGCTGAAATCGTGTGTGACCTCATACAGCAAACACCCCAACGTCACGGCAGCTGGGAGCGCGTTCGTGACAAATTGGTGGCATAGCGGTGGGATGATTTAATTTCTTAGAGTATTAAGTGCATGGTTTAAGCAATTAACCCTTGCACTTATAAACTGATTGTAACCTTGCGAGGAATACAATAGTTTTACAAGGACGAAACTCAGGGCTATAATTTTTGAAGACATACGTGCAAAGCAGTTCCCTTCCCTTCTCTCTTGTTTTTCTTTTCTATCTTTTATTTTGCAAAGTGACTGCAAGGATGGCAGCTGCTTACAAGAAAAAAGCCAAAGAAGTTTTAATTGCCCTGTGTGAGCAGCGAGGTCTCGACTGGACAGATAAAACTAAAAAGGAGCTGGTTCACGCATTATTGGAGGATGATGCAAAGAAGCAATGTGATATGGAACCTGAGCTGGGGAGCAAGACAGACCCAGAGGATCAAGGTGTGGATAATGTCACTGAACCAGAGGATCCAAGTAGGTACATTTTCTTAAATCCAAAGAATCCACTTGTCATGATGAGTATGGCAGAGCTAATTGAAGAAGCTCAGCGGCGAGGTTTCTCCTGCCACAACAAGACACGCAGGGAGATCATCGAACACCTCGACTGGGAAGAGGAAAGCCCGATACATCCTTTCAGCGAGTATCGCATGATGGTCCTTATTCCGGGCTACACGATGAGTCTTATGGAACGGCTGGACTACCTGGAGGAGAGTTTTGAATACGCTCAGGAAGAGGTATCTTTCAGGGGTGGACTTCATACCCCATTCTGGCTAGATCAGTGTCGCCGGGTGGCTGACGAAAGGCAGCACCTGCAGCAGCTTCTTTCACAAGCTGGAGCAGTAATCGCCCAGCCTGTCGGGGTGGCCCACGAGGAAAAGGTACCCCTGCCATCTACAGATAACATGGAATATGCTACCGAGATTTTGCATCCAGAGGCCCCTTTTAATCTGCTGGGGGAAGCTGATGATGCTAGCAGCATACTACCAGATGCTGCACAGAATTTGCTATTGGAGGAGGCTGATTTTAAAGAGGACATAATTGTTGAGAAGACTATTTCTGGGGGAAAAATGGAAGTGCCTGAAGATATTCCCACAAATGTTTTAGTAGTTACTGATCTTGGATGGTTAAATTCTCAGTATGTTCCCGCAAATGTTGTTCCTACTATCTCTAATTCTGTTACACCATGTGACTCAGCCCAGGTAGTATGGGATAATGCTGAACCTGCCAATGATGTGACTTTGTGTAAAGAACCTGAACTGTTCTGTGATCATTTTGCATCTGGTGCTGTGCAAGTGAAATGTGATGATGAGAAGCTGATACGTGCCAGTGTTAACTCTGGCAATTATGATGATTTACGGGAAGAACCCGAGGTGCCAGGATGTGATAAGGAAAGAGAATGTCTTATTGGACCTACTGCCTATAATGAGGATAATGTCAATAACAGTATTGTGTTAGAATCCAAACCTGTTTTTACACTGACATCTTGTCATGGGATAGGGACAGCGAACATTGTTATTGCAGATGTTGGCATTAATACTGGTGTAGATAATATGCTTACTAGAAATGGGACAGATGACAATGTGATTAATTCTGTTGTGCTAGAGAAAGACAATGTTTCTACCCAGGTAATGTGCTCGGAAGATGCTGTACCAGGTAACTGGGAGGGAGGGCAGAGTGAAGATGTGTGTTCTGTGCCTGAACCAGCTGCATACAGAGCGATTGAGCATGTGGGGGAGACACATAGTCCTGACCAACGGGAAGTAGCGAGTGACAGCAATTCTTACTTTGTTGCTGGGACCTGTAGTTCGAATGTTCACCACTCAGATCTACATCTGAGTTCTGACCATTCATCTGAGTTTTCCATAGAGACAGGGGGGTCAGTTGCTAGCCCACACTCACTTAGCCAGCCGTCTAACGGCTTAGAGGAGATAGATGAGGGGCCCATACTCCTGGCTACTCTACATCCCCAGATAGATGAGTCCAAGGGGGAGGGGAGTGTCCTGTTATGTAGGCCCCAAGATAAGAAGTGCATAGGGTGTCCCACTGACAGGGAAGGTTGTAACTGGGGAGCAGGGCAGAGTAGAAGTAGGTATTCTGCTGTGCCAGCCTTAAGGGGTTCCCACTTAGAAGTACAGTATCAGGAATTCCTGGCCATTTTTCCCTCAGGCTTTCACTTAGAAGACATGAGGATTAGAGACAAAGTGCACACTGTAACAGGGTTGGTACACGAGAACGTGATGCAGGCCCAGACCAGCCAGAAGCAGTGGTATGATTCCCCTGCCAGGATGATAGAGAGAAATTTTCATAATAATCGGTTGAAGGCTCATAATGACAGTGAGAGCCAGCTAGCAGCTATTACAGTGGACCCAGGGGGAAATTAGATGAGATGATCTTGGGCATTGACCTGTCAGTCAATGCCCATGCCATCTCTTGAAGGGGGGAGATGTCAGGATAAAGCATAAATCTGATATGCTGAAATAGAATATTGGATGTCAGGACCCAAATAAATGTTTGCATGAATACCTAAATTCACCTGATGTTCAATTCAGATAAAGGTGTGACTAAATGAGCCCAGGAACAGGTAATTGAGTTAGGTAAACCCTTTGTGCAGAGACCAGCTTTAGATATGCAGATCAGACATCCATTGTATTTGATCATGTATTTCCCTAGCTAATTTACTTCCCTTCAATAGGTAGTATAAACACAAACTAACCCCTAGATGTAAATTAGAGAGCTTGCAGTTATTTACAAGGGATAATTCATAACTGCAGGGTAAATAGGTTGTATCAAATGAATCCATTGATAAGCTAGTGTAACAGTAAAAGACGCAGAGTCAGATGTAATGGTGTTTGGAGGTTTTTAAATCCCAGTGTGAGGAGATAAGCCTGCCACTGTTAGCAGCTTCCAGGACATAGCACTGTTTGCTTGTGACACTTGAATAGACTTGTAGGTACCGCTCAGCATGTGGTCTGGCTCAATGAGGCCAGGGGATAACATAGCCTATATGTAATACTGTATAGACAGAAAGAATTCAGTTTTAAAATATGCCCCTTAAAATCAATAAAAGCAGAGATCAACCACCTATTCCTCAATAGCATGATGAAGGGCAGCTCATATGGTAAATTAAGAATTCTGACCCACAGAGAAATGAAAAAAAGGAGTGGAAGCTCTGCGAATGCCCTGTACTTAGGCATGTTTGATATGAAAAGATGCGCAAAGTCATAGGGGATTTGTTAATGATAAGATTGGATCGATGTAACGCTGTCCAAGACAAATATATCACATTGTAGAATTGGTTAATAAATCAGGCAACAGGTAAATTTGGTTTGAAAAGGTGTCCCAGGACACAACCCCGATTAGCATTAACCCTGCCCCTGTGAATGTCGCACCCATTTGAGGTTGCTTAAAAATCTGTGTTCTGAGGGAACAAATTGTCAGACTTTTGGGGATCAATCTAATTGAAGGACTGTCCATCATTTCTGCCTGCCCCAGGCATACAGATTATTATATGTAAGTAATGCTCTGTACGTTATCTCTTTTATTTTAAACTGTTTTGCTTGTTATGTCAAATTTATTATTTGTTTATTCATTATTTTTCTTTATATCTGTATGCCCTGTACCTTTTGTATATTAAATCTAAAATTTAATAAGTTGCATCCTTGATACTCTAAAGAATCCATAGCCTGTGTAGAAGAGAGATTGCTTGTCCAGGTTACCCAGTGTGTGATTGGTTGATACATTTGATTAACAAGCTGTGTGTGCTTGTATGTACATTTGTGTAACAGTCTGGAGGTGTGAAGAGTTAACCCTGTGGGTGCTGGTGTGAGTCTTGCTAGTTTGTGGAACTAGGAGCCTGTGTGCCAGCGTGGGACAGTATATTGGGGTCCTATTGCCCATAACCAATAGGTGGTGGCTGTACCTGAAGTGTCTGGGGGTGTGAGCGCTGTGTTTGGGGGCGATTCCGTAGGTCTAAGAACCTGTGTGATAGGTGAGAGAGACTGCGGGCTGAAATCGTGTGTGACCTCATACAGCAAACACCCCAACGTCACGGCAGCTGGGAGCGCGTTCGTGACACACTGTGATAACAATGTAACAACAAGTGACACCGCTGTCACGTTACATGATACCTCTACTATAATATATAAAAGGGGCTGCTCTTTTCTGATTCATTTTGACCCTCCATCTCCTGGCTAGCTGGTGAGAGGGGTTCACCTGCCCATTGCTCACCATAATCAAGAGGATCAGCAAAGATCATTCTCTCCAGGTATCACTGCCTGGAGAACATTCAAGGTTATTTGGAGGGAGGGGGGGGATAGCAATAAGATGTCATGGGACTAGTGCAGGGTAGATTGATCGGATTATATAAATTACTGCACTTCTACCCTTTTTTATGTATAAATTCCAGGGATTAACTTTTCTGGCACCTTCCCTAGGGGGAGTCCGTAAGTACATGTGATAACTCAAATGCACTTCTGTCTTATTACATAATAGTATTCATCCAACAGAGTGGGTGTGGGTTTCCTCCAGGTGCTCCGGTTTCCTCCCATCACTCCAAAATCATACTAGTAGGTTAATTAGCTGCTATTAATGTGTGTGTGTGTGTGTGTGTGTGTGTGTGTTAGGGATTTTAGACTGTAAGCTCCAATGGGACAGGGACTGATGTGAGTGCGTTCTTTGTACAGCGCTGCAGAATTAGTGGCGCTATATGATGAAATGATTATATTTATATGGTACCACCATATTCCGCAGCGCTGTACAGAGAATATTTTTCATTCACATCAATCCCTGCCCCATTGGAGCTTACAGTCTAAGATCCCTAACACACACTATGTTCCACTCTAGCCAACAGCCACTTGACTTACCAGTATGTTTTTGGAGTGGGGAAGGAAACCGGAGCACCTGGAGGAAAACCAAGCAAACACGGGGAGAACATATAAAATGCCACACAGATAGCACCCTAGTAAACTCGTGACCACAGCGTTGAGTCAGTAAACCAGTGTGCCACCGTAGGTGGAAACTTGGACCTGTGCAGATGGCTTCTTACACTGTCAAACTCCATTTGTGCTAATCTTTACCCTGATTTTGCTGACCGTTAACCATTATATAATAATTTACTGTTTGCAAAAACAAGAGAAACAGGAAAATGAAGACGTGATACAGCTACAAGTCTTTATAATTTCCAATCCTTTCCTAGCCACACCCTATGCAGATAAAAAATATCATTTGTCCATGATTGTAAAGTACAACTAACAAGCATCATTGTGGTGTAATTAAATGTCTAACTCTTGGCTCAGTTATTATAACCTCAGAGGTATTATTTCCTAATTGCCAACAGTATGGAATTGTGTGGGACTGTGATTTACATGAGCATTTACAATAGTTTGTGGCTGATAATAACACAATAATCGACAACTGCCAATTCCTGTTTGTTTTTTATCAGTTTTACATAGGGGAATATAATCCAGCATCTGTTGTTAGACAGCCATGGCTTCAGGTAAGAACTTCACTCTTCAGATGTTATATATGTATAACACTTGATTGATTTTATTATATCCGTAAAGCTCTGAAATTAATGGCTTTATAAATTATGTTTTATTATATTATCCCCTATACTAATTGAATTTTGATATAATTTCTTCACTTTTAATTCAGAGCATACAGTATATATGTCTCTTGGGAGGAGATTCATAGTAACATAGTTGATGAGGTTGAAGAAAGACACCAGTCCATCAAGTTCAACCTATATTGGATCACCTGCGATCCCTCACTTATATTTGAAATTAATCCAAATAAGGCAGCCGCTAATCTGTTTCAATCAGGAAAAATTCCTCCTGACCCAATATTGCAGTCTTATTTCTTCCTGGATCCACCATAGTCCTTCATTTTATTCAATGGTCGTAACCCTGGATACCTTTTTTCCGCTAAAAATTTGTCTAAACCGTTCTTAAACATATCTATTGAATCTGCCATCACAACCTTCCATGGCAGCGAATTTCATATCTTGACTGCCCTTACTGTAAAGAACCCCTTCCTTTGCTGGTTGTGAAACTTCCTCTCATTTAACCTTAGGGGTTGACCGTATGTCATGTGTATAGTCTTTTGGGTAAAAAGTTCTCATTAACGTTCTCTGTATTGACCCTCAATGTATTTGTGCATAGTAATCATATTCCCTCTTAGACGCTTCTTTTCTAAAGTAAACATGCCTAAACTGGCTAACCTTTCCTCATAACTTAATGACTACATACCCTTTATCAATTTTGCAACTTTGCTCTGAACCCTTTCTAGTTCCAAAATGTTTATTTTATAGAGAGATGCCCAGAACTGTACTCCATATTCAAGATGATGTCTTCCCTTCCATCTATGCCCCTAGCATCAATTTTGCATTTCATGCCTCAACTTATACAAGATCCCACCTAAATTGGTCTTCTAACATGCGCAACTTTTGGCCTCAGCCGACGTCCTTCCAAGTTGGCACCGGCCGACCCTGGAAAAAAAATACAATCCTCATTCATGGACTGATATAAAGAGTCTGGGCAGGACCCTTTTCTTAACTTAAATTGTATGCTAATTTACAGCCAGGCTTAGCCCCCGATTGCTCAGTAGGCCTCACTGATGGCATCCATGTAGCTTACAAGAGCCAAGCAGTTGTCTGACCTCTTCTCCCCAATTGCACTGTGCAAGAATGCAAAAGTATGGGACCAATTCCCCAAAATGCCTGGGGATCATTCTTTAATGTTTCCTGTTCTCGTACTTTCTATGCTCCTCACTCCCTACACATATTTAAAGCATTCCAAAGAAAGCAAATAAAATATGTCCACATATTAAACCCTCCAGATTTTTTCCTTAATCTTCTGTTTACGATGGGCTCCTAGTCTTCCATCAAAGCACACATATAGACTACCTTTGGCCGAATCACATGAATCCCAGAATCCCTTAAGCTTTAAACTTACCCTTTACCTAATTATCCCCAGCTCAGTCATGTCTCCCGTGCCCCTATGTTCATTTGTTCCAGGACTCTCTTTATAGCCTAAGATCTTATATCCAGAATTATTTTATATGTGCTTGTTTATTATATACTGTGTTTCTTTTTGAATTTTCAGGCCACTATAACTCTAAACCCATCCAAACCAACCTCAATTGCAAAATAAGTCCACATCTGCTTACCAGGACCAGCTGTCCGTACCCACCACTGTGGTGCCCCCAGGACTTGAGTGCCTTGTTGAGGTAAGAAATCTCACAGTCTATATGTCACAGAACCTTGTTCATTACTTGGGAGAAAGCATGTTTACATATTGGGAATAAACTGGGCCACAGAAGTTCAGTGTGGGTGGGGAGGGCTGGTAAAGTTTGGTTTTGTGGGCAAACACAACACTATTATTAGATGTAATTACATGTTAGAACACACAATGAATGGCTGCATCCTCCTAAATGATGATTGTGGCTGTACCCATGTCCTTTTCTGGTTCTCTATGGCAAAATCTATTTTGTGATCTTTGGTTTAAGAGAGGTTATATATATGGGGGAAAATTAAAACATGAGAAAACGATGCTAGATAAGAGCCACACGTGTTTTTGAGGGTTGGAAAAGTAATGGAGAAAAAAGGTCATTAATGAGTGATAGAGAGGTATAAAAATGTTTTATGAAAGAAATGATTAACTATTAGACAGCATGCCATTTACAAATAAGAGTTTCCAGGAAGTCTGTGATCAAAATACATTTGTTAATGTTGTACAGATATCTAGGGAGCTCAATACAGTAATCATTTACAAATTATTATTAAAAAATGTACAGAAGATACTCTGTAAAAGAGGAACTAAAAGACTGTATCGGTCATTCCATTGGAGGGACTGACATTAATTGAGGTGAAGCAGTTATTAGTTGCACTCCCTTTGTTTTAGCTAAATTTAATCTCTTAATCTTCGCGCTAATAGTCATCTCACAGGTGAGGAGGGGCAGATAGTTGCACTAATCCCCATATTCCACATATGACACTTGATGACAATAACCTATTTTTATATCCCTGCCCCTTAGCCCTAGCATTGCTATTAATGAACAAATACATGGGAAAACTAATTTACATCAATATTTGTTCTTACATTTGTAGGTGGAGGAAGTTATATTGAAGAACAAAGGTAAGAATAAATGTAAATGTTAAAGTAAATGTAGCAATGAGATTTTTACTCTATAAGTAAGGACTAGAAGAAACTGTAAATGGTCAAGCAGACAAAGGCCAGGAGTTGTTGTCACCTCTCTAGTTGTCCAGGGTCTGAATTACAAGCAGAGTTTCTCACAATGGTGGACCTACCGCCAACACATGGTTAGCGGCCACTATAAGGCCTGGAGGTGAGGGTGCCTAGCAATGCAGACTCACCTTCACTATGAGGTCCCCACATCTCTCCGAGGCCTCCGCTCTGCTCTCAAAAGAGGCCTCTTCTGAGTATGGTTGAGTCTGGCACTGGTGCAGTAGAGCCACAGTCGGAGGCTAGAGCACCATTGCCGTCTCCTTACCCAAATTTTGCTATGGGGCCTGGTAAAGCACTGTTCTGTCCCAGGTTCCCTAAGTCATTTTCTTGAATGCATTTGTTAATAATAAATACTAGTATCAATTATAGCAAAATTTAGTTTCCTTAAACTATTGCCGGGGTGTGTCTACAATGAGGTAACCTGGGGCAGATGTCTGTTTTGCAGGCAGCACCACGATCTAACTTAGTTTTTGAAATACTGAAATCTACTTTATGTCTACATTAGTGGTGTTGGCCATATCGGTAGATGTAATAATAATATTTGGCTTGTAAAGTGCACACAACTCATACACAGATCTCTATGGTAGTTTGTATAAGGCATGAGAAGGGAGATGCTTCAGTTATCACTTCAGGGACTCCCCTGTGCAGAGTTTGATTGTGGTGCTCACTGACCTGTCATTCAGTTTTTCAGACCAACTCTGGGCAGACTCTCTTCTTTATACGTCGGAAGTTAGAATTTTATGGACCAGCTCTGAACCTGAAGCTCAGAGATCCTTACAAGAGAGATGTGGTTTCACTGTATTTGGTCTCAAGTGGCGATTCTTTTCGAGGACAAACATATGTAAGCCCTTTGCTTCAAAAAACCCTTATGACCTCAATAAACCACAGCCCAGGGCTTAATCTCACAATGACTTATGGTTATTGAGTTTCAATGTAACACTGGACACAGTTTAGTCCAGTGGTTCCCAAACTGGGTGCCGCGACTCCCTGGGGTGCCGTGACAGTCTCACTGGGGTGCCGCGGCTAGGGCCGGTGGTAAGCAAGGTGGGGGCAACTTGGTACTTATTTTGACTTGGGGGTGCCTTGAAAAAATTATGGAGACCCTGAGGGTACCTCAAACTGAGAAAGATTGGGATCCACTGGTTTACTCTTAACAGATCCTGGCATATGACTCATCTATTTGCTTACTCATTAGAAACACATTTTGCCATTCAGCAGAAAAATTTCCAACAAGTAGGAAATAAGTTCAAATGAATCCAGTGAGATAGGTTCCATAGCAGATCTCTGGCAGAACACCAGCTCTTGGCCAAAGTCGGTCACATCCGTGTCCAACTCCCAGGATAGCCTCTTTTATCACCTCATAATCCCACCTTGGGAAATGCCTGCCAAGGGAATTGCAAAAGATCTCAATTGGTGGGTGTCAGGATAAAGCATAGATCTGATATGCTGAAATAGAATATTGGATGTCAGGACCCAAATAAATCTTTGCATGAATACCTAAATTAACCTGATGGTCAATTCAGATAAAGGTGTGACCAAATGAGGCCAAGAACATGTAATTGAGTTAGGTAAACCCTTTGTGCAGAGACCAGCTTTAGATATGCAGATCACAGACATCCATTGTATTTGATCATGTATTTCCCTAGCTAATTTACTTCCCTTCAATAGGTAGTATAAACACAAACTAACCCCTAGGTGTAAATTAGAGAGCTTGCATTTATTTACAAGGGATAATTCATAACTGCAGGGTAAATAGGCTGTATCAAATGAATCCATTGATAAGCTAGTGTAACAGTTAAAGACGCAGCGTCTGATGTAATGGTGTTTGGAGGTTTTTACATCCCAGTGTGAGGCGATAAGCCTGCCACTGTTAGCAGCTTCCAGGACATAGCACTGTTTGCTTGTGACACTTGAATAGACTTGTAGGTACCGCTCAGCATGTGGCCTGGCTCAATGAGGCCAGGGGATAACATAGCCTATATGTAATACTGTATAGACAGAAAGAATTCAGTTTTAAAATATGCCACTTAAAATCAATAAAAGCAGAGATCACCCACCTATTCCTCAATAGCATGAGGAAGGGCAGCTCATATGGTAAATTAAGAATTCTGACCCACAGAGAAATGAAGAAAAGGAGTGGAAGCTCTGCGAATGCCCTGTACTTAGGCATGTTTGATATGAAAAGATGAACAAAGTCATAGGGGATTTGTTAATGATAAGATTGGATCGATGTAACACTGTCCAGGACAAATATATCACATTGTAGAATTGGTTAATAAATCAGGCAACAGGTAAATTTGGTTTGAAAAGGTGTCCCAGGACACAACCCCGATTAGCATTAACCCTGCCCCTGTGAATGCCGCACCCATTTGAGGTTGCTTAAAAATCTGTGTTCTGAGGGAACAAATTGTCAGACTTTTGGGGATCAATCTAATTGAAGGACTGTCCATCATTTCTGCCTGCCCCAGGCATACAGATTATTATATGTAAGTAATGCTCTGTACGTTATCTCTTTTATTTTAAACTGTTTTGCTTGTTATGTCAAATTTATTATTTGTTTATTCATTATTTTTCTTTATATCTGTATGCCCTGTACCTTTTGTATATTAAATCTAAAATTTAATAAGTTGCGTCCTTGATACTCTAAAGAATCCATAGCCTGTGTAGAAGAGAGATTGCTTATCCAGGTTACCCAGTGTGTGATTGGTTGATACATTTGATTAACAAGCTGTGTGTGCTTGTATGTACATTTGTGTAACAGTCTGGAGGTGTGAAGAGTTAACCCTGTGGGTGCTGGTGTGAGTCTTGCTAGTTTGTGGAACTAGGAGCCTGTGTGCCAGCGTGGGACAGTAGATTGGGGTCCTATTGCCCGTACCCAATAGGTGGTGGCTGTACCTGAAGTGTCTGGGGGTGTGAGAGCGCTGTGTTTGGGGGCGATTCCGTAGGTCTAAGAACCTGTGTGATAGGTGAGAGAGACTGCGGGCTGAAATCGTGTGTGACCTCATACAGCAAACACCCCAACGTCACGGCAGCTGGGAGCGTGTTCGTGACAGTGGGCTTCTCAACAATCCAGCCCCCTCCCCTACCTCCCCAGGTGTCCTCCCTCAGGTAACTCCTGCTGAGTCCGGCTCCTGGCTGTCTGTAGAGCTCAATAGTGAACAATAGGGAGCAAACAGAAATAACAATGACAGCTTCATTCACTCAACCCCTGAGTGTTCCCTGTGGAGGTGGAATTTAAACCGTGAAGTACTTTCCCAAGGAGATGTTTTAGTTCCATCACTGATACTTCCTGATAACAACATGGCTAAAAAGTGCAGTCCGGGTATGGATTAGATTAAGGGGTTTCATACACCATGCCCGGTTTTCTTTACAGCCGTCAAATTTAGAATGAAAACTATTGTTAATTTAGCTATCACCTTTATCACATTTCATTATACAATTCCAGTGTAAATACTGGGTTTTCAAACAATTTTCCCAACCCATTTAAAGGGTAATTCTTTCGTATGATCATCATCATCATCACCATTTATTTATATAGCGCCACTAATTCTGCAGCGCTGTATAGAGAACACACTCACATCAGTCCCTGCCCCATTGGGGCTTACAATCTAAATTCCTTAACACACACACACACAGACAGACTAGGGTCAATTTTGTTAGCAGTCAATTAAACTACCAGCATGTTGTTTTTGGGAGTGTGGGAGGAAACCGGAGCACCCGGAGGAAACCCATGCAAACACGGGGAGAACATACAAACTCCACACAGTTAAGGCCAGAGTCAGGAATTGAAGCTACTGCTGTAAGGCAGAAGTGATAACCACTTAGCCACCATGCTGCACATATTTTGTAACCAAACTATGGACTGGTCTGATTGTTTCCCTAGACACAGCTGTTGCTAAGGAAATTAATTTTAAAACAACCTCTTAAAAGACTGCAACAGTCAAATTTTGAGTTACTGACAGAGTATTTCATGCAGAAGCATCAGGAGTTATTCCAGTATATTTCAGCACCCCGGATAATCATCATCATCATCATCAACATTTATTTATATAGCGCCAGCAAAAATCCGTAGCGCTTTACAATTGGGAGCAAACATTAATAAAACAATACTGGGTAATACATACAGACACTGAGGTAAGAGAACCCTGCTTGCAAGCTTACAATCTATGGGATAATGATTTTAATTTGGCTAAATAATTTTTGCGTGGAGTTGCTCTTTAAAATGAAAGTGCATGTTTGGTGTTTAGAACAGACAGCAACAAGATCACAAAATAGTTTGTCAAAATCACAAAGAGCTGAAAGTAGAATGAAATTAGTGTGTCAAGAAGCTGACATATGATCCAGTTTTGTACTCTTTAGTACAATGAGTCTTCTATGTCATAGTTTTTGTGGTCAGTGTACTTAGGCATTGAACCACTCCGTGCAATTTATATCTAATTGAAACCCAAAGTGATTACTTAAAAACTGTTACATATTATTTTAAACTTTCAATAACCATAAAATTTACTGTTCAGTAATTGGGAAGAGTATAATTGCACTCTGGTGTTTTTAGGGGCCTTACATTCACTGAATGAAGACTTACAAATACAATTTTTAGGCCTAGTAATCCATTAAATAGTGCCTCATCTCTTTACTATAATGATTCAAACAGCTGTCTCTATTATTTAGTTGGTCAAAAATAACCAATAACCAGAAATCAAGATAATTTGCAGAAGTTTAGAAATTCAGAAAAATTGCACAAATTTTAACAATTTTTTTCCCCTCCCTCCAGCTGAGGATTGAGACTGTGCTCCAGCGCGGCTTAGGGTACGTCACAATTGACAACACTTCTAGAGAGTTGAACGTCTCAATCCAGATGGCAAATAAAGAACCTGTGTTCACAGCTCGGATGCCTGTATACATGGACCCGCGTCGTGACAATACTATTGAGGTGAGCACTGTACTCATTATTGAAAATTAGGAAAATATAACGCACCCCTACTGTAAAATATAAGAATATTTGAAGTAACAGATTTTTTCCATGATTAAATGCACAAGGCCACAGAACAAGTGTTTTTTTGTTATTCAGTTGATGGTAATCTGAGGTGACTTCTAATGTACATATTAAGTTACACTATGGGGTGCGTCACTTCTTATAAGATGTTATCAGGGCTTGGACTGACTGTTCAGCTGTTCAGAGGTGCTTTCATCGAGCTCAATGTTAGATTTAAATTATCCAGATCTACCATAATTTAGAGCTCTCGCCATCAGAGAACCCTTGTCAATGACTTTTCCCATTGGCTTTCCTGATTTATGTCTAATTTGTACAGCAATATTGCTCCTACCAGTGGATGTCTTGTGTGGCCGGCGGGCCAAGTACGAGACCTCTTAACTCCAGGCGCCTGATTGAGTGAAAAACATCAACAACCATTTAAACAGTAATTTCCACTTTTTGTAACCCAACAGTGTTTGGAGTACACTGGATTTCCATGTATCATCAGGAGTCACAAGGCTAGCTGCAGACAAAGAGTTGGTGTCAGGCACCGTCCCCACTGTTCCCCTGCCATACGGGGACGGACGCCTGGTGACTCTGGCCGGGGAGCCCTGATACCTAGCAACAGGCACACCGCGGTTTCCACTGGACATCACTGTCGGGCACATGCGCCCTGCTCCTTCCCGTTACCTAGCAACAGGAAGCTACCCCTGCATGCAGCGTGCCTCTCCTCAGTCTCCTCCAATCCCTGGTCTGCTGCCTCTATTTAATCCTGGCTCTGGCACCATTAGGGTGCTAGAGTTACTGGTTCCTGACTCCAGCGTTTCCCTGTGTTATTCCTGTTGTGACCCGGCTCTCCTGACCATTCTCTCATCTCTGCGCTCTCCTGTTGTGACCCGTTTTGTCGACCATCCTCCATTCTGCCTGACCCATATTGTTTTGTGACCTTGGCCTGTTTGACTATCCTCTCGGATCCTCCTATTGTACCTCACCTCCCTATTAGCTTCCGACCCAGACCGTCTGACCCTCCTTACCGCTACACCGACAACTGGCTAGTAGGACCGCAACCTGTGTGCCTCGGGCAGTGAAGTCCAAACCTCCTTGCGGGGGTCCCTGGCAAACACCAGGGGCACGTTAGACTCCGCACCTGCTAGTTAAGTAGTGCTAATACCGGTTAGTGGCCTCTAGTTCACAGCTGAATCCTGACAGTCGGCTCCCTTGTTTCATAATTTCAATTCGGCCATTTTCAGTTGCCAGTGCTCCAGCCTCATTTTATGATAATAACTCGGCCAAGCTAAATAGCCTTAATAATAAGTAAAGAATTCTTGTGATTCTTTGCAGACATCTCATATGTCCGGAGACTGCTTGACCTCCACTCTTTTCTTTACAGTACATATGGTACCGCATACAAACAAGTGGGTAGAGTCACTACGCTCACCACCTAACCAAGGACAAGTCATCAGATTAAACTCATTTGCGGTGAAGTTCTCCAATCTTGGGGAATGTGATAACGGCTACTTCCCATCTTACCCTCTGCTGGAGGTCAGCCTTTAGTGCTAACCCTTCTATTTCAGTTCCAATTTCTAATTTCACCTATGCACCTAACCAACTAACTATTTGTGCTACCTAGTTTACCCTACACCCCTCCCCTCCATGATAATAATACACTGGCCCACCTTCTGCCCATAGCACTCAAATTTTCATTTTTAGAATAAAAACACATGATGCAAAATAAACATATACAAGATTAACATAATGCAGAAAAGAGAGCTAAGCATTTGGGTTTCATGAAAGTAGAGAAATTAAATTAAATGAGTTTATAGAAATGGTTGAGTAACAGGGAAGACTTGAAACCGTACTTGAAGATTTCTAGAGTTGAGACCTCTCGGACTATCCTGAGATAGTGATAACAGAACAGGTATTGTAGTGGTACCGGTATCAACCTTAATACTTCTTACACGGATAAACCTCTGCTGGTGAAAGTTGTTGAATCTTACAGACAGGCAGGGTTATCGCTGACTTTTATATCCACTTTTTTCACTTTGATAAATCTATTTGTTAGTGCATGCAAAATCTTGAATGAGGAATCCCAGACGGCCATTGTTTCAACACCCCATTTGTGCATGTATTAATGGGGTTTTGAGCATGATTAATAGGACCCATAATGTATTAAAAGTTTACTATTCAGACCCTCAGCAAAAATAATTTCCGAAAGGACTGTGCTTACCTTCCATCCGTAGTTTCAGCTGTGTGATGTTGGATATGGTTGTGCACACAGGAAAAGTGGGTGGTGGGAGCAAATAGAAGAAGAAGGTGGGGGAGATAGATGTGATAAGAGACGTACAGGGGGACAAACACACAAAGGGGGGAGAAACAAATGACAAACACCCATAATGTGGAGACAAAAAGGGGAGAGACAGATGGGAAGGCAGAGATGCACGTGCAAAATTAGAGATTAGAGACATCCACTAAAAGAGTAGAAAGAAAGGGAAGGCACATAAAGAGAGAGTGAACAGACAGAGGAGGAGAGGTACATTTACAAAATTGGAGACAGAGAGCTAAACATTCAGAGGTGGAAACAAAAGAGACCTCCTCTCTCACACTAAACCTTTAGCCAGCCTGAGAACTCTCCTCAGCCGGGCTTGAGGAAAATCTCTTAATCGATTTTGCTGGACCATCTAGAGGATCTACATCTACATCTACTTTTTATTCACTCCCACTTAAGTAGGACATAGATCTGGTTCACATAATTATTGCAATAGATATCACAATTCCAATCTGCCATACCATTCATTAACATTGTATAACAACACAGTACTTCCTGACTTAACTATTTCATAATAATAAATCACACCTCTCCCATTATGGGAGTTTTTCCAACATAAATCTGAGCTGAAACTTTTTATACATTTGGTTCAGCCTGTTGGTTCTGTCCCAGGGTTTGCGCAAACCTTCCATCCCCCAGTCTTCAAAGCTCGGATTGCAGCGACTCCCATAAGAGTGTATCCTGGCAAAGAGTCTATGTTAAAATGATCGCAATTGTGATAACTTTACTCCAGGTTCTGACCTCACCTATGCACTGTGCATGCATGGCCATCAGGCCGCACATGCTCAGAAAACAATGAGTAAAGGGAGGGAAGGGAGGAGCATGAAACCTGCAGGGGAGGGTTCAGAAGCTAGAATGGCTAACGCCAACTTCAGATGGCGGTAGCTATTGGGGTCAAGGTCCTTTCCCTATAGTTCAAGGCTTGATAAATAGGCCACATGAGGGTATAATCATTTTGATAAGGGATACCATGGGCTCCATCTGGGATTAACCCTGGGTCATGTTTTGAGCGGAAGACTCTCTCCAGACCAACTGCAATTTAGGTGGTAATTAGAAGATTGCTAAAGACATAGTCCCGCTATATGAAGTGGTAGTGGTCGTTTTGTGTTGGCTTGACATAGGGCTATGGGCCACTCTTCCTAAGAGCTGACACTCGCCTACTGCTTAACATGCATGTTCTACTTCACTGTCTCAGTACTCTTGACATGATGTGTTGGAAAATGTTTTATATGTGCTGCTGATGTAACTGCTGCTCTCATAATCTGATTTTCAGATACTAAGTGTAAATGGGAATTATCCTGTGGTCCAAATACAGAAAAAGAGAGAACACAAATCTTCCCAAGTCATCTTCCGGTTTCCCTTGAACTTGGACGCTTCACTGAAAGCTGTAATCCTGGCCGCATTCCTGTACATGGTGAGTTGTATATACCAGACTAGTTTTAGGGAAAAACAGTGAGGGTTATGGGCTGCCAACTGCAGATGTTCCCCAGGATCATCCAAGGTTCCAGTACAAGGTCTGTCATGTTAGAAATGTCACCCTCTTCTAACCTGTTCTATGACTATTCCACTAGATGGCGCTCCTCAACCACCGTGTTTCAGGCAGTACTGGTTCCTCAGCTTTCAAAATTCAAATTGAGTAGAGTTTATTGCAGATTGCAGAATGTGTTTTGTTTAGAAAGTTACTCAAATTGCTCTTTAAAGCTAAATAAAGATCTTTCTGTACAAGAGATTCTTCATCTGACCCTGGGGGCATCCGAGTACATGTGAGTATAATGAGCTCTACGGGAAAGGCGGCTGCTATAGGTGAAGACCTCTTAGTCTGGTTCTACGCGATTATGTTAAGACCGTGAGCCGTAACACTGACATGATAAAACATTGATGGACAGCTAAATTATCTATGCAAAAAGACCACTTTAATGATCACAAGTTCTAACGCTCTTACCACAGTCATAACTAGACACACAAATCATAGATGGTAATTATGGCTCACAATAGCTAGTGAATGCAGTCACTATACCTACTGGATACCATTGGTGCACTTTTTTGGTTACCTAAACTTGGCAGATGAGGAAATTGTCCTTATTACAACATTAGCAGTAGACAATAATCAGATGTAAAGAAATGTAAAGAGTGCCCTCTGTGTTTATTTTCAGGCTTTCTGTGTGCATATGAATATGTGTGGCTATGTCCCTGAATGTAGCACACAATTTACCAGCAAATACTAAGACATTTATCTGTTATCAGCAAAGTCGACGAAGGTGGGCTTAGCAGCACCAAGCACTGGCAAGAAATCCTCTTGCCTGTAGTCCTCTCTGCTCACCTGCAATTTACCCAGGCCAGGAGATTCCCTCTCTAACCGTGGTCTATCTGTAAATGTCAACTATATTAAGAAATCACAGGGCTGCCATGGAAGATTTCTTGTGCTAGCTTCAATTAAAACACTCCCCTCATTCAGAGCTGATGTGCAGTCTCCATCTGTAAGACTCTCACAACCCTTGGGATTGCTGGTACTGTGGGATTTCTCTCTGTAACGACAAAAGCTCCTTCTCTCTCTCTTGCTGGCTCGCTCTCTATAAGAGTGTTCTCCCCTTTTCAGTGGTAGGGCTTTCCATGATGGCACTTGGGGACTCCAGTCTTTCATTCCTAGTTGGTTGGACTCTCCATTCACAAAGCCTCATTCCTTCTTTACCACAGTTCTCCTTCTTCTCAGGCAGGAGACTCTGTCCCCTTTTTATAATCTTGGAGCTCCCCGTACTTAGTTTCTTTCCTGTGCGTGGGCTCTGCTTCTTTTTCTGGTGATATTAACCTCACTCATCCCTTCTCCAGGAATTGTACTCCTGGCCACTATGATAGCACAGGTGACCCCCCACCACTGTACCATTAGTAACTGAGTTACATGAGCAATATATATGAAACCAGTGCAGAGACAAACCAGAGAGCAGCGCGAGTTTCTTTAAAACTGCATAATATTATAAACTGTGCCTTATTTATAAAGTTTAAATAATAATGGTGTTTGAGATTACCCCGGGGGAGCAGCATCTTTGGGGGGACCCCATGCTCAGGGCCAGATTAAGGGCCACATGGGACTGGGCAGGATATGATGAAGGGCCTATTGTGAGCAGCATCGTGCTGCCAGAAGGGGTTTGGCCATTATTATGGCCATGGCTAGTGTCTACCACATCCATGTCTCCCTCCTCTTCTCTTAAATGATGCACACACCACTAACTGGTTTACAAAGCATTTAAGAACAGTGAAGAGTGGCAAATACCTGTAAACTTTTCCTCAAGTGCCTGGTTGAGCAGAACAGTCCTCCAAAATCAGGATTATCAAAACAGTTGAGAGGTAAAATTATGTTACTTTACTGACCATGAATGTTGACAAAACATAATCTTTATAAAATAGACCAGCATATAAGTGGGCCTATTTGTAGCTGAATTTCTATCATGCCCATTGTTGATATGAGCATACCCACAATGTTCTCCTCCTTCTGAAATTTCCACTACCTAGTCTGTGAGCGCTGGTGGTGGCAACAACACTTTCAGTAGGGGGCGCATCCTTGAAAAACAAACAAACGAGAAAACAACATTTAAAACAATCATTTCCAAGATGATGATGATGATGATGTCTGTCTTCCCCTCCCTTTAGATTGTTCGCTCCTTTGAGCAGGGCTCTCCTACCTTCTGTTTCCATCACTTTTAACTGCGCTCTCCAGCTACTCAGCTCACCTCCTCTCAGTCCCTCTGCCCTCGGTCTCCTCTCGCTTCTCTCCGCTCCCCTCAGTTACTCTCAACCTGTGATCCATGCCCACCCTCTTGGGCCATAGTTACCTGCCTATACTCACTTTTCCCCTCCCTCCCTCTCTTTCATGCTGTGCCTGAGCCCCCAGAGTTATAGTGCTTACTGTTACTTGTACTGTGCTGTTTCACCTTGTACTGTGCCATTGTTTGTCCTTGTACGGCGCTACGGATACTTTGTGGCGCCCTATAAATAAAAATTAATAATAATAATAATAATAATAATGATGATGACTGGCATACACACATGATGTTGACACATGCAGTTACGCCCATAGACTGATTAGCGTGGATCTCAAGATCTGTACAGCTCATCATATTCAATATTCAGAGGGGTAGAGTTTATTGTCAACAGAATATAAATTGGTTAAAAATAAAATTAGTGGATCTGAGAAAGGAAGCTGATTTTTATCCCAAAAATTCAAAAAGGGGGAGCTCTGATGGATTTAATATTATATAATAGAACATATATTTAAACTAATGTACAGCTTAGAGAGCATTGAGGGAATGGTTAGTTAAGGAATATGGAGTCAGCGGAGGGCTGATAGGCTTGAATAATTAAATTCATTTTAAGGGCATCCTTGAAGACTTGAAGAGAGTAGATAGAGTGTGGGAGATCATTCCACAGGTGAGGAGCAGCCCAGGCAAAGTTCTGGAGGTGTTAGTGGGAAGATGTAATCACAATGGTATGAGGTGGCAGTCACTGGCAGAGTGGAGGGGTCGGGAAGGAGTGTGAGAAGAGAGGTTAAATTGTAGTGGGGGGATTGGTTGAGGGCTTTGTAGGTGAGGTTGAGGAGTTTAAATTTAATTTTGCAGGACATGGGGAGCCAGTGTAGGGACTGGCAGAGAGGGATAGCAGAGAGAGCAGCGAGAGAGACAAATTAGGTGGTCAGTGCCTTTTCAGGATAGACTGCAGAGGGGCAAAGCAGACATTGGCTAATCTAGAGAGGAGAAAGACACATTAACCAAGAATAAGAGTTTTCGGAACTTCTTTAGTGAGAAAAGGAGGGATCTTGAATATGGTCTGGTGATGGAAGTGACAGAATTTGGAGAGGGACTGAATGTGAGAAGCGAAGGAGAGGGAGGAGTAGAAGATGACCCCTAGTGAGTGGACATTTGTGACAGAGAAAAGGGAAGTATTATCAAAAGAGAGAGGAGGAGGTGAGGGAACCTTGGATAAGGGTGGGTTAATGATTTCAGTTTTAGAAATATTGAGCTTAAGAAAGCATTGCGCCATCAAAAATGAGATGGGACAGGAGGAGACATGAGATGAGCGAAGGCGAGAGGTCATGGATAGAGATAGATTTGGGTATAATCAGAATACAGGTGGTACTGGAGGCCAAAAAGTTGTTGAGGTCACTATGGAAGTAGATGTAGAGGGAGAAGAGTAATAGGCCATGAATGGATCACTGGGGATCTCCAATAGGTAATGCACGAAGGGTGAGATGTATGGAGATTGAAAGGAGTTCTTGGTGAGATAAGAGGAATACCAGAAGAGGACAGTGTTATTGAGGCATATAGACTGAAGAGTTTGCAAAACGAGGGTGTGGTCAATGGTATAGACAGCAGCAGGGAAGTTGAAAAGAGAATAGATTTATTTAGATTTAGCAGAGAGAAGATTGTTAGTGACTTTAGTGAGTGCAGTTTCAGTGGAGTGGATTGTACAAAAGCCAGATTGAAGTGTATCAAGGAGAAGAGAAGAGAAAGAAGGTGAGACGGTTGTGAAAAAAACCCTTTTGCGAAGGTTAGAGGCAAAGGGGAGATGGGCAATAGGGCTGTAATTAGATACAGAAGCAGGGTTGTTTGAGTATGGTGTAGACTAGATAGACTAAATTGAATTTTAAAAATTCAAGTACTTTTACAATTACATACCTTATAGCAGTGACATTTATAGGAAGAAAAGGCCGCAAGTTTGGTTAAATAAGAAATTATTGGAAGTAATATAGGAAAAAGAGCATTTAAATGGTTAAAACAAGAAGGCACTGAACATTGTGGAAATACAAGAAATGTTGCCAAATATGTAAAAAGCAAATCATGTTACCAACGACTGATTTTTAACTATATTGTGTTTATTTCTTTTGTTTTGCATTTTTATACAGACTTTCCGAGTGAACCAAATTACAAGCAGAAGTTCCACCAGTGTTGGCAGTGGGTGGGCCACCTCTGGTGGTGTTGTATTTGTTGGTGGTATGCACTATGGGGTTAGTAATATGGGTCATGATAGTGGGCATTGTGGAGGTGGGGAATGGGGTGGTGGAAGTGGCGACTGTGGAGGTGGTGGTGGGGACTATGGAGGTGGTGGTGGAGACTGTGGAGGTGGTGGTGGTGGTGGAGACTGTGGAGGCGGTGGTGGATGTGGCGGTGAATAATCTTTGTCACTCCCCATAAAATGTTAGATCAATCTTGTTTTCCAATATTGCACACTTATCAGGATATATTCTCAGGACTCTTAAGCTTTGTCATGTTGGATCTGGGTAAAGTTCTCTGCCTTAAACCTTGGATCTCTCTGATTCGGTGAAATGTCTTTGCACCTCTCTGTACTCACTGTCTTCTCACTGAAGTTTGAAGTACATGTTGATGTCCTGTACCTATTTTCACGTCTTGGTCTCTTCAAGGACTAGTCTTCAAGCCATTTACATAAGCCCAGGAAGCCAAAGTTTTCCAGCTCTTATTTCTATGCAGTAAGTTGGAGGGAGAGGACAGTCGCCAGAGAGGTGTTGGTGTTCCACCGGATCACTGGAGCCCTGCTTTTTCAATATGTAACTCCCACTGTTCATGATTGATTTTAGGTAGTAAAGTTTTGGTGTAGGACTTTTGCAATATATGATTCAGTTTTAAATGCATATGTATGAGTTTACAGTTATATTAAAATTATATATATGTTTACATTACCAATTATAAGGGGAACCTTGCACTGTTAAACTGACACACTTCTATATGTTTTACGTTTACTTAAACAGGTTTTTGTTGGAGAAAAGTCCAGTTTATTAGGGAATACTTGTGGTTCTACCATTGGGTCATTATAACTTAAAATTGAGAAAACACTTGTATGAACATAATAATAAATATATTATTTCTAAATTTGTCAGTTGTCTGTTACTATTTTCCATTGAAATGTGATACAAGGGTAATTTCCCCTTGTACAGAGGATGATGGGCAAGGTGTATTCCCCAGGGATACTATCTGTAACTATGAATACAGAAATATTTGAGCTATTGGGAGACATAATTCCTTATGGTTGGTGCATGCCGGTGCTTTTAGAATGTTGCTTTTTCCATTTCATTAAACAGGGGTATGGGTGAAAAACAGAATTGCCAGAATGCCGGAACGCTGGAATGATTCAGTGCCCTGCAGTGTCCTCTGCTGCTTAGTGTCTTGAGTGAAGTTGCTTTATTTCCTCTCCCTGTATAGTGCATTCTTTACTTCTGCACAGATATTTTCACTGTAATGTGTGTAGCGTTATATATATTATATATATCATATTTGCTGACTTTTCAAGTAAGATGTCCTGGAGTGGGTCCATCAAGGGGGCGTGGCAACGTGATTTACATTGTTCGGGCCCCGCCCATGGTCAATCTTTGGCAATTTCGGGCGTGGTCACTATTACACATATAGCTCTGCACCCACCCACTTCCACAACGGAGATAGCTAGATTTGGGAGATTTGCCTGCTTTCTTGGGAGTCCAGGAGAGCTCCCAAAAATTTGGGATTCTCCCGGACATTTCGGGAGAGTAGGCAACTATTATATATATAGATATAGATGTGTGTGTATATATAATGTAGCCATATTTTGTCGTTATCCATTCTGTCTGCCAGAATGGAGCTCAGAGTACCTTAGCCACCAATTCCAAAATCTAACAGAGCAAATTTTAATATCAACTTAATCAGGGCAACAAGTAATAAAAGTACGTTGAAGTAGTCCCAGTGCTTGGTTGAGCCACTTCCCATACATGTAACATGCTGACTACCAAGGATGCAGAACACATTTGTTGCCAAATTATGTGTTTGTAATATGCGAAGCTAATATGTTGTGTAATACATGTTGACATTCTGTGATTTGTGACTGTAAATCCCACTACCCTCCCTGCAGCATTTATGGGAGCAGTAATGTTTAATCAGGTATAATAATGGACTGCTTTAGGGGCTGTGTTATCCTTCTGTTATCTAGTGAGCCATATGAAGATTCAGGAGACACTGTGCCAAGAGAGACTGCTGCATACACACCCCTGTAAGACGTGGGGCATGGGGTTACATTGCCTATGCTGGTAAAATTCTTCACATACTCATAAAGTCACACCCAGTAATTTGCATATCCATACACTACAGTTGTGCAACATATTAAAATGTATTATCCACTTCCCGTTCCAGTTAACTAGAAAGTTGTCCCTATAAATGATTTCCCAAAGTTGACAACTAGACATATTGTAGAACTAACATGATAAAAAGTTTCATTTCAATCCACTCTTAATTGGAGTTTGTAGCTCTCGCTGTGAGGAAGTCTCTGCTGTGATCTCTGGAAAGATGCCACCCTGGGGTGTTGTGTAAACCAGTTTTGGCAGTTGTACGACTTGCCGCATAACAGAACACAACTTCCTTTTCTATATGGGGAATGTACTGTGTGACTGTTTTATTGGGCAGGAATTTGTTAATAAAGGAGAGGATCAATTATTCAGGAAGTGGTTGCAGAAGAAGACACAGAATAATCTCATTATTTCTCATTTTCATCATATACAACTATATTTGAAACGCAGAAGCTGAAAATCTTCATGTACCTTCATACCTGCAGTTGTTTCTCTATATATCAATTTTTACTTTACATACTGACCTAGCCTCTCAGTCATTCCAATATCGGATTATAATTTGGTCGACCCAAATTAATAGCAGATCCCACGATGCCAGTCCCATCTTCCGTAGAGATGTGGAAAGCAAAACTGTACAAATCAATGGCTGGCAGCATGCCGCTTTCTCTTGGTCTGTCGGGTACACACTTCCCTGACCTGAATACACAACATTGATTTTGTGCTTGCTGCACAATAATAATCATATTATGGCTTCTACTCTGTGGGCACAGATTGTTATCCAATAGAAGATCTTAGTACTAGAGATTCCCAATCTAAGTCAACACTTGGAGATTCCTGCTCACCTCAGAGGAAAAATAGCACTTTCCTGAGGCAAGGGAATCTTGCAAGTTTCGGACTCTCCATCCTCGTGATGGCCGTCATGTTGTGTTGAGAAGCGGGTAGAATAAAACCCAAAGTCTAGAGCGCTATGTTATGCAAACAAATTTAAGAAATAAATAATAAAATTATGGCTAGATCACGTATAAATAAGTTATTAGTGTGACTGGATCACTTATAAATAACTTATAAGTGTGGCTGGATCACTTATAAATAACTTATTAGTGTGGCTGGATCACTTATAAATAACATTAGTGTGACTGGATCATGTAGAAATAACTTATTGCAGATATTTATTTTAATTAGGGGTGCAGGGCACCACTGTATATCATTGCAAATGTACAATTTTTTTTTTAGATTATGTTGTACTTCTGTATAGGAAATGTATTTATTTCTGAGACAGAGCCAGGGGAGGGACTTGGATTTTCATAACTTTCCTAAAGGAAGCTTCATGCTAATTATTATTTTCCTTTTCAGTGTTACACCCTGCTAGCATGTGTTAAAATGTGCATACAAGTAGCACTGTTTGACCATGTAATGCATCATATCATCGGTAACTTCTGAAAAGTTCGCTAGTACCAACAACTGGCATGTGTAGCTGTCCTTATTAGGACCACTTCAGCTAATAAACATCATTGTTTCAAGATCCTGCTTTGGCGACTGCTTGCCTGCTGTAATTCCTGTGGCCTACAGATTAAACCAATCTAATCCTTTATCTTGCTGTTCTGAGGTTGGGATCCAGCATTCCAGTACCAACGCATCACCTGCTACCCTGCAGCTCTAGCCAGTGTGATAGACCAGAGGAAATCATCCACAACAACCTTGATCTGAAGGTATACCAGCCCAGTTGTTCCAGCAAAGGGGGTACACTAGCAGCGAGAGTTACCCAGAAGGAAGCGGTTCTATGCGCCGGTGTAGGAACCTAGTGGTGGTAGCAGGCTCCTCCTACTGTGACAGGAGAGGCACATTTGGGATAAAGAAAGGGGATGGTGGCAAGACAAGACCAGCCAGTCCCTAGCAACACAGACGGGGTGGCATAGGAGGTTCACCCTGTCACAGATATTAATATAAAGGTCATACAATATCAGACTGTACATTTGCAATACTAAAGAGAGCTAAATTAAAGAAAACTAGTCTAATACTAAACTCACACCCCCACCGTGATTACTCCACCCAAAATTAAAGTATACCTCTAACCCCGAACTACACTCAACAAGGAAAGCTCAACATGTCAAGACACAGCTAGATAAAACCAGCAAATGTGCAACCCTGATCCAGGTGAAGTTAGTAGCAGGGAAAATTAACTAAAATGTGCCTAAGAGGGAAACTATAAAGATGAAAATAAAAATAAAAGGGGGTGTGATTCAAACCAGCGGTAATGTTGGGGCCCCAACACTTAACCCGACATTGCCACTTTAAATCAACATTATTACAGGTCGTGATGACGTCAAAGTGTTTTGTCAGAGAGCTTTCAATTCGAAATGAGTTGCTGTCAGCATGATGGTACAGAGATCTGCAGCGTCGATTTTCAGGTAAGTCTGTGTACATTGCAATCGGTTTTCGGTAAATTCACATTTTATTTGTAGGCCTCCTCGTTGTCAGATTTCTGATCATCGTTAAAGCGTACCCAACCCACAGCAATGACAGTTGAGCCTCTGCGTCCAGCAGCTGAACTGAGACTAATATTGCACATCTATGCCATTATCACTAAATAAACATAGGAATCTTTGTCATGCAAACTTTTACATTTTAAAAATATATCCACGATATCACCCATTAGTCTTTAAATTTAATTCTCAACTATTGCCATATCAATTTAAAAAAGAAGCCTTATCATGATTGTCTGTATATAGACAATGTCTGTCTATCTAACTGAATACTTGGGTAATAATAAGAAATTAGTAAAAATAGAAGCAGATGAAGGATTTGTTGCCTTCACAGGGCCCTTTGAATGGTATCTGTCCTGGGTAATTAGTTGTCACACCTCTGGGTTATGCTGTCCATGGTTCACTGCAACCCAGTTCTACAAGTATTAATTCAAATACTTTCTAGTATTTTCTTCTTCTGTCTGTACCAGATGTCTGCCCTTGGTAAATTACACAATGATAATATTATTCAAAATTGCCTCCGTAAGAGTTGTGAGGACACTCCACGGCTTTGAAATATATATATATAGAGAGAGAGGTTCTTAGAAATATTAGTGATGTTTGGGTATCATAGTACCCGGAATTGAACGCAGATAGATATTGCTGTAATGTCTGGTGACTCATTACGGTGGCCTAGTGGTTAGCACTTTTGCCTCACAGCACTGGGGTCATGAGTTCGATTCCCGACCATGGCCTTATCTGTGTGGAGTTTTTATGTTCTCCCAATGTTTACGTGGTTTTCCTCCGGGTGCTCCGGTTTTCTCCTACACTCCAAAAGCATACTAGTGGGTTAATTGGCTGCTATTAAATTGCCCTTAGTTTCTCTCGGTCTGTGTGTGTGTGTAAGTTAGGGGATTTAGACTGTAAGCTCCAATGGGGCAGGGACTGATGTGAGTGAGTTCTCTGTACAGCGCTGTGAAATTAGTGGCGCTATATAAATAAATAAATGATGATAATTACGGGGAACTGAATTTGTCCCACAGAGGTAATTAAACATCAAAGTCCAGACTGAGTTACTATACACACAAGTAATTTATCATAGTAGATAACAATCTGGCATTTCGTGGGATAATCCTGAATGTGGCTTATATGTTTTGGAGAAGTGGCAAAGACAAATGAGATTGTCGTTATTCTTATATAAAGACTTAGAACACATATTGATAAATACATTCAGCATATGAAGAGATGCATGCACAAGAGATGCAGCACTGTGAGTTTACACTAATTAAACCACTTACTACAGTAGTTTGTTCTTAATAATATCACTAATTGACAGATAATTGATCCGTGTGTATTAATTCTCTGCTGCATAAAGCAATATAAACAGGTACATTTAGACTACGAATACTGTGTCAACCACAGGCGCAAAGACAAAGTACACCTATGGAGATACAGTATATGTTAATGAAAATACAATATTTTATTCAAATGTAATCCATTCTCTAAGCTTATTTCAATTTATAGTCCATTTGAAAAAATTCTTTGATCTTCTTTTTAACCAGAAAAGTCTCTCACAGTTCGTGAATCGATACGATCAGATCTCTGATCCTTTGTTTCAAATAAATGATCTCTCACAATTCATCAAGAAAAATGGGGGGGGGGGATTTTTAGATATTCCACAAGTCATGGGGGAAAAAGCGACAAGAAAAAATATAGTATAATATTGTTAAATGCTTCAAAACCCAATTCTATAGGAAACCCTCTTTCTTTCTAAGTGGTTATAGATTATATCATTACCACCACGTGAAATTAATGACAGGCAGGGAAACAAAGTCCATCACTAAATACGCTTGCTTGAAAAAAACAAAAGTATGGCCCTCAATCTGTGCAGATTAGCTTAGCTCCGATGAGAACTGGCATTGCCACTGTAAAAATAGTGATATAAGGATCACCATTTTAAATTACGTCAAAACAGCTTCCCGTCATTACAGGTGTTCGTGGTTTCTCTGCACACTGTCGGGGACTTCTTTTGTCATTATTAAGGTCAGTCACCATTTAATATGTATTGGGCAAGTCATTTTCGTGTATTTTATTTTGTGGTAGTCCTTGTCGGTGTTATCAGCAACGTTAATGTGACCAGGGCCATCTTAACAACATTATGGGCCCCCGGGCAAAGCAGTGCACCAGGGCCCCTAGATATAGATATAGATATAGATATATAGATGTATACAGATACAGATATAGATATAGATATAGATATATAGAGAGATAGATAGATAGATGTACTTGCTCAGAGACCCTTAAAGTTTTTTTTTGCAGGTTTTTTTCTTTTGCAGGATTATTATTCTCATTAAGAGCCTTGCCTATGGGGCCCCCTTGCCCGTGGGGCCCCCGGGCAGCTGCCCATCATGCCCAATGGAAAAGATGGCCCTGAATGTGACTACCACCGCACTAAACCCATGAGAGCTATGTTAGCATTGGATATGAATCCAATTTCCACCATCAATGCATAAGCTTTTAGCAGATTAGTTGAGATCATGTGTCCATGCTACCGAATTCCATCCCAATTCTTGATACCAGAAATGATGTTTTGCCTCGCTTTTTAGATCTGAATTTGGCACGAGAAACAGAGGCGTGGCTCAGTTTGGCTTGATTCCCTAAAAATTGTATCTGTAGGATTTCTCCGAATCCAAACCACTTATCTCTAATAATAAGTGTCAGTTCTTGCTTGACTGACCTTTAGCATTAATACCCACTTCGAATCGATGTCTACAACATGCAGGATTCAGAAGGCATTTGTTTTGAAATTGAATTGTAACGCTCCAGCATTATTGTAACATGAGATGTGAAAATTTTGCCTAGGGCGCCGAGAACCCTAGCACCGGCCCTGAATAAAGGTTAATCAGTCCTCGGCTTTCCACCCACAATCAATCAAATGGACAAACTGAAAGGACTAATCAGATGCTTGAACCATATTTACAATGTTTTATTAGATACCTTCAAAATGATTGGATGGATTTTCTACCCACTGCTGAAATTTCTTACAATATCTCTAAACACAGTTCAAATTACCAAATGCCTTTCTGTGCCACCTTTGCACTCCATCAAACATTTATTCTGAATCTCCCTGTTTCCACATCAATTCCAATGGTGACTGATAGAATCACACCTTTACAAGAAGTTCAAAAGAGGCTTATTGAAAATTTGAGAGAATCTCAAGAACATTACAAACAAGCTGCCAACAAACACCGTAGTGGTACCCAATTTTTGTGTTGGAGACAAAGTCTGGCTATCCACTAAGAACCTCAAACAACGAAGACCTTCACCAAAATTGTGTCAAAAGTTTATTTGGCCGTTTTAGATCCTATTCCAAATAAATCAAGTTGCCTTCCACTTACAACTGCCAGTCTCTATGAAAATGCATCCACTATTCTATGTACTGGAAGGTAGAGGATGTACTGGAAGGATGGGAGACTATTTGGATTCGAACCCAAGGCCTCTGCTTCTGTGGTCTGCTGTACTGCTGACTGAGCTATTCTGGCTACTGGACAGCTCTTGCATTCACTCTGTGTTCCAACACAGTTTCAATACTCTGCTGATGTTCCAGCATGTTCTGACACCTCCCCTTGACTTCCTATAAAATCCTTTCTTCTTCCTGTTTCCCTTGCCAGAATATTGTGCTCTGCCAGTGATCTAGTGAACCTGTTGCCGGCTATTACTACTCGTGAACTGACCTCAGATTGTGCTCGACTACTCTTCTTCCTGAACCCTTTACTTACAGACTTTCTGTGTACCTAACCCTGGTATGTTGAACCATTCTATATTATTCAATCTTCCTGCAGCATTCCTTCCTTACCGCCACTGGGTTCCTATTCAGACTCCAGACCATTGCAGGAATACTGCACAGAATTTCCTAGGTGGTCCGTGGACTCTGGTAGAAATGACCGATCTCTCCATAACCAATTCAGAGTAGGACTTACCAACACCATTAAAGGTACCTTAGTCAAATCTCCTGTTCCAGAAACTCTGGAATCTCTTCTGTCTATTCATATAGACAGAAGACACAAGGAACACCACCAGGAGAAAGTCATGTGCTTTTATCACTCATTCTTTCTCTTCACCCGTTAATAGGGATAGTCCTGAACCCATGCAAGTTGGTACCTACCACATCTCTTCATTAGGGACAGTCAGGAGACGGTCCCAAGGGTTATGCCTTTTTTGTGGTGGCTAGGGACATTCAGTACGAGAATGCCCGAAGAAGTTGGGAAACTTCAGGGCCTAGGGAAAGATGGTGAGGTTTTCCTAGGCCAAAGTAACTCTCTGGCTTCTAACTCCCTTCAGATCACTGTGGAAATTTCCTCTGACAAGGTTCAATTTTCTTCCACTGCTCTAGTGGACAGCAGGGCAACAGGCAACTTTTTTGACCGGGAAGTTGCAGAAACACTTAAGATATCCACTATACTTTTGCAAATCCCAGTTTTAATTTCAGGTTTGGATGGAACTTTGCTCTCTGGAGAACCCATAGGGCTAAACACCACCCTCTCGCTTTTCAGTGGGATGCCTGCATTTTGAGGTTAACTCCTTTTACATTGTTAGGTCTCCTAATTAGACCATAATTTTGCTGTTTTCAACATAATCCACTGATTGACTGGGCACATACTTGTTGAGGTGAATCCTGTTTGCCTCATCTTTGTCTGGATCTATTCCTGCTGTATATATGGAACTTGAAGATGTTTTCTGTAAGGAAGCAGCAGACTCACTTCCACCCCATAGGCCATATGACTGCATCATTGATCTTTTTCAAGGGGCTAAACTTCCAAAAGGCCGACTGTTCAACGTGGCTTCATCAGAACTCAAAACTATCGAAAATTTTGTTTCTGAAAACTTAGCCAAAGGCTTTATTAGAACTTTCAAGTCTTCTTTGGGTGTTGGCTTATTCTTTGTGGCCAAGAAAGATGATGATAGTTCTTGCTTTGCCTAGTATGCCTTGTATCCTGATTTGTTCTCAGTTTTTCACTCAGACTGTTCAAAAGATTCTCTGTATGCTCCTACTCCTGACCTTGGCCTGTTAAACAAATCTGCATGTATATCTTTATCTGCCCTGACCCCCTGGTTTGTTTAAAGGAACTATTGTCTTCTCCTGCTCCTGACCTTGGATTGTCTATTTCTCTGCATTAACTATTGCCAGTCTGATTATCATTTTACTCTGCTGTTATCATCTAGATTGCTTCTTATCTCCTACCATGTTCTGCCCTCGCCAATAGTGAGATCAACAACTACCACTTCCCGACTGTAAGTCCTGTAGGCAAATGAGTAATGTGGGACATATGTAGTTCCTTGAAAGGGGTGCTGCTAAAGGTGAACATCTTGTGCATTTGTTCTAGTAGTTGAGGATCACATGCTATATTGTCCTTAACACGTAGACATGCAATCACCAATATCAGATGATGAATATTTATATTGCTTGTTTTCTTTCACTTACGTTATATCAGCTTGAAATAATACTATGGATCACTGCTGAGTCTCCTGCTTTTCCATATACATGCCCAAAGTGATCTACGGATATTGGTGCAAACACTGATTGTGCAATAAGATTGTAACTATATGTGTGTATTTAGCTTATTAAATATTTAACACTCACCTAATTTGACCGCAGAATGCCTGCCAATGTTTCCAGAACTTAATGCCAAACTGTTGAATTAGAGTTAACATCAAATAACATATTCATCACAGTTTATTTAATCTAATAGTGATGTGATTTGATGTAATATAATACGCCCCAGGACTCAACGATTTGCTCACAAACTCACCTGCCTTGTTTCTGGTACTAAAGGTAAGAACAGAGCAGCGGGGGTTACACAATAAAACTCAATCTCTCTGTAAAAAGTATGAGACCATATTCCAGGTCTCCACTGAATCTTGTCAGTCAGCACAAGTCTTATGCATATCTGTGCTTTCTATTTATTACACTACTCCGAATCAACTCCAGGGGGCAATGTTGCTATGGAGATCATCTATATGACTCATGCTGGAGTCTGTTGCCTCTAGCTAGATGATGGGATAATTCTTTTTTGATACCCTTCTGCTACAGGTAACTAGTCCTACATAGACACACACACACACACAACTACCCTACATGTCATTCTGATTGACAACATTATAGAAACAAAATAAACCTCAAAAATATCCCCTGTCTCCTATTACCATCATCTTTGGAAGTATTAGTATTTGGATTTTCAACCCATTTTCTTTCCATGCTACAGTGATTTATCGCATCCCTGGGCCACACCAACAATTCCTTGAACATATATTTGCCAGAGCGCCTCATTTCTTATTTACTGACATTCCCATCATCATGCACACTACATAAATGAGCAGGGAGCCTGTTATGGGCCTTCCTCTGGATGGATTTTAATGACATTTAATATAAAAACAAAAATGACCCTGGGCAGCCACCTCATGGGTGTGTTAGAAGAGCTGATAAGCTCCTAATTATTTTTAAAATATTGACCGTTACATCCAACTCATTGATAACTTAATAACTTGAAGAGTTAAGCCGGGGCAATGCCTGGGATTTCAGCTAGTTAAATATATTGTGACAACGGGATTGGTTTGTCACAGGCTCCTAAGAGAGGAGTTAGGTATTTAGCTGGCAATCTGCAGAGCAATTCTGCAAACAGCATTACACATTTGTACAGTAGTACACTTAGGTTAAAGAGATACAGGTGGAGGACATATCTGTGACAAAATAATCGTCATGAGTCTAAATTTAATGTACATATTTTGAAGTGATTTAAAAAGCATCTTTTCCACAGCTAGCAGAAGGCTGACAGAGTGTGTCTGCATTCAAACAGAACACCTGTTCAGAATTCCATTTTAAAGTGTCATATGTCCATCAAGTTAGGGGTGTGGGAGGAGTGTAAGCTATTTAAACCTGTCTTTGTCTTTTACCATTGGGTGACCTTTGTTTGAAGGGTTCAAGTCGCCCCTTTTGAATAATGTAGCGCCTGAGAAGTTATTATCTGGTGATCCACAGCTAGCAGGAGGCTGACAGGGTGTGTCTGCTATCAAAGAGAACACCTGCAAAGAACTCCCTTTTATAGGTAAGCTGGGATTGTCATCTGTCCATCAAGTTAGGGCTGTGGGAGCAGTATAAACTATATAAACCAGTTTTTTTCTTTCATGCTTTGTGACCGTTGCCAGACAGTGGCCAATCTCTAGGGAGCTGGGCTCTGTTACTTTGGCATTAGGGTTACAAGCTAATGTGTTAAATTTTATGTTAAGAATTATTTTGTCATCCTGACAATTAAATCAAAATAAGAAGCAAGAATGTGTTCGTGTGTGCATCTCCTGAAGTGTGCTGATGCAACAATATACAATTTAATTAATGAACATTCCCTCCTATACATTTTTTACATCCCCTAACGTTGTAGTTTAACCCATTTGGCACAGCAGCATTGGGTATTAACCCATTTGATGCTGTAGCTGCCATCTTGACCAGGTGGAAGATGAGAGAACCCGGTCATACTGCCCCTAAAGCTTGCTGCCTAAGTTTCACAATTTACTCAGAAAAGTAGTAAGTTCCCAACTTGCCTTGTAACGGTCGCGCATGTGCAGAGAACCACCGCAAGCCGGCAGAGAGTAAGCCGTGGATCATGTCCCATTGTTAGGCAGCAGGCACGCCTGGCTGGAAGAATGCACCCATACCCGAACAGCAAAATAGAAATGTGAATGGCTCCTGATACAACCCTGGGGTAAAGGGGACTGCCGAGACCTGCAAAGGATGCGGTCCTGAAAACCCATGTATATAAATATGTAATATATATAAATATGTAATGTATAAATAATATATATACTTTATATTAGTGAAGTGTAAGAAATATGTAAAACAGTCAGTTCTGATAGGCCAATAGTTGACCTTCCTACACAAGTAACTATGTATGTGGTGTCAAAGTGGGATGCTTACGGAAGCTAGTTTCCGCTACCCAATCCGAATAGACATTAACATGGAGGAAGTCTTGAGAGCCCTCTGTAATGTGATCGCTGCATTGCAAGAGCAGCAAGCTCAAGTGCTTCGAGTTGCAGAAGCATAAAAGGAAAAAAACATGTAAGGGAAGAGTTAGTCATGGTGAGTCATGACAAAAATGTACCAGCTGGACTGGACGTCGTGCATGAGTCCTTCCCGTCTCTCGCTGAGAATAAGGACTGGTCCACAATACCAATTTTGTTTCCTTTGCAGGACTTTGCTCGTGACCAACTTAACAATATAACTTTAGAACATACATTTAAAAGTGTAACTGAGGTGAACGGAGTAGACAAAGCCGCCCAGCCTGCAGAAGGTATACCATATTTTGTAGTTAGAAATCATTTTCTGTATACAATTGGCAATGTAAAGGGGGAAAAGGTAGAACAGTTAATGGTTCCTCATGTTCATGTACCCCAGTGTTAAAAGCAGCACATACACTTGTCTGCAGTGGACACCTGTGGGAAGATAAAACACAGGAACGAGTTCTGCTCAGGTTTTAGTGGTTCAGTGTACACATGGCAGTGAAAAGATATTCATGTCCCATTTGTAAGAGAACCTATCCCAAACCACAAGGCACCTCTGATGCCAAAACCGATAGTATAAGTCCCCTTTGAACATATAGCTATGGATCTTGTTGGGCCAATGGTGAAATCCACTTGTGGGCACCAATATATACTAGTGGTGTTTGACTCTAAGACCCGATATCCAGAGGTAGTTCCATTATGGAACATGAAGTCCAGCACCAATAGCTAAGGAGCTTGTATTGATGTTCACACATTTGGGAATTCCCAAGGAAATTCTCACTGACCAGGGCTCCCAGTTTATGTCCAAGCTGATGAAAGACACGTGCCAGTTGTTGATGGATCTTTACAGTCCTGTATACCATCCACAAATGGATGACTTGGTGGAGCGCTTTAACCACGCATTATAGCACATGCTAAGGAAAGCCATGGCACAGGAAAAAAAAGACCGGGACACTCATCCCATATTTGATGTGTGAGGAACCTCAATCCTCAACAGGGTTTAGTCCCTTTGAGTCCCTGTCACAATTTTTGTTCTAAATGTATGAGAAGCTGTGAAAGATATCGCCCATTATACAACAACATGAAAAAGAAGCTCAGGAACGGCAAAAGAGAAGTTATGATAAAAGTGCTGTAGTTCAACCTTTCAAGCCTGGGTACAAGGTCCTAGTCCTGGTCCTGACAAGGACCATATGAAGTCATAGAGGCTGTTTGTCCTGTCACGTACAGGGTCCATCAATTGAGGAGGAAAGGGGATGAACAAATATTCCATGTCAATCTCCTTAAACCTTGGTATGATGAGGACACCTCTCGTCGGGCAGTGAGCACTCTCATTGAAAAGTCTGAAGTTCCCATGGAAACAGACACATCAGACTGAGGAAATGGTACACAAGAACAGGGATGTCTTCTATCCCATTCCTGGGCGCACTACTTTAATTGAACATGATATTGTCACTCTGTCGAGCGGCCGTGCAGCAGAGGAAGTACCGCATTCCCGAAGGAAGACGGGCTGATGTAGGAAGGGAGATTGAGAAAATGGTCCAGCTGGACGTGATTGAGGAATCCACTAGTGAGTGGAACAGCCCTATTGTGCTTGTCCAAAATCCCAATGGGACTATTAGGTTCTGCAACGACTTTAGGTGGCTAAATAGAAAAACCCAGTTTGATGCCCAGCCGTTGCCATGTGTGGATGAAATCTAGCTGGTAGTAACTATCTTGCTACTCTTGACTTAACAATGGGGCATTGACAAGTTCCCCTGACTAATTTTGCCAAGCCAAAGACCGCATTTTCCACCCCTGATGGTCTCTTTCATTATAAAGTCCTACCCTTTGGGTTACATGGGGCACCTGACACCTTCCAAAGGGCCATGAATAAATTGCTACGATCCCATAGAGCTTATGCAGTCACGTTTTTAGATAATATAGTGATTTATATCACAGACTGGAAGTCACATCTGGCCAAAGTCGAGTTGTTCTTAGCTTCATTGAGGTGTGTGGAATTAACAGCTAAAAGTGTGCCATAGCCATGAGAGAAGCCAAATATTTGGAGTACATTGGTTGGCGAGGACAAGTAAAAACCCAACTAGACAAGGTGAAAGCAGTTAAAAGCTGGCCAAGACCAGAAAAGAAATAAAGTAAAGAACCTTCCTAGGCATAGTAGATTACTACAGGCGATTTGTAATCCATTTCAAGTCACCAGCCAGTCGAAGAGGTGCTGCAGCAGCAGCGACACACACCACCCAGAAGTAAGAGGTTCCAGGTGTCGGTGAAGGAGCCTGGTGGTGGCATTAACTACTCTTCTACAACTAGGGCACAGTTGGCAGTCGCAGTCGGTGAGTTAGACAGGGTCGCAGAGTCAGCCCACACTGTCACATTATTATTATTATATTATTAATACTATTCTAGCTACCTTAAGGTATGTTCTGTATTAAAAACAGGTAATTTGATCGTTTTTCAATAAGCATTGTCTAAGTGATTTATGTGGTTCCAAAGAACAAGCAATTTATTTAGCAAAAAGCAAAAAGGTTTAGCAGTTCAATAAGCAAGTACAATACAGCCGATACCAAATACATACATACACTGTGCCGCGCTGCTCTCCGCTGGTACCAGCTACAGTCGTTCAGTCCAGAAGACTGTGGTCAGAGATGACTGTTTATCTGGTTCCAGGGAGCTGTATATAAACACTTAGTGATATAGTGAAAACAATGCAGATGAGTTGGCTTGCTTCCATAGGTACAGGCTTCATGAGGGTCCAGTGTAATGCAGGTTATTGGCCAGTTCAAACAACCCCCTCCAAGGGTGGGAGTCAACATTCCAAGGGTGGGGGTCTGCTCTCCAGATGATGACTCCGATTTTCCCACCCATAATCCAGTTTAGTCTATTTACACTACACAGAGAATATCATTCTAATCATTTATTCCCGACAATCTATAACTACCATACGCAATGTGCGATTGCACCGGATGTCTGCAAATAAATTGGGGATTAGAATGATACTAAACATGATATGTTTCCTGTAACCTGAACCTTAAATATCACTAAAGTGTACATATAACCTTATAATATATACAGTCAAGTCCATAAATATCGGGACATCGACACAATTCTCATATTTTGGGCTCTATACACCACCACAATAGATTTGAAATGAAACTAACACAATGTCCTTTAACTGCAGACTTTCAGCTTTAATTTGAGGGTATTTACATCCAATCAGGTGAACAGTGTAGGAAGTACAATGGTTTCTATATGTGCCACCCACTTTTTAAGGGACCAAAAGTAATAGGACAAACTAAACAATCCCACATCAAACTTTCACTTTTTAATACTTTGTTGCAAATCCTTTGCAGGCAATTACAGCCTGAAGTCTGGAACGCATAGACATCACCAGACGCTGGGTTTCATCCCTGGTGATACTCTGCCAGGCCTCTACTGCAAATGTCTTCAGTTCCTGCTTGTTCTTGGAGCATTTTTCCTTCAGTTTTTTCTTCATCAAGTGAAATGCATGCTCAATCAGATTCAGGTCAGGTGATTGACTTGGCCGTTGCATAACATTCCACTTGTTAGCCTTAAAAAACTCTTTGGTTGCTTTTGCAGTATGCTTCGGGTCATTGTCCATCTGCACTGTGATGCGCCGTCCAATGAGTTCTTAAGCATTTGACTGAATATGAGCAGATAATATTGCCCGAAACACTTCACAATTCATCCTGCTGCTTTTGTCAGCAGTCACATCATCAATAAATACAAGGGAACCAGTTCCATTGCAGCCATACATGCCCACACCATGACACTACCACCACCATGCTTCACTGATGAGGTGGTATGTTTTGGATCATGAGCAGTTCCTTTCCTTCTCCATACTCTTCTCTTCCCATCACTCTGGTACAAGTTGATCTTTGTCTCATCTGTCCATAGGATGTTGTTCCAGAACTGTAATGGCTTTTTTAGATCTTGTTTGGCAAACTCTAAGCTGATCTTCCTGTTTTTGTGGCTCACAAATGGTTTACATCTTGTGGCGAACCCTCTATATTCACTCTTGTGAAGTCTTCTCTTGATTGTTGACTTTGACACATATACACCTACCTCCTGGAGAGTGTTCTTGATTTGGCCAACTGTTGTGAAGTGGTTTTTCTTTACCAGGGAAAAAAATTCTTCTGTCATCCACCACAGTTGTTTTCTTGTGGTCTTTTGGTGTTGCTGAGCTCTCTGGTGCGTTGTTTATTTTTAAGAATGTACCAAACAGTTGATTTGATCACACCTAGGGCTAGATTTACTAAGCTGCGGGTTTGAAAAAGTGGGGATGTTGCCTATAGCAACCAATCAGATTCTAGCTTTCATGTATTTAGTACCTTCTACAAAATGATAGCTAGAATCTGATTGGTTGCTATAGGCAACATCCCCACTTTTTCAAACCCGCAGCTTAGTAAATCTAGCCCCTAATGTTTTTGCTATCTCTCTGATGGGTTTGTTTTGATTTTTCAGCCTAATGATGGCTTGCTTCACTGATAGTGACAGCTCTTTGGATCTGATATTAAGAGTCGACAGCAACAGATTCCAAATGCAAATGTCACACCCAGAATCAACTCCAGACCTTTTATCTACCTAATTGATGATGAAATAACGAAGGAAAAACCCACACGTGTCCATGAAATAGCTTTTGAGTCAATTGTCCCATTACTTTGGGTCCCTTAAAAAGTGGGAGGCACATATAGAAACTGTTGTAATTCCTACACCGTTCACCTGATTTGGATGTAAATACCCTCAAATTAAAGCTGAATGTCTGCAGTTAAAGCACATCTTGTTAGTTTCATTTCAAATGCATTGTGGTGGTGTATAGAGTCCACAATATGAGAATTGTGTCAATGTCCCAATATTTATGGACTTGACTGTATAACTATAAACCAAATACCATCTGCACATAAACGACTGTGGAATGTAACAACTATAAATATGAAATATATAACTAAATGAATGTGAAAGTGCATGTGTGCGTGTTTTATCGTGCGATCGCGCCATGACACGTAACACGTGGCGTACTGATCGCACTCGCACGGTAAAGCAATATTAATCAATATACTTTCTTTCATCCAATTATACGACTTTGAGACACATATTGCAATACATGGTGAGATGACCAGCTCACATCCAAGTCTTCCCCTTCTAGACTACACTAAATATAAGCATGAATTCAATCAAAATTTTAACCTGATTATTGCCATGCTTTGTAACTGGGCTGAGTGAGTCTTGCCTGCACACATCTTTAAAAGGCAAGTACTCCCAAGCAATACCAACTATTAGACACTAATGGAATTACCTGACACAAATTGGATAAGGAGGGTAACTCATGCAAAAGATGTCCCACTGCCGATCCACCCAATCCCCATCTATAACCTCTCCAAATTGACCACATTTGTGTGAAGCACCATCTCTGTTCTAGTAAGCTCTGCTTTTTTCAAATCCGATATTCTAGACTGTCCCGCCAAAATAGGTAGAGTTGGGAAGTTTCGGGGAGCTAAACAAGGACACAAATCAATTAGGAGTGAGTTTTCCATTGTCACCTCTTATATCTCACACAAAACATGTGATCATTTTCGTGGAATCTCCCAGCAGCATATTTTTGGTATATTGCAAGAGGTTTCAACAAGCCTGCAAATTGTGCAATTGGCTTTAAGGTACTTTAAAGTACTACATATAGATCATATTATTGGACTTAAAAATGGAGTCAAAAGTGGTCTGTGGTCAGAAATGATACACAAATGAAATCAGGTATGAAACATACTCTTTTTATTTGATGTATTTGCACTCTGCCTGTATCCCTCTGTACTCAACCACACTCCATTCAGCTGCTTTATTTCAAACTTTACTCCTCTCTCCTCCAGGAGATTTCAGAGAGTAAATTAAGTTACAAATGCAGAGGGAGATAGTGACAACATGATTTTTGTCATTTCAACCCCAGTGGTGCAAGCCTGGAATCTTGTCATCATGCCACTGGAGGGGAGGGGGGACCAACCTAGTCAGTTTGCGTTATCAATACCCCTGTCCCACCTACTACCCTAGAAAGTGGGAAGAATGCAGGAGGATCATCTTTTCATCCCGGAATCCTGGAGAATTAACTGAAATGTCGGTAGAGTAGGCAAGTGTGCTTTATTCAACATCCAAATTACTGAAATAAATGCTGAGCTTCACCACTACACTGCAGATTTTTGTGAATATACAGTAATTATATCAATATATAACGTATTATTTAAATTATGAAAGAGAGAATAATATTAATGTAAACAATCCTATGTGAATGGTGTTTGCTGCAGTAAAAAGGCAGGTTGCAGATGTGGAGGGAAGCCACAGAATACAACAAGGTTTAGTGTGGGAACTTGTTGTAGAGGTTAACAGAGATTTATGGGTGGCATTTTTTCATATCTCACATTAATCCCACCCATGTAACATAACACATGCTTTACATTAAACTGCACGTGAACCTCAGAGAGTGAGGTAAGATGAAAACAATAGTAATCTCATGGAACATTATCGCGAGTTGACAATGGAAAGTTTACTTCTAATTGAATTGCCCCCTAAGCTCACGCTTTTTCTTTTGTTTAATGTGCATTGTGCAGAGTAAAACACACACTTAGGGGAGGGTGGGGCTACAACGCATATCTAGCGTTCAAGATATTTTGCCCTAAAGTTGGCAGCTATGCCCATTGCAGGACAAGTTTGTCATTACCGTTAGATCCACTTTACATTGGAGTTTGTAACTCTCGCTGTAATGAAGCCTGCACTGTGATCCCTGGAAATATGCCACAACTGGGGTGTTATGATAGTTATGGCAGTTGTACAAGTAATATGACGAAATGACACTTCATTATGTATAGGCGAGGAACAGAACAGACAGTGGAGGGGGTACTGTGACTGTTTTATTGGGCAGGAAATAAGTAGGAAAGGAGGGGGTTAATTATTCAGGGAGTGCTTAAAGCAGGGGACACAGAATAATCTCATATTGTTTCTGAAGACAGAGGACTGGGAGTCAGGATCAGAAGATCTTTATATCATTTCACTTCCTGCAGGTATTTATGTATCCATCTGTCTTTCACATACTAACTGACCCTATCTCCTAATCACTCACACACTGTGATAACAATGTAACAACAAGTGTCACCACTGTCACCTTACATGATACCTCTACTGTAATATATTAAACGTGCTGCTCTTTCTGACTCATTTCTCACACTACATCTTCAATCTTCTGGTTAGCGGATGAGTGGGGTTCAACTGCCCGTTGCTCACCATAATCGAGATGAGGATCAGCAAAGATCCCTCCCTGCCTGTAGTACAAGTCTGGCGAGGGGAGGGGGTGGGAGTAGAGATAGCAATAAACTTTTCATGGGACTAGTGCAGGTTAGATCAATCAGTTTATATAAAATCCAGGGATTAACCTTATAAATCTGGGACCTTCCCTAGGGTCAGTAAATACATGTGATGTTTCTAAATGCACTTCTGTCTTATTGCATATTAACATTCATCCAGCAGAGATGATTATTAGACATGAGAGACACTGTCAAAGCTGTTCTGTGAAACATTTGTCTTGTTGTGCATTTGTTTGCTGAACTTTGATTATATTCCTCTGAAGAAGTTGCCCTATTGGTAAGGAAATGTGTAAGTAAATCAGCTCTGACTAACTCAAAGATAATATCTAGGGGCCTGATTCATTAAGGATCTTAACTTGAAAAACGTCTTATTTCAGTCTCCTGGACAAAACCATGTTACAATGCAAGGGGTGCAAATTAGTATTCTGTTTTGCACATAAGATAAATACTGACTGTTTTTTCATGTAGCACACAAATACTTGATAGCTTATTTGTACACTGAAATTTAAAGTTGATATTTGTGTGCTACACAAATGTGCACAAATGTGCATTGCTTTGTAAAGTACATAGGCGTATACTTACATTACCCCCTTAACAGCAGCGATAACAGTGTTGCAGATGTCATTGATGTCATCAAGGGGTGACGGATTATTGCTTCATCGGGATTGGTTCCTTTTGCTTCACACACAAGTGGTCATGGATCGTCATCGGCAAGAAGCCCTGCGGTATCAACATGCCGGGAAACGTGTTGTCGGGGTAGTCAGCATCGATATACTAATTACCACCGATGTGAACTGGGAGGGGTATTTTGCAAGTTCCACTAGAAGTAGGGACATTCTGAATTCCATGCAGGGAGCATCCCTCAAGCAAATGGTGAGGGAGTCCACTCGCAAAGACGCAATATTAGACTTACTTCTTAAAAATGGTGACAAAATATCTGATGTAAATGTGGGAGAGAACCTAGGATCCAGTGATCACCAAGCAGTATGGTTTAGTATAAAGACAAAGACCGACTCATACCGCACAAAAACAAAGGTGATAGATTTTAGGAAGGCTGACTTTATAGAGATGGGAAAATGTGTAAGTGACTCTTTGGCAGAGTGTAAGAACTTGAAAGGATTTCAGGAGAGGTGGGATCAAAAGGGTTAAGAAAAGTACAAGGAAGATGAAGCCAGTCTGGTTTGCAAAATAAATAGCAAGTATTGTGAAAGCAAAAAAAAAATGGCCTTTAGGAAATATAAGCCGACTCAGAATAATAAAGACAAAGAGGTGTATTTTGCTAGACAGAAGGAGACTAAGAAGGTAACCAGATGTGCAAAGGCACAAGCTGTAGAGAATATGACCCAGTCAGTGGGTAAAGGGGGAAAACCTTTTTTAGGTATATAAGTGAAAGGATAAAAAAAAATCGTTGTAGATAACACATTGGTTGAAAAATTCTGTAGTGTGCACCCAGCCTTAGACCTGCAGTGTGCCAGAGGATTGTGTTTCTTTGGCTAAAATAATTTCCTGTTTGCAAGAACAAGAGCAGCAGGAAAACGAAGATGTCATACTAAGTCTTTACAGTTACCAGTCACTTCCTAACCACATCCTATACAGATAAATGATACCAAGCATCATAGAGGTGTAATTAAATATCAAAATCTGGGCTCAGAATATATTAAACGCCACACAGATAGGGCTCTAGTTATAGCCCTCAGAGGCATTATGTCACACTTGCCAACAGTATGGAATTTTGTTGGACTTTAACGTACATGAGCATTTACAATAGTTTGTGGTTGATAATAACACTAATCACCAACTGATAATTCCTGTTTGTTTTTTATAAGTTTTTCATAGGGGAATATAATCCAGCGTCTGTTGTCGGACAGCTATGGCTTCAGGTAAGAACTGGACTCTTCAAATGTTAGAAACATAGAATTTGGCGGCAGATAAGACCCGCTTGGCCCATCTAGTCTGCCCATTTTTTTATTAACCTATGGTAACCTCAAACCCTATTGTGTCCTTTAATCTTTGTATGGATATATCTATCCTAAGCATGTTTAAAACTGCTCTACTGTATTAGCATCTACCACCTCTGATGGGAGGCTATTCCACTTATCCACTACCCTGTCTGTTAAGAAGTTTTTCCTTAAATTTCCTCTGAACCTACTTCCCCCCAGTGTCAGTACATGTCCTCGTGTTCTAATATTTATCTTCCATTGAAGAATGTTTCCCTCCTGCACCTTGTTAAAACCCTTGATATATTTGAAAGTTTCTATCATGTCCCCCCTTTCCCTTTTCTGCTCCAAACTATACATATTAAGGTCTTTTAGTTTTTCCCGGGTAAGTTTTGTGCTGTAGCACATGCACCATTTTAGTTGCCCTTCTTTGTACAGTCTCTAATGTATTTATATCTTTCTGGAGATATGGCCTCCAGAACTGAACACAGTATTCTAGATGAGGCCGTACCAATGACCTATACAGTGGTGTTATTACTTCTTTCTTTCTGCTACTGATTCCTCTCCCTATGTAACCAAACATCTGATTTGCCTTCCTCATTGCTTTGTTACATTGCTTACCCGCCTTTAAGTCACCTGAAATAGTGTCTCCAAGATCCCTTTCCTCTTCAGTAGTTTCCATTATAGTGGCATTAATACTATTTTTAAACTTTGTGTGTTTTGAGACCCAAGATTTTGCATTTTTTTGCCATTAAACTGTTAGCCGCCACTTTGTGGTGGTAAGGTGTCTGGGAATATAGCATTGGAGGAAATAGCTACCTCCATCCTGGGGTAGCTTAGATAACCTGGATGCAGTGGGGTTTATATTTGTGAGAAGAGGATCTGATTGGTTGCACACTTTTTATGTGGTGTAGATTAAGGTTATATGAGTAGACTCTTTGTATAACCCTTGGTATACCTGTCTCGGTGTGAACCTTATTCTGAAGTGTGCCACAGTGCGGTAGTAATAGGGGTGCAGCCAGCCATCGACTAAGAGCCTGTAACATGGAAGTATTGCTCTGAGGGGACCAGGGTTACTCCACAGAGCCCTCCTAACTTGTGCATGCTTGGTGAGATGGAACTTCACCCCTGAGCTATTATAGACACCTCTTTCTGAGGCTGTAGGTCTGTCTATAACCACATAATTACGAAATTCCCCATAAGTCCCCCATTTCAGAAAAACAGGAGGGTAGGAAACATGGGCGGATAAAGTTGACCAAACCAAACACGGCCCCAGATCTGCCACCTACTCTTAGACAACTCCTTCTTCACCGTTGCCTCTGAACACAAATGCTGCTCTCATGATTTGAGGTCAAGCACTAAATCACGTTACTAGAAATGTAATAGTAACAATGAGACTCAGTCTGGTAAAGATATTAAAAACTACGGGTCCAAGTACAGATCCTTGGGGTACTCCAATGATAACCCTTCCCTCTTGTGTACTCCATTTACTATAACTCTCTGTTTTATATCCTGCAACCAAGATCTTATCCATTCAACCATCTTAGAATCCAATCCCAAGCTTTCAAGTTTATTTAACAGTCTGTGATGTGGGACAGTGTCAAAATCCTTACTGAAATCCAGATAAGCTACATCTACACCCCCCTTGATCTATTACTTTAGTTACCCAGTCAAAAAAGTCAGTAAGATTAGTTTGGCATGATCTCCCCCCAGTAAATCCATGCTGTCTGGGATCCTGTAAGTTACTGGATTTGAGATATTCTACAACTATTTCTTTCAGAGTGTTTCCATCAATCTCCCTTCTACTGATGTAAGTCTCACTGGTCTGTAGTTGCCTCTTAGTTGCTTCCACTTTGTGCCGTGGGACTACGTTCGCACTTTTACAGTCCTCTGGAATTACTCCTGTAGCTAGTGACTGATTGAATAATTCTGTTAATTGTGTTACCAGCACCCGTTTAAGCTCTTTTAGTATCCTTGGATGTATCCCATCTGGCCCCATTGATTTTTCCACTTTCAGTTTGAAGAATTCTGTTAGGACTTTCTCCTCTGTAAATGTACTGGTATCTACCTCATTTTTATGTGTATACTTGCAACTTACTTGTGATCCCTTATCCGTAATTATTAAGATGATCTGCTATTTCCTTGTCTCCCTCAACAAGACTTTCACTCTCTGTATTTAGTCTTATTAATCCTCCTTTTGTTTTTCTCCTTTCACTTATATACCTAAAAATCAGTTTTGTCCCCTTTACATATTTTCACTACATCTTGTGCCTTTGCGCATCTGATTAACTTCTTTCTCTTCTTTTGTCTATCAAGATACACTTCTTTGTCTTCATTATTCTGAGTCTGCTTATATTTCCTAAAGAACTTTTTTTTGCTTTCACTATACTTGCTACTTATTTTGCAACCCACACTGGCTTATATTTCCTTGTACTTTTCTTAACTCTTCTGATACAAAGGTCTGTATTGCACTTTCAAATTTTTCCCACCTCTCCCGCACTACTTTCAAGTTTTTCCACTCTGCCAAAGAGTCACTTACACATGTTTCCATATCTACAAAGTCAGCCTTCCTAAAATCTATCACCTTTGTTTTTGTACGTCATGAGTCTGTCTTTATACTAAACCGTACTGCTTGGTGATCACTGGATCTTAGGTTCTCACCCACATTTACATCAAACATTCTGTCACTGTTTGTAAGAATCAACTCTAATATTGTGTCTTTGCGAGTGGGCTCCCTCACCATTTCTTGAGGGACGCCCCCTGCAAGGAATTCAGGATATAGCTACTTCTAGTGAAACTTGCAGAAGACCTCTCTCTATATATATATATATAAAACACTTGATTGATTGTATTACATCTACAAAGCTCTGGAATTAATGGATTTTTAAATGGTGTGTTATGATTTTATCACCTATATTAATTGAATTCACTTCACTTTTATTTCGGAACATACAGTAAATATCTGTTAGGGTGAGATTCAATCTAGCGTGATGTGTCTCCGCAATGGTGCATGGAATCAGATTGAGGTGATGATGAGGCTAAAATCTACGCTTATTTTTTCTCACATTCCATAGAAGGAAATGAGTGTGGATTCCTGACTGCAATATGCGCATCCAAATATTAATGCGATGGTTGGCGGCACCTCACACTGAATTGAATCTCCCTCTTAGAGACAATACCTAAAGGGGATAAAGAAGGTCTTTCATAGGGGGTGTGATCATATGGACCCTCTTTCACCCGCAGTCCCACCTTCATTAGTTTTTCAGTTTCCTATTCCATACGTAATAGTCAAACCATCTAAAAACCCCTTTTCCATGAGCGATTCTGCCTCCTTGTGTTGTGCCCTTTTCCAGTAGGTTTCCCATGCCTGCCCTGTTTTCCCTCCTTGAAAGGTTTGCAAGTGGTTGAACAGCAGCTTTAACGTTCATACCTGAACTTATACAAGATCCCACTTAAATTGTCTTTCATTGAACTTCCAACATGCGCAACATTTGGCCTCAGCCGATGTCCCTCCAAGTCATGTGGCACCGGCCGACCCTGGAAAAAAAAAACATTCCTATCCATAGACTGAAATACAGATTCTCCCAAACCCAGCCTAGGCAGGACCCTTTCCTTAACCTATATTGTATCTTAAATTGCAGCCAGTCTTGGCCCCCAATTGCTCAACAGGCCTCACTGATGGCTTCCATGTAGCTTAAAAGAGCCAAGTAGTTTTCTTGCCTTTTCTCCCCAATTGCACTTGGCAAATTTAAAAAATAGTATGGGACCAATTCCCCAAATGCCTAGAGATCATTCTATAATGATTTCTGTCTTTGTAGTTTTTTTCTATGCTGCTCTCTCCTTAAACAAATTTAAAGAAAGTAAAGAAAATATGTCCACATATTAAGCCCTCCAGATCTTTTCCTTGGTCTTTTGTTTAAGATGGGTTCCTAGTCTTCCGTCAAAGCACACATATAGACAACCTTTGGCTGAGTCAGATGGATCCCAGTATTCACTAAGATGGGCCCGTTGGCTCATGCTTCCTGCTCCTTGGAGGCCCGTGCCTGTAGTATTTTTCCCCCACTTTTCCCACATACTCTGTCCTATTCTCAACTGGACCAAATGCTCTGAGAACAATATAGTTGCTGTCACCGTTCAAACTATCTCTTCTAAACACCCACGCCCCATATTTTATAATTTAACGTGCCATTTTCCTTAGCCCACCCCTGAACAACCTTAACCAGTCCCTTAAGCTTTAAACTTCCCCTTTATCCACTTATTCTCAGCTCAGTCATGTCTCCCGTGTCCATATATTAATTTGTTTCAGGACTCTCTTTATAACCTAAGATCTTATATCCATGATTATTTTATATGTACTTGTAAATGTATTTATTATATACTGTAGTTCTTTTTGAATTTTCAGGGCACTATAACTTTGAACCCATCCAAACCCAACCTCAATGGCAAAATAAGTCCACATCTGCTTACCAGGACCAGCTGTCTGTTCCCACCGCTGTGGTGCCCCCAGGACTTGAGTGCCTTGTAGAGGTAAGAAATCTCACAGTCTGTATGTCATAGAACCCTGTTCATTACTTGGGATAAAGCATTTTTCCACATTGGGAAAAAATTGGGTCACAGAAGGTCAGTGTGTGGGGGAGAGGGCTGGTAAGGTTTGTTTTTTTCGCAAACACAACAATATTATTGGAGGGTCTACATGGTAAAACACACAATGAATGGCCGTATCCTTCTGAATGATGATTCTGATTGTTCCAATTTCCTTTTCTGATTCTCTGTGGCAAAATCTATTTTGTGACCTTTGGTTTAAGAGAGGTGATATAAACGGTGGAAAATAAAGACTTGAGAAAATGATACTGGATAAATAAGGAGCACTCTTCTGTTTGAGGCTTGCAAAAGTAATGTAGATAAAATAAGGTCATTAATAAGCGATAAAGCAGCATCAAAATGTTTTATTAAAGAACCAATTAACAATTAGACAGCATGCCATTAAAAACAAGTTTCCAGAAAGTCAGTGGTCAAAATATATTTGTTAATGTTATACAGATATCTAGGGTGCTCAATAAAGAAATAATCTGTGAATTATTATTAAACAATCTACAGAAGACACTCTGTAAAAGAGGAACTAGGTGACTGTATAGGTCATTCCGTTGGAGGGACTGACATTATTTGAGATGAAGCAGTTGTTAATTTAGTTCCCCTTGTTTTATCTAAATTCAATCTCCTCATCTTAGTGCTAATAGGTGACTCACAGGTGAGAGGGAGCAGAAAAATACAATAATCCCCATATTCCATATTTCAGACAGAGATGTATCCACGTTAATGTCAAAGTTCTAAACTGAATCTTGATGGCAATACCACCTTTTATATCCCTGCCCCTTACCATGACTGTTGGTGAACAAATACATGGGAAAACTGATACACATCAACACTTGTTTTTTTATTTGTAGGTGGAGGAAGTTATATTGAAGAGAAAAGGTAAGAAAAATGTAGCATTGGGAATGTTTCTTTTATGAGTAAAGACTAGAAGAAACTGTAAATTGTCAAGCAGACAAAGGCCGGGGAGTTGCTATCACCACCTCTAATGGTCCAAGGTCTGAATTACAAGCAGAGGTCCTCACAGTGGTGGACCTACCACCAATGCAAGGTGTATAACCGCTACAAGGCCCAGAGGTGAGGAAAACCACCCCACTTCCGCTACGAGGTCTCCACTCAGTGAGTATGATGCTCGCGCAGTGGAGCCCCAGTCGAGTCCTTACCCAAATTTTGCTCTTGGGCTCGGCCAAACACTGTTCTGTTCCAGGTTCCCGAGGCCATTCTCTTAAATGGATTTATTAATAATAAATACTAATATTAATTATAGCTAGAGATGGGCGGGTCCGGTTCTCCGAGAACCGAACCCACCCGAACTTTGGGTATCCGAGTACCGAGCTGAGCAGCTCGGTACTCTCCCGCCCATTCCGAATCCAAATCGAGGCCGAACGTCATTGTGACGTCGTCGGATCTCGGGACTCGGTTCTCGCGATACTTCAACTTTATAAATACACGCCTCCACAGCAATCCATCGCCATTTGACAGAGGGAGAGAGCAGGGTGTAGTCATAGGCTAATTAGAGCAGGGACAGAGAATACAATATTGTTCTTGCAATTGCTCTAACCAAAATCGCTAGTGCAGAGAGGAGGATAGAGGTTTATTATTTTTTCTTCATATTTGGCACTCCCCAGCGCTTTTGGGGTGTCCCCCATAATTGTGCATTAATATTTCTGGCTGTCAAAAGTCATATCTGTCAGCAGTATCTACTAAATAATTTGTAGCACACCTCAGTGTTTTTGGGGTGTCCTCCCTAATTGTGCATTAATATTTCTGGCTGTCAAAAGTCATATCTGTCAGCAGTATCTACTCAATAATTTTTAGCACTCCTCAGTGTTTTTGGGGTGTCCTCCCTAATTGTGCATTAATATTTCTGGCTGTCAAAAGTCATATCTGTCAGCAGTATCTACTAAATAATTTTTAGCACTCCTCAGTGTTTTTGGGGTGTCCTCCCTAATTGTGCATTAATATTTCTGGCTGTCAAAAGTCATATCTGTCAGCAGTATCTACTCAATAATTTTTAGCACTCCTCAGTGTTTTTGGGGTGTCCTCCCTAATTGTGCATTAATATTTCTGGCTGTCAAAAGTCATATCTGTCAGCAGTATCTACTCAATAATTTTTAGCACTCCTCAGTGTTTTTGGGGTGTCCTCCCTAATTGTGCATTAATATTTCTGGCTGTCAAAAGTCATATCTGTCAGCAGTATCTACTCAATAATTTTTAGCACTCCTCAGTGTTTTTGGGGTGTCCTCCCTAATTGTGCATTAATATTTCTGGCTGTCAAAAGTCATATCTGTCAGCAGTATCTACTCAATAATTTTTAGCACTCCTCAGTGTTTTTGGGGTGTCCTCCCTAATTGTGCATTAATATTTCTGGCTGTCAAAAGTCATATCTGTCAGCAGTATCTACTCAATAATTTTTAGCACTCCTCAGTGTTTTTGGGGTGTCCTCCCTAATTGTGCATTAATATTTCTGGCTGTCAAAAGTCATATCTGTCAGCAGTATCTACTCAATAATTTTTAGCACTCCTCAGTGTTTTTGGGGTGTCCTCCCTAATTGTGCATTAATATTTCTGGCTGTCAAAAGTCATATCTGTCAGCAGTATCTACTCAATAATTTTTAGCACTCCTCAGTGTTTTTGGGGTGTCCTCCCTAATTGTGCATTAATATTTCTGGCTGTCAAAAGTCATATCTGTCAGCAGTATCTACTCAATAATTTTTAGCACTCCTCAGTGTTTTTGGGGTGTCCTCCCTAATTGTGCATTAATATTTCTGGCTGTCAAAAGTCATATCTGTCAGCAGTATCTACTCAATAATTTTTAGCACTCCTCAGTGTTTTTGGGGTGTCCTCCCTAATTGTGCATTAATATTTCTGGCTGTCAAAAGTCATATCTGTCAGCAGTATCTACTCAATAATTTTTAGCACTCCTCAGTGTTTTTGGGGTGTCCTCCCTAATTGTGCATTAATATTTCTGGCTGTCAAAAGTCATAACTGTCAGCAGAATCTACTAAATAATTTTTAGCACTCCTCCTTGGTATTTTATACAAGTGGAGGGGGGCCTAGAGAGACAGAAACCAAACTGGCTTTCTCCATGTCAATTAATATTGTACAGTCTATAATGGCTGAATTTTTTGGTATTTTATACAAGTGGAGGGGGGCCTAGAGAGACAGAAACCAAACTGGCTTTCTCCATGTCAATTAATATTGTACAGTCTATAATGGCTGATTTTTTTGGTATTTTATACAAGTGGAGGGGGGCCTAGAGAGACAGAAACCAAACTGGCTTTCTCCATGTCAATTAATATTGTACAGTCTATAATAGCTGAATTTTTTGGTATTTTATACAAGTGGAGGGGGCCTAGAGAGACAGAAACCAAACTGGCTTTCTCCATGTCAATTAATATTGTACAGTCTATAACGGCTGAATTTTTTGGTATTTTATACAAGTGGAGGGGGGCCTATAGATGCAGAAACCAAACTGGCTTTGTCCATTTCAATTAATATTGTACAGTCTATAACGGCTGATTTTTTTGTTTTTTTAAACAAGTGGAGGGGGGCCTATAGAGACAGAAAGCAAACTGTCTTTTTCCATTTCTTTACATATTTAACTATAAGTGTAGGGTGTAATATACATCCAAAGACGATGGCTGCATTGCCAATATGCATAGATGGAGAGAAAGACAATCTGTTTTGTGTGTAGAATAAATGAAGGCCTACCAACGAAGAATTAAACACTTTTTTTGGATGATTTATTACGTCAACAATTAGATTACTTATCTCTAAAAAAGTTGGAGCACTAAATTGGGTTAATTTAGGCCCAAAAACATGGATTTTCCAACAAAATAGCAAAACAAAACCAAACAAAACCAAAACCAAAACCAAAACACGCAATGGCGGTTTTGCAAAACCAAAACCAAAACCAAAACACGACGGTAATCCAGATCCAAAACCGAATCCAAAACCAAAACACGGGGGTCAGTGACCATCTCTAATTATAGCAGAGCTGGGGTGTGTCTACAATGAGGTAACCTGAGGCAGCTATCTGTTTTGCAGGCAACACCATGATCGAACTTGGAAGTTTTTGAAATACTGAAATTACTTTATGTCTACATTAGTGGTGTGACCATGTCGATAGATGTAATAATAATATTCGGCTTGTAAACTGCACACAACTCATACACAGACCTCTATGGTAGTTTGTATAAGGCATGAGAAGGGAGATGCTTCAGTTACCACTTGAGGGACTACCCTCGTCCCAGCACCTGTATTATATAATACACAGGCATTTTGTGATGAAGAGCCACATGTGTGCAGAGTGTGGTTGTGGGGCTCACTGACCTGTCATTCAGTTTTTCAGACAAACTCTGGGCAGACTCTCTTCTCTGTACATTGGGAGACAGAATGTTGTGGACCAGCTCTGAATCTGAAGCTCAGAGATCCTTACAAGAGAGATGTGGTTTTGCTGTATTTGGTTGCAAGTGACGACTGTTGTGGAGGACAAACATATGTAAGCCCCTCACTCTGTAATACCCTTACGACCTCAATAAACCATAGCCCAGGGCCTAATCTCACAATGACTTGTGGGTATTGAGTTGCAATGTTACACTAGAAACTAGTAATGCTTACTCACTAGAAACACATTTTATCATTCAGCTGCACAATTTTAGAAAGTGCATTTAAAGGCCCAGTAAATCCAGAATGAAGACTAACTAGTGTTAATTTAGCCATCACCTTTATTACATTTTCACCCTTATTTATCACATTTATTATACAATTTGTACCCAGGATGTTCCTAAACCATTTAAAGGGTATTCTTTCGTATGACATAGTGTAACCACGGAAACAAACTGTAGACCTGTCTGATTGTTTCATAGATACAGTTGTTGCTAAGGAAGGTCCGTTTGACGCAACCTGTTAAAAGACTGCAACAGTGGATTTTTGAGTTATTGACAGAGGATTTCAGGCAAAAGTCCTATTTGAAGTATCAGGAGTTATTCTAACAAATTTCTGCACCCCGGATAATGATTTTAATTGTGGCAAAATAATTTTTGAGTAGACTTGCCCTTTAAAATGAAAGGTTTTTTTGATGTTTAGAACACACAGCAACAGGATCATAAAATATCTTGCCAATATCACAAAGTGCTGACAGTGGAATTAAATTAATGTTTCAAGAAGCTGACATATGATCCAGTTTGGTACTCTTTAGACCAATGAGTCTTCTGTGTCATACTTTTTGTGGTCAGTGTACTTAGCCCCTGACATTTACCACTCATTTATAAAAAAGAGTATAATCACACTCCTATGTTTAACAGGCTTCACATTCACTGAAAGAAGACATACAAGTACAATGTATAGGACTAGTAATTAAATAGTGGCTCTTCTCTTTATTATAATGGTTCAAAAAGCTGTTTCTTTTATTTAGTTGCTCAAAAGTGAGCAATGACCAGAAATCAAGATAATTTGCAGAAGTTTAGAAATTCAGATAAATTGCAAAAATGTTAACAATTTCTTTCCCTCCCTCCAGCTGAGGATTGAGACTGTGCTCCAGCGCGGCTTAGGGTACGTCACAATTGACAACACTTCTAGAGAGTTGAACGTCTCAATCCAGATGGCAAATAAAGAACCTGTGTTCACAGCTCGGATGCCTGTATACATGGACCCGCGTCGTGACAATACTATTGAGGTGAGCACTGTACTCGTTATTGAAAATTAGGAAAATATAACGCACCATTACTATAAAATATAAGAATATTGGAAGTGACAGATTTTTTCCATGATTAAATAAATGCTCAAGGCCACAGAACAATTGTTTTTTGTTACTCGGTTCATGGTAATCTGAGGTGACTTCTAATATACATAATAAATTACACTATGGGGTGCGTTACTTCTTATAAAGTGTCATCAGGGCTTGGCCTGACTGTTCAGCTGTTCAGAGGGGCTTACATCAAGCTCCATGTTAGATTTAAATAATCCAGATCTACCATAATTTAGAGTTCTCGAATCCATCAGAGAACCCTTCACAATGACTCTCTTCCCATTGGATTTCCTGATTTATGGCTCATTTGTACAGTGATACTGCTCCTACCAGTGGATGTCTTGTGTGGCCTGTGGGCCAAGCAGGAGACCTCTAAACTCCCGGCACCTGATTGAGTGAAAATCATCAACAATCATTTAAAAAGTAATTCCCACCGTCTGTAACCTAACAGCGTTTGGAGTACACCGAATTTCCATAAATCAACAAGGCTAGCTGCAGACAAAGACTAGGCCCCCTTGTTTCCTAATAGAGTGACCCCCGTTCCCAGACTAGCTGCAGACAAAGACTCGGTTCCCTTGTTTCATAATAGAGTGACGCCAGTCACAAGGCAATTAAATCCATGCCCTCAACTGCCTCTGATCACCAAGATCATGATCCCTCTGGGAATGACCAATATAGCCGAGGCCTAAAGTAACTGTCTCCCATTGTGCACTTCCGCCATTTTTAGTTGCCTGTGCTTCAGTCTCATTTTATTTTTCACAATAACTCGGCAAAGCAAAATAACCATAATAATAATTGGTGAGCTGCTTTGCAAACATCTCCTATGTTTTGAGACTGCTTGGCCTCCACTCTTTACTTTACTGTACATATGGTACCGCATTCAAACAAGTGGGTAGAGTCACCATGCTCACCACCAATCCACGGACCAGTCATCAGATTAAACTCTTTTGCAGTGACGTTCTCCCACCTCGGGGAATGTGATAACGGCTACTTCCCATCTTACCCTCTGAAGGAGGTCAGCCTTTGGGCTTAATGCTCCTATTTCAGCTCTCATTTCACCTACACACCTAACCAACTAACCACTTGTGCTACCTAGTTTACCCAACACTCCTCCCCTTCATGATAATAGTACGCTGGCATTCCTTCTGCTTCTGCCAATAGGGCTCAAGTGCAATCCTCTCAGACTCTCCTGAGATGGTGATAACAGAACAGGTATTGCAGTGATACAAGTACCACTGTAATACCTTTGCTGGTGAAAGTTGAGAATCTTACATGCAGGCAGGGTTATCACTAACTTTTATATTTACACATTCATAATCTCATTGAATTTCATGTGCCTCTTAGTGCATGCAAAATCTTCAATGATGAATTTCTGACCGCTATTGTTTCAACACCACATATGCGCGTGTATTAATGGGGTTTTGATCATGATGAATAGGACCCATAGGGGCATATTCAATTAGCTTCCGGGATCGCAGAATTGCACGGCCGTACACATAAAGTGCATTTATGGTACCGCCACATTGCTGGTTTGCCTTTGCATCCCTAAGGGGTGCAAAGGGAAATCTGCGGTGTAGCGGTATCGTCAAGGACAAGGCCCTGCGGAACCTAATTGAATATGCCCCATAATGTATTAAAAGTTTACTATTCAGATGCTCCGCTGTGAGGTGTTGTACATGGATGTGCACACAGAGTGGGTGGTGGGAGTAGATAGAAGAAGAAGGTGGGGAGATAGATGTGATAAGAGACGTGAAGGGGCACAGACACAAAAACGGGTGAGAAACAAAGGGCGGACACCCACAATGTGGAGACAGACAAACAGGTGGGGAGGGACAATGATTGACAGATGAGAGTACAGAGGTGCGCATGCAAAATTAGAGACATCCACACAAACAGGGGAAAGAAAGGGAAGACATATACAGAGGAGGAGAGATACACTTACAAAATTGGAGACAGACAGCTAAACTTTCAGAGGGGGAAACAAAAGCGACCTGCGCTCTCACACGAATCATTCAGCCAGCCTAAGATCTCCCTGCAGCCGGGCTTGAAGGGAATCTCTTAATCCATTTTGTGGGACCGCCTTGAAGACCCAGATCTACACCTACATTTTATTCACTCCCTCTTAGATAGGAACTAGGTATGGTTCACATAAGGATTCGTAATAATGATGTAGTACATATTGCAATTCCAATCTATGATGCCATACATTAACATTGTATGACTATACAAAACTTTCTGACTTCACTATTTCATAATAATAAAACTAGAGATGTGCACTGACCCTCGTATTTTGGTTTTGGATGTGGTTTTGGCTCTATAATGTATTCGTGCTTTGGTTTTGTGACAGGTTTTGCCAAAAAATCGTGAAACTTTTTGGTTTTGGCTTTGGATCTGGATTTAATAAACAAAATTGTAAAATTAGTGTAATTTTGACCTGTTTTTGCTCCTATTTTACTATTTATAGCACTAACATTATTTTCCAGTCATTTCCATTCTATTTTGTAATGATCTCTTCACAACTGTCCCAATTGTCATCAATTTTGGCCAAAGTCTGCTGCAGCGAGCTGCCTTAGTGGATGATTTTGTAATATATCCATTATTGCATTTGCTTTCTAATTCATTTCCGAAAATGATTAAACAGTCTATACGGTTCTCTAATTCCATCACTTAGCGTAAATCGTCAGCCATTATATCTCCATTTATACATTCTTTGCCAGGTCCAAAATTTGTCCTTTTAATTTCTCAAAATGTGTACTCTCAATTGCATTGTCAAGATATGCTTTGGGCAACCAAATCTGCATCAATGTGAGTATTATAAATAATTACATGTGTGGGAAGGGCGACTATGGCCTATGTTAACTGTCTGTTTTACATATTTCTTACACGTCACTAATAGAACATATAAATATTATTTATATGCATTCTATATTTCTATACATGGGTCTTGGGGACCACCCCCACTGCAAGACTTAGGCAGTCCCCTTTATCCTAGGGTTTGAAGAAGCTTCCAATAAGTTACTGATTCTTCAGCTCTCCCTATAAATATTCCCCTGGTTTGATTCAGATGGGCAGCATTACTGTCAGGGTTCCCAAGGCAAGACCATGGAGAGAAAGTAGGAACGAAGTGGTTTATTAGAAACACAGGTAATACGGGTTCAGGATGCAATAACTGGTAAGGCAGTAATATAACCACAGTTGTTAACACTGGAATAGGCAATACTGTAAAGCAATGGACAGATGCAGTAGTCAATGGGTTTCAGGGTGGATACCTCTGGAAGAGGTGGAAAGATGAGTAGGCTGCGTATTGCAGGGTTAGATACCTCTGGAAAGGTGGTGAGATGAGTAGTCTTCCGGTTGCAGGGTTGGATACCTCTGGAAAGGTGGTGAGACGAGTAGCCTGTGGGTTGCAGGGTTAGATACCTCTGGAGAGGTGGTGAGATGAGTAGCCAGCAGGTTGCACAGTTGGATACCTCTGGAAAGATGGTGAGACTCAGAAGCCACTTGAACAGGTTACACTGAGAAACCAGCTGTAGAGAGCAGAAGCACAGAGATCCACACAGGTACATACCTCAGGAACCGGATAGATGAATGCTCACTCTGCCCATCGAGAAGTGCATAGTACTAGTCTTTGAAGTTTTTGGTATGGGTGCAGGCCACCTTTGCCTATTTACATTTATAAATGTCTAACTCCATTCATACCACTGTCCATTCAATGACCTCTGCCAGTTAATATAATAACAGCAGCATGCCCTGGCTGCCTCTTACTAGCCTGGAAGCAGTACCAGTGTGAGAGGCGCCCTGGACATGGCCGCAATCTGGATACACTCGGGCATTTGCGGCTAGCAAGGTGGCTTGTGATGTACAATTGGCTGGTGCAAAATCTGGTGTCAGAGTGACTATCCACCTTTTGGAAACCACTTCTGCTGCAAGTCTTGGGCAGTCCCCTTTACCCTGGGGTTGGACAAAGCTTCACCTGAGGGAATGATTCTTCAGCCCTCGCTCCCCATAAATATATACAAGTCCCCTGGTTTGATTCAAAAGAGCAGCAGTACAGCACAGAGCATATAGGTAAAAGAAGGTATGAAAGCTCTGCAATTGGGATACCAATGAATGTTTTGCCCATCGATATGTGTATTGTGTGCGCAGTATTTGAATATTTTATTATAGGTGCGGGCCACCTTCGTCTAACGTCATCAACATTTATTTATATAGACAGCAAATTAAGTAGCTCTTTACACTTGGGTATCTACTTGCCTAAATCTCTACTGATGCCTCTGTCTATTTAATGACATCTGATTGTTACTGCCTCTTCTCTCTCCATGATGCATGTTGTGTACCGTTTCACAGTTAATGTGTGTGTAGCGTTTTAACATTTTTATCTCTTGCACCTTACACTAAAAAAAAAATTGTTCTTTAATTTATTTAATGGGCTTGCTACAGTTGGTGGCATGACAAATTACATTTTTTTGCACTGTTGCAATATTCTACGGTTGCTGAATGTTTAAAAAGTCCAGAAAAAACCCTCACACGCAAGCACACTATTTTTTTTATTTTTTTTTTATAGAAGTCACTAATTGACCCTTTACAAAATGACAAGTATTGAAAAATAGGAAAGATTAGAATATCTTTTTGTGTGGGGCTGGTTGGCTTGGTATAGGACTATGGGTGATAAAACATCTGGGGTACAGCAGTAAAGGGAATCCACTTTTCCTCAGAGCTGACACTCTTCTACTGCTTAACATGCATGTTCTACTTCACTGTCCCCGTACTCTTTTTTATTAATATTACTTTTTATTTATAAGGCACCACAACATGTATGTAGGGCCATACAGGGTACAAACAGTAGGACAGTACAAGGAAGAACAGTACGGTACAATAAACTAGTAACACTATATTAATCTGGTAACTCAAAGCACAGCTAATAAGCAATGCTGAGAGTAACATGATATGTTGGATAATGTCTTATATGTGCTGCGGATGTAACTGAGTCTCTCATAATCTGATTTTCAGATACTAAGTGTAAATGGGAATCATCCTGTGGTCCAAATACAGAAAAAGAAAGAACACAAATCTTCCCAAGTCATCTTCCGGTTTCCCTTGAACTTGGACGCTTCACTGAAAGCTGTAATCCTGGCCACATTCCTGTACATGGTGAGTTGTATATACCAGGCTATTTCTAGGGCTAAACAGTGAGGGTCCCGGGCTGCCAACTGCAGACATTCCCCAGGATAATCCAAGGTTCCAGTACAAGGTCTGTCATTGTAGAGATGCCACCCTCTTCTAACCTGTTCTATGACTATTCCACTAGATGGCGCTCCTCAACCACCGTGTTTCAGGCAGTACTGATTCCTCAGCTTTCAAAATTCAAATTCAGCAGATTTTATTACAGATCAGTGATCAGTGGCACAGAACGTTTTCTTTGTTTTGACTCAAATAGCTCTTTAAAGCTAAATAGAGATCTGTCTCTAGCAGAGATTCTCTATTTGACCCTTAGCTATGGTACAGTGTTCCTTGCAATACACTCTACTTCATCTGTGCCTCGTCAGACAAGAATTCTGCACAATAGAAGACATTTTACTAAAATGGCTACAAGCCCACACTAAAGAGGGAATTTATGTACAGGGTATATAATATGGGAGAATCTAATAAGCCTCATTTCACACTTACCTTTTAGCAGCAGCTTTTTCTGACATCTTACTGAGATGGCCACTGGCAGCCGTTAACCGTACCATCGTACTGCCTGTAGTAATGATTTGAATGGTGTCCTCATCATTCCTCTCATAGATCAGCGTAATCCTATATTATAGGACATAGTGAGGAAACACTCCCTCACATTAGCTGTGTTGTAGGTTTGTTATGTGTGTGTGGGGTTCTACTCACTTGTTCTTGGTAACTCAGTGCCTCCATTTAAGTCTTCTATATTCTGTATAGAGATGCACAGTCGTGTTACACTTGGGGGTGACTTGGACAGGGGTGGACCTAGAATTTTTTTTCCCTAATAGAGGTATGGGGCTTCCAGCGACAGCTCACTGTACTGATGTTCCCGGCAGCTGACAGGTAAGCTGATAATGCTGCATGGCCGCTCTGATTGTGTAAAGCACAATCAGAGCAGCTGGACAGGATTTTCTGCCTGTCTGTCAGCCGCCGGAAACATAAGTATAGTGAGCTGCCGCTGGAAGCCCACTGCTGCTAGGGGTGGCAATTGCCCCGATTGCCCGCCCCCCCTGGACCCGCCACTGGACTTGGGAGACCTCCTTTCACCAACACATATCCAGATCTGTGGTGATTGCTCTTTCAATGTAGGAAATGTGACTGTTGACATGTCGACAATCACACTGTCCACATTTTGAAGCTGTCACCAGACCCAACGAAGAGGGCACAATGCGGGAGGTTTTCCTGCTCTCCTGGGAGTCCAGGAGAACTTACAAAAATTCAGGAGTTTCCCAGACATTCCGGGAGAGTAGGCAACTATGAAATAAGTTCACAACATACAACAGTATAATAAGGAAAATACATTCAAAAAGAGTACTTCAGAGCAACAACAGAATCAATCAAATGATGTGTCAGCAATTCTACTTTTAGCTGTAGGACTCAGTATTCATCACTTACTGCACAACATGGCAAGCACAGCTCATTCAATCAGTTGATTGCTGACATCACAGAGGTGTGGAGCTGATCTTCCTAACAGTATATAAACCTGCTCTGCCTGTCATTCCCTGCCATGGTATCAGTTTTGCTGTTCTGAGCTCCTGTGTATGTCATCCTATTTACTGCTTGTTTGCTAATTATTGCCTCAGCTTGTTCCTGAACCTGACTTGGTACTGCGCTGACAGATTGGATTTGACTTTTGTCTTTTCCTGACTATTCCTCTGCTTGCTTATTGTGTTACCTGCATCCTGCTGTCCTTGGCTTGTTGGATTATTTTGCCTCCAGAGTAACATATCTGTATAGCTCTGCCCACCACAGTAAGGGCCAGGTTAGTGGACCGCGCCTTGATTTATTAAATGCATCCTGCTTTGCCACCAACTCTGGTGAATACTGGTAGTAACTTAGACTCCACACCACTGTTCTCTGAGTTTGAAGAGTGGCAGATACCTGTAAAAAACTTTGCTTAAGTTCCTGGTTGAGTATTTTGATGACCATGAATGATGACAAAACAGTAACTTTATATAATATAATAGACTTTAAATGGTTGCAACCAATATAGACAGGAGACTGCATATACATGGTGATCAGAATAGCCAGGAGACTCTAATTGTTAAGGAGTAAATTATGTCACATTGCATCATCAATGAGACATAGCCGGTATTTATTGCAATTAAGAAATTAATTAAGTATTTCGACCCCTTCACCATCAAACTGTGCCCTGCAATTAAGAAAAAGCAGGTTTTATGTGTTTATGCACAATAATTTGCACAGTATTTGTAATGGCTATAAAATGCAGAGAGCATCATAGTGACCAATACGCAATACAGAAACCGTCCTAGTGATGATATACAATACAGAGGGTATTCTATTGACTGTATTAAAATACAGAGAGCATCCTAGTGACATACAATATGGAGAGAATCTTAGTAATCGATATGCAATACAGAGAGTGTCCTAGTGATGATATACAATACAGAGGGTATCCTAATAACTGTATTAAAATACAGAGAGCATCCTATTTATTGCCATACAACACATAGAGCATCTTATTGACTTATATGTAACACATAGAGCATCACAGTGACAAATATACAATTCAAGGAGCATCGCGGTCACCAATACACAATATGAGAAGCATCTTATTGATCAATGTACAACTTAGAGCATCTAAGTGATGACCATATAATGCAGAGACCAGGGTTCAGTCACATATACAGCCTTTGTCCTGCAGTGTATGCTCAGGCTGCACATTACACAGGCTTCCTCCACTCATCCGCCATGGGAGGGACAAACAGAATACACACTTGAGAGTGGTTTACATACTCACACAGCTACTCACCTGCCCGTGGTACTTGAATGTAGCTGTCTTTTCACTCTGCTGCAACCACATATCTTCTTCTCTGCAGGATCAGGCCGTAGGCCCCACCATCCGCAACATGGATGGTGCTTGATGAGGCCCAGTCACTGTCCTCCTTCTTCCTCCTCTTTATTTTTCTTCCTCCTCCTCCCTCTTCTTCATCCTCTAACCTTCTCCTCCACCCCCTACATCTACCTCCTCCTTCCTGATACTGAACTGAATCAATAATCCTCAGTCATGTGAGTCTGAATGTCAGGGTGCTGAGCACAGAGCTGAGCCACAGAATTTGTAATAGGAGGCTAGTCCTTGGTGAGGATACAGCCACCAGGAAGCGGACCCACCCCTGGACATTCTTGTGAGAAGCGGCTTGAACCTGAAGCTCTGTCAGCCCCATTGTTGATACGACCATACCCACAATGATCTCCTTCTTCTGAAATTCCCGCTACCTAGGCTGGGAGCACTGGTTCTGGCAATAACACTTTGAGGGGGGCTCATGTTATATAAAAAAGAAAATGTAAGAAAAAAAAAAATAGCAGGAAACAACATTTAATACAATAATCACCAAGATGATGATGATAACTGCAATATACACATGATGATGACACATGCATTTACGACTGTAGGCTGATTCGCACGGATCTCATGATCCGTATAGCTCAGTATATAGGCAGAGATGTGTTATTTTTCTGTACAACTCTAAGTCATGCGTTAATTGGCCCTGATGCTAAGATTTTTGCAGTGTTTTGTGTTGTATACATGCGTATTTTGGACATTTTTCTTAGTTGGCTGTAACAGTATTGGATTGTGTTGAACAAAGAGTTCAGAGTCAAGGGTGAGACTTAGGCAGCAAGTCTGAGTGGTAGAGTTTACTGTCAACAGAATTTAAATTGGTGAAAAATAAAATGAGTGGCTCTCAGCTGACTTTAATCCATTTTAAAAAACAAATCCAAAAAGGGGGAGCTCTGATTGATTTAAAATTATCTAATATAACATATATTAAAACTAATGTACAGCTTATAGGGCATTGATGAAATAGTGAATTAAGGAATAGGGAGTTAAGAGGAGGGTTGATAGACTTGAATAATTAAATTAATTTTAAGGGCATAATCGAAGACTTGAAGAGAGTAGATCCTTCTACAGGTGAGGAGCAGTCCAGGCAAAGTCTTAGAGGTGGGAGTGGGAAGAGATAATCAGAGTGGTATGAGGTGGCAGTCATTAGCAGAATAGAGGCAACGGGAAGAGTTGTGAAAAGAGATGATTTTGGAAATGTAGCGGGGGAGGATTGGTAGGGTGAGGAGTTTAAACCTAATTCTGTAGGACATGTGGAGCCACTGTAGTAACTGGCAGAAAGATAAGAGAGGTAGAGCAGCGGGAGAGAAAAATAAGGTGAGCAGCGGCTTTGAGAATAGACTGCAGAGGGGCAAGGCGGTATTTGGCTAGGCTAGAGAGGAGTAAGATACATTATCAAGAATAAGAGTTTTTGTAGATCCTATGGTGTGAAACCTTGGATATGTGCTGAAGGTGAATGCAACGGAATTTGGAGCTGGACTGAATGTGAGAAGTGAAGGAGAGGAAGGAGTCGAGGATGACCCCATGTCAGTGAGCTTTAGTGACAAAGAAGAGATCAGTATTATCAAAAGAAAGAGAAAGGAATGGAGGTGAAGGAACCCCAGATGGGGATGGGTCAATGATTGCAGTATTCAAAATATTGAGTATAAGAAAGCATTGCAACATCAAAGATGAGATGGGGGATACAAGTGAGATGAGAGAAGGGGAGAGGTCTGGTAAAGAGAGATAGATGTGGGTATTATCAGAATACAGGTGATACTGGAGGCCAAAGAAGTTGATGTGCTTACCAAGAAAAGAGGTGTAGAGGGAGAAGAGCAGTGTGCCATGAATTGATACTTGGGGATCTCCGATAGGTAATGGGAGAGTGGAGAGAGGTATGGAGACTGAAAAGGAGTTATTGGCGAGATAAGAGGAAAACCAGGAGAGGACATAGTTATGGAGGCCTATAGATTGGAGAGCTTGCAAAAGGAGGGTGAGGTCAATGGTATTGTTGGCAGCAGGAATATCGAGAAGAGAGAAGAGTCCCTTAGATTTAGCAGAGAGAAGGTTGTTAGTGACTTTAGTGAGTGCAGTATCGGTGAAGCCAAATTGACGTGTATCAAGGAGGCAGTGAGAGAAGTTTAGAGGCAAAGGGAAGATGGGCGATATGACTGTAATTAGATACAGAGGCAGGGTTAAGGTACAGTTTTTTTTAGTATGGTGGTGGCTAGATCGACTAAATTGAATTTAAAAAGTAAAGTAAAAAATAAGAGAATTTTACAAATACAAACCTTATACCAGCAACATTTATAGAAAGAAAAGGCCACCAGTTTGGTTAAATAGTAAAACAATGGAGGTAATACAGGAAAAAGAGCATTTAAATTGTTAATATAAGAAGGCATTGACAAATTGTGGAAATACAAGAAATGTAGCCAAATATGTAAAAAGGAAATCATGCTACCAACAACTGATTTTTAACTATATTATGCTCATTGCTTTTGTTTTGTATTTTTATACAGACTTTCCGAGTTAACCAAATTGAAAGCAGCAGTTTCACCGATGATGACAGTGGACGGGCCACTGCTGACTATGATGCATGTGGTGGTGGTATAGACTATGGGGTTAGTGATTGGGGCCATGATAGTGGGCATTGTGGAGGTGGCAGTGAGGACTGGGGAGGTGATGGTGGTGGAAACTGTGGAGGTGGTGCTGGTGGAGACTGCGGAGGTGATGGTGGAGACTGCGGAGGTGATGGTGGAGACTGCGGAGGTGATGGTGGAGACTGTGGAGGTGGTGGTGGAGATTGTGGGGGATGTGACTGATTAATTTTTGTCACTCCACCTAAAATGTTAGGTCGATCGTGTTTTCCAGTATTGCACACTTATCAGGATATATTCTCAAGACCTTTGTCATGTTGAATCTGGGTTAATAAGTTCTTTGCCTAAAACCTCTGACCTGTCTGATTCCATGAAACGTCTTTGCACCTCTCTGGACTCCCAGCCACTGTCTTCTCACTGCAGTTTGAACTACATGTATGATGTCCTGCACCTCTTTACATGGTTTGGCCTCTTTAAGGACTATTCTTCAAACCATTTACATAAGCCCGGAATCCAAAGTGCTACAGCCAGGGCCTGATCAACCACTAGGCTGACCAGGCTGCAGCCTGGGGCGCTGGGTCCCGGGGGGCGCTGCACTGTGGGTATTTTTTTTTTTAAAAAAAAATTTTTTTTTTTTTTTTTTTAATTTTTTTTTTTTTTTTTTTAATTTTTTTTTTTTCGGGGTGGGGGAGGCGGGGTGTCGCCGCGGGGGGGTGGGGGTCGCTGCGGGGGGGTGGAGGGTTCGACGATCAAAAGCATTGGTGGTCAGTGGTTAGCAACACACAGCCAATCGCCAGGCTGCCTGTTGCTGTGCAGCAGACAGGAAGCAGGACATCTTCACTTCCTATCTGCTGATCTGAGGAGAGGAGCGCAATGGCACAACTACAGGTAAGTGAAGGGGGAACTGCCCTGCATATCTATAGGGAGGGGGGGAACTGCCCTGCATATCTATAGGGAGGGGGGGACTCTGCCCTGCATATCTATAGGGAGGGGGGGACTCTGCCCTGCATATCTATAGGGAGGGGGGGACTCTGCCCTGCATATCTATAGGGAGGGGGGGGAACTGCCCTGCATATCTATAGGGAGGGGGGGAACTGCCCTGCATATCTATAGGGAGGGGGGGACTACCCTGCATATCTATAGGGAGGGAGAGGGGGGACTGTCATGCATATGTATAGGGAGGGAGAGGGGGACTGTCATACAAATCTATAGGGTGGGAGGGGGGGCTGCCATGAAAATCTATAGGGAGGGAGAGAGGTTGATATGTATGAAGGAGGGCAGAGGAGGGGGGCTGATATATGTGACTGGGGGAGTTTTGATGTGACGGGGGGGATAGCTAGCTAGCAGAGTGGAGGTAAGGAAAATAGCTGCAAGGGGGATGGATGCAGGGTGGGAGGTAAAGAAAATGGCTGCAGCAGGGGTTAAGGAAAATGGCTGTAGGGGGGGTTGTGGTTATGGAAAATGGCTGCAGGGGGTATTTAAAAAATAGAGCAGCTTTGGGGGGCAGAATCTCATGATTGTGTGGTGGTCACATGGGTGGTCTCAGCAATCACTAGAATACTAAATATTAGTGAGATGGGGCTGGTAGAGGTTTGTATTTGATTGACAACAAATATTCAGATATTGCTTATATATGCCTGTCCAATGGGGTACTTTTAGCTGGCCATAATGGAGTGTTTTGTTTTAACTAAAGGGCCTAATCATTCAGGGTTTGCATTATAATACATTTTTGCATTTTCAAAAAAGGACGCCAACTTTCCAGAAGCCAGCGAGAGGATAACAAAGTTGCAAGAGAGAAGAGCAAGAACAGGTAAGAGACAATGGCACAATCTGTCTAAATTTGAATGCTGGAGAATACACCTGAACATTCATATTCAGGAGTGTTCCTATACACCTATATATTCGGAGGAGGGGGGGGGGGGGGGGCGCTGCGGCCGTATTAGCCTAGGGCGGACAGAACCCTTAATCAGGCCCTGGCTACAGCTCTTATCTATATGCAGCAAGTTGGAGGGAGAGGACGGTCGCCAGAGAGGTGTTGGTGTTCTACCTGATCACTGGAGTCCTACTTTTTCATTTTTTTAATCCCTGCTGTTCATGTTTGGTTCTAGGTGGTAAAGTTTTTGTGTAGGACTTTTGCAATGTATGGTTCAGTTTTGAAAACATATGTATGAGTTTACAGTTATATAAAATTATATATATTTTTACAGTGCCTATTATAAGTGGAACCTTGTGCTGTTAACTTGACACATTTCGATACGTCATATGTTTCCTTAAACAGGTTTGGGTAGGAGAAAAGTCCAGTTTATTAGGAAATAATTATGGACCTGCTATTGGGTCATTGCTCTTAAGAAATTCCAATAAGGGTTGTGACCTCTGATACAGTGTTTTATGTACAGCTGTGTGTTTGTGCAAATTGCACAAAAAGTAACTTAAGATTGAGAAAATACTTGTATGAACATAATAATAAATATATTGTTTCTAAAAAGAGTTGTCTGTTACTATTTCCCTTAGAAATGTGAAACAAAAGTAATTTCCCTATGTATATAGGGTGATGGACATTGTATATTTACTGACAGAATCAATGAGAAATACACAAATACAGAAATCTTTGGAGCGTTTGAGTAACATATTTCCTTATGGTTGTTGTATGCGGGCACTTTAGAATGCTGCATTTTCCCATTCAGAAACAGGGATCTCATACAATGTGAAAGGAAATGATTGGGGTAAAATCAGTTATTATAAGTCCGGTACAACGTACCATACTTTAATCTACATATATTGTAAAAATCTTGCATACGTATAATTCATGTCATTTTCGAATCCAAAATTAGAAACAGCAAAAATTAACAGCGCAAATTTTAATATCAACTTAATCCGGGCAACAGGAAACAAAAATACGTTGAAATAGTTCCAGTGCTTGGTTGAGCCACTTCCCATAGATGAGACATGCTGATTACCAAATATACAGAACACATTTGTTGCCAAATAATGTGTTTGTAATATAATATGTTAATATGTTGTGTAATGCATGTTGACATTCTGTGACTTGTGACTGATATCCCCATTACCCTCCCTGCAGCATGTATGGGAACACGAATGTGTAAGCAGGTACAATAATGCACTGCTTTAGAGGCTGTGTTGTGATCACCTGTGACTGAATACGGATTGAACTGCATTCCTCAGTAGTGCGGAGCTGCTGCTTTAACATTCCGGGCAGGTAGCAGGGGCAGAGAGGGGCTGTTGCCTGAGGTTACATTACATATGCTGGCAAAATTCTCCACATACCCATATTATCACACCCACTAATTTTCATATCCATACACCAAAGTTGTACAATGAAATACAATGTATTATCTGTTTTCCTTTTCAGTTAACTATTCACCAGAAAGTTGTCCCTATACAGGGGCGCACAGAGGATTTTTAAGAGTGGGTTTCCCCTCCACCCCCCCAGCAACTCCTTTTGGGCAGCCCTACTATACAGCAGCCGCGGCGCTGTCAAAGAAGCATCCGCGGTGGTGCTGTATACAATACAGCACCGTATACAATACGTACGCTTCTGTGACAGCGCCGCTATGTAGGGCACTTTTTTAGCGGAGGGGTTTCTGGTTCTCCCCCTGCGTGCGCCCCTGCTATACATGATTTCCAAAAGTTGACAACTAACATATTGTAGATCTAATATGATACAAAAAAAACCTTAATTTGGATCCACATTAAATTGGAGTTTGCAGTCCTCATTTTCAGGAAGCCTCCGCTGTGATCTCTGAAAAGATGTGTCCCTGAAATGTTGGTGGGATAGACTGGTGACAGTTAGAAAGAGAATAGGACTATGGAGCCTCAGAGACTTTACCATTGAAGGAAGAGTACTGGTTCTGTATTATTATTATTATTATTATTATTATTATTATTATTATTAATTATTTATAAAGTGCCACAGATTCCGTAGTGCTGGATAAAGAAGCAAGTAACATATTGCTAAGGTAATACATATAAGTAGCACAGATGAGTGTGAGTAATGCTATGGGGGCTCACACAGAGTGCAGCAAAAGACATTAAAGGACATACGAGGGAGTCAGACAGTAAACAGACATAGGACAATAGGTGGAGAGGACCATTCTAGAGGGAGGAGTGGTGAGAGACTGTAGGACCAGGTGAGGGAAAATAGAGATGGCAGGCGAAGGAAGAGGATGTGATGGATAAGATGGTCCAGGTGTTTGAAGGTGGGTATCACGTGCCGGGCGATCGGGCCATATACCTGATCCCCAGCTTACTTACCTGCTCCTGCCGTCCACTCGGTCCGGGCTGGGCGCCGCCATCTTTTCGGGTCCGCAGAGCTGACACTCTACAGCGCTTTTTTTCTGTTCCTGCATAACCTGCTGGCTACACCCTGCAACATATCATCGCTATTTGTGAGTAACCTGCTGACTACTGAACTGTATTCCTGCCGCCATCCTAGTGGTAATCAGTCGTCCGCAGAGCTGACACTCTACAGCGCTTCTTTTCTGTTCCTGCATAACCTGCTGGCTACACCCTGCAACATATCATTGCTATTCGTGAGTAACCTGCTGACTACTGAATTGTTTTCCTGCCGACATCCAAGTGGTAATCAGTCGTCCGCAGAGCTGACATTCTACAGTGCTTCTTCTCTGTTCCTGCATAACCCTGCTGGCTATACACTGCAACACATGATCGCTAATTGTGAGTAACCTGCTGGCTATACCCTGTAACATATCATCTCGACTGGTCGCTTCCAGTAAGGGCCGCGACCTGCAAGGAGGTGCAGCTAAGTCCAAACCGCCTTGCGGCTGGTCCCTGGTGAATACCTCCTCCTTGTTAGACTCTGCGCCTTACTGGGAGTTATATTAGTTTCAGGCTGGTTCCCGTTCCTTATAATCCCTGCTGCAGAATTGTGACGCAGAATTGTGACAGTGGGGGGAGAGTTGAGTGAACTGGAGTAGGGAGTTCCAAAGAATGAGGGCAGCATGGCAGAAGTCTTGGAGGCAAGTATAGAAGGAGGTAATGAGAGGTGAATTGAGGCGGAGGTCAGGGGCGGAGCGGAGTGGTCGGGTAGGTATATATCTTGAGACAAGGTCAGAGATGTAATGGGAGAATTGTCAGTAAGGGCTTTGAAATTGAGTGTAAGGTGCTTGAACTGAATTCTGAAACTGATGGGGAGACAAGAAAGGGATTTCCATAATGGAAAGAAAAAAACCTTTTACTGTATGCGCCCTAAAATTAAAATTAGTACAGGTGTACTGGTCCTGCAGCTATAAAAGGGGATATACAGCACAATAGCACCAGTGCACAATTATATAAATGGTGTAAAAAATCTTAAAAAATAACTGATATATAAGATCATGAGAATACACACGGATCACCTGTATAAAACATGACATTGACAGAGAGGCAGATTTGAGGGCAGGTGGTGACTCTGGCAGGAGGGAAGACAATAAGTTCTGTTTTGGAATGTTTTGGGCTTCCTTGACATCCATGTGGAGATTGCAGAAAGACAGTTGTTTATACGAAAGGAGAAGAAGGAGAGAGGACATGGAAAAGAGATATAAATTTGGGTGTCATCAGCGTAGAGGTTGTATTGGAGGCCGAATGAGCAAATTAGTGCCCCAAGAGTAGAGATGTACAATGAAAAAAGCAAAGGGCCAAGAACTTCATCATCTATTTATTTAAATAGCGCCATTAATTTTGCAGGGCTGTACAGAGAACTCATTCACATCAGTCCCTGCCCCATTGGAACTTACAATCTAAATCCCCTAACACACACACATAAACACACACACACACACACACACACACACACACACACAGAGACCAAGAGAGACTAAGGGCAATTTTGGAGTGATGGGAGGAAACCAGAGCACCCAGAGGAAACCCACGCAAACACAAGGAGAACATTCAAACTCCACACAGATAAGGCCATGGTCAGGAATTGAACTCATGACACCAGTGCTGTGAGACAGAAGTGCTAACTGCTAAGCCACCATGCTGCCCATGGAAGAAATACAAGTTCAGAACAGAGCCTAGTTGGACCCCAACAGATATTGGGAGTGGAGGGGAGGATGTGCCAGAGGTAGAAAAACTAAAGGAGCGGTTCGATAGGAAGTGAACCAAGAAAGGATTGTATCACGAAGGCCAATGGAGTGAAGGGTGTGTAGGAGAAGAGGGTGATCAACAGTATCAAAACCAGCAGAGAGGTCCAGGAGAATGAGTATGTAGAAATTATCATTAGACTTTAGAGTAAGTAGATCATTGGTCACATTAGTGAGAGCAGTTTCAGTGGAATGGTGGGGGCAGAAGCCTGATTGCAGAGAGTTGAGAATGGAACGAGAGGAGAGAAAGTGAGACAGGCGTTTGTACACTAATCGCTCAAGTAGTTTGGAGGCAAAAAGGAAGAGAGAAATAGGGCGATAGTTGGAGAGAAAGGCTGGATCAAGAGATGATGTCTTTAGAATAGGTGAGATGAGCGCATGTTTAAAGGAGGATGGAAATATGCCAGTGGAGAGAGACAGGTTGAAGAGGTGAGTTAGGGGTGGGCAGGCATTGGAGGAGAGGGAGCGTAGTTGTTGGGAGGGAATAGAGTCGAGTGGACAGGTTTTAGGGTGAGATGATAAGATGAGTACACAGACTTCATCTTCAGTTACTGGAGAGAATGAATTAAGGGTGGATTGGGGAGTGTAGGTAAAGGTTGGTAGAGTGAGTGGAGTTTGGCATGAGGAAATATCTTGTCAAATGGTGTCAATTTTGTCTATGAAATAGGTAGCAAACTCATGGGCAGTGAGGGAGGAAGGGGTGCAGGTGGGCAGAGAAGTGAGTTGAAGGTGGCAAAGAGGCGACTTGGGTTAGAAGACTGGGTGGATATTAGAGATTTGAAGAATGTTTGGCAATTGAAAGGGCAGTGCTGTAAGTTGAAAGAATGAATTTATAATGGAATTGGAATAGGAACGAGATTTCCTCCAGTGGCTCTCTGCAGTGCAGGAGCACTTTTGCAGGTAGCGGGTCTGTTTGTTGTGCCATGGCTGGGGTCTGGATTGTCGGAGACTATATGTAGTAGCTTGAGCTGTATTATCTAGGGCTGAAGTGAATGTTTTGTTATAGAAAGAGGCATCCTGATTAGCACAGGACAATGCAGTCATTGGAGAAAATAGTTATTTTAGTGAATATGAGAAGTAGATTGGATTCAGAGTAGTTAGGTTTTGTTGTGTACGTTTGTATTTGGGTGCAGGGGGAAGGGCATGAGGTAAGGTGAGGCTGAAAGGAGGTTTTTTGTGAAAGACCAAAGGAGGAAACAAGTGAAAGAAGTTTAGTGGCAGAAGAGACAATGGGACTATCAATGGGAATGTTGAAATCACCTAGTATGAGAGCAGGCAGGTCAAAGGATAGGAAATAAGTGAGCCAGGCCACAAAGTTGTCAAGGAATTGGGAAACTCGACCTGGGGGGCGATAAATAACAGCAACACGAAGGTGGAGAGGATAAAATAGATGGATAGTGTGGACTTCAAAGGAAGAGAATAAGAGGGAGGGTTCAAAGGGTATGACTTGGAAGGTGCAGTTTGGAGAGAGTAGAAGGCCTACTCCACCACCTTGTCTGTTTCCGGGTCTTAGAGTGTGGCTGAGGGAGAGTCCCCCATAGGAGAGAGCTGAAGGGGATGTAGTGTCAGAGGAGGTGAGCCAAGTTTCTGTAATGGCATGGAGGTTGAGGGATTTAGAAATGAATAGATCATTGATGGATGTAAGTTTGTTACCGACAGATCTGGCGTTCCATAGTGCACATGACAAGGGAAGAGAGGGTAGTGTAGATATGTGGATAAGGTTGGTGGGCTTGGAAGTACGGGATGAATGGAAAGGTTTGGGATGGGGCAAAGACCGTGAGCAGATAATGGGGATTGTACAGGGCCCAGGGTTAGGTGAGATATCACCAGCTGCCATGAGAAGGAGCAGGGTGAGAAGAGAACATGCGAGGAAGATTTGTGGGTGTGAGGTTTATTTCTGTTTATGTAGGCCGGTGAGTGTGATGGGTGCAGGAGACCAAACAGTTTATGTGCACAGACTAGCGAGGAGGGAAGTAGTGAATGGGAAATCATAATAGGGGAGTCATAAATAGGATGATGGAGAAAGAAGAGGAGTTTGGAGAGAAGTATGGTGACAGCAAATAGGAGAGACTGTAAATTAAGTAGGTGCATGATGGAGTAGTGTGAATGTAGGTGTATTAGTTAGGGTAGGTAATGAGAGGGTAGAAAAGAACAATTGATCCAAATTGTGAGAGGCAATGGAAGAGGTGAAGGATTCTTTACCGCCCCCTGGCTGTGGTTAATGGAGTAGGCAGTTTCTGCTGCTCTGGAATGACGTGGTCCTGGAGGATTCTGACAGTTGGGTGCGGAGGGTCCAGCAGCCAAACAGAGGTGTTAACAGCTATCACACCTGAGCTCAGTGAGTAGCTGAACAGATGTTGAAACAGCAACGATAGTTGATCTCTGTGGGTCCCACAGCTGGACAGAGATGATAGTTCTGTAGATCCTAAAACAGTCTTGTTTTTCTGTATGAAGTCGATCCTCAGCGCTGCTGTGTCATTTTCAACAATATTTAGAGATTTCCAAAGCGTTATATTTGTGAGAATAAGGATAGTGGGTGCTTGGGCTAAGAGCAGAGCCAGTGTACAGCCGTCTGCCGTCCACATGCCACTCGTTACAATCATCACTGACATTTTGAAAGTTCCTATAAGATGACAATCTACCTAACGCAACTGTGAAGATTAATAAGTGTCCTCTAACACAAGAAGCTTAGATAAGTGTTTGACCAATCATCACATGCTTTATGGCAGTTTGGACATTGGTATCGCAATTGTGTTCATGCTATAACAACACTGTTTATGTGTTCATGATACAGACTTCATGACATTTGTGTTTGCCTAGAAAATAAATTATGTTCATTGTGTTTATTACTGCATAACTTAAGAGTCATTATACTTCCTGGTTGTCTGATATATTATAAATACATTCATATTTTTTTATTTTTTTTTAAACTCTTTATTTAAAGAGGAAACAACAGGGAAAAAATACAATCAACACGAATGACATAAAAATATTAATATTCAAGATGTCTCCTCTATGTTTTATGTTTTTATATCAGTGGGGAAGAGGGGGAAAGAGAAAGAAAGGGTGGGGGGTGGAAAGGCACAAGTATTGTTAACAATATCACTAATAAGTAAATAAGTAGCTAAGCAAACTTGGAACGTTGCTGGGAAAAGCTAAGCCATACAATTACATTGACTACTAAAATGAAAAATAGCATACAAACATTACTCACCAGTAATCGCCACAATACATTCATATTTTTAAGGGTTTCACTAGTACAGGATTGTTCCCTTCAAATTAAGCTTAATACGAGCGCAGTTGTCTTGCAATATTCTTTATCGATTTATATCAAGGAAGGACACCTTGGTCCTGATTCAATAAGGGAAGTAAAGCAAAAAAATTAGTAACTTTGCACCTTGGCAAAACCATTTTGCATTGGAGGCAAAGGTAAATTTAAAATATTGGGACAGATTTATAGTTGGGATAGGGCATGTCTTAGATCAACTTTAAATGTCAGTGTAAAAATAAAGCTGTCAAGTATTTGTGTGCTACATGAAAAAACAGTCAGTATTTTCCTCATGTGCAAAATAGTAATTTGCACCCCTTGCATTGTAACATGGTTTTGCCAAGGTGCAAAGTTAATAATTTTTTTGCATTTCTTTCCTTAATGAATCAGGCCCATTTGTGTTAACTGCTGCAGTGTTATACTGCTGTGTTATACTGTGTAGCCTGAGGATTTGAGCGCAGTGTGCCCCTACTAGGAGAATGGGCAAGTATGATGTATTCTCTGCACATTAATCATTTTTTACAAATACAAAAGGACTTTGTCATACATATTACCCATAAAGTAGCAAAACACTGCAGAAGCGTAAGGATTATTTTTAAAGCAACACTACCATCTGGTGGCCAGGACTGATAGCTAGGAGGAATCTGTTGTTTCCAACTCAACACTACTGCTCAGTGCAGTGTTTCCCAAACATAGTCCTCAGCGGTGGTTATCATTACTCCTACGCTAATAATACCGACAACTAGTATATAGACAAAAAAAAAAAATGACTATAAAAGGGACATTGTTTAAATGAATAATTGATTCAGACATATGACATTTCCGAAGACCAAGCCTGATTTACACCTCATGGGGTCCTAGGCAAGATATCGGTTTGGGCCCCCCCCATTCACACACACAGTGGCCCCTCACACACACAGTTGCCCCTCACACACACATATTACACACATACAGTGGCCCCTCACACACACATAATACACGCACGCAGTGGCCCCTCACACACACACATAATACACGCACGCACGCAGTGGCCCCTCACACACACAGTGGCCCCTCACACACACATAATACACGCACGCAGTGGCCCCTCACACACACACATAATACACGCACGCAGTGGCCCCTCACACACACATAATACACACACACAGTTGCCCCTCACACACACATAATACACGCACGCAGTGGCCCCTCACACACACATAATACATGCACACAGTGGCCCCTCACACACATAATACACACAGACAGTGGCCCCTCACACACACAATACACACAGAGAGTGGCCCCTCACACACACATAATACACACACAATTAATATACTACCCTACCCCTCCCCCAACTTACCTTTTTCCATCTAGGAGCTCTGGACTGGAGTCTTCATCCCCTTCACACATGGGACAGCACCTGTCATGTGGTGCACGTCCCATGTGACACACAGCAGGAGACCAGCCACCACACTAGCCCCATGTGGTCCCTCCCCCGATTCACAGCACCCGACCCCCCCCTCCCCCGACTCACGGCACACCCCCGGATAAGTCATGGGGGGAGGGGTGCCGCGAGTCGGGGGAGGGGCCGAAATGTTATTTATTTATTTTCAATTTGCTCTTGTCCCCCCCAGGTGGGCCCCCCGAGAGCCGCTAGGCCCTAGGCAGGTGCCTAGGTTGCCTAGCGGTAAATCCGGCCCTGCCGAAGACGCAGATGCAGTCTGGTAGAAATACCGAATAAACAGCATGCCGGCACTTCACTATGACATCAGAAAACAGAGAAACATTGAGATTTCTGACTTTAAAGCGGCAATGGTAGGTGCCGGCCACTGGACAATTTAATCTAAGGGTTAGGGTTAAGATTAGGGTTAGGATTAGGGTTAGGATTAGGGTTAATCGCCGGATCCTGCCATTGCCGCTTTAAAGTCATCAGATTTTTTTGTCTATATACTAATTGTCGATATTATAAGTGTAGGAATAACGTACCCACCCATCCTCAGGACCCCCTAGCAACTCGTGTTCTTCATATCTCCTGGTTGGAGCACAGGTGTATTCATTACTAGCTGACACATTGTAAGAGAACCAGTGGTATAATTATTTCACATGTGACCTAGAAAACCTGCGCTGTTAGGGGGCTCTGAGGACTGGGTTTGAAAAACCCTGACTTAGAGGTAAATGTACCAAGCTGCAAGTTTCCGACGGGTTTGAAAAGCGGAGATGTTGCCTAGAGCAACCAATCAGATTCTAGTTATCATTTATTTAGTACTGTGGAAAAAATAACCAGAATAGGATCTGTCCAGCAGGAAGTGATCCTGCTGTTACATTGAGAAAGGAGTTTACACACGGATGCATGACATGAGTGTGATTGCTGTAGTGTATAAAAGGATTGTGGGATATGGTCCGCATGACTTCTGACGCTGTCTAACAGCCGGACAATAGTTAAGGATTGTGGGTGTAGTTGTTGTGTGTCAGGAAGCCGTGGAACCTTTTATTTTTGTGTTATGCTGTTTTATGCTGAAAATAAAACAGCTACTGCTTAAGAAGCCTGGAGAAAGGGGGTCGTTATCACACCAGATTGGATAGCAAGATGGAGGAAATCTTCAGAGCTTTAACTAATGTGGCCACCATACGGCAGTCACAGCAGGGTCAAATGCTAGCTGTTGCTGAGCCTAGGTGAGAAGTAACAAGACAGTTATGGGTGTAGCTCAGTCATCTCTGACAAAGTAACCACGAACCCGCTGTCTTCCAACAGATGACCTCCTCGGACAACGTTGAGGCATCTTTTTGCTATTATATGAAAGGAAGGCGACACGCCTTAGTTACCAACAGGTGAAAGGGTGGAGAAATCGGCTCGAATGTGCCCGAGGACCAAACAGTGGACTTTCAGCAACTCAAGGCCATAATTTTGGGGCGGATAGTGGTGACAGGACCCGAGAAGATGCAATGATTTCATGATTACACATCTGGCAAACCTGGCAAAGTTAACAAAAAGTTGGTTGGAGCCCAACCATAATACACCAGTGAGAATGTTTGACATCCTGGCTATTGACCATTGTGAGCAGAACCTAAGTTGTGAGTTACAGAGATGGGTTCTACAGACCGCCCCTAAGTTTGAGGAGCTTGCCACAGCTATTGACTGGTATTACTCTGTCAAAAATATGGCCCGGACAGCTGAAAAAGATACCAGGCCAGACTTCAGGCCAAACCAACACCAGAGGTGGTTATGGCCCAGACAGCCGAGAAAGATACCAGGCCAGACTTCAGGCTGAACGCAACACTACAGTTTGGAAGAGACCGCAAAGTCACCCCAGCAAGGTGTTTTGAATATGAGCAACAGGGGCACTTTCGGATACATTGTCTAAATCGGCCACAACTGATGAATTGTTCGGTAGTACGACTAGACCCCAGGTTTCCTGCTTGTTTCAACATGTCCTCGTTCACGGGGAATCCACTGCTGTTTTGGGTAACTCTCCTGATACAGCAACAATCAGTGTTAGGGTTGGTGGACTCAGGTAGTGAAATCACCTTTGTAACCGGCATTGTGGTTCCAGAAGGCCTGTCGACCCGGCTACCGCCAGTGAAAGTCCTATGCATTCACGGAGCCACTGAGGAATATGAACATGTCAATCTTCATATTACTTTGAAGGGACGAACAGTGCAAGTGGTAGCAGTGATAACCCCAAGGCTGCCATACCCCCTTATTCTGGGGTGAGACTTTTTCCTGTTCTGTGAAATAATCAACCAGATCGGTCAGTAGATACCAGCAACTGAGTCACTGGGTGGACAGCAGACCCTACTTGATCCTGTCTTTCAAACTGGAGATAGAGACCGAGAAGCTGCAATACCTGGAGCCTGAATACCAGGCTTTGGCTGCACCTGGGCCAACGTCGCTTTCCAGTAGATGGGAGAGAAAAGTCCTAGCAGGAGAAACTTGCAAGGAAACCGAAGCCCTGCCAGAGGGTGAAGATAGGTACCCAATATTCAGGGCTATGTCACTCCAGGGGGTAAATGTATCAAGCTGCGATTTTGAAAATCACATGATTTATAGTCTACGGGGTTTTCCCACACTGTCATTGAAAAACGGCTTAGACTATTAATAGACCTTGCGAATCTGTTATAGTCATTAGCGTTACATTGCTTGTACAGTGTACAAGCATAGTTAGCGTTGTGTCTTTACTGGGTTTATTTTTCAAGCATGTTCTGGTTTGGAAATACAAAATGGGGGTCCGCCTGACCCGAAGAAAGAAGAGAGCAAGCTGATTGGAATTACAAATACGGGGTCCTCCTGACCCGAAGACCCGAAGATTGCTTACAAACATGGACATGTGGAATTACATTATGGGGGTCTAAGATCAGAAGATTTTATTCAAGCATGGATTTTTAGATATATAAATATTTTGGGGACATCTTCATGGACCTTATTTTGGAATAAAAGTTTATATGGACATGGTTTTAATGCATTTTTTTAATTAAAAACTGCTGACAAAAGAAGAAGACATCACATTGGTTAGTATATAGGGTTTTATTATATTTAATAAATAGATGTGGTATTAAAGAGGGTGTTTTATGTATTTATTGGGGTTTTATTATTTTTATTAAAATGTTGTGTTTTTTTTAACATTTTTTTGGGAATAATATAGGTTGCAGGCAGCCATGGATGTCAGAACATGTTGGCACCTCTGGTTCTCCAGATGCCAGCATGACCTGGTTGCCATGGGTATGCTGATGCTTTAAGTTCTACAAGTAACAGACTGTTTAGGGTATCCCGGCCTGGCTGGGATTTGTAGTTCCACAAACTGCGGTTGTGTAGGCAGTGCACTGTAACAGTGATGGGTTTGATCATCCCGCATCTACAAAGCAGCATGTTGCATATGGCAAGTTTCAGCTTGTGTTTAGCTAAACATGGGACAGTTAGAAATCGCTGGAAATCGTGAGAGATGAGCAGCGATTTTAAAATTCAGACTAAAAATCGCTACTTAATACATATAGCGACTTTGGGATTCAAATCGCCATTTATCTCCCACGATTTCCCGTGATTTAAATTTCTGAAAAATTCAGACCGTGATACATTTACCCCCAGGACTTTGCGAAGGACCAACTTAATAATAGTGCTTTGGAAAATGCTTCTAAATATGTGGTGGAGAGACCGGCTAGGGGAGAACCTTATTTTATAAAAAAAAGGGATTTGCTATATAGGGTGGTGGTGGTACAGGATAAAACACTTCATCAACTGTTGGTGCCACAGGTACACGTCCCTTTGGTACTAAGAACAGCCCATACACACCTTTTGGAGGGGCATCTGGGACAGGAGACAAATCTAAATTGGGTGCTCTTGAGGTTTTACTGGCCAGGAATCTGTAGGGTAAGCAAGAGATACTATCAATCCTACCCAGTATGCCAGCAGACGGCCCCTAAACCAGACTGTCGAGTTCCACGGTACCTCTCCTATAATCCCAGTTCCATTTGAGCAAATTATAATGGACTTACTGGATCCCTTGGAGAAGTCTGCCTGAGGGCATCAATATGTATTAGTAGTTCTTGATTATGCTACACGATTCCCGAAGGCAATTCCGATAAAGAACATTAAATCGAGCACTATTTCAAAAAAGTTACTATTACTGTACACTCAATTGGAATCCTAAAAGAAGTCCTAATGGATCAGGGAACTCTTTTAATGTCAGGATTAATGAAGGAGTTATGTAAGTTGCTAGGGTGGGGTACGGTTTTTCGGTTGCGAAAAATCCGAAACCCACCTGACCTACAAAAAAACCCCGAAAGTATTAAAAAGCGATGTCAATATTAATAGACTTACCTGAAAAGCGACTGTGTACATCACCGATGACGCAGAATGCTGACAGCAAGTGATTTCGAATGAAGACCTGTCTGGCACTACAGTTTACTGTCATCGCGACTTCTATTAAACTTAATTTAAAGTGGCAATGTCGGGTTAAGTGTTTAAACACTTAACCTGCGGGGTCCCGACATATCGCAAACATCTTATGCTTGCGATAAGAGAGGTGTCTCAGGCATCAACTGGGTTCAGTCCCTTTGAGCTTCTGTTTGGGAGACAACCCGCGGAGTTCTGGACATCCTCAAAGAATGGTGGGAACAGCAGGGACCCAAAGGGCCAAATATACTACAGTTTGTGGCCTAGTTTGATCGACTACAACGTATCGGTCCGTTGGTAAAACAACAGCTGACGGAAGCACAGGGACAGCAAAAGAAGGGTTATGATACCCGAGCCACCTTACGCACCTTTAACCCAGGAGACAAGATGCTTGTCCTAGTTCCGACTCAAGAAAACAAGTTGTATGTGCATTGACAAGGCCCTTATGAGGTAATAGAGCCCATAGGAAATAAATTACCGGGCATGACAGCTCGGTAGACAACGGAAAAACCAAGCATGTCACTTTAAACTGTTAAAGCGTGGGTGGAGGAAATCCTGACATTAATATTGGGAACAGTAAAAACCGAAGACTGCATAATCCCTGTGGAGTCTTCCCTGACACCGTGTTAGAGACGTCAAGCATTAGCGATGGTAGCTTGGAATACGGACATTTTTACGACTATTCCAGGGTACACCAAGATAATTAAACACTAGATTGTCCCCCCCAATCAGTAGTTATAGTTAATTAGCTGCCATATAGGACACCAGAGGCAAGAATGGCTGCAACTTGGGGTAGTGGAGGAGTCCACCAGCGAGTGGAATAAACCCATTGTCCTTGTGCTAAAGCCTTCAGGGGCAATTCGCTTCTGTAATGTCACGGCTCAGAATAATTTGTGGATCCCCTGCCTCTATTTTAGATGGTATCAGTAGAGGATGGTGGAGATAGAGCACGATGATATGTAGAGTGATGGTAATCACAGGTTAAAGTTCTTAACTCGTAAGCATCACGGATAACAATAACACAGGAGATGATGGTAGTGTTGCAGCGTAGTATATTAATGATGATACAACAGGAATTAAAATATAAATATATATATATACATCTCAGCAGAGCTGAGCATACGGCAGTTCATCAGATTACAGGAATAATCACAGATGTTGCTTCATAGTTGGTAACCGTTGACAACAGCATGAAATAAGCAATATAACAGTTCAACGCAGAGATGATAAATAGAACACTTGGATCCAATAGGAAACACACAGCAGATGAACGTGAATCACTGATACAGCTAAAGTCCAATTAGAATAGTATGTAGACCTTGGCTGATCCGGAATGATAATATGGTTCAACTAGCACGTGGTTACGGGTATCACAATAGTTCTTATCTAGCGGAACAGTAAACGTTATACGAAATCCAAAGACTTGGGTGTAGACTAGATAGAGACATGCAATAAGATGTTGCCAAGAAGTAACAGCGAGGTGAAGAGTATCTGAACCGTGCGTGGAACTACAGGTCACAGGTGATCCGGTTCACAGGTACAGGGTGAGTTCACTACAATAGGCAGCAGCTGAACAGGAGCACACAACTTGAGCTGAAGAAATGGCTACAGGCTCGGCAAACAGTTCATAGTAAAAGTCCAGCAATAAGTAAACAACAGAGTAATAATAAGCAGTGCCAGACGTAGAACTACAGATGACAAACAACTTGATTGTAGTTCAATATCGTAGTGCAGCAATATAGACAGCCGGATAGAATGGTACTTGAGCCAACAGATATAAGCACAGGTGTAGTAGACAACTCACGAAATAGTTCAGTGTGCAGATGAATAGCAGAAAGTAACTTCAGCTTGTAGATGAACCGCAGAGAGGAATACAGCTGAGCCGATGAAGAGTAACGATAACAGGTAACTTCGGCAGCAGGTAATATCCAGAGAACAGGTAATGAACAACGGAAAGTCCAGGTATACAGCCAGAACCCACTGCAGCGTGAGTAACACAAAGAACAGGCAATGAGTCCATAATCACAGGAGGTTAAAATAGTACTTTAGAAGCAATAAGCTTCGGGAGGAGGTCCCAATCAAGGTAGCAAGGAACACCTGCGAAAAAGTAATGTCTCTGATTTTACAAAGTTGAATAAGGTGTCTAGGTTTAACACATATCCAATGCCCTGGGAAGATGAGGTAGTGGAGAACTTGGCCAGTAGTCAATATTTATCTACCCTAGATTTGACAAAAGGGTACTGGCATATACCACTCACTGCCTCTGTCAAACCCAAAACAGCCTTTTGGACACCTGGAGCGCTGTTTCAGTACAAGGTATTGCTATTTGGCCTGCATGGGGCGCCAGACACGTTCCAGTGGGCAATGGACAAACTGTTGAAGCCTCACCAGGAATACGCCACTGCTTACCTTGATGACCTAGTCATCTATAGTCAGGACTGGGAGTCCCATCGTCCCAAGGTGGAGGTGGTTTTGCAGTCATTAAGCATCACAGCTTTTTTTATTATTATTATTTAATATTATTATTAATATTTATTTATATACAAGGTTTCCGCAGCGCAGTACAAATACAAAAAGAAACAGTAGACCAGAACAGTAGAGGGTAAGACAGAGCAAAACAAGTAGAACCAAGACTCCAAAAGCTCCAGGCACTGCATGTACTGGACGTCAGAGAAGAAGAAATGGAATTGAGACAGAAGGGAGGAGGGCTCTGCTTGTAGGAGCTTACATACTAAATGGAGGGAAAACAGACAGCTGCATAAGATATTATAACACAATCTCCTGGTCTCCGTATATCATTGCAACATCAGGTGCTTATTAATTACCCATCTCCTGGGACTGGAGTCTCCAACCGAGCAATTTTAAAGTCCTCTTAGCGGTGGAAATCAATCTCGGTGGCCTCCACATAGAATTATCCTATCCGCTCTGCACAAAACATGTGCATCAGTGTTTGTTATTCCTGCGCTAGTTGAATTTAAATATCACAAATAAGTATAATGAAACAAAACAGATCAGTTTCTCCTTTGGTATCTCCTCCGCTAACACCCGTTGTGTTTTAATATCTTAAAATTTACACCTCTCTATAGATTTTGGTGCTTTAATGAAGCGATTGATCTATATAAGAGAATAGATTCATATGTATATTTGGTGATATAGAAAGTTCCCCTTTTACAAGGGAGGACACTCTTATATGTAATTACTCCAGCTGAATGTATTCTTTTGGGGTATACAAATATACAAATTTAAAAGGTATTAAAAGAATATTACTTACCAGATTTGTTAGATGTTTTATATAAAGTGGATTAAACTTTTTATAAGTGTATGTTTTCTGGAATATTTTAGAGCCTAATACATAAAAAAAATAATAGAAATGAATAGATTATTTTTTAGCTACCCTATACATTTGATTAATTAAAATAAATTTTAGAGCGCTGTGAAAATTAATTTATTGTTTCCTTAACTTACGTTTTACAGCTGCCTAAGTCTATTTTTTTTTTTTTTAATACATTTTTTGTGATTTGTCACTTGTCTATTTTATATTTTTTTTTACAAAATATTCTCATTATTTTTAGATTGGATTGTCCACTCTGCGCCTAAGTAAACTTTTTTGTTACTCAAAGTTGGTAAGTATAGCATACGCACGTCCATATTCAACAAGGAGCGGATGTGAAAATACGTCTGGTGATGAATACCGGTCTAGGTGCTCTCTACTCTAACAGACAATACACTGCAGGATACATCCAATACACATGTGGCATATCAAGTCCCAAAAGGTTGCACAGGGAAAAAAAACAATGTCACCTGTTAGTAATATAGCACTAATTGCAATTTGACAAGAAAATCTTCTAAATATGTGCGCAAAATATACCTTACTACGGGAAAAACAACCTAGGTATCTGGGAATAGTATAAGTCATACATGCAATTTATTAATAATATAATATAAATAATGTATAGTCTAAAAAATAATGTATACTTAAAATGATATATATACTGAGACCAGTCTCACATCTAATCAATCTGTAACATAAATCCACCCACTTCGTCCTGAAAAAATGCAGATGTATTGAAATTCAGTAAAGCAGTATTATCCTTTTCCCAAAGTTTATAAGAGATGGTCAAATATCCTGAAATGATTCTGATTAGCTATTTTCACGTTGGGACTCCTCAGGTGCTCTTCTACGGTAGCCGGCAGAGACCGGGGGTAAATGTATGAACGTGCGGGTTCTTCAACACCCGCGTGTTCAGCGTGTACGGCGATTAAATTTCAAGCGGCGCTGCATTGTAAAGGGAAACTTCCCTTTACAATGCAGCGCCGCTTGAAATTTAATCGCCGAACACGCGGGTGTTGAAGAACCCGCACGTTCATACATTTACCCCCGGGTAGGAATTTTAGCACAGTTCACACTCATAGATTATTCGTACTATCAGGTCTAGCCAAATTATATGAATGAATGGAAGGTAACATTTACCGCCCGGTGGCCACAGCGGATTCTATATCATAAAGCATCCAGTGTCAGTATTGATTCTTGCTGCCTACTGTCAACGCATTTCGTTTGACTCAAACTTTTTCAAAGACAAGGTAAGTGTGGGTCATCAAGGTCTTCCTTAAATAATCCAGAACTGTTTTCTTTCAATCAATGACTTAATTGTTCTACTTCCAAAACCTGGGTTAATGGTGTGCAGACTCAGTTTGTGAAATAGTTAGAGAAACGGAGACTATCCGTATCATTCATGTTAGAACTCTCACTCTGGCAAGAAGAAGGAAATAATCTATATATATATATATATGTAAAAGAAGAAGTTTATTTTTTGTAGGCGAATATGTTCGATGCCCGTGCACTGATTGGGATAAAACTAACGCGAGGTGGTTTAGTTGGATCCTGGACAGGGGGTTAGGGTCCTGGTTGCACTTCCCGATGGTGTATGTTGGGAAGATCTCTTACCCAGGGAGACTGTTCTGAACCTTCCACTGGATTTGGACAAAATCATCACAGACTGGTAACATTGGATTGCAGAAGACATATTAGGAGTTGAGGTCCTGGTCGGACCTCCCGTTGGTATATGCTGGCCAGAAATTTGACCCGGGAGCCTGTTCTCTGCCTTCAACTGGATGGAATTGGATAACATTTAATATAAAAATAAAATGACTCTAGGAAGCCACCTAATGGGTGTTTCCGAAGAGCTGCTAAGCTGCTAATTATTTTTAAAATGTTGACAGTTACATCCAACTCATTAATAACTTAATAACTTGAAGATATAAATACGTGCAACACTGGGTACTTAAGCTAATTTACTTCTAATTCAATTGCCCCCTAAACTTACGCCTTTCTTTTGTTTAATGTGCCTTATGCAGGGGGAAACATACACTTAGGGGCCATGTTGCATATTTATTTACCAGTGGAAGCCCCCTCTCTCCCCAAATTGTCTCCGGTGCGGTTATTAGATATGCATCTTCTTATGCTTCTATATAGTTCTTACACTGTCCTTACCACTGCTAGTGCCCCTTACCCAATATCCCATACTTGTGAACTCTCAGGGATTGTCATAAGACTTCCTATATAGTGGGGAATCTCCTGGACACCTGAGAGAATTTGGAAATCTCTGTGATACCGCAATGAGAAATGATGAGCGTAACCCATAGCGTTGACATAATGCGTGTCACCACGCTATGCCCACTGCGATATGATGATGCAGTCCTCACTATGCCACAGTGGGAGGAACATGATGATGTGAGTTGCATCATTAAGAATGCACAATCCTTACTTATATATAATATAAATATTAACCATGTCTCTGCTGCCTTCTGAACAGATGTTCGTCGTCCTGCAGATTTGCAGTGAATCGTGTCATTATAGCCCCACCTACTCCACTAGAGAATTGGAGGGGATGCGTGAGGGTAGCCATCTCTCCCGGGAATCTGGGAGGACTCCCCGAAATTCAGGAGTCTATCGGACATTCTGGGAGTATAGACAAGCATTTTGTGAATGGGTATTTTTATTCCTTTCAGAATATAGTCACACACATTAATTTGCATAACCACACCACAAAATTATGCACTGAAGTACTGGTTATTATCATTTCCCATGTCAGTTATATATTTCCCAGAAAGGCGTCTCTGCATATTTCATCCTAAAGTTGGCAGCTATTGAATGACTGGTTCGCCTTTACATTTAACAGGTTTCACTTAGATCTACTTTATAATGGAGTTTTGTAACTCTCGCTGTAATGAAGTCTGCACTGTGATGCTTGGAATCATTCCACAACTGGGGTGTTATGATATATGAGTTCTGCAAGTTGTACAAGTAATTTGATGAGATAACACTTTATTGTGTATAGACGAGGAACAGAGCAGACAATGGAGGGCGTAATGCAACGAGTGACTGTGTAGTTAAAGGGGGAGTTAATTATTCAGGGAGTGGTTATAGTAGGAGACACAGAATAATCTCAGTATTTATTGCATTGTTTCTTTAGACAGAGAGCTGGGAGTCAGAAGCAAAAGATCTTTGTCGTTTCTCTTCCTGCAGGTATTTATGTATCCATCTGTCTTTCATATGCTAACTGATCCTATCTCCGAATCACTCACACACTGTAACAACAATATAACAACAAGTGTCAACAGTGCCACGTTACATGATACCTCTACTAGAATATATTAAAGGGACTGCTCTTTTCTGACTCATTTCTTTCCCTATCTCTTCCATTTCCTGACTAACTGATAAATGCGATTCACCTTTGCTCCTTAACTGAGATGAGGTTCAGCTAAAATAGTTTTCTCCAGGTACCACTGTCTGGAGAATGTTCAAGTCTTGGGGGTGGGGGAAATAACAATAAGATGTCATGTGACTAGTGCAAGGTAGATTGATTGGATTATATCATTTACTGCACTTCTACCCTTTGTGTGTATAAATTCCAGGGATTAACCTTCCATGTGTGGCACCGAGCTTGTGGGTAATTGACGTCAACACTGACGTCCTACCTGGAAGTGGAGCCAGTGTTTCGCGGTGATGCCGCGAGCGCTTGTGTTATTACCAACTATGTGGTCTATATCTAATGCACAATAGCGTTATTTATATCATTTAGTAGGGAATACAGGGTAATCGCTACCATCAACGGCTATACTTTCCATTGTGGGGATGATACGCACACACAGTATATCCCTCCTTAGTACTTAGTTCCAGGCTATTCAGTGAGAGCTATAATGACTCAAATCTGGTGGGCAATATCTTTCATTTAAACGCTGTTTTGATTCTCCAGTACCATAGACCCAGTGATTTCTATTACATGGTGACAATACTGAATGTGGGATTAGTATAACAACAATAAAATATATATATTTAAACATATCTTTTTCCCACCAGTCTCTTGATGCGTTGTACATATATTATTTTGGAAGATTATGGATTAGATCCAATGTTTTTCAAGTGTATTGAACCATATTAGATAACAGTAATGAACAAGATTTTTTGGGATCAATAGTATTTTTGTCCCATTACATTCTGATATATTTTTTGATATCATCAGTCAATACACATTATATCCATAGGAACTTTTTCCTTATGCTCTTCCACTCCTATAAGGGAATATTTTCATTAGTCCTCTATCTGTTCCAATTTATTTCTAATTGTGGAATTAAGGGTGACTATACCGATTTGTAGCGAGTCAACATATACTCCCTGTTTCCCTATCTGGCTCCACTATCCTATGTTTTTAATACACCACTATTTTTTTTTCTCACCAATATCTTTTCTTTATTTTAATATTTCACTTTTTACCACTGAGGTTTAATTACATCATTTGGATAGATATGTTTTTTCTATGAATATTAATAAAGGCAGTTTGCCCGATACGTATTGATATTAACCTTGATCCAGTTTTGGATAGGAGTGCTCTTTCAATCCATCCTTTTTTTCTCTTTCGTCTGTTCCATGTGTGGCACCGTCCCTAGGAACAGTTTGTAAGTACATGTGATGTCTGAAATGCTCTTCTGTCTTATTACATAATAATATTCTTCCAGCAGAGATGGTTATTAGACATGAGAGACACTTTCAAAACCATTCTGTGAAATATTTGTCTTGTTGTGCATTTGGCCCCAACATTTTTCTCATTTCACTGGCAAAATTTGGCCTCAACTCTTCTCAGTCCTTTCCCAATGACCTTACCAGTGGTAGTCATTTTTTTGGCAAAACTAATGCCGACACAAGTTAGAGCGACGTGACAATTCCGATGACTATGAAAGCGGCAAAGAGTTACTACTAGTGGCCTTCATAGTCATCGGAATTGTCAAGTCGCTCTAACTGGTGTCAGCATTAGTGTTGCCAAAAAAACCTACCCCACACAGTAGAAAGAACCAATCGCTGAAGCCAACTGTACTCATAGACTGTAAAGTCACGTAAATTGTGAATGCACAAGTACAGTGCAGAATAGCATCCTGCAGTATAGCAGAAGAAAAGCGGAACTTGAAAACCGTGGGCCTGATTCATTAAGGATCTTAAATGAAGAGTTATCTTATTTCAGTCCCCTGGACAAAACCATGTTACAATGCAAGGGGTGCAAATTAGTATTTTGTTTTGCACATAAGTTAAATACTGACTGTTTTTTTCATGTAGCACACAAATATCAACTTTAAATTTCAGTGTACAAATAAGCTATCAAGTATTTGTGTGCTACATGAAAAAAACAGTCAGTATTTAACTTATGTGCAAAACAAAATACTAATTTGCACCCCTTGCATTGTAACATGGTTTTGTCCAGGAGACTGAAATAAGAAGTTTCTCAAGTTAAGATCCTTAATGAATCAGGCCCTGTATTATTTATTAATATATTTATATGGCCCCACCATATTACGTAGCGATGTACTGATCATATTTGTATTTACTTCAGTCGCTGCCCAATCTCTGTTGGCCAGCTTAATCCCTTCCATATCAGAGTGACTTACGTGTCTACCGCCAGATCCATCTTCATGGTTTCGCACGTTATAGTTTTAATTGGAAATTTACGAATATCTATTATTTTTTGGGGGGCATATAGGGGTTTCACATTGAAATCCATAACTTTCAATTTTACATCCATTAGCGAGAGTCAAAAACGGAGGAAAAATTACTTTAACATAATTGATAACAGTGTTCACTTTGAAAGGTCAGGGCAATCCCAAAAGCTGACATGTTTTTGTCTAGTTCTCTAGAGTACTTGGATGTACTTTTTACCAAGCTCTTAAGAGCTATTTATCAAATGGAGAAAAACCCTGTTGCTTGCAAAAATGTTTTTCTTTTTGCCAGTGAAAGGGTTTCTTTATATTTCACCGTATATATTCTAGTTTCATGTAAGCACCCGTTTCCCCAACATTCGGAATCAGAGAAGTAGCACTGTGCAGCTGTATGTATATGCAGGCAGAGGAAGGATAGAAACTGAGAATTACATCCAGTTTACAGAATCAGAGAAGTAGCACTGTGCAGCTGTACATGCAGGCAGAGGAAGGATAGAAACTGAGAATTACATCCAGTTTACAGAATCAGAGAAGTAGCACTGTGCAGCTGTATGTATATGCAGGCAGAGGAAGGATAGAAACTGAGAATTACATCCAGTTTACAGAATCAGAGAAGTAGCACTGCGCAGCTGTATGTACATGCAGGCAGAGGAAGGATAGAAACTGAGAATTACATCCAGTTTACAGAATCAGAGAAGTGGCACTGTGCAGCTGTACATACAGGCAGAGGAAGGATAGAAACTGAGAATTACAAACAGTTTACAGAATCAGAGAAGTGGCACTGTGCAGCTATATGTACATGTAGGCAGAGGAAGGATAGAAACTGAGAATTACATCCAGTTTACAGAATCAGAGAAGTGGCACTGTGCAGCTATATGTACATGTAGGCAGAGGAAGGATAGAAACTGAGAATTACATCCAGTTTACAGATTCAGAAAAGTAGCACTGTGCAGCTGTACATGCCGGCAGAGGAAGGATAGAAACTGAGAATTACATCCAGTTTACAGAATCAGAGAAGTAGCACTGTGCAGCTGTACATGCAGGCAGAGGAAGAATAGAAACTTAGAATTACATCCAGTTTACAGATTCAGAAAAGTAGCACTGTGCAGCTGTACATGTAGGCAGAGGAAGGATAGAAACTGAGAATTACATCCAGTTTACAGAATCAGAGAAGTAGCACTGTGCAGCTGCACATGCAGGCAGAGGAAGGATAGAAACTGAGAATTACATCCAGTTTACAGAATCAGAGAAGTAGCACTGTGCAGCTGTATGTACATGCAGGCAGAGGAAGGATAGAAACTGAGAATTACATCCAGTTTACAGAATCAGAGAAGTGGCACTGTGCAGCTGTACATACAGGCAGAGGAAGGATAGAAACTGAGAATTACAACCAGTTTACAGAATCAGAGAAGTGGCACTGTGCAGCTATATGTACATGTAGGCAGAGGAAGGATAGAAACTGAGAATAACATCCAGTTTACAGAATCAGAGAAGTAGCGCTGTGCAGCTGTACATGCTGGCAGAGGAAGGATAGAAACTGAGAATTACATCCAGTTAACAGAATCAGAGAAGTAGCACTGTGCAGCTGTACATACAGGCAGAGGAAGGATAGAAACTGAGAATTACATCCAGTTTACAGAATCAGAGAAGTGGCACTGTGCAGCTATATGTACATGTAGGCAGAGGAAGGATAGAAACTGAGAATTACATCCAGTTTACAGAATCAGAGAAGTGGCACTGTGCAGCTATATGTACATACCTAGTAACAGGAGCAGCATTGTGATTTACATGAGCATTTACAGTAGTTTGTGGCTGATAATAACACAATCATCAACAACTGCTATTTCCTGTTTGTTTTTATCTCTTTTACATAAGGGAATATAATCCAGAACCTGTTGTCGGACAACTATGGATTCAGGTAACAACTTGACTCTTCAAACGTTTTATATATATATAACAGTTGATTGTATCTATAAAGCTCTCAGATTAATGGCTTTATAAATGGTGTGTATTATATTATCACCTATACTAATTGAATTCTGATATAATTTCATCACTTTTCATTAGGAACACAAATGTCTCTTGGGAGGAGATTCAATTTAGCACAACCATGTACGAAGACACATCGAGGTGATGCTGTGTCTGAAATCTACTCTCGTATTTGCTCTTGGTGTATAGAGGTGCAAAGAAAAATGAGTGAAGATTCCTTACCCTAATTGGCAGCAATATGTGCATCCAAACATCGAGGCAGTGTTCGGCGGCACCTCACACTGAATTGAATCTCCCCCTTAAAGACAATACCTTAAGAGGAAATATGATGGTCTTTCAGAAGGGTGTGATCAAATGGACCATCCTTTCACCCCCAGACCAAGTTCCTTATTAGTTTTTCAATTCCGTATTCCATATGGAATATTTAAACCCTCTGAAAACCCTTCTTCCAAAAGCGATTCTGTCACTGTCACGAGCCGCGACGGTACGCCGCATCCTGGTGTGATCTAGCATCCGGGTTGCGTTCTCTAGTTTCTATGCTCTGTTATTATTCTTTGGGATTATCCTTGTGGCACAGATGTAGGAGGGTGTAGGGACATCCTCCAACTCCAGGGGGAGCTCTCATATGATTTAATTTGGTTCATTTATATTTTTATACATGCTTCCTGGTTTATGTTATTACCTATGCCAGTTCTAGCTAGTAATTAATTAGCAGCCTCCTGAGGCTGATTGTCAGCCCTGTCCTCCTCTGTCCTGATTGGCTTTTAGTACTATTTAAGGCACTGAGGTCTGAGCCTCACTGCCAGTTATAACGTTCTGTTCCAGTACTGCTGCCTGCTCCTGTTTGGTGTTTGGTGTTTGGTGTTGAAACCTTGGATTGATTACCTGTGTGTGACCTTTTGCCTGTACCCGGACTCTGAACCACTGCCTGTGACCCAGACCTTTGCTTGTACCTGGATTCTGAACAACTGACTGTGAGCCCAATCTTTTGCCTGTACCCAGACTCTGAACCACTGCCTGTGACCCTGACCTTTTTGCATGTACCTGACATCTTCTCTGGTGCTCTGTCCAGTCAGCTGATATCTGGCCTGCCGCTACACCGTGTGCTACTACTCTGAACATAAGACATGGGGGCATTCGAGTACCTGTGAGCATAACCAGTCTCTACGGGAAAGGCGGCTGCTAAAGGTGAAGACCTCTTCTACCTGTTCTATGAGTTTATGCCGCACTGGTGGCCATAACAGTCACCATTTCCAATAGGTTCCACATGCCTGCCCTGTTTTGCTTCCTTGACACACTTTTCAAGTGGATGCCCTACTGAAGCTTGAACATTCATGTCTGAACTTATGCAAGATCTCACCTAAATTGACCTTCATTGAACATCCATTATGTGCCTTTTATGGCCCCAGCCGATGTCCCTTCAAGCCTTGAGGCACCGGCCGACCCTGGAAAAAAAGCAATTTTCATCCTGATAAACTGCTTGTTCCAAATCAAACCTGGGCACAGAGGCTCTGGGGGACCTGGGGCACTTAAGACAGGGGGCCCCTATGATGTAATATGGTTATCATTTTAGACAAATTTTAGACAAATACACAGGCAATACTGTGTGTACTACTGTTAGGTGCACACAGCTCTGCCCCCACGAGCAGTACAATGTGAAGCCAGACATACGTCCCAACTATCCTTGTAGTCAGACCAAATCCTGACTAAGTGAGACAGTGATCTAAATTCAGGACTGCCCCACCAGATTCAGGACAGTTGACATTGTCCTGCTCTCTCCTACCTGCTCTTGTCACTTACACCAACTGTAGCTGCTGGCGCCTTTGGTTGCTGCTTGTCTGGATCCTGGGATGTTGGGGTCCCTATTTTGAAAAAATATGTACATGTAATTTATAGAACTCCAACCACCCCCTGCGTTAAATCAATAGCACCCACATTTAATAATGAGGCCCCAACATTAAAATATATTAAAGTATTCACATTTAATAAACAGATCTATTTCCCACCAACCAGCCCTGACATTAATTAATAGTATTCCCATTTAATAAATAAACCTATTTCCCTCCCTCCAAACATCCCCAGCAATAAATTAACAACATTTACGTTTAACAAATATAACCATTTTCCACAACCACCCCCGGCATTAAATAATTTATATTTACATTTAATAAATAGCCCTTCTCCCTAAACTCAGCTCCGCATTTAATTAATAGCCTCAAACCATCCCAGTATTAATTTAAATTAAAGGTCCCTTCACAAATAAATTAAAAGCACCTGTCATTAAATAATTAGCTCTGACCCACAGTATAGCAATACCATCCCCTATATTACAGCTCTACACCCCACCTTCAACATTACAGCAATCTGCTTTACTGCCCACCAATTACAGCAATAACCCCACCACTCCACATTACAGCAATACTCCCACCACTCCACATTACTGCAATAGCCCCACCACTCCACATTGCAGCAACAGCCCCACCACTACACATTACAGCAATACTCCCACCACTCCACATTACAGCAATACTCCCACCACTCCACATTACTGCAATAGCCCCACCACTCCACATTGCAGCAACAGCCCCACCACTACACATTACAGCAATACTCCCACCACTCCACATTGCAGCAACAGCCCCACCACTCCACATTACAGCAATACTCCCACCACTCCACATTACTGCAATAGCCCCACCACTCCACATTGCAGCAACAGCCCCACCACTCCACATTACAGCAATACCTCATCCCAATCCTCTACATTACAGCAATACCCCATGACTCTCTATATTACAGCAATACCCCCATGACTCTAGACATTACAGCAATACCTCCATGACTCTCTATGTTATATCAATAGCCTCCCACAGACACTAACACCCATAAGGTAAGAGAGGGGACAGATTAGCTGCAGGTCTTATGCACACATGCTCTGCAACTGCCACTTTTTTTTAATTGCAAAAAACTGCAACTGTTCTCAGTTAGGGGGGCCCTGAGAGAGGGGGGCCCGCGGCACATGCCTCCTGTGCCCACCCTTAATCCGGCTCTGCCTGGGCAGGACCCTTTTCCTAACCTAATTTGTTTGCTATATTGCTGCCAGGCTTGGTCCCCCGTTGCTCAATAGGCCTCACTGATGGCATCCATGTAGCTTAAAACAGCAAAGCCGTTTTCTGATCTTCTCTCCCCAATTTCACTGACCAATTCTCAAATGCCTGGGGATCATTCTGTAACGTTTCCTGTCCTCGTAGATTCTATGCTCCTCCCTCCCTACACAAAGGTGAAGCATTCCAAAGAAAGAAAATAAAATATGTCCACATATTCAACCCTCCAGATCTTTTCCTTAATCTTCTGTTTAAGGTGGGTTCCAAGTCTTCCATCAAAGCATACATATAGACAACCTTTGGCTGAGTCAGAAAGTTCCTAGTATTCCGTAAGATGGGTCCCTTAACCCATTTTCCCCATGCCTCGGAGGGTCATGCCTATTGCATTTTCCTCCTCCATTCCGCTATTCTCTGTCCTAATCTCAGCTGGACCAATGCATCCTCAATATCTGTCATTGCTGCACAGGAGAACAAATGTATATATGCTGTCAGTGTTCAAACTACCTCTTCTAAATACCACACCTGTGTGCTATGCTTAAACCTGCCATTATCCTAAGTCCACCCCTGAACAACTTCAACCAATCCCTTAAGATTTAAACTTAACTTTCACCCACTTATTATCAGCTCAGTCATGTCTCACGTGCCCAAATCTTCATTTGTCCCAGGGCTCTCTTTATAACCTAAAAACCTATACCCATTATTATTTTATATGTTCTTGTGAATAATTTTTTTTATATAATGTGTTTCTTTCTGAATTTTCAGGGCACTGTGACTTTGAACCCATCCAAACCCAACCTCAATGTCAAATTAAGTCAACATCAGCTTACCAGGAAAAGCTGTGCAAACCCACCGCTGTGGTGCCCCCAGGACTTGAGTGCCTTGTAGAGGTAAGAAATCTCACAGTCTGTATGTCATAGAACCCTGTTCATTACTTGGCAGGAAGCATTTTTACACCTTGGGAAGAAATTAGGTCACAGATGGTCAGTGTGGGTGAGGAGGGTTGGCATGGATTGGTTTTGTGGGTAAATACAATACTGTTATGGGAAGGCCTGCATGGTAGAGCACGCAATAAATGGCAGTGTCCTCCTGAATAATGTTTCTGGCTGTACCCATTTTCTTTTCTGATTTTCTATGGCAAAATCTGCATTTAGACCTTTGGATTAAGATAGATGATATAAAAGGGGGAACATTAAGACATAAGAAACATTACTATATAAGTAAGAGCTAAACAGCATTGCAAAGTAAAGGAGAAAAAAGATGGTCATTAATGGTTGATAGAGTGTATATAAATGTTTTTTTTAAACAAATGATTATCTATTAAACATAATGCCATATAAAATAAGAGTCGGTGGTCAAGTCAGTGGTCAAAATACATTTGTTAATGTTATACAGATATCTAGGAAGCTCAATTTACTAATAATCTCAAAATTATTATTGGACAATCTACAGAAGACACTCTATAAAAGAGGAACTAGGAGACTGTGTAGGTCATTCTGTTGGAGGAATTTACAGTAATAAGTGATATGAAGCAGTTGTTTGTTTCGCTTCCCTTGTTTTATCGAAGTGAAATCTCCTAATCTTTGAGCTAATAGGTATTTTACAGCTGAGAGGGGGCAAATAACTGCACTAATCCCCATATTCCACATTTCAGACACAGATTTAACCTCGTTAATGTCAAGCTTCTTAACTGACACTTGATGGCAATACGCATATTTACATCGCTGCCCCTTAGCTGTAGCATGCCTATTAGGGACAAATAAAAGGAAAACTGATTTACATCAACATTTGTTCCTATATTTGTAGGTGGAGGAAGTTATATTGGATAAAAAAGGTAAGAAAATGTAGTAAAGAGAGTATTTACTTTATAAGTATAGACTAGAAGATACTTTAAATGGTCAAGCAGACAAAGGTCAGGGAGTTGCTATCACCAGCTCGAGTAGTCCCAGGGCCGGATTAACGTAATGGAGGCCCCTGGGCTAAGGGGGCCCCCATTCCCCCGTGAGGCCCCCCCTGTTAGCAGACTGGCCCCTCTGTTAGCCGACCGCCCCCCCCCCAAGCGATTACCTTCTCCTGTCACTGCAGTCCTCCTTCCGCGGCACGCTGTAAGCTGCTTACTGAGGAGATCTCGTGACACTCTAGCGAGATCTCCTCAGTAAGGAGATTACTGAGCGCCAGAGAAGGAGGACTGCAGTGACAGAGCTCAGCCCCCCCGCCCCTGTCCAGATCAATAATTCTGCTGAGCTCTGTCAAGGGCCCCCTGGATGCCGGCCCTGAGTAGTCCAGGGTCTTAATTACAAGTAGAGGTCCTCAGAGTGGTGGATCGCTACAAGGCCCAGAGGTGAAGGGAACCCAGCAATGCCAGCTCACCTCCCGCATGAAGCCCCGGCTTCCCTCTGTAGCCTCCGCTCTGCTCTCAATGGTGGCCTCTTCTGAGCATGTGCAAGGGTGGCGCTTGCATACCATTGTCGCTTCCTTTCCCAATCTTTTCTATGGGGTCCGGCAAAGCACTGTTCTTCCCCAGGTTCCCGAGGTCAGTCTCTTAAATGGATTTGTTAGTAATAAATATTAATATTAATCATATCAGAATTTCGGTTGTTTAAACTATTGCCAGGGGGTGTGTCTACAATGAAGTAACCTGAGGCAGCTGTCTGTTTTGCAGGCAGCACCATGATCGGAGTTAGTTTTTGAAATACTAAAATGTAATTTATGTCTACATTATTGGCCATATTGGTAGATGTAATATTATTTGGCTTGTAAAGTGTACAAAATGCATACACAGATATCTATGGTAGTTTTTATAAGGCATGAGAAGGGAGATGCTTCAGGTCCACTTCAGGGACTCCCCTTGACGAAGCACCAGTATAATATACTCCCTCTACAACCACACCCTAACCATTGCTCTTGATTCTGCTATCCCCGCCTCTGCTGTCCACTTTCTCTGCTCTAAACCCCAGCCTTGGAACTCCAAATTTACCTGGTTCCTTCAAAACTGCACACATAGCGCTGAATGCTACTGGAGGAAATCTCATTCCTTGGCAGACTTCATTCATTTCAAGTTCATCCTCTCATCCTACAGTTCTACCCTCTCTCTCGTAAAACAATTATTCTTCAAGCCTCTCATCTCTTCACAGTCCTCCAATCCGAGACACCTTTTTGCCACTTTCAACACACTTCTTTGCCCCTTCCCATCCTCCCTTACAGCCATTGACTTTGCCTACTTTTTCACATCCAAAATTGAGGCTATCAGACACAAAATCTTCTACATCCTTCACTCTTCTGCCATTCTCCTCTCCCGTCAGCCACCACCTCTTGTGCTCCTTCCGCCCCACTACGGTTGCTGAAGTCCATTTTCTTATATTATCCTTTCCATCCTCAACCTGCCCCCTGGATACATCCCCTCTCACTTCATTTGCTTCCTCTCCCCCACTGCCTGATCCCACCTTGCTCACCTCTTCAGTCTGTCCCTCACCATTGGAATCTTCCCCTCATCCTTTAAACATGGTCTTGTTTCACCCGTTCTTAAAAAATCCAATCTTGATCCTATCTCACTTAATAACTACTGCTTCATTTCTCTTCTACCTTTTGCCTTAAAATACTTGAGTGGCTTGTGTACAACCTTCTATGCGTCAACTTCTCTGACAACTCTCTCCTTGATCCTCTCCAATCTGGCTTCCGCACCCTCCACTCCACAGAAACTGCCTTGACTAAAGTCACCTATGATCTTCTCTCAGCCAAATCCAGGGGCCATTCCTCCTTGCTTATCCTCCTGGACCTTTCTGCAGCCTTTAACACAATGGATCAGCCTCTCCTACTCCACACTCTTCGCACCATTGGCCTTTCTGACACTGTTCTTACATGGTTCAACTACTACCCCGCCATTTGCTTCTTCTCTGTTTCTACCTCTGATTCCTCCTCCTTCCTGTAGAAGTCCCATAGGGTTCTGTCCTTTGCCCCCTGCTATGTACACCTCCTCCTTGGGTGAACTAATCAGTTCCTTCAGCCTCCAGCACCACCTCTTTGCTATCGACACTCAACTCTACCACTCATCTCCTGATCTCTCCCTTTCCCTCTTCTCTTGGATGTCCAGTTGCCTCTCCGCCATCTACTCCTGGATGTCCTTACGCTTTCTCAAACTTAACATGGCCAAAACTGAACTCATTGTCATCACTCCACCAAGAGTCTTCTCCCCTTCCGACCTCTCTATCACTGTTGACAACACTACTAACTCCTCTGTTCCCCAACTATGCTGCCTGAGTGTCATTCTTGACGCCTTCCTCTCCTTCTCCCCTTAAATTCAATCTCTTACCCAATCCTGTCACTTCCAGTTCCGCAACATCGCCCGTATCGGACCCTTCCTCTTTCGGTGGCTCTAAACCTGTAGGTTGCGCCCTAGCTAATAGGCACAGGGTTCAACCTGCACTGAATATAACCCTTGCACTGCAGTAGCTCTGTTGAGAGTTGCAGTATTATTTGTTTACTGTATTATACCATTATACCATGTACTGTCTTGCTGTTACCCCTCTGTATGGTGCTGTGGACCTCATGTGGCACCCTATAAATAAAGGTTAATAATAATAATAATAATAATAATAATATTAATAATAATAATAATAATACATAGGCATCTTGTGAGGAAGAGCCACAAGTGTACAGAAATTGGTTGTGGGGCTCACTGGCCTGTTATTCAGTTTTTCAGACCAACTCTGGGCAGACTCTCTTCCGTGTACATCGGGAGACAGAATTTTGTGGACCAGTTCTGAAACTGATGCTCAGAAATGCTTATTCGAGAGGTGTGTTTTCGCTGTCTTTGGTCTCAAGGTGCTACTGCTGCGGAGGACAAACATATGTAAGTCCCTCACTCCGTATAAACCTTATGACCTCAAAAAACTAAAGCCCAGGGTCTAATCTCACAATGACTCAGTGGTAATCGTATTAACGATTACCACAATTCCGACATCCTTCATAACTACAAAAAACCGATTCCATAAAAAAACGAAGGCCATTAAAACAGACTTACCTGAAATCCGAACATCCATATATCTGATGGCACCGGCAGGCTGACAGTAAGTGATTCCGAATGGACAGCGCTCTGGCACTTCAGTCTGACGTCTGCGCGACTTAGATGAATGTTAATTTAACGCGGCAATGTCTGGACCCCACTGGTGTTTGAACACTTACTGTCAGCCTGCGGGTGCCATCGGACATCTGGATCTTCGGATTTCAGGTATGTCTGTTTTTATTGCCTTCTTTTTGTATGCAATCTGTTTTTTTTTGTAGGTATGAAGGATGTCAGAATTCTCGTCAATGGAAATCCGTACCCAACCCCAATGACTTGTGGGTTTTGAATTTTAATGTTACACTAGACGTAGTTTACTCTAAACAGACCCTGGCATAAGTCTCATCAATTTTCTTTCTAGAAACACATTTGATCATTCAGCTGCACAATTTTAGAAGATGCATTTAAAGGGCCGGTAAATCTAGAATGAAAATTAACTATTGCTACTTTAGCTATCACCTTATTACTTTTATCTCCTTTATTTATCACATTAATTATACAATTTGTACTCAGTGCTAAATATTATTTAAAGGTTAATTCTTTTGTATTATATATAGTAGCCACGGATGCAATCTGTGGACTGGTCAGATTGTTTTCATATATAAAGTTGTTGCTAAAGAAGTTAATTTGGACATAACCTGTTAAAAGACTGCAACAGTGGATTTTTGAGTTATTAACAGGGGATTTCAAAGAGAAGTCCTATTTCAAGTATTGGGAGTTATTCCAATAAATTACATCTCCCTGGATTTTAATTTGGCAAAACAATTTATAGTGGAGTTGCCCTTTAAGATGAAAATGTATTTTTGGTGTATAGAACACACAGCAACAGGATCACTGACAGCTGAGAGTGGAATGATATTAGTGTGTCAAGAAGCTGACATATGATCCAGTTTTGTACTCTTTAGACCAATGAGTCTTCTGTGTCATAGTTTTTGTGTGGTCAGTGTACTTAGCCACTGAACCAAGTGCGTGCAAGTTCTCTCTTATTCAAACCTGAAGTAATTTCTGAAAAACTGTTATGTATTATTAAAAATTTCCAACAACCATAAAATGGCATGACCACATGACCACACAGTAAATGGAAAAATATAATCGTGCCTCTGTGTTTAGCGGCCTTCACATTCACTGAACAAAGACAAGTACAGTTTTTAGGGCTATTAATTCATTAAATAGTGGCTTATCTCTTTAATATATTGGTTCAAAAAGCTGTTTCTTTTATTTAGTTGGTAAAAAATGACCAATAACCAGAAATCAAGATCATATGCTGAAGTTAGAAATTCAGAAAATTGCACAAATTTGAACAAATTTTTTACCTCCCTCCAGCTGAGGATTGGGACTCTGTCCAGGCGCCCCATAGGGTTCGTTACAATTGACACTACTTCTAGAGAGCTTAACGTCTCAATCCAGATGGCGAATAAAGAACCTGTGTTCACAGCCCGGATGCCCATACGCATGAACTCGCTTTATGACAATACTATTGTGGTGAGCAGTGTACTTGTTATTGAAAATTTGTAAAAAATAATGCGCCCCTACTATAGAATATAAGACTATTGGAAGTGACAGAGGTTTTCCATGATCAAATAGATGCACAAGGCCACAGTAAACGTGATTTTTTTGTATTCAGTTCATGGTAATCTGAGGTGACTTCTAATATACATAATAAATTACCTTATGGGGTGCGTTATTCCTTATAAAAAGTTATCAGTGCTTGACCTGGGTGCTGAGCTGTTCAGAGGTGCTTACATTAAGCTCTGTGGTAGAATTAAATATTCCAGATCTACCTTAATTTAGACTAGTCCATCAGAGAACCCTTGTCAGTGACTCTTTTCCAAATGGCTTACCTGATTTATGTCTCATTAGTACAACAATATTGCTCCTACCAGTGGACTCTTTGTGTGGCCTGTGGGCCAAGCAGGAGACCTCTTGACTCCAGTGCCATGGGGAGGTCCAATATAGCCAAGGCCTGAAGTCACCGTCTCCCATTGTGCAGTTGCCTCATTTTACCAGCCGGTGCACTCCCATCATTTTTAGTTGCCAGTGCTCCAGCCTAATTTTGTTATTCACAATAACTTGGCAAAGCTAAATAGCCACAATATTAAAGAAGGAATTACCCATTGGTGCGTGTTCCCCATTGAGTGAATTCCCAAAAGTGAACAGACAGAGGGAGATAAGTACACTTACAAAATTGGAGAGGGAGAGCTAAGCATTCAGAGGGGGAAACAAAAACAACCTGTGCTCTCAGACTAAACCTTCAGCCTGCCTAATATGTCTCCTCAGATGGACTTGAGAAAAATCTCTTAATCCATTTGGCTGGATCATCTAGAAGACCTAGCTCTACATCTACTTTTTATTCACTCCCTCTTAGATAGTACATAGAACTTGTTCACATAATTGTTATAGTAGATATCACAATTCCAATCTGTCATACCATTTATTAACATTGTATGACTACACAATATTTCCTGTCTTAACTATTTAATCATAATAAAACACACCTCTATGTTTTTCCAACATAGATCTGAGCTGACTTTTTTCATACATTTGGTTCAGCCTGTTGGTTCTGCCCCATGGTTTGCGCAAACCTTCCATCCCCCAGTCTTCAAAGCTTGAAATACAGGGGCTCCAATAAGAGTGTATTCCGGCGAAGGGTCTATTGTAAAATGATCGCAATTGTGATAATTTTACTCTAGGTTCTGACCTGGCCTATGCACTGTGCATGCATGGCCATTAGGTCGCACATGCTCAGAAATAATAAGTAAGAACGAGGGAAGGGAGGAAACCTGTTGGGATGGGTTCAAAAGATCCCTCTCCTGCAATTCTCTCCAAATAGGCTAGAATGGCTAACTATCGGGTTCAAGGTCCGAAAAGCTTAGCTTTTTGGCACTGTTTCCGCATAGTTTAAGGCTTGATCAATAGGCCACATGGAGCTGACTCTCGACTTCTGCTTAACATGCATGTTCTACCCCACTGTCTCAGTACTCTTGACATGATGTATTGGAAAATGTCTTCTATGTGCTGCTGATGTAACTGCTACTCTCAAAATCTTATTCTCAGATACTAAGTGAAAGCGGGAATCATCCTGTGGGCCAAATAGAAAAAAAACACAAATCTTCCAAAGTCATCTTCCGGTTTCCCTTGAACATGGACGCTACACTGAAAGCTCTAATCCTGGGCGCATTCCTGTACATGGTGCGTTGTATATACCAGAATAGGTCTAGGGCAAGACAGTGAGGGTCCCGGGATGCCAAATACAACTAGAACCTTGAATGATCATGAGATGATCATTCAAGGTTCCAGTACCAGGACTGTCATGTTATAGATGTCACCCTCTTCTAGCCTGATCTTTGACTGCTCCACTAATTGATGGTCCACAACCACTGTGTTTCAGACAGTACTGGTTCCTCATTTTTAAAAAGTTTTCAAATTGAGCAGAGATTATTGCAGATTAGTGTTACAGAATGGTTTCTTTTGTTTGATTTGTTTAGGAATTGACTAAAATAGTTTTTAAAGTTAAATAGAATACAAAAAAATCTGTTTTTAGCAGACACTCTTCGTCTGACCCTCATCCATGGTACCATGTTCACTGCGATACACTCTGCTCTGCTTGTCCCTCTTCAGACAAGAAATCTGCACATTGCACAGTTGGATATATTTAACTAACATTGTCATCCACCCCACATTAAAGGGGGATCATGTACAGGGCATAGAATATGAGCGAATCTAATAAGACCCTCACTGAACACTTGCCTTTTAGCAGCAGATTTTTCTGACATCTTTCTAAGATTGTTAATACGAGTAATAGAAATAGAAGCAGTAAGAAAGGTCGCACTAATTGTAAGGAGTGAGAACACCCCTGTTATAAGGTTTTAATGATTTATTTTATCGTATATTCCAAAAAACAACAAGAGGTGCATCTTAACCCATAGTTACTTGAGAGAAAAAAGAAGAAGGTTTATTTAAAGATGATGCACTACTCACTCTATAATAAATAATCAGTATAAATATACTGGGTTGTCTAAAACGATATAAAATATAACCATTATTAGCGAAATATAATAAGCAAATATGTGATAAGTGATTATACAAAAAGTGTCCTATAAAATAATTGGATGCACCCAAAAGTCTCTATTAATTGTGAGGATACCACTTATTTAGGGAATTGAATAGATTCCAAATAAATTGACTATCTCCTGGTTTGAGATAGTTCTGTCAGCATTATTGGATGAACGTATACCCCTTGACTGCATTATAGGTTCCCCCTAATCCACATATTGTATCCCGCATTATATGCTGTATAGAGTTGGATGCTTGTGATTAGATTTGTAAATCACAAAAACCCAGAGTTCGGCATTTACTCCGTGCTCCCAGTGGTATTGTGTATTATCTAAAATGTTTCAATTGCTCAATTGCATACACCAAATGTTATTAATGTAACCACATTTTGTAACAGCATCACCATTAGACAGCCTGAAAGTATTTAGAGAGTATATCTATTGTAACTAGCCACACAAATCAGAGAGTGTTGTTATAGCTTACACTAGAGTGTGGTATCTTACACTATATAAATCCAAGAGACCATACGGAGTTTGGAATAATAAAATGAGATTAGACTAGATGACTAATTGTTAAGCAAAATTGAATAGAATTGGTAATATATTAGACACTTGATTAAAAGAACGCAGTGTGCTATCTTGAATCAAATATTCCTATAGCCCTACTCCACGTACCTAATGCCAAACAGGTGACAGTTAAGGCTAGGTGACACCACAATTCAGTCACTAGAATAAAATCACACAACACCATCTATGACTCCTAAACACTTTCTCCCTGAGGGGTAAGGTTTATTGTCTACAGAAAATAAATTGGGAAAAAATGAAATTAGTATTTCTGAGAAGCTTATCTTTATCCATTTTTAAAACATTTCAAAAAGGGGGAACGCTGATAGATTTAATATTATCTAATATAGCATGTATTATAACTAATGTAAAGCTTAGAGGACATTGAGTTAGTAGTGAGTTATGGAATAAGGACTTAGGAGGAGGGTTGATAGGCTTCAACAGAAATGGATTTTAATGGCATGCTTGAAGACTTGAAAAGTAGATAGGGGCATGGGAGATCATTCCATTGGTGAGGAACAACCCGGGAGGTGGGAGTGGGAAGAGATAATTAGACTGGTATGAGGTGACGGTCATTAGCAGTTAGCATTGGCAGTGAGGAAGTGGCTGGACGGAGTGTGAGAAGAGATGAGGTTGGAAATGTAGAGGGGAAGGGTATTGTTTGAGGAATTTGGAGGTGATAGTGAGGAGTTTAATCTGAATTCTGTAGGAGACGAGGAGCCAGTGTAGCAAATGGCAAAGAGGGAGACAGAACGAAGGGACTGAAATTTAAGGTGGGCTTTGAAAATAGACTGCAGAGGGAAGGCGAAATGTATATATAATGGGTATAACCAGGTCACCAAGGGAGGAGGTGTAGAGGGAGAACAGCAGAGGGCCATGAATAGATCCTTGGGGATCTCCAATAGGTATTGAAAGAGGAGGGAGAGTTATGGTGCTGAAAAGGAGCCATTGGCAAGGTACGTGGACAACCAGGAGAGGATAGTGTTAAGGAGGCCTATAGATCAGAGAGTGCAAAAGTGCAAAAGGAAGGGGTGGAAAAGGGCAATAGGGCTGTAATTAGATACAGAGCCAGGGTCAGTGGACAGTTTTTTGAGTATGGTGGAGGCTAGATAGACTATATTGAATTTAAAAAATGAAATAAAAGAAATACTTTTGCAAATACATATCTTAAAGCAGCAACATTTATAGGAATAAAAGGCAGCCAGTTTAGGGAAATAAGAAAACTGGAGGTAATACAGGAAAAAGAGCAGTTAAATCATTAAAAGAAACAGTCACTGGAAATGCATGGAAATACTTAAAAAGGAAATCATGCTACTAACGACTGATTATTAACTATATTATGTTTGTTTCTTTTGCTTTGTATTTCTATACAGACTTTCCGAATGAACCAAATTACAAGCAGCAGTTCCACCAATGATGACAGTGGTTGGGCCAACGCTGGTGGTGTTGTATACGGTAGTGCTATAGACCATGAGGATAGTAATGATGGTCATAATAGACGGCATCGTAGAGGTGGGAGCTGGGGAGGTGGTGGTGGGGGGTACTGGGGAGGTGGTGATTGGGGGGGAGACTGTGGAGGTGGTGGTGGAGACTGTGGTGGAGACGGTGGTGGATGTGGCGGTGAATAGTCCTCGTCACTCTCCCAAAATGCTAAGTTGTTCTTGTTTTCCAGTATTGCACACTTATCAGGATGTACTCCCAGGACTCTTAAGCTTTGTCACATTGGATCTGGGTAAAGGTCTCTGCCTAAAACCTCAGATCTCACTGATTCGGTGAAACGTCTTTGCACCTCTCTGTACCCCCAGTCACTATCTTCTCACTGCAGTTTGAACAACATGTATGATGTCCTGCACATCTTTGCATGTCTTGGCCTCTTCAATGACTATTTTTCAAGCCATTAACAAAAGCCCAGGAAGCCAAAGTGTTACAGCTCTTATTTCTATGCGGCAAGTTGGAGAGAGGACAGTCCCAGAGAGGTGTTGGTGTTCTATCGCATCACTGGAGTCCTGCTTTATCATTATGTAACCCCCACTGTTCATGTTTGGTTTCGGGTGCTAAAGTTTTGGTGTAGGACCTTGCAATACTTTTTGCAATATATGGGTCCGTTTTTGAATGCATATGTATGAATTTACAGTTATATAAAAATTATATATAGGTTTACAATGCCTAGTATAAGGGGAACCTTGCACTGTTAAACTGGCACATTTTGAGATGTTATATGTTTACTTAAACAGGTTTGGGTAGGGAAAAAGTCCATGGGCAGCACGGTGGCTAAGTGGTTAGAACTTCCGCCTTACAGCACTGGGGTCATGAGTTCAATTCCCGACCATGGCCTTATCTGTGAGGAGTTTGTGTGGGTTTACTTCGGGTGCTCCGTTTTTCTCCCACACTCCAAAAAACATACTGGTAGGTTAATTGGCTGCTAAAAAATTTACCCTAGCTGCAGAATTAGTGGTGCTATATAAATAAATGGTGATGATGATGATATTAGGGAGTACTTGTGGGTCATTGTAACCTAAGATTGAATAATGACTTATTTCTAAAAATGTGAGTTGTCTGTTACTATTTCCCATTGAAATGTGATACCCCTTGTGCAGAGGATGATGGACATGGTGTATTTCCCAGGGATGCTGTCTGTAACTATAAATACAGAAATCTTTGGAGCATTTGGGAAACATAATTCCTTATGGTTGTTGTATGCAGGTGCTTTAGAAATTTGTTTTTCCCATTCAGAAAACAGTGATCTGATACAATGTGCAAGACAACAATTGGGGTAAATGCAGTTACCATAAGCCTCGTACCATGTACCATACTATGTTCTGCATATATTGTACAAATCTTTTATACATATAATTAATGTAATTATAAAAAGCAAAATAAAGAAACAGCAAAATCTAACAGCGCACATTTTAATATTAACTTAATCAGGGCAATAAGTATCAAAAATACATTGATATAGTACCAGTGCTTGGTTGACCAACTTCCCATAAATGAGGCATGCTGATTGTGTAATGCATGTTGACATTCTGTGACTTGTGACTGTAATCCCCACTACCCTCCCTGCATGGATGGGAGCAGTAATGTGTAAGCAGGTACATTAGGACTGCTTTAGGGGCTGTGTTGTGATCACATGTGACTGAATACGGATTGAACTGCATTCCTCAGTAGTGCTGAGCTGCTGCTTTAACATTCTGATTTCGGAATCAGGGTTGTTATCTGAGCAGAGAGGAAAGAACCACACACAGGAGAGTTATCTTGGTAGAGGTGAGAGCATAGAACCACATATAGGGCAGATATCTGATTAGTGGAGAGAGGAGAAACCACATATAGGACAGATATATGAGCAGAGAGGAGAGAACCACACACAGTAGTAGCGATGAGAGGGTAGGACTCCAGTACTAGCAAGAGATCAGCCTCCTATGTAACGTATCTGGGTAAGCAATGTGAATACACCCTTGCTGTCCTCATCTAATCCCTGCCTGCCTTTGTTCGGCCACTCTAAATGTAAGGGGTCGCAAGTCTAACATACGCACAAATCTTATGCATTTTGTCATGTATGCAGAGTACAAAAATATGGATGTCACAAAAAACTGACATACGGTCAACTCTAAATAAGTCTCTTGGAGAGGGAGGGAACTGCATTTTGCGTAAATTACATTATTCTATCATATAGGTATAGTCCTTTGTCACTGATGGAGTCATTGTAGGTTCATCAGTGAGTCTTATCATTGCTTGCTTATTGTTAGCGTGAAATCACATAGAGCGATACTTCACATACTACTAGATGGAGCTATCACTTTTTACTGATATAAATGTATTCTGATCTATATATATCGTATTACATTTCTGTGTTCTTAATCAGCTTCTTACTATTCTATCCACTTCATTTCCCTGACACTTTTCCCATTATTTATTCCCACCATGAGGTGTCTTTCTACCCAAACATTGGTGTAATTACTGTGCATAGCAGAGTCGGTCAGGAGTTTCCTGAGACAGCCCCAGATAAGAGTTACACCCTTCTGTTATCCAGTGAGCCATGTGAAGATTCAGGAGACACTGTGTCAAGAGAGACTGCTGCATACGCACCCCTGTAAGACGTGGGGCATGGGGTTACATTACCTATGCTGGTAAAATTCTTCACATACTCATAAAGTCACACCCAGTAATTTGCATATCCATACACTACAGTCGTACAATGTATTAAAATGTATTATCCACTTTCCGTTCCAGTTAACTAGAAAGTTGTCCCTATAAATGATTTCCCAAAGTTGACAACTAGAAATTTTGTAGAACTAACATAATAAAAAGTTTCATTTCAATCCACTCTTAATTGGAGTTTGTAACTCTCGCTGTGAGGAAGTCTCTGCTATGATCTCTGGAAAGATGCCACCCTGGGGTGTTGTGTAAACCAGCTTTGACAGTTGTACGACTTGCCGCATAATAGGACAACACTTCCTTGTCTATATGGGGAATGTACTGTGTGACTGTTTTATTGGGCAGGAATTTGTTAATAAAGGAGAGGATCAATTATTCAGGGAGTGGTTGCAGAAGAAGAAACAGAATAATCTCATTATTTCTCATTTTCTTCATATACATCTTTATTTGAAACTCAGAAGCTGAAAATCTTCATCTGTTAAAGGGGCAATCCCCTTTAACAGCACTAACAATACTGCCGGTTTTTAACAGTGACGTCATTCCTGCCCGCCGGACACTCCATCTCTCTATTTTCTGCCAAGTTAGCTTTTACAACAGTCGGCCCGCTAAGGATGTCGGGAATGATAGTTTCGTCATGAGCTGTAGGGGTTAGTAGTGTTTGTGTGGTGGTAGTCGGGAAAGCGACTACCACCGCCCTCTTCGTGATAGCCGTCATAGTGTGTTGAGGAGTGGGTAGTATAAAGCCCATAGTCTAAAACGCTATGTTATGCAAACAAATATAATAAATAAATAATAAAATTTCTAAATAACTTATTAGTGTGGCTGGATCACGTAGATCACTGATCACTTATAAATAGCCTACTAATGTGGCTGGATCACGTAGAAATAACTTATTGTAGATATTTATTTTAACTAGGGGTGCAGGGCACCACTGTATATTATTGCAAATGTACTGATTCTTTTAGATTATGTTGTACTTCTGAATAGGAAATGTATTTATTTCTGAGACAGTGCCAGGGGAGGGAATTGGATTTTCGTAACTTTCCTAAAGGAAGCTTCATGCTAATTAATTATTTTATTTTTTCGGTGTTACACCCTGCTGCGTGTCAGAATGTGTATAAAAGGAGCACTGTTTCACCATGTAATGCATCAAACCATCGGTAACTTCTGAAAAGATCGCTAGTACAACCAACTGGCACGTGTAATTGTCCTTATTAGGACTACTTGAGCAAATAAACATCATTGCTCCAAGATCCTGCTTTAATGACTACTTACCTGCTGTAATTTCTATGACCTACAGATTAAACTAATCTAATCCATTATTCTGCTGTTCTGAGGTTGGAATGCAACATTCCAGTACAAACGCTTTGCCCGCTACCTGCAGCTCTAGCCAGTGTGATAGGCCAGGGGGAACCATCCACAGCATCCCTGATCTGAAGGCAAGAGGTCAGGTATACCAGCCAAGGTGTACCAGCAAAAGGGGTATACTAGCAGTGAGAGTTACCCAGAAGGAAGCGGTTCTAGGCGCCGATGTAGGAGCCTAGTGGTGGCAGCAGGCTCCTCCTACTGTGACAGGAGAGGCTCATTTGAGATAAAGAAAGGGGATGGTGGCAAGACAAGCCCAGCCAGTCCCCAGCAACACGGACAGGGTGGCATAGGAGGTCCATCATGTCACAGATATTAATATGAAAATCATACAATATCAGAATGTACATTTGCTGAGGGAAAATGTTGTGTGTTTGTTCCTTGGAGGATAACCCCACCCTTTCAAGCACCTGTTATAGCCTATAAATTGATTAAGCAGCTTCCACTTCTGTATTTGTCTGAGAGGCATGTTGGTGTCAGTATCTGAGAGGGAGTACTGGCGCTGAATTGCTGTTTGGAGGCATCTTGGGGTAACTCTTTGTTAAGTTAGCTCTCAAGTTAAAAACACTAATGCATGGCTCAAATATATGGGACTCTCACTGTTTAGAGTTAGGACAACCCTATTAGCAAAAGCGCCTTTGAGTGGCGGGTGGCTTTAACATACATTTGCAAATGTGTGCAACTAAGTCTTTTGCATTTTTATCTACAGTAGAAATGGCAGGTCTTTGCTGGCTATAGAAGTGTACTGGGGGAACATTGTGTGTGTTTGCTTCTATTAGGATAACCCCACCCTTTCAAGCACCTGCTATAGTCTACAAATTGATTGAGCAGCTTCCACTTATGTTTTTGTCTGAGAGGCATGTTGGTGTCAGTAGCTGAGAGGGGGTACTGGTGCTGAATTGCTATTTGGAGGCTTCTGGGGTTCCTCTTTGGTAAGTTAGCTCTCAATTTAAAGACACATGTGTATGGCCCAAATATATTGAACTCTCACTGTTTAGAGTTAGGACCACCCTATTAGCAAAAGCGCCGTGGATTGGTGGGTGGCTTCAACATACATTTGCAAATGTGTGCAACTAAGACTTTTGCATTTTTATCTACAGTAAGAAGGGCAGGTCTTTTGCTGGCTATAGCAGTGTGCTGGGGGAAAATTTTGTGTGTCTACTCCTCGAAGAGTGTCAGAAAAGAATATATGGCCCTCAGCCACCACTTGGATCCTGACAGGGCCATAGCATAGGGAATCTGTAGATCACAAAGAATACTCAGTAAAAAACAAAGTTCATGATCCTCCCGTAACTTCACAAGCATTGCCTTCTGGTTCTAAGGATAGTTCTGTCACTATTGAATCATACACATCAAAGTGTCAGGAGAAGAACTTTCAGGCTGAAGAAGAGCCAACAGGGCCTTCATGTAAGTGTGTCCATGAGTTGTACATCTGAAATCTTTCAGTGTCTGTTATGTTGGGTGATGATTTTACATTCAGTGCTGACACTAATGAAAACTAGGATGATGATAAAATTGAAGATATCAATCCATCTATAAAGCGCTACGGAATTTGCTGGCGCTATCTAAATAAATGTTGATGATGATGATGATGATGATCTATACCAAAATAGAGGCCAAACATTGAAAGTACTTTGCTGAAGTGTTTGACTTGTTAATCTATGCTCAAATCTATAGCATATGGTGGATGGTAGGTCCCAAGCATATTAAGAAATCCTGGCTTTGCCCATCTGTATCGTTTATTAAACTTCTATTTTATCTGATGCTGCTCAGCCACTCTGTCATTTGTGTCCAATGCCACCTCCTTGTACTAATAAAAATACATATTTTATTAAACTGCAATCCTATCATCATCATCGTTTATTTAAATAGCGCCACTAATTCCGCAGCGCTGTACAGAGAACTCACTCACATCAGTCCCTGCCCCATTGGAGCTTACAGTCTAAATTCCCTAATATAGACACACACTCAGACAGACAGGAAGACAGACAGACAGAGACTAGGGTCAATTTTGATAGCAGCCAATTAACCTACCAGTATGTTTTTGGAGTGTGGGAGGAAACCGGAGCACCCGGAGGAAACCCACGCAAACACGGGGAGAACATACAAACTCCACACAGATAAGGCCATAATTAAAACAATAATTAAATAATAATTAAAACAATCCTATCTGGGGTTGCTTGCCCACTGTGTTTTATTTGTGCCCAAACTATCTTTTATTAAACTGCAATCCTAATACCTCTCTGTCACTTCTCTTTCCAAATGTTTAATTTACGCCCAGTGCCATCACTTTGCATTAATAAGAAATGATGGACTTGGTCCACTTGTGTCATTTTCTAACCTCCACCCTGATAACTTTCTCTTGCTGCCCTTTCATTCTGTTTAGTTTTGGCTCAATGCTTTCATTATGCTAGTAGGAAATGCTGGACTTTGCCTACCTGTATCTTTTATTAAAGTAACATCTAACTACCTATCTGAGGCTTCTATTTTAGTTGTGTCTTTCAGCTTGTCCTCTAGCCTGTCAAGGATGACAAAGGATCCTCTCGGAATCTCATAACCAACATGTTTTACAAAGGAAAATAAAACTGAATATGTTTTAATTAGAGACCCCTGTGATTTGGTTTTGGTTTTCGCAAAATGGCCCTTGCGTGTTTTGGTTTTGGTTTTGGATCCCTATTTTTTTTATAAAATCACTATTTTTTTGGCTAAAATCACATAATTTGTCTCTTTTTTTGTTCCTACATTATTATTAACCTCAATAACATTAATTTCCAGTAACTTCCAGTCAATTTTTGTCAAGTGACAAGAACACTGCTACTCCTCCTGTTTCTTTATGAGCAATAGCACTGGAGACTGGAGAGTGACAAGAACACTGCTACTCCTCCTGTTTCTTTATGAGCAATGGCACTGGAGACTGGAGAGTGACAAGAACACTGCTACCCCTGTTTCTGTGTGAGCAATGGCACTGGAGACTGGAGAGTGACAAGAACACTGCTACCCCTGTTTCTGTGTGAGCAATGGCGCTGGATCTCCTGGGGAGGGAGGTACTTATGGAATTCAAAGGCCGCGAGATCCGACAATGCAACAATGATGTTTTGCCTTAATTCAGATCCAAGGACGTGCGAAAGTACCGAACCGGCTCGCGAGCCTACTCAGATCCCCTAAGTTCGGGCGGGCTCGGTTTTTAAGAAAACTGAGCCGAGCATCTCTAGTTTTAATCCATGAGTTCTACAATGGAAGTTGGATTCTGTAAAAGGCTTTCGCTCTGGCATTGCATGGGTACTTCTGTGGTTATCTGCAAGCCTGAAATTGTTTGTTGAGATAACAGCCAGTGCACTTGTTGGGGAAAATTGTAAAAAGAGAGGGAGCACATAAGAGGTGGTAGCCCCCTTATTTCCACAGACCTATAACCATTTAAATAACCACATAGCCCTGAGGACAATACCCTTCTTTCAAATCCCTTCCCCTTAGTCTTAGCATGATTATTAGCAATAAATATGTGAAAAAATCTTTTACCTTAGTTCCTATATATGTAGGTGGAAGAAGTTATATTATAGGATAATGGTAAGAAAATTGTAGCAATGGGAATATTTACTTTATAGTGAGTAATAACTAAAGATGATAAAAAGCTATGATAGGGGTTAGTTTTTGGAATACTGATTTACTGTAGGTCTACTTTAGTGGTATTTGCCACATCACCTCAGGGACATCACTCGCCAGAGCACTAGTATAGCTATATTATAATATACATACATTTACTGTCACTTTATAACATACCATTAGCCACAAGTGTGCTGAACTTGGTTGTGGGGCCTCAGATCCTTCACTGACCTGTCATTCAGTTTTTCAGACCAATATTGGACAGATTTTATTCTCTGTATCCTGGGAGATAGAATGTTGTGGAACAGCCCTGAAACTTAAGCTGAGAGATCTAATCTCACAATGACTTACACCTGTACTTCCATTAAACATGGAGGCTACATGGAAAGCTGTAATCCTGGGAGCTTTCTTGTACATGGTGAGTTGTGTATAAACCAGGCCGGTTCTAGAGCAGAGAAGTGAGACTCCTCGGCTACCAATTATTTTTCAGGATCATAATTCATCAAGGTTCCAGTATCAGATATGTAACGTTCGTGCTGTTGCCCTCTTCGAACAAGGTCTATAAATCATCCACTACATGGCGCTGGCGCAGTACTGGATCCTCTGCTTTCAAGTCAGTGCATGGAATCCACCAGTGATGTGGAGGTGCCATGGGCCTGGTGATATGTAAAATAAAGTAAAAAATATAAAGACCATCATATAATTGAACAGCGCTCAAAACTTCATACTTGTTAAATAATCAAAACCTAAAATCTCGAGTATGTGTGATAAATAATATTGAAGAGGGAAGCGTCCAAAATATCATTGTATAAATGGTTATTAAAATATTTTTCTTATTAATAGAAATATGTTTGAGTATCTTATTAATGAAGACACATCTGGATTGCAATGTATATGTTTTTAATATTGTGTAGAAGAGAGAGGACACTCAAATATTCTTCATAGAAATACACTTTATTTACTTACAAACACACAACATATAGTTAATGTTTCGGTCCAAACTGAAACTTTGTCAAGACCAACAAATCTAGACAATGTCTGAAAAGTCTGTCATCTATCACCACCACCTCATTTTAACAACCCCTTTTTGTCACCCATGCCATCATCGTTCAACCCCCTGCCCGGGAATTGACACCAGCATGTCCACCGTATATCGAATACCCTTCAGTGGTCCATTCTGCAACACGCACTACCTACTGATCACCACTGGCAGAATACAATATATAAAAAACATAAGAATCTTCTATCGATCCTCAAAAAACAACACAAAGGAGACAATATTAATAAATATATTATACACCATGGAGATTTCAAGTGACATAAATATCTAGAATACTGATTATCTCAAAAAACATTGACAAAAGGTCAGATTCATTTAAGCCCCCAATGGGGTACAGTATCAAGGGTATGAATCCAATGATCCTGCTTTTAAAATAAGGTCAGGCCCCTGTCACCACTCCTTGATAGAGGAAGTACCCAGTTAATCATCATACACCTAAGGCAATCTAACGGACGATCTGTGATTTGCCATTCTTTCACTGAATGTGCAGATAGTCTTCCCAGCGTACATTAGACTACACAGGCAGTTGTTACCAGGGAGCATTGCTCGGTACATTGTGCAACCAGTGCATCTAAAGGACCCTGGTTTGAAATTATATTGACATTTTCCAGTTTGTCTGGAGTCCATCTAAGCGTTAGGTCAGTAACAGTTTAGGTCTCTTTTGATAACTTAGTAGGGGCTTCTTACCACCCAGGCTCTTAAATGCTTGATCAGTAGTGTTCAAAAGCCAATGCTTTTAATAGCTTTTTAACCTTATCGGCTCTGGAACCAAAGCTGAAAGTCCTTCTTACAATTGGTTGCATGTAGATATCAAGAAAGGGTGCTACAGGTTGTAAAACTGAGCCACGTGCAGATATTATAGGGTGGCATGATTGCCTAATCAGGGTTTTATGTACTTTGGGTAATGTGTACAATATAGGGCATATAGGGTGTTCTGCAGTGAAAAACTCACTAATCAATTATCAATCCATAAATTTTTAATACCAATGTTAATTAAAGAGTCAATCTTTGCTTTCACCATACCCATGGGGTTCGTATCATCCTTAAGGTATGTATAAATATCTGATATCTGTTTTTTGAATTCCTGATCATATTCTACATAATTCTGGAGGACATCGGTGCCCTCTTTGTCAGTTGGGCAATATCACTTTTCATCATGAGAGATTGTAATGCCAATCTTGTTTCTAAGTATTGCTTCAACTTGCTTAATAAACTTGATGATTAATTAAAGAAAAGTGAGATTGTTAAGGTTTTAAATAGTGTAAGGAAGTGTATGATATTCATTATAACTTTGAGAAAGCTACGGTCCATAGGGAAATACATATATTAGAAAGAGGATTTTATTATTGTCACATCTATCCATATTTGTTGCGACTGTAGGACTGGACTTTCCCATATCAATAAACCTGCTTGCCAAGGTGATCTGTACGAACAGTTACCTGTAAATAACTGAAATTGCAGCCACAGAGACTTACCTCTAAACACATACTCTGTGATCACAGGAAGCGGTGTTGTTATTATTGTCTAGATTATCTCATTCACTACACGGGGCTGCTGTGGTTATGGTAGGCATGCGTCCCTAAATACCCCTGTTGTATTTACAAAATCAGATATAATACATTAAATCACTGCTAAACTGATGATAGCTGGTAATAAAGGAAGTAAGGTGATAATTACCCAGTATAATTACAGGGTAATTATATGTTTATATATTTATATATGTCACAGCTAGAAGATCCTGAGATAAATATATCCGGTCTACACTAATATGCAACAGACATTATATCATCATCATTTATTTATATAGCGCTAGCTTTACAATTGAGAACAAACAGAGTAATAAAACAATACTGGGTAATACAGACAGACAGTGGGCCCTGCTCACAAGTTTACAATCTGTCTGATATGATATTTTTTGATGCAATAAATATTTAAAGTGCTATTTGTACCAATGCATTATATTCCAAGCCTATGTTGTGTATTTCATTATATACAATAGAGGCGTTTATTTACTACTATAGAAATTGGCTATAAAAAGTATATAACATAATAAATATGATTTATTTAAACTAAAATAAATAAAAAATAAAGATGATTAATAACATACAACTTCAAGTAGCTTTACTTCTGTTGTCAATCATGGATTAGTCTATAGATCAGAAGCATACCAGGACTAGTACTTTCAGTAGTAATACTTTTTCAACCTCTACGAGTAAAAAAGGTCATGTGGGAGATCCAAATCCAAACAACATTTGTCAATGGCAAAGGAAACATCAGCTCTTGATGTATTAAACGAAAAGTTACTGATGAGTGTGGTGATTTGTCTAAAAAAATGAAAACAGCTAACATTCCATACATCACATACAATGCCAGCAAGTCTCAGACCATGACTATGTTTTGCTAGTGGTGGTCCTTCTACTGTTCTCACACATAGTAGAATGCCCATTGCAAAGGCAAGTGCCCAACATGGTCATGCATCTTCTATAACTTCCCATGCACCACCTTCTCTCTCTGAGTGTAGGTCTGTCACCTCCAAAACAGCCACCTCCAAAACAGCCACATCAGTGCATGAAAAACATGCATTTAGTCCTACCCAGGGCATGCTGCCCTAAGATTGATAGAATGTTATACTGGGCATCTTTAAGTCCAGCTTTTAGATCCTAACTATATCTAATAGTATCGCTGTAACAAGCGCTCAGCTGTGCTATTGTTAGATTTTGTCATGTAGCACACAAATACTTGATAGCTTTATTTTTACACTGACATTTAAAGTTGATCTAGGACATGTCCTATCCCAATTATAAATCTGTTCCCACATTTTAAATTTACCTCCCCTCCAATGCAGCATGGTTTTACCAAGGTGCAAAGATACTCAATTTTTTGCTTTACTTTCCTTAATGAATCAGGCCCAAGGTGTTAGTCTGACGTGGCTACATGGTTTTGGACAAGGCTATGGCAGCGGTGTTTAATGTGGAATAACTATACCAAGATGAATTAGAATTCTGCAGCCTTTATATAACTACAAATAACAAACACCTTAAATATATAACAACAAGTGACCATTAGATTGGTGCCTGTGTTTGGTATTATATTATGGGACACACTAGTGATGTCTATCAATTAAAATTAAGAGCTACATGCTTAGTATTATAGGAGATGTTCACTGACCCCCGTGTTCTGGTTTTGGTTTTGGTTTTGGATCTGGATTATCTTTGTGTTTTGGTTTTGGTTTTGGTTTTGATTATGGCAAAACTGCCCTCGTGTGTTTTGGTTTTGGATCTGTATTTTGGTAGAAAAATTGCTAAAATATGCTAAAATCACATAATTTTGCTCTGTCTTTGTTCCTACATTATTATTAACCTCAGTAACACTAATTTCAAGTCATTCCAGTGACCACCTCACAGGTCACAATATTATTTTCATACACTTTCGGACAAAGACTGCAGCGACCTGGCTGGATGGTAAGCGACAGAGCAATGACTCAAACACACGGCAGTTCATAGCACATCTAGGAAACATTGCCACACAGCAGTGGCAGAAAAGAAAAGTAGTGCAAGATGGATTTGTTCTTGGATCATAAAAAAAGTTATGGTTCATTTGATTGCTCCACCCGTTTCTTGGATAACTGAGGTAATTCTACAGCTAATACATGGCAACGAGCGCTGATCCCCCCAGGATGTGTGCTTTTATTAGACCCAGACCAATCCAGGGTGCCAGACAATGCGCTAAAAAGAGCCATTGTAATTCCCAGCAAAAAGCAAGTTTGTCACTGAGCTTTGAATCAGCCCAATTCCCACAAAATTATAATATAATTAGGTTATAATATTGATGAGATGAGCGCTCTCAAAATACCTAAATGCTGCTCCTATATAGAAAACAATAGCAATAATAAAAGATAAGGAGCGCAAAGAAATGGAGCAAATACCAAATGAGTAGAGGGCATAGAGTATAAGAAAAATATAAGAAAAACAATGTTTAGTGCCTTTTGCAGAGTAGGTGGCCGGGGCTCACAAGAACCACACTCCGGAGCAGTCTCACCCTCAAACTAAATTAAACTGATCTTACCCTATTTTCCAGTGTTGTATCGGATTGTGGAGCTGCATCCGTTCAAAGTGCTTCCTGCGTAATGATGGTCCCGAAGTGGATGAAACACGTTGAAGCTAAACATATCTTTCTGACCTAGTAAGGACACCGTTATTACACAGGAAACCCCTACTGAGAGAAGCCGGAAGCACGGAGAAGAAGTTTGAACATCAGCGGACATCAGTAAGAACACTTCGGACGGATGCCGCTCCACAATCCGATACAGCACTGGAAAATAGGGTAAGATCAGTTTAGTGTAGTTTGAGGGTGAGACTCCTCCGGAGTGTGGTTCTTGTGAGCCTCGGCCACCTACTCTGCAAAAGGCACTAAACATTGTTTCTCTTACATTTTTCTTATACCCTATGCCCTCTACTCATTAGGTATTTGCACCAATATAGTTGGGTACCTTTGACATAAAGTGCAGATTACAAACACTTCATGAAACAGCAGCAAGGTGGAAGTTAATACATATACACGTCTATTTACCTCCAGCCGTCTCTCTCTGCTTCTGTCTGCTCCTGTTCCTCCGCCCTCCCTTAGCCCCTTCTCTGTCTCCCCTCCGCCGCTACCTCTCTCCGTCTGCCCCCCGTTTTTCCCATCTGACCACTTCCTTCCTCCTCTCCTTGTCACGGGCACTAGGAGTCTTTACCCAGGGATCACCAGATGGTAAGCTTACCAGAGCAATGTAGATGGTAATAGCGTACTCTGGTAGCTGGGTGATCACGGAACATGAAATGATGGCCGATGAGATGCTCAGGAAAGTCTATGACTAGCAACACTGGTAATAATGAGGTAATAATACACAAGGAACTGTATGGACAAGGCACGTGAAGGTAGTCAGTGGTCTGCGATAGCAAGTTGTACCACTGCTATAGTGAGGAGGAATGTCCAACAGAAACAAGGAGGTGATGAGAGTCAGCGGTCTGCGGGTAGCAAGTTGTACCGCTGTCTGAGTGAAGGAATGGAATCCAAGTGGAGGTATCCGGGTAGTCAGTGGTCTGCGGTAGCAAGTTGTACCACTGCATGTGAGAGGATAATGGAACAGGTGATACCGGAAACAGGGATCAGTGGTCTGACATCAGCAAGTTGTACCACTGAATATATATGTGAGGAGGTGCACAAGGGAAGACTGCAACACAGGATATACACAGGCACCTTATACACGATCCACAGTAATATGCACAATATAGATATATATATATATAAATGACTGAGCAGGTCTGCAATCTAGAAAGTCTCTTGAAGTAGTCCAGCACAATGATAACACAGTCAATGATAGCAATAGACTCAGCGGATAGCAGACTCCAGAGAGAACCAAACACAGTCCAGCAAGATATGCAATACACAGCACAGTCAATGAGAAGTATGCATACCGTGGTTCAGCAGTAGCAGTCAGATGAGAATGCAGCGGTACCTGAGCGGCTGGAGGCCGACTGGATAGGAAGTCCCTGGATAGGTGAGGCAGCGGTCTAGCAGGTGCAGAGCACAGGTGAGTAGACCAACAGGGACACGAATCCACAGGAGTCAGCAACACGTGGAACTGGACTCAGAAGGGACCCAGGAGAATGGAGATGATCCAGCAGAGGGTAGTAGATGAGATACAAATCCAATGCTGTCAGGAGGGTAGCGACCAGTGGAACACGTGAAGGCGCGGAGAACGGATCAGCAGGAGATGGACGATAGCGCTGACCACAGCAGCAGGACTCAGCGGCACACGGAGGTAACCAGTAGCAACCACAGGAACCAACAGCGATGGGACACAGGAGTGCAGCGCAGGCCAGGAGCTGTTGATCACGAAGTGTAGCAGATAGTAATGCAAGCGGCAGTCTCGAGGAAGATACAACAGAGATGAAGTAAGTCTGCAGTGCACAGGGCAGCGGATAGGAATCAGCTGGCAGTCACGATGATGAACACAGGCGAGTTGCAAGCAGGAGACTGTAGTGCACGGAGGCAGTGGATAGTAATCAGCTGGCAGTCACGATGATGAACACAGGCGAGTTACCAGCAGGAGACTGTAGTGCACGGAGGCAGCGGATAGGAATCAGCTGGCAGTCACGATGATGAACACAGGCGAGTTGCAAGCAGGAGACTGTAGTGCACGGAGGCAGCGGATAGGAATCAGCAAACAGACTTGATGAGAAGCAGGTGAGTGAAGTAAAAGCTGGAGTGCACGGAGGCAGCGGATAGCAATGAGCAAACAGTCACAATGATACAGTTGATGGTAGAAGTGGTATGGGAACCACAGTAGTAGAAGTGGTTTAGAAGACTGTAGTGCACGGAGGCAGCGGATAGGAATCAGCAAACAGTCACGATGATACAGTTGATGGTAGAAGTGGTATGGGAACCACAGTAATAGAAGTGGTTTGGAAACCACAGGGATAGAAGTGGTTTGGAAACCACAGGAATCAGCAGCGCTGAATACACGAGGAATACAGGAACACCTTCAGAGACTCATGGGGAATGAGACTCCAAGATCAGGCAACGTGGTGTTGACCACAGGTGCTTAATATAGGGAGTGTTGCCTGATCTGCCAATTGAGTTAAAGGGGTATACACTGAAGTATAGAAAAGGGCTGCGCATGCGCAGACCCTCAGGATGGTGGACGGCCACGGTTCCTAAATGTCCGGGAAGAGGCACTCACGGTCCGGTGAGTGACAGTACCCCCCCTTTTAAAGGTGGGCACAGAACGCCTGGAACCGGGCTTGTCCGGATTTTTGAAGTAAAACTTCTTCAAAAGGGCAGGAGCATTAAGATCTTCAGCTTTGATCCAAGAGCGCTCCTCAGGACCAAAGCCCTTCCAATGAACGAGGAAGTGGAGGACTCCTCGCGAAATTTTTGCGTCTAGTACCTCGGTAATCTCGAAATCCTCCTCCTGATGGACTTGAACTGGCTGGGGAGCTGAAGGAGGAGTTGAGAAACGGTTGATAATAAGAGGTTTGAGCAAGGATACATGGAAGGCATTAGAAATCCGAAGATTCTTAGGAAGAAGGAGTTTCACACATACTGGATTGATAACTTGAATGATCCTATATGGACCAATAAAACGAGGGGCGAATTTCATGGATGGGACCTTCAAACGAATATTTTTTGTGGATAACCAGACACGATCACCAATTTTTAGTGGTGGAATAGCCCGCCTCTTCTTATCAGCGAAAGATTTATATTTGACAGATGTCTTCTTTAAACAGGTTCTGACCTGAGACCAGATATTTTTAAAGGTCTGACAAACAGTCTCCACCGCAGGCACTTGGGTGGGCGGGAGGGCAGGAAATTCCGGAAAAGACGGATGGTGACCGTAGACCACAAAAAATGGAGTTTTGGATGATGACTCATGGTACATGTTGTTATGGGCGAACTCAGCCCAAGGGAGTAACTCTACCCAGTTGTCTTGATTGGCTGATGAAAATATCCTTATAAAAGTCTCAAGATCTTGATTGACACGTTCGGTTTGTCCATTGGATTGCGGATGGTAAGAAGATGAGAGTGCCAATCGTATGCCCAAGGTTTTACAAGGGGCTCGCCAGAATCTGGACACGAATTGTACTCCTCTATCAGACACAATCTCAGATGGACATCCATGGATACGGAAGATCTCTTTAATGAAATGTTCAGCCAGGATAGACGAGGAAGGCAAACCAGACAGAGGGATGAAATGAGCCATCTTCGAAAATCTGTCCACTACCACCCAAATAGTGTTATGGTTCTTACTAGGTGGTAAGTCAGTAACGAAATCCATACTAATATGGGTCCATGGTTTGGACGGAATGGGTAGTGGTCGCAGTAACCCTGCTGGAGTTCTGCGGGAGGATTTGAATTGCGAACATAATTCACAGGAAGCAATGAACTCTTTGACGTCTCTCCTCATTGAAGGCCACCAGTAACTTCGAGAGAGGATCTCAAAAGTCTTGTGTTCACCGGCGTGTCCAGAAAAACGAGAGGCATGGAACCACGAAAGGATTTTCCTCCTTAGTATAGGAGGCACAAGGGTCTTCCCAAATGGTAGCGTTCTGGTGGATGAAGCAGCCAGTGAGATACATTTGGGGTCTAGAATGGTATGGTTGGAAACCTCTTCTATATCAGAGGACGTAACAAAGGCTCTAGATAAGGCATCAGCTTTTTTGTTCTTGACAGCTGGTTTGAAGGTAATTATTAATTCAAAACGGGAAAAGAAAAGAGACCATCTTGCTTGACGAGGGTTCAAGCATTGGGCAGACTGAAGATATGACAAGTTCTTATGATCCGTGAAGATCGTCACCGGATGGCGAGCTCCCTCCAACAAGTATCTCCATTCCTCTAATGCGGCTTTGATAGCCAGTAATTCCTTGTCCCCGATGGTATAATTCTTCTCTGCGGGTAGGAGACCCCGAGAATAGAAGGCACAAGGGTGGAATTTTTGCTGTTCCGAGCGTTGGGAGAGAATAGCTCCTAAGCCCACATTAGAGGCATCTACTTCTAGGAAGAAGGGGAGTGTCACATCAGGCTGTCGAAGGATTGGAGCCGAAGAGAAGGACTCTTTTAAAGTTTGAAAGGCTTGAATAGCCTCAGTTGACCATTGCTTAGGGTTAGCCCCTTTTCGAGTCAGGGCCACAATAGGAGATGCAATGGAAGAAAAGTCTTGAATGAAGCGTCTATAGTAATTGGCAAAACCTAAAAAACGCTGGATCGCACGAAGAGTAGTTGGCTGGGGCCAATGTAGTACAGCATTTACTTTGTCAGGATCCATCTTCAGGCCAACACCGGAAACTATATACCCCAAGAATGGAATCTGGGGTAATTCGAATGAACATTTTTCTAATTTACAGAACAATGAATTTTTCCGTAGCCTGGAGAGGACTTCTGCCACATGTTGGTGGTGAGAAGGCAGGTCCTGTGAAAAAATCAATATGTCGTCCAGATAGACGACGACACATACATATAATAAGTCCCGAAAAATCTCATTGATGAAGCCCTGAAAAACAGCGGGGGCATTACATAGCCCGAAAGGCATTACCAGATATTCGTAATGCCCGTCTCTGGTGTTAAACGCTGTCTTCCATTCGTCACCGGAACGGATTCTGATTAAATTGTAGGCACCACGAAGATCCAACTTAGTAAAAATACGGGCTCCCTTGATGCGGTCAAATAGCTCAGTGATCAACGGAATGGGATACCGATTCTTGATAGTAATGGCATTGAGTCCACGAAAATCTATACAAGGGCGTAATGATCCATCCTTCTTTTTGACAAAGAAGAACCCAGCTCCAGCGGGCGAGGTGGAAGGTCGAATGAACCCACGCTGGAGGTTCTCCCGTATATATTCAGATGTAGCTTGAGTTTCAGGTAACGAGAGTGGATAGACCCGGCCCCTGGGAGGAGTCTTGCCAGGAAGAAGGTCGATCGGACAATCCCAAGAACGATGAGGAGGAAGACGTTCAGACTGAGCTTTATCAAAAACATCGGTAAATGAAGCATATTGAGGAGGGAGTCCCGGTGAAATAGCTGAGATGGAAGCTTGCTGTACCTTGAGAGGAATGACTTGGGAAAGGCAATGATGGTGACATTCAGACCCCCAAGACGTGACTTGAGGGGTGCGCCAGTCAATCTGGGGAGAGTGACACTGAAGCCATGGAAGGCCTAGGACAATCGGACTTGTCGTAACAGGAAGAATTAAAAACGATATCTCTTCATGATGCAGAGCACCAATCTGAAGGGTTACTGGAGACGTACTCTGGGTGATGAGACCGTTGACGAGACGTGATCCATCGATAGCCGTCACAGTAATGGGAGTTTTTAAGGTAATCACTGGTAGAGACCATTGATTTACTAACGATTTGGAAATAAAATTTCCTGCTGCTCCAGAATCAATCAATGCCTGTGACTCAAAGGTTTTGGTAGCAAAGGAAATAGTCACATCAAAAGCGCAGACTTTAGATTTCATAGACGATGGAGAGGACTCCAGGGACCCTAACTTCACCTCTCCAGAACTAGTTAGGGCCTGGCATTTCCCGATCTCTTAGGGCAGGAGCTGAGGACATGAGTGGAATCAGCACAATAGATACAGAGTCTATTCTTGACTCTTCGTTTCCTCTCCTCAGAAGATAACTTGGAACGTCCTATCTCCATGGGAATCACAGCGGGTGACACTGGACGAAATTGAGGGTTAGAGCGAAGAGGTGCTTTAGCAGAAGTCGTTTTCTCAGCCTCTCTTTCGCGAAATCTCATATCAACACGATGGCATAAAGAGATCAAATCTTCAAGTGACGAAGGAAGCTCTTGAGTAGTCAGTGCATCTTTAATTTTATCGGAAAGCCCCTGCCAGAAGGCGGCAACTAGGGCTTCAGTGTTCCACTGAAGTTCAGAGGCTAAGATCCTAAATTGAATGACGTACTGGCCTACAGTATGAGATCCTTGTCGCAGACGGAGGATGCTGGAAGCAGCGGAGGTCACACGACCTGGTTCATCGAACACACTTCGGAATGTAGAAATGAATTTGGCACTATCTTGTAATATTGGATCGTTCCTCTCCCACAGAGGGGAGGCCCAAGCCAGGGCTTGTCCTGAAAACAAAGAGATAAGATAGGCCACTCTGGAACGATGGGTAGAAAAATTTTGAGGTTGGAGCTCAAAATGGACTGAACATTGGTTAAGGAAACCCCTACAAGTTTTGGGGTCTCCATCGTACTTTGACGGAGTAGGCAGGTGAAGCGTGGGAGCTGTAGACACCTGGGATGGCAATGGGGAAACGGAGGAGAGCACAGGAGCTTCAGTAGTAGCTGTCACAGTCTGTCCAGATGTTCCTTGGGAGGTTAATGACTGATAACACTGAAGTAACAGCTGTTGGCGGGCATCCTGTTGCTCCACACGGCTAACCAGATGTTGCAGCATCTCTTTGGCGGTAGGTTCCGCATCTGGGTCTGTCATGGCCTGATCTTACTGTCACGGGCACTAGGAGTCTTTACCCAGGGATCACCAGATGGTAGGCTTACCAGAGCAATGTAGATGGTAATAGCGTACTCTGGTAGCTGGGTGATCACGGAACATGAAATGATGGCCGATGAGATGCTCAGGAAAGTCTATGACTAGCAACACTGGTAATAATGAGGTAATAATACACAAGGAACTGTATGGACAAGGCACGTGAAGGTAGTCAGTGGTCTGCGATAGCAAGTTGTACCACTGCTATAGTGAGGAGGAATGTCCAACAGAAACAAGGAGGTGATGAGAGTCAGCGGTCTGCGGGTAGCAAGTTGTACCGCTGTCTGAGTGAAGGAATGGAATCCAAGTGGAGGTATCCGGGTAGTCAGTGGTCTGCGGTAGCAAGTTGTACCACTGCATGTGAGAGGATAATGGAACAGGTGATACCGGAAACAGGGATCAGTGGTCTGACATCAGCAAGTTGTACCACTGAATATATATGTGAGGAGGTGCACAAGGGAAGACTGCAACACAGGATATACACAGGCACCTTATACACAACATATCATCAACATCATCAACATTTATTTATATAGCGCCAGCAAATTCCGTAGCGCTTTACAATTGGGAACAAACATTGATAAGACAATACTGGGTAATACATACAGACAGAGAGGTAAGAGAACCCTGCTCGAAAGCTTAAAATCTATGGGACAATGGGAGTTAGAAACACAAGGGCATGTGCTACATCATATTGCACAATGGACCAGCTAGACTGCAAAGGTAAAAGTATTGAGTGTGCTGTGTGTGTGGCAATGTTGGTCAGAGGGTTGTTGTCTTGCGTTAGCAGTGTAGAGGATTGTAATAGGGTAATCTAGGGAAATTAAGATGATGTTACGCCACGTGAAGCGAGTTAATGGCAAGCTTTTGGGAAAATCAGGAACTTATGCTAAAAAAAATAACAGCAAGCAGTCCATCAACAGCAAGGTCACAACTCTCAGCTACATCCCGACGCCTGCAATCTACACCCACAACACCGTCCTTATCAATATCCTCAGTAGCGATCAGAGTTAGTCCTGCATCCAAGTTGGTAAGGCTCGATGACTCCTGCACTATCCTGGATTCCTCAGAAGAATTCTTGAGCGTTAGTCCTACTGCTACTGCTGGGGGTGGATCTTCATCCCAGAAGCAGACCAAGAAGAAGAAGACTACTAGTAGTTTACAACAATTGACTGTTAAACAATGCTTTGCAAGAGGAAGCAAATATGAAAGCTTTCACCCAGTCGCAGAGCGGATCACAGATGCCATGGTGACTATGCTAGTATTAGATCTGCATCCAATATCCACTATTAAAGCAGCTGGTTTTTAGACAGTTACTTGAGGACTTGTGTCCAGTTACCAAATTCCATCACAACACCAATTTACTAGAAAAGCTATTCCTCACCTCTACCAGAAGGTTCATAAAAATGTAATTATTGGGCTACAAAATGCCATTCTACCCACTGTACACTTAACCACAGATATGTGGAAAAGTGGAACTGGGCAAACTAAAGATTATATGACTGTGACAGGCCACTGGATTGGTTATTCGCCAGCAGGAACAGCGGCAGCATGTACCCAAGTACGTGACATTTGTCAGAGGCAAGGCTACTCTATGTTTCATCAGCTTCACAAAGAGGCATTCAGCTTACAATCTGTTACAAAAACTAAAGGATGTCATTGCAACATGGTTTATCCCCCTTGGACTCTCCTCAGGATATGTCATTTCTGATAATGCCACCAAATATTGTAGCATTACAGCTGGGTGAATTCCATCACATTCCCTGTGTTGCTCACACAATAAACTTGGTGGTGCAGAGCTTTTTAAAAAATGACAGGGACATGCAGGAGGTGCTGTCTGTGGCCCGTAAAATATCTGGACATTTCCGGCATTCGGCCACAGCATGTAGGAGATTGCAACAGCTACTAGAGCTATTTAGTTTGCCCTGCCACCAACTGAAGCAAGAGGTGGTGAAATGGTGGAATTCCACCCTGTATATACTTCTGCGGATGGAGGAACAGCGAAAAGCCATCCACGCTTACTCCACAAACCGTGACATTGGGAAAGGAGGGGAGATGTATTTTACTCAAGGCAGTGTAGAATACTTTCTGTGCTGTGCAAGGTGCTGAAACCATTCAAAGTAGTCATCTGTGAAGTGAGTTCAGACACTGCAAGCTTGAGTCAAGTGATTCCCTTAATTAGACTTTTGGAGAAGTAGCCTGAGAAACTGAAGGAGGAGATGAAACAAAGCAATTCCGCTAAGTGTATTGGACTTGTAGATCAAGTACTTTTTTTGCTTTGCCAGGATCCGAGAGTTATCAAAATCTTGAAATTGGATCACTACATTTTGGCAACTGTGCGTGATACTTGATACTTTAAGATCTATGTCGTCTCTTTGTTTCCAACTGACCCAGATCTGAAAAGATGCAAGCTCCTGGTGAGCAAAATGACAGCTCAAGTGTTACGTGATAGGACGGCGTCTCCTCCTTCAGTTTCTCACTCATCTGCTGCTAGGAAAAAATGTAGCTTTCCCAAGAGACCCAGGGATGAAGCAGATTACTCAGCACAATATTTTGACATCTGCTCTGGTTTAAAAGAATTGACTGAAAAAACTTGACACCGCTGCCGTAACTTCACCTGATCCAACTTTTAACATCCAAAGGATGGTGGGGGATTATTTTCACGACAGCATACAATAGACACATTAGACAATCCCTTTACATACTGGGAGGTAAAAAAGGGAATTTGGAGAGCCATGTAACAACCCGCTGTAACTTATACTGGGTTATTTTCACTGGCTTACCTGAGGTGCGGAGTCTAACGATCTCCCCGGTGTTCACCAAGAAACGCCACAAGGCTGGGTGGGCTTTGCTGCCTGGAGTCGCAGGTCGCGGTCCTCAGATTCGCCCCAAGATGTAGTGCAGTGGGGTAGGAGCGGAAGATGCGGAGTCAATCAGGCCGGTTCGGTACACAGGAATGGCGGTAGACAGAATAAGGAGGCAACTCGGAGTCAATCAGGCTGGTTCGGTACACGGGTCACAAGAATAGAAGGGTAGTCAGCAAGCCGGGTCGGTACACAGGGATTGGAGAGCCAGAATGGTGGAAACAAGCAGGGTCAAACACAGGCAGACACAGAAGACTGGAGACACAGGAATCCATGAAGAACAGGAGCCAGGAACAGGTAAGTGTTGCTCTGACACTCTGATATGCGGAGGAAAAATCAAGTTTAATTCCAGACTACTTGCAAAAGGACATGAACTGGGATCCTTAATCGGACACAATATGTTGGGGACAACCATGGAGGCGAAAAATCTCTTTAATAAAGATATCAGCTAAGGAGGAGGAGGATGGAAGACCTTTAAGAGCAATAAAGTTGGATGTTTTAGAGAAACGGTCCGTGACCACTAGCACCACCGTACAGGATTTGGAAGGTGGAAGCTCTGTGATGAAGTCCATGGAGATCTGTGACCACGGATATTCAGGGATGGGTAATGGAAGCAAACATCCATAAGGTCTTCTCCTAGATGTCTTGTGTTGAGCACATTCAGAAAAAGCAGAAACAAATCTCTTTACATCCTCCAGTAAGGAAGGCCACCAGTAATTTCGGGACAACAAGTCCCAGGTTTTATGGATGCCGGCATGCTCGGAGAAGAGAGAGCCATGAGCCCAGTTTAGGAGTTGAGTGCGCAGACGTGGGAAGATGAACGTCTTGCCCGGAGGGCAACCTTTGTTAAGGTGTGTAGTTGTCATAACTCTACAGGAGTCTAAGATGAATTTATTGTCCTCCAAAGGTTCTATGTCAGCTGGATCAAAAGAGTGGGATAAGGCGTCCGCCTTCGTATTCTTAGATCCAGAGTGAAAAGTGATGTTAAAATCAAAGCGTGAGAAGAATAAGGACCATCTTGCTTGCCGAGGATTTAAACAATGAGCAGTACGTAAGTATAATAAATTCTTATGATCTGTATAGATGGTAATCAGAAATTGTGCCCCTTCTAGCAGATGTCTCCATTCGGAGAGAGCCAACTTGATGGCCAGGAGCTCCTTGTCACATATACCATAATTTCTCTCAGCAGGTAACAGGCGATGGGAAAAGAATCCGCAAGGATGAAGTTCGCCAGAAGAGCTCCATTTTGAAAGTACTGCTCATGTACCAACGGAAGACGCATCTACCTCCAGGATGAAAGGACGTGAACAATTGGGCTGTATGAGAATGGGTGCTGAGGAGAAGAGAGACTTCAATAAAATAAAAGCTTTGGTAGCTTCAGCAGACCATACACTAGCATCAGCAGATTTACAGGTCAATGCAGTGATGGGGGCCACAAGTGAAGAGTAACCTTTGATGAACTGACTATGGTAATTGGAGAATCCCAGGAAGCATTGGGTAGCCTTAAGACCAGAAGGTTGAGGCCAGTCAAGTATGGCTTTCAATTTGGTGGGATCCATTTGTAGTCCGATACCAGAAATTATGTATCTCAGGAAAGGAATATGTCTCTGCTCAAATGTACACTTTTCTAATTTGCAAAATAGATGATTCTTCCTGATACGAGATAGAACCTCCAGTACATGTCTGCAATAAGATACTAGATCTTGAGAAAAGATGAGGATGTCATCCAAGTACATGACTACTGATTGATACAAGAGATCTTGAAAGAGCTCATTCATGAAGCCCTGAAAGATAGCCGGGGCATTGCATAACCCAAAGGGCATGACCAGGTACTCAAAGTGGCTGTCTCGTGTGTTAAATGCTGTTTTCCATTCATCCCCCTCCTTAATGCGTATGAGGTTATACGCTCCTCTGAGATCAAGTTTAGAGAAGATGGTGGCACCCTTAATACGGTCGAACAATTCAGAAATCAATGGCAGTGGATACAGATTCTTAACGGTAATAGCATTCAGGCCTCTGTAATCTATGCAAGGGTGAAGGCCCCCCATCTTTCTTTTTCACAAAGAAGAAGCCGGCCCCAGCGGAGGAGGCAGACTTACAGATGAAGCCTCTCTTTAGATTTTCCTGGACATATTCCTCCATGGCCTTAGACTCCGGAATGGAAAGGGAATAAACTCGGCCTCGGGGAATAGGTTTGCCAGGCATTAGGTCAATGCCACAATACCAGATTCTGTGAGGAGGGAGTCTGGTAGCCTCTTGTTGGCAAAAAACGTCAGAGAAGGTTTGGTAAGGTTCAGGCAGAAGAGTCACTGGAAACATTTGGGAGCATTTAGGAATCTCTTGAGGAACCACCCTTTTAAGGTAGTGGGAGAAGCAAAACTGTCCCCAGGATAACATATGACCTGATCTCCAGTCTAGGGTGGGGGAATTGTGACGAAGCCAAGGAAGTCCTAGAATGACTGGATTGGTAGATTTCTGGATGACAAGGAAGGAGATAGACTCCTGATGAAGAGCTCCAATCTGAAGAAGGAGGGGAATGGTGCGTACCAAGATGGACCCTTCAGGGATTCTTCCCCCTTCGATGGCCAGAAGGGAGATAGGTTGTTCTAAGGCTTGCGGAGGAATAGAAAACTGCTTAACCACTGCAGCTGAAATGAAACTCCCTGCAGCTCCGGAGTCAAGAAGTGCGGACTGCTGGAAGGTGGTACGTCCAAACTGAAGAGAAATAGGAATAGTCAGGCTATCATTACTATAAGGAGCTGAGGGAGACTGAGTGAAGAGGCCCAACGATACAGCTCCCGAACACGTTAGGCCCTGTCGTTTCCTGGGCGTTTGGGGCAAGAACCCAGAAGATGGCCGCTCTCTCCACAATACAGACATAACTTGTTTCGAAATCTCCTCTCCCTTTCTTCGACAGATAGGCGGGTCCTCCCCAATTGTATTGGTTCTTCGGGAGGAAGAATAGGGGTTTGGAAATTGGGAGCTAGGCGAACCATACTGCGCCGAGACTGTTCCCTCTCGGAATTACTCTTCTTGAAATGCAGGTCAACCTTAACACAAAGGGAGATGAGATCGTCCAGAGACGTAGGGAGTTCTTGGGATACCAGCTCGTCTTTGATCCGATCTGAAAGGCCCTGCCAGAACGTAGCCACGAGGGCCTCATCATTCCAGCAAAGTTTAGAGGTCATCGTTCGGAAGTGGACCGCATACTGTCCCACAGATTGGTTTCCTGGACGGAGACGTAATAAGCTAGTAGCGGCATTAGATACTCCTCCTGGCTCATCAAAAATCTTCTTGAAAGTGGACAAGAAGGTGGTGAAGTTAAACAGAATGGGATCATTCCTTTCCCATAAAGGAGAAGCCCATGATAAGGCTTGGCCGGACAGCAGCGATATGACATAGGTCACTTTAGCCTTTTCAGAAAGAAAAATTCCCTTGCAGAAGCTCGAATTGTATGGAGCATTGATTCAAAAACCCTCTGCAACACTTAGGATCTCCATCGAATTTAGGTGGGCTAGGTATCCGTAGTTGAGAGGAAAAAGCTGCTGCTGCTGCAGGTGGGGGTTCTGGTGCTGCAACTACTGGTGCAGGTGATCCAAAAGCCACCAAGGTGTTCTGGACGATGTCCAACCGAGTAGATAAACTATTGAGGAACTTTAGGAGTTGCTCTTGGTTGGTCTCATGTTTATCCATCCTTCCTAAAAATGCTCCAACAGAACTTTTCCCACTGGATCCATGGTCAGAGCAAACTGTAACAGATACTGGGTTATTATCATTAATCTTAATTAGCGCTGGCTTACCTGAGGTGCGGAGTCTAACGATCTTTCCGGTGTTCAAGGCGGGGTGGGCTTCGCTGCCAGGAGTCGCAGGACGCGGTCTTCAGGTTTGCTCCAAGATGTAGTGCAGTGGGGTAGGAGCAGAAGATGCGGAGTCAATAAGACCGGTTCGGTACACAGGAATGGCGGTAGACAGAATCAGGAGGCAACTCAGAGTCAATCAGGCCGGTACACGGGTCACAAGAATAGAAGGGTAGTCAGCAAGCCGGGTCGATACACAGGGATTGGAGAGCCAGAATGGTGGAAACAAGCAGGGTCAAACACAGGCAGACACAGAAGACTGGAGACACAGGAATCCATGAAGAACAGGAGCCAGGAACAGGTAAGTGTTGCTCTGACACTCAGTCAGAGAGGAGTTTAAATACATTTGGAAATTCAAATTCCCGGCCTCTGGATGCGATCACGTAACAACCTCCAGGTTGCGATCACGTGATCGCGAAAACCGGAAGTGCGGCTTCCGGGCGGAGCGACGGACAAGGTAAGTCATAACACTCGCTTTGCACTGTCTAAGCTGCCCACCCTCCAGTGTACTCGGAAAGAGTTTTCAGCACAGCCGGGAACCTTATCATTGATCGACGTAGGAGGTTACTTCCTCAAAATGTGGAAAAGATGATGTTCATAAAAATGAACTTTAATTTCAACGTGGAAGGCCTTTCCTGCCAAGTACATCAAAATACTGAAACTTCTGTTATGGTGGATTCCAGCGGTGATGAATTAATATTGTGTGAGGATGATGTACAAACTGGTGAGGGTGAGGATGAGGCTTAGGATGATGACAACAACATCTTGCCACAGTAGAGTTCATTAACAGTACTGTTATGTTAGGTGCTTTAAGCCCATTGTTAGCTTGTTTTGTTGGGGCCCAAACAAACCAAGCACATCAGCCTCAAAAGTGCCACTCCTTGTCGCTGAAGTGCTTGTTAAAGTGTGCATGTCCTTTTTAAGATTTACCATTTGGGTGGCTGGGAGGACCCAAGGACAATTCCATTTTGCACCACTTTTCCTTTCAGCTATGGCTGTGTGCCAATGTTACCTACATGTGCTATATACTGTTGTGTGCTTTGTAAAAATCTTAGACACCCATTGATCAGTGTTTGCTCTAAGCTGAGCAATTTGGAAATGATAGAGTTAAATCTGTATCTTACTAGGAAACATCCTGCAGATTGTGAATGCAAACCTTTCGGGTGGAGCCCTCATTAGAGTGACCTTTTAACTCTTTCCTTTCCAGGTTGCTCAGCTTAGAGGGAACACTGCCATCGATGATGCAGATGACTCAGCACACATTTTCACATGTCTACCGTAAAAGAATTGACCAGAATTAGTGACACCTCTGCTGTAACTTTACCTGATCCTACTATCAACTATCAACATCCAAAGAATGGAAGAATGGTGGAGGATTATTTTTAATTTTTTTGGATGGTATAAAGACAACAGTGACGGGGGGGGGGGGGCGGTCAGCGCTCGTCACAATGTATTAGCTGTAGAATTACCACAGTTATCCAAGGAACGGGTGGAGCGATCAAATGAACCATAATTGAGTTCATGATCCAAGGACAATTCCATCTTGCACCACTTTTCTTTACTGACACTGCTGTGTGGAAATGTTACCTAGATGTGCTAGGAAATGAAGTGCCGTGTGCTTGAGTCATTGCTCTGTCCAGCCTGCATCCCGCCAGGTCACTGCAGTCTTTGTTTGAAAGCATATGAAAATAATATTGTGACCTGTGAGGTGGTCAAAATTGTCTGCAAATGACTTGAAATTAGTGTTATTGAGTTTAAAAATGTAGAGGGGAAAAAAAGCAAAAATATGTGATTTTAGCAAATTTATATGGATTTCAGAAAAATAGGGATCCAAAACCAAAACACGGAAGGTCGGTTTTTCCAAAACCAAAACACAAAGTTAATCCAGATCCAAAATCAAAACCAAAACACGTGGGTCAGTGAATATCTCTAGTATCATCATGACTGAGACTGCAGAGTGACAAGAACAATGCCACTCCTCCTGTTTCTGTATTAGCTATGGCACAGTCAAATATCACTGGAGACTTTTAGGAAGACTGACAGCCCTATTATTAAAATTTTTGTTTCAACAGTGGACCCTGCCACCTCTCATGTTTCTGAGTGAGCAATGGTACAATAAAATGTAACTGCAGATTTAGACCAAGTCTGCCAGCCTTATTATTTCTATTTCAGCAATGACAGTTAGCAATGGAGCAATGGAGCTCTACTCTTTGTGTGTAACCTATATAACACCATACAATTTGACTGCAGATTTACACCATGCCTGCCAGGCCTAGTATTTGTATTTCAGCAATGACAATTAGCAATGGAGGAATGGAGCTCTCCTCTTTGTGTGTAACCTATATAACACCATACAATTTGACTGCAGATTTACACCAAGCCTGCCAGGCCTAGTATTTGTATTTCAGCAATGACAATTAGCAATGGAGCAATGGAGCTCTCCTCTTTGTGCATTACCTTTATAACACTGTACATTATGGGACTGCAGATTTAGAAGACCAAGCCGGCCAGACCTATTAATTCTATTTCAGCAATGACAATTAGCAAAGGAGCAATGGAGCTCTCCTGAATGTCACTGTAGACTTTGAAGAGCACTGCTACCCCCTCCTCTTTCTATTCTATCTATGAAGCTGCCCAACTGCTCTACAGATTGCCAAGAACTGTGCTACACACTGTGCTAAATGGTGCTGGATCCCCATGGAGGGCGGTACTTATAAATTCCAAAACTCGCGAGATCTGAGATCCGACGACGTAACAATGACATTTTGCCTCGTTTTCAATTTAGAGAGCGCGAGAAAGTACTGAGCCAAGCCCGGTACTCGTATCGGGTAAGTTCTAGTGTGTTGGTTCTCGGGGGAACTGAGCGTGAGTATCTCTAATTAGAAGCTACCTTGGATTCCTGTGAACTGTATAAAAATATTTTTTTCTGTGTCCTTGTGCTTTTATATGGTCACGAAACATCTTGGTTATTTCCTTATAATTTACAGTAGTGTGTGCATTAATTCTTTCTCAGGTTCCATAAAGAATATGCTCCTCACCTCAATAATAAAATCATAATTTGAGTTAAAGTATATAGGCATCCGAGCTGTTAACACTGGTTCTCTATTTGCCATCTTGATTGAGATGATCCGCTCTATAACAGTGTTGCCAATTGTGACGAAACCCAGGGGGCCGGTGGGCAGAGTCTCAATCATCAGCTGGAGGGTGAAGAAAACATTTGTCCACTTCTGAAAATGATCTCAATTTCCCATTGTCGATCAATATATATATATATATATACAAGTTAACCCGTGCATGCTACTCATGCATTCTAGTCAAATCAAGCTACTTAAGGTGTTAAAAAGGTTCTTGTCATGCATTTGGGCCATAGCCCAGGCCTCAACCACCAACCACTCCCCACTATCACCCCCGGCAACCACCAACCACTCCCAACTGTCACTTCTCCTTCAAGAAATATATATATATTTTTTTTAAATCTTTATAAACACTTTTAACAATTAACAAATTAAATTAACAAATTAAAAACATCTTAGTATACCAAATTTCAGCCCTTTCTGAATTTTTTTTTCCACACACACTAAGAATTTAGTAGGTCAGTGTATAACTCCGCCCAGCAGGTGGCGCTGCAGCTTGGCTTTATTTTTTCCACACACACACAGACAGACAGACTAACACACGCCACTAGACATTTATATTATAGATATATATATATATATATATATATATATATATATATACACACACATATACATATACATATACACACACACACACACACACACATATACATATATATATATATATATATATATATATATATATTTATTTTTTTGGAAGAAAAGAGACAGCTTTGTGGAAAATTAGAATACAGAGAGGAGCAGCTACTTTCAGCTACTTTGTGGATAAGGAGGCCAGTTTCTATTTACTGTGTGATAAACATCATGTTATGTCTATTGAAAGGGAAAAATAATGTATGTAAAGGAATAGCCATGATGTATGGTACCAGAGTTACAACTCTTTATTCTAATCCATACCCGGGCTGCACTATTTAGCTCTATTGTTCTCAGGATGTACCAGTGATGGAAATGTAACATCTCCTTGGAAGAGCACTTCAGGGGTTAAATTTCATCTCCATAGTGAACACTCAGGAGCTGAGTAAATTAAGTTACCATTGTTCCTTCTGTTTGCCCTCTATTGTCTGCTAGTGAGCTCTACAGACAGCCAGGAGCCAGACCTAGCAGGGGTCACCTGGTGGAAGGCACAGGGTGGAGGTGGGGAGGGGGGCTGGATTGTTTAAGAAGCCCTCCATGCAAGGCCTTTGCAACTCGCCTGAGTAGGCACTTCCGAAGGTGGGATTAGGGAGTGATAAAAAACGCTACCCTGAGAGCTGGACAAGAGAGTGACTGACTTTGGCCAAGAGGTGATGCTCTGCTAGAGATTCGCTGTGGAAGATATCTCACTGGATTTATTTGAACTAATTTCCTTACTTGCTGGACCTGCTTTTGTTAAGAGGGCCGTGCTCTACATATCTTACTGGATTTATTTGAACTGATTTCTTCACTGCTTCTAGACCTGCTATTATTAAGGGTGTCATACAGTATTTAATCCTATTCTGCAGAGTAAATAGTCCTACTATATATCCTCTAATACCATGTCTGAGTGCTTTGGGAACCACGTATCCTCACAATGTAAAACAATTTCTAAGTTATGACTTTGGACTTTAAGTTGTGGCTTAAAGTGTGAGAGGTAAGTGAATATGTTAGACATACCTACAACACAGCTCCAGCATTAAGTGGGCACAAACACACACATATTATGCAACTCCAATACACTTTTTTTCTAACAGTGGAAGAAAATAGAAAGATATCGGACTAGTATGCAATAGTTTTCTGGAGCAAGGAGCTTACATAGGTTTCTTCACCGAAGCAGGCACCACTCACTAAATGCATTGAAAGCACATTCTTCTCGTAAGGATCTCTGAGCCTTAGGTTCAAGGCTGGTCCACAACACTCTGACTCCTGATGTACAGAGAAGAGAATCTTGCCAGAGTTGGTCTGAAAAACTGAATGACAGGTCAGTGAGCGCCACAGTAACAGATCTGAACCCCAACAACCAAATTTGACACACTTGTGGCTGTTCCTCACAGTACGGCAAATGTCTGTGTATTATATTGTAATTATATTGGTGCTGGGGTCGAGGGGTGCCTCTGAGGTGGTAACTAAAGTGTTACCCTTCTCATACCTTATACAAGCTACCATAGATTTGTGCATGAGTTGTGTGCACTTTACAGGGCAAATATTAATATATCTATCAATGAGGTAAATGCCACAAATTTATACTTTTCACTCATTAAGAAATAGCAGTATTTCTAAAATGAACTCTCTTCACTGCAAAACAGACAGTTCTCTCAGGTATTCTCATTATAGATACACCCTGGCAACAGTTTAAGGAAATCGAATACTGCTAAAAGTTTTTTAAAAAATAAAAGAATTCCATTTTACAAAATGACCTGCAGAACTTGCTTAAGTCAGAACCTGGACCACTGTTTATTTATCAAATAAATACTCTCAATACGACATTTTTCTTACCGCTTTTCTTTAGTATAACTTCTTCCACCTCCTGAGTTCAGGTAAAGCCTGAACTCAGGAGGATTTGGCCAATTGTTCATTGTAGGTTCTGTCATGCAGACCTTCCCGTAATAGTATTGCATGTTATTATGAAGTGAATGTGGGCTGTGCTGTTATTCTCTCACAAAACCAAAACTCGGTAGTCCTCTCCACCAACGCTTCCCTTCTGTGACACAATTTATTCCCAATGTGTAACAATGCCTATAAGGTTTTATGGTATACAGACTGTAGGGTCTCTTACCTCTACAAGGCACTCAAGTCCTGAGGGCACCACAGCTGTGGCTTTGGACAGCTGGTTCTGGTGAGCAGGTGTGAACTTATTTTGCCATTCAGGTTGGGTTTGGATGGGTTTAGAGTTATTTTGTCCTTAGTAAATGGTAAAAAACACAGTATATAAATAGACTCATAAGTACATATAAAGTATAACAATGGCCATTTATATTCTGGTATCAGTTATAAAGAATATTAGAAGCAGGTGAAGAAGTCTGTAACATATAAAGCTCCAGACTGGATGCCTTTATAAAGAGCAAAGTACACCTAGATGACTGCTAATATCCCTATTATCTACAGCAAAGTGTATCTTATTCCTTATTATTATTATTATTATTATTTATTTATTTATTTATTTATAAAGCGCCACAAGGTTTCCGTAGCGCCGAACACAGTACAAACAATGGACAGTACAGGGAATAACAGTACAGAACAATAAACAACTAGTACCAAAACTTCAGAGGCTCCAGGCAAAGCAGATGTAATGGAGTAGGAGCAGAAGAGAAGGTAGAGAGACAGGAGGGAGAAGGGCCCTGCTCATAAGAGCTTACATCCTATAATTAGGGATGTTCACTGACCCCCCTGTTTTGGTTTTAGATCTGTATTAACTTCATGTTTTAGTTTTGGTTTTAGCAAAACCGCCCTCACGTGTTTTGGGTTTGGTTTTGGATCTGTATTTAAAAACAAAAATGCTAAAATTCCATAATTTGTCTCTTTTTTGTTCCTACACTATTATTAACTTCAATAACATTAATTTCCAGTCATTTACAGTCAATTTTTGTCAAGTGACAAGAACACTGCTACCCCTCCTGTTTCTGTATGAGCAATGGCACTGAGCAATGTCACTGGAGACCAGAGTGTGACAAAGAACACTGCTACCTCTCTTGTTTCTATATGAGCTATAGCACTGAGCAATGGCACTGGAGACTGGAGAGTGACAAGAACACTGCTACCCCTGTTTCTGTATGAGCAGTGGCACTGAGCAATGGCACTGGAGAGTAACAAGAACACTGCTACCCCTGTTTCGGTGTGAGCAATGACACTGGATTTCCTGGAGAGGGAGGTGCTTATGAAATCCAAAACCTGCAAGATCTGACAACGCAACAATGAAGTTTTGCCTCGATTCAGATTCGAGGAACAGGGAAAGTACCGAGCCGGCTCGGTACTCGGATTGGCGATGTTCAGGGGGGTTTGGTTTACATAAAACTGAGCCTTAGCATTTCTAATTATAATACATATGTTCCTAATGAAAATTAAAGAACATCAGAATTTACGTAGTATAAACGATCATATCATAATCCAACATTTGTAGACATTAATTACAGAAGTTTTACATACAATAAAATGACTTGAGAGCTACATATAAAGAAAATTAAAATCCAGTTCTTACCTGAAGCCATGGCTGTCCTACAACAGGTACTTGATTGTATTCCCCTATAAAAGAGATAAAATGCAAACAGATCATTTATAAAATGACAACTGTAGATTAGTAGGGATGTGCACCGGCGACTTTTGGTGTCTCGTGTTTTGTGTTTTGGATTCGGATTTTCTTGATGTTTTGGGTTCGGATTTGTTTCGCAAAACACCTGCCGAAAGGTTTTGGTTCGGATTTAAGGTTTTGGATTCGGATTTTTTTTGAAAAAAGCAAAAAAAGTTCAAAAATCAAGTTTTAGGGCTTATTTTCACTCCTACGCTATTATTAACCTCAATAACATTCAATAACAATCATTTCCACTAATTTACAGTGTATTCTGAACACCTCACAATATTGTTATTAGTCCAAAACGTTGCAACGAGGTATCTTTCTGGACTGCGTAGTGGAGTGGTCCCCACAATATAATAAGAAAACCATCAACTGGTCTTAATCACACCAAAAAATGTACCTGGACTGCGTAGGGGAGTGGTCACCACAATATAATTTAAAAACCCTGAACTTGTATGAATCGCACCAAAAAAATTACCTGGACTGCGTAGAGGAGTGGTCACCACAATATAATTTAAAAACTCTGAACTTGTATGAATCGCAACAAAAAATGTACCTAACCTGCGTAGAGGAGTGGTCACCACAATATAATAAGAAAACCATCAACTGGTCTGAATCGCACCAAAAAATGTACCTGGACTGCGTAGATTAGTGGTCCCCACAATATAATTAAAAAACCCTCCACGGGTCTGAATTCCAAAACAAAAAGTTTCTGGACTGCGTAGTGGGGTGGCCCCGGTACACAATTTTATACCGGGGCCACAATATAATAAATACACCCTCAACTGGTCAGAATTCTACCAAACAAGTATCTGGACTGCGTAGTGGGGTGGCCCCGGTACTAAATTTGGTACCGGGGCCACAATATAATAAATACACCCTCAACTGGTCAGAATTCCACCAAACAAGTATCTGGACTGCGTAGTGGGGTGGCCCCGGTACTAAATTTGGTACCTGGGCCACAATACCTCCTCCAACTTCCAAGTGTAGTGTTTATAACATATTAACACTACACTAATTCTAGCACGTCAATACCTCTTGTTTTAAATAATGACAGGGCATTTAACTTTTGATTTAATTATTTGAATTTGTTGACATTTTCTTTTACTTTTTGAACATGGCAAATGACTGTTGAATGGTCACATAATGCCAAAAAAAGAGTTGCAAGATGGAATTGTCCTTGGGCCCTCCCACCCACCCTTATGTTGTTGAAATAGGACATGCACACTTTAACAAACCAATCATTTCATCGACAGGGCCTACCAAACAACTGTGGCTGAAATGATTGGTTTGTTTGGGCCCCCACACCAAAAAAACAATTCATCTCTCCCTGTACAAACTAAACAGGCTCTACTGAGGAAAGATGTCATCCTCATCCTCAACCTCTGATTCCTCTCCCCCTACAGTTTGTACTTCCTCCTCCTCACACATTATCAATTCGTCCCCGCTGGACTCCACAACCACAGGACTCTCTGTACTATCTGGAGGGCAGTGCTGTACTTCATTGAGGAATTTATTATTAATTTTTATGAACATCATTTTTTCAACGTTCTGAGGAAGCAACCTCCTTCGCCGCTCACTGACCAGGTTCCCCGCTGCACTAAAAACTCTTTCCGAGTACACACTGGAGGGGGGACAACTCAGGTAAAATAGAGCCAGTTTGTACAGGGGCTTCCAAACTGCCTTTTTTTCCTGCCAGTAACAATATGGACTGTCTGACATGTCTACTTGGATGGTGTCAGCAAAGTAATCCTCCACCATTTTTTCAATTGTGACAGCATCCAATGCAGCGACAGTAGACATGTCTGCAATGGTTGCCAGGTCCTTCAGTCCGGACCAGATGTTATCAGCATCCCCGCCAGCGCCTCTTTTAGGAAAACTGAGCTTTTTCCTCGCAGCCATAGATGTGGAAGAAAATGAGGGTGGAGCTGTTGGCATGTCACGGTCCTCTTCAGAGGACAATCTCCTGACCAGCAGGTCTTTGCACCGCTGTAGACTTGTGTCCGCCGGAAACAGAGACACAACATACGCTTTAAACCGAGTATCGAGCACGGTGGCCAGAATGTATTCCTCTGCCTTTAAAAGATTGACCACCCTCGGATCCTGGCAAAGCGTATGAAGGGCTACATCCACAAGAGCTACAGTCTTGGTGTAATCGCAATGGTTTACCAGCTTCTCCCTCACTTTCTCCAGCTGCTTCTGCAACAGCCTGATCAGGGGAATCACCTGACTCAAGCTTGCAGTGTCGGAACTGACTTCTCGTGTGGCAAGTTCAAACGGCTGGAGAACCTTGCACAAAACGGAAATCAGTCTCCACTGCGCTTGACTCAGGCGCATCCCCACTCCTTTGCCTATGTCGTAGGTGCCTGTGTAGGCGTGAATGGCCTTTTGCTGCTCCTCCATCCTCTGCAGCATATAGAGGGTGGAGTTCCAGTGCGTCACAACCCTTTTGTTTGAGGTGATGGCAGGGCAGGTTCATGTTTTTTTGATGTGCCTCTAGCCTGCGGTAGGCACTGGCTGAATGCCGAAAGTGTCCAGCAATTTTGCGCGCCACCGCAAGCATCTCCTGCACACCCCTGTCACTCTTGAGGTAATGCTGCACCACCAAATTAACGGTGTGGGCAAAACATGGGACGTGCTGGAAATTGCCCATATTTAATGCCCGCACAATGTTACTGGCATTGTCTGACACCACAAATCCCCATGAGAGTCTAAGTGGGGTAAGCCACTGGGAGATAATTTCCCTCAGTTTCTCTAATTTGTTGTCAGCGTTGTACCTCTTATTAAAGCCTGTAATACACAATGTTGCCTGCCTTTGCATGAGCAGCCATTTTGTAGATGCTGCTACTGATGCAGCTGTTGCTGTTGCTGCGGAAGGGGATGCATCTACCCAGTGGGCTGTCACAGTCATATAGTCCTACGTTTGCCCAGAACCACTTGTCCACATGTCCGTGGTTAAGTGGACAGTGGGTACAACCGCATTTTTTAGAGCACTGAGGACACTTGATCATACTTCTCTGTACATCTTTGGTATCGCCTGCCTAGTGAAGTGGAATCTCGATGGGATTTGGTACCGGGGACACAATACCTCCATCAACCCTCTAAATCCCACTCCACTGATGGCGACACCGGGCGCACGTCTAACACCAACATTGCAGTCACAGCCGCAGTTATACGCTTTGCAATAGGGTGATTACTATCGTATTTTGTGGTCATGGCAAACGACTGTTGGACGGTCAATTGTTTTGTGAAAGACTTAGCGGTCTTACGACTTCCCCTCTGGGAAGATGACCGACTAACAGCAGCAACAGCAGCAGTGGCAGTAGGAGGCGTACCGCTGCAGGATTCCTCGGATGAATCCCGTATTGAAGAGGACTCAGTCTGGCTGCTGACTTGGCCTGCAGGACTGAATCTGATGGAGATCGTGGAGGAAGTTGACGAGGTAGGTGTTGCTGGTGTGTATCCAACTGGACCACGGGATTTAGGTGTCCCTGTACCGATGACGGTCCTAGCCCCAGTTCCTGAACTAACCACTGAACTATGAAGGTTATTCAGGTGACGTATAAGGGAGGATGTCCCTAGGTGGGCAAATCCTTACCCCTGCTTATTTGAGCTTTACATAAGCTACATATGGCCATACATTGGTTGTCCGGATTTGGATAAAAATAACTCCAGACCGAAGAGGTGCATTTTTTGGTCTTCTGACCAGGCATGACGATTGGCTTTTTCATCCCATGGACATCAGCTGTTTCCCCCCCTGGTGCCTCATTTACAATAACCACATCACCATCCTCATCATCAAGTTCCTCCACAGCGCCAGCTACATCATCAATAGCCTCCTCCCGAGCCACCTCTTCCCGTACAGTGATGGGAAGGTCAGGCTTGACAACCACCAACACCCTTGGACTCGCCTTGGGGATTTGTGATAATTTCTCTTTAGAAGGCAGAGTTGTTTGCTGTTTTGTTGCTGACAGCATAACTCTCTTCAATTTTTTGTAGGGGGGGAGGAGGAGGAGGGCTAAGATCCTTGGGTAAAGCTGAACCACTAGTCATGAACACGGGCCAGGGCCTAAGCCGTTCCTTGCCACTCCGTGTAGTAAATGGTATGTTGGCAACTTTACGTTTCTCCTCAGATGATTTTAAGTTTCTCTTTTTGCTACTTTTACTTAACTTGGGCTTTTTGGATTTTACATGAACTGTAGGAGATTGGGCATCGGGCTTGGAAGACGACGTTGATGGCATTTCATTGTCTATGTCATGACTAGTGGCAGCAGCTTCAGCATTAGGAGGAAGTGGGTCTGGATCTTTCCCTACTTTATCCTCCAAATTTTTGGTCTCCATTATATGTAGCACAAGATACTGCAGAATGTGTGAACTTGGTAATATTGCAGTACCAATGGACTTACGCTGCTGGATTGGTTTTGCAAATTTTGTTGTAATTAAAAAAAAATTTAATTAGTTTTTTGTATTTTTTTTATAACTTTTTTTTATTTTTTAAAACACCTGGGAATAATGGGGAAATAACTATGCCCTTAGAAGCACAGAGCACAGGACACACAACCACTGGCCTGAACAGGACACAGCACAGGACCCAGCAGCACCACTGAACTCAAAATTGACAGAGCACAGCACACAGCACCACTGGACTTTTACTGCTGAATGTGTGAACTTGGTAATATTGCAGTACCAATGGGCTTATACTGCAGGATTGGTTTTGCAAATTTTGTTGTAATTAAAAAAAAAAATTATTAGTTTTTTTTATTTTTTTTATAACTTTTTTTTAATTTTTTTAAACACTTGGGAATAATGGGGAAAAATAACTATGCCCTTAGAAGCACAGAGCACAGGACACAGCACCACTGGACTGAACAGGACACAGCACAGGACCCAGCAGCACCACTGAACTCAAAATTGACAGAGCACAGCACACAGTACCACTGGACTGATACTGCAGAACACAGCACAGCACAGCACAGCACTGCACAGCACAGCACAGCACAGCACAGCACAGAACTAAACAGCACAGCACAGAACTAAACATCACAGCACGAGATCTACCAGGACAGAGGACCACCTAACACACCCTCCCTCTACCCTGATCAATGCCCGAGTGAAGATGGCGGCGACTAGCGGGGAATTTATAGGATCCGAGTATCGCGAGATCCGACAGCGGGATTATGACTCAGAGCCTCGGTTTCAAGTTTTCATTTGGCGCCAATACCCGGATCTGTCTCGGATCCGACTCCGATCGGAAAGGTTTGGGTGGGCTCGGATTCACAAAATCCGAGTGCGCTCATCTCTATAGATTAGTGTTATTGTCAACCACAAAATGCTGTAGTAATAGTTGTTTAATTAATGTAAACCACAGAGCTGCTTCTCTGGTTCTGTATGTAATCCTCAGTATCCGTTCTTACTTTATATGTATGGTGAACAGCACAGTGCCACTTCTCTGGTTCTGTATGCTGGATGTAATTCTCAGCATCTGTTCTTACTTTATATGTATGGAGAACAGCACAGTGCCACTTCTCTGGTTCTGTATGCTGGATGTAATTATCTGTATCCGTTCTTACTCTGTGTACATGGACAACAGCACAGTGCTACTTCTCTTGTTCTGTATGGAGTTGTGTAATTCTTATTATCTCTTTTCTGTATGTATAAATATAACTGAATTCTCATTTGTCAAGTCCACTTCCCCCAAACAGATAAGCCCCACCCCTTCCAGAACACAGAAATCAGTTCCAGGAAATTCCGGAATGTTGGTAACTATGATATAATACCACTGAGAGTATAGTTACTGAGACAGGACCTTAATGTTTAATTTCCTCTAGCAGTCATTATGTGTTTTGCACATTCCCATCTTAGTTTTCCTGTTTCTCCTTTACTTTTGGAAACAGAAAGTACCTAATAATGATTAGAGATCAGCAACATTATGGTGAAATTTAGCCCTCGAGTTTATGGTAAAATAGTTTGTTTCACAGAAATGTGAGGTTCCGACCATGCAATCTTCATGTTCCACTTTTATTTTCCTACCCTGCAGGATGCTATTTCGCACTGTACTTGTAAATTCACATTTTGAAGAATTTATAGCATATGACTACTGTTGAGCTTTGTTAATCAGTTCATCCTTCTGTGTGAAGTCATTGGTGATAGGACTGGGAAAACGTAAATGTAAATTATACCAGCGAAACGTGAAAAATGTGTTTATATGCACAAGACAAATATTTCACATAACAGTTTGACGCTGCCCCTTATGTCTACTAAACATCTCTGCTGGATGAATGTTATTAACGTAATAAGACAGAAGTGCATTTAAGAACATCACATGTATTTACAGACTGTCCCTAGGCATGGTCCCAGATTTGGAAGATTAATCATTTGAATTTATACAGACAAAGGGTAGAAGTACAGAAATGTATAGCATCCAGTCTAACCTGCACTAGTCCCATAACAGCATACTGCCATTTTCCCTCCAAGATTTGAACATTTTTCTGGCAGTGATAACTGGGGGCAAACAATCTATGCTGAACCTCATCTCGGTTATGGAGGGCACCGGGCAAGTGAACACTGCTCATCATCTAGTCAGAACATGGAAAAGAGCAGCCCCTTTAATATATTATAGTAGAAATATCATGTAACGTAACAGTGGTAACACTTGTTGTTACATTGTTGTTGCAGTGTTTGAGTGATTAGGAGATAGGGTCAGTTAGTATGTGAAAGACAGATGGATACATAAATACCTGCAAGAAGTGAAACGACACAAAGATCTTCTGATCCTGACTCCCAGCTCTGGATCTATGTGAAGAATATGAGAAATACTGAGATTACTCTTTGTTCCCTTCCATAAACACTCCTTGAAAAATGAACGTTGTCCTATTTTACAACGCACTTGTAAACCTACAATAACTCATGTATCATAACAATCCAGCGTAAAAACTTTCCAGTCATCACATATGAGGTTTCCTCATTGTGATTATCACGCGCCGGGTGTTCGGGCAGCGCACCCGCCACCCGGCAGACTTACCTGCTCCCGGCGCTCCGCTTCCCGCTGGGTACTGCCATCTTGGATCCGGGTATGCGCATGCGTAGACCCGGCAGCTGCACTAATCCTTCTACCTCCTCCTGATTGGTCCCTCTCCCTGGCGGCAAGTTTAAAAGGCACCTCCTCTCATTCTTCTGTGCCTGTTCTTTGAGTCACCTCCTGGTGACAGAAGGGGCTTCCTACGTAACCTGCCTTTTTGTCTGCAGAGCTGATGCTCATATCCTGCATCTACACTACAGTTGTCCGCAGAGCTGACGCTCCTCCTGCTCCATCCGCCACACAGTGGTCTGCAGAGCTGACGCTCTTATCCTGCATCTACACTACAGTTGTTCGCAGAGCTGACGCTCCTCCTGCTTCATCCGCCACACAGTGGTCTGCAGAGTTGACACTCATATCCTGTATCTACACTACAGTTGTCCGCAGAGCTGACGCTCCTCCTGCTTCATCCGCCACACAGTGGTCTGCAGACCTGACGCTCATATCCTGCATCTACTCTACAGTCGTTTGCAGAACTGACGCTTCTCCTGCTACATCCGCCACACAGTGGTCCGCAGAGCTGACGCTCATCTCCTGCTTCTACGCTACAGTTATCTGCAGAGCTGACGCTCCTCCTGCTTCATCTGCCACACAGTGGTCTGCAGAGCTGACGCTCATCTCCTGCATCTACGCTACATCTGTCTGCAGAACTGCCACTCCTCCTACGGTACAATTCCCTGTAACCTTCCCAAGGGCTTCCGTACAGTACTCTTAGTGGGGACCGCGTCCTGCGAGGAAGACGCGGCTAAGTCCATACTGCTTTGCGGCGGTTCTAGGTGAAAACCGTCTCCTTGTTAGACTCCGCGCCCTGCTGGAGTAGTGCAAATCTGTACGAATCTCTAGGATTAGCTGCATCTACTGAATTCCTTCATGAGAACCGTGACAGTGTTGAATCAATTCATTGAATTGGCTATGAAGTTTTGAAATTTGCAGTAAATTCTCAAATTTTAGCTACATTTGAAAGAAATGGAACAGACTTGACGATTTTTTAATTGATTTGCACTTATGCATTCTCTCATCATCTCCCATCCATTGCATGCTCCTGTTATCTGGCATTCCTGAAACCCATATATCCACACTTCAATCCAACCTAAATGCTGCTGCAAGACTGATCTTCCTCTCTCACCATTCCACCACTTTGCAAATCCCTACACTGGCTCCCTGTGTCCTCCAGAATCAAATTCAAATTACTCACCATTACCTACAAAGCCCTCAACAAAACCACCCCTGCATACATCTCAAATCTCATATCAAAATTTTCTCCCTCCCGCCCTCTTAGATCTACCTCTGACCTGCGCCTTATCTTGTCTCTGATAACCACCTCTCACTCCCGCCTACAAGACTTCTCCCGTGCTGCTCCTTGCTTATGGAATTCCCTACCGCGCGCAATCAGACTTTCCCACGGCCTTCAAATCTTTAGGTTCTCTTTGAAAACCCATCTCTTTTTTTGGAATTATCTTATCCCCGATAACACTGTTCACACTTATACACCCTCACAACTATCCCAATCTCCACTCTGAACCCCATTTGCTCCTTGCTTCAGTTGTACCCTCTTCCACTTACAATGTAAGCTCTCTAATGAGCAGGGTCCTCCATACCCTCTGTTTTCATGTCTGATTTATTTTGTCTACCTTGTATGTCCCTGTGTTTTGTATGTCCTGCTTTCCCTACTGTGCGGCTCAGCGGAGCACTGTGGCGCCTTACAAATCTACAATATAACATAAAGAAAAATAGCTTGTTTGAATTGTTCAAGTTTAAATGGCTAGATTATACAGCATTTTTACTTGTGTTTCATTCTAACGGTGAACATGATCATAGAGTTTGCTGCTCTATAAAAAAAGCATTAAAATACCATAAAATGTGGCCATTTAAGATTGAACGGGCAAGATGTTATAGTTTATGTAAATGGCTTTTAACTGCAAACTCTAATTCAAGTTCACATAAACAGGTTATAATTAGGGATGTGCACCGGCGACTTTTGAGGTCTCGTGTTTTGTGTTTTGGATCCGGATTTTCGTTATTTTTGAGGTTCGGATTTGTCTCGCAAAACACTTGACGAAAGGTCTCGGTTCGGATTTAAGGTATTGGATTCGGATTTTTTTTGAAAAAAACATAAAAAGTTTAAAAATCAAGTTTTTGGGCTTATTTTCACTCCTAGGCTATTATTAACCTCAATAACATTCAATAACAAGCATTTCCACTAATTTACAGTGTATTCTGAACACCTCACAATATAGTTATTAGTCCAAAACGTTGCAACAAGGTATCTTTCTGGACTGCGTAGAGGAGTGGGTCACCACAATATATATTAAAAACCCTGAACTTTTATGATTCGCACCAATAAATGTACCTGGACTGCGTAGAGGAGTGGGTCACCACAATATCTTAAAAACCCTGAACTTTTATGATTCGCACCAATAATTGTACCTGGACTGCGTAGAGGAGTGGGTCACCACAATATCTTAAAAACCCTGAACTTTTATGATTCGCACCAATAATTGTACCTGGACTGCGTAGAGGAGTGGGTCACCACAATATATTAAAAACCCTGAACTTTTATGATTCGCACCAATAATTGTACCTGGACTGCGTAGAGGAGTGGGTCACCACAATATCTTAAAAACCCTGAACTTTTATGATTCGCACCAATAATTGTACCTGGACTGCGTAGAGGAGTGGGTCACCACAATATATTAAAAACCCTGAACTTTTATGATTCGCACCAATAATTGTACCTGGACTGCGTAGAGGAGTGGGTCACCACAATATATTAAAAACCCTGAACTTTTATGATTCGCACCAATAATTGTACCTGGACTGCGTAGAGGAGTGGGTCACCACAATATATTAAAAACCCTGAACTTTTATGATTCGCACCAATAATTGTACCTGGACTGCGTAGAGGAGTGGGTCACCACAATATATTAAAAACCCTGAACTTTTATGATTCGCACCAATAATTGTACCTGGACTGCGTAGAGGAGTGGGTCACCACAATATCTTAAAAACCCTGAACTTTTATGATTCGCACCAATAATTGTACCTGCACTGCGTAGAGGAGTGGGTCACCACAATATCTTAAAAACCCTGAACTTTTATGATTCGCACCAATAATTGTACCTGGACTGCGTAGAGGAGTGGGTCACCACAATATATTAAAAACCCTGAACTTTTATGATTCGCACCAATAATTGTACCTGGACTGCGTAGAGGAGTGGGTCACCACAATATATTAAAAACCCTGAACTTTTATGATTCGCACCAATAATTGTACCTGGACTGCGTAGAGGAGTGGGTCACCACAATATCTTAAAAACCCTGAACTTTTATGATTCGCACCAATAATTGTACCTGGACTGCGTAGAGGAGTGGGTCACCACAATATATTAAAAACCCTGAACTTTTATGATTCGCACCAATAATTGTACCTGGACTGCGTAGAGGAGTGGGTCACCACAATATCTTAAAAACCCTGAACTTTTATGATTCACACCAATAATTGTACCTGCACTGCGTAGAGGAGTGGGTCACCACAATATCTTAAAAACCCTGAACTTTTATGATTCGCACCAATAATTGTACCTGGACTGCGTAGAGGAGTGGGTCACCACAATATCTTAAAAACCCTGAACTTTTATGATTCGCACCAATAATTGTACCTGGACTGCGTAGAGGAGTGGGCACTGGGCACCACAATAAAATATATAAAAAACCTTCAACAGATCTGCATTACACTACACATACGGCTGCTCCTCCATCCTCTCCATCATATACATGTTGGAGTTTTAGCGTGTGACAACCTCTTGTTTTTGATAATGTCAGTGCATTTTGAATATTTTTCAATTTGCCCCACACCACTGAATGTACTTTATCTATGATACGCAATACGCATCTATCTATCTTGACTGCGTAGTGTGGTGGCCCCGGTACACAATTTGGTACCGAGGCCACAATATAATTAAAAAACCCTCCACGTGTCTGAATTCCACCAAACAAGTATCTGGACTGCATAGTGGGGTGGCCCCGGTACCCAATTTGATACCGGGGCCACAATACCTCCTCCAAACATGGTACAGACAATTCGTCATTGAGATCCCAGACAGACAGGGTCAAAGTGTTATTGTTTGACTTTGTAAACCCAAGAAAATGTCCCTGTTGCACATAGTTGTGCAATGAAGACTGACTTTTTCATTTAAAGGCACGATCTTTCAAGTGTAGTGTTTGTAAGTCTAAGTCATATTATACTTTTGGTAAAATTGGTTTATTTTGTTCCTCTTTATGGTAATTAATTAGTAATAGAATTAAAGTATGAAATAGAATTAAAGTATGAAATAGAATTAAAGTATGAAATAGAGTGGTATAGAGTTGTAGTGTGGTATAGATAGAGTGGTCCACACAATATAATAATAAAACCCTCAACTGGTCTGAATTCCACCAAACAAGTATCTTGACTGCGTAGTGGGGTGGCCCCGGTACACAATTTGGTACCGAGGCTACAATATAATTAAAAAACCCTCCACGTGTCTGAATTCCACCAAACAAGTATCTGGACTGCATAGTGGGGTGGCCCCGGTACCCAATTTGATACCGGGGCCACAATACCTCCTCCAAACATGGTACAGACAATTCGTCATTGAGATCCCAGACAGACAGGGTCAAAGTGTTATTGTTTGACTTTGTAAACCCAAAAAAATGTCCCTGTTGCACATAGTTGTGCAATGGACAGTTACTTTTTTATTGAAAGACTCAAGCTTTCAAGTGTAGTGTTTATAAAATATAAACAACAATACAGTAGTTTTAGAGCACGTCAATACCTCTTGTTTTAAATTATGACACGGCATTTTACTTTTGGTTTAATTTCTTGTATTTTTTTAAATTTGGTTTTACTTTTTGAACATGGCAAGCGACTGTTGATTGGTCATATAATGCCAAAAAAAAAGGTCCAAGATGGAATTGTCCTTGGGCCCTCACACCCACCCTTATGTTGTTGAAATAGGACATGCACCAAACAACTTTGGCTGAAATGATTGGTTTGTTTGGGCCCCCACATAAAAAAAGCTATTCATCTCTCCCTGTACAGACTAAACAGGCTCTACTGAGGCAAGATGTCGTCCTCATCCTCAACCTCTGATTCCTCTCCCCCTACAGTGTGTACTTCCTCCTCATCACACATTATCAATTCGTCCCCGCTGGACTCCACAACCACAGGTCCCTCTGTACTATCTGGAGGGCAGTGCTGTACTTCATTGAGGAATTGATTATTCATTTTTATAAACATCATTTTTTCAACGTTATGAGGAAGCAACCTCCTTCGCCGCTCACTGACCAGGTTCCCCGCTGCACTAAAAACTCTTTCCGAGTACACACTGGAGGGGGGACAACTCAGGTAAAATAGAGCCAGTTTGTACAGGGGCTTCCAAACTGCCTTTTTTTCCTGCCAGTAACAATATGGACTGTCTGACATGTCTACTTGGATGGTGTCAGCAAAGTAATCATCCACAATTTTTTCTATTGTGACAGCATCCAATGCAGCGACAGTAGACATGTCTGCAATGGTTGGCAGGTCCTTCAGTCCGGACCAGATGTTATCAGCATCCCCGCCAGCGCCTCTTTTGGGAAAACTGAGCTTTTTCCTCGCAGCCATAGATGTGGAAGAAAATGAGGGTGGAGCTGTTGGCATGTCACGGTCCTCTTCAGAGGACAATCTCCTGACCAGCAGGTCTTTGCACCGCTGTAGACTTGTGTCCACCGGAAACAGAGACACAACATACGCTTTAAACCGAGGATCGAGCACGGTGGCCAGAATGTATTCCTCTGACTTTAAAAGAGTGACCACCCTCGGATCCTGGCAAAGCGTACGAAGGGCTACATCCACAAGAGCTACATGCTTGGTGTAATCGCAATGGCTTACCAGCTCCTCCCTCACTTTCTCCAGCTGCTTCTGCAACAGCCTGATCAGGGGAATGACCTGACTCAAGCTGGCAGTGTCGGAACTGACTTCTCGTGTGGCAAGTTCAAATGGCTGCAGAACCTTGCACAACACGGAAATCAGTCTCCACTGCGCTTGACTGAGGCGCATCCCCACTCCTTTGCCTATGTCGTAGGTGGCTGTGTAGGCCTGAATGGCCTTTTGCTGCTCCTCCATCCTCTGCAGCATATAGAGGGTGGAGTTCCAGCGAGTCACAACCTCTTGTTTGAGGTGATGGCAGGGCAGGTTCATGCTTTTTTGATGTGCCTTTAGTCTGCGGTAGGCACTGGCTGAATGCCGAAAGTGTCCAGCAATTTTGCGCGCCACCGCAAGCATCTCCTGCACACCCCTGTCACTCTTGAGGTAATGCTGCACCACCAAATTAATGGTGTGGGCAAAACATGGGACGTGCTGGAAATTGCCCATATTTAATGCCCGCACAATGTTACTGGCATTGTCTGACACCACAAATCCCCATGAGAGTCTAAGTGGGGTAAGCCACTGGGAGATAATTTCCCTCATTTTCTCTAATATGTTGTCAGCGTTGTGCCTCTTATTAAAGCCTGTAATGCACAATGTTGCCTGCCTTTGCATGAGCAGCCATTTTGTAGATGCTGCTACTGATGCAGCTGTTGCTGTTGCTGCGGAAGGGGATGCATCTACCCAGTGGGCTGTCACAGTCATATAGTCCTTCGTTTGCCCAGAACCACTTGTCCACATGTCCGTGGTTAAGTGGACAGTGGGTACAACCGCATTTTTAAGAGCACTGAGGACACTTGATCGTACTTCTCTGTACATTTTTGGTATCGCCTGCCTAGTGAAGTGGAATCTCGAGGGGATTTGGTACCGGGGACACAATACCTCCATCAACTCTCTAAATCCCACTCCACTGATGGCGGACACCGGGCGCACGTCTAACACCAACATTGCAGTTACAGCCGCAGTTATACGCTTTGCAATAGGGTGACTACTATCGTATTTTGTGGTCATGGCAAACGACTGTTGAACGGTCAATTGTTTTGTGAAAGACTTAGCGGTATTACGACTTCCCCTCTGGGAAGATGACCGACTAACAGCAGCAACAGCAGCAGTGGCAGTAGTAGGCGTACCGCTGCAGGATTCCTCGGATGAATCCCGTATTGAGGAGGACTCAGTCTGGCTGCTGACTTGGGCTGCAGGACTGAATCTGATGGAGATTGTGGAGGAAGTTGACGAGGAGGGTGTTTCTGGTGTGTATCCAACTGGACCACGGGATTTAGGTGTCCCTGTACCGATGAGGGTCCTAGCCCCAGTTCCTGAACTAACCACTGAACTATGAAGGTTATTCAGGTGACGTATAAGGGAGGATGTTCCTAGGTGGGCAAGATCCTTACCCCTGCTTATTTGAGCTTTACATAAGCTACATATGGCCATACATTGGTTGTCTGGATTTGGATAAAAATAACTCCAGACCGAAGAGGTGCATTTTTTGGTCTTCTGACCAGGCATGACGATGGGCTTTTTCATCCCATGGACATCAGCTGTTTCCCCCCCTGGTGCCTCATTTACAATAACCACATCACCATCCTCATCATCAAGTTCCTCCACAGCGCCAGCTACATCATCAATAGCCTCCTCCCGAGCCACCTCTTCCCGTACAGTGATGGGAAGGTCAGGCTTGACAACCACCAACACCCTTGGACTCGCCTTGGGGATTTGTGATAATTTCTCTTTAGAAGGCAGAGTTGTTTGCTGTTTTGTTGCTGACAGCATAACTCTCTTCAATTTTTTGTAGGGGGGGGGAGGAGGAGGAGGGCTAAGATCCGTGGGTGAAGCTGAACCACTAGTCATGAACACGGGCCAGGGCCTAAGCCGTTCCTTGCCACTCCGTGTCGTAAATGGCATATTGGCAACTTTACGTTTCTCCTCAGATGATTTTAAGTTTCTCTTTTTGCTACTTTTTCTTAACTTGGGCTTTTTGGATTTTACATGCCCGGTACTACGAGATTGGGCATCGGGCTTGGAAGACGACGTTGATGGCATTTCATCGTCTATGTCATGACTAGTGGCAGCAGCTTCAGCATTAGGAGGAAGTGGGTCTTGATCTTTCCCTACTTTATCCTCCAAATTTTTGGTCTCCATTATATGTAGCACAAGATACTGCAGAATGTGTGAACTTGGTAATATTGCAGTACCAATGGACTTATACTGCTGGATTGGTTTTGCAAATTTGGTTATAATTATTATATATTTTTTTTTTTTTAAATTTTTAATTTTTTTTTACTTTATTTTTATTTTTAAAAAACTTGGGAATAGTGGGGAAATAACTATGCCCTTAGAAGCACAGAGCACAGGACACAGCACCACTGGACTGAACAGGACACAGCACAGGACCCAGCAGCACTACGGAACTCAGCAGGACAGAGCACAGGACACAGCACCACTGGACTGATACTGCAGAATGTGTGAACTTGGTAATATTGCAGTACCAATGGACTTATACTGCTGGATTGGTTTTGCAAATTTGGTTATAATTATTATATTTTTATTTTTTTTTAATTTTTTTTTATTTTTTTTTACTTTTTTTTTATTTTTTAAAAACTTGGGAATAATGGGGAAATAACTATGCCCTTAGAAGCACAGAGCACAGGACACAGCACCACTGGACTGAACAGGACACGGCACAGGACCCAGCAGCACTACGGAACTCAGCAGGACAGAGCACAGGACACAGCACCACTGGACTGATACTGCAGAATGTGTAAACTTTGTAATATTGCAGTACCACTGGACTTTTACTGCTGAATGTGTGAACTTGGTAATATTGCAGTACCAATGGGCTTATACTGCAGGATTGGTTGTGCAAATTTTGTGGTAATTAAAAAAAATTAAAGTAGTTTTTGGTATTTTTTAAAAAAACTTTTTTTTATTTTTTTAAACACAGGGGAATATTGGGGAAATAACTATGCCCTTAGAAGCACAGAGCACAGGACACAGCACCACTGGACTGAACAGGACACAGCACAGGACCCAGCAGCACCACTGACCTCAGAAGGACAGAGCACAGCACACAGCACCACTGGACTGATACTGCAGAACACAGCACAGCACAGCACAGCACAGCACAGAACTAAACAGCACAGAACTAAACAGCACAGAACTAAACAGCACAGAACTAAACAGCACAGAGGACCACCTAACACACCCTCCCTCTACCCTGATCAATGCCCGAGTGAAGATGGCGGCGACTAGCGGGGAATTTATAGGATCCGAGTATCGCGAGATCCGACAACGGGATTATGAGTCAGAGCCTCAGTTTCACTTTTGAATTTGGCGCCAATACCCGGATCTGTCTCGGATCCGACTCGGATCCGCAACGTTCGGGTGGGCTCGGATTACATAAATCCGAGTGCGCTCATCCCTAGTTATAATTATAAAATTCACAATAAGGAGGTTGAACCAAAATGTTTTGCAATTTAATGTTTCAATCAAATGTTTGATTCTGTCGAACCCAATTGGCTCAATTGAATTTGAGCAATTTGAGCATCTCTATTACAAACTCTAATTTAAAGTGACATAAATTAAGTCATACAGTAACAATATACAATTACATGGGAAAGTTCTAAACAAGTAATATGTAATAAAATATAAATGTTTAACGATAAAGGGCTCGCTCTGGAAAATAACACAGCACTAAAACAATAATCAACATGAAGGCGACAATAAATTCAAATTCTTCTGTGAATTCAAAAGAAGAAAGTCCACTTGGAATTTCCCAAAAAGATCCCATTTTAAAACACCTTTCTAATGAAAAATTTTAGCAATCTCTCTTGATGTTTTGGTATTGGCAAACAGACCTCAGTATCATCCAATGTGCACTTGTTTAATTCATCTCAGGGATATAGCATAAAAAAATCGAACAGCATTTAGTATAATACCTTCCGACAGAACGAGTAAACCCAGACACCATCGACTAGACCAGGGTTTCCCAAACCCAGTCCTCAGGGCTCCCCAACAGTGCAGGTTTTCCATATCTCCTTGCTGGAGCACAGGTGTATTCATTACTGACTGACACATTGTAACAGATCCACAGGTGGTCCTAATTATGTCACATGTGATCCAGAAAACCTGCACTGTTGGGGAGCCCTGAGGACTGGGTTTGGGAAACCCTGGACTAGACTGTGTTAATTGCTTTTAAAGGTCACTACATTTGGTTGGGAGAAACACCAAACCCCAACAGGCTTATTTTTGTAATGTGTTACCAATTGCTATTAAATATGAGTTTTTAGTGCACATGATTGTTTTAATAATTATTTTGGAAGATATTATGCTCATGATGAAAATAAATTAGGTATGACTGTAATTACATGGTCTTAGACTTCACACTCCTGCACTGTTCACGTAGTTTCTTTAGGCAGTAGGTTTATTTGAAACAAGAGCTGACATTCTTGGGTAGTGGGTCTGTCCTTCTATCTCTCCCTTCTATTACTCACTTGCACAAGGGTTTTAGTTCACCTCTCCCATCCTTAACCACACTGGTGAAACTAGCAAGTGCATCTCAGAGCTCCTGAGTGTCTCTCAGAATGAACATCTACATTCACGTTACTCAACTCTTAGAGAGAAAAGTTTACCATTGCCCTGTTCTACCTCTGCTCCCAAGCTCACATTTTTAACTCTCTGCCTCATCACCAGCTTCTCTCTCTCTCTCTCTCTGCACCACTTAGCCTCAATCTAGGAACCCAAGCATACTCCAACATAGGCAGGTCTCTGGTTCACACAACAAGAGTGGGACCCATGATCACTGAGTCATACTTTTTAAATACTCGGGTCCCACGGAAACTCACTACATGCCCTTCAAAATGTCACTCATGTTTGTACATCACAAGGGGTGTGTGCTTTACAAACCTACTACACAGGGAATGTTATAGCACATAAAGAGGTTGTTTGTAGTATCCTATAGGGTTCATGATGGCTAAACGTGCTTCGATGTCTAGCTGGACTTGTTGAAGGACATCATACTTTATCCTATGGGATTGCTTTATGGATACTTCCACACGTTGTTGTTTGAATATCGAAAATTTGAAGATCTGCAGTGTTGGAATCTTCCTACCAGACTGATTAAAGAGTTAAACTGATACACTGGTGTTAAATAGAAGACAGCCAGTTTGTTACAATCTTCCTGTAGCTGTCATGATCACACTGTTATATTATGAGATTGGCTTCAATGCCTTGAAGATATATAGAGAGTATAAATCAGAAGAAACTTATATACACATAGGTTTCTATATAAACATAAAATATATTGAAGTGAAATTACCTAAAAAAATGTGTATATAATGGTCATATTTCTCTTTATACTCTTTGATCTGTGAACTCTACTTATTACCCAAATAACCTTCACATATACTTGAGCACGTTTGATACTTCCATAAACCTGTACTTTAAGTTCCTTGTATTGCGCCATTAAGTTTTCTTCTTCACGTGACCTTTCACATTTCTTTTAGTTAATCCTTAAAGGGAAATATGGTAGGCAGTGAAAAAAGACAATCATTTACCTTTGTAATTGACTGCATTAGAAAAAAACATAATCTTTCATTATCATAACCTGCAAATTTTCCAATTACACATAAATGGGAAGATTTAACCCAGAGATTAACAGAGATTAATGGATTCAGGGATTAAGATGAATGTAATTAACAGCAATATGTGCACCTGTGAGGGCTTAATATGACAGTTATGGAATTATATATAAATAGATATGTTAACTGACCACCGTGTTTTGGGTTTGGTCTTGGTTTTAGATCTGTATTAACTTCGTGTTTTGGTTTTGGCAAAACCGCCCTCACGTGTTTTGGTTTTGGTTTTGGTTTTGGATATTTATTTATATTTATTTTTTTATTTTTTTAAATTGCTAAAAAATGCTAAAAACACATATTTTGGCACTTTTTTGTTCCTATATTATTATTATTAACCTCAATAATATTAATGTCCATTCATTTCCAGTCAATTTTTGTTAAGTGACAAGAACACTGCTACCCCTGTTTCTGTATGACCAATGTCTCTGGAGGCTGAAGAGTGACAAGAACACTGATACCCCTCCTGTTTCTGTGTGAGTAATGGCACTGAGCAATGTCACTGGAGAATGGAGAGTAACAAAAACACTGCTACCCCTCCTGTTTCTGTGTGAGCAGCGGTGCTGGATCTTCGTGGAGGGCGGTACCTATGAAATCCAAAACTCGCGAGATCCGACGATGCAAAAATGACGTTTTGCCTCATTTTTAGTTTCGAGAGCGCGAAAGTACCGAGCTGGCTCGGCTCGGTACTCAGATCTGCTAGGTTTGGGTTTGCTTGGTTTTCTGAAAACAGAGCCAGAGCATCTCTATATATAACTTTCATAATAATCTCTGTACCCCATATGGTGCTGTTATTACTCTGACTCTGTTTGCCAAGTGTAATACTGTAACTTTCCTGAAATCTCCAGGTCAGAAGTTCCCACCTATACACTTATGCCATTTAGTCCCTTGCTTTCCATAGACTGCATTTTCAATAGATGGATTGAATGTCGTAGTCCCAGGTCTATTCATAGACTCTCAATTCTTTTACATTTTGAATTTTCAATACAGCATGGAATGGCTTTACACTGAAGGGCAAAGGCAGAGAGGAATGTGGAAATTGTACGGATCATTGTACCTCTGTGAAATGGTCTGTTCCACAAAACTCAATTTGCACACAATTTTGCCCCAGCTATATATATTCACAATATTTATGTCTAATACTTTGAAGTATTTTAGTATTACTCGTCAATGCTATGAACAAACTTCCAACAGATGTAAAAATAGAAGTAAAGGAATTTATATATGACCGAATTTAACACTGGTGTATGTGGAGAATAAACTTTTAATAGTTGTGGAGGCGAGCAATGACACATCAGAGCTATCAATGGAATGGCAGACATGAGGCATTGCAATGAGTGTTGGCAATGGGAGATATAATAGGGGGCATTAAGGATGACAATGATAGATAAGAGAAGGAGCAGTCTGGGTGGAAATAAGAGTTAAGAGAAAGATCAGTCTGGGTGGTAATGAGAGATAAGTGAAGGATCAGTCTGGGTGGTAATGAGTGATAAGAAAACGATCAGTCTGGGTGGTAATGAGTGATAAGAGAAAGAGCAGTCTGGATGGTAATGAGAGATATGCGAGGGAGCAATGAGAATGGCAAAGAAAGTGGGAAATGAAGGTGGCAATGAGAGGTATTAGGGTGTCAGTCACAGTGGCAATGAGAGGCACGAGACGAAGCACTGATATGTCAAAGAAAGTGACAATGAGTAGTATGAGCACGGCAATTAGAGGGGTCATAGAGGATGACAATGAGAGAGGGAGAAAGTAGAATGTTTTATCAGAACACACTGGGACATTCTATTAAAGGATCCAATTTGGGCTCAGCCTAACCACCAAACATTCTTGCCTTGGTTATCACAGACAAGCAGTAAGGGAGTTTACCATGTCGTCATAGTAAACATATATAAGCACATAATTAGTACAACCGCAGACAAAGTATGCACAAAAAGAGGTCACTTTGGACCTGATTTATGTTCGGCTGTAAGTCTATTTGCTATTACCTTATCTTGCATGATGTAGTTCTGAGCATGCACAGAAACGGACCTTACACCAATGAATGCAACTGCATGCAATTAATGTCCTAATGCAAATTACACTTACAACTACCTACAACTTGGGAGGTGGAAAGGAGGAGGGAAAGGGCGGACTAATGTAGGCCTTGTACAGTAAGGGTGTGCTGAGGGCGCTGTGATGTAGAGCCCTAGGGTGTGCCGAGGGCATTGTGATGTAGAGCCCTAGGGTGTGCCGAGGGCATTGTGATGTAGAGCCCTAGGGTGTGCTGTGGGCATTGTGATGTAGAGTCCTGGGTTTCTCGTAAGTACGCCTGGTTTCAGTAGTATCATTTGCACCAGCTACAGGGCAGGTGTAAGTGCTGGCTGATAATGATGACTGACACGGCATAGGCCTAGCTTTAAAAACGACATGCATGCGTGCCCCTAGTTATCACAGAACATGTGATATTAAGAAAGACTATAAAAATGGATTGTATGCACAGTATGCATTAAATCAGGGGTGGGCAAACCAGTCCTCAAGGGCCATATAACAGTTCATGTTTTTAGGATTTCTTTAATCATGCACAGCTGAGTTAATCTATTTGGCTGGGTCAGTAATTATCCCAGCTGTTTCTACAGACAGAAATCCTAAAAACATAAACTGTTATATGGCCCTTGAGGACTGGTTTGCCCACCCCTGCATTAAATGCATATTTATGTATTCAAGAGATACCTTTATATTTGAATTTATATAGTATTTAATTAAAAGTAGAGCCCAAAATAGAAAAAGTATGGCACCCGCTACAATAAGATATGGGATGCTACTGATATATACATTTTGTTTTAAATTTGTGACCATAACAACCATGACTAAGATATATCACTGTTACCCACACTCACTAACTGATTTTCTACATCCCATCCTATATTCTAAATGCATCTATCTGTAGTACATTTATTATACATTTAATCTACATTTTTTTACCTCTTCTAATTATTTTTGCATTTAATTGATTTATAGTTATTAGTCTAGTGCTGAAGCAATCATGGTGCACAATTTACTTTCTCATTTTCTTAGGAAGTTTAACAAATAAATAGCTGTAAATAGTTACTGTACGTAGGCCCTTATTAGCTGGGGCACCTCATTAATTGGTTGCATACAGCCATTTTTTTTAATGCTCACTTACAACCCCTTAATGCATAAAGTGGTTTTGACTGCATAAGTTTGGAGACTTCGCTGGCATACACACAAACCCATATATCAAGCAGTGGTGTGCCAAACTGCATGGTTAATAATAGCATGAAAATACATATTGGTCCAAGCCCCAAAAAACTGGGTAGTTTTTTTTTTAAAGAAAACTGACACTCAGGAATGGGTGTGGCTGGATCACTTAGAAGTTACTTGTTGTATAAACGTTTTCACTTAGTGGTACAGTATGCCACTTTGCAGGAAACATTTTTGAAGAAAGGAAATCCAATGCTAATTAAACCTTTTCATCTGAGAGTGGCCAACACGTCTTTTGACAACATTCATTCTCATACTTGCCAATGATATTATTTATCCATTCTATTTAAATTATGAACATTTTGGCGCCTCTACAGTAGAACTTGCTCTAGTCCCAGGGATGGTGCCCAAACAATCCCTATTTTAATAAACCTTGGTATATTTTCAAGAAAGTTTACAACTAATTAGAGAAATATGTCTGTGTTTCAAACCTTACAGTATCAATGATTAAGAAGAACCAAAGTGCAGTTACAGAATTCCATCTTCTTGGATTTGGGGAGCTCCATGGTCTCAAAATAGAACTGTGCTCGTTCTTCCTCAATCTACCTGGATACCTGGCTATCTGTCTGGAAACTTTTTACTAAGCATGTTGGCCCTGGCAGGGAACATACTCCATTCTCCAATGTACATTTTTCTAGGTTTTGTTTCCTTTTTAGATACACTGATCATCACAAGTGTTCTTCCAAACATGCTTTACGTTTTGTTGTCAGGAGGAACCAACACATCATATTTTGGATGTATTTCAGTTTTACATCTTCTGTACTTCCAGTATGGTTGAGTGCTTTCTCCTTACCATGATGTCTTATGACCGATATGCGGCCATCTGCAACTCATTGCATTATAGTTCTAAGTTTGCCCTTGTTTAGTCTTCAATTCTGTGGGTCCAACATCCTTAATCATTAATTCTGTGACTTAGTCCCCCTTCTTGAGCTTTCTTGATCAGATACTTTTTTGTGCAAATTGAAGTTCTGTTGGTGTCCATACCTGTAGCTCTTCTACCATTTGTATTCATTGTTGTCACTTACATCTATATCCTCCACAGTATTCTCAAGATCTCCTCCAGTATTGGAAGACAGAAGGTCTTCTCCACTTGAAGCTCTCACTTGATGGTTCTATCAATGTATTATGGGACAAAGATTTCTTTGTATACAGTCCCAAAAAGTGTACATTCCTTCAAAGCCAACAAGATTCCATGTACAAGCGCAATGCGCAGTTGCTTTATTGCGCAAGCAGAGAAGGTGTATCTGTATGCTCTACTCTAAATGAGGCCCATATTTACAGAAGCCACAATTATTTTGTGAGGAACCTGATTGTCATTTGCATAGGTTAGAACATTCATTTTATCAAACAATTGCGCTATTGCAATTAATATCAATACGACTGTATGTACTGTAGATACACTTTTTACATGAATGGTGCACTAATTATAATAATGGAGCCATTAAAATTTGCAACTTTTAATATGATTTCATTATTTTCTTAATAAAATATAGTTTTCCATATGTTGGATAAACAATTTTTTGATTAAACAAAGTTTGAATGTGGGATTAATTACCTTTTGTTTTAGATTGGTTATCACTATACAATTAATCTTTGTATTGAAATTAATATATTGTGAAAATGCAAAAACAATGTGTGGGTCATGCAGAGTTGGGCGCAAAATATGCAAGTTTCTCCATTGAAGGACAATTGGAAGGTACAAAACGCATCATATTTAAAGTATAATATATAAAATAAAAATGGCTCTCTCATTTTAACAATATATCTTCTGTCTTGAAAATAATAGCCACTTGAGATAATTTTGAATGTTGAATAATCAGATAGTCCTTTATTAAGAGCAAAGTAAAGATGAATTCATCATAGAACAATCTGACGTACAGTAGAGATCCCAAGCTGATAAGATAATTCTCATCTTGAACTTACTCAGAGGGTTTACATAACTTTACAAAACTATCGACATGCATAAAATAGTCTTCAACTTTTACCTACACTGTAAAATAAATTAACTTGATATAGATAAAAAGATAGAAAGATAAAATAAGTGTAATTAAAAATTGAAAGCAGATATATAGAGGCTCAGTTAGAGGTGAACGCATTTGGTCTATGAACGTACATAATAAAAGGCACACATAAAAAAGCGTAATTATATGAGGATGTTTAGCAAGACCCAGATTTAGATGCTCTCAGTTAAAAGCAGTAGCATTTGCACCAGATGTAAGTGTGTGTACTTATACCACACAATAGTGTAGACATGTGGCTTGACAGGGTAATGCTAAAGTAGTATTTGTACACAATATAGTTATGAAATAAAGTGTCGTATACACACGAAAGAATATTGTCTTGACAGTTATTAATAAAAGTGAAAGTCACATTTCCAATTTAAAATGTAATTAAATATGAATTCCCCCACATCTGTTGTTTTCCCATTTAAAAATCAATATTATTTATTGCAGTAGTCCAAATGGAAATGACAATTAAGTAATTGGAATAAAAACTACAATTTGATGTAATATAGCACAACACTTATGATTTAATCATTATCAGCTGTAGGTATCACTAAGAAGTAGAGATTGCTTAGGCTCGGTTTTTTGGAAAACCGAGCCCACCCAAACTTAGGGGATCCGAGTAGGCTCGCGAGTCGGCTTGTTACTTTCGTACGTCCTCAGATCTGAATCGAAGCAAAATGTCATTGTTGTCAGATCTCGTGGGTTTTGGATTCCATAAGTACCTCCATCCCTAGGAGATCCAGCACCATTGCTGACACAGAAACAGGGGTTGCAGTGTTCTTTTCACTCTCCAACAAGGAAATATACTATGTTGCTTTTAACTTTGGAAAGTAAGTGTGGGTAATTGGTCTGAGATAGCTGGAGATAATGTTTTGCTATATGAATACCAAGGTGTTTGAATTTTGAAAGTGTTACTTGAAAGGAAGTTAATGTTCCAATGTTGCGTTGCGTTGAAGAGTGAGGTATAAGTGTAATACTCCAGTTTTTTTCAATGTTAATTTTATATCCCAAGATGAATCCCTTTAATAAAAAAGCCTGCTATATATATGGGATTGTGTGATTGTTGACATAAACAGGCAGAATACAGAGCAATTTTATGCTCAGATTTACCCGGTTTAACACCAATGGTGTTTGACTTTGCTTGAAAGGAGGGTGTGAATGGCTCAATAATCAATGAAAGAATAAACTGGTATAAAATGCTTCTTACCATAGGAAATGCTAAATGAAACTTTGATAACCCCATTTACAGAGACCAAATGGGACCAATATAATGCTGAAATGCCGTTGAGAAATTTACAGATGAAGCCATGGGAGGCAAATCTGAAACATAACGCCCTATAAAATTAAGTCAAATGCATTTTGACGTCAAGCACTAATACTAGTGAGAGGGTTTTAGGTCATTAATGGCCTGAATCAGAGCCATCATTCTACAGGTATAATCAAGGCCTTGTTGATCATGGATGAATCCAAGCTGGTCAGGGTCAATAAGGAGAGGGAGGAGGGTACTCAGGTGATTGCTCAGTATTTTAGCAAAGATCTTTAGATTGGTGGTTTGCAGTAACATAGGTCAATAAATAGAGCAATAGGTTGGGTCCCTGTCTGGTTTTGGTATCACAATAATGTTGGCCGAATGCTTGCTGGATCGAAGGTTCCATCCTCTAAAATATTATTAAATAGGTGTGTAAATTTTGGGATTAATATTTCATATAATTTCTTGTATTTTATAATTAAGAGTTAATCCATCTGGATCTGATGTCTTTAAGGGTTTTGTCACGGTTTAATGATTTGGATCCTGGGTTTGCCTAGTTAGCACAACTCCAGTGAGACGCAGAGTCTAACGGTGAAATGGGGTTCACCAGGGACTGCCGCAAAGTGGTTTGGTCTTAGCTGTGTCTATTCCGCAGGTCACAGCTCTCACTAAAGTACCAGGCGAAACCCTACAGGAAAATATGCAGAAATGATCAGCAATATCAAATAGTACTAGGCGAGAGGAACTTGCAGGCTGGTGAGAGACAGCAGACTGAGTAACGTAGAAACGTAGATAACGTGGAGAAAGAAGAGTAGCCTGTGGGCTGCAATGTTAACACTGGGATAGCGGAGATGACACGGGGATCAGTATAGGAAAACGGATACAGCTGGTAGAGAAGTGTAGTCTGTGGACTGCAGCGTTACTACTGGAATGGTGGAGATGACACGGAGCATGCAGTACAGGAACACAGGTACAGCTGAAAGAGAAGTGTAGTCTACGAACTGCAACGTTATCACTGGAATGGTGGAGATGACACGGAGTATGCAGTACAGGAACACGGGTACAGCTGATAGCATAAAGCAGAGAGGAGCCAAGTCCAGCACCTAATGGTAGAAAACTAGAAAAACAGGCACCAAACGTCTGGAGGAGGTGCCTTTTAAAGTTTGGAGCCAAAACAATCAGCCAATAGGAAGGAGACAAAGGAAATGAAAGGATGGGGTCTGTGCATGCGCAGATGGCAACAGCAGGGACAAAGAGAACTGTCAGTGGGGACCAGGTAAGTACAGCGGGCATTGGGTGTGCAGCCCGACTGCCCAGCGTGTGGCAGGTTTAAATATGAGTCTTTAAAAAGGATGTCCTTTGGAGCAGGGCTTGAGAGCGTAGGTTTTATTTATTTGGAATTGATTACTTGAGAGAACTTATTTTCCCTTAATAATTGAATGGCCTTGCACAACTTGCCCAATGTGATCAAAACCTTTTGTAACAAAGGCTTTTTGATGCTGGTTAGGTGCAAAAAGTATTATAAGGAGTGACAGTCTCTGATCATATGGAGCCTATTACCATTAAAAATCTGCCAACAGGGTCAACAGAAGTTCCCCCTTAGATCCTGGATCAGTCAATTCTTCCTGGGCATGAGGAAAGGAAAGGAGAGGAGGGGTGATGAACAAGAAACAGGGACGATGAGCTATGGGTTCGAAATCCTAATCATGACTACTAATAATGACTACTACAGGAAATTTAGGGGTTATGGAGTGGTTTTCCTAGGGAAACTATAATATCCAATGTCAAAGGTCAAATAATGGTGAAAAGATGTGTCTGATTGAACAGACTACATTATTCATTATCTGTTAAGAAGGATATAATGAAATGGAGGAAGGAAGGGGAACAAGGATGTGAAGAATAGAACAGGGTCAATGAAAACGGTATGGAAAAATGTGTGATTATAAAAGGCAAAGTGGAGAGATTAAATGGTGGCATGGCAAAGACTGGAGTACGAGTAGGCAGGAGAAAAGTGGTGGGGACAATCTATCAAAAACATGTAAACTTTAGAACTACTCATGGGATAATATAGTAAGAGTGGTTAACTTACAACTAGAAAGCTATGAAATTATATTGTTCCATATTGAAAAAATACATGAACAAGGTTCAAACAGAAATGATGAAATCTACTTTAGTTAATACAATGTTTTGTGTTTTTCTTTTTCTGTCAAGAAGAGGTTAAATTTTCAGATTAATGTTTCTTTAATTTTGTCCACTCAGACTTTGTGGGGATGGTCCTTGTGGCTTTGGAGAACGTCTTTGCGTGATAAACTTATTAGGCTGTGGCAATATTTGTAGCTTGGACAGAACTTCTAGGCTTTGTTCTAGTATTTTTGAAATGTAAGGTACATTTTCAGAAAATACCCGAAGCTGAAAGGGAAAACGTCAATCTAAATTTATGTTGGCAAGAGACTTTTATGACCGTCTGTAAGTTTCTCTGCTTTTGTATTGTAGAGGATGAAAGATCTTGAAATAATGTAGCTGTGTATTTTGAAAATCAATGCATGAGCTGTCAATGTAGGCGACTATTAGTTCTCTTGGCTATTGCTCCACTGATGGTTTTGCTCTCTCTTGCTCATCTGGCAAATCTGGTACTATATGTTTTAAAACGTCTTTGTGGAAGTTATTGAGAGATGTATTGGTGATATTTTCAGAAATATTACAGATTTTTAAGTTATTCCTGTGTGATTGATTTTTGGTGTATTTTTTCATTTTTGAGTGAAGGCAGCATTGCCAATTCATGTTCAAAAAAAGATTGGTACTGACATAACTCGATTTTGGACTGAAGTATGTCTGCTATTTTCCCAATATCTATTATTTCAATTCGTCAATTGCTTTTTTCAGTTCCTGTTGGAAAGTGTATTTAATGCAATTTATTGATTGATAATGATCCCCAGTGTATCCGTTCCAAGGCCTTGGTCTGATGAAAAACAGGACTGGAAGAGCTTGGTTGATCCGAAACTAGTAGAGCAGTAACTGTTTTCTTTTTGAAGAGCTGCATGACATCACCCTGAGCGTGTGTTTTTTTTGTTTCTATGTGCCATGTTCTCGAAGCTCTTGAGTTTAGGTTGAACAGTATGAGGGAAGGGAGGGTAAAAAAAGCAAAATAAGGGACAAAAATAGGCAATAACATTTATCTAAGCATATCAAAGATCTTTATAAGGTGTCAGATTTATATCATGTAAAGGAATAGCATACAAGAAGACCTAGGGAATAATGTAATAAAATTAGATATTTTATATTAAATGTTAAATAAAAAGTAGGTTAGGCAAAATGGGGTAGGGGGAACGGGAAAGGTGAGGCCAGAGGTCGGCAGAAGAGAGGAAAATAGGGATGAAAGGGATGTAAGGTAAAAAAAAACTCTCTCTTTCAGCAAATGATAATATTTCAATGCAGTATTTCTTTAACTACCACTAGGTGGCAGCGAATAGGAATGGATGAATTGGAATCAATGGAAAATCGATACCTAATTGATTATGTACACCATGGCCGGATTAAGGGGGCTGATAGGAGAGAAGCCGCCGCGCAGCACCTACAAGCCGGTGATCTAAAATGTACAGCAGCCGCGGTGCTGCTGTACATCTGGACTCCTGCCAATGACTTGGTCCGTCTGAAGGGGGGAGGGTTTGTATTAATGAGAGGTGCGCGGATGCGTCAGGGGGGGGGGCATGCGAAGAGAGGGAGAGAGAATGAGGGACTGAATCTTAGGTGAGTAAAAAAAAGTGATAACAGCTTTGTCTTGGACCTCTTCTGCTTGAATAGCGATCATAACTGTTCTGTGTATGACTTGGAGAAAGCTTAGTGTACAAAATGTCAATGTAATGTTCTTGAAATATAACTGAATAATAAATTATCTGAGTGTGAGAAACCGAGAGTAAGAGAAGACAGGGGGGCAGAGAGTATGAGGCTGAGACAGTGTGGCAGAGAAAGGAACAGTGAGAGAGAAAGGACAACGGGAGAGAGAGGTGGAAAGGGAGAGAGGTGAGAGATTGAGACAGAGAAAAGATAATAATAATATGTGGGCTATTAATTTAATGGTGCAGTTTCCATGAGGACTAATTATTTAATTGATAGGTGCTATCATATATATTTATTTTACTGGTGTTGGTGGAATATTTAATTAAATGCTGTGCTGGTTTCAGAACTATTTATTATTTAATTCGGGTCTAAGTTTGGGGAGAAGGAGGGCTAATTTATTAAACGTGAATATGAAATATTAATTGTCACCAATGGTTGTGTGAAATTGGTTTATTTGTTACATGTGAATGCTATTAATTTATTGCTGGGCCGTTTTTTGGGGAGGGAAATAGTTTTTATTAAATGTGTATGCTATTAATTCAATGTCAGGGCTAGTTGGGAGAAACAGTTCTATTATTAAATTTGTATACTATTAATTTTATTTAATTTTATATGCAGGCCTATTTGCAGGGAGGGAGGCCTACATATTAAATGTGGGTGCATTGATTTAATGCCAGGACTGTTTTAGGTTTCACGAACATTCCAGGATCTACACAAGCAACAACTGAGTTTAAGACACCAGCAGCCATAGGTGATGAAAGTTACAAGAACAGGTAGGAGAGAGCAAGACAGTCTGCCATCTGTTCTGAATCTGGTGGGACAGTCCCGAATTTGGGCGACTATCTCGCTTAGTCAGGATTTGGTCCAACTACAAGGACAGTTGGGAGGTATGTCCCACATCACACTGTACTACTGGTGAAGGCAGAGCTGTGTGCTCCTAACAGTAGTGCACACAGTATTGTCTGTGTATATGTCTAAAATTATAGCCATAGTACACCATAGGGGCCCCCCTGTCTAAAGTGCCCCGGGCCCCCCAGAGCCTTAATCCAGCTCTGATGTACACACAAATAGACCAAGTGTAAATACATGTAAAGTTAACTGATTTCTTCAAAAGATATTAAAATAGAGAAAACAATATTACAGATCTTTGTTTGACTGGGAAACCCAGTGCTACAACATCTGGTGGTAGAAAGTGGTACTGGACATGAAAAAATTTAATTGAGACTCTATGCTTTGGGAAAAAATTGGCAACATAACACACCAGCTGCTAATTAAATGATTTCTTTATTAGCATATATATATATATATATATATATATATATATATTTTTTTTTTTCATTAAGCTGTTCAGTCATTGTACAATTAAAAAAAAAAAAGAGAACATTACAGTACAGGTACTACTGGGGTATTTCACATATTTTGTATTGGGAAGTGGGTTGGGGAAGGGATGTGAGGAGAGGGGGTATGATCCATAACTAGAATTCCCTAACCACACTAACTTAGTTAGGCTAATGGAATGGTTTATATTGTCTTCTAAAATAATCTGGAAACTTGTTTTCTTATTTCTTTATTCCTGAGACTATATATAATGGGATTTAACAATGGGGTTCCCAAAGTGTACAAAAGAGATAAAAACTTGTTAATATTATTCGAGTGTTCTCCTGATGGAATCAAATAAATGCTGAGCAGTGACCCATAGTAGGAACATACAATGGTCAGGTGTGAGCTGCAGGTGGAAAAGGTTTTCCATCTCCTGATGGTGGATGAGATCCCCATGATGGTGATGAAGATGGAGATATAGCTTCCTATTACAGAGAGGAATGGGAGGAGGACTATGACATTGGCAAAGAAAAATATTTCTATTACAACTGGAGATGTGTCTGAGCAGGAAAGTTCCAACATTGGGATGAAGTCACAATAGAAGTGGTCTATTGTCATATCATTGCAAAATTGTAACTGACAGATCAGATAGACAGTTATCAATACAAAGAGAAAACCCAGTAACCATGACCATATCACCATATGAAGACAAAGTGTATGATCCATAATAGAGGTATAACGCAATGGGACACAGATGGCTATAAATCGGTCAAAGGACATGACTGTGAGGAGATAGCATTCTGTGGCAGTGCAAGAACCAAAAATATAGAATTGGGTGATACAGCCAGAATATGATATGGTGTTACCTCCTTCCAGGGTAACATGCATCATGTTGGGGACAATATTTGTAGAGAACAGCAAATCACATAAAGACAGGTGGCAGAGGAAGAAGTACATGGGGGACTGTGAGACATGACTGGTGGACACCAAAGTGACAATGAGAAGGTTTCCACTTACTGTCATGATGTAAATTATAAGGATAAATATGAAGAGTATTATTCTGTAGCTTTGAAGATCCTGGAATCCAGTGAGAAAGAATTCTCTGACTGCAGTGTGGTTCTGTTCAGACATAATCTGTAGGAGGAATAGTCACACTAACATTATTTTTATTAAAGACCAACACTTCCATGAACATTGTAATAAATAAAGTCAACCTTAGGAACAGTAAGTTTTGGGATTTAGTGAGGTCCTATTAAGTTCTGGCCACCAGTAAGGAGAAGATTTGCACTACCTTTTACATATAGCAAAAATCTGAGCCACTGAAAACCTTTACAATCCACATGTTTGATTATTTTTATTCCCCTTCGGTTCAGGTAGGTATAATTTTAGAGCAACCTCTGAATAACACACGTTTAATGGGCCTTCTTTGTACAGATGTCAAATTTGGTTGTGGAGATTGCTATTACTGTGAATTTAGATGGACATGTTTTACTTCTTATTGACGAAAGCTTGTAAAAAATCAAAGCATGTTTTCAAAAGTTTCTTCTTTGCAAGTATTAATGTACAGAATTTTTTTAAAAAAACTTTTAAGGCCATTTTTTGGTAAATATATTTTATTTGTAACATGTATTTTATGCTGTAAATGCAAAATAATATATAATAAGAATATGGTCGCATTGGCTTATTGATATAGGAATATCTGAGGACAAAATACTAACTTGTCTGCAATAAACATTCTATAGAGGCCAAGGCTGTCTTGTCGAAACAGATAAAATAACACATATTAGAAAACTTAACCAAGCAGATTCTGCAAGATCTCCAGAAAATGGTTGTGCACTAATCCCATCATTAATGTTCTTAAATGAAACTCCATATATAAACACACAAATACATATTACAAGTGGAACAGACCTTTTGTAACTGAGGTCCAGATCTACAGGTTTCTTTGCTTCTCTGAAATCTCCTTCAGTTGGAACTATTTGTGAAAATACTGACTTACCTGCAGTGGTAGGTACAGTGCAGTACAGCTCAGTTCAATGTTCTCTTTATTTTGTCTTAGTTTAAACTAATTTATAATTATATAAGCAGAGCAAGGAGACTCTAAAGAATCGTAATTGCTTTTAGAATCCTCTAGTGATCCTATTATATTTTCATAATAAATTATTATGCATCTAAATTTCTTATCAAATTTAGAAGTAAACACATTACTTATAAAAGTGTTTTCAGCTCTTAGGTATATTCCTGACATAACACAAATAATTAATCGATGCATTGTGCTGACAAAATGCTTAATTCAAAATATGATATTGTCTGGTCACTACTTAATATCTATTTTAGAGGACCTACACTACATGGCCAAAGGTATGTGGACACTGAATGTTACAACATCCCGGTACTTTCATAAGCTTTCAGAACAATCAGAAGAGGTCTTCACCTACAGCAGCCGCCTTTCCCCTAGAGTTAGATGCACTCTGAAGGACTCGGATGCCCCAAGAACTTAAACACAGAGTTTGTTAATGCTTTTAATGAGAAACTAGTAGCATGGAGATAAGAGGCTGAGAGAGGCAACTCAGAGCACAAGACAAAATGTGGCCAGGCCGGAGGTCGAGGGTGAGATGCAAGAACGGAGAGTAGTAGAACATGCAAAAATGTCTAGGCCGGCAGTAGGTAAGGTTAGTCCAGATATACAAGCCAGAGGTCAGGGGCAATCAGCAAACAATCAGAGTCCAGGAAAGAAGACAAGGGTCACAACAGGCAATCAGGTAGTAGTTCACAGAACAAGGAACAGGTACAGCCATTGCAGAGCAGGATGCTATAACTGGCAGGGAGGCTAAGTCCTACCTGCCTTTTAAACATAGATGAGCCAATCAGAGCTGGAGCAAAAACACAAACCCCAAACCCAGTACAGGTGAGTGCAGACAGTAATTATACTCCATTCGGCCACAAGAGTGTTAGTGGGGTTTGGTCACTGATGTTTTGCAGTGAGGCCTGCCTAGCAGTTGGCTTTTCAACACATGTCAAAGGTGTTTGATGGGATTGAGGCTTGGCCTCTATGCAGACCAGAAGTTCTGTCAGAAAACTATTTTTTGATGGACCTCACTTTACACCTATTGGACCAGTTAAACTGAAAAAGGAAAGCGCTTTCTCTATACTGTTTCCACAAAGTTGAAAGTATACAATTCTCTAGAATGTCATTGTATGCCATAGCATTAAGAGTTCGCTTCATTGGAGCCAAGCGACCTAGGTCAAACCATGAAAAACAGCCCAATATCAATATTCCTCCACCACCAAACTTTGTAGGTGGCAGTATGCATTTGGGTTTGAAGGATTCTCCTGGCTTCTGCCAAGCTGACATTGGCATTGCACATGGTGATCTGATGAAACAAAATCTATGATGCTCCCGAGTAAAAGTTCTTGTTCTGACATTGCTGTGGGTCATGTAGAGTTGGGTACCAAATTTGTACTTTGCTTATAATTAGAGATGTTCACTGACCCTGTGTTCTGGTTTTAGTTTTGGATCTGTATTAACTTTGTGTTTTGGTTTTGGCAAAACTGCCATTGCGTGTTTTGGTTTTGATTTTGGTTTTGGATCCCTATTTTTTCTTAAAATTTCTATTATTTTTTTTTGCTGAAATCACATAATTTTGTTTTTTCCCCCTACATTATTATTAACCTCAATAACACTAATTTCAAGTCATGTGCAGTCAATTTTGACCACCTCACAGATCACAATATTATTTTCATACATTTTCAAGCAAAGACTGCAGTGACCTGGCTGGATGCTAAGCGCAAGAGCAATGACTCAAACACACGGCAGTTCATAGCACATCTAGGAAACATTGCCACACAGCAGTGGCAGAAAAGAAAAGGGGTACAAGATAGAATCGTCCTTGGATCATGAAATCAGTTATGGTTCATTTGATCACTCCACCAGTTCCTTGGATAACTGTGGTAATTCTACAGCTAATACATGGCGACGAGCACTGACCCCCACCAGGATGCATGCTTTTATCAGACCTGGGTGCCAGACAATGCACTAAAAATAGCCATTGTAATTCACAGCAAAAAGCAAGTTCATCATTGAGCTACGAATCAGCCCCAATTCCCAAAAAATTATAATATCGTTAGGTACCTTTGATGTAAAGTGCAGATTATAAACACTTTTTGCAATATTGATGAAACAGCAGCAAAGTGGAAGGTAATACATATACACGTCTATTTAGATATCCATGCTTACATTACTTCTGCAAGCAACGTTGTTCTTTGTTAATAAAACTGTTGTCTTTATACTGTTCAAAAAAGTTGAAAATAATCCTCCATCATTGTTTGGATATTGATAGTTGATAGTAGGATTAGGTGGAGTTACAGCAGAGGCGTCACTAATTCTGGTCAATTCTTTTACAGTAGACAAGACCAGATGTCAAAATGTTGTGCTGAGTCATCTGCATCATCAATGGGTGTCTAAGATTTTTGCAAAGCACACAACAGTATATAGCACATGTGGGTAACATTCACACACTGTGGTAGCTGAAAGGAAAAGTGGTGCAAGATGGAATTGTACTTGGGCCCTCCCAATTGTACTTGGGAACTCCACCCACCCTTATGTTGGATCTTAAAAAGGACATGCACACTTTGACAAACTAAGCACTTCAGCGACAAGGAGTGCCACTTTAGAGGATGATGTGTTTGGTTTGTTTGGGCCCCCACTTCACTTTCCTTGTGGAAAGTGAAGTTCATTTTTATGAACATCATCTTTTCCACTTTTTAAGCAAATAGCCTGCTATTGAAAAACTCTTACTGAAAACTCTTTCCGAGTACACACTGGAGGGTGGACAGCTTAGGCAATGCAAAGCGAATTGGTATATGGGTCTCTAAATTCCCTTTTTTCTCTCACAGTATGTAAAGGGACTGTCTGATGTGTCTATTTCTATGCTGTTGGTCTCACTTAGCATCAAAGTGGACATCCATCAGCAAGAACGCTCTTTGGAAAGAGACCAATACTGCTGCCTTACTTGTTTGGCTCCTCACTTCCAGTCTCCGGCTCTTCCAGCCGAAGAGCCTATGCAAATTGGTTGCTCTCGTCTGTCCCGGGATGAAAGAGAGCGCCGGATTAAGAACCGTCTTTGTCTGTATTGTGGGGGGTCCGGCCATCTACTATAAACTTGCCCAAAGAGGCCGGGAAACACCACCTCCTAGGCAATAAAAGGGAGGTTGTCCTAGGATCCAGTCTCCATACTCCCATCTCTCTTAAAGATACCAAGTTTCTGATGTCAGTTACCCTCAAGTCTACGGATATCTCACTGGAATGCTCTGCCTTTGTGGATTCTGGATCCGCAGAGAACTTCATCTCCGCCACTTATGTGTCCAAACTCCGCATACTCTTTCCACAGTGGATTGTAACCGAGTCAGCAACAGTTCCATCACCTGCATCACCTGTCCAGTTCGGTTGCAGGTAGGGGTTTTTCACCACGAGTGGATTAAGTTCCTGGTCATTCCTCAGTCCGTCAACTCCATCATCTTGGGTTTACCCTGGCTCAGGACGCATTCGCCACAGTTCAATTGGCTTCATGCTCAGGTATCTTCCTGGGGTGCTTTTTGTTTCAACAGATGTCTCTCTAAGGTGCAATACCTTGTCTTTCTCTTGTCTTTCAAGTTAAGCTTCCGGAACCGTACTTAGAATTCCTTGATGTATTCAGCAAATCTGCCGCTGAGAATCTACCTCCACATCGTGCGTGGGATTGTCCCATCGAACTCATGCCTGGTAAAACTATCCCCAAGGGTAGAGTTTACCCACTATCTTTACCTGAGACTAAGGCAATGTCACAGTATGTCTCCGACAATCTTCGGCAAGGATTTATCAGGAGGTCCTCCTCTCCCGCGATGGCTGGATTCTTTTTTGTAAAAAAAAAGGATGGCTCCTTAAGATCCTGCATAGATTACCGTTGCCTGTATGCAATTGCTATCAAGAATCGCTATCCTCTTCCCTTTATTACGTAACTATTCGACTACATCCGGGGTGCCAAGATCTTCTCCAAATTTGATCTCAGAGGAGCCTACAATCTGATATGCATTTGGAAGGGCGATGAGTGGATACTATTTGAGCTCTCATCGTCTTCATGTTAAGACTGTCCTCTCGCGTCTCAGAGAACACTCTCTTTATTGTAAACTGGATAAATGCCTCTTTGAAAGTTCCCAGGTCCCCTTCCTCGATTATCTAGTCTCTGGCACTAGTCTCCAAATGGACCCGGAGAAAGTAGAAGCTATCCTCAACTGGCCACTACCCGCTGGTTTTAAAGCCACGCAACGCTTCATTGGGTTCGCCAACTACTACCGCCAGTTCAATAAAGGTTTCTTTTCCATCATCAGTCCCATTACAGCCTTGACTTGCAAAGAAGCCTGCTGTAGACCATGGCCTGTAGACGCAGTAACAGCTTTCAAAACTCTTAAGGAGGCATTCATTGCTGCTCGCATTCTCAAACAACCGGACCAAGGGAGACCTTTTCTTCTCGAGGTTGATGCCTCCTCTGTAGGAATAGGTGCTGTCCTGTCCCAAAGAGCTTCGTCTGGCTCTTTAGAAACATGTGGATTTCTCTCTAAAAAAAATTCTGATTGCAAATTAAATTATGGGATCGGAGATAATGAGCTCCTAGCTGTTAAAATGGCACTGGAAGAATGGCACTACCTCCTTGAGGGGCATTACACCCTGTGACTGTGATGACCGACCATAAGAACCTTACTTACCTCTAGGATGCACAATGTCTCAACCTCCACCAGGCTCGCTGGTCTCCTTTTTTTTCTCCGTTCCAACTTATTCTTACTTTTTGTCCTGGTTCTAAAAATTGCAAAGCCGATGTATTATCCAGATCCTTTGATAATACGGACTCCCTGGCTCCTCCGGACAACAAGACCATTCTTAACCCTATTCAAGTAGAGGCGCTTACTAACTCCACCTCGGTCTCTAAATTTGCGGGCCATGTCGGCTACAAGAGGACTAAAGAATTCCTTTCCAGATACTACTGGTGGCCTTCCCTCGGTTCTGATGTTCGCAAGTTCGTGTCAGCTTGCTGTATATGTGCTCACCACAAGACTCCTAGACAAAGTCCTTCTGGTCTTTTATTTCCTCTTCCCATTCTTGACTCTCCCTGGATCAGCATCACAATGGATTTCATCACCGATCTTGCTCTAAGCCACGACTACAATATCATCTGGGTCATGGTAGATCGCTTCTCCAAGATGTCCCGCTTCATCCCATGTAAAGGCCTTCCCTCAGCTCCTGAGCGAAATGTATTTCGTCTCCACGGATGTCCCCGAGAAATTATCTCTGATCATGGAGTACAATTTGTGGCTAGATTCTAGAGAGCCTTCTGCACCAAGATTGGGGTCAAACTCAAATTCTCTTCCGGCTACCACCTTGCAGACTAATGGACAGACGAAACAAGTGAATCAGGATCTGAAGTGTTTCCTGTGACGCTTTTCTTTAGAGTATCAAGCTTCCTGGAGTGACCTCCTTTACTGGGCCAAGTTTGCTCATAATAACCTCTTACACTCTTCCTCAGGTTATTCGCCTTTTATCATCGTCTATGGTAGACATCCTACTCCTCCAATCTTATCAGAGGCTGCAGTATCTTCTGTGCCCGCAGCCGACTCCCTCATCTACGACTTTTCACAAATCTGGACCAAAACTCAAGCGACACTCTCTACATCAGTGCAACGATATAAGACAGCTGCCGATCACCATCAAAGAAATCTTCCTTTATTGAAGGTGGGAGACCGCGTGTGGCTGGCTACTGACAACCTCCGACTTCGAGTCCCTTCCATGAAATTGGTCCCTCGGTTTATAGGTCCTTTTGCTATATCTCGAATCATTAACCCTGTCTCCTACAAGCTCTTGTTACCTCCTTCCCTCAGGATCCATGACACCTTCTACATCTCCCTGCTAAAACCTCTAGTCCTCAACGAATTCTTCAAAGAAACTGTCTCTCCTCCACCCATCAAGACCTCTCTGGGTGACGAATTCGAAGTAAAGAGAATTCTGAAGACCTGCTTTGTTCGGGGCAAGCCCAGTATCTAGTACATTGGAAGGGCTATGGCCCTTAGGAAAGATCCTGGGTCCCGGAGTCCGATCTTCATGCTCCCCGTCTCCTTGCTAAATTCCTGGAGAGGACCAATCCTTCTTTGAGAGGGAGGAAGGGAGGGGTAACTGTCAGGTGCTGTCCCCGCTGATTCCCTGTCAGACGGCGGCGGACGCCTGCTTTTCGGCCGAGTGCTCTGTTGCTTAGCAACAAACGCGCTGCGGCTTCCGGTCAAGCCACCCTGTCGGGCGCATGTGAACTGCCTCTGTCCCGTTGCCTAGCAACGGGATGCTACTTCACCACAGCGTGCCGCTCCCTGGCTCTCCCAATCAGTGTTAGCCTGTCCCTATTTAAACCTGGCTCTGGTGCCATTAGGGTGCCAGAGTAACAGGTTCCTGCCTCTAGTATTCCATTGGTGTTTTCCCTGTTATTACCCGGCTTCCCTGACCATTCTCCCAGTGATTCTGCTCTCCCGTTGTGACCCGGTTTGTTGACCATCCTTCTATCTGCGTGACCCATATTGTTCCTGCGACCTTGGCTAGTTGACTACTCTTCTAAATTCTCCTTTGTACCTTGAAATCCCAATTGGCTTGACCCGGACCCTCTGACCCTTCTACTCTACACTGGTAACTGGCAAGTAGGACTGCGACCTGCGTGCCCTGTGCAGCGAAGTCCAAACCTCCTTGCGGGGGTCCCTGGCAAATACCAGAGGTACATTAGACTCCGCATCTGCTAGTTCAGTAATGCTTATACTGGTTAGTCTACTCCTTCATTGCAGTCCTCAATAGGCCAACAGCCTGACAGTATGACATACTTGGGTTCATGCTGCTGCTGTTCCTGCTGGTGAAGGCGAGTTATTAGCCCAGTGGGCTGTCACAGTCATATAATCTTTAGTTTGCCCAGTTCCGCTTGTCCACATATCTGTGGTTAAGTGTACAGTGGGTAGAATGGCATTTTGTAGCTCAATAATTAATTTTTTACGAACCTTCAAGTAGATGTGAGGAATAGCTTTTCTAGTAAAATGGTGTTGTGATGGAATTTTTTACCAGGACACAAGTCCTCAAGTAACTGTCTAAAACCAGCTGCATTAATAGTGGATATTAGACACAGATCTAATACTAGCATAGTCGCCATTTCGTCTGTGATCCGCTTTGCGACTGGGTGACAGCTTTTATACTTGCTTCCTCTTGCAAAGGATTGTTTAACAGTCTATTGTTGCAAACTACTAGTAGTCTTCTTCTTGGTCTGCTTCTGGGATGAAGATTCTCCCCCAACAGCAGCAGCAGTGGGACTAACACTCAAGAATTCATCTGAGGATTCCAGGATAGTGAAAGAGTCATCTAGCCTTAGCAACTTGGATGCAGGACTAACTTCAATCGCTACTGAGGATATTAATGAGGACGGTGTTGTGGGTGTAGATTGCAGGTGTTGGGATCTAGCTGAGAGAATAGCCAAAGATGGACTGCTTGTTGTTATTTATTGTAGCATAAGTTTCTGATTTTCCCAACAGCTTGCCATGAACTCGCTTCAAATGGCGCAACATGAATGAGGTTTATAGATGGTTAAGGTCTCTACCTCTACTGACTGTGGCTTTACAAACGCTACAAATGGCTAGACAACTGTTGTCAGGATTTGGGTACCAATAATTCCACCCATAAGAGGTGGATTTTTTGGTCTTATGCCCAGGCATGACAATGGCCTTCTTCTTATCACGTGAAGAACTGCTTCCACGGGTGCAGGACATACACAAACAACATCATCTTCATTAATATCCTCATTAGCGCCCTCATCAGCTGAACAAAATATCCCCATCATCCTGTTACAATTCCAAAGTGGCATCCTCAATTTGTGTATCACCGGCTACACTTGGGCTGTTCAGGCACACATCTGCAGAAATGCTGAAAGGGGCCTTCTTTATGGTACACTATCAGAAAGGTCAGGATTAGACTTAGCACTCGTTGATAGACTCTCCTCATGGTTTTTTGTCATTTCTGAATCTGAACATACATTTTTCTCTAATGCCTTACTGTTTTCTTCCAGCTCGGCTTTTACATGTAAATGTATTTGGACACCACTTTTGGAGTCCGAATGACAAGGTCTTGTTTGGACATGACTGACCTTACAAGAAGATGCCTCAGTGACAGTTACAGAACTAGCATTCGTAGAGAAAGGCGAAGGCCTCATTCGTTCCTTGCCACTGCGTGAGTAGAATGGCATGTTGGCAATTTTATTTTTTCTGCTAATAACTTTGCCTGGATTACAGGCTTCTTTTTCTTGACCAAGGTAAAATGTGTTTTTTTACATTTTTGTTTCCCTGATTTAAAAACACTATGCACTTTAACATAGGCTTTAGCATATAACATAGAGGGATTACTATCATCATGACTGGTGCCTGCAGCTGCTTGGTGTACTGCTGTGAAACCATTTTGATAACACAGTACAATGTGACTGCAAATTAAGAACAACACTGCAAGCCCTATTATATGTATTTCAACAATGACAATTTGCAATGGAGCAATGGACCTCTCCAGTGGTAGGAATATCACTATCGGAAAATCCTACTCCACCCCTAAGAGGTGATATACTACCAAAGGAACTTGTGGATCGCATGTGTGTTTCCTGTGTGGACGTAAGCATTTCTGTTTCTGTGTGGACGTAAGCATCGCTGTTCCTGTGTGGACTCACTTCAGTGTTATTCCTGTGTGGAATTGCTCCCCCGAACCTGTGTGGATTTGATTCATTGTAATTTCCTATGTGGGGATATTGTGTCAAGCTCTGCCCTATTCAAGGATTCACTCCACCTGGACTGTTACTAGTATAACGTCACTTGCAAATCTCATATCTTGAGATGGTGTATTATCGATTTTGTGTGTACTGTGCAAAATAAACCATCTATTTACTTTCATCTGTTCAGTGTCTGGGTAATTAAAAGAACCATGTATCTTCACTCAAAATAAATGTGTTTATTTCTTCAAAGAGCTGTTTGAGTTGAGTTTATTACCTGTGCAATGCAACTCACTTATGGGATATCACCTCATGAGCTAGTAGGCTTCAGTAGAACATAGTTGTATCTCATCTGAAATGATCATGAGCACAGCAAACCAGCAGCCTATCACAAATTCTAATGTCCCTCTTATGTGCCTCAGAAGTGGTGATAGGGTTTCATACTAGGAGAAGATAAATACTGCAGAGCTGCCAATAGTACACAGGGATGTTTGTTATTGAACAGTTCCTGTGTACAGAAGTTCAGAGCTGAGCGAGAGAAACAGATCTTCATAGTGTTCTATATATCAACTACAAACCCAGCAGCCTAATGACACAGTCCCATTATGTTTTATTGATCTGTGATGGATTTGTTACACGGATATCAAACATTTTTTGAACCTATCTCTATCTGCATTGCAGTTACTATGTGGAGTAACCAGGGTGACAGCTTCACAGACTGGAAAATTCAATAAGCACCAATTTAACTAAGTCATACTAGCCCACTCTCCCGGAATGTCCGAGAGACTCCCGAATTCTGGGTAGGTCTCCCGCATCCTGCCCGTTGGGTGCCAAAATGATGCGATTCGCGGGGAATCGTGTCATAATGCCCCTGACTCCAATTTTGCCATAGGGGGACTGCCAAAATGATGCAAATTGCCCACCCTGCCGCCTCCTGGCCTCCCACCACACTACCCGCCCAGGATCTTTTAGATGCCAGCTACATAAAGTTGGCAAGTATGAACTAAGTATGGAAAGAAATAAACAGCGCGATGCAGAATTACAGACCAATGTGTTGGAAAGAATGAATGACCTCTGTGGGAGATACAGGAGTGTTAATTATCAGTGCTCTTAGGATGTGCATTCCAAAAGATCTTGGAAGATCCACCCAGTCGTTATAAAAATGTACACCCAGTCTTCACTCTTTGGAGACCCTCTGCAAGCTTGATAAGTGGCAGGAAAATAGGATGAAGACGTTCATTGTGCATAAGTAGAAAGGTCACATCAATGTCACACTAAAATTTCTTATGATTTTTGAACCGTTCATTAAATAATACTTTTCAATTTTTCTCCAAAAATACTGCATTGTTTGTCATTATTTTTTCTTCAATTAATCATCAGAGTCAGGGGAAATGAGGACTTTTGTGTATTCGTAGAAGTAATATATTTCTCCTTTCAAGGACAATTGGATGGTACAAAATGCATCATATTTAAACTATAATATGAAAAGAGCTATCTCATTTTTAAAAAATACCCCCTGTCATGGAAATAATAGCCACTTGTGATGATTTTGAATGTTGAATAATCAGAAAATCCTTTATTGAGAGCAAAGTATAGATGAATTCATCATAACACAATCTGGAGTATAATGGTATGCTGATAATTTTCATCTTAAACTTAAAGGGTCTGAGTCATTAAGGAGAGCAAGGCATAAAAAAGGAGTAACTTTGCACCTGGGCAAAATCATGTTGCATTGGAGGGGGAGTTAAATTTAAAATGTGGGGAGAGATTTATAGTTGGGATAGGGCATGTCCTAGATAAACTTTAAATTTCAGTGCACAGATAAAGCTATCAAGTATTTGTGTTTTAGATGAAAAAACAGCCAGAATGTAACTTATGTGCAAAATAATATACTAATTTGCACCCCTTATATTGTAACATGGTTTGTCCTGGAGAACATTTAATCCTTTTTTGCCTTGCTTTCATTGGAAATATAAATTACGTAATTGGAATAATGATGCAACTTGATATAATATAGCCACAACACTTACTGTATGATTTAAGCATTATCATCTAGATAGCGGCTAGATAGGCCCCTGATAGTCATTATAATCATTGCATAATGTTGCCTTTGCCTTCCACAATGATGTGTGTCCAACTTTAAGTGATCCCCGTACGGAAAATAATACCTGTTTTATGGTATAATTCCCACACATTATTAATCCGAATATTCAAGACAGATGAGTGGTGGAAGTGGGGGTGTATACGATATGCCATTTCTCCTACTGCTTTCCTTGTAACACTATCATATTCCATTCTCTAAAATTCCCATTCCATTTTTCATACCGTCACTTGCAATTTTCCACTTCTACCACTGAGACATAAAATACATGACTTCTTAGCATGATTTATATGTAACACATTTGTTTTCATGACAGCCAAAGTCAAACTAATGTATAGCTCTTTTCTGTCTCTCTATCTTACTATTACATAAAGTATCTTACTATTTAAAAAAAAAAAAAAGAAAAAAAAGTTCAGTTGTTTCCATACTAATTAGTTAACATTCTCAAACACTTTTTTTGTATTTTTTGTATAGCACAATCCTTAATTACATGCTACATTAATCAGTTCAACTTTTTTTTTTCTTTCACTTAACTCTTTCTTCTTCTGCACAGTCACTTAGATCAGAGTTACTTGATTTCTAGCAAAAGTGGCAAAGTTATATTTTTCCTGATTGATTTTAGTACCCATCATTTTTAAGTAGCATTTCAAAAATAAGGAGAATGTGTAATCCTACAACAGCACATACAAAAATCATAATATTAGATAATAGTTGTCAACAGAGGGTTTATAACATTTAGAGTTGGGCACATTTGCATCCAAAATGTACACGTACAACGTATGTCACCATAAAGGTGCATTTACATGTCTATTTTAAGTTGTACACTTTAAGATACTGAAAATATGTAAAAAATCTACGAAAACATATTTAAAAATGACCCCTGTCTTCTCCATACTACCACTTATACCCCATTCACACTGCCTCAAAAACCTGAGTTATTACAGAGGGCGAATCCTGGCAACACAAGTCGAGGCTGAATGTGAGCGGGGTCCCCTGCATCTAACCGGGTCGGAGGACCTGGGTATTGAAAACCGGGTATTTTGAAGGGTTTTTCCTGGGTCCGACCCGGTGAGATGCCAGTCGGAACGGTGAGACTGGGGTCTCACCAAAACCTATTGAGAGGTAAACAAAAAAAAAGCCAATCAAAACTCCTTTTGTGATGCTGCCAGGGAGACCCGAGCAGACCCGGGTTCAGTGCGAACCCGGTGGACCCGGGAATTTTCTGGGGTGGAAGGCTCTGTCATCCGCCAATATACCGGGTTCGTATACCCAGGATATTGCCGGGACAACAGTGTGAACAAAGTATTACATTCCTATCCTGATTACATAAATATTATATCAAGCTCCTTGCAGTGAATTCAGAAAGAAACATTTGATGGTCATGTGCTTGGATGAAAAAAACACCAAAACAGCAAAAAATAATTTCCCTTTCTGGATTTTGGGACTTTTTGAATCACAGGTTTCCAGATAAAAGTCCCCTTGAAGTAAGTGCTATAGGAGATACAGATCAATGTCCAGAACATAATAATCACACTATTGTGCATATAGATTAAAATTTTAATTAGGCTAATGAAATATTTTTTTTGTCTCTGAAATTAATCTGGAAAACTGCTTTTGTATTTCTTTATTCCTGAGACTATATATAATGGGATTTAACAATGGGGTTCCCAAAATGTACAAAAGAGATAAAGACTTGTTAATATTATTAGAGTGTACCCCTGATTGAGTGAAATAAATACTGAGTAGTGACCCATAGTAGGAGCATACAATGGTCAGGTGTGAGCTGCAGGTGGAAAAGGTTTTTTGTCTCCCGGTGGTGGATGAGATCCCCATGATGGTGATGAAGATGGAGATATAGCTTCCTATTACAGAGAGGAATGGAAGAAGGACAGTGAAATTGGCAAAGAAAAATGTTTCTATTACAACTGGAGATGTGTCTGAGCAGGAAACTTCCAACATTGGGATGAAGTCACAATAGAAGTGGTCTATTGTCATATCATTGCAAAATTGTAACTGACAGATCAGATAGACAGTTATCAATACAAAGAGAAAACCCAGTAACCATGACCATATCACCAGAAGAAGACAAAGTGTATGATCCATAATAGAGGTATAACGCAATGGGACACAGATAGCTGTAAATCGGTCGAAGGACATGACTGTGAGGAGATAGCATTCTGTAACAGTGCAAGAACCAAAAATGTAGAATTGGGTGATACAGCCAGAATATGAGATGGTATTACCTCCTTCCAGGGTAACGTGCATCATGTTGGGGACAATATTTGTAGAGAACAGCAAATCACATAAAGACAGGTGGCAGAGGAAGAAGTACATGGGGGACTGTGAGACATGACTGGTGGACACCAAAGTGACAATGAGAAGGTTTCCACTTACTGTCATGATGTATATTATAAGGATAAATATGAAGAGTATTATCCTGTAGCCTTGAAGATCCTGAAATCCGGTGAGAAAGAATTCTCTGACTGAAGTGTGGTTCTGTTCAGACATAATCTGTAGGAGAAATGGTCACATTAACATTATTTTGATTAAAGATAAACACTTCCATGAACATTGTAATAAATAAAGTCAGCCTTAGGAACAGTAAGTTTTGGAATATAGTGAGGTCCTATTAAGTGCTGGCCACCAGTAAAAAGAAGATTTGCACTACCTTTAATATGTAGCAAACATCTGAGCCACTGTGAAACCTGTACAATCCACATGTTTGATTTTTTTTTTATTCCCCTCAGGTAGGTTTAATTTTAGAGCAACCTCTGCATAATACATCTAATGGGCCTCCTTTGTACTGATGTAGGATTGGGTTGTGCAGATTGTTATTACTGTGAATTCAGAAGAATATTTTCTAATTCTCATTGACGAGAGTTTAAAACAAATCAATGGACATTTCCAAAATTTCATTCTTTGCTAGTATGAATTTACAGATATTTTTTTTCAAAAAACTTTTAAGACCACTTTTTGCTAAATATATTTTATTTGTAACATTTATTTTATGCTGTAAATGCAAAAAAATATATAGTATGAACATGGTCGCATTGGCTTATTGATATGGGAATATCTGAGGACAAAATACTAACTTGTCCCATGTTTTTCTGCAACAAACATGCTATAGAGGCCAAGGCTGTCTTGTCGGAGCAGATAAAATATCACATATTAGAAAACTCAACCAAACAGATTCTACAGGATCTCCAGAAAATGGTTGTACGCTGATACCATCATTAATGTTCTTAAATGAAACTCAATATATAAAAAACATATTACAAATACATACATAAAAATACATATTACAAGTGGATCAGACCTTGTTTTGTGACTGAGGTCCAGATTTATAATTTTTTATGATTCTCTGAAATCTCCTTCAGCTAGAACTGTTTGTGAAAGTCCCGACTTACCTGCTGTGGTAGGTACAGTGCAGTACAGCTCAGTTCAATACAATGTTCTCTTAGTTTTGTCTAAGTTTAAACTAATTTATAATAATATAAGCAGAGCAAGGGGACCCTAAAGAATCGTAATTGGTTTCATAATCCTCTAGTGATCCTATTATATTTTCAGAATAAATTGTTATGCATCTAAATCTCTTATCAAATTTATGGAGTAAACACATTACTTATAAAAGTGTTTTCAACTCTTAGGTATATTCCTGGCATAACACAAATAATTCATAGATGCATTGTGCTGACAAAATCCTTAATTTAAAATATGATAATATATGATATTGTCTGACCACTACTATTTCTATAGTTCTATACTACATGGCCAAAGGTATGTGGACACCAAATGTTAAAGCTTCCCAGTACTGTCATAAGCTTTCAGAACAGGCAGAAGAGGTCTTCACCTATAGCAGCCGCCTTTCCTGTAAAGTTAGATGCATTCAGATGTACCTTGATGCCCCCAAAACTTAAACTCAGAGTTTGTAAAAACTTATAAGCAGAAACTAGTAGCATGGAGATAGGAGGCTGAGAGAGGCAACTAAAAGCACAGGACAACATGGGGCCATGCCGGAGGTCGAGGGTGAGATGCAAGAAAGGAGAGTAGTAACACGGGCCAAAATGTCAAGGCTGGCAGTAGGTAAGGTAAGTCCAGATATACAAGCCAGAGGTCAGGGGAAATGAGCAAACAATCAGAGTCCAGGAAGAAAGTCAAGGGTCACAACAGGTAATCAGGTAGTAGTTCCCAGAACAAGGACCAGGTACAGCCATTGCAGAGCAAGATACTATAACTGGCAGGGAGGCTAAGTCCTACCTGTCTTTTAAACATAGATGAGCAAATCACAGCTGGAGCAAGAACACAAACCCCTAAGCCAGTACAGGTGAGTGCGGTCAGTAATTATACCCTATTTGGCCACAAGAGTGTTAGTCTGGTTTGGTCACTGATGTTTTGCAATGAGGCCTGCCTAGCAGTTGGCTTTTCAACACATGCCAAAGGTGTTTGATGGGATGGAGGCTTGGGCTCTGTGCAGACCAATCAAGTTCTGTGTAGGCCAGTCAGAAAACTATTTTATTATGGACCTCACTTTCCGCCAAGTGGAATTGTCAAACTGAAACAGGAAAGGGCTTTCCCCAAACTGTTTCCATAAAGTTGAAAGTATGCAACTCTCTAGAATGTCATTGTATGCTGTAGTATTAAGTGTTCCCTTCATTGGAGCTGAGGGATCCAGGCCAAACCATGAAAAACAGCCCAATATCATTATTACTCCACCACCAAACTTTGTATGTGGAAATATGCATTTGGGTATGAAGGATTCTCGTGGCATCCACCTACTCATTTGTTAGACTGCCAGATTGTGAGGCATGATTTGTTACTCCAGAGAACTTATTTCCACTGCTCCCGAGTCCATTTTCAATGTGAATTTGTCACAAAAAAATCCAATAAGGTGGATTCCAAGTGTCAGCCAGAATTTGCACTAGTAAAATAGAGATGCGGAGGCTTATGAACCGCCTGGTTTTCACCAAGAAACTCAGCAATGTGGCATGGGCTTCTCTGCTTGGAGCACACTGAGACCTCCCAAAACTCTGACTTGAATAACTTACTAAATACTTACAAACTGGTGGACATTATTGAATAGAACAATTCATAACATTGCCTCCATACTTATGTAACTACACTGTATTGGGAAATATATATAAATATATATATATATATATATATATATATATATATATATATATATATATATATGCCAAAAACTCCTTTTTAATGGAGAGCCTTCATTGGACAATAAGACTTTAACTTAAATTAACATGGGTTACAACAGTGGTATGCAGAAGGACAACTCTGAATGCACAGTACGTCAAAACTTAAAGTGAGTGGGGTACAGCTGCAGAAGAGAACACCGGGTTCCACTACTGTCACCTAAGTCAACTAAGAAGAGGAAACTTAGGCTACAGTGGGCACAGACTCACCAAAAGTGGACAGTTGAAGATTTGAAAAACATTTCCTAGACTAACAAAACTCGATTTCTCTTTTCATCATGCGGATGGTAAGGTCAGATTTTGTTGTAAACAACATTAATCCATGGATCCATCCTAACTTGTGTCAACATTGCAGAATGGTAGTGGTGGTGTACTGGTGTGACTAACCGAAGTATTGTTGCTTGATAACGTGCCCTGTCACAAAGCACACATCATCTCAACTGGTTTCACGCACATGACAAAGAGTCCAGAGTAATCCAATGGTCTCCACATTCACCAGATCTCAATCCAGTAGTGCAACTTTGTGATGTGATGGCCTGGGAGATTCACAGCATGAATGTGCAGCCGACAAATCTGAAGGAACACTGTGATGTTATCATGTCAACATGGACCAGAATTTCAAAGAAATGTTTGTAGCACCTACCTGAATCCATGCCATGAATAAAATAAGCGTGCTCTGAGGACAAAGACCCAGAACTAGAAAGGTGTACCTAGTAAAGTGGCCACTGAATGAACATATTACACATATTTATATGTTATTATTTTTTTATTTTTTAGGGTTTCAATATTTTTTCTACCACATATCTCTTCCTGAGGCCATGGGATGTCTTCTGTATTTTAGAGATTTTAAAGCTGGATTTTCTGCTATATTACTTTATGAATGGATCATTACACACTACTAGTTTATCCCTTCTCCCCCTTCTTCGACTCCGTCTCCGTTTCTCCCATCTCTCCGTCTCATTCATGTGTCTGTCTGTCTTCCCCTCCCTTTAGATTGTTCGCTCCTTTAAGCAGGGCTCTCCTACCTTCCGTTTCCATCATTTTTAACTGCGCTCTCCGGCTACTCAGCTCACCTCCTCTCAGTCCCTCTGCCCTCTGTCTCCTCTCGCTTCTCTCCGCTCCCCTCAGTGACTCTCAACCTGTCATCCGTGCCCACCCTCTTGGGCCATAGTTACCTGCCTATACTCACTTTTCCCCTCCCTCCCTCTCTTTCATGCTGTGCCTGAGCCCCCAGAGTTATAGTGCTTACTGTTACTTGTACTGTGCTGTTTCACCTTGTACTGTGCCATTGTTTGTCCTTGTACGGCGCTACGGATACTTTGTGGCGCCCTATAAATAAAAATTAATAATAATAATAATAATAGTTTATCAGTGGATCTTCATACACTGCTAGTTTGTGAATGGATCTTCACACACTGGTAGTTTATGACTGGGTCTTCACATGCTGCTAGTTTATGAATGGATCTTCACTAGCTACTAGTTTATGAATGGGTCTTCACACACTGTTAGTGTATGAATGGATCTTCACACACTGCTAGTTTATGAATGGATCTGCACACACTGCTAGTTTCTGAATGGATCTTCACACACTGCTAGTTTATGAATGGATCTGCACACGCTGCTAGTTTATGAATGGATCTTCACACACTGCTAGTTTATGACTGGGTCTTCACATGCTGCTAGTTTATGAATGGATCTTCACTAGCTACTAGTTTATGAATGGATCTTCACACACTGCTAGTTTATGAATGGATCTTCACACACTGCTAGTTTATGACTCGGTCTTCACACACTGCTAGTTTATGACTGGGTCTTCACACACTGCTAGTGTATGACTGGGTCTTCACACACTGCTAGTTTATGACTGGGTCTTCACACGCTGCTAGTTTGTGAATGGATCTTCACACACTGCTAGTTTATGACTGGGTCTTCACATGCTGCTAGTTTATGAATGGATCTGCACTAGCTACTAGTTTATGAATGGGTCTTCACACTCTGCTAGTGTATGAATGAATCTTCACACACTGCTAGTTTATGAATGGATCTGCACACGCTGCTAGTTTGTGAATGGATCTTCACACACTGCTAGTTTATGACTGGGTCTTCACATGCTGCTAGTTTATGAATGGATCTTCACTAGCTACTAGTTTTTGAATGGATCTTCACACACTGCTAGTTTATGAATGGATCTTCACACACTGCTAGTTTATGACTGGGTCTTCACACACTGCTAGTTTATGACTGGGTCTTCACACACTGCTAGTGTATGACTGGGTCTTCACACACTGCTAGTTTATGACTGGGTCTTCACACACTGCTAGTTTATGAATGGATCTGCACACGCTGCTAGTTTGTGAATGGATCTTCACACACTGCTAGTTTATGAATGGATCTTCACACACTGCTAGTTTATGAATGGATCTGCACACGCTGCTAGTTTATGAATGGATCTTCACACACTGCTAGTTTATGAATGGATCTTCACTAGCTGCTAGTTTATGAATGGATCTTCACACGCTGCTAGTTTATGAATGGATCTTCACACACTGCTAGTTTATGACTGGATCTTCACATGCTGCTAGTTTATGAATGGATCTTCACATGCTGCTAGTTTATGAATGGATCTGCACACACTGCTAGTTTGTGAATGGATCTTCACACACTGCTAGTTTATGAATGGATCTGCACACGCTGCTAGTTTGTGAATGGATCTTCACACACTGCTAGTTTATGAATGGTTTTACACACACTGCTAGTTTATGAATGGATCTGCACACGCTGCTAGTTTATGAATGGATCTTCACACACTGCTAGTTTATGAATGGATCTTCACTAGCTGCTAGTTTATGAATGGATCTTCACACGCTGCTAGTTTATGAATGGATCTTCACACACTGCTAGTTTATGACTGGATCTTCACATGCTGCTAGTTTATGAATGGATCTTCACATGCTGCTAGTTTATGAATGGATCTGCACACGCTGCTAGTTTGTGAATGGATCTTCACACACTGCTAGTTTATGACTGGGTCTTCACACACAGCTAGTGTATGACTGGGTCTTCACACACTGCTAGTTTATGACTGGGTCTTCACACGCTGCTAGTTTGTGAATGGATCTTCACACACTGCTAGTTTATGAATGGATCTTCACACACTGCTAGTTTATGAATGGATCTGCACACACTGCTAGTTTATGAATGGATCTTCACACACTGCTAGTTTATGAATGGATCTTCACTAGCTGCTAGTTTATGAATGGATCTTCACACGCTGCTAGTTTATGAATGGATCTTCACACACTGCTCGTTTATGACTGGATCTTCACATGCTGCTAGTTTATGAATGGATCTTCACATGCTGCTAGTTTATGAATGGATCTGCACACGTTGCTAGTTTGTGAATGGATCTTCACACACTGCTAGTTTATGAATGGATCTGCACACGCTGCTAGTTTGTGAATGGATCTTCACACACTGCTAGTTTATGAATGGATCTTCACACACTGCTAGTTTATGAATGGATCTGCACACGCTGCTAGTTTGTGAATGGATCTTCACACACTGCTAGTTTATGACTGGGTCTTCACATGCTGCTAGTTTATGAATGGATCTGCACTAGCTACTAGTTTATGAATGGGTCTTCACACTCTGCTAGTGTATGAATGGATCTTCACACACTGCTAGTTTATGAATGGATCTGCACACGCTGATAGTTTGTGAATGGATCTTCACACACTGCTAGTTTATGAATGGATCTGCACACGCTGCTAGTTTATGAATGGTTCTTCACACACTGCTAGTTTATGACTGGGTCTTCACATGCTGCTAGTTTATGAATGGATCTTCACTAGCTACTAGTTTATGAATGGATCTTCACACACTGCTAGTTTATGAATGGATCTTCACACACTGCTAGTTTATGACTGGGTCTTCACACACTGCTAGTTTATGACTGGGTCTTCACACACTGATAGTGTATGACTGGGTCTTCACACACTGCTAGTTTATGACTGGGTCTTCACACGCTGCTAGTTTGTGAATGGATCTTCACACACTGCTAGTTTATGAATGGATCTTCACATGCTGCTAGTTTATGAATGGATCTTCACATGCTGCTAGTTTTTGAATGGATCTGCACACGCTGCTAGTTTGTGAATGGATCTTCACACACTGCTAGTTTATGAATGGATCTGCACACACTGCTAGTTTGTGAATGGATCTTCACACACTGCTAGTTTATGAATGGATCTTCACACACTGCTAGTTTATGAATGGATCTGCACACGCTGCTAGTTTGTGAATGGATCTTCACACACTGCTAGTTTATGACTGGGTCTTCACATGCTGCTAGTTTATGAATGGATCTGCACTAGATACTAGTTTTTGAATGGATCTTCACACACTGCTAGTTTATGAATGGATCTTCACACACTGCTAGTTTATGACTGGGTCTTCACACACTGCTAGTTTATGACTGGGTCTTCACACACTGCTAGTGTATGACTGGGTCTTCACACACTGCTAGTTTATGACTGGGTCTTCACACACTGCTAGTTTATGAATGGATCTGCACACGCTGCTAGTTTGTGAATGGATCTTCACACACTGCTAGTTTGTGAATGGATCTTCACACACTGCTAGTTTATGAATGGATCTGCACACGCTGCTAGTTTATGAATGGATCTTCACACACTGCTAGTTTATGAATGGATCTTCACTAGCTGCTAGTTTATGAATGGATCTTCACACGCTGCTAGTTTATGAATGGATCTTCACACACTGCTAGTTTATGACTGGATCTTCACATGCTGCTAGTTTATGAATGGATCTTCACATGCTGCTAGTTTATGAATGGATCTGCACACACTGCTAGTTTGTGAATGGATCTTCACACACTGCTAGTTTATGAATGGATCTGCACACGCTGCTAGTTTGTGAATGGATCTTCACACACTGCTAGTTTATGAATGGATCTACACACACTGCTAGTTTATGAATGCATCTGCACACGCTGCTAGTTTATGAATGGATCTTCACACACTGCTAGTTTATGAATGGATCTTCACTAGCTGCTAGTTTATGAATGGATCTTCACACGCTGCTAGTTTATGAATGGATCTTCACACACTGCTAGTTTATGACTGGATCTTCACATGCTGCTAGTTTATGAATGGATCTTCACATGCTGCTAGTTTATGAATGGATCTGCACACGCTGCTAGTTTGTGAATGGATCTTCACACACTGCTAGTTTATGACTGGGTCTTCACACACTGCTAGTGTATGACTGGGTCTTCACACACTGCTAGTTTATGACTGGGTCTTCACACGCTGCTAGTTTATGAATGGATCTTCACACACTGCTAGTTTATGAATGGATCTTCACTAGCTGCTAGTTTATGAATGGATCTTCACACGCTGCTAGTTTATGAATGGATCTTCACACACTGCTAGTTTATGACTGGATCTTCACATGCTGCTAGTTTATGAATGGATCTTCACATGCTGCTAGTTTATGATAGGATCTGGACACGCTGCTAGTTTATGAATGGATCTTTACACACTGCTAGTTTATGAATGGATCTGCACACGCTGCTAGTTTGTGAATGGATCTTCACACACTGCTAGTTTATGAATGGATCTTCACACACTGCTAGTTTATGAATGGATCTGCACACGCTGCTAGTTTGTGAATGGATCTTCACACACTGCTAGTTTATGAATGGATCTTCACACACTGCTAGTTTATGAATAAATCTTCACACACTGCTAGTTTATGACTGGGTCTTCACACACTGCTAGTTTATGACTGGGTCTTCACACACTGCTAGTGTATGACTGGGTCTTCACACACTGCTAGTGTATGACTGTGTCTTCACACACTGCTAGTTTATGACTGGGTCTTCACACACTGCTAGTTTATGAATGGATCTTCACACACTACTAGTTTGTGAATGGATCTTCACACACTGCTAGTTTATGAATGGATCTTCACACACTGCTAGTTTATGAATGGATCTGCACACTTTGCTAGTTTGTGAATGGATCTTCACACACTGCTAGTTTATGAATGGATCTTCACTAGCTGCTAGTTTATGAATGGATCTTCACACGCTGCTAGTTTATGAATGGATCTTCACACACTGCTAGTTTATGACTGGATCTTCACATGCTGCTAGTTTATGAATTGATCTTCACACACTGCAAGTTTATGAATGGATCTTCACTAGCTGCTAGTTTATGAATGGATCTTCACACGCTGCTAGTTTATGAATGGATCTTCACACACTGCTAGTTTAGGACTGGGTCTTCACATGCTGTTAGTTTATGAATGGATCTTCACTAGCTACTAGTTTATGAATGGATCTTCACACACTGCTAGTTTATGAATGGTTCTGCACACACTGCTAGTTTATGAATGGATCTTCACACACTGCTAGTTTATAAATGGATCTTCACACACTGCTAGTTTATGAATGGACTTCAAAGGATTTGGATTGGCTTTGATAAACCCTTGGTTATTCATTTGTGCTTTAAGATCTCATTTATGGATTTACACTGTTAAATCTTTCATTGGTAAATATTTATATCTTTGGTAACATGCTTTCCCATTGTAAAGTAAACCTGTGCTTAATAAATATTTGTGTGCTATGTCAATTGGCAAAAATATCCCCTGTATAACATGGGGGACTGTGATTACAGCATGTGTCAATGCAATGCATTGTTTTATTTTCTTATAATGTTCCATGGGATGTAGTACTTTCTGATTGGCTGAATAAAACTTACCCACAGACTCTATTTAGCTTTTTAACAGATGTTTTAATAAGTGCATCATTTGTGAGGATTAAACATATCTTTATAGTAAGGTTTTCAAAACACAAATTTGATACAAATGTCTAGTGTTTATGTTTAAGATAACACTGCGCTACTATATCTGATCATTATTTATAAGCTAATCATCATACTATATGGATGACTTTTTTTTATATAATTTATTGATTATTGTATTCAAGATGTTTCCAGCACTCTTCCGTGTATCCATAGAGTTTATTCAATGACTCTTTATTAGTGACTTGATATGTACATCTCCAGATATAAAGTGATGTCTTCATAGAATAGTTTCCTGTTCTTTTTTACCAATATGCTATCATATATGAAAGAAGAAGCCTCCATTTATATATAACAATGCTTCTCAAAGTCCTGTTATAATATAACAATTATGGGTTTAAAAGAATGCACTTGTTTATTAACATACACACACAGACAGAGAGAGAGAGAGAGAGAGAGAGAGAGAGATTAGGGTCAATTTTGATGGCAGCCAATTAACCTATTAGTATGTTTTTGGAGTGTGGGAGGAAACCGGAGCACCCAGAGGAAACCCACGCAAACAGGAGGAGAACATACAAACTCCACACAGATAAGGCTATGGTCAGGAATTGAACTCATGACCCCAACGCTGTGAGGCAGAAGTGCTAACCACTTAGCCACCATGCTGGCCATTATCTTTATTGTAGAGAAGTTTTGTGATCATTGCTCAATCATTTTCTTTTCATTTATTCTTGTGGCGGGAGAAGGGTGCAGGACATAATTAAAATGCAGAGTTAGCCCACTTGGAATCTCCTTTGCTCCTATCAAAGGTACATTGGCTTTAGTGTTTAGTGTCTATGCATTTAGAGTTCTTAAAAGTCACCAGGTGGGGGATTTTGCCTCCTCACCTGGTACACTAGTATGCCCCTATAAATTTGGTTACCTGTAGTGCCCAGAAAATATGTGACAACCAGCATGTTCCAATAAAGGATTTTTCTGCTGGGATTTTCAGCCCAGTTGTGCAAGGGTTAATCCATAGAACAGTTTCTGGCTAGCTCCATCTCCCAGTGTTGTTATGCTTTGTCTGGAAGGCATATTGTTTGAGTTTTGGACATCCCAGACATCGTGGATATTTTCCTGGGTGTGAAGAGTGTTCCCATTTCCACAATACCAAGGGTGTGCGGTAGGCACAAGGTAGCCCAGTAAGCACTAACCTAAGGCGGGAGACAACATAAGCAACTACGCTAGTACATACTCTCTGTTGGTTGGTCAGGGTAAAGTAGCCATAGGGTACCTCAGTATCGTGCCCATTCTGAGCAATGCCAATATATCACTGTTGATCATTTGTCTTTTATTTAAAATGGCTCTGTAAGGCTTCAAGTCACCCCTCCGGACAAAGTCCTATGACAAAACACATTGAGGACACGGTTTGGTATGAGTTTTGAATAGACTAATGTTTGCTGTCTGTGGATTCCAACAACTTGGAAGCAAAAATTCTACACTTGTCTTTTCGCTGTAAAATAAAGACATGCACAATACAAAATATTGCACAGCAAATATAAAATAAGTCCCATTAATATAAAGATAAACAACATATAAAACATTTGAAGTATTGAGACAAGCCCTTTTATGTGGGCCCATCTCAAACAGAGCAAATCAAAGGACATAAGAGGATGCTATGTTAGACCAGGGTTTTGTGAAAAGTCTTCTAAGCTAAAGAAACTAGAAAAAGCTCCTATATGGGCCATTTAAAAGAGCTTGGTGTTCCAGAAACTGTGTAAATTAATGTAATTGAGTCATGTCATTTAAAAATCACCCATCAGCCATTGGCCTGGAAAAGGGGAGTCCAGACATGGATTAAAAAACATGTTATTAATTATAGAGATCAGGAGCAAAAGAATATAGCTTGTTTGCTCGATCCCAGATAGCCAAGGAGAGAGCAACCACGGGTGGCTTTCTGTAAATTTAGGACAATGTGTCTGTGGCAACCGTAGGAGAGAGAATAGTGGCATAAATTTAGTTGTTTCTGCTTCAATGATTGTCAACACTTTTGGAGGCCAAGATGTTTCGACTTGAGGATAATCAGGCCGCCACCTTGTTATGGACATTATGATATCTATCAGCATAATCTTCAACATTTATTTTCCCAAATAAAAGAAGAAGTTACATACTATATGAATTTAAATGTATGAAGACGGACTCAAACATGGAGGGCTTGGAAAAAATAGAGCAATCTTGGGTCATTGATTTTGTAGTATGTTTATCCGGCCCACCAAGGAAATATAATGTTGATCCCATGTAACTAGGTTGCTTTTAACTTTGGAAAGTATGTGTGAGTAATTGGCCTGATATAGCTGGTGATATTGTTTTGTTATCTGAACACCAAGGTGTTTGAATTTTTGAAAGTGCCACTTGAAATGAAGTTGATGATCCAAAGTTGCTTTGATTTTAAGAGCGAGGTAAAAATGTTTTTTCAGTGTTAATTTTATATCCCAATATGAATCCATTTAACAAAGAAGACAGATTAATATGTGGTTGTGTGGTCGTTAACATAAATAAGCAGCTCATATTTACCAGTTTTGACAACAATGGTTTTCGAGTTTGCTTGAAAGGAGAGTGTAATCAATGAAATAATTAAAAGTAAAAGCGGGCAGCCTTGCTTCTCACCCAATCATGAAGTGGTGGCTGTTTGGTGAATAATTAACCCCACCTGAACTCAACACAGCCTGATGTAACTCCCAATCAGGAACTCTCCATGCTAATCAGCAGAGTTCCCAGATTATTAGAATCGGTCACTCTATGAGTATACAGCAGCAGTAGGTATGAAGCACCAGTCAAAAGCCTGCAAGTCCCTGTTTTTTAAAACGATACTTAAAAGATACCTTTTTATTACTCTAAAATACATGTTTTTCAATCTTTTGTTGCCCCCTTTTCTGCTTTGTTTTTGAAATCTGAAGCATAAAGCCCCACAAAATTAAGTCAAATGCCTTTTTGGTGTCAAGCATTAATACTAGTTAAAAGGTTTTAGGTCATTAATGGCCTGAATCAAATCCATCATCCTACAGGTATTATCAAGGGCTTGTTGAGCAAGGAAAAATCCAACCTGGTCAGGGTCAATAAGCAAAGGGAGGATGGTACTCAGGTGATTGCTCAGGGTTCTAGAAAAGATTTTTAGGTTGGTATTTAGCAATGACACAGGTCAATAATTAGAGCAATAATGCTGGCTCAAATGCTTGCTGGATGGAAGATCCTATCCTCTAATATATTATTAAATAGGTGTGTAAGTTTCGGGGCTAATATTTCAGAGGATTTGTTGTAATAATTAGGAGTTAGGCCATCCGGACCTGATGTCTTTAATGGTTTATTTGGGAGTTTTTAACAAGGATGTCCTTGGATTGATTATTACAGAAAACTAATTTTCCAATAATCCAATTCAATAAACAGATGGCCTTGCACAGAATGCTTTTTGAAGCTGGTTAGGTGCAAAAAGTGATAAAAAGAGTGACAATCTCTCATCTTATCAAGCTTACAAAATCTGTCAACAGGGTCAGCAAAAGCTTATATTTAGATCCTGGATCAGTTAGTTCTCCATGGGCTTGAGGGCATGAAGGGGAAGCAGGGTGACAGGGTGAATGGGGGATGTGTATTTCACCATGGGTTCAAAATTCTAATTATAGAAGACCTGTTTTCGGTCTTGGCTGAGTGAATTTTCCATATTATGACTACTGCAAGAAATTTAGGGGAGCTGGATTGGTTTTCCTAGGAACACTGTAATTTCCAATATCGAAGGTCAAACAATAATGGTGTAAAGATGTATCTGATTGAACTGACTACATTGTTCTATGTCTATTAAGAGGTGTACAGTAAAATCGATGTCGGAAGTGGAACGAGGATGTGAAGAATGGAAAAGGGTCAATGAAAGCGGTATAGAAGAAGGGAGAATTGGAACTGTGTGATTGTAAAAGGCAAAATGGAGAGATTAAGGGGAGGAGTTGTAAGGACTGGGGTCGGAGTAGGGGGAAAAAAGAGGGGAGGACAATCTATAAAAAGCAAGTAAACTTTAGAATTACTCAAGGGATAATACAGTAGGAGTAGTTAACTTACAACTTTTAAAACTAGAAAGCTATGCAATTGAGTCTGAACTTAATATATTAGGCAATATATGTACTGATAAACCGATATGGGTAAAGACATCAGGAATTAAATAAGAAAACATAAAAATTAGTCTTGAGAAGTAGAGCTTATTGTCCCATATTGAAAAAGTGCATGAATAAGATTCAAACAGTAAGGTTGAATTCTACTTTAGTTAATACAATGTTTTGCTCTACAATTTTTGTCATGGAAAGGTCAAATTTTCAACTGAATGTTTCGTTAATTTTGTCCACTCAGGTTTGTTGTGGATGGTCCTTGCAGCTTAGGAGAGCTTCTTTGTGGGATAGACCTATTAGTCTCTGTTACAAATTGTAGTTTTGACAGAACTTCTAGGCCTTGTTCTAAAATTTTTGAAATGTACAGTCATGGTCAAAAGTTTTGAGAATGACACAAGTATTGGTTTTCACAAATTTGCTGCTTCAGAGTTTTTAGACCTTTTGGTCAGACGTTGCTATAATATACTGAAGTAACATTACAAGCATTTCACAAGTGTCAAAGGCTTTTATTGACAATTACATTAAGTTTATGCAAAGAGTCAGTATTTGCAGTGTTGACCCTTCTTTTTAAAGACTTCTGCAATTCACCCTGGCATGCTGTCAATCAACTTCTGGGCCACATACTGACTGATGGCCGCCCATTCTTGTCTAATCAATCCTTGGAGTTTATCAGAATTTGTGGGTTTATATTTGTCCACCTGCCTCTTGAGGATTGACCACAAGTTCTCAATGGGATTAAGGTCTGGGGAGTCACTTAGTTATCCCTTTTGCTTTATGGCAAGGTGCTCCATCATGCTGGATAAGGCATTGTTCATCACCAAACTGGTCTTGGATGGTTGGGAGAGGTTGCTCTTGGAGGATGTTTTGGTACCATTTATTATTCATGGCTGTGTTTATAGGCAAAAATTTGAGTGAGCCCTCTCCTTTGGCTGAGAAACATCCCTACACATCAATTGTCTCATGATTCTTTACTGTTGGCATGACATAGGACTGATGGTAGTGCTCACCTTTCCTTCTCTGGACAAGCGTTTTTCCAGATGCCCCAAACAATCTGAAATTCATCAAACAAAATGACTTTACCCCAGTCCTCAGCAGTCCAATCCCTGTACCTTTTGCAGAATATCAGTCTGTTCCTGTTGTTTTTCCTGGAGAGAAGTGGCCTATTTGCTGGCCTTCTTGTCACCAGGCCATCCTCGAAAAGTCTTTGCCTCATTGTGTGTGCAGATGCACTCACACCTGCCTGCTACCATTCCTAATCAAGCTTTGCACTGGTGATCTCGCAGCTGAATCAAGTTTAGCAGACAGTCCTGACGCTTGCTGGACGTTCTTGGGCGCCCTGAACACCTCTTCACAACTATTGAACCTCTCTCCTTGAAGTTCTTGACAATCCGATAAATGGTTGATTTAGGTGCAATCTTACTAGCAGCAATATCCTTGTCTGTGAAGCCCTTTTTGTGCAAAACAATGATGACTGCATGTGTTTCCTTACATGTAACCATGGTTAACAGAGGAAGTACAATGATTTCAAGCACCACCCTCCTTTTAAAGCTTCCAGTCTGTTATTCTAACTCAATCAGCATGACAGAGTGATCTCCAGCCTTGTCCTCCTCAACACTCTCACCTGTGTTAACGAGAGAATCATTAACCTGTTGTCAGCTGGTCCTTCTGCAGCAGGGCTGAAATGCAGTGTAAATGTTGTTTTGGGATATAGATCATTGTCACGGCAAAGAGAGACTTTGAAATTAATTGCATTTCATGTGATCACTCTTCATGACATTTTGGAGTATATGCAAATTGCTATCATAGAAACTGAGGCAGAAGACTTTGTGAAAAATAATATTTGTGTCATTCTCAAAACTTTTGGCCATGACTGTAAGTTACATTTTCAGCAAATACTCAAAGCTGAAAGGGAAAACATCAATAAAAAATTATGTTGGCATAGGATTTTATTGATCATAACCAGAATACCCTAACTACAATAATTTAATTAGGCTAATGGAATGGTTTGTATTGTCTTCTAAAATAATCTGGAAAATTGCTTTTGTATTTCTTTATTCCTGAGACTATATATAATGGGATTTAACAATGGGGTTCCCAAAATGTACAAAAGAGATAAAGACTTGTTAATATTATTCGAGTGTCCTCCTGATGGAATCAAATAAATACTGAGCAGTGACCCATAGTAGGAGCATACAATGGTCAGGTGTGAGCTGCAGGTGGAAAAGGTTTTCCGTCTCCTGATGGTGGATGAGATCCTCATGATGGTGATGAAGATGGAGATATAGCTTCCTATTACTGAGAGGAATGGAAGGAGGACTATGACATTGGCAAAGAAAAATGTTTCTAGTACAACAGAGGACGTGTCGGAGCAGGAAAGTTCCAGCATTGGGATGAAGTCACAATAGAAGTGGTCTATTGTCATATCATTACAAAATTGTAACTGGCAGATCAGGAAGACAGTTATCAATACAAAGAGAAAACCCAGTAACCATGACCATATCACCAGATGAAGACAAAGTGTATGATCCATAATAGAGGTATAACGCAATGGGACACAGATGGCTATAAATCTGTCAAAGGACATCACTGTGAGTAGATAGCATTCTGTGGCAGTGCAAGAAGCAAAAATGTAGAATTGGGTGATACAGCCAGAATATGATATGGTGTTACCTCCTTCCAGGGTAACGTGCATCATGTTGGGGACAATGTTTGTAGAGAACAGGAAATCACATAAAGACAGGTGGCAGAGGAAGAAGTACATGGGGGACTGTGTGAGATGACTGGTGGACACCAAAGTGACAATGAGAAGGTTTCCACTTACTGTCATGATGTATATTAAAAGGATAAACATGAAGAGTATTATCCTGTAGCCTTGAAGATCCTGGAATCCGGTGAGAAAGAATTCTCTGACTGCAGTGTGGTTCTGTTCAGACATAATCTGTAGGCGGAAGGATCACACTAAGATTATTTTTAAAATTAGAGACAAATCAAAGTTGTACATCACTTTCCTGTACATTATTTTAAATAAAAATGACAACCTCGGACACAATAAGATTTGGGGTCAGAATAAGGTCCTATTAATTGCCGGCTATCAGCATTGAGAATTCTTGCAAAATTTGTAACAAGAGCATCTATTGTAGGGTTTTCCAAATACAAAGAAAACAGCTAACTTTACAACATTCCTATCATTAAATGAATGTATCTGTTTTTCTCCTGAAATACTACTTAGTTTAGCTCCATATATGGTTTATCTAAATAATGAGAGTGGGGGTACATTGAGAATATCTTTATGTCTTGTACGTGAAAAGCTTTTGCAATATTGGGTAAAGTGCACCAAGAGATTCCTCCTGGTGTACCCTTATCATACCCAACTTCTCTCATTGGTGAAAATGTCTGCTGGTCCACAAATGCCACCATAGTGCTCTAAAAACCCATGCGCTTCGAAAAAAAATTCTAGGATCATGTTCGCTAATTGAAGCACACAGCCCCACCAGAATAGATCTAGCTCCATCCTCGGTTGTTTTGAGCATTGTAAATGAGGCCTGATTAGGGATAGTTCTGGTTTATAGCTTAATAGTTTATAGCTTATTAATCAGTTCCTAAATGGTCACTTAACTTGAGTCTGGTGGTCAGATTAGCAGACAGATCCTCCAACATCTTCCGACCACCCATTTCTACTCTGCTCACACCTTCATACTCCACTGGCAACATGTTGTTGGTGGACAACATGCTGCCTGTCTGGAAATAGACTATTAGAGCAGGAGCAAGAAATTCAGGCATGTTTGCATTCTTGTCACTCCTGAAGACCCTCAAATTCCTGGAAATTACCAAAATGTTTGTTAAGCTTCATTGTAAAATGTTCTCCTTTTTTTAGTATATTAAATATTTTTAAGACCACTTGATGCAAAGTTGACTCACCAAACAAATTTATCTAATTTTTCACTAATAGGATGTTACTGTATAATTTCCTTTTATAGTGATTATATTACTTCCTGTTAATATTACTTCTTTATAATTTTCATTAAATTGCTGTCAATAGTGATGGTTAGATGTTCAGAAAATCTCCGACAAGTCATGAAACCACAGTTTGATACTCTTTTCATGAATCCACATATTTGATATTCTTTTTTTCACCTTCAGGCGGGTCTAATGTTACAGCAACCTCTGCATGACATGAAATGATGAGGATTGTGCAATAAATCCTGTTATAAATGACAGCGGTAGAGGTGAAAATAATTACCCAAATTCACAACTGTGTCATTAAAAAATGCAGTGTTAACTTATTGTTTGCAGATTTATAAAGAAAAAACTGTTGATAAGTTTTTTATGATGTTAAGAGCACAAACAAAAAGACTTTGGAGCAAATGTACCAAGCTGCGTGTTTTCGATGGGTTTCAAAACTGGAGATGTTGCCAATAGCAACCAAATTCTAGTTATCATTATTTAGTTCATTCTTACAAAATGACAGCTAGAATCTGGTTGGTTGCTATAGGCAACATCTCCATTTTTCAAACCTGCCGGAAACTCGCAGCGTGATACATTTACCCCTTGAAATGTGGTTGTGGATATGGTAAAAGAAAAGAGAAACTGAAAAGGTAAATTTTAAAGTAATACATTTATTTATTTTTATTAAATACATTTCTTATGCATATTTTATTTCAGGCCAGTAATTCAGTATTGTAATCTTGGTAACTTGTTACAAATAGGTAAAAATGGGGGAAGACTCTTTGGGAATTAAATTGAACGCAGGCTTTTATTTTTGGCGCTGGGTTACTAATTTTTTTTTTAACCTAACAGGTTTTGACCCGCTGGTGAAACCGTTTTTAGCTAACGCTGCATAAAAAATTGTGCAATTCAATTTAAAAACAGGTAAGGCAGCCCCCTTGTCTTAATCACTGGTGCTTGCAAATTTTTAGGGGAGTGGAGGGGATAGATTAATGGCATACATTGGCATACATTTTTATTGCATTACACAATCTTCTATCTTATAATATCTACATAATAGTAGTTGTTTTTACTATATTTTTTCTTTTAATTTTCTTTACTATAAAATCATCTATACCATGACAAAACACATTAGTACATAAATATTAGTACATACATACATACATGCATAAATATATTTATTAGTGATTATTGTGTTTATTAATTTTATGATTTTTTTTACATGCTTTTTGTAAAAAAAAATCACCTTTTCCATGTTGTGCATTACTGAGAAAAAAAAATATTTTTTTTTTTTACATTGTTACACAATTGCCATAGTTTTCTTATGTTTTTCATTTTTTGCAAATCAATGAGAGGTGTGATACTAAACTACAGATTTGACAGTCTACCGCGCTGCGTTAAAAAAGTATTGCTTTTAAAGCTTCTCCCTTCCTTCCTCCCTATTTTTTCAATGAACCACAGGACCGTTTGAGCAAAAAAAAAGTGCATTAAAAATTTAATTGAATAACGTGTTAAGTTAACTAGCTCCAAAATGAGTGAAAACCGTTTTAAAATGACTTAACACTGTGTTAAAAAACAACTTGTGGTCAATTGAATCCCTCCCTTTGAGTAAATGGCTATGGTTGTAACGTAAGTGAAAACATAAATATTGTGAAAATGTTTTATCACAAAATGTTGGAAATATTAATCTATAGTAATAGTCTCTTAGATCTTAGGTCTTTCTAAATACATATCACATTTCTACAGATAGACAGTGAATTGCAAAACAAGCTTTGAAAGTTATAATGACTTTTTTAAACAAGTTTTACTATTTTTATATAATCAGAGACTGTGTTGAAAAATCAGTATTTAAATAAAAAATCTAATACAAATTAAACTAAAATAAATGTAACCACATAAATCATAATATCATTTGAAATGTATAGTTTTAGTTTATGACAGTGTGCACAATTACTAATCTGAAATCTCCAAAACATGTTTATAAACACCCCTTGATCTTTCAGTGTATTGGATTTACTATGACTTCAGATGAATGGTTCTAATACTCATTATTAACCAAAGATTTTAAATAAACAATAATTCACAAGGATAAGAATGTGTGTGTGTGTTGATTTTTATTACTTTAATTGAAACCATTTTAGACCACTTTTGTGAATTTGGGTAAATACAATTAACAGCACATTATTGGTAGTATAAATGCATAACAATAAGCTGTAATATGAATATGAGCGCATTGGGATATCATTTCTGTGGACAATAAAGTCATGTGCCCCATGTTTGCTCTACAACAAACACTCTATAGAAGAAAAAGTTATTTTGTAATCAAACTTAGGACCCTCTTATAACTTTAAAGACCATAAGGAATCTGTCTGTTATGAAAAGCTCAACTTATCAGATTCTTTGGGATTTCCTAAAAATGGCTGTGCATGGATCCACTCATAAATGTTCCTAAATGAACATAATATTAGTAAACAAACTTTAAAGTGAAGCAGACCTGTTATTTGGCTGAGTTCTAGATCTTCAGATTTTGTGCTTATCTGAAAACTCCTTCAAACAACTAGAAAACTATTTGAGAATATCCTCACTTACCAGCATGGTGTTCTCTTTGTTTATCCAAGTTTAATCTAATTTCTAGTTATATAAGCAGAGAGGGGAGACCCTACTGAATTGTAATTACTTTTATAAAATCCTCTAGTGATCCCATTATATTTTCAGTATACATTATTATTCATTGAAAGTTCTTATCACATTTACAAAGTAAACAAACTACTTTTTTTCACTTTTTACAGCTGGAAGGTATATTCCTGACATAAGACATATAAATCGTAGATGAACAGTGCTGGGGAAAAAAATAAAAAATATTTTAATGTTTGGCCACTAATAATACCAATACTATTAAAGTTCGAAAAAGTGTAATTTCCGATTTTGTTAGTATTCGTCATGTTCGGGAGCGAAAACTATTTACCTTGTATTGCCTTTTTAAGAAGCATTAAAAGTGTCCAATGAAATTGATGAAAATCATAAAAGTGTTAGCACAGTCCTGGATAAACAAAATGTTATTGAATTAGTTTCTGAATTTGATGCTGCATTAATTAATATTCACTGTAAGCGGAAAGCAAGGGTAGTGACAACTAAGAGGGTTTGCCAACTATATTTAGGGGTGATCTAATTAATAAAAAATGGGCAGAGTGGCTTGACAGCCTTTAGGAGTGGACTCAGACACGCGGTGCTTTGATACTTTATAAGTAGTGTGACAGGAGTGATCTAATTAATAAAAAGAATCATGGTAGACAGGGCTTGACAGCCGTTCAGAGTGGACACAGACTCGTGGTGCTCCGAAAAGTCTGCTTTAAAATCGGTCCCCAACGGGAAGTTCTCTTCCTTCAGTGGGCCAGAAGGGCTCTGAATCTGCTTAGGAAGTCTTTCTGGAGCCCAGCGCTACCACGCTGGTTGGAAAAGAGTGTGAAGACTGGAGATCCGGGACCCAACGGTTGGACCTCATTAGGCCTCAAAGCCGCAGCCTCAATTTCCACAAGCGTGGTCCTGGGCCCACACCCTGTAAAATCTCTGTCATCTGGTGCAATACATGCTAATATCTTGGACTGGAACAACAACTCTACTCACCAGTCTCCTAACAGAGATGACACCAAGCCTGGTGAGTCTTCCTGACCCCCATCTTGAACCTGTAGTGCTCTTCCCCATTTGAGTCACTCATTTTCTCCTGGAATAGGCACAGTGCAAGGAGAATGGGGCAGTGCCTTCTCATCATTTTGCTGACTTCCTGGACCTCTTCCACATAACCCATCTGAGACAGCCGTTCGAAACTCCTAAGCTCCAGGACTGTGCAGTGAGCTCCTACTTGACTTTTCAGAATTCAATTCAACAATCTACTCCTCAGTACCACAAAGTAACTTTTATCAATAAGCTCATTGTGTTTTAGCCACTACCAGTCCGGGATCTGGTGGCCCACCTCATATATTCATAGGAAGTTGTGCCAATTTTCCCCTTCCTTATCCCCCATATACCCTGCCTACCTCTCTAGGTGCTCTCTTCCTTAAATTCCAACATCATGCAAGATAAGACCCTTGTAGCTGTAAAAGCTCATCCACCCCAGGTCCTCATGGCTTCCACAATAAGATATTTGTGGAAGTCCTTGTTTCTCACTTCACAGATTTCCATAATAAAGTGTTAGAGGGGGCTTCCTACGATTCAGCTACGAGTTTAGCAAATATAACGGTGATCCTGAATCCCAGAAACAACTATACACATTGCTCTAGTTATAGACCGATCCCTTTTCTCAATTTCGATTTTAAACTCTATGCTAAAATATTGGCCAATAGATTAATTCCCCTCTAGCCGTCACTAATCCATTCTGCCCAAGTAGGATTGTCTTCAGGAGGCAGGACCCAGACAACACCAGGACGACTATTGATCTATTTCACTCCATTCGTGATGGTAAAAACTCTTCATTGATTATGGATTTAGATCCCTAAATAGCATTCAGCTGTATATCATGGACTTTCAGGTATGAAGTGCTTGGGTCAATGGGATTCTCTGAAGGAGATTTGGGCCTTATATTGCTCACTTTCTGCTACTGTATCTGCTAATGGTCTATCCTTGACTTCATTCGGGATCAAACCAAGGTGCCCCCTCTCGCTGCTTATTTTTGCTCTTATCATAGAACTGATGGTAGCCAGGATACGAGCTAACAGAGAGGTATCTGTATTCATGTGGGCACCACCGAGCATTATGGCTCTATATGCGGATGAAGTTTAATTAAGTATATCAAATCCACTTCATCCCCCCACTCCCTTCTGGCCGAATTTGGCTTGTATGGCAATTTCTCAAGATATAAAATTAACCCCGACAAAACAGAAGTCTTAGGGGTATATTTACTAAATGGTTTGAAAAAGTGGATATGTGGCCTATAGCAACCAATCAGATTCTAGCTTTCATTTATTTAGTGCGTTCTACAAAATGACAGCTATAATCTGATTGATTGATATAGGCAACATCTCCACTTTTCCAAACCCGCAGTGTAGTATATATACCCCTTAGACTTTTACATCCATCAAGCGGACAAAACTTCCTTAGAGCAGACATTCCAATTTAATTGGCAATTGCAATAAACCAAGTACCTAGGAGCGTTCATAACTAAACGCTACCATCAGTTTTTTCAATCAAACTTTCCTGTGTATTATCCCAAATTAAGTCAGATCTTGATTCGGGGTCCCATCACTTTATCTCTTGGATAGGCTGAATCAATGCCACAAAAATGAATATCCCCCTCAAAATTATTATCCTCCCCAGCATTTTATAACTCTTCCAACACTCCCTAATCATATTCTGCACTACGTCCTTAAACTCCTTCAATACTATAACTCATGATTCATATGGGCTGGGAGGCACCCGCGGATTTGCCTCTGGGGTCTACAGAGGTCCTCCCAGTGTGGGCATTTCTAATGTTAAGCGATACTACCTCTCTGCTTAGCTTGCTCAATATATCTTATGGAGCAACCTTGTTTCTTCTAGAGTATGGGTCCTTCTTGAGGCTGAAAGTCTGGGATTGCACTTTCCTGCCTCCCTCGATCTGGCTTGTTGCCCGAAAAATTCACAATCTCACTCCAATGTTACCTTACGGTATGGGATATGCTTTCTGAACATTTGGCTTATACCCTCAACCTTTCCCAGTGACTCCTTTATTCAACTCTCCGAAATTTCCCCCTGGCCTGGTCAAAAGCAGTTGCTAACAAACATTGTCAAGTAAGGCTGAATATTAATGAAGGGGCGTCTTTTTGACTATAAAAGGCTTGTTAAATCTGACCATTGGTTGGTCTTGATAAAGCATCTAGCGAAATGCGCGTCGGCGGACACCACGTTCGCTTACTCACTAAATTGATAAACTATTTCAATGCGAATGATTCCCCATTGCCGGATATCATACCGGACACCTAGGGAACAGTATTTAAATATGAATATATACTGAATGAATGAGTAATAGCAGCATGTGTGTGCGTGTGTTTTCAGCCACAGAAATAGTTTGAGCAAACTCTGGTGCTTAGTAGTACCTGATAATTAATAGTGAGGCACTAGTTAGCTGTAGTCTCTCTCCAAGTGAGATCGGACAAATGTACTTATCCAGAAGGATTTAATTAGCCTGTGAATATTATAGAGGTATAGCTGAATGGATAGAACTATGGATCCCTCATATATTAGTATCTAACTAATTATGAATCTACACTTTTAAACTATAGTGATTATACATAGCAATATTGTCTGTAGAGATGCACAAGAATTAGTATGTGCATTATTTCAAGCCATAGCAATAATGTGATACAGCTTATAGTGGATAATTAGTCACTGAGTGGTTGCAGCCGTTTATTGAAGTGTGATGGATCAAATCCTACTATTTTTTAGTTAGGTCATCTAGTCAATCACTTCTAACATCCAACAATATTTGAATAAGTATAGTTCACAAATAACATGTGACTAATGGTGCTATATAATGAAGACCTATGAATATCAGAAGATACATAAAATGTAATAATTTTTATTATAACATTTATTATAACAACCAAAGTTTCTGCACTGCTTTAGAATTGAGTGGAGGTAAATATAGTGTGAAAAACATATATTTACACTAACAACTTATTGGCTATAAAGTTACAAAACTAACACACACACGGCTGCTAGAAATTTTATTGCATCAAAATAGTAATAGTATTACAATTACCAAGACTTATGGTATTATAATTGAATTACAATCCCTTCATTACTAAATGAAGTTTAAATAACATTTATGATTTATTATGTGGGTAGCGACGTGGTTGGGTAGCGATATTCTGCCATTTTAACAGTAGATATCTAAATACATTACAGCAAATTCACATTATCTTGTTTTAAATATTTCGCTAATTCTAAGAATATATGGGGAATTGTGGTTAATTCTCCATTTTTTAATGTATATCAATAAAGCAATTATGCATTTTTCATATTAATTGATGTAAAAAGAATAAGCCATTGAATACACACATTTCCTGTCTTCTTTGTTTATGGCAAGTTGCCCAAAACATGTCTTGACAATGCAATTGAAAGTCCACAAACTGATAAATTAAGAGAACAGATTTTTGCCCAGGCAAAAAATATAAGTAGAGATGGAGATACAATGACTGATTATTTACGTTAAGGGATGAAGTTAGAGAAACATATAGACTGATCAATTATGAATGGGAGAAAGCAAATGCAATAATGGCAAAATTACAAAATCCTTCATTAAGACAACTCGCTACAGTCAGGGGAGTGCTGGCAAATTTTAGCCCGGAGGGCAATACTTGACTCAGCAGCCTATTAGGAACAATTTAAAGGAAAAAAAATGCAGGTGGCCCAGTGACCCAGCCCAAGGTAGCCCTCTATGGGACCGGCCTGGTGGGCAGATGCGCAGGATTGGATTGTGCATTGTTGCATTGTTGGATTGTGCATTGTTTTTCATACATTCAGTCTTCCCAGTCTGTCGCACATGACAGCTTCGAACTTTTCATGGGTGGGAAAGTCTTGTCGTCGTTTTCGTCATCGCGATAAGGTACCCAACCCAGTAGGAGATACAGTGAAGCTTGATATAAGATACAGTGATATTTTATCCGAGATACAGTGGTGATTGATATGAGATACACTGGTGCTTGGTATGGGATACAGAGGAGCTTTATATGAGATACAATGTTGCTTGATACAAGATACAGAGTCTCTTGATAGGAGATACAATTGCGCTTGACACAAGATACAGTTTAGGCGTTTGGTCTGTGTACAGTTGCACTGGGAAGTTTGCTTTTGTAAGAGTTTGTACTGTGCGTAATGATAGTGAGAGTTTTAGTCAAGATAGGAGTTGCACTAGGCAGTGAAGTTGTACAATGTGTAGTGTATGTATGTACCGGGGCAGTGATGCATGTATATTGGGACCAGCAGAGATGTGATATATATAGCGAGCGCAAGCTTTATTGGGCATAAGGATTATTAGGTTATCACTGTGCTATATGTAAGGCTGAGCTAATGTTGCTGATATGGGACTTGTAATTAATTCTAGGATACATATATACATACACAAACATACATACATGAAGAAGGTACTTATACACAATTATGGAGAAATTTAGAACTATAAATAGTATACCTACACACAAATATTGTACCATCTATATGTTTGCTGTATAGGATTATGTTATTGAAGATATATTGTAAAATTATTGTATAAGTAAAGAGACTAGATTATACATATATATCTGCATTATGATTATGGGTTTTATACGGCCTTCATATAATAACTATTATACAGAGAAATCTGTAAGAATTGGATGTTATTTAATGTGGTGAAAGGACTAGAGTAGATGTGATCTAAATAGCACAAAGGAACATATGTAAGGGAGCGCTTAAGACGGGAGGTATCTAGGAAGTGTATATGGAAATAGTGAGGGTTCAATAACATATTTAATATACTAATATTTTCGTATTGCAGAGTATTTTCTGGTTAACTTCAGTTACACGCTCCTCCAGTTAGGGCGGATAGATAGTTAGTGGATGCTCCAGTATCTTTACATACATGACTCAATCGACCTTCATGACACAATTCTTTCCTGGTTCATTTACTACCTACCCAACTGCTCCTTCAGTGTCTCTAGAATTGGCACATCCTCCTCTCCACTCACGGTTGTGGTCCCACAAGACTCTGGTCTCAGCCCTTTGCTTTTCCCAATCTACAACTCTTCTCTTGGTGAACTAATTAGCTCATTTAATCTCCAGTATCTAGTGAATTGGTGAACTGTCATCTTTCACTATAACTTATGTTACAAGGTAGGATATCATAGGCAAACCGAGGGGAGTTTCCTAGTGCCTGGAAACCCCCTCCAAGCCTGGGGCACGGTATAATTGAGGTGACTGGACCCTGCTCCCACTTCACATGGCTCTGCTTGAAAAGAGAGAGCTGCGTGCACCTAACAGTAGTACACGCAGCATTGCCCATTTATATTATGGGGATAAGAAGAGTTGGAGAGCAGCCAAGCACTGTCTAAAATTATAGCCACTCCCACATGCATGCTGGTCACGCCCATTGGCGGCGTGGTGTGGAAACCCCCCTTTACAAATCCTGCGTTTGCCCCTGGATATAGGCATAAGCACTTCATATATAGCCGATGCATGTTTATATGGATACCCAAAGTACATGTAAACTGGAAGAATATGTAGCTATTAGCAGGCTGGATTTTAAAATACAGGGACATGGTGAAATGTTGCTGCATTCATGCAAACATACATGCCCTTCTGCTCCACCAGAGGTTTCTGTCCTCCCTGATCTCGCCTTACATACATCTTGATGGTGTAGTTATTAGAAACTGTTTTTAATTCTTATACGGTAGACCTCATGAGCCTTACAATACTTTTTAGGTCTCATATTGTTTAACAGACATGCAAGCGACAACCAACTGTGAAAATGGGGAAGTGTTTGCCATTGGGATCCATACTTCCTCTTCTAGCTTACATACTATCTGCCCGTGGAGAACACACCCTGGTAAACACATGTGTGGATGAGCCTTAATATTATCAGGATGCTGTTGATCACTGTGAGTGCACGGCTCATGTTTCATGTCACACTGTAAATTAATTTGATAAAACAACATCACTTAAAGTGCTAAAAACCGGGGAAAATAATTACGCTTTACTCACTTATCTCTTTTGTCCAATTCATATTCAGTTCAATGCATTTTACTTATAAATTTTTAACAGGCAGAAATCCATAGTGATTGCTCTTGCTTTAAAGTATTGATGTTATGATGTTATTTAGTGAACGAGCAACAGTGTTTACAGTTCAAAGAAAATTGACAGCTTATAGCAACGATATTGCAGATAATTACAATTACAATTAAGCACATTAAAGAGATATTTTCCATGAGTTTAGGAAAACATAGGGGTTGGAAAGTCTGAAAGTTTGTTTCAAAATAAGATATAAGATTGACTCAAAATATCTCCCAACTCGGCAACACCGTTCTGCACAAGATATGCGTCTCTCATCCACACTCATTACATCTTCCCATTCCCGGTTACAGGACATTTTTTGGGTGGCACCCACTATATGGAATTCTCTCCTTCGCACAATAAGACTCTCCTTTGGTCTACAAGCTTTCAAGCGTTCTCTGAAAACCCACCTCTTCAGACAAGCTTATAATATTCCTTAACCACCCTCTTAACCTCATTACATTACCCTATTACCACCCGTTACACAATTTCACACAAGACAACTACCCCTTGACCAACATTGTTGTGTGACAGGATCATTTAGCTTATGAGTCACTTTTACCTTTGCAGTCTGGCTGGGCCGAAATGCAAAATGTAGACTTAACCTCATGTGTCCAACTCCCATTGTCCCATAGATTGTAAGCTTGCGAGCAGGACCTTCTCACCTCTTTCTCCATTTTACCCAGTTTGTTTATTAGTTTACTATGTGTGTCCCCAATTGTACAGCGATATGGAATATGTTGGCGCTATATAGATAAATGATGATGATGATAATGATTGACAATCAGGCCAGTCCTCTTGTATTTTCCTACTACAAGTTGCTTGTTACAAAAATGAATATTGTGCAATTTTCACCAGAAACCATTTGAGGAGTTTTTAGTGCCGTCCAGAAGCAAACTATTTTCAACTGGATGATAAGAGGCATTTTCACTTCATATCAGAATTTCTATATCTCTTTCCAGAAAATAAAAATCTTGTCTAATGTGAAAGTCATATCTACTAGAGCCAGTGGAGTCCCAGTTATACAAATACATCTACAGATCTGATAGATCCAACAATTCAAACTGAGAGACTCAAACAGGTTTATGACTACATATATTATTTAACTTATTTTTTGGATGTTCTTATCATAAATCCCATAACTTTGGACCCCAATATTTCACGAGCTAGTCTCCATAATGCTGCTTTGATTTCCGCATTCCTCAGGCTGTATATTATGGGATTAAGCAGTGGAGAACCTACAGTGTTGAGAAGGGATAAGATTTTCCTGACGTTGAAAGAGTGACTTTTGCTTGAAGATAGATATATAGTAATTATGGATCCGTAGTAAACACAGACAACAGCAAGGTGAGAACTGCAGGTGTAGAAGGCTTTCTGTCTTCTGGAGGAGAGCTTGAGAATTGTAAGAATAATGTACAAATAAGTCACAGCAATGAAAATAAATGGTAGAACCACAAAAACACCAGCAACAATATTGACTTCAATTTCCAACATCGTAAAATCTGTGCATGAGAGATCTAGTAATGGAGCAATATCACAGAAGTAATAGTCAATCACATTATTGTCACAAAATTTTAACTGGGATATTTTGTAAGTTACATAGATTGCTGTTAACAGTCCTAATAGCCAAGATGCAATAACCAGCTGATACTGTAGTTGGACGACCATTATTGTAGAGTAGTGCAATGGTTTGCAAATAGCTACGTATCGGTCATAGGACATCACAGCTAAAATCATACAACTTACAGATATGGTTTCTCCGTAGATTTGAAACTGGGTGAGACAGGCTGTAAAAGAAATGGAATCTCCTTCTTTCCAAATAACACCTAACATGTTGGGAACAATGACACTGCAGTATACGAGATCGGATATAGACAGATGACAGAGGAATAAGTACATCGGAGAGTGAAGGTGAGGGCTGTACCATACTAAAATAATGATTAGAACATTTCCGCATAACATTAGAATGTAGATCGCAAGGAAGACTCCAAAGAGTAAAAACCTGAAACTATGGAGATCTTGAAACCCGATGAGAAAAAAATCTGCAAAACTTGTTAAGTTATTCCTGAACATTCTTGACTGTAAGAATAGAACAAAACTGGTCAACATTGACATTTAAAAATTAAGTTTATTAAAGTTAGGACATTCTTACTGTACAGCAAGGGAGGCACCAAATATTGTAGCCCACATGGATAATGGAGAAAGAGTTTTTCTGGGCCCTCCTACCCTAAAATTTCAAGATGTATCTGTCTGCCACATAAATATGCTTATTATTACGTGCATATTGTCCTATATATATTTGGAATGGAAATGTGTCCACTTCTAAAATGTATGGTAATGTATAATAGATCTCTTCTCCCTTTATGTATATCCCAAGCATGTTTTAAATTCCCGATTGCATTAGCCTCTGCCACTTCTGTACATTTAACCCTACTTTTTCATTCTATTAAATCAAATATTCCATCTATCAATTACCCTTTCAGTAAAATAAGTATTCCTCAGATTTCCCCTAAATCTGTTATCCTCTTAGTTTAATGCATGTCCTCTTGTTCTACTACTTCCCTTCCTTTGTGAAGCTCTTGTCTCCTGTACTTTAATAAAACCCTTGATATATTTGAAAGTCTCTATTATATACCCTCTCTCCCACCCCTGGTTCAAGCTATACATCTAGAGGTCACTTTTACTTTCCTGGTAAGTTTTATTACAATTCTCTATCGTCTTTTCTTCAATCAATATCGTATCCACTCAACCACCTTTGACTCCCTATCCCATTGTACTAGTGAAAAGGTCTTACTAAAGTCTTGATAAGGTACATCTATGACTACTACATCTAAGGCTACATATCTTAGTCACCAGTGAAAAAAAAATGATCACATTTCTCTGACATGATTGCCCCCATTAAATCTATGTTGCTTGAGGTCCTGTAAATTGCTTTTTAATCTACAACTCTTTCAGTAGTGTTGCCTTTAATTTACCCACTACTGACATCAGACTCTTGTGAAGCAGGACTGTACCTGCTCTTTTCCAGTCCACTTTGACTACTCATGTTAATAGTGACTTGCTGAATAATTAGTTAGTTGAAATCAGAACCCCTTTACTAACATTGGCCCCATTATCTTGTCTATTTCTAGGTTTGACAATTGTGTTCGGATCCTCTCATACGTGAATAGACTTATTTCTATCTTCTTTGCATCGATATTCTTGCTACATAACTACAGCTCCTTTCCTTCGCCTTCAACTGTAAATTATTTAGATGATCTATTATACCCTTTGCTACTTCTAAAGGACTTTCTCCATTCCGCTTTAATCTACTATTCCTCTTTTTTATTATCTCCTCTCACTTATATATCTAAAACAAGGTTTTGGGCCCTTTACTCACTGATTGTGCCGTTTTCTTGGGACTGATGTGAATGAGTTCTCTGTACAGCACTGTGGAATTGGTGGAGCTATATAAATAAATAAATGATGATGATGATGATGAAGGTTTTTTTTATGAGTCTTTATACATTTCTTAACACTTAATATGACAGAAATGTCTGTTGCTTCTAGAATTTTACTCTTTCTTTGTTACAACTGCTCCTGCTTTCCACTCAAATTTCTCCACTCTGTCAAGGAATCACTTACATATTTTCCCATCGCTACAAAGTCAGCCATCCTAAAACTAAACTTTGCTTTTTGGTTAGTATGTGTCGTCCCGTCTTTATTGTAAACTACACCAAATCATGTTTATTGGAACCCAAGTACTCACCTATTCTTAGCTCTGATATCGTATCACCATTTATAAGTATTAAGTTGAGAATGTACTCTTTGTGAGCAGGCTCCCTCAGAGAAGCTCACTGCAAGGATCTCAGGATGTTCTTACTTCTGCCTGCAGAAGATAGACTCCCGTCCACATCAGGCAGATAAAAATATCATATACAGCTAACTCTCTGTTGTTTATTTTTACTATACCATGTCATTATGGCCATTAGTTCTGGAATTTTATTTCCTAAGCTATGAACATTTAGTTACATATGAAGATGCTTTTCCTAAACATTCATCTATCCATCTTGTTATGTGTTTTATTGACTGTATATTAGTGTACGTTGTTGTTTATCGTCCTGCAAACATTATCTGCCCTGTCCTATAAATGCCTTTTGCAGTCAGAAACTTTGACTCATGTAACAGTAACAGCCCTGAACTGTTCCCCAAACAAGGATATGGTAGAAACTCATCATTAAGGTTCATGTAACAGAACCATCCTAATTTAAAATGCACACGGAAAATGGTCATCCTAAAATTCTTCATATTTGTCTTTGCACTTTAAAGGGTCTATATAAAAAAAGGATTTAAATAGTGGAGTTGCCATTTACCACATGTCGAGCCACCTACCTCTGTTGGGCTATTTAAAGGTAATGAGAATCTTTTCAACGCAATCAATTTTAAATCAATAAATAGCTTTGTCGGAATTCTGTTCAAACATAAGTTTTCACTTTATTACAATGTCAGTATTAAACTAGCGGTGATATAAAAGGCATATTTTTCAGAGGCAGTGATGAATTAATTAAAGTAATTCACTGGCCAATAAGCAATGAGTGAAATTGCATCAAAAAGGTGGAGATTTCCTCTAATATATTTCCTGTGCTTAATATAAAGTTGGCAGTTGAATAGATGTTGGTCTAGTAAAATTATTGGATTCTTTGAAAGTAATGGCACACCATAAAGTAACGCAAATAATTAAGCAGACAAAATGAATCCTAGAAAAAAGAAATCCAAAAGGTGGCATTAATTACACATCTAAACTTGTTTAAACACAGGAAAGCAAGAAGGTAGCTGTATATCTGGTAAATGTTTACAAAATATAATATATTTATATATTATTATCATTATATAAGTTGTCGTTTATTTAGTACATTCTACAAAATGGCAGCTAGAATCTGATTGGTTGCTATAGGCAACATCCCCACTTTTTCAAACCCTCACTTTTATAAATATACCCCATTCTTCATTAAGGACATGATTTATATTGAGGGAAAAAGATGAGTGCTAAAAAGGGTTCCAATTGCCCAACCCCCTAACCCCCTTCTCGCTACCCCAGGTGTATACACTGTAGAGTACAGAGCAGTTATATGTAATATTCAAGTTAATGGAAATAAACAAGTCTGATGATAAGAGATAAAATTATTGCTGAGTGACATAGGATAAAGCCAGAAATGTAAAATCTGTTTGTAGAAATATTACAAAGGGAAGATTTATGAAAGTCAACTAAGTAAAGTTATCGTAAGGTGGACAACTTACCTGATCCAACATGGGAAACTGCAATGAAATGATAATGTAAGATATCTTAAACATGGTATAGTAATATAGGTGAGTGTAACACAGTAAACCAGATATGGGTAAGGTACCTGGATAAAGGTAACCTCTACCCTGAATCTTAAATGGAACTATAAATTGATTTAAGTAGAGGTATAGTGCATCTAAATATAAGTACTATGTTTTCTGATTTGTCGTAAAATGCATTAATCGATACATAAGCATTATCTTTTTCCAGTACAGCTAACGATAATGATAATAGAGTGAGACAAATTATATATAATTATAATGTATATTCAAACAGTGAATTAGAATAAACATTCTGACCATGAATGTGCACTATATAAGGCACAGTACAACTAGAATGGGTCAGTAGAATTGCCCTGCGTAAAGAAATATTTTAAAATGATTCCTAACTTCTCTTTAAAGTGGTTTTAAATGATCACATGTGATCAGGATCATGGGATAAATAACATTTCCGTGATTTACAAAAAGCAGAACTTACACAACACAGTGACTCTATACTTGGCCTATTGTACAGGTGGACTTCTCACTCAGCATCCTTAGGGTTCATCTGATGTGTAATGATCACAGTTATAAGGGTGGAACTCTAACAGATCATAATAAAGAATAGCCTTCTATTACATTTGGCTTGCCCTGTGTTTCATTTTAATATTTCCTTTTTCTGATATATATATATACGCTCTCCCTTTGTATTTCACATAACCTATGACATTATGGAGCATCAAGATTGCCTTCGCTTTAAATGACAGTTTAATTTCCTTAATTAATTTAATTTCCTTAATTTTCTTTCTAAACTCTATTTTACATTTTATAAAATGTCCATTTAAACACCACAATCTCCTGTATCCAATGGAAATGCATAAAATAGTCTCCGCCATTTTATTTGTGCCAAATTGGCAACATTAATTGGAGTGTTTAACAACTATTTTTCTATGATATTGTGGGATTGAGAAATGAGTAGAATTATTATTGAACCATTAATTATTCATTACATTGTAACATGCCACTCTTTAATTACTGGTAGTGAATGAAGCAAAACTGTTTCATATAATTTGTTGCTCTCTATTTAGAAGCCAATTCGTATGCATGAAATTATTCATTTTCTCTCTTAACTGCCGTGAACTAACTTTCCAATAGCAAAGTGATTGGAATCTAGCCAGGGAAACCAAGAGGATGGATCAATATGTAGTATTACATTCAATGGTATTCAACAGATAACTAATGTTACAATCACAGTTCTATAAATTTTAAGTTTTGTAAATAAGTATCACTTAAACACTAAACATTTGCCTGTAATTCTGTAGACAAAAGTTGCACAGAATATCATGTGAATAGTGCCACTTACCTCTTTCTTTATTGTCCCTAGATCACAGGATTGTGGTCTTATTTATGCACAATTCAAACAAGGAAAACAGTGTGAAATCCTCCAGGGATATCTATGTCTCTCCCCAGAGGGAAGCAGAGAATAGAGTTTGCAAACTTCACAAATCCTGTATAAATTAACCATTGGCAGTCATGGATTTTAAACCCATTAAATATATCACAGCTGATAAGACTTAAAGGCCAAAATTAGAAACATCTTCTTTAATCATAGCTGCAAAAATCGGACTTATCAACTGCAGTCTCTGGCCCGGGACAAGGGCAAGATTTTTCCCATTATATAGATGTAGCCATGTTTACCATATTTACTCAATATTTTGCTCATTCGTGAGATTGGTTATGAGTAGGGACAACAGAAAAATACTAGAGATGACCGCAGCAATTCAGCAAATTTTGAGCTTTTATAAATTTCACTGTTGCTCAAAGAAGGGGTAAGTGTTTGACCCCAGGCAGTAGGTGACCAAAGAGCTTCTTTCTCTACTAAGTTACCTTCTTTCATGGCTGTGACTAAGGTCACACTTCAATTAGTTATAGGAAGATTAAATGGAACAGGGGAATGTTTCCCAAACATACCCTCTGATGAAACTTCTGTTTTTATGTGTGGAGAAATGCGTAAGGAATCAATTGTTTTAAATGGATACATTATACTTATTCATTGCAAGCTGAATCTGGGGATCTGTGCCATATACTGTGTCTATTTCTATAGTTATTATTATCATTATTATTATTATTTATCTATAGGGTGCCATATGAGGTCTGCAGCGCTGTACATAGGGCAAACAACAAGACAGTACATGGTATAACAGTACAATACGGTAAACAAATAACACTGCAACTCACAATACAGCTGAAGATAGCATGGGTAATAAAAGTTATAGGTAATGAGAACAGGAGGGAAGAGGACAATCTAAAGGAAAAGGGACAGACAAATGATAGACACATGGGGTGAGCCAATGTAAGGGCATCTGAGGACAAGAAGCAAGAGAGTGAGAGATGGAGGATGAATGTGGGTGAGGTTTACTACATAGTGAAATGGTTGAAGTGGAGGACTGCTAGGCTTTCTAAACAGGTGTGTTTCAATGAATGTTTGAAGTTTTGCAGACTAGGGGATAGTCTGATAGAATAAGGGAGATCATTCCAGTGGTGGGTGGTAGCATGGGAGAAATCTTCGATAAGGAAGTGAGATGTGGTTACCAGAGGGGAGAAAAGGCAATGGTCATTGGCTGACCAGAGAGGGTGGGAGGGAGTTTGTATGGAGATGAAGTTGGAGATGTAGTGAGCAGTGGAGTTGATAGGGCCTTGTGTGTGAGAGTGAGGAGTTTGAAAAGTGTTCTGTAGAGGAATGGGTGCCAGTGTAAGGCTTGGCAGAGAGGGGAGGCAGATGTGGAGCAGTGAGAGAGGAAGATATGTTTAACTGCAGTATTAAGTATAGATCGAAGAGGAGTGAGATGGGAACGGGGAAGGCCAGTAAGGAGAAGGTTGCAGTAGTTGAGAAGAGAAATGATCAGTAAGTGGATAAGAGATTTGGGCGCATCCTGACAGAGGTAGGGTCTTATACAGGTGAGGTTGCGGAGCTGGAAGCAACAGGAGTGGGCTAGAGATTGAATATGAGTGGTAAATAAGAGGGAGGAATCAAGAATGACACCTAGACAGCAGTTGGGGAACAGAGGAGATAGTGGTGTTGTCAACAGGGACAGAGAGGACGGGAGGGAGGGAAACTCTTGATGGGAAGGCAATGAGTTCAGTTTTGGCCATGTTAAATTTGAGAAAGCATAAAGACATCCAGGAGGAGAAGGCAGCTAGGCAACTGGACACCCAAGAGAGGAGGGAAGGAGAGAGATCAGGAGAAGAGAGGTAGAGTTTAATATCATTGGCATAGAGGTGGTAATGGAGAATGAAGTTCACCCAAGGATGAAGTATACAGAGAAAAGAGCAGTGGGCCAAGGACAGAACAATGTGGGACTACTATGGTAAGCATGGATGGGGGAGACAGAAACAGAGAAGTAGCGGTTGGCAAGGTAGAATGTGAACCACAAAAGGATGGTATCAAAAAGGTCAATGGTGTGAATGGTGTGGAGTATGATGGGCGATCTAGGTTGTCAAAGATGGCAGAGAGGTCCAAAAGTATAAGCAGGAAAAATGACCCCTGGATTTGGCTGAGATAAGATCATTTGTGACTTTGGTCAAGGCAGTTTCTGTGGAGTTGAGGGGATGGAAACCAGATTCAAGAGGAATAAGTAGGGAGTTGTCAGAGATGTAGCTTCTGAGATGGTTGTAGACAAGCCACTGAAGAATTTTGGGTGGTAGTAAGAGAATGAGGTGTGGTCTAGATTGGGTTTTTTAAGAATAGGTGAGATGCCAGTGGAGAGGGACAGATTGACGAGGTGAGTAAGTTTGGAGCAGGCAGTGGGGTATAGGGAGCAAAGAAGATGAGAGGGGATGGTATCCAGGGGGCAGGTTGAGGGAGGAGTGGATAATAAAAGAGAATGGACTTCGTCACCTGTAGTGGGGTGGAAGGAGCACAAGAGCTGGTGGCTGGAGAAAGAGGAGGGTAGAGTGATATGGGAGGCAGAAAAGTAATGGAGTAATGTCTGGTGGCCTCTATTTTGAAATTGAAAAATGAGGCAAAGTCAATGGCAGTTAGGGAGGATGGAATGGGAAGAGGGAGGACAAAGAAGTGTGTTGAAAAAGGCGGTGGGGATTGGAAGACTGAAGAGATAAGAAACTTGAAGAAGAATTGTTTAGCAAGGGACAGTGCTGAACTGTAGGATGAGAGGATGAACTTGAAAGGAACGATATTTTCTACAGTGGAGTTCGTCAGTACGTGTGCATTTTTGAAGGAACAGGGTAATTTTAGAGTACCATGGTTGGAGTTTAGAGTGGTGGTGAGGGTTTGGGTGTAGAGGGAGGCAGTCTGTTTGATGTAGGCCAGCGTCAAGCGAAGAAACAAAAATAGCAGGATCAGGAGCATCAAGATTGCATCTAGCAATGGTAGATTTGGGTGGTGGGAGGGGTGCAGGAGATGAGAAAAGAGTGAAGGAGAGGGAATGGTGGTTAGAGAGTGGGAAGGGAGATTTGGAGAAGTCAGAAAGAGCACATTGATGGGAGAAGACAAGTTCAAGGGAGTGACCATGACAGTGGATGGGAGAAGAGGTCCATTGTGAGAGGCCAAAGGAGGAAGAAAGGGAAAGAAGTTTGATGGATGCTGAGTCTGTAATGGGTATAGGATACAGGATCCACAAGGAAGCACAGGGAAGCTTGGCGAAGTTTCAAGCATTGGGAGGACTGGAGATACATCAGATTGTTATGATCTATATATATGTTTACAGGAAAACAAAATCTTTCAAGACGATATCTCCATCCTGAGTTTAAAGTACAATTCCTCTTGGCTGGAATGAATTTTATAGGGATAAAGCTGCAGGAGTGCCACTTCCCAGTGGAAGATCTCTGGGAGAGACCAGCTCCTACACTGACTGATGAGACATCAACTTCCAAGAAAAAATGCATTAAAGTGTCAGGTTGTTTGGGGACTGGGGCTGAAGAAAAAAGCCAATTTGAGTAGAATGAGTGAAAAGTTTTACGTCTGCTCCTTTATGAGTAAGAGCAATGATGGGGACTATTAGAGTGGACTAATCTTGAATAAATTGTCTGTAATAATTGGTAAAGTTCAATAGCATTAAGCCCTACAGGTTGTTGCCTTGCCAACACAGCACAAACTTATTCTGTATCCATTTGGAGAACAGAGCATGAGACTATATATCCTAGAAAAAGCACTTGAAATAGCTCAAAGGAACATTTCTCTAGTTTACAGTAGAGCTGATGTTTGCATAGTTGAAACAGGACTTCCAAAACTTGAAGGCGGTGAGACAAGATCTTTAGAAAAAATAAAATGTCAACCAAGTAGACAACCACACAGGTGTAAAGTAGGTCTCTAAAGATCTTATTTATGAAACCCTGAAAGACAGTAGGGGCATTGCAATAAATACTCATAGTGACTCTCTAGTATTAAGATCTATTTTCCACTCCCTTTTGGATATGAATAAGAATGTAGACACCACGAAGATCGAGTTTAGTGAAGATGGCGGATTCTTGGATATAATCAAATAATTCAGTAACAGGAATTGGGTAGTGGTTCTTGATGGTAATAGCATTAAGGCTGCGATAGTCATTATATGGGCGGAGTGTTCTGTCTTTTTTTTCACAAATAAAAAGCCAGCCCTGGGCAGAGAAGATAAAGGTCTAATAAATCCTCGCTGTAAATTCTGTATAACATATTCACCCATAGCCTGTGTTTCTGGGAGGGAGAGAGGATAGACACGGTCTTGATGAAGGGTTTTGCCATATTCAATGTCAATGGGCAATGGGGCAGTCCCATGCCTGGTGAGGAGGCATCTTCTTAGACTGTTGTTTGTTGAATACATCCTTAAAGCTTGAGTTTTGCACAGCCATGGACAGGGTAGGTAACACTTGAAAGGGAGTAACCCTGTGCAAATAATGAGAAACACAAGAAGGACCCCAAGCTAATATTTGAGCAGAAGTCCAATCCAGGTGTGGGGAATGCAGTTGGAGCCAGGGGAGACCTAAAATAATGGGACTAGTAGTATGAGGAATAACTAGAAAAAACATCTGCTACTGGTGTAGGACTCCTACTTGGATAATTAAATAGTAGTATGGTGATGAATAGAACCACTAGTTATTCGACTGCCATCAAGAACTCTGGAAGAAATTGGCAGAGCCCACTGGCTCATGGAAGAATAGGAGATAAAATTCCCTGCAACTCCGGAATCAGTTAAAGCTGAAGTATATTGTAACCCAGAGGAAGAGTGAAGGGTATAGAATATTTGGATTGAAAGGAGTCGGAAAGTGCTTGAAAGACCCTTACCTGACCTATCCCAAACCCATTGGGGCATGCAGTGAGGAGATAATCACTGTTGGCACAATAAAAACACAGATTGTTTTTGAATCTCCTTTTCCTCTTCTCAGGAGAACGTCAGGAGTGTACAAGCTGCATAGGCTCTTCAGAGGTAACAGGTGTTTGGAACCGTTGTGCAAATTTATTGACTGACTGCTGAGCCAATTAATGTTCTTGAAACTTTTCACAAAAAACGGATATCCACCAGATTGCACAGAGATATCAAATAGTCAAAAGAGCTAAGTTACTATTGGGAAGCTAATTCATCTTTAATACAGTACAACAACCCCTGCCAAAATGCCGCCACCAGAGCTTTGTTGTTCAATTGTAGTTCCAAGGAATTGCACCATGTATTGGCCCACAAAACGTGAACCATGACATTGTCGTAGAATACTGGAAGCAGCAGAAGAAGTATGACCAGGTTCGTTAAAGATCTTGCAAAAGGAAGATAATAAGAAGGCATAGTCGAGGAGTAGAGGCTTGTTAGCTCCCATAAGGGTAGGAGCAAGCTAGAGTTTGGCCTGAGAGCAGAGATATAACATAAGCCACTTTCGCCCTCTTAGTTGGAAAGTTATGAGAAATTAATCCAAATTGAATAGAACATTGGTTTAGAAAACCTCCTCAAGTTTTAGGACCTCCATCATATTTGGCAGGAGAAGGAAGACACAGACTGGAAAAGTGTATGGGCGCTACCACTGAAGCAGAAGGTTCAGCTATGGCTGGAGGAGAAGCAGAATTATTTCGGGTATTTTGGAGAGTGTCTAGCCTCCAAAATACCCTAAATAATAGGGTAGACAAGCCTTGTAGGCATTGCACCAACTAGAGTTGGGTTGAATCTTGTCTGTCCACTCTGCCCAAAAGATGTTGGAGTATCTCTTTAGAAGAAGGATAACCTGTAGTATCCATTTAAAGGCCAGATCTTACCGTCACGGAACACACAGAAATTTGCTCTGTGGACGTAGCGTTGTTTTCTTGGAATACACACTTCCCATCAGGAAAGAAAAATTATAACATGGGAAAAAGGTGATCACTTAGTACCTCTAACTTAGCATTGACCTTGCCTTCTAAAGCAATGACCGCACCCATACCATGGCAGGCTTCCCAAAACATTACAGAACACAACAGAAGAATTTGTACTTAACTCCACTCCACTACTAAAGTAGAATAGAGGGAGAAGGGTTATTATAACACAATCTGGTGAATACATTCCATCTCAATGAAATTAGAACCATCTATAGGAAATTGTTCTTAAGAATTTGCGCTTCCTGTTTAGTTGTAGACATATCTGCTTCTGGCCTGCCTTTACATGAGTTTGTGTTAAGTTAGATTTGATGAGGTTGTTTATATTTCATGTACCCGGTTCTTACTCATTTTTATGTATGCATATTTATATGGAAACAAGCACTGTGGACTGTAATGTTCTTTAGGAACTCTTGTCCATTATACTGGGACCACCCGGCAAAGTTGCTACTCTGGGGTCTCAATCATTTTAATTATCTTGGCTGACACAACACAGTTTTATTTTATGTGGTATAGCCTTTGACATGATGACATCATTTTTTTGTGCCCTTCCGTAGAGACTCCACCCCTGTTATTTATTTATTATAAGGGTTCCTTTTTTCCAGACTACCAAATGCGAGGTCTGGGGTGGAAAGAATGCACTTTTTTATATACTATAAAATGGACGAAATCAAGATTGGTACTGTGATCAGGGGGTGTCTGTATTTTTATATGTGCTGGGAGTCTGTAACAATATTTATTTACTCATCTCGCTGTTTCCTGTTCCAATGGTTCTACTGACTCATCTAGGGTTTCTATTACTAGTAACCTGTTGTCACTGACCACTCACTGGTGTTAATCTGCCACCAGACTCTCAAAGACTGTGATTGTCAACTGGGAACAAAATGTAGGAGATTGGTTTCTGCCATCACCAGGCTCTACAGGCACCTGGAACCACTTACGTCCGTGTGTTGTTTATAGCTACTTGCTTAAGATCAGTATGAAATGTAGCAGGCAGAGCATTTACTCAGGGTGCTAAGCTCAACACAGGACAGCTGGGGAATGGATTATAGGGTTAGATATTTTTCTGTAGGACACATTGATCAACAGATAATGGGTGTTGTGCTGGATCTTATAAGAAAGAGTGGTGTTTATTACTCCTATGTAGCCCTTACTACTACTGTAACAGATCACACATAATAGAGATGATACACCCAGGAGTACAAGATGGTACTCCTTTTATATGGAGATCTGATGCCCTTTCATACAGTTTTTGCACATAGTTTGTCAGGGGGAGATACAGTTAATTTAACAAATTCAGGTTGATTCATATAGTTGGCATGTGAATCAACTTGAATAATTTCACACTTCAACACCCTGTTCAATTTGGCACCTCTAAGTTTGGGCTGGAAGATTTAACCTTTATAAATCCTGCACAAAATAATTCCAGGAGACCTGCTCTGGGGTCTTGCTCTCCAATCTGAAATCAGTTCCAGATAATAGGTGTCCAGATATCAGTTTTGCCAACTGGGACTTCCAGGAAACACTCAGTCTTTTGGGTTCATTTAAATCCAGGAGGTGCCATTTGTATGTTTATATTAAACATTTTTATATTTCCACACCAGGTGCCCAGTGCCATGACTTAACCATTACAGAGCAGCAACACTGGATAAAAATCCTTCTGGTGCAGCAGCAGTGGACAGGAATGGTAGGGAAAGAGGTCAAGTAGACCTCAATATTATACATTCTATATTTAAGAACATTTTACATGAATATATTTACACTAGGAGCACAGTGCATGACAAACCTTTCGGCCCCAAAGTGACTGACATTTGCAAACATGCTCTCCGCACGGGAGGTATCGGGGACCTGGTCACAGGGTCATTTTTCTGTAATTGGCTGAACTGAAAAGATTTATTTTTCTCCTATATGTTGCATTTTGAAGGACAAGCACTTTTATAGGTGCATTTCAAGCAATACAATTAAAGCAGAAAAGCAACAGAACTCAACTGATTCAATTCATATATAGAGTGATAGATTTGGAGTTTACGATCAATTACAATTTTACAGTCAACCTCTTTGTCTCAGCAAGATGACTTTAAGAATGACTCCTATGTTAACCTTCTGTAATCTAATGAAAATGTATATAGAGAAGAAAACTATTCATACTATTTTAAGATATATGCTGATTCTATATAAATATATATATGCTGAATTTGCCTGCCCATTTAACCAATCCAAATTCAATCATATATTGTGCTTGTCAATGAACTTGGATATCTTTTAGATTTTTCTCAGTAGCAGGGGGTGTGAGGAAGGAAGTAAGTAAGGAAGGAAGGAAGGACTTTATTGTCTGATAAATTTTTAAGGATGACTATTCAGCTATTGTATATACTAATTATTGGGTCCAAGTAGAATTTTACATAAAAAGCAAATCTATGCGATCAAAGTATATGGTAAACATCTCCTGCGATGTCATCTTGGAAATAGTCATTGATGAGGTTTGTGGAGGTATTACAGTGCAGCAGGGTACAGTTCATTATGCCCCAGCCATAAGTGTTTTGTTGTGATTCCCAATCCCCCAATTACCTTTTTCCTGTCACTGCTTGCAGAAGGAGGAACCCCAGTGTGTCTAGCGATGCGCATCATTGCTAAGCGTAGCATCATGTGCTTTGGATGGAAGGTATGTAACTAATGTGATACAAGACTGGATTAGCTGTTGTGGAGAGAGCAGAGTGGCAGATATACTGAAAATAAAGACACTTGGCTGGCATCTCCTCTTCCTGATGCTGTATTATGTGTGGTTGAATGTATGCATTTGTAAAGTGCTGTGTTTGTGTATTATTAAATGTCACCAGGTTGGTTCTGTAGGTACTGCCAAATCCTTTAACATATTCAGCCAGAAGTGCCGATCAACTGGAGAAACACTTGTAGCTAAGGGGTAACTGAGGTATTGACCTGAGACTTAAAGGAATTATCCTTTATTGCCTGATAACTGAATGCCCATTGTGTTCTAGTGAATCTACCCAGCACCCCCTGACTGTTTTTAACTGTACCCTTCTCTTGTGTGATTTGTAGGATATATAGTCAGTCACATCAGTCCCTGACTTATTGGGGCTCATAATCTAAATTCCTTGCCACATACATACTAGGGTACGTTTTTGAGATGTGGGAAGAACCAGGCAAACACAGGGAGAACATGCAAACACCACACAGATAGGGGCCTCGTTGGAATTGAACTCATGACCCCAGCTCTGTGAGGCAGCAATGGTACCCACTGTGCCACCGCAATGACTTAGCAGTAAGCAGGCTTTCATTATGAATGCTTAAGTAATACACCATTGCATACTTCCTCTCTATATTTCTTTTAGTTTTGTTTTTATTTAGTTTTAGGTTTGTATTGCCTTGGTAGACCTGGTTGTTTTCAGATGGGCAGGAGAGAGTCCACCCTGAAAGCAAAAACTAATAACTAAGGGCGTGATTCATTAAGGATCTTAACTTGAGAAACTTCTTAATTCAGTCTCCTGGACAAAACCATGTTACAATGCAAGGGGTGAAAATTAGTTTTCTATTTTGCACATAAGTTAAATACTGACTGTTTTTTCATGTAGCACACAAATATCAACTTTAAATTTCAGTGTACAAATACGCTATCAAGTATTTGTGTGTTACATGAAAAAACAGTCAGTATTTAACTTATGTGCAAAACAAAATACTAATTTTCACCCCTTGCATTGTAACATGGTTTTGTCCAGGAGACTGAAATAAGAAGTTTCTTAAGTTAAGATCCTTAATGAATCAGGCCCTATGTTATGGCCGTGGTAGGATGTGCCCACTACTGAAGCTCTAATGGACGAGGCACTAGTGGGCAATCATTTTAAAGCTTGATTGAACAACATTTGAATCATATATGCAATTTACTTTATGACACTGTGACATCATAATTAAATTAAAATTCAAAAACAAAGTGGAAGGACATTTTAAATTCTTAATATTGTCTTTTTAATGTATTTATTATATTGTCTATAATCATTAAATTCAGTGAAAAACAGCATGTTATTTACATTCTAACATAATATATTTTATACTTTTTTGTACTTGTTGTGTTATTCATTTGAATTGTTCTCTACTGTTATCCCTTGTTATTGTAAGTCACTGCCCCTTTAAAGAGGTTACTGTCTGACTAAAGGGTAAGTTTGTGTTTTTTACTACATCGAGTAACTGCAGTATAGCTTTTTTGATTTCCGTATTTCTCAAGCTGTATATTAAAGGGTTCAGCAGTGGGGTGCCCACAATGTTGAGTAGGGATAAGAACTTGTTTACATTAAATGAATAACCACGGGAGGATGATAAATAGATGGCCATCAGTGACCCATAGTATACACAGACAACGGTGAGGTGAGAACTACAAGTGTAGAAGGCTTTTTGCCTTCCAGATGAAGAGGAGATCTTGAGGATGGTGAGACCAATGTACAAGTAAGTCACAATGATGAAAATAAAGGGAGGGACGACCAAAACACCAGAGAATATCATGACTTGTATTTTCAAGATGGAGGCATCAGTGCATGATAGTCCCACAAATGGGTCAAAATCACAGAAGTAATGGTCAATAACATTATCATGGCAGAACTCCAACAGGGACATTTGGATAATTATGAAGAATGTCATTGTAAAGCTTGATAACCACGTTAGAATAACCAGTCTATTTTGAAGGTTAATGTCCATAATTGAGGAGTAATGTAATGGTTTGCAAATAGCCAGGTATCGGTCGTAGGACATCACTGCAAGAAGAATGCACACGATACATATGGACTCCCCATAGACTTGAAATTGGGTAAGGCATGCTGCAAAAGAAATATTACCTCCATCTTCCCATATAATGTATAACATATTGGGGACAATATCAGTCATGGATATTATATCAGATAGTGACAAATTGCAGAGGAAAAAATACATAGGTGAGTGAAGATGGTGGGTTTTCCATACCAATGCAATGATTAAAACATTCACAAATATTGTTAAGATATAGATAGCAAGGAAGACCACAAAAGTGACATATCGGTATTGTTGAAGGTCCTGAAACCCAAGGAGAAGAACATCGGTGTCTACTGTCAAGTTCTTGTACATTCCTCAATGTGAAATTAATGCTGTACATCAGCACAACATGTTGTTGACCAGTTATCTACAGAAGAATGTTTACTATATGGATTACAGGTACGATTGATATGTATAACCAACTATTTCATATTTATTTCATGTATTTGGAAACCCTCTTTGATCTTTGAGTCCCATTTATGTTGACTAACCCGGATCACTAGCTAAGTTCATTTTTCGATAATATGAGTTACAGGTTCTTCATTTTTTGAAAAGGAATGCATCAGGAGTACATGACACAGATATTGAGGAAAATTCTTAAATGTCCTTTAACATTTTTCTTTAATCATTCTCAGCCTTACACAACATGAAAAAAAAATATTCAATATCAGTTAACTTAGTTAGTTTACACATATAGATAGAACACAATTGTCTTAGATGGGCAACCTGACATACTTCAAGGTGGTGGTAATCGTAAAAACGATTACCACTATGCCAACATGGACAAGTCCTACAAAAAAAATCCAAAATGCTGCAAAACCGGATGCAACATAAACAGACTTACCTACAAGACGACGCTGGAGATCTCTGATTGGATCAGCATGCTGACAGTAAGTAATTCCGATTGAAGAAGTTTTCGGCACTGCAGGCTGACGTCATCACGACATCTGTCACTAGAAATTTAAAGCAGCAAAGTCGGGATCCCTAAGGTTAAGTGTTTTAACATTTTTTCTGACATTGCCGCTTTAAATTTCTATTGACAGACGTCGCAATGGCATCAGCCTGGAGTGCCGAACACTTCTTCAATCGGAATCACTTGCTGTCAGCATGCTGATCCATTTGGAGATCTCCAGCGTTGTCTTGAAGGTAAGTCTGTTCATGTTCCATCCGGTTTTGTGGCATTTCAGATTTTTTTGTGGAGGGCTTCTTCATGTTGGCATAGTCAGAATAGTTAAATCGTACCAAACCCCTTCAAGGGCCACCTACCATTCAAACCTCCCCACATGCCACTTAGACCTCCCCACCTGCCATTCAGAACTACCTAATGTATCACTTAGACCTCCCCACATGCCACTCAGACACCCACACATGCCTTTCCACATTCCACCCACATACCACTCACACCTCTCCACATGCCGCCCAGACAATCATACAACATTCAACCCAACTTTTCCTAGATAATTGAGTGACCTTTACAAAAATACTTTCCGCAGATGTAAGAGGGAGAGCACGATGCAGGATGCACTGCACTTCCTCCTCCTTCACAGATTGGGCGAGATGTATGATCTACCTACAGTGTGCAGTGGTGGTCATGTGAACCCGAAACCACTGTGACTTTGCTTCTTATACAAATATACCAAAGTACTAAAGTATGAAGGTGTTGACATAGTTACAAGTCAATTCATTTATAGGCGATTTGGAATTCGAAGGGTACAGATCAAAATGCATGTCTCGAAGAATAGAGTTCCAGAGATTAGGAGCGGCAGCAGCGTAAAAGAGTGATACAGAAATGAGGCAGCTCCAACAGAAACTATTTTCCTAGCAAAGCTAATATGAAGACACTATGATGATCAAAGTTAACCCTAAGACAGTGCATGGAATGCACTTCTATTATATTAAATATATGGAATGTAATCTTGATAGGGCAGATATTAAGTAACACTTATTTGGGCACACGTTCTGTCTTTGATAAATTTATTTTACAATAATATTGTGCAAATTATATAGATTCATAAGAAAACAGAAATGTTCTTGTGAAGAGACCAGGTTTATCCTGCCCAATGCTACCCACTTCACGCTGGCTGGCCACCCACAGGTGCCTTCCTATGCCAGGGAAGTCTACCCAGTACCTTGTAGGATTCGTATGGTCACTCAGGCAAATGCAGTTATAAAAATACAACAGTACATTTATTGTCATACAAACAACACTAGATTATTATGTACACACAGTAAATTAATGCCAGGCAGATTTACCACATCATCTCTTCCTTACCCCACTAGTTTATGAAATTATAGTCACCTGGCTGTCCAGACTTCACGACCCATGGATGTCTTTCAGCTGCATATATAGACTAGTAGAGAACAACAACTCAAAAGCTAGATCTTGCAGTCTTCATGACTGAAATCCCAAAATGAACACCCTTCCCCCTTGGAGTGACTCCTTATATCTCTGGTCTAATTTCCAAAATCTTTCCCCTCCCTCTAAAAACCCCTGGGTCTATTCTCCTTAACCATTGGTCAGTGCTGGACTAGGGGGGGTTGGAGAGGGGGGTGAAGATGAGCTGTCCTTCCACAAAACCTCCCCTGTTAGAAGGCCTGTCTGGACTAGCCTGGTGAGAACAATGGACACTAATTCGTTTTCTGACTCCAGCATCTTACAACCTTATCCCTACCCAAAATCCCCCTGGCTTCACTTTAAAGACAATGAATAGCAACCTTACTGCAAGTCATCAATATCCAATACACAATATACATATGTACACTGAACTACAATGTCCCCTTAGCCACATGTTATTGGACAATGAAGTTATAGTCTGGTGAGCTGGGGAACAAAAACATGGGCTATAAAAAGTACTATAATCCACATTATGTGAGAAGTGAGAAACCGAATGCTCACAGGGTTATCACACTCATTTCGTCACAGTTCTTAAAAAATTTGGGAATATTTTTTGGCAGATAAATGTAAATTAGAGGATCAAATGCATAAACATGATAATTAAAATTATATGATATCTGCCAGAGAAAAATTTTAAAAGGAGAATAGTAGAGAAGCCATTGATCCTGGAGTCCTTCTAAACATTGAAGGGCATATGAAATTCTAAGTAAAAGTAGAGGCTTTCAACCCCCGCATGACAAAATGACAAATGATCAGTGTCAAATTTAAAATATAATAGAATTATCTGCAATATTTGAAAATATCGGATCGTAATTTAAACATAACCTTTGGATTTCTCAGAGTGAAGGTGCATTATGTAATTTACTGAGGGTAATCTCTGTCAAATGAGCTACACAAATCAAATTGCAAAGCATTCTAAAGTGTTGAGATATTTGTATAGTTGCAAATAAAGTATGCATCTAAAGAAGGATTTCTGTTACCTGTATGTGCAGAGGTGATGTCTGCAGCCAGACAAAAATTAAACAAGTTGGTAAAAACAGGGATTACACCAGAAACTAAGAAACCTCTGACTTAGGCTGACTTAGGCTGGGAACACACTACAGAAAATTTCTCTCAATGCCATATCGTTAACGATTTTTCCAACGTCTGAAAGTCCTGATCAGCGTGCCTATTCATGTGTACACACTATACACGTTTTACAAGATTTACCGTCAGATCTGTGCTCTTCATTTGTCTTAACCATTGGCTGAAAAGATCATAATTCTGTAAATTCTATGGAGATCTGCCTATACTGCTGGTCGTGAGTGCGTACACACTGCAGAATTGGAACAACATCGAAATATCGTTGACTGAGACTTTTAGTCCACTTATAAAATTAAATGAAACGAGACAATGTGCTTTGGAATGATAATTATTGTTCATCATTGGAGCGTACACACTAATGCGATATCAGGCTGAACGGTTGTTTATCGTCTGAGTGGCCCAATAAACAGCTGAAAAACCTGTAGTGTGTACCCAGCCTTAGCTACAGGAATGCAGGAGAAAAAAATGGACTTTGAATAAGGATGAGATAGGAGTGAGGGGACTAGGAGTATCTCCGTGAGCCAACTTCATAATAAGGGTTATGGAACAGGTTATGGCAGAGATGGAGATGTATAGCATAGAAAAGATGGAGACAAGGCAACCAGTCATATATTTCTGTGAAAGGCTGAATAATTAGTTCTAGTAACTAATACAGAGAGCTTCCAATTTACAGTATCCCCATAATAAAATAAATAACTATGTATCTGTGACAGAATAAGGGTTTGGTTAGTACAAACAATTGCTCCCATCAAGCTAGAAAAAAAAACAAATGTTTAAAAATTCTGCACTTACATACATTTGTGTGGTTGTTACCAGATCATACAGTATATCTATTGAATTTCTTTTTCGTTGATTTTGCTTTTCCAAAGTCTTGTAAAGACAGAGGCATTATTTTCTGTCTTTGCATACAGCTTATAGTAAGATAGGAGAATACTGCAATACAATGTTATCCTATAGTATCCTGGTGTTGTGGTATGTTATATACACATCATGTACGGAGAGAGAATGAAGCTGAAAGCCCACAGAACTCTTTATGTCCTTAGTGTAGAGCAGTCATGGGAATTTGTAAAATTAATTTTTTTACACTGCGCTCAACCAGACCGGGCTACATTAACTTAATTACAGCAGCAGTGAGACCAAGGTATCCCTCCTTGACTAATCAATTACATAAAAAACAGAATGTCTCATCTGCATTTATAATAACATTAACACAACTGAATAAGTAATAATGATATGAAAATACAGTTATGGTATAGTATTTGTGCTTAAAATAGGTGTGAAAGTGAACAAAAATGGATAAACATTCAAAGGACTATATAACTATACAGGATAGAGGAATAGCACAACGAGGAAGTGGAATGAGTCCCAATATGTAATGGTCCTAATGAACCAGAGGCCAAAGCCAAAACAGTTGAAGTAGCAATAAGGGATTAGCACATCAAAGCTAACCAGTTCTGGAGATGACTAGTGATGACTTTCCCAACTGGAGATTATGTCTAGATAGTATCTTGGGGAAACTGAGTAAATGCCACCCTATATTTAGGATAGGATTACAAATCGTATGCAGCTAATGAAATCATTGCTTGAAATAAATTTCTAAACTCAATTATGCTTGACCCCAAGACAACTACAGATTGGATATGTTACATCCAGCAATGTCTCATATATCATTACTACCATGTGGTTGGGGAAAATACCACATACATGCCATTGCATGTGGTTAACTTCACGGTACAGAGATACTTGATTATTTACAAAGACATTCAAAGCATTTAAGCAATGACAAGGAAGATCATATCCAATAAGATGAATTTCTATCATGGCTATGCTTGAGAGACTGCACAAGTTAAGAAAAAAGAAATGGGGGCCTCAATCTTGTTAATTATCCTGGTTGCCATAAACCATGGATTTTTAGTGTGGAGCTGGTAGCCTATGGCATGAAGGCATGCTACTTTTGTTCCCCTCCTTGTGTTGACAAACCTGTGGCTGCTTTCTTTTTACTTAAGGTCTTCCTTTATAGTGGATTCCAGTCCATTATATCTAGCTCTGGGACTGGTTGAGGATTTGTGGTGGTGGACAGTTCCTACCACTTACTGATGGCTTATCTGGTAAAGACAGCTGATCAGAACCAATGATGCGATGCATATATATTGAAACTGCTATAAAACATGACTAAAGGCATTTGTTTTAGAAACTGATTCATTGGCAAACCCACAAGTCTAGAGATCTATTGGTCAATGGAGAAAAACAGGCACAAAAATTTGTGGTAGTAAATTGCTGACAGCTGGAAATTGAAATATCTTATTTTTAAAGATGATTATGCAGCTACTGTAAATACCCCTATCCTTTTGGACCCAGGTACAATTATATATAATGCTTGCCTTCATAAGTATACATTATCTGTTATCATGAAACAAGCCATTGAGAAGGTTTGCAGAACTCTTACACTGCACTAAATAGTCTTATGCTTATAGTATACATCATCCCTGATGTCATCATGGAACCAGCCAATGAGAAGGATTGGAGAGGTCTAGCACTGCACTAAATAGTCTTATCTTTATAGTGTACATCATCCCTGATGTCATCATGGAACCAGTCAATGAGAAGGGTTGGAGAGGTCTTACGCTGCAGTAAATAATCTTGTCTCTCACATGTGACTTTCCTCTAACACAGAGGTGTCCAAACCCAGTCCTCAACAGCTACCGACATGTCATATTTTGAAGATTTCTGTCTATAGAAACAGGTGGGATTATTACTGACCCAGCCAAATAGATTATTTCCCCTGTGCATGAATAAAGAAATCCTGAAGACATGAACTGTTGGTAGCTCTGAGGAATGGGTTTGGACACCTCTGCTCTAGCGGGAAACACTGGAAAGAAAAATAATCCCTGCTGCTTTAGAGCCAATCAGTGTTATTTAAATGTAAAGAGAAATTGTAGCCTATTGTTGCGAGATCAGACTTTCAAAAGCTTTACTGAAGGACTGTTTCAATAAAAGATACACATGGTTTGTTATAGCTATAAAAGTAACTTCATAGGAGTAAATAATAACACAGATATGCAATACACCATTTCTTATTGGTTGATATAAATTTAAAGAGACGTTCCCTTTTAATGGATCTGTCCACTTTGGATTATCTTGTATCATTCAATTATGCCCTTGTCTAGCTCTTGTTCTCTGAGGGAACTAGTCTAGGGCACATTATCTCTTAGTAAAATCTAAGCACAGTCTTTTATTCACTAAGCATGCACTGAGGTAGCTTCCTGGCTTATTTAGCCAAGGCAGAAAACGTTATTACTAGTATCCCAGAAATCTTAGATATAACAGGTCAAAAATGAGTAAGAATTCAAGACATCGCTAATCGCTGAAGTATAATGAAACTCTGTATACTTCACAGACACTTTACTCTAATGGGAAATTGAGTAATTATTTTGATACCGTCTCTCCAAAGTTTCCAGATAAAGTAAGGATAAGGAATTTTTTGACTCTTTATTTATGCTTGATGAAATAATCATGGCTAATATATCATTTCTTAATGGTAAAGCCCCGGGGGTTGATTGTCTACCTTTTGAACTTCATTAAAAACACTAGGCATTCTATGTCCCTCGTCTCCTTGAAACTTTTAAGGTTTTGCTTATCTCAAGTTTATTACCCCAATCCATGTCTGAGGCTCATATTGTCATGCTTCCAAGAGCAGGAAAAGATTAACTTTACGCTGACTCATACCGCCTGATTTATCTGCTCTCTATAGATGTCAAAGTTCATACAAAAATATTGGCAACTCATTTGAATAGTGTTATTGAAGAGGTAATCCATCCAGGCCAAACCTAGGAAGTCTACGCCAATTATTCTTAGGCATCTATATACAATATTATAAATGCAGCAAACATGGAGCAAGGAAGCAGTGGTGGAGCCATTGATGCTGTCAAGGCCTTCAATTCTGTAGAATGGACATTTATTTAGGAGGCCTTTAAAATATTTGATGTAGGCCTGATCTTTATAGACTGGATTAAGCTGCTGTACTCTAGATCTGCAGCTTGGTTTTATATAAATGGGTATGTATCCTCTGCTTTAGCTCTGGGTAATGGAACTCGGCAAGGATACCCCCGATCTACTCTATTGTTGCAATTGTAATTGAAAACCAAAGAAACCACCATAATATTAATGGTCTTCAGTTTAGGCAGCGAACAGAGACAATAGCATTGTATGCAGATGATATATTGCTGTTCTGTTTTGATGTTGGTAATTGGTGATTCCATAGATTCCATGCTCCAAGTGGTTGATATATTTATTATCCTCAGGGCTTAAAATCAACTGGGACAAGTGCAATATTCTTAACTTGAAAAAATCTAGGACAGCTACCCCTTCAATGGACATGTATGTTCCAATATCTAGGCATATGGGTTACAAATTATGTGTTGCAGTATATACAGTGTTTCACCACAAATTGAATATCTCAAAGAACATCATCGTCATCATCATCATTACCATTTATTTACATAGCGCCAGCAAACTTCGTAGAGCTTTACAGTTAGTATCATAATAAGAAAAAATACTGGGTAAAACAGACAAGAGGTAAGACGGCCCTGCTCGCAAGCTTACAATCTATAGGTCAATGGGAGTCGGACACATGAAGTTAAGGTTAGGTCTCATGTCTAGAAAAGGTTGCCCTTGTTGTTGTGTATTTCAACCAGTATATATCCTGCCACAAGTCTTTCATAAAATTATTCATTATATTTCTGGTTTGGTCTGGGCGGATAAAAGTTCTATGTGTAAATTAAACACACATTGTCAAATGCTCCACTCCATTCTGTTAAAACAGGATGAGTATGGTCACTTTTCATTATAGGACTTGCTAGTAAGGAAGAGATTAGGTTATTAGACCCCATTAGTTGAGCAAGCTATAAAAGTCTGAGATTTAGTGTATAAACTCATTGGAGGTGCCAATTTCAATCCTAGTAACCCTTGGTCTTTATCTTGTCAGAATTGGTCTCACTGGGTAGAAAGCCTGATTTGTTGTGCTAGGATGTCTTTTATTTAGGGAAATTATACTCTACTAATGCTCTTAAACCATTAGAGGAACGTAAGGTAGAGTTTAATGTCCCTCTGGACTATAAATAATTTGAGACACTTCTGCACTCTCTGGGCCTAAGGAAACTAATCTCTTTTTTGAATTCTTCTTTATTGAAAGAATTAAATAGGAATGCTCTGATGGGCCTTAAAGCTAAGAGGGAGGTGGAGTTAGGAACTTTGCAGGACAAGAAATGGGAGGCCATGGTGGGCAGCCATGGTGAATCTACCTTATACTTTTATATTATTCACAGGGCATACCTTACCCTTATGAGGATGGTCAAGTTTGGGGGAAAGATGAGTCCATACTGCCCTAAATGTCTTTGTGTGTCAATTTCCTTCAAGCATTTGCTTTGGGAGTGCCCCATGGTACAACAGTTCTGGCAAAAAGGTCATAAGATGTATTGGAGAACTGGTATCTCTATCCCACTTGTAGTTTTGAGACTTGGGATTTGTGCTTTTGGTCTGCCCTTGAAATATTTGGTAAACACACCAAGTAGGCAAAATGTAATAAATATATTAACAATGACTGAAGTATGTATATCCTGAACTTGGATGGCCAATAAACCCCCTAAAGTAGAAGACTGGATAGTCCTAGTAAAACAGATGTCGGGGCATGAGAAGTTTATGAATGCAAGCATAACTGTGCTCTAAAATGTCATCAAATATGGCACAGGTGGATTCACTAGATATGCAATAGGACCAAATGATATATTACCTGATTGGGCACCCAACAGTATATACTACTGAATGCAGTTTAATATCTATATTTATCTATTTACTTATCTCTCTTCTGCAAGGTACTATGCTATAAGTTGTTGAGATGGCAAGCTGTATTCCCCATGTATGTACATTGGGACCCCATGCGTTTGGCAGGCATTATCTTCCCCATCTCTCACTTTGAAGATTTAAAATAGAGTGTGAGCATATCTAATGTTGGTTTGGAAATTAATTTGTGTTTCCAGTTTTATTACTCTTCTCTGTGTAATTTTGACCCTGGATAAACACCAGTTGAATGGACTGAATAATTCTACCTTATTCTTAAATAAGCCAGGTGTGTTACACTTATTTATCTTCAATATTTCATCAGACTGCAAAATGTGGAGGAACTATTTCCTGCCTTCCCACCGACCCTCTACCTTCAGATAAACAGGAAGCTTTCGACTCCTGAATACCTTACAATGTCACAGAAGCTTGTAAGTGGCTAAAATAAGGAGATGCTCTTCATTAGCTGGGATCAGGATTCTCATTAAACAGTTTAGACCATGATTGTTCTTCCCTGGACTTTAACAGACAACGAAGCACCATCTCAGCAGGGAAGAACTACATGGGAAGCTACACGGACCCATCCTGGCCAATCATGATACAGCTGATCTGAGGATAACCCTGCAGGATGGGAATTCAGTGTGTTGTTGGTGGTTCATCTGAGCCTGGTATTAAAGTGTTGTGTTACCAACTCAATTGCAGTTTCTGCTTTAGCCCCGCCATTTTATTCGCAACTTCAGCTGGGCATGCTGTACCAGGGAAAACTCTGCTCCAACAGGCTGCTTATCAGTCTGCCCTCCTGGTGTGCCTACTGGAGTAGTGTGACTGGGATCCAGACAACTACCACAGTGGTGGAGAGCTTAAGGTCAAGCAGCTGGGACTAGCAAGACAAAAGAATCAGGACTACAGCTTGGCAGGGAAACTTCGTAATAACAGCTTGTCCGGACACTGTTTAACTCGTACCGTATAGTAGAAAAAATTGTAGTAAAATTAAAGCACTCCTCCCGAGCTGCCTAGTTTATATATATTGGATTTCACTTAATGCAAATATTAGAATATACTGTAAAATTTATACGTACATAGGCGCTCACGGATGTACACATAGATAATGGATAAAATGTTCCCCCAATTAGAGCGATTCACATGTAAAAAATAAAATACATAATATAGTATAATAAGTTCAAAAATATCTGTCTTCCACCATGATGGAGAATCCCAGAAATATCCCAATGATGGTAAAGGGTTATCAATAACCACCGGTGAGGAAGGGTGATAGTTCATCAATCATGTGTCTTGTGTCACCATCTCCCTTTTAATCTATATGCTTACAGCATGGTGATGTATGAATGTCACACTCTATCCTCCACATAAATTGTAGATATATGAATGGTATCCACTCGCATCAGTACCATAAAGGAATGGAAAAAATCTCTAGTGCATGAACCTTTTTAATTAAGAATTATATAGACATAAAATAAAACATACATGATGTATAATCATAAAAAAACATTAATTAGGGTGGAAGTCCCCTACCAGATGTCCAGACTTTAGCAGCTTTGAAAAAGATAAAATAAGGTCTCATTCCTTCTATTAATATGTCCAGTCAAAATTCGCTGTAAGATAAAAGTATTACTATTAAACTTGTGGACAAGGGGAGATTTGTAGTCAACGTGGATTCAGATAAATATGAAGCAGACATCTTCAGACAGCTTAATGAGGTTAACACATACAAAAAGCTTATCAATAACCCCACAGATAAAATCAAAAAGGAGTTGGATATATTGTATGAAATTTCATGAAACCGGAATACTAACGGATCAAGTGGTAGAATATCTACGGATATTCAATCCCACAGTACCAGTTATGTATATTCTACCAAAAATACATAAAGATCTTTTTAATCCCCCAGGTCGACCTAATGTAGCTGGAACTGGGAGTATTACTACCAATCTCTTGGAATTCATCGACTATCATTTACAATCAAAAACCAAAGGCACTAAATCCTATTTGAAAGACACATGAGATTTTTGCAAAAAATATCTTCAGTTGTATGGCAACCAGATTACATTCTAGTGACAGCAGATATCAGCTCTCTCTACACCATCATTAAGCATGAATTAGGTATCAAAGCAACCATTCATTTTCTTAGGGGTACTCAATATTCGGAGGAATTGATGACATTTTTGATTGAGGGTTTCACATTTATCCTCACCCACAATTATTTTAGATTTAAAGGTCAATACTTTCAGCAACAAGTTTGTTACTGCCATGGGAACCAGCTTCGCCACCAGCTATGCCAACTTGTTCATGGCACATTGGTTAGAACTTAAAGTATGGAAGGGGCATAACTTTGGGGCGAACCTGGTTCTATGGTATCTGTTTATAGACGATATATTCTTTATATGGCAGGGGAATTAAAAAGATCTGACCTACTTTTGTTCTCATCTTAATGACAATGCAAGTTGAACACCTCCAGCCACTAAGTCCCAATGTTGGAGTTCACAGGACCCAACTCCCAAAGCCTTTACTAAGGTTTCCCAGCAGCACACCTGCTCCTTGTATACTGAACAAATTCACAGCATAACCCAGTTCCAAAACACTGATACTTTATCGACATGCACAGCTGCCAGACATTTTTCTTACATTTTTCTTATCACAGTGGCTTAGTGGTTAGCACATCTGCCTTACAGCACTGGGGTTATGAGTTCAATTCCCGACCATGGCCATATCTGTGAGGAGTTTGTATGTTCTCCCCGTGCTTGCGTTGGTTTCCTCCAGGTGCTCTGGTTTCCTCCCACACTCCAAAAACATACTGGTAGGTTAATTGGCTGCTAACAAATTGAGTCTGTGTGTATGTTAGGGAATTTAGGCTGTAAGCTCCAATGGTGCAGGGACTGACATGAGTGAGTTCTCCGTACAGCTCTTTGGAATTAGTGGCACTATATAAATAAATGGTGATGATGATGATGATGATGATGATCTCTTGCATATGGTCCCACCAACAATTTCAATCAATCCCCCAGCTTGATCACTCCACTCTAGCTTAACTTCCAGGAGCTTTAAAAGCTTGAATCTACTCCCATATATTCTCTGCTAAACTCTCCTACAAGCATTACTCCAATCATCCCAACAGAAATCTACTCTTTTATTAACTCTCCAGCAACTGTTTGTCCAATCAACCCTCCTGTTGCCTCTTATTACATCTTTTCTTCAACCAACTTCTATCTGTACTTAAAACACCCCTCCTGCATTACACTGGTGACCACACTCTCATATTCTTATTTATCCTTTCCTCAACCTTCTCTTGACACTATCTCTCTCATCAACTACTGCCCCATCTTTCTGCTCCCTATCACTTCAAAATTTCCTCAATGACTTGTCTACACCGCCTGTTCCAATTTCTATTTACCCACTTTCATCTTGACCCCCTATAGACTGGCTCCTGCCTTCTTCACTCCATTGCTCCTTGACCTTATTGCCAATTTTTACTCTATCGACCGTCCTCTTCTCCTTGAGAACCTTTGCTCCATTGGCATTCACAGGACTTCCCTATCCTGGTTTGCCTCGTACCTCTCAGATTGCTTTTTTTAGGGCCTACTAATTAGTGAAAGTAAAGCAAAAACAGGAATAAATTTGCTCCGGGACAAACCATGTTACAATGCAAGGGGTGCAAATTTATTTATTATTTTGCACATAAAAAAATACTGGCTGCTAATTCATGAAGCACACAAATACTCAATAGCTTTATTTTTACACTGAAATTTAAAGTTGAACAAGGAACCAAACTATAAATCTGTCTCCACATTTTAAATTTACGCCCCCCTCCCATGCAACATGTTTTTGCCAAGGTGCAAAGTTACTCCTGTTTTTGCTTTACTTTTCTTAATGAATCAAGTCCTATGTGTCTCTAATTCTTACTCAAGTTGCTCTCCTCTTCCTCTATCTTTTGGGTGCTCTGTTATTGACTCTGTTATCGGCCCTCTCCACTATAGTGTCTATAGAGATAAACTCTATACATCTTTTCTTGGTGGACTCATCTTCTCCTTCGGCTTTCACTATCACCTCTAGGCTGATGATACCCAAATCTACCTCTCTTCCCTTGATCTCTCTACTGAATGTTCCAACACTACCTCAAACTTAATATGTCCAGGACATATCTCTTGCAATCCCCTTATCTCTCTCACAATCAACAACATCACATCTGTTCCAATAGGCTACAGCCTCTGGGTCATCTTCACATCTGCTCTCAGCTTCACTCCACACATGAAGTCCCTCACACAGTCCTTTCTGGCTACTCCTGCGTAGCATTGTCAAAATCCGTCCCATTCTCACCAAGGACGTAACCCAAATACTGGTCAACTCTCTCATTATCTCACATAGACTACTTTAACCTTCTCTTGACTGACTTCTTCTCACCCTCTTTTGCCTTCTGCAGTCCATCTTGACTGCAGACGCATTATCTTCATCTCCCACCAGTACTCTTCAGCTGCCCCATTCTACAATTTCCTGCATTGGCTCCCCACTCCCTTCAGAATTAATTTTAAGCTTCTCACACTCACTTATAAATCCCTAACCAACACTTCCCCAAAATACTCTGACATCATCATGAAATACAACTGAAGTGAACGTCTCATTTCAATTATGCTTAGCTTTTATTTGTGTGAGTGTTAGGATTTTATTTTAATGTGTACTTACTGTTTGTACTGGGATTTCTTGTACTGCTACCCATATACTTTATTTTGTTTAATTATTATTCATGCGACTTATATGTTTCCAGTCCGGTGCTGTGGAATTTGTTGTGTATACAAATATATAATGATGATGATGCTAACTTGCCTGTAAGGATTGTAGCTGTGTTTTTCAATGTAGCCGACTAATCTGTAAGACTGGTGATTCTGTCTGTTATGTGTATAGCCCTTTTTATCTCTTACAATCTCTAGATGTGCGCTAATTTAACTGCTCTTCTGTTAGTATCTAGGACTCTCCTACACACAGTGCTCACATTGACTGTGTACTCTTCCTTTAAAGTGGTCTTAGTAGTAGCATGTTGTACATTCTCTCAGCTTCTCTGCCTAAATCCACTCTCCATCAAACAGCAGTCACACTTGTTGAGTGTTTCTCCATCCTCATCAGGCTCAGAAGACTTCCAGGCACTTTGCCCTATGAAGATATGTCTCCCAAGGTATTGCAGTCATGCTCCTCCTTTGCCACCTTCCCACATTTTTCCTTCTCTTCCAAAAGCCCCAAATCTGGTGGGCTCTGATGTCATCTTTATTCTGCCCTTACAGGGCAGGCATGCTGGGAATTGTAGTTTCTAACACAAAATGCTTTATTACACTGCTCCGTACTCCTTCCACCTTGCCAATCAAATGCAGAGACCCGCTCCTTCCCCTTGAGTAAACATGTGTACCTAAGGGGGGCTTACAGAATGATGAAAATATGCTATGACAGTGGTAGTTTAGAGCCACTACTAAAACTTCAATGGAAGGGGCACTATTGAAGGGGTTATCCAAGCGTGAACAACCACTTTAAATCTTGATATCACCAGTAGAGCTTTTATATAATTTACTTTATATCACATTAAAATTGATGACATAAATAAAAAAACAAAGTTAAAGAAACCTTACATTTATTAATCATGTCTTTTTAATGTAATTATTAAAAATAATAATTGTATTGTATTTTTTTTGCATTAGTTGTGTTATTAATTTGCATTGTTCTCTACTTTTACCTTTTTATTTTTTATTAGTCAGCCCCCTTTAAAAGAGGTTAGTGTATGACTGAATGGTAGCTTTGTGTTTTTTACTATATCAAGTAACTGTAGTATTGCTTTTTTGATTTCCATACTTCTCAGGCTATATATTATGGGGTTCAGCAATGGGGTGCCCACAGTGTTGAGTAGGGATAAGAACTTATTTACATTAAATGAATGACCACTGGAGGATGATAAATAGATGGCGATCAGTGACCCATAGTAAACACAGACCACAGTGAGGTGAGAACTACAGGTGTAGAAGGCTTTTCCCCTTCCAGAGGTGGAGGAGATCTTGAGGATGTTGAGGCCAATGTACAAGTAAGTCCCAATGATGAAAATAAAGGGAGGGACAACCAAAACAGCAGAAACTATAATGACTTGTATTTTTAAGATGGAGGCATCAGTGCATGATAGTCCCACAAATGGGTCAAAGTCACAGAAGTAATGGTCAATAACGTTATCATGGCAGAACTCCAACAGGGACATTTGGAAAATTATAAAGAGCGTCATAATAGAGCTTGATAACCACGTTAGTGTAGCAAGTCTATTTTGAAGGTTAATGTCCATAATTGAGGAGTAATGTAATGGTTTGCAAATAGCCAAGTATCGGTCGTAGGACATCACTGCAAGAAGAATGCACACATTACATATGGATTCCCCATAGACTTGAGACTGAATAAGGCATGCTGCCAAAAACATTTTACCTCCATTTTTCCATATAATGTATAACATATTGGGGACAATATCAGTCATGGATATTATATCAGATAGTGACAAATGACAGAGGAAAAAGTACATTGGTGAGTGGAGATGGTGGGTTTTCCATACCAATGCAATGATTAAAACATTCACAAATAGTGTTAAGATATAGATAAGAAGGAAGAACACAAAAATGACATATCGGTATTGTTGAAGGTCCTGAAACCCAAGGAGAAGAAAATTGGTGTCTACTGTTGAGTTCTTGTACATTCTTTAATGTGAAATTAATGCAGTACACCAATACAAAGTTTTGTTGACCAGTTATCTACAGGACAATGTTTAAAATGTGGATCACAGGTAAGCCTAATGGGCCTGATTCATTAAGAAAAGGAGAGAAAAAAAATGAGTAAATTTGCACCTGGACAAAACCATGTTGCATTGGAGAGGGAGCAAAATTTAAAATGGGTGGACAGATTTGTAGTTGGAGAAGGGCATGTTCTAGATCAACTTTAAATTTCAGTGTAAAAATAAAGCTATCAAGTATTACAACTACAGCCAGTATTTAACTTATGTGCAAAATAATAAACTAAGATGCACCCTTTGCATTGTAACATGTTTTTTTCCATGATAAAACGTACTCATTTTTTTGCCTTACTTTCCTTAATGAATGAGGCCCAATATGTTTAATGAACTATTTAACATTTATTTAATTTAGTCGAAAAGTCTCTTTGGTCCTAGACCCTTTTTCATTTTGACTAAACTGGACTCAGAGCTACATTTTATGAAAATGAATACAGCAGGAGTGCAATGTACCGAAATCTAGGAAACCTCTTAAAAGCCCATTAACATTTTGCTGCATTATTTCACGAGCTTAATAAATCTACATGGCATAAAAAAAAATATTTAATATCAATTAACTCCTTTTATATACAGATGAAATATGATTGTCCCACCAGAAATGAGCAACCTGACTTCAAAAGGCCCTCCAGCCTTAAAAAGGGTTGCACATTATCCAAAAATCCAAGAGTTAAAAAACAGACACAAAAATACCTCGGCACCTCCAGCACTCATTCCCAATTGCCCTCTCATGCCCCTCTCTTGCTCCAAAATTGCATCACATTCTCCAATGTCCCCACAAGCACTAAAACCCCCACTTACCATAAAATTCTCCCACAGGTACTGAGATCCACCCGCATGCCGCTCAGACCTCCCCACATGCCACTCAGACCTCCCCACATGCTACACAGACCTCCCCCATATACCTCTCAGACTACCCACATGCCACTCATATCTCCCTACAAACCACTCAGACCTCCTCACGTGCCACTCATATCTCCCTACAAACCACTTAGACCTCCCCATGTGCCACTCATATCTCCCTACAAACCACTCAGACCTCCCCACATGCCACTCATATCTCCCTACAAACCACTCAGACCTCCCCACATGCCACTCATATCTCCCTACAAACCACTCAGACCTCCCCATGTGCCACTCATATCTCCCTACAAACCACTCAGACCTCCCCACATGCCACTCAGACCTCCCAACATGCTACACAGACCTCCCCATATACCTCTCAGACTACCCACTTGCCACTCATATCTCCCTACATACCACTCAGACCTCCCCACATGCCGCTCATATCTCTCTACAAACCACTCAGACCTCCCCACATGCCACTCATATCTCCCTACAAACCACTCAGACCTCCCCACATGCCACTCATATCTCCCTACAAACCACTCAGACCTCCCCATGTGCCACTCATATCTCCCTACAAACCACTCAGACCTCCCCACATGCCACTCAGACCTCCCAACATGCTACACAGACCTCCCCATATACCTCTCAGACTACCCACTTGCCACTCATATCTCCCTACATACCACTCAGACCTCCCCACATGCCGCTCATATCTCTCTACAAACCACTCAGACCTCCCCACATGCCGCTCAGACCTCCCCACATGCTACACAGACCTCCCCATATACCTCTCAGACTACCCACTTGCCACTCATATCTCTCTACAAACCACTCAGACCTCCCCACATGCCACTCATATCTCCCTACAAACCACTCAGATCTCACCACATGCCACTCATATCTCCCTACAAACCACTCAGACCTCCCCACATGCCGCTCATATCTCCCTACAAACCACTCAGACCTCCCCACATGCCACTCAGACCTCCCAACATGCTACACAGACCTCCCCATATACCTCTCAGACTACCCACTTGCCACTCATATCTCCCTACATAGCACTCAGACCTCCCCACATGCCATCCAAACTTCCACACATGCAACCCAGCACTTCCCACTTGCCACTCAAACTTACCTACTTACTAGCTAATCTAGTGATCTTTCATAAAAATATTAACCCTCTGTCCAGAACAAGGAGGTCGAAGAAGAAAGATGCACAGACAATGTCTCGCTGGGCTGCTGGCGATCCGCCTGTTGCCCACTATCCCTTGTGACAGATAAATTCATCAATAAGCAATGGGTTGCAGTAGTGTCACTAAGGCAAAACCAGGGTCTGTCACGTGTATTTAAAGTTGTAACCCCCTGGACACTGACTCTTCCACTGGGATAATTGAACATTATAGCCCATGCCTATACAGGAGACTTTTTCACTCTATGTTACTCATTGCAAAAATGTGTATTGTTGATGCTGTAGTGATACAGTTATACATTGATCTAAAATTGAAGCTAAGATGGGTTATGGGTAAGGCTCGGGTCAGGTCACAGTCAATTAAGCAATATGATTTAAACAAAGATTTTGAATTTGATAGGCACAGATTAAATACATGTCTAAAAGAATCGAGTTCCAGAGATTTGGATCATCAACAGTGTTAGAGAATGGTGTAGAAATGAGGAATATCTGACAATGTATTTTCTCAACAAAGCTTATTTGTCAAGACTATGACATTCAAAGTTAACCCTTAAACGCAATCCACTGGTGTTAAATTAAATAAATGAAATGTAATATTGATATAACATATTAAGTTAGATGTATTTGGGAAGGGAGCAAGTTCTGTGTTTGATCAGTTGAATTAATGACAGGATTGGGCAAACCACAGGAAAATGAAAATCAGAAATGTTCTTATGAGTCTCTGAAATTATCTCTGAGATATTTAATTTAGGAGATCAAATGCAAAAAAGTAAAAAAAGTAAAAGAATTGGGCAGCACAGTGGCTTAGTGGTTAGCACTTCTGCCTCACAGCACTGGGTTCATAAGGTCAATTCCCGACCATGGCCTTATCTGTTTGGAGTTTGTATGTTCTCCCCGTGTTTGCGTGGGTTTCCTCCGGGTGATCTGGTTTCCTTCTACACTCCAAAAAAATACTAGTAGGTTAATTGGCTGCTTTCAAATTGACCCTAGTCTCTCTGTCTGTGTGTGTGTGTGTGTTAGGGAATTTAGACTGTAAACTCCAATGGGGCAGGGACTGATGTGAGTGAGTTCTCTGTGCAGCGCTGCGGAATTAGTAGCACTATATATATAGCTGATGGTGAAAGAAATGGAGAGAAAAATTGTGAAAGGAGAATAGTAGACAAACCATTATTGTCGCTAATTAACTCTAAACATTGAAGGAGGAATTAAATTATAGATAATAGGAGACTCATTTAACACACCACATGATGAATAAGTGACCAATTTAAAATATAATCCAGTGATCAACAATATTGAAAAATTTAGCATGAAACATGGCCATTGAATGTTGATGTTAAAGTCAATAACTAATTTGCTGAACGCAATCTCTGTCAAGTGAACCACACAAAACAATAAATGACAAAGGTTCTAAAGATCATGGCTCTCAAGTGAGTTGTATAGTTGGTAACAAACAAAGCCATATAAAATTTTACAGGTAATATATAGCTTGGAAAGAAGCAGAGTCTGGAGAACCAAGATGGGTCAAGACTGTCATTTAAATAATATTTGGGAACTGTAGATGTGTAGATGATGGCATATAATGCCAGAGAAAAAAATAAATGACTGGATAAAAATAGGGATCACATCAGAAGCTAAGATTCCCCTGATTGCAGGTGACATAAGTGGACTTTGAATAAGGATGAGTTCAGAATCAGACGACAAAGCATGTATTTATATCTACCTTACTAATGAGGCTCTTGGAAAGGATTATGGCAGAGGTAAGGACTTGCAATATAGAATAAGGTCATTTTCTTTTCTGTGATATATTTTTGTAAAGAAAATATTTTATATCCTTTTAAACCTATTTTGTGTTTGAAATTATTTTTAATACTCTGTAGTACTGCACTAGTATTAATTCTAGCAACTAATGCAAATACTAAATACTAAGAATAAAAAATAACTAGGGGCCCTATTCATTAAGAATCTTAACTTGAGAAACTTCTCATTTCAGTCTCCTGGACAAAACCATGTTGCAATGCAAGGGGTGCAAATTAGTTTTCTGTTTTGCACATAAGTTAAATACTGACTGTTTTTTCATGTAACACACAAATACTTGATAGCTTATTTGTACAAATTTAAAGTTGATATTTGTGTGCTACATGAAAAAACAGTCAGTATTTAACTTATGTGCAAAACAGAAAACTAATTTGCACCCCTTGCATTGTAACATGGTTTTGTCCAGGAGACTGAAATAAGAAGTTTCTCAAGTTAAGATCCTTAATGAATCAGGCCCCATGTAACTATGGCAGACTATGAGGTTGATTCCATTTGCTCCCATCAAACAGGAAAACACATAATTGTTTAGAAACTAACATTTACTTACATTTGTTTGGCTGTACACGGATCATATATACATTGAATCTACATTTAGTTGTTGTTGTTTTACAAAGCTTTGTAAAGCAGATGATGTGTTTGTTATTTATATATCCGTGAAGTCTTTGCATACAACTTATAATAATATAAGAGAATGCTGCAACACAATGTCATCCTGTAGTGCCCTCATGTTGCAGTGTCCTCATATTATATACATATCATGTACGGAGAGACAATGAAGCTCAAAGCTCACAGGACACTTTATTACCTTAGTGTAGAGCAGTCATGGGAATTTGTAGGGAAATTATGTGCAATCCTTTAGCTTGCAAAGTTTTGTGGAAGTTTCCTAAAAATGAAAAACTAATCAAAATGTACTTTTAATATATTCTGGTACAGTTTATTATTTTGTACATAGTTTAGTGTATTTATTTGTATAGAAAACATATTTAATGATGTATATTGCTCCTTCTGGAACCTTGGTGCAAAATGCCCGTAAGGGTCAATAGTCGATCGGCCAATCACAAATGTTTTCTCACATTAGCCGCTTGTGATTGGCTGAGTGGTTAATGGTCCACTTGGTTAATTGACAAAAAATTTATTTTGCCCCATGGCTCTGTAAGGAGTAGAACAAGTTGTGAATTTTTTTAAAAATATTTTTTCCAATTGAACAACAACATGGATGAAGATTCCCACTAGAATACTTAACAGAAGTTTTTGTTCTTGAATAAAAGGTTGAAAGAGGGATTTTGGGTTGTCATTATTTAAATATTTTTCTTTTTAACCCTCGGATATTTTTTTGGATCTACATTTTCCATAGATGCCACCTGTAGATATGGACATGTTGGGTTTTATACCTACACAAGCTTCAACGTGCAGTCAATTACTGTCAGAGCTTCCTGGAACATGTAGTGTTTCAAAGGCTGGGATGACTAGGGTGGTGTGTTTCAAATACCTTGCCGCTGTAAAGAGTCCCATTGCTCTATAGTATAGTTCTGGTTGTCTCTAGGTGGTGGGCATTCACTTGTCCATATAAGGAATGTGTAACTGCAATACATTTTATATGTTTTTTGACTGTTCATAGCATTCACTTGGTTGAGTTTTATATAAATGTAAATATACAGAATTAGTCATTATGAGACCTGGCATATCTTTACTTGACGCATCTGCAAGCTGGATTTTAATTTACACAAATCTTACGACTCAAAATACAGACATAGCAACACAAGTGTCCAGGTGTATTTTTCAGCTTTGAATGAAGCCCCAGTATATAAGTGGACAGGGCCAATACAGTGTGACTCAGCTAGGTCATTTAGCATATGTAGCATATACAATGCATGCCACAAAATGTATTGGTTTTGCACTGGTGTAAATGGATGATCCATCCAGCTCACTTTAAGGTGCAGTCCTAGTGGTATATTTACTAAACTGCAGGTTTGAAAAAGTGGATATGGTGCCTATAGCAACCAATTAGATTCTAAGGCCTGATTCATTAAGGATCTTAAATTGAGAAACTTGTTATTTTAGTCTCCTGGACAAACCCATGTTACAATGCAAGGGGTGCAAATTAGTATTCTGTTTTGCACATAAGTTAAATACTGACTGTTTTTTCATGTAGCACACAAATACTTGATAGATTATATGTACACTGAAATTTAAAGTTGATAATTGTGTGCTACAGGTATTGGTCGTAGGAAATCAAATGATACATATGGACTCCCCATAGAATTGAAACTGGGTAAGACATGCTGCAACAGAAATATTGCCTCTAACTTTACATATAATATTTAGCATATTGGGGACTATATCAGTCATGGATATTATATCAGATAGTGACAAATGGCAGAGGAAAACTACATTGATGAGTGAAGATATTGGGTTTTTCATACCAATGATATGATTAAAACATTCACAAATATTATTAAGATATATATCACAAAGAAAAAACCCAAAACTTAGATATTGGAATTGCTGAAGCTCCTGAAACCCAAGAAGTAGAACATATGTGTCTGCTGTTGAGTTCTTGTACAGCTTGCAAAAGAGACTACAGAGAAATCCGGCGCATCAAGAGGCCGATGGGCCGAAATGACGTCAGTAGATAGAGCGACACTGTCATTCCTGCTTTTCCTTGGGTTATTTAAGGAAGCGGCAGGTGTACCAGCGGTACAATCTACAATGCTTTCTAAAAACAACATTGTACCGCCGGTACACCCACCGCCTCCTTAAATAACCACAGGAATGACAGTGTCGTGCTGTCTACTGATGTAATTTCGGCCGGAAGTCCTCTTGATGCGCCGGATTTCTCTGTAGTCTCCTTTGCAAGCTGTCGGGGGAAAATAGTCTTGGTAAGCCCTCCATCGGGGTTCTCATTTAGACATACTTGGTGCCAGGGTTTACGGAGTAGTAATTTAGTACCTTACCCTGTGAGCCCTCAAATACATTCAGAATGAGTTTGACCACTAGCCAGAATTATCCAAATTTACCATAAAAACTATTTAATGCCCATGTCCTGGTGTATTTTCTGATTTTGTATTCAGTGTCACTTGTGGAGGAGTCACATTAGAGCACACTCAGTTAAAGGCCAAAAAATGGAAATGCTCAGATTCAAAAATATGCATCAAGAATCTACAAAAGTGTTACAATAAAATACATGGAGAACGAGGCTACTAATATTATTTTTCACAGAACCCCAACTTACCCCTTATCGTTCACTTCCATCCCCTCAAGTCCTATTACAGTCTCAAAGGTGAAGCTGGGGTGGTGCTTGTAGTTTTTTTTATCAAAGTAGCTTATACAGTTGTTATCGCCTTATAAAAATGTGGGTTTTTTTCATTGTGAGGCTCCCTGGGTCAAAGCTCTGGCCAGTGTACACCAATGGAAGGTTCGACCGGGACCTCAACCCCATAGTATGTCTTTCTGGGATGCAATGTTACCAGTCTGTGAAGTTTTCATCTAACAATACATTCAGTGGAAGGCTCAGAACAGGCTCCCCATGTATCAAGTTCTGCACAGCGTACACCAAAGGAAGGTCCGACCAAGAACCTAACCCCCCTAAAACCTGGCCAGTATCCAACTGAACCATCTCGCTTTGGGTTCATCCCAATTGGTACAGGAGTGTCTAAATGCATAGCCGGATAGACAGACAAACCAAATCCACCCAGTGGAAGGCCCAGAACAGTCTCGCCGGGTCAAAGTTATACCCAGTATACACCAAAAGGAGGTCTGTACGGGACCTCAACTTCCTAGTATGTCTTTTGGAATCCAATGTTACCAGGCTGTGAAGTTTTCCTCCTAATCAATCCAATGGAAGGCTCAGAACAAACTCCCCAGGTCAAAGATCTGCCCAGCATCCACCAAAAGGAGGTCTGACCGGACCCTAAAAACCTGGCCAGGATCAGACTGGACCAGCTCTCATCCCAATTGGTGCAGGGGTGTCGAAGATATTCGCCAACAAACAAACAAAGAAACAAGCTTTTTATATATATATATATATATATATATATATATATATATATATATATATATATATATATATATAGACTTATTATATATATTAGCTGAAGTACCCGGCGTTGCCCGTGTTTGAATCCTCAAGTTATAAAGATAACAATGATTTTAATCTAAGTGCAACAATTTAAAAATAATTAGCAGCTTAGAAGCTCTTCCAACACATCCATTAGGTGGCTACCCAGTGTCGTTTTTGTTTTTATATCAAATATTAATGAAATCCATCCAGTGGAAGGCCCAGAACAGGATCCCCGGGTCAAAGCTCTGGCCAGCATATACCAACAGGAGGTTGGACCGTGACCTCAACTCCCTAGTAGGTCTTCTGGGATCCAGTGTTACTAGTCTATTAAGTTTTCATCCAAATCCTTTCAGTGAAAAGCTAAGAACAGGCTCCCTGAGTTAAAGTTCCACCCAGCATACACCAATGGGGGGTCCGACCTGGACCCGAAACCTCCTAAAAGCTGTCCAGGATGCAACTGGACCACCTTGCATTGGTTTCATCCAATGAGAACAGGGGTGTCCGAATGCATAACCGGACAGTCAAACAAACCAAATGCATCTAGTGGAAGACCCAGAACAGGCTTCCCAGGTCAAAGCTCTTGCCAACGTACAGCAACAGGAGGTCCAACCTGGACCTCAGTCCTCTAGTATGTCTTCTGGGATCCAATGTTGCCAGTCTGTGTAGTTTTGGTCCAAATCCATCCAATGGAAGGCTCAGAACAGGCTCCCTGGGTCAAATTTCTGCCCAGCGAATATCAACAAGAAGTCCTAAGGGAACCCTAACACCCTAAAACCTGGATAGGATCCAACTGGACCACTTCGCATTGGTTTTATTCCAATCGGTGCAGGGGTTTCCAAATGCATAACCGGACAGACAAACAAACCAAATCCATCTAGTGGAAGGACCAAAACAGGATCCCCACATCAAAATTCTGGTCAGCGTACACTAAAGGGAGGTCCAACCAGGACCTCAACACCCTTGTATGTCTTCAGGGATCTAATGTTACCAGTCTGTGAAAGTTTCATTCAAATCAATCTAGTGGAAGGCTCAGAACAGGCTCCCCAAGTCAAAGTTCTGCCCAGCGTACACCAACAGGAGGTCTGATGCAGACTCTAACCCCTTTAAAACATGGCCAAGATCTAACTGGACTACCTGCATTGGTTTCATCACAATCGATGCAGGGGTGTCAAAGATATTTGCCAATAAACAAACAAAGAAACAAACTTCTTAATTTATATATATATAGATGTTTTCCAAATCCATTCATTGGAAGGCGAAAAAGAGGCTCCCGGGTCAAAGTTATGGCCAGGTTACACCAACGGGACAGCCCCTTAAAACCTGGCCATGATACAACTGGACCACCTCACGTTGGTTTCATCCAAATCGATGCAAGGGGGCCAAATGCATATCCAGGCAGACAAACAAACCAAATCCATCCAGTAGAAGGCCCAGAACAGGCTCCCCGGGTTAAAGTTCTGCCCAGTGTACACCAACTGGAGGTCCAACTGGCACCCTAGCCCCCTTAAAAAACGGAACCAGATTCCAACCGGAACACCTTGTGTTGTTTTCATCCCAATCGGTGCAGGGGTGTCTGAATCTATAACCGAACAGACAAACAAACCAAATCCATCTATTGGAAGGGCTAGAACATGCTCCCAAGGTCAAAATTCTGGTCTGCATACACCAACAGGAGGTCCGACCGGGACCTTAATCCCTTAAGGAAAATAGACTCTCCTAATGGAGTGTATAATTAACACGTTTTGTGTAGTAGAAAGGGTATGCCAATAAAACTCGTGTTATGTAGTGGCTGGGGTGGAAAGAACATCTCCCTTCCGATGGATTTCTCAGCCTAAATAATGTCCACGATCCAGTATATGGGCACATAGGTGAATGATAATCATAAGGCTTAATGGCATTACTCTCAAAGGGGGTATGTTGGTTGTTGGAGAGGAGGATTCCTTATCCTTAAGTATATACAACCCAAAGGGAGTCCAGTTATTCGGTAGATGAAATCTATGGTAAACAGTTGACATCCAAAATAGGTAATAATGAATGAAAGGACTGCAAAAAGACCATACTGAGGAAAAATATATTGATATCTTCAATATTGAAGATAGTAAAGGTGAAGCAGTCGACGCGTTTTGGCAGAAGCAACTGACTTTCTCAAGATCTTGAGAAAGTCAAGTATTTTTACCAGTCCTGTCATTCATTGTTACTTATTTTGGATGTCAACTGTTTACCATAGATTTCATCTACCGAATACCTGGACTCCCTTTGGGTTGTATATACTTAAGGATAAGGAATCCTCCTCTCCAACAACCAACATACCCCCTTTGAGAGTAATGCCATTAAGCCTTATGATTATCATTCACCTATGTGCCCATATACTGGATCGTGGACATTATTTAGGCTGAGAAATCCATCCGAAGGGAGATGTTCTTTCCACCCCAGCCACTACATAACACGAGTTTTATTGGCATACCCTTTCTACTACACAAAACGTGTTAATTATACACTTCATTAGGAGAGTCTATTTTCCTTGCAACCCGCTATACTATACACAAGCTGGATCGTGGATTGCATTTGGGCTGAACTCACCTATAAGCAAAGGGGACGGATCCTCCCTAACAGCCACTACATCATACAGACGTGTCTGTACCACTTTCTATATAAAGATCAAGCTGGATCGTGTTTTTTTTTTGGAATGAGCATATACTAAGAAAGAGGATGGACTCTCCCCATCAGCCATCCCATTGCATGGGCAGGTTTATATCACTCTTCATAAAAGAATAAGGTAACTCTGTATCTGATATCACATTTTTATTTACATAACTCATGATTATAGACTTTTTTTTATACAGCTGTTTATGGACATCAATTAGGAGTGGACTGGCCACCCATCCTATAGTGCATTTAATCATCTTTATGCCATACACTAGTACTCAATTTGACAGTTCTTAGGATAGGTGGTAGTCACTTTAACGGTATTGATAACACTGACAGTGACTACTACCACAAACAAAAAAAAAAAACGAAATTCACTTGACAGACTCCTAATAAATGATGACTGACCTTAACAATGACAAAACAAGTCCCCGACATTGTGCTAACAAATCACGTTCAGCAGTAAGAACGGCAGCCTGTTTTCACGTCATTTTAAATTGCGACATCTATATCAGTATTTTTAAAGCAGCAATGCCGCTTCACATTGGACCTAACTCTTATACTTAGGCTCAGCGCTAGGAATAGGCTTAGGGTTAGGGTTAGGAATAAGGTTAGGGTTAGGGACTCGGCATTGCCGCTTTAAAAATACTGATTTAATTTAAATTGACGTGATAATTGATAAAAGTCCTAGCTCTTGCACCCCATTTCTAGTTCTTTACATTAATTGACTCTAACTTATGTTAAGTGAGTCTTTAGATGTCCCTTGTCTGGCAGTGATGGTAGTGCTTGGGGAGAATATGCTTTTGAAAGCTGTGTGCAGATAAGCTACAAACCAGAAAAAAATGATCATGTTAGGACTGGCCAGAAGGGGAAGGATTGATGTGCGTTGCTCAGCTTAACATATATTGCAAAATGCATAAGTTAAAATCCCAGCTATTAATACAGAAAAGTATTTATAACAGCATTGTGTATTCGTTGGGTGCGGAGTATCAATGTCTTTTACTGTTTATACAATGTATATATTCTGGCTCAAGAAGTGCATTATTGTTGTAGATTAATATAAGCGTTTAGTAATATGTTAAGAGTGAAATAAATATCACCAGTGTTTCTTTTTTTGAAAGCCAGTCCCAGAACAAACAGCATATTGGACTGTTCTATGAACCAGTCCAAGGGGACAGTTCATTTCAGCACCCCAACACTGACGCAATAAGCAAGTAAATAAAATTATGACATGAGAAAACCTTTGAAACCTGGATTGTTGTGAAATATCCATGTGCCGCTGCTGAGGATGAACATTGTTCATGTGTAAGTGAAACTACAATCTTGCTCACCAATCATTCTACCGCCAATGACACAACAGCGGTAACACATAACTATTGACCTGAACACACATCACTCTTTCAGACAGGACACTGACACGGGTTCGTACTGACATTGGGACTTTGTAAAATGGATTTATATGAATGCTATAGAATGGTATAGAAGGGAGTGCTAGGACATCTCTTAGCCAATGAGCTTGACTTGTGAGACCTAATAATGTTTAGCTGGTCATGGGACAGTTATCGATAGCGTTGCAACAACACTGACCTAACGCTCTGAGATAACCATTTATTCTTCCTTACTGTACTCACTATTTTATATTTCCTTGATGAGGTGATGACGAGACAGGAGGAGAGCAAAAGTCTACGTTCAGTGTACCTTAGTGCTGTGCTAGATTTGAATGGCCTTGTTGGAAAATAACTATTACTGTAACAAGCTTCAGAAAAGATCATTTTTGAACATATCTCTTTATATATTTGTTAGTCAAATTATCACTTATCAGGTTTGTGTGACAAAAATGTGTAGCACCCTACCCAAGGTAGGGACAGAATAGAGGAATAGACTAAAATGGAGAAATATTCAGTATTTATTATTTAGCACGTAGTATAAATCCAAATGAAGTTGCAGTGGTTAATACCAGGTTGCAGGGGTCAATGCCAGGGGTCTTTAATGGACCCCTGCCAATGGATGCCACCAGGCATCTCATCCCCCCTGGATTTCCACCTCTGCTTTTGAGGCCAGCTATTACCGTCTCTCTGCTGTTAAGACAGCATATCAGTTGTTGTTGAGCGTGAGCTGATGCTGGCTTGTGGAGGATCCACACAATCGTGGCGATTACCTCAGGAGCTCAAAGAAGCCAAACTAATTTTGCCAGTTGCAGAGGTGGAACTAGCTAGCTGTGGACCCTGGTGCAGGGAGGCAGGGAGGAGGGAACCGGTGCCCCTAAGCCTCTGTATCTGCCATACAGTGGGCCCTATTATCTCCATGGGTCCCAGTGCGCGGTATCTGCCACACCAGTGGTAGTTCCACCACTGGCCAGATGAGAAATAGGCACAAGAAGCAAGAAATAAAGAAAAGAAAGGGGCAATCTATCATTTAAATGGAATTAATTTAGGAGAATCTATAATGGAAAAGGATTTGGGAGTGCTCGTAGACAGTAGACTTAGCAATAGTGCTCAATGTCAAGCAGCAGCTGCAAGGGCAAACAAAGTATTGGCATGCATAAAAAGGGGCATAGATGCAAGGGAAGACAGTGTAATTTTGCCACTGTATAAATCGTTGGTAAGACCTCATCTTGAATATGCAGTACAGTTCTGGGCACCACTCTATAAAAAAGATAATTTGGAACTAGAAAGGGTTCAGAGAAGGGCGAAAAAATTGATAAAGGGTATGGAGTCATTAAGTTATGAGGAAAGGATAGCCAGTTTAGGCATGTTTACTTTAGAAAAGAGGCGTCTAAGCAGGCCCGGCGCTACCATTAGGCAGTGTTAGGCAGCTGCCTAGGGCGCCGGGCTCTAGAGGGCGCCACTGGTGTCCGACTCTGCTCTGTTATCCTGTGCAGGGGCAGCTGAACTGAAGCTGCTACAGCCCCTGCACAGCTGCAGATCCATGGTGGGTGGGGCGAGTGATCGCGCCCCGCCCGTACTCTGCCGATGGGAGGCTGAGAGAGTCTCATCTCTCAGTTTCATTCACCCCCCCCCCTCACTGCCTGTCAGCGTGACTTCATCACGTCCCGACAGGGACAGTGAGAAATGCAGCACAGAGGAGCAGCTGTGAAGAAGAGATGAAAGGTAAGTAAAGAATGCTAGGGGGGAGGGTCAGTGTGAAGGAGAGAGGACAGTATTAAGCAAGTAGAGGCAGTGTGAAGGAGAGGGGACAGTTTGATACAAGGGGAGGCAGTGTGAAGCAGGAAGGGGAACAGTGAAGGAGGGGGGGTGTGAGGCAGGAGGGGGAGTGTAATGGATGGGGGACACTGATGAAGAGGGGGTGGCAGTGTGCTGGATGGGGCACATTATGAAGCAAGGGGGGACAGTGTGCTGGATAATGGACATTTTGATGAAAGGGGGGGGTCAGTGTGCTCCAGGGGGGACATGGTCATCAGGGGGGCAGTGTGCTGCGGGGGGGGTGACATGGTTCTGCAGGGGGGAGGACATGTCAAGCAGGGGGGAGAGGCATTGTGCTGTGGGGATGAGGACATGGTGCTGCAGGGGAGAGGACATGGTGCTGCGAGGGGGGGGGGGCATGGTCAAGCAGGGGGGGGCAGTGTGCTGCAGGGGGGTACATGGTCAAGCAGGGGGGCAGTGTGCTGCAGGGGGGACATGGTCAAGCAGGGGGGGGACATGGTCAAGCAGGAGGGGCAGTGTGCTGCAGGGGGGACATGGTCAAGCGGGGGGGCAGTGTGCTGCAGGGGGGACATGGTCAAGCAGCGGTGGGCAGTGTGCTGCAGGGGGGGCATGGTCAAGCAGGGGGGGTAGTGTGCTGCAGGGGGGGTAGTGTGCTGCAGGGGGGGCATGGTCAAGCAGGAGGGGCTGTGTGCTGCAGGGGGGACATGGTCAAGCAGGAGGGGCAGTGTGCTGCAGGGGGGGACATGGTTTAGCAGGGGGGCAGTGTGCTACAGGGGGACATGGTCAAGCAGGGGGGCAGTGTGCTACAGGGGGACATGGTCAAGCAGCGGTGGGCAGTGTGCTGCAGGGGGGGCATGGTCAAGCAGGGGGGGTAGTGTGCTGCAGGGGGGGCATGGTCAAGCAGGAGGGGCTGTGTGCTGCAGGGGGGACATGGTCAAGCAGGAGGGGCAGTGTGCTGCAGGGGGGGACATGGTTTAGCAGGGGGGCAGTGTGCTACAGGGGGACATGGTCAAGCAGGGGGGCAGTGGGCTGCAGGGGGGTACATGGTCAAGCAAAGGGCGTGGTGTGCTGCGGGGGGACATTGTCAAGGGGGGACTGGGCACTGTAAGGGGGCATGGTCAAGCAGGGGGGGGGGCAGTGTGCTGCAGGGGGAGCAGTGTGATAGGTAATTCTCAAAAGTTTTTGATCCCACATCTAACACTTGATTACTTCCCCTATAGAAATCCTGTGCCCCTGGACAGCAGTGGAGTCTGGACAGCGTTCTACATAAAACATCACTGCATCCAGACTGCTGGAGGAGGTAAGGCTCATCTTTTTTTTTTTTTATAACAAAAGTGAAGTGTGTGAGGGTCTGGGAAGTGGGTATTTGGTGTGTCGTGGCAGGAGGAAGGGGGAGGGGGGTTAGTTTGAAATTTTGCCTAGGGTGCCGGAGAAACCTTGCACCGGCCCTGCGTCTAAGGGGAGATATGATTACTATGTACAAATACATTAGGGGTCAATACAGAGAGCTTTCATGGGAACTTTTTACCCCAAGGACCATACACAGGACACGTGGTCATCCCCTAAGGTTAGAGGAGAGGAAATTTCACAACCAGCAAAGGAAGGGGTTCTTTACAGTAAGGGCAGTCAAGATATGGAATTCATTGCCAGGGAAGGTTGTGATGGCAGATTTAATAGATATGTTTAAGAAAGGGCTAGACAAATTTTTAGCGGAAAGGTGTATCCAGGGATACGACCGTTAATTTAAAATGAAGAATAGTAGTGGATATAGGGTTAAAATAGGACTGCAATATTGAGTCTGGGGGGATTTTCACAATTGAAACAGATTGGCGGTTGCTTACTCTGGATTAAGTTCAAATATAAGTGCAGGATCGCAGGAGATCCAAAATAGGTTGAACTTGATGGACTGGTGTCTTTTTTCAACCTCATCAACTATGTTAGATCTGAGAGAAAAAGTGATAAAATATAGGTGAAAGAGCATAAAAGGAAATTTGATAGGGAAAACTGGAAGAAGAAAAAAGAGATAAGAAATTAATAGACAAAATAGAAAAGTATAATAATATAGAAACAGACAAAAGAAACTGACAGAAGATTGTGACAGGAGACAGGTTTGAGAGAGAGATGAAATAGTCGTTAAACAAGTTACCTTATTTGTTTGTAGAAGTGAATTGCTATTATATTTTTATTGAGAAATATAGGATAATTTATGGAAGTTATTACTTGTTACTGCATATTTATGATGTCTCAAGATGATTTAGGATTACTCATAGAAGCAAAATGTATTTTATCTTTATTGATAAATGTAAAATCATTTACTAAAGCTGTTTCACCAAGATTGAGGAATATAATATTAAGAAAATGAATATTCACTGTATAAACTTTTACCAAACAATTGAATATCTTCTAAGAGTATATTAAAGCATTAGGGTGCACTGTAAGGATAAAGACAGCTTAAATGGGATTTATAGGAAAAAGAAGTGCATACATAGAAAAAAGACAATTTTCCAGAAGAGTAAGGAGAGACATAAAGGTTAGTGTTTAGTGCAGGGACCAGCCTTATGGAATAGAAAACAATATGGATAGAGAGAGTTAGGGGCAGATAGCTCTGTAAAACGACTATCTAAGGACTCACAATCATACTCCATGCACTTCTGAATCAGATAGGTGTTGACATTGCAGACCTGCAATGATTGCACACCTTAAGTAAGCCCTATTTTCATGCTCAACAATTATTTAATTTTAAAAATAGGAGCAAACACTTCTAGTAGGTGTAAGACAAGTCCATTACACAGAAGGAACAAGCAAGAGTCTACTAAAATCATATATAATCCCAAAAAAGAGAATCAAGGAATATTGGAACACGCATAAGATGTCAGGACTCATATAATCTCTTATTGAACCAAGTGCAGAAAACTTGATTCAGAACTTTAATAACCAGTGTCCTTTAGGCAATAAAAATAAAATAATAGAAAAATAAAATTTGTAGTGTTGTGGCATGTAGATTCATCTTAATTCATTTAAATTGTAAACAAGTATTCTTGTAACTCATTTTTTGAATATCATGACCTATTAGCATATTAGATTATAATATGATAATTTAAGAGATAATCTAAGAGAAGTGACAACTATTTCTTATTTTCACCATTTACTGTTAAATTAATTAATTTCTAAGATTGCCGAATAGCTACCCCCACCATTTCCCCACCCTTTCCTCGTCCCACTAATTAACAGCTTTCCTTTTAAAGTGTCTTGGTTGTGTGGCTGGTTTCTCTCTGACACAGGGTCGAGCATTGCTGTTTGCAACATACTGAACAAAATACCAGTCATAAAAAAATATATGACAGAAGGACAAATAGCAAAGGGATAAGTATCTTGGCAAGTGGTGATTATGGCAAGAAGAAGAAGAGGGTGGAGAAGTAGGAGGAGAAGGAGCAGAAAGAGAAGTAGGTGAAGAAGGAGCAGAAAGAGAAGTAAGAGGAGAAGCACAAGAAGGAGAAATCTACATGACAGAAAATGCAAGAGATACCTGTTTTATGTAAAAATAAATCTATGACAGTATAGTTTTTGGGTGAGCATATGTGTTTAGGAAAAAATGCTCAAGGCTGTGGGTGCCAGCATTTGGCGGTGGTGCACCATCAGATCAACGCTTGAAGATAACACTTGTACACACGTAAAGTCCTCTGATGCACTTGGGTCTGGCATTATCACCGGTCCCGGGCATACCTCAGACACTAAATCAACCCGGTGCACCAAGCATCAGGTTGCCAAATTATTGTGTGCCTAGAACCATTGTCTGGCATTACCTTGTTTTAGATGTCTCTAAGTAACCAGACTTCCGGCTATAATGAGTATCAGTGTTTTCCAGGGCTTGCATCTCCTGAACATATGTCTTGAACCCTGCCTGTGCTTAATATCAAATCCTTACATCTAGTATGCACTGAAACTGAGAATAGACCTCCAGTCACAGTTCCTGACACTGTTTTGACCATATTGTCTACCAAATTCTGGACTTTATCCTCTTCCACGGTTACAGATTTTTCCTGTGTGTTGACCTATGACACTGATCCCGAAAGTGTATTTTATTAAAAGAAGTGATCACGATTTATCGTACAGATTTCCTAAGACCATATTCAGTAAAGACTATAACATTAAATATCTACCTTGTGTAGCCACCAGACACTGGGGTTAATTACATAGAGAAATAGACAACCAAGTTATTTGCAGCAATTGTTACACATGGGAATGTTAAGAATGAAGGTGAGAAGATGTCAGAGTGAAAAGGAGCTGGCTAGTTCTACCAACCTTTATTTCACTACATTTTTCTAGCCAATGGTACAAGTAGATAAAGTAGCATAATCAAAGGTATTTGTTGGTTTAGAATCACTGAAACATATATAGATTATTTCACACCAAGTGTACCAACATTTAATTATTTGTTGGTTTCTGCCTGAGGAGGTGGTAGGAATTCCAGGTCCTTTACAATGGTCGAAGGTTCCGTTGTGCAGTGGTGTCTTTATTCTTTGTCTGGTGTGTTGGTTGATCTGTGAGCAGAGATTTAAGGTCTACTGTACCTACCTTTCTTTATTTTTCTGTATTGGGTATAACTAGTTGAGATGCGAGCTTCAGTGGTGAACTCTTGCTGCTGGTGATGGGTGTATCAATTTTCCTTCCAGGTGTGTTTCAGTTTTCCTTGTAGTTTGCACCTGTTTTCCTTTTTTAGTTTTCTTTTCTCTTTCTTTCTTTGATTCTTTTCTTTATTATTTCTCTTTTCCTTTTTTTTTTCTTTATTTCCCTGAAGAAACCTCCAATTGGACAAGAATAAAGACACCACTGCCCCACAGAATCTTCTACAAAACCATCAGTATTACCTTAAAAAGACTAATGAAAAAACAAAGACATCATATACCAGGCAGGATATTTTTTTAATGAAATGAGATATCCAGTTAATAACAATTGTGCTTCAACCACACGGTCCTATTATTTTTCAAGTACAAGAAAAAATGAGAATCAAAGAAGCGCAAAACAAATCCTTATCTGAGATAAGATATATCACCATAGCATTTAATCATTATATAAAGACAAATCATTTGAATCATTTGTCTTTATATAATGATTCAAAGCTACGGTAATATTTTTTATCTCAGATAAGGATTTGCTTTGCGCTTCTTTGCTTCTACTTTTTTCTTGTGTATGTTTACTTTGAAGTTGAAACAAAGAGAACTTCTAGATTGAAGCAGCATCATATATCCTGACCTAAATTGCTCAACAGGATTGCGGATGGTTTATTTTGTTAATATCTAATATTTAAGGTCAGCGCCGAGTCTTAGGGCTCAAGGTTGGACGCTAGATTTTTGGTATTTTTCAAGTACAATGCCAGCTATCTCAGAACAGATTAAGGTTATACATATTACATTAAAGTATCAGTATTCATTTTAGGGGAAAATGCTAAAATCTGACTTTAAACAGACCGCTTAATTCTGCCCTGATGTCCATATTTCTTAAACTGTATATTATGGGGTTGAACAGTGGGGTGCCTACAGTGTTCAGAAGGGATAGTAATTTATTTACATTCAATGAGTAACCATTGGAAGAAGACAAATATATAGCAATTAGAGAGCCGTAGTAGGCACAGACAACGGTGAGGTGAGAACTACAGGTGTAAAAGGCCTTTCGTCTTCCAGAGAGAGAAGAGATCTTGAGGATGGTGAGAAAAATATAACAATAGGTAGCTATGATGACAAAAAAGGAAGGTGGAACTAATATACCTGAAGTCATGGTGGCTTGCATTTCTATGATGGAAACATCTGAACATGAAAAGTCAAGAATTGGAGCAAAATCACAGAAGTAGTGGTCAATGATCTTGGAGCCACAGAATCGTAGTTGGGACATCTGTACAGTTATATAGAATGTCACTATATGTCCATAAAGCCAACTGAACAGCACCATTTGATATTGAAGTTTGAGGTTCATAATACGAGAGTAATGCAACGGTTTACAAATAGCCAGATAGCGGTCATAGGACATCACTGTCAGCAGGAGACACTCTGTGCTTGTGGTTCCTCCAAAGACTTGAAACTGAGTAAGACAAGCTGTAAAAGTCACAAGGCCTCCATCTTCCCATATAATATACAACATGTTAGGGATGACATCAATAGTGAATAAAATGTCCAAGAAGGACAAGTGACAGAGGAAGAAATACATTGGGGACTGGAGATGGTGGCTGGATAATACAAGCACAATGATGAGGATGTTTCCAGTTAGTGTAAATATGTGAATCAGAAGGAAGGACACAAAAAGTCCAAATCTGAAGTTATGTAAGTATGGAAATCCAAGGAGGAAGAAGTCTGGGTTTAATGTTGAGTTAACTGAATTCATTCTTTCTCTGTAAATAGCAAAAGATTGGAGTTGGAGTCTTACCTCAAACCTAACTGAGGGCTGGCCCGAAACATGTCATATGTTAATAGAAAATGACCAACTGGGTCAGTAACAACAGTTGCCTGGAGCATGGAATTGTCATCTGGACTAAAACATGCCAGCAATACTTTGATTCTACAAATTATATTTTTATTTAGCATAATATAGCAAAGAAAGAACCCATGCAATCTATATATATAACAATATGCACTATATGCCCAAAAATATGTAATACCTTAGTGACTGTACAAAGAAGGGCAACCAGAATGGTGCATGGCCTACAGCACAAAACTTACCCGGAAAGACTAAAAGGTAGTAAAATTATCAAGGTAAAATACATATATTTTGGAGCAGAGCAGGGAAAGGGGGGACATTATAGAAACTTGATAGAAACATGGTAGAAACTTTCAAATATGCCAAGGCCTTTAACAGGGTACAGGAGGGAAACATTCTTGAAAGGAATAGAAGTATTAGAACACGAGGACATGCACTGACACTGGGGGGAAGTAAGTTCATAGGAAATTTTAGGAAATTATAATTCACATAAAGGGTAGTGGATAAGTGGAATAGCCTCCCATCAGAGGTGGTAGAGGCTAATACAGTAGAGCAATTTAAACATGGTTGAGATAGACATAAGGATATCCTTACAAAGAACTTCGGATCAAATAGGGTTTGAGGTTACTATAGGTTAACAAATGGGCAGACGAGATGGGCCAAGTGGTTCTTATCTGCCATCAAATTCTATCTTTCTATGTTTCTAATTATGTTCAGCCACAAATGCCTCAATAAGGTCTGGCAATAATGTTGGTCCATTAGGCTTAACTCACAGTCGGCAGTCAGTTCAAATCGAATGTATTTAATGGTGTTGAGGTCAGGGTTCTGTGCAGGCCAGTCACCAATCTCAACAAACAATTTCTGTATGGACCTTGCGTGGGGCATTGACATGCTGACATGGGAAAGGACCTTTTCCAAACTGTTGCTACATACCGAGAAGGTAGCATAGAATCATCCACAATGTAATTGTATGCTGTCATGTTAAGGTTTCTTTACACTGGAACTAAAGGGTTCCAATGAAACACAGCCCCATACAGGAAAAACAGACTCAGACCATTACTACTGATCCACCAAACTTTACAGTTGGTACTATGCATCCAGACAGGAAGTATTGTCCTGTCATATGTCAAACCCATATTCATCTGTCTGACTGCCAGATAGCAGAAAGTGATTCATCAGTCCAGAGAACATGTTTCCTCTACTCCAGTGCCCAATGATAGAGAGCATTGTGCCACTCCTGTAGACACTTGCTCTTAAGGTTTGTCCTTCTGTGCATCGTCCTGTGCTCGTTCAATTATTAAACAATAATGGCTGCTTTGATTACCTGCTGTAATGATGTAGTACAAGAGAAAAGGGTCATTTACAAACAGGAATCCCGCAATATTGTATTGGGGGGGTTGTTTAATTAGAAAGCAAAACAGTTAATTTCTTCTCTAAAACTGATTAGATATTGTATGTGTTTCTGAAATTTCCTTATATTTCTTTTTTCAATTAACCTCAAATTTTGTATTATTTTCTTAATTGACAATGAAATATAATTTAGCCTTTTTCCCAGAACACTGATTTTGATTTATGATTCGGTTATTATTATCACCTTAAACATTACCTTGTATCAAATTGTTGTACACCCTGGTGTGTCACACACACAGGGGTAGAGGAACCTGATGACTTACCCAGCTGATTATCACTCAATACTTATTGTCCATCTCCGATAGGTTGTGCCCGATCCAGATGTGTCCTGTACTGCCACACACACTAGAGGTAAGTTATTGTGAAACATGGATTACTTTTCTGACAAAATAAGTTTTGCACAGCTCCTCATAAGTGTGGTGTTATTTTGTTCAACAAATAGAAAATAGAGAAAGTGTTCCATTCTCCCCTCAATCATTTACACGATGCAAACAAGGTTCTGTTACAGTTTATGGCTGATATTTTCTTTTATCTCAACCTGATTCTAAATAAGAGCACAAAGTCATCTTAGTAAAGGACATCGGAGGTTCTATCTGAAGAATGGTTTTATCCCAATGGATTGTGTGTTAATGAAAAGAGAAATTAAATAAACATAAACATTTTTGCCTAAAGCAACAAAATTCCATTAAAACAATTCATTTTTAGATATGCTTTTTCTTATGTTAACATAGAGTCAAGAACAATAAAGAGCTTTAAGGAAAGAATAGTTGCAAAATGCTGCTTTCCCAAAAAATATCTGATGGCAACTTGTAAGAGCTATGCCATAGAATATCCCAGATTTTATATTGCATGTGGTTTTATTATAGAAGAAACATAAAGCTGTGATGACAAATCTCCAGACGCTGCAATCTGTAAAGTTCTTGACAATGCAATGAAATATATAGATGTTTATTGACAATCATATCTCACTGTAACGTCTAGAATGAATGAAGGCTAATTGCATGTATATATTCTCTCTTGTATACTGAGAGAACTGTATGTGTCTCTGGGGAACCTGGTAATAATTGTGATGTGTCTCTGGGGAAGTAGATGGAAAAATAGTTTAGGCTTTGTTTTCTGCAAATGACATTGTGGTGCTGTATAACTTTTTAATATAAAACACAGTTATTATTCTATTATTCAAAAGTGATTTTTAAAAATGTTTTAAGGCTTAAGCTGCAAAATGCAATTCGTATACATCCTTGTAGTATTAGTGGTAATACCACTTTTACATGTCTCAAAATATCTCCCAACTCGACACCTCCGTTCTGAACAAGATCTACGTCTCTCTTCCACTCTCATCACTTCCTCCCATTCCCGGTTACAGGACAATTTTCGGGCTGTAAGACTTTCCTCTAGTGTTCAAACCTTCAAGCGTTCTCTGAAAACCCACCTCTTCAGACAAGCTTATGATATTCCTCTACCACCATCTTAATGTCCCTAGATTACCCTATTACCACCCTCTACACAGCTAACACAAGACAACAACCCTCTGACCAACATTGGTACACACACAGCCCACTCAGTACTTTTACCTTTGCAGTCTAGCTGGGCCAATGTGCAATATGATGTAGCAGTTACCCTTGTGTTTCAAACTCCCAATGCCCCATAGATTGTAAGCTTGCAAGTAGAGTTCTCTTACCTCTCTGTCTGTATGTATTACCCATTATTGTTTTATTAATTAATTTTTGTTCCCAATTGAAAAGCGCTACGGCATTTGCTGGCGCTATATAAATAAATGTTGATGATGTTCCATAATTGTTCCTAATAAGTTATGATTCTCAATTTTAATAGCTGTGTAGTGTGATTATCATTATTCACCCTCTATTTCGATTGAATGCCCTACATGTGAGCTTTAATTGATTAAGCATGCACATTTAATGTAATAGATAATGTAATTAAACAAACATTCGATATTTGATAATTCAGAGTATAAACATAAAGTCAGGGCCGTCTTAACAGCAGTATAGGCTCTTGGGCAAAGCAATGCGCTGGAGCCCTACCTACACAACCACTCACAGAAATAAAAATGTTAATTATCAATAAAATTTAGGTTATATTTATTGTTACCTACAACAAAATCAGTGTTTAATCATACGGACGGAGATAGCGCGCAGTACGAAATTACTATGAATTATTTATTATTAATCAAGTGTTCAACTCAAACAATAATATACTAAATATACAAAAAATAATATACCGAAATGTTGGCAAGGCTACGGGGCCTAGCAACTGCCTAGCGTGCTCATGTGTTAAGACGGCTCAACAGAAAGTGAAATAATATCAGTGAAATAGACAAGAGCATAGAGGAACTTTTGGCATCTGATTAGATTTCTAGACTACAGAACTTCTCCTGAGATCAGAGAGTAGGTGGGCACATTAATATGCACACGGTGGACCATTATGGCTGAAGGAAAGCATTTTCAGCCATTGTGCTTTGTATATGACCTGATCTTGTCTGTAGACAGCCATCGGTGTCTTCTATAAGGAGTATTGTTGATCTTTGCCAAGTTACTGTGCCATGCGTTGCCTTTATGTATCCATCCTTAATGGATATTTCTGATATGAAACACTTCATTCAAACCACACAAACTGTTTTGCATAGCCACACCCTTAATAATGTTTATAGGAATACAAAATAGAATTATAATATTTCATTTTGTGGAAATCTAACTGTTTTTATTTATATTAAACAACTACTTCCTTATGAGCTGATAAAATAATGGAAACATATAAACATTCTGCTTCCATCCCGTAATAGGCCACAACAAGTGATTCATCCAATAACGTTATACAATATATACAATATATTGTTTTCATAAAGATACCACTGGGTCCTTCTGCTCTGAAATAGCAATCTTATATTGAGGGCAGCACAGTGGCTAAGAGGTTAGCACTTTTGCCTCACAGTGCTGGGGTCATGAGTTCAATTCTCGACCATGGCCTTATCTGTGTGGAGTTTGTATGTTCTCCCTGTGTTTGCGTGGGTTTCCTCCCACACTCCAAAAACATACTAGTGGGTTAATTGGCTGCTATCAAAATTGACCCTAGTCTCTGTCTTCCAATCTGTGTGTGTGTTAGGGAATTTAAACTGTACTTTGTAGTTTCACAACACCTGGAGTGTCACAGGTTAGCCAACACTGACCTATGTGAATAAAAACTGAGCCACAAGTATATTTTTTGTGAATAAGAACCATAAGAAACAATCAAATATAATAATAAATGTGGTATAACCCTCCTAGAGGTGCAATTTAGGAGCAATAATAAAAGACTAAGGGCTAGATTTACTAAGCTGCGGGTTTGAAAAAGTGGGGATGTTGCCTATAGCAACCAATCAGATTCTAGCTGTCATTTTGTAGAAAGTACTAAATAAATGAAAGCTAGAATCTGATTGGTTGCTATAGGCAACATACCCACTTTTTCAAACCCGCAGCTTAGTAAATCTAGCCCTAAATGTGATTGTTGAAAACTCACAAACACAGAACTATTTTTAATCACTTATTTCTATAACTTTATAATCCAACTATTTTACCATCTTTTATATTTCACTGGATTGCAACTATGTTCTGTTTCTAAATTGGTATTTTTAATATTTTCTTAATAGACGTTATGTTTTAGGTTTATATTATAGGCAGTGCTTTCTGATTAAATGCCACCTTTTTTTTCTTTTTTCCTTTTTTGAGTACAATCATATTAGTCATGAGGAAAGGCACCTTCCCCCAGCTAAAAACAATATAAAAAGTATATGATGAATAAAAGATTAAATATTACTCTTATAATAAGGAAGAGACATCTATAGTGGTTTTGAGGATAAAAATCTGTGAAAAATTAGACTAGTGCGGTATCTATTTCTTCATTCTTAATTTCCTCCCTCTCTTTGCACAATTGGAATAATTTCATACAGATAATGTATTTCCTAGAAGTCGGAAGAGTGATTAAGATGTGACACAGGGTAGCACAGTAGGAAATAACTAATCAGTTGATCTATTTATCTATCTATCTATCTATATATATATATATATATATATATATATATACACAAGTTAACCCGTGCATGATACTCATGCATTCTAGTCAAATAAAGCTACTTAAGGTGTTAAAAAGGTTCTTGTCATGCATTTGGGCCATAGCCCAGGCCTCAACCACCAACCACTCCCCACTGTCACCCCCGGCAACCACCAACCACTCCCCACTGTCACCCCCGGCAACCACCAACCACTCCCAACTGTCACTTCTCCTTCAAGAAATATATATATATATTTTTAAAATCTTTATAAACACTTTTAACAATTAACAAATTAAATTAACAAATTAAAAACATCTTAGTATACCAAATTTCAGCCCTTTCTGAATTTTTTTTTCCACACACACTAAGAATTTAGTAGGTCAGTGTATAACTCCGCCCAGCAGGTGGCGCTGCAGCTTGGTTTTATTTTTTTACACACACACACACACACACACACACACACGCCACTAGACATTTATATATTATATATATATATATATATATATATATATATATAATCACAAACATCACAATAGTCATAGTAATAGAATCATCATGAGCATGGCTATTTTATTAACAGGAAATCAGGACCCCTATGTGAAATGACATTTGCTTAATTCATGAAAGCCAACACAGGCTTCCATCTGTATGTTAAATCATTGAAAGAGTTACAGCAGTGTTGGGCAACAGGTGGTCCTTGGACCTTGTGTGGTCCTCTGAGCCTTCACCTGTAGCCCACAGCTTCTTCCTGCTTTATTGTCAGATGTGTTTGTTATAAAATGCCTCCGGATATGTTATTACAGATAGGTTTCTCTTTCTTTTATTAAATGTATTGTTTTATCTTATTACTGAGATTATGAGTAATGCATGGCCCTTTTGAAGGTTAGAGGGTCACACCATGTACACCTTGAAGGGTATCAGGCTGTCTATCACTGAGTTACAGGAAGCTATTTTCACCTCTTGATGTGTCTGAATTATAGTCACATAAGGATGTCAAGTTAGCGATTTCCATTTCCAAATTGGTAAAACATTCACTTATCCATTGATTGAACCATATATATATATATATATATATATATATATATATATATATATATATATATATATATATATATACATTTATTTTGATTGGATTCTGTTTGCATCCTTTGTGTCAAATATTTCCTACGATCTTTCATCATATGGATGGTCCAAAGTGTGTTTGCAAATGTTTTCTATTAGGATCTGTATTCAGTTATAACCGAAAGTGTTTATGGATTTCAAAATCCTGAATTTTCAGTCAATCTACTTATTTCAAAATACCCGGTAAGCTAGATAAATCTTTGGTAAATACTTCTTGTATCATAGAACTGAAATATCAGTCGGCTTAAAATGATATATGCTTTAAGCATTGCATTGCTACTTAAAGTGCCTGGGTTCTGTGACATCCATCCCTTTCTAGAAAGTGGTTTCATGTTCACAGGAGATCAACGTGCACATTTGTATATGAACACAGTGTACCCCATTTAGTAGCTGCATGGCCTTATCTAACAATGCTCCACACTCCTTCACCTGTTTATTCAAGCAATAAATATACCCTTGTCTGAAGAGCTAATGAAACTATGAACACAGCAAAGCAACACAGTTTTACTGGTATAATGTATGCAGACTTCATGTATACACAATGTCCCGCTGTTAGGCACTGGAAGAGCTCTGCCGAAAGCGTGCCACACATTCAGACCAGGTGCTGTGTAGTTGTACCCCAGTTAAAATTAAAGAGATCAAAGATCAACACTGTAACATGATAAATGTAGCCGTGAAAAGGGTTGTTAAACTAAAGTGCACAGACTCTGTGGTAGAATATGCCACTTCTTATCCTGTAATAATTATCCCGTTACCATTAAAAGCTATACAAAAAAAAAGGTTGTTTACAGATATGACCTCCTAAAACTATTCCTCAAATTCTGCAATACAGAGTGCCTCCATTGTGTGGGCAATGGGCTACTATAGTTTCATAAACTATGCTGCTATCAATTTTGGACCTGTGACAGTCTCCCCCCACAGCGCATCTCTGTGTTATGCTTTAAACGTAACTAGAATGACCAACAGAAGGATTGGTTGGGAACGTGAGTGCCCTGTGTAATATTAAAAAAAAAAAAAGTAACAACCAATGAAATAATAATGAAAAACTAGCATCTTGGGGTTCACTCTCTATAGCGAAAGCTAATCCCCATGTCTCAATGGGGTGGGAGACTGCAAAAAATCAGAATGTGGCAGTCTCACAATGGCTTGCTGTGACTCTTCTGACTGGCTGCGCTCTGCATGTCCTGGCTGCTTGCCAAGCAGCCAGGGTGCTTTTTCTGTACGCTCTAGCGGACATGTGACCCACTTGTCCTATCCCTACGGGAGAGTTTCGCCTCTGTAGGAGTCTCATGCTTGGTCTGTTGTACATTAAATTACATGGAGTGCTTAGCCTCCCTGCCAATTATAGCATTGTGCCTGCCCTTTGTTTACCTGCTGCTTTGCTCTATGACGTGTTTGATTACCTTTGTGGATCTTCTACCTGTTTCTGGATATTCTCTGTTTGCAGCCTGCCTTAACCATTGGCTTGTTACGGTTAGTCTTGCTCGCTACCCACCTCAACCTTTTGGCTTGTTTACAGTTATTAGTGCTCGCTGCCTGCCCTTGCCCATTTGTTTTTTTACCTGTTTGTTATCTGTATATTGTGTGGTGAGCTGTAATCCCAGTCTCTATAACTCCTTGGTACCTAAGATAAGCCTTTTCTACTTTGAGTTGAAGTCCTAGGGGCTGCTGAGAAACTGTGACGTCGCTCTCTATGGGAAAAGTAGCTTGCTACAGGTATAGAATGCTCTCTTCCCTCTTGCTCTTAAAGTATATCAAGGTATCAGTGGGAGCCATAACATTATAACCGGCCCATAATAAACAGGGAATAGAGTTCCCATGGAGACTGAACCACAAGTCCTGCTCAAGTGCTGGCGTATCAAAACCAGACAAAAGTCTGGTTGTAAGTGGTATAGGATGTGTCTGCATGTTTTTCCACTTAAGAAGAGGCCTCCAGAGTAACCCAAGCTACCAGAAGTATATCAGTGGAACCTAAATGGAACCTCCCTGACCATCTCTCTGGGGAACATAAGCTCTTCTGCAACTTCAAGGAGAGTTGTTGCAATTTATATTTCAGACTGATGCCTAATTCTTGAGAATCTGAAAGACAAAAGGTGAGATTTATTATCTACTTACTCCAGGGAGACTCACAAACATGGATTTTTGGTCTCAACTCTAACTATTGAGCACTATGCATTATTTTAAGCCCTCTGTTTATTATATGATGACCCTGACAGGGTAGCCTCCAATGAATGTCATCTGCTATCTCTGAAACAAGGTCGCAGGACTTTGGGGGAATACTACTCTGAATTCATATGCTGTTCCGCAGACAGTGGGTGTAATGATCCAGCTCTATATTGCCAAATCCATTTAGGACTCCCGAAAAAGATTAAAGACACCCTGGTCCAGTAACCTGTTCAAGATACTTTTGAAAAATTAATTAAATTAGTGATAAAAATTGACAAATGCAATACAGAAAGAGGAATGGAGAAAGAGTCATCTTTTAATCTGTCTCCTACACCTCCCCCTGTTGCGGCTAAACTAGGAGAGCCCATGCAACCTGGGGCTTAAAGTCTTTTTCTGGAGGACAAGTCGAGGAGACAATCTTTGGGACCTTGTTTGTATTGTGGTGCCAAGGGTCGCATGGCCCCAAAAAGCCAGGAAACAACCACGCCCAATGAATTTGGTAGGGGTCCATCTATGCTTACAATTAATCTCTTATAAAAATGTTCCTCTTGTTCCCACTTGCATCTCTTTTGACAATCGAGTGGCTGGTGATTCTGCTCTCCTGGATAGTGGAGCTCCTCAAATTTTCTTGGTTTTGAGGTTTTTGAAACCTTAAAGATACCTTCCCTCAAAATGCATAGTCATCACTCAATGTGATGGTAATCCCCTAATTGAAGGTAAAATTTTAAACAAAACTCCACTTATACATTTATCTATTGGGAGTCTGCTTTCAGGATATTTGTCATTATATCTCATTAATTGTCCCACAGTTGCTCTCATTTTAAGCCATACATAGTTGTTAAACCATAATCCACTTATCGACTGAACTAACAGAGAAATTATACATTGAGGGTCGTTCTGTGCTGCCACTTGTTTGTACTTACCCATACAGATGCTTAGTCTGTTCCTCCAAGCCTTCCTCATCCTTTAAAAATAATTCCTCAATGTTTTCTCTAAAACAAAATCAGCTGATATACTACCCCTGCTTAGGAGCTATGATTGTACTATTGAATTAATTCCAGGGGCAAGACTGCCTAAACAGAGGCTTTATCCTTGGGTTTGTCCTGAAAGTAAGGCCATGGAAGAACATATCCAGGACAATATCAGTAAAGTCATCATAAGGTCTTCCAAGTCACCTGTTGGAGCAGGGTTCTTCTTTGTTTCTAAAAATATGGAAGTCTTTGACCCTATATTTATTTGAGGGGCCTCAATAAGATAACCATCAAAATTACCTACCCATTACCATTGATATCAGTACTATTGTATCAAGAAAGGTACTATTTTTTCTGAAATTGACCTCTATGGGGCTTATAATTTAATTAATATTAAAGATGGAGATGAGTGGAAGATAGCTTTTAATATAGGACATTATGAATATCTTGTTATGCCGTTTTGCAATTCCCCAGCAGTCTTCCAAAAATTAATCCACAATGTGTTTCGAGATATCCTGGGCATATTTGTCAGTTGTTGGCCACATTAGGAAAATGTGAATTTGAAGTTGCCAAGGTTGCCTACCTTAGATACATTATCTTCTCTAAAGGATTTTCTTTGGATCACAGAAAACTTCAGGACATCCTAGATTGAGTTCAAGTCACCAACTGTAAAGCCATCCAAAGTTTCCTATTTTTTGCCAACTAATATATAAGGTTTATGTGCTCATTCTCTGTCTTGGTCACACCCATCACTGCCGTGAAGAAAAAGGGGTCTCACACAGTGGTTTTATCTCCTCAAGCCCTGGAAGCTTGTGCTGCCCTGAAAAGGGCATTTATCTATGCTCCTGTGATTCGCCATCCTAATCCAGAATTACCTTTCATCATTGAGGTAGATGCTTCTGATGTTGGTGCTGGTGCCTTCCTCTAAGAAGTGGATGCAAATGATAAGAAGTTACATCCCTGTGCCTTCCTATCTTCAACGGAATCCAATTATGACATTGGCAACTCCTAGCTACTAAATGGGCTACTGGAGACATTGGCTAAAAGGAGCCAATCATACTGTTTTTACTGACCACAAAAAACTGTTCTATATTGAGTCAGCCAAAAGATTAAATTCTAAACAGGGACACGCAATTTAATTTTGCTAATACTTTCAGACCTCCCAAAGTTTCCTTTCTAGGAAAAGACCCTAGTGCTAATAATTTACCCATAATTCCTAGTTCATCAATTTTAGCTGGTCGCACAGGGGACAGCTCTACTCAATTGTCACAGGTTATGTCTTGTCTCTTGTATGCTCCTGAAGTTCATAGAAAAGCTGGCCTTTCTGAACTTCAAAATCTCTGGTCATTCTGGTATTGTCAAAACATTGAAACTGTTATCTTGTTTAATTTGGTGCCAATCAGTGAAACAGGATGTAAAGGAATTTGTTTTGTCCTGTGAAATTTGTTCCAGAAATAAAACTCTTAGGAATACCATGCCTTTAATAGTGCCCGACAAACTTGGATGGCATAATACTGTCTTATTTGCAGACTCTTTGGATTGCCATTTCGATAAAGTCTCGGATGAGGATTTCTCAGTTCTGGAAGCCTTTTTGCTCTCTAATGATTTACTAATTTATATTTATACCCTACAGCCCTCAATTAAAATTTCCAGACTGAGGGCCTGATTCATTAAGGATCTTAACTTGAGAAACTTCTTAATTCAGTCTCCTGGACAAAACCATGTTACAATGCAAGGGGAGCAAATTAGTATTCTGTTTTGCACATAAGTTAAATACTGACTGTTTTTTCATGTAGCACACAAATACTTGATAGCTTATTTGTACACTGAAATTTAAAGTTGATATTTGTGTGCTACACGAAAAAACAGATAGTATTCAACTTATGTGTAAAACAGAATACTAATTTGCACCCCTTGTATTGTAACATGGTTTTGTCCAGGAGACTGAAATAAGAAATTTCTCAAGTTAAGATCCTTAATGAATCAGGCCCTGAGAGAGTAAAACAGTTTTGGTACAGTACCTGTAATGTTATATTTGTAAATTTTACAATAATTGGCTTGAATATTTACCATGGATAGAGTTGGCATACAACTCCTGTCATCTTTCCATACAAGTATATAAAATATATGATATAATAGAATATTATAGAAACAAATTACGTCCATGGCATGGAGTTTATATTCTCAGGTAATGTGAAACCACACCCATTTATTATAAATAATTAAAATCAACCAATTAGCAAATTCACAGGGACGTTAAATATACCTGGCTATACTACTATATCCATTCCAGCAGCTTTTTTCATATGTAAGTGTAAGGTCAGATAGCAGTCTCATTGATGCACTGTACAAACAATTAAAAACAGTATAATCGTGTCCGATTACACTGCCGTGTCATTAGGGGAACACCTATCCCCACCTGAGGGTAATGGTAATGTCAGAGTTTCAAGTCCCAAAAGTGAGCGTATCATGATATTTCAAATAGTCAAATATTCATAGTTTTCCACTGATGTAATATATATACATGCTTTCCAGTTACTGCTGTAACCTACATCCCAATTTTGCTATCAGAAGAGAACTTTCAAATGGCTCCTCTTTCCTTATTGCTGTATAGTACTATATCAGGTAAAGATATAACTTGAAGTCTCTGTTGATATACGTTAATGAAGTGTTTAGTCCAATCCCTGTGGACTTTTTTAAAGCCTTCTACTAAACACCCTTTGATAGATGTTGATGGACTCCAAGAATTTGTTAAGCAGAAAAAATTGGATTTCAAGTGGGTTTAAGACTGTATTCATCATTTCATTCATTTGAAAGGGTGTGGTCCAGAAAAGAGAATTTGGATTCATATGAAGAATATTTAAGCAGAAAGGTTGAGAAGAGTCTTCAATCATCAGTTTCTGACTAGACCCGGTTGTAGTGGTTCATTATCCGAAGGCTCTCGGTGACTCTTCTGTCCTGACAATTATAGTATCGTGCCTGCACCTTGTATACCTGGTGTTTTGCTGTATATATTGTTGGTTGATTACTTGTTACAGACCTTCTGCCTGTTCCTGGATATTTTGTTTGCTGCTGCTTAGTTTGTTACTGGACCATTCCAGCTCGTTGCCTGCTTCAAACTTTTGGCTTGTCTACAGTTATTCCAGCTCACTGCCCACCCTCAACTATTTGTTTGATTACTGGTTTATCTTCTGTATACCATGTGATATGATGTATTCACAGTCTGTCTAACTCCTCACTACCTGGTACATGAGATAAACTTTTACTTCTTTGAGTTTAGGTCCTGGGAAATCTGAGTACCTGTGAGAATGTCACAGGTACTCGTATTGTGGCATGCTACATGTGAAGACCTCTATCACTCATCTTGTTCTAAAAGTTTATCAAGGTATCAGTGGTAGCCGTAACAAGGGGTACAAGGGGTACCAGCCTCACACGTGCAGTAAACCAAAGCAGATTATTTGCCCTGCCTTTTTGCTTACTAAATGGGTCCTATTATCCTCTCTTATTACCACCCATTTCACATCTCAATCATTCTCCTGAACTTAACCATACTCTGTTCTGCAGTTATACACCTTACTGTGGAAGTGCTGTTTCTATTGAACTAGAGGAACTTTCTGTTACTTTCTATCATCTACTCACCCTTATCCTTGAAAGTATAAAAATGGATAGTCCTCACATGTGCTTTTTTGTTTCTTTCAAAACCTCTAGATTGTAAAGTGTGTGATCAGAGCCTGTTCATCTGCTCTTTAATTATAGGTCCCATTTTTGTTATACAAAGATTGCTCATCCTTAAATTGTGACTGTTGCATAAATCTTTGGAAATTTGTATCTTGATGTCAACATTGCAAGGAAATTTTTTGAAACCTTTGTTATCACATTCTGTATATTTATTGATGAGCATATGGGGGGTATTCAATTGTTGCTTTTAACGCACTAAAACAAAAAAACAACGAGCGCTTGAAAAATATTACAGTTTATACGGTAATATGCGCGTAAATACCGTTAATACGGTAGTTTACTCGCTGAATTTCAGGAGCTGCGAGATAAAATTTAGCGAGTAATTACCTTATTAACGCTAATATTTTTAGAGCGCTTGTTTGAGAGCTTTAACGGCAACAATTGAATACCCCCAGAGTTGTGCCACTGCTTCAAAAATCTCCACCTGGACTTTAATAGACTTCTATATACTAATTGGCATCCCTTGAGGTGAGGCCATCAATACTGACTGAGCTCCTTACATGGCACAGTCAGGTAATAAGTTATTTTGGCATAATCAGTCTCAAGGTAGCTATGTTTATGCATCATTTCATATTCATCTCTTAAGGTCATCAGCGTTTTTACTGTTATATTTGTATTTTTATTTGATTTCAGGTTGAGAATCCAGTTGTACCTTCACACATGAAAAAAAATAAGATTTATGCTCGGATTAGCTTCATGCTGAACATAGTTTAAGTTCTGGTGAACTTATAAGTTTCCATGACGTTAAAAGAATAAAGCAGTGTCATACTAAATTGAAGGGATTGGCTTCTAGAGATCCACACCAATATGTATGATATTGTTAGCTATAATATACTGATTAAGGAAATAAAAAATGAGGTATTCTATCACTCAATGCCCCTACTGTTGAGGGTTTCACAGATTGGAGAAACTCAGAGGTCCATCACTGCAGCCCCATTGTTCCCATTAGACAAAGTATTCAACAAAGGGTGTGTACTCAATTGGTACCAAGAACCATATATATCCCCACATCTGTCCACTGAGATAACTTTCTAAAATAGTTAGAATTATTATTATTAATTATTATTATTAATTTTTTATTTATAGTGCGCCACTAGGTATCCGTAGCGCCGTACAGGGACAGACAGAAATATGGTACAGGGTGAGACAGCACGGTACAGTTAACAGAAATCACAGTAACTCAGAAGCTCAAAGTACAGCTAGATGAAAGGTGAGGGCCCCCATCGGGGTAGCGAGAGGTGTAGAAGGGCAGGAGGACCTCACAGAAGAGACAAGGAGCTGAAGAGCAGAGTTAAGGTGGTGGAGAACAGGAGGAGTGGAGGCCCTGCTCGAAGGAGCATACAATCTAAGGGGAGGGTAGGACGGACAGAGACGCAAGGGTAGGAGGAGGAAAGGGGGAGAATGGAGGCAGGGACGGAGGGGAGGGGAAGAGGAAAACGATGAGGAGGGAAGTAGGAGGGGGAACAGGAGCGAGGGCAGGAGTAGGAGGGGGGTAGGTTGGAGACTGGAAGGAGGGCAGTTAAGAATAATAGTAACATAGTAACATAGTTGATGAGGTTGAAAAAAGACACCAGTCCATCAAGTTCAACCTATTTTGGATCTCCTGCGATCCTGCACTTATATTTGAAATTAATCCAGAGTAGGCAACCGCCCATCTGTTTCAATATTGCAATCCAATTTTTACCCTATATCCACTACTAGCCTTTATTTTAAATTAATGGTCGTATCCCTGGATACACCTTTCCGCTAAAAATTTGTCTAACCCTTTCTTAAACATATCTATTGAATCTGCCATCACAACCTTCCCTCGCAATGAATTCCATATCTTGACTGCCCTTACTGTAAAGAACCCCTTCCTTTGCTGGTTGTGAAATTTCCTCTCCTCTAACCTTAGGGGATGACCACGTGTCCTGTGTATGGTCCTTGGGGTAAAAAGTTCCCATGAAAGCTCTCTGTATTGACCCCTAATGTATTTGTACATAGTAATCATATCTCCCCTTAGGCGCCTCTTTTCTAAAGTAAACATGCCTAAACTGGCTAACCTTTCCTCATAACTTAATGACTCCATACCCTTTATCAATTTTGTCGCCTTTCTCTGAACCCTTTCTAGTTCCAAATTATCTTTTTTATAGAGTGGTGCCCAGAACTGTACTGCATATTCAAGATGAGGTCTTACCAATGATTTATACAGTGGCAAAATTACACTGTCTTCCCTTGCATCTATGCCCCTTTTTATGCATGCCAATACTTTGTTTGCCCTTGCAGCTGCTGCTTGACATTGAGCACTATTGCTAAGTCTACTGTCTACGAGCACTCCCAAATCCTTTTCCATTATAGATTCTCCCAAATTAATTCCATTTAATTTATAGATTGCGTTCTTGTTTTTGATCCCTGAATGCATAACCTTACATTTATCTGTGTTAAACCTCATATTCCATTTAGCCGCCCAATCCTCCAGTTTATTTAAGTCCCTCTGTAGAGAAGCTACATCTTGCTCTGATTTTATTACCTTGCAGAGTTTAGTGTCATCTGCAAAAATAGAAACTTTACTCTCTAAACCATCACCAAGGTCATTAATAAATATATTAAAAAGGAGTGGTCCCAGCACGGAACCTTGAGGAACTCCACTTAAGACCTTTGACCAATTAGAAAATGTTCCATTTATCACAACTCTCTGTTCCCTATTCTCTAACCAGTTTTCGATCCAAGTACAAATTTTGATTTCTAGACCCAGTTCCCTTATTTTGTAAACCAACCTCTTGTGTGGCACTGTATCAAAGGCCTTTGCAAAATCTAAGTAGACCACATCTACTGTCCTGCCCAGGTCTAAGTTCCCACTAACTTCCTCGTAGAAACTAATTAGATTAGTTTGACATGACCTATCCCTCACAAATCCATGTTGATTCCCACTAATAATTTTATTGCGTACCAAGTAATCTTGAATACTGTCCCTTAAAATACCTTCCAGTAGTTTCCCCACTATTGATGTCAGGCTTAGAGGTCTATAATTCTCTGGTTGTGATCTCGTCCCCTTTTTAAACAACGGCACCACATCTGCTATTCGCCAATCCCTTGGTACTGAGCCTGATGAGATTGAATCTCTGAAAATTAAGAATAGCGGTCTAGCTATTTCCGAGTTTAATTCCATAAGGACCCTTGGGTGTATGCCATCTGGACCTGGAGCTTTATTTATCTTAATATTCTTCAGTCGCCTTTGGACTTCTTCATCTGACAACCAAGTATTAATTAATGGTATGGTTTCATTTCCATTTTTATGTATTACTCCTGCCATTTGTTCCTCTCTGGTAAATACTGAAGAAAAGAACGTGTTTAATATCTCTGCTTTTTCCTTAGTATCATTTATCAATTTACCCATCTCACTTCTTAGTGGTTCTATATTATCTTTTTATCTTTTTAGTGGTCCAATATTATATTATTATCTAGTATGTTAATAATAGTGTAGAATAATTGTGTGCTACTCCGCGGTTATAAAAGTAAACCGTGTAAAGATCTGTTCATTTTGGATGGTGACATCCCTACTCAGTGTAAAAAGGAGAAGACTGGGGACCAGAATGTGACCAGGAATAAATTAGTCAACTAGACACAGGAGACACCAGTTCCTCTTCATTTGTATGGTTTCTGTCTCCAAACACCTTTATGTGTCATAGAAAAGCCTCAGCACTTTGATATTACAAAACACTGTGTTTAATCAAAAGCAAATATAAGATTTGTACTGATTAATATGAGGTCCAATGAACTTAGGCATTTATTAACTTAGTTGCACAAAAAAAGGAGATAGGACAGAGGTTATGTACCGGGGCACTCAAGGATAGTTAATTAGAATAAATCTAAATAAAATATAAATTTTTTATTGGTATACATTAAAACAAACTCAACCTAACAAGGTAAAGCTACGCGAAATATTAAAAAAGAACAAAGACAGTGATTTAAAAGTTGCAAATCAACTGCAACAATCGCTCTGTGATCAATATTAAGGACTGATAGATCATATAATAGAAAATGTATGAATCAGAGGGCAAATATTTGGGCAGAACTAATAATGCTAGTAGTGACTAAAATGTCCCCTATAGGTTATAATATAATCAATAACATGAACGGGAAAATCTCCTTTATAACACCTATAGGAACATAATGCACTTGTTCAAGTATAGTAAGATGGAAATCTCATATGTTAAAATAGAAATATATGTGAGATTAGTAGGTGAGTGCTGCAGTAAATCACACTCACTGGCTAGATAACAGAATGGTAACGCTGTAAACCAAATTACTGTACTCTGCCTCTAAAGATAGACCCTATTAACAGTGTGATATAATGGTCTTGACTGTTAACAGACTGAGTCTGATAGAACAAGGGAATCACCCATGGACACTGTAATTAGTAAAACAGATACTGGTAGTCTATCAGATTGCTAATATATCTTGTAAGCCCTCTGATCCTAAATAAGTAGAAGCGCTAATCGCTATTATATCTCAGGAACCCCACACATGATTAGTCTCAATTGTATTGTGATAAGTCTGTGAGGATCAAACAATAAAGAGCGCTATCTACATAATAAGATCACACAGAGCGAACGCCAACGCGCGTTTCGCTTAATTAGCTTTCTCAAGGCAAACCCGAGTGATAATTAGATCAGCCTTAAATAGTCTATAGGACCAACCCCTGTGGTCACATGATAAGGTAAGCCAATCCTGTCATAACTAAGGTGACAGTGATTGGCATCACAGTGCTGCAATGGTAAGGGGGAGAGAATGTTGGTCCCGCCCTCCTGATGGCGTGATTGGCTAGAAATGTATGAATGGGAAAGATACAGATTGCATATGTCTCTACATGCTGATACTGATTACAGCATTAGAGAGAGGAAAATAAGATACTAATATAATCGATCTATTAGTAGAAACAACATAAATGTTACTGGTTGTAACATGCTGCAGTTTAAGTAACATGGAAATAACGCCAGCACACTTATAACTGATTAGCCAGAAGTCTTTGTATAGGAATCAAATATAAATGAGGAGAGTTGTAAAGCCTTCATTGATGGTCAACATGCAGTATCAAAATACATATCGTGACTAATAATAAAGAGTACAGAAATGACAATACCAAATTATATATAGTCAGTAATGACTAGTACATAAAGCTATTGTGGTCATATGATGTCTTAAGCCATTTATCCTAATTAGATGACTGGCTTAGAATTACTACAACTGTACTAACATGATTAACTAAAAAAGTGCAAAACAGAAGAAATCCAAGTTGCATGTATCTCAAAATGCTGATTCTAATCTTACAGCATTAAGGAGAAGAATAAGGCACTAATACCTCTATCTATTAATAGGGACAATATAACCTGAATGGTGAGGGTATGCAATCTGATACAGGGTGAATAACATAGAACAAAGGGAACATGCTAATAGTCAACCAAAAACTCTATATACCGAAGTTGGAATAAAAAGAAAAAATTGAAAAATTGTAAAGCTATGGATGATTGACCAAGTGCGATACTATAGTGCATAAAAAGGCTTGTGAAAAAATATAAAATATAAAAGTACTAGTGATGTGTACAAATAAATTTAATAAAGAAATTCTTATATATGGATTCATGTTATTGTGAATTTTGTATATATGTATGTGTATATTTTTTTATATATTCTTATTATTCTTATTACATTTGTGAATTTAGTGAATTTATTGTCTTAAATTTATTATATCTTTATTGTTATTTTAAATCATTATTAATGATGATGTGGTAGGTGTCGGATGAGAGTGAAAATTGAACCTGGTGAAAAAAGGTGATTAATGTAAATTGATTAAGGGGTAAAGAACCCATAGGAGTGAAGTGAATGGTGATTAAGGTCACCCAAATAAATAATTCATTGAGTGTTTTAAATAGATAATGTGGTGTATAATAGTCCCCTAAAATTCATAGAAAGGCAGAGTAACTATTATAGTCATTAAGACCATAAGGTGACATGCTCCCCATTAGGAAGATCTTTTTGGTCTCCCTTCGTAATAGTTGTCCCTGTATGTCTCCCCCTCTCAGGTTTGATGTAATTTTCTCCATTGCAAAGGCTTTCACCTGCTTAGGATCACTATTATGAAAGGTCATAAAATGTCTAGCTACAGTTGTTAGGGTTATAAAGTTCCGTTGGTCCTTTAAAGCATTTTTAATGTTACCAATATGTTCAAGTAACCGTTTTTTGAAAGGCCGGCTAGTCATACCTATGTAGTTGAGTCCACAAGGACAAGTCAGACAATAAATGACTCCACAGGAATTACAATTTAAGAATTCCTTAATTTGCCAGGTTTTCCCATATTTGTCCACATAATGTTTAGTGGGAACAATAAATTGGCAGGCTTTACATAGACCACAGCTAAAAAATCCCTTAGGTCTATTGTCATCTCTTTTTGGGCTTTGTAAGTGGCTATGTGTAAGCCTATCACTTAGATTCTTGGCTCTCCTCCAGCTAAAAGCCACCTTATCATCAAGCTCTTTGTTCAAGTCCTCATCAGAAAGTAACACGTGCCAATGCTTCTGAAAAATAGTGGATAATTGACGCCACTCGGCACAAAAAGTGCCCACCATCCTAATTTTCGACTGGCCCTTAGTTAAATCAGAAGTAGGGTAAATTAGAGTATCTCTATTTCTCTGATCAGCAAAGTTCTTTGCTTTTCGTATAGTATTTCTACTGTACCCTCTTTTCTCCAATCGGTCAGTGAGTTCTTGTGATCTTATTTGATATGTTTCAACATCAGAGCAATTACGTTTCATACATAAAAATTCTCCCTTTGGTACTCCTCTAAGGACTGGTGGGAAGTGTGCACTCGAATGGTGCAGAATGCTATTCGTGGCCGTGGGTTTTCTATATATATCCGTACTGAGAAAACCATTAGTTGTTTTGTGAATGGTGAGGTCTAGGAAGTTTATGAAGGTGTAGTTGATTTCAGATGTTAACTTTAGATTCAAAACATTCCTATTCAAAACCTTGGTAAAGTCATGAAAGAGTTCTTCTTCTCCTTCCCATAGAATAAAGACATCGTCGATGTATCTTAGCCACATCGTAATGTGGCTAGTATATCTCTCGTGTTCTTCTGTGAAAACCACCTCTCTCTCCCACCAACCGAGGAAGAGGTTAGCATAGGTGGGGGCACAGCATGTCCCCATCGCTGTGCCCCTCACCTGCAAATAGAATTTTTCATCAAAAACGAAGTAGTTTTTAGTAAGAATAAAGCGTAACAATGTTAGTAAAAAGTCACTGAATTCTGTCTGAGTATCCATACTTAGAAAATACTTGACTGCGGCCAGGCCTTGATTATGATCAATATTAGTATATAGTGACTCCACATCGTATGAAGCCAGCCACATTTTATCACTAATCATAATTCCTTGGATTTTTGATAACACATCCAGAGTATTCCTCGTATAAGAGGGTACGCTGACAACAAATTTACGTAGATGTGTGTCAATAAAGATACTGGCTTTCTCAGTGAGCCCCCCGATTCCCGAGACTATAGGTCTTCCCGGGGGGTTATGTTCAGACTTATGTATTTTCGGTAAGATGTATATGGTGGGGGTTTTAGGATTTTCAACCTTCAAATAATCAAAATCTTGTTTAGATATTACACCATCTTTAAATGCTGTATTAATCAAATTTTTATACATCAGTGTAAAATTAGATGTAGGATTGAAGATAAGATGTTTATAACACGTAGTGTCATTTAGTTGACGATATATCTCTCCCTTATAATAATCCCTTGTCAGTAGGACAATATTACCTCCCTTATCCGAGGGTTTGATCACAATGTCTGTCCACCCCTCAATATCCTTTAGTGCTCGAATTTCATTCTTATCAAGATTAGATGTTAATCTAAAATCCTTTGTTAGTTTAGAATAAAATTGATCCAAATCCTTGGATACAAGGTCCACATAAACCTTAACTTGTGGGCAGATATTAATATCTGGCATAAATGATGATTTTTTCTTAAGGGTTGGTTTGGGATTAACAGAGACTTCTGTAGAGTATTGAGCAGAGGCTGTTTGTAATTCCTCTAGAATAGTAAGTGCATTTGCATCTGCCTCAGTATCAAGTGCTACAACAGGGGGGGTTGTATGATGGAAAGATCTAGATAATTGAACATCACTCTGGTCGTTTGCAATAGCATTTGTCGTATCACTTTCTGTCTTATGACAGAAAATTTTTTTTAGTAATAATTTTCTGGCAAAAAGGGAGAGATCCTTTTCCCATTCAAATCTATCCATAGACTGTGTTGGAGAAAAAGATAAGCCCTTACACAGAAGGCGTGTATGATGGGGGGTGATTTCTAAGTCTGTTAAGTTAATCACTCTGAGATTCTTTTCTAGAATCTCTGTTTCCTTTGACTCCGACGATAGGGAATCTCTTCCTGCTCTGATATAGGGATATAGCGATTTGTTCCCCTTCCCCCTCCGCGTCTTCTTGAATTTGGACCCCCTCTTTCTATTTGTGAAGTACCTCGTCCTAAAAAATTTTTGTTAGAGAGGTTTCTAATATTAGTCATATTTCTGGGAGTCTCTCCTTCAGAGGAGTCTGCTTCCGAGGTACTATATAGAGACGTAGGGCGTCTTATTGGGCGATTGTCCCATTTAAAGATTTTATTTTGAGCATAATCTTGCTTGTCTCGATTAAATTTAGTTCTCTTTTTATCTATGATTTGTTTTTCATATTCATCCAAATCAGTTTTAACTTTCTCATACATTTTTTGGAAGTTCTCAGAGCTCTCAAATTGTTTTAATTTATCTCCAAGGGTATTGATCTCTTTTTCATATTGCTCTAAGAGAATGGTATCATGTTTAATCAAAATGTTTATTAAATCATTGGAGCATTTAGTAAGAGTAGCCTCCCACTCCTAAACTATATCCAGCGTTTGACTTGGCTACGGAAGCTTTGAAAAAGGAGTGGGAGGCTACTCTTACTAAATGCTCCAATGATTTAATAAACATTTTGATTAAACATGATACCATTCTCTTAGAGCAATATGAAAAAGAGATCAATACCCTTTGAGATAAATTAAAACAATTTGAGAGCTCTGAGAACTTCCAAAAAATGTATGAGAAAGTTAAAACTGATTTGGATGAATATGAAAAACAAATCATAGATAAAAAGAGAACTAAATTTAATCGAGACAAGCAAGATTATGCTCAAAATAAAATCTTTAAATGGGACAATCGCCCAATAAGACGCCCTACGTCTCTATATAGTACCTCGGAAGCAGACTCCTCTGAAGGAGAGACTCCCAGAAATATGTCTAATATTAGAAACCTCTCTAACAAAGATTTTTTAGGACGAGGTACTTCACAAATAGAAAGAGGGGGTCCAAATTCAAGAAGACGCGGAGGGGGAAGGGGAACAAATCGCTATATCCCTATATCAGAGCAGGAAGAGATTCCCTATCGTCGGAGTCAAAGGAAACAGAGATTCTAGAAAATAATCTCAGAGTGATTAACTTAACAGACTTAGAACTCACCCCCCATCATACACGCCTTCTGAGTAAGGGCTTATCTTTTTCTCCAACACAGTCTATGGATAGATTTGAATGGGAAAAGGATCTCTCCCTTTTTGCCAGAAAATTATTACTAAAAAAAATTTTCTGTCATAAGACAGAAAGTGATACGACAAATGCTATTGCAAACGACCAGAGTGATGTTCAATTATCTAGATCTTTCCATCATACAACCCCCCCTGTTGTAGCACTTGATACTGAGGCAGATGCAAATGCACTTACTATTCTAGAGGAATTACAAACAGCCTCTGCTCAATACTCTACAGAAGTCTCTGTTAATCCCAAACCAACCCTTAAGAAAAAATCATCATTTATGCCAGATATTAATATCTGCCCACAAGTTAAGGTTTATGTGGACCTTGTATCCAAGGATTTGGATCAATTTTATTCTAAACTAACAAAGGATTTTAAATTAACATCTAATCTTGATAAGAATGAAATTCGAGCACTAAAGGATATTGAGGGGTGGACAGACATTGTGATCAAACCCTCGGATAAGGGAGGTAATATTGTCCTAATGACAAGGGATTATTATAAGGGAGAGATATATCGTCAACTAAATGACACTACGTGTTATAAACGTCTTATCTTCAGTCCTACATCTAATTTTACACTGATGTATAAAAATTTGATTAATACAGCATTTAAAGATGGTGTAATATCTAAACAAGATTTTGATTATTTGAAGGTTGAAAATCCTAAAACCCCCACCATATACATCTTACCGAAAATACATAAGTCTGAACATAAACCCCCGGGAAGACCTATAGTCTCGGGAATCGGGGGGCTCACTGAGAAAGCCAGTATCTTTATTGACACACATCTACGTAAATTTGTTGTCAGCTTACCCTCTTATACGAGGGATACTCTGGATGTGTTATCAAAAATCCAAGGAATTATGATTAGTGATAAAATGTGGCTGGCTTCATACGATGTGGAGTCACTATATACTAATATTGATCATAATCAAGGCCTGGCCGCAGTCAAGTATTTTCTAAGTATGGATACTCAGACAGAATTCAGTGACTTTTTACTAACATTGTTACGCTTCATTCTTACTAAAAACTACTTCGTTTTTGATGAAAAATTCTATTTGCAGGTGAGGGGCACAGCGATGGGGACATGCTGTGCCCCCACCTATGCTAACCTCTTCCTTGGTTGGTGGGAGAGAGAGGTGGTTTTCACAGAAGAACACGAGAGATATACTAGCCACATTACGATGTGGCTAAGATACATCGACAATGTCTTTATTCTATGGGAAGGAGAAGAAGAACTCTTTCATGACTTTACCAAGGTTTTGAATAGGAATGTTTTGAATCTAAAGTTAACATCTGAAATCAACTACACCTTCATAAACTTCCTAGACCTCACCATTCACAAAACAACTAATGGTTTTCTCAGTACGGATATATATAGAAAACCCACGGCCACGAATAGCATTCTGCACCATTCGAGTGCACACTTCCCACCAGTCCTTAGAGGAGTACCAAAGGGAGAATTTTTACGTATGAAACGTAATTGCTCTGATGTTGAAACATATCAAATAAGATCACAAGAACTCACTGACCGATTGGAGAAAAGAGGGTACAGTAGAAATACTATACGAAAAGCAAAGAACTTTGCTGATCAGAGAAATAGAGATACTCTAATTTACCCTACTCCTGATTTAACTAAGGGCCAGTCGAAAATTAGGATGGTGGGCACTTTTTGTGCCGAGTGGCGTCAATTATCCACTATTTTTCAGAAGCATTGGCACGTGTTACTTTCTGATGAGGACTTGAACAAAGAGCTTGATGATAAGGTGGCTTTTAGCTGGAGGAGAGCCAAGAATCTAAGTGATAGGCTTACACATAGCCACTTACAAAGCCCAAAAAGAGATGACAATAGACCTAAGGGATTTTTTAGCTGTGGTCTATGTAAAGCCTGCCAATTTATTGTTCCCACTAAACATTATGTGGACAAATATGGGAAAACCTGGCAAATTAAGGAATTCTTAAATTGTAATTCCTGTGGAGTCATTTATTGTCTGACTTGTCCTTGTGGACTCAACTACATAGGTATGACTAGCCGGCCTTTCAAAAAACGGTTACTTGAACATATTGGTAACATTAAAAATGCTTTAAAGGACCAACGGAACTTTAAAACCCTAACAACTGTAGCTAGACATTTTATGACCTTTCATAATAGTGATCCTAAGCAGGTGAAAGCCTTTGCAATGGAGAAAATTACATCAAACCTGAGAGGGGGAGACATACAGGGACAACTATTACGAAGGGAGACCAAAAAGATCTTCCTAATGGGGAGCATGTCACCTTATGGTCTTAATGACTATAATAGTTACTCTGCCTTTCTATGAATTTTAGGGGACTATTATACACCACATTATCTATTTAAAACACTCAATGAATTATTTATTTGGGTGACCTTAATCACCATTCACTTCACTCCTATGGGTTCTTTACCCCTTAATCAATTTACATTAATCACCTTTTTTCACCAGGTTCAATTTTCACTCTCATCCGACACCTACCACATCATCATTAATAATGATTTAAAATAACAATAAAGATATAATAAATTTAGGACAATAAATTCACTAAATTCACAAATGTAATAAGAATAATAAGAATATATAAAAAAATATACACATACATATATACAAAATTCACAATAACATGAATCCATATATAAGAATTTCTTTATTAAATTTATTTGTACACATCACTAGTACTTTTATATTTTATATTTTTTCACAAGCCTTTTTATGCACTATAGTATCGCACTTGGTCAATCATCCATAGCTTTACAATTTTTCAATTTTTTCTTTTTATTCCAACTTCGGTATATAGAGTTTTTGGTTGACTATTAGCATGTTCCCTTTGTTCTATGTTATTCACCCTGTATCAGATTGCATACCCTCACCATTCAGGTTATATTGTCCCTATTAATAGATAGAGGTATTAGTGCCTTATTCTTCTCCTTAATGCTGTAAGATTAGAATCAGCATTTTGAGATACATGCAACTTGGATTTCTTCTGTTTTGCACTTTTTTAGTTAATCATGTTAGTACAGTTGTAGTAATTCTAAGCCAGTCATCTAATTAGGATAAATGGCTTAAGACATCATATGACCACAATAGCTTTATGTACTAGTCATTACTGACTATATATAATTTGGTATTGTCATTTCTGTACTCTTTATTATTAGTCACGATATGTATTTTGATACTGCATGTTGACCATCAATGAAGGCTTTACAACTCTCCTCATTTATATTTGATTCCTATACAAAGACTTCTGGCTAATCAGTTATAAGTGTGCTGGCGTTATTTCCATGTTACTTAAACTGCAGCATGTTACAACCAGTAACATTTATGTTGTTTCTACTAATAGATCGATTATATTAGTATCTTATTTTCCTCTCTCTAATGCTGTAATCAGTATCAGCATGTAGAGACATATGCAATCTGTATCTTTCCCATTCATACATTTCTAGCCAATCACGCCATCAGGAGGGCGGGACCAACATTCTCTCCCCCTTACCATTGCAGCACTGTGATGCCAATCACTGTCACCTTAGTTATGATGGGATTGGCTTACTTTATCATGTGACCACAGGGGTTGGTCCTATAGACTATTTAAGGCTGATCTAATTATCACTCGGGTTTGCCTTGAGAAAGCTAATTAAGCGAAACGCGCATTGGCGTTCGCTCTGTGTGATCTTATTATGTAGATAGCGCTCTTTATTGTTTGATCCTCACAGACTTATCACAATACAATTGAGACTAATCATGTGTGGGGTTCCTGAGATATAATAGCGATTAGCGCTTCTACTTATTTAGGATCAGAGGGCTTACAAGATATATTAGCAATCTGATAGACTACCAGTATCTGTTTTACTAATTACAGTGTCCATGGGTGATTCCCTTGTTCTATCAGACTCAGTCTGTTAACAGTCAAGACCATTAAATCACACTGTTAATAGGGTCTATCTTTAGAGGCAGAGTACAGTAATTTGGTTTACAGCGTTACCATTCTGTTATCTAGCCAGTGAGTGTGATTTACTGCAGCACTCACCTACTAATCTCACATATATTTCTATTTTAACATATGAGATTTCCATCTTACTATACTTGAACAAGTGCATTATGTTCCTATAGGTGTTATAAAGGAGATTTTCCCGTTCATGTTATTGATTATATTATAACCTATAGGGGACATTTTAGTCACTACTAGCATTATTAGTTCTGCCCAAATATTTGCCCTCTGATTCATACATTTTCTATTATATGATCTATCAGTCCTTAATATTGATCACAGAGCGATTGTTGCAGTTGATTTGCAACTTTTAAATCACTGTCTTTGTTCTTTTTTAATATTTCGCGTAGCTTTACCTTGTTAGGTTGAGTTTGTTTTAATGTATACCAATAAAAAATTTATATTTTATTTAGATTTATTCTAACCAACTATCCTTGAGTGCCCCGGTACATAACCTCTGTCCTATCTCCTTTTTTTGTGCAACTACTTTATTGCGGTTATAGGGTGCACCACCCAGCCTGTTTTTGCTGACACACTGATTATATTTATTATAACGGCTATTACGGGATATTTGGTTATAGACCTAGTGCGGTTACACTCCCTTTGCTCTAATGCATTTATTAACTTATCTGATATCTTATTGCGGTCCCATGATATACTAAATGTAGTTGAGGCATTACTAGGTTAGAGAACGTTTGCTAAGCATAAGAATGGCGTCCAAGTATCTAGGACCTTGGATGACCACCTTTTTACTCCTCTTTCTCTTTATGCAAGGTAAGTGGTTGTCCTGACCTTGGGCTATCCCATTAATATCCTCAGAATGTAAGCAATAAAATGACAAATGAACCCGTGTAAGATGAAGCTTTAAAATGTCCAACACAGTTGATCTTCTTATATTATTAGTTAAATTATATTTTATTCAGGATATTACTATAAGAAATGGAAATCTTATATATAAACTCCATATTTTACACATGATGCTTCCATCTCTCCTGATCTCTCTTGGTCTGCAAGCTTAATACCACAAGAAGTCGGTCTTGGACTCTGATCTTATTTCCTTCTCAGCTCAGGAAGGTTTGTTTTAGCTGTCAGCTTTTGCTTTCTTGTTCCCCTGCAACATCCCCTCTGTTTAGTCAGCCTGCTGTGATACTTGCTTAGCCACTTCCTCCCCCTACAGCAACTCATGTCTATAGTGAATATAAAAGCCTATATACCTTTAATCAAATTGCAGGCATTTGAGACGTTCAACAATAAGACCACATACGTATTTTGAAGGATGATTGTGGATCATGGCAATCCCAGTAAGATCAAGACCAAGAAAACTTGTGAAAGAGTGTGTGCAATCAGAGTATTGTAGGTTTTAATTTATTTTCACTTATTTTTCCTAAACATTTGTCTATTTGTTGTTCACTTGAATTTTGTTGGCTGCAAGATCACGTTAGCGGTGGAAAAGGTCTGACATGATTTGTCCTTATTTCAGACTTCACGTCACACACATTTGCAATTTCAAGAAGGGCATGTGGACTTATAGAAACATAGAATTTGACTGCAGATAAGAACCGCTTGGCCCATCTAGTCTGCCCATTTTATTATTAATCTATGGTACCTTAAACCCTATTTGATCCCTTATTCTTTATAATAATATTCTTCTGTCTATCCCAAGCATGTTTAAACTGCTCTACTGTATTAGCCGCTACCACCGCTGATAGGAGGCTATTACACTTATCCACTACCTATAGAGGTAAACACATATATAGCAGCACAAGCCTATCTTTAAATTGTGTCCACAACACCGATCAAAACGGTGGAGGGGCCAATCATGGATGGGGCGGGGCCAACCAGGGCCAGCCAATAAGAATGGAGGGGCATGATACCATGGCCTTATCTGTGTGGAGTTTGTATGTTCTCCCCTTGTTTGTGTGGGTTTCCTCTGGGTGCTCCAGTTTCCTCCCACACTCCAAAAACATACTAGTAGGTTAATTGGCTGCTATCAAAATTGACCCTAGTCGCTCTTTGTCTCTCTGTCTGTGTCTGTGTGTGTATGTTAGGGAATTTAGACTGTAAGCTCCAATGGGGCAGGGACTGATATGAATGAGTTCTATGTACAGCGCTGCGGAATCAGTGGTGCTATATAAATAAATGGTGATGATTATTATACTAAATTGCCCCCCCTAAAAGTAAAGTATAGGTCCGCTCATGCTATTTATTCACATTTACCTTCAATTTAGGTGCATTTTATAAGGAAAAGAAAATTTATATACATACATAAACCAATGAAATTTAAACTTACAACTTAATAAATGCATAAATGAGGCTCTTGCAAGAATTATTTTTGAATTGAAAAGAATAGATCGTTATTAAATTAGCTGGTGGTCCAAACATTGTAATAGGCAGTAAATTTAGTTTATGGGGCTGATACAGAGTTGATGACAGAATTGGCGAAAACATTTTCACTCGTGCAGAGCAATGAACATCTGGAGATGCATCCGAGATGCATATTCACCTGGTCTACAGCAAGTCATCATCATCAGCATGAATTTGCTCCTACCCTCTAGTAGGTGCAGAATATACAACCCCTAATGGACAAATATGCATGTTTCTGTTGGTCTGTATGAGTCGCATATGTGTAAATTCAACTTTACTTTACTTATCTTACGTTACTACAATCATTCTCTCCTTTGTCCTGCATCACCAAGTGCAGACCATGAGTGCCACAATTGCGCAAATCCGCCCACTATCTGTGAAGGGTGATTTCACATGGGATACGCGTCTACTCTAGCTGATATGTGCATTATTTTGATGGTTCATAATTCCACAAAATGTCATGCCAAACAGCTACAGGGAAAGACATTGAAAAGCAAGACTGGAGCACATATGGTAATGAAATATTTAAATTTTTGCAAAGAGGAAAGTGTTACATCCAAGATTTGTTTGGGAGTTTTATTCCCAGAATTTCTAATTTGCAGTACATTTTATGAAAATATATTATATTTAATGCTTCTACATTCTTTTTCTAGGGAAGAACTGTAAAAGCAGTTTGGGTGGCACATGGAACGACAGGATGAAAGGATATCTTGGTCAGTATCACAGCCAAGATTCCCCCCATTGAAGGTATACCAGTTGGACAAATCATAAGTATGCTTCTAAAGGCCTTCTGGCCATCGTCTTAAAAAGATATTTAAAGTCTCATAAAAGACCAAGTGGAAGGATTGATAGATCAGAAGATCCTTGAAATTTGAACTTCAGGAAAGAAATATTGAGCTACGTGCTCTACAGAAGACCATGCAGATGTAAGTCGAAGCTCCGATCAGAGAAAAACGGTCATTTATGTCATCCATGATCCGTGCGAGAAATGAATTATTCTTCAAGCTTACAGAGTCTAAAAACTCTGTGCAACTAATTCCTCTAGTGGTCACACATAGTACTCAACATTTATTGATTTTAAAGGAGAAGCTTCTTCATGGAAAGAAAGTGTCTGATGAGGACAACACAGGTGTTAGGAGAAAAGATGCTGAGGATCAAATTTCTACATATAAAGATTACATGAAAACAATTTACTCCAAATGGGTAGATTGGAGAAGGGCTAAAATCACTCTAGACATAGGTTACAGAAACATTCCCATTATCCCCCCCCCCTTTTGTTAGATTTGTGCCATATGGGACAGTCTATGATGAAATGACAAAGGAAAGAGTAAAGTATGTATACTCTATTGCTATAGGCTCTGCTGACAATAACTTCTTTAGAAATATATGTGAGGCTGTGAAGAAAAACATGTTCGGTCTTCGGAATAGAGAACTCCTGCAGATAATGGTACCAACCCTGTACCTGGATAACTTCATCCCTGGAAAGGAAGATGATCCCTCCATCATACCACCATCCATGTCCATTGCAACTTTTGGTCCAATTTCACCCAGTGTTCAGATTATAAGGTATGAAAGTAATTACCTATGCACACCAGGTAATGATAAAACAAACAATGGTGAAGTTACTAGCATCAATGTACGAGAATGGAATATTCTAGCTGGCTTCCAGGTCATTTACAGCACACATTCTGGATCATTTGTAGGAAACAGAGGGGTTGACTTACTCTATTAGGTCCAATTAAATAACAGACGTACCAGATCACTACAGTTTTGTGTCAATAACTGTAATGCAGTTAAAGTGACCATAGGATTCTCAAATGGGGAATCTACTGGGCCTCTGGGAAACCGTGGTGGATGGAGTGTTTTGTGTGTTGACACAGGAGGGATAGACACATATGGACTATACAACTTCCGTTTGGCAGGAGGTGGCTGTGGCAATGGACTGTATCAGATTGAATTAGATTACAAAGCCTATCCTACCAAACCTTCTCACGTGGATACACATGTGGACTTTGCCAATGAAACTTTTAAATACAGATCGGTAACGGAGGTGGAGTAAATCCACCGCTGCGGGGAGCGGTGTAATCAAGTTATCGTTATTTAGAAATGTCGCGATGTCCTCTCATCGGATTTCCTCTGTGTCTTTTTACTGGTAAGTAGTTATTTTTTCTATGTCACTCCGTTCATTATCAGAATAATTATGTAGGAGTAAACAGTGTCGGTGTTTGCAGCACCGATAACTCGTACTACACCCGCCGGGAGTCCTTCAGAACAGAACTTTATATCTCATCAGTGATACTTTCAGTCATTTTCAGGCATAAATATAAAAGCTGTGCTTTGTATCACCAAGATTCTTCATAAGTACATATTACACAATCAAAACTAATGTTATCGTACCTTAATTCAATAAAATGAATACTGTGAAGAAATCCGTCTCAATGTCATTTTGTTCAGAGGATCACATTACTAAACCAAATAGGGAAAATGTGCTTCTTAGATTACAAGTAATATACAGTTCACATTACTTTCATTTGTGTTGCAACTACTGTAGCAGCTCCCTCTAGTGGGTTTTGTTGTTTTTTTTTCTTTTTTCAATCGGGGGGGGGGGGGGGGGGCGTTTTTTTTAACATGATCACAACATCCACAAGGACCATCCACTACACTTATATAAATATATACAGTTTATTACAGTGCATTATTAGAGCAATGCTGATAGTTATTTTCCTGGCTATGACTACAGGTGGGAAATCCACAAAATAATTTTTCTTTATTAATGGTCTGGAAATTCAATGTAGATGGATAAGCATATACAGCTTGGGGAATAATGCTGTAGTAAGTACTGGTATAACAAGCCTTGATATCTCCACCGCAAATATTGTACAGTCAGTTTTTACAGCTTTGGTTAATGTGAAGTTATTTACAAGTCTAAGTCATAAAACTGGAGCATATATATCTGACATATGGAAAAGGGTGCATTGCCTCCATATGTAATGTTAGGTATTAGAAATGAAATAAGCAAAACCATTTTTTCACCATATATTTTGTGAAAGTAGAGACTTTATTGTTTATTCACTATTGTGAACAATTTTTGCTTCATCATTCATGCACAGAGTCTATGCTCTCTCCTTTCTCTATCATATGAAACATTTACCCATCATCCCACCAATACCTTAAAGTCCAAACAAGGTCCAGATTAAAACATTTCAAATGTTATTATTTATCCACACGACTAGATAATATCTCACATTGTGTAGAGTTTTCTATGCACTGCTGAGTATTGTCTGCATCTTTATATATTATCATTTCCTTGTCATGATCTGCACTTATGCATACAACATAGAATTTTTTTTCTGGTTATTGATTGGCAACAGGGGCTAGTTGGGTTGGGGACAGGGGAGCATCTGTCCCTCTGGGCTGGTCCCATAGAAGGGTATCAAGGGCTTGCTCACTGGGCCACCTGCATTTTTTCCCTTTTAAAATAGGCTGCTAAATCGAGTCTTGACCCCTTGGGCTGAAATGTGCCAGCCCTCCCCTGATTGGCAAATAACCCTTTATCTTCAGATGAAATGTCATTCCTCCGTCTTCATCATCCAACTGAAAATGAGCTTGGAAGCAAAACCCTGTATAAGTCTACCTGCAGCATTCATAGCTGAATGCTGTAGAGCAAATCTACTTGTCTTAGAGCCACAAATTAAGATGAAGTCTAAATAGGATGTGCACAAGTATTTTATTGTTTTAGTTGTGTAGTTTTTATGCTGATAAAGCCGGCACTCGTGCAAGATTGAGGACCCTATTTATGATGACAGGGTGATAACCTAGATTTTCTTTTGCTGATATTTTCAGAATTCAGATAAAAAAGTAAAAAATAATAAAGTTTAATAAAAATATAGATTTAAAAAATGAACATTATTAAAACTAACAAAAAAAAAGTTTGTTTTTGCAAATAAAGCAATTTTGATTCTGTTATTGCGATCCGGAGATAGTAATAGAAAGACAGCATCACTACTTGTAATGCCACTATCCATGTTAAATGCACATCTCCATGCTTTGCATGGGGAAGCTTAGCTTGATAGTGTTCACCGACCAGGGCACTTTGATAAATGTGAGAAACCCCTATATCCAGTGAAAACTCCCATCTATTCATAAGAGGTCCCGACTTTTCACCTATCTACTATATAAATGCCTAGTGGCATGTGTGGGGAAAAAAAAACAAAGCTGCAGCGCCACCTGCTGGGCAGAGTTATACACTGACCTATATATTTCTTGAAGGAGAAGTGACAGTTGGGAGTGGTTGGTGGTTGCCGGGGGTGACAGTGGGGAGTTTTTAACACCTTAAGTAGCTTGATGAAGGATGTGGCGATGAAGATGAAGGATGAGGTAATGAAGAAAAATGATGAGGTGGTGACATGTGGACAAAACCACGTTAAAAAAAGGTTGCGTCGGGAAGTAACGCTCTTCCCCTGAGGAGGCCTGGGCTAGGCCCAAATGCATGACAAGAACCTTTTTAACACCTTAAGTAGCTTGATTTGACTACATTGCATGAGTATCATGCACGGGTTAACTTGTTGATAAATAAACCCCTTATTGTGAGTAGTAAAAAAAAACTTTGGGCAGTGAGCATTCATAGACACAAGGAGTAAATGTTCTCTGGGACAAACCATGTTACAATGCAAGGGGTGCAAATTAGTCTATTATTTTGCATGTATGGAAACTACTGGCTGTTTTTTCATTTAACACACAAATACTTGATAGTTTTATTTTTACACTGAAATTTAAAATTGATATAAGACATGCCCTACCCCCAAATATAAATCTGTCTTTACATTTCAAAATGTACCTCCCCCTCCAAAGCAACATGGTTTTGCCTAAGTGCAAAGTTACTCCTACTTTATGCTTTGCTCTCCTTAATGACTCAGGTCCAACACCTATATCTACAGTGATCGGTATGTCAAACAGAGTGACTAATGTACAAGGGTAAAAATGTATTTTCCTGTTAGGGTTTAAATTTTATGGACCTCGTTTAGCGTTGGCAATAAATCAAAAATGCTCAATAAGATCTAAGTAAAGATTTTTAGTTTAAAAAAAATATATATAAATATAATTGTGAAGAGGACTTGTCCTAGCTCAGTTCTTAATCACGCTGCTGAGTATTTGTGTGCTATATTCAAAGCAAGTTCATCACAATATGGTTTGTCCAGTTACAAATGTACCCCTTTACCTGGATTTGCTCCTACCTGAGTCCCTATACTGGGGAGCATTTTCTGTCCAGACTCTAGTAGATTGAATATAGCATTTACCTGTCTTGAAGCTACTGCCGTTTTGTTAGTTTGACCGTAGTGAGTCCAGAAGATGAAAGGAGAGCAGAAGATGCATTACAGCATTAGAATCTATAGACATCTCTTTAGAATATGTATCAGATTTTTTAAATTTGGATTTAACCGTAAGTAAATCATTCGCTAGTTTACTGTACATGCCTGTTTGATTGTTGTTGGGAGGAAAAAATAGATCAAATTTTTCCTAATGGGGGTTTAAATGAGAAATAGGTTATCACAGATATACTGTAGAGTTATGTATTTGACGCTTAGGTACTTTTGAAGAGGATAGAAGAAGGAAGACTGGGCAATGAGATTACTTCCTGGGGCCTAAGTTATCATTCTGCCATGGAAGAGACACATGACTATGACTATGACTTTTACTGCTCTTCTTACATATCCTAAATCATCCAGTGAAGGCATATGGCCCTATTATACTGGAGACTGGAGTTGTAACAACACTATGGCCACCATCTGTATGAAGGTCTGGGTGTGGAAGCAATGACCGACAATAATCAATAATCTTACTGTTAGTCATTAAAAATAATGCAAAGTGATATTCATCAATAAAAACATGATTATTATTATTATTATTAATATTTATTTATAAGGCGCCACAAGGCATCCGCAGCGCCGTACAGAGACAAACAAAATTACAATACAATGGGAGACAGCACAGTACAGTAAACACAGCAACTCAGTAAGCTCAATGCACAGCTAGAGAGGGCGGGGAAGGGGGAGGGAGGATCCGCAAACAACGGGGCCCAAGAAGGAGGGCGCGGAAGACAGGGAGACCCCCAGGGGGGAGGAGGGAGCGAGAGTGGACGTGGGGTGGAGGACCCTCGAGGAGGAGGGCTAAGTAGCTGGAGAGCAGAGCATGTCCTACTAACACTACTGGAGTACACGTAACAGTCACCAGGAGATCGATTTGTGCATGAGTAGTGTTGTGAACTCCATATGTCCCCAGATATCCTTCTTCTCTATACGTCTTGCCTATTATTTTTATTTTTTTCTCATTTACAAATACTAGGCATGTCTAATAAATAACGAGACTGATTAAATAACTCACCTCTGTTTATCGTTATTACAAATTTAATGTTTGTCCCCTTCAATATACTCCCTCGTGCAGGGCGTTCATCATCTTCGACATTCTCACATCCCTCGCAAAATCTTTTGTGCCACTCAAACAAAAGCGCCCGAGACAGGCAGTCATTCCCATAGGCCGTAGTAAGCATTGAAAACATTCTGCTGGTGTTTTGTGCAATTTTACAAAAAATTTCAAATTGACACGTTCAACTTTTAAACATAACATTTTTTCGGCACTCTACAGAAAACACAACCAAACTAAATGGCGACTCACAATCAACTGAACGTCATATAGTGTTGCAGCTTGTCATGCAGGTTCGGACTGGTTCAAGGTTACTACGTATGCTGTTATCCGGATCTGACTGCTTTGTTTACTAGGTGGAATCACAGTGTCGTTATTTAATAGGCATACCTCGTATATCATTAATTATATTTAAAATATCTGCCATTTAGTAATTTGACAATTTAAAATATTTTCAAAGCTTGGCGACCTTGGTAAAAACCAGTCCTAAAATGTGTAACCCTGTTTCCTGTGATCATCTAAACTGATATACGTCTTCTTCAGACCATGTCTGTACTCTCTCGGATCGTAGGACAAATCAAACCTGTTCTAGAACAAGCGTGTCTGAGTATCACCTGAGTATTGTTATTTTGCAGAGGATTGCCGGGCCGACTTGGACAACTGTGTAGATGCCACCAGTGACTCTGTCAGATCCTGGTTGAAACAGCATGAGCTACCAAGAAATAAATTGGCAAACCACAATAGACATACCCACAACAATATTATCACGGTGGAGTCACACAGAGTGATGTTTTATATACTGAAACTAATATACTTTATGTACCTTAAATAGAACATTTCGGCAATATGAATTGTTTTCCACACTAAACTGATTTTATTCTATTACTATGAATAAATGCAACGAAACTAAGATTACTGAATATATTTTATTAGGAATTCAGGGTCATTGGATACTGAAATACACACTTTTTGTTACACTCTCTGTAGCATACATCTTCACAATAACTGGAAATGTCCTCATAGCTGGGTTGGTTTTGAGAAGTAAACAGCTTCACACTCCAATGTATTTCTTTCTCAGTCATTTATCTTTATGTGACATCTTATTGTCTACAAATGTGGTTCCTGACTTGCTTAGTATCTGTCACAGATCTCAAACAGAAGTACAGCTAGGAGTCACGAATTTGGTGAAAACACTCTGTGTTTATTTGCAGAGAGGAATTAACAACAGGTAATAAGGAGCAGTGATAAATACCAGGTTCCAGCTGATGCAGAAAGTAGCATGAATGTCCAGAAACAACCAGGTAAACGGTAATGCAGGGTAGCAGAGGGTAGGTATTAACAACAGGTAAGGACAACAGGAAATTACATCAGGATTGGACAACAGGAAAGGACATCACAGGATGGGACAACAATAACCAGCTCTGTGTGCTGGGAGTGACAGGTATATATAAGGGGAATGAGACACATCCAGGTGCATGAGATAATTAGTGAACATACAGGTTAACTCCTTAAGCACAAGAATAAAGCACAATAGCAGCACCTCTGGTGAAAAGAGGTACTGCTGGAACACAAAATAGAAATACAAATAATAGAGTCCAAAAGTCCAGGAGGCAGGTTGTTACAGTACCCCCTCCCTAAAGGGCGGATTCCAGACGCCCATATCACCAAAAATGTTTGAAAGTGTCCGAGTCATAGTCCACTATCGGGCATGTGGTGGAGAAATCCTCATCCATGGACAGAGAAGGTACGGAAACCATGTCCAAGGAATGCGGGAATCCCGAAGTCTCACCTCTCTTCTTTTTACATTTCTTTTTCTTTGCTTTCTTTTTATGGACACAGGATTGCTTAAACTGAATAGAACATGCAGGTAGCCTCAAAGGTTGGGCAACTGGAGACAACGAAGTTGGCACAACAGACATGCAAGGAGTAAAACTGACAAGTGCTGGAACAAATTCTTTGAACACTGCCTCACAAAAAAGTTGTAAATCGGAAAGGATGGGATCTCTGGTCTCAACAAATGGGCTGGCCCATTCCAGAGCTTTCCCTGTAAAATTGGACAACAGGTAATATACTTGCTTCCGTTGGCTATCTAGGAGGTCAGGTACTGATGGTAAATGGGATATAAAAAATTTAATCAGAGCATTAAATTGCTGTATATCCCCATTGAAGGTAGGTGGTAGTTCAGACTTGGTGGCAGGCCCGGACTGGGCAGCAGGCTTGACAGGAGACCCAGAATGGGCAGCAGGCTTGGCAGCAGGCCCGGACTGGGCGGCAGACTTGGGAGTAGGCCCGGACTGGGCGGCAGACTTGGGAGCACTGTGAGAAGCCTGAGGGCAGACAGCACTTTGAGAAGCCTGAGGGCAGACAGCACTTTGAGTAGCCTGAGGGCAGACAGCACTTTGAGAAGCCTGAGGGCAGACAGCACTCTGAGAAGCCTGAGGGCAGACAGCACTTTGAGAAGCCTGAGGGCAGACAGCACTTTGAGAAGCCTGAGGGCAGACAGCACCAAGTGGTAACTCGGGCTGAACCGCATGGACTGGCAACTCGGGCTGGACCGCATGGACTGGCAACTCGGGCTGGACCGCATGGACTGGCAACTCGGGCTGGACCGCATGGACTGGCAACTCGGGCTGGACCGCATGGACTGGCAACTCGGGCTGGACCGCATGGACTGGCAACTCTTCTGGAGCAGACTGGAGGGACAGGACCCCCTCTGGAGAAGTCTTTAAGGGCAGCGCCCCCTCTGGAGCAGACGGTAAGGGCAGCGCCCCCTCTGGAGCAGACTGAAAGGGCAGCGCCCCCTCTGGAGCAGACTGAAAGGGCAGCGCCCCCTCTGGAGCAGACTGAAAGGGCAGCGCCCCCTCTGGAGCAGACTGGAAGGGCAGCGCCCCCTCTGGAGCAGACTGGAAGGGCAGCGCCCCCTCTGGAGCAGACTGGAAGGGCAGCGCCCCCTCTGGAGCAGACTGGAAGGGCAGCGCCCCCTCTGGAGCAGACTGGAAGGGCAGCGCCCCCTCTGGAGCAGACGGTAAGGGCAGTGCCCCCTCTGGAGCAGACGGTAAGGGCAGCGCCCCCTCTGGAGCAGACTGGAAAGGCAGCGCCCCCTCTGGAGCAGACTGGAAGGGCAGCGCCCCCTCTGGAGTAGACTGGAAGGGCAGCGCCCCCTCTGGAGCAGACTGGAAGGGCAGCGCCCCCTCTGGAGCAGACTGGAAGGGCAGCGCCCCCTCTGGAGCAGACTGGAAGGGCAGCGCCCCCTCTGGAGCAGACTGGAAGGGCAGCGCCCCCTCTGGAGAAGACTGGAAGGGCAGCGCCCCCTCTGGAGCAGACTGGAAGGGCAGCGCCCCCTCTGGAGCAGACTGGAAGGGCAGCGCCCCTTCAGGAGCAGACTGGAGCTCAGGAACAGAGACAGCGGCTGAAGACTCTGAACTGGAGACAGTGGCAGGAGACTCGGAACTGGACACAGTGGCAGGAGACTCGGAACTGGACACAGTGGCAGGAGACTCGGAACTGGACACAGTGGCAGGAGACTCGGAACCGGACACAGTGGCAGGAGACTCGGAACCGGACACAGTGGCAGGAGACTCGGAACCGGACACAGTGGCAGGAGACTCGGAACCGGACACAGTGGCAGGAGACTCGGAACCGGACACAGTGGCAGGAGACTCGGAACCGGACACAGTGGCAGGAGACTCGGAACCGGACACAGTGGCAGGAGACTCGGAACCGGACACAGTGGCAGGAGACTCGGAACCGGACACAGTGGCAGCAGGCTCGGAACCGGACACAGTGGCAGCAGGCTCCAAGCTGGAGGCAGATGATGTGACCTCAGAGCTGGAGGCAGATGATGTGACCTCAGAGCTGGAGGCAGATTATGTGACCTCAGAGCTGGAGGCAGATTATGTGACCTCAGAGCTGGAGGCAGATGATGTGACCTCAGATCTGGAGGCAGATGATGTGACCTCAGAGCTGGAGGCAGATGATGTGACTCAGAGCTGGAGGCAGATGCTGGCACCTCGGCACAGGAGACAGAGGCTGGCACCTTGGCACAGGAGACAGAGGAAATGGGTGCCTCAGGACAGGCGGCTGGAGCTGGCAGATTGGGTCTCTTCGCAGAGAACAGGAATGCTGGAGCATAAACAGATTTGGAGTGCCGAGAGGAAACAACAGGAGATGGTTCAGTAAGCTGACGTGGTCTACGGACAGGACAGTCCTGCAAGAAATGTGCACTGCTGGCACAGTAGAGACACAGTTTGTTGGTTACTCTGCGCTGTCGCTCCACTTCGGTCAGATGGGGGCGTGGCCCACTTGTAAACCGGGCATTAGTTAAACTGCAGTTGTTTGTTAAATGCAAATTTGACATGGTATTATTGCAAGGTGTTGGCGGCACGGATTCAGCAGCAGACAGAGTTGGCTGGGTCAAATCAACAGTATTAGATTTCAGTGAAACAGTCTCTGATAGTCTCCTGAGTGGGTCCAAAAGCAAAGTGGAAAATTTGGCCAGCTAGGAGCGTAACAATATAATGTCCATTTGTAAGGTTTGTAGCATTGGTAATTCCATGATTGGTAAAACAGACATGTTGCAAAAGACAAATGAAAACTTGATTGCAGCAAAAAAAAGTCCCAGAATAAAACAAAACTTTCACCTGACTCCAAAGCTGTTTTTTGGGCTGGTTATACTGTCACAGATCTCAAACAGAAGTACAGCTAGGAGTCACGAATTTGGTGAAAACACTCTGTGTTTATTTGCAGAGAGGTATTAACAACAGGTAATAAGGAGCAGTGATAAATACCAGGTTCCAGCTGATGCAGAAAGTAGCATGAATGTCCAGAAACAACCAGGTAAACGGTAATGCAGGGTAGCAGAGGGTAGGTATTAACAACAGGTAAGGACAACAGGAAATTACATCAGGATTGGACAACAGGAAAGGACATCACAGGATGGGACAACAATAACCAGCTCTGTGTGCTGGGAGTGACAGGTATATATAAGGGGAATGAGACACATCCAGGTGCATGAGATAATTAGTGAACATACAGGTTAACTCCTTAAGCACAAGAATAAAGCACAATAGCAGCACCTCTGGTGAAAAGAGGTACTGCTGGAACACAAAATAGAAATACAAATAATAGAGTCCAAAAGTCCAGGAGGCAGGTTGGTACAGTATCTTAGTAGGACAAGGAAAGACCATGTCAGTTAATGACTGTGTTACACAGTTCTATTTTGCCTGCTCATCAACAATTTCTGAGTGTTTTCTTCTTACTGTGATGTCTTATGATCGATATTTAGCCATCTGTCATCAGTTGCATTACATCATTATAATGGACGTCCATTTCCGCTACCGGTTAGTGGTATGGTCTTGGCTTTTGGGATTTATTCTCAACCTATCCTCCATTATTTCAGAGTTTCGGTTTTGTGGGTGCAATGTCATTGACCACATTTACTGTGACCTTGCTCCTCTCCTTGAGGCATCTTGCTCAGACACTACTATTGTGAAAATTGAGACCATTGTATTCTCAATTCCAGCTTTTTCCATTTTTGTTCATTATTGTAACTTATGTCAGAATTGTCTTCACCATCCTGAAGATCTCCACCACTACTGGAAGACAGAAAGCCTTCTCTACCTGCAGTTCCCACCTCACAGTTGTCACCATATACTATGGAACCTTAATTGCAAAGTACACAGTACCAGCTTCTGGATATTCGCTGAATTTCAACAAAGTTATTTCTCTCCTATACACTGTTTTTACACCACTATTGAATCCTGCAATATATAGCCTGGGGAAAAAGGAAATAAGAGAAGAGATGAGTAAGTTGATACAATGAAAAAAGATTAGAGTAAAATCCAACTAAATACTAGGACTAAGAATTAACATATAATTGACTTTATAGAGTAGAGAGAGAGAGAAGCTTTCAACAGAATGGATAAATCCCTTACTGACAAAATTTTTTGTCTTCATTGCTTGATTATGGTTGTTTATTCTTTCTACTAAAATACTACAGTGAAGCCAATATTTAAGCTTCGCCTAATACGGACCTACTTAAAGCATGCTGACAGCAGCTAGATATGGCTGAATTTTACATCAGCTGTTTGCCCAGCCTCCCACATTTTCATCTTTCACAAAAATAAAATCTGTGAAAGTTTGTGAAGGCAGTGGGAGAGTCACACTCACGGCTACGCCAAGTTTACTGATAATCACAAGAGTGTCCATGCAGCACAAAGGCAAATGACTGCTCCACCACCAGTAGAGAATGGATGTTCCATTATTGTAAGTGGTAAAGTACAGTTATGTTTGACAGCAGCTGACTATTTTAAGGTTTCTAAAGTAACAGGTTGTTGTTTCATTGTCTATCTTATGACGTACCACCAGTAGCGGCATGTTTGTAATAACAGCACACACTTTTCCATCCAACTGCTACAATTGTTTCTTTGCTTTCTTATCCATCAGGAAACCTCTTAGATTGTAAGATCATTTGGGCAGAGCCATTTTTACCTTTTGTTTCATGTCACTGAATGTAATTAGTTTATGTCATGTGTAGAGTGCTGCATAGTATGTCAGGGCTTTATGAATAATAAATGATAATAATATTGATAATAATAATTGATTATTTGTTAACAAGCTGTTGAATAAAACATGCTATTAAGTGTAGTACTTTGTATCACTATCAGTTTTGAATTAGTCCGCTACCACTATGCCACAAACTCCAAGTCCAAGCATTAAAGATTCAACCATTGAGCGTTTGTTGCCAAGGATGATGAATACAGCAGTGATGGTAGACTGTACCGAGCAAACTGAGGTGGTACTTTTTACATTGTACCCTTGTCCTCTGGTAATTAGTACACTGCAGCATCATACAAGACATATTAAAGTCTCCTAGATTCATGGTTACCTGAAGACTTTCAACTGTCAGCTTGTATTGAAATTCGGAAAGCTTCAAAGTAAGACCTGGCTACTGTAACTACAAACATATGTACAACTTTTGCATTACACTATAACACTGTCCATATCACATGTTCTGGTAAAAATAGCTTCATATAGAGATGGTTTCTATTGATGTTTGGTAAAGATGCTTAGACCACTTTGAAAATGATTCTCGAAATTTGTCAAATGTATTCAAAAGCTAAAAAAAAATGATGTAAATTCTCAAACTTATGCAAATATGAATGAGTTGACCATTGTTCATTGCAGGTGTGAGGCTTAAAACTCTAAAACTTGTTTGAGTCTGTTCAACGTTATTTTTGATCATGTTGAACTTATTCTACATACATGTAGCACATTCCTTGATTGTCAAATGTGCTTGTCTAATGTGTCCAACAAGCATCAAAAGCATTTGCTCCACAAATATGTTCAACTTTTAAAATTCAGCTTCAGAATGAATCCCCCCCAAACAATTAGTGGACCAAAAGCAAGTCATAAGCTGTTGAACTGACCTGGTTTGACCAAAAGTCAAACTTGCTTTGTTTGATTTGTCTATATGTAATACATGTTTACAGACAATAACAATATTATTATTATTATTATTATTATTATTTTGCTTGAAGGGAAACATTACTGAAAACAAAAAAATTAGAAAGAGCCCGAGATGTAGCCAAGAGGTGTATTGAAAATGTAACTTTAGTACAGAGGTTGAATTCTAAAATTTGAAGTGCTGATTCTCTCTCCAGACAATTTCAATATAATATCCCTCTAAAGAGACCGTACCTACTTCCAGCTTCCTTACAGACCTTCATTCCCCAGTGTTCCGTTCCAAAGTGAGGGGACGATGAATGTCCATGCTCCTAAAGAGGATACCTGGAATGGTGATCTAGGCAGATGATTGTTTAGTCCAGTGGTTCCCAAACTGTGTGCTGCGGCTCCCTGGGGTGCAGAGGCGATCTCACAGGGGTGCCACAGCCAGGGCCGGTGATAAGCAAGGCAAGGGACTACTTGGTTATTATTTGGCTTAGGGGTGCCTTGAAAAAATTAAGGAGACCCTAAGAGTGCCTTGGACTGATAAATATAGGGATCCACTGGTTTAGTCTATAAATTTAGCCTGTGATTCCAATACCTTCTCTCCAATAAGAAATACTACAACACAACATGTGCAGCAGGACATTTTGGAGTTCACAAAACACTTAACTAAAAGCAGCATATAAAAGAAAAATAAATATGTGTATGATTTCTCTTAGCGCTCTCTATGGATTGCTGCAGTGTTATACCACTAAACCTTAAACATATAAAACAAGGAGGTTTGTATATCACAGACGCACACCATCACTCACTAGAAAAAACAATAATAATAATGAATGTACAGGATATGGGTAGTCCTAAACTGAATAGTTCCTGCTTAAATAGCATGTGGAAAAGGGTTCACAAAAGAGTCATAGTTTCTATCCTTATATTGCATCAGAGTTTTTCAAAGAATGAAATTGTAACTGCATTTATCCATTTCCAGTAGTGTGATGACATGTAAAAAAGAAACAAAAACACACAGCAAGAAGCGAGGAACACACTCTAATAGCCAAAACCCTTAGTTTAGTAACAGTCTAAGTATTTCATGCGTGCAACTATAGTATATAGATAAGACTAATGCAACACATAAAAAAATATATCAAAGGTACATCCACAAATAGCAGGGCTCTCGCCTCTTTAATTAGTACTTACTAAAAAACCCTCAGTATATGCAATCAGGAATAATCAAGTGCCCTCAGTTGTGTTGATATCTCCTTCTTAGGAATTTTTCTACGATCTCATGCTTGAAATGCAGTTGTACATAAAAAACATAAAGCATAACAAAATCTGGCATAAAACCTTAAAAAACAAGTGTTTATTACGCATATAAAAACAGATGAATTTCTGACAGTAAAAACACTGTAGAATGTACTGTTTTGAGATAGCAAGTGCACTCCTAAAGGAATAATATGGAGAAATCAGCCTCTAGATGTTATAAGTCCCGGGTTCTCTGTTGCCGGTTAGACTTTTATCCAGCAGGGTAAATAAACTAACACCAGATCACTCTTACCCAACGCGTTTCGATCTGGCATCTTGGGTCTTTGTCAGTGTAATGTCTGACACATGCCGTCAATATAGTTTTTATATGTTTGATGGCCAATCAGAAAGCAGATATTGGAACTCAAACCAATATTCATAAAAAAGGTTACATTAAAAATATCTTAACATCAGGACTTCCATCTAACATAAAGTTACTCAAACTTTGCAAAATATTGACAAATTGTATAACAATCCATTGTATATGTAAACATTGTGTCAATCCATTATATATAAAAAAAATCAGAAAGCACAAAACCAAATGGCTTATATGGAGTCGCATAGTTTAATTCTGATCAGGATCCATATGGATGTATAATTTGAATAAAGGTATCATCTTCCCAATACGTATAACAACTCACATACATGACTTCCTATGTTAATAAAATTCCCCTTGCCTGAAGCTGAGTGGAGACGATTAGCTTATCTTCCCTGCTATTGGTTATAGGTAGTATCAATCACCATGGTAACTTCAGTGACGTGTATCATTCCGTGTTACAATGACACCAAAAATGCCTTTCAATACAGCCTTTGATTCTATATAAAATGACATCAACCCCAGATCACCACAAATTGGGAAGTACGCCGTGGTAACCCGTACTTAGATATTTAACGAGTATCTCCAATGAAGATCATATATATGGGTCAGCCAAGCAAGGGGCGAATGCTAAAAAGTCAAGGTTTAAAAATAATGCATGGAGTGCAAAAAATAAAATACCATCTCACATAAATGGACTAAAGCATATATCAAACTGACCCCTATCAGGGAAAAGAGGGGTTGGAGTGCAAGCGGACCACAAAATATAAGAAGCTCATATTACAATTTTGATATATAGATGTGGAAGTTTTCCAAGACAACTGTAAAACAGATTGTCATGACAGTTTCCATGTCTTGATTACTAAATGGAAATCCTCATAATGCGTGACTTCTACAAACTGCCATAAAATTATTTGGAGTATTGTTGGCCTTGGTAACTTCCATGGCATACGTCATTCTTTTATAACAGCGAAATCCCTCACATACATTAAATGGCCCATATCTGCTTTCTCTAATATAAACACAAAAATCAAATTGATTCTGTTACGCCTCTGCCTATATTTTGTATGTGGCAGCACTACCTTTAATCCACCAGAGGTGCTGCTGTTCCGCTCCTGAACTCTACACCATGCCTTTAGGAGTTAACCTCCTTGCCTAATTAGAACTGCACCTGTCTCACAGCTTCAAATACCTGCCTCAACCTGTGCTCAGTGCAGTTCATCGCTTATCCCTGGCTGCTGCTGGCTTCTCCCTGTTCCTGTGTTTGTTCTACTGCTGCTTGATCTTCTGTTGTGACCCTCTGTCTGATTCCTGGACCCTGCTTTAATTGCCTGTTGCCCTGACCTCTGCTTGATTTCTGGACTATGCTTATTCGCTTGTAACCCTGGCTATTGGATTCTGCTTACTCTGATCTCTGCTTGGTCATTGGACTCAGTTTGTCTGCTTCCCTGGACAGCCTCGTGCCTCCTGGACTTGGGTAACTCATTATACTTGTCCCTGCTATTTATCTGTACCTGCCATTACTTGGAACATGTTGCTCTGTGGACTTTCCTGCCATTTATCACACCTGTTCATATCTATGGATTTGAGTTCTACCTGTTTATACTGCTACCTGGAGATCTGCATATCCCACAAACGGAATCCTTGTTTATATATTTTGCCTGAATATAGACATTTGGTTTATTATACTTCTGTTGCTGCTTCCTGAATGCACTAGGAGTCATAACAGATTCATATTAACCCAAATTTTGAAAAGGGTATTATGAATATGAAAATCAGGGTGGATGACTAGATGGAAAGTTCGTTATGGGTGGGCAAAATCAATCATACTAAAAAACAGTAAAGAATGTTGCTCAAGAGAATAGTATTCTCCTTTTGAAGGGATTAATAAGAGGGGTATATTGTTAATATATAGTACGATCCCTCGTTTTTCATAAAAACCATTTCAACTCAAAATCAACATTGGCACCAGCGTATTCAAAGTATAAAATGCATTCCATTTCAGCCTGTGCTAGTTTTTTTTTCTTCATCCCTACATCTCCAGTTGTCCTTTATAATTTTAATGCCACAAAATGATTTAAATGATTCAATGCGGCATTCATGTTTGCCTTTACAGTGCACAGGCAACTAATGGTTGATGTTACCTTTCTTTATATCTCAAAGATGTTCACTTAATCTGATTTTTAAGGCACGGCTTGTCTTTTCAACATACTGCTTTTTGCATGAACATTGTATCAAATAAATCAAATTCTTTGAATGGCATGTGATAAAGTCTTTGGGGCGTATTCAATTGTTAGCGTTAACGCTAAAAAACGAGCGCTCGAAAAATCTTACCGTTAATGCGGTAATTACTTGTGGAATTTTAGCTCGCCGCCGCTCCCTGAGCGGCGAGCTAAAATTCCGTGAGTAAACTACCGTATTAACGCTTTTCGCGCGCAATATTACCATATAAACGGTAATATTTTACGAGCGCTCGTTTTGCAGCATTAACGCTCACAATTGAATACGCCCCTATGACTTTAAGGGGGGTATTCAATTGTTAGCGTTAACGCTAACAAACGAGCGCTCAAAAAATCTTACCGTTAATACGGTAATTACTCGCGTAATTTCAGCTCGCTGCTCCCTGAGCGGAGAGCTGAAATTCCGCGAGTAAACTACCGTATTAACAGTTTTCGCGTGCAATATTACCGTATAAACGGTAATATTTTTTGAGCGCTCGTTTTTCAGCGTTAACGCTGACAATTGAATACGCCCCTAAGTTTGGAACCAGTAGTCGTTGATTCATATTCAGTTATTTTAGAGGTGCTGCTCTTTATAGTTCTACATGGTAGACCCGCATATAGGAGATCCCACTGTTGAATCGGATTTCTATTATTATGATGGGGAAGACTGCTGCAAACTATTCTGTCCCTCAGATTAAGTGCTTGTCTGTCAACAAATTTCAGTATTGTTGGCAATAAAGTCTGGAGTATAGGGTCACTCTTAAGAACCTTCCATTATTTTTTAAAAACATTCTCATATCTTTTGTGGTTTCTATTAAATTGGGTATTTTTGTCTTTTCCCCGGGTTCTAGCAACTGTTGTCTCTCAATGTTACTCACTTTCCTTTTACACATTATGTGGAGTGACCTTTATCCAAAAATTGTGTTTTTAATATTGCTATCTGCTCTTCACATACACTACTTTCTGTACAATTCCTTTTAACTCGGGTAAATTGGCCTGCAGGAATATTGTTCAGCCAATTCCTATGATGGTGACTTTCCGAGTTTATGTAAGAGTTGCTATCTGTAGATTTTGTGCATGTCTTAGTATGTAATCGACCATATTTGATGTAAATCGTGAGGTCAAGGAAATTGACACATTCCTGGCTAATATTGAAGGTGTTGCATATTATACAATTTTTTACTCAAGTATTCACAAAAGGAATCCAATGACTCCTTTTCTCCCTTCCACACAATTATTATGTCATTGATATAACAATGTCATGACACCAGTTTTATCCCTCAATTTGGATCTTTCCATATGAACTCTTCCAACGCTCGTGGATACATATACAAAGAGAGGAGTGTATATAACAGTAAAAGTACATCATGCCCATTAAGACAATAAATCAATAAATGATATAGATATATTATGGATAAATCGATCACAAAACAATCAGCCAGGATGTAGCTCTTGATTATGAATACATATGTCTGTGACAGATAAGTTATTAAGATGTTATACATAAATAAATCACAATACAACAAGCCAAGATTTGGCTCTTAATCATGAATACATAGTCTGTGAAAAATAAATTGTTCAGATATCTTCCAGAGAGGAAAGGAGGTTGTATGATATAAGTGATGATTATGTAAATGTATCAGGAATAAGGAGAGTTTGTTTGTCATAATCTGAACATCGAAAGGAGACTAGTCAGCAGGTGCATTCCTCACCAATACACCCCAATCGGGATAATATTTCTCAGACATGTTTTTCTACTAAACCAGATATTCCCAAGCGGTCTCCCATCTTGGTACTATTCTGGCAACACTCTGCTTGGCTTCCAAGATCGGCAGAGGTTGGGCATGACCAGGGTGTTATGATAGTAGTGAACATGGAGATATCACCTATGGGGGATTGGTGTATCATAGACTCAATGATGACAGTCACCTATCAGGTGCATAGGTATAGGCAAAAATCTCTAGTGAATGGTAAAACTAGGGGCCACTACTCATGATCCTATCATACTGAGAGATCAAATTCCGCATTCAGTCCTCGCGGTGTAAGGGTATTAAGGAGGAAAATCATCCTGGATTCCTCTCTGTTGATCATTTTAATGTTACTACCTCCTCTCCAATTAATCTGCCGACAAAGCTTAGACCTTTAGGGTCACAATTATGTTCAAGTTTGAAATGGTGAGAGAGATGGTGTTTCTGATGTGTTCGCCTATCCTGATTTTTAATGGTCTAATTGTTTGGCCCACATACTGTTTTGAGCACGGACATTGTAGTAAGTACCGTATTTTTCGCTCCATAAGACGCACCTGACCATAAGACGCACCTAGTTTTTAGAGTGGAAATCCTTTGTCATAAATAGACAACAAGCGGTTTTTTCATAGAGAAATGATAAGCTCTCCTCGTTTTCACAGACAATCAGCGGCCAAGTGGATTTGTAATTAGCGTGCAGGCTAGCTGCAGCAATAGAGCAATAGATTGTTTCCCTGGTGCTCCACCACTCTATAAATAGTGATATGTCACTCTTGAATTATACTCTTTTATATTGTATTTATTTTAAAATGCATAAACATGTAATTTCTCTGGCCAGAGTAAAATTGAACATCAATGTATATAAAAACTATAATAGGCATTTGTTGAGAAAAAAATGTTCCTTAACATCATGTTGTTCTCCGCATCATGAAAATCATTTAAAGTCACTAATGGTGTAGTAGTTATCGGTGGTATTTTTCTGACTATAGTCTGTCCCCAATAAAAATACTCGTTTGTAAACTTACAGTTTGGGGGATGATAAGTCAAAATGCAGGCGGTCCTTGTAAAGTCCGTTTTTGAGTCCACAGCGAGAGCTCTAGCTGCAGTGTCCTATGCACAGGAACTCCATTGGCGCATGCGTGTTCTATCTTTCTTGGTCCGGCGGGGAACCTATGCTTAGATTTTTTGTTCCGCTTTGATGCTGAAAGATATCTTTTCCTAGCCTACATTGAAAATGTATCAGATCTGGCTGCAGGCACTCTTTTTTGCAGTATTCGCTCCATAAGACGCACACACTTTTTCCCCCACTTTTTTTGGGGGAAAAAGTGCGTCTTATGGAGCGAAAAATACGGTATATCACGTTCTTGGTGTCACACGTGATAAAATCCTTAATGAGAAAACTAGTCTTGTTGTATGTAGAGTGAAATTTAGAAGTAGTATTAGTGGACCTATAGTTTAAAAGTTTACAGTTACTGCATCTTCCACAATGGTAGAAGCCAGGGTTATGACTCATGGTACTCAGCTAGTTGTTTCTAGGAATATTGTTTTTGATGTGGTTCCTGACAAGAGTTCGCTTTAGACCAGGAGCTTTCCTGAACACAACTTTTGGGTATTTTGGGAGTAGTGGTCCTACTGTATCATCTTTCCGTAAGATATGCCAGTGTTTTTTGATTATATGTTTTAGCTGTTGTGCTCCACTTGAGTAGTCTGATATAAAATATATCTGATATTTGTCTTTGGCTGTTATGGTGGAGGTATTGAAAGTGTCTGCAGACCTGTATTGTAATAATTTGCTGCGTTCTGTATGTTTCAATTGGTCAAATGCTAGATGGACTAGATGAGGATCATACTTTTTGTCCTGAAATTCTGATACTATTTGTGCACCTTGTTCTATATAGTCCTTCAAATGTGTGCAATTGCATTGAATCCTTGTAAATTGACTAAATGGAATACTTGTTAACCACTAGGGATGATGATGGCTATCAGACAGAATATAACTATTCACATCAACCGGCTTTTTATATGTTTTGGTGGCAAGTGTAAGATTCAAAAAGAAAATTTCTAAATCTAGAAATTCTACAGACACCTGGCTGTATTTCACTGTGAATTGTAGTCCATAATTGTTCATATTTATGTGAGATAGAAACTGAAGTAAGGAGGTTTCCGGAACATCCTAAATGATGAAGACATCATCTATAAATCTTTTCCAGAGCACCAGATTTGCCGCCCAGCTATTATTGGACCAAATTGTTTGGTTTTCCCAGAAACTCATATATAGATTTGCATAGCTGGGGGCAAATCTGGTGCCCATGGCTGTACCTTGAAGTTGTAGATAGAATTCATCATCAAACCAGAAATAATTATGCTTAAGGATGAATTCTATCTGTCTGCTATTTAAGTTAGGGCCCTGATCAAGGAAATATTTTGTGCTTATGATATCTAATTCGTGCTTTATGACTGTATATAGGGAGGTCACATCACATGTGACCAACCAATAATTGTTGTGCCATGCTGTGTCTTCTAGTATCTGTAAAATGTGTGGTGTCCTTGAGGTATGCTTTTTGTTGTTTTACGTAAGACTGCAAGTAGGTGTCCAGATAGTGAGAGAGATTAGCAGTTATAGATCCGATTCCTGAAATTATTGGTCTGCCTGGAGGATTGGTGGGGTTTTTATGAATTTTTGGTAAATAGTAAATAACAGGAATGATTGAATGAGAGTTATGTAGGTAATTGAATTCATGGAGGGTAAGGATACCGAGATCCATCCCTTCGATGAGAATGGATTTCAGTTGTTCAGTGTAGGCGGTGGTTGGATTGGTTTTAAGACGTTCATAGGTGGACGTATCTGATAGTAATCTGTACATCTCTGAATTGTAGTCTGTAGTGTTGAGAATGACAATCCCCCCACCCTTGTCTGCTGGTTTGATTGTCATTTCTTTAATGTACTGTAACTCTTTTAATGCATCCATTTCAGCAAGTGTTAAATTGACAGTATTCTGTTTATGTTGCTTGATTTTCCAATGTCATCAAGGACTAGAGTTTCAAAGCTATCAATCAAGCTTCCTTTGACCTGTCGTGGGTAGAAGTTTGACTCAGGTTTTAGGTTTGTATGTTTGTACATGTCCTTTTCTAGTCTAATGGTACGTTCCAATGGTGTTTTACCAAAGAGTATTTCAATAGTGAGTTTCCTCACAAAGCGCTGGACATCTAGATAAGTATTGAATTTATGAATTGATTTTGTGGGAGCATACTTTAATCCTTTGGCAAGCAAACTGATTTGTGCTGATGATAATGTATGTGTGCTTAGATTAAAAATGCCTGTAGATTTTGTGAAAGAGGGGTTATCTATGGTTTTGTTTTTTGGCCTCCTCTTCTTCCTCGTCTGAGGTGTCTAGTTTTCTTTTTGTGGGATTCAGCTGATTTGGCCTTTGTGTAGGTTCATAACGTTTGGGTGGCTTGAAAGAAACTGATGGTGTAGAATACAGAGTGTTATCTTTAACAGGTGATGGTGGTGGAGGGATTTGGATAGATGGAATATCTATATTTGTTATTTGGTGTTTATGAGGTGGTTTCCATTGCCAGCCTATTTCGAATGATTGAATAGCCAAAATATCGTAATTGTAATTAGAATCATCATATACAGATATGGTTAAGGAGGACACATCAGTGTCCAGGCTACTGGTGTTACTCTAAGAGCTGGTGTTAATTATTGTTGGTAGAGATTTCCGATGTATGAAGGACATATACTGTTGGTACGTGATGCCCATTCTCTTATAAGGTAATTTGGAAGTTAAACGGGATTGGATGTGAGTCCCAATGATTTCCTCAAGATGATGGATTTTACTGAGGCTTATCCCTTTTTTGTTGTTTCTTTTAACACCAAATCTGTCTCAGGTATTTAGATTTTTTTCTTCTCTATGATGGATTGTTCCTTTTTGTCTAATCTAGTTTTAATTGGAGTGAGTAATTCTTGATAATTGGAATTGCTACTGACAGAGCTTAATGTATTATTTAAAGTATTGATTTGATCCTCAATGGATGATAGATCCTCCTTCTGTTGAAGGACTCTCTTACCCCGCTGTGGACACTCAGGATATTAAGGTTGGTCACAGACTGTTATCTTATCAGACCCACCAAACCAATTCCCCTCTTTCATTGAGGTTTCCCGGGTTAACCTCATTTCAGCATTAATTGGACTTTCATTTACATGGTTTGTTTTTTGTTCATCTATTTGGTTAGTGACACATTTGTCACTTTTTTCACTGTGTTTTATCCATCTACAGTTATTATAATATTTTGTTATGTACATTTTAATGTTTTAGTTTATTAAATGCATGTTATTTTACCATTTTATTAATTTACCCATGAATTGACTCCATACCCACCGATACTCCTCTTTAGATCGTTGTAACAATCACCCAATCCCAATAGAACAACAGAGCAGTCACTATATCCTCTTAACAAACACCTTATCTTAATAGGGACAATTGAGCGCTCACTATATAATTTCATAGGTTAAATACTGACTGTTTTTTGATGTAGCTCAGTATTTAACTTATGTACAAAACAGAAAACTAATTTTCACCCCTTGCATTGTAACATGGTTTTGTCCAGGAGACTTAAATAAGAAACTTCTTAATTTAAGCTCCGTAATGAATCAGGCCCTAGATTCTCACTTTTCTTTAGATTTCCAATCACCTTCATTTCCGTTATGATCATGTGGACCTCTATTGGAATAATAAGGTATTTTTCTTTCTTCATCTATTTAAGACTTCTTTTACATATCTAAACTTCTCCTGCCTATGGCTCCTGAATTGTCTCTGATTATTATCACAATTAACTCTCTTGTTGTTGTACAGTTTGCAATAATCATACCAATCTTTATTTCCTTTATTGTAGTAGCTGTTATTTTCCCTATTGAGATGTTTTCCATTATGAGTCTAAGTGGTGACATCTCTGTGTAAGGAACATACATTGCCTTTGGTTAGTACAATCTCCTTCTTATCATGTACATATTTATGTTGTTTTTTTAATTAAGTCTATCTTCTTTCTCTAAACTCCTAATGATCCTACCTTCAAATCTTTGATAGTCCACAAGATCCAAGAAAGTTCTGATTAGAGATTCAAATTTTCATCCTGTAATTTTCTTAATTATTTTCGTCTTTCCTCAACTATTAATTTCATTAGGCAACAAGAACAACCTCCTATGATCTTAATTCATTCTTGTTCAAATTCCTTAGTATGATTACTAAAGGAAGTAAATTTTTTAATCCTTAAGCCTAATGGAATAATTTGATCTGCTATATAATATTCTAAAGTTACGGTCTCCCACCATATCCTCTTCTCTTGTAGGAGTTATTCCAATTTATCCATAGCTCCTTCTAGGTCTTTGTCTATAAGGTTACTATTCACATCACTGTAAAAAATCTCCTTAACATATAGTTGTCTCTGTTCCCTATATTTGAACATGAGTGCAGCTTAAGAAGTGAAAATAGTGGATAATGATCAAGGAAAAATAAATATGGATTGCTGCCGTGTTATGCAAAAGGGTACCACTAAGCCTTCAACAAATAAAACTAGGAGGTTTGTATATCACATGCGCGCACCATCAATCACTAGAAAAAACAATATTAATAATAAATGTACAGGATATGGTTAGTCCTAAACTGATTAGTTCCTGATTTAAATCGGTTGTAGTCAGCATATATAGATGCTGACTACCCTGACAACACTTACCCCAACATCTTCCCACCGAAGGGCTCCTTCCCGACGAGGCACCAGGATGACTGAAGCGTCAAGCGACATGGAAGCAATCGCAATGAATGAAGATGCCGCCGCAACTTGATGATGTCACTGCCGACCACAACGCTGATATCGGTGCTGTTAAGGGGCAAATGTAAGTATGCGGGCATGGACAATGTACAACGCTTTGTAAAGTACATTGTCCATGGCCACATACTTACATTTGCCCCTTAACAGCATCAATAACAGCGTTGAGGTCAGCAGTGACGTCATCAAGAACCGACGGCTTCTTCATTCATCGCGATTGCTTCCAGTCACTTGGCACATCAGTCGTTCTGGAGACTCGTCGGGAAGGAGCCCTTTGGTGTGAAGACGTTGGAGTAAGTTTTGTCAGAATAATCAGCATCATTATTCCACACCCCACCCATTTAAATAACCTGTGGAAAAGGGTTCACAAAAGAATCATAGTTCCTATCCTTATATTGCATCAGAGTTTTTCAAACAATGAAATTGTAACTCCATTTATCCATCTCCAGTAGTGTGATGACTTGTAAAAAAGAAACAAAAACACAATAGTGTAGCTAGCAATAAGTGAGAAACACACTCTAATACCAAAAACCCTTAGTGTAGTAGCGTGCAAGAATAGTATATAGATAAGACTAATGCACCATGTGAAAAATATATCAAAGATAAATCCACAAGTAGCGGGGCTCTCAAATAGTTAGCTCTGAGATCTAACCATTTGTATGCCCTTCACCCACATATATATTACATTGTCTGGAAGGATATAAGGCACAATATAATATGTTACATCAATGCACAATATTCTAATAAAGTTCCCCCTGTATAGCATTTCCATCTCTCCAAGTCAATTCTCTGCTTGCTTAACATTTATACAATAACCTAGAGAAACTTTCCCAATCAATATTTTCTTACGTCTATTAACATGACCGTGTTTATGATGCCCTTCAGACTTTCTAATTAACCATACTTTAATAAACACTAGTGTGGCGGGCTATTGTCTGATCATTTGGTTCAGCTACCCAATTTCTTTGCATGTGAAAAATTCAGTAACAGCACTGACCTTTCTACTGAGTATTGGCGAAGTTTCAAGCTAGGATACCTAATAGTGTTATATCTCCCTTCTATTGGTCTCCCCTCCCCTGTAACTCAAGAACCTCAGAGATGTTTAGCCTCTTAGGCATGCGAGAGCACACCCAACATTCAATTTGGTCTAGGACCTTACCCACCAAAGAATGATAATCATTCTCATGGATGCCCACACAAGTCCAAATTATTACTGGACTGGCACTGCTGGATGCGCCTCTCTTCAACTATTGGATCACAGTACTTAGACACAATATTCTTTAGACAATAGCCCCTCACACTGTCTCCGAGCTTCAAGGTTAGCAGATTTTTTCTTTACCCTCCGAATTGAATAGTGTAATTGGCTGGATTGATTGTGTTAACAATTTCTCCTCCATCTCCACATCATCCGTATCACTACCTCTAAAAGTCTCCATCATCTGATCACCATTGCAAAAATAGAATGTCCTGGAAAAATAGTAAGGATGAGAAAAAAACACTGGAAAAGGGAAAAACACAAAACCCTTTGCTCCATGATGGGATAAAAGTCTTTGCAAGTCCTTGTCTCAGGTGTTATTAATTGTGATCTTAGGCCTCCCAGAACAGATCCACCAGTGTCATCCTCGGTTGTTGACTTCTCTGCAGTGGATGGAACGGATCCAAGTCTCTCTTTCTGCTACTTTCAGAGATGTGGTGCTGGTCATCAACACTTGGAATGGGCCTTCTCATCTGTCTGTTAAACAACTTGAGCGTAGGAAATTACAGTTCATAACTGTTCCAGGTTGAATGAGGTTCTTTCAGTTTAAAAGAATTAATGACTCATGAATGCAAGATTTATTGTGACATTTACCTTTAATTTTACGATAAACATAACATAAAAGAAAAAGTAAATCAAATACTTAGCTTCCAATATGTTCAAGTATCAGTCAATTTTCAGGACCCCTCTTTCATACGGAAGCTGGAAAAACAATAGGCACCTTTCTCCATCAAGGTCCAGTCATGAGGCAAGTGCCTCTCTGGTTGCATTCCAGTTTTATACTCCGAGAAGAAAGGGTCTTAGAATCAACTTACATATAAGGGTATAAACATATTTTCAGAATTGCTATTGGTACATTAATGATAAGAAATAATATATTCTCGCTCATGTGCAGAAGCATCTGAGACAATGCTCTGGCATTATATGTGGAGATGTCTTGGCCCAGTCTTTGATTAGATAAGCATTTTACAATACACACAGAAAAGTATGAATACACCAAAATGGAGGTCAGTGGCCATTTTTTTAGGCCTGTTACAATAACATATCCTCCCAGTCCAACATCATGACAGTTAGTGTCAGGAGACAGTGATTCAAACTTCCTTTGTTGTTGTCTAACTATTTGCTTCTCTTTATAAGATTTTGAACAGTCTCTTCATCATTACATTTAACTCATCTTGGGAATCTACCATCAAGTGAGGATGCTTGTCAAAAAGTATTTCCAAAGGCAACAGGTTAAGAGGTGGTTTAGGAGTGGATCTGATGTTGGGGAGGACTAGTGGCAAAAGCTTCCAGCAACTCCAATCTAGTTTCAACTATCACTCTACTCCATTCTTTCTGGATAGCTGCTCGCTTCCTGTGCCCCTTGGCGTCCCTGCCGTCACCTTGACGACCGGGACGTCACTTCCCCCCAGCGCCCGACCGTTGCCAAGGCAACGGTCAGACGTTTCTTCAGCGCGGTGTCCCGGCAGCATAGAAAGCCGAGCGCGCACGCGCATTGTTTAGATCATTTTATTAGATTCAGCCTGGGGCTGAATTAACAGGCATTAGTCTGCAACTGTGTACTTCAGGGGCAAGCCCTGAATGGTCTGGCTCTGTAACAGGCAACTAGCCTGCAGGGGTGCATACAAGCCCTGATATGGCCATCTGTGTATTAAAGGCAGTGAGGTCTGCAGCCTCACTGCCGGTTATAGCTTACTGTTATCAGTTCTGCTGACCTGCTCTGCTCCTTGTTCCTGTCCTGTGGATATTCTGTTGGATTGCCTGTGTATGACCCCTGGCCTGGATTTGGACCCTGCCTGTTGTTTCTTGTGACCCCAACCCTGGCGTGTTTACCGACTTTGCTCGTGACCCTTGACCTCCGCTTGTTTATTGGATTCGCTGTCTGCTGCCGGCCCTTGACCCTTGCCTGGACTTCACTCCGCTTTCCTGGGTTCTCCCCAGCCGGTACGCATTTCACGACCCTCTGTTAGTCTGCGGCCAAGTCTGTCCCCACCACTAGGGGCTCCAGTGAACACCAGACTTGCAGAGCAGACTCCGAGGGGTTCCTAACAGATAGTACCATTTATCCTCTTTACTTTTCCACTAACTTGTCTCCTATCGAGAGCAAATATCTTACTATCAAATGCCCATAAGTTTCACACATGATCTGAAAGATATCACCAGTAAAATGAGTACAACTATAACTTTCTGTAACTCTAGGGATACAATATCTGCATACAAATTCCTGGGTATGAAACAGTAGTATTAGTGGCTGCTGGAAATGTCTTTACCCAGTTAGAAAATACAAAAGTACATACTTGAGGTTACTGCAAGGTGGAAATTGGATGCAGTTGATTTGTTTTACCTGGAAAAACTCCATCTGTAGGAGGGATATGAGATGGCTCTGTTGGTACTGTCTTCCCAACATTTTTCCTCATTCAAGTGAGACAGTACATTGCCTTTCCACTAGCTTGCGAAGAAAAGTCTTTTGCACACCAATATTCTTACCAGCTTTCACATACCTTCTTTACCCAGAGAAGTCAGACCATGTGCAAGGCCTGGGAGATATGCTCTGGGAGCCACGGGCCTACCTTGTCCATTTCTCCAGAGTCCAGAGGACTATTGAACCGCATCCCTTTGCCTTCCAGGCTGCCTTTTCCTGTAGGGAACACAAATCTTACATTTTAATTACTTCTTGTATGTTTATTGTTTCTTGTATGCTTATTGTTTCAAAGACCATTATTCTGTCAGTTGTCATAGATAAACCTGCTGCCCACTTGGCAGCTCTGTCAGCCATGTTATTACCCATTGATATTGTCTTTTTATCGCTGTCAAAAGTCCTTCTGTGTGTGTGACTGTGCTACTGATGTCCTGTTACTATTATAAAAGTTCCTAAAACACTATACAGACCCAGAGTCACGCGCTATCTTAAAACGTGCTTAAAGTCAGTGTACATATTAACTCTGCCAACTCACATGCCTTTCTCAATCTCACAGGCTTGGCTACTTGGGTTATGTGAGGCTGGCCCAGAGTCAGCTTCTACAGCGCTTTCCTCATCTATATGACAGTATTACCAGTACATGTCCATCTGTCTATGAGAAATAATAGAACATAATACAAACAAAATATTCACATTTTCTAAGGGAGTGTCACTTATGTCAGGTCTTTTCGGTAACAGTCTGATTCAAATATTCCACACAATCATGCGTATCTGTATACCTGCCAAATTCGCCCTTCGTCTCCTCTCCTTCCACCCTTTGTGCATTTGGAGGCACATTTTGTACACCTTGCTTAGGAGACATTTGTAATTTAGGCAGATACCGCATGCCATGTATAAACAGTTGAATCGAGCCAGTGTCTATGTCAAGACTCCTGCTGTACAACCATCGGCTTTTGTACAGTACAGCGCAAATACTTTTTTTATAATCAGGCATCCCCAGAGCAGGTGCTTTTAGTCAGATTATCTTTAATATGAAAGAATGCCTGCTCTGACTCTTCAGTATGTGAGACAAGCTCAGGCCTTAAAGATGAGACCAACTCCTGCCATGGTAAAGCCAAAATATAAAAAAAAAAAAAACTGGGATCCGATTCAGGATCTACAGTACTCCCACATCCCTAAGAAAGCACAAATCTGTTGCTGATTCTGTGTCAGTGTCATATCCTGTATAGCCTGAATCCTGTCTGTTGTCAATTGTTATAGACCCTGGATGAGACAGTATTTAAAGTATTTTAACCCTTGTCTGGCATGGTTGTAATGTATCCTTTGCAATATTGTGTCTTGTCTACAAGAAATAAACTAACAAGTGTTTAGTATGATGAAATAAACAAACCAGAACACTGCAATACTACATTTACATGCTACTTAGAACCGACCCATCATTTTGGTTTAACAAAACAGTCACGCCAGGCTTGTGCCAAAATACTGAGGCTTCACTAAAATGAATACATTTACAAGGCTTACTATTTTCCCTGACTGCACTTCTGTTATTATCCACATAAGGTTGGTGTGTTGAGACTGTTTGTTCAGGTTTTAAAAATTTGGCATGCCATTGAATGGAATACTAATCTCTCTCCAGTCTATTGATTTCTAAACCTGTCTCACTGGTTCCAACCACTGCCCGAGGGTGAGACCACTAACCTTCTCTTGCCTATGTGGTAGTTCCTGTATGTTAATTGCAGGGCTATTGTTGAAACAAAAGTGGGTTTATCATCTTCTTCAGAAACGTTACCTTTTTGTAATACTTAAAATGCGTTTTAATTTACATTTGTTAATTTTTTTTGATTCGTTTTAGTATCGTTTATACTTTCTCCCACTGTCAGCATATGACAGCAGCGGTTTCGCCTGTATTCACTATCTTTGTTTTGCAATGCAGCGCGTGCTCTCTCATGCAAAATATTCCCTTCCTGTTGCCACAGTTTTAAACAGTCAGTGTGTTTCTCTAGTTTAGGGATTTACACAAACATTTTTATCACTAACCGTACTCAATACCTTTGGATCAAAATTACCAACTTAGGAAAAAGGTTTCACACATTCAACAGTCATTTTGACCCATTTTTCACAGTATGCCAATGCATACTTACCTTATTTCCTGCCCATTACATACTTCACCGACCCTATTGGGCTTTCTTTGACCTGTGCGTAGGTCACATAAGCCATCTCATACATTTGTTTAATGCCCATGTGCAAAACTCCCGCTAGAGATTGTGGATAAATTCTATAAGCTGCGTATACTCACTTCTTCTCCACTGTGTACCACTAAACAATTCACACGATTGCCAGCGTACACAATGAGGTCCCTAACACAGTCACTTCCTACTGGGAGAATAGAAATATCAGTGTTTAGTGCCCATGTGAAAGCGGACTCCTCAGCGCTTCGCAGCACAAAACAATACTCTGCCTTTCCAGTGAAGTTCCTCCCACCATCCACAATTTCACAATCAGGGTGCGTATGTAGCACATGCGGTCTGATCGCACAGCTTACAGGTGCTAATTATCTGCATACTCTACGATTACAATTGGGATTATGACGAAAACCTCTGTTTTCATCGCATGCCTCGTATACCTACCTTAATGTCAATTTTATACTCTGTTTTCTCAACAATAACCTTTACCCTTAACCTGTACTTTCACAATCACACAATTCACATACACCTTTGTTTTCTGTACAGAAAAATATTTTCCCAAATGTTGGTAATAACTTCTCAGAGATTTTAGCAATTCCTTTTACCATAAAATACAACATCAATATCTATCAGTATAACCATTTAAACATGTGGCAAATGTATAGGGAAATATATGCATATGTTATGCAAATAAATCAAGTGTTAATCGGAAAAATTACATGAAATAGAAACAATTTTTTTTCTTGTCTCTAGATTCTCCACCAGCACCTCTCTTAGATCACACAAAGTGGATATTCGGTTTAGCAACACTGGATGATAAACGACATAATACTATTTGCGTTCTTTCCTTTATTAGACATGTCTTCCACCCTATGTTGGTAAACCAAAATCCGTAGGTTTTGCGAATCCTTGAGTTGTGTGGCTTATGCTGCTCCTAATTAAATAAAAATAGAAACATAAGCAAAAGTAGGAGCGCAACAAGAGACTAATAAATGAAGATTAAAGTGAGAGTGGACTATATAATTCATGCAATTGAAACAGTATTTAAATGTATACCAATCCCTAAACAGGTATGTACATCTAAAAATTAAGTAAAAAATAAGTATAAATGTCAAAATGAAATGTAAGGCTCTTGGATATGTTATAGCATTAATAAATACCGTGCAATAGAAGGGAGATATAACACTATTAGGTCTCCTAATTTTAAAATATAATCGTCTGAGTTGGAGACTTATTTTTAAGTTTAAAGAATATATTGATATGTAATGATTTTTTATTTTACCATATTTATATACATAACCAGTTTTTTAATAAGTAATTTCATTTGAAGGGTAATTACCTTTTAAACTATTATCATTAATATTTTAAACAGATAACTTATTTTAACTTATTTTACCAGTATCATTTAACTTTGCAATACCAAGACCTAAATGTTGTGAGCATAATAATGGGAATAATTAGCACAGTTCTTTAATTTTAAGACCCCATTTTTTAAATGATTGGTTTTTAATAATAAACTCTTTTAAGAAAAACTGTAAGGAGAACAGCCTTCAATCGCCCTCCTAATCAGCAACTAGTACTCTTTGAGAAAGTCCTTTTACGGATTAAACGAGTTAAAGGAAATACACGCCCTTTTTGATCCACATGCTACACCATACAGGAATACATTCGAGCAGCACTGTGTGTATCTGGCACCCCACTGCCAACACTCTGCCTGGTGTTTTATCTCTACAAAAACGGCATTTAATGCTATAACATATCCAAGATCCTTACATTTCATTTTGACAGTTTTATACTTATTTTTTATTTCATTTTTAGCTGCACATACCTGTTTAGGGTTTGGTATTCATTTTAAATACTGTTCCTATTGCATGAATTTTATAGTGCACTCTCACCATAATATTCATTTATTTACTGCTTTCTACTTTTGCTTATGTTTCTAATAATCAATATTCATCCATTTAAAATTAATTCATCCAATTATTCATTCGACAGTTTGTCCCCAATTGTAAAGAGCTACAGAATTTGCTGGCGCTATATAAATAAATGATGATGGTGGACTTCTGTAACCTTTTTTCTGGTTATGAACATTCCCATACATCTGATCCCTACACAGCTCCTCACCATTGGAATCCTTATACTTACACTAGCCTCAAATTCTAACAACAACCCTTCTGTTTCATGATATAAAGATAAAGAATTCTAGTAGAATGCTGTGTACCTGTCTGACAAGCTGCAAAGAATAGTGCATTCATTGAGTGATTTCCAGAATATGCACATATTGCACACAAGATACTACTAAAACTTTATTACATGCACTCATCATCTCCTGCTTTGACTATGGCAATACCATCCTTACTGATCTTCCCCATCATCAGACATCTAGGGGTAAATGTATCATGGTCCAATTTGTATTTTACAAATATAGGGGCCCTTGTTGTCTGAAGATAAGAAGACTGCAAGCAACTAGGGGATCTTGATGACCAGAAGAACACAAGATATTTTCGAGCATGGATATTTGGATCTACAATTATTTATGGACATGGTTACAAGCATGGACATTTGGATCTATAATTATTTATGGACATGGTTACAAGCATGGACATTTGGATCTATAATTATTTATGGACATGGTTACAAGCATGGACATTTGGATCTATAATTATATATGGACATGGTTACAAGCATGGACATTTGGATCTATAATTATTTATGGACATGGTTACAAGCATGGACATTTGGATCTATAATTATTTATGGACATTGTTACAAGCATGGACATTTGGATCTATAAATGTTTATGGAGATGGTTTTTAAACACATTTAGAGTAAAAGCTGCTGACAAAAGAAGAAGAATTCAGATAGGTGAGCATTTTGGGTTTTATTATTTTTATTAAATTTATGTGGTACAAAAGAGGCTGTGTTATGTTTTTTTTATTGGGGTTTTTATTTTTATTAATAGTATGTGGTTTTAATGAGGGTGTTTGTGTTTTTTTAAACATTTTTGTTTAGTAGAACTACAGGTCTCAGCCAGCCATGGGTGTCAGGCCAATTTGGCACTTGTGGTTCTCAAAGTGCCAGCATGACCTGGCTGCTATGGGTATGCTGGTGCTTGTAGTTATAGAAGCAATAGCATGACCAAACTGTTTATGGCACCCTGGCATGGCTGGGACTTGTAGTTCCACAAAGCAAAATGGAGTCAGTTTGGTTTTTTTACATTATAATCGCCGATTTTACTCTACACCCACCGTCCAGGGGTGTGGGAAGAGCCCTAGTGCTTTCAGTACTGGGCTGGTATTCCTAGAGGAGGGACCCGCTCGTTTTTTATGGTGGACCCCACTCTCTAGGGAATATAGCCCAGCGCTGAACAACCTGGGGTTGGTTTATCATTATGACAGGGGGACCCCTTCTGCATGTCCCCCTGCTATAGTGCCAACCACCCCGGCTGGTTTGCCTAGTGTTGGTTATGTGAAAATTGCGGGGTTCACACGCAATTATTTTTCTGATTTTCACATAACCAGCAGTAGTCTGGCAGCACTAGGGTTAATAGTGCTCAGATGGGGGTACCCCACGCATTTTATTTTTTACATTTATCTATTTTTCAATTTTTGACAGCCGCGGGACCTCCGGCTCTATAGACAGGCAGTGTAACAGGGATGTGTTTACTAATCACGCAGCTAGGATGCAGCGTGTTGTATCTAGCCATTTTTAAAGGGAACTCGGGAGAGTTTGCTTAATCACATCTTCATACATTTGAGACTTGCATTGCTAGAGTGCCAAACTGTCAGGTCTCCGATCTCTAGCGATTTTTTAAATAGCGATTTTGACAGAAAAACATCTAACGCGATTCTACATGAAATCTCAGCTTCATACATCAGCGAGTTTCAACTCTCCCGAGAAAATCGCTGGATTTTCAAAATTGCAGCTTGATACATATACCCCCTACAATTTTTGAATGAAGCAACAAGACTGACAAGAAGATTTTCCTTGCAAAACATTCTTCTACTGCTGATCCGCTCTGTCAGTCCCTACTTTGGTGCCTGTACTTTACCGATTCCAATATAAAATACTTATTATTTATTACTATCAAAATAAGATAGTCATTTATAAAACTGCACCAACATACATCCCTTCCCTTATCTCAAAATATCTACTAGTTTGACCCTTCCACTCTGCCCAAGATTTCCACTTCTCATCCACACTCATTACTTTTCCCCATTCCCGGTTACAGGACTTTTTGCAGGCTGCACCCACTCCCTCCCTGTACAACAAGGCTTTCTCCTTGCCTCCAAACATTCAAGCATTACCTGATAATCAAACAGTGTAAATATCTGTTCATTTTGCATGCTGACATCCCTACTCAGACTAGACTGATTATCAGAACCGAGTCTAGGAATAAAATAGTCTTCTGAAACCTAGGAGACACCAGTTCATCATTTATATAGGAGTTAGAAGTGCACCCTTAGTTTCCTGAATTTTTTATATGATGCTTTCTATCTCAGATTACCTTATGTGTCAAACAAAAGCCTCAGCATTTTGATATTGCAAAACATTGTGTTGTTTCTTTGAAAGACAAAGCAAACATGAAACTTGTACTTGTTAAAATAAGTTCCAATGAACCTAGATATTCATTAACTTATTTAGCAACTAATATCAGTCCCATCATATGCACAATTTAGTTGAGGAATCAATGGGTTAGTGAACGTTTGCTCAGCATAAGAATGGTGTCCAAGCGCTCTAGACCTTGGATGACCACCCTTTTTCTCCTCTTCCTCTTTCTGCAAGGTAAGTAGTTAAACATATACCTATGTATAAGAGATGAATATCTTGTACATCCTTCCACAAATCCAAAGCTCAAGTACTGTAATGACACACATTAAATGTTGGTGTAAAAATCAATATCTCTTAGACTTGATTACTACAGACTTTCACAACATATTACATTCACTCTCTTTTATGGATAACTTTTCAAATTGATTTATATCATTGGCAAGCAATACTTTCAAGTTTTCTCTTGCTAAAACTAAGTACCAAAGCAAACCAAACACTGTTCCATTCGGGTCTATGGCTGACATTTAATTGTATGTTGTTAGATAACAACTAATGAGTAATATACCAGTATATTGCAAAAAGTAATCTGCCATAATTTCAATATCAAATGTCTTCGGTGTATAATTTGTAGCACATGGCTTTTCAGTGAGATATCCAGCATCATGCTGCTACTTTCTGCAGATTTACACTTGATCAATTTTAATGCACAGAAATTTCAGTGAATAGCAGATCACATTTGTTACTGGACAGATCTACTTTGATGTACAACTGCAATGAGATTGTGACTAAGAATATATTTCAAATCCACTGCAATGTGTATTCTGTGTAAGGAAAAATAATATTGTAACTGTACATATATAGAAGGAGTTGCTAGTTTCAGATAATATAGATAAAGATGAGAAATACAGACCATCTTTAGAGTTCACTGTAAGCCTGTATTCGACATACGTCTTGCTGTCACTGTCTTGGAATATATAGCATATAGAAAGGGAAGCCTATGTGTAGTTCAGTCACTACAATGAAGGTTATACCTAAGCCTCGGTGTTCCCACTTTTATTGGCTATTTATTTTTTCAGGAGGATAATGTACATAAAGGCTCAGCAATCACGATCCATTGTTTAAACTTGTTTATATACCATAAATAAAAACCTGTTCCCTAATTAAATTTTTGTTTATTTTGAACCTTATTTCCTTTCTAATATCTTTGTAACACCAGGCCTGATTCATTAAGAATCTTAACTTAAGAAGTTTCTTGTTTAAGTCTCCTGGACAAAACCATGTTACAATGCAAGGGGTGCAAACTAGTATTCTGTTTTGCACATAAGTTAAATACTGACTGTTTTTTCATATAGCACACAAATACTTGATACCCTATTTGTACACTGAAATTTAAAGTTGATATTTGTGTACTACATGAAAAAACAGTCAGTATTTAACTTATGTGCAAAACAGAAAACTAGTTTGCACCCCTTGCATTGTACCATGCAGGGCCATCTTAACAACATTATGGGCCCCCGGGCAAAGCAGTCCACCGGGGCCCCTAGATATAGATATATAGATGTATACAGATACAGATATAGATATAGATATATAGAGATAGAGATAGATAGATGTACTTGCTCAGTGACCCTTGAATGTTTTTTTTGCAGGATTATTTATTTTCATTAAGAGCCGTGCCTATGGGGCCCCCTTGCCCGTGGGGCCCCCGGGCAGCTGCCCATCGTGCCCAATGGAAAAGATGGCCCTGGTACCATGATTTTGTCCAGGAGGCTTAAATAAGAAACTTCTCTTAATGAATCAGGCCCACTGTGTATATGCAAGTTATAGGGAGGAGATATATCCAACAAGACCTCCAATGCTATTGCAGTTATGGTGGAAAAGATGAGTACGGTAGATGGTTTAAACCTCGGTCAAATGGAAACATTTTATTTAAAGTTTTAAATCGTATTGTGTGCAGTGAGTATAAAAAGCCTTTACACCTTTATTTAAATTGCAGGCATTTGTGATGTTCAACAATGAGACCACGTACATATTTTAAAGTCTCATTGTGCATTGTGGACAGGCGCGGGCTGGCAGATTTCAGCCCAGGGGGCGCACAGGAGGCCGCATCACATGACACGTGATGCGGCTGCGTCATTGATGACGCGGCCGCATCCCGTGTCATGAGATGTGGCCGCCGGTAAAAATCAGGCGATATTGCATCCGGGGGGACTAAGACTGAGCGGCCTGGGGGGCCGATGCCCCCTTGCCCCCTGGCCCAGCCCGTCCCTGAATGTGGAAGTTCCAGTAGGATAGACCAAGAAAACTTATGAAAGAGTGCATACAACCAGATTATTATAGCTTTTTATTTTACCTATATTTTTCATAAAAATATGTCTATTTGTTGTTCACTTGAATTTTGTTGGCTGCAAGGTCACATTAGAGGTAGAAGAGGTCTGACATATTTTTCTTGATTTCGGACTTTACTTTTCAAATATTTACAATTTTAATAAGGTTGTGTGGACTTTTTATATACACTGTACATATAGGTATAACATATATGTAGATTTACAAGACGTGGTCTTCATGCAATGTCATAAAAGGTCAATATATTACGTTAATGAATATTTATGACAAGAAAGTATTCTAGTCTTTAAGTTAGCCTAAAAAACAGAGCACTATATCGTATATCCGTTCTTAGAAGTCATGCAACTTTTGTTTCAATAATCAATGTGATTTCAGCGGACCCACAGTTTCCAATATGTTCATTAAGGTTTGTGGCCAGTCATACTTGTAAAACCCTTAAAAACCACCGATCTGACCATTCAATTGATGAGAATGATTCCTGCCAAGAAAACAAGTCAGTGTTGTAGAACATACAGTATGTACTCAAGTCTGTTGAGAAAACTGACCACCATAATAATCTGTGTGCATATGTATATACACATACATATATATATATATATATATATATATATATATATATATATTGGAGATGAGCGCACTCGGTTTTCCGAAATCCGAGCCCACCCGAACGTTGCCGATCCGAGTCGGATCCGAGACAGATCCGGGTATTGGCGCCAAATTCAAAACTGTAACCGAGGCTCTGACTCATAATCGCGCTGTCGGATCTCGCGATACTCAGATCCTATAAATTCCCCGCTAGACGCCGCCAACTTCACTCGGGCATTGATCAGGGTAGAGGGAGGTTGTGTTAGGTTAGGTGGTCCTCTGTCCTGCTATATCTCGTGCTGTGCTGATTAGTTGTGTGCTGTGCTGAGCTGTGGTGTTTAGTGCTGTGCTGAGCTGTGCTGTTTAGTGCTGTGCTGTGCTGTGTTCTGCAGTATCAGTCCAGTGGTGCTGTGTGCTGTGCACTGTCCTTCTGAGTTCAGTGGTGCTGCTGGGTCCTGTGCTGTGTCCTGTTCAGTCCAGTGGTGCTGTGTGCTGTGCTCTGTCCTTGTGAGTTCAGTGGTGCTGCTGTGTCCTGTGCAGTGTCCTGTTCAGTCCAGTGGTGCTGTGTCCAGTGCTCTGTGCTTCTAAGGGCATAGTTATTTCACCATTATTCCCAAGTGTTTAAAAAAGTACAAAAAAGTTATACCAAAAACTACATTAATAAATTTAAAAAAATAAAAAAATTACCACAAAATTTGCCAAACCAATCAAGCGGTATAAGTCCATTGCTACTGCAATATTACCAAATTCACACATTCAGCAGTAAAAGTCCAGTGTTACTGAAATATTACAAAGTTCACACATTCTGCAGTATCAGTGCAGTGGTGCTGTGTGCTGTGCTCTGTCAATTTAGAGTTCAGTGGTGCTGCTGGGTCCTGTGCTGTGTCCTGTTCAGTCCAGTGGTGCTGTGTCCAGTGCTCTGTGCTTCTAAGGGCATAGTTCTTTCCCCATTATTCCCAATTTTTTTAAAAAGTAAAAAAAAGTTATACTAAAAAAACCAAAAGAATAATAAAAAAAATAAAAAAATTACCACAAAAGTTGCAAAACCAATCCAGCAGTATAAGTCCATTGGTACTGCAATATTACCAAGTTCACACATTCTGCAGTATAAGTCCATTGGTACTGCAATATTACCAAGTTCACACATTCTGCAGTATCTTGTGCTACATAGAATGGAGACCAAAAATTTGGATGATAAAGTAGGAAAAGATCAAGACCCACTTCCTCCTAATGCTGAAGCTGCTGCCACTAGTCATGACATAGACGATGAAATGCCATCAACGTCGTCTTTCAAGCCCGATGCCCAATCTCCTAGTACAGGGCATGTAAAATCCAAAAAGCCCAAGTTAAGTAAAAGTAGCAAAAAGCGAAACTTAAAATCATCTGCGGAGAAACGTAAAGTTGCCAATATGCCATTTACGACACGGAGTGGCAGGGAATGGCTTAGGCCCTGGCCCGTGTTCATGACTAGTGGTTCAGCTTCACCCAAGGATCTTAGCCCTCCTCCTCCTCCCCCCTACAAAAAATTGAAGAGAGTTATGCTGTCAGCAACAAAACAGCAAAAAACTCTGCTTTCTAAAGAGAAAGTATCACAAATCCCCAAGGCGAGTCCAAGGGTGTTGGTGGTTGTCAAGCCTGACCTTCCCATCACTGTACGGAAAGACGTGGCTCTGGAGGAGGCTATTGATGTAGCTGGTGCTGTGGAGGAACTTGATGATGAGGATGGTGATGTGGTTATTGTAAATGAGGCACCAGGGGGGGAAACAGCTGATGTCCATGGGATGAAAAAGCCCATTGTCATGCCTGGTCAGAAGACACCCTCCTCGTCCACTTCCTCCACGATCTCCATCAGATTCAGTCCTGCAGTCCAAGTCAGCAGCCAGACTGCGTCCTCCTCAATACGGGATTCATCCGAGGAATCCTGCAGCGGTACGCCTACTACTGCCACTGCTGGTGTTGCTGCTGTTACTCGGTCATCTTCCCAGAGGGGAAGTCGTAAGACGGCTAAGTCTTTCACCAAACAATTGACCGTCCAACAGTCATTTGCCATGACCACAAAATACGATAGTAGTCACCCTATTGCAAAGCGTATAACTGCGGCTGTGACTGCAATGTTGGTCTTAGACGTATGCCCGGTGTCCGCCATCAGTGGAGTGGGATTTAGAGGGTTGATGGAGGTATTGTGTCCCCAGTACCAAATCCCCTCGAGATTCCACTTCACTAGGCAGGCGATACCAAAGATGTACAGAGAAGTACAATCAAGTGTCCTCAGTGCTCTAAAAAATGCGGTTGTACCCACTGTCCACTTAACCACGGACATGTGGACAAGTGGTTCTGGGCAAACGAAGGACTATATGACTGTGACAGCCCACTGGGTAGATGTATCCCCTTCCGCAGCAACACCAACAGCTGCATCAGTAGCAGCATCTACAAAATTGCTGCTCATGCAAAGGCAGGCAACATTGTGTATTACAGGCTTTAATAAGAGGCACAATGCTGACAACATATTAGGGAATGCTGACAACTGAGGGAAATTGTCTCCCAGTGGCTTACCCCACTTAGACTCTCATGGGGATTTGTGATGTCAGACAATGCCAGTAACATTGTGCGGGCATTAAATATGGGCAATTTTCAACATGTCCCATGTTTTGCCCACACTATTAATTTGGTGGTGCAGCATTACCTAAAGAGTGACAGGGGTGTGCAGGAGATGCTTGCGGTGGCGCGCAAAATTGCTGGACACTTTCGGCATTCAGCCAGTGTCTACCGCAGACTAGAGGCACATCAAAAAACCATGAACCTGCCCTGCCATCACCTCAAACAAGAGGTTGTGACGCGCTGGAACTCCACCCTCTATGCTGCAGAGGATGGAGGAGCAGCAAAAGGCCATTCAGGCCTACACAGCCACCTACGACATAGGCAAAGGAGTGGGGATGCGCCTGAGTCAAGCGCAGTGGAGACTGATTTCCGTGTTGTGTAAGGTTCTCCAGCCGTTTGAACTTGCCACACGAGAAGTCAGTTCCGACACTGCCAGCTTGAGTCAGGTCATTCTCCTGATCAGGCTGTTGCAGAAGCAGCTGGAGAAAGTGAGGGAGGAGCTGGTAAACCATTGCGATTTCACCAAGCATGTAGCTCTTGTGGATGTAGCCCTTCGTATGCTTTGCCAGGATCCGAGGGTGGTCACTCTTTTAAAGTCAGAGGAATATATTCTGGCCACCGTGCTCGATCCTCGGTTTAAAGCGTATGTTGTGTCTCTGTTTCCGGCGGACACAAGTCTACAGAGGTGAAAAGACCTGCTGGTCAGGAAATTGTCCTCTGAAGAGGACCGTGACATGCCAACAGCTCCACCCTCATTTTCTTCCACATCTATGGCTGCGAGGAAAAAGCTCAGTTTTCCTAAAAGACCCGCTGGCGGGGATGCTGATAACATCTGGTCCGGACTGAAGGACCTGCCAACCATTGCAGACATGTCTACTGTCGCTGCATTGGATGCTGTCACAATAGAAAAAATGGTGGAGGATTATTTTGCTGACACCATCCAAATAGACATGTCAGACACTCCATATTGTTACTGGCAGGAAAAAAAAAACAGTTTGGAAGCCCCTGTACAAATTGGCTCTATTTTACCTGAGTTTTCCCCCCTCCAGTGTGTACTTGGAAAGAGTTTTTAGTGCAGCGGGTAACCTGGTCAGTGAGCGGCGAAGGAGGTTGCTTCCTCACAACGTCGAAAAAATGATGTTTATAAAAATGAATAATAAATTCCTCAATGAAGTACAGCACTGCCCTCCAGATAGTACAGAGGGACCTGTGGTTGTGGAGTCCAGCGGGGACGAATTGAGAATGTGTGAGGAGGAGGAAGTACACACTGTAGGGGGAGAGGAATCTGAGGTTGAGGATGAGGACAACATCTTGCCTCAGTAGAGCCTGTTTAGTCTGTACAGGGAGAGATGAATAGCTTTTTTGGTGTGGGGGCCCAAACAAACCAATTATTTCAGCCACAGTTGTTTGGTAGGCCCTGTTGCTGAAATGATTGGTTTGTTAAAGTGTGCATGTCCTATTTCAACAACATAAGGGTGGGTGGGAAGGCCCAAGGACAATTTCATTTTGTAATTTTTATTTTTGCACTATATGACCATTCAACAGTCGTTTGCCATGTTCAAAAAGTCAAACCAAATTTCAACAAATTCTAGAAATTAAATCAAAAGTAAAATGCCCTGTCATAATTTAAACCAAGAGGTATTGACGTGCTCTAGAACTACTGTATTGTTGTTTATATTTTATAAACACTACACTTGAAAGCTTGAGTCTTTAAATGAAAAAGTCACTCTGCATTGCACGAATATTTGCAACAGGGACAATTTTAGGGTTAATAAAGTCAACAAATAACACTTCGACGCTGTCTGTCTTTATAAACACTACACTTGGAAGTTGGAGGAGGTATTGTGGCCCCGGCACCAAATTTACTACCGGGGCCACTACACTGTGCAGTCCATACCCTTTTTTGGTGGAATTCTGACCCGTGGAGGGTTTTTTAATTGTATTGTGGCCTCGGTACCAAATTGTGTACCGGGGCCACCACACTACGCGGTCCATACCCTTTTTTGGTGGAATTCTGACCCGTGGAGGGTTTTTTAATTATATTGTGGCCTCGGTACCAAATTGTGTACCGGGGCCACCACACTACGCAGTCAAGAAAGATAGATGCGTATCATAGATAAAGTACATTCAGTGTTAAGGGGCAAATTGAAAAATATTCAAAATGCACTGTCATTATCAAAAACAAGAGGTTTTGACACGCTGAAACTCCAACATGTATATGATGGAGAGGATGGAGGAGCAGCTGTATGTGCAGTGTAATTAAGCCCTGTTGAAGGTTTTATATACATTATATTGTGGTGGCCAGTGGCCATTCCTCTACGCAGTCCAGATACTTTTTTTGGGGTGTAATTCAGCCCTGTTGAAGGTTTAATATAGATTATATTGTGGTGCCCAGTGCCCACTACTCTACGCAGTCCAGATACTGTTTTTTGGCTGTAATTCAGACCTGTTGAAGGTTTTCTATATATTATATTGTGGTGGCCAGTGGCCAGTCCTCTACGCAGTCCAGATACTTTTTTTTAGCTGTAATTCAGCCCTGTTGAAGGTTTTATATATATTATATTGTGGTGCCCAGTGCCCACTACTCTACACAGTCCAGATACGATTTTTTGGGGTGTAATTCAGCCCCATTGAAGATTTTATATATATTACATTGTGGTGCCCAGTGCCCACTACTCTACGCAGTCCAGATATGTTTTTTTGGGGTGTAATTCAGCCCTGTTGAAGGTTTTATATATATATTATATTGTGGTGCCCAGTGCCCACTACTCTACGCAGTCCAGATACGTTTTTTTGGGGTGTAATTCAGCCCTGTTGAAGGTTTTCTATATATTATATTGTGGTGGCCAGTGGCCAGTCCTCTACGCAGTCCAGATACTTTTTTTTGGCTGTAATTCAGACCTGTTGAAGGTTTTCTATATATTATATTGTGGTGGCCAGTCCTCTACGCAGTCCAGATAATTATTTTTGGGTGTAATTCAGACCTGTTGAAGGTTTTCTATATATTATATTGTGGTGCCCAGTGCCCACTACTCTACGCAGTCCAGATACATTTTTTTGGGGTGTAATTCAGCCCTGTTGAAGGTTTTCTATATATTATATTGTGGTGGCCAGTGGCCAGTCCTCTACGCAGTCCAGATACTTTTTTTTGGCTGTAATTCAGACCTGTTGAAGGTTTTCTATATATTATATTGTGGTGGCCAGTGGCCAGTCCTCTACGCAGTCCAGATAATTATTTTTGGGTGTAATTCAGACCTGTTGAAGGTTTTCTATATATTTTATTGTGGTGCCCAGTGCCCACTACTCTACGCAGTCCAGATACTATTTTTGGGTGTAATTCAGACCAGTTGATGGGTTTTTAATTATATTGTGGGGAACACTCCTCTACGCAGTCCAGAAAGATACCTCGTTGCAACATTTTGTACTAAAAAAAAAAAATATATTGTGAGGTGTTAGGTGTTCAGAATAGCCTTTAAATTAGTGGAAATGATTGTTATTGAATGTTATTGAGGTTAATAATAGCGTAGGAGTGAAAATTAGCCCAAAAACTTGCTTTTAACACTTTTTATGTTTTTTTCAAAAAAAATCCGAATCCAAAACCTTAAATCCGAACTAAAACCTTTCGGCAGGTGTTTTGCGAAACAAATCCGAATCCAAAACATCGAGAAAATCCGAATCCAAAACACAAAACACGAGACTCCAAAAGTCGCCGGTGCACATCCCTGATATATATATATATATATATATATATATATATATATATATATATATATATATATATATATAAACAAAAACAGACATAGATCCTCTGAACTCACCATGTACAGACTAGGGTGCAAGAGGGGGTTGCCCACATTTTATAGACAAGGAAACAGGGATACTCTGCACTCACCAAACACATAATTAATGCTATACCAAGTACTGTTCTATATTAAAAACAGGGAATGTTAGTTCCACATATTGCAATATATATTAAGCAGACCAACTGACGCCAAAGTCTTCCCATTCTGGTCAGTCCTAACATGATCAAATGCTATGCTATTTTATCTGGGCTTAAGACTTACCTGCACACAGCTTTTCCAAGCCAAGCACTAGCAGCCATGGGACACCTGGGACTCACCTGGCACAAGTTGGAATTAATAAATGTAAAGAATGTAGAAAATGGGGTGCAAGAGTCATGGGACTTACATTGTATAAACAAAAACAGACATAGATCCTCTGCACTCACCATGTACAGACCGGGGTGCAGGAGGGGGTTGCCCACATTTTATAGACAAGAAAACAGGGATACTTTGCACTCTCCAAACACGTGATTGGAGAGTGCAGAGTATCCCTGTTTTTATATATATATATATATATATATATATATATATATATATATATATATATAATATAAAAGCCTAGCAGCGTGTGTTAGTCTGTGTGTGGAAAAAAAAAAACAAGCCACAGCGCCACCTGCTGGGTGGAGTTATACACTGACCTACTAAATTCTTAGTGTGTGTGGGAAAAAAAACTCAGAAAGGGCTGAAATTTGGTATACTGACATTATTGACAAAAAAAATTAGAATAGTGAAGTCAGTTAACTTCCATCATCCCCCCTTCCCCCCGTGGGAGGGGTAGTAAAGGCTAAATTTACGAGTTGAGGGGTCAAACTCATTTCCGTGAGGTCATTTTACCTCATGAACACACATGTGTACAGTGGCGGATCCAGGGGGGTGCGATCGGGGCAATCGCCCCCCCTAACAGGGGTTTGCTGCCGACGGCTGCACGGTATGTGCAGGTCCGCTTGGCAGTGACAGTGTGCTGCCCGGCTGCTCTGATTGTGTTTTAAACACAATCAGAGCAGCCGGGCAGCACACTGCCCCTGCTTGTCACTGCCGAGCGGACCTGCACATACTGTGCAGCCGCTGGCATCCTCAGAAGTCGGAAAGGGGCGAGCCTAAATCGACCCACCCTAACATCGCCCCGGGTACAAACATTTTCTAGATCCGCCCCTGCATGTGTAGCAGCGTGTGTTAGTGTGTGTGTGTCTGTGGAAAAAACTATTTTCTCAGAAAGGGCTCATCCAATTGACCTGAAATTTGGTATACTGACATTGTTTGACAAAAAAATTAGAATAGTGAAGTCATTTAACTTCCATCATTCCCCCTTCCCCCCGTGGGAGGGGTAGTAAAGGCTAAATTTACGAGTTGAGGGCTCAAAATCATTTACGAGTTGAGGGCTCAAAATCATTTTCATGAGGTAATTTTAACTGGTCTTTTAACTGATACTGTGGTCTATCCTCACATGTTAGAATGGCAGACTATCCTACTGTGGTGTATTGTTCACAATACCACAAAATTACATGCAAAGCACCTACAGGGAAAGACATCAAATAGCAGGACAGGATGCACATATGGTGATGAAATATTGAAATTTGTGCAAAGAAGCATGTGTCACACGTCAGCATTATTAGTGTTAGTATTGATTTTCAGAATCTCTACTTTGCAGTACATTTTGTGAAAATATATTAAATGTAATGTTTCTACATTTATTTTTTTGTAGGAAACAACTGTAGAAACAGTTTGGGTGGCACATGGAATGACAGGATGAAAGATATTTTGATCAGTATCACAGCCAAGATTCCCCCCATTGAAGGTATACCAGTTGGATTAATCATAAGTACACTTTTAAAGGCTTTCTGGCCATCTTCTGAACAAGATATATGGAGTCTCATAAAAGACCAAGTGGAAGGATTGATAGATCAGAAGATCCTTGAATTTGAACTTCAGGAAAGAAATTCTGAGCTCCATGGTCTACATAAGACTATGGAGATGTATGTTGAAGCTCAGATCAGAGAAAAAGGTTCATTATTGTCATCCATGATCCATGCAAGTAATGAATTATTCTTCAAGCTTACAGAGTCTAAAAACTCTGTGCAACTAATTCCTCTAGTGGTCACACATAGTATTCAACATTTATTGATTTTAAAGGAGAGGCTTCTTCATGGAAAGGAAATGTATGATGAGGACAACACAAGAGTCTGGAGAAAAGATCTTGAGGATCAAATTTCTACATATAAAGATTACATGAAAACAATATACTCCAAATGGGTAGACTGGAGAAAGGATAAAATCACTATAAACTTAGGTTACGAAAGATATATCCTTCTAGGACCACCTTATGTTATATTTGCACCATATGGGACAGTCTATGATGAAATGACAAAAGAAACAGTAAAGTATGAATACGAACATGATTTAGGCCCTCCTGACCGTTACTTTTTTAGTAATATAGGTGATGCTGTAGTAAAAAACATGTTTGGTCTTCGGAATGGAGAACTCCTGCAGATATTTGTACCATCTTTTTACTTGGATAACTTCATCCCTGGAAAGGAAGATGATGCCTCAGTCATACCACCATCCATGTCCATAGCAACTTTTGGTCCCATCTCACCCAGTGTTCAAATTATAAGAGATCAATGGTACCACCTATACACACCAGGTAATGATAACATAAAGAATGGTGAAGTTACTAGCATCAATGTTCGAGAATGGGATTTTCTAAATGGCTTCCAGGTTATTTACAGCACCCACTCTGGATCATTTGTAGGAAACAGAGAAGGTGGCTTGTTACATGAGATCCAATTAAATAACAGACGTGTCAAATCATTACAGTTTTGTGATAATGACAATGTAATGGTTGAAGTGACCATAGGATTCTCAAATGGGGAATCTACTGGGCGTCTGGGAAACCGTGGTGGATGGAGTGTTTCGTGTGTTGACACTGGAAGTATAGACACATATGGACTATACAACGTCCGTATGGCAGGAGGTGTCTCTGGACTGTATCAGATTGAGTTAGATTTCAAAGCCTATCCTACCAAACCTTCTCAAATGGACACACATGACTTACACATTGTGGACTTTGCAAATGACCATTTTAAATACAGCTCAGTAACGGAGGTGGAGTAAATCCTCTGCTGCCGTGATACCCTGTAAACAGAAGTAAATATCTCATCAGTGATACTTTCAGCTGTTTGGTGATTCACAAGCATAAATATAAAAGCTGTACTTTGTATCAGCAAGATTCTCCATAAGAACATATTAAAAATTAAAATGAATGTGATAATGAATGTAATAATACTTATTAGTCTCAATTTTATTTTGTTAAGAGGGTCACCTGACAAAAAACAGGTAAAACTTGCTTCTCTGATTTTAAAATAGATCTGTGCATTGCTTGTAAGCTATCAGATACATTACATGAACCTAAATGTAGTTGCCAGAGAAATACAATATTTGTAACGTTGGAACGAAGCAAATTCTGGTGTCTTTGGATGAACCAACTATGATAACATAAATGAAAGCCCCTTGAAATCTCATGTGTGTCTAATTGGACTCTGTGGGTTTTATTAGATGATCACAGTGTCCACATTGACATTATGCTACAGTTATATAAATATAAAGTTGCGCTGATACTTATCTTCCAATATAGTTGGGAAAATCACAAAATAACATTTTCTTTATTAATTTGACTGTTCTGAAAATTCCACATAGATGGATAAGGATAATCGGCTCAGGGAATAATGATGAAGTTAGTACTTGTATAACAAGCCTCAATATCTCTACTGCATATATTGTACAGTCATAATATATGGCTTTGGTCAATATGAAGTTATTTACAAGTATATGGAGGCCTTTAATACAGGAAATTAATTCATAAGATATATTCATGTACATAAGTCAAAAAAACGAAGCATATATTTATGACACATGGAAAAATGTGACTCCATATGTAATTTTAGTGAATGGAAATTAAATAATGTAATATTTTTTTCACCATTTAATTTATGAAAATACAGAATTCTTTAATGACATTTGTGACCCATTTTTGCTCTGCATTCAAGTAGAGCGTCCATTCTCCCTCCATTCTCTACCATCTCAGAATTTTCCCATCATTCCACCATTACCCTATAGTCCCATCGTTTGAATGTTATTGCTTATCCAGATGACCAGATAATAAGACATTATCATTAATAATAGTTTTACCTTTGTTGGTTTTATTATTGTAGAAAACATCGACACAGCAAGTTCTGCTATTTGTTAACAAGCTGTCAGATTATTTTTTACAAATGCCATTTTGATCCCAGTGAACAAATCAAAACTTATAGACCATTGTATTCATCAAATGTAAGGATAATAGAGGGCAGGTAACTGTCCCGGAGGCATATAAGCCCCAAGGTTGTGGTAAAATAAAAGGAATAAAAGTGGATGCCCAGCAAGGGTTAATAATACAAGGCTTGTTTGTTTTGCAATCATCAGCCAATAAGAATAGATTTGGGGGGACGGCCTGGAATGGTGAGGTTCTATAAACTTGGGCATGGGCTGCTTTTGTTTGCAGGTGGATCTTGGCTTGCGGAAAAGCAGGCCAAACAGCAGCCATCAATGACGCATTCGGGTGGCGGTGGAACATTCTACCATAAAAAGGGAGGTTCATATTAGTAACACTCCCACTTGGGAAGTTATGGGGCATCGCTTATGCTGGGGGGGGTTCTAGCTACTGAGCCAAAAGAGGGAGAGTGGAACTCCGCTGCTTAGAAATGTCAGAGGATGTTGTTTTGTTTGCTTGCCATAATTTGGCATAGTAGCGGCTGATAGCTGATTGGTCGTGCTTTTTATCTGACACCACTTTAATTGATTAAATTATTTTCAATAAAGTTTGTAACTTTTCTTCACCAAACAAGACTCATGTGTTCTTATTTATTATTTAAGTGACAGAACACTTACTAAGTGCAATGGATGAGGTAAAGTAAAATATGTAATCAACTGCTAAGCGACTTATATTTTTTTATGATTTACAGTAGCCATACATACTTCAGAAACTGATAAGGAAATCACAACACACAGAATACTGTCGTCTCTTAGGGCCATTAAATTAGCGTCAAATTAGTGGCACAGTCGCTTCAGAAAGATGTGTAAGCAAAATAGAGTGACGTTTTTTCATTATCATAATTGTCGGTTATGCGTGCATACACATACCACAAGGTATGGAACCTCACAGCTAATTGATTCGGATCCTTAGATTACAGTTAAGATGGCGCCCAAGTGAATCAAAAACCATACCTTGGACTCTTCTAAGCAATATATATATATACAAGTTAACCCGTGCATGATACTCATGCATTCTAGTCAAATCAAGATACTTAAGGTCTTAAAAAGGTTCTTGTCATGCATTTGGGCCTAGCCCAGGCCTCCTCAGGGGAAGATCGTTACTTCCCGACGCAAGCGCCCTTTTTAATGTGTGTTCATGAGGTAAAATTACCTCACAAAAATGAGTTTGACCCCTCAACTCGTAAATTTAGCCTTTACTACCCCTCCCACGGGGGGAAGGGGGGATGATGGAAGTTAACTGACTTGACTATTCTAATTTTTTTGTCAAATAATGTCAGTATACCAAATTTCAGGTCAATTGGATGAGCCCTTTCTGAGAAAATAGTTTTTTCCACACACACACACACACACACACACACACACACACACACACACACACACACACACACACTAATGCACGCCTCTACACATGTGTGTTCATGAGGTAAAATTACCTCACGAAAATGAGTTTGAGCCCTACCAAATTTCAGCCCTTTTTGAAAAAATTTTCCCACACACACTAAGAATTTAGTAGGTCAGTGTATAACTCTGCCCAGCAGGTGGCGCTGCAACTTGGCTTTTTTTTTTTCACACACACACACAGACAGACAGACGCCACTAAGCATTTATATATTAGATTACAAAAATAAGTTTGTTTGTTGGCGAATATCTTCGACATCCCTGCACCGATTGGGATGAAGCAAATGCAATGTAGTCCAGTTGGGTCCTGACCAGGTTTTAGGAGGGTTAGGATCCCAGTCGGATCTCCCGTTGGTGTACTCTGCACAGAACTATGATCCGGGGAGCCTGTTCTGAGCTTTCTACTGGATGGATTTGGATGAAAACTTCACAGTGTCAGGCATCGGGAGCAGAAACTCAACTGTACAGAAACCACTAACCGGTATTAGCGCCACTGAACCAGGAGGTGCGAAGTCTAACGTACCACTGGTGTTCACCAGGGACCGTTGCTAGGAGGTTTGGACTTCGCTGCACAGGGTACGCAGGTCGCAGTCCTCCTGGACAGTTACCAGAGTAGTGATAGAGAATGGTCAGAACGGTCTGGGTCAGAAGACAAACGGAGACAGGCGGTACCAAAGGGAGATCCACAAAGAAGTCAGACAGGCCGAGGTAACACTGAAAGGATAAATAGAGGAATCCAGGAGAATAGTCAAACTAGCCGGGGTCACAAAAGGAGCAGAAATCACAATCCAGAAGAGAAGTCAGGGAAGCCGGGTCAGAACCAAAACACAGGAACAGGAACCACAACTATATGACTATGGATGACCTCTCTATGTCATGCCCAAAGTGATTCATAGACTATATGGCCATATGGCTCTGCTGGCTAGTCTCCTACTTATAGGTCTATCATGACACGTATTTAACCTCAGGTCATCTCTCTCGCTCTTTCCTAATGGGCCCACCATTTTGGCTGGTGAACCGCAAGAAACCGCATTTCCTCTTACTACTAACAGGTTGCTCCTAGATGCTTCTGGGGATCCCCCCCTACTTTTCTACTTTGCCTCTCCCTTCCCATTTCTTACCAGAGATATGTCATTCTTTTCTATTCTGCTTCCTTGTTCCTTTTAATCAATAACAGGATGTAAAATTGTGAGGTTGATTCTTGAACTTTTATGCTTTCAAATGTGCAGATGTACTGGTTACATATACAATGTGGTTTTTCTATACACTTTCCACCATGAGATAATTATCACCACTATTTGTCTATGTAAGAAAATACATTACAGTGTACTCTACCTGACCATCAACATCAATAGATTTATGGTTGTTTATTTATTCTACTAGAATACCACAGTGGATTCAAAACTTAATCTCACCTAATACAGGCCTACTTAAAGCATGCTGATAGCAGCTAAAGATGACTGCACCGTAGATCAACTGTGTGCCCAGCCACCCACATCTTTATCTTTCACAAACATAATATTTGTTAATGTTTGTGGAGGCAGTGGAAGATTCACACTCACAGAAGCTCCAAGTTTACAGTTAAACTCAAGAGTTCCTGTGTAGCGCAAAAGCAAAAGCCTGCTTCACAACCAGTAGAGAATGAAGGTTCAGTCATTGTAACTGGTAAAGTACAGTTTTGTTCAACAACAGCTGAATATTTTAAGGTTTCTATAGTGACTGGTTTTTGTTTCGTATCTCCACCTTCGGGTGTCTCTGCTTGCCCCCATGGTGCAATACCAATAGCTGCACAGAAATGCCATCCACCAAGGACTGCTTTTTTATTGGCGGCCTGATAATGCCATATGCTTGTAATAACAGCACACACTTTTCCATCCAGCTGCTACAAAAATTATTTTGTTTCCTTAAGTATCAGGAAACTTCTTAGATTGTAAGATCACATGGGCAGTGCAATCATACCTTTTTGTTTCATGTCAATGAATGTAATTTGTTTATGCCATGATCTCCTCAGTGTAGAGTTCTGCGTAGTGTGTTAGAGCTGTATAAATAATTAGCTGAAGTACCCGGCATTGCCCGGGTTTAAATCTCCAAGCTATTAAGCTATCAATGAGTTGGATGTAACTGTCAACAATTTAAAAATAATTAGCAGCTTAGCAGCTCTTCCTACACACTCCTGAGGTGCCTGCCCTATGTCGTTTTTGTTTTTTTTATTAAATATCATTCAAATCCATTCAGTGGAAGGCCCAGAACAGGCTCCCCGTGTCAAAGTTTTGGCAAGCATACGCCAACGTCAGGTCCGAACGGAACCTCAACTTCCTAGTATGTCTTCTGAGATCCAATGTTACCAGTCTGTGAAGTTTCCAAAAATACATCCAGTGGAATGCTCAGAATAGGCTTCCTGGGTCAAAGATTTGCCAAGTGTACTCCAACAGGAGGTACAACCAGGACCCTAGTCCCCTTAAAACCTGGTTATAATCCAACTGGACCACCTGGCATAGGTTTCATTCCAATCGGTGCAGGGGAGTCCTATTGCAGACAGACAAATAAACCAATTCCATCCAGTAGAAGGCCCAGAGCAGGCTCCCCAGGTCAAAGTTCTGGCCAGCGTACACCAACAGGAGGTCTGACTGGTAGCTCAACTCCCTGGTATGTCTTCTGGGAACTACTCTAACAAATGTTCTTATTCAGAGAGAGTGCTTTATTGGACATTTGTTGCCAAGGACAAGAAGTACAGCAGTGATGCTAGACTGCACTTAGCAAATTGAGGTGGTACTTTTTATATTGTACACCTTGTCCTCTGGTCCACTGCAGTACCGTTCAAGACCTTGTTACCTGAAGAGTTTTGGCTGTCAGCTTGTATTTAAAGTAGAAAGGCTTCAAAGATAGACCTGGCTACTGTAACTACAAACATATGTACAAGTTTTGCATTACACTATAACACTGTAGATACCACATATCACATATTCTGGTAAAAATAGCTTCATATAGAGTTGGTTTCTATTGATGTTTGGTAGAGATGCTTAGACCATTTTGAAAATGATTCTTATGCCAATGTTAAAGATTTGACCATTGTTCATAGTTCAAGCACGTTTGAGCAGGTGTGAGGCTGTTTGAAAAGTCTGAAACTTGATGGAGCCTGTTCGACGTTATTTATGATCATGTTGAGCTTATTCAACATACATGTAGCACATTCCTTGAATGTCAGATGTGCTTGTTTCATGTGTCCGTCAAGCATCAAATGCATTTGCTCTACAAATATGTTCAACTTTTAAATTCACCTTCAGAATGAACCAGCCTCAAATCATCAGAGGACCAGAAACAAGTCCTAAGCTGTTGAACTGACCTGGTTTGATAGAATGTCGAACTTGCTTTGCTTGATTTATCTGCATTTCTCATCCACATTCATTACCTGCTCCCAGTTACAGGTACAAGACTTTTTTCAGGCTTTATCCACTTTGTGACATTCCCTCCCTTACACAACAAGATTTTCCACTAGTTTGCAAACCTTAATACTACCTCTTCAAATTCTTCAAACACAATCTTAACCTCCCTAGGGCACCCTATTATCAGCCTCTAAACAGTGCACGCAAGACTTATGTGTCTCTATATGCTCAATCAATCCTTTTGTTTCTTGACCCCCTGAACAACATTGCTTTGTCTCTGGATCGTATAGCCCACTAAGCAGTTACTACTTTATCAATCTGGCTGTCCTATAGATTGCAAGCTTGCATACAGCATTCTTATATCTCTGTATTTCTGTAATACCCAATCTAGTGTGTTTGTTCCCAATTGTAAAGCCCTACAGAATATTCTGGTGCTATATGGATTTTAATAACAATAATCAAAATAATAATAAAAACAATCTGTCACACTTCAATGCTAAAAGTTTGGAATGACATCTATGGAGCCCGGAATATGATGAAAGCATATGATATTTATTGAACAGATATGATCTAAATTGTGGTGAAAGGTACAAACTGAGTTTTGCAGATACCGAACAAGGATTTTTGAGAGAGGCTGAAAGCAAATAACAAGGAATATGGCTGGTGCAGGTGAACAGGCTGAACAGACTGAGTGGAGAGACTCCAGGTACAGAGATGGTGGCAAGCAACTTGTAATAGTCCCAGGGAACAGGAGAAACAAGTGAGCACAACACATTAATGACCAGCAAAGGTAACTGGGAGAGGCAGGTAAAAATATTGAGAGAACAGGTGAAAATGAATAGCTAGTGCAGCAAGTTAACCCCTGGTAGGGAGAAGAGACAAGGCACAATATCAGCACCCCCTGGTGGATTAAAGGTACTGCAGGATAATTATAATAATCTAAAGTCCAATATTGTCCAAAAGACAGGAGATGCAGAGACAAGGCAGCATCCTGATACAATCATTATCATCAATGTGTGCTTCTCCTTATTTCTGAAAGTAAACAGTCTGGAGTTCACTTAATTTTAGATTCTAAAATCCATACTCTGTGCAAACCTAGTGACCATAGCTGCTCCTAAGAAGAAAAAGGTCTAGAGACCCCAGAAGATGCCACATTTACATGACAACAATGTTATGTTTGCTATCTGTTATGTGTTTATATATTCAATAACATTCCTAATGCACTATTTCTTCTTACCCATCTACTATATTACAACATATTCAAGCCTCAGTATTTGGTATTGCAAAAGATTATGTTGTTTAATCATTGTGACTAACTTAAAGGATAAAACAAACATGATAAATGTACACATTAATATGGGATCTAATGAGCCTGTACATTCATTAACTTATTGTGCAACTTATAGTAAAGCCACACATCCCATTATATACATAATTTAGTTGAGGCATCACTGGCTATGAGATAGATAGTAGATGGATTGATAGATAGATACATAGATAGATAGATATGGGATAGAAAGATAGATAGATATGGTATAGATATGAGATGGATATATATTAGATAGATTGATAAATATTAGATAGATATGTGTCTACTCTGATATGTGCATTCTTTGGATGGCTCACAATCACACTAAATGACAGACAAAGCAAATACATTGAAAGGCATCAAATAGCAGGATGGAGACACGTATGGTGATGAAATATACACATTTCTTCAAAGAAGAATGTGTCACTCTTCAACAGTTTTTGTAGTATTGATTCCCAAGTCTCAACTTTGTAATAATTTCTATGAAAATATAGTAAATGTAATGTATCAACATTTTTTTCTGTAGGGAACAACTGTAAAATCAGTTTGAACAGCACAATGAATGACAGGGTGAAAGATATTGTGGTCAGTATCACCACCTTTTGAAGTATACCAGTTGGACAAATGAGAAGTATGATTTTAAATGCTTTTTTTCCCCCATCTTCTAAAGTCTCATAAAAGTGGAACAATTGATGGAACAGAAGATCCTTGTGTTTGATCTTCAGGAAATGAACATTGAACTGTGTTCTACAAAAGACTATGGAGATGTACACCGAACAGCAGCAACATTGAAACCACCTCTCTAATATTGTGTAGGTCCCTCTCGTACCAACAAAACAGCTCTGGGCCGGCGAGGCATGGACTCCACAAGACCTCTGAAAGTGTCCTGATGTAGGAGCAGATCCTTTAAGATGCGCAGATACTCGAATTGAAATGAGATCTTGGGAGGCCAAGTCAACACCTTGAACACTGTCATGTTCCTCAAACCATTCCTGAACAATGGTTAATGTGGATAATGTGCAGTGCAGCAATGCATATTATCTTGCAGAAGGAGGACACTGCCATCAGTGTATACTGTTGCCATGAAGGGGTGTACTTGGTCTGCAACAATGTTTAAGTAGGTGGTACTTGTCAAAGTAACAAAGATATGAATGCCAGAACCCATGGTTTCCCAGCAAAACATTGCCCAACACTGCCTCCGCCGACTTGCCTTTTTCCCATAGTGCATCCTGGTACCATCTCTTCCCCAGGTAAATGGTGCACACGCACCCGGCCATCCACATGCTGTAAAAGAAAATATAATTTGTCAAATCAGGCCATCCTCTTCCATTGCTCCATTGATCAATTTTGGTGCTCACATGACCATTGTGGACGCTTTTGCTGTTGGACAGGGATCAGCATGGGCACTGTGACCGTGCTGTGACTACACAGCCCCATACCCAGCAAGCTGCTATGCACTGGGTATTCTGTCACCTTTCTATCATAGCCAGCATTAACTTTTTCAGCAATTTGTACTACAGCAGCTCTTCTGTGGCATTGGTCAAGAAAGACCAATGAGCCTTGGTTACCCATGACCCTGTTGTCGGCTGGTTGTACTTCCTTCAACCACTTTTGGTTGGTACAACTCATTTGTTAAAGTTAGATAATTGGATGAAGGTGGTGCATCAATAATTCCTGTACACTAATATCAGTTGCAATGCGATTAGTACACAATAGAACAATAATCATAGCAAATAACAACATGCAAATAAGTTGATATTTCTATTTCAGTTAATATAAAATATAATGTGGTGAAGAAACTAAGTAATGTTTCCAACATGTTAATTGCACCGATTTTGGGCTCATTCTGTTCGGATTCACATGAGAACGTTTCTGATAGCATTTATGAAGCGCTAGTTATAACTAATATTACTTTTCATTCAAACAACTAACAACTCCAGAGATGTCATAAAGAAACCAGTTTATACAGGTCCAGGGGCAGGAGCCTTAAGAAGGAGACCTGGCCACAAATGGATAGATGACCCCCACCTCAAAGAACAATGACCAGAGGAATCAACCAATGGGGAAATGAGTTCTTGGGAGGTCATGACCTATGAATGTGGACCTAAATACTGCAACTGTCTATCTTTGTGATATCACTGCTTTTTTATGACTATACAGTGTATAAATTGTTTATCTCTGACTTTGGAAACCAGAGTGTTCTTATAGAAGTTTGCTATTGGTGCCAACCGTGCAGGCATATGCACGCATTACTTTGCCCTGTAATCTATTTTGCGAATAAAACTCTTGTGCTTTGGAAGCACAGCAATTGCATCAGAGAATCCTTATTTCATATGATACATATGCAAGTATCACATTGAATACCAGTAACACCCCACAAGACCTGCCAGTTTGGAGATGTCCTGACCCAGTCATATAGCTATCACAATTTTGCCCTTCTCAACGTCACTCAGATCCTTACATTTGCCCATGTTTCCTGTTTCCAACACATCCGCTTCAGGAACTGACTGTTCACTTGCTGCCTAATATATCCCACCAATTGTAATGAGATACTCAATGATATTCATGTCACATGACATTGGTTTTAATGTTGTGGCTGATCAGTGTATGTTGAAGCTTAGGTCAAAGTAAAACGTTCATTCATGTCATCCAGGTTATATGCAAAATATATAATAAATTATAAGTAATATACAGTTAATTCACTGAGCTTCCATTTGCATTTCAGTTATTGTATTTGAGATACATTAAATCTCATTATATCTATAAATAATAACCGAGAAATACAATAGTTTTAGCATTTAAGGAAAGGGAATTCTTGTGTCTGGGGATGGTTCAACTATGATAATATAAAAGAAAATCCCTCTTGAAATCTCAGATATGTCTAATTGGTCTCTCTGGGTTTTCTTAACATGATCACAACATCCACAAGGACCGTTTGATGCAGTTATATAAATATATACAGTTGTGCATTATTAGTGTATTGCTGATATATATCTTCCTGGCTATGACAACAGGTGGGTAAACCACAAAATAAGTCTTTATTAATGTGACTGATCTGGAAATTCCATGTAGATGGATCAGGACATACGGCTCAGGGAATAATTCTAAAGTAAGTTCTTGTATAACAAGCCTCAATATTTATTGTGCATATACTGTATCATCAGTATGTACAGCTTTGTTTACTGTGAAGTTGTTTACAAGTGTACAGGGACCTTTATTCTACCAATTGAATTATGAACAAATAAATTATATTCATGTAGGTAAATCATAAAATTGAAGCGTTTATTTATGACATATGAATAAAGGTGCATTTCCTCTATATGTAATTTTATGAAATTGACATGAAATAATCTAGGACAATTTTCTCAGTATATTTTATGAAAACACACAAGTTTGTTTATTTACTTTTATGAACCATTTTGCACAATCATTCATATACAGCATCCATTCTCCCACTATTCTCTATCATCTCACACTTTCCCATCATCCTACCATTACCTAGAAGTCCCATCATGTTTGTCCACATGACCAGATAATATCATTATACTGTGATAATATTTTGATTGTTTCGGGTTAACATTATTGTAGAGAATATCAACTTTGCTATTTGTTAACACGCCGTTAGATTGTGATAAAACAGGGGCAGGGGCATCTGCCTTTCTTTCCGGTCCCATAGTTGGCTACCTTGGGCTGGGTCACTGGGCCATCTGCATTATTTCCTTTAAATTCGGCTGCTGAGTCGAGTCTTGATCCCCCGGGCTAAAATTTGCCAGTCCTCCTCTGGATACAAGTAGCATTATGAGCCCAGTGAACATTTTAGAACATATAGACCAGGCCTGTCCAACCTGTGGCCTTCCAGGTGTTGTGAAACTACAAGCCCCAGCATGCTTTGCCAGTAGACAAACCATTTGATAGCTGGAAGGGCATGCTGGGACTTGTAGTTTCACAACACCTGGAGGGCCGCAGGTTGGACAGGCCTGATACAGACCATTATATTCAACAAATATACTGTTTATATAAGATTTAACAAATCCATCCAACATTCACAGTCTAGTAAGGTCATCAGAGCTCAGTCTCTACATATGTATTCTGGAATGAAGGGGAACATTACTTAATATGTCAGAGAATACTATGGACTCTTAGGGGCCTATACAATTAGCGGTGAATTGTCAAAGTAGCATCTCCTAGAGGTGCAATCAAAACAGAGCAAAGTTTGTCCTAGCTGAGCAGCTAGCTGAGCAGTGTAAAAAAAATAAAGCTGCCCAGTATTTGTGTGCTGTATGGAAAAGCAAGTTCATCACACCCTGGTTTGTCTAGTTGAAAATGTACACCCTTTACCTAGATTTACTACTAAGTTTAAGGGGTATATTTACTAAACTGCAGGTTTGAAAATGTGGAGATGTTGCCTATAGCAACCAATCAGATTCTAGCTGTCATTTTGTAGAATGTAGTAAATAAATGATAACTAAAATCTGATTGGTTGCTATAGGCAACATCTCTAAAGTAAAAGTACTGGCCAGCGTACACCAACGGAAGGTCAGACCGGGACCTCAAAGCCCTAGTATGTCTTATGGGATCCAGTTGCTGAGTCCCCCCTCAACTCTGGGCCCGATAGCTGCCAGATCCCCTGGACCCACAATTGTTGTGCCCCTGTTTAAATCATACAAGATAATTTATCTATTTTCGCCCCTGGCAGCAAGCATTAAACTGCAAGCTCTTTAGAGCAAGGTTTATCCAAATTCTGTGAGCACAAAAGTTTTCAATTGTGAATGTGTGAAGAGAATTCCTTTTTTGATGAATTCAAGTCAGGCTGCAGGGTCTGTCATCCAACATTAAACTCACTAAAGTATGTGCTGTATAATGCTGCATACGGTGTGTTGTGTTTTGTGAGTACAAGAAGGCATTATAAAAACATCTTTATGAATATAGTAAGATTATATTTTGGAAAAAATAAAAATTAAGAAAATGCCTATATATTAATATTAAGCCAACACAACTTCCCTTTCCCCCCCTCTAAACCCCCTTGACTCTTGTTAAATTCCCTCTTACAACTCTCAGTGTTTATACTTGCTTACCCCTCCCCCCTGAAGTCTAGTTTAAAAGTTCCTCCAACCTTCTAACCATCCTCTTCCCTAGCACAGCAGCCCCCCCCCCCCCCTCATTCAGGTACAATCTGTCTCAACAATAAAGATGGCAACTGACCGAGAAATCAGCCGAGTGCTCTAAGAATCCAAAACCCTCTTTCCTTCACCAATTTCTTAACCATGCATTTACCTCCCTAATCTCAAACTGCCTCCCTGGCCTAGCGCGTGGCACAGGTAGTATTTCCAAAAAAACTACCTTAGATGTGCTTGCCTTAAGTTTGTGACCCAGGTCCTTGAATTAATGCTTTAGGAAACCCCATCTTCCTCTAACTTGGTCATTATTGCCAGCTTGCACCAAAACAGTCGGGTCATTCCCAGCTCCTCCCAACAATCTGTTCACCCGATCCACAACATGCCAAGCCTGAGCACCTGGGAAACAGCACACCATTCGGCATGCATGGTCCCAGAATTCCCTTCCTATTAATTGAATCCCTTACCACCTCAATCTTTCAAACCCGCAGTTTAGCAAAGATACCCATAAATATTTAACCCCTGTGAATCTATTGAGCAAATATAACCCTTACCCTACTTGTAAGCAATTTTTTTATAGTCTCTAGTAGAGTGTATACTGCACTTACCTGTATTGTAGCTACTGTCATCTTTGTTAATTTGGCTATAGTAAATCCACTGGATATAGAAATATAAGAAGATGAGTGTTTGGAGAGCAGATGATGAATTACAGCATCACAATATGTAGACATGTCCTTTAGAATATGTATATGTGTTACAAAGATAACCGCACTAAGTTTGTCAAAAATATCTGTAATCAATAACCCCTATATTGCTAAACATTCATTGGTTCCTGAATTAATCTATTATCTTAAATAGAGGGTGCACCCTTACACTAATAGTTTAGGAGTATAGAACAGAGAAAATAGAGTGTATATAGGGGCACTCCGGGGTATGGAATGTTAAAAATTACGTTTTATTAGTATTCATTAAAAATGTGGTATCTGGGTACAACTAGCGAAAATATTAAAATAAATGCAAAGTGAGGGAAGTGAAAATAAAATTGCAGTTTCTACTGCAAGTTGCTTGTATTCTCACTGTAATTATTGGAATGATAAGTATTAATATAACAGTATTGGCTGCTGTAATGATAAATTACTCATACATCCTTGGGGTCATAATAGGATAAGACCCTAATGATAATTGGTACTTCGGATGATAAAGAGTATTTATAATACCTTAGTAGTTGTTGCACAATATCTCTCAGGTGTTAGCTCTCTGTAATTATTAACGTTAATTGCAAATGGTCGTGCATACCTAAATTTAATCTGTGATCCTATATTATAATTTTGTGCACAATATAGAACTTCTATGCTGGCAATAGGATCGTCTATGATAGAGTCTAAGCAGTTAATGCACCAATAGACTAACCAATCTCTGTGACCACAGAGAGTTATCTAAAGCAGTCAAAAAATGACTATTAGAACCATGATTAGTAAAGTCTAATAGCGTGTATGGTTATCACAGCACACAGTGTAGCGGCCATATATTGACCCGTTGCTATGACCCGATCTGATAAGAAGGAGTGCACTAATAGATTAGCTGGTATCTATACTGCCTGGGAGTTGTCTAGTGGGGTCAATAAAAGAGTCTATTTGAGCCGTGATAAATATAAATCATCTAGCATATTCAGTTTTCTCAGCCCATAATGAAACGGTCATGTATTGACCCATTTTTATGACCCAATCTAGAATGAGAGAATATAGTATTGATATCTTGTTATAAACTAGGTATTATTTAACAGCAGCGTGTGAGATACAATGCGAACGCCGACGCGCGTTTCGCTTGTATGCTTTTTCAAGGCAAGACGAGCCCTAGTAATGATCGGCTGTTTAAGCTGTAAAATAGACGCCCCTTTATACGCGTCATATTAGAGGATCCAATCACATAATCCGTTTCATAGAGATGATCGGCAGCAGTCTCTGCCTCTAATATATCAGATTCTATCAGTCCTGCAATCCTACTAGTACCTTGTGTTACTATGGAAACATGTATTGTTTCATTCATAAACGGGATTCCTTTTTGTCCATGATCTACAGAATAGTTACGGTAAGTATATCTAATCCTAGAGAAGTATAAACAGATATTTTAAAACAAATATTGAGTAGTTATATCTAATCCAAAAGTGAAATATTGGAATGGGTAATATGGTATGACCTACGTTAAGATCTATATGTGTATGCCATATAAACACTGAGAGGCACACTGTGCTGCCCTTGAGGTATGTTTGACACATGTTTGATATAACCTAACTATCGTGTATAAATGTATCGCTATGTCCTATTACTGTTAGAGGGAAAATACATGTAGTTGTGTAATTAAATGATTATTATATATTATACCTATAGATGTTCCTTACTCATTAATAAAGTGAGATAATTGAGGTGTGAAAACACCTATGTGTTAAAGACTAATAAACAAAGTGTAAATTTAATATTCTAGTTATTAAGTGACTATAAAAGATGTAAGCCGAAGCTATACATACTAATCAAAGATATATGATTATGGTGAGTTAGATACAATTGAAATTAAATGTGATTAAGACGAGTTATGTATCAGACATAAGTCGATTGTAGATAAGTCTGTGATATAGTAAAACAAAAAACAACATAAAAAACAAAATAAAGCAGGAAATTCACAATTGTAGCCCTTGAATATAAATTTATAAGTAAAACAAAATTATTCAAGGTATTGATTAGTGTATTGTATTCAGTATAATCAATATCCCCATAAAAGAGAAAGGCTTGTTAATAAAACCTTAGTGTATAAATATATATAAAAACAAACACAATTATTCTAGATGTTAATATGTGCATTATATTGAATGTGATGCTTATTCCCTCGAAAGAGAGCATCTCTTTCTAAATAATCGCACGAAAAGGCCAGATGACTTGATATAATTTTTAGTAACTCATTGTGCAGATCTTCTGGTTTCCTCTCCCAAGAAAATGTGATCTGATAAAAGTAATCTCTAGGGAAAACTAGAATTGTTTCTTGCTATTATAAAAAGGCCAGATAACTCATATAGTCGTTAAAGCCTTCAGGTACCATGCTACCCATAGTAAAGATCTTTTTAGTTTCTCTTCTCAGGAGTTCTCCTTGTAGATCTCCTCCACGGATTCCCATATGTATTTGTTCCATAATGTATGCCTTTACAAATTTAGTATTACCATTATGAGATAGTAAAAAATGTTTCGCGACTGTAGTAAGTTTCTTGTTATTACTTCGATCTTTTTCAGCATTTTTAATGTTCCCAATATGTTCTAGGAGTCTTTTCTTAAAGGGACGACTGGTCATGCCAATATATTTTTTGGAACAAGGGCATGATAAACAATATATCACCCCTGATGAGTTGCAATTCAAGAAATCATTTATCTTCCAGACCTTTCCATATTTATCAGTATATTCTTTTGTTTTAACTGTATATTGGCATGCTTTGCATGATCCACACTGATAAAAACCTATGGTTTTATTGGTGTTAGTCATCCTATTGTAAAAATGACTATGGACAAGGCGGTCGTTAAGATTCTGTGATCTCCTCCAACTGATAGAAATTTTCTCTCCTAGAATCTTTTTCAAATCCCGATCTAGGAGAAGGACATGCCAGTGATGTTGAAAGATGTCAACTAGCTCCCTCCATACCGTGCAAAAGGTTCCAATCATCCTAACCTTAGTTTCCTTATTTGTCTGTTCCTGGTTAGATGAAGAAAAAATGAGAGATTCTCTGTTTCTGTTTGAAACAAAATTTTTTGCATTTCTAATCTTTCTCCTTCCATATCCATTATGTTTAAATCTCATTATAAATTCTTCTGATCTTTTTTCAAAAATTGCTTTTTCTGAACAATTAAGTTTAGTTCGTAATAGTTCCCCTTTGGGGATACCTTTAATTACTGCCGGATGATGTGCACTCGTACGGTGCAAGATGCTATTAGTAGCAGTAGCTTTCCTATACATGTCCGTATTCAACGTATCATTGTCATCTTTATAGATTGTTAGATCCAGAAAATTGATTCTTTCTAGATTGATTTCTGAAGTCAATTTTAGATTGAGATTGTTGGTATTCAAAATTGCAGTGAAGTCATTAAACAGGGATACGTTTCTGTCCCATAGGATCAAAATGTCATCTATGTATCTTAGCCAAAGTAGGACATGTTTGGTATAGATGTCATTAATTTCACAAAATACTATTTCCTTTTCCCACCAACCTAAAAACAGGTTGGCATAAGCCGGAGCACAACATGTCCCCATGGCGGTACCCCTGACCTGGAGAAAAAAATCTCTCATCAAATAGGAAGTAATTCTTTGTTAGGATGAAATGTAATAGAGTAATAATAAGTTCATTTCGGTCTGAATCCATATCCATTCCTAGGAAATGGGTCAGGAAGTGACAGCCCGGTCGCCATAGCGACGACCGGAACGCCTACAGGAACCAGGTGAGAGTCGCGGCGGTGCCCGCGGCCACTGATTCAATTATAAATAACTTATGGTAAAAATTTATTTAAAGGAAACAGCGCAGGGCACTTATTTATATAACTGCAAATGTACTTATTTTTGATATTGTGGGTATGTTGGTAAAGGAGATATCTTTATTTCTGAGACCAGTAGAAGAAATTTGTTTGTTTTAACTTAGCTAAAGGAAATGCATTATTTCTAAGGTATATATCTGACACAATAAGCCTTTGTTGCGGATGTCTTTTGTGTAGCCTTGAGTAGGGAAATTATTTATTTGGGGTTTTGGTTTTTTGGGAATGTGTATTCTGTAGCGGTCTGAAGAAAGGAACCATGTTAATCTCATGTTAATTAAACCTTTTGATGTGTGAGTCCAGCACCTGAAGGCACAGGAAGGTCTTGCTACTAGATTTCCTCTGTGTCCAAAATAAGATGCCGGCAATCACAGCAAGTTTTAGAATATCACAGATAAGTGTAAATATTGTTAGCCTTGAATTGCATGTAAATCCATGTTTGGGTAAACAAATTGCTAAAAATAGCTCAGACCTCAGGGGGCTGTCTTACCCTGTGATGCTGTGTTCAAATCTGTATAAAAAGCACTGTTTTGTATTGGAAATTGTTCTTCTTGTTTCATCTGACCTGCTCCCTGGTACCTTCAACCAGTGTGAGTAAATAAACATCACTTGCTTCAAAGACCTGCTTGGAAACTTCTCTATCCCTGTGACCTGCAGATTAGACCCAAAATCTAATCTGTTCCTGGCTGTTTCTGAGGTTTGGACCCAGCTCTCCGGTACCACCGCTCTGCCCGCTACCCAGCAGCTCTGGTCAGTGTAACAGGCCAGGGTGGATCCATCCACAGCAACCATGATCCATAGGAAGAGGTCAGGAGTACCAGCCCAGGTACACCAGTAACGGGGTACACTTGCAGCGTTAGTTACCCAGAATAAACCCAGTACTAGATGCCGGAAAGGAATCCAGTGGTGGCAGCATTTGTAAGCCCCTCCTACTGCAGTTAGAAGGTACATTTGGGATAACGAATGGGAATGGTGGAAAAGTAAGCCCAGCCAGTTCCCAGCAAAAACATGGTGGCATGGACAGTCCATCCTGTCACAACAGTCATTTGTGTTAACCCACAACTTTTCCCCTTTTAGTGCACATAGGGGGAAGTTTTAATTGATCAGTTTTCAATCCCACATATCCCACAGTTGTTATAGTTCTCATTCATTTGAGCAAAAAATTAATTGCACGTATTAATGAAAAACATAAAGGGCACCATCCAGTATGTTTTTAATTGAGCCGGTCCATTCAAGGTCTGTGTAGCGTGTGTTGTCGGTGTATATCCGCTACTGTTATACACTCATTCATCTACTTTACCTTTCAGAATTTTCAGCTTCCATAAGTGAAAATGTTAGTGATCAGTTATCAACCAAAATTATATCAATGGCTATTTCCAAAGTCTAGAACTATATAGTTTTTCATTCAACAGTCAATTGCACATATTAATAGAATATAAATTGCCACCATCCGGTCTGTTCTTAATTAAGCCCGTTCCATTCAGGGTCTGTGTAGCGTGTGTTGGCGGTATAAATCCACTACTGTTATACACTAATTCAGCTCTCTTAGCTTTCAGAACTCCCGTCTTCCTCACAATCGGATTAACATAGAGTTGACTTGAAACATGTGCATTTATCTCCAATGATGCCCGGGTCTTTAGACTTCCAAACTTTTCCAATCCCAATAGTCAACCAATTTAATTAGATTACGTCCTGTGTTCCAACAACTCAAAGCGTCTTATAAATTTCTCTACAGCTGAGGTTTCCTCAGAGACATTTAATGCAGTACAAAGCAGGCTTCCTTTTAAACCCATAGCAACCAATCAAAGTGAGAAAAACAATTATTCACTCTAAAACATTAAAAAAAAATCAATATTGAAGAGATAATTTGCAAATAAATACACACCTTTATTATTATATTATATATAATATAATCTAATATATAAATGCTTAGTGGCGTCTGTGTGTGAAAAAAAAAAGTTGCAGCGCCACCTGCTGGGCAGAGTTATACACTGACCTACTAAATTCTTAGTGTGTGTGGGAAAAAAAATTCAAAAAGGGCTGAAATTTGGTAGGGCTCAAACTCATTTTCGTGAGGTAATTTTACCTCATGAACATACATGTGTAGAGGCGTGCGTTAGTGTGTGTGTGTGTGTGTGTGGAAAAAACTTTTTTCTCAGAAAGGGCTCATCCAATTGACCTGAAATTTGGTATACTGACATTATTTGACAAAAAAATTAGAATAGTCAAGTCAGTTAACTTCCATCATCCCCCCTTCCCCCGGTGGGAGGGGTAGTAAAGGCTAAATTTATGAGTTGAGGGCTCAAACTCATTTTTGTGAGGTAATTTTACCTCATGAACACACATTAAAAAGGGCGCTTGCGTCGGGAAGTAACGATCTTCCCCTGAGGAGGCCTGGGCTTGGCCCAAATGCATGACAAGAACCTTTTTAAGACCTTAAGTATCTTGATTTGACTAGAATGCATGAGTATCATGCACGGGATAACTTGTATATAATATATATATATATATATATATATATATATATATATATATATATATATAGTGGCAACCCATACATCACTAAACATTTATCTTTATAATACCTTTAGAGTGCTTAGAGTAGGGATGGAATTGACTTACAAAAGTAACATCTTCTTTTCCATTCCCAGATTTTTCCACTACAGAAACTCTATCTTTTCTCATTTTTATCTTTAATAAAGATCCTCTATCTATTTTTTTTAACTTTTGAAAAGGTCTTTTTTAAGAATATATTCTGGGTACCCTTGATGTCTAAATGAAGTTAGTAGATCACAAGCTTTTTCACAAAAAGTTTTATTAGAAGTGCAGTTTCTCCGCAGTCGTAACAGTTGACTCTTTGGGATACTCTTTTTCTATCCTTCTAAATGACAGTTGTTAAAATGTAAATCATGATTACTATCCACATCCTTTTTAAATGTTTTAATTTTAATCTGACCCTTAGACTTGCTATGCAACCAGACGCGCTGTCAGCAGACAGGCGGCCGTGCGGAACGGCGCCTGACAGGTGTCTTTATATACTGGTGCTTTATACTTATGTTTCTATGTTTTTTAATGTTTATTAAAATGTTTATATTTTATCACATACTGACGAGTATTATTTTATGGTGGCACATTGGAGTCCGAATGAATTGGATGCTCTTCTTTAAATCCCTCCTTTTTTCTTTTACATGAATGTTGTTTCTGTAGAGTGTTGAGACTGAAAACCAGAGGGAATTAACTCTAATGGTGAGAAATAGCTTGACATTTATAAAGGTATGCTTTTCTTAACAGTCTAATATTCTCTAATAAAGGGATATGATCTTCTTATTCTGGGAGCTAGTATTGGAACAATGTAATGCCTAGCCATCTGTATGAGGGACTGGGTGTGAAAACAATGAAACCATGGCTGCAATCATCAATAAAAAGTATTGTCACTTGTAACAGGATGGACTGCCTATGCCACCCTATCTGTTGTGTCTGAGAACCGGCTGGCCTTACTTTGCCACCGTTCCCTTTCATTATCCCAAATGCGCCCTCTTGCCGCAGTAGGAGGGGCTTAAACAAGTGGCCACCACTGAACTCCTATAACGGCATCCACAACCAGGTTTCTTCTGGGAAACTGACGCTGCTAGCATATCTCGTTGCTGGTGTACCTGGGCTGCTACACCTGACCTCTTACTATGGATCCGGGTTGCAGTGGATGGATCCCCCCCTGGCCTATCACACTGACCAGGGCTGCATAGGTAGCTGGCAGAGCAGTGGTACTGGAAAAGCTTGGGTCCAAACCTCAGAACAGCCGGAGACCGGATTAGTTTTATAATACAGCAATACTGAAGATGTTCCAAGCAGGTATTTGAAGCAAATTGTTTATTTGCTCACACTGGTTAGTGGTACCAGTGATCAGGTCAGATGTTGAAATCAGAAGAACAAGTTTAAAATATAAGCTGGTGCCTTTTACACATTTCAGACACAGGCTATTTTTAGCATCAGGTTGCACCCTATTTACACAAATATGGATTTACTTTGCATTGCAAAGCTAACAAAATTTGCGCTTAACTATGAAATTCACTCTGGAAAAAAGGCCACACAGTAATGAAACCCTGCTGGGCCTTTGGCCAGAGCAGGCATGACACTTCCTCACAAAACTTTGTAAGCAATTCCTGTTATCAGACTCCCTTCCACATATGACTAATTGGAGGTTTCCACTAGCAACTTTGCAAATCCCAAACAATGACACTTCCATACAAAACACATCCCATTACACAAAAGACCTCCATCCACAAAGGCCTATTGTATCAGATATATACATCAGAAATAAGGCACATCCTTTAGTAAGGTTAAAACAGGAAAAACGAGTTTCTACCCTGGTCTCAGAAATAACGATTTTCTATCTCAGAATTTTTACAATCTTTAAAATAAGTGCATTGGCAATTTCTATAGATAAGCGCCCCGCACTATTTCCTTTAAATAGATTTATACCATAAGTTATTTATATGTGATCCAGTCATATCACTCATTAAAAATAAGGCAAATTTATATTCACTAATAAAAACATGGCTTCCTACTAACACTACTAGAACGTTTGTACAGTGGTTTGTGTATGAGTAATGTTGTGAACCCCATATGTCTAAGACATCATTGTTCTCTACATGTATTTACCTTTCTTTTTCTTTTTTCACATTGCAAGATCATTAATTACATTTGTCAATGAAAAATATTTTCAGAGGTTGGTGATCTTGGTGGAAACCTGTCATAAAATGTGTAGCCCTGATACATGTTTCTTGTGATCGAATATTCTTACCAGATGCGAGATCAGAATATACATCTTCTGCAGACCAAGTCTATAATCTTTTGGATCGTCTGTTCTGGAACAACCATATTGGAGTATCAACGTTACAGTATTGTTGTAGAGCAGAGGCTTGCTAAGCTGACTTGGATGACAGTATAACTGTGTGGAGGTCACTAGTGACTTTCTGAGAACCTGGATGGGATAGTTTGGTCTACCAGGAAATAAAGAGATGAACCACAATAAACATTCCCACACTTAGCCTATCACACTGGTGTTACACGAGGAGTGTTGATCTATATACTGGAACACCATCTGATGTAGAACAGTTCCACAAGTATTACATTTTTCCACAGGCTGCTGTTAAATTTATTTCTTCTATCACTATGAGTAATTGCAACAAAACTAAGATTACGGAATTTATTTTGCTAGGAATTCAGGGCCATTGGATACTAAATTACACACTTTTTGCTATATTGTCTATAGCATACATCTTCACAGTAACTGGGAATGTCCTCATGGCTGGGTTAATTTTGAGAAGTAAACAGCTACACACTCCAATGTATTTCTTTCTCTGCCATTTATCTTTATGTGACATTTTATTGTCTACAAATGTGGTTCCTAACTTGCTAAGTACCTTAGTAGGACAAGGAAAGATCATGTCAGTTGGTGGCTGTGTTACACAATACTATTTTGGTTCCGCATCAACAATTTCCGAATGTTTTCTCCTTACAGTGATGTCTTACGATCGATATTTAGCCATCTGTCGCCCATTGCATTATATCACTATAATGGACATCAGTTTTCGAATCCGCTTAATTGTATGGTCTTGGTTGTTTGGTTTTCTTCTTAGCCTGGCCTCCGTTATTTCACAGCATCAGTTTTGTGGGTGCAATGTCATTGACCACATCTACTGTGACCTTGCTCCACTCCTTGAGGTATCTTGCTCAGACAATTCCCATGTGAAAATTGAAACCATTGTGTTCTCCATCCCTATTGTGCTTTTTCCATTTCTGTTCATTATTGTAACTTATGTCAGAATTGTCTTCACCATCCTGAAGATCTCCAAAACTACTGGAAGGCAGAAAGTCTTCTCCACCTGCAGTTCCCACATCACAGTTGTCACCATATACTATGGCACCTTAATTGCTAAATACACAGTGCCATCTTCTGGACATTTGCTGAATTTTAACAAAGTTATCTCTCTCCTATACACTGTTTTCACACCATTATTAAATCCTGCAATATATAGCCTGAGGAACCAGCAAATGAGAGAAGCTCTGAGTAAATTGATATATGTAAAGAAGATGAATTAGTATCCAAACTGTTTTACGAAAAATTGAAAATAATATTTCTATTTTTTAAATCAAATGCCAAATATCCTGCAGTAATAACACATCTAAAAATTGGGACTCTGAATTAACACACATTGGAATATGTATATATACAGTATATTTTGACAGAAGCACTGGGATATTAGTAAATGACAGATATATATGTTCCAGTCTATGTGCTCTAAAGCCCCAGGGAAATTATTTGCATGTAGGAAGAAGCTTCCCAAATTTCTCTTCATCACGAGGACAAAGCTGGTAAGGGTCCCTGGGGTATGGAAGGAGAGTGAGGGTGGGCTCATTTTAAGTATTTTGGCCAACAGTCTGGTAGCAGTTTCATTAATGGTTGCACCTGTGAGGTGTATTTATAGGAATGTCAGTTCAGCTCTCTCTACCTGGAGAGAGGGACTGCGGGGTCTCTACAAGAGCCAGACATTTGTTGTGAGTGACCTATATGTGCTGGAATTATCTACTTTTTCAGTATTAATAGTCAGGAAAGACATGTGTTTAGTTAGTCCTGGACAGGCAAGGTGTTTGTTTTGAAGTGTTCATTTATTTCCCTGTTTAATATAACTGGCTGAGGCCAATTATACCAAATCCCTATACTTGTGTGACTTCTCTGCTACTAAAACACCACCATCTACCTCAGGAAATGACAACTGTTTCCCTTACTCTGTTACTATATATATATATATATATATATATATATATATATATATATACATAATACATTACATTTCCTCCGAATTAAGTTGATGAAGTCTCACATCAGACAAAACCTGTTGAGGTAACAGCCCATGCCTTGCTTTCCACTCTGATCCCTCATGCCTTGCTTTCCACTCTGATCCCTCATGCCTTGCTTTCCACTCTGATCCCTCATGCCTTGCTTTCCACTCTGATCCCTCATGCCTTGCTTTCCACTCTGATCCCTCATGCCTTGCTTTCCACTCTGATCCCTCATGCCTTGCTTTCCACTCTGATCCCTCATGCCTTGCTTTCCACTCTGATCCCTCATGCCTTGCTTTCCACTCTGATCCCTCATGCCTTGCTTTCCACTCTGATCCCTCATGCCTTGCTTTCCACTCTGATCCCTCATGCCTTGCTTTCCACTCTGATCCCTCATGCCTTGCTTTCCACTCTGATCCCTCATGCCTTGCTTTCCACTCTGATCCCTCATGCCTTGCTTTCCACTCTGATCCCTCATGCCTTGCTTTCCACTCTGATCCCTCATGCCTTGCTTTCCACTCTGATCGCTCATGCCTTGCTTTCCACTATAATCCCTCATGCCTTTTGGTCCACTTTGGGAACAGAACATAAATGCCTGTCCACTCTTTAACCCTCCATGTCTCTGAGGCCCCTATGTCTAACCAGTTCTCTCTGTGAATCTCATGTTCACTCAGTGACACCCCTCATCCCAGAATTACATGAGATATCATGCAACGATCCCATTTTCACTAAACTCGACCTCATAGGGGCATATAATCTGGTCAAAATAAGGAAGGGTAATGAATGGAAACCACATTTAAAACCTACTATGAACCTTTTGAATTTTGCAATGATGTCCATTGACTTCTCTAAACTCCACTCTGCCTACAGATATTCAAGACTACATCTGTGGACAAAGCAATCCCTTCACAACTACTCACCATTGGAATCCATACACTTACACTTATCTTCTTCCTAACTCTAAACAGTGAGAGTTCCATATATTTGGGCCATATATATGTGTTTTTAAATTGATAGCTAACTTACCAAGAGGTACCCCAGAAGCCTCCAAATAGCAATACATCACAAGCACTCCCCCTCAGCTACTGACACCAACATGCCTCTCAGACAAATACAGAAGTGGAAGTTGCTCAATCAATTCACTGAGGGGAAGTGCTGGCGCTGTATTGCTATTTGGAGGCTTCTGGGGTACCTCATGGTAAGTTAGCTCTCAATTTAAAAACACATATATGTATGGCCCAAATATATGGAACTCTCACTGTTTAGAGTTAGGACCACACTAGTAGCAAAAGCGCTGTGGAATGGCGGGTGGCTTTAACATACATTTGCAAATGTGTGCAGTTGAGACTTTTGCAATTTTATGTACAAGTAGAAATGGCAGCTCCTTTGCTGGCTATAGCAGTGTTCTGGGGGATTTTCTCTGTGTTTGTTCCTAATAATAATAACAAATAAGAAACAATAAAAGATCATTTAAAAAATGAGCAGTGTAACCCCAAATTCTTTAGCAGGATTGGTACCACAATATGGGCTGGTGGTCACTATAACATGGTGACCATAAAGGTGGGGCTCAATTTGCTATAGCAAAATCCAGTTTTCTATACCTAACTGGGAAGGGAATTGCAAGAAACAGAATGTGGCTACAAGCCCCATGTATGTGCAGTAAAACAAAGAACATTATTGAGGAACAGCTTCGGATTTACTTCCAACTCTAAATTAGTCCCATTATCCTCCCTTATTACCATGTCAATCTCCTACCACAATCATTTTACTGAAGTGCACCATACTGTACTCTAGAGTAATGTACTTTACTCTGGCCTTTCTTCCTGGTTCTGTGGGTAACACTACTTTCTATCACTTACCCCCTTATAAAAACATCTACATTTATCCTTGAAGATGTTTTTAGTTTAATTCAAACCCATTAGATTGTAAATTGCAGTGAAGAAGGTTTTCTCATATAATGTTTTGTTACGTATCCCTTTGTCGTTTGCATGATGGGCCTGATACATCTTCGGATGTAAGTCCCGCTACATGCCGTATCTTGCGTTAAATTGCTCTGCGCATGCCCAGAAATGGACTTCTTGCCAGTGAATGCAAATTGCATTCAAGGGCGGAACCGGGGAGGGAAGGGGGCGGACGTATGAAGGCAATGTACAGTAAGGGTGTGCCTAAGTCAAGCACACGCATTCATTCTTCTTATAGTCATATCACTAACACCAGTTACAGAACAGATGTAAGTGATCTGTATGCATGCCAGAACATGTGTTTGCAAGTAAGAAAAACAATAAAAATGCATTTTATGTACATTAAGTACATCCAGCGATGTGTATTTCATGTAAAAAAAAAAAACCAGTAACATATTTTTAATTATAGTATTAATAATAACATATAGCCATTGCATACTTTTCTTGAGATCTGCTTGTATTTGAATACAGGCGTGCGTGCAAGTTACGTCTGTTTTTTTGTATTAAACTCAATTTGCGTTCACGTTGTGTTAATATTAATGAGGCCTGTTACGTTCATTTTGAAATTGGAACGGTTACATACATTTTAGCAATCTCTGGATGTCAAGAATTTGTCTGCAAAGAATAAAAAAAAGATTTTTAGAGTGTCCTTCATCTACCAAAGTACAAAAAGGGCTACAGAGGAGTGCCATGCTGAAATGAAGGAGTTGCTTCTAGGGATCCTACCAGTATCCATGGCATCATTAATATGCTGACCAAGGGAACCCTATCACTCAAGAACCCTACAAATGTGGGCTTCACTGTTTGGGAAACTCGAAGGCCATCACTGCGGATCCCAGTGTTCACATCAGAAGAAATATTCAGGGAAGGGTGGCTGCTACAAAAAAACAGAATATAACCCTATAAAATCCATTATATGTTTAATGAGAGCATCTTCTGAAAAAGGTTACTGCTAGCACAGGGTGGGGTACGGAATAATAATGCTGATTATTCCGACAACACTTACCCGGACGTCTTCGCACCGATGGGCTCCTTCCCGACGAGGCTCCAGGAAGACTGATGTGCCAACCAACTGGAAGCAACCGCAATGAATGAAGAAGGTGCCGCGACTTGATGAAGTCACTGAGATCCGCAACGCTGTTATCGGTGCTGTTAAGGGGGTATTGTAAGTATGCGGCCATGGAAAATGTACTTTACAAAGCGTTGTGCATTGTCCATGCCCGCATACTTACATTACCCCCTTAACAGCACCGATAACAGCGTCGCGGATCTCAGTGACATCATCAAGACGCGGCAACTTCTTCATTCATCCCGGTTGCTTTCAGTCGGTTGGCACATCAATCGTCCTGGAGCCTTGTCAGGAAGGAGCCCTTTGGTGTGAAGACGTCGGGGTAAGTGTTGTCGGGGTAGTCAGCATTGATATGCTGACTACCACCGCTAGCACAGTATAATTTCATAGTCTGTATGTTAAATCATGTAACATACATCTAAGAATTAATATTCTGTACGCAGCACAATGATCTTGAAACTGTACAAGAGCCCGCTACTGCTGAAGCACAAGCGAACAACTTCTTCCTTTTTATGTAGTTTTATTGTCAGGATGGTAAATATATTGACACCGTACAGATTTCACAACTTGGAGACCCTAAACGCTAACTAGACACAGCTCTCTCAAGACCAGCCAGCTTCCCCAACGTTGGTCTCAGTGCACAAATGATACAAACAAGCTTTTATACCTGATACTCCTCCCCCAGTCTTAGCTTGATGGACAGGTGACACATACGACCCTGACTTCTTTATTACAATAAATACACTACTGTAAATTTTGCTTTCTGGATTTTTTATTGAATAATATGAAGTACTAAAGGAATTTAGATAAATCATGTCAAACATATTTCCACCGTTAAGGTGACTTTGCAATCATAAAAATTCAAGTGGAAAACAAATAGACCATTTGTAAGAAAAAGAAGTGAAAATAAAAAAATACTACAGCGAAGTTGTTTTTGCATCAAATATATCTATAAGAATTAATTGTAAAAAGCTCAGCCTTCGCATTGTCAGGTATTAAGACATGGTTTGGGGTTATTGAATGCATTATTTTTGCAAAATTTAGACCAGTTTCTTCTAGAAATTCCTGACTTTTACCCTTGAACTGTCATCAACTTTAGAGAGAAGTCCTGATCTTGGCAATGTCATTGTTCTGACAAATGTTCTCCACTGCATTGGTAAAGACATGTGGAAGGTCGAAACGCGTTGGTACCAAACCTCCATCCTGGGATTGAGTGCCATCCTCCTTTGAAGTTCACATCACAGCATGTGGGCCCTCTGGAATGAACTTTACTACAAGGGTTTACCATCGGCTAAATCTGGTAGGCGGACAATATCTGGCATTGGAGGAGTCATATTCATTTACTGTTTTATATACAGATATTTTGTTGTAATAAATGTGGTATTGAAGGTAGTACATCATTGCACTATCCTTCTTTTCCCCCCTCATATAACTATTACATGAATGTGAGTGTCCTCGGGGCAAAATCCACACTGATACTGTAAATGAAAGACATCTACTACCTGTGGTTTGAAAAACAAGGATTTTTCAAGAACTTGATTTTGGTAACAAACGGTTTAAAACAATTTTTATAACATACTCATATATGCATTATGGTTGAAAGTAGCACCGAGTGATGTTTATCAATTTTTTGCTATTCTTAAATGTTCTCCACTTATTGATGATATTATTTACGGTGTTCCATGGTACATGTTTGAAATTCATTTATACCCTTCTACTGATTTGAACTTTTCAACAATGAGATCCCATAGATGTTATGAAAGATTACTGGGGACACTGGTTATCACAATACGATGTAGCCAAGCAAACTGCAAGGAAATCCTACAGTAATAGCAGATATTTTGGGGAGTTAATTATAATCACTTCATTGCTGGCAGGTGTAGCACTTCTGCCTCACAGCACTGGGGTCATGAGTTCGATTCTCGACCATGGCCTTATCTATGTGGAGTTTGTATGTCCTCCCCGTGTTTGCGTGGGTTTCTTCCAGGTGCTCCGGTTTCCTCCCAAACTCCAAAAACATACTAGTAGGTTATTTGGCTGCTATCAAAATTGACCATAGTCTCTCTCTGTCTGCGTATGTGTATGTTAGGCAATTTAGACTGTAAGCTCCAATGGGGCAGGGACTGATGTGAGTGAGTTCCCTGTACAGCGCTGTTGAATTAGTGGCGCTATATAAATAACTAATGATGATTCTAATTAGCTTGAACATAATTTTGAATGTCATTAGTTGACTCTGAACGCACACACACAACCCCATTATCAAAGGGTGTGCACATTTATGCTACAAGTGTATTAACTATATATATATAATATTATTTATTTTTTTTATTTTAACTTATTTTTCCTATAACATGTCTATTTGTTTTTCACTTTAATTTTGTTGGTTGCAAGGTGACATTTAAAGTGGATAAGGCTTTATATCACAAATGTTTGCAATTTCAATATGGGTGTGTAAAGTTTTTAAATCCACTGTATATAGAGCTAAAACATATGCATGTAAATTTACAACATGTGGTCTTCATGTCATGCAAAACCACAATGGTCAATATACATTTCTGTAATTGATGATAATTAACCCCTAGAGTACTAAGTACAAGTGGGAATCGTCCTCTAAATGACCCCCTAAAATTTTAAGGACGAGTCCCAAACGTCCCCTTATTTATGGGGATAAGGAAACCCACAGATCAACTCACACCATGATCTGTGGATTTTCTGATACTGGTTAAGCCTGAACAGCGAAACATGCATCAGGTGTAGGTCTTTGTGATGTCACAGACCCGGAAGCTGTAGGAGCCGGCTAGTAGTGTTTAGTCGTGTCTCTTGTATCTGTGACACTGTTAATGTATCACACATCTCAACTGCTACTCTCTGTCAGGAATGGTTGATATATCGGTTTCCCTTGACTACCGCTACCTCTTGGGGTGCATGCTGTTGCTCCACTCTCTGATGCCATTTTGCCAGTACTGCTGTGCATGTGCAAACCCAAAACTTTCAAACCTCCTCTGGTATCGCATTGGCTGACCATAGGTCAGTTCACTATTTAAGGCACTTCCTCATATCTCCCGGTGTCAGATCTTCAGATCTCCTTCCCTGTGAGGACGCAGTTCTCTCTGACTCCTTATTGCCTTCATTTGTGCCACGCTAACCTGTGTCTCCTGTTCAAGACCTGTGGCTTTACTACATTGACCATCATTATCGATCCTGCTTCCAGGCTATACTGCCCACCGGGATCTCAACACTTCAGCTCTCTGCAGCTCATCGCTTCTCTGTTTGAACTTGTGTTACCTGTTCTATGATCTGGACCTGTGGCTATTCTGCAGAACATCAATTATTTTTAAAATGTTGACAGTTACATGCAACTCACTGATAACTCAATAACTTGATGATTTAAATCCTGGCAATGCTGAGTACTTCAGCTAGTAAAAGCATAAATGATGCTTTAATGAGTTTGGAAAAAAAGATAACTTGACAAAATATACAAATTTGTGCAAAAACAAATATCTCTCTACTTTGTAGTAAAATCTATGAAAATATAGTACATATAATTCTTCTAAATTTATTTGTAGAGAACCACTGCAAAAGCAGTTTTGGTGGCACAAGGTACAAAGCTATGTAAGATAATTTGGTCAGTATCACAGCCAAGTCTCACATCATTGAAGGTATACCAGTTGGGAAAATGATAAGTATGTTTTAAAGACTTTTTTGCCATCTTCTGGAAAATATAGAGTCTCAAAAAAGACCAGGTGGAAGGATTGATGGATCAGAAGATCCTGAATTTGAACTTCAGGTGTAAAATTACGAGTTCCGTGCTCTATAAAAAACTATGCAGATGTATGTTGAAGCTCAGATCAGGAAGAAGGTTCATTGAAGTCCTCCATGATCCATGCGAGTAATGAACAATTCTTCAAGCTGAGAGTCTTAAAACTCTGTGCAACTAATTCCTTCTAATGGTCACACATAGTACTCAACATTTATTGATTTTATAGAAGAGACTTCGACATAGAAAGAAAATATATGATGAGGACAACACAGATGTCTGGAGAAAAGCTCTTGAGCATCAAATTTCTACATATAATGATTACATAACTACAATTTACTCAAAAAGGCTAAAATCACTCTACACAATGGTTGCAAAAGTCTTCCCCCTTTTTGTTAGATTTGAGTCATATGGGACAGTTAATGATGAAATAAGCGAAGAAACAGTAAAGTATTTGCATTCTGATATGATTTGCCCTAATGATAAGAACTATTTTAGAAATATATCGGAGGATGTAAAGGAAAACATAATCAGACTTCTTCTGCAAATCATAATAACATTATTTTGCCTGGATAACTTTATCCATGAGAAAAGTAGATGATTCCTCAGTCATACCATCATCATCATCAACATTTATTTATATAGCGCCAGCAAATTCTGTAGCGCTTTACAATTGGGAACAAATATTAATAAGACAATACTGGGTAATACATACAGACAGAGAGGTAAGAGAACCCTGCTCGAAAGCTTACAATCTATAGGACAATGGGAGTTAGAAACACAAGGGCATGTGCTACATCATATTGCACAATGGACCAGCCAGACTGCAAAGGTAAAAGTACTGAGTGGGCTATGTGTGTTGCAATGTTGGTCAGAAGGTTGTTGTCTTGCGTTAGCAGTGTAGAGGATGGTAATAGGGTAATCTAGGGAAATTAAGATGATGGTTGAGGAATATCATAACCTTGTCTGAAGAGGTGGGTTTTCAGTGAACGCTTGAAGGTTTGAAGACTAGAGGAAAGTCTTACTGTGCGTGGGAGGGAATTCCACAAAGTAGGTGCAGCCCGGAAAAATTCCTGTAACCGAGAATGGGAGGATGTGATGAGAGTGGAGGAGAGACGTAGATCTTGTGCAGAACGGAGGTGTCGAGTAGGGAGATATTTCGAGACAAGTGAGGAAATGTATGTCAGTGCAATTTTGTTGATGGTCTTGTATGTTAGTAGAAGAATTTTATATTGGATTCATTGAAATACAGGCAGCCAATGTAGAGACTGACAGAGTGGCTCAGCAGAGGAATAACGGTTTGCAAGGAAAATCAGTCTAGCCGCTGCGTGCAAAATAGATTGTAGGGGTTCAAGTCTGACTTTGGGAAGACCAGTAAGGAGGGAATTGCAATAGTCGATGCGGGAGATAAGTGCATGAATTAAGGTTTTTGCGGTGTCTTGTGTGAGATATGTGTGTATTCTGGAAATGTTCTTTAGGTGTATGTAACATGATTTAGATATAGAGTTGATGTGGGGAATAAACGACAGTTGTGAATCAAGGATTACACCTAGGCAACTTTTGTTCTCATCTCAAAAGTATCATTTATACACCAAGTAATGATAGCACAAAGAATGGTGAAGTTACTTGCATCAATGTTCGAGAATGGAATATTTTAAATGGCTTCCAGTTCAATGACATCATCCACTCTGGATCATTTGTGGGAAACAGAGGGGATGGCTTGTTTCATGAGGTCCAATCAAATAACAGACAGACAAATCACTAAAGTTTTTTCTCAATGACTGTAATATAGTTGAAGTCACTAAAGGATTCTCAAATGGGGAATTTACTGGGCATCTGGGAAACCATGGTGGATGGAGAATTTTGTGTGTTAACACTGAAGGGATAGGGGGTAAATGTATCAAGCTGAGAGTTTTCCGGCTGGTTTGAAAAGGGAAGATGTTGCCTATAGCTACCAATCAGATTCTACCTATCATTTTGTAGAATGTACTAAATATATGATAGCTACAAATCTGATTGGTTTTTCAAACTCGCCGGAAAACTCTCAGCTTGATACATTTACCCCATGAACTATACAATGTTTGTTTGGCAGGAGGTGGCTTTGCCAATGGACTGTATCAGATTGAGTTAGAATACAAAGCCTATTCTACCAAACCCTAACAAATCGACACATGTGATTTACTTTGTAGGCTTTCCAATGATCGTTTGTAATACAGTTCAGTGACGGAGGAGGAGGAAATCCACTGCTGCCGGGAGACCCCCTGAACAAAAATATCTCATTAGTGATACTTTCAGTCATTTGGCCATTCACAAGGATTAATATAAATATGTGTTTTGTATCACCAAAGTGCTCTATAAAAAATGTAAATGAATGTCATACAATAAAATGAATCCTGGAAAAATTGAGTCTCAATTTTGTTTAGTTCAGAGGATCACATGACTAAACAAAACAAATGTTTGCTTCTTTGTTTTTACGATAGTTTACAAGCAGTTTACAGTTCTATCAGGTACATTACATATATCTAAAGATAATGGCCAGAGAAATACAATATTTGAAATACTGTAACAGAGCAAATTCTGGTGTCTGGGGATGAAACTATGATAATATGAAAGAAAGTCCCCCTTCAAATTTCAATATGTCTAATTGGTCTCTTTGGGTGTTTTTACCATCATAACGTCCACAAGGACCGTTTACTACAGTTATATAAATTCATACATTTCTGCTTTATTAGAGCAATGCTGATATTTTATTTCCTGGCAATGATTACAGAAGGAAAAACCACACAATAATATTTTCTTTATTAACTTGACTGATCTGGAAATTCCATGTAAAGATATATGGCTCATGGAATAATGATTAAGTAAGTGCGTTTTTTAACAAGCCTCAATATCTACTGTATATATTGTACAGTCAGCATACTGTATATGGTTTTGGTTAACATGAAGTTATTTACTTTTAATCCATAAAATGTATTCATGTTAAGTGATAAAACTGAAGCATATATTTATGACATATGGAAAAAGGAGCATTGCCTCCATATGTAATGTTAGATGACAGAAAAAAATTATCAAAACAATTTTTCACCACATATCTTATGAAAACACCAACTTTTTTTATTGACAACATTTATTGAAACATTTTTCTTAGTCATTCATTTAGGGTGCTCAGTCTTCCTCCTTTATCATCTGACACTGTTCCCATCATCCCACCAATAAACTCTAGTCCCATCCTGACAGTTAAAGGATTTTTTACCTCCTTTATGGGTTTTAATCTCCATAATATTCTGGCAAATGTATGTATGACCATTTAATACCGTTATATATATGACTATTACCGTCAACCAACTCCTCGCAAAGGTACTTCTAAATTAACCTAAGAAACATCATTCTTATATTCCCTTAAATCGACAGGCTTCAAAAGTAACCACAACAAGATATAACTTCATTTAAAGTGTGTTGTATTATATTATAGAACAATAAACAGCGTAACAATATTTTACACAAAATATAGATTTTGATGCCATATACCACACTTATTGCCTGTAATATAAATATATATGTCATTGTGTGTATGTGTATGTGTGTGTGAATGTACTGTGTGTGATGCAGTGGGAGGAGGGGGAAGACCCTTCCGACCTGGGGGCAGGGAGACCAAACACACTCTATTCATCTCCCTCAAACTCCAACGGCCATGTTAATTTGACCTGTTCAAAACCTGTTCAAGTATTTACAACCCAAATGTTTGCAATGGGGGAGGATTTCCATGTGCACAGTCATCTTCCAATTCAATTGTGGCTGAATCTGTTATATGTTATAAAATGAAACATAAATAATAGATTATTTATGTACTCTTCATCACTGACCTAGATTAAACATGTTCAAATGTTACTTTTTATCCTCATGACCAGATAATATCTTCCGTTCTTTAAAGGTTCCCATGCACTGTTAAATAATGTCTGCATCTACATGTGTTACCTGAACTTGATACAACATAGAAATGTTTTCTGACTACTGATAACCCTTTTAATGCACCGTCTTCATGCAACTGAAAATGAGCTTGGAAGCAGGACCCAGTATCTGTAACATTCATAAGTGATTACTGTAGAGCAAATCTACTTGTCTTACAGCCACAAATGAAGTTGTAGTCAAAATATGTTTTACTTTATTGTATGTGTTTTAATGTCAGTAGTGAATGAAAGTAAGAAATAGATTTTGGGCAGTGAACATTCATAGAGACAACTATATGAACAGTGATCCTTATGTCAAGCAGAGTAACTGATGTCCATGGGTAGAAACAATGTTTCCAATTATGGATATATATGCAAAATAGACCTTATACAATCATCATCAACATTTATTTATATAGCGCCAGCAAATTCCGTAGCGCTTAACAATTGGGAACAAACATTAATAAGACAATACTGGGTAATACATACAGACAGAGAGGTAAGAGAACCCTGCTCTCAAGCTTACAGTCTATAGGACAATGGGAGTTAGAAACACAAGGACATGTGCTACATCATATTGCACAATGTACCAGCTAGAACGCAAAGGTAAAAGTATTGAGTGGGCTGTGTGTGTTGCAATGTTGGTCAGAAGGTTGTTGTCTTGTGTTAGCAGTGTAGAGGATGGCAATAGGGTAATCTAGGGAAATTAAGATGATGGTTGAGGAATATCATAACCTTGTCTGAAGAGGTGGGTTTTCAGTGAACGCTTGAAGACTAGAGGAAAGTCTTACTGTGCATGGGAGGGAATTCCACAAAGTGGGTGCAGTCCAGAAAAATACAACTCACTAAGCGTTAGAAATAAATCCAGATAGAATGTAATTTTGCATCTCGGCAAAGCTATTCTGTGCTGCAGGGGAGACAAATCCATAATATGCACACATATTTAGTGTTTGGATGTGGGAGTGTCCTATATCAGCTCTAAATAACAGTGAAATATAAAGCTGCCCAGTATTTGTCTGCTACATTCAAAAGCAAGTTTATTGCAAAAAGGTTTGTTCAAACACAAATTTACACCATTTACCTGGATGAATTTTTAAATCTAGGTGAATCTCTCTAAGACACAAAAATAACCCTTACCCCACTGGCTGCTTTTGTTTTGACTCTTAAATCCTCCAGTGAAAGGATCTGACTCTTCTCATACTGGGGTCCGTAATTTGAACAACATAATGCCTGCCTATCTGTATGAGGGCTTATACTTGACTGGCAATATCATCAGTAAACAACTGTTACTCATTAAAAAATAAGGCATATTTATATAAATTAAAACATAACATCCTACTAACACACCTAGAACACTAGGACAGTAGTTCCACCTTTCCCAACTGTTCAACTTGTTTCTCTCATCAGGCATGTTCCACTCTTTGTTCAAGCATGTCCTCTTCTCTCCCAACCGAAAAAAAAACACTCTAGACCTTGACTTTCTCTCTAACTGCTGTCCTATCTCTCTCCTCCGCTTGACCTCTAAGCTCCTCGACCCACATAAATCTAGCTTTTGTCCTCTCTAGTCCAAGGAAACTGCACTCATCCTCTTTCCACCTTTCACACTGTGGAACACACTCTTTTTCTTCAAAACCTATACTCCACTGGTCTGCGTGATACTGTCCTCCTACTATTCCATTTGGTCTTTATCTGTCTTTACCCATGACTCCACCTATCCCCAACTTCCTCTACCTGTCGGCATCCATTCTTGGCCCCCAACTCCTTTCCCCTTGATGATCTCTCTTTTGGTCTCCAATGTCATCCCTATGCTGATAGCACCAAGATTTACGCATCCCCTTCCATTTTTCCCTCTCTTTCCACTCTTGCACCTCCATCTCTCTTTCTACTAATTCCTCTTGCATGTCCCAGCAGTTTATTAATCTTATTATGTTTAATAGTAAACTCATCATGTTGCCACCCTCCTATGTCTTCTCACCAGTCCACATTACTTTATCCATTGACAAAATTACCCTTTCCTCTGTCCTGCAAATCCATAGCATAGGAGATATCTTCAACTCCTATCTCTCTTTCACAGCTCACATTCTATCCCATTCCCACTCATGCTACTCTCACAGATCCTTTCTCACCAAGGATGCAGCCACCCTCATCCACTCTCATCATTCCTTGCCTAGACTAATACAACCTACTTCTCTATATCCTTCCTTTCTTCCATCTCTCCTGACTTTACTGAATCCTCCATATCGCTACTTGTTTATTTTGTCTCACCTGCCACTTGGCATCTGCTTCCTCTCTCCGCCAGTCCCTACACTGGCTCCCTTTCATCATCAGCTCTCTATATAGCGCCACCAAATCCACAGAGCTGTACAGAGAACTCACTCACATCGGTCCCTGCCCCATTGGAGCTTACAGTCTAAATTCCCTAATATATACACACAGAGACACACACACACACACACACACACACACAGACACACAGACACACAGACAGAGAGAGGCTAAGATCAATTTGATAGCAGCCAATTAACCTACTAGTATGTTTTTGGAATATGGGAGGAAACCTGAGCATCCAGGAGGAACCCACGCAAACACAGGGAAAACATATTAACTACAGACAGATAAGGCCATGGTCGGGAATCAAACTCATGACCCCAGTTTTGTGAGGCAGAAGGACTAACTACTAAGCCACCGTGTGGCCCCTTTCATCTACAGAGTCTAGATGAAACTACTTACCCTCACACATAGAGCTCTCACCATATCCTTTCCGCCCATACATTTCCAACCTTATCACCTTCCACACTCCTGACCTCTCCAATATGCCACTTCTAACTCCAGGACATTTTTCAAGCTCCCCCAAATGTCTGGAACTTAATCCCTCTCATAATCAGACTGTCTGCCTCTCTATAATGTGTCACACAGGCTCCAAATCCATTTCTTCACCAAAGCCAGCTCTCCTCCTAACCTACCACTACTGCCCCATCACACTTATTTACTCCCTCTGTATAACTGTCATTTGTCTGCCCCTCACTTATAGATTGTAAGCTCTCATGAGAAGAGGCTTCTTCTTTCTTGTCCTCCTATAATTACCCATGCTAGCAGCACACCTCTGTCTTTTCTCCTTCCCTCAATCAGTGGCTCTGTTCCTGCTTGCAGCGCCCATCTTTCTGGGTGCAGGCTCAGTTTGTGCCTATTTCCTCCCTCTTCTGTCCCCTATTTCACCATTACTCATGCCTTTTTCACCAAGTTATTGTGAGAGGTTATACCCAACATAGCACCTCATTGCTGTTGGTTTGGCTTTTTGTTGCTGTGTATTGTACTGTTTTGTCTACGTCGCATTGTCCTGTACTCTGTCATGTACTCTTTTACTGTATGCTCTCTGAATGCTGCTGCGGACCCTTAGTAGCACCATATCAATAAAAAAAAAAATAAGTAATAATAATTATAATGGAAATATATTTTCAGGTTGGTGGCCCTAGTCGAATCTGTTCCTAAAATGTTTAACCTTGATATACATTTCCTGTGATTGGGTTAGCTTTCCAGTTGCAAGATGAGAACATACATTTTCTGCAGACCCAGACTATACTCTCTCAGATCAGAGGACAGCTCAAGGCTCTTCTGGAACAAGCCTGTCTGAGTATCAGTTGTAGAGGACTGTTATATTTCAGAGGTTTGCTGGGCCAACTTGGATGACAGTACAACTGTGTGCAGGTCACTAGTTTTTCCACAATAAATATTTTCATAACAACCCAGTCATAATAGGGTCACACATGGAGTGTTATTTTGCATACTCAAAATTTGATGTAGAACATTTCTGAACCATTAAACTGTTCCACAGTCTGCTGCTAAATTGAAAACTTCTATTACTATGAATAATTGCAACCAAACTAAGATTACGGAATTTATTTTAGTAGGATTTCAGGGTTATTTGATTCTAAAATACACACTTTTTGTTATAGTCTCTGTGACATACATCTTCACAATAACTGGCAATGTCCTCATAGCTGGGTTAATTTTGAGAAGTCAACATCTTCACACTCCAATGTTCTTTTTTGTCTGTCATTTATCCTTATCTGACATCTTATTATCTACAAATGTGGTTCCCAACTTGCTATGTGCCGTAGTAGGACAAGGAAAGATCATGTCAGTCAATAGCTGTGTTACACAATACTATTTTGCTAGCTTTTCAGCAATTTCAGAATGTTTTCTCCTTACAGTGATGTCTTACGATCGATATTTGGCCATCTGCCAGCCATTGCATTATATCACTATAATGGACATCAGTTTCCGTCTCCACCTTGCTGTATGGTCTTGGGTGTTGGGTTTTCTTCTGACGTTCGTTATTCCAGTGTATCTCATGCAGTTTTGTGGGTGTAATACCATTGACCACATCTACTGTGACCTTGCTCCACTCCTTGAGGCATCTTGCTCAGACATTTCCCATGTTAAAATTGAGACCATTGTGTTTTCTATCCCAATTGTGCTCTTTCCATTTGTGTTCATTATTGTAACTTATGTCAGAATTGTCTTCACCATCCTGCAGATCTCCACCACTACCGGAAGACAGAAAGCCTTCTCCACCTGCAGTTCCCACATCATAGTCGTCACCATATACTATGGCACCTTAATTGCTAAATACACAGTGCCATCTTCTGGACACTCGTTGAATTTCAACAAAGTTATCTCTCTCCTATACACTGTGTTTACACCACTATTAAATCCTTCAATATATAGCCTGAGGAACCAGGAAATAAGAGAAGCTTTGAGTAAATTGATACATGTAAAGAAGATGATTTAGAATACAAAATGTTTAGGAAAATATGGAAATATTATTTTTTTAACAAAGTGCTGGATCTCACATAGTAATAATTCAGTTATGAAGAAAATTAGAGCTAAGGTCTAGGTACTAATATACAATCAGATATATACTAGTAGAGATACGAGCTTTCTCTTTTGCCTATATTACATTGTCTTGCTAGATCATGTACTATTTTACTGTATGATATCTGTGTACATCACTGTAGACCCTTTGTGGCAAATTAAAAATAAACAATAATAATAATAGTCTTATATTTATTGTCCATTGGCAATCCAAGGGAATTGTATTTAATTTTTTGTAAACAGCTCTTTAATTTCTTGGTTTTGAGCATATTTTCTTTATATAAAACCAAGTAAATGTGAAAAAAAATATTATTTTCATACTTAAATCTAGGTAATTGTTTCCACTTCAAAAAACACTTCAACATTCATTGATAGCCCTCCCGTCCGGGGGGATGTATATTTGTCATGCAGACCAGAAGGGAAAAGGTTGCATTAATCAAGAAAGGAGGGGGCAGAAGCATTCATGATAATCTTGGTGACATTGAGATTCGGAATGTGCAAATATTGACAATGCTGCAAGGGTTGAGACAACAGGATTGGGCAAGGGACTGGATGTGGCAAGGGTTGAGACAACAGGATTGGGCAAGGGACTGGATGTGGCCAGTGAAATTGAGGGCAGAGTAAATGACTGCCAGAAAACACGCGTAGGGAACAGGGAAAAGGGTGACACCGTCAACCCTAAGGGAGGTAGTAGGAGGGGATGTGACACTGGGTGGTGGAAAGATGATAAATTCAGTTTTGTATATGTTGAGCTTGAGATACCATCCAGCCATCCAAGTGGAGATGACAGAGAAGCAGTTGGGCACACAGGAGAGGAGAGAGGGAGAGAAGTCAGGGGAGGAATGGTACATTAGAAATGCATTGGCATAGAAGTGATATTGGAGACTGAATTAGTAGATGAGTTAACCAGGGGAGGAGGTGTAAAGAAAAAAAAACTAATGGGCCATGAACAGAACATTTTATAGATAAAACCCATCAAGCGAATGTGAAAAAAATATTATATCCATACTTAAATCTAGGTAATTGGTGACTTTTGAAAAAAATGTAAATCAACATTCAATGATAGCACTTGCAGATTCAACATAGTGCACAAATATGTGATCTTTCATCAAGTTCTGATGCAGTTGAGATAAAGATTGGGGAACCCCAACATCTAGAGGGAGAGGAGTGGAACAGGCACCAGAGGAACAGACACTGAAGTAATGGTCAGACATGTAAGAGTTAAACCAGGAAAGAACAGCACCAGCAAGACCAAGGAAGTTCAGGGTGTGAAGGAGGATGGACAATTGTGTTGAAAGTAACTGAGAGGCAAGGAAGTAAGAGCAGGGAGAAATGACCCTTCAACTTAGCCAAGTGTAGATCATTGGTGACTTTGGTAAGGGAACTCTTGGTGGAATGGATGGGACAAAAATCTGATTGTAAGGGCTCACAGAGAGAGTGATGTGAGAAAGTGTATTAAACGTTTGCAGACTAGCCGTTATTTAAAACGGCAATGTCTTTAAGGGCAAGTTTTGCCCCTAAAGACATTGCCATTTTAAATGTATCTGTCAAACTCGCCGAATATCAGCGAGTTGAAGAAAGCACAGATTAATAGTTTTACTCCTTGGAGTTCAAAACCCCCTCCTGTTCTTTATCAGTGATAGAAGTTACTCTAGACTCTGGGCTCCTGAACAGCCTGCTCTATGAGATTCTTCAGTTACAGGTTTCTGATTCAACTCTGACTCTGTACCTTGACAAACAACAACACTACTACTCTAAGCTTTTAGGCATCCAGCTTAGTTTAAATTCTGTGAGTACTGCAGCTTGAACATAGAACTACTCATATGAAACTATTGTCTACTGACTAGGAAAGACATTTCTATGTCACTGCCTGTTGATACCGCACAGAGGGGCTCTGGGCTTGTCTCAGTTGCATTTAGACTTTTGCTGCCTTCCTGTGATCAGGAATATTGGATATTCTCCATTTCTAAGAGTGCTTCGGTGAGTACTATTGTCTACTATCAGAACTGTTATTATACTGCTTGAAGCACTACAGGCTGCCAGTTTCTCTGAAGATCCAAAGACATACTGGTAGGTTAATTGGCTGCTAACAAATTGACCTTAGTCTGTGTGTCTGTCCGTCTGTGTCTGTCCCTCTGTGTGTGTCTGTCTGTGTGTGTGTTAGGGAATTTAGACTGTAAGCCCTAATGGGGCAGGGACTGATGTGAATGAGTTCTCTGTACTGCGCTGCGGAATTAGTGGGGCTATATAAATAAATGGTAATAATAAGATCATTCTTTACTTCAGCTGTTTTAGACTTCCATTACTAGTGACTTTTTTCTGTACAAGATGTGTTTCCTCCGTATCTGATCATCTGTTTCTCTGGATCTTTTCTACATATTCAAAATAAATTCACAGTTATATCTTCTCTCCTGTGCCTATATTGCCTTGAATTATTTAACAGTTTTCACTCAGATACTATGATTTGCCTTCATCTCCCCTGGAATCTTTCCGGTACTTCACGTCTCTCTGCTGAAACCTGCTCGCCACCCTCTTTTTCCTTCTGCATCTCCACCTTCCCTCAACGAATGAAGTTGTAAAAACCTGTTAGATTCACTATCTGGTGAAATGGAAGGATTATGGGTTGGAGGAATGTTTTTGGGAACCACCTTCTGGATTTCACACAGTACACAACCCACATTTAATCTCAATCTTCCATACCCATTACCCAGGCCCGGCGCTCCCATTAGGCAAGGTTAGGCACTTGCCTAGGGCGCCGGGCTCTGAAGGGCGCCACAGATTAAAAATTTCTTTAAAACTCTGCGGCGACAGTTGACCATATCTTTCACGGCCACCGCACAGCTTCACATACATCCACAGGGAGGGGGGGAGGGACTATTGCTCATCACCACCGCCGCCTCTCTCCTCCGTCTCCTCCCCTCCACTCACTGACTGTCGGGCCGTGACATCATCATCACGGCTCGACAGTGTCAGTGACTGGAGGGGCAGAGGAGGAGGCAAGTTAAGGTAAGAAAAGACCGGGGGGGGGGGGCGCCGATTTTGAAAATGGGGCGGGGGGCGCCTATTTTGAAAATGTGCCTAGGGCGCCAAGGACCCTAGCACCGGCCCTGCCATTACCTAATAAACTAAGGTGTCTAAGAGCCACCTCCTTGGTGGGGGTTGGGGTATTGTCACATTAAACCATGTCCCTCAACTAGATGGTGGCTTCTGTATATGCCAAATGTAAAAATGCATTTGTACTTTACAGTACTTTGACATAGTGTTGTTTGACACAATGACAATTGTTTTGCTTAGTTCAGCCTACTGTGCACTTCTTCTACATTTTGAGAATATATAAAGCTTGCAGTCAGTTACACTAACTGTAGATTATTGTGCTTCTCATCCGTGATCCAGAGCTGCACTGAATTCTGATCCTTGTGTATGATCTAGGATATTCCTGACTACTTTCCTGACTGTCTGAACCTATTTTGTTCCAGGGTAGGGCTAGCAAATTTTAGCCCGGGGGGGCGAAACTTAACTCAGCAGCCTATTAGAAACATTTTAAAGATGCAGATGGCCCTGTAACCCAGCCCAAGGTAGCCCACTATGGGAACAGCCCGGGGGGCAGATGCCTCCTAGCCCAGCCTGCCCCTTACTCTATTAATAACGAAAATTCATGGCTACATCTGTGTCTTTACTGTTCCATACACAGTCCCTCACCACTGAAACCCACACTATCCTCAAATTCTGACAACTCCTCTGTTTCACAATACGGAGCTAAAGACATTCTAATGGCATGCTATTACCTGTCTGACAAGTGCATTCACTGATTGGCCTATGTACATCATTAGTTTCATAAACAATGCTGCAATTTTGGGTTTTTGGCAGCCCCCAACCTCTTCTATGTGTCCCATCTTTAAAGATAAATAAAAATGACTTGTAGGAGGACTGGTGGGAACTGTTGTGGGGACTCATGCCCTGTGTAATACTAATAATAAATTAAATAATAATGAAATAATCTCACACAAGGCACTACAAAAACTTGAATTCATACACTCACTTTCTTGCACATTGGCTACTGCAATACCCTCTTTACTGTTCTTCCCGAACCTGACTCTCACCCCTAGAAATTAACTTGCACACATCGGCTGGACTGATTTTTCTTGCAAAATCTTTTTCCACTCCTACTTGGCTCTGTCAGTCCCTACTTACCAAAGGCCATCAACAAAACTGCACAAACATGCATCTTTTAAATCTTGCTAGCTGGGGGCTGGTCATAACATGTCTGGGGTGTTTATACTGTGTCTTAGGGGGTTATAATAAGTCTTGGGGGGTGAAAGTGTGCCTGGGGGGTGTCATGATAATGTGCCTGGGTTCAGGGCTGCCATCAGGGGGGTACAGGGAGTACAGCAGTATGGGGCACAACAGCTGAGTAAGGCCCCACCAGCCCTGGACCCAAACAAATTTAATACTGGATGGGGGCCTCTGCAGTGAATTAAGGGAGGTAGTGGGCACCATTTCTAGGCAGCAGCTGCTCCTGAGATGTGAGAGGTGGTGTGAGGAGAGACCTCTGTGCGTAATTAAGGATACGGCAGTAGGCCCCCTTATAGGCAGCAAGTCTGCCTTCACTCCCAAGATGTCAGGGACCCACAGCTGCCGCCATTTGCTCCATTTCCAGCCCCAAAGGTGACCGGTTCCCAGACAGAAATTTTTATTTCCTATGTGTCTAATGTACATCCTTAGTTTAACAGATGGCCGGAGAGCCTATTTATACACTTCTACCTACAATCTACTCTAGCTGATATGTGCATTCTTTGGATGATTCACAATCACACAAAATGACAGGCAAAGCAAACAGGGAAAGACATCAAATAGCCCGGCTGAGGCACATATGGTGATGATACACATTTTGCAAAGAAAAGTGCGTCACTCTTCAGCAGTTTTTGTAGTTAGTATTATTTGGAGTTAGATCTTCAGGAAAGGGACAATGAGCTCTGTGCTACAAAAAAGACTATGGAGTTGTACGTTGGAGATCATGTCAGAGAAAAATCTTCATTATCGTCGTCCATGATTCATGCAAGTACCGAACTATTCTTTAAGCTTACAGAGTCTAAAAACTCTGAGCATCTGATCCCTCTAGTGGTCACATATAGTACTCAACATTTATTGATTTTAAAGGATATGCTTCCTCATGGACAAAAACACATGTATTATGATGACCAACATAAAATATTCTCCATAAGACTATTTAAAAAAATAAAAATAAATGTCCTAATACTGTAATTACAATAAAATGAATGAGTGAAGAAACTATTCTTAATTTGTTTTGTTCAGACAATCACCTGACTAAATAAAAGTAAAAGTTCGCTGTTTAGGGGTATATTTACTAAACTGTGGGTTTTAAAAAGTAGAGATGTTGCCTATAGTAACCAATCAGATTCTAGCTGTCATTTTGTAGAATGCACTAAATAAATTATATCTATAATCTGATTGGTTGCTATAGGCTACATCTCCACTTTTTGAAACCCACAGTTTAGTAAATATACCCATTAGATTTTATAATAGTTTACAAGCAATATACACTTCACTCAACTCGTAAATTTAGCCTTTACTACCCCTCCCACGGGGGGAAGGGGGGTTGATGGAAGTTAACTGACTTCACTATTCTCATTTTTTTGTCAAATAATGTCAGTATACCAAATTTCAGGTCAATTGGATGAGCCCTTTCTGAGAAAATAGTTTTTTCCACACACACACACCGACTAACACAAGCCGCTAGGCTTTTACTTTTATATATTAGATAATGCTAAGAATTTAGTAGGTCAGTGTATAACTCCGCCAAGCAAGTGGCGCTGCACCTTGTTGTTTTTTTTTCACACACAGACTAACACACGCCGCTAGGCTTATATATATTAGATACATGTTTTGCTGCTATTTATCTTCCTGGCTAGGACTACAGGTGGGAAAACCAGTCTTTATTAATTTGACTGGTCTGGAAATTCCATGTAGATGGAGAAGCATATACGTCATATGTACTATGAGGTAATATATTAGGTAATAAACATGAAATAATCTAGGACATTTTTCGCAGTATATTTTATGAAAACACACAATTTTATTTATTGACTTTTATGAACCATTTTTGCATAAATCATTCAAATACAGCATGAATTCTCCCACCACTCTCTATCATCGCACCCTTTCCCCATCATCCCATCATTACCTACAAGGTCCATCGTGTCCCAGATGACAACTTACTGTCCCCATGACCAGATAATATCATTATATTATAATAATATTTTGATTGTTTCGGTTTAACATTATTGTAGAAAACGTCAACACTGCCATTTTTGCTATGTTAACAAGCTGACGTATACCAAACGTATTTGCTCCAAACGTATGACGTATACCAAACGTATGACGTATACCAAACGTATTTGCTCCAAACGTATGACGTATACCAAACGTATGACGTATACCAAACGTATTTGCTCCAAACGTATGACGTATACCAAACGTATGACGTATACCAAACGTATTTGCTCCAAACGTATGACGTATACCAAACGTATGACGTATACCAAACGTATTTGCTCCAAACGTATGACGTATACCAAACGTATGACGTATACCAAACGTATTTGCTCCAAACGTATGACGTATACCAAATGTATGACGTATACCAAACGTATGACGTATACCAAACGTATTTGCTCCAAACGTATGACGTATATGTTTCACGTATGATGGAGGAGGTGCCTAGATGATCAATGTTCCTACCTCTACTTATTTTGAAATGACAGAGTCGACAGATGCCTTGACAAATGTAGTCTGGGTTTAGATAAAAATATTTACAAAGAAAATAGGTCCTTTTTGTCGTCTTCTGCCCTGGCATAATAATGCGCTAATCATGGGCATCTGCTAGTAGTAACACTGTTGGCTGCCTTACTTCAACACAATCATAATCATCACACTCCACATTATCTCGTCCATATACAACACATTTATTTTCAGATCCACAATTATCCTACTCATCCTCTTTCACATTTTCAACTTCCATAGTAGCCTCCTCAATTTCTATAGGTAAATCATCATCAACATTAATACTACTACTACTACTACTACCCTTCCTCGCATTTCCAAATGGTCGAGGACTATTTTTACAGTGTCTTAATCTGAAACCTCAGACTCACATGTAGCACTCATGGATACTCTCTTTAGACTCTCCTCTGGATTTTGTGAGTGCCCAAACTGTTCTTCAACCTCAGCGTTATCCTCAGGCTCTAATTTGGCTATTTTGGAGGTGTCCATAACAGGCATACACTCTGAGCGACAAGGTGGTACATGTGAAGTTGAGGAAGATGCACAACCGTGTTGGGGGCTCTGTTTTGGAATTGCCATTCTAGTGTGTATACCAGTACCAGCAGTAGCAGAACCCCTATTAGCAAAACGTAGACATTTTCTGAGCCTTGTCTTGCAACTGCGGGTGGTGTATGAAATGTAAGCTATTTCCTTTTTTTGGGCAAATCACTACATTCCCTCTTAATTCTTCTCCTTACATCAAGAGGTGATGTTTTCTTTGAGATTGAATTGCACAATTGTGTTTGGATTTTGAGGACACTTTTGTCAACTTTCTTCCCGCATTACCTTTTTACTAGTAGAGCTCGTAACAGTAGTTCTACTACCGGTACTGGTACCGGGCTGCTCCTGATCTGTACAGTGATTCATGGTTGCCAAGATGAGTAATGCTACTTGAACAGATTGGAGCTACTTGTAGATGCCTGCCACCACACCAGAGGAACGCCCAATGAGATAGGAATGTTGTCCTACAATTCCTATGACACTGCTCCACAATATTCTTCTAACAAACAAGTTTTATATTTTATTGGGGGCTTGTGCTGCTGTCGCTCACACACAAACAGCCTTTTTTTTAAAGATTTCACTGAATGACCCTTTCAAAATAGACAAGTATTGAAAAATAGAAAAGATTAGAATATATAGGGCCCGATGCATTAAGGAGAGTAAAGAAAAAAAAATGAGTAACTTTACAGCTTGACAAAACCGTGTTGAACTGTAGGGGGATGTAAATTTAAAATGTGATGGCAGATTTATATTTAGGGAAGGGCATGTTCTAGATCAACTTTAGATTTCAGTGTACAAATAAATTTACAAGTATTAAAAAATAGAAAAGATTACAATATAATAATATATCGCCTTCTTTTCTGGTTTGCAACTGCTGCTGAATCTCACACGCAAACACCCAGTTTTTTTTCAAAATTCTTTCAGCTGTCGCTGCTTCACACAAGATTACTTTCACTAGAAAAATTTTCAATTTGAAAAGAAAGAAATCTGTTTGTCTTTTGGTTTCTGCTTCTAATGCATTAAATACAACCATTGGCCACTAGTCTGTGTAAATAGTCTATTTAGGATTGAAATTAAAAGCAATTAATCAGCAAACTATTATAGCTGACTACTCTTTACAGAACTGCTTTACAATAATGACAGGATTTTACTGCTTTCATATGTCCCTGGTTTACCCTGATTGCTATTTTCTGAGATGAGCACCGCAGATAACCTCCTCCCTACAAGCTGTCTGTTCTAAAATGACAGTGAAGAAAATTAGTGAGGACTATATATATATATATATATATATATATATATATATATATACAGAGACAAACGCAGAATTTGTAGATGGGGGTTTCCACACCATGCCACCATCGGGCGTGACCAGCATGCATGGGGCGCGTAACTATAATTTTAGACAGTGCTTGGCTGCTCTCCAACTCTTCCTATCCCCGTAATATATATGGGCAATGCTGCATGCACTACTGTTAGGTACACGCAGCTCTCCCTTTTCAAGCAGAGCCGTGTGAAGTGGGAGCAGGGTCCAGCCACCTCAATTATACAGTGCCCTAGGCTTGGGGGGGGGGGGGTTTCCAGGCACTAGGAAACCCCCCTTCGGTTTGCCCATGATATATATATAGCACGCCTATTTTGCAAAAACAAATTTCGTCTTGAGATCTGAATTTGGCAGGAGAAGCTCACTCGGATCCCCAAAGTTGGATTTCAAAGAATCCAAATTGCTCATCTCTAGCACATATAGCAATTTCATTTCTTGAAATATATTAATATATCTATTTTGCCTGTGTGTGCATATTATAAAAAAAAAATGGCAAGCAATGATAACAAACACAATTCTATTCATACTTACATCTATGTAATTAGTGCCATGTGAAAAATGTAGCCCAACATTTAATGATAGCTCTCCCAATTTTAACACATTGAACAAATATGCATACTTTTAAGTTCTGACATAGGAAGTGAAAAAAAAACCATACAGAAATGTGAGATATGCAGCAAGAGGAGGTCTTTATAAAGATTCAATGTTGTTTTTCTAGGCACTTTCCGCCATGAGAAAGAATTTCACCATTATTTGCATATTGTATACTTGCAGTGTGCTGCAGCTCACCAACATCAATAGGTATATGGTTGCAGTAGAGAATTAGATATGGCTGCAACTTGATATGGGTGGGGTACGGTGTAAAGGTGCGGAAAATTCCGACACCGAGGACACCTATAATAAAAATCCGAATGTGTAAAAATATGATTTGAATTTAACCAGACTTGCCTTAAAAACGACGTTCTACATCTCCGATCGCAACATCATGCTCCCCACAAGTTATTCCGATACACACATGTCTGGCACTAAACTTTTATGTCATCACGACCTGAATAAATCTTAATTTAAAGCGGCAACATCAGGTTAAGTGTTTAAGCACTTAACCTGAGGGGTCCCGTCATTGCCGCTTTAAATTAAGATTTTTTCAGGTCGTGATGACATCAAAGTTTGGTGCCAGACATGTGTGTATCGGAATAACTTGCGGGGAGCATGATGTTGCGATCAGAGATGTAGAACGCCGTTTTGAAGGTAAGTCTGGTTGAATTCAAATAATTTTTTTACACATTTGGATTTTAATCGTAGGTGTCCTTGGTGTCGGAATCGTGGTAATCGTGAAAACAATTACCACCACTTGATATGGCCCTGTGTCCTGCCTTTCACATTTTAATATTTCATGAATATAAAATCTGTTAAAGTTTGTGCAGGCAGTGGGGAATTAAACAGTGGTGCAAGCAGTGGGCAGCACGGTTGCTTAGTGGTTTGCTTTGCTGCCTCACAGCACCTGGGTCGTGAGTTCAATTCCCGACCATGACCTTATCTGTGTGGAGTTTGTATGTTCTCCCCTTGTTTGCGTGGGTTTCCTCCGTTTTCTCTGGTTTCCTCCCACACTCCAAAAATGTACTAGTAGGTTAATTGGATGCTATCAAATATTGACCTTAGTCTCTCTCTCTCTCTCTGTCTATCTCTCTCTCTGTATATGTTAGGGAATTTAGACTGCAAGCTCCAATGGTACAGGGACTGATGTGAATGAATTCTCTGTACAGCGCTGCGGAATCAGTGGCGCTATATAAATAAATGATGATGATGATGAGCAGTATCATGTCATCAAGAACTGGGTTGTTTATAAGATCTAGTATCATCTCATTTCAGCTCCAGTGAGTTTATCTGCTATTGCTGTCAGCTGTCATTGTTTTAGGCATCTCAGTTTCTCCTTTGGTGATCCTCGCTGTCTCCTTGGTGACAGCAGGCTACTCACAGCTACGTCAAGTTGGCAGATAACCACAAGAGTGCCTATGCAGTTTAAAAACAAAAGCCTACTCTACAACCATGGAGGTTTAGTTATTATAAATGTTAGTGGAGAGAGAGGCTGGTCAGCAGCTGACTCTTTAAAGGTTTCAGCAGTGACTGATACTTGTTTCATGTCTCCACCTTCCGCTGTCTCTCCTTGTTTCACCCATGATGCACCACTAGTAGCGGCACAGAAATATCATCCAACGACTGCTTTATTATTGGTGGATAATATTGCTGCTGCCTTGTAATAACAGCATAAACTTTCCTGTCCAGCGGCTACAATTGTTATTCCACCTCCTTACGTATCAGGTGCTTGGAATTGTTAACTCCAATTCCGAGCACAGAAGAACTACTCAACCAAACGATATTCTGAAAAGAGAGCGAGGGAAGGAAAAAGAGGGCCTGATTCATTAAAGAACTTAGGCAAGAAAATTCTTATGTCTCCTGGACAAAACCATGTTACAATGCAAGGGGTGAAAATTAGTTTTATATTTTGCACATAAGTTAAATACTGACTGTTTTTTCATGTAGCACACAAATATCAACTTTAAATTTCAGTGTACAAATAAGCTATCAAGTATTTGTGTGCTACATGAAAAAACAGTAAGTATTTAACTTATGTGCAAAACAGAAAACTAATTTGCACCCTTTGCATTGTAACATGGTTTTGTCCACGAGACTTAAGTAAGACTTTTCTTGCCTAAGTTCCTTAATGAATCAGGCCCAGAGAGAGCATCATTGGCCATTTTTTGCCAAGGACAAAGGGCGACAAGTACAGCAGTGAAGGTAGACAGTACTGAGCAATCCGAGGTGGTACTTTTAACATTGTACCCCTTGTTCTCTGGCAATTAGTACACTACAGTCCTGTGCACAATATATTAAAGTCTCCTAGATTCATGCTTACCTGAACAGTCAGCTTGGGCCTAATTCATTAAGGAAAGTTAAGTAAAAAAATTGAGTAAGTAGTCTCCTGTACAAGAACCATGTAACAATGCAAGGGGTGTAAATAAATTTTCTATTTTGCACATAAATTAATAAGTTATATTATATATTTTTAGTTATTTGATGTTTTTATTTATGGGTGCTAAATGCACTTAATCCATTTATGCATATGTATGTAGACTTCAGTACAGATTATATTATTATATTGTAATAATTTGTTAATCTATCTTAGACATATTTTTGTCTTTTTTTAAAACAACTATGTATTTATGTTTTCTTATTTTGAGATTTGGCTCATAGTGATCATATATGTTTTTTACTTTGCCAATCTGAATCATGTATTCTAAAACATGGCCGCTAATTACCTAATGAGGTTCCTCTTATTTTCCTCTATAAATGACCAAGTGGAATGTCAGTTAGCTTATAGCTTGAAAAAGTCTGCCTGACAGACGAAACGCGTCGCTGATCCTCATCTGTTTATCCTATGGAGTATCTACTATTGGTTATTGGCTCCATTAAGCCTCATTGATCGTGAAGACTGTGTTACATTGTCTCCAGAGGCATTATACTTACCGTGTCCTCAAGAGGACTCTTCTCTGCACTATTTGTGTTTCAGTCCGGATGAAATTTGGTGGTGCGCACCACATGAGATCTACTCTGGAAACTTCAAGCTGCCTGAGCCGCTTGTGCGGCTGCACGGTGATTCAGATCTACATTTCCCGTTACGGGTAAGCTTTGCTAGTTTTTCTATCTACCAGCTGGACTAACTATATCGGCTGAATTGATATTTTATACAGCGGACCAATTCTTTTGTATTTATGCTCCATCACTAATGTATCAACATGCAGTTGACTTTACGGAGTTATACTTTTAATATCATTCACACCGCTCTGATTGCGGGAATCTGCCAATCAATCAAGACACCGGAATCAGGTGGAATAGAGCTTGTTTTGCCAACATTTCAATACAGAGTTACCACTCTTCTGGTTATAGAGACAATCGTTGAAAGCCTATTTTTTTGTTACTCTATAGAGATATTTGTCTCACTGTGTACACATATATATATATATATATATATATATATATATATATATATATATATATATATATATAGATCCCTATGAGCCTGTGGATCATTTTATGTGATTATTGATTTTACTTATGCATTGTATTCAGTAAAAAGAGGTATTATTATATTATGAGCTGTTTGTACATTTATTTTCATATATTATTATATTTTTTAGGTGTATTCATTTGATTTGAACATCTCATGCGCAATCTGCTTTTTGGTTTGTTTTGTATGTTTATTAGAGGATTTGCACTTCCTCTTTTTGATTTGCTGCATTTGATGTTTTTCTGATATTTGCATGTTTTTCATGCTACCTTTTAGCGCCGGAGATATCTATTGTATTGCACATAAGTTAAATACTGACTGTTGTTTCATGTAGCACACAGGATCATGTTGAGCTTTATTAACATACATGTAACACATTCGTTGAACATCAAATGTGCTAGTCGTATGTGTACGTCAAGCATCAAATGCATTTGCTGTACAAACACATTTGACTTTTTAAAATCAACCAAACAAGTTCAAGGCTGTTGAACTGACCTGGTTTGATCGAAATGTCAAGCTTGTTTTGTTTCATTTGTCTATATTTACTAACTGCCAGATTATTATGTTTCCAAGTCATGATCCTGTGCTTCATTGAATTCTGAATCTTGTTCATGATCTTTGCTATAACTGACTACCTTCTTATTCTATCCATGGACTTCTCTAATCTTTGCTCTGGCTACGGACATACGTGGCTACATCTGTGAGCCTACCGATCTGTACATAGCTCCTTGCCATTGGAATCCTTACACTTAAAATATTTTCAAATTCTGACAATAACTCCTCTGTTTCATTATGCAGAGATATAAACCTTTTAATGCCATGCCTTACCTCTCCGGCAAGGTGCAAAAAATAGTATATTCATTTGGTGGCCTATGGCCACGGTAGTTTCATAATCTATGCAGCTTCCAATTTTAGGTCTGTGATAGTCCCAAACCTCTTCTGTGTGATGCTGTTAAACATAATTACAATGACCTATAGGAGGACTGGTGGAGAATTTTAGTGCTCTGTGTAATAATAATATAAAATAAGGAACACTAAAATATAATGAACAGCGTAGCCCCAAGTCCTTAAGCAGAATTGGGACCAGATAATCTGGGCTGGTGTGCACTATATCAGGGTGACCATGAGTTTGAAATTCCATTGCTTTAAAAAAATTCATTCCCCATGCCTAAATGGAAGGAGGATTGCAAGAAACAGAATGCGTCTACCACCCCCATGTATGTACAGTAAAACAAAGTACATTTTTTCGGTACAACATCGGACTTACATTCAACTCTAAATCAGTCCTATCATCCAACCTTATTACCACGTCCATCTCCCACCTAAATCATTTTACTAAACTGCACCATACTATACTCTCGAGTAATGTACCTTACTGTGGCCTTTCTTCCTGTAGTTTTGTAGGTAACACTACTTTCTAATACTTACCCTTTCTCTTTATAAATACATCTACATACCTTTATCTTTGAAGGGCTTTTTTGTTTCATTCAAACCCATTAGCTGTAAAACTGTAGTGCAGAAAGTTTTCTCATTTGTTGTTTCGTTACATGTCCCTTTGTTGTTATGCATTCACCTTTGGATATAAGTGCCGATACATGCCGCATGGTCCGTGACAGGTTTCTACTGATAGTGATGACTGATCTGTCTGCATGCCAGAACATGTGTTTGCAAGTTAGAGAAAATATATAAACACATTTTATATACAGTAAGCAATAAGAGCATTCTTATGTTTTTCATGTAAAAAATAAATTAGAACATATATTTTCATTAAAAATTATAGTATTAATAGTAACGTACAGCCAGAGAGTACATATAACTATATTCGAATAGAAAAATTTCTTGAGTGCCGCCTGTATTTGAATACAGGTGTGTGTGCAAGTTGCGCCAGTTTTGTTTGAATGCAAGTTGCGTTCACATTGCGTTTGAATATGAATCAGGCCTGGTACGTTCATCTTGAAATTGTTATGGTTAAATATATTATAGTAATTTATGGATGTCAATAATTTTTCTGCAAAGAAGGCAAGAAAGATCTTTAAAATGTCCTTCATCACATTGTATACCTACCAAAGTACAAAGAAGCTTCATATTGGAATGAAGGGGTTGCTTCTTGGGATCCGACCAATACCAATGGTATCTTTAGCTTTAATATACTGGTTAAGGGATCAAGGGAACCAAATCACTCAAGTTCCCTTCCAATGTGAGCTTCACAGGTTGGGGAAACTCAGAGGCCCATTACTTCAGCTTCCACAGTTTGCATCAGAAGCAATATTCAAGGTAGGGTGGCTGCTAGAAAAAACTGAATATAACCTCATATATTTCCATTATTTGATTATTGTGAGCATCTTCTGAAATAGGTTGCCTGCTAGCCCAGTATAATTGCATAATCTGTATCTATATCCTGTTATATCTAAGGAACTATTCCAGAATGTTCGTGTAACTCACATAAGACACTACAATAATTTGAATTCATGCAATTATCTCCTAGTTTAACTATAGCAATCCCATTCTTACTTGTCTTCCAGAACCAGAATCTCACCCCTACAATCTATTATGCACACAGCAACTAGACTGATTTTCCTTGCAAAATGTCTTCCACTACTGCTCTGGTCTGTCAGGTACTACATAGGTTGCCTGTTTTTTTTACCAAATCCAATTTAAAATACTTTTACGAATATACAAGTCCATAGACAAATTTGCACAAACAAACATTTCTTCACTTGTCTCAAAATATCTCCCAAATCAACCTCTCCAGATATTCTCATCCACTCATTACCTGCTTTACTTTGTGGAATGCCCTCCCTCACACAACAGTCGAGAATAGCCTCTAAACCTTCAAGCATTCTCTGAAAACTCACAGAGAATGTAGACTTATCAATTCCCAAAACACCCTCTTAACCGTCCCAGGCTATTCAACCCTTTTACCACCCTCTACACAGCTCACACAAGACTTACATGGGTTCTTGCTTTACTCAATCAACCCTCTGCAATGCTCTTCATTTTAGATTCTCAAATCCACAACCAGTGCAAGACTAGTGACCAGAGCTCAGTCCAGGAAGAAAATATTTTAAAGGACCCCAGAAGATACTAAATATTCCATTTATGTTTGCTATTTGTGATGTGTTTATTTATTCAATGCAATTCATATTACTATTTTTCTATACTCATCTATTAGAACATATTAAACCTTCAGTATTAAACAGAAACAAAGGTAAGCGCTCATCCAATATGCAGCCCTTATAATACAGTTAGCAATATATATAAAAAAGGAAAGGGCGCAATAGAAATAAATATACAGACAAAAATGAATGTTTATAGCTCTATTTGGAGAAAGTGTGAGTAGGAGTACCGTAATATGTATACCGGATGGCATGAGGAGGAGAGAGCATAAATTTATTCTTACCCTAGAATTCCCTATGCATAATGGCAGTCCTCAGCAAGCCGTCCAGGTAAAACGGTGAGTCTGCTGTAGATGAAATCTCCGTGCTGTCCGGGTATCTCGTGTGGCCGCGTCTGGAACGCGGAAGTAATAGACTAATCCATCCAAGTACGGTGGCTGTAGAGGTGCAAAAATGTAAACCAACGCGTTTCATCCGGGTAGGACTTTCTCAAGGATATTTTTAGAAAGGAATTGGAGGGTTCTTATAGGTACTGCCTCTTCCTGATTGGATAAAGACTTTAATAGTGAAAAAATGTGTATGCAGATAAAAATAGATAAAAATAGACCAGTGGATAATAAAATAAAATAAAATAAAATGAAATGAAATGAAATGAAATGAAATGAAATTAAAAATAAATAAAAATCAAAATGAATGTCTATACATTTAAAAATGAGCCTAAGTCAAAATCACTATTAAGACCAAATGGCATAAGAGTTCTCATCATGTAAATCCATTTTGCTTCCAAACGTGATATATTTTCCAGATAGTTACCACCTCTCCAAAATTTGTTAACATGTTGTATTCCCAAAAATTTGAGTTGTTTTGGATTGCATTTTGAATTGTTAATAAAATGATTGGAAACACTATGAGTTTTGAGTCCTTTTTTGATGTTGTAAAAATGTTCGGCCACTCTTGTTTTAAGGTTACGTTTTGTTCTACCAACATATTGGAGGCCACAAGTGCACTCCAACATGTAAATGACTCCTTCCGTGTAACAACTAATAGCTTGTTTAATATAGAATGTTTTCCCATTAGATGTAGATTTAAAATGAGTGATGGCTTGAGTTTGAGTTATATTGCAATCCTTACATGTTTTGCAACTCAGGCAATAATAAAAACCTTTTCTCTCTATTTTATGTGGTTCTGTTGGAGAGAAAGGAATAAAACTCTTAGTTAATATTTGTCGTAAGTTTTTGGCTTTTTTATATATAAATCTAGGATTTTCAGGTAGAAAGCTAATAGCCTCCTGATCCAGTTTTAAAATATGCCAGTGTTTACGGATGATGTCTTCTGTTTCTTTAGAGTTACTATTAAATTGAGTTATAAAAGAAATCTCTGGAGCAATGATTTTTTATTTTTTATTTTTATACTCAAGCATAATAGCTCTTTCTAAGTCTTTCACTTTTTCCAAAGCTGAATCTACCAGATTTTCATCATATCTCCTTTCTATGAACTTAAGTCGTAACATATCACTTTGTGTTTCGAAGATATCCTGGTTGGTACAGTTCCTTTTCAGTCTCCTAAATTGACCTGATGGTATATTACGTATCCAGCCTCTGTGATGATTGCTTGAGGCTAGAAGATAATTGTTGGTGTCAACATCCTTAGTGTAGGTCTTAGTTTTTACAGAGTGATCTTCAATATATACAGTTAGATCTAAGAAATTGACTTGTAAGGGACTGACTTCAGCTAGAAACTCCATATTAAGAGTGTTACTATTAATGTATTTAAGGAATTGCTGAAGGGCTTTGTTGCTACCATCCCATACAAAAAAGATGTCATCTATGTACCTCCGCCACTGTATTAAGTTCTGAGTGAAAGGGTTATTATTTCATATGGAATCATCCTCCCACTTGGCTACAAACAAATTGCCATAGCTAGGGGCAAAACGCGTCCCCATAGCTGTGCCAGATATTTGGTTGAAGAATTGGTCATTGTACCAAAAATAGTTATGTTGCAGTATGTATTCTATAGAGCTCATTATGAAGTTAATCTGTTCATTGTTCAGATCAGTATAGTTGCATAAGTAATGATACGAATGTGAGCAGCCATCTGCATGGCGGATGCAGGTGTAAAGGGACTTGACATCACAAGTACCAAGTATGTAGGTATCCTTCAATTCCATATGATTCAGGATATGAAGGAAAGATGTGGTATCTTGTATATAGCTTTTTTGTTGGGAGACCAGTGTTTGTAGATAAAAATCCACATAACCGGATAGATTTGCTGTAATTGAATTGATCCCCGAAACAATCGGTCAACCTGGAGGATTGCACAGGTCTTTGTGGATCTTTGGCAAGTGATAAATCACCGGAATTTTGGGATTTTCAATATAAAGGTAGTCAAACTCTTTTTTAGAGAGAATACCCAAATTAAGGCCTTCTTCCAACAAATCAAACAATTCATGTTGGTACTGAGTGGTAGGGTCTTTGGGTAATGGTTGGTAGGTGTCAGTGTCCAAAAGTAATCTTTCTAGTTCTTTCATGTATTTTTCTTTATCCATGACAACAATGCCCCCACCCTTATCGGCTGGTTTGATAATTATATCATTCCTTATCATCATTTAGTTGTTTAACAGCTGATATTTCTTCTTTGGACATGTTGTATTTCATTTTGATTTTTTCAGGAAGATTTTCTAGATCTTTTTCAACCATTCTCTGAAATGTCTCAATTGATGAACCCTTAGTAAAATTTTGATAAAAATTACTCTTAGGTCAGAAATCAGTATGTTGGAACTGGTGGTAAGTGTTAGATACATCTCTTTCTATTGTTTTTCTCCAAAAATATTTTTTCGGACACAATTTTCGAACAAACCGATGTAAATCAATATAAACATCGAATTTGTTAATACCAGATTGGGGGGCAAACTTCATCCCCTTCCTTAACACATTTATCTGGTGATTAGTAAGAGTTTTAGAGCTGATGTTGAATACACCTTCTGATGAAGTTGGTGAAGAGTGTAATAAAGAGGAGTGTTTGTTTTTTCCTCCTCTTTTCCCCCTTCTAAGGGTTGTGTGCTTCTGATTTTCTTTATTCTGGGTGTGACTGGAGTGATATTCGAATGTCCGGGTTCTTCTGGCTGGAAGAGAAATTCTAAAAAATCTTCTGAATCTTCAGATAAGATTCTTTTCTTGTCAGTGGTGGCATGGTTTGCTATATTTTGAATTAGAGATAGAGATGTAATCGCCATATCTTTCTTCAGTATTAAATATTGCAAAATTGTGTTGTTTAATCAATTTGGCTGTTTTAAAAGACAAGACAAACATGAGAAATGTACTGATTAACATGAGATTCAATGACCTGGGGAATTCATTAACTTGTGGGAAGCTTATAGTAAAACAAAATATCCCATTATACACACAATTTATTTGAAGCATTACTGGGTTATTGAACATTTGTTTAGCACAAGGATGGATGGATGGATCGATCTATCTAACATACATACATGTATAAGGGATGAACACATAAGCATCTTGCATATCCTTCCACATATCCAAAGCACAGGCACTGTACAGATTTATTTATATACGTTCTAATTCTTCTTCAAACGCAATGTGAGCAAAACTTGCATTTAAGAAAAACGCAGTTAACTTGTACGCATGTACTCCCTTGTTCAAATACAAGCGGATCTCTAGATACGTTTCCTTTTAAATCTGCATCTAAGTGTGGACTGGCTATACGTTAAATGCCCTATGTAGACACAGAGAACAGAATACGCACATGCATAAAGTCCCATCAAAATGCATGCAAAACCAATATTTTATATAACAAATCAAGTTACAATAGTGTTTCCCTGGGCGCTAATGGGATTTAAAACTAAACCATGAAGCAAATATTAAGCACATTTAATTGTAAAAGTGAGTTGCAAATCAAATGACAGTAATGCAGTATCATGTCAACATGACTCACATAGTTATAACACAGCATACAAAATGTAACACAATTGGTTATGCTATGCTTGTATATTAAACAAAATAATGTCCAAATACAAAGTCCTTTGAGAAAAAAGCATCCTGCTGCCAGACGGATGACTCGATGTTTCCGGGGTATGGTGCGCATGCGCATGCGGCGACTCAATTCCGTTTGTGGAGCGGTGCTCAAAAGGGTCCACAATAGATGTGGTGACAGCCTTGGTAGATGTGTTGAGTGTGGGGGTATACACACCAACGCGTTTCGCCCTGCTGGCTTCCTCAGGGATCGTATTTGAAGTGATAAGCAATGTTGGGACTTTAAATAGGCGCCATTTCCGGAAGGCTGTTACTGATAGGCTGTTCGTCCTCGTCCTCCCATTGGTTGCTTTTTTAATGGACAGGTGTTCCGCCCTATGGGCAATCCCAAACTGTAAATTGCTTCCACAACATAGCAGCTGATAAAGGTAGGTGAGTGGACACTTTTTTCTAATGGGCAGGTGTCCCGCCCTATGGGCGATCCCAAGATGAATATTATTTCCACAACATAGCAGCTGATAGAAGTCAGTGAATGGGCGCTTATTTGTGATAGACAAGTGTCCCGCCCTATGGGGGGTTCCAAACTGGATATTGCTTCCACAGCATAACAGCTGATAAAAGTCAGTGAATGGACGCTTCTTGTGTGATAGACAAGTATCCCGCCCTTTGGGTGATCCCAAACTCGATATTGCTTCCATAACATAACAACTGATAAAAGTCAATGAATGGAGCGTTTAGGTATCACATGTTATTAAGCGTACGTATTTGCTGAAAGGAAAACGGCTCTATATTCACCATAAAGTACATATGCATGGGGTGTGTGATATCCCCTAACAATAATAATAGTTGGATGAGTCTGATAAATAAATCTAAATATGTTTTGGTTGTAAATTCCCTCTAGGGGTAGTAAATCGCGGATATATGGGTTTCCCCATATAGAGCCAATAGATAGTGCATAAGCAGAGGGCTGACGTCCTTACAATGGACTAGGTCACCATAGTTGGTGGACTGTATTATATAGATAATACCTTTACAGTAATTTTGCACAATCTATATGGAGTGATATCACATACTATTTTACAGATACAGGGGGTGAGGACAAATTTCACATTATATGGGCAAATCACCCTCAGAGGAACTGTCCTAGTTCAAAATTGATGTTAAGCCCTTCTGGCGCCAGGGTTTTCATCATATAGATGTATTTTGATTCCTCTTTTGAAATACTTTTAATAAAGTCCCCCCCCCCCCCTCTCCAGGGTTTGTTAACTTTTTTAATGCCCATGAATTGTAGCAATGATGGGTCTTTTGAATGATGTTTAGTAAAATGGTCAGACACACTGTGTTTGTCAAAACCTTTTTTGACATTCCTCTGATGTTCAGATATCCTTATGTGCAATTTTCTGATAGTTCTACCAATATATTGGAGCCCACAGGGGCATTGGAGAAGATAAATGACCCCTGTGGAATCACATGTGATCTTATCCTCTATTGTGAAGGACTCCCCAGTGGTATGCGAGGTATATTGGGTAGAGGGTTTTGTGTTTCTTACATCACTTTCTTTACATGCTGCACACCTGTTGCAGTGAAAGAAACCTTTCGTGTTTTCTTTAAGCCAAGTTTCATTTGTATTGGATTTGTTTGGTGGAATAGTGCTATGCACAAGTTTGGTTTTCAGACTATTTGCTTTCTTATAGATGAATTTTGGTTTGTTTTCTTTATTTTTGATGATTTCCTCTTCTATACCTTTGATTCTATTAAAGGTAAGTGTTTCTAAATTGATGTAATCTTCCAAATGCTGGATTGGTTTCAGTGTGTTTTGTATGTTCGCTATTTCCTCCTCTATGTGTTTAAGCAATGTTTGTCTGTCTGAAATGATGAGTTTCATTAGTGCAAATGAACATGTCCCAAGGATTTCGTTCCATGTGTTCATAAACTGGGTATTGTTTTGATTAAATGTGGGTTTCTTAATTACTCTTAGACCTCTCGGGATGATGTTGTGTTCTGTATATTTAGACAAGGTGGTGGCTTCCCACTAATATTTCAGTTCTTGTGTGAGGAGATGTTCGTATCTAAGAAAGTTATCACAAAAGGTACTCTCATTGTTACAGGTTTCTGAGACAGTGTTTTCTTTCCGCCAGGTGTGTATCATGTTTTGATGTTAGATATGTGATACAGGGTGCAGCTAGATCTGGTGAGCTTATAATATATATGGAGGCTGGGGTTGGATCAGCGCTCCTTGTATAGTGATGAAGCAGCCACTCAGGAAATAGGAATGGGGTGGATAGATAGGGGAGGGGGACGGGATAGAATGGCGAGAGAAGGGTAGCTCAACCCTGATATACAGTTACAATAGTGACTGTATATCCAACAGGCGGAGGTAATTAAGGAAAGGTTCTTGGAGAGAGACTACAACAGAGAATGTGTAGGCCTTACTTAATGTTAGAGAAACAGATAGAACTAACACCCTCTGCAGGAACAACGAACAAGGGGCTGACTTCAACATCCCCTTCATAAATACATACAGCCATGACTCCAAAAAAGTTGAGTATATCATCCAGAAACATTGGAAAGTCCTTCTAGGAGATGCAAAATTGAAGGAAATTCTTCCCAACAAACCAAAATTCATCTATAAGAAAGAAAATAGTCTGAAAATTAAACTTGTGCATAGCACTATTCCACCAAACAAATCCAATACAAATGAAACTTGGCTTAAAGAAAACACGAAAGGTTTCTTTCACTGCAACAGGTTGCAGCATGTAAAGAAAGTGGTGTAAGAAACGCAAAACCCTCTACCCAATATACCTCACATACTAATGGGGAGTCCTTCACAATAGAGGATAAGATCACATGTGATTCCACAGGGGTCATTTATCTTCTTGTCACAGACGTGACCTAGTACCTGCAAGTATTGGCACTACTACACCAGGAGGCGCGGAGTCTAACACGCCGCTGGTATTCACCAGGGGCCCCTGCAAGGAAGTTTGGACTTAGCGGCAACGACATGCAGGTCGCGGCCCTCCCAGGTAGCTACTTGCGAGATATAGAGAACACGTAGTCAAACAGGCAGAGTCAGGAACCAACCGGGCAGATGAGGTACCGAATCAGGAGACAGAGAATGGTCAGCAGGCCGAGGTCAAAACCAGGATATCAGGATGGAACAGAGGGAGAATCCGAAAGCGAGGTCAGGAAGCCGGGTCAAACACAGGAGTCAAGAACACAGTAATACAGGAACGCTGGAGACTAGATAAACCAGTTGCTCTGGCACCCTAATGGTGTCAGAGCAGGCTTTAAATAGGAAGTAATAACTCCTCATTGGTGGGCAGCGGATCGGTGGTCAGCTGTTCTGACCGCCGACAGGAACTTGGAAAACACGTCCCGTTGCTATGGCGACAGGCGCACCCGCGCACCGCGTCGCCAGAAGACGCGCTCCGAAGACGGACGTCCGTCCCTGCCCAAGGAGGAGGCGCAGGGACGGCGTCTGACACTTCTACAATGCCCCTGTGGGCTCCAATATATTGGTAGAACCATCAGAAAATTGCACATAAGGATATCTGAACATCAGAGGAATGTCAAAAAAGGTTTTGACAAACACAGTGTGTCTGACCATTTTACTAAACATCATTCAAAAGACCCATCATTGCTACAATTCATGGGCATTAAAAAAGTTAACAAACCCTGGAGAGGGGGGGGGGGACTTTATTAAAAGTATTTCAAAAGAGGAATCAAAATACATCTATATGATGAAAACCCTGGTGCCAGAAGGGCTTAACATCAATTTTGAACTAGGACAGTTCCTCTGAGGGTGATTTGCCCATATAATGTGAAATTTGTCCTCACCCCCTGTATCTGTAAAATAGGATGTGATATCACTCCATATAGATTGTGCAAAATTACTGTAAAGGTATTATCTATATAATACAGTCCACCAACTATGGTGACCTAGTCCATTGTAAGGACGTCAGCCCTCTGCTTATGCACTATCTATTGGCTCTATATGGGGAAACCCATATATCCGCGATTTACTACCCCTAGAGGGAATTTACAACCAAAACATATTTAGATTTATTTATCAGACTCATCCAACTATTATTATTGTTAGGGGATATCACACACCCCATGCATATGTACTTTATGGTGAATATAGAGCCGTTTTCCTTTCAGCAAATACGTACGCTTAATAACATGTGATACCTAAACGCTCCATTCATTGACTTTTATCAGTTGTTATGTTATGGAAGCAATATCGAGTTTGGGATCACCCAAAGGGCGGGATACTTGTCTATCACACAAGAAGCGTCCATTCACTGACTTTTATCAGCTGTTATGCTGTGGAAGCAATATCCAGTTTGGAACGCCCATAGGGCGGGACACTTGTCTATCACAAATAAGCGTCCATTCACTGACTTTTATTAGCTACCACTTTTGTGGAAGCATTATCCAGTTTGGGATCGCCCACAGGGCGGGACACCTGTCCATTAAAAAAGCGACCAATGGGAGGACGAACAGCCTATCAGTAACAGCCTTCCGGAAATGGCGCCTATTTAAAGTCCCAACATTGCTTATCACTTCAAATACGATCCCTGAGGAAGCCAGCAGGGTGAAACGCGTTGGTGTGTATACCCCCACACTCAACACATCTACCAAGGCTGTCACCACATCTATTGTGGACCCTTTTGAGCACCGCTCCACAAACGGAATTGAGTCGCCGCATGCGCACCACACCCCGGAAACATTGAGTCATCCGCCTGGCAGCAGGATGCTTTATGCGTCCCCACGGTAACCAGCTAGAGGCATACACAGAAGTGGATCAGGTACACGGAAACCTTTGCAGCAAAGCTGTAGCCCTGAAACCTTCAAGGGTAAGTCCGATTACCAGCCTATATTTCTGGTCTCTATCCGATGGACACTACTGCCTAGGTCTCGAATAAGAAATTTTTTACTATCCAGCTATTGTATACGGACTGATATATTTTTTAGCCATACAAGGATTGGCAGTGGGAATTTTTTCTCACAGGACTTTGTATTTCGACATTATTTTGTTTAATATACAAGCATAGCATAACCAATTGTGTTACATTTTGTATGCTGTGTTATAACTATGTGAGTCATGTTGACATGATACTGTATTACTGTCATTTGAGTTGCAACTCACTTTTACAATTAAATGTGCTTAATATTTGCTTCATGGTTTAGTTTTAAATCCCATTAGCGCCCAGGGAAACACTATTGTAACTGTATATCAGGGTTGAGCTACCCTTCTCCCGCCATTCTATCCCGTCCCCCTCCCCTATCTATCCACCCCATTCCTATTTCCCGAGTGGCTGCTTCATCACTATACAGGGAGCGCTGATCCAACCCCAACCTCCATATAACAAATCAACTCTTAATCATTTATAACATGTGTTTTAAAAATATATCTATTTTTTTACAAGAAATACTTTTATCAGGATGTTATTAATGTGTACTCTACATAAAATGCAGTTTTACAATTTCTCTTACTTGCAAACACATGTTCTGGCACACATACGTGCAGTCATCACTATCAGTCGACACACTTGACCTGTAGCTGGTACAAATGATACGAAAAAAGCAAGTATGACAGGATGAACCGCCAATGCCACCCTGTCTGTTGTTGCTGGGAATCGGCAGAACTTACTTTGCCACCGTTTCCTTTCTTTATCCCAAATGCGCCCTCTTACCGCAGTAGGAGGGGCTTACAAATGCTGCCACCACTGGACTCCCTTACTGGTATCCAGAACCGGGTTTCTTCTGGGTAACTGACACTGCGTGTGTATCTCGTTACTGGTGTACCTGGGCTGATACTCCTGACCTCTTCCTATGGATCAGGGTTGCTGTGGATGGATCCCCCCTGGCCTATCACACTGGACAGAGATGTTGGGTAGCGGCAGAGTGGTGGTACTAGATGCTTGGTCCAAACCTCAGAAACAGCCGGGAACGGATTAGATTTTGGGTCTAATCTGTAGGTCACAGGGATTGAGATGTTTCCAAGCAGGTCTTTGAAGCAAGTGATGTTTATTTGCTCACCCTGGTTGAAAGTACCAGGGAGCAGGTCAGATGGAACATAAAGAACAATTTTCAATACAAGACAGTGCTTTTTATACAGATTTGAACACAGCCTAACGGGGTAAGCCAGTCCCCTTGAGGCCTGAGCTATTTTGAGAATCAGGATGCAATTTGTTTAACCAAACATGGATTTATATGTAGTGCAAAGCTAACAATATTTACTCTTATGTGTGATATTCTAAAACTTGCTGTGATTTCCTGCATCTTGTGCTGTGTACAATGTTCTAACACTCTGGACAAAAGGCCACACATTAACGACCCCCTGCCGGGCCTTCTGCCTGAGCAGACATTTGACACTTCATCTCAGAAGACTTAAGCTAGGTACACACTACACTGTTTTCGTACAATAATCGGCTCAATCAGCCGACATACGACCGCTCGTTCAAAAGTCGGGTCCGTGTGTGTAGTGACAAAATGGTCGAAAGTCTGCCCAAATGGATGATTTTTGCCTCATTTGGTTGGTCGTACCGTTTAATATTTTCGTTCCATAGTAACATAGTAACATAGTAACATAGTTGATTAGGTTGAAAAAAGACACCAGTCCATCAAGTTCAACCTATTTTGGATCTCCTGCGATCCTGCACTTATATTTGAAATTAATCCAGAGTAGGCAACCGCCCATCTGTTTCAATTTTGAAAATCCCCCCAGACTCAATATTGCAATCCAATTTTTACCCTATATCCACTACTATCCTTTATTTTAAATTAACGGCCGTATCCCTGGATACACCTTTCCGCTAAAAATTTGTCTAACCCTTTCTTAAACATATCTATTGAATCTGCCATCACAACCTTCCCTGGCAATGAATTCCATATCTTGACTGCCCTTACTGTAAAGAACCCCTTCCTTTGCTGGTTGTGAAATTTCCTCTCCTCTAACCTTAGGGGATGACCACGTGTCCTGTGTATGGTCCTTGGGGTAAAAAGTTCCCATGAAAGCTCTCTGTATTGACCCCTAATGTATTTGTACATAGTAATCATATCTCCCCTTAGACGCCTCTTTTCTAAAGTAAACATGCCTAAACTGGCTAACCTTTCCTCATAACCTAATGACTCCATACCCTTTATCAATTTTGTCGCCCTTCCCTGAACCCTTTCTAGTTCCAAATTATCTTTTTTATAGAGTGGTGCCCAGAACTGTACTGCATATTCAAGATGAGGCCTTACCAACGATTTATACAGTGGCAAAATTACACTGTCTTCCCTTGCATCTATGCCCCTTTTTATGCATGCCAATACTTTGTTTGCCCTTGCAGCTGCTGCTTGACATTGAGCACTATTGCTAAGTCTACTGTCTACGAGCACTCCCAAATCCTTTTCCATTATAGATTCTCCCAAATTAATTCCATTTAATTTATAGATTGCGTTCTTGTTTTTGATCCCGGAATGCATAACCTTACATTTATCTGTGTTAAACCTCATATTCCATTTAGCCGCCCAATCCTCCAGTTTATTTAAGTCCCTCTGTAGAGAAGCTACATCTTGCTCAGATTTTATTACCTTACAGAGTTTAGTGTCATCTGCAAAAATAGAAACTTTACTCTCTAAACCATCACCAAGGTCATTAATAAATATATTAAAAAGGAGTGGTCCCAGCACAGAACCTTGAGGTACTCCACTTAAGACCTTTGACCAATTAGAAAATGTTCCATTTATCACAACTCTCTGTTCCCTATTCTCTAACCAGTTTTTGATCCAAGTACAAATTTTGATTTCTAGACCCAGTTCCCTTATTTTGTAAACCAACCTCTTGTGTGGCACTGTATCAAAGGCCTTTGCAAAATCTAAGTAGACCACATCTACTGTCCTGCCCTGGTCTAAGTTCCCACTAACTTCCTCGTAGAAACTAATTAGATTAGTTTGACATGACCTATCCCTCACAAATCCATGTTGATTCCCACTAATAATTTTATTGCGTACCAAGTAATCCTGAATACTGTCCCTTAAAATACCTTCCAGTAGTTTTCCCACTATTGATGTCAGGCTTACAGGTCTATAATTCTCTGGTTGTGATCTCGTCCCCTTTTTAAACAACGGCACCACATCTGCTATTCGCCAATCCCTTGGTACTGAGCCTGATGAGATTGAATCTCTGAAAATTAAGAATAGCGGTCTAGCTATTTCCGAGTTTAACTCCATAAGGACCCTTGGGTGTATGCCATCTGGACCTGGAGCTTTATTTATCTTAATATTCTTCAGTCGCCTTTGGACTTCTTCCTCTGACAACCAAGTATTAATTAATGGCATGGTTTCATTTCCATTTTTATGTATTACTCCTGCCATTTGTTCCTCTCTGGTAAATACTGAAGAAAAGAACGTGTTTAATATCTCTGCTTTTTCCTTAGTATCATTTATCAATTCACCCATCTCACTTCTTAGGGGTCCTATATTATCTTTTTTAATCCTTTTGCCATTTATATACTTAAAAAACTTTTTGGGGTTTGTCTTACTTTCTTTTGCAACGTGCCTTTCATTTTCTAATTCTAGCCAATCTAATTTCCTTTTTGCATGTTTTATTACATTCCTTGTACCTATGGAAGGACTCCTCTGAACCTTCAGACTTAAACAATTTAAATGCACGCTTCTTCCTTTGCATTTCTTCCCTTACCTTTTTATTTAGCCACATTGGTTTAGACTTAATTCTTTTACATTTATTTCCCATAGGAATGAACTTATACGTGTATGTTTCCAACAACATTTTAAAGACAGCCCACAATTCTTCCGTATTTTTTCCTTCAAAGGCTTTGTCCCAGTCTATGCTCTTTATAGACTCCTTTAGCATATTAAAATTTGCCTTTTTAAAGTTTAAAGTCCTAGTTGATCCCTTATACTGTTGTTTCTGGAAACTAATTTCAAATGAGACCATATTATGATCACTGTTCCCCAAGTGCTCCTTTACTTGAATATTTGATATTACGTCTACATTGTTTGTTATTACTAGGTCCAGTATAGTCCGGTTCCTAGTTGGTTCCTCAACTAATTGGGACATGTAATGGTCTTTTAGCGTGCTCAGAAACCTATTTCCCCTAGCTGTACCGCAGGTCTCAGTACTCCAATCAATGTCCGGATAATTAAAATCCCCCATTATTAAAATTTGACCTAGTTGTGTAGCCTTTTCAATTTGCTGTAGAAGTTGGGCTTCCTCAATCGTACTAATATCTGGCGGTTTATAGCATATCCCTATCAGAAACTTCTCTGAACTTTTTCCTCCGCTGGATATTTCCACCCACAATGCCTCTATATTATCACCAATATTCTCGTATATAACTTCCTGAATACTTGGTTTTAATTCTGGCTTAATATAAAGACATACTCCCCCTCCCCTTTTATTTACCCTATCCCTCCTGAAGAAAGAATAGCCTTCCAAGTTGACTGCCCAGTCATGTGTATCATCCCACCAGGTCTCAGTAATACCTATAATATCATACTGTTGATTCATTGCTACTAGTTCTAACTCCCCCATTTTACCTGTCAGGCTTCTTGCATTTGTAAGCATACACTTTAGTCTATTGCCTCCCTTAGGTATTTCTTTTTGCTTTAAAAAGGGCCGCTCCTTATCGGCTATGCTTCCCTTTCCCCCCTCTCCACCCCCTTTACTCTTGTTAAATTCCTCCTTACTACTCTCAATGTCTATCCCATAAATACTTGCTTGCCCCTCCTCCCCGGAGCCTAGTTTAAAATCTCCTCCAACCTTCTAACCATCCTCTCCCCTAGCACTACAGCCCCCTCCTCATTCAGGTGCAATCCATCACGACAATAAAGATGGCAACTGACCGAGAAATCAGCCCAGTGCTCTAAGAATCCAAAACCCTCCTTTCTACACCAATCTTTTAGCCACGCATTAACCTCCCTAATCTCCCGCTGCCTCCCTGGACTAGCGCGTGGCACAGGTAGTATTTCCGAAAATACTACCTTGGATGTCCTTGCCTTAAGTTTGCGACCTATGTCCCTGAAATCATTCTTTAGGACACCCCTTCTTCCTCTAACTCGGTCATTGGTGCCAACATGCACCAAAACCGCTGGGTCATTCCCAGCCCCTCCCAACAATCTGTCCACCCGATCCGCAATATGCCGAGCCCGAGCACCCGGGAGACAACACACTGTTCGGCATGCACGGTCCCGGTAACAGATTGCCCTATCTACCTTCCTAATAATTGAATCCCCTACCACCACAATCTGCCTGGGTCCCTGAGTAACTTTGGTCCCCTCTGTGCTGGAGAGACCATTCCCCTGGTTGCTAGAGGAAGCAGTGTCATCCAACTCTACCAATTCTGAACTGCCTTCCACAGTATCTTCATCCAATCTGGCAAATCTGCTGGGATTGCCTAGCTCAGAACTGGCCTGCCTCTTCCTCCCTCTGCTACCCCTAGTAACTGTTACCCAGCTGCCTACCTGAGCATCCTCCTCTGTCTCTGCTCCACCCTGCTCAGATAACGCATCAACGGTGAGCTGTAAACTCTGCTCCAGGTTGGCAATGTCTCTCAATGTTGCAATGGTCTGCTTTAGATCAGTTACCTGGGCTTCCAAAGAGACCAATTGCTCACATTTCTCACAGAAGTATAAACCTTGGAACACTTGCTCCAAGTGTGCATACATATGACAAGATATGCATTGAGTGAGATCATCAAGCCTGCTACTACTCATCTTATTATGGCTAACCTAACTTCTTATAGCCTACAGTGAACTTTAGTACTAGCCTTTCCTAGCCACTTACCAGATTAAACCCCTTCCTAGATTTAACGCCTTACTGGAACCAACTCCACACTTTAAACAAAAACAGCACTTGAAATCAAAAAAGCAGTGAAATCACAAGCTCAATGAAATCGCTTGCTACCTCCTGTTAAATAGAGCTTTCCAATCTCGTTTCCGTTGTGTAGTGTGTATAAACTTTCGTCCGATCCACGAGAATCCTCCGATACTTCCTCGACCTGGGGGGCGTGTGTATGTAAATTTTTGATGTCTGTCCCAGTACATGTTTTGTATAGATGTATATTGCACCTGTCTGGCTGCAGACCATTACACTTGTATAAAGCACGTGTGTTATTACCCTTTGCGTCTATGTTGGCAATGTATTCATATTTACCCTTTATAAACTTTAACCTTTATAAACTAATAAAGTTATATTAACCTTTATTAACTAATATTTGTGAAATACCCAGAATAAACCACACAGTGTCCATGCAATATTTTTATTGCAGGAAAAAAAAGTACAACAATTTTTAAACACACACAGGTGTCTGTCTGAAAAGATCCGCGTGAGACGTGAGCGCGCCCATACGTGCACTTTAGCAGTTAAATGTTTTTCTACATTTTATGTATGTTACTAAACTTCTCTATTTTATATGAATGAAGAGACAGTGTTGCCTTCTCTTTTATGAAGCTTTGGGTGTTAACTATAGTGAAAGTTCTGCCCGTTTAGGCTAATGTCTTTGGTATATCGTTACATCCCCCGCAAATGATGCTTCAGTGTGTACGAAATTAAAATTATTGCTCACGATAGGATGGCTGTAAAAAGTTGCTAAAGGGGCGTCCGCTCTTCCCTATATCGTCCTAAACAAGGCTAGTGTGTATGCAGTCCATGGACCGAGCGATCGGACCATCAATCGCATGTAAAATCGCTCAGCATAAAAAGTTGGTTGAAATTTCTGTAGTGTGTATCTAGCTTTGGTTAGCATTTCCTGCTATCATACTCCCTCCCCACATATGCGTAATTGGAGATTTCCTCTAGCAACGTTAATACAAAAAACTAATTTTCTCCCCTGGTCTCAGAAATAAAGATATTTCCTTTCCCAAAATACACACAATATCAAAAATAAGTACATATGCAATTATATAAATAAGCGCCCTGTGCTATTTCCTTTAAATTAATTTATACCATAAGTTACTTATAAGTGATCCAGTCACAGCAAGTACGTTAGGTCCCCTTAGAATGCCCTTAAAGTACATTGCCTATATCCATCCGCCCTTTTCCATCCCCATTCTGCGTTCAAGTTGTAGGCAGTTGTAAATGACATATTCACTTTGACGTGATTTGCATACAATTGGATTTACTGGCGCTAGTCTCGTACCCAAGTATTTTAATGCAAGATACCCCACACAAATAGACTTACGCCCGAAGATGAATCAGGCCCATAATGTACATTAAATATTGGTGTAAAAACCCATATCTCAATTGTATCAGCCATGGAGCAACCCTTATAGCACATATGTATAACTAAACTCGCTTACTACAGATTTTCTTAAAATACCACTTGTTACATCCACTGCTCTTTATTTGATATTGTTTAAATTAGTTTACATATTTGATGAGCAATCTGAGCCACTGTTTTGCCCCGAATCAAATAAAATGACTCTTAAGTTTATCTCTTGCTAAAACTAAGCATCAAATCAAACTGAATACTGTTCCATTGGGCACCAAACATGTCTTTTCAGTGAGATATTCCAGGTGTTGCTACTTTCCGCAGAGTAATCTTAACCAAGCTGAATGGACAGAAATCCCAGTGAATAGCTAACCACAATGAAAATTCTACATATTTTAATTAATATGCTAATACTATGTATGAAATTACTGTTTTTATCGAGAAGTTATGTGTCATGTATTTTGCATGTTACACACTTAAGGAGGATGAATAGGCATTCTGCACCAGGTAAAACAATATTTAGGAAGAAGAAGAAGTGAAAATACAAAAACTACGATACCCAGGTTGCAAAAGTGTGCACACCCCCTAACTCTCAACGAATGTTGAGTAGCAATTCTGTAAAGCTGAATTGTCTTTGCACCCAACATATCTTTTAGAATTTAGGCTAAAAAGTTCAGCCTTGGTCTCATCAGACATTACAGCATTGGTTTGGGGTTATTGAATGCATTATTTTTGCAAAAATTAGATGGACTTGTATGTTCTTTGTTGTGAGAAATAGCATCCATCTTGCCACCCTACCCCATAGCCCAGACATTTGGAGAATATAGGATATTGCTCTCACATGCAGGGAGTGACCAGTGTCTTGTACAAATTCTTGAGTTTTTTCCTTGTCCAGTCATCTACTCTGGTTAGATGTCCTGTCTTAGCAATGTTATTTACTGTGAAAAGCTTTCTCTATTTATTGATGATACTTTACAGTGTTCCATGGTACATGTTTGAAATTCTTTTGTACCCCTCTTCTGATTTGTACCTTACAACAATCAGATCCCATAGATGTTTTGAAAGATTATTGTGGACTATGGTTATACCAATAGGTTGCAACTAAGGAATCTTTGTTTCAGGGTTTAATCACTTTCATTGCTAGCAGGTGTATACTAATTAACGTTGAACATGATAATGAATTATTTATAATATGATTACTTAACTCTGAACACAGATACAACCCCATTATGACAGGGCATGCACACTTATGCAACAAGTGTTCTAAAGGTTTTTTATATTCACTTATTTTTCCTAGGACAAGTCTATTAATTTTTCACTTCAATTTTCTTGGTTGCAAGGTCACATTAAAGGTGGAAAAGGTCTGACAAGATTTATCTTGAATTCAGGCTTTACATCAGAAACATTTGCACTTTCAATAAGGGTGTGTAAAGTTTTTATATCCACTTTATATAGACGTAAAACATATGCATGTAAATTTACAAGATATAGTTTTTATGTGATGCAAAACCACAATGGTCAATATGCTACTCTGTACATGACGTTATTTAAACCCTGGAGTGCTAAGTACAAATGGGACTCGTCCTCTAAATGACCCCCTAAAGTGCTAAGGATGAATCTCAAACATCCCCTGCATTTAAGGGGATAAAAGAACCCACAGATCACTTCACACCAGGATACTGCCAGAGGAAAAAAATCTTTCGTACATTAGAAATGTGTATGCACATCAAATTATTTCTGGGACAATGAGTGAAAGTGATGGTAGAAATCAGCGAGAAGTAGGCTGAAGCTTAAGAAAACAGGGCTAGGGAAGCAGGCCAAGAGGTAGAGAGGGTGATGGAATAGTAGAAGGAGCACACAAGGAAAAAGGGCCCTGCTCCTGAGAGCTTACATCCCAAGGGAAAGGGGGAGACACAAATACGGTGGTACTAACTGGTGGAGAGAGCCGGGACAAGATAGTTAGGAGGAGGATTGATAGACTTGAATAAAGAAATTAGTCTTAAGAGCACGCTTGAAGCCTTTGAGAGTAGATGCTAACCTGATGGAGTGTGGAAGATTATTCCACAGCTGGGGAGCAGCCCGGGCAAAGTAAAGTTTATGGTCTGTCACACATGTTAAACACTTATTTGGTCATTTAATGGATGATACTGTTTTTTTCAACCAAAAATTTCAACGTGTGTCGTCAATATTTTCTCTGCCTCTGTTCTGAAATTTTACAATAGTAGTATATCGTATTGGGGATTCTGATCAATGAAATTTGGTGTAAGTTACATCATGGGGCTGGTTGCTCCAAGGAAAGAACCACTTGACTTAGTAAGCTATCAGAGACACAAAACATCCCCGACCAAGCTGATTAGTCCTGAGAGGATGGGTTGTGATTGTAAAGGGCAAACCGTTTTTACACTCACAGTTTTTCATTGAATACTTCTCATTAAAGCCTCCTGAATGTATTAAATAAATAATTAGTGTGAAGAGACATCAGGTTTTTCTTTCATATGTCCCTACTTTACAATCTTAGTTTAGCAGATGGCCGGAGACCCTATTTATACACATTTACCTTCAGGTTAAGCAAAAACATTTATGGAAAAGAGAATTTATATGTAGACATAAACCAATGTAATTAAACATCCAAAGTCATCACAGCTGCACCTCTGGTAACATAGTGGTACTGCAGGCCTGATACAAAATAGGATCAGAGTGCTAACAATAACCCCATCATCATCAACCATCATCATCACCATTTATTTATATAGCGCCACTAATTTGCAGTGTTGTACAGAGAACTCACTCACATCAGTCCTTGCCCCATTAGGGCTTACAGTCTAAGGGCTAGTTTTACTAAGCTGCGGGTTTCAAAAAGTGGGGCTGTTGCCTATGGCAACCAATCAGATTCTAGCTTTCATTTATTTAGTACCTTCTACAAAATAATGATTGGTTGCTATAGGCAACATCCCCACTTTTTCAAACCCGCAGCTTAGTAAATCTTGCCCTAAGTTTCCTAACACACACACAGACAGAAAGACACAGACTAGGGTCAATTTTTTAGCAGCCAATTAACCTACCAGTATGTTTTTGGAGTGTGGGAGGAAACCAGGGCACCCCTAGGAAACCCACGCAAACACGGGGAGAACATACAAACTCCACACAGATAAGGCCATGCTCGGGAAATGAACTCATGACCCCAGTTCTGTAAGGCAGAAATAAGTAAGGCTAACCACTATGCCACTGTGCTGCCCAACCAGACTCATACCATTCCAATCTATTTTGCACACAGTAGCTAGACTGATTTTCCTTGAATATAGTTCTTCCACTGCTGTTCTGCTCAACAATTATTTATATTGCGCCAGCAAATTCCATTATGCTTTACAATTGGGATATATTTCCATTATATATTTAATGAGAGCATTAATTTCCCGAACCACGGTCTTAACCTTCCCAGGCTATTTAACCCTACTACCATCCTCTACACAACTCACACAAAATGCACATGGGTTCTTTCTCTACTCAATTAACCCTCTGCAATGCTCTTCATTTTAGACTCTCAAATCCATAATCAATGCAAGACTAGTGACCAGAGCTCAGTCCAGGAAGAAAATATTTTATTGGACCCCAGAAGATGCCAGTTCCTCATTTATAACCCCCTCCCATAGTTTCCTTAATTTTCTATGTATGTTTTCTATCTGTTATGTGTTTATTCAATAAAATTAATAATAAACTATTTTCTACAGTTATCTAATATATTAGAACATATTAAAGCCTCAGTATTTAATATAGCAAAATGCTGTGTTGTTTAATCAGCGTGGCTATTTTAAAAAACAAGACAAACATGAGAAATCTACTGATTAATATGAGAGCCAAAAAGCCTTGGTATTCATTAACCCAGTGTCAGAGGTTGGGTCATAAACCCAGGGAATTTTAAACTATGTTTATCTTTTTTTGCTTAGTTATACAACATTGCCAAACCTCTCAGTAGCTGGAGTTAAGACCACTTCCTTAATAATGAGGAGATGATCCAACACTACCAAGGGTATTTTATGTAAAGTTATGTAGCAGTCAGAATAATCAAGTGTACAGTAGACAAACATGTAAACTAAATGTCTTACATTGTATTATGAAGTATCAGTGTATGTGGGTATGGGTGACCCATATAAAATGTAGCATGCAAAGTGGTTGAGACTATTCTTTATTATACGACAGCCTATATAACTAGTATTACATTCAAATCTTAAGCATATTGTTAGATGACTCAGAAGTAAGCTATGATATGAAGTGGGAGACTACTCCCTATGCAACACATATATTTGAGTCAAATGTAAAATTATATTGTACAAGTTAACCCGTGCATGATACTCATGCATTCTAGTCAAATCAAGCTACTTTAGGTGTTAAAAATGTTCTTGTCATGCATTTGGGGCTAGGCCAGGCCTCCTCAGGGGAAGAGGGTTACTTCCCGACGTAAGCGCCCTTTTTTATCGTGGTTTTGTCCACATGTCACCACCTCATCATTCTTCTCCATCAACTCATCCTTCATCTTTATCGCCACATCCTTAATCTCCATCGTCTTACTGTTCTAAAACCTCTCGATACACAACGTTTCTGCTAAACACCTTATCGCTGTGCTCAATCAGTCTTCCTTGAAGGGCAGTATTCATAACCTGCACTTTCACATCACTGCTTCTCCGTACTTGTGAAAATGCGACATACAATTGTCCATGACCAAACATAGGCACTGGTAAATAAATACCCACACGGTCAAGAGTTTGAGCCCTCAACTGGTAAATTTAGCCTGACTTAACTGACTTCACTATTATAATTTTTTTGTTAAATAATGTCAGTATGCCAAATTTCAGGTCAATTGGATGAGCCCTTTCTGAGAAAATAGTTTTTTCCACACACACACACACTAACACACGCCGCTAGGCTTATATATATTAGATAACGAATTATGACTTGCTAAAATATACTAAATTTCTTTACCTAATAAGACATAGGAATCACAATTAAAAGCCTAAAATACATCTGCAATGGTAAAATATTCAAATGGTCAAAATTACACACAGAGAAATATATCAGAAAAATATCCGTCATTGAGAATCAGTGGCACTATATAAATAAATGGTGGTGATGATAATGATGATGAGTATAAATCATAATGTTACAAGATAAACAGAAAAAAACATAATGGAGTCAAAGTTGCAAGAAACAACAAAGTCCTATTTTGCATAGGCCAAGTTCTAAATAATGAGGTTTGACACCCCAATACTTGCTGTTTTTAATTGTCCCAAGGAGTTGTAGTTCTTTCAAGTTGCCAGCACTTGCAAGCAGAGATGGTGTAGCAGCTCCTTTAGTTTGCTAGTTAGAAGTCCTGCGTGTGTTCCACAGTTGAGCGCACTCCTACTTCCTGTGTGCCACCTGTAGTGAGGGTGCATGCCCAACGTGTTTCGTCAGTATGGTGATTTCTTCAAGGATATGTGTGGCTGGATCACTTATAAATAACTTATTTGTGGCTGGATTATGTACAATTTACATATTGTAGAAATGTATTATAATTATGAGTGCAGTGTACCTCTGTATATCATTGCAAATGTACTTATCTTTTTTATATTGGTATGTGTTTTGCATGGAAATGTATTGACTTCTGAGACAGTATGTCATGTTTGCGTTGTTTAGCTTCAAGAAGAAATCCTCATTAAGGCTAACTAGACCTTTTTTCTGTGAAGTGACAAACATTTGCTTTAGCCTAAATGCACCGCAGGAGGTCGTTACCTTTCTTTCATGTGTAGTTTTCATCTTGTATCTTAGAAACTGTCTGAAGAAAGCAACCAGCAAGTTTAGGATATAACAGATAGGTGTATGTTTTGTTAACTTTGGATTGCAATCCATGTTTGGAGAACATATTGCACCTGAACAGTCAGCAAAAAAATAAAAACAACAAAATAGAGATAAGTAACATAACATAACATAAGAAGACACAACTAAAACAAAATAAACAAAGAGGATGAAAAGATAGGAAGTAGAGAGGACATTGCTTGCAAGAGTCAACATTCAAGACGATTAAGGATAGTAGGGGTAGAAGGAAGTTAGGGAAGGGAAGTGAGAAGCAAAGGTAGGTGGAGCGAGAGTAAGGAGCTGTGTAGGATGCTGCAAGGCAGCGAATGGAGATAATAGGGGTGGAGAGAAAGGAATGGAAGGGGCAAGTGGAGCATGATGTAGGATTTTATAAATGACTGTAACCAACTTGCATTGTATTCTGGATGGTATGGAAAGCCAATGGTGGGCTCAGCAAGGGGCACAGTGGAAGAGGAACTTGAGGTGAGAAGATTAGTCGTAATTCTACATTCAGGACAGACTGCAGGGGGAGACCGATATTTGTCAAGCAGGCCAGAGGGGAGAAGATTGCAATAATCAAGTCGGGAGACGATGAAAGCATGGATGATAATCTTGGTGACATACAGGAGAGGAATGTGTGAATCTTGGATGTGAGGAGTGAAATTGACGGCAGAGTAAATGATGACTGCTAAACATCACGTGTGGGATACAGGGGAAAGGGTGACACCATCAACCTTAAAGGATGTAGGAGGAGGGGATGTGACACTGGGTGGTGGAAAGATTATTAGCTCAGTTTTGTATATAATGAGCTTGAGGTAGCATCCAGCTATCAAGGTGGAGAAGACAGAGAGGCAATTGAACACACTGGAGAGCAGAGAAGGAGAGACGTCAGGGTAGAAAAGGTAGATTAGAAAGTCATTGGCATGAGGTGATATTGGAGGCTGAATGAGTGGATGAGTTGACCAAGAGAGGAGGTGTAAAGGGGAAAAAAGTAATGGGCCATAAACAGAACATTTTATAGATAAAAACCAAGCAAGCAAATGTGAAAAAATATTATATCCTTACTTACCTTAACATTTACCTTAACATTCAATGACAGCCCTCCCAAATTCACCACAATACACAAATATATGTACTGTCATCAAGTTCTGACACAGTTGAGATAGAGCTTTGGGGGACCCCCAATAATTAGAGGGATAGGAAAGGAACAAGTACCAGAGGATGAGACACTAAAATAATGGTCAGAGAGGTAGGTGTTAAACCAAGAAAGGACTGCGTCAGAAAGTACAAAAGAGTGCAGGGTGTCAAGGAGGGGAGCATGGACAGTTGTGTCAAAATAAAAGAGAGGTAAGGGAGCAAGAGCAGGGATAAATGGCCCTTCGACTTTGCCAAGTGTAGATCATTGGTGACTTTGGTAAGGGCAGTCTCAGTGCAGTGGATGGGATGAAAGCCTGATTGTATGAGATAATAGAGAGAGTGAATGTGAGAAAGTGTAATAAATGTTTGTAAACTTTTGTAGCCGTTAGAGAAGTTTGAAAAGAAATGGGAGTAGGGATATAGAGCGGTAGCTGGAGAGAGAGGCTTTCTTGAAAATAGGAGTGGTGAGCCTATGCTTTTTGGTGGACGGTTGAGATGGACAGGTTGAAAAGATGCAGGTGATTGCAAGTGTTAGATGAGAGAGAATGGAGGAAGCAGGAAGGAGCAGAATCAAGAGAACAGGTTGAGAGGGAAGAGGAGGAATAGAGTGAGAGGACATCAGAGTCCGTGACAGGAAAGAAGGTGGACAGGGTGACAAGGTTCTTTGAAATGGGCTGGGGTGAGGGAAGGGATAGTTGTAAGGAGGACATGTCATGACAGATGGAGTCAAGTTTCCCCTTGAAGAAGAAGTGATGTATGTGTTTTTAAAAGAAGGGAATGTCAGATAATAGAGTCAAGTTTGTTAACTCTAGTGTAGACGGACCGGCAAGTCTAATCAGATCAAAAGGTAATGATAATAAATTTGCACATATGGTTTATAAGAAATAATCTTGGCAAAAGGGCATTTAGCTTGACACTGATTTGATAATTGTTAACTATGTGCACCTCTACTCAAATAAGGTGCCTGCCTGATCAAAACATGTTAAAATGAAGCCCTATCTCTGAGGTTTGGAGACGTTAATTCTCTTAACTAGAGATGCTCAGGCTCGGTTCCCTGAGATCCAAACACACCCGAACTTAGCAGAGTACTTTCGCATGGCCTCCGAATTGAAAACGAGGCAAAACATCCTCGTTATGTTGTCGGATCTCACGAGTTTTGGATTCTATAAGTACCGCCCTCCATGGCGATCCAGCGCCATTTTATAAAGGGACACAGAAAGGGTAGCACAGTTCTTGGCAGTCTCTAGTGCAGTTGGGCAGCATCATAGGTAGAAAAGAAAGAGAAGGGGTAGCAGTGTTCTTCAAAGTCGTCAGTGACATTCAGGAGAGCTCCATTGCTAATCGTCATTGCTGAAATACAAATAATAGGTCTGGCAGGCTTGGTCTTCTAAATCTGCAGTCTTTGTTTGAAAGTGTATGAAAATAATATTGTGACATATAAGGTGGTCAAAATTGACTGCACATGACTTGAAATTACTGTTATTGAGGTTAATAACAATGTAGGGGGTAAAAAAGACAAAAATATGCGATTTTAGAAAAAAAAAATCGGGATTCATAAACATATTCATGTCTTGTAAAACCTAGTTTATGAAAAAACAGAATCATGTAGGTACATTATGTCTGCTAGACCCCATTTTGTTAAACAGATTGCATATTCAAATTTCACCTTTCTCAATCCAACACTCTATTACTTTCAGTGATTCTCATAGAATCCAATATTCAGGCCTTTTTTCCCTTACCTGATATTAATCTTTGTCCTTCTTTACTTGCTTAAGGCATCAAGTAGTATAGAAAAGTATCTAATAATTACATAACTAATCAATAGATCCACAAGACCTATTACTATATACTGTACTATACCTGACATCCATTAAGATAAACCTGCACCCAGCCATGAAAGGATCCCATGTTTGTTTGATACTTTCCCTTTTGTCTTTCTACAATTTTTGATAAAAATCTTTTAAATATGTGCTGTTGATCAGAAATAAAAGTACAACACTCAAGGCCTATTAATTTACATACTACTACTTTCTCTACTAATTCCTCTGGCATACTATGTTGTGGAGGGTGAAGGTGGGCAGACAAGGTGGAGGCAGGGGGACAGAAGGGAATGCCTTTCACAATGTGTAGGAAAACAGGTCCACTGGGTGGGACCTGGAGGTGGAGGTGATGGAAAGGGGTTTGACAGTAGAGTTTCCATTGGTGATACTAATGGGGATGTTGAAGTAAAATTGTTGCGGAAGTGGGAGGTAGAGCCAAGGGGGGGAGGTGGTAGATAACTGGAAGGTGGAAAGGGGAGAAAAAAATATGATGTGAGTCTCAAAGGAAGAGAAGGAGAGGGAGAGGACAGAGGGAACAACACTGAAGATGTAGTTTGGAGATGAAAGGATGTCTATGTCATCCCCTTGGTGGCTACTAGGGCAAAGAGTTTGTATAAAAGATTAACCACCAAAGGAGAGGGAAGCAGTGGACACAGTTGATGGTGACAGGTTAAGAATGCAATTGAAAACTATTGCTTACTGTTTACCCTCTCTTCAAGGTAAACAAATCACTACCAAAAGATCCAATGTTTTCCACAGAAACTCAACCGTTCTATGTATTTTAGCCAAAAACTCAGCAGGATGTATCAATGCAGTTAAAGGACACCATAGTATGAAAACTATCAACTGTCTTATTAAAATAGATTTTTCCCTAATGAAATAAATCTATACTAGACAACTCCATGCACTAAAACTATTTGTCACTTTATTCTTAAGCTCTGTCCAATTTTCGTTTTTTGCATTCTTGTCAGTGCTCAAGTAAATTCTGATATTTAATGCAATACATTTTCCACTGGAAACTTTGCATTGTTTTTAATAATGACTCAGATTGTTGGAAATTCACCAAGAGATCAGAACAGTTGGACCAATTAATTATTGCAGATGACGCAGCAGCATACATTTCTTGGTACGACAGCTTTCTCGAAGTCAGCAAGAATTGTAGCCACAATTCAAGCATAATCATCTTATGTTGACAATACAACCCTATACTCAGACTCATGTACATTTAGTCCAGTGAGTCACAAGGTACAAAAATATCTTAATAGCAAAGGTGTATAACTAACCCATCAAAAGAAGGCCCTGTCTCACTCCTCTCAAGAAAGATATCAGGGCCTTTTTGTCTTTGCAATGTTCCATCCAACTTTAAACTTTTTATTATTTTTTAGATGCCATTATGATATATTCTGAAGATTTATAGACACACAGGGAACGTGTATAGATATTTTGGAGAACCTTCATCAACATTTTCAGTATGCCAACCATAACAAATGTGCCTTTGAAAAGGTCATAAATAATTTTCTTGGACATGTATTGACTTGCTAAGGAAATCAAATCATCTAGGTAAAACCAAGGCCATAGACCAGTGGCTGGTGTCCATTATGTTCCCAAATACCAATTCTAAGATACTGTTGAATCTACTACCTGTTCCAGCTCAATGGACTTTAATTATTAGTACTGCTTCCCGTGGGACATTATCTCTGTAGTTGTGGATCATTTTTCCAAACAGACACATTTCTTTCCTCTTTGAGGACTACCCACTGATTCTAAAAGAGATCTACCAACTGCATGGATGTCCAGAGGACATCTCTAACCAAAGAGTCTAGTTCGTCTCTGTGTTGTGAATGGTCTTTTGTAAAACTTTGTGTACCACTATTTATCTAATTTCTGCCTACCAGCCTCAGTCTAAAGGGAAGAAAAAATGAGTAAATCAGACTTCTAAACAATATCTGTTTTAGCAACATGATAAAGGGACAGAGTTGTTATCGACAAATTAATCTGTGCATTATAATTCCATCTACAGTTACTCCAGTCAAAGTATTTGTTTCACCAATTATAGTTATCAACCATAAATATATCCAACCACAATTTTTGTTGATTGCAGTTCCAGAGGTGTATTCAAGTCTCCACTATGGAAAACTTCAATAACCCATGAAATGGAAGTCTTGTCAGCTGGAAGAACGAAGCCGTCCTCTTGGTGTAGGGGGGGGGGGGGGGGGGGGGGGGGTAATATCATGTTTCACTTTCCATGTCATTTTACACTGTAACTTTATCCTTGGTTTTATGATCTTAGGAACAGTGGGGCTGCCCAGCTAGCCAATGAGCAGTACTTTAGCTTAGTTTAGTCTACTGCTCACAATCCTCTGCATTCTGGGGGTATATGACTCAGGCAGTCAATTGCACTAACCTGCCAGCTTATTGTGCTTCTCAGCCATGATCATGTGCTTCATTGAATTATGATCCTTGAGCATGATCTTTCCCTGATTACCTTCTCCGGTTGTCTGACCCGAGCTTTGTCCACAGATTTCTTTAATCTCCGCTCTGAATATGGATTATTCATGGCTACATCTGTAAACCTACTCACTGCCACTTTTGATCCATCTGTCCAGCCTCTCCTTGCTTCCCCATGTGACATGTAACAGCTTGGTTCTAGTTTTATTTACCTGCCTGAAGAGTGCCTTGTTGGTTAACCTCCATGCATTAATGCCTTAGGTGTCGTACATGTACAATGAAGGGATTAAAGAAACCTGTTACTCAATTCCTCTACCAATGTGAGCTTCACAGGTTGGGCATAGTCAGAGGCCCATTACTGCGGCTTCCTTAAATCAATATTTAAGGAAGTGTGGGTACTCAGTTATTACAAATAAATAAATATAACCCCATATCTATCCATTGTGTATTTAATCTTCAGGAATAGGATGCCCGCTGGCACAATATAATTGCATAATTTGTATCTAAAAAATGTAACATACATCTAAGAAACATTTACAGAAAGCAAAAACTTTATTCTATTCACGCATTATCTCCCGCATTGACTTTGGCAATACCCTCCTTACTGGTCTTCCAGAACGAGACTCATACCATTACAATCTGTTTTGCACACAGTAGCTAGACTGATTTTCCTCGAATATAGTTCTTCCACTGCTGTTCCGCTCTGTCATTCCCTACATCGGTTGCCTGTTTCTTTCACCAAATCAAATTTAAAATGCTTCTGTTAACATACATGGGCATCAACAAAACTGCACAAACATACATCTCTTCTCTTGTCTAAAAATTACACCCAAATCGACACTTCCGTTCTACTCAATATCTGTGGCTCTCATCCACTCTCATTACATGCTCTTATTCACAGTTACAGGAACGTTTTCAGGTAGTACCCATTTTGTGGAATGCCCTTCCTTGAACAGCAAGACTTTACTCTAGCCTCAAAAGCTTCAAGCAATCTCTGAAAACCCACCTCTTCAGGCAAGCTTATAAAATTCCTCAACCACCCTTTTAACTACCCTATTCAACCCTATTACCACCACTCCATGCTGTTCACACAAGAATTGCATGGGTTCTTTCTATACTCAATCAATCCTCTGGAATTCTCTTCATTTTAGTTCTCAATTCCTTATTCAGTGCCAGACTAATTAACAAAGCTTAGTCCAGAAAGAAAATGTTCTACATGATAACTGAATATACCATTTCCTAATTTGTATAACCCCCATAGTTTCCTTAATTTTCCATTTTTGCTTGCTATCTGTTATGTATTTATTCAATAATATTCGTAATACACTATTTTTCTTTACTCATCTAATATATTAAAACATAATAAAGCCTCAGTATTTGATATTGCAAAAGACTGTGCTGTTTGGTCAATGTGACACTAATACAAAGCAAACATGAGAAAAATTCTGATTAATATGTGATCCAATAAGTTTAGGCATTCATTAACTTATTGGGCAAATAATAATAAAACAATACATCCCATTATATATACAATTTAGTTGAGGCATCACTGGGTTAGAGAACGTTTGCTCAGCATAACAATGGTGTCCAAGCACTCTAAACCTTGGGTGACCACCTTCTTGATCCTCTTCCTCTTTCTGCAAGGTAAGTGATTTCCTGGGTTTAGGTTGTCCCAGTAATATGCACTGAACGCAAAGAAGAAAATGACAATGAGCCCATGTAAGGTGAAGGATACTTATTTCTTCTTTGCTTTCAACTGTATCACTATTTTCATGTAAACATCACATTTTTAAATAGATTTTGGTATAAATTATTTTTTAACATAGCTGAAGATTTAAAATGAACAATACATCTGCTTTTATATTATTTGGTCAAATATTTTTTTCAAGGTATTATCAGTGCTGTAGGATTTTTAAAAATATAATTTACTGTTCAACTGAAAGGCAGACAGACAAACAAGTAGATAGATAGATAGATAGATAGATAGATAGATAGATAGACACGAGATATATAGACATGAGATAGATACCATAGTTTTAGATATTAGATAGATAGATACATATTAGATAGATAGATAGACATATAGATATGAGATAGTTAAATATATATGAGATAGATAGACAGATATATGAGACAGATAGATGGATAGACATGAGATAGATAGATAGATACCAGATATGTAGATATGAGATAGATAGATAAACATAGAAATATATATGAGTTAGCTAGACAGATAGATATAAAATAGATAGATAGATAGATAGATACAAGATATCTAGATATGAGAAAGATAGATACAAGATACATAGATATGAGATAAATACAGATAGATATATATAAGTTAACTAGATAGATAGATAGATATATATAGATAGATACTAGATATATAGATATGAGATATATAGATAGATAGATAGATAGATAGATAGATAGATAGATAGATAGATAGATAGATAGATACTAGATAGATACCAGATGCTAGATAGATACATACCAGATATATAGATACCATATATATAGATAGATACATACCAGATATATAGATACCATATATATAGATAGATAGATACCAGATATATAGATACCAGATATATAGATATTCAATAAATAGACATATATATAAGATAGATGGATAGTTAGATATTAGATAGATGGATAGATAGTCAGATACTAGATAGATATGATCAGGGCCGGACTGGGACTAAAAATCAGCCCTGGCATTTGAAGCAAACAGGCCCACCTCTATTGATGAGCAGGAAAAAACTGTGTGCTGCCAAAGGCGTGGCCACATTATGTTGGGGGTGTGGTCAACATGGGGCATTGATACATACATTATTATAAAACATTACATTTATCAGACCCTTCCCATCCACATCATGCCATCCCCCACCCCAGAAACACATTACAACACCCCAGTCCACTGTACTTATCTATGCTTCTGATGCTGCTGACATCCATCAGGGGTGGGAGCTTCCTGTAGACAAGATTAATAAATCTCATGAGACTTAGAGCTCCTCGGCTTGCTCTTGCTCTGGTGTCCTGGCCAGGGATTGGGAGCAACCATCCGATTCCCCCTGCTAACCAGAGCTGGATTAAGGTTTGTGGGGCCCTAGGCACTTAAGACAGGGGGGCTCCTATGATGTAATATGGTTATTAGACACATTTTCAACGAGCACTACTGTTAGCTGCACACAGTTCTGCCTTCACAAGCAGTACAATGTGAAACAGGAAATACCTCTCAACTGTCCTTGCAGTCAGACCAAATCCTGACTAAGCGGAACAGTCACCCACCAAATTCAGGACAGTTGGCAGACTGTCCTGCTCTCTCCTACCTATCTCGTCATTGTTACCACTTGTGGCTGCTGGTGTCTTTAGATCAGTTGCTGCTTGTCTGATTCCTGGAATATTGGGGGCCCTATTTGAAAAAAAAAATGGGTTCATCAAATTTAGAAAACTCCAACCAGCACCGCAGTTAAATAAATATAGCACCCACGTTTTAAAATTAGGCTTCACTCCAGCCCCAACATTAAAAATATATTATTCTTATTTAATAAATAAACCTATTTCCCTCCCTACATACAGCCCCAGCAATAAATTAATAGTATTTACATTTCATAAACATACCTATTTCCTGTAACCATCGCTGCCATTAAATTCATAGTCACATTTAATAAAGAGACCTCTTTGTCCCCAAACTCACCCCCACATTTAATAGCCCCCAAACCACCCCATCTTAAATTAATAGTCCCCACTTTTACATTGCCCCACCATTACCCCGCAAACAAAACAGCACCCATTAATTAGCCAAATTAGCCACCATCTGCCTCACACACACTGCATTGACAAAAGCTCCCTATGTCATCACACACACATTACTGTGCCCCTTCATCATCACCACACTGTGCCTCCTTATGATCACACTGTGCCCCTTCATCACAACCACAGTATGCCCCCTTGTGATGGCACTGTGTCCTCCATGCTGCTTGTCCCCACTTCATCACAATCTGCCACGCTGCTGTTGCCCCTCTTCACACTCTGCCATGCTGCTTTTGCCCTTCTCCACCACCCTCTGCCATTCTGCTCCCCCCTTTCTTCATCACCCTGTGCCTCTTCTTTCATCTTTATCTTCTTTACTTCTCCTTTCTCTCTTCTGTCTTCTTTATTTTCTCTTCTGTGTGCCGATCCTCACTGAACGCCGGATGTGACGCGATGACGTTACACCTGACATCCAGTGCACATGGAGAAGGGACGCCGGGGTCGCGATCATGTGAGTATTTGAATAATCACATGATCACAGTGCCGGAGCCAAACCTCAACCCACCCCCCCCCCCCCCCTCTAAGTTAAAAATAATAAAAAAAAAAATTGAGAGTGAGGAGGGGGAGCTCCGGCGCCGTGGTCATCTGAGTATACAAATACTCACATGATCGCTGCTACAGCCATTGGCCCCTCTGGCAAATGCCAGAGGTGCCAGATGGCCAGTCCGGCCATGGATATGAGATCGATAGATTGATAGATAGATAATAGTTATATAGATATGAGATAGATAGATAGATAGATAGATAAATAGATAGATAGATAGTTGTCAGATATATAGATATGATAGATAGATAGATACTAGTTATAAAGATATGAGATAGATAGATAAATAGATAGATAGATAGATAGTTGTCAGATATATAGATATGATAGATAGATATTAGATAAATAGACAGATAGATATGAGATAGATAGACAGATATATATGAGTTAGCTATATAGACAGATAGATATAACATAGATAGATAGATAGATAGAAAGAATAGAGAGATATGACAGATATATATGAGATAGATAGATATGAGATAGATAGATAGATAGATAGATAGATATGAGATAGATATATATGAGATAGATAGATATAACATAGATAGATAGATAGATATGAGATAAATAGATAGTTAGATATGAGATAGATATATATGAGATAGATAGATATAACATAGATAGATAGATAGATAGATAGAAAGATAGATAGATATATATGAGATAGATAGATATGAGATAGATAGATAGATAGATATGAGATAGATATATATGAGATAGATAGATATAACATAGATAGATATAACATAGATAGATAGATAGATATGAGATAGCTAGACAGATATATATGAGTTAGCTATATAGACAGATAGATATAACATAAATAGATAGATAGAAAGATAGATAAATAGATATGAGATAGATAGATAGATATGAGATAGATATATATGAGATAGATAGATAGATAGATATGAGATAGATAGATATGAGATAGATAGATAGATAGATAGATAGATATGAGATAGATAGATAGATAGATAGATAGATATGAGATAGATATATATGAGATAGATAGATAGATAGATATGAGATAGATAGATATGAGATAGATAGATAGATAGATAGATAGATATGAGATAGATAGATAGATAGATATGAGATAAATAGATAGTTAGATATGAGATAGATGCATAGAATGATAAATATTAGATAGATAGATATTAGATATATAGATATGAGAGGGAACATTTTTCTTTGTGGAACTACAGGTCGCACAAAGGCGTGAATGTCAGGCCATGCTGGCACTTGTGGTACTCTAAATCCCAGCCAGGCCTGGCTGTCATAAGCAGTCTCGGTATGCTGGTGCTTGCAGTTCTGCAAGCACCAGCATGCCCAGACTGTTTATGGCAGCCCAGCATAGATGGGACTTGTAGTCAGTGTCGGACTGGGGCATGAAGGGCCCACCGGGGGACTGCAAAGATAGGGGCCCACCAGAGGGGGTGTGGCCAGCATCATAGAGGCGGGGCCTGACACTAGAGGGGGGAGTGGTCAGCCCATGAAGGACAGCTAGCACCCTAGTGTAGTATAAAAAGAAAGCAGTGTGTACATAAAGAGTACACAGTCTTGACCTGCCCCATAGATTGGGCAGAACAGTCACCAAAAATCAGGATTGTCCCACTAGAATCAGAAAATTTGACAGACTGTCCTACCTGTTCTTGTCACCACCTGTGGCTGCTGGTTTCTTAAGTTGCGACTTGTCTGGATCCCGGAATGTTGGGTGCCCTATTTTGAAAAAAAATGGGTACATTTAGAAAATTCCAACTAGCCCCGGCGTAAAATCTATAGCACCCACAATTAATACTTAGGCCTTCCTCCAGCCCCAACATTAAAGATAGAGTATTCTCACTTAATAAATAAACCTATTTCCCTCCCTCCAAACAGCCCCAGCAATAAATGAATATCATTTACGTATAATAAATATACCTATTTCCCACAACAGTCACTGCCATTAAATAATTCATATTCACATTTAATAAATAGACCTCGTGCTCCTCAAACTCAGCCCCACATTCAATTAATAGCACCTAAACCACCCCAGGATAAAATTAAAGGTCCTGTCACCCCATCTTAATTTAATAGGCCCCACTCTGAAATTAAATAGCCCACCAATAAATTAAATTGCCCCACCATCACCCCACAAATAAAATAGCACCCATTAAATAATTAGCCCCCACCTAAACTCCAAAATTAAATTAATAGCCTATCTCCTACCCATGTACTATTAAGGCAACCCCACTCCTTTCCCTCATATCACACATTATATTAAAAAAAAACATTCCCTCATTATAGCAGCCCACACTCCTTTCATTCACACAATATAGTGGCCCCCCCTCCCATTTTATTCACACAGTATAGTGGCCCCCCCTCCCATTTCATTCACACAGTATAGCAGGCCCCTGTCACTCACACAGTATAGCAGGCCCCCCCCCTCCCCTGTCTCTCACACAGATAGCAGGCCCCCCCTCCCCTGTCTCTCACACAGATAGCAGGCCCCCCCTCCCCTGTCTCTCACACAGTATAGCAGGCCCCCCCTCCCCTGTCTCTCACACAGTATAGCAGGCCCCCCCTCCCCTGTCACTCACACAAATAGCAGCCCCCCCCTCCCCTGTCTCTCACACAGTATAGCATGCCCCCCTCCCCTGTCTCTCACACAAATAGCAGCCCCCCCCTCCCCTGTCTCTCACACAGTATAGCAGGGCCTCCCTCCCCTGTCACTCACACAAATAGCAGGCCCCCCCTCCCCTGTCTCTCACACAAATAGCAGGCCCCCCTCCCCTGTCTCTCACACAGTATAGCATGCCCCCCCTCCCCTGTCACTCACACAAATAGCAGGCCCCCCTCCTCTGTTTCTCACACAAATAGCAGGCCCCCTCCCCTGTCACTCACACAAATAGCAGGCCCCCCCTCCCCTGTTTCTCACACAAATAGCAGGCCCCCCTCCTCTGTTTCTCACACAAATAGCAGGCCCCCTCCCCTGTCACTCACACAAATAGCAGGCCCCCCCTCCCCTGTTTCTCACACAAATAGCAGGCCCCCCTTCCCCTGTTCTCACACAAATAGCAGGGCCATCTTTCATTCACACTTACCTTATTGCTGCAGCTCACATGCTTGCTGTGCGATCAAAAGCAAAACAGGAAGTAACGTGCGTTCCACGGTGGAACGCACGCTACTTCCTGTTTCCTGTTTAGCGAAAGTGACTGGTCCCTGAGGAGGGGCCAGCCACCCACGGCACCTGGCTCCCACCAACACCCGAGGACACAGGAATCATTTTTTTTAGCCCCGCCCCACCACGGAGGAGGGCGGAGCTATCTGCCATCAGGGCCTACCGGTGGATTTCCCGGTCCACCGGCGGCCCAGTCCGACGCTGCTTGTAGTTCCAAAAAACAAAATGGTTTTTTTTTTACCTTCTATCGCCTTTATTACTCTACACCGATCGCCCACGGGTGTAGGAAGAGTTGTTCCTAGAGATTTTTTTTTGAGGACCTCAATCCCTAGGGAATGCAGCCCGGCACTGAACAGCCTGGGGTTGGTTTGTCATTATGGCAGGGATACCCCTTAAACATGTCCCTCTGCTATAGTGTCAATCACCCCGGCTGGTTTCCCTAGTGGTGGTTGCATGAAAATCGGAGGGACCCCACGTTAAATCTTTTCCCGATTTGCGTGCAACCAGCATTAGGCTGGCAGCACTAGGTTTAATAGTGCTTGGTTGGGGGGACCCCACGCATTTTTTTTTCAATATTTTTCTATTATTAAACATAATACAGGATGCAGGCCCTGCAGCTGAATTCTATATTGTTAGTTGTGTGAAATGTAATGTCTGTTACATTGGTGCTGTCATTTCCAGCACTGCATTTTAGAATGCCATCCCTGTTGCCCAATGTTAATAGAACAGGAGGCACAATGCAAGAATCTATAAAACTAAATTTATCTTTTTAGAGGTATAAAAAGATTTAGGGCTAGATTTACTAAGCTGCGGGTTTGAAAAAGTGTGGATGTTGCCTATAGCAACCAATCAGATTCTAGCTTTCATTTATTTAGTACCTTCTACAAAATGACAGCTAGAATCTGATTGGTTGCTATAGGCAACATCCCCACTTTTTCAAACCCGCAGCTTAGTAAATCTAGCCTTTAGATTTATCTGGCTGTGGACAATTGCTTTTGCAATCAGCTACATGTATTTATGTTTCATTGTAAGGTATTCTGGGACTGGGTGTCAGTCCTGGTTTATGACACCTCTGTCGTAGAAGGGTGATAAAAGCTACCCTTGGCCTTTCAAACTCCTTTACACATCTGGTACTGTGCTTCTCTATGTCCCAGTTAATGTACCTGATATGGTGTTGTAATGCTGTGTTCTGCATTTTCTGGGCCTAAACAAAAGTAAGCCCATTAAACCTGCAATATAGAGTAACAAAGCTGGTGAGCTAGTTCCACCAGCTGATGTTCGTAATACTGAGGGGAGTCAGATCATAGAGACTCATAAATAATTCATTTTCAGGTGAGATTGGTTTTAAAGTAAGTGTAATTAGTGTCATTACCAGTAGACTGAAGTTAAAATATTTTTTTGAATACCCCATAGTTAGTCCTGATGAAATTGGACCAATTTGGCCTGCACGTTGCTAAACAGCCTGAGGGACTGTGTCAGAGTGGGCCCAGTTTGCGCATCTTCTTGCCACTGTGAGGGATTCTCGGGAGTGGCTGGTGGTGCTGTATGAGGATGCTGCAGCTCTTTCATGACATGCAACACACTTTCGAGGGTGATGTTCTCCTCACTTTGCAAGCCTGCAGCATCCGGATTCTCTGTGTCTTCCATAGTGACACTGGAGTCGTGAGCCTCTGATGTTCCTTTGAAAAACAAAATAAAAAAATGTATAACCATTCTCGGTACAGCAGCAGTTACAGGTGATTTACATTACAGGAAAATAATTAATGGCATGTTTTTTAAACACAACAACATAGGTGGATTTATTTTCTAGGGAGTCTTCCTCCTCATGGGTTTGGACTTCTGCTGCTGCTGGAGTTGTCTGCTTTTGGCTGGAGCCTGTGTGGAGACACATGTGAAATGTTTGCTATTAAGATTTGTTTGGTGGAAAAATTGCATTCACCATGGCAAATATTGTATTTTTTTTTACAAGTGTTCTGACTTCTCTTGGCAATGTGCAGAAAAATCCAACTTTTACGTAATGCAGAATATCTGTTTAAACATAAAAGCTAAAAATGTGCACCATTATCAAGGGAGGGCTGGCAGACTTCAGCCCGGGGGGCAAGCACACAGCAGTGGCCCATAAGTAGCGGCCCATCCTTAAAGGGTGGTTTTTTGGCACAATATATATTTCTATATATATCCTAAGTGAAACAGTCACCCAAATTCAGGACTGCCCCACTAGATTCAGGACAGTTGGCAGACTGTCCTGCTCTCTCCTACCTGTTCTTGTCACTGTCACCACTTGTGGCTGCAATTTTCTTTAGGTCATTTGCTGCTTGTCTGGATCCTGGAATATTGGAATCCCTATTTGGAGAAAAAAATGGGTACATGGAATTTAGAAAACTCCAACCAATAATATTATTCCCATTAAATAAATAAACCTATTTCCCTCCCTTCAAACAGCCCCAGCAATAAATTAAATAGCATTTATGTTTAATAAATATAACCATTTCCCACAACCACCCCAGGCATTAAATTATTCATAATCACTTTAAATAAATAGACCTCATTTTCCCCAAACAGCGCTACATTCAATTAATAGATCACAAACCACCCCAGCAATAAATTAAAGGTCTAATCACACCATCTTAACTTTATAGGCCCCACAATTAAATGAAATTGCCCCACCATCAACACAAAAAAAAAATAGCAATACACACACACACTGGCCACACACACACACACACACACTACACTGGCCCACACAGTATATATGCTTCTCACACACACAGTATATATGCCCCTCACACACACAGTATATATGCCCCTCACACACACACACAGTATATATGCCCCTCACACACACACACAGTATATATGCCCCTCTTACACACACACACAGTATATATGCCCCTCTCACACACAAACACACACACACAGTATAAATACCCCTCACACACACACACACACACAAACACACACACAGTATATATGCGCCCCTCTCACACACACAGTATATATGCCCCCCCCACACACACACACGCACAGTATATATGCCCTTCTCTCACACACACATACACAAACAGTATATATGCCCATCACACACACACACACATACACACACACACACAGTACATATGCCCCTCTCACACACAGTATATGTGCCCCCTCTTTCACACACACACACACACACACACACACACACACACACACACAGCATATATGTCCCTCTCACACACACAATATATATGCCCCCCCTCTCACACACACACACACACACAAACACACAGTTTATATGCCCCTCTCACACACACAATATATATGTCCCCCTTCACACACACACACTAAATGCGCCCCTCTCAGACACACACACACACACACACACACACACACAGTATATATGCCCCTCTCACACACACAATATATATGCCCTCCCTCTCACACACACACAGTATATATAGCCCCTCTCACACACACACACACACACACACACACACACAGTATATATGTCCCTCTCACATACACACAGTATATATGCCCCTCACACACACACACACACACACACACACACACACACACACACAGTATATATAGCCCCTCTCTCACACACACACACACACACACACACACACAGTATATATGTCCCTCTCACACACACACACACAGTATATATACCCCTCACACACACACACACACACACACACAGTATATATGTCCCTTTCACACACACACAGTATATATGCCCCTCACACACACACACACACACACACACACACACACAGTATATATAGCCCCTCTCACACACACACACACACACACACACACACACACACAGTATATATGCCCCACACACACACAGTATATATGCCCCACACACACAGTATATATGCCCCACACACACAGTATATATGGCCCTCTCTCACACACACACACACACACACACACACACACACACACACACTATATATATAGCCCCTCTCTCACACACACACAGACACAGTATATATGTCCCTCTCACACACACACAGTATATATGCCCCTCACACACACACACACAGTATATATGTCCCTTTCACACACACACAGTATATATGCCCCTCACACACACACACACACACAGTATATATAGCCCCTCTCACACACACACACACACACACACACACACACACACACACACAGTATATATAGCCCCTCTTACACACACACACACACACACACACACAGTATATATTCCCCACACACACACAGTATATATGCCCCCCCCACACACACACACACAGTATATATGCCCCCCCCACACACACACACACACAGTATATATGCCCCACACACACACAGTATATATGCCCCACACACACACACACACACACAGTATATATGCCCCCCCACACACACACACACACACACGCACACACGCACAGTATATATGCCCTTCTCTCTCACACACACACACACACACACACTATATATGCCCCTCACACACACACACACACACACACTATAAATATACCCCCCACCGCACTTACCTTTCTCCATCCGCACCGCACGCTCTGCACTTCTCATTCTTCCGAGACGGGACGGCACCAATCACATGGTGCGCATCCCATAAAATCTCAGTCAATTGGACACAATTAATTAAAAGTTTTAAATGATCCTTGTTTTGCGTAGGGAAGTCATGTGTACATAGCAGTAAAACATATCTGTGTAGATTTACAAGATGTGGTCTCCATATTATGCAAAAGCACAATGGTCAGTCTACATTTCTATACACTACCTCAGTCAATGTATATTAAAATTGAACATTCTAATTAGCAAGCCATTCTGAAAATAAAAGCACTGTACTCTATATTGGTCCTTAGCGGTCATTTAACTATTGTTTCCATTAGCAGGGAGACTTCAACTGCCCTGCACTTTGCAATACTGAGCATGTGGCCGTCATACATGTAAAATCTTTAACAGACACAGATTTGGACATTCAATAGATGATAATGTTTTGTGCCAGCAAACAATGATTTGTGGTCAAGATGGAGTAAAACACGTGTGACCAAATCACTTCTCTGCTTCAGGTTTGAACATTTTCCACAATAGTATACCGTTTTGGGGGTTCTGATCAAAGGTATTTGGCATACATTATTTCACGGTGTTGATTGCTCTCTGGAGAGAACAATTTGACTTAGGAAGCTATAAGAGACACACCACGTCTGGCCAAGCTACTCAGTCCTGTGAGCATGAGTCATGATGGATAAAGCTGAAGTGGATGACTTGGAGAGTAGATTAGTGAGGGAAAAAAGAAGTTGATGAACAGGCAAACAAGCAAGACTCTGAATCACCAAAAAAAGAGAAAAGAAACCCAAATCCAAACTTTACTTGTGCAAAGCTTGGTAGGTGTGAGGGTATTACAAAGGCTTCATAGAAATGATGTCTCCTATTACTAGGTATCTTCACCTACAGCATACATCCTGACTTTACACTGTTACATAACTGTGTTGTATCATCCAGTATGCTTTTGTCTTCTGCCACCTGTGGTCTGCAGTCGGTAATGTTGTGAATCCTCACTAGATAGAGTGGCGGACTATCCTACTGCCTATGCGAAAATCCACATAGAGTAAAGTACAAAGCATTTCTATATTTACATGTCTTAAATAATTAGTGTGAGGAAATGTCATATTTTTCTTTCATGTGTCTCTATTGTACATTTTTGGTGTAGCAGATATCCAGAGAGCCTATTTATACGCATTTACCTTCAATATAGGCACATTTTATATGGAAAAGAGAATTTATACGCAATCATAAGCCAATGTAAGAAAAAACGAATATATCTTAATGAAGGCATAACTCAGGCTCTAATAAGAGTTGAAAAAGGAAAAGTCTTAAATTTAGATGGTGGTCCAAAATTTGAAATAGACAGTAAATTGAGGCTATGGGCCTGAGTCATTAAGGAAAGTAAGGCTAAAAAAGGAATTTTTTTTATTTAGGACAAACCATGTTACAATGCAAGAGGGGTAAATTAGTTTATTATTTTGAATATAAGATAAATATTGTGTTTTTTTCATGTAGCACACTAATATGTGATAGGTTTATATTTACACTGATATTTAAAGTTGATCTAGGACATGCCCTACCCCAACTATAAATCTGTCCCCACATTTTAAATTTACCTCCCCTCCAATGCAATATGGTTTTGCCCAGGTGCAAAGTTACTCCTTTATTATGCTTTACTCTCCTTAATGACTCAGACCCTATGTGCCTACTCTAGCTGATATGTGCATTCTTTGGATGGTTCGCAATCACACATAATGACAGGCAAAGCACCTACAGGGAAGACATCAAATAGCCGGACAAAGACAAATATGGTGATGAAATATGCACATTTGTGCAAATATAAATGTGTCACAATTCAGCATTTTTTGGTGCTAGTATTGATTTCTAGAGCGTCTACTTTGCAGTAAATTCTATTAAAATATAATAAATGTAACGCTTCTATATATTTGTTTGTAGGGAACAACTGTAAAAACCCATTGGGTGGCACATGGAACGACAGGATGAAAGATATCTTGGTCAGTATCACAGCCAAGATTCCCCCCATTGAAGGTATACCAGTTGGACAAATCATAAGTATGCTTCTAAAGGCCTTCTGGCCAGCTTCTGAAAAAGATATCTGGAGTCTCATAAAAGACCAAGTGGCAGGATTGATAGATCAGAAGATCCTTGAATTTGAACTTCAGGAGAGAAATAATGAGATACGTGCTCTACAGAAGACCATGGAGATGTATGTTGAAGCTCAGATTAAAGAAAAAGGTTCATTAATGTCTTCCATGATCCATGCAAGTAATGAACTATTCTACAAGCTTACACAGTCTAATAACTCTGTGCAACTAATCCCTCTAGTGATCACACATAGTACTGAACATTTAATGATTTTAAAGGAGAGGCTTCTTCATGGAAAGAAAATGTATGATGAGGACAACACAGATGTCTGGTTAAACGATCTTGAGAAACAAATTTCTACATATCAAGATTACATGAAAACAATTTACTCCAAATGGGTAGATTGGAGAAAGGCTAAAATCACTCTAGATGTAAATGTAAAAACCTTTCCCACTGCTATCCCCCCATTTTTTAGATTTGAGCCATATGGGATAGTCACTGATCAAATGACCAAAGAAATAGTAAAGTATACGCATTCTGCTTCGGTGGGCCCAAATGATAAGGAATATTTTAGAGATATATGTGAGGCTGTAAAGAAAAACATGTTCGGTCTTCGGAATGGAGAACTCCTGCAGATAATGGTACCATCCTTGTACCTGGATAACTTCATCCCTGACAAGGAAGATAACCCCTCAGTCATACCACCAGCCATGTCCATAGCAAGTTTTGGTCCCATCTCACCAAGCGTTCAGATTATTAGAACTAATGGGTATAAACTATACAAACCAGGTAATGATAACACAAATGGTGAAGTTACTAGGATTAATGTTCGAGAATGGAATATAATTGATGGCTTCCAGGTCATTTACAACACCCACTCTGGGTCATTTGTGGGGAACAGCGGGGGTGGCTTGCTACATGAGGTCAAATTAAATAACAGACGTGCCAGATCACTAAGATTTTGTGTTAATAACTGTAATATGGTTGAAGTGACCATAGATTTCTCAGATGGGCAATCTACTGGGCGTCTGGGAAACCGTGGTGGATGGATTGTTTCATGTGTTAACACAGGAGGGATAGACACATATGGACTATACAACGTCCGTATGGCAGGAGGTGGCTGTGCCAAGGGACTCTATCAGATTGAGTTAGATTTCAAAGCCTATCCCACCAAACCTTCTCAAATCGACTCACATAAGTTATACTATGTGGACTTTGCCGATAAAAGTTTAAAATACAAGTCAGTAATAGGGAAGGAGAATAGCCACCACCACCGGAAGGCCTTCTAAACAAAAATAAATATCTCATCAGAGATACTTTCAGTCATTTGGTGATTCACAAGCATAAAAATAAAAGCTCTGCTTTGTATTAACAAGATTCTCCATAAGAACATATTAAAAAAAAATAATAATAATGCCATAATACTCTAATTGCAATAAAATGAATGCTGTGAAGAAATCAGTCTCCAATATGTTTTGTTCAGAGGATCACATGACTAAACCAAACATGTAAAATGTTCCTCTTTGATTTTAACATAGTTAACATACATTATATAGTTCTATCAGATACATTTCCTATATCTAAATGTAATGGCCAGATTAATGCAAAGCCTGGTGTCTTTGGAACTAGGATAACATAAAAGAAGGTTCCCCTTCAAATCTCATTATGTCTAATTGGTCTCTCTGGGCATTTTTGATTATCACAATGTCCACAAGGACTGTTCTCTACAGTTATATAAATATATACAGTTGTGCATTATTAGAGTGTAGACTATAGGTGGGAAAACCGGAAAATAATATTTTATTAATTTGACTAACCTGGAAATTCCACATAGATGAATAAGGATAATCGGCTGAGGGAAAATTAATGAAGTAAGTACTTGTATAACAAGCCTACATATCTCTACTGCATATATTGTACAGTCAGTTTTTTGGCTTTGGTTAATGTGAAGTTATTTACAAGTATGCCAGGGCCTTTAATCTAGCAAATGAATTGTGAATCCATAAAATATAGTCAAACCAATGCTTTTAGGGGGGGGGGGGAGGAATTTGCACAATGCTCTTTACAGTTTGACCCTATTTCTATTTTTTGAAGCAGTGATGTGCAAACAAGAATGACTCAGGCTTACTCAGAGTGTAGAGACCCTGAAAATCAATTGGCCCATAACAATACCGGAGAGAGATGGTCAACCTAGCAAAATCCAACTGTAATTCAATTTAGTTGGAGGAATGTCACTAATGCTGAGATCTTTCAGGGTGCACCCATATGGTTCTTAATGTGCTGTAACTTAAATGAGATAATTATTAATACTTTATATTTATTTTTATCTAAATTACCTAAATACTGATTATTTATAAGGGAATGCACTCTCCAGGACTGTAATGGTACAAGATATTTAATAGCAAAATTGAAGGCAAGGAATGAGACAGTCAGTTGAAGTATTGTTCCCTTACTGAGACCTTTGGACCGTTGTCGAGACCTAAAACTTTTTTTCATAACCCATATGTATACCAGTGTGCCAGGTGTAAAAACATCAAAACACAAAAATAGCGTAAAAAAATCCAAATGTGCGATTAACTGAATTTTCTATGTGTGTGTGTGTGTATGTGTGTGTGTGTGTGACTATCTGATCAGTGATGTATTGTAGTGTGATAAGGTTCTTAGAAGCGCTTCACATATAATAGCAGCTAAAGCTCTCTTAAGTCAACTGTACACACATTGATCATCAAATACACAAAAAAATATAAGAGATATAAAGTGCAATCAATCCCTCATTGATCTATGTTAAAGTGCATTAGTGAAAAACAGAAATATAAAATAATACTTATATTTAATAAGTTGATCAGGTGCTCTCCAATGATTTCTCAACAATGGATCCCAACAAAAGTCACATACAATAGTGCAACCCTCTATAGACCAATAAATATTCAATATAGTCGAAAAACTATTTTTGGTGTATTAAATAGTCCGGTTCTTTCAAAGCAGTGCACCCCCTCTTGTGAATAAACTTCCAAAACTTTAACTGGTGTATAGCATATCATATTGTGTAGATAGGTGAATCCCATTCCATAGGTGGTTCTCCCCTTCAGATAATGCACTTACTAGATAAAGTCTTGTGTTGTTCATATAGCAAGTGTCTTGTACAGGTTCCAATAATATGTTCAAGGTAGTTGGTACGGGGTGATGGAAGAAGTATTTTCATGTAAATCATCACCATGTAAATTCAAACGAATAGCAAATCTAGTGTAATAAGTTTTTAAAATCCATATAGAATTCAAGCAAAGGATATAGACTAAGTGCTCACCTCCTGATGGTTGCAGGAGCTGCTAGCAGAGCTAGGGATCCCTCCCTAGTTGTACAAAAAGGATAAAAGAATCTGTGCACTCACTGGCTTATTGATTGATATTGTTGTGTAGTGCCTATTAAAAGTATTGTGATGCCTAATAACTGGATAGATCAAATAGAATCACTTAAAATGTAAAAAAAAAATTGATTCCCTATACATAATAGGACTAAAACATGATAAAATATATACAATAAATCTAAATAATAATAGCATAAGATCAAAAACTTGGATGTATATATATGGTTTCTGCACAAGTAATACTATTCAGTGGCAAATAACTCTTTCACCTATTATTCTACCACCATATACATCTATTTGTTGAACTCAACATAAATGATCCAGCGATCAAAACATAAATTGGTTGGAATGACAGTGATCAATTACCCAGATACCAACATAAGTGATCCCATAGTTTGATATAACGATGTGACCATGGGTGATATAGATAAATGTCACAATAGGGACCTAATGATGGAATGTCAATTATGTTCCCAATTTGGAGTATCACAAAGGTGCTAGTAGCAGAGGTCCATTCGCGGTAATAGCAAACTTTATTGTATACTAGAAAGAATATACGTATAAACATAAAATCAAAATCAATAAAAGTAATGTGCAGGTAACCACACCAGATGGATCTAAATATCAGGCATATCATATAGATGTAATGCAGGTTCGGGGAAGATGACTGTTAAAAATTTCCATCAATATAGTCAGTCCTGGTAGTAGTACCTATCGCAGTTAGCAAATACGCGCTGACGCGTTTCAACACAAACCAGATCACAATTACCCTCTCATATAAAATATAATGAATAGGAATAAAATAATAATTGTGATCAAATGAATCTACTCTCTGGTAATCACCTCTCACTCCCGCCTACAAGACTTCTCCCGTGCTGCTCCCCACTTATGGAATTCCCTACCTCGCTCAATCAGACTTTCCCATGACCTTAAAATCATTAGATACTCTTTGAAAACACTTCTCTTTTTTAGAGGTGACCTTATCCACGATTACACTACCCACACTAATGCACCCTCACAACTATCCCAATCTCCACTCTGAGTCACACTCGCTCCTCTTGTTTCAACTGTACCCTCTTCCATTTAGATTGTAAGCTCTCTAATGAGCTGGGTTCCATACCCTTTGTTTTCATGTCTGCATTTATTTTGTCTACCCTGCATGTCCTCCAAGCCTCTTTTGCATCCGATGGTGTTTTTGGTCTACGGCCCCTTTTAACACTCGATTCCATTATTATGATTCATTAGCAGACCTCATTTTCAGTTCAACCATAGGTTGTTATAGTAACCATTCCAATCTCTAATATCCTTTCTTAATACCTTATTAGATCCAGAATTCTATTGATGTCTCATAGATATTAGACCTAACACAATATTTTAATCTAAAAAAAAAAATGAATGAAGAAAACTTATCAATCTCGTATATAAAGTTAATTTAATCTATTTCTTTTATTGCCATAATACTGTGGGTACAAAAATCTTTTGTATATTATGTATAGTTATTAACCTAACTATCATTTATTAAAAGAAACAGGTAAGTATTTTATTGATTTTATCTTTGATCTTGCTAAGACTTTTTTGGACAGGGCAGCACTGGGGTCATGAGTTCAATTCCCGACCATGGCCTTATCTGTGTGGAGTTTGTATGTTCTCCCCATGTTTGCGTGGGTTTCCTCCGGTTGCTCTGGTTTCCTCCCACACTCCAAAAACATGCTGGTAGATTAATTGGCTGCTAACAAATTGACCTAAGTCTTTGTGGGTGGGTGTGTGTTAGGGAATTTAGACTGTAAGCCTCAATGGGGCAGGGACTGATGTGATTGAGTTCTCTGTACAGCGCTGCGGAATTAGTGGAACTATATAAATAAATGGTGATGATGATGATATGTAATTTAACAAGACACCAACCACTGTAAATACAAGAATGGAATGGAACATCTATTAGGAGTTAAATGTGCAAAATATACCTTATGGACCTCATTTAGAGTCAGGAATAAATTCAGATAGAAGGTAGAAAGTTGTATCTTAGCAAAACCATTCTGTGCTGCAGGGGAAACTCATTTAAATTATGTGTACAGATTTAGAGTTTGGAGGTGGGCGTGTCCTAGCTCAGCTCTAAATCACATTGTGAAAAATAAAGGTGCACAGTATTTTTGTGCTATGTTCAATTTTAACCCAACATGGTTTTTTCAAGTGCAAAATTATACACTTTTACTGGATTTGTTCATACAGGAAGTCTGTATTACAAAATACTGTGTAATCCATACCCTACTGGTAAGCATTTTCTATATAGACTCTAGTAGAGTGAGTATAACACTTGTCCTATAGTTACTGTTAAATTTGTTAGTTTGGCTGCACTGAGTCTATTGTATAAAGCCAGCCCAAAAGATCAGAGATAAGAGGATGAGAGGGTTTTCAGAGCAGATGATGAATAAAAAGAATCTGTAGACTGGTCCATTAGAATATGTATTGGACTTGTGACCTTTGAATTTAACAACAAACAAATCATTAGCTATTTTTCTGTACATGAGTGTTGTTTCTTTAGAGTATTCAGAGTGAAAACTAGAAGACATTAGGTCTAATGGGGGTTTAAAGGAGAAATAGGTTGACACACATTGATGTTCAAGTACTTTGGAAGAGAATGGAAGAAGGAAGACTGATCATTGATGTTTCCTCCTAAGACCCAAGTTTGTCCAGGCAGTGACACATGAGCATGTCTATGGCTGTTTCTCTTTCCCATATTAAACCCCCCAGTGTAAGGATCTGATTCTTCTCATACTGAGGACTGGAATGGAAACAAATTTATGGCTTACCATCTGTATGAGGTCCAGGGTGTGGAAGCCATGACTGCCAATTGCCAATTAACTTACTGCCAGTCATAAAAAAAATAAGAAAATGTTATATTCACCAATAAAAACATGACATACAACTTACGCTAAAAGATCACACATAACAGTCTCCAAAACAATGGTTTTTGCATGAGTAGTGTTATGAACCCAATATGTCTAAGACATCCTTCTTCTCTACATGCCTTCACTTTTTTCACATTACATACAGAATATATTATATATTATATTTAATACTTCTGGCATTTAATAATTTGTCAATATAATATATTTTCAAAGGTTGGTGACCTTTGTGGAAACCAGTCCTAAACCTGCCGCTGAGAAATGCGTCAGGTGATGCTGTGTTTGGCTCCATATGTTTCTGATTGCTCTGGACATCTGAAACCTCGGGGGTTTGCTACACTTTATCGGGACTGGGCACAAGACATAACTGAAGACGCGTTTGATTCTTCTAATTTCCCCACTGTCAAGGACTGCTTACTTATTAAGTGAGATAAGTACTAAGCTGATTATCACACATTTGCTATCTACGCTGTGAATTATTCCCACACTTTGGGGGTTCTGATATACACAGACTATTTATTCAGTGACTATATCCTCTATATTACAGCAAAAGGGGAGTCTAATTTATCTGGTGTCTACTATTGTCTGGAGATCTTTGTCTTAAGGACACTGGAGTTTTTTCCTTCTATCTGCTAAATTCACTTTCTTCTATTAATATGAATAAATGCAACCAAACTAAGATTACTGAATTTATTTTACTAGGAATTCAGGGTCATTGGATACTAAATTATGTACTTTTTATTAAATTCTCTGTGATATACATCTTAGCAATAGGTGGAAATGTCCTCATAGCTGGACTGATTATGAGAAGCCAACAGCTTCACACTCCCATGTATTTCTTTCTCTTTCATTTATCTTTATGTGATATCTTACTGTCTACAAATGTGGTCCCTAACTTGCTATGTGCCTTAGTAGTGAGAGGTAAGACCATGTCAGTCACTGGTTGTGTTACACAGTACTATTTCAGCTGCACATCAACTATTTCTGAATGTTTGCTCCTTGCAGTGATGTCTTACGATCGATATTTGGCCATCTGCCATCCATTGCACTATATAACTGTAATGGACATCAGTCTTCGTCACCGCCTAGTTTTATTTTCTTGGTCGTTGGGATTTCTTCTCAGTCTGTTCTCCATTATTCCAGTTTCTCAATTATGCGGATGCAATGTCATTGACCACATCTACTGTGACCTTGCTCCTCTCCTTGAAGCATCATGCTCAGACACTTCGATTGTAAAAATTGTGACCATTGTTTTTTCCATTCCACTTCTGCTTTCTCCATTTTTGTTCATTATTGTAACTTATGTTAGAATTGTCTGCACCATCCTGAAGATCTCCACAACTTCCAGAAGAGAGAAAGCCTTCTCCACCTGTAGTTCCCACATCACAGTTGTTACCATATACTATGGCACCTTAATTGCTAAATACACAGTGCCATCTTCTGGATATTCACTGAATTCCAACAAAGTTATTTCTCTCCTATACACTGTGTTTACACCATTATTGAATCCTGCAATATACAGCATGAGGAACCAGGAAATTAGACAAGCACTGTTTAAATTGCTGTATTAAAGAAGATGAATTAGAAGCCCACAAAAGATCAACATAATATTTTTTTACTAAAATGCCAGATATATTGAATTAATAGCACAATCAGCAGTAAAGATATTAACTAGGATTTAACATGCAATATATATATATATATATATATATATATATATATATATAAATCCCTTCATGAAAAAAAGGCTTAACTTCATTGACCAGTTTTCACATATTAAGGCACAGTACATTTTTGCAAACACTTACACTGGAACATTTTTTTTAAGTCTACCCAATTGTATTGGGATTGTATTTTTTTGTACTGGTAGGTCTTTAATTTCTTGAAATATTTGAATAAATCTATTGTGACTTTGTCTGGATTTTATAGATAAAAATCAGCTACCAAATATGGAAAAGAATGTTCTATACCTATTTAATCAAAGTAATTATTGCAATGTGAAAAATGTATCCCAACTGTAACAAAAGGAGGCATTTAGCTGGCAATATGCAGAGAAAGCAGGGAAGTAGAGTAAAACATTTGTGCAGTAATGCACCTAGATTGAATGTAAAGACCTATGTATGAAAAGCAATAGTTTAAATTTGGTTTAAATTACATGACTTGAAATCCTTCCTCTCAGCAAACAGACAGGATGTGTCTGTTTGAATTACAGAGCCAGTGATGGGCGTTTCCTTTTAAAGAGAAGGTGGGTGTGTCACCTGTCCATCAAGCTAAGGCTTGGGGAGGAGTATCAGGTATAAAAACTTGTTTATATCATTTGTGCACGGAGACCAACGCTGGGTAAGCTGGCTGGTCCTGAGAGAGAGAGCTGGACTATGTATAGCTAGTGTTTAGGGTCTCCATGATTGCTGTACAAGTATACAGTGTCAAAACATTTACCATCCTGACAATAAAGCACCATAAAAAGGAAGAAGTTGTACGCGTGTGCTTCTGCAGTAGCGGGCTCTTGCCACACAACATTGAATGATAGCTTTCCCAATTTTAGCACAGTCCACAAATATATATATATTCATCTAGATCTGACATCAATACATCAGATATACTTCACAAGCTTCACCCATTATAAACTTACCTAGAAAAATTGATGTTTTGTGAATATGCTGCATAATTCAAATCGCTCAACCAAAAGACCTTCTGCAGTGGGAGAGAGAGAGAAAGAAATTTACTGGATGTTTGTTGCCAAGGAAAAGTGATACAACAATGATGTTTTAAGGTGTTCTATTTTGATTGAACAGTGATAGTAGACTGTGCAAACTGATAATTAAGTCAACAATATATGTAGACAATAATATTAGGTCGACAATAATATTCCTATCCCTATGCCTAAGCTTATCCATAACCCTATCCCTAACCTTATCCCTAACCCTAACCATATAATAATAAATTTGAATTGTCAACCTAGTGAAGTGTGGCATTTAGACAGAACGCAGTTAATATCATGCGTGTGAGTGACCAGAGTATTTACCAATCAATTAGGCTTACAAGAAATAGCAGCCAATAAGGGCTGGAGGAGGGTCTTGATGATGATCTTTATGTACTGCAGCTCAGGCAGTATCTGGCTATTCCTGTTTCCGTATTTCTCCCTCTCACCCGGCAATTGGTAGTTGTTGGTTGTTCTAGAATATCTAAGCAGAGATTTATCATGTGGGGTAGGAGAGCAGTGCAGTCGGTAGGTGTGCATATGGAGTTGGGTTCATCTTGTCATAGGTCACTACTCCCATTTTGGTTGGTGTCATCTGATGGTTGGTCCGCCTGTGAGGAGGACCCTCGGCCGGTATTTACAGGTTAATTGGGGCAGTTAAAAAGGGGCTGTAGTCTTGCCATTGGACAGATTTTAGCACCGGCCAATAGATAAGGTATGATCCTGGGTTGGTGGTACTATGGTCTGACCTTTCCACCGTTATTGGCTTTGCTTTTGCTGATTACCCTGCTCTCGTCCGCCCTACAGCCCTCATTAGGTCAAGGTTATAAGTTCATTTAAATAAATCTATATTATTCATTTCAACTTTAATTTGGTGTTGTGTTGTTATTTGGTTTAAATAAGATGTTTAGTAAAATGGTATTGTGTGAGCCGATGAGAACTTCCACGCTATGCATTTTAATAATACTATATATATCTTAATTGTCCATGTAATAATACTGTTGACATTTTAATTGTCTACCTTTTGAATGTCGACCAAATTAATGTCTAGCCACTGCCTGCATATCTTTGGATATTTGATATATATATGTTCCACAGCTACGACCACATACCTTTGGAAATGTGAGGATGAGTAGTGATGATGATGATCTAGACATAGAAATTGAGGATTATACTTTGGAAAATTTGCTAATTTGCAACAGGATGAGGTAACACAGGGAAGGAACTAGAGGAGGAGAAAAGTCCCATAAAAACCGTTGATGAGAGGGATCTTCAATTTGTCAGATAAGGTAGTGATTTCTCCCCAAAAATCATAATTAAGTAATGGTTTAAAGCGTGCTCCAATATGCGAACCAAACATCTTTGACTTAAATAGATGTGACTTTTGGGCAGAAATATTTGGCCCAAAATTCTCTAAATAAACATCAAGATAAAATGTCTGTCCCCTTCATTTTGGATAATGGTGACATTAAGGGCTAGATTTACTAAGCTGCGGGTTTGCAAAAGTGGGGATGTTGCTTATAGCAACCAATCAGGTTCTAGCTTTCATTTATTTAGTACCTTCTACAAAATGACAGCTAGAATCTGATTAGTTGCTATAGGCAACATCCCCACTTTTTCAAACCCGCAGCTTGGTAGATCTAGCCCAAAGAGTTTAAATATTTTGGAGGAACTTTTAGCTCAGAGCTTCGAAGCTGCTATAGATAGCGATCAAATAATTCCATTTAATGATTTGAGTCTAGACTCTGGCATTAGATTAAAATTTAAATGTAAATCTGATTTCTATCCTCTTCAGCCAAGAGTGCTGGCATAGAATGTTTTTTAGAAAGCTACAATCAATGATTTCAGAAACCTCTGTTCTAAACTTAGGGTATTCCACCAAAATGTGTCTAAAAAGGAGAGCTAAAAGATTAAATTGCTATAAAAGATATATGTTGCTAAGCATGGAATTATCATGCAAAATGTTAGAAATAAGATTATAGAGGACTAGATAACACTAACTTTTATACAAAACTCTCCTGCACTCCCACAAAAACTTACCAGACTCAATTTTAAAAACATTTTGATGGAGCTTGGACTGATAGGGTCATATCCATGTATGGAGGTTTTTATTTATTGATTTTCTAGTCACAGCTATTTATTATCACCTCCCTAAAGTGTTCCTCACTGCACCTCCTGGAGAGACCCATAATTTCTGGTTTAAATGCACTCACTTCTAATTTGTCTCACTATGATTATTTTTTTTTTACAAACCAGAGTCATGTTTTGACTTCCTTTCTGTAAGACTCTACTCATTTACTAAATTCATTAAAAAATGATTTTTAGAAGGATTCTTATGCCTTCCTGATCTTGGATGTTCATTTGTGAGTTATATCTATTGATTATTAGTTGAGTCGCGCAGACATGGTCTTGTTACTACAAAAGACATTTGTTTTGGATTCTACTTTATATTCATGCACAATTATTTTTGGTTTGATGGAGATATTTATTTACAGATCAAGGGAATGGCCATGGAGACAAGGTTCGCACCCAGTTAAGCTAATCTCTACATGGGGAGGTTTGAAGCTGAATACATCTGGGCTACTGACTGGGTTGCAAATTTAGTTTGCTATGTCTGCTTCATTGATGATCACCTTCATAAATTGTCACTTTTATTAAAATAGGTAATCATCTATGGGCATATATATCACTAATAAAGGTCCCATATTCTTTATAGGCATCAACCTAATATTATAATATTATATTCTTCACTAATATTAAGATGACAGACTTATAATCAACATACGCAGTAAATATGTGGTAATAACTATACTGGTTCTTGCACTGATTATTTGTGGGGCTTACATTTTCCAGTTTAGTCATTTTCAATGCTGTATACTAATCTGGTTTTATGTGGAAATTTACATGCAACCCAAAGGCCAATACTGGTGTACTTTATTTTATGGGATTGGTTTATATATACTAGAAGAACTATATATTCTATGTTGGGATTACCTCACCATTGTTGTTATTTACAATGGCAATTTGTCCTCCCGATATAACTTTCCTGACTACAAATTAATATTACTATTCATTTTGGATTTATATTCATATACCGAGTCTTTGTTTACATTTTCTTTGAATGAGATGTTAACCAATCAGAATTATCCAACTGAAGAAAGTTAACACTCCTTATCTCTGTATTGGTTGATATGTGTGTTAATTACAGATCCATGTCTCCAGGATAGATGGAGCGTGACTGGCTGATTTTTGATGATGTAAGCAAATTGGATGTGTTTACCTTATAATGAAACGTCAATCCACCTCATTGGCTTGCCTGGACAAAGTGAGTAAGCGAAACGCGTATCAGTGTTTGCTTCGCTGTGTTAAACTCATAACAGTGACCATCTTGTCTAATACCGCCCCCTCCATTCTACCGAAACTGCCCTGGCCAAGGTTACTAATGATCTCCTATCAGCCAAATCCAAGGGTCACTTCTCCGTACTCATCCTCCTTGACCTCTCTGCAGCCTTTGACACCGTAGACCACCCTCTCCTGCTGCAAACTCTTCTCACTCTCTGCCTCACTGGTTCTGTCCATGCCTGGTTTGTGTCACCCAACTTCGCTGCCTGGGTGTCACCCTCGACTCCTTTCTCTCTTTTGCCCCCCACATTCACTCCCTTGCCCAAGCCTGTCGCTTCCAACTACGCAACATCACCCGCATCCGTCCTTTTCTCTCTCAGGATGCCACCAAAACTATCATCCATGCACTCATCATCTCCCGCCTCGATTATTGTAACCTCCTCACTGGCCTCCCCCACTCCCGTCTCTCCTCCCTCCGCTCTATACTCAATGCGGACGCAAGACTCATCTTCCTCTCACGCTGCTCCTCCTCTGCCTCCCCTCTCTGCCTTGCCTTACACTGGCTCCCCTTCCGCTACAGAATCCTTTTCAAACTCCTCACCACCACTGACAAGGCTCTCTCCAACTCTACTGCCCCTTATATCTCTAACCTACTCTCCATTCACACTCCTTACAGCTTGTAAGTGCACTCACATAAGAGATTGGGTGAAGACACCATATGATATCTACTTTTAATTATTTAAGGCGCACTTATATCTTTTATCTGGTGAGTGGATTCACATAAGAAGAAAGGATTGAAGTCTTTCCACATATTTACTACATAACTTCAGTTTTTGTGACTGTATTACACTATGTTGTGTCTTTGTATTTTTTATGCCATGCCATCATATATTGGAGGAAAATTCTGAATGAAAAGATCTTCACATCTCTAAATTTAAGTATTTTTTATATTCTTTCATCACTTGTATTGCTGTATTAAGAGTGAGGATTGTTATTTTTATCTATGTGACTACTTCCACAGCGCTGAAACATCCCTATTTTGATCTATTTCCATTCACACTCCGGCCCGCTCCCTGCGCTCGGCCAACGACCGCCGCCTCTCCTCCACTCTTATCACCTCTTCCCACTCCAGAATCCAAGACTTTTTCCGTGCAGTCCCCCTTCTCTGGAACGACCTCTCTCGTTCCATCCGTCTCTCTCCTACTCTGTGCTCCTTCAAACGTGCACTAAAAACTCACCTCTTCCTCAAAGCCTACCAACCATCTACTTAACCCCCATCTCCTCCCTTCTGCTCATCCTCCCTTCTCTCCTCTTGCCTCAACTGGCTCCTCTTGTGCCTGGTCTGTTTACCCTCCCTTAGGATGTAAGCTCGTATGAGCAGGGCCCCCTCCCCTCCTGTCTCCATACCTGTTCTTTCGCTCCGTCTTTACTGCATATGACTGGCCGGAGTGTCGGAAGTATTGGTACTTTTTGTTCAATGTTCTGTATGGTTTCACCCTGTATAGTCTACTGTTAGTACTGTGTGCGGCGCTGCGGATACCTTGAGGTGCCTAACAAATAAATGATAATAATAATAATAATACTATATAGGGGCATTGGAAACCTTAAAAAAATGAATAGGTAGCTAGATTTTACATCTATATATATTACCAGCTTGATTAACAGACACTATACAAGTACACAATAGGAATGTGTGAGGCAAATCTTCTGCTATTACTCATTTGTACAGTGGGTGGACCACCTAAATCATAATTGATCAATTGCATTATATTATAGATAATCGGTTGCCATAAATATGGGTGAATCTAGCTACAGTTATATGAGGTCAACCAGATCTAATACGCTAATTATAGAGACATAGGTAATAGATCTCTATAATGCTATTTATCTCATAATAAGAAGTATGACTATATAGATAGGTCATTACTCCTTCCAATTATTGTTTCCCTATAGCAACAATATAAGCATCGATTTTATTAACAAGAAGGGATATAACCAATATATGTCACTTAAACAAGTCACAATTCAGACAAGACACAGGTGGTTGCAATAGTTTTATTATGAAATGGTAGATGACCATTTATAGGTTCTCACCAATTATAACCAATAAAATTACAATAACATAACATGCTGCTATTTGCATAAATTGTTACTATACAAGCTAGTTCACACAGCGAGGTTTAGTGGCAGTTCTACCATTTTAATTCACCTTTTTCTTTTTTCACTATATATTATTATCATCACTACTTTTGTTTTTAATATTTTGCTACTAGTAAGGCTGTGGAAAATAATGGGAATCCATTTCCTCTTTTCTTTTTAAAATATAATAATAAAGTTATCTACACCACTTCTCTTGGAAAACTAATAAGCTCCTTTGGATTTCAGTATCATCTCTATGCGGATGATACACAAATCTATCTATCCTCTCCTGATCTTTCACCATCTGTGTTGTCTTGCGTTACTGACTGTCTTTCTGCCATTTCATCTTGGATGTCTTCTCGCCAACTCAAACTCAATCTTTCAAAAACTGAATTAATAATATTCCCACCCAATAACATGTGGAGTGGTAGTGGCTGAAATGTATATGATTGGGTCGGCCTGTGTTTGGGGGGATTGTGTTAGTACAGTGTCTGATTATAGATCCCCCTTGTTGACCTACAAATTATGTCATACACAAAGTGCTCCATCTCTATTTGCATTTCTCTACTTGAATTTCTCATTTTGCTTGCAAGAGTTGCTCCTAGCAGATCAAATTGATGTTGTCAGTTTTGTGACATCAATTGCGTTGCAGACATTAAAATTTTGGGTGTGAGTGAATCACTTTGCTCGAGATCACAGACTTTTTTTTTCCTACTCTCACTTTAATCCCCTTGTGGTTGTATGGTTAGATTTGTGATCTTCTGGCTGTCTACTGTCAGCTGGCTGGCATACGTTGGTGTGCCTTAGTGACCACATCACAGATTGCAGCTACAGATCGGACAGCAGGCTGTGTAATGACAGCAAAATGAAAACTACGTAGTATAACATTACATGCAGGCAGCAATGTAACGTTTGAACACTCTTTCTCTTTCAATTTCCTGCAACGGTCGAGCAATGGCAAGTTATTGCCGAAGATTTTGAAAAGTCTGTGGCGGTGTCAGTGATGGCAAACATGTTAGAATTATGCTACCCTCAAAAAGTGAATCCTATTACTACAACTATAAAGGATTCTTCAGCATTATTCTGATGGTCAGAGTGGAAGCCGACTATGAATTTATTTGTGGACACTGGAAAAAATGCGAAGGTGTCAGATGGAGGTGCGGGAGAAAATTGGCAGAAGTGATGGAGAGGCGGAGGGGGATGGAGAAGTAGGAATGCAATTGGTGGACATTAAAAGAGCAAAATCAATGAGCCCAAGGGAAATGGAGAGGATGGTGAGAGTGCTGGACCAGCACGACTATGACTGTCAAAAGCAAATATACTTAAGAGTTAATCACCGAAAAGAAATAAGCAGAAACTCATAAATCAGATCAGAAATAAATTCGAGGAAAAAAGGAAAAAAAAACAACTAGTAGTTAGTAAAAAATGTTAGTAATTAATAACATTGATGATTATTATGATAAGCAAAAGTTTGACATCTATTTACAAAAAGAAGAATGCACAATGAATTGTGTCCTAGGTGAGCAAATGGTAGTAGTAGTCCCAGTGGTAAAAACAATGCTGTATTCTGTTTCTTCATTAAACATAATCAAAATAATTTTCCTTTTCTCATATAGATACCATCGTCATATCTGACGAAAGCTCAGAAGGAGAGAAGGATGCAACACTATTATTATTATTAATCTTTATTTATAAGGCGCCACAAGGCTTCCGCAGCACCGCACAGAGTCAAACAAATTACAATCCAATGGGAGACAGCACAGTACAGTAAACAGTAAGCAAAGCAACTCAGTAAGCTCAATGCACAACTAGAGAGGGCGGGGAAGGGGGATGGAGGATCCGCAAATGACGGGGCCCAAGAAGGAGGGCACGGAAGACAGGGAGACCCCCAGGGGGGAGGAGGGAGCGAGAGTGGACGTGGGGTGGTGGACCCTCGAGGAGGAGGGCTAAGTAGCTGGAGAGCAGAGTTAGAAGTGGTGGAAACAGGAGGAGATATGGCCCTGCTCAGAGGAGCGTACAATCTAAGGGGAGGGGTGGACAGACAGAGAGACACAGGGGAGAGAGGGAGAGTAGGGGGACGGAGGTAGAAGATAAGGTAGGAAGTTAAGTGGGAGACAGAAAGGCTTTAAGAAAAAGGTGGGTTTTTAGGGCCCGTTTGAACTTGGAAAGATAAGGGGAAGTTCTGATGGAGGGAGGGAGCATGTTCCAGTGGAGGGGGGCAGCGCGGGTGCAGTCTTGGATACGCGCGTGGGAGGAGGTTATAAGGGGGGAAGAGAGGCGGCGGTCAGAGGCAGAACGGAGAGGGCGGGATGGAGCATGAATAGAGAGGAGGGTGGAGATGTAGGGCGCAGTGGAGTTGGCGAGGGCCTTGTAGGTGAGTGTGAGGAGCTTAAAGAGGATTCTGAAGGGGAATGGGAGCCAGTGAAAGGCTAGGTAGAGGGGGGAGACAGAAGAGGAGCGTCGAGAAAGGAAAATAAGCCTAGCGGCTGTGTTAAGAGCAGATCAAAGGGGATCGAGATGAGAGTGGGGGAGGCCAATGAGGAGGAGGTTGCAGTAGTCCAGGCGGGAGATGATCAGAGAGTGGATAAGGCATTGGTGGCATCTTGGGAGAGGAAGGGCCGGATGCGAGCGATGTTACGCAGCTGGAAGCGGCAGGATTTAGCAAGAGAGAGGATGTGGGGGCCAAAGGAGAGAGAGGAGTCGAGGATGACACCAAGGCAGAGAAGTTGGGGGACAGGGGAGATAGAGGTGTTGTCGACAGCGATGGAGAGGTCAGAAGGGGATGAGGTATGAGAGGGAGGAAAAACTATGAGCTCAGTTTTGGCAAGGTTAAGTTTGAGAAATCGAGAGGACATCCAGGAGGAGATGGCAGAGAGGCAGGCAGACACTCTAGAGAGGAGGGAGGGAGAGAGATCAGGAGAGGAGAGGTATAGTTGAGTGTTGTCAGCGTAAAGGTGGTAGCTGAAGCCAAAGGAGCTGATGAGTTCACCCAGGGAGGAGGTGTATAGAGAGAAGTGTAAGGGTCCTAGAACAGAGCCCTGAGGAACCCCGACTGGAAGGGTGGACGGGGGGGAGAGAGACCCAGAGGTGGTGACAGAGAAGGATCGGTGAGTAAGGTAAGAGGTGAACCAGGACAGGACTGGGCTGGAGAGGCCGAAAGACTGGAGGGTGTGAAGGAGGAGGGGGTGGTCAACGGTGTCGAAGGCTGCAGAGAGGTCAAGGAGGATGAGAAGGGAGAAGTGGCCCATGGCTTCAGCAGAGAGGAGGTCATTGGTGACTTTAGCCAGTGCAGTGTCAGTGGAGTGGAGGGGGCGGAAACCAGACTGGAGAGGATCAAGGAGGGAGTGTTCAGAAAGGTAGGAGGTGAGACGGCTGCAGACGAACCTCTCGAGAATTTTGGAGGCAAAAGGGAGAAGAGATATGGGGCGATAGTTCTAGAGAGAAGTGGGGTCGAGATTAGGTTTCTTAAGAATGGGGGATACGAGAGCATGTTTGAATGAGGAGGGGAAGATGTCAGTGGAGAGGGAGAGATTAAAGAGGTGAGCGAGATGGGAGCAGGTGGTGGGGGAAAGGGAGCGAAGAAGGTGGGAGGGGATGGGATCCAGGGGACAGGTAGTGGGGGGGAGGATGAAATGAGAGAGTGGACTTCCTCGCCGGTGGTGGGACGGAAGGAGTGGAGGAGAAGGTGGTTGGGGGGAGGACAGAAGAGTGGGAGGGGTGGAAGAGAGAGTGGAGGAGGAGATTTCAAGTCGGATGGCCTCGATTTTAGAGGAGAAGAAGGAGGCAAAATCGGAGGCAGTCAGGGAGGAGGGAGGGGGGGGGGAGGGGAGGGGGCCAGGATAGTGCTGAAGGTGGCGAAGAGGCGGCGGGGGTTAGAGGACTGGGAAGAGATGAGGGATCTAAAGAAAGATTGTTTAGCGAGTGAGAGGGCAGAGCTGTAGGATGAAAGGATGAATTTAAAGTGGAGGAAGTCAGCCAGGGAGCGGGATTTTCTCCAGTGACATCCGGCGGTACGGGAGCGTTTTTGGAGGAAGCGGGTACATTTGGAGTGCCAGGGTTGGGGTTTGTAGCAGCGGGGGTGGACGGAGTGGGCAGGGGTGACAGGAGAAGAGGAGAGAGAGAAGGAGAGGAGATGGTGGTCGGATAGAGGAAAGGGAGAGATGGAGAAGTCGGAGAGATTACATAGGTAGGAGAAGACAAGATCAAGGGAGTGACCAAGGCAGTGGGTAGAGGAGGAGGTCCATTGGGTGAGACCAAGGGTGGAAGAGAGTGTGAGCAGTTTCCTGGAAGCAGGATAGGTGGGGTTGTCAATGGGGATGTTAAAGTCACCGAGAATGATCGAGGGGAGATCAGAGGAAAGGTGGTGAGGAAGCCAGCTAGCAAAGTTGTCAAGGAAGAGGGAGGTAAGGCCAGGGGGGCGGTAGATGACAGTGACGCGGAGGTGGATGGGGTAGAAGAGGCGGATGGAGTGAGCTTCAAAGGAGGAGAAGGAGAGGGAGGGTTCAGGGGGAATGACATGAAAAGTACAGGTGGAGGAGAGGAGGAGGCCAACTCCACCGCCTGGGCGGGCACCAGGCCTGGCGGAGTGGGTGAATGAGAGGCCACCATAGGAGAGGGCAGCGGGGGAAGTAGTATCAGAATCGGAGAGCCAGGTTTCAGTAACAGCAAGAAGTTTAAAGGAGTTGGATAGAAAGAGGTCGTGGATAGCAGTCAGCTTGTTGCGTACAGATCTGGCATTCCAGAGGGCACAGAAGAAAGGGGGAGAGGAGAGGGGGGAAATGGGGATGAGGTTAGCAAGATGAGCAGCGCGCGGGGGAGGGATGGGAGAGGTAGGGCGGTGGGAGAGTATGGGTATGGAGTGAGAGCGGGGAGGCATAGTAAGGAGAGAGAGTAACAGAACAGTGAGATAGTGGGGACAGTGAAAAACAGGTAAGAACAATGGCAGGAAGACAATGAAAAGGTGGAAGACAATAACAAATTAGGGCGTGGAGGGCATGGAACAACAGTACAGTGAGATAATAAGGACAATGAAAACAGGTAAGAATGATAGTAGAACAGTAAGATAATAAGGACAGCTGATAACAGGTAAGAATAAGCAGGGAGACAATAGCAAGATGGAGGACAATAACCAATTAGGGCGTGGAAGGCAAGGAATAATAGAAGGAGAGGTAATAAGGACAATGGAAATAGGCAAGAATAATAACAGGTAAAAGTAGTTGCTGGTAAATATAAAATCAGGAAAAACAAGATAAAGGCATATAAATAGTAGAATAATAACAGGTAAAAAGTAGTTACTTGTAAATGTACAATCAGGAAAAACAAAATAATGCATATAAAATAATGTTTTATATGCAGTTGATGCAGTTAATCCAGGGATTCAGCAGGAGAAGGGTTAACTGACAAGCCGTGTCGGTACACAGTAGATCAGTTGATGCAGATAAGCCAGGGATTCAGTAGGAGAGGGGTCAACTGACAAGTCGGGTCGGTACACAGTAGATCAGTTAATGCAGATAAACCAGGGATTCAGCAGAAGAAGGGTTAATTGACAAGCCGGGTAGGTACACAGTAGATCAGTTGATGCAGATAAGCCATGGATTCAGCAGGAGAAGGGTTAACTGACAAGCCGGGTAGGTACACAGTAGATCAGTTGATGCAGATAAGCCAGGGATTCAGCAGGAGATGGGTTAATTGACAAGCCGGGTCGGTACACAGTGGATCAGCCGGTTTGGATGAGCCAGGTAATAAGCAGGAGAAGGGTTAACTGACAAGCCGGGTCGGTACACAGTAGATCAGTTGATGCAGATAAGCCATGGATTCAGCATGAGAAGGGTTAATTGACAAGCCGGGTCGGTACACGCACTAATAATACTAGTACTTCTGGTGATGGAAAAGGTGTAGTCGAAAAGATGGAAAAGCTGAACGAACATTTTAAAGAATTGAAAAGCAAACATCAGTAATGTTAAGAAAAAGCTCCAGAAACTGGAGAAAAATTACCTGGAATTTTTTCAATATGTGAGAGTGTAATGTTAGAATGCAGTATCCAGGGCAAACGTTAAATTTGTTCGTGGATTAAGAAGTTCTGCTAAAAGAATTGTTTATATGGTTAAATATGTTTGTGGATTAAGAAGTTCTGCTAAAAAAAATGTTTTACATGCATTTCAGTGAAAATTGCTTAAAAATAAAAATAAATGCTAATGATAACAATGCTGTGGTTTTATTTGGTCCACTTGTAAAAACCAATGAACATGTCCAATACACAACTCTGGTTTTTGGGAGACATGGATGTAGGTGAAAAATTATCCAAGGTGACTTATAAAATACATATCTATGCAATACACACTATGTACACAATATATATACATATATATGTCTCTCCATTCCTTGATCACTTCGCCACCTGGCTGCCTCATTTTCCTCTCTCTGACCTTCCCTCCCTCATCTTGGGGGACTTTAATATCCCTATAGACAAGTCTCTGACTTCATTTATTCACCTTTTCCTCTCTCAGACCACCATCTCCTCTCTTTTAGCATCTCTCCCCCCATTACCATCCCCATCGCCGAAGGTTACGCTCAAGAGGCGTAATTTTGACACCTTTGATCCTACCACATTCTCCTCCTCACTAGTCTGTCTCATCTCCCCCATTACCAGTCTTTCTTGCCCCGATGAAGCTGTCTCCTTTTACAATCACACCCTTGCCACTGCACTTGAGTATGTTGCCCTGGCTATCACCATCAAGCTTTGTCACATCCCATCTCAACTGTGGCACTCAAAACTTACCCGCTATCTTCAGAAATGCTCCCACAGTGCAAAATGCTCTGGAGAAAGTCATGCTGACTTCCTCCATTTCAAGTTCATACTTTCCTCTTGCAGTTTTTCCCTATCACTCTTTAAACAATTATTCTTTAAGGTTCTCATATTTCCTCCCAATCTTCCAACCCCGTGGCCTTTTTGCCACCTTCATGTGCCTTCTCTCCCCTCCCCCCCTCCCCCCTTGCTCTCTGCTGCCGACATTGCTGCCCACTTTACCTACAAAATTGAGTCAATACATCATGACATCACCTCCCAGCAGTCCTTTTTTGCCCCATCCTCTCCCCCCACCCTGCCCAATCTGTCACTCTCCCACCCTCCTCTGTGGATGCTATCTCTTTTCCCTCCTCCCCACCCTTCTTTTCTTCCTTCACTCTGGTGTCTGCAGAAGAAGTCCGCACACTTATCTCCTCCTCACCCCCTCCACCTGCCCACAGGACCCCATCCCCTCCCACCTTGCCCACCTCATCAATGTATTCTTCTCTGGAATCTTGCCCTCCTCCTTTAAACATGCTCTTGTCTCCCCCATACTCAAGAAACCATCCCTTGACCCTGCCTCTCTCTAAATACCGCCCTATTTTGCTCCTTCCTTTTTACCTTCAAACTTCTAGAACGGGTTGTCTACAACCATCACACCTCCTTTCTCTCTTCTCACTCATTCCTTGACCCTCTCCAATCCGATGTTCGTTCCCTCCATTTCACCGAAACTGTCCTTACAAAGGTCACTAATGACCTTCTCTTAGCTAAATACAAAAGACACTTCTCCTTTCTTATCCTTCTAGACCTCTCTGCCGCCTTCAATACCATTGACAACGCACTACTTTTGCAAATTCAGAAATCTATAGGCCTCTGTAACCCTGTCCTCTCCTGGTTTTCCTCTTACCTCACCAACCGCTACTTTTCAGTCTCTACACATGACTTAACACCCCCCTTCTTCCCTTACCTGTCAGCGTTCCCCAATGTTCCGTTCTTGACCCCTTGCTTTTCTCCTTCTACAACTCCCCCCTTGGTGTCCTCATCTGCTCCTTTGGCCTCCAGTACCACCTTTATACGGATGATACCCAAATTTATGTTTCATCCCCTGACTTCTGCCCTTCATTTTTGTCTCATTTTCCCTCCGTCCAGGGCTCTCCCACTTCACCCCCTCACAATTTCTGTTAATAACACTGCCCTCCTTCCTGTCCCTCAAGTCTGATCCTTTGGAGTCATCCTTGATTACTCCCTCTCTCTCACAGCTTACATTCTGTGCCACTCAAAATACTGCTACTTCCACCTTCGAAATATATCCAAGATACGGCACTTTCTCACCATGGAAGCCACCAAAACCAGTTGTTCACTTTCTTGTAATCTGTGGCTTTGACTACTGAAACCTCCTTCTCTCTGGGCTACCTGATTCTCACCTTGACCCTCTTAAGTCTATCTTCAATGCTGCCTGCCTGCCTCATTTTTCTCTCCCATCGCTCCATCTCAGCTGTCCTCCTCCACCAGTCCCTACATTGGCTCCCCTTGGCCTACAGAATTAAAGTTAAACTCCACATCCTCACCTTCAAAGCTCTCAATCAATCCTCCCCTCCTACATCTCCAACCTCATCTCTACCTACACTCAACGCCGCCCCTTCACTCTGCCAGTGACCGCCGCCTCACTGCCTCACTGATCACCTCTTCCCACTCACGTCTCCTGGACTTTACCAGGCTGCTCCCCAGCTGTGGAATGATCCTCCACATTCCATCAGGTTAGCCTCTACTCTCAAAGACCAAGGGTGCCCTTAAGATTCATTTCTTTATTCAAGTCTTCCAGTCCTCCTCCTAACTCCCTTGTCTCTTCAACATATCAAGCATGAAAAGCTCTACCACCACATTCTCATCTTTCTTTTTTGTCTTTGTATTATAGTACCATATACTTGCTGTCTACATGATCCCTACTAAAGGATAATCATTGTCTAAGAACAAAGTGACAGTGCTTAAGGCTGGGTACACACTACACTGTTTTCAGCAGAATATCAGGCCAATCGGAAGATAAGCGACTGATTGGACTGATATCACAGTAGTCTGTACCCTGGAATAATGAACGACAGGGACTGATATGAGTGAGCACTGTACAGCGCTATGGAATTAGTGGCACTATATAAATAAATGATGAAATTGATGATATAGATACTCTGATATGTGTGAGATTAGAGAGATTTTTAAAGCATATTATGTAATGTTTTTTAAATCAATGAAACGAGTCACAGTCTCTGGATACATTATTAATTATGAAAACAAGAGTCAGTCCACAGTGGTTTAATCAGAGGTGTTTCAGAATATAAAAGCACAGAGATTTCTACATAAGGATTATTATGGCAGCTACAGGTCCTTGAACTATATGATGTCAGTGGAAACATCCAGTGACACTTTTTGAGCCCTTTGTCAGGAGAGGACCTTCAGTGGATCACAGACCAGCATTAGTTCTACCTTACCAGAATTACTTCCATTATATCGGGAGATCATCATAAGAACATACAATTCCAAAAACAAAGCTTTTGGAATAATGTTTTGAATCTCAGGTCGAGTGTTTATGGTAAGAGAAATATTACACTGAGATGTTGAAATTGAAATTGAATTGTATATGTATTCAAATTAAAATTATTTTGTACAAGTGTTCATCAAGAGGCAACATATTGGTTGGGTAGACCCGTTTCAAAGCCTTCAAACCAGTGATAGTATTTTATTTGAATAAATATTTATAGGTATCACGTAATGAATACATTTTCTTGCAAATAGTGTTATCATAATACTTTTCAACATGGATTATGTAATAAGAGACTATCCCAATCTTCTCTCTAAACACTCAATTTTTCACCTAGGATCATTCTGCATATATAGATTAAACTAAATGTATCTCACTAGATTCAACATATCAAGCGTGAAAAGCTCTACCACCGCTGGAAAACATTCTCATCTTTCTATTTTGTCTTTGAATTATGGTGCCATAAACTTGCTGTCTCTCTGATCCCTACTAAAGGACAATCATTGTCTAAGAACAAAATGACAGTGTTTGAGAGTAGGAATACACTACACTATTCAGGGGCGAATGCGGGATTTTTAAGGGGGGGGTTTCCACCCCCCCCCAAAAGAAAATAGAGCTAGGGAGAGCTGCTCCATTTCAGCAAGTCTGAATTGTACAGCAGCCGCGGCGCTGTCAAAGAAGCGGACGCTTCTTTGACAGCACTGCGGCTGCTTTACAGTACTATTCGTTCATGGATGGGTGGGGTTTCTGGAGAACCAGAAACCCCCCCTGCGTGCGCCCCTGCTATTTTCAGCAGATTATTAGGCCAATCAGACAATAAGTGACTGATTGGGCCAATATCACATTAGTTTGTTTCCTGGAATGATGAACGATTATTGACCAAAGCACATAATATTGTTGATCAAGGTTTTCAAACTAAACTAAAAATCTTGTTAACCGTTGGAAAACAATGTTGTTCCAATTCTGCAGTGTGTATGCGCTCTGCAGACTTGAAATGACAATTGAGCTGATAGTGACAGCCCTCCGGCACTGTGTGTGGACTCGCCAAGCTGTCAGAGACGGGGGAGCTGCTGCTGACAGAGGACAGCCGGATCCAGCTCCGCTTCTATAGACTCTGTGGTCAGAGAGCGTGCAGCTGCTGAAAGGTATGGAGAGGTTGGGGGGATACCTTTATTTTGTTTGCACCTAGGAAGCCTGTGGCAGGTAGTCCCCGCTGCCCTGTTAATAGACCCCAGTCTCTTCTCTGCTTCTACCTCTCTCACCTGTCCCCAATGCTGTCATACAGATGTTATATTTTGTATCACTGCTTTTATTACATCAGCGCTGTGCTGTGCTTATCATCAGCCATTACTATTAGTATTACTATTACCTGCTAGCTGGTTCAGATGGTCCTATCACATGTCTCAACGGCAGCAACCTGCATTCTGTAAAAAAATTTTTTTAACTCTTTGAAAGTCGAATTACATATGTGCGCTGCAGCAATAGGATACCCATTTGGCAGTACTGAAATATATAAATCTATCAATGTCTGTATTGAACTTTAGTCAAATGAATAAACTTGTTCGACAGAAATAAGAACAAATGGGAAAGTATGGGAAAATAATAATAATTCAAATCCAATAAGGGGAATTATCATAACAATTAAAAAAATATTTTTGTCTCCTAATGTGATCTTTTAACACATTAATATATTACATACACATTTTAAATATTTCACTGCAAAACTGATGTTAATGCTTTGAATTAAGAATAATGAAATTATTTTAAATACATTTGTGAAATATTCCTCAACCATCATCTTAATTTCCCTAGATTACCCTATTGCCATCCTCTATACTGCTAACGCAAGACAACAACCTTCTGACCAACATTGCAACACACATAGCCCACTCAGTACTTTTACCTTTGCAGTCTGGCTGGTCCATTGTGCAATATGATGTATCACGTGCCCTTGTGTTTCTAACTCCCATTGTCCTATAGATTGTAAGCTCTTGAGCAGGGTTCTCTTACCTCTCTGTCTGTATGTATTACCCAGTATTGTCTTATTAATGTTTGTTCCCAATTGTAAAGCGCTACGGAATTTGCTGGCGCTATATAAATAAATGTTGATGATGATGATTATGATGATGATGAAATGTAAACAACTCGCAATCTATGTGTCACTCATTTGGAACAGTTTAAAATAAATATTCAAACTCCAGATAAGTGCACTGTCCTTTAATAGACATTTCTCTTTTCTTTTGTGTCTAGACTTTTTTATTCTTTGGTAGCACTTCCCAACTGTAAAAGCTGAACACAAGAACATGTTTTTTTTTGTCTAAAAAGGGAGAAGTTAAGAAGAGAAGTTTAATCTGGTGTGACAGTTTCTCTTTCTTTCTCTGTTCCAGGTGCTCTGATTTCTGCTCTGATCGAGGCTTAATTCTGCCTGGAGCAGAGATGTCATTTCCCATATATCATCTAGGTTTGTTTCGTGAGTATGATTGTCATTCTGTTACTCCTAGGTCACATCTATGCTTATAGTGACATTTAGTTGTTTCAACCCCCCCCCCCCCTCCCCCCCACACGCACACACACACCCCACACACACCTCAGTAAATTGCTTAATTCTTTTTGGAGCTTATTATTTCTCCAGCCTCTCCCAGTTACTAGGGGATCTTTAAATCTTGTTTTCAATGTAATCCTGATGAAAAAGATGGCAAGTTTATATTTATTTTTTGAATTGACGTAATCAAAGAATTTGTAGAATTTGCTGCGGTAGGTCAAGTGCAAAAATCACAGCGTAAAAAGAAAAAAAAGTTACATGCACATGCTGCTCCCTCCCGCCGATTCAGTGAATGATCTTACACGTACATATAGGGCCTAAGTGATTAAGGAGAGCAAAGCAAAAAAAAAAGGAGTACATTTGATCCAGGTCAAACCATGTTACAATACAAGGGGTGCAAATCAGTTTATTATTTTTCACGTAAGTTAATTAGCAGTTGTTTTTTCATGTAGCACACAAATACTTGATAGCTTTATTTTTACACTGAAATTTAATGTTGATCTAGGACATGCCCTATCCAAACTATAAATCTGTCCCCGCATTTTAAATTTAACTCCCCCCTCCAATGCAACATGGTTTTGCCCAGGTGCAAAGTTACTCGTTTTTTTTTCTTTGCTCTCCTTAATGACTCAAACCCATAGGGTCCGAGTCATTAAGCAAAGTAAGGCAAAAAAAAGGAGTAAATGTTCTCCGGGAAAAACCATGTTACAACTCAAGGGGTGCAAATTAGTTTATTATTTTGCACATAAGGTAAATACTGTCTGGTATTATATAGCACACAAATACTTGATAGCTTTATTTGTACACTGGAATGTAAAGTTCATCTAGGACATGCCCTACCCCACCTGTAAATCAGTCCCCACATTTTAAATGTACCCTCCCCTCTAATGCAACATGGTTTTGCCAAGATGCAAAGTTACTCCTTTTTTATGCTTTGCTCTCCTTAATGACTCAGGCCCATAATGTGTATCTCTAACTCCTCAAATACATTCTTATATGGTGATGTCCTTGGTGGATATAAACACATTGGAAACATTTATGCAGGTAAGTAATAGAAAACGTCCAGTGATAAGTGGTGGTATTTGAGAATTCCGTAGTAACAATTAATAATAACCCCCTTTTACTTAATTTTTTTTATACTTAAATGTGACAAAAAACTGCCATTCTGTGTATATTATATGACTGTGATAATTGCTGGCATCCTTATTACAAGCAGCAGCGGCAGAAGTTTTACAGGGGTATAAATGAGTGGCATCTCTGCATGAAGAAATAGAATCTAAAAAATTACATTTGGCGTTAAACTGAAATGTGAATATTGACTATTTATTAACAACAAATGGTCGCTGTATATCCTGTCTATCTCACACAGATAGAGGGGCTCTAAAACCCCGATAGTTTAGCATGTTAAATCCTGGACGGCAAGTTCGGATGTATCTAAATTCTTGTTATGTATGTTATACATACACTAGCTGATGTACCCGGCGTTGCCTGTCTTTAAAGATTCAAGTTATGAAGTTATAAATGAGTTGGATGTAAGTGTCAGCATTTTAAAAATAATTAGCAGCTTAGAAGCTCTTCCTACACACCCATGAGGTGGCTTCCCAGTGTCGTTTTTGTTTTTATATTAAATGTTATCCAAATCCACCCAGTGGAAGGCCCATAACAGGCTCCCCAGGTCAAAGTTCTGGCCAACATACACCAACAGGACGTCTGACTGGAACCTCAACCCCCTAGTATGTCTTCTAGGATCCAATGTTACCAGTCTTTGAAATTTTCATCCAAATCGATCCAGTGGAAGGCTCAGAACAATCTCCCCTGTACAAAGTTCTGCCCAGCGTACACCAACGAGAGTTCCGACCGGGACCCGAAACCTCCTAAATCCTGGCCATGATCCAACTTGACCACCTCGCTTTGGTTTCATCCCAATCGGTGTAGGCATGTCCGACTGCATAACCGGGCAGACAAACCAAATCCATCCAGTGGAAGGCCAGAACAGGCTCCCCAGGTCATAGTTCTGGCCAACGGGACCTCAAATCCCTAGCATGTCTTCTGGGATCCAATGTTACCAGTCTGTGAATTTTTGTCCATATCCATCCAGTGAAAGGCCCAGAACAAGCTCCCCGGGTTAAAGTCCTGGCTAGTGTACACCAACGGGAGGTCCGACCTGTTCCCTAATCTCCTTAAATTCCAACTGAACCACTTGAGTTGGTTTCATTCGAATTGGTGCAGGGGCATCGATGATATTCGCCTACAAACAAATAAACTTCTTATTTTATAAATATATATGTATAACATTCTTTAAACACTATACTGCTCTTGGACCAGATGAAGAGTACAGATCTGAAGGTAAATCTTGTATAGTGTGTACACATGAATTGGCATGCTGATCAGGACTCATATTTTTTCTTGCTGGTAAAATTGCTTAAAATATTTTATCGTTTGAATTTTTAAGTAGTGTGTACCCAGCCTAATCCAATCATATGCTGCCTGAATATTCAGGAGATGAGGGCTGTTAATGTGAATTTAATTATGAAAAGATTGGAGAGATGATGATATTTAATGTTCTAACAATGTTCCACGAGATAAAATGATCACAAGCTTGTAACATTTGTACATGTATCAACACAATTTTTTTCTTTCCCTTGCCAATTTTGTTGCTATACTTTGCAGAGATTAACAATGAGTGAAGGGAACCAGACATCAGTAACTGAATTCTTTCTCCTGGGATTCCCGAGGCTCAACGGGTTCAAGACTGACTTCTTTATTCTGATCCTGATCATTTATATTCTCACACTCACAATTAACTTCATGATTATTATAATGGTTTCAACCAGACTGAGGCTGAGTTCCCCAATGTACTTTTTCCTGAAACATTTATCACTAACAGAAATTGCATTCTTAACCACTGTTGTTCCCAACATGTTGCGTGTCATATGGCTAGAAGGAGCCACCATTTGTAAAATTTGCTGTTTTATGCAGACATATCTTTATGTTGCTTTAGGAAGCACAGAATGCTACATTCTCACAGTAATGTCCTATGACAGATATTTGGCCATATGTAACCCTTTGCGTTATGCCACAATCATGCACTCTAACTGTCAACATTGCCTTTCTATCCTTTCCTGGGTGTTTGGTTTTCTAATTTCTTTGATTACACTAATTTTACTTTTTAATCTCGAATTTTGTGGACCAAAAATAATAGATCATTTCTTTTGTGATCTTGCGCCTTTTGTAGAACTTACATGCTTGAATACAAACAGCTTCCGAATAGAAATAATGATTCTCACTGTTCCCATAGCAGTAATACCATTTATTTTAATCCTTAGCAGCTACATTTGTGTGTTCATAACCATCCTCAAAATCCCCAGCACTACTGGAAGAAACAAAGCTTTCTCTACCTGCAGCTCCCACCTTTCTGTTGTGTCGTTGTATTATGGTACCATATTCGCCATCTACCTGGTACCTGCTAAAGGACACTCATTGTCCAAAAACAAGGTGATGGTGTTAATGTACATATTGGTGACACCTTTGTTTAATCCAATTATATATTGCCTGAGAAATCAGGAGATGAGGGCTGTCATTAGGAATTTAATAAGTATGAAGAGATTTTATAAATAATGCTCAATGTTCTAACAATTTTCTAACCAATAATAATCTAAATTTCGTTTTAATCTATTTTTCTTATATTTTCTATATAATTTAGTGTATGGAGCACTCTATATCAGCCACTTTACCAATGCATGTTTCTTTGGAATAAAAATAATGTTTATTACCTGTGTTTCTGTGAAGGAACTATATAGAAAGTGATCACCTTTGATTGGGCTAAGATTGGGGTTATATCAGGGGTGATAACACATTCTGGAAGGTCCTCACTGTAATAAGTTCACTGTCATATATTAGTCTGATGAGGATCTATTCCCCATAACCTTGAAAGAAGACCTTGTGGATCCCCTATATCTTGTGTCGGCAGTTTTGGAGACCTTTCAAACTTGGGTGATTCTCCGCATTCAGAAATGAGTAATGTGCATCTTTTCAAGCTGTAATTTATTGAAAAGTAGAGGTCGTCCATTGACAAAAAGGACATCACTTCTGTCTTCCTTATTATGTTCTTCTGCCTTGCTACTAATAAGTTAAAGAAATACACCAATTCCTCACCAAACCCCTAGATGAATATGTTTTCCTAGTATTCCTTCCTTTCTTCCCATTCTAATTAATATCGTAAACATCTGCATAAATTAGGTAAATGTTCATCTCTAGAACAATGAGAATAATAGAACCTGTAACATTGACAAATATATGTACGAGTATTGTAATGATGTATCTTCCGACATGTACATGTAGGACAAGAAGAGGACGCTCAGCACAAAATGCTTTGGTTTTGCTCCAGTGCACCAAGATGGTCCACCCAGTGGTCATCAACGAGCACACCATCTCCAGGCTCTGAGACTAAGAGTGCACTTACTGCAAGTCTCCAGAGATGTAAGAGGTAACATTGTAAGAGGTGCACTGTGAAAATAATGTAAATGTTACAACAAAGGTCCAACCTAATGCCACACTACCACCCCTTCCATCAAACTAAAAACAGACTATTCTCTAGTTAGAACAGGGTTGTCCAACCCGCGACCCGCGGGCCGCATGCGGCCCAGCATGCCTGTAAATGTGGCCCAGCAGGAGTTTTGGTTGTGGCAAGGGGGCAGCGCTGTTAATGAAAAAAAAAATCCTGCTAAAAAAGAAAAGAAAATACTTACCTTGCGGTCACGTCAGCTGGCGCTCCGGCTCCCTCCCTGGTATCCTCCTCCATGCGGCGCTCGCAGTGAATGTCGGGGTGACGTCATCACACCCGACATCCATTGCATAGCGCAGCACAGAGGAGTCACCCATGCAAACTATCAGCAGCAGTGAAAGATTATCCAGTATCTTATTGTTGTTACTCTGAATTTGGACTTTCTGCACCATGCAATTATGAACTAGCTGTGTTCTCTGTATGTATTTAATATAAGTATTAAGAGATAATTGTATTTTTAATATTTTAAACCATTTTAAATGTGCAGTGCTGAGTAGGGTGAAAATATCACCCTCATCGGAGGCTGCGCAATGAACCATTTTTCCCGCCACCCTATCTTTAAATCTCTGTAGATTTCTATTAGTCCTCCTGATGCTACCTATATTGGTGACCATTTCAAACTGGTCAATAAAAAAAATGATTCATGGGCGCAGAAAGAGAGGAAAAAAAAGTTTTTGGCATTTAATTCCCCGAACCCCACTAAGGGGCAGATGCAGGTAAGTTAAATTGTAGCTGGTAATGGGACTACTGCTTTAATCATGATTCTGCAACAGGTTTCCTAACTCTTACTAACTTCATTTCCAAGTAAGTTTAATATGTTCACTATGTTTTCTATGTTTTTTTGGATGATCAGCTATCGTTAGTGTTAGTGTATTTTATGTGCGGCCCAAACCAACTTGTCGTTGTCCAATGTGGCCCAGGGAAGCTAAAAGGTTGGACACCCCTGAGTTAGAAAATCTGCTGATAAAGGATATGGATTGGTGATCCAAAATACTGAGGAGTATCTTTTGGAGGTCCCCTCACAATTGGGTAATTCCAAGTTTTACAGGAAAATGTCTTTCAGTCCTATTTCTAATTTTCAAAAGTAAATTAAACATTTGTTAGTATATTGATGTCAATGTGGTTTGTGTTTTCCTCTGATTGTGATAGTTACCCTGTAGACTTTTAATTATTGACTTTTGGATATTTATTATTGGTCAGTCTGGCTTTGAAGTGGGACAACAATAGTTCCTAATTAAAATCATCAGGCATAATAGAGACTTTACATTCAGTAATTTAACTTACGACAAAGTGGGGTTGATAGTGTCCTTTATTAGCCACAGTACACTCAAAAGGAGTTATTTCTATACAAGTACTTATACTGATTCCTTCCATAGAACTTGGTGTTTATTGAAGTGGCGTTTGATAAGAAACCATTATTTGTATTTTATTCTATGATTAATAATATAAATTGTTATCCACTTATACTAGTGCAATATTGTGTTTATGCTGTATGTTTAATGAGCATTTTTAATACATTTGTTGAAGATTCTAAAGCTAGTATATGTGATTTATATTATAGTACTAGGATTTTTGTTTTCTGTGATTCCATTGAATTATTTATTTGTAGTTACAATAAAATAAAGGTCTCCATTTTCACCTAAAATACTGTTCAGGTTTGAATAATGTTTAGCTTAATGTATTCATGAGAGTGAAAGAACGTTGTAAATGTCTTTATAAGTTGTATTTGACAAAGTGCAACTAGAAATATACTTCTCTGCCGAATCGCAAGTTGAAAACACAAAGGTCAGCCCGTTGACGCATAGGAAGAGCTAGTATAAAAATAATTTCCTTCCGTGGAGTGGAAAAGACACAGCAAGGAACACCCCTAAAATTAAATGCTCTCCAGTCCAATCCAGGGTGGTTACTCTCTAGTAAGTAATACCAGTATACCTGTATTTATTGATTTATCAGTCATGAATAAATAATTAGCTATGGTTATTTTTTCAGTGGTATGTTAACATTGGCCTACTTTCAATTGATAATGAATGACCTATATATTCCTGGACTTTCCTGTAGATATTTGTCAGTACACTGCAGTGCTATGTAAAACAAATTAAGAATAACTACCCAGTAATGCACCGGGTAAATGATCTCTATCTTCCTCACTATAAGCATTTTACCCATTAGCATCAGAGTTATGACCCTTTCACCTGTGAGTTCCCAGCAAATTGCTAGACCCTTATTAATGCTACAGTATATACTTGTATCAGGTAACTGGTAATCTACCAAGCAGATATACTGATATAACAGTATAAACTGTATAATATATTGTGGTTTCTGAGGCGAATCCCACTCCAGTATAATAGTGCGATGACTATATTACCGACAAAAGTTAGTGAGACCGAAGAATTCTGATTGCAGTAATTGAGACACGTAGGTTATAGAGACTTACTGAAAAAAATGACAGAGAGAAATTCTGGCAACCCTGCTATGCACGCCGACTGAAGAACATGCCGGCACTCAGATTGACGTCACTTTAAATGGCGACAGTTACATTGTTAGTATTAAGGGGGCAATGCGAGGACCCGTTGGCTCTATAATGTATTTTTACAAAGGGTTTGACATTATAGGGCTGGTGATTTCTTGCATTGCCCCTTTAATACAAGCTATCGCGTACTACACCCAGTACCTTAACACTGAGAATATGCACAGTGAGCCTGAATCATTAAGTAACACAATGTGAACACTGTTTGCATTTTTTTTCTAATGCGGGTGAAGAATGCTGCAGGTATGCCCGTATTCAACAAGTAAGAATCTCAAGAAATGTTTCTAGTTGAATATTGGTATAAGTCCGCTCTGCCTATATGGCATGATGTATGCCCACAAGCACAAAACACTGCAGCATACGCATAATGCATATGTATTTATAAAGTCCAATCAGAAAGCACAGATAAAAAAATATTAAATACATTTACACCTATTAATAATATAATCATCAATGACAAAAAAATTAAAAAAAAAGGTTTGTTTTTCATTTTTAACATGAAATACATTTATTAGGATGTTATTAATGTCTACTGTACATGAAAAGCATATTTACAGTTACTTTTGATTGCAACCACATGTTCTATTATGCATATGCCTCCATCATTTTTATCAATCGGCTCTTACACCGGCCATTTAGCTAATGTAAGTGATACGGCTGAAAATCATGTACCTGAGAGATGTCCATAGCTTGAATCTGAATGATGTGCATGTGCTCAAACTTGGCCCGCCCTTACTGTACATTGACTACGTGCTTATGCCCCCTCCCTCACCCGTTCCATATTTGAAAATGTAGGCTATCCTTTGCATTTAAATATTGATTGGATGCACTTGCGTTCACTGGCATCTAGTCCGTTTCTGGGCATGTGCGGAGCAATTGTACGCAAAATTCGGCACGTATCTGTATTTATGCCAGTAGGCGACGTCCGGGAGAGGGGAGTGGTTAGAGGGCGGAGCGGGCAGGGCACCTTGAATCGCGTCATTTTGGCCCCACCTCCTTGAGTAAAATACCGATTTTTCGTGGGGGACGGGCAAAATGATGCGATTCCCGGTGAATCGCGTCATTTTAGCAAGGGAATTTCGGGATGCGGGAGAAATGCCAGCTCTCCTGGGAGTCCGGGACACTGACCCAAATTTCGGGAGTCTCCCGGACTTTCCGGGAGAGTTTGCAAGTATGATTTATGTGCCTTAATGAATCAGGCACAGCATGTCATTATCATATGCCTCGTACTCTGATCTCGTACCAAGAGCTAGTCCTAGTAAGCAACTCCCTGTGGCACAACAGAGAAGCACTCACGTTATAATATGCCTATAGATCTATGAGTGGGCTTAGCTTGTAATGTGCCTCCAGTATGAAGGAGGCACATTACTGTTTTCTAGAAGAACTTCAACAATAGTACATCATTTTCTACCTTATTAATTTAATTCCTAAAGATATGTGAGTGGCTGGAGATGGGGTCAGTTTGGATATCAGTCTGAAGGAGGCATGTGACTGTATTCTGGAAGTGTTCACAAAGACTTCATTTACATTGTGATTATATTCAATAAATCATTTTCTACATTGAATTTATTGAATAAATGTTTGTTTTGTTAACAGATTTTTATGACTCCTGATGTAATGTGATATAACCAGGGCCAGCTGAACACAGTAAGCCTGGTAGAAGTGCCAAAAGGATCTGCCAGCCCTTCTGCATATACATATTTTTTTCAGTGTGGGCGGCATACCACTTTAAATTCTGAGTCCTTGCTCTATTGGTATGGGGGAAGGAACATATATCAGGAGAACCCGTAGGGGTACCCATCCCCATGTTAAAAGCACTAGGGCTCCTGCCACACCCCTGGGCAGTGGGTCTGGGGTAATAAAAGTATTTTTAAAGTGTTGGCGCACTACAGGTCCCAGCAAGCCCAGATTGTTATTAATAGTTTGGTCATGCTGGTGCTTGCACTCAGGGCATGCTGACACTTGAGAAACTACAAGTGCCAGCATGCCCTGGCACTCAGGGTCCATTGAGGTCTGTAGTGCCTCAATACAATATTGAAATAATCCACACATCTCATTTTAACCATTAAATTTATTGAACAAAAAAAACACCAGTAATGCTTAACATCTGTGTGCTTTATCTATAAATTTATAAGGGGTCCGATCTTGTAAGCTTTAAACCCCAAAAAATAATGCATTAGTCTGTGGCTGTCCATGAAAAAGAAGAAAATAATATCCCAAGTGTGATAAAAAAAAACACATTTTTTTCTGGCAGCTCTAAAAACCCAAATAACCACCTGGAACATGCTTGCAAAATAATAAACCTAGTTCTTACAACGATTACTAGATCCTACAGTGAGAAAATCCTGCCGCATAATGAAAAAATGACAGCTGCCAGGTCTATTTATAATAGAGATGGTCACTGACCCCCGTGTTTTGGTTTTGGATTCGGTTTTGGATCTGGATTACCGTCGTGTTTTGGTTTTGGTTTTGCAAAACCGCCATTGCGTGTTTTGGTTTTGGTTTTGTTTGGTTTTGTTTTGCTATTTTTTTGGAAAATCCATGTTTTTGGGCCTAAATTAACCCAATTTAGTGCTCCAACTGTTTTAGAGACAAGTAATCTAATTGTTGAGGTAATAAATCATCCAAAAAAACAGTTTAATTCTTCGTTGGTAGGCCTATTCTACACACAAAACAGATTGTCTTCCTTTCCATCTATGCATATTGGCAATGCAGCCATCGTCTTTGAATGTATATTACACCCTACACTTATAGTTAAATATGTAAAGAAATGGAAAAAGCCAGTTTGGTTTCTGTCTCTCTAGGCCCCCCTCCACTTGTATAAAATACCAAAAAATTCAGCCATTATAGACTGTACAATATTAATTGACATGGAAAAAGCCAGTTTGGTTTCTGTCTCTCTAGGCCCCCCTCCACTTGTATAAAATACCCAAAAATTCAGCCATTATAGACTGTACAATATTATGAAAAATGGACAAAGCCAGTTTAGGGTCACTCTGTCTATGACACCCTACCCTTAAGGATAAATTGCCCTAACAGCAGCCTTTCAAGATGGTATGTGATATGGAAATGCCACAAGTCCCTTTCCTCTTTGGGGGTAGATTGCACCCTACACTTACATAGAAAGTTTTAAAAAGATGTTATCTGCATCATCTTCAGCTTAATCCTCACCCTCATCAGTGTGTACGTCATCATCACAGACTATCAATTCATCGCCGCTTGAATCCGCCATTAGAGAACAGTCAGTGCTTGGATGTCTTGGATGGTGAAGGCCTTCCTCGTGGAAGATGTAGTTCATTTTTATAAACATCATTTTCTCCACATTTTTGGGAAGTAACCTTCTACGGCGATCACTGACTAAGTTCCCTGCTGTGCTGAACACTCGTTCAGAGTACACACTGGAGGGTGGGCAGCTTAGGTATTGCAAAGCAAGTTTGTACATGGGTTTCCAAATGGCCTGCTTTTCTTCCCAGTAAGGAAAGGGACTGTCTGACATTTCCATATCAGCTACCTCTTGAAAGTAATCCTCCACCATCCTTTGCATGTTTATACTCATATTGGATGGAGTTATGGGCAAAGTGACACATTTTTTTGAAAAATCCTTCAAACCAGCCCAGATGTTAAATTGTTCTGGTCTGCCCCCTGTGTCTTCCCTGCTTCTTTTTTGGAAATTTAATTTTTTACGAGCAACAGCTTGAGAAAGTGAAGGAGGACACGTCGTCAAGCCGAGGCCCAGTTCAGCGGCCAACTTGCTGAGCAATAGCTCCTTGCAAAAGTTCACATCTCGCTCATTTACAAGTAAAGACTCAATGTAGGTTTTAAACCTTGGATCAAGCACAGTGGCCAAAACGTACTGATCCGAGTTCAAGATCTTAATAACTCGAGGATCATTGTGAAGCGAATTAAGTACTTGATCGACAAGGCCAACATACTTTGCTGAATTGCTTGCTTTCAGCTCCTCCTTCATTTTCTCAAGCTGCTTTTCCAATAGTCTAATTAAAGGAATGACTTGGCTCAAACTAGCAGAGTCTGCACTGACCTCACATGTCACAACTTCAAATGGTTTCAGCACCTTCCACAGCACTGAAAGGATTCCCCACTGTGCAAGAGTGAAATACATCCCCCCTCCTTTCCCAATGTCATGACTTGTGCAATATGCTTGGATTGCTTTGCGCTGTTCCTCCATCCTCTGAAGCATGTACAGGGTGGAATTCCACCGAGTTACCACCTCTTGCTTAAGTTGGTGGCAGGGCAAGTTAAACTGCTCTTGGAGCTGCTGTAATCTCCTACATGCTGTGGCTGAATGCCTGAAATGGCCTGAAATTTTACGGGCCACCGAAAGCATCTCCTGCACCTCACGGTTATTTCGTAGGAAGCTCTGCACCACCAAGTTGATGGTGTGAGCAAAACAGGGAATATGTTGGAAATCACCCAGCTGTAATGCTCGCACTATATTGTTGGCGTTATCTGAAATGACATACCCTGGGGAGAGTCCGAGTGGTATAAGCCATGCATCAATCACATCTCTCAGTTTGCGTAACAAATTGTCAGCCGTATGCCTGTTAGTGAAGCCAGTGATACAAAGAGTGGCCTGCCTGTGACAAATGTTACGTAGTGGTGTACATGCTGCTGCTGTTCCTGCTGGTGAAGGTGAATGACCAACCCAGTGGGCTGTCACAGTCATATAGTCTTTGGTTTCGCCACTTCCACTTGTCCACATATCTGTGGTTAAGTGAACAGTGGGCAGAATGGCATTTTTCAGCGCAATCTCTACATTTTTACACACTTTTTGGTATAGTTGTGGAATAGCTTTACGGGAGAAATGGTGTCGCGATGGAATTCTGTAACGCTGACACAAAACCTCAATTAACTGTGAAAAACCAGCTGCGTTTATTGTGGAGATTGGATGCAGATCTAACACTAACATTGCAGCCATGGCGTCTGTGATTCGCTTGGCGACTGGGTGACTGCTGTCATATTTGCTTCCCCTCGCAAATGATTGTTTCACAGTTAATTGCTGAAATGTAGGACTGCTCATTTTATTAACCTGCCTCTGGGATAACGATTCACCCCCAGCAGCAGCAACAGCAGCAGCAGGACTAACGCTTTCTTCAGAGGAATCAATAATAGTGCCGGAGTCATCCAGCCTTAAGTGGGATGCCGGGCTAACTCCGAGCGCTACTGAGGATATTGATGAGGATGGTGTGGTGGGTGTATTTTGTAGCCGTCGGTATGTCGGTGAGCGGAGGGTCTTAGCTGATGAGGGAGTGCTTGTATTCTTTTGGGAAGAACTTTCAGCTTTTCCCAACACTTTGCCATGAACTCTCGTTAAATGGCGTAACATAGACGAGGTTCCAAGATGGTTAAGGTCCCTCCCTCGACTGACTGTGGCTTGACATACACTACAAATGGCTATACAATTGTTGTCTGGATTTGGGTAGAAATAATTCCACACATAAGAAGTGGATTTTTTTGTTTTATGCCCAGGCATGACAATGGCCTTTTTCTTGTCACGTGCCAGAACTGCTGCCACTGGTGCAGGACTTACACAAACAACCTCATCCTCATCAACACCCTCATTAGCGCCCTCGTCGCCTACACAAATCTCCCCCTCATCCTCTTCTAATTCCAAAGTGGCATCCTCAATTTGGGTATCACCGGCTACACTCGGGCTATTAAGGCACACATCAGCAGAATGCTCACGATTAGACATCCCACAGTTGGATGGACTCTCCACAGGGATTGTTGTCATTTGTGAATCAGAGCAAATATTCTCCTGTAATGCCTCACTGTTATCTTGCAGCTCGGCTTTGACGCGTAACAGTAGTTGTGGACCAATTGTAGGCTGGGTAACTTTTTGGGATCTGCCACTAATAGCCAAAGGTGAAGGCCTCATTCTCTCTTTGCCACTGCGTGTGTAGAATGGCATGCTTGCAATTTTTTTTTTATCGTCACTTAACTTTTGCTCAGTTACACTTCTTTTTCGCTTCAATACAGTAAATTTTTTTTTGGTTTTTGTTTTTTGCACTAATTTGAAAACACTCTGTTGTTTGACATTGCCTTGGCCAGATGACGTACTGGGAACACTAACATCAGGACTGGTGACAGAACCTGGTTGCTCATTCAGATCATATGTGGACTGCTTTGAATCCATTCTGAGCGCAAACCACTGGGGAGTGCTAAAAATTATTTAGTAGATTCTGCTGACAGTTATGACTTTTGACAGCCAGAAATATTAATGCACAATTAGGGAGGACACCCCAAAAGCACTGAGGTGTGCTAAAAATTATTTAGTAGATACTGCTGACAGATATGACTTTTGACAGCCAGAAATATTAATGCACAATTAGGGAGGACACCCCAAAAGCACTGAGGAGTGCTAAAAATTATTTAGTAGATACTGCTGACAGATATGACTTTTGACAGCCAGAAATATTAATGCACAATTAGGGAGGACACCCCAAAAGCACTGAGGAGTGCTAAAAATTATTTAGTAGATACTGCTGACAGATATGACTTTTGACAGCCAGAAATATTAATGCACAATTAGGGAGGACACCCCAAAAGCACTGAGGAGTGGTAAAAATTATTTAGTAGATACTGCTGACAGATATGACTTTTGACAGCCAGAAATATTTATGCACAATTATGGGGGACACCCCAAAAGCGCTGGGGAGTGCCAAATATGAAGAAAAAATAATAAACCTCTATCCTCCTCTCTACACTAGCGATTTTGGTTAGAGCAATTGCAAGAAAAATATTGTATTCTCTGTCCCTGCTCTAATTAGCCTATGACTACACCCTGCTCTCTCCCTCTGTCAAATGGCGATGGATTGCTGTGGAGGCCTGTATTTATAAAGTTGAAGTATCGCGAGAACCGAGCCCCGAGATCCGACGACGTCACAATGACGTTCGGCCTCGATTTGGATTCGGAATGGGCGGGAGAGTACAGAGCTGCTCAGCTCGGTACTCGGATACCCAAAGTTCGGGTGGGTTCGGTTCTCGGAGAACCGGACCCGCCCATCTCTAATTTATAACCTGGTGCTTTCTCACTGATAGCGTGGAAAAATCTCAGGTAATAAATAGACCAATTAGCTAACCACTGACTATATTGGTTACCATCCAGGTTGAAACTAAATTCCAGTGAATGGCTAACCACATTTTTTATGAAGTGTTGGTGGAACAGTAAACTACAAGTCTTGTTTATCAGATTTGTAGAGAAACACTCTGTAATACCTAAAAGTCATTTGAGAAGAATCATATCAATAAATATTGATTATGCTGTGGATATACTAAATTTGCCTTTTTTAATAAAATGTTATGTGTTATGTATACTATATGTTATACCCTTGTGGTAGCGAAAGTAGCATTCTGTATGCTGGTTGATCAATATTGAAATTGTATAAAAATACAAGCAGTTCCTAGATTCAAATCAGAACAGAGCAGCTTTGGGTTTTCTTCTAAGCCTCAACTTTACTCCAAGCTTTGCTGTCACCTATCTCAGAATAAAAAAAAAGGTCTTCTAAAAGGAATATATTTGTGTTGTCCAGTCACTTTGTTGGAAGTGGTAAATAAGGGTTCCCGAGTTCTCACTAGTGCTACAAGAAACCTGACTATAATGCCACTAGAACCGCTCTTTAGTCCAACATAAAAAGGTAACATTGATTTTAAGTGTTCAAACACATGAATATTACTGTATAATATATTCAGACAGAAAAAAGCACTATAAAGGGGGAATAACAGGAGCAAGTACTCAAATAAGGGCACCAGGATCTCTGCCTTAACGATCAACAACTTTTTAGCAGCAAAATCATACCTCCAGCACTTTCATTTTTCATGAGACAGATCTATATTTACAATAGGTAAAATTGCAGGGGGGGGCAAGTCTGACCTGTGAAATAGCCTAAAACTGAACATTACATGCATCTTACTCTAGTCTATTCTAGAACCAGAATATTCCCCCAAATTTCGCACATACTAATGGAGTTTTCACACCCTCTAAATCAACCTACCGAGGCTGGGATAAATCATACTGATCTTCTCAGGATGTAATTAAGAAAGGGGGTACATCTTGAGACCCTTCTCACATGTATGAATCCGTGTTTGTGATTGATTTCATGCTACTAATATGCTCATTGTCTTACATTTTGAGCCCTGATACATTTTTCTACCCCATGGACAACCTATTTTAGAAACATCTTTGTTCAACAACCTGTAAACTGTATGAACCCTAAACTAGAGATAGACATTGCCTCAGTTTTGATTAGAAAATTGGAAAGCCCAGATAGGCAGTCTCAGTTAGGTGTTATCTGTGAGTAATTTTTAAAGAGGGTTCGTCTTCAAAATCCATGCCATCAACTTATCCTTCTACGGTAACACCTTCACCTATCATGCCTAGAGAATTTTTGAAAAAATATTTTATAGAGCTAAAACCATGCATAAAGGATACCACTGTAAGATTTTACTCGATGGACGGAATCTTATATTAACAAAATAATGGAATGTAACTCACGGCGCTAGGAGGGTCACATAAACACAATTGCCAGCATCATGAAGGATAGCTGTAACATAAAACAAATAAACATAGAGCAGTAAAATCCCAACAGTGTGGTAAAGGGTCTATATATGGGTCCTGGAGACAAATCCCAATTCAGGTGTGTAGTAAATGGCCAGCTACTGGATCACCATGTGAGGGAATCCCCCTAGGACATGCGCTTACAAGTAGTATTCTTGGACCATAGCACATCAAAAACACTTCTGATAGAACCTCTGCTCACTTCCTCCACTGAGATCTCCAACGTTGAGGACATATGAACAAAGATAGAGATCATGGCATAATAACATTTAGTAAATGTATAAAAGTATAAAATACACAGAGATTAGTCTGCTTCTAGGAGCGTACCACAATGAAGAGAAAACACAGAATGTCAATTGGAAATGGAGTGGGTTTACCCGGTGATGTTAAACTCCCCAATAGTTGCAGTTTTCCTTGGGTAGTCCTAGATGAATGTCTCCCTGTTAAAAGTAACGCGTTTCGAATGCACAGATTCTTTTTCAAGGTAACGGGAAACATACTCAAATATCCTTATATACTCTTGTAGTCCGGTCATGTGGTATGTTTGAACGAATCACGCCAACTCAATATTCCCTTGGCGATCACATGATCAATATCCGGAAACTGGACTAAGTTCCATACTGAGGCTTGGATAATTTGAACTTAGCACATGCGCAGATGTATAGTATCTCTATGTCGCTCTTGCATCATAGCGATCACATGATCGATATTCGGAAGCTTAGATGTCTTTCATAATAAAGCTTGGATGGGTTTGAATTCACACATGCGAATATGTGTATTAATTCTATAAAATTCTTGCATCATGAGCTCCTGTCAAGATCAAGCACTGAGAATATATTCTCTCACGTTCCCGGCACATATATTGCGTCCAATGACAATCAATCTCTCTATACCTCTATAGAATACGATAGTTTTTTTTTTACATGTTAAGAGTTTTTACCTAATGAATATGTATGCATCACAAATGAACAATATGTACATAACTACATTTATTTGTCACACACAATTATTTCATATTTCTAAAAGATTTTATTTTTATATTTTGAAGTGTGGGTCAATTCTAGGAATAATCTATGTGCCAAGCTTCACTAATCTGCATATGGGTAGGTGGGAGCAGGGATGCATCTATATCAATCATCCATACCCTAATATTAAACTATATAAATGCTATATTGATGACATTATAGTAGTTTGGATCTTACATTAGAGAGGGGCATGTGTCAATTTAACATCAATCATCATCATCATCATCAACAACATTTATTTATATAGCGCCAGCAAATTCCGTAGCGCTTTACAATTGGGAACAAACATTAATAAGACAATACTGGGTAATACATACAGACAGAGAGGTAAGAGAACCCTGCTCGACAGCTTACAATCTATAGGACAATGGGGGTTAGAAACACAAGGGCATGTGCTACATCATATTGCACAATGGACCAGCCAGACTGCAAAGGTAAAAGTACTGAGTGGGCTGTGTGTGTTGAAATGTTGGTCAGAAGGTTGTTGTCTTGCGTTAGCAGTGTAGAGGATGGCAATAGGGTAATCTAGGGAAATTAAAATGATGGTTGAGGAATATCATAACCTTGTCTGAAGAGGTGGGTTTTCAGTGAACGCTTGAAGGTTTGAGGACTAGAGGAAAGTCTTACTGTGGCGAGGGAGGGAATTCCACAAAGTAGGTGCAGCCCGGAAAAAATCCTGTAACCGAGAATGGGAGGATGTGATGAGAGTGAAGGAGAGACGTAGATCTTGTGCAGAACGGAGGTGTCGAGTAGGGAGATATTTCGAGACAAGTGAGGAAATGTATGTCGGTGCAATTTTGTTGATGGCCTTGTATGTTAGTACAAGAATTTTATATTGGATTCGTTGAAATACAGGCAGCCAATGTAGAGACTGACAGAGTGGCTCAGCTGAGGAATAACGGTTTGTAAGAAAAATCAGTCTAGCCGCTGCGTGCAAAATAGATTGTAGGGGTTCAAGTCTGCCTTTGGGAAGACCAGTAAGGAGGGAATTGCAATAGTCGATGCGGGAGATGATGAGTGCATGAATTAATGTTTTTGCGGTGTCTTGTGTCAGATATGTGCGTATTCTGGAAATGTTCTTTAGGTGTATGTAACATGATTTAGATATAGAGTTGATGTGGGGAATAAACGACAGTTGTGAATCAAGGATTACACCTAGGCAACGAGCTTGCGGGGTGGGATTTATGGTCATGTTATCGACAGAAATAGAAATGTCAGGCAGGAAGCTTCTGTTCTTGGGTGGGAATATTATTAATTCAGTTTTTGAAAGATTGAGTTTGAGTTGGCGAGAAGACATCCAAGATGAAATGGCAGAAAGACAGTCAGTAACGCGAGACAACACAGATGGTGAAAGATCAGGAGAGGATAGATAAATTTGTGTATCATCCGCATAGAGATGATACTAAAATCCAAAGGAGCTTATTAGTTTTCCAAGAGAAGTGGTGTAGATAGAGAATAGCAGAGGACCTAGGACTGAGCCTTGTGGAACTCCAACTGATAAAGGAAGCGGAGCAGAGGTGGATCCAGAGAAATTAACACTGATAGAGCGATTAGATAGGTAGGATGAGAACCAGGATAGTACAGTGCCTTCAAGACCTAGGGATTGCAGCGTTTGTATGAGGAGAGAGTGGTCAACAGTGTCAAATGCAGCAGAGAGATCAAGAAGAATTAGAAGAGAGTATTGGTTATTATTTTTTGCTGTGATCAAATCATTGACAACTTTGGTCAGCGCCGTCTCCGTGGAGTGTTGAGAGTGAAAGCCTGACTGAAGAGGATCCAATAGGTTGTTTGCTGTAAGAAAGTGTGTCAGGCGTGTGTAGGCAATTCTCTCGAGAAGCTTGGAGGTGCATGGGAGATGGGGCGGTAATTTATGAGAGAGTTAGGGTCAGAATTCTGTTTTTTTAAAATGGGAGTAATCACTGCATGCTTGAATATAGATGGAAAAATACCAGTAGAAAGAGATAGATTACAGATTTTAGTTAGAGGGGGAATGAGCACAGGAGACAGGGACATACCCATTTGTGAGGGAATGGGATCAAGAGGACAGGGGGTAGAGTAGGAAGATGAGAAGAGAGTAGAAACTTCCTCTTCATTTGTGGGATCAAATGAAGAGAGAGTGTCAGAGGGTGCTACAAAGGAATTGAGCAGATTGCTTGTCAAGGGAGATACCATTTCAAGCCTGATCTTATCTATTTTGTCCTTGAAATAGGAAGCAAGATCTTGTTCACTGATGTTAGTTGAAGGATTTGGGGCGGGAGGATTCAGAAGAGAGTTAAATGTGTTAAAGAGGCGTTTGGGGTTAGAAGCCTGAGCATAGATGAGAGATCGGTAGTATATTTGTTTAGCAGTGTCCAGAGCATTTCTTTAGGAGTGGTAGATATCAGTATATGTGATGAAATCATTAGAGGCACAAGATTTACGCCAGTGACGTTCTGCTTTACGAGAAAGTTTTTGTAGAGTTCGTGTTACTGTAGTGTGCCATGGTTGGCAACAAATTCTACGCGAAGTATGTAGTGTCGCTGGAGCCACTTGATCCAGAGCAGTTGCTTGGGTTTCATGAAAATGGGGTACTGCCCGATCAGGGGAGGAGAATTAGGAAATTGGGGAGAGAAGGTGTTGGAGAGAGGTGGAAAACTGTTGAAAATCAATAGCGTTGATATTCCTGCGGGTACGAGGAGGCTTGGAAGAGTTTGACACCAAGGAGGGTAAAGAACTGGGGGTGAGCGCGTAGCTAATAAGGTGATGATCCGAGAGGGGGAAAGGAGTGTTAAGGAAATTAGAAACTGAGCATAGTCTAGAGAAAACAAGATCAAGACAGTGGCCATCCTGATGAGTAGCAGATTCAATCCACTGGGAGAGGTCAAGTGAGGAGGTTAGAGAGAGTAGTTTGGAAGCAGCATTGGAACGTGGATTAGAAATAGGGATGTTGAAATCACCCATGATGATGGTGAGGATATCAGTAGATAAGAAGTGAGGGAGAAATGCAGAGAAGTGTTCAAGAAATTGTTGGTGTGGACCAGGGGGGCGATAGATGACAGCAACACGCATAGAGAATGGGTTAAAAATCCTAACAGCAAGTACTTCAAAAGATGTGAATGTGAGTGAAGGGATACTTGGTAGAACTCTGAATGTGCACTGTGGGGAGAGAAGTAGTCCAACCCCCCCTCCTTGTCTGCCTCCTGGTCTGGGGGTGTGGGTGAAATGAAGATCACCATGTGAAAGGGCTGCAGGTGAGGCAGTGTCTGAATGCGTGAGCCATGTTTCTGATATTGCTAGAAGGTTGAGGTTGTATGAGAGGAAGAGATCATGTACGGAGGTAAGTTTGTTACAAACAGAGCGTGCATTCCAAAGGGCACATCTAAAGGTCTTTGGAAGAGAGGGGAGACAGGTGATGTGTTTGAGGTTTCTGTAGTGTTCAGATATATGTGTGTGGGAGAAGTGAGGGGGACCTGGATTAGGTGATATATCACCAGCTAATAGAAGCAGGGAGGAAGAAAGGTAGGAAAGATGATTGTAAGATGTGTGTCCTTTTAGTTTCTGGCGGCAGGGTGAGGCTGTTAAAGTTATTGAATTTAAATAGCAAAAGAGTTCATGAGTGTTAACTAGAGGTGAGTGAAGTAATGAAGGGGCAATGTGGACAGAGGTGTGTGTTGCAGGATGGGTGAGGGATGATATAGTCCTAAAGATAATGCCATGAAAAGAGAGAAAGAAAAATATTTTGGCAAGCATTGGGACTAGTAGTCAAATAGCAAAAATGAGGAATTAAAGGGATTGCCTAATTGCAATGTCCAGTGTAATCAGATAAGTAGTGTAGAGCTAGGCTGCAGCAAATGTAGTGTATTCCTGGATGTCTGGATAGTATAAAGTAATGATGTGGGGAGCCATGTGGGGGAGTGGGTGGAAGTGTTGAATGGAGAGTAATAAAGAGCAGGTAATTGAGTAGCTGAGGTTTTTTCAGACTCATGAGAGAGGAGATTGGTTGAAAGACAGTATAATTTCTTCCTACTTGTAAAGGGAGACAAAACTTAAATAGAATTGAAGTACAGTGGTGAGATAGGGGACTGAAATAACTGTAGCATGGGTAGGGAGTGGCTGAGCAAGTAGTACAGCAGTCTGATTAAACAGAGTGGATTTTGCATTGAAAACAAACTGACAAATAGAACAAACTTTCATGAGATGAGAAGAAAATAAGATCAGAGTCCAAAACAGTCCTCATGTTGCATGTAGCTTGTAGCCAGAGTGAGTTGAAAACATCAGAGGTAGAACATCAATGTAGCAACTTTATTAAATTCATAGATGCTAATAACTGATTGCATTGTTCAGATTGCTACTATAATAAGTAGAAATCCTTTTCTCATTTCTTCAGAATCAAAAGTACAATGGTAATGTCAAGATCTTTGAGGATCAAATCTCAATCCTCGGATAGGGATTCAGGGAAAGACATTCTCCTGGACTATCGATGTCTGAGTCTATCATTAAACCAAGGAGGTATATTTACTAAATTGCGGGTTTGGAAAAGTGGAGATGTTGCCTATAACATCCAATCAAATTCTAGTTATCATTTTGTAGAATGCACTAAATAAATGACAGCTAGAATCTGATTTTTCCAAACCCGCAGTTTAGCAAATCTAGCCCTAAGACTCATAATTAAGAAGCTATTCTTGAATATAAATATAAGATTGATATATAATGAGATTTTCTTATTTATTAATGAAATAAATTACGAAGATCAGAAAATTACGATCTTGAACAGTCACTGGGACCCCTTGCTAATAGACCATATTCTAAACCCTTCTCTTCATAAGAAACCCACTATATTTTTTAAAATAATAAAATACCTGCTAGCTCTAAACAATATTACACCTGAAATCAAAATACAAAACTGTTTGTATGACATAATATGGTAGGCTTCCTTAAATATAATCAATGTAATATTTAAAAACTTACAAATTTGATAAATAAGATGCTTTCAGATTATATGAGTAATGTGACTTACAATATCATAAATATATATATCAGGGCTGATATATCAAAGCACGTATCTGCCCAATTTAAGTGTATTCTCCGTTATTTCAATCTGCGCATGCCCAGAACAGGCCCATACATTAGAAAAAAAAACATAACCAGATTCAACTAGGGACGTAAAACACACTTACAACAGTCTACGATTTCGGAGAGGGAGTGGGATTTGGGAATGGGCGCTCTCACGTAGTCAACGTTCAGCCGTTTGGATTTTCTGCCATATCTCCTGCACCAGCATGGGATCTAGTCTAACTTCAACCGGCAGACTCTATACAATTGTAAAAAACAGAATTAATAGTGTGCCCCCCGACAATATTAACCCTTGTGCTGCCAGCCTAGTGCAAGAAATAGCAAAATCAGACAGGTGGGTCAAGAACCATGGGGTATCTCTGTTTTTTTTTACAACCAGCGCTAGGCAAGCAGGCACCCATAGCATGGGGTCCCTCTGCCATAATAACAGACCGAGGCTGGTCAGCATGGGACTGGTCCCGTGCTGAAAGACCCTGGGCGGTGGGTGTGGAGTAATAAATAGAATGATTTTAATGTAAACACTATGTTAGTTTGTGGAACTACAGGTCCCAGCAAGTATAGGCTGCCATTAACAGTCTGGGGATACTGGTGCTGGTAGAATTGCAAGCACCAGCATACCCATGGCAGCCACGGTATGTTGACACTTGGGGAGCCACATAGTCAATGTACAGTAAAGGCTACGTCCAATTCAAGGTCAGGTACACAGAGGAAAAAAATGGATTTTCTGCCGTATCTCCAGCACCAGCAAGATATCTAGTCTAACTTCAGCCGGCGGACACTATACAATTGCAATTCTACCCGCACCAGCATTCCCAGACTGTTAATGGCAGCCTATGCTTGCTGGGACCTGTAGTTCCACAAACTAAAATAGTGTTTACATTAAAATCATTCACTTTATTACCCCACACCCACCGCCCAGGGGTATGGGAGGAGTCCTAGTGTTTTCAGGGGGGGCTCACTTTTTTTAGGGTACCCAGCCCCATGCTGCAGTTTCCCCTGCTATAGTGCCAACAGCCCGGGCTGGCTTGCCTAGTGCTGGTTGTAGTAGAATCGGGGGGACCGCACACTTTTTTGCCACCCCCCCCCTTTGATTTTGCTGTTACCAGGACTAGGCTGGCAGAACAAGGGTCAATATCGTTTAGAGGGGGGACCCAACACCTTTTATTAAAAAAAAATCTGTCTTTTACAATTGTATAGAGCTGCCGGTGCTGTAGTAGCCGACAGGTACTAATCCTGCAGCGTCTTGTGTAGTTTCTTCAGATCTCCTGCTTGTTGAATTTGGGAGCACGCAGAGCCCATTTACGGCTCATTAAAAAAAAAAAAACAGGCTGCGCTCAGGATACATGCCTTGATGAGTCAGCACCACCATGAACACAGAAATAAAATAATATCAATTGAAGGCCATTAATATATGGCAGCTGCTAACTTATCATGGGAAGCTGCTTGTCCCCTACAAATAGACCATATGAAGATCCACTGAAATCTGTGAACCAGAAAATTTATTAAGATTTAGAAAATAGGTCAAATCAATTTTATTCATTCACATCAATAAATAAGATTCTTAAAATTAGTATATGTACAGAGCCACTATCAGGCATGTATAGGAAGTACAGCAGTATGGGGTCTGACGGCTGTATGGGGCTCAACCATCCCTGGACCCAAACAGATTTATTAGCGTTTAATTAAGATTAATAATTATTATTAATTTTGCTGTAGCTATGGTATTCAATTTTAAATTATGTGTCATAGAATTTGCGTTGGTAATATATAAAATAAATGTGTTTGCAAGTTGGACGTTAAGTGTCTGAGTGAGGGGTGTGTTTGTTATCATCATCATCATCATCATCATTTATTTATATAACGTCAACATATTCCGTAATACTTTACAATTGGGGACAAACATAGTAAACTAATAAACAAATTATGTAAAACAGACAAAGTGGTGAGAAGGCCCCTGCTCGCAAGCTTACAATCTATGGGACAATGGGAGATTGACACATGAGGTTAAGTCTACATTTTGCATTTTGGCCCAGCCAGACTGCAAAGGTAAAAGTGACTCATAAGCTAAATGTTCCTGTCACACAACAATGTTAGTCAAGGGGTAGTTGTCTTGTGTGAAATTGTGTAACGGGTGGTAATAGGGTAATGTAGTGAGGTTAAGAGGGTAGTTGTGGAATATTATAAGCTTGTCTGAAGAGGTGGGTTTTCAGAGAACGCTTGAAAGTTTGTAGACCAGTGGAGAGTCTTACTGTGCGAGGGAGAGAATTACATAGAGTGGGTGCAGCCTGAAAAAAGTCCTGTAACCGGGAATGGGAGGATGTAACGAGGGTGGTTGAGAGACGCAAATCTAGTGCAGAACGGAGTTTCCGAGTTGGGAGATATTTTGAGACAAGAGAGGAGATGTAGGTTGGTGCAGCTTTGTTGGTGGCCTTGTAGGTTAGTAAAAGTATTTTATATTGGATTCGGTAGAAAACAGGCAGCCAGTGTAGAGACATACAGAGTGATTCAAAAGAGGTATAACGATTTGCAAGGAAAATCAATCTTGCCGTAGTGTGCAAAATAGATTGTAGTGGTTTGAGTGTGTTATCATTCAGACGCATCTGCTAATCATTCAGACCTGGATATACATTCTCTCTGAATACGGCATACATACCGCACACTTGCATACAAGTTTTTCACTCACAAGTTACACTTATGCTTTCAATTCACTCTGAACCAGGCCCTTTGTGTGTAAGGATACCAGAATAAGGGAAAGCTATATAAATACATATGTTTGGAATATCTTGGTTTTGAAGGGAGTTCTTTTTTAAAAGATTATCAGAGGTTTATATTCTTTATACTCAATTTTGAGTATTTTTGTTTTGAGTGCTCATATATTGATTTGAATAAGGATCATTTGAAATTATTTTTAGCTGCATATTTACGTAGCACACTGTATTTATATGATTTTATTGTTCTGAGGTTTTGTTTAAGTCGTATTTCTGTTTATAAAAGTGATATCCGGCTTAACTTTTGATAATCATTACATTACAATGAGCTACATCTGTCCCTGGACAAGTGGCTCATTACTCCTTATTATTCCTTGATACGAAACACCAGTCAAGCTTGAAAGTCTCCAAGATGTGTATTCACTAAACTGTGGGCTTGAAAAAGTGTAGATGTTGCCTATAGCAACCAATCAGATTCTAGTTACTATTTATTTAGTACATTCGACAAAATGACAGCTAGAGTCTGATTGGTTGCTATAGGCAACATCTCCACTTTTTTTAACGTTTAGTAAATATACCTCCTAGTCTCTATATACAACATTTAACATAGGGGATCCACAATGTTTTCATTCAAGGTTATGATGGGTGGATCCTCATCTGATTGATAAATTAGGATGAACTAAATAAAGTGAGATGATCCCTGATGGTGTCATCAGCTCTGATAAAACTCCAATCTCAGCCAACACAGAGGTTATCACTTTCTATATAGTTCCAACTCCTAAACACAGGAAATACTTTGTGTTCCAAATAAACATGCATTGGTAAAGTGGCTAATAAGGAGTTATCTATACTATGCACAAATGTATAGAGTATATATAGAGAAATAGAGAATATATTCATTATAAAAAGATTATTTGTTAGAACATTATTAGAAAATTTAGAATAAAACTCCAGTATAACTCTAATCTCTTTCTGCTTATTAAATTCCCCATGACAGCCTTTATCTCTTGATTTCACAGGCAAAATATGTGTTTGGATTAAATAAAGGTGTCCCTGACTCTATTGAAAGACATCAAAATTCAGATTTATATCTAGAACAGTTATATGTGAAAAAGTGGGTGTATAGGAAAAGGTTGGGATCGCTGAGGCGTAGCATGACAGTTGGACTATCTATGGTGCTGGTTATTCCTCCTCTCACTATCCCCAACCAGCTTAGCTGTCCATAAAAAAACAACAGAAAGACAGAAGACCCTTCCCATCTTTGAAAAAGTTATGTAATGAGGAAAAAGCTGGACTTTCTAGAAAGTTGTGCACAACTGACAAATACTACAGAATGTTTGCATTTTTGATGTAGCAGGAACAGTGAACGTAGTTTAATATCTGATACTAATATTTCTGCACTGCAGGAACAGTGAACGTACTTTAATATCTGATACTAATATTTCTGCACTGCAGGAACAGTGAACGTAGTAATATAGATTGCAGTTCCTATTTTTTGGGACTGCTGAAACAGTGAACGTAGTAATATAGATTGCAGTTCCTATTTTTTGGGACTGCTGAAACAGTGAACGTAGTAATATAGATTGCAGTTCATATTTTTTGGGACTGCTGAAACAGTGAACGTAGTAATATAGATTGCAGTTCCTATTTTTTGGGACTGCTGAAACAGTGAACGTAGTAATATAGATTGCAGTTCCTATTTTTTGGGACTGCAGAAACAGTGAACGTAGTAATATAGATTGCAGTTCCTATTTTTTGAACTGCAGAAACAGTGAACGTAGTAATTTAGATGGCAGTACCTATTTTTTGGGACTGCTGAAACAGTGAACCTAGTAATATAGATTGCAGTTCCTATTTTTTGAACTGCAGAAACAGTGAACGTAGTAATATAGATGGCAGTTCCTATTTTTTGGGACTGCTGAAACAGTGAACGTAGTAATATAGATTGCAGTACTGCAAGAACAGTGAACGTAGGTAAATTTAGCAGTACTAATAATTCTGGACTGCAAGAACAGTGAACGTAGGTATTGCAGTACTAATATTTCAGGACTGCAATAATATATTGCTCTAGAATTTTTTTATACTTTTTAAATTATTTTTTAATATTTTTTTTTTAATTATTTTTGTATAATTTTTTTTTTTCATTTTTTTTAGGAGTTTTTAATAATTATAAAATTACTATGGACTTAGCTCAACAAAGCACAGGACTAAAGCACCACTGGACTCAGCAGGACAGACACTGGCCAAAGCACCACTGGACTCAGCAGGACAGAGAACAGGACAAAAGCATCACTGGACTCAGCAGGACAGAGCACAGGACAAAAGCACCACTGGACTCAGCAAGGACAGAGCACTGGACACAAGCATAAAGCACCACTAGACTCAGCAAGGACAGAGCACTGGACACAAGCATAAAGCACCACTGGACTGATCACGCAGGAGCACCACTACCCTGCAACCTCCCTCTTCCCTGATGTCAGGCGAAATGAAGATGGCGGCCGCAACATGAGAATTTATGACATCCAAGTCTAGCGAGATCCGACGCGAGACTTGGATGTTATAGCCTCGTTTCGGATCTTTTTGCCGGGCGGAAGTACCCGAACAGTGCTCGGATCCCGTCGGATCCGCACTGTTCAGGTGGGCTCGGATTAGCGGAATCCGAGCCCGCTCATCCTTAATCCTAATTCCGTGTAAATTGGATGCTCTTTAGACAGTAAGGTACAACACTGAATACAATTGTGGACAGTTAAAAAGGAAAATCTTTTGGCCTCTTATTGTTGCCGACTCTGTTGTTTTCTAATATTAATGTTGGGAAGTGTTCCATAAAAGTGATGTATGGGATTTGAACCATTTATTCCTAAACAGAGACTGTTCCTTAAAGAGCATATATTTTGCACTGGATCCAGCAATGAATTGCGGTTAAAGGGCTAAACACATTGGAGCTGTGAACGCCGTATATAAATATATAAAGTTTTATGTGGATTCACTTGAAGTTGATGAAATACGTTTGCATAGCACAATTTGATTTTGGATATACAGGAAGATTGGTCATATGAGTGTTTGGAACAAAGATAAAGCTTACCCGGGTTCACATGATAAATTAACTTATATGAACCGGCTCATTATTCATTGGGAAATTTTATGTTTTATTTTTATTTATTGATATTTTTTTATGCACTGTATTTGCCTATACAAGTGTGTTGAATATGTGTAACGATATGTGATTTTTTTATTTTATTTTAATTTAATAAATCAAGATATACAATTTTTTACTCCAACTAGCTAACTCATCAGTATTCTTGTGTCTATTTACCATTTTATCTCTCTGATGAAACCGTGTGTAACACAGAGAAACGCGTCAGTTTCTATTGGATTTTAATATTCTTTCCAACATCTCTGGACATCGTTTTTCTGTACCCCGGGGTATTCAATGGATTGCTAAAGTAAGTGGATGAAGTGATTGTATTTACGGCCTCCGTGTTATCTGTATTGGCTATCAAGCGCTGGATCATTGCGCTAAAGACTTTTATTACTGTTGCTGCAGTCGTTGCATGCCAAAGTCTAACTGTGTTATCTGTATTGGCTATCAAGCGCTGGATCATTGCGCTAAAGACTTTTATTACTGTTGCTGCAGTTGCTGCATGCCAAAGTCTAACTGTTTTGCCGATTAATATTAACGGAATCTGGAGAGCTTACATTTGATATAAATCATCAACGCTTATCCACTACAAAGGACCCTCCATTACAATTAACCGCTTCAGCGGCACTTCTGCACTTGAAAAACCATTATAATTATACAAAAGGAATATTTTGTTAATGAATGCTATACATCGTTTTGTTGCATGAAAAGTCAAATCTGCCCTTTAAACAAGGAGAGAGCTCATTAGTGCTAAATTGGACATTGCTTGTTTCCCTTTATTCTTAGGGATTTGAATCATCTATACCGCTGCAGCGGCTGTATGTATGTTATTAAGCACTACAAGTATTTGCATATAACCATCTATCAAGGTGTTTCTGGGAACCACTATTAAGTGTGTGTTATATATTCCTTTTCTATGAGTCATTGCTCATGTGCATCAGCTGATTTGTTCCTCGTGAGCTGCATTTTTTATATTGTGATCCTTTAGGGGATTTGTATTTGGGATCACTTGATGTCCACTGAATGTGGATTTTGTACAGTTATTTTACTGCATTTAAACGAACTTGCTATTGCTACTACATTCAATAAATAGAAACTGTTGGATACAGCGCCCCTTATTGCTTTTTGTTACAATTTACTATGAAGCAGATTCAGATTTCTGCTTGAAGGGAGCTGCGGTCCGAACACCATATACTATTAATTGATTCCTAGCGCCTTAATTTATTGTTTTATTGCATTTTAATAAATAAGCAGTTTGTGTAATTTTCATTCTTTAAACTGATAAAATGATAACGAATGAGATATGTATCCCGCTAGCTCATTAAAACATCAACACTATAGTCGAACAGGGTTTTGTAAACAATAAAAGGATAAACATTGTTATCATATTTAGGGGTAAATGTATCATACTCCGATTTGTACAAGTCGCCGGAAATCGGCGAGTTGACAACTAAAATTTAAAGCGGCACTGCCTTGCAAAGGGAAGTTTCCCTTTACAAGGCAGCGCCACTTCAAATTTTAGCTGTCAACTCGCCGATTTCTGGCGACTTGTACAAATCGGAGTATGATACATTTACCCCTTAATGTAATAACCTAATTGAAAATGTCCAATTAATCAATGATGAGAACAATGACTTGGGTCTATTTATAGAAGGTATTAATGGTATCAATCAAAATGAAATCTGTCTTTATGTGAAAATTGGTGTAGAATGAATAATAAGATCTATATATAAATGAAGAATCGTCTCCTACCTTCTGAATATAGCTCTAAATGGCCTACTACTTTATTCAGTACATTGTTATTTTTCATCTAAAATCAATAAATATGACTCACAATAAATAATTATTTCATGATATGATAATACATTATGAATTTGATGTGTAAGAAAAAAGAATCTATGTGAGCCATTTGAAAAAGAAAACAAAAGAAAAGATAGTAATATTATAATTTATTACAACAAGTGAAGCAACACAATAGGGCTTGCTGAGAAGGGTGAATTTTTGTTTCATTTAACACAATACTATCTTTCTTCACAGTGTTGTTTCTTTAATTTTAACATATTTCGCTCATTGATCAGTGTTTTAAAGTAAATTTAATAAAGCAATAATTTATTTTAATGAAATTAATGAGGCTCAGAGTGCATCCTTTATGAGAGAATCTTTCTTTCCCTTTGTTCCGCAGTGATAATATGTCTCTCTGAAAGCACCTCTTGTGAGGAATATTAATACACATAATAATTAAATACTGATTTGGAAATACACGGGTGGTTCAGTATAGAAAACCATATTAGTTCTGTGCGTTCTGTCAAAACTAAATCTCTTTGGCAAATATTCCCCATTGCTGTTAGGGTTCATTTCGAAAGACTGAATAATGCACACAACGAAACAGTGCTTTACATTAAATCTGATAAATGAAATGGTGCATTCACCAAGAGGTTATAGTGAAAATCTTAACATAAACCATTCAGTATTCTGTGAATCTTCCTTTCTATGTAAGCCACAATGGTGGCTCAAACACATGTTGGGTTTGTGTAGAGTACATCCGTCTTTTTTATTTGTGTAAAAAATGCATTTATTTTACTGTGCATGTGTTACATGAAAAGGACCCATTAGTCCATATGTAGACTTAGGCACATGATCCTACACTTACAACTCCTTACTATTTTTGTGGACAATGCATATTACTTTGGCTGGACCATGACCCTGAACATTTTAATAGGTTGCTAATTAGAGTATAACATTAGTATTGTAATTTTATTCAATTATATTAAAACCAGGTCTATTTATTGGAGAGCTTTTTGATTTAAAATAACAGGACAAGGCTGTAGATCACTTTTTTCATGCTGGTTGAGTTAGCATAACAGACTGGAAGCTTTAAAAGGAGGGTGGTGCTTGAAATCTTTGTTACACCTCTGTTAGCCATGGTAATCTACAAGGAAACACATGCAGTCATCATTGTTTTGCACAAAAAGAGCTTCTCAGGCAAGGATATTGCTGCTAGTAAGATTACACATAAATCAACCACTTATTGGATCATCAAGAACTTCATGGAGAGAGGTTCAATAGTTGTGAAGAAGGCTTCAGGGCGCCCAAGAATGTCCAGCAAGCAAAAGGACCGTGTGCTAAAGTTGATTCAGCTGCTGGATCGGGGCACCACCAGTGCAGAACTTGCTCAGGAATGGCAGCAGGCAGTTGTGAGTGCATCTGCACGCACAGTGAGGCGAAGACTTTTGGAGGATGGCCTGGTGTCAAGAAGGCCAGCAAGGAAGCCACTTCTCTCTAGGAAAAACATCAGGGACAGACTGATATTCTGCAAAAGGTACAGGGATTGGACTGCTGAGGACTGGGGTAAAGTTATTTTCTCTGATGAATCACTTTTCAGATTGTTTGGGCCATCTGGAAAAACACTTGTCTGGAGAAGGAAAGGTGAGTGCTACCATCAGTCCTGTGCCAGGCCAAAAGTAAAGCATCCTGAGACCATTCATGTGTGGGGTTGCTTCTCAGCCAAGGGAGTGGGCTTACTCACAATTTTGCCAAAGAACACAGCCATGAATAAAGAATGGTACCAAAACATACTCCAAGAGTAACTTCTCCCAACCAACCGAGAACAGTTTGGTGATGAACAATGCATTTTCAAGCATGATGGAACACCTTGCCATAAAGCAAAAGTGATAACTAAGTGGCTCGGGGATCAAAACATCGATATTTTGGGTCCATGGCCAGGAAATTCCCCAGACCTTAATCCCATTGAGAACTTGTGGTCAATCTTCAAGAGGCGAGTGGACAAGCAAAAACCCCCAAATTCTAACAAACTTCAAGCATTGATTAAGCAAGAATGGGTGGCCATCAGTCAGTATGATGCCCAGAAGGTGATTGACAGCATTCCAGGATGAATTGCAGAGGTCTTCAAAAAGAAGGGTCAACACTGCAAATATTGACTCTTTGCATAAACTGAATGTAATTGTCAATAAAAGCCTTTGACACTTATGAAATGCTTGTAATGTTACCTCAGTATACCATAGCAACATCTGACAAAAAGGTCTAAAAACATTAAAGCAGCAAATTTTGTGAAAACCAATACTTGTGTCATTCTTAAAACTTTTGGCTATGACTGTATATAATACTCAACTATATAATTTACCAATTTTCTGAATCGTAGGTTTACAAAAATTACACCTAAAATAAATGCAACACAAGTTAAGTACTACTCCTTATCTGAAACTTGACCAATATCATCTTCCTATTTAATGTCTTAAGCTGGGAATCCCTTTAGTGAAAAGTATGGCACAAGATATGCATATTGGGGAAATTAACTTGTGGGACCCTATACTGTGAGGAGTGCTCACAGCACTGAGTCATTATTAGATAAGGGCACATTATCACCAAACTGTGGTTAAGGCCATGCTGAAGTTGTAGGTATCTGTTGAATCACTTATTTGGGTCGGCTACCCCTCTCTCTCATCCCTTCTTCTCATCCTCAACTCCGTCTCTGTTTCTCCTGTCTCTCCTTCTCATCCATGTGTCTGTCTGTCTTCCCCTCCCTTTAGATTGTACGCTCCTTTGAGCAGGGCTCTCCTACCTCCTGTTTCCATCACTTTTAACTGCGCTCTCCAGATACTCAACTCACCTCCTCTCGCTCCCTCTGCCCTCTGTCTCCTCTCGCTTCTCTCCGCTCCCATAAGTGGCTCTTAACCTGTCATCCATGCCCACCCTCTTGGGCCCAAGTTACCTGCCTGTACTGACTTTTCCCCTCCCTCTCTTTCTAGCTGTGCCTGAGCCCCCAGAGTTATAGTGCTTACTGTTACTTGTACTGTGCTGTTTCACCTTGTACTGTGCCATTGTTTGTCCTTGTACGGTGCTACGGATACTTTGTGGCGCCCTGTAAATAAAAATTAATAATAATAATAATAATAATACTTTGAATTGTCTGAAAGATTTTAGGTTGTTTTTAGGCTGGGTATACACTAGAGATGAGCGCACTCGGATTTATGAAATCCGAGCCCACCCGAACGTTGCCGATCCGAGTCGGATCCGAGACAGATCCGGGTATTGGCGCCAAATTCAAATCTGAAACTGAGGCTCTGACTCATAATCCCGTTGTCGGATCTCGCGATACTTGGATCCTATAAATTCCCCGCTAGTCGCCGCCATCTTCACTCGGGCATTGATCAGGGTAGAGGGAGGGTGTGTTAGGTGGTCCTCTGTCCTGCTATATCTCCTGCTTTTCAGTGCTGTGCTGTGCTGTGCTGTGCTCAGTCCAGTGGTGCTGTGTCCTGTGCTCTGTCCTTCTGAGGTCAGTGGTGCTGCTGGGTCCTGTGCTGTGTCCTGTTCAGTCCAGTGGTGCTGTGTCCTGTGCTCTGTGCTTCTTAGGGCATAGTTATTTCCCCAATATTCCCCTGTGTTTAAAAAAATAAAAAAAAGTTATTTAAAAAAATACCAAAAACCAATAAAAAAAATTTTTAATTACCACAAAATTTGCACAACCAATCCTGCAGTATAAGCCCATTGGTACTGCAATATTACCAAGTTCACACATTCAGCAGTAAAAGTCCAGTGGTACTGCAATATTACAAAGTTCACACATTCTGCAGTATCAGTCCAGTGGTGCTGTGTCCTGTGCTCTGTCCTGCTGAGTTCAGTAGTGCTGCTGGGTCCTGTGCTGTGTCCTGTTCAGTCCAGTGGTGCTGTGTCCTGTGCTCTGTGCTTCTAAGGGCATAGTTATTTCCCCAATATTCCCCTGTGTTTAAAAAAATAAAAAAAAGTTATTTAAAAAAATACCAAAAACTAATTACATTTTTTTTTAATTACCACAAAATTTGCACAACCAATCCTGCAGTATAAGCCCATTGGTACTGCAATATTACCAAGTTCACACATTCAGCAGTAAAAGTCCAGTGGTACTGCAATATTACAAAGTTCACACATTCTGCAGTATCAGTCCAGTGGTGCTGTGTCCTGTGCTCTGTCCTGCTGAGTTCCGTAGTGCTGCTGGGTCCTGTGCTGTGTCCTGTTCAGTCCAGTGGTGCTGTGTCCTGTGCTCTGTGCTTCTAAGGGCATAGTTATTTCCCCATTATTCCCAAGTGTTTAAAAAATTAAAAAAAGTTATTTAAAAAAATACAAAAAAATAATTAAAAAAAATAATAATTACAACAAAATTTGCAAAACCAATCCTGTATTAAAGTAATTCTATCGTTTTAAAATAAGCATTGCCCAATCAATTGAATGTGTGTCCAAAGCACAAAGTGATTTATTTTTAACAGATGTAAATAGTCAACAATTCAATACATTATTATATCATGATAAAGTACAGTACAGCACAGCCAATACCAAAAGATAAGTACATACCAAAGGCAATCGCTTGCGCACGCTGCGCAATCACCGGACCCGATGGACAATATTCTGTATAGAATATTGTGTCAGAGTTGACTGAGGCCCCAGTGAGATGCAGCTAATATATATACAGTCAGTGTTTCATTGTGAACAATAGAGATGACGTAGATTGTTTCTATAGGTCCAGACGTTGGGTGGGTCCAGGCCAGACAGGTAATAGGTTGATTCAATCTAAGGAATCCAAAGGTGGGGGTCTTCTCTCCAGGGGGTCTGCTCCTTTTCATAGCCAGTATCATACAAAGGTTTTACTCTCTAATATCAATAACTAAAGTATGCAATGTGCGATCTCTTCGCCGACTGCACCGGACAGCTGCTGATGATTAGGGCTTCAATATGATATCAGGCATGACACCTTTCCTATTACCTAAACCTTTAATAACACTACAATGTACATATAATCAACATATATCTATATATATGTATATATATATAGACTAATAATAAACTGAATACTATCTGCTCCTGAATTACAGTGTAACAGAACCAATATGAAATTATATAAATAACTAACTGTTGTAATGCGAGTGTGTGCGTGCGTATTTTACCGTGCGAACGCACCACGTCACGTAACACGTGGCGTACGCTTCGCAATACGCACGGCAAACCAATATTAAACCAATATACTTTCGTTCATCCAATTATACGACTTCAACAGTCCACCCTTTGATAGTACAATAAACTATCACCTTAAAGATATTATAAGCAGGATCTCAGTACCACGTTTCATTGTTATGTAATACAAATCCCCTTTGGTGTATGTCCACACTGTTTGTAGATCTAAACAAGTTATCATAAGAGAGAGTCTTAATCCTCTAAACGACTTCTTCTTTTACTATAAACCGTACACTTCTGGAGCTTGGAGATAACTTTTTGTATGCCCTTCAAGGGTGCAATAAAACACTTAATACATTATTTGGAAAGGTACATGGTACAGTAGAACGTGTATCAGCTATACAGAATTCTCTACTACAGTTCTTCAAGTTTAACAGGTTCTTCTGTCCAACGCATGTCTTTAAGCTCAGAATACATTTAAACACTTCATGTTCATCAATAGCATCATCCTATGTCTATCAATAATGTCATATGCAATCTCTTTCAGCTTGCGTTAATATACACACATCTCATAATGTCACCAGTTCTTTTCATCAACACTTGTGGGCGGGCTATTGTCTGTTCGTTCTTCCCAGTCTCCCAATACTCAGATTTAACAGTAATCGGCTTGTAAAGCATTGGGAGACTTCAGACTAAGGGACCTAGGTGTCCTACTTTTTCCCCTAGTGACCTCCCACCCATAGTTCGGGTACCTCAAGAATATTTAGTGGAAAGAGAACTAATCCTACTTGATATAATCACTGAGGCACGCGTGAGCACGCCCAGCACTTTGTTTGGTCTAAAACCTTACCCTCCCAAGAATGATTATCATTCTCAAGGATGCCTGCTCAAGTCCGAATATTACTGGACTGGCATCGCTGGGTGTGTCTCTTTTTTTTTTTTACTATGGGGTCGCCGTACTTACGGACGTAATGCTACTCAGACAATAGCCCCTCGCACTTTCTCCAAGCTCCAAGGTTTCCAAATTTTCCTTTACCCCTGAATTGAATAGAGTAATTGGCCGGACTGATTATGCTACTAACTTCTTCCTCCCCAATACCTCCTTATCATTACCCGAACCAGTCTCTGTCACCTGCTAATAATCAAAAGAATTAACCGTCCTGAGAAGAGAGTGAAATGAGAGAACACAAAAGAGGAAAAACTACAACTTCATGCTGGACAACAGTCTTAGCCTTTGGCTCAGGTGCTACTAACTGCATTCGAGGCCTTCCAGTACAGACTCATGAGTGCCCTTGGACCCTTCTCTGAGTGTTGGCCCCTCTGCAGTGGGTGGTATGGGCACCAGTGTGTCTCTGCTACCCTTAAAGCCGTGAGGCTGGTAGCCTACACCTGGTACCTGTCTGGCAAATAACCTAAGCTTAAGAAATTTCTGCTCCACAACTTACTCTCCTGATCCAACATCCTGACAGTTAGTGTGACCTTTCAGGAAACAGTGTTTTGGACGTTCTCAGTTGCTGTCTCACTATTTACCTTCTCTCAAGGTCTAACCTAGCCTCCCAGTTACAATCTCATCTCACGAGGGGTCAAGAACATTTCAAAAACTGACAGGTTAGGAGTCTGCCCAGGGGTGATCTCTTGGTAGCGGGAAAGGACTAGTGGCACTTCAATCAAGTTCCAACTCTTATTCTATTCAATTCATTCTACCGAGTACCACTACTTTATGTTCACACTGGTTTATGGCTAATTGAAAGTATGTGATTTGTTACCACTACTCATACATTATACATCTATTATCAATAACATGAATACCCCTATCATCTATTATAACTCTAGGACTATCACATTAAATAACAAAAGCTTTGAGTATGAAACAGTAATACATTAGACACATTTCAATACACCTCTACCTAGACATATTTCATTGGTACACCAGTGTATACTTGAGGATCCTGCATGGTGGTAATTGGATGATGTGTATTTGTTTTACCTGGAGGAAAACCCATCAGCAGGAGGGATATGGGATGGCTCTATTAGTCTACCTTGTCCATCTCTCCAGAGTCCACCAGACTCCTCACCACATCTCTTCACCTTCCAGACAGTTTATCCCTCAGGTAACACAAATCTTCCTATATTAACCAATATGTGCATGCGTGCATGTGTGTGTGTGTTCACCTTTTTAAAACTAAAACAATACAACGAAAAACAAACAAAACATAGATTTGTTAGCTGTCACATAAAACCCTGTTGTCTATTTGACAGCTATGTTCTCCCTGGTGTGACAGCCCTGTATGGTTGTGCGTGTAAGTGTGGACCTTACTAGCAGCTACTTCAGTTGGTAACTGTGTCACTGTATAAAGTCCTCTATGTAGTGTCCTAATCATGTGCTGGTATTGCTATAAAACGATTTCTCAGTCACCTCAACATCGCCCTCTAGACTAGAAAAATGCTAAAGACCAATATCAATCGATTTTCCCTCTGCCAACTCACATGTCATTCTCAGTACCTCATATTCAGCTACTTGACTAAGTGGGAAAGGCAAAGAGGTCACTTTCTATAACACTTTCTTCAAATATAACAGTATCCAGTACATGCCTGTCTAACAGTGAAAATTATAAAACATGAAAATTCTACATTTTCTAGGGTTTCACATTATGCCGTATCTTGTGGTAAAAATCCTACTCCAATGTTCTATACAGAGATGCATATCTGTATGCCTCACCTCTAGCATTCTTCTGTCCTCCTGTCCTGCCCACCCTTTGTGCATCCATATAAAGGCACATTTTTGTACAGGAGGCACGAGCCAAAACAAAAAAAAAACAAAACAGATATGCAATCTATAACACATGAATCGTATTTCCACAACAGAACCTTTCTGCTTAAAATCAGCAGTTTCTATACACATGAAAACAAAACCCCTGACTGTTTCTGTAACTCATGTCAATCTAGTGTGTGTATCTCTGAATTTGTCTTATGTAAAAACATAAAATATGTTTTAGCCCCATTGTTGAGACTGTCTGATTTTATCTCTACCAGAGCAGAGAGAGAGAGAGAGAAAGAGAGAGAGTGAGAGAGAGAGAGAGCGAAGTAGAGAGAGAGAGAGTTAGAGAGAGAGAGGGGGGGAGAGAGAGAGAGAGAGAGAGAGAGAGAGAGAAAGAGGGAGAGAGAGAGAGAGAGAGAGCGAAGTAGAGAGAGAGAGAGTTAGAGAGAGAGAGGGGGGAGAGAGAGAGAGAGAGAGAGAGAGAGGGAGGGAGAGAGAGAGAGAGAGCGAGAGAGTAGCGTTTGTGTAAGGAATGAGAAATAGGAAAGCAATGAATGATGGGAATACAAAGGTTTGAATACGAACATACATGTAGAAAGGGAGATTTTTACAACAAAATGACAGCTGGATTGGACTCTGACTCTATGGGGAAATGGCTGTATTCATTCCACTGTTCCCCTTAGCTATTTGCTAACTATGACCCCTCCCCATACTTGACTAGGGGTTCTTAACAGTGCAATCCAGTGTCGTCCGTCATTTGTTCATTAAGAACTCGGTATCTCATTGACTACATACCTTTTCAACGGACTTTTCTAACTTATAATAGAGAAATGTGAAAATGTACTCTTAGTGACTCATTTTTTTTTCTGAAATACATAAAACGATATTTTGGAGCAAAGTATGTACATACTTCATTGTTGGATAATGATTCTCAGCCAAACAAATTATCATGAGTCACTGCAGCCTAAAACAAAGAGTGTTCCAATTGTCTATTGTTAATTAGTCTTTCAAGAGTAATTCTTCTATTTCTCTATCTCACCCCTTTTAAACACTTGTCTATACTTCTTTTGTGTCCCTTTTATCTGTGAAAAGAAAAACAAGATAGTTATCTTAAAACAGCAAACAAAACAAACATTTCTATTCTTTGCCGTCGGCTAGCGATTTAGGAAAACAAACATGTGACAACATAAACCGAACAAACAAAATCAACAAAGATTACTTTTAAAAAAATAAGTTTCTTTCTACATTTTGCACCTTAATGCTCACCACAGATTAACTCTAGAGTTGGCTATATTTCTCCCCCAGAATACTAGTTGTTACAGAGTGTGCAATCAATTAAAGGGGAACCTCTAAGAGAAGTGTACGCCTCCTTTGTGGATGTCTATGTGATTTCCAACCCAGGTATTCATTCTTCTCTCTACACAGTTCCTACTCATGTGTCCCTTCTTATGGCAGTAGAAGCACGTCCCTGTCATGTCTTCACAATGTTTTGCTAGGTGTCCTATTTTATTGCCTTGAAAACACTTCCTCAACTCGTGTTGTTTCTCTTCCTTTTTACAATCTTTCCTAATGTGTCCTTCTTCTCTGCACTTGTAACATCTCACTATTCTGGGTTTCCTGTTATGTGGATTGTATTCTGGTGGTCGTGTGTGCAGTCCCTCTAGTGCTGGGATACTTATCATCATTACCCTATCACTTAGTGTCTCTTTCTGTTTGTTTATACTTTTATCATGTTCTATAGCTGACTCCCTGAGAGCACTTACAGTGGTTCCTTTCCAGTATGGTAATGAAGTTTGCACCCTTCTTTTCAAGTTTTCCCTGAGGCCATCCATTAGAACTTTAACAGCAACCTCTCTGTAATATAGATTATCTTTTATGTCTGGTACCCCAGTACATTTGCCCATTGCTATCAAAGCTCTGCAAAAATAGTCTGCTGCATTTTCACTATCTTTTTGCTGGATACTAAAAATTTTACTCCAGTCCACTATCACTGGGAAATATGTGGCCAACTGTGTGATTATATGTCTAATATTGTCCTGATTATCATCCTCGGTTAAGGATTCATCCTCCTCCAACATACAATCCTTAATGAACTTTTGTATGTCAGTATTGAGAGGAAGACAGGTCTTCAATAATACTCGCCAATCGTTATTAGTTGGCTCGTACACATTACCATAATATCTAATAAACTGCTGACATTTGGTCAAATCTTTCCTAGGATCAGGGAAATCAGACAAAATTGAAAATGTTTCAGACCTAGTGCATGGATCATGCTTTGCTACATGTTTTAAGGGAACATCATTATTCCTGTCTGCTTTCCCATTGGGAACTGCTGCTGTGCAGACAGGATGTAAGTCTACCAAATCACTGAAACTAGTTGCTGAAATTGCTGCTGCAGTACAATGGATGTCTCCCCCTGTGTTAACCTTTTCATTATTCTCACCATTTTCAGCAGCTGCCCCTGCTGGTGGGACCGTTCCTCTTCTTTGTCCTGAAACATTACTTTTAACGTTACTTAAAACAACATACAACTTACTAGTTACAGTTTTTACATTTTTGGTATTGGCTGTACTTCCCGCCCCGACCGAATTTATCGGGGGCGTCTTTGCGCTCAGTTCGCCACGCTTTGCAACGCACACTTCCGGAATGCTTGTTTCCGGTACGCTTACTTCCGCTGAACACGTGTTTTTCCTTACACTCACTTCCGCTGTGCGTTCGCTGCTCTGCCACGTGTTACCTTCCATTTGCCACGATTTTAAACAATGATTATGTGCATTTCTCACTTTCGTTGACTTAATCAACCGTACTTTATCTTTTACGGTATTAAGCACCTCTGCATTAAAACTCCCTGTTGTTGGGAAAGGCCTATCACAATCTTTGGTCATTTCGACCCACGTGTCACAATACACAGTTGCGTATGCACCATATTTTGCACACATGAGAAATCTCGCTGACTCAATAAGACCTTCCTTAGGCAGTAAATTGGCAATCTCTAGCGTATGCCTAGCACCCATGTTGTACAATATACTTTCTACCCGGAACACAGACACACCGCAATGCTCTGTTCCTTCCGGCCAAATGTGAAACACAGACACACCGCAATGCTCTGTTCTTTCCACTAAATAATTTCAACTCTGTTGCTATACTCACCGCTAGAGATCTATTATGCTCGGTGAACGTATTTCCTTTAGCCGCGCTCACTCGCTTTTCTCGCCCCTGGCGAGGTTCCCTAATACAGAAATATCACTGTGGGCCCCAAGGGCTATCAGCTCCTCGATACCCTGGCTCAACCACAAAAATCTGCTGAGTTTATTATCGCTGGGAGCGCAAGTTAATACAATCAACCTGCCTTTCCAGTATAATTCCTCCTAGCTGCTTCACCAATTCGCACTAACGGTGCGATCGGATCGCACTGCCTACCAATACTAATTATTAGCAAACCTTGCGATCTATTGGTAGCGCTTTGCGAAAACCCGGTTTTCGCATTCGGTATACCTGCCCTGTATACCGTCCTTCAGTTGGGCAATCCGCCTCGTCAGACAGCAACTGAGCACCTCAACAATAAACAGTGTATCTACGTTACAAAATCGCACACTATACACCTTTTCTGCGCAGAAAATTGAAAGTTCCCAACAACCGTAATAATGTCTCAGAGGCTTTCACAAGTAATTATACTATGCATATAATAACTATCAAAACAATTGTTCAACCACGTGGCAAATCTACCGGAAGTTTGCGTACGCACAGCAGGAAGTACACATACGCACAGCAATGCAATACACTTTAAACCATTAAAACGACAATAAAAAGAAACATTTTTCTTTCTTGTCCCTAGATTCTAATTAGCGTTCCTTCAGTCTATGCAACAACGGACATTCGGTTTCGCAACACACAGTGAACCACAGGTATTAGACGCATTGCGTTCTTTCCTGCTTTATGCGACGCGTCCGTCCATCCACCCTTTGTTGAGGAACCGAATATCGTAAGCGTTGCATACCTGCCGGTAACGTAATTCCTAACTCACGAGCCCCCAAATTATTAAAGTAATTCTATCGTTTTAAAATAAGCATTGCCCAATCAATTGAATGTGTGTCCAAAGCACAAAGTGATTTATTTTTAACAGATGTAAATAGTCAACAATTCAATACATTATTATATCATGATAAAGTACAGTACAGCACAGCCAATACCAAAAGATAAGTACATACCAAATGCAATCGCTTGCGCACGCTGCGCAATCACCGGACCCGATGGACAATATTCTGTATAGAATATTGTGTCAGAGTTGACTGAGGCCCCAGTGAGATGCAGCTAATATATATACAGTCAGTGTTTCATTGTGAACAATAGAGATGACGTAGATTGTTTCTATAGGTCCAGACGTTGGGTGGGTCCAAGCCAGACAGGTAATAGGTTGATTCAATCTAAGGAATCCAAAGGTGGGGGTCTTCTCTCCAGGGGGTCTGCTCCTTTTCATAGCCAGTATCATACAAAGGTTTTACTCTCTAATATCAATAACTAAAGTATGCAATGTGCGATCTCTTCGCCGACTGCACCGGACAGCTGCTGATGATTAGGGCTTCAATATGATATCAGGCATGACACCTTTCCTATTACCTAAACCTTTAATAACACTACAATGTACATATAATCAACATATATCTATATATATGTATATATATATAGACTAATAATAAACTGAATACTATCTGCTCCTGAATTACAGTGTAACAGAACCAATATGAAATTATATAAATAACTAACTGTTGTAATGCGAGTGTGTGCGTGCGTATTTTACCGTGCGAACGCACCACGTCACGTAACACGTGGCGTACGCTTCGCAATACGCACGGCAAACCAATATTAAACCAATATACTTTCGTTCATCCAATTATACGACTTCAATACCTGCAGTATAAGCCCATTGGTACTGCAATATTACCAAGTTCACTGATTCAGCAGTATAAGTCCAGTGGTACTGCTATTACAAAGTTCACTGATTCAGCAGTATAAGTCCAGTCCTACTCTCCTGTGCCGCATAAAATTTTTAAAGGCTTTGCCGAGTGTGTGTGGCTTAGGGGTACGCTCTCTTGTGCTACATATAATGGAAAACCAAAATTTGGAGGATAAAGTAGGGAAAGATCAAGACCCACTTCCTCCTAATGCTGAAGCTGCTGCCACTAGTCATGACATAGACGATGAAATGCCATCAACGTCGTCTGGCAAGCCCGATGCCCAATCTCCTAGTACAGGGCATGTAAAATCCAAAAAGCCCAAGTTCTCAAAAAATAGCAAAAAGAGAAACTTAAAATCAGCTGAGGAGAAATGTAAAGTTGGCAATATGCCATTTACGACACGTAGTGGCAAGGAACGGCTTAGGCCCTGGCCCGTGTTCATGACTAGTGGTCCAGCTTCACCCAAGGATCTAAGCCCTTCTCCTCCCCCCCTACAAAAAATTTAAGAGAGTTATGCTGTCAGCAACAACAACAAAACAGCAAAGAACTCTGCCTTCTAAACAGATGACATCACAAATCCCCAAGGCGAGTCCAAGGGTGTTGTTGGTTGTGAACCCTGACCTTCCCATCACTGTACGGGAAGAGGTGACTCCATCCAGCATTTGCAGCACGCCCTCTGCATATGCTGGAAGGATCACCCACAGTCCAGTTACAGATTTGGCTAATGAAGGTGTGAATGTTGTACACCGGGAGGAGGATATTGATGTAGCTGGAGCTGAGGAGGATGTTGATGATTATGATGCAGACAGATACCAAATTGCCTTTCTCAATTTCTATTTATATTATAGATTATATAACGGCTGAATAGTTTACTGTTTTACTCCTAGTGGAGAGGGGATCTGATGCAGACAGATACCAAACTGCCTTTGTCCATTTCTTTGTATATTTGAATTTCTAGTTCTACAGTCTATGCAGGCTGCTTTATTTATATTCAACTACAAGTGTAGGGCGGGGGGGGGGGGGGCATAGATAGCCACCAAAGTAACGTGGTCCATTTAATTTCACTTTCTAGCTCCACAGTCTGTGCAACCTGCTTTTTTTATCTTCAAAGTATTTATATTTACAAGCCTTGCAATCTAAATTAACCAGAGGTAGTGACGTGGTAGAACTCCAAAAGGCAGTTTGGAAGCCCCTGTACAAACTGGCTCTATTTTTTAACTGAGTTGTCCCCCCTCCAGTGTGTACTCGGAAAGAGTTTTTAGTACAGCTGGGAACCTGGTCAGTGAGCGGCGAAGGAGGTTGCTTCCTCACAACGTTGAAAAAATGATGTTTATAAAAATGAATTATCAATTCCACAATGAAGTACAGCACTGCCCTCCAGACAGTACAGAGGTACCTGTGGTTGTGGAGTCCAGCGGGGACGAATTGATAATGTGTGAGGAGGAGGTAGTACACACTGTAGGGGGAGAGGAATCAGAGGTTGAGGATGAGGACGACATCTTTCCTCAGTAGAGCCTGTTTAGTTTGGACAGGGAGAGATGAATTGTTTTATTGGTGTGGGGGCCCGAACAAACCAATCATTTCAGCCAAAGTTGTTTGGTAGGTCCTGTCGCTGAAATGATTGGTTTGTTAAAGTGTGCATGTCCTATTTCAACAACATAAGGGTGGGTGTGTGGGCCCAAGGACAATTCCATCTTGGAACTTTTTTTTTTGCATTATATGACCAATCAACAGTCGTTTGCCATGTTCAAAAAGTAAAACCAAATTTAAACAAATTCAATAAATTAAACCAAAAGTAAAATGCCCTGTCATAATTTAAAACAAGAGGTATTGACGTGCTCTAAAACTACTGTATTGTTGTTTATATTTTATAAACACTACACTTGAAAGCTTGAGTCTTTCAATGAAAAAGTAACTCTCCATTGCAAGAATATTTGCAACAGGGACAATTTTAGGGTTAAGAAAGTCAACTAATAACACTTTGACGCTGTCTGTCTTTATAAACACTACACTTGGAAGTTGGAGGAGGTATTGTGGCCCCGGCACCAAATTTACTACCGGGGCCACTCCACTGTGCAGTCCATATTTAGGTGTATCAGATATTAAACAACAGTGACAGTTGATGCCCAATTTTTTAATTATATTGTGGCCTCGGTACCAAATTGTGTACCGGGGCCACCACACTACGCAGTCCATACCCTTTTTTGGTGGAATTCTGACCCGTGGAGGGTTTTTTAATTATATTGTGGCCTCGGTACCAAATTGTGTACCGGGGCCACCACACTACGCAGTCCATACCCTTTTTGGTGGAATTCTGACCCGTGGAGGGTTTTTTAATTATATTGTGGCCTCGGTACCAAATTGTGTACCGGGGCCACCACACTACGCAGTCAAGATAGATAGATGCGTATCATAGATAAAGTACATTCAGTGGTGTGGGGCAAATTGAAAAATATTCAAAATGCACTGACATTATCAAAAACAAGAGGTTTTCACACGCTGAAACTCCAACATGTATATGATGGAGAGGATGGAGGAGCAGCCGTATGTGCAGTGTAATGCAGACCTGTTGAAGGTTTTTTATATATTTTATTGTGGTGCCCAGTGCCCACTACTCTACGCAGTCCAGATACTATTTTTGGGTGTAGTTCTGACCTGTTGAAGGTTTTCTATATATTATATTGTGGTGGCCAGTGGCCAGTCCTCTATGCAGTCCAGATACTATTTTTGGGTGTAATTCAGACCTGTTGAAGGTTTTCTATATATTTTTTATTGTGGTGCCCAGTGCCCACTACTCTACGCAGTCCAGATACTATTTTTGGGTGTAATGCAGACCTGTTGAAGGTTTTCTATATATTTTTTATTTTGGTGCCCAGTGCCCACTACTCTACGCAGTCCAGATACTATTTTTGGTTGTAATTCTGACCTGTTGAAGGTTTTCTATATATTATATTGTGGTGGCCAGTGGCCAGTCCTCTATGCAGTCCAGATACTATTTTTGGGTGTAATTCAGACCTGTTGAAGGTTTTCTATATATTTTTTATTGTGGTGCCCAGTGCCCACTACTCTACGCAGTCCAGGTACATTTATTGGTGCGAATCATACAAGTTCAGGGTTTTTAATATATATTGTGGTGACCCACTCCTCTACGCAGTCCAGGTACATTTATTGGTGCGAATCATACAAGTTCAGGGTTTTTAATATATATTGTGGTGACTAACTCCTCTACGCAGTCCAGGTACATTTATTGGTGCGAATCATACAAGTTGATGGTTTTCTTATTATATATATTGTGGTGACCCACTCCTCTACGCAGTCCAGGTACATTTATTGGTGCGAATCATACAAGTTGATGGTTTTCTTATTATATATATTGTGGTGACCCACTCCTCTACGCAGTCCAGATACATTTATTGGTGCGAATCATACAAGTTCAGGGTTTTTAATATATATTGTGGTGACCCACTCCTCTACGCAGTCCAGGTACATTTATTGGTGCGAATCATACAAGTTCAGGGTTTTTAATATATATTGTGGTGACCCACTCCTCTACGCAGTCCAGGTACATTTATTGGTGCGAATCATACAAGTTGATGGTTTTCTTATTATATATATTGTGGTGACCCACTCCTCTACGCAGTCCAGGTACATTTATTGGTGCGAATCATACAAGTTGATGGTTTTCTTATTATATATATTGTGGTGACCCACTCCTCTACGCAGTCCAGGTACATTTATTGCTGCGAATCATACAAGTTCAGGGTTTTTAATATATATTGTGGTGACCCACTCCTCTACGCAGTCCAGGTACATTTATTGCTGCGAATCATACAAGTTCAGGGTTTTTAATATATATTGTGGTGACCCACTCCTCTACGCAGTCCAGGTACATTTATTGCTGCGAATCATACAAGTTGATGGTTTTCTTATTATATATATTGTGGTGACCCACTCCTCTACGCAGTCCAGAAAGATACCTCGTTGCAACGTTTTGGACTAATAACTATATTGTGAGGTGTTCAGAATACACTGTAAATTAGTGGAAATGCTTGTTATTGAATGTTATTGAGGTTAATAATAGCGTAGGAGTGAAAATAAGCCCAAAAACTTGATTTTTAAACTTTTTATGTTTTTTTCAAAAAAAATCCGAATCCAAAACCTTAAATCCGAACCGAGACCTTTCGTCAAGTGTTTTGCGAGACAAATCCGAACTCCAAAAATAATGAAAATCCGGATCCAAAACACAAAACACGAGACCTCAAAAGTCGCCGGTGCACATCCCCAGTATACACTACAGAATTTTCCGACCAATGTGTTATCTACAGCGATTGTACCAAAGACTTAAAAAAAAAGTCCAGATCAGCATGCCGATTCATGTGTACATACTATACATGTTTAAAAAGATTTACCCTCAGATCTGTGCTCTTCAACTGTCATAACCATCGGATGAAAGGATTATGACTCTTTAAACTCTATGGAGATCCTGATTGTGAGTGCATGCACACTGCAGGATTGGAAGGATGTCGTTTCATAGCTAAAGAAGATTTATAGTTCTGCTGAGCAATCAAATGATCTGTGCTTTGGAATGATCGTCGTTCATCACTAAAGCATACACACTAAAGCAATATCAGGCCGAATGGTCGTTTATAGTTTGATTGACCCATACTCGGCTGAAAACACTGTAGTATGTACCCAGCCTTAGTAGGGCTGGCAAAATGAGGTCATCCCAAACTGGAACAAAGCTTTGCCTTTTCCAATTTTAGCCAAATAGCTAAATTGACCATTGTTCCACAGGGCCAAATCCTGCTGAAAAATTTATGTGCAATAGACTAGATTTTTATTGCTTGTCTAATAACCAAGTCAGTTTCCCTTGATTTCTTACCCGTCAGTAAAATCTGCAAAGGGGTAAGTGGTGAAACTCTCTGGTCATTCACAAAATGCCTCAAGGTTCCCCTTGATGAATGAAAACCAGATAGTAAAATGTTAAATTAGAAAATGCTAGACCCTCTGAGTGTTATGGCCACCAGTGCGGCATAAACTCATAGAACAGGTAGAACAGGTCTTCATCTTAAGCAGCCGCCTTTCCCATAGAGACTGGTTATGCTCACAGGTACTCGGATGCCCCCAGGTCTTATGCATAGAGTAGTATGAGTTTATGCTAACACAGCAGCGCACAGGTACAGGAGGTAGCACACGGAGTAACGGCAGGCCAGAGATCAGCGGACTGAACAGAGCACCAGAGTGTATGTCAGGTACAGGCAAAAGGGTCAAGGTCACAGGCACAGGTTCAGAATCCAGGGACAGGCGAGAGGTCAGGGTCACTAGCACAGGTTCAGAATCCAAGGACAGGCAAAGGTCATACATGGGTAATCAATCACAGGTTCCACACCAAACAATAGAACAGGAGCAGGCAGCAGTACTGGAGACAGGACGCTATAACCGGCAGTGAGGCTCAGACCTCACTGCCTTAAATAATACCAACAGCCAATCAGGGCAAGGCCCTGATAGTATCCCCAGGACCTGACTAAGTAATGATGGCAGTGGGGCCAATGAGATCTAGCGCGCCCAGGCTGCACTAATGACTCATGCTGCAGCCTAATTACAATCAGCCAAGGATGGCTGGGTCTGAACAGCCCTGCGCGCGCGCCCGGCTGTTTGACAGCTGGCCGGGCGCGGCGAAAGGGAGCCTGAAGCATCCCGGTTGTTGCCTAGGCAACCGGGACGCTGGAACCGGAAGTGACGCCCTGGCCGTCATGGAGACGGCCGGGACGTCACAATTAGTGCAGGGAGAGTCGCAGCGGCTGCGGGCACCGCCGCGACTGCTGACACTGAGGCTTTGCATATGCACACTCTATTAAATGTAATCTTTACCTTACCAAATATATGTCCTCACTGGCCTGGGAGAAATCCCAGGCCAGTGAGGACATATATTTGTTGACATTTTGAAATACATGTCCATAAATTTATACTGGAGCATGTTGTAAAGAGTGTAGGATTATAAACAGGAGAATCATTTTAATTAAATTAACCCTACCAGACAAGGTTTGAGGGTTTTATTTCCAGGTATGGGTTTTCAATTTTAGATATTCAATAGCTGGATCAATATTAAGAGATACATAATCAGACATGTTATTGGTTATTCAGATCCTAATATATTTAAATGTTGAAGTCCATTGAAGGGGAAGCTAGGTCCTGCCCCAAGCAATTTGGCGACAGAAAAGAAATATATTTCTTTAGACCAATTTATCTTGAGACCTGAAAAACCAGTAAATCTATCAACAACATGTAACATATTATCATAAGTAAGTTGTTCACGTTGGCCAGAAAAAGAAGTATTTCATCTGCATAAAAGGTAATAGTGTCAACTGTATCACTAGCAGCTCGCCACAGGGATAACACGGAAATTTCTGCATAAACTAGAGAAAGCTTATGTAATGTAGGGTAATAGTTCAGCTCTGCAACTGCAACATTCCTCATTTCTTGCTGGACAACGCTTACAATGTTAAACTCCACCCACCTCTTCCCCAAAAGACATACTACATAATCACCAATAAGTGCGATTTTACATATGACATTCATTTACAATTTAATTATTTAACCTTAAAGGGAATTGTGGAGCCTGTATTCATTTTAAATTATCTGTATAATTTTCTTTTTATTTATAGGAATTGTATAGCGGAATTCACCTTTCCACTGTTGTTTGTGTAATTGTATGTTGACTCTTCCCTGGATCCCTTCACAGGGTAAAGCTAGATACACACTGAAGAATTTTTCCGACCGGCGTGCTATCTCAAACGATTATACCTACTACTGAAGGTCCGATCAGTCTGGCGATTCAATTGTGTAAAATCTATTTAAGATTGAAATGAAAAGCAATTGACCAGCATACTATTGTAGCTGATTATTGTCTACAGAACTGTGTTACAATAATGACAGAATTCTATTGCTTTCCTATGTCCCTGGTTCACCCTTAACGTTCAGTTATGAACAGAGCACCACAGATAACCTCCTCCCTACACGCTGTCTATTCTAAAATGGGACTAAAGATAACGAGGGAGGTCTATATATATATATATATATATATATATATATATATATTTTATATATATATATATATATATATATATTTTTATATATATATATATATATATATATATATTTTATATATATATATATATATATATATATATATATATATATAGCTCGCATTTTGCAAAAGAAGTCTTGCCAGAAATGACGTTTCACCTCCTTTTGCAATCCGAGTTTGGCTCTGTTTCACTCGGATCCCCAACATCAGATTTCGACGGATTTCGTCGGATTTCAACTAATCCGAACCTCTCATCTCTAATACTATATCTCACTTTCTACATTTTTCAGTGAAAGCCCTCAAATGAGCATTTCATTTATGTTTTAAGAATATTATTTTGTGATAGTTTAACAAAGAACAGTGCTGTATAATAGGTGTTTGCATGCGCGCATTTCAAATAAAATAATTATTTTCAAACAAAAATAATTTATTTCTTTTCTTCCCCACCCACAGAAGAACTTCTACTTACCTGCATCCTAACCTCTACAGAGACCACAGTCCTCCATTAATATGGATGGTGGTTGGTAGCATTAGCACCCCAAAGACCCCCTTTGCCCTCATATGCAGGGCACTAATAGAGTGGACTGTGACCTGCAGATGTCCTTTATAGTGGCCTTAGGTCTATTGTCCATAAGGGCTAGATGCTAGAAAGGGGAATAGTTCACCTACAGATATGGTCCACACATGCCCACACCTCTTATCATACAATAACAAACCCTATGATTATCCGGTCAGCTGCAAAGGAAACACATTTTTTATAGTTATAGTTCTATTATGATCTCTTACCTTTTTTGTTACTGATAAATCTTCTTAGATCAAACCCTTTCCCTTATCTAAAATTTCTGAAATGTAATTGTATCATTTTGCTGATATTGCAATAAATAAATATATATATTTTTTTGTTAAAAATGTATATATTTGTGGGGCTAGAATACATAATGCTTCACCCTTTCCATCTCTTAAATCCTTATCCTTCTAACAATTATTTATTTTCTGTTGTTTAATACAACCTTTAAATATATAAAAAAAAAAAAAAAAAAATTTGACAGACTTGAAATTGCAGTTTGCAAAGAAATTTGGTTTTGACAGACTGCACAGAACTAATATGGTTTTCTATACTGAACCACCTGTGTATTTCCAAATCAGTATTTAAAAAGTATATATATTTATATTTGTCACAGGACGTGCTTCCAGAGAGGTATATTATCATTATGAAACAAAAGGAAAGAAAGATTCTCTTATAAAAGATGAACTCTGAGGTTCAATAATTTCATTCAAATAAATTATTGCTTTATTTCAAATCATTTAAATACACTGATCTATGAGCCAAATACGTTAAAAATAAGGAAAGAAAACTGTGAAGAAAAATAGTAATATGTTATATCAAAAGAAACCTAATTTCACACAGCTCCGCAAGTCTTATGACTGAAAGCAACACAGATCATGACAGGAACACTTTTATATCTATATATATATAAAATATTTTGAATTTAGTGTTTTTTTTTCTCTACAACACCCATCCATATGTCTAGTCTAGCTAAAATGCCATTATAAATTTCCAGCACACTTTGCTAGCACTTATGTATCACACGTTTCATCGTGGCATAGGCATGCTTACCAACTTTTCCTTGTTGACTTCAGGGAGTTCCCGGGGGAGGTGGACGTGCGAGGGCGGGGCTTGATGAATTGCATCATTTTGACGCGATATTTGCTTCATTAAGCCTCGCCCCCACCACTTATCTATTGCGGGGGCGAGAACCGGGCAGTTGCCCTGCTCTCCTGGGAGGTCTCCCAGAAATGTGGGAGTCTCCTGGACATTCCGGGAGAGTAGGCAACTATGCATTAAAGATAAGCAGCTAATGAATCTCTAGAGACTGAAGTGTCTTTTACATTTCTGTCTCCATTACTGAAGTCATGTTGTCTTCCCTGTCAGTCTTTGATTAAATCTTGGTCTCCATGAAAATGGCCACCTCCATAGGCATCAATACATGGACATAGGACACAATTTCTGAACTGTGTCATTGTGCCACATATGGCGAAGCCAACCACGTCTTGTATGGCTCAGCATCAGGGAGAATGCCAGACTCTTCAGGGAGTGAGGGAGATCACCCCTATTTCAGGGAGTCTCCCTGACATTCAGGGAAAGTTGGTAAGTATGGGCATAGGTGACTAAACAACAGTTGTTTTGTGATGTCTGGTAATCAATGTTGAATGAAACCATCACAATTTAGCTTCTGGACCCAGTGAATATAACTTTCATTGCTGTTCCATCTCTATATCTTCATGGTGACAGCAGCTGCCAGCAGGCATGGTGAACAACTGCAATGGCTCTCTTTCCAGCTGCGATCATGACACTAAAGAAGAACACCGGGATACACACAGCTGTTCTAAATGGACAGGTAATCACAAGAGTACTGGCAGAGCGAAAGCATAAGCTTCCTCTATAGCCAGCTGAGTATGGACGCTCATTTGGGATAAGTAGTAAAGGATAGTTATGGCCACCAGTGGTTACTGTTTTATGATTTCTTCAGTGACTGGTTCATGTTTCATGCCTCTGCCTTCTGTTGTCTCTCCTCATTCCAACCTTACTTCACCACTGGTAGCTGTGTAGAAGTGACACTCACCAATTACTGCTTATTATATACTTGCCTAACAATTGTCAGCCCCATATTCCTCTACGATTGGTATTTCACTACCTTCTGTATCTTGTGTTCTCCACACATCTTCGATTGTAAGCTCATTTGGACAGGACCTTTTTTAACCTCTGTCTGATGTAACTATATGAAATTTGTTTGTCTCTATTTGCAGTGATGTGTAATATGTCTGTGCCGTATAAATAAAATAATAATAATTATTATTATTGTTATTATTATTATGTTATTATTATTTTTATTATTGGTATTATTATTATATTATTTATTGTTGTGACAAACATTGACTAAGGGTATTACTAAATAAAAAATGTTGTTGTAAATATTATTATTATTATTATTATTATTATTATTATGTTATTGTTGTTATTATTATTATTATTATTATTATTATTATTATTATTATTATTATTATGTCATTGTTTATATTATTATTATTAATATTATTATTATTTTATTTATTGTTGTGACAAACATTGACTAAGGGTATTACTAAATAAAAAAAATGCAATTATTCCTCTTGCTAACATGCAATAGCTTAGTAGATTTGGAATTTAAGCATTTTATTGATGTAAGTAAAAAGAAAAAAGTAAAAATGTTAGCCCCAAGCTCAGTTCTGTGAGTAGACATGATTGAAAAGTTTCAACAAATTCAGAGTTTCATTAAATTTCACAGTTTTGTAGCGGCTAATCTAATATTCGATGGCCGTGCTTAAAAAACCTAAATTCTCATTTTTAAACAAAATTAATTATTATAACTTCATTTTTAACAATTAATTCTGTAAAAGTATTTTTTTGGATTAAACTTGTCATAAAATTACAAATTGCTAGCAGGAGTTGCAGAAGAGTTACAGAAGAAATACATGAATTAAAATTCATTGAAATAACTGATATGTTGTGCTTTGCAATATAATCACAATCTATGTGCTGTAGGAATTGCTTTTATTGTTGCATTGGGAGAAAGTCTGCACTACTTGCTGCCACACTGGTTACTTTCTCCCACTCCCGCCTCCAGGACTACAACTGGGACTACAACAGAGTTAATAATATTCCCACCCGCCAACAAGAGCATACCTGACATTTCTATCTCTGTTGATAACATGACCATAAATCCCACCCCACAAGCTCGCTGCCTAGGTGTAATCCTTGATTCACGCCTATCCTTTGTTCCCCACATTGACTCTATATCTAAATCATGTTACATACATCTAAAGAACATTTCCAGAATCCGCACATATCTCACACAAGACACTGCTAAAACCTTAATTCATGCACTAATCATCTCCCGCATTGACTATTGCAATTCCCTCCTTACTGGTCTTCCCAAAAACAGACTCAAACCCCTAAAATCTATTTTGCATGCTTCGGCAAGACTGATTTTCCTTGCAAATAGCTATTCCTCTGTTGAATCACTCTGTATGTCTCTACACTGGCTGCCTGTCTTCTACCGAATCCAATATAAAATACTTTTACTAACCTACAAGGCCATCAACAAAGCTGCACCAACATACATCTCCTCTCTTGTCTCAAAATATCTCCCAACTCGGCAACTCCGTTCTGCAAAAGATCTGCGTCTCTCATCCACCCTCATTACATCCTCCCATTCCCGGTTACAGGACTTTTTTCGGGCTGCACCCACTCTATGGAACTCTCTCCCTCGCACAATAAGACTCTCCTCTGTTCTACAAACTTTCAAGCGTTCTCTGAAAACCTACCTATTCAGACAAGCTTATAATATTCCTCAACCACCATCTTAACCTCACTACCTCTAGCCTGTTACACAATTTCACACAAGACAACTACCCTCGGACCAACATTGTTGTGTGACAGGATCATTTAGCTTATGAGTCACCCTACCTTTGCAGTCTGGCTGGGCCAAGATGCAAAATGTATACTTAACCTCATGTGTCAATCTCCCATTGTCCCATAGATTGTAAGCTTGCGAGCAGGGCCTTCTCACCTCTTTGTCTGTTTTACCCAGTTTGTTTATTAGTTTATTAGTTTATTACGTTTGTCCCCAATTGTAAAGCGCTACGGAATATGTTGGCGCTATATAAATAAATGATGATGATGATGATGATGGGCTGTCCCCACCTTTGTAAGTATCTCCTATACCTTATCAGATTAGCCTCTACTCTCCTTTAAACTCATTTTTAAAGCCAATCAATACTCATCCTAACTCTTTTGCCTTGGCTATCACCTACACTTCCCCACTTGGTATCACCCTATTTGTGTCTTCTCCTTTCCTTTAGGATGTAAGCTCTCACAAGCAGGGCCCTCTTTCCTTGCCCTGCTTACCAAGCCATATTTTCTTAAGCCCAGGCCTACTTCACATTGAACATTACTATCATTCTCACACACTGTCCCATAAATAAACTTGATCTGCGGTACCAAGTTATCTGGGAATTATTTGTTAAATCAGTAGATGTATGGTCTCTGTATTATTTTGTTTTTCATGTATCGCGTAATGTGTTATGGATCGTTGCGGTCCGCTTATTATATACTGATGTGAATTTCATGTATTTCATTGTGGACTTTTTATGGCATCTTATAGATAAAAGTTAATCATAATAATAATAATAAATAATAATAATACTAATAATAATAATAATAATAATAATAATAAATATTCATATTCCACAGCACAACTTTGTATACCTTCAATTTCATATATTCTTCTTAGCTATCTGCGTTGATGTTCAAGAGTTTCCACAGAACGTGTTGAAGCTCTACATTTCTCAAGCTGTATATTAAGGGATTAAATAATGGTGTTACCACTGTATACAGAATTGATAAGACTTTTGCCACTGTAAGGGAATTTCTTTGGTATGGGACCATATACATTACAATAAGGGGACCATAATAGGAGCATACTGAGGTCAAGTGAGAGCTACAGGTGGAGAAGGCCTTCTTTCTTCCGGTGATGGTAGAGATCCTGAGGATAGCGATGAAAATACACATGTAAGTCCAAATAATAAAGGAAAACATGGAGGCCACTATAGGAATGGAGAGTACTACAACTTCTATTCTCACAATTGAGCTGTCTGAACAAGAAAGATCCACAAGGGGTGCAAAGTCACAGAAGAAATGGTCAATGATGTTAGAATCACAAAACTGCAGTTGACACAAAAGAATAATTGTCATTAAAACAACTGTGAAACTCAATAACCAGGATACTAAAACCACGTTCCTACAAAGCTGGAGGTTCATCATGTCCGTGTAGCGTAACGGGTTACAGATGGCCAGATATCGATCATAGGACATGACTGTGAGAATAAGAGACTCTACACTGCCTGAGGCAATATAGATGTAGAACTGAATGATACAACCTGCGAAGGACATGTTGCCACCACCTCTGAACAATATATAAAGCATATTAGGGGTGATATTAGTGGTAAACAAGATTTCAGAAATTGAGAGATGTTTGAGGAGGTAAAACATTGGATACTGGAGACGTTGACTTTTTGACACTAGTACCACTATCAGAAAATCACCAGATAAAGTTATAAGATATGCAATGAAGACAAAAATAAAAAATAAAGTATTAAAAGGTTCACGACTTTGGAAACCGAGAAGAAAAAATTCTGTGATCTTCGTCTTGTTACCGGCCATTCTTTATCCGTAAAATAACAGTAACTGGTCATAAAGATAAAGGTAGACTTATGGCTGGAAAGCAAAAGACAAACAAAAAATATAAAATATAAAATATTAGTAGGTTTAAAGTTATTAGACATGACCAGAACATGAAATATTTTTTGACCTGTTTGGTATCTAGCTTCTAATTGTGTCCTTGATTTTGATGAAATCCAGTTCATGCAATATACTACTTTTGGTTTTTTTATGCCTTACTGGAGTAAACAACTTTTGCCACTGTCCACTAGCTTATGTCAACAACCGAGCACAGATCTCTACACAACCCAAGTTGCATCTTTTTAGAAAATAAACTTTGTTAATACTTTTAAATGCACTGTATGTGGCTACTAACAATAACATCGTTAAGCAGAAAAGAAGGTTGGAAATGAAAGATAGGACCATAACTTTACCATCTTCACAGGACTGCAGTTAGACATTAACTTTAATTAAATAGGCAATATATTGAAATTTAAATTGTCGGTTGCTAACAGTATTACAGATTTAGGGGTATATTTACTAAACTGTAGGTCTGAAATAGTGGAAATGTTGCCTATAGCACTAATGAGATGCCAGCTGTCATTTTGTAGAATGCGCAAAATAAATAAAAGCTAGAATGTAATTGGTTGCTATAGGCAACATCTCCACTATTTTAAACCCACAGTTTAGTAAATATATCCCTTAATATTTACAGATCTGCATGTGAAACACTGATTTGACAGTTCAAACTCAATGAACAGAATGGTACACTAATCAATTAACAAATATTGACAGTTATAGTGACAACCCGCTGCCTGTGTTCTATCGAGAGTCTCAGTTTTGCTATAAAAAATGAAAGAGCTCCCACAGATAGTGACAATTAGCTACTTATGTCTCTTAATGATTTTGCACACATATATCTAACATAAGTTCTGCTGATGGGCAGCCTCATTAGCACTTTCAGGGGCGCACGCAGGATTTCAGGGGGGAAGTTTCCCCCCCTGACCCCCAAAAAAATAAAAAAAATAAACATGCTAGAGAGTGCTGCTGCGCATGCGCAGCAGCTCTGTTTCGGCAGCGCTGTCCTATACAGCAGCTGCGGCGCTGTCAAAGAAGCGTCCGCGGCGCTGTCAAAGAAGCGTCCGCGGCGGTGCTTTATACAATACAGCACCGCCGCGGATGCTTCTTTGACAGCGCCGCGGCTGCTGTATAGGACAGTGCCACTATGGTGGGCACTTAGTTAGCACAGGGGGGGGGGGGGGGGTTTCTGGAGACTCAGAAACCCCCCCTGCGTGCGCCACTGACTTTAAGACTTACTGTCTGAATTCAACAGAACTTTTTTGGGCAGATGGCGCAATGCAAATTTGGGAGTCTTGGACAACTTTGTTGGTGTATTGGGCAACGTAAAGTAAGAGGATGAAAGACATTTTATATTATTATCATTTCTATTCGGCAATGTTAAGTTTATTTTACATATATTTCCTGTTTAAAGCATGCGTCTGTACATTGGTTTGTAATTTATACAGTTTGGCAATTGGGACAATTTTGCCACCGTCTAATAGAGGAAAGAGTGGTGGTTTCCCTGGGAAACCACAGCCAAAAGGTGCATGGAGGGTTAAATCTACACACACACACACACACACACACACACACACACCAGGAGACCAGGTGGACCACATTGTCTACTCAATTAAGGAGTCAGCAAAAACAAGGCCTGACAGGAAGCTTAAAAAGCTGGATTTGATCTGTGTGTGAGAGACTGGTGCCAACAAGTTGCCAGTGACCAGTTAGGGACCTAACTTTGATAGCTAGTGTTTAGGGCTATTGGATTATGTTCATTGCTGTGAATGTTTCATTTGTTTGCTGAAGACACTGCCAAGACAGTTTATCCATCCTGACAAGTAAAATAAACATCAAAGTGCTTCAGAAAAAACCTGTGTGAGGAGCCACCTCTTTGCACGCTTTTCATAATAGTCAGTCACATTTTCAGTCAACATTTCATTAAGTTTTTCTGTCTTATTCCATTAAAGCACTCTCATATATTCTTTCTTGTAGTAAAACTCTTTGGGGAACCTAAAGCTACTAATACTATGTATTCTAGGTTCATCAGAAGTTGAACTTAGAAGAGATATAAGAATTTCAGATTAAACTATATCAGTGGCAAAAACAAGAAGACCAAGACATATAGAAGCGTTGAACATCATCTGACTTAGGGCAACCTCAAATGTGAGGAAATTTCATCAAACTAATCTGAGAACTATATAATATTCTATGTAAATAGTATACTTGTATAAAAACTATGTCCTACACAGAATGACTTAATATTAACATAAATTACTTGAAAGAGAAAAGGTCGAGTTGGAAATCATCTAGTTTGGTACCTTCCCCTTAGTATATATGGACTGCTTTGGAATAAGCAATCATTTTTCAATAGTGTGTCCATCTTTTTACTAAATTGCATTGACAAGTTGACATTGCAGAAGCTAAAACTATTTTACAAAACTAAAAAAATATAATCAGATCGGATTTGTTTTAGTAAATGAATTGCAGAAGCCAATTTGTGATGTATTTGAAGTCATCTCCCTACTTGAAACATGAAGCTTTTCTTACATATTATGTGATTTGGTCATTCATCCCGATTTCCCAACAATCAGACCTGAACAGCTTTTTTTTCCTTCATGTGGATTGTCTGCAGATCAATTTGTTAGTAATTGTGCCTACGTTGATGATGAGAAAAAAAAAACATATATTCTGATGAAAAGATAAAACATACCTTCTGCACGAGGAGAATACCCCTATTCACCATGGCAAATGAACCAGGACATTGCTAGATAACATCTTCGGTGAAAGTAAACTTCATTATACCTGCTCCTATTTATACATCACTAGTGATCATCTAAACCTAACACTAATTGTACGGAGAGTTTGGGATTACACAAGAGAGTAATTAAAGAAAAGAAACTCAGAATAATAATATTTTTAAAAGGTGGCTTATAGATAACCACACTTTAAATAATTTACACAATTTAAAAAAACAGAATGTCCTGGTTATTTTCATTTCCTCGACCCTAAAAAGTCAAAAAAATGTTTTCTAAGTGATGCAACTCACAGGTGTGTAGGTAACATGTTCTTCACTAATGTTGTTGTTAGTTTAGTGCAACTACATTTACCATTCTCCAAACTCTATGAATTTCTCCTTCAGTGGTGACTGGCAGAACAAACATTTTGAATACTTTTGAAAGAATACCAGCTGGAACCATTGACTTATATACTTTTAATGTTGGGAGATCCAGCAACACCTCTTATGTAGTAAATATATTTGTGTTTACAGTATAGTATTTAAACAGAAAAAAATTGCAAAAATTATTTAGACAGTTTGCAATTTGTTTGTCTTCTTCAACACATTAATAAGGTGTTTATCTTCCTAGATAGCCCCACAGGTGTGTATGTCAAAAAACAGTCCATAAAGTTCTCAATGGTATGAGGGCTGCAACTGTGCACACAGTCTCTTAGTTCATGTTCCAAGTCATCTAACAGGGCCTATCATCATCATCAGCAGCAGCTAATTATATAGCGCTACTAATTCTGCAGCGCTGTACAGAGAACTCACTCACATCAGTCTCTGCCCCATTGCTGCTTACAGTCTAAATTCCCTAACATACACAGAGACCGCGAGAGACTAGGGTCAATTTAATAGCAGCCAGTTAACCTACTAGTATGTTTTTGGTGTGTGGGAGGAAGCCCATGCAAGCACAGGGAGAACATACAAACTCCACACAGATAAGCCATGGTCGGGAATCAAACTCATGACCCCAGTGCTGTGAGGCAGAAGTGCAAACCACTAAACCACCATGAACAGTCCCAGAAGAGGTGCACATATAGTATGTTTCCTCACTGATGATGCACCATGAACAATGTCTGTATCTGCACAGGTTCCTGGCATCCATAATGTCCTAAGATCCAGGCTCATGGATAGCCATAGATGGAGTCTCATAATATCATCTTTGTACAAACATTGATTCCTGTAGCAGTAGGAAACCATGGAATATTCTCCATCATGTAATTTGCCCTGATGAGGTTGTGATTTATCTTGAAAAGTGGAGCTTAACTCCCTTCAGTCTATCTTCCTTCAAAAGCATGCTGACAAACAGGTAGAGCAAGGGATTGCTTAGGAAGGGCTGTCCTGTTTGCTCCTGGCAAGCCATCTCCAGAGAAGCATAAGGAACAAGCAAGACATTGGATTACCTTCCAAGCTGTTGTTTGAGTCTAGTAAATTACTATGAATTGTAATGCAGACAAAGAAGTTTGATACTATGGTGGGCATATGAAGGATCCCTATAAAACCTTAGAGTTGCTCCGTATACATTATTGCCTGTTTTATTGAATCCATTTTAAAGCCCCAGATGAAGTAAAACACTGCCCTTGAGATGACTATGCAGACTGTAACCAGAGAAGGCCGCATCAAGGCCATGTGTTGTATAAGGAAAGCAATCTTGTACCACAGCACTTATGTTTTACATTCAATTTTAGTTTTTAGGCTCCAAAAGTGTGATAAATGACAAAAGCTATTGCCAGAAGAGTATCTCCTGTGGCTTCCTGCAGTTGACCTTTGGCCCTGAAGCTTCATTGAAGTTTTGTCAGGTTTAGACGAGTACTGTCAAAGAGTGCTGGTGTGCCCAGATGACAGTGACTATAAGGAACTCCTTGGATGCAAAGGAAACTTGTAGGCAGAGCAGAGGTTAGAGAACTCTATGGACAGAGCAAGGGTCAGAGAGCTGGGAAGGTAGTCATGGATAGACATACAGAAAGATTAAAATTCAGAGAAAGGCTGGGTTATGACTGAGAAGCACAATAATCTGGCAGTTAGTGCAACTGACTTAGAGCTTTATATACAACCAGAATGCAAATGAATACTTACAGACAGAAAGTGGGCTGAAATGAGTATGCTTCAGAAAAATTCATATGGTACTAATTCTTTAGAATAAGAGATAGATAAAGAAATGTTGCTGAGGCTCAACAGAAGGAGCCATTTTCCCGGGGATAAAGTCCCATGTAGTCTATGCATTTTTAGTTTTGGATTATACAGCAGGTGATTGACAAGTGTAACATGACAGTGACATTGTGCATGAAAAGAAAAGACTCGGCCTGTTTCCTGCCTAGTCCAAATGCAGCGATCTCTCTGATATGTAGGTTCTTCCTAATGCACACAGCAGAGAGTAGGACATGTGTGAGATGGCAGCCTTGCTTGACTACAGAAATAATTGGGAGTGGGTTCATTTTTCCAGATGTTCACTAGCCTTCAGTCGTGAAGACTTTCTGCCCTCAACCAAAACTCTAACTGGTCCAGGTCAATGAGGTCCTGTATGTCACCTCCCAGTGTTTTGCCTACGCTACAGGACTTAGTGACAGAATGTAATTCAACCAATGTCACAGGAGTATCCATGACTGACCTGCCTGAATTTCAATGTTAGTGATAATGTTAGTCAGTGTTGACGTTTTATAGTCCTCATACTGCCGGCTTTAACCCATAGTTCAGACAGGGGTATGCAGCCAGAGTAGTATTTCTAGAAAGAGAAAAGTTGCATTTCTCATCTTTCTACAGGTTCTTTACAATTGAATGGAACATAATGCAATTGGACTATTCCTCAAAGTGCCATTTCAGGTTTATTTTGGACTCCTCCAGCTTGTCTTATATCCCAGCTACACAAGTAGAGATCCTGCAGTGCCTGCAATCTTTTTAAGTTCTCTCTCCTTTCACATGCCTGTGAAACCTGACCTTAACATATTCCAACCAATCACTTATGCATTCAAAATATCTTTTGGCATTCTGCATAAAGATAAAATAACATTTGTCATGACACATGATATAGGAATTCCTGAGCTCTGCCCAGACATCCTTTATTCTAATACAGTTCAGCTTTAAGCTCAGGCAGCTTGGTATGCCATGGCCCAAGGCCCCTTGAGAGAGAATGGCCCTGTGAGTTCATAGTAGTAGCAAAGGACTGCAGAAGGCCTGTTCTAGTTTACAGCCTGGGAGAGCACACCATGTATTATTCACACATAAACTGGTGGATCCCATTGTGTTTTGCAATGATGCTTCATCATCATCAGCTATCTATGTAGTGCCACTAATTCCGCAGCGCTGAACAGAGAACTCACTCACATCGGTCCCGGCCCCATTAGAGCTCACAGTCTAAATGACCTAACATACACACACAGACAGACTAGGGTCAATTTGATAGCAGCCAATTAACCTACCAGTATGTTTTTGAAGTGTGGGAGGAAACCAAAGCACCTGGAGGAAACACACGCAAACACATGGAGACCATACAAACTCCACACAGATAAGGCCATGGTTGGAAATCGAACTCATGATCCCAGTGTATCCACCTTAACAATTTTGTTGAAGCTGTGAATTTCCTTCTCTATGGGATGGTTGAAATCTATTTCCAGCACTACCAACCTAGTGGTTGCAAGCTGAGCCCACACATTCATGGCACTCAATCTTCACTTGGGAGGAAAGTGATTAATCCAATATCCCATGGATCCATCTATGACAACCAGCCTGCAGCAGATAAGTTCCAGTGCAAACTCAAGTGTAAACAAGCTCTCTGTGTTCAGGCAAGCTACCTCTGTGAACTTGCACCCATTTCCACTGGAGGCAGTGAGACCATTGCCTGGTAAGATGTTTTTTAGGACCTGGAGAAAGACAGGCCACGTGTCTGCAATATATATAAATCACAATCCTATGTGTAAAAAAAAGCTTAGTATTCTCTGTCTTATAAATTGTTCTACAATGTTCCTCACATTAGTGGAAAAAATACAGTACACAATTATTTTGTAAAAGAGGCTTGTTAGGTTAATGTACATACCCTAGTTATATCTCTCGTCAGGTGTGTTCACATCCACTGTTCCTGTTGGGTCCTTGGAGTGCAACAAGCCTGTCTCCTCCATTTGGTCAAAAAGAGAGACAGCTGGCATTTTGAAGAACCTATCCAACCTCTTCTTTCTCTCTATCTAGATCCTGGTCCAACACCAGCACATCCAACAATTGCTCCAGACTCTCTTCTGTGCAGGGGAACTTCAGAGTAGTCAACTGCCAATTCTTTGAAAGAGTGGGCCCTGGAAAATACATTCCCAGAAGGGAGAAAATCTTTCAATGACTTAAGTATGGATATGCAGCAGAGTTGTAGAGGATTAGTGCTGCTGCAGGGAATTGGGGAGATAAGACAGGGCAGAGACATGGTTCAGAAGGAAGGGCTGTGAAAGCAAGAGTGAGTGGGATAACGGTATGCGTGTGGTGTGGGAGATTAGGAGGAGGGACTTTGGTGAGAGAGAGGAGAGGTGGAATATTTCTTAGCTTGGCTTTTCACTGCAATGACCTTGGCAACAAAGGGGAATGCAATTTCACCTCTCAATAGTGACTTTGACACTGCTGCTCTGTAGATTTTGCTTCATTAGGGGCAGTAAGTGTAGATGTGGTCGGTTAATTCACAGAAATTGCATACTATCTTCCTGGGGCAGTCCCATTTCTGGTGGCCTGTCACTTAGCAACTTTTGTATGCAGACTGCTAACAGTCTTTTCACATGTAGTCCATCCCCCCTCATTTACTTCAAGTTTATGGCTAAATAGTGAATGCAGGAATCTTTAAATGCAGCCTAGAGAGAAGTTATGTGGCATGAGTTTGAGTCCATCACCTCTGCTATCATCCTTTCCCAAATAAACTCCTCACCCTCACCTACAAAACTCTCAACCAATCCACCCTCCCCCCTATATCCCCAACCTCATCTCTACTCACACTCCTTTCCACCCACTCCACTCTACCAATGAACACCACCTCACACTGATTACCACTTCCTACTCCCACCAACAGGACTTTGCCCAGGCTGCTCCCCACCCGTAGAACAATCTCCCATACCCTATCAGATTTTACCTCTATGCGCCAAGGCATCAAGTTTTTTTTTATTCAAGCCTGTGATCCCTTCTCTTAACTTCTTTGCCCCTGCTATCACCTCCACTCTTTCATTAGGTGCCACCCGATTTGTGTCTTTCCCTTCCCTATAAAATGTAAGCTCTCATGAGCAGGACCATATTTCCTTGTGTTCTCCTTCAACCATTGCATCACCCTCTGTACCTCTAGGCCTGCTTACCTATCCATTCTTGAGCCCAGTCATCATCAACATTTATATAGCGCCAGCAGATTCCACAGCACTTTGTATCTTGATGCGGGAACATACTTATACGGTATCTTTAGTTTCATATATCCTAAAATACACGCAGTCCAACTTAATGTTGGACATTAACATCACTGTCTGCTTTCACCATCTACCAATATTTCTTGAAATTGGCTATGGACTCAAAAGTCCCAAAGAAAATACCTGTTATGTAACTCTAAATGCTCTGTGTCTCAGCAGTGGTCAATTTACTGCCCATGGGGTTTTATGCTTATCATCATGTGGCGGTACACGAAAGAAACCAATCATCAGCAGCAATCATGTTAAACGCTGCCTCACACCCCCTTTTAAAAGTATTACCAGCACCAGTACTTATAGTCTGGGCTTAGAGCAGGCCTGTCCAATCTGCGGCCCTCCAGGTGTTGTGAAACTACAAGCCCCAGCATGCTTTGCCAGTAGACAACCTGCTGATAGCTGGAAGGGCATGCTGGGACGTGTAGTTTCACAACATCTGGAAGGCCGCAGGTTGGACAGGCCTGGCTTAGAGCATCAATTAGGGGGGCAGAAATACAATGTACCCCCCATAAAAAAATAGCCCTGTGCTGAAAGTACTAGTGACCTTCCCAATGGCTATCCTTATTGGACTGGTGTTAACTCACAGTTCAGACAGGGATGTGCGGCCAGAGTGGTATTTCCTGAAAAAGAAAAAGCTTCTTGCACAGGTTCTCTACAATGGAACGGAAGATGTTCAGCTTTTAATCCAATGGGCTGTTAAAAAAAAAGAACAAAAAAATCCAAAACAATTAAACGACGCAGACTTGCTCCATAAGGAGCCACGCTGTGAATCATCATCATCAACATTTATTTATGTAGCGCCAGCAAATTCCGTAGCGCTTTACATTTGGGAACAAACATTGCTAAGACAATACTGGGTAATACAGACAGACAGAGAGGTAAGAGAACCCTGCATGACAAACATCTCGACATGTCAGTGAAAACCAACCAGAGCGGCTTTAGAAGGGCTGTGGGTTTCTCTGTTGTAGTGTCACCAGCCGATTCTGCCATAGCCTAAAGCTGGCAGTGGCTTTCTCAGGGAAACCCTACACTGTTCCTTCCCACCTACAAGTGCTGGTAGCACATTTGGTGGTAAGGAGGTCACAGTTTCTAATTAATTTATTTATTTAACACCTTTTTTTCACTAGCATGGTCATTCCTGCTGCTCATGATCATCATGCTGTTAGGCGTATCTGCGGCAGTCCCTACTTCAAACTTCACAGCAGGTACGTGAACACACCTTTAGTGTGCTTCATTGTAAATTGAAAAGCCCATTCCCTCCCCAATTCAGGCTCTAAAACTGTAAGGTGGTGCAAGACAGAGATACGCAAATAGATTAATATGGACCTAGTGATACACAATTTTCATCTGCTGGTGCAATGCATAAAAACATATTTTATGCTTAAAAGTGGCCCTTACATTCATCTCTAAAAGATACCATTTGTCTTGTACTTGGCCTTAAACAACATCTAGTAGTGAACCTAACTAAACAACTTCTAAGCTTAATGAATTTAACAAAGGCCACAAACAAATATTAACTAAAATAAACAAGAATAAAAATTGAATTTTACGTTCAAAGTGACCTCTGTAAAACAAATTACGTTGATTTGAGTTGCATAGTCTAGTGCTTATTGCCTCTTTTGCAATGGGAATCCATGCACTTTGCCCCAAGGTATTTGTGGAAACCAGTCCAATTACACTTGATGAAAGCATATTTGGTGCTGCAGCATACTTAAACAGTATCTTGAATTTTATGTATCCTAAAATACATGCAACCAAAAATACGCATGTTAAGGGGGATTTCTCAAAGTGCATATGGTTTTACAGCCGCATCCAATGAGGGGAAGTTTGCGAAAAACTGAGTGCAAGTGAATGCTGGTACTTGTAGTGCCACATGTGTACAGTATAAATGGCGCCCCATAAGGAAATAAGTGTTGCCCCATCAGAAAATCCTTATTATTGTCCTCATTGTTAATCATATAGTATTGCCCCCTTGTAATAATGAAAAACAACATATTTCTATTTAAATATCATGATCAAACAATATTACATTTTAAGTATGAATAAAAAATACTGTCCATTGAAAATATTTTTTTTTATAATTAATGAATATTTTTGCCGCATGATATAATATATAATAGTGCCCACTTCTTCAATAAATAATGATTACCCTCATAATTTATAAGTTTATTGCGGCTCCTCTTAAGTTCTAAATATCTCACTTATCAGGAGCTGGCAAAAGAAAACTGCCCTTTATCTTGTGGTTTTATATGCAGTTTGCAAACCACATAATTCACATACGATTTTATGTGCAATTTTGTCTATAGTAATGCTCACGCTTTCAAAACCACACATTAAACCGCCAAAAACATGCAGTTTGCAAAACCATGAATCTCCCTCGAAGTCTCAGTTTTGAGGCTGAAATTTTACGTTGCTGACTTCAGCCTACTTGAAATCATAATTGTCTGCTCTCCCAGAATGTCCGGGAGACTTCCAAATTTTTGGAAGTTCTCCTGAACTCCCGGGAGAGTAGACCAACCTTCTGCATGCCCACATCCTGGGTGAAGTGGATGTGGGCAGGGCTAAATGTGCCATATTGGTCCCTCCCCTTGCTGTAATAGGCCAAATTTGGTTCAGTTTAGCAAAGGGGCGGGCCCTAATGATGTGAATTGCGTGGCCATGCCCCCAAGACACAGCATAGAAATCTCCCCTCCCGACACGAGATCTTCAAAGTTAGTTAGTATGCTTTAACTCAGGTCCATTATCACTACTTAAGCTAAGAACTGTACTATCTGTAGTGAGATTATCGATTAATTTGTAGATAAAACAACAATTACTATTTTCCACCCGTAGTCCACATACATACTCCATCTTTAAGCTGGACTTCGCCAACATCATACCAGAATTGTGTTACAAACCAATAAAAGATGCCTGTAGCCAGGGGAGGGCTGGCAAATTTTATACCAGGGGGCAAGACTTAATTCAGCAGCCTTTCAAGAACTGTTTAAAGGAAAAGAATGCAGGTGGCCCAGTGACCCAGCCCAAGGTAGCCAACTATGGGACAGGCCCAGGGGGAAGTTGCCCCCCTGCCCCTCAGCCCAGCCTTCACAGAATATTTTACCTGAGTAAATAGCAAGACCATTCCTGGTAGAATTGTTTGCAGATATTTGCAGGGATAGCATCATTTTTCAATAAGGAAGACAAAGATGCAAAGTGGGAAAGATGATGAAGCACACAGTGTTTACAAAAGGAGCTAAATAAAAGACAGGGGGTTAGAGCAGAGTTCAAAGTAAGTTCCAACATTTTCAGGCGTGTGGCTACTATGCCAAACGGAGGGCAGTGCCGTAACCAGGGTGGTGCGGACGATGCCGTCGCCCAGGGTACAAAGCCAAGGGGGCGCAGCAGCTGCCTGCTACCTGCCTTCAGCCCTTAAGTTCCGCTTAAGGGCTGAAGAGAGAGAGAGATTTTAACTTACCAGAATTTGATGCTTCAGCCATTAAGCTCCGCCGTGGAACGCATGTGCGTTCCACTGACAGGAAGTTCGGCATTTGCAAATGCCGAACTTCCTGCCAGTGGAACGCACATGTGTTCCACGGCGGAGCTTAACGGCTGAAGCATCAAATTCTGGTAAGTTAAAATCTCTCTCTCTCTTTCTGTCCTCCTACACCCCCCCCCCACCTCCCACCCCCCTTCTTAGATGGGGGGCGCGGTGCCTGTCTCGCCCAGGGCACCAAAATGTATAGTTACGGCACTGACGGATGGTATAGTTTTAACAAAGTAGTGTTGTCTTTATTTTTTTTACACCAATATCTATTTCACAGGATAAACAAAAAAATTCACTGATTCTCTGTAACCTCTATATGAAAACTGTGGAAAAGAGGGGTTTGCTCACATTGTATAAACAAAAAAATGGATACTTAACACTCAACAAATACTCAATTAATGCTGTTTTAACTATTTTTCCCCAGGTGTTGATGGCAGCTAGTGCTTGGGAAAGACTTGCTTTTAAAAGCTGTGTGCAGGTAAGCTTTAACCCAGATCAAAAAAAATCTTGGCATTTGATCATGTTAGGACTGGCCAGATGGGGAAGACTTTGGTGTGACTTGGTCAGAAAACATATATTGTAATTTGGGAAATAACATTCACTGTTTTTAATTTAGAAATAAATTTAGAAGAGCATTAATTGTGTATTTGGTGAGCGCAGATTATCCATGTTTTTTATTTCACAGGATACATACATACACGGCATAACATATTAATTTAGCAATGACCTTTAAAACTAATCCATAGTTGCCTACTCCCCCGGAATGTCCGGGAGACTCCCGAGTTTCTGGGAGTCCCGCGGGAGCAGAGCAACATCCAGGTTTCTGGCAAGTCTGTTAGTTAAGTGGTGAGGGCGATTCACGCATCATCGTGGCCCGCCCCCTGCTGTAATAGGCTAAATGGTTGTGACAGTTTAGGGGGAGGGCCAAATGACGTGTTCTGCTTGAACACGTCTCCCTTCCTGGTAGGGAGATCTCATAAGTTGGAAAATATTAACTCATGAGCCAAACACAAGTCCATAGGGAAACGACCTAAAAGTTAAGATGACACAATTCCGCAGTAATATCAATGCTTATGAAATAGAGAATACAATGTAATCAAATGTATCTGGATCCGGATAGTAAAAATATGGAGACTGTCCAGGGTAACAGAATGCAAATCCAAATCCCAATCACGGGGAATAGAGACAAAACCCCTGAAGGGTTAAGTACACACAGTTTCCAATAGGCAGATAACAGATATAGAGTGAAGCTTGCCCGCCCGGTAGGTTTAAATGTAGAAAAGTTCCTCCGGCAGAACTAAATAAATAATACGGCTCCTTACCAGGTCTGTAGAATGTCCTGGTATCCCTCAAGGGGAAGAACGAACAAGTCCACTGGGCGTGAGTATTACGGAATATACCGCTGTGTAGAAAAGACAGTACTCACTGGTCTCCTCCGTGGAAACTCCGCTCTGGCCGTACAACCACGCAGGTGCACCTGCTAACTCCGTCAGGTCGGAACTTGGTGTGAGAAGAAAATTTCCTACTTTCGGCGTTCCCAGCTTCACTATCAATTGAGATCCGGACACTAGTGCCACATCATTGATTTCCTCCTGACGCGTTTCGTCTCCTGGATGAGACTTTCTCAAAGCTATCATACCATCTCCTCATATGTGTTTATAAACGTTAGACAGGTAGGCGTATCCTGATGACGATTAACCCTTCAGGTGGAATCCGGTATGCTCATTATGATAAACCAGCTGATCATATAAATTTGATTCAGCACATTATGGAGACATATATAATGGTAATAGCAATAGAGCTGTTACGTTATAAATCTGATTAAAATATACATTAATATACAGAAACTGTAAGCAAAAACCAAAAAAATATATGAATGAATATATATAAAATCTCTTCTCAATTCTCCCACCCCAAATCCTCCAACTACCATCAGTGCCCAGGATCTTGTTTCCTATTTAAAGGACAAAATTGATAAGATCAGACTTGTAATGATATCATCTCCCTTGACAAGCAATCGGTTCCATTCCTTTGTAGCACCCTCTAATACTCTTTCTTCATTTGATCCCACAAATGAAGAGGAAGTTTCTACTCTTTTCTCATCTTCCTACTCTACCTCCTGTCCTCTTGATCCCATTCCCTCACAAATTGGTATGTTCCTGTCTCCTGTGCTCATTCCCCCTCTAACTAAAATCTGTAATCTATCTCTTTCTACTGGTATTTTTCCATCACTATTTAAGCATGCAGTGATTACTCCTAGTTTAAAAAAAACAAAATTCTGACCCAAACTCTCTTGCAAATTACCGACCCATCTCTCAGCTCCTATGCCCCTCCAAGCTTCTCGAGAGAATTGCCTGCGCTCGCCTCACACACTTTCTTACAGCAAATAACCTATTGGATCCTCTTCAGTCAGGCTTTCGCTCTCAACACTTCACAGAGACTGCGCTGACCAAGGTCATCAATGATTTGATCACAGCAAAAAGAAAAAACTATTACTCTCTTCTAATTCTCCTGGATCTCTCGGCTGCATTTGACACTGTTGACCACTCTCTCCTCATACAAACACTACAATCCCTAGGTCTGGAAGGCACTGTCCTGTCCTGGTTCTCATCCTACCTATCTAATCGCTCTTTCAGTGTTATTTTCTTTGTAACAACCCCCACTCTGCTTCCTTTATCAGTTGCAGTACCACAAGGCTCAGTCCTAGATCCTCTGCTATTCTCTATCTACACCACTTCTCTTGGAAAACTAATAAGCTCCTTTGGATTTCAGTATCATCTCTATGCAGATGATACACAAACCTATCTATCCTCTTCTGATCTTACACCATCTGTGTTGTCTCGCGTTACTGACTGTCTTTCTGCCATTTCATCTTGGATGTCTTCTCGCCAACTGAAGCTCAATTTTTCAAAAACTGAATTAATAATATTGGCACACAAAAACCGAAGCTTCCTGCCTGACATTTCTATTTCTGTTGATAACATGACCATAAATCCTACCCCGCAAGCTCGCTGCCTAGGTGTAATCCTTGACTCACAACTATGATTTATTCCCCACATCGACTCTATATCTAAATCATGTTACATACATCTAAAGAACATTTCCAGAATACGCACATATCTCACACAAGACACCGCAAAAACCTTACTTTATGCACTTATCTCCCGCATCGACTATTGCAATTCCCTCCTTACTGGTGTTCCCAAAGTCAGACTTGAACCCCTACAATCTATTTTGCACGCAGCGGCTAGATTGATTTTCCTTGCAATCCGTTCTTCCTGTGCTGAACCGCTCTGTCAGTCTCTACATTGGTTGCCTGTATTTCAAAGAATCCAATATAAAATTCTTCTACTAACATACAAGGCCATCAACAAAATTGTACCGACATACATTTCCTCACTTGTCTCGAAATATCTCCCTACTCGACACCTCCGCTCTGCACAAGATCTGCGTCTCTCTTCTACTCTCATCACATCCTCCCATTCTCGGTTACAGGACTGTTTTCGGGCTGCACCCACTTTGTGGAATTCCCTCCCTCGCACAGTAAGACTTTCCTCTAGTTTTCAAACCTTCAAGCGTTCTCTCAAAACCCACCTCTTCAGGCAAACTTATGATATTCCTCAACCAGCATCTTAATCTGCCTAGATTACGCTATTACCACCCTCTACACATCTAACACAAGACAACAACCGTCTGACCAACACTGTTATGCACACAGCACACTCAATACTTTTACCTTTGCACTCTAGCTGGTCCATTGTGCAATATGATGTAGCACATGCCCTTGTGTTTCAAACTCCCATTGTCTCATAGATTGTAAGCTTGTGAGCAGGGCACTCTTACCTCTCTGTCTGTATGTATTACCCAGTATTGTCTTATTAATGATTGTTCCCAATTGTAAAGCGCTACCGAATTTGCTGGCGCTATATAAATAAATGTTGATGATGATGATGATTATGATACACAGCAAATTATGTATTGCAGCTTATTAAAAACAATTACAAGATGTGTGAAAGTTTTTTTGTCCCTAACTCTGCAAAGACATTTGATAAAAAGTGTGTTTGCAGCCTAAACCTAAAGAATTTTAAAAATCACTAGTGAATAGCAGAATAACATCTTTGCATTGTATTAAAAATCATAACTACATTTGCAGAAAGCATGACGTATGAATTATGTTTTCTTCCAGCCCCCCAGAGACATCACAATTCTCACCGGTATCTAAGAGAGAATATATACAGTCATTCTAGACTCCAAAGTGCTCGTTATATACTAACCATACATCCTACAAAGCACAGACGCAATATTTCATTGTACTGCCACAGACTTCCCAGCTCTGGATATTTCTCATCAGACCGTTATGGTTCGTTTACATTTAAACCACAAAAAAAATGAAAATATGGGATTTTCTATTTCATGATTATCACTGAGATTTCTCATTAGATGTGTTTTTCAGAAATCAGCATGTTGTGATTATTCTATTCTCTAAGGTATATTTACTAAGTAGACTGGATGCTGTTATTGAGAGCCTGGTTGAGTTTACAGAACACCTCAGTCTTATGCTGTAACAGAATCATGTTTGCTGCACTAAGACTGATTTTCTGATCAACACATTGTGAACAAGGAAATAACACACTGTGTATGAGAAGCACTGCAAATCGTATATTGTTGGATGAATAATCTACGATTAAAAGTGTGTAGTAGTATAGGTCAGAACTGAATTGATTTCAACCTATCCGAGATGGACAATAAGTACTGACAACAATCAGCTGGCTGAGTCACATGTTCTGTACATTCTAGAGTGTTGGGTACTGTCTGTCCCTAACCTCTGATTCCTCTATGCCCGTGTCTGACACACCAGGGTATAGTCTGTGTAATGTCATCATAACAGGCTGGATTTGTCATAAACATTTTGGTGTTATAGGAAAATGTGTAAACTATACTTTAAGTGAAAATTAAAAGAATCATAAAAGGCTTGAAAAATGAAATGTAAGGCAATGCAAGAGACAGCGTGAAACAGGTTAGAATATTTACTTGTTCTTTTTAAATGAAACAATTTCTGACTTCTAACTAGTTCCTGCTGTACTCACCCATGCATTGGTCAGTTCACGGTCCGATCTCTAGGACAGACGCTCCGAATAACATTGATTTGTAATGGTGAGCAGTGCAAGTGTATCCAGAATGGTAATTGGATATAACAGCAGTCCATCCAATCAGTGTTTTCATACATGTGCACTGATTGCTGTCATTATTGAAGTCCTCCAGGGTGTCAAATTGGTAGTATAGCAAGGGTGGTATTTTAATGCACTTTACAAAAAAAAAAATTGATGTGAATTTTTATCACAACATGAAAAGTGTTTTAAAAAAATAAACATTTTCTTTAAAAAATCGTAACTTCTTGTTACACATCCACACTGCAACATGCAAATCTGACCCAATAGACTTGTTGCTCGTCGAGCGTTCTAGAAAATGAATAGGACTAAAACAGATAAGAAAAATGCAAAAATAAATTAAATGTAACTGTTACCTCTTCTTTAAAAATACATACAGCAAATCCGCCATGTGACATGTAGTAACTTGGACTGTTCCTCTAAAAGAATTGTGCCCCATTAGAACATATATATATATATATATATATATATATATATATATATACTATACAAGTTTGTATTTGCTTAACTTGGTCCTTGAACTTATAATTTATTAGGAATTGTTTTTTAACATGATTTTGTGAGCTTTGCAGTAGAAACTTCATTTTGTATGGACACCTTCTTTGTTTTATTACAAAAAAACAAAATTGCTTTCAAGATTCTAGGAAATACTGGCATTGTATACTACAGACAACAATCCCATGTACTGGCCCAGTTGGTCCTACCCTATTACAATAGGACAAGCTTTGGTCCATCCCTCTTTATAAAGTCAACTCAGATTAAGTGAAATAATGAATTCAGTTAACTCAACATCATCCCCGGAGTTCTTCCTCCTTGGATTTCCAGGCCTACAGAATTACAGGTTTGGACTCTTTGTGTTCTTTCTTCTGATCCACATATTAACCCTAATGGGAAATATTGTAATCATTGTGCTTGTATTATCCAGCCGCCATCTGCAGTCCCCAATGTATTTCTTCCTCTGTCACTTGTCCTTATCGGACATTATATTCACTATTAATGTCATCCCTAACATGTTGTATATTATATGGGAAGATGGAGGTCTTGTGTCTTTTACAGCTTGTCTTACTCAGTTTCAATTCTTTGGAGGAACCGCAAGCACAGAGTGTCTCCTGCTGACAGTGATGTCCTATGACCGCTATCTGGCTATTTGCAAACCTTTGCATTACTCTCGTATTATGAACCTCAAACTCCAGTATCAAATGACACTATTCAGTTGGCTTTTTGGACATATAATGACATTTTGTATAACTATACAGATGTCCCAACTACGATTCTGTGGCTCTAAGATCATTGACCACTACTTCTGTGATTTTGCCCCAATTCTTGACTTTGCATGTTCAGATGTTTCCTTCCTAAAAATGCAAGTCACCATGAATTCAAGTATATTAGTTCCACCTCCCTTTTTTGTCATCATTGTTACCTATTGTTATATTTTTCTCACCATCCTCAAGATCTCTTCTATCTCTGGAAGACGTAAGGCCTTTTACACCTGTAGTTCTCACCTCACCGTTGTCTGTGCCTACTATGGGTCTCTAATTGCTATATATTTGTCTTCTTCCAATGGTAACTCATTTAATGCAAATAAAGTATTATCCCTTCTGAACACTGTCGGCACCCCACTGTTCAACCCCATAATATACAGTTTAAGAAATATGGATATCAGGGCAGCATTAGTTGGTCTGTTTAACATCAGATTATATCCCTTTCCCCCATAATTTGAAAATGAACTCTGATACTTGTATATAACATCCAACATATTAATCTGTTTTCACTCAATTATAGTTGATGCTATGATGTTATGACAGTGCTTTTGAAGAAGACTTGCAGATTAACTGAATATTTCATTTAATAAAAAAGGTGTCCGCACCTAGATCTTATTAGTTTTTCATTCGTGTTCCTTAGACAATTTCGTTAGATTTTTAATATATCAAGAATAATAATTAAATGTCAGTGACTGGTATGGAAACCAGTCTTTGTTTTCATATATGCAATTTCTTCACTGAGAATAGAGATGGATGACATGGGGCTAGATTTACTAAGCTGCGGGTTTGAAAAAGTAGGGATGTTGCCTATAGCAACCAATCAGATTCTAGCTTTCATTTATTTAGTACCTTCTACAAAATGACAGCTAGAATCTGATTGGTTGCTACAGGCAACATCTCCACTATTTCAAACCCGCAGCTAAGTAAATCTAGCCCATGGTGTTTTTACTAGTTCCAAAATCTTGTGCATTACAGTGTCGCTAAACCAACAAATAAGTTTGCTAAAGTTTTGTTAAAAAGTTTTTGGGAAAAATGGTCAGAGTACACTAAATGGATTAATCATGTAACCTCAGATGTGAATAACTAACTTCTTTTGAGACCATTGTTGTTTATTTGAATGAAACTTTATGCAGCTTCTTTTAATTTTGTTGATTGCACCTTAATGCAACTTGTACTGATCACTTTCAGACAGCGGCATGGTGTGGGAACAAGTAACAGAACCAACTAGAGAGAGTTGGAAGAGCTGGTCTGCATACGTTCTAGTTATAGATAGAGTGGAAGGAACAATAAGCCATATTCAACTAGAAATGTTTTTTGAGGCTCTCTTCTTGTTGAATTTGGGCGTACCTGCTTGCATTTTTAAAAAGCGCAAATTACATCACTCTGTGTTTGCAAGTAAATCAGGAACTCTGTGTGTTCTACTTAATGGGTTTCTAGATAATTAGGATATAAGATATATAAAATGATACAAAACAAAAATTTAGGAGCACAATTTAACAATTTAAGCTCTAAAGACATTCTCATAATAGGAAATATGTATGTACTGAAATACGCTATTGCAAGATAACATAATATGTGAAATAAAAATGAAGTTCCTAGTGCACATTTTGATCAAATTGTGAATGTCCATCTACTGTGCAATGGAGACCTCATTCATACCCACACTAACGATTCATTTCTAACACAGGGTGCTCTACATGTGGCATTTTCCTACATATAAATAGATCGAAGGTGGGGTACTAGGCCAAAATGAATGAAGTCACTACCTTCAAAATACGAACAGAAACATCAAAAGATAGGATAAAAATTATCTCTTTTGCAGGTTATTGTAAAAGAAGTTATTGTCCATTAATTTTCCAACAAGGCCATTCAAGTCTAGTGAGGAGATAAGTCAATTTCTATTCTCCTCCTGACACTTCAACCCCTTATCATTAATTTGCGAAGTAGTGAGTATATTGCCATTACTGTGCACTGGATCAGTTTTGTTGCTGAACTATTAATAACAGCCACATGACTAACTACCATATTGCCTTACATGGTAGGTGTTGAGAACTGAGCTCATTGACTAACACATTATTATTGTTATAATTATTATTATTGCCATTTATATATATAGTGCTAGCACATTCATCCTAATCCTCTCCCCCTCCATACCAACCTCACTTCTGTTTTATACCAAGCCCATTTTAAAAAGACCCAATGCTGGCATAACGTCCTGTGAGTATGCATGTGGTCAGGATAAAAAACATTATGCTGCCTGGGCAAAAGTAACATTTTTCCAGTGGTTTATCATTGGCATAGAGTGACATTGGATCTCCTACTAAGGACATTAGACTGATTTGTGATAAAAATTGTGATGGTGTTCATAAAAAAGTTAAAGGAATTTAAAATAATGTATAATCTGTAATGTAATATATATTGTGGCTGGATCATTTATAAATAACTTATTGTATAAATGTATTTAAATTAATGGTGCAGTGCGCCAATTTATATAATTGGAAATGTATTGTTTTTTTATATTGCATTCTATTTCTGTATTGGAAATGTATTGATTTTTGACACAGTAGTCATTTGATAGAGGAAATCTGCTTTGAAACTTCTGATGACAGATAATCTCATACTAATTAGATCTTTTTCATCTGTGAGTGACAAACACTTATTTAGCCTTATTTAGCATGGTGTAGTCACCTGTCATCCTGTGTGTTAGAGAGATAGGAATTATTAAAGCTATATTATCGTTTATCAATAATCATTGGCCATGCGATTTGTTTGGATCCAAAGCACAAAGCGATTTATTAGCAAAAGCAAAAGAATAACAGTTCAATAAATGAGTACAGCGGATACATATGTTGCGTCTTGCTGGATCCGGCTATACAGTCATTCAATCCTGAAGTCTGTGGTCAAAGAGACTGCAAGCTGATTCCAGAGAGCAATATATGTACATTTGGTGTTACAGTAAATACAATACAGATGACTTGGCATGTGTCCATAGGTTCAGGTTCCAGGACAGTCCAGTATAGTGTAGTTCATAGGTCAGTTCAAACGACACCCTCTTAGGGTGGGGGTCAGCTCTCCAATCAGATGCATACTGATCTTCCTGCCGAATGCTAGTTCAAACTGGTCTATTAATATTATACACACAATACCATTCTGATCACTAATTCCCTATATTCCATAACTAGCATACACGAACTGCAATCTTATAGCTGATGGAACCGGATCACTAAGCATAAATAGGGGATTAGAATGACACCAAACATGGTATGTTTCCTGTAACCTCAATCTTAGATCTCATTAAAGTGCTTCTTACCATTATCATATATAACTATAAATTCAATAACATTTGTTCATAAACGACTGTGGGTTGGAACTATTATAAATATATACTATATACAAGTGAATGTGTAAGTGTAAGTGTGCGTGCATATTTATTGTGCAATTTTGTCATGACACGTGACATACTGATTCCAATCGCACAGTAAAACAATATTAATCAATATACTTTCTTTCTTCCAATTATTCGGCTTTGACAGAAACCTAACAGCAAGTGATTTAGAAAATCACAGATTGGTGTAAATTTTGTTGACTTTAAATTGCATTTAAATGCAAGCTTAGAAAATATATTGCATCCTGATACTAAATAAATTACGTAATATCTCAGTCTTTGTGTTGCCATCTAGGATCAGGGCATGGGGTTGCCCTATGCCAACATGTGTGCCAGAATCTGTATAAAAAGAGCTCAGTTTAACCATGTAATGTATCATTCCATCTGTAACCTCTGGAAGGTCGCTAGTACCACAAACTAGCAAGTAACTTTCCTTAATAGGACTACTTGAGCTAATAAAACATTACTGATTCAAGATCATGCCCAGACGACTACTTATCTGCTGTAATTCCTGTAACCTACAGATTAGACCAATCAAATCCGTTACCAGTAACAATCCTCTGCCCGCTACTCTGCAGCTCTGACTAGTGTGATAGGCCAGGGGAACCATCCACAGCAACCCTGATCTAAAGGAAGACCTCAGGGGTACCAGTCCAGGTGCCCAGCAAGGGGGTGCACTAACAATAAGAATTACCTAGAAGGAATGAGTCTAGTGGTGGCAGCAGACCTATTTTACTGCAGTTAGAGGGGCGCAATTGGGATAAAGAAAAGGGACAGTGGCAAGGCAAGCCCCACCGGTTGCCAGCAACATGGACAGGGTGGCATTGGAGGTCCATCCTGTCCTTTAAATAATTATACTTTTACTCAACAATTAGATGCCAGACTTGTGTCACTTCTCTCTGAAAGACCAACTGAGCATTTTCTAAAGCAAATCTTATTAAAAATCCTGGTCTATTTATCTTCCTGACAATTTATTCAGGCAATTATTATTATTATTGTTACCCTTATTATTATTATTTTTATTATTATTTTTATAAAGATCCAACATAAAATGACATGACATAGAAGGTTAAGGTGGTGCTGCCTAAATGAGCTTATATTCTAAGAGAGAACACTTGATACATAAACTAGCGCAATAACACTTATAGTTGTTGGTGGGGAAAGTGTATGTGGCTATTGTAAGGCAGAAGCATCCTCAGTCACCTATAATAGAGCAGCCATTGGTCCTTGACATTTCTGTGCATCTATTCGTCGTATGATTGGAATAATGAGAGATAGTGAGAGACATGAAAAATGACCTAGCCATTGTACAAATATTAAGACAGTAACCTTTTGACCGTTATTCACAATTTATCTTCCTCTTCTGTATTTGGAGATACATATTTCAGCCCATATGATGATTTTCACACATCTCATCATAAGCCCATGTAAAACCGTGTACACAGAACCAGGTTGTATGCGCAATACATCTTTGCTAACATTTTTCTTCATAGGCAGGGCCTGATTAAGGATTCAGGATTAAGGATACTCAGGGTGAAGATGTGAAGAGGGCTGTCTTGCCTGTACCCGTTGTTGTTCTTGTTACTTCTAAACGCTTATCTTTGAGTGCCCACTCAAGGATGACTCATTGTCTTCATCCTATACAATAGAAATGAATCAAGATTGAAACCTTACTACACTTTTCTTTCATGTTTTCTTTTTATTTTGGAGAACAACTATTCTCTTCTTTTTTTAAATTAATTTTAGTTTATACCTCTCCATGTCATAATTTTGCACTTCCCAATATTTTGCGCCCCCCAAAACCCCTGCAGCCTCATCTGCCTATTGGATAATCAAGTTCTGTTCATAGGCATAATGGCGCTATTAAAATTTATATAATATTGCAGATATAACCTTCCTTGTCGCGTATGCATGAAATACCAATAATATTTTTAAAAGGAATACACACAAGTTGTCCTATAAAATATGCAGATGAAAATAGCAGCCATCAGCTTCAGAGGTGAAATCGCAAACAGTCAATCAGAAGTGGATAGCTAGTGCTGGCAATCATCATTATAGAGTGGCTGGAGTAGATAACAAAGCTGTAAAAGGAATATCAGAATCTGTGTTCAGGTCTGCATTGCCTCACCATTTCGAAAATACACCCTTACTGTACTTGGCATACATTAAATGCCACTTCCCTTGCCCATCACACCACTTCAGGTGCAAGCAGGCAACTCTACATGGGCATGGGTACATCTGGGATATTCTGTGGGCAGGAGCAGAGTGAATTGACACAGTTTACACTACGCAAATGGGAGTATGTTCAACTCTGCACCAGGCTCTATGAATACTAATTAGTCTGTAAGATTGCTATATAATATAAAAAAATGAAATAAACACGATCTGCCTGCAGCTACACTGCAGCATCTTCTCCATAGATGCTACTTTGCCTTCTGCAGATTCTGTCTGCAAGGGGTTAATTCCTCACTGTTGAATGTGGATCCTACTCACCTGTGGCTGGCCTTTAAGAGACTGCTTTTTCCCGCAATATAAGCCAGTTCATCAATTGCCATTGCTGCTGCTGGTTTCTGGCATTGTGTATTTCCCAGCATCTGACCATCCATTTCCCTGACACCCCTGGATCTTCCAGAGCATTGTGCCTCATGGCTAAACGTGGAATCCTGACACTAGTGGATCATCCAGTACTTCTTGCCTCCCAGCTAAACTGAATCCTGTTACCTGTGTATTATCCAGTGGCTCCTGCCTCCCCTACATCTCCAGCCTCAGAGCCTGACCTGGTAAACCCGCTACCCTTTGCTGTAGTACTCCTTCTATGTCTAAGGCTTGCATTTATTCTTATATGTCAGGCCTGAATAGAGGAGAACACTAACCGGTATTAGCGCTACCGAGCTAGTAGGTGCAGAGTCTAACGTACCCCTGGTATTCACCAGGGACCCCCGCAAGGAGGTTTGGACTTCGCTGCACAGGGCACGTAGGTCATGGTCCTATTAGTCAGTTGCAGGTGTAGTGAAAGAAGGGTCAGACGGTCCGGGTCAAGCCAATTGGAATGCGAGGTACAAGGGGAGAATCCAGGAGAGTAGTCAAAACAAGCCAAGGTCGCAGGAACACAAGCCGGGTCACAACAGGAGAGCAAATACACAGGAGGATGGTCTAGGAAGCCGGGTAACAACAGGGAGACAATCACTTGGGAGCTAGAGGCAGAATCCTGTTACTCTTGCACCCTAATGGCGCCAGAGCCAGGATTAAATAGGGGCAGAAAATGGATAGGTGGACACAGATTTAGGCACACAGAGTGCCGATAATAGCATCCCGTTGCCTAGCAACGGGACGGACCTGCGTACATGTGCCCGACGAGGCTGGGGGCGTGGCAACCGTGTTGCGTGGCAACCGTGTTGCTAGGCAACAGGGAAACCCGAGCGGCTCTCACAGGCGTCCGTCCCCGCCAAGCGGAAGAACAGCGGGGACGGCGCCTGACATTATACCTGCCATTACTGCTGTCTTGAACCGGATGCCCCTATGAACTGGGGCCATTAACCATTTATTGCATCTGTTGCTTCCTGTGTCATCTGCGCTATACTTGCTATGTCCTGCTGTTTTGAATCTGCTGTGTCTAAGAACTGAGATGCCATTAACCATTGACTGAACTTATTGCTTCCTATGCAACAGTATTATCAATAAAAACATTCTGCTTTTATTATTATAGCTCCCCATTGTATTCATGTTTAGAATCCTGACATAAACATCCAAATAAGGATTAGAAAAGCCATTCAACTAACTGTTTTTTTCATGAAGAGATGAATTTTCAGAGAACACAGCTTTGAAGACTATTGGAAAGTCTTAATGTGTGACGGAGGAAATTCCACAAAGTGGGCGCAGCCCAAAAAAAGTCCTGTAACTAGAAACGTGAGAAGGTAATAAGAGTGGAGTGTCACAGCCAGTCATTCATGGCACAGTTCCTGCATGTAGCAGTCCTCTCATCAGAAATATGGTCTTCTTTAACCGTTTGTATGACAAACCTGCAAACAAAAGAAGGACCCCCTCGATCGAGACAGGGCCATCTTAACAACATTATGGGCCCCCGGGAAAAGCAGTGCACCGGGGCCCCTACATATATATATATATATATATATATATATATATATATATATATATATAGATATATAGATATATATAGATATAGATGTATAGAGATATAGATATATAGAGATAGAGATAGATAGATGTACTTGCTCAGTGACCCTTGAAGGTCTTTTTATGCAGGTTTTTTTTTTTTGCAGGATTATTTATTCTAATTAAGAGCCCTGTCTATGGGGCCCCCTTGCCCGTGGGGCCCCCGGGCACCTGCCCATCGTGCCCAATGAAAAAGATGGCCCTGGATCGAGATGATAAATAGAGTACTAAGGTGTGTGGGTGTCAGACGCCGTCCCTGCGCCTCCTCCTCGAGCAGGGACGGACGTCTGTCTCTAGAGCGCCCCGTTGCCAAGCAACGGGGATGCCTCTTCCGGCGACGTGGTGCGCAGGCGCGCCCGTCGCCATAGCAACGGGACGCGTCTTTTAGTTCCTGTCAGCGGTCAGAACAGCTGACCGCCGATCCCCTGCCCACCAATGAGGAAGCTTCACTTCCTATTTAAAGTCTGCTCTGACACCATTAGGGTGCCAGAGCAACTGGTTTACCTAGTCTCCAGCGTTCCTGTATAGTTACATCTCGTTTCCTGTGTTTTGACCCGGCTTCCTGACCTCGCTTTCGGATTCTCCATTTGTTCCATCCTGATATTCTGGTTTGACCTCGGCCTGCTGACCATTCTCTGTCTCCTGATTCGGTACCTCATCTGCCCGGTTGGTTCCTGACTCTGCCTGTTTGACTACGTGTTTCTCTATATCTCGCAAGTAGCTACCTGGGAGGGCCGCGACCTGCACGTCGTTGCCGCTAAGTCCAAACTTCCTTGCGGGGGTCCCTGGTGAACACCAGCGGCGTGTTAGACTCCGCGCCTCCTGGTGTAGTAGTGCCAATACTTGCAGGTACTAAAGTCACGTCTGTGACAGTGGGGTTATTTTTATTAAAGGTTTTTTTACCCTGATGTCTGTCTGTTTATTTTACAGTGTTTTTACAGGTGCACTACAGGTCCCAGCAGAACGTGGATGCAAGCCTGTAGTAAAACACTGTTAACTATTTTCAACCATTTTATTAAACCTCCCTGGGTGTGGAATAAGCTCAGTGCTTTTCTTTGGTGGGATGCATTTTTATTGGTCCTGATTGGTCCTGATTCCCCTAGGGCAGGCCTGATCCAAACTGGGGCTCTCCAGGTATTAGGAAGCGAAAAGTCCTGGCATGCTTTGCCAGTTGTTAGACAGATGACAGCTGGAAGGGCATGCTGGTACTTGTTGTTTCACAACACCTGGAGAGCCACAGATTAGTCACTAAGGAATTCGACCCTATGCAGAACAGGTTAGGACTGGTGGACATTATTGTAGAGAGTGCCAATGCTGTGGGTTTCCCTGCTATACTCATAGTGTCCCCAGCACCAGCCTTTTAGTGGCTTTTCAGGAGACATCATGTTGTTTGCCCCCCTGATTTTGCAGCTACCGGCCTAGGCTGAGAGCACTTTTGGGTGGAGGTAAGTCATTTCTCTTAAATGTATTTATCTAATGAATTTGTTTTTTAAAATTACTTTGAAACAAAATGATAACGATGAGTGACATATCTTAATAGTTATTATTCATAAGCATTCATTTATTCCTACATGCAGAAGCGCATGGATCTCTATCATATTAGTGGGCATTACTAATGATGGCATATTATTGGCATTTTACAATTGATAAACATATTAATGGCATATTACTACCAAATCACATATTTGTGTTATTTTACTACTGTAGGACCTATTCGTGACAAATGAATACTGACGGAAATATTATTGGGCATTACTATTAGTTCTCTGCATATTATTACAGATGGGCATATTAGCTGCATTTTACTACTGAGCATAAGCTAAGCATATTATTACTAGTGCTAAGCATATTATTACTAGTGCTAACCATATTATTACTAGTGCTAAGCATATTATTACTAGTGCTAACCATATTATTACTAGTGCTAACCATATTATTACTAGTGCTAACCATATTATTACTAGTGCTAAGCATATTATTACTAGTGCTAAGCATATTATTACTAGTGCTAACCATATTATTACTAGTGTGAAGCATATTATTACTAGTGCTAAGCATATTATTACTAGTGCTAAGCATATTATTACTAGTGCTAAGCATATTATTACTAGTGCTTACCATATTATTACTAGTGTGAAGCATATTATTACTAGTGCTAAGCATATTATTACTAGTGTGAAGCATATTATTACTAGTGCTAACCATATTATTACTAGTGCTAACCATATTATTACTAGTGCTAAGCATATTATTACTAGTGCTAAGCATATTATTACTAGTGCTAAGCATATTATTACTAGTGTGAAGCATATTATTACTAGTGCTAAGCATATTATTACTAGTGTGAAGCATATTATTACTAGTGCTAACCATATTATTACTAGTGCTAACCATATTATTTCTAGTGCTAAGCATATTATTACTAGTGCTAAGCATATTATTACTAGTGCTAAGCATATTATTACTAGTGCTAACCATATTATTACTAGTGCTAACCATATTATTAATAGTGTAAAGCATATTATTACTAGTGCTAAGCATATTATTACTAGTGTGAAGCATATTATTACTAGTGCTAACCATAATTTTACTAGTGCTAACCATATTATTGCTAGTGCTAATCATATTATTACTAGTGCTAAGCATATTATTACTAGTGTGAAGCATATTATTACTAGTGCTAAGCATATTATTACTAGTGTGAAGCATATTATTACTAGTGCTAAGCATATTATTACTAGTGCTAACCATATTATTACTAGTGCTAAGCATATTATTACTAGTGCTAACCATATTATTACTAGTGCTAACCATATTATTACTAGTGTGAAGCATATTATTACTAGTGCTAAGCATATTATTACTAGTGCTAAGCATATTATTACTAGTGCTAACCATAATATTACTAGTGTGAAGCATATTATTACTAGTGCTAAGCATATTATTACTAGTGTGAAGCATATTATTACTAGTGCTAAGCATATTATTACTAGTGCTAAGCATATTATTACTAGTGCTAAGCATATTATTACTAGTGCTAAGCATATTATTACTAGTGTGAAGCAAATTATTACTAGTGCTGGACATACAGTATTAATGCTAGTGCTGGGCTTATTGTTACTATTGCTAACCATATTATTACTAGTGTGACGCATATTATTACTAGTGCTGGACATACAGTATTAATGCTAGTGCTGGACATATTGTTACTATTGCTAATCATATTATTACTAGTGCTGGGCATATTGTTACTATTGCTAACCATATTATTACTAGTGCTGGGCATATTGTTACTTTGCTAACCATATTATTACTAGTGCTGGGCATATTATATAGAAGCCTTTGTAAACTACATTGTACATCGTCGTATACTTACATTACCCCCTTAACAGCAACGATGACCTGTCACATTGGTGACTGACATCATTAAGTGGCGCTGGCTTCTCCCTACATCACGATTGGTTGAAGTTGCATTTCCCCGCACTCGCCATTCATACTCTGTCGGGAAGGAGACTTCCGGAGTGAAGATATCGGAGTAAGTGTTGTTGGGGTAGTCAGCATAGCAATCCTACCAGCCTTATTATATATTAGTTTTAGATATAAGATCTGGAAATTATAACCCCCAAGTACAATGGAGGCAGCCCATTTATAATCTTGGCAGTGGGGTCCTCTACTTTCTTGGTCTACAGCTAACCTACATTTCTTGAGAAATTTGTGATTGGCAGGTGTAGAAAAGCATAAGAGCACCGTCTACTGGTCTCTGCGGACAACAGCAACAGAGAAAATGTATAATGACATTCTTGGCTAATAAGTTAGGGTAACTTGTTTGTTCCTCCTAACTGTAAACACCTGCTTGTTTGCTGGGTACAACTGAATATGTAAAATGGCTAATAACTTGTGCTGATTTACTACTTATATATAGGTATTTTCTTACTTTTCTTTTTTTCCTCCAAAATATAATCTTTCTATATTCTTTTGATTTTTTTATGATGCCTTTGCAAAATAAACGTGTTGTCCATTCCAGGTGTAGTGAGCAAATAGATGTTTATTTATAAAATGTTTAGTTATAGCAAAAAATGTACAATTCCATGTTACATAATATAGCCTGCACCCACGATTCCTTTTCACACAGAAAGACACAGGTCTGGTTGCAGGGCAATAAATTTTTTTTACAATGGGTGTGATTTATGAAATGATGCTATCATCTATGCCAAGGCAGTTAGAAAACCATGATGAATTTCCCCTGTTTCACAGATCTATATTCTTCCTATGGACAGGAGTCATTTTGATGGTTAAAAAGTTGATTCTCTCTCCCCGTTGCTTCACTGGTTCCCTTATGTACCTGATTCTGTTTACCCTCCCTTAGGATGTAAGCTCGTATGAGCAAGGCCCATCTTCCCTCCTGTCTCCATACCTGTTCTTCCGCTCCATCTCTACTGTATCTGCCTACTTGGAGTTTCTGAAGTACTGGTACTTTGTGTTTATTGTTCTGTACTGTCTTACCCTGTATAGTCTACTGTTTGTACCATGTACGGCGCTGCGGAAACCTTGTGGCGCCTTACAAATAAACGATAATAATAATAATAATAATAATAATATATATATATATATATATATATATATATATACACCCTGCACATTATTTAGTGAGTGTAAATGTTGGATAACAGGTACATGTAACCTGTCTTCAATGCAGCAAAAAAGGAACTTTCTACATGCATTCACCATTGAATAGAATTTGGATGAATGGACACCCGACTCTGAAGCTTGCAGTCTAATGTTTGCCACCAGGGGCAAAAAAAAATATTTGATCTTGTGTAACTTAACTTGGGGCATAACTATCGTGGTAGAAGACAAAAACTGCAATTCACTCAGGACTCAGGGGAATGCAGACAAGATAACCCAATGAAGTGCCACTAACACTAAAAACCACTTCTGATATTCCAAAATAGGATTACCTCATAAGTGCTTTCCCTTTATATAGTGCATTAGATTATTATATTCTTCTCTTTAAATAATAATGAGATGAGCAGGTTTTAAAAAAACATAATATTTATATTCTGTATTAAAAGATATTATGCATAGAAATGGTTACCAATTAAGTCTCAAGGGTTATGCTATTTTGGAAGAGTAGTTCCTCAGTTTTATACAATGTGACATGATGAGTTGAAAAAAGATATTGTTAATAAAAATATGTTTTGTTCATTGACAAGTCAGTAAGACATAAAGTTGGTATAAGTATTGGTAATATGTTTAATTATGGAAATTTTGGATTTAAAAATAATCAATATGAAATTGAACGCTTAGCAGGGTTTACTGATAATGTGACTGGAATTTATACTGACATTTTTTCGTTATGTAGGACATGAAAGACAGATATTTAAAAATGAACTTTTACAACATTGAGTAGTTTTGGACTATTTAACGGCTCAAACAGGAGGATAAAGTTTAATCTTTGAGACTGAACTTGGAGTCCATTGTTTATTATCTAACCAACGACGCTTTTGATCCAGAAACTGTAATCACAAGTTATATAAACAACGCCCGCAATAAAAAAGAAGGATTTCGATGACAAAGTTATGATAAAGAGTCTAAAAGTTCATCATGGTCATGGTTAAATCTAAGCATTAGGTTATTTCGACTTAGAAGGTGGTTATCAAACCTAATGCATTTTTACATGAAATTAATTTCGGTAATAATTGTGCCAATTATTGTGGCAATATTGTTTCTTTATGCTTGCTTCAATTATGGGTTGTGTTGTATACAAAGACTTGCAAAAGCTAAACCTTTACCCAAGAATATCAATGCTGACAGAAATATATACTCCCATTCTATTAATTATACTCACATGAAGAAGTACTTTTTTTTACTGTGTGTATAAAGGGTGGAATTGTTGAAGTAATAATAAACAAAAACCTATATTACCAATTAGTTTAATAGACTGAACTAATGAACTTGAATTTTATTGAAACTCACTTTTTGTAAATTTCCATGATCTTCCTTATTTCACAATGGCCGGACAAGGCTAAGGACATAATTGCTCAAAATAAGGTTATAAAGACCCTTCCAAAAGACCCCTCCAAGAACATGTCACTTTAATGAAGATTAATTGGGCAGCACGGTGGCTCAGTGGTTAGCACTTCTGTCTCACAGCACTGGGGTCATGAGTTCAATTCCCGACCATGGCCTTATCTGTGAGAAGTTTGTATGTTCTCCCCGTGTTTGCGTGGGTTTCCTCTGGGTGCTCCGGTTTCCTCCCACACTCCAAAAACATACTGGTAGGTTAATTGGCTGCTATCAAAAATTGACCCTAGTGTCTCTCTCTCTCTCTATCTGTCTGTGTGTATGTTAGGGAATTTAGACTGTAAGCTCCAATGGGGCAGGGACTGATGTGAATGAGTTCTCTGTACAGCGCTGCGGAATCAGTGGCGCTATATAAATAAATGGTGATGATGATGATGAAAATTAATGATAGAGACTTAGGGGCATATTCAATTAGGTATGCGCGTTACCGCAGAAAGTGCGCAGTATTGCCGGTAATACGGTACCGCAATAACGCAGATTTTCATACGCAACCCTATGGGGTGCAAACGAAAATCCACGTTATTGCGGTGCCGAGGATTAACTTTGCGGCCTGTACCGGCGCGATCCCGCGGACCAGAAACATAATTAAATGCCCACTTAGAGTGTCAGCAGTGATGTAAGTTGGGAAGGTGTGGTTTTGGCAAAGAAAATTAATGTTTTTGGTAATGATGAGTAACATTTTCTGCAAAAGAATGAGTTAATCAGATATACATTGTCAATTGGCATTTGAGACCCTGGGCATATGTCTGCTTGTCCAGTAATGGCTGTATTTATGCATAATATCTTTAAATAAAGAATAGAAATATTATATTTTTGGAAACCTGCCAATCTAAATTATTATTTAAATAGAAGATTAGAAAAATCTTATATAACAGATATGCCTTGAAAAAAATCAAGATGATTCAAAACGCGCTGGTTGCTCGGTGGGTGCTCTCTATGAGTTATGACCGGTATGGTTGTTTGATCTTTTTGTTATACAGCCTATACAATCCATCTCAGCTGCTGCACTCTTGAGAAATGTGTTCAATCTTCCATTGTCTGGTAGGAGGCTCATTTATATAAATAAGGATACTCAATGTGCTTTACTTTATCTGCACATTTACGTATTACATTGTGAGTGCAGTGAACTTTTGTTTTTAATTTCATTTTAAATAAAACCTATTATATGTTACGCTAGATCCTTCTCTTTCTTTATATTTATCGTTTTGGGGGATTTATCATTTATTTGCACACTTAAAACATATTACACTAGGGGGCAAATGTATCATAGTCTGGTTTTTGCATCCCACGCGAGATCGGCGAGATGACAGCTAAAATTTTAAGCGACGCTGCTTTGTAAAGGGAAACTTGCCGATCTCATACATTTACCCCCAGATCTTTCTTTTTCTTTATATGTATTTGCATTATATGAAGAAATTCAATCCTCTAAAAAAAAATCGTCTTGGCGGAAACGACTTACCAGTATTCCGTGCCTGCATCACCTGAATACGAAAGTGCACTCAATGAAAAGCTGTGTTAACGACTCATTTATGAATACCCTAATGTGAGCTGCATTTACGATGGGGGGTAATTGTTTTCACATGTTGATTATATTTATTTACTTTATTCACTGGTCAATTGAGATTTTTTTGTCCCTTTAAAATGATAATACACTGTATTCTCTAAAAAGAGATCTCTAATTTATATTTTTATGTATTTCTGCCTAAAATTGTTTACTTTTAAGTGGGTAATTGTCTACTCACAGTTTTAGTTGCAGCGGTGCAAAGGCCATCAAAGCTTTGTATTTGATGAACAAGACGGGACTTTGTGACAGTCACCTTCTCTTCACAGGTGAAGGGTTTGAAAAAGATAGAATAGAGACACAGTACAGGGGGTGCCAAAGTTACAATCAATGACAAATAAAATGTTAAGTACAGACCTTGTACTGTGGTTGATGATGGCATACTGTGTGTACAATAAGTGTCTGAGTAATTAAAGAGTTTGACTACAATCTAATATCTTTAAATTGCTGAATAACACAGTCCTATATTAAGACAATCATAAAGAAAATCATAGTTATCCATTATAAGGTTAAATGTAAAGAGACTTTAACAAAGACTGATGCTAATGAGTAAAATGCTTGTAGTGAGTCATTTATATGTTTTATACATAGCGCTGGAGTCTACTGACAAATATCTGACAAATATCTACAAGAAAGACCAGGAATATATAGGTCATTCATTAGCAATTGAAAGGAGACCAATGTATATGTCCTGCTGAAACAATAGCCATTAGTAATTATTTATTCACGACTGATAGCTCAATAAACGAATACAGAAATTCAGAAATTACTTTTGTTAATGCTTCAAGCTACTCTCTGCAAATTGCTATTACTTCTATAGAGCGATCATTTTGACTTGTTCACCTAGATTACCACGAAGAGGATTGGTCTCCAGAGCAAGATGGTGGTGTTTTCGTAATAGCAAAAATGAATTCCACCTGATGGGGAGAGTTGGACAGAGTGATAACTTTCTATTGCCAGTTCACAGAAGGTCTTGATTTTTGTACCAGCTCTGAGATGGTGGAGATCCAACCTCGTCCTATTCTTTTATTGGACACATATTGCCCCTTCTAGTTGAATTTCATCTAAGAAGCACATTTCAAACATAAAACAAATCTTCAATGCCACATATAACAAAAACATTCCCGATATCCCCTCAATCTCATGATTAATTTAAGTTAAAAATTTGTATAAATTGAACAGTATTTTAGTAGTAGCGCAGAGATGTTGTTATAATGAAAGGAATAGTACTAAAGAATTAGGATGTTCATATTTATCTACCTCTCTGGACACATAGAAGCAGTACTAGTCTGGGAGTGTATAGAAGGTCTCCATTGTTATGTGTCCTGGACCATGTAGGTAGATTGCTTATCGTAAATCTAGTCCTAAATACACACTCTGTTGGGTACATAAATTAACATTAAACACAGAATGTGGTGGAAAATTAGAACCACTTGGTCCATCTATTCTGCCCATGTTTTATTAACCTATGGTAACCTGAAACCCTATTTGATCCTCTATTCTTTACAAGGATATCCTTATGTCTATCCCATGCATGTTTAAATTGCTTTACTGTACTAGCCTCTACCACCTCTGATGGGAGGCTTTGATGTCCACATGTTAAAATACTTTTCTTCCTTTGAAGAATGTTTCCCTATTGTACCTTGTTCAGACCCTTGATATATTTCAAAGTTTCCCTCCTTTGCCTTCTTTGCTCCAAACTATACATAATAAGATAATTTAGTCTTTCTGGGTAAGTTTTGTGCTACAGGCCATTCACCATTTTGGTTGCCCTTCTTTGTACAGTTTCTAATGTATTTATATCCTTCTGAAGATATGGCCTCCAGCATTACTGCTAACATTGAAAAATGAGGGGATGTTTAATGTCCCACCATGGTATTGGATGTAACGTATAGGTGAATCAGCACATTTTGCATTTGGTAATGCCAAGCTTAAAAACTTTTTGAATAGGTAATATGCAGAGATTATCTAAATATTTTTTCTATACATTGTATTGTTTTATTATAAATACATAACCATAGCACTAAATATAATAGAAACCCCCCCCCCCCCCCACCGACCCACCACCACCGCTAATCAAGTTTATGCTGCGTGGATCCTCATCTGGCTATTATATTAGGGTAAACTAATTGGAGGGCTTTGTTAAAGCTGTCTTCAAAACTTATAATGCAGGTCATTCCACTACACCATTTGAATCTTAAAAATACATGCATTGGTAAATTGTCTAATAAAAAGCACTCCATACTAAGCACAAAGTTATAGGTCTAAAATGGAGAATAAAATGTTATTAGATAGAACATTAAGCATAATAGTCCATTATTTCTATTTTTTCTTTATACTTATTAAATTACTTACGGCAGATCTCATTTCCTGATTTCTCAGACAATATATGATTGGATTAAACAATGGTGTCACCACAATATACATTAACACTATAATCTTGTTTTCAAACAATGAATATTCTTTAGCTGGCACCAGGCACATAGCAAGCACAGTGCCATAATACAAAGACACAACAGAAAGGTGGGAGCTACAGGTAGAAAATGCTTTTTTCCTTCCGGTAATGGTGGAGATTCCAAGGATGGATATGAACACACAAATGTAGCTGCTTATGATTAAAATAAATGGCATTACCACGATAGGAAAAGTGAGAACCATTATTTCTATTTGTAAGCTCTCTGTGTGCGAACATGAAAGTTCTACAAAAGGAACAAGATCACAAAAGAAATGATCTATGGTTTTTGGTCCACAAAACTGGAGTTGACACAGAAATATAAGTGTAATTTGAGTCATTAGAAAGCCAGACACCCAGGCAAGAATAGAAAGACAATGTTGAAATTTATAGTGCATGATTGTGGCATAACGCAAAGGGTTACATATGGCCAAATATCTGTCATAGGACATTACTGTGAGAAGGAAGCACTCTGTGCTTCCTAGAGCAATATAAAAATATGTCTGAGTAATGCAGCAAATTATAGAGATGGTGGCTCCTTCCAGCCATATGACACGCAACATGTTGGGAACAACGGTGGTTATGAATGCAGTTTCTGTTAATGACAAGTGTTTGAGGAAGAAGTACATTGGGAACTGGAGCTCCTTTCTGGTTGAAACCAATGTGATAATCAGGAGGTTAATTGTGACTGTGACAATGTAAATGATCAGGATCAGAAGAAAGAAGACAGTCTTGAAACCATTGAGCCTCGGGAATCCCAGTAGTATGAATTCGGTTACTGATGTCTGGTTACCTTCACTCATTATTAATCTCTGCACAGTACATCAACAAAGCTGTTAATGGGAAATGGGAAACTGTTAATACATGCAAAAGGGTTACAGGCTTGCAATCATTTCCCCTGCTAGAGACTTTCATGCTTAATACATTTAATCTAGTGAGAGACATCTAGTTTCATCTCAATATTTACCTAATATAGGAAAATGCCTGTAAATATAACATTCAATGCTTTGAGTGTTTTGAAACAGGTCCATCCAACCAGAATGTTACCTCTTGACCAACATCTTTATGTGACATTGAACAAGGCAGAATGGTTAGGAAGAAATTACAATTCATTTTCAAAAGGTAATATCTTTGTTATGTTTCCCTTACCTTAAATCAAATTGGGATTTAAGACATTGTTAAATTGCTTTGTTTTAGGAATTTAATGTTCTATAATGATCTCCAGTTATAATACCTTCTGGCTACAAGATACAAATAATGCTTGTGTGTGGTCCACTGAAGATCCTTTCCTGGGAAGATGCTCCACAAAAGTCACTAGATGTTACCACTGACTTCATACGTCTGAGGATTCGGAAATGGAAACAGCATCTTTACGTACAAATCTCTGAGCTTTTATATTTTTTGAAACAAATACAATTGATCCTCTGTGGCCTGGTTCTGTTTTTCAGAATTAATAAGCTACCAGGGGACTCTGACTCATTTCACCTCTGTGTCATACTATGTTGATAACATTGTACTTTAAATTTGTATTTAAAAATAGTCATATTTTATATAAAAATGAGTAATGAAATGGTTGATCACTTGCATATTTAAAATGTTGAAGAAATATTAACCATTTTTTTTCACTCTTCATAATTTTCGTAATATTTCAAAAATAGATAAAAGATTTTAGTGAAATAAAAGTACTTACTGAAGTAAACCAGAGAAGATCATCAATATCATCATCATCTCTCATGTTAACCCCAATAGCGCTAATATTTTTTTTATTGGTTTTTTTTGTTTTTTTTAATCAAGTATGTCTATTGAATTTATTTTATATGGAATGCAAAGAAAACAGGACCATATTTCTCATCCCTGTAACGAAAACATTAATAAAAATAAAATAACAATAGAAGAGCAAACAAAATATCCAATACGGTCCAGGTGAAAAAATTATTGACAGCAAATACCTGTTTAATCAGTGAGTGTTGGAAGAGCAGCTTTGTTTTATTGTGGCTTTTTTCATGTATATCAGAAAATGTACTCAGAAGCAGCTGAAACCATCATAGGATAAATACTTCAAAAAGTGAAAAAATCCCTCTTCCCATATGCCATAAATACCTGTTCAAGCCTCAGACAGTATGGGTGTGGAGCTCTGGATCCCATGAAAAGACACAAAGAGATACTTAATCATCAGTGCTAGGGTTCTTTTATTAGAATGATTATGCAACATGTTATCTCCAGACTTTGTGGAGCCAGTTCCAGCAGGGGGTCTAGGTATGAGAAAAGCAGTGGCTTTCTCCCTGCCAAGCTTCAGAAAGTGGTCCAGGAGTGAGATGGGCAGAGCCTTGGTCCTCTGTTCAGTCCCCTGCCATTGTACAGACTGTCTGTAAAGAAATATGGCGGTTGCTGCTGCATCAGTTGCCTAGCGACAGTAGTCGGAGTCCTCTTCCTAGTAGGCAACAGCTGACGGTACATCAATTTAAGCTATGTCCTCTTCTGGTGTCAGTTGCTAGGCAAACTCAGCTGTCTTGCTTCCAATTAGTTTGCTGCACTTGTGCAGCTAATTAATTCTGCAACTCTCATTGGTTCCTCTGGGTTTTTAAACTCCTTCCTGTATACACCATTGTTGGTGATAGTTCCTGCTTGACCTAGTGTGCCTTTGTATCCTGACCCGATTCTGTCTCTTAGTGTTTGATCCGGATTGTTTAAACTGAATTGCTGTCTTCTCCTGCTCCCGACCTTGGCTGGTTAAATGTATCTGTATTTATATCTGCCTCCCCTGACCTTGGCCTGATACATAGAATCGCTTTCTTTTCTTGCTGCTGACCGTGGGTTGCTAAACGGATCTGCATTTATCTCTGCCTGCTGTGTCCTTGGCCAGTAACAGAATTGCTTTTTATTTTGTTCCTAACCTTGGCCTGTTTAAACGAAACTGTATTAACCCTTGTCTGTGCAGTTCTCAGTCTGTTTGGATTGTTACCATCACGGTTGCACACTATCTCCTTCTGTGTTCTGTCCACTGCATTGTGTGATCAACAGCTACTACTACTCAAGCATAAGACCTGGGGGGCAACTGAGTATTGTGGAACAGATCTAATTTCTTGGAAAGGGGGTATGCTTTATGTGAAAACCTTTTGAAGTGGTTCTGGTAGTTGAGGATCACATACCATATTGTCATTTACATTAACACCAGCCCAAAACATTATTGGACCCGACACATGGAGGCAAAACAACCATCTCCTGCTCACATACTGGTCAGCCAGCTGCAAGCCCTATCTGTGCAAAAAAGATGCAGCTCAGTCAGCACAAGACACCTATCCTTCCATCCTTTGGCCCAGTATGAGTATATATGCCAAAGCATTGGTATATTATGTATATTGTAAAGTAGCAGGGCAGCAGAAAACATTTTGCTTATGTTAGGTAAGGTAATTACCAATTGTCTCAAATGTCTATTGTTATGAGTTATGACTTAGATATGGGCTGTAATCAGTATGATGTCGGAGTGACTATTAAGGTAGGTAGTTGGCAGCCCAAGTTAATTAGCTAGGTCAACACACAAAACTCCTACTCCAATTATTCCACCCACAAAATTGTAGCTGTCATGCAATTAAAAGCATCTCAAAGACATGCTCTATCTGAAGCATCTTTCAATGTCTTATTTATTCCCAAGCAGCTTAGACAAAGTGTTCTCAGAGAGTCTCATGAAAATAAACTGATAGGGCATCCAGATGTGGGCAAAAATTTTCATTTTCTGTATCATTCAGTATGGTGGACTTCCATGAAAAAAGATGCTAAAGAGTTTATCCAGGCTTGTCAGGTCTGCACTCAAAGTGAAAGTCTTAGAGGATCACCTGCTGGATACCTCATGCCACTTACTATACCTATCAAACCATATTCATCCATTTTGATGGACTTTATTGTTGACCTGACACCCTGGGGGTAATGTTAAGAAACATAGCAGTCGCCTCAGCCCACCGGATCAGATGCTTTATGACAGCAGCCACCATCCTCTCCCTATGAGGAGGCAGCTTGCAGTGCCCTGATCTCAGCTGGTTACTATATTATTAGAAACAGAATGTTCTCCCCTGCATGCCAGGCTTGTTGCCTAGTGACAGTATTCAGCGCACTCTTCCTATTAGGCACAGCCAGCAGTATATCAATATTAGTTGGTTGCAATGTAAACAGCAACCAGTGTCCTCTCCTTGCTTGCTGGCTTTCAGCCAGTTGCTAGGCAGCATCAGCTGTCTAGCTGCTTCCAATGAGTTTGATGCACTTGTGCATCTTATTGTCTCTGCAACTCTCTTTGCTTCCTATCGCTTTATAAGCTCCAGTTGTAAGCCAATGCTGGTGATAGTTCCTGTGTGATCCAGGATGCCATTGTATCTTTCTCTTAGTGTTTGACCATAATCCCGACCTTGGCTTGTGAAACGGATCTGCATTATCTCTGCTGCCCTGACCTTGGCCTGTTAAATGGAATTGCTATCTTCTCTTGCCCTTGACCTTGGCCTGGTTAAATTGAACTTTATTAACTCTTGTCTGTCCAGCTATCAGTTTGTTTGAACTGTTACCATCACTAACTCCTTCATGTTCTGTCTACTCCATCAGCAATAGTGTGATCAACAGGAGCTTATAAAGTGAAAGGAATGAAAGAAAGGAAACAAACTTTTTTGACTGAGTGACTAAAGTAATAGATAAAGGGATGGCCGTAGATGTAGCTTATCTAGATTTTAGTAAGGCTTTTGACACTGTCCCACATCGCAGACTGTTAAATAAACTTGAAAGTTTGAGATTGGATTCAAAGATGGTTGAATGGATAAGATCTTGCATGCAGGATAGAAAACACAGAGTTATACTAAATGGAGTACATTCACAGGAGGGAAAGGTTACCAGTGGAGTATCCCAAGAATCTGTACTTGCATTAGTGCTTTTTAATATCTTTATTAGATACATTGCAAATGGTAGTGAAGGGTAAGTATGTCTTTTTGCAGATGCCACAAATATGTGCAACAGTGTAAACACACAAGGAGGGGTAAAACAAAAGATTGATGATCTAGGTAGACTAGAAGAATGGTTAAGAGAGTGGCAACTACAGTTTAATGCCAAGAAATGCAAAATCAAGCACTAGGGTTTCAAAAACCCAAATGCTAAACATGGTATTAATGGCACTATAATGGAAACTACTGAAGAAGAAATGTATCTAGGAGTCACTATTTTAGGTGACTTAAGCAATGTAACAAAGCAATGAGGAAGGCAAGTCAGATGCTTGGTTACATAGGGAGATTAATCAGTAGCAGAAAGAAAGAAGTAATAATGCCACTGTATAGGTCATTTGTATGGCCTCATCTAGAATGCTGTGCTCAGTTCTGGAGGCCATATCTCCAGAAGGATATAAATACATTAGAGACTGTACAAAGAAAGGCAACTAAAATGGTGCATGGCCTACAGCACAAAACTTACCTGGAAAGACTAAAAGATCTTAATATGTATAGTTTGGAGCAGAGAAGTGAATGGGGTGAAATGATAGAAACTTTCAAATATATCAAGGGTTATAATAAGGTACAGGAGGGAAACATTCTTCAAAGGAAGAGAAGTACTACAACACGAAGACATGCACTGACACTGGAGGGAAGTAGATTCAGGGGAAATTTGAGGACAAAGTACTTCATAGAAAGGGTTGCTGTTAAGTGGAATAGCCTCCCATCAGAGGTGGTAAAGGATAATACAGTAGAGTCACTAAAAAATGCATGGGATAGACATAAGAATATACTAAGAATAAAGGATCAAATATGGTTTGAGGTTACCATAGGTTAATAAAACAATGGGCAGACTAGATGGGCGGTTCTTTTCTATCGTCAAATTCTATGTTTCTATGTTACTACTTGAGCGTCCTAGTTCTTTGGAAAAGGAGCTGCTATAGGTGAAAACCTTGTGAACCAGTTTTGATAGTTGAGGATCACATGTTATATTTCCATTAACACTGTCATTGTTTTTCTTCTTCTACTATTGTCTAATTTTTAACTTTAAGTAAGTGTGCATGTCCATTAAAACAGTAATCAGCAGCTACTGCAAGTTTCCCAAAGTGCCTCATGGACTTTGATTGGCTACATGGAAAAAAGAGATGTTCCCCTTGATAAGTGCTTCTTATGCAATGCAGCCGCAGTAAGACAACAGGAGTGCCACTTCACTTAAAAGAATATTTTCAAAACAGAAATATTGTGCAAACCGTAAGCGCAAAGACAAAGAACACATAAAAATATACTATACAATAGTAAAAGATATTACATCCAGATATCATCTATTTTTTCAATATGTCTTTATCGTATTATTAGTCCATATGAATAAAGTCTCTGATATTCTTTTGAAACAAGGAATGTCTCTCACAGTTAATGGATCATTTAGATCTTATATCTGATCCTCTTTTTGCAAATAGTCAATTTCTCACCGTTTATCCACAAACATAGATGTAATGGGAAAAACTGGGAATGGATGTAACATAGTGTAGTATTTCTAAAGAGACATATATAAACTTGTGTCCACAGGTAATTTCAAATATACATGGTAAAATAAATTTCATCATTAGACATCACTGTTGTTATCTCAGCAAGACACAAATAGACCTATATCCAAAAACAATTCCAAACATGTAAAAACACTCACATAATATATAATACGATACAAGACCATAAATATTAAAAAAGATTATTATCATTTATCTCTATCCACTGGAAACTTTCTGATTGTAATTAGGGGAGTCTTAATCCTGTAAAAACCATTTTAATTCGAACTCTAGTTTGAGTCCATCTGGAGCAAGTGTTTTCAAATTATATATGTTCCATCTCCATTTTAGCAAGTCTTTTTTGTCTATCATTACATCTCCAATTATCTTTAATTATTTGAATCCCCCAAAATGATTTGATTGCACAAGTCGAGCATTGAAGATTTTCTTTACAATGGGCTGATAGATAATGGTTAATATTTCCTTTTTTAATGTTACATAAATGTTCACTAAGATGTACTTTTAAAGCTCTACTGGTTTTCCCTATGTATTGTTTATTGCAAGTACACTGTATTAGATAAATGACATTCGTTGAATGACAAGTAATAAAATCTCTGATCTTATATTAGAACCATTAGTGGTTGAGATATATTCTACAATTTTTCTTCGCTCTACAGGGAATACAGCTTCCACATCTGTGGAATCCTGTTGTGGTTATCTGGTCTTTCTGAATATTCCTAGGTAAAACACTACATACCAGGATGTTTTTCAGCTTTGGGGCCTTCCGATATATGAATTTAGGTTTGGCTGGCAACAAGCCCTTCAGGATGAAATCACTTTTCAAAACTTTCCAATATTTCATTATGATCCCTTCATATTCTTTATATTGATGGTTATATTGAGTAATGAAGTCTAAATTACAATCCTTTCTTGTTTCCAATTTTTTTTTGTTTTAGAAGAACAAATCTTCCAATCTCCTCCACCTTCCTATGTGCTTGTTGGACTAGTTTTTTATGAATATCTTTTCTGTATGAATTTATTCTTGTTTCAATCTGTTCTCCACATACTTCATATTCTGTGCAATTCCATTTTATTTGTATAAATTGCCCAGTTAGAATATTTTCCAACCATCTCTTATGGTGATGGCTATTCATGCCAATATAGGAATTGCTATCTGTTGGTTTGGAATAAATCTTGGTGTTATTTTTTTTTTTTTTTATATGTATTGTAATATCAAGAAAATTCATATGTTCTTGACTAATGTCAAAAAACAACTTTACATTAAAGGGATTCTGATTCAGATGGTGACAGAATTGATCTAAAGATTCTTTACTTCCTATTCATAAAAAAATAATATCATCAATATCTCTATGTCAAGTCACAAGGCTTGCCCCCCACCCGACACACATAGATCTTCCCAAATACTCATGAAGATGTTAGCGTAACAGGGGGAAAACCTGGTGCCCATGACTGTACCTACTTGTTGTATATAATAACATTCCTCAAAAAAGAAATAGTTATTCTTAAAAATGATTCTAATACTTTCAGATGAATTCATGTGCCACTGGTTTTTCATTCTTACTTTGTACCATTCGTTTAAAAGATTCTTAAATTCTTGTTTATGTTCTATTATCGTGCACAATGATGATACATCTGCTGTCACGATATATGTATCCTTCTGCCATTCCAGATATTTAAATTTTTCCAAGATGTCTCTAGTATCTTTTAGATAAGATTTAATGGAAAAAATATACGGCTGTAATAGATAGTCAATATGCATAGAGAGATTAGAACTAATAGAATTCACTCCTGCCATGATGGGTCTTCCAGGAGGTGTTGTTATACTTTTCTGAATTTTTGGAAGGATATATATTGAAGGTATAGTAGGGTTTATTGGAAGTAGAAAATCTGCTAATTGGTCATCAATAACTCCCAGTTCCTTGTATTTTTCAACAAGTGTTGTCAATTCTTTAGATATCCTATTGGTTGGATTCCCTCTTAATTTCCGGTATGTGGTTTCATCATTTAATTGACAATTAATTTCAGCAATATAATCTAGTCTGTTCATAATCACAATGGCGCCCCCCTTATCGGCGGAATTAATTACTCCGGATTGTTCTGTAGGGATTCCATAGCTTGTCTTTCTTTGTTAGGTTGTTAGAATATCTCTTTTCTTTTGATATAAATTCTACTTCCTCTAATACCATTTTACCAAAAGTTTCTATATGTCCCTTCTATATAGAGACTGGATTGAATGTTGATTTTCTCTTAAATATGGTCTTTTGTACCTCCTGTGCATTTAGTCTCTCTATATTGTCATTCTTTGAAAAAAAACATTATTAAAGACAATTTTTTCAGGAGTTTCTGAATATCCCAACTATTGAGGCTCGAAGAAAGGGAGCTGGGGAGCTGGCTTACATGGTTTAATCTTTTTAAAGCCCCAAAGGGAACTCTGCTGACCACAGAAAATGAAGAAGTCAAGAATCCACGGAAGGGCCAGTTAATCTAGATTAGTACAGGTAGAGAGTGGTGAGCGTTAAGCTGAACATAGAGTCAGTAGTAAAGTTGTACATAGAAAGTACACATCCTAACTAGGTACAGTTGGCGTATGCGGTTGCAGGCGGATTGGCAGCTTAAGTTGGATACATCTCCAGAAAGAGGCTATGTTAGACATTCAGAACCACAGGTTTATGGTTGTAAAATCCATAAGATGGTGCTGGCTAATCGCTGATGCAACTGTCAGAAAGTAGGTTGGTATTTAGGCTGGACAGTAACTGTTGCATAGATTTATAGGTGATCGGAGCATCTGGATCGATCTGTGATAAAGTGTCCACAGGAGAGTAAGGTACCAATTGAGCCACAGTGGACATGGAGTGTGCCCCCTCAGAGTGGTACTCCCCTTTAGAGGAGGGGGGCATAGATCCTAAATATAGAGGCTCAAAGAAAGGGAGCTGGAAAGCTGGCTTAGATGGTTTAATTTTTATGGAACCCATAGTGCCCACTGTAGACCACGTAGGATGGAGACAACAAGAATCCACGGAAAGGACAGTTCATCTAGTTTAGTACAGGTAGGACGTGGTAAGCATTAAGCTGAACATAGAGTCAGTTGTAAAGTTGTACATAGAAAGTAAATAAATCACATCCTAGCTAGGTACAGTTAGCATATGCGGAGGCTGCCGGATTGGCAGCTTAAGTGGGATACATCTCCAGGAGGAAGCTAAATTGGGGCTTCAGCACCACAGGTTCGCGCTTGTAAATCCATAACGTGGCGCTGGCAAACCGCTTAAGCAACTGTGGTCAGCAGAGACCAGTAGATGGCAGCAATGTAGTCAATATGGTGGCCCCATATACTCAGCTAGTAATTTGTTGATGGTTGTGAAAATAAAAGTATGGCAGGTAACCCCTAAGATACATATAGGGGCTGGAGTAGAATGGCAGATGGAGGAAAATGCCTCTCAGTTCACAGGACAGTGCCAAACCCAGAGTGTAGAGGATAGTGTGAATATACTTCTGAAGGTATAGGCAGTGCCCTGACTCACCAGGCTGCCGGAGGATCCAATTTGAGCGGCGGTGCATGGCTGATTCACAGGTGGCCTTATATGTGATGGGATCCGGACTCAGGGACAGCCGCACTGACCCAACAGTAATCACCGTCAATCTAAAAAATGTTCAACACACTGATGTAATTTTCAGCTACCATTTAGTGACTTTTTGTTACGAGTTAGTTTGTTTATGGTTTTTATCTGTCACACACATCACACCTTAGTTCACTTCTGCTTTTTAATTGTATAACTTCAGATTCATGGTTTCTGAGTTTACATCACGTTGCTATAATGTAAAATCCTAAATTATTAGTACTGGTTCCGCCAAGACATTACCAGCACCACACGGAAAAGCAATGTTTTTTGACACCCTTGGGCTGTGGGCTTTGGGGTAATAGATAAAAATTGTGACCCTGTGGTTGCAACTTTTACACCCTAGCGATCCCATTATAAGATCCCTTGTCCATTTTACTAATATATAATTAGAAGTAAGTAAACAAACAAATGTACAAGGGTTAGAAATACCACTCCTATTGTAGTGTATTCCACAGTAATCTACTGATCACATTCTGTGTCCCCCCCTTCATGCACAACTGAACTGTACGGGAATGTAATAGAATCTCTCTTTTCTTTTCATACACCCATCTATTCTTCTAATTTGTGAACTTCTTCAATTCATCCCCATTAACGTCGCTAAAGTATTGCATTGCAGTTTTGGAGAGGAGCAAGACATTTTTTTAAATGTACTTATTTAAATTTCCTTTTTTTAAACTACGTTGAAACACCAATCACCATCATCAAGATGATAATGATCACTGAAATGTCAAAGCATGATGATACACTTAATGGTTACTACTCATACACACACATTTACTCCTATATGCAGAGCTGCATGGATCTCAAGCATATTAGTGGACATTACTAATGATGGACATATTATTGCCATTTTAATATAGATAAACATATTAATGGAATATTGCTCCTGAATGGCATATTTGTGTTATATTACTACTGTAGGGGGCCTATTAGTGACAAACGAATACTGAAGGAAATATCATTGGGCATCAGTACTAGTACTAAGCATATTATTACTAGTACTGGGTACATTAGTTCCATTTTGCTACTGATGGGTATACTATTAGTACTGATAACTCACAGATAGAAATATAAGTAGCATTATACTATTATTACTACAGATGATAATAATAGTAGCATTGTATTACTGCTACACACAACAATGAATACAATGCTGTACTTATTACTGGACACATTGCTATTGCTTCCAGACTACATCTCATCTATTGTGGCTAAATTATAAGAGGTATAGTATAACTGTACAATAGGAGGATCATTGTGTATGGGCCCAATGTACTGTTGGGCGAAAGGTCCATTTGTGCCAGATAAATGTTACCACACTGCGCATGCACACAACTTGTGGCCATATTTAAGCTGTATGCTTCTTATACTTGCAGCCCCTTGTGTTTGGAGAAGCAGATTGGTGGAATTTACATGTAAGTTCAGTAGTGACGCGGAATTGCACGGAAACCACGCTCCTTGGAGATGCATGTGATTTTGATATACACATATATTAAAATACACCTTCAGGAGGTTTATCTTTGTGCATCCCTTAGGCCTGATGCATATTTACAAGTTGTTGATGATGATGCCCATATTGTTACAGCAGATGCATTTATGAGCTAGATATAAGGTTCACTGTATCTTAAGATACGTATAATTCAAAATGCAGCCTCAGAACCATATACAGATGTATGTTTGCGCCTACATAAAAGCCACATTTTTATGTTTTACTCTAAATCAGGCCTTTAGCGTGCATTGCATTTAATCTTATCAGTCTTATTATATATTAGGTTTAGATATAAGATATGGAAATTATAACCGCCCAGCACAATGGAGGCAGCCCATTGATTATAATCTTAGCAGAGGGGTCCTCTACTGTTTTGGTCTGCCGCCACCTTACATTTCTTGAGAAATTGGTGATTGGCAGCTGTGGCCAAGACTACAGGCACCGTCTGTTGGCTTCTGCGGACAACAGCAACACAGAAAATGCATTTTGACTTATAAAAACTAATTATACAAAGTATGTGTGTAACTTGTATATTCCTCCCAATTGTAAACACTTGCTTGTGTAATTAAACAAAACTGAATATGTAAAATGGCTGATAGGTTGAGCTGGTTTCCTACTCATATATAGGTATTTTATTTCTTTGTTTTTCTTTTTTTTCAAAATATATTCTTACTATCATCATCATCATCACCACCATTTATCTATATAGCGCCACTGATTCCACAGCACTGTACAGAGAACTCATTCACATCAGTCCCTGCCCCATTGGAGCTTACAGTCTAAATTCCCTATCAGACACACAGAAAGAGAGAGAGAGAGAGAGACAGACTAGGGTCAATTTTGAAAGCAGCCAATTAACCTACTAAAATATTTTTGGAGTGTGGGAGGAAACCAGAGCACCCGGAGGAAACCCACGTAAACACGGAGAGAACATACAAAATTCCACACAGGTATGGCCATGGTCGGGAATTGAACTGATGACCCCAGTGCTGTTAGGGAGAAGTGCTAACCACTTAGTCACCGTGCTGCCCACAACTATATTCTTACAGATGTTTTAAAGTAAAATAAAGGTGTTGTCCATTCCAGTTGAAGCAAATAGATTTTATTTGTTTATGTTTTTAGTTATAGCAAAAAATTACAATTCAGAGTCATATAATACATTCTGCACCCAAGATTGCTTTTCAGACAATGTCCCATCAATCTCATGATTGATTTAAGTTAAAAATTAATATAAATCGAACAGTATTTTTAGGCGAAAAACAGTGAAGTTTACTATAATGAAAGGAATGGTACTTAAGTATTAGGAGATTGGATTTTATTGACATTTACACTGTGCATATATTTCAGTATTACTGTTAGCATAAATGAGGTGATATTGTATGTCCCACCATGGTATTGGATGTACCGTATGGAGGGATCAGAACATTTTGCATCTGGTAATACCACACATAAAATCGTTTTGAATAGGTAAAATGCAGAGATGAGCAAAATGTTCTTCCTATACATTTTATTGTTTTAATATAGACTCATGACCCTATTCCTGTAGCTAAGTGTATAAAAATAAATACAGAATGGAGAAGTGATACTTAAAAAAATGTTATTCCATGGGATTGATGAGGGATTTGTGTAGTTTAGGTTATTTGTAAAAGACGCACAGAATAAGTAACACACAAGCAATATAGAAATAATGTACGTACTGTTTTTAGTAGACAACTGTGGCTACATTTCCATGAGTTATAGCTGTAAATTGACCGGTAGCATGTTACTTGCATCTTAGATGTAGAACAACTACGAAGTTTGAACATTAAAATAATATATACTGTTCCTCCTCTTGATGCAGCTCAATAGACTTCTTCAATAATCATAAATGAAAGAAAATGGTGGAAAGTATGTAAGCACTAGAGGGTTCTTTCAAAAGTATCATAAAAACCAACTTTGCGATCACAATTCATAAAAACAACTAGAATCATGTGTGATAATGATAACAAATAATCAATAATATACTTATATTGAATACGAAGCGATCTAGGAGAAATCTTCTTTTTATCTTCCCAGCATAAAATCCAAATTCATAGAGAAGAAAATAAATAAATAATTGTGTAATTCTGTTGACATTAATAGATACTAATTTCAACCAATCACCTTAATATAAATCAAAATAGTGATGAAATAAGCTGAAAAAATAAATAGTCTTTACGCTTATCCTTAAGGTGACACTCGTGTGCAACTTCAATGATGTCACCCCCTAGTGGTGGAGAACCTACCAGAGATTATTAGTTTCATTATCCCTATCAGGAGCTTTTCTCCTTAAGGCGTTCAACTCTTCCAAAACTTTTTTATTGCCTCATTTTCAAGGGAATAGGAGAAAGTAAGACAACTGGGGGTAAGTTTATCAAATTGTGGGTTTGAAAAAGTGGAGATGTTTCCTATAGCAACCAGTCAGATTCTAGTTATCATTTATTTAGTACATTCTACAAAATGACAGCCAGAATCTGATTGGCTGCTATAGGCAACATCTCCACTTTTTCAAACTCGACACTTGATAAATTTACCCTCCTGGCAAAATATTGTTTAAAATATGCACATGCCTTTTATTAAACAGCAAAAAAAAATGGTTTCATCCACGAAAAACATTTTTTCATGCAAAAAAGTACAGTTTAATACAGAGAAAAATAAAAGATGCAAGTGATCCCACCAGAATATTTGAATTAAAAATCACAGCATCTTAAAATATCTTAGTTTGCCCAGAATAATTGGAGAAACTGATGCTTAAATCCAGTCCAGGGGGTAAATGTATGAACATGCGGGTTCTTCAACACCCGCGTGTTCAGCGTGTTCGGCGATTAAATTTCAAGCGGCGCTGCATTGTAAAGGGAAACTTCCCTTTACAATGCAGCGCCGAATTGAAATGTAATTGCCGAACACGCTGAACACGCGGGTGTTGAAGAACCCGCATGTTCATACATTTACCCCCAGATGGAGCAACACAGTGAACTCACTTGTTAAAATAGCTAAGTTCACATCCACCGATACATTTCAACCTAGTATGTGGTCTTTATAAAGGTGGAACCACCTTGATAAAGATCAAACACTTGGTTGAAACGCCTCGGAGGATGTGAACTACAATCAACAGAATTACAGTATTACATACTTTTTTCTTCTTTATGAATTTAGATTTTATGCTGGGAACATAAAAAGAAGATTTCTCCTAGATCTGAACTTATTCAATATAAGTATATTATTGATTATTTGTTATCACTATCACATATGATTCTAGTTGTTTTTATGAGTTGTGATCACAATGTTGGCTTTTATGGTACATTTGAAATAACCCCCTAGTGCTTAAATACTTTTTCACCAATTTTTTTCATTAAAGTTTGAACACAATCTAGGGCTGACAGCACTACATATAATAGGATTCCACCCACCAATCAAGTGTATGGGTGGATCTTCATCTAACAATTACATAAGGAAAAACTAATTGAGTGAGGGGTTCCTTAAAGGTGTCTTCAACCCTTATAAAGCAAATGCTGCACCTCCTAAACACAGATCCTGGCACTACATGATTTGAATCTTAAAAATAAATTTGTTGGTAAAGTGTCTGATAAAAAGCACTCCACAAACTTAAAGGTCTAAAATGGTGAATAACAAAAAAAATTAGATAAAACATTATTTCTCTCCTCTATTTATACTTATTAAATTTCCAATGGCTGATCGCATTTCCTGATTTCTTAGACAATATATGATTGGATTAAATAATGGTGTCACCACAATGTACATTAACATTACCACCTTGTTGTTAGACAATGAGTGCACTTTAGCTGGGACCAGGTAGATAGCAAATATGGTACCATAATACAAAGACACAACAGAAAGGTGGGAGCTACAGGTAGAGAATGCTTTTTTCCATCCGGTAATGGTGGAGATTCCCAGAATGGATATAAACACGCAACTGTAGCTGCTTATGATTAAAATAAATGGTATTACCACAGTAGGAAAAGTGATGACCAGTATTTCTATTTGTAAGCTGTCTGTGAGCGAACATGAAAGTTCTACAAATGGAACAGGATCACAAAAGAAATGATCTATGGTGTTTGGTCCACAAAATTGGAGTTGAAACAGAAATATAAGTGTAATTAGAGTGATTAGAAAGCCAGACACCCAGGAAAGGATAGAAAGACAGTGTTGATATTTATAGTTCATGATCGTGGCATAACGCAAAGGGTTACATATGGCCAAATATCTGTCATAGGACATTACTGTGAGGAGGTAGCATTCTGTTGTTCCTAGAGCAACATAAAGATATGTCTGAGTAATGCAGCAAATTATAGAGATGGTGGCTCCTTCCAGCCATATGACACGCAACATGTTGGGAACAATGGTGGTTAAGAATGCTATTTCTATTAATGACAAGTGTTTGAGGAAGAAGTACATTGGGAACTGGAGCCTCTGCCTGGTTGAAACCAATGTAATAATCAGGAGGTTAATTGTGACTGTGACAATGTAAATGATCAGGATCAGAAGAAAGAAGACAGTCTTAAAACCATTGAGCCTTGGAAAGCCCAGTAGCATGAATTCAGTTACTAATGTCTGGTTACCTTCACTCATTATTAATCTCTGTACAGTACATCAACAAAGCTGTTAATAGGAAATGGGAAACTGTTAATACATGCAAAAGGGTTACAGGCTTGCAATCATTCCCCTACTATAGACCTTCATGCTTAATATATTTAATTTTGAGAGACATCTAGTTTCATCTCATTATCTACCTAACATTGGAAAATGCCTGTAAATATAACATTCGATCCTTTGGGTGTTTTGAACCAGGTCCATCCAACCAGAATATTACCTTTTGACTGACCCCTTCATGTGACATTCATCAGGACAGAATGTTTAGGGAAAAGTATTCTGAGATTAAAGTTTCCCTTTAACTACAAAAATTCACAAATCATTTTTAAAAAGTAGTATCTTTGTAATGTTTCCCTTACTGCAAAACACCCAAATCGGGATTTAAGGCATTTTTAAATTGCTTTGGTTTGGGAATTGTGATGCTCTTATAATGATCTCCAGTTATAATAGCTTCTGGCTACAAGATACAAATAATGCTTGTGTGTGTGGTCCACTGAAGGTCCTCTCTTTGGAAGGTGGTCCATAAATGTCACTAGATGTTACCACTGGCATCATAGACCTGAGGATTCAGAAATGGAAACAGTATCTTTATGCACAAATCTCTGAGCTTTTATATTTTTTTTAAACAAATACAATTGATCCTCTGTGGCCTGGTTCTTCTTTTCACAATTAATAAGCTACCAGGGGACTCTGACTAATTTCACTGATGAGTAATACTATATAGATAACATTGTACTTTAATTTTGTATTTAAAAGTATTCACATTTTCTATAAATAATAAGTAATGTGATTGTTGCTCACTTGCAAATTTAAAATGTGGAAACATTATTAACCATTGTTTTTTTCACCCTTTTAAATTTTTTTTTTTTTTTTTTAACAATTGAAAATATTATTTTAGTGAACTAATAGTACTCACTGAAGTTAACCAGTGGAGATCATCATCATCATCATCATCATCATCATCATCATCATCATTACCATCATTATCACCCTCATTTTAATCACAGCTGTGCTAAAGTTTTGTTTTTTTTAATCAGGTATATTTTTATTAAATTTTTTAATATGGAATGCAGACAAAACTGCACAATATCCCCTATCCATAATTTTTTTTTAAAATAAATATAGAAGAGTAAATAAAATATCCAATAAGGTTCAAGTGAAAATATTTTTAACAGCAAATAGCTGTTTAAATAGTGAGCGGGAGAAAAGCAGCTAGGAGACATTTCACATCTCGGTAGCCAGAATTATGTTGTTCTTCATATGCCCTGTTATATTTTATTGTAGTCCTTTTTATGTGTATTATAAAATGTTCTCAGAAACAGATGGAACAACCATGGGATAACTTACTGAAAAAAAACATCCTGAGCAAACCCTTTTTCCAATATGCCCTAAACTCCTGTTCAACCCTCAGACAGTATATAGTTTGGAGCTCAGGGTTCCATGAATAACTGCAAAGGGTTTATTCAGCGAGTTTAACACCACTAACTTCATAATCAGTGATTGGCCTCTCTTATGTAGGACCATTGTGTAACATGTTATCACCAGAAATTGTGGAGCCAGTTCCAGCAGTGGAGTCTAGGTATGAGAAAGCAGTGGCTCAATTCCTGCCAAGCTTCGGAAAATGGTCCAGGAGGGAGACGGGCATAGCCTTAGTCCCTGTTCAGCCCCCATTAAAACCATTGAAGGAAGAGGAAGATTAGGGACAACAGCGCTGCTCTAAATAATGTTTATGTAAAGCTGCCAATGTAGGTCTGTACGGGACAAGCTCCAAATTTCTCAATAATAATACCAACAAAAATAAACAAAGAGCCACGGGGCTGAAGTGTATGAGGAGTAAATAAACCCAATCCAATGTGCTTCAAAGCAGAGATTCTAATAATATATGAAAAGTAAATCAAAACAATCCAATGCTCCCCACAGCAAAAGATTCTAATAAGGTTTATTATAGGCTATATAAGAGAACAAAAAGTAGTTAAGCCCAAATAAAGCAGCAATCAAAATTGGAATATTGAATGCAATTGAAAAATATATAAGTCACAGTAAAAAAATGTGTCCATAGAATAAATCCAGGAAAATCCCCCCCCCCCAAAAAAACTACAGTTGAGATATGCAGAAAAAGAGACTCACTATAGAGTCAATAAATACATTTACAAAAATGTCAGTAGCATAGAAGATAAAAATATAAATGGTATAAAAATAAACTCACAAAAGAATCTTCCAAAGATGTTCCTAAAGATGTAAAGGTACCTGAGTATATTAAACTTGCTAGGGCTTAAAATGGAGACTTCTTCCTTCTAAAGATGGTGCACCACCAGCTCCAGCTAGTCCAAATAAACTCCTCAATGATTTCCTGTAATTTGGAACGCAAGTCTGCGTTCCAAATGCCGAACTTCTGGTTTGGTCAGCTGGAACGCACGGCAGCGTTCTCGTGTGGTTAGATAAAGTCAAAAGAATAAAAATGTTCTAGAATATATGTGGCAGTGATAAGATAATATGGGTGCATGAACCCAACGCGTTTCACCCCTCCAGCGGGGGCTTCCTCAGAGTAAGTTGTAAGAGTAAGTCCATTTCAAAAGGGGGCGGTGGTTATATAAGCAAAGAAACGCCTTTAGAAAACTTCCTGATAACTGCTCATTGGTGAAAATGGACACATCTTAAAAGGGGGGTGGAGTACTTATGAATGGGAAAACGCCTCCAAACTTATAGCTCTTATAAATATATATAAAAATTACAAACTCACAATAAAATATAGTAAATATGGTAAAACAAGAGAGAATGTAAAACAATGAAACAAATATTTTAATATATCTATATATAGAAAAATGCAAGTCTAAATATGTAGTGAAGTATGGAGTTAAAATAATTCTGAACAACTCAAAATCAACATGAAAAAGGCTGAAAATCTATTAAAAAGGAAAAAAAATAATAATTACTGTATATATTCCTATAGAAAAAGCCTAAATCAAAATCAATGTTTAAACCCTTAGGGGTTAACGTTTCAAGGTTAAAAATCCATTTAGCTTCTTCTTTAGATATGGATTCTATAAAATCACCTCCTCTCCATGGTTTTTTCAATTTCTTGATTCCAACAAATTTCAGTGAGGTTGGCTCATGATTATGTACTTTAGAAAAATGAGCGGATACACTGTGTGATTATGTGAATATGTTGGCGCTATATAAATAAATGATGATGATGATGATGATGTGATTCCAGTTCGTTCTTACTATTGCGCAAATGCTCTAGAATTCTAACTTTTAAACTTCTCACAGTTCTGCCCACATACTGCAAGCCACATGGGCATTCTAATAAATAGACTATGCCCGAAGTGTCACAAGTGATGCGTTCCCTAATCTCATAACTACTTCCATTTGCTTTTGAGGAAAAAGTAGTGATAGGCCCCGTAGTGTTCATTATAGTTTCCTTGCATGCCTTACATCGGTTACAATAAAAGAAACCTTTTCCATGTTCTTTTAACCATGTTTCTTTAGAATCATTTTTTTCCAAAGGGACATAACTGTTGGTGAAAATGTCCTTTGAATTAGCTGCTTTTCTATAGACCATCTTTGGTCATTCCGGAAGTATAGTAGACAACTTCTCATCCATTAAAAGAACATGCCAATGTTTCTTAACAGATCCTTCAAATGCTCTGGCCCCATCACTATGTTGAGTAATAAAGAGGACTTCTGTTTTAGTATTTCTTTTTTCAGATTTTGGTACAAGGAGATCTTCGCTTTTCATTTGTTTAGTTTCTAAGTAAGCTCTTTATATGACCCCATCATATGAAAGTGTTCATATCAACAGGTTTCGAAAAGGTCTTGGTTTGTAGTTTGTCGTTCTCCACATAAATTTCCAAATCCAAGAACTCTGTTCTCTCTTGACTAATGTTCTCAGTAAATTTAATGTTAAGACTATTGTTGTTAATATAGGTGACAAGTTACTTAGCTATATTAGCTGGTGTCCTCTCCATGTCATCACCATCTATTTATTTATATAACACCACTAATCCTGCAGCGCTGTACAGAGAACTCTCTCACATCAGTATTTGTCCCATTGGAGCTTGCAGTCTAAATTCCCTAACATACACAAACTCAAACCGAGAAAGAATAGGCTCAATTTAATAGCAGCAAACTAACCTACCAGTATGTTTTTCAGTGTGTGAGGAAACCAGATCACCCGGAGGAAACCCACACAAAAACTAGCGGCAGTAGTCAGCGTGCTCTCCTATTAGGCAGCAGCCAGAGGGACACTGATTTTTAGGCAGCTTCAGCTATCTCTTTGCTTCCAATTATTTTGCTGCACTTGTACAGCTAATTACCTCTGCAACTGTCATTAGTTCCTCTGGCTATATAAACTGTTGTACACTAATGCTGGTGATAGTTACTGTTTGCTCTAGTGTGACTTTTTTCCTGACCTGATTCTGTCTCTTAGTGTTTGACCAGAAATGCTGTCTTCTACTGCTCCCGACCATGGCTTGTTAAAAGGAACTGCTGTCTTCCCTTGCCCCTGATCTTGGCCTGCCTGTAGTGGCAACCTGTGAGTCAGTCTGAGAGGGGGCACCCTATCTCAGTTGTATAGAAATGCCTGCTATGCCATTTCATCAGTGGTGAGGCAGCCGCAATAGAATACAGCATCCCCAATGTCTATATCTGTAAATTGTAGTGCATTTTGGAAATAATTTTATTCAGTGGGGGCTAGTGGTTGCTTCCGTTACTGGGCTATGGTTTCCCTGGCAGCTATAAAAACATGCCCCTATCACATACCTGTCGCATCATGGAATAGAGAGTGAATAGGGGTGCAAAAGGGCCAGCTCATGGGGGGGAAACACGGTGCAGTGGAAGACTTTACCAAGGAATTCAAAAACTTCAGATCTTAAGGGCTGTACAAAGAGACAAGACCAAAAAGTGTGGAAGAGATCCTCTTCCCTTAAAAGTTACACCAACAGGATGAAGATATGGGGGTCATGTCTTGTGTAGTTTCTCGTGGGTAACATATAGCCTATTTATAAGTTTCGCTAACATTTCTGGGTGGGTAAAACAGGGGGGACATTTTAAAGGAGTTCTGAAAGATATATTCACAATCTTCTCTGGTGACCTCTAGGTGTGGGTCTACCTCCTACTAGAGTTGAACCCAGGATTTTGGTAGGTCTGATTGCGTAATCATAAGGTTGACCTTGAGGTTAAATTGGCACAAGTGCCACTACTTATCAGTTTTTCAAAATTAAGTGTGGAGTGGGGCTTATTTGCAGGCCTCTAAGTGGCCAGGCAGAAAGCCAGTACCTTAACTGAAAGTATTTAGAGAAATCACTTCGAAGCAGCTGATATTGGGCACACAGGTGGGCACAGAGAAGAGATAAACCAAATGACACGGGGTTAGTCCTGTGCTAACTAGCCTGGGGCTGGTTAGTCATTAAGGCAAGGTGAACCCATGATGATGGCATCCCTGCTATAGTGCCAACAGCCACAATTGGCTTGCCTAGTGCTTTTCCCATGCTTTTTCCCCCCAATTCTGCTCCTACCAGCACTAGTCTGGCAGAACAAGGATTAATATCATTGGGTGGGGGGACCATACTTTGTTTCAACCAATTGTATGTCGGCGGCTTGCTAGTCCAGTGGGCTGTATTGCTGTTGGGCCCTCTGACTGCCCTCACAAGTTTTTAGGTTTTTTTATGGAGGGGGGTAGTTTTAACATATATTACTGTTTTCTATTTTTTTAAGTGTTTTGTGCTGGTGTATCTGGCAGCTATATAAACACCAGACACGCTGGCATTGCTTGTTTAATGATGACATTGCAACTGACGACATTTCTAGTGTCGACCATCACAATGTCTACATCCTTTACATGTAGGCATTATGCAGGTGTCGGCATTTATCCTGTTGATATAAAAATGTTGGCAAGTGAATGAGGAGCGTTGAGGAGCAGACTTGTTTGGTTTCGGATCCACCACCAAATTAAAGTCCCCCATGGCTATCAAACTGCCTCACTTATGCTTATCTTTTAGCACCAATATAGATTTCAGAAGTGGCATGTGCCTAGAGTTGGGAGCACACATGGAGACAAGTGTAAACCCCTTCTTATATAGAGTACTAATAACTATAAGATACCTGCTATTTATTGTCCTCGACTTTAGAGGAAAATGTAAAAGAGCACTCAGGCTCAGGTTTTTCCTTGTCTGGTCCATGTGCTCCTGATCTGGGCCAGAAGCTTGGTACAAAGAGGACGAGACAGAAGATTCCATTCCTCCAGAAATTTGGTCCCCTCCTCCACAGTATAAATGTCATGCATAGAATTGTTAGTGTGCATCAGGAGTTTGACTGTGAATCCCCCTCTCGTGACTGCTTGAATGGAGTGATGTTTATAGCCACAGTGGATGGGGAGAAATCAAGGAACAATTGAAGGTCTTGAAGTATATCCGAGTATATCTCAGTGCGATTGGCGATATTCACAATTTCCCCAATCACATTGGCAAAATTAAAAGACTAATGTCGCCGTGTTCGGGATATTGGTCTTTTAATATTGGCGATGTGATTGGCGACATTGTGAATGTCGCTAATGACATTGACAATATTGTTCACTTGTCACACAATGCAAGTGTCGGCATTTAGCCTGCGTACATTTTTGTGTTGGCAGGTAAGGTGCCGACATTACAGTTTCGGAAAAATATACGCCTCTGGCCAGAATTGTGTTACAAACAAAAACGATCCTGAATACTTGTCTTTAAAAGTCAAAGGGAAAGACTTTGGTGTGAGTTAATCAGCTTAACATATATTTCAACTAACATTTGCTGTTCTTTTAATATAGAAAAAATAGTTAGAAGAGCATTAATTGTCTATTTGGTGAGTGCAGAGTATCCATATTTTTTATTTCACAGGATACATTCATACACTTTGTGACATTCTAATTTAGCAATGACCTTCAAAATTACTCATGAAGGTCACAGAGTTGGATATTTTTACTAGCAACTAATCTGGATATCATTTACAATGTGCACTCGATGCGCAGCACTAAATGCTTTCCTTTTGAAGCCTTTACTACATTGGACTGGCATGGGCCCTTCAAAGAGCCCACCAACTCCCCAGTTTATAGAAAACCTCTGTAAACTAGAAATGCATGTAGGATAGTGTAGAAGCAGAAATATATAAAGAGTCGTGCTGTGTAAAAGTATACATGTCACATCAAATTCCAAACTCCAAGCATGAGAGTAATGGGACATCAGGACTGTCATGTGAAAGATTTTTTTTTTACATAGGGTAAAGTGTGGTTACAAATGCACTTCTTCATCCAACGCACCCATTAAAAGTGTAGGACTCAATCTAATCTCTACCAGCTCAGTGCTGGAGAAAAAATTAAGTCTATGGGAAAATGGCCATTTGTGATTCTAGGAATTAGGGGCCTATTTAACAATTAACGGGTTGTTGCCCAGTAAATTTTCATATGTCTTTGCAATGCTGACCGATGACTCTTCGGCCCATTTTTTTTTTATAAAAACATCCCTGGACAGTGCATCTGATAGGAATCTGTCCCATTGATGACTCTCATTACCTTTCAACTCCGGTTACTATTGGGGAGTAGGGGAGTGCAGGAAGGCTGCAGTGATCCGAAGAGCCCTCTACTGCAATGCCCTCACCATAGGGTAGAATGGTTAATGCCATCCTCAGATGGTGTTAACCAATGGGCTCATGCTCTGAAAAGCTAGGATTTTTAGAGCTTGTAAAATTGCCCAAGACCGCAGTCCACACTGAAAATTATGGGGACTGCGGTTTAAAGCAAAACTTAGTGTAATGCAGGAGATAGCTATATGATGGTTGTAATCAATGCTCGAAGTTGGGCACTTCTTTTCTCCATTTCATTTTAGCTGCACACATGCCCTGCTACCCTTGTAGAGCATTTGTGTATTAGACTTGCATTTGATCAACTCCCCCCTCCCTGCCTTCCTTGTGTCTCTCTGTCACATGGGTCACATGGGCCGCGCCACATGACTGTTTGCCGTCCCATGCATGCAGGGCAGGCTGCAACAGAGACAGAGAAGACTTCTACACAGCACTGATGAATGGGGGGGTTTATTTTCATAATGTAATAAGGGAGGGGAGGCGATTTGTATTAATGTATTAAAAGAGGGGGACCTTACTGTATTGAGGAAAGAAGGGGTTGTTTTAAAGTAATGAGGGAAGGGGGGTTGTCTGAATGTCATGAAGGAAGGCGTGTGTGTTTTACTTAATGTATAGAGAGGTGGCTTATTAATTTAATGGTTGACTAGTGGGTGGGGGCTAAGTTCAGGGAGAAGGAGGACTATTTATTAAGTGTGATTACAATTTATTTAATGTCAGGGATGGTTGAGGGAAAATTCTATTATTTTATTACCAGGGAATGTTGAACGGAGGTAAATAGACTTATTATTAAATGAGAATACTATTTAATTTGGGGGCTGGGTGGGGGGAAATAGAGCTATTTATTTAGTGTAAATACATTTAATTTAATACGGCTGGTTACAGGGAGGGAGGCCTAATTATAAAATGAAGGTGTTATTGATTTAATGCTGGGGTTTCTATATTTCATATGCTTGTGCTTTTCCAAAAAGGGCACCAATATTCCAGGATCAATTCCAGGCAGCACCTGAGCATAAGCCATCAGCTTCCGCAGGTAGTGAAGACTGCAAGGACAGGCAAGGTGACATACCATAAAAAGCAAATGGCTATTTTTCTTTTCAAGTGACCTAACATTTAACTTTATCTCAGCTGATGTCAAGACCTTATAATTAGTATCATGTATTATATTTAGTATTATGTCATTTTGTCTTTGAAGAGCGCAACATCACCCCACCACTCACACACACATATGTCTCACTTCCCTGCAATGGACACTTATAAAAAAAATATGAGAAAATCTAAAACATTTATTATATATTCCTGAATTCACTAGTGAGAAGGAAATATAGGAGCAGGGACGGGTAAAGATAGGTGGGAGCAGTTGGGTAAGGGACAGTAAGAGAAGCAGGGGATAAGTAAGAGGGCGAGAGGAGCAGGGGGTGAGACACTGAAGAGAAGAGGTGGGGAAAGAAAGAGGAAATTACCTTGGATGATTATAAGGGCACATCAGCAGAGTTGACAGAAAACAGATAAGGGAAAGTTGAAGGGTCAGAAGGATGACATAAGTGAGAGGTGAAGAAACACAGTACTGCATTATTTAGTATGTTTTACATTATACTGAATACTATAAAAATACATCTAAAATTAATTTTACACTATCAAATTCCCCAAAAACTCTAGGCGGCCCTCAGACTTTCATTTAAAATTCCCATAACTGCACTTCTAAATTCCCACTTTGACCACTGGTCAAAGTGGGGGAGCGGGGGTGCGTTTGTGCTGCGAGCGGGGAGGGGGCAATGATGAAATCATTGGTGATCAGTGGCAACAACAGGCAACCAATCGTGAGGCTGGCTGTTCCTGATTGGCCTCAGACAGGAAGTGCTCAATTCACTTCCTGTCTGAGCAGCGAAGAGCGATGCAGCAGAGGTGCACTTAAAGGTAAGTGAGAGGTGTGTGTGTGTGTGTGTGTTGTCAATGTTGTGTGTCAATGTTGTGTGTCTGTGTGTTGACAAGGGGTCTTGTGGAAATATAGTGTGTGTGTTGACAAGGGGGCTTGTGGAAATATAGTGTGTGTGATGGCACGGGGCTTGTGGCAATGTAATGTGTGTAATGGCACAGGGGGCCTGTGGCAATGTAAGGTGTGTGTGATGGCACGAGGATTGTGGCAGTGTAATGTGTGTGTGATAGCACAAGGGGCTTGTGGCAATGTAAGGTGTGTGTGATGGCATGGGGCTTGTGGCAATGTAATGTGTGTGTGATGGCACGGGGCTTGTAGCAATGTAAGGTGTAAGGCACGGGGCTTGTGGCAATGTAATGAGCATGTGATGGCACAGGGGGCTTGTGGCAATGTAATGTGTGAGGCAGGTGGTGTCTAATTATTGGGTGTTATTTTGTTTGTGGGGTTATGGTGGGGCAATTTAATTTAATAGTGGGGTTGGTGCAGACTTATTAATGTAGGGTGGGATGATTCAATGAATGTTGGGGTGGTTTGGGCGCTAATAGATAAATGTGTGGCAGAGTTTGGAAAAGGACTGCTATTTCTTAAAAGTGAATGCAAGTTATTTAATGTATGGTAGGAAATAGGTTTATTTAATAAATGTGACTACAATTAATGTTGGGGTTGTTTGGGGAAATAGTTTTTTTTAATTAAGGTGATTAAAATAATTTTACAGTCAGGCTGGTTACAAGAAAGGGGCACTAATAATAAAACATGAGTTATTTTGATTTAATGTCGGACTGCATAGAGGCAGGGAGGCCTAATGTGTTCACTCATTGCTGATATTTCTATATCTCATGTACCTATTCTATTTCCAAACAGGATCCCAACAGTCCAGGATCCAGACAAGCACAACTGAGATTAGGACACGAGCAGCAGCAAGAAGTATTGAAAGCAGGAAGAACAGATAGGAGAGAGCAGGACAGTCTGCCAACTGTCCTGATTCTGGTGGAGCAGTCCTGAGTTTGGGGACTGACCCACTCAGTCAGGACTTTGTCTCAACTACAGGGACAGTTGGGAGGTATGTTCCATTTCACACTGCTCTGTTAATGAAAAGGGAGCTGCGTGTACCTAACAGTAGTGCACGCAGCATTGCTCATGTATTTAAAAGGGGATTGGAAGAGCTGGAGAGCTACCTAGCACTGTCTAAAATTATAGCCACACCCCCATGCATGCTGGTCACGCCCACTGGTGGTGTGCCGTGGAAACCCCCCCCCCCTCAAATCCTGCGTTTGCCCCTGATGTGAGTGTGTTCCCTGTACACCGCTGCGGAATTAATGGCACTAGATAAATAGATGATGATGATGAAGGTTTATGGCTTAATAAACACACCTTAATCACTTTTTTTATATTCCTGACCTGAATGACTGTCATTTAATTGATTGATGCTCATATGGAGGGACTATACTGCAGCAGTGGGCAACTGAACAAGATAATTACTATACACAGAAAGTAAAAATGATGTATCAAAGCTCATTAAAGACAATTACAAGACATGTGAAAGTGGTTTTGTCCTTAACTCTGCAAAGACATTTAATAAAAAAAAGTGTTTGTAGCCTGAACCAAAAGCATTTAAAAAATCACCAGTGAATAGCAAAATAACATCTTTGTATTATATTAAAAATCATAACTGCATTTGTAGAAAGCATGAAGTATGAATTATGTTTTCTTCCAGCTCCCCAGAGACATCACATTTCTCACCGGTATCTAAGAGAGAATATATACAGTCATTCTAGACTCCAAAGTGCTCTTAATATACTAACCATACATCCTACAAAGCACAGACACATCATTTCATTGCATTGCCATGAACTTACCAGAATCCATCTCTGGATATCTCACATCAAACCTTGGGAATTTCTATGACATGATTATAACTAACATTTTGTGTTTTTCAGAAAGCAGCATGTTGTGATTATTCTTTTCTCCAAAGTATATTTACTAAGTTGACTGGATGCTGTTATTGACAGCCTGGCTGAGATTACAGAACACATCAGTCTTAGACTGGGTACACACTATAGGATTTTTAGCTGATTATCGGGCCAATCATATAATAAACGACAGTTCGGCCTGATATCTCATTAGTGTGTACGCTGCAACGCTGGATGATTCTTGTTCCAAAGCACATCATATCGTTTGATTTGATTTTTAAACCGGACTAAAAATTTTGTTCAATGATTGAACAATGTTGTTCTAATTCTGCAATGTGTAAGCACTCACGACTAACAGTCTCCGTAGATCTCTATGTAGTGTGCAGAGTAACTATCTCAGCCGATGGTTATGGCAGGTGAAGAGCACAGATCTGAAGGTAAATCTTGTAAAATGTGTTTAGTGTGTACACATGAATCAGTATGCTGATCGGGACCTATTTTTTTTTTCAGTCATTGGTACAGTCGTTAACGATATCGCATTGGGAAGAAATTTTCTGTAGTGTGTACCCAGCCTTAGACTGTAACAGAATCATGTTTTTAGCACAGTAATGGCTGAGAGGAGAGTAGAATACTCCATTGATTTTCTGATCAACACGTTGTGAACAAACAAACACCACAATATGTATGAGAAACACCACAAATCTTATATTGTTGGATGAGTAGTTTATGATTCACAATAATAAACCTGTAATGTGTGTAGTAGAATAAGTCACATCTGGATTGAGAACATCCTATCTGAGATGGACTGAGTGACAATCTGCTGGGTGAATAAGAGACTCTGTACATTCTAGAGTGTTGGTAACTATCAGAGGCTGACTGAGCTGGGGGGCAGACAGTCATCTGCCCCCGGGCCTATCCCATAGTGCGCTACCTTGGGCTGGATCATTGGGCCACCTGCATTTTTGTCCTTTAAAATAGGATTATTATTATTATTATTATCATTTATTTGTTAGGCGCCACAAGGTTTCCGCAGCGCCTTACATAGTACAAACAGTAGACCATACAGGGTGAAACATTACAGAACAATAAACACAAAGTACCAATACTTCAGAAACTCCGGGCAGACATATGGAGTAAATACGGAGCAGAAGAACAGGTATGGAGAAGGGAAGGGAGAGGGGCACTGCTCATGCGAGCTTACATCCTAAGGGAAGGTGGACAGAACAGGCACGAAAGGGAGGCAGTGATGCGAGGGAGAAAAAGGGACCAATGGAGAGGGGGGAGAACTGCAGAGTAGATGAGGGGTTAAGTGGATGATTGGAAGGCTTTCAGGAACAGGTGAGAGTCTTGCTGAGTTGAGTCTTGCCCCCCAAATTAAAATTTTACAACCCTCCCCCGGCCACTATCCATTCCTAACCACTGCTTCTTCTACCCTCCTGTCTGACACGAGGGTAGACCTCAGTTTGCTGTCACCATAACAGGTTGGTTCTGTCATAAACAGTTCGGTGTTATAGGAAAAAGTGTAAACTGCATTTTCGTTGAAATATAAAATGTTACAAATGCATACAATGTTTGCAAATCGAAATGTGAAGAAATGCAAGAGACAGTGTAAAACAGCATAGAATATCTACTTCTGACCATTAGCTAGTATAATTGCAAGATTCCTGTGTCTGTCACTGTTATTCCTGTTGTACGCGCCCCTTCATTGGTCAGTTAATCAATCGACAGGATCGACACTCCGAATAACATTGATTTGTGATTATGAGCAGTGCAAGTGGATCCAGAGTGGTAACTGGCATTACAGCAGCCTATCTAATCAGTGATTTGAGACATGTGCACAGATTGATGTCATTATTGTTGGCATTTTAATGTACTTTGTAAAAAAAAAAATTGATTTAAATTTTTATCACAACGGAAAAGTGTTTTTTAAAAAATGTCCTCTATCTATCCTAAATTCTTGTTGCACATCCACACTGCAGCATGCAAATCTGGCCCAATACACTTGTTAGTCATTGGGCGTTCTAGTAAATGAATATGCATAAAACATAAAACTAAAATACAATATTAAATGAAATGTAGCTATTACCTATTCTCTATCAATAAATACTACAAATCCTAATGTTACCTGTCAGTGTCATTTCCTCCTTTTTGTTTTAGATAATGTCCTCTTTATCTTGATAAAATACTGTTTTCTTGAAATGAATATAGTACCTTTAATATCTATAATTTCCATCTATTCTCCACAAAAAAAAAGAAAAAAAAGAAATCTATCATTAGAAAATAACATGTAGGATGCAATAAGAGATAATTAGGTGATGGAACAATTTACATAAATATTTTTGTATTATCTAAGCTGTTATACAGTAATGATGCCTGACAGCAAGCAGTAATGTGGTATATGTTTAATTTCAAAGACAATTCTACAATGATGGAAATACTTTTTTCTGGTTGTCTGTAGTTTAATATGTGTTATGGGTTAGGAGGAAAAGTTAAAAAAATATACAGGATCTAAAAATAATAATAATAATACATTATAATTTTTTGTTTTGCAGATTGCATTATATGCCATCTTCCACACTACTAGCCCCACCCACCATAGAGTGCACTTAGAGGGGAGCACCATAATCGAATCCCCATGTGACATGTACTTAGTTCCACCGTTCCTCTAAAAGAATTGAGCCCCATCAGAACATATATATATATATACTATACATGTATGTATTTGCTAAAATAGATCTCTGAACTTACATTTTTTTATGAAATATTTTATTAATATGATTTTGTGAGCTTTGCAACATAAATTAATTTTCCATGGACACCTTCTTTGTTTTATTACACAAAAAAACAAAATTGCTTTTAAGATTCTAGGAAATGCTGGAATTTTATAATATAGAGGACAATCCCATGTACTGGCCCAATATTACTACTGACACAGGTGGTTCTGTGCTATTACAATAGGATAAGCTTTGGGCCAGCCCTAGTTATAATGTAAAATCAGATTAAGTGAAATAATGATTTCAGTTAACTCAACATCATCCCCGGAGTTCTTCCTCCTTGGATTTCCAGGCCTACAGGATTTCAGATTTGGACTTTTCGCATTCTTTCTTCTGATCCACATATTAACCCTAATAGGAAATGCTGTAATCATTGTGCTTGTATCATCCAGTCACCATCTCCAGGCCCCAATGTATTTCTTCCTCTGTCACTTGTCCTTATCAGACATTATATTCACTATTGATGTCATCCCTAACATGTTGTATATTATATGGGAAGATGGAGGCCTTGTGACTTTTACAGCTTGTCTTACTCAGTTTCAATTCTTTGGAGGAACCACAAGCACAGAGTGTCTCCTGCTGACAGTGATGTCCTATGACCGCTATCTGGCTATTTGTAAACCTTTGCATTACTCTTGCATTATGAACCTCAAACTCCAGTATCAAATGACACTATTCAGTTGGCTTTTTGAACATATGATGACATTTTGTATAACTATACAGATGTCCCATTTACAATTCTGTGGTTCCAAGATCATTGACCACTACTTCTGTGATTTTGCCCCAATTCTTGACTTTGCATGTTCAGATGTTTCCTTCCTAAAAGTGCAAGTCACCATGACTTCAATTATATTAGTTCCATCTCCCTTTTTTGCCATTGTATTTACCTATTGTTATATTTTTCTCACCATCCACAAGATCTCCTCTCTCTCTGGAAGACGGAAGGCCTTTTACATCTGTAGTTCTCACCTCACCGTTGTCTGTGCCTACTATGGGTCTCTAATTGCTATATATTTGTCTTCTTCCAATGGTCACTCATTTAAAGCAAATAAATTATTATCCCTTCTGAACACTGTCGGCACCCCACTGTTCAACCCCATAATATACAGTTTAAGAAATATGGATATCAGGGCAGCATTATTTGGTCTGTTTAACACCAGATTATATCCCTTTCCCCCATAATTTTAAAATGAACAATGATGCTTGTATATAACATATGACACATTAATCTGCTTTCACTCAACTTGTATTATACTTGATGTTACGATGCTATGACAGTGCTTTTGAAGAAGACTTGCACATTAACTGAATATCTCATTTAATAAAAAGGTGTCTGGACCCAGATCTCTTTGGTACAATAAAGAGTGTCTGCAGGCAACAGTGAAGCATGGTAGAGGTTCCTTGCAAGTTTGAGGTTGGATTTCAGCAAATGGAGTTGGGGATTTGTTCAGGATTAATGGTGTCCTCAATGCTCAGAAACACATGCAGGTACTTATCCATCATGCACTACCATCAGTGAGGCATCTGATTGGCTCCAAATTTTCTGCAGCAGGACAAGTAGCCCAAACATACAGCCAATGTCATTAAGAACTATCTTCAGCATAAAGAAGAACAAGGACTCCTGGAAGTGATGATATGGCCCCCACGGAGCCCTGATCTCAACATCATTAAGTCTGTCTGGGATTATATTAAGAGACAGAAGGATTTGAGCAAGCCTACATCCACCGAAGATCTGTGGTTAGTTCTCCAAGATGTTTGGAACAACCTCCCTGACGACTTCCATCAAAAACTGAGTGCAAGTGTACCTAGAACAATTAATGCATTGATGCTGTTTTAAAAGAAAAGGGTGGTCACACCAAATAGTGAATTGATTTAGAACTCTCTTCTGTTAATTCACTCTGCATTTTGTTAATTGATAAAAATAAACTATTAACAGGTCTATTTTTGAAAGCATTCTTACCTTGCAGCATTTTTTCCACACCTGCCTAAAACTTTTGCACAGCATTGTATATTTTTAACATTAAATACATAAAGATACTTTTAATGCATATAATACTTACAATGCCATTATATATTCTATCTTACTTGCATACACATATTCTGTGCTAGTTAGTGGCATGCATATGTGTAGTTTTTAAAACAAAGGCTATGACATGTCAGTCATCACAATCAGTTGACACTTACACCAGCCCTGTAGCTGGAACCAGGTGTACTTACAATAAACCCAGGATAAATGCTCTCCATCATGCTATTTAGGGATATGTGGTGGATCACTAATTATATCGATGTTAAGTGGCATTTTTGAAAACTGAATTATATTTGTCTGTATACAATATTGCAGGCCATGATCACACAGTCCATGTCTCTTTGTGTGAGACTCCTGCTAGGAATAGCGCCCTCTAACCTGTCCCACGTCTCTTTAGGTGTCAAAAAACAATCCAATGTCAGAAGATAGTTCACTCCAGGGGGCCTTTGAAGCTGCTCTTATCTAGTACATTCTACAAAATAATAGCTAGCAATTCATTGGCTGCTGTATTCAACATCTCCACTTCAAACCTGCCACAAACTCATAGCTTGATACATTTACCCCCTGGACTGCAAAGACTGTTTTTCTGTCAATTTATTCAGGTTATTATTATTATTATTATTATTATTTTATTTAAAAAGCTTCAACATATTAACACAGTTCATAGAGTGACTCATGGTAAAATAACATATTAAGAAAGTATCCAGCAACTTCAGAGGTAAAATCGCAATCAGTGAATCAGAAGTAGTTAACTAGCGCTGACAATCATCATCATAGATGGCTGGAGTAAATAACACAACTGTAAAAAGACATTTCAGCATCTGTGTTCAGGTCTGCATCATCTCGCCATTCCGCAAATACACCCTTCTTGTTATTAAAATGCCCCCTCCCTCCCACACCATGAATCGTCAGGAGCAAGCATGCAGTGCTGCATAGGGGTTGGTACTTGCGGGATTTTCTGTGGGCATGAGCAGAGTGAAATGACTCAATTAACACTATACAAACAGGCGTACATTCAACTCTGCATCGGGCCCTAAAGATATACTAATCAGTCTGCAATATTGCTATACAATTTACTAAATGAAGTAAGCATGAGGGGCCTGATTCATTAAGGATCTTAACTTGAGAAACTTTAGTATTTACAAAAGTTAAATACTGACTGTTTTTTCATGTAACACACAAATATCAACTTTAAATTTCAGTGTACAAATAAGCTATCAAGTATTAGTGTGCTACATGAAAAAACAGTCAGTATTTAACTTATGTGCAAAACAGAATACTAATTTGCACCCCTTGCATTGTAACTTAATTTTGTCCAGGAGACTGAAATAAGAAGTTTCTCAAGTTAAGATCCTTAATGAATCAGGCCCGAGGTTATTAGTGCACATTTCAAACAAACTGAAATACCTTAGAACGCTTTCCTGTTAAAGTTAGAATGAAGAAGAATGGATTCACCCTCAATCTAGGAAATGGTTAGCTTTGCTTGATAAGGCTTGCATTTTATATTCTTATATGAAGCAAACTGTAGTAGGATTACATTTTTATATTAAAGAGTTGTTAAAAACACTGATGTAATTTTCAGCTACAATTTAATGACTCTTGTCATGAGTTAGTTCACTTCTGCTTTTTAACTGCATAACTTCACGTTCATGTTTTCTCAGTTTGCATCACATTACTATAATGTAATGTAATAAATTCTTTCTTGCAGTACTAGTACTGTCCACATGGGGGCTTTTATACCACAGCGTGAAAGAATTGGAAAAATCCTTACAGTACAGTACATGCACTCATCGCACAGAGCCGTTATCAAAGCATGAATAGAGAGAATGCCGTAGGACCAGACACATTTCAGTTATTTGTTAGATAATAATGATGATTGACATGTCAAAGTATGATGATACACTTAATAGCTAATACTCATACGCACACCTTTACTCCTATATCCTATCTCCCCCAGTTAGTACCACCCAATTTGTGTCACCCCCTTCCTTTAGGATGTAAGCTCTCAGGAGCAGGGCCCTCTTTCCTTGAGTGCTCCTTCTACTATTCCATCACCCCCTGTACCTCTTGGCCTGCTTCCCTAGCCCTGTTTTCTTAAGCTTACTTCTCGCTGATTTCTATAATCACTTTCACTTACTGTCCCAGTAATAATTTGATTTGCATTACCATGTTACCTGTGTGTGTGTATATATTTTTGTTCTTAATTTTTTGTTCTTTCTGTATCATGTTGTGTCATGGGTCACTGATTTCTGCATATGTCATGTACGGCGATGTATCCTGCTGTAAACGCAGGATTTGTAGAGGGGGGTTTCCACACCACGCCACCAGTGGGTGTGACCAGCATGCATGGGGCGTGGCTATAATATTAGACAGTTCTTGGCTGCTCTCCAACTCTTCCTATCCCTATAATATACATGGGCAATGCTGCGTGCACTACTGTTAGGTGCATGTGGCTCTCCCTTTTTAAGCAGAGCTGTGTGAAGCAGGGGCAGGGTCCAGCCACCTCAATTATACAATGCCCCAGGCTTGGAGGGGAGTTTCCAGGCACTAGGACACACCCCCTTGGTTTGCCTATGACAAGTGCACTATATCAAAATGTGTGTGTATATTTCAGTCCATCCCCCAATAGTAGGCGGAGTCCCAAAACAGGCTGGCTGGTCCTTAAGACATGTTAATTAAGCAGCTAGCAGCTTCAAAGTATTTCAACAAACCAGCTCTCTTATAAATTATTTTGTGTTTAATGGAAACTGTCAAATATTATATTCTTTCTCAATGTTAATGTACTGCTGAACATATAACCATTGGTAATTATTTATTCTTGACTGAAAAATCAATTCACAATTACTGAAATTACTTTTGTTAATACTTCAAGTTACTCTCTGCAAAATGGTATTACATACTACAGAGTGATAAGTTTAATTCATGCACCTAGATTACCATGGAGGGGAAATTGGTCTACGGAGCAAAATGTTGGTGTTTTTGGAGCAAAAATTGGCTTGATGAAAAGAGTTGGACGGAGTGATATCAGTCTATTTACAATTCACAGAAAGTCTTGATGTTTGTGCCAGCTCTGGGCTGGTAGAGATCCAACCTCATCCTTGTTTTTAATGGACACATTTTTCCCTTTCTAGTTGACTTTATTCTGGGAAGCGCATATCAAACATAAACAAATCTTCAATGACATAAAAGTGCCAAATGTAATAAAGATATTCCCAATGTCCCCTCAATCTCATGATTGATTAAAGTTATAAATTAATATAAATCGAACAGTATTTTAGGAGTAGCACAAAAAAATGTAATAAATGAAAGGAATCATACTTAAGTAGTAAGAGGTTTGACGTTATCGACATTAACACTGTACATCTGTTCAAATTTTTTCACCTCTCTGGACACATAGAAGCAGTACTAGCCTGGGAGTTTATAGAAGGTCTGCACCATTATGTGTCATGGACCATGTAGGTTTACTGAGGCATAACCAAGGAGCTCTGCAAGAATTCATTGTTTAACGTAAATCCAGTCTACACATACACTCTGTTAGGAACATAAAGTACAGTATTACTGTTAACATAAATAAATGAGGGGATATTGACAGTCCCACCATGGTATGGGTGAATCAGCACCTTTTGCATCTGCTAATGTCACACATAAAAACATTTCTGTAGGTAATATGCAGAGATTACCAAAAGAAAACTCTCTACATTTTATAGCTTTAATAAAGACACATGACATTATTTCTGTAAATAAGTGTCTATAAACGAATACAGAATGGGGAAGTGATACTTCAAAAAAATGTTAATCCACAGGATTGATGAGGGATTTGTGTATTTTAGGTAATTTGTCTAAGAAGCATGGAAAAAGTAACACACAATAAGGAATAAAGAATTGATGTAATTACTGTTTTTAGCTTGCAACTCTGGCTACATTTCAATGAGATATAGCTATAAATAGATCAGTGGCACATTACTTGTATCGTAGATAAAAAACAATTGCTAAGTTTGAACCTTATCTAGGGCTAACTTGACTAGATATAATTAGGATCCACCCACATGACATTGAACTTTAAATAAAGTTTACGGTGGGTGGATCCTCAACTGACTATTATATAAGGGTGAAATAATTGTAGAGAATGGTTCATTAAAAGTGTCTTCAAAAAACACTACACACTAAGAACAAAGCTATAGGGGTAAAATAGAGAAAAAAAAGTATTATTAGATAGAAATTAAGCACAATACTTCATTATTTCTCTTCTCTCTTTATGCTTATTAAATTCCCTATGGCTGATCGCATTTCCTGATTTCTCAGACAATATATGATTGGATTAAACAATGGTGTCACCACAATATACATTAACACTACCACCTTGTTGTTAGACAATGAGTGTCCTTTAGCAGGGACCAGGTAGATAGCAAATATGGTACCATAATACAAAGACACAACAGAAAGGTGGGAGCTACAGGTAGAGAATGCTTTGCTCCTTCCAATGTTGGTGGACATGCCAAGGATGGTTGTGAACACACAAATGTAGCTGCTTAGGATTAAGATAAATGGTATTACTGCTATAGGAAAAGTGATGATCAGTATTTCTATTTGTAAGCTGTCTGTGTGTGAACATGAAAGTTCTACAAAAGGAACAAGATCACAGAAGAAATGATCTATGGTTTTTGGTTCACAAAATTGGAGTTGGCTAAGAAAAATAAGTGTAATTAGAGTGATTAGAAAGCCAGATACCCAGGAAAGGATGGAAAGACAGTGTTGACATTTATAGTGCATGATTGTGGCATAACGCAAAGGGTTACATATGGCCAAATATCTGTCATAGGACATTACTGTGAGGAGGTAGCACTCTGTGCTTCCTAGAGCAATATAAAGATATGTCTGAGTAATGCAACATATTATAGAGATGGTGGCTCCTTCCAGCCATATGACACGCAACATGTTGGGAACAACAGTGGTTAAGAATGCTATTTCTGTTAGAGACAAGTGTTTGAGGAAGAAGTATATTGGGAACTGGAGCCCCTTTCTGGTTGAAACCAATGTAATAATCAGGAGGTTAATTGTGACTGTGACAATGTAAATGATCAGGATCAGAAGAAAGAAGACAGTCTTGAAACCATTGAGCCTCGGGAAGCCCAGTAGCATGAATTCAGCTACTGATGTCTGGTTACCTTCACTCATTATTAATCTGTGCACAATACATCAACAAAGCTGTTAATGGGAAGTGGGAAACAATGTTAATTCATGCAAAATTGACAGAGGCTTGCAATCATTTTCCAGTAATAGAGACCTTCATGCTAAATATTTTGAATCAAAATCTAGTGAGAGACATCTTGTTTCATCTCTATATATAGAGTAAGTATAAATATGGTTTGCACAGGTAGAGGCTTGGAATAGGCTACTATATATCTCAGTATCCACGTCTGGCTCCTCTTCCACCCCCTTCCCTCACCCTGTTGGTGTCCCTCAGGGCTCTGTTCTTGGCCCTCTACTCTTTTCGCTCTACACCTCCTCCCTGGGGGCTCTCATCTCCTTATTCGGTCTTCAGTATCACCTTTATGTTGACGACATCCAACTCTACATCTCCTTGCCTGATCTCTCCTCCTCCCTCCTCTCTCGTGTATCTGACTGCCTCTCTGCCATTTCCTCCTTGATGTCATCATGCTTTCTCAAAATTAACATCTCCAAAACTGAACTGATTGTCTTTCCTCCCCCTAGACTCCCCGCCCACCACATCCTCTCTATCACTGTTAACAATACCACCATCTCCTCTGTCACCCAACTCCGCTGCCTGGGCGTTACCCTCGACTCCTCTCTCTCCTTCGCCCCCCACATCCAATCCCTTGCCCACGCCTGTCGCTACCAGCTACGCAACATTGCCCGCATCCGGCCCTTCCTCTCCCAGGATGCCACCAAAACTATCATCCACGCACTCATCATCTCCCGCCTTGATTATTGCAACCTCCTTCTTACCGGCCTCCCCCATTCCCATCTCGCCCCCCTCTGCTCTATACTCAATGCGGCTGCAAGACTCATCTTCCTTTCTCGCCGCTCCTCGTCTGCCTCCCCTCTCTGCCTTGCCCTACACTGGCTCCCCATTCCTTACAGAATCCTTTTCAAACTCCTGACCGTCACTTACAAGGCTCTCTCCCAGTCTACTGCTCCCTATATCTCTAACCTCCTCTCCATTCACACCCCTGCCCGCTCCCTGCGCTCGGCCAATGATCGTCGCCTCTCCTCCACTCTGATCACCTCTTCCCACTCCAGAATCAAAGACTTCTCCCGTGCTGCCCCCCTTCACTGGAACAACATCCCTCGCTCCATCCGTCTTTCTCCCAATATGTCCTCCTTCAAGAGGGCACTCAAAACTTACCTGTTCCTAAAGGCTTACCAACCTTCCACCTAACCTCTCCTCCACCTGTTCTTCCCCTCTCTCCTCCCGCCCCCCCTGTTCTCTCCCCACTTACTTCAACTTGCTCCCTGTGTGCCTGAGATCTGTCTACCGTCCCTTAGGATGTAAGCTCATTTGAGCAGGGCCCTCTTCCCTCTGTTCTCCATACCTTCTCTTCTGCTCCGTCTTTACTGCATTAGCCTGCCTGGAGTCTCTGAAGTTTTGGTATTTTTTTGTTAACCGTTTCTAATGTGTCACCTTGTTTAGTCTACTGTTTGTGCTGTGTACGGCGCTGCAGAACTTTTGTGGCGCCTAATAAATAAAGGATAATAATAATAATAATAATATAGTCTTGTAATATACTAATACTCTTTGCAAAAAAAAAATACATTCTTAGGTGATAACCTCCCGACATTAGAAAATGCCTGTAAATATAACTTTCAGTGCTTTAAATGTTTTTAACCAGGTCCATCCAACCAGTATGTTACGTCTTTATCAACAACTTTATGTGACGTTGATCAAGACAGAATGGTTAATAATAAAAAATTAAGAGATTAAAGTTTCCTTTAATTACGCAAATTCACACTTTGATTTCAAAAGGTAAAATCATTCAATGTTTCTCTTACCATAAAACACTCAAATTTAAGGCATTTTTAAATTGCTTTGTTTTAGGAATTTAATATTTTTATAATGATCTCCAGCTATAATGGCTTCTGGCAACAAGATACAAATAATGCTTGTGTGTGGTCCACTGAAGGTCCTCTCATGAGAAGGTGGTTCACAAATGTCACTAGATGTTACCACTGACATCATAGGCCTGCAGCTTCTGATCTGTAAACAGCATCTTTATGTACAAATCTCTGAGTTTTATAGTTTTTGAAACAAATACAATTGATCCTCTGTGGCCTGGTTCTTCTTTTCATAATTTAAAGCTACCAGGGGACACTGACTCATTTCACTGATGAGTCTTACTATATTGATAACAAGCTCTTTAACTTTGTATTTCAAAAGATTCAGATTTTATGTAAATAATGAGTAATGAAATCCTTGTTCATTTGCTATTTTAATTTTTTTCACTCTTTTTCTATTGTCGAAAAAATAAACAAAATTAAAATCTTATTTTAGTGTACTATTAGTATTCTCTTGAAAACCCAAATGTAAAGGAATTTTAATGTACATATTATAATCTGAACTGTCTTAGATTCATTTCTATCTAGTCATATTTACCCAACACACGGCAAAAGTTGTAACACAGTGTAACAGCTGATTGGGGGTACAAATATGGCTGTTTTTACTGAAGTTATCCAGTGAACATCATTATCATCATCATCATCATCATTATCATAATCATTGTTATCATCATCCATCATGATAATCATCATCATCATCCATCTTGTCAACCCGAGTAGTGCCATTTTTTAAAAAAAATAAGTATATTTATTGAATTAATTTTATATGGAATTCAAACAAAACAACACCATATTCACCATCCCTATGAAAAAAAAAAACATTATTAAAAACAATATAACCATAGAAGAGCGAAAAAAATATCCAATACCAGGGGAAAGGTCTCTCCAGCATGATTGGAACAAAGGAGCTTGAGAGTTCAAGTGCATTTTGATTTAAAGTGCATTTTGTTAAAAGTGTTATATCCAGTAAGGGGTGTTGTGCTGAGGACGTGAGATTCACTCAGGAATTAATCTGAGTGTTTATTGACGGTGATTCATTTTTCTGTGGGTTTGTCTTTTTTCTCTTTTTTTCCTGTTAAAAATAATGGGTATGGTTAATTTGCAATATTTGATACAGCTGAGTATTGCAAGCTCTATTTAATAGGAAGTGATAAACAATTTCTTTGAGCTTGGGAGTTCAACTGCATTTTGATTTTAAGTTCATTTTGTTTAAAGTGTCGAGTTATATCCAGTAAGGAGATAGATACAGGAGGGGATGCGCACTACAGGCTAAGATAGGTCAGCAGCGGAATATCAGGAAAGTCCAACCTGTTAACATATAAATACACAAAAATATTCTGCGCTATACCTAAATGATGATTGATTAAGTCGTATGAAGGACACTTTATATATGAAGATAAACATGAAAATACAATATTACAAGAGTATACAGTACAAGTGCATAAAATACAAAGACTGTAAAAACAAAACTAAATTGTAAAACCAAATCTATTAAGAACATAGGATGGAGTCTCTAAAAGCAATATGAGTACTGCATCCGTGTGGGTTTATTGCTGTGTATACCCAATCGCAGTCTGATATATAGTAGTCCACTATTGTAGATAAAATAAGAGAGGGGGAGGCCTAAAAACAATAAGTTTTTACAGTCCAGCGTGTCCTGGCTAAAAACAAGGTGAATGGGAACGAAAATACTTGCGCTTGGTAGCGTGTAGTGGTGGATTGGCGGATCCGAATAGGTCCAAAAACACACCATATGCAGCATTATACAGCACACACTTTATTGAGTTTAGTGTTGTATGACAGACCCTGCAGCCTGACTTCAATATAGCAAAAAAGGAATTCCCTACATGCATTCACATTTGAAAAATGTTCTGCTCACGGAATTTGGATGAATGGTCACCTTGTTCTAAAGAGCTGGCAGTTTGATGATTGCTGCCAGGGGCCAAAATAAATATATTATCTTGCATAACTTAAACAGTGACATATCAATTGTGGGTCCAGGGGATCTGACAGCTATTGGGCTCAAAGGTGAGGGTGGGTTCTGGAATTGGATCCCAAAATATATACTAGGGGTTTGAGGTCCTGGACTGCCCTCCCGTTGGTTTACTCTGGCCAGAACTTTGACCCAGGGAGCCTGTTCTGGGCCTACCACCGGAAGGATTTGAGTTTTTTGTCTGTCCGGTTATGCATTCGGACACCCCTCCACTGATTGGGATGAAACTATTGCAAGATGGTCCAGTGGGATCCTGTCCAGGCTTTAGAGGGGTTATGGTCTTGGTTGGATTTCCTATTGGTCTACACTGGGCAGAACTTTGACTCAGGGACACTTTTCTGAGGCTTCCGCTGGATGGATTTGGAAGAAAACTTCACAGACTGGTAACATTACATCCCAGAAGATATACTAGGGGGTTGAGGTCCCTTTTGGTGTATGCTGGCTAGAACTTTGACCCAGGAAGCCTGTTCTGGGCCTTCTATTCTACTGGATGGATTTGGATGATATTTACTATAAAAACAAAAACGACACTGGGCAGCCATCTAAGGTGTGTTGGAAGACCTGCTAATCTGCTAATTATTTTTAAAATTTTGACAGTTGCATCCAAGTCATTGTAAACTTAATGACCTGAAGATTTAAGTTCGGGCAACGCTGGGTACCTCAGTTAGTGACTGGTAAATAAATAAGCATATACAAATATTACTTTTGGTAAAACTTCAAGCTTTTCTCTGTAAATTTGTATTACTTACTATAGAGTGATAAGTTTAGTTTACGCACCAGGGTTATCATGAAAGGAAATTGGTCTCCGGAGCAAAATAGTGGTGTTTTTGGAGGATCAAATATATACTCCGCCTGAAGAAGAGAGTTGGACGGACTGATATTTGTCTATCTCCACTTCACAGAAAGTCTTGATGTTTGGACCAGCTTTGAACTGGTGGAGATCCGACCACATCCTTTACTTTTGTTGGACATGTTTTGCCCTTTTGATTTGACTTTAATATGGGAAGAGCATAACCAACATAAAACAAATCTACAAAAACAGTATGTACTATCAATGCTCAACAAATCAAAAGCAGTCAGATAAAATTATAAAGTGTACATTCATCTATTAGTGTACATATAGGTAGATTTAAATGCGTAATAGATCTAAAGCGCGTTTGTGTAATACAATATATTTAGAATAACAATGAAAAAGATGAGCATATTCGGTATTATAGTTCTTCATAGCTCCATATTATTCATCCACATCATATAAAAGAATAAAACATAAAACATACATAGTGCAATCCACTTTAAAACATTAAAAAAACACCAAATGAAATACTAAAGTGAGTTAAATACATTGTGATAATATATTATAAGGTGTGATGAAACAATTTCTTCATGTGTATGGTCCCTTGTGATTATACTCCTACCAGAGAGATTCTTGAATGGAGTATTCAAATATATTTCTTTATAGTGTTCCTTCAAAGAGCTCTCTTCTCTGCAATCACCTCAATATGTAGATAAAATAAATGTATTGTGTTCACACAAGTTCCCCCTTCAGAGTAGTTTGTTACCAGAAAAATCTTTAAATCAGGCTTTCAGAGATTTATTTATCTACAGTATATATCCCATCCCTTCATGCATATGAATTCCAAGTCAGACTCAAATGGAAGCAGAAAGGAAACATTCTAGCGTAATATTGACTTAGTAGGTCAGTTTTATTCAAAATCCACACAATATAACAAGATTGAAAACATATAAAAATAAAAATAAAAACATATAAAGGTGTACAAGGGCACTTCTACCAAATGAAAGGACAAATGGATGTTGAACATGCAGTTTAGTTGATGTTGGTATTTCGGGAGCCCTGCTGGTTCAGCGTCAATTAGAAAAAAATTCCAATACTGGAAACTTATGGGGGGAGAGATCAATGAGTCCTTCACACTTTAAATTCTTTCTTGAACCAGGAGGTAAACACAGATAAATGAGGTAATGTAAAATGTACCACCATGGTATTTGAGGTACCATATGGGTGACTCAACATATTTTGCATCTGGTAATGCCACACATAAAAACCTTTTCTATAGGTAATTTGTAGATATTATCAAAAAACATTTCTTTACATTTTATTGCTTTAATATAGACCTATTCTTGCAAATAAGTGTCCATAAACTAATACAGAATGGGGAAGTGATACTTCAAAAATGTTGACCCAAGGGATTGATAAGGGGTTTGTGTATTTTAAGTAATTTGTCTAACAAACACTGAAGAAGTAACGCTAGGTACACACAGGAGGTTTTTCAGCCAACTATCGAGCCAATCACCCGATAAAAAACTGTTCAGCCAGATATCACATTAGTGTGTATACTTACACGATGAACGATAGTTGTTCCAAAGTGCCATTGGGTCGTTTAATTTGATTGCACGTTCTGTTTAATAATCTGGGGCCTGATTCATTAAGGATCTTAACTGAAGAAACTTCTTATTTCAGTCTCCTGGACAAAACCATGTTACAGTGCAAGGGGTGCAAATTGGTATTCTGTTTTGCACATATTGTTATTATTAATATTATTATTACCTTTTATTTATATAGCGCCACTAATTCCGCAGCGCTGTACAGAGAACTCACTCACATCAGTCCCTGCCCCATTGTTGCTTACAGTCTAAATTCCATAACACACACACACAGACAGACTAGGGTCAATTTGTTAACAGCCAATTAACCTACTAGTATGTTTTTTTTTGGAGTTAAACACTGCCTGTTTTTCATGTAGCACACAAATACTTGATAGCTTATTTGTACACTGAAATTTAAAGTTGATATTTGTGTGCTACATGAAAAAACAGTCAGTATTTAACTTATGTGCAAAACAGAATGCTAATTTGCACCCCTTGCATTGTAACATGGTTTTGTCCAGGAGACTGAAATAAGAAGTTTCTCAAGTTAAGATCCTTAATGAATCAGGCCCCTGGTTCCAATCACCTTCTGATCCTGTAGTATATGTGAGTGTGTATGCACTCGTGCACAACAATTTAGCATCACGCGCCCAATCTGTGGCACTGTTACAGTCACAGCCCCTGTGTTACTTAGTCCTCTTTGCAGACCAGAGGGATCAGTGACACTTATGGTGATCTAATGGGCAGCACCTATTTCTAGACACCCATAATCAATACATCGCCCCCAGTACCTCTTTCTTCTCTTCACCATGATAATAATCATATTAAATTATTAGAAGGACATGTATGTGAATATGCTGCAACAGTTGTTGTTTTTATGCTCAGATGCAGACATGGGGCACATTGCAGTGCCTGTGTGCTTTGTGTGATATGTTGGGGGTTTGCTAGGAGTTGGCTGCTGCTGATAGGTGTAGGGTGTCATGCTTCAGGGCTATTAGGGGAGCGTATTTCTGAAAGTAAGCCTCTGGCGTCCTGGCCGTCTCCATGACGACTGGGACGTCACTTCCCAGAATTCGGCCTGACCGTTGCCAGGGCAATGGCTGGACGCCAAAATGAATTCTGTTGCGCCCCGGCAATCTGAGCAGCTGAACGCAGGCGCAGGGTCCCTCACAGCCTGTGGGCTGATTAATAGTGTTAATTTCTTTATTAGCCTGTGCCTGACGATGTTTCAGGGCAAAGCCCTGATTGGCTGGGCTTTGTATATAAGGCAGGGAGGGCTTAGCCTGGATTCCTGTATTGCTGATTTACTGTTGTGACCCTCTGCTTGTACTTTGGACCTTGCCTGCTTGCCTGTGACCCTGTTCCTTTGGCCTGTATCTTGGACTCCGCTGTTTTGTATGTGACACTGACCCTTGAAGTGTTATCTGACCATTTTACCTTGCTTGTGACCCTTGACGTCGGCTAACGTCTGACTATCCGCTATCAGCTTCTCAGCCTCCTCCGGCCTGCCGCTGCAGTATTGTATAACAAACTTACACTAGGCTAAGAGTTAATGTCCTGGGGGCGTCCGAGTACCTGTGCGGACTGCAGTTTTAGAAACTAAAAGTATGGCTGTAAAATATACATACAATTTGTGGAGCGCTCTGAGAAACGTAACCACACTGTTCTACATACAATCGCTTGTAAACTGCACACTGGAAGCTGAAGAGGTAGGTCATAATCTACATTTGGGAAATGTGATATATGGGGAAAATATTGAAATGTGTCAGTTAATCAGATTAGTGAAGGAGCCATTTGAAAAGCATAATTATGTAAATGAAACATATATGCTCCCAACCGCACTGGTTAAATCCTAAAGAATAAAGACATTTGGCTCAAGAGTAACTGCATCTATATATTTTTTTGCTACATATGTAACAATTCTCTTTCTTTGGATTCAGTTTCACGGTAGAATACATAAACTCATCTCTCTCTTCCATTCTTTATCTTCCCAGTATTCTCATATTCTCATTATTCTTCTTCCTATACCTACTATATCTCTGCACAATTATGCTCAGATCTTTTTTCTGCTCTGCATTGTATTACAGTGTGGGTTTAATAATTACATATCTATGAATGGATTGTCAATAGAGGACACTATGGAGAGATACTATGCTGCTACTTTTCAGCAGATGAAGAGCACAGATCTGGAGGTTATAGGGTGTAATGTAAAATTGGTAAAATTTTGTATCATTAGAATTTTGTTGTAGTGTGTACCTAGCCTAACACAGAATAAGGAATAAAGTGTAATTACTGTTTTTAGTGAACAAATGTGCCTACATTTCAATGAGCTATAGATGTAAATTGACCAGTGGCACATTACTTGTATCGTACAAAAAAAACAACTGCTAAGTGTGAACATACTGTAGAGCTGACAACACTACTTATAAATAACTTTGAATTTTCAATCAAGTTTACGGTGGGTGGGTCTACAGCTGACTGCTATATGGGGGTGAAATAATTGGAGTGAATGGTTCCTTAAAGGTGACTTCAAAAAACACTCCACACTAAGCACAAAGTCATAGGGGTAAAATTAATTAAAAAATTATTATTAGATAGAACATTAAGCACAATACTTCATTATTTCTCTCCTCTCTTTATACTTATTAAATTCCCTATGGCTGATCGCATTTCCTGATTTCTCAGACAATATATGATTGGATTAAACAATGGTGTCACCACAATATACATTAACACTACCACCTTGTTGTTAGACAATGAGTGTCCTTTAGCAGGGACCAGGTAGATAGCAATCATGGTACCATAATACAAAGACACAACAGAAAGGTGGGAGCTACAGGTAGAGAATGCTTTGCTCCTTCCAATGTTGGTGGAGATGCCGAGGATGGTTGTGAACACACAAATGTAGCTGCTTAGGATTAAGATAAATGGTATTACCACTATAGGAAAAGTGAGGATCAGTATTTCTATTTGTAAGCTGTCTGTGTGTGAACATGAAAGTTCTACAAAAGGAACAAGATCACAGAAGAAATGATCTATGGTTTTTGGTCCACAAAATTGTAGTTGGCTAAGAAAAATAAGTGTAATTAGAGTGATTAGAAATCCAGACACCCAGGAAAGGATGGAAAGACAGTGTTGACATTTAGAGTGCATGATTGTGGCATAACGCAAAGGGTTACATATGGCCAAATATCTGTCATAGGACATTACTGTGAGGAGGTAGCACTCTGTGCTTCCTAGAGCACCATAAAGATATGTCTGAGTAATACAGCAAATTATAGAGATGGTGGCTCCTTCCAGCCATATGACACGCAACATGTTGGGAACAATGATGGTTAAGAATGCTATTTCTGTTAGCGACAAGTGTTGGAGGAAGAAGTACATTGGGAACTGGAGTCTCTGCCTGGTTGAAACCAATGTGATAATCAGGAGGTTAATTGTCACTGTGACAATGTAAATGATCAGGATCAGAAGAAAGAAGACAGTCTTGAAACCATTGAGCCTCGGGAATCCCAGTAGCACGAATTCGGTTACTGATGTCTTGTTACCTTCATTCATTATTAATCTCTGCACAGTGCAACAAAGCTGTTAATGGGAAGTGGAAAAAAATATTAATACATGCAAAATGGTTAGAGACTTTCAACAATTTTCCCACTCTAGAGATATTCACACTTGATATATTGACTCTAGTGAGAGGCATCCAGGTTCGTCTCTATGGGAATAATACATCAAGGAACGCTTACTGTGCGCAACATACGTTTGTTTTCAAATGCAGGTAAATCAGTTTTGCGCACTCCGGAATTCAACAACTAATGGATTTTAATATATGTGCGCTAATGAATTCGGGTGTAGGTCTGTTCTGCTCTACTTCACAAGACACTGCAGGATACGTCCAACACCTATGTGGATTATAAATTAGAAAAAGAACGCACAGAAAAATAAAATATGGAATAAATGTCACCTGGTAATAATATATATAGGCAATAATCATAAAATAGTAAAAAAAAAAAAAAAAAAGGGATTTTTTTTTTTTGTAATTTTTTTCCGCCCATGAAATAAATTTTTAGGATGCTCTTAATGTCTACTGAACATAAAATACATTTTTACAGTTGCTTCTGATTGAAAACATATTTGTCAACATGCATATGAGACTGTCATCACTAGTAATCAGGACTTACACGTAGTTGGAGCAATAGATACAGAAACAAAACAAGTAACATTGAGATGCCCAAAGCTTGATTCGGACGTGGCTGTGTGAGCTTGAGTTTAGCACACCTTTATTGTACATTGACTAGGGTCAAACGCCCCCTCCCTGCCCCATTTAGTCCCTGAAATTGTAGGCTGTAAAAAGTGTCCTTTGGTAATAAAGATGAATAGACGTGTCTGCGTTTATTAGTGTATAGTCATGTGCAGAATGATTTTGCGTTCGATACACCCAAAATTGGCAGATAACTGCCTTGATGAATCAGGCCCTATGTCTAGAATAAGCATAAAAAAGGGGTTGCAGAGGCTTGGGATAATATAATATGCAATCTTGTATTATACTAAAACTATTTTCAAGAAAAAATACAATCATTAGGTGATAACTACGTAACATTGGAGAATGCCTGTAAAAATAACTTCAAGTGTTTTGTACCAGGTCCATCAAACCAGTATGTAACGTCTTGATCGTCACCTTTATGTGAGATTGTGATCAAGATTAAATGGCTAGGAATAAGATATGATAAGATTAAAGTTTACCTTTAATTTACATTTTCACAATTCATTTTCAAAAGGTAATATGTTTGTAATGTTTCCCTTACCATAAAACACTCCAATTTGCTTTGTTTTAGGAATTTGATGCTCTTATAATGATCTCCAGTTATCATACCTTCTGGCTACATGATAAAAATAATGCTTGTGTGTGGTCCACTGAAGGGCCTCTCCTGAGACGGTGGTCCACAAAAGTCACTAGATGTTACCACTGACATCATAGGCCTGAGGGTTCTGATCTGTAAACAGCATCTTTATGTACAAATCTCTTAGCTTTATAGTTTTTGAAACAAATACAATTGATCCTCTGTGGCCAGGTTCTTCATTTCATAATTAATAAGCCACCAAGGGACTCTGACTCATTTCACTGATGAGTCATACTATATTGATAACATTGTACTTTACAATTCCATTCAAAAATATCCATATTTATTATAGATGAATGATGAAATGGTTGCTCACTTGCGTATTTAAAATGTGGAAACATTGTTAATAATTTTTTTTACTCTTTTTAACTTTTTAAGATTTTTATTAATAAAATAAAAAATATTATTTTAGTGAATTAAGACTATTTGATGTAAAAAGATTAAATATACCTGTTATCTCAAATGTCTGAGAGTCAGTTCTAACTAATCATGTTTACCCAACACACAGCGAATGGTATAACATAATACAACATTTGATTAGGGTTTAATAGGGTTAGGGTTTAATAATTGGATGTTTTTACTGAAGTTGAAACCCCATTTTTCATCTCGGGATTAGACGGAACCCTGTTTCCTGAAGGACCAATAAGGTTTTAAAAAAACCTTCTCACCTTACAGGTGGGATCCCTGCACTTGGAGGTTGTTTCATTTTATATTGTAACGTTTCCTAATGATCCTGAAATTTTGGGGTCCCCGTGGTTGTTTCAACATAATCAGCAGACTGATTGGTCCTGTAAACAAATTACTCTTTGTTCAAAAACCTGTAATACCCCATTCATACTGCACCAAAATCCCGGGTTTTTGCCGGGGCAAGCTCAAACGACCCGGGTCTTGGTGCAGTATGAATGGTACAAGTCAAAAATCCCGGGTCTAAAAACCCGGGTCTTCAACCCGGGATTTATCGAGGGGTAATTCCCGGGTCGGACTATGAATGGTGCAACCCGGGTTTTTCAACCCGGGTTGCACAGAAAACAAGCTGAATGGCTGTCTGCCTGTCTCTGGAGGAAGATGTCATCGGTGGGAGCCAGTGGAAGATTCACCAGTCACCTTTCAATGACATCACCATTTCTCAGCCAATGAAAACTGCTCTGGTGATGACTCCCACAAATTGCCAGGGCACAGACTTGTGCAGTATGAATGGGGTCAATCCGGGAAATTCCCGGGTCCGAGGTGCAGTATGAATGGTGTTTCTGAGCTGGGACGCTCCGAGCCCCGGCAAAAACCCGGCTTGAAAAACCCGGGATATTGCCGGGGCGGCCGTATGAAAGCGGTATAAGTCTCTTCCAGTGAGACTGGCCACTTCTTTGTCTAGCTCCATTCTTGCTGCATTTCAGGACTATGCAGATGTTTTCTGTAAGGTAGGCAGCAGACTCATTTCTACTCCATAGGCCATATGAATGCACCGTACTTATATATAAAAAAAAAGGAAAAGATGGTGGATTGCACTAATTCCAACTGCTACTAATGCCTCTATTAGAATCACACAATATTCACAAATAAACAATATCAAAAGAAAATATTGAAGTACTCAGCGCTGATGGATGTGGTCACATAGATAAAACAAAATAATATAATACCACTTTTGACCAATGACTAAATGATAAATTAAAAATACTTATATTCAAGTGGAGGGTAGATCCCTGTATCATAGTTTTCTGAGAGTATACCATAGGGAAAAAAAATTACAACATAGTGTAATATTGTCAGGACAAAGAATATAATAAATATTAATAAAATAAGAAGTTAAACAATTCTTCTTAAATGTGATTCAATCCAATGATGGATTATGTGGAAAGAATTTTTTTCACTGTTGAATCTCTCCTCATATGATTCCACTCACCAGATGATATATAGATAAGCGCCTTAAGTGCTCAAATGCATTTGATGTGATCTATTATCTAATCCATCAACAACCGGATCTTACAAGAATAATATCAATATAAAGTCTGGTATCAGTTTTCTTTATTTTCTTTAAATTCATCCATGGAGATATATTCCCTCCGTGTTAATATAAAAGAGGAAAAATAAAACGGATCTAGTGTAATCCTTTAGAATCTGATGTTCCAGTGTTTTATTATTTTTGCATTCATTTTATGTGCTGTATATGTGCAATAAATATGTATTTTTATTCAAACGGCATTACACTAGATCCGTTTTATTGTTTTCCACCTACAAAAATTGTTGTTGTCCTGTCTCAGAATCTCTCCATGCAATTTGAAGCATCTCAAAGACAAGCTCCATCTGGAATTCCTTCCAATATCTTATTCGTCCCAAGCACTTTAGACAATCTGTTCTCAGAGAGTTTCATGAAATTAAATTGGCAAGGTATACAGGTGTTGACAAAAATATTCAAATTCTCTCTTGTTCTATATGGTGGCCTTGCATAAGTAAAGATACTAAATAGTTTGTTTCCGCTTGTCAGGTCTGCACTCAAAGTAAAAGTCTTAGAGGACCACCCATAAGATGCCTCATGCCACTTCCTATACCTTGCAAACTGTGACCATTCAGCTCAATGGACTTTATTGTTCACCTAACACCTTCTAATGGCTTTACTACCATATGGGTGGTAGTCAACTGTTTCAGTAAAGTAGTCCATTTTGTTGAGTCACTTACAGTATAGGCATGTCTCAACAAACATGTCCAATTTTTAGAAACCAGCTCCAGAAGATAGGAGTTACTGTATGCTGAGCAATCTCCTTTTTCCAGATATAATGTTATGATTCATACTAGCTGACAAGTCTAATATCCCTAGTTGGTGCCAAGCCTAAAAATATTTAATGTTTCATACCACCTCAAATGCATGTGGTCACTGCCACTGAGGATTCTAGGCCTGCAAATCACCCATGAAGAACACAGGCACAGAAGAGTTAGTCACTTATGCCTCTACTGTGCCAGCTCAGAACAATTCCTGGTGCAATGCCCGCTGCATAGACCCAATCACCTCACAGAGTTCTCTGGACTCTGAACACAAATGTAATTTGGGATTGTTTACTGAACTCGCTTCAAGGACAGATACCCTCCAGTATGCTCCAGAGAAGGTTCTGTCCCTCCAGCCTACTCCAGAATAGGTTCTGTCTCTCCAGCCTGCTCCAGAGAGGTTTTCATCCCTCCAACCTGCTCCAAAGACAGTGCTGTCCCTTCAGCCAGCTCCAGAGATGCCTTGCAGTGCTGTTCAGCCAGAGATGCCTCACTGCACTGCTTAGCCAGAGATGCCTCACTGCACTGTTTAGTCAGAGATACCTCATGGCTCTGTTTGGCAAAGATTTTCCTCGTAGCTTTGTTCGGTCAGAGATGCCTGATTGTGCAACTCAGTTAGAGGTGCCTCATGGTTCTGCTTGATCAGAGGTGCTTCATAGGTCTGCTAGGTCAGAGGTGCCTCATAGTGCTGCTCGGTTAGAGGTGTTATGTGGTTCTGTTCAGTCAGAGGTGACTCACAGCTCTGTTCGGTTAGATGTGCATCATAGAGTTGCTCATTCAGAGGTGCCTCATAGTGTTGCTCGGTCAGAGGTGCTTCATAGTGCTACCCAGTCCAAGGCCTTCCACCAAGTTTGCCAATCTCAGGCTTTCTAACATACATGCTCCACCTGAGCCTTCCTAGTTGTGTACCCAGTCCAGGCCTTCTTCTGAGTTGTGTGCCCACTCTGGGCCTTCTTGTGTGCCAAGTCCGAACCTTCTTCGGATATGCCGGCCCATTCAGGACATTCGTCCGAGTTGTGTGCCCAGGCTAGCCCTTCTTTTGAGTCGTATGCCCAGTCAAGGCCTCCTTCAGGATTGTGTGCCCAGTCTGGGCCTCCTTTCAAGTTGTGTGCCCAGTCCTGGCCTTCTGCCATGTGTGTCCATCTCGGAACTTCTGATATATGTGTTTAGCCCAAGCTCCCTGAATTGTTTGCCTAATCCGGGCCTTCCGAGTTTATGCTTAGCGTGAGTCCTCTAGGGTATGTGCTCAGTTGGAGTTCTCTAGGATATGAGCTCAGTCTGAATTAGAGCTATCTGCTCCATCCATGCTCCATCCTTCTTGCTCTGCTCTCCCAGTCGGGGACTATCTCCAGCTGGTCTTGATATTAACTCCTGTTCTAATATTACCTCCTCTTCCAGTGGGGTCCTATGATTACCAAACCCAATTCTCCTTCATAAGTTTCTACTACCCCATCATCCAAAGATGCCAAGACTGCTGATTCATCTTCTGTTCCAAAATTCTGACAACCTATTTTGATGGGGATATCACTCAATTTTGTGCCCTTATATAGTTTTGCATATCCTACTTTCCGTTCGTACCAGATCTTTTCAATAACCAATCTAAGCAAGTATACTTCTTTTTTTTTTCTAAGTTATTTTTTTGCAAGGTCAACTGAAAAATGCTTGACAACTGAAAATATGAGTTTATCTGAACAAGCTAAGAGATAAACACATGGGGCCTGATTCATTAAGGAACTTAAATTAAGAAGTTTCTTTTTTAAGTCTCCTGGACAAAACCATGTTACAATGCAAGGGGTGAAAACTAATTTTCACCCCTTGCATTGTAACATGGTTTTGTCCAGGAGACTTAAATAAGAAACTTCTTAATTTAAGTTCCTTAATGTGTCAGGCCCATAATGACTACGACCAGTGCAGCATTAGCAGACCTCTGATGTCAGCATAGGAATATAACTGAATAGAAAGAGTGACTAAGAGTTTATCTTATGGAGTAAAGAGAGGGAAAGAGAAGAACGGGGAAACAGTAAAAAGGAGAAAGAGAAGAAGGAAGAGTGGCTATTTCCATATAAAAAGGAGCAGAAAGTGAGAACAAGAAAAAAAGAAAATAGGGAGAGATAGGGGGGACAGATGTCAGTGAGGAGTTATGTGAATGGCGAGCGAGCCTGGAAAAAGGAGATTCACAGATTCCAGACCTTGGCGAAAGCCCTTGAAAAGCTGTGAATGATGCTGGTCATATGTTCCAATCGTTGTGTCTGGCCTGGAGAAAATAGGGAACCTGCTGCCACCAGCCAGCAGCAATTTGGCAAGTGGCTGCCGAGAGAATGTGTCTAACCAACTTATTCTGATGCCAGGTTGCAGAGGGGACCCCGAGAGGGAGAAGAAAAATTTAGGCTCATGGGGTACATCCACCTGAAGAATTGCTTGAATCAAGAATTTGATCTCAGACCAAAAATGTGTCAGTTTTGAACACGTCCACCAGATATGAAGAAAGAGCCCTCATGGAAGCACCCCTGCCAGCAGCAAGCAGAGGAGTCAGGGAGGATTTTGTGAAGTCGCGTGGACATGTAGTACCAACGAAACAACGTTCTCTTTTATTCTGACACAAATAGAACTGGTAGCAGCATTCTTATGAATCTCAGACCATTCTTCATCTAGCAAAGTTTCCCCAAGATCACGTTCCCAAGCTAATTTTTGGGGGTCTCAGAGGTCTGGAGTAGAGGGAGCAAGTTTGTAGTATAACGTAGAGATAAGACCATTCGTAGAGGATTGACGTAAGCAGAGAGATTCAAAAGTAGTAGGTGGCCGGGTGGAAAGACGAGCTTTGACAGTAGTATGAAAGTGGCGTAACTGGAGATATTTATAGAACTGTTTTGAGGAGATATGGAAGCGAGATTGAATGTCAGAGGATTGAGGGAAAGTCAAAGAAGAAGATAGGTGGTTAAGATATCTAACTCCCCGTGAGTACCATGGCAAAAATGCATTATGGTTAATTCCTGGGGAGAAATCTGGGGAGCTAAATAACAGTAACACAGGAGTGTGGTGAGGCAACAAGCCATACTTTTGAGAAGAGGAGTCCCATATGGATAGGGAGTGTGAAATGACAGGGTGGAGTAGGGAGCGTTTAGGGCGATGAGCCCTGGGGAGCCATAGGAGGGTGCATGGCAATAGTAATCCCAGACCCTCAGCCTCAATTTTTGACCAGACTCTAGAATTTGCTGAACCGCACCACAGGACACATTGTGCAAGTTGGGCGGAGAGGTAGTATCGTCTGAAATCAGGAATCCCTAGTCCCCCACACTGGGACATCTGAAGAACTTTAAGCCTGTAACGGGGATATTTACCAGACTAAATGAATTTAGAGACATGAAATTGGATAAACTTAAAAACATAGGGGGGGACACGGATGGGCAGGGTTTGGAATAAGTAAAGCAGCCTAGGAAGAATATTCATCTTAACAGCATTTATAGGGCCGATCCAGGAAATATAAAGATGCGACCAGGTGGAAAGATCTGATTTTATTTGGGCAATGAGACAAGGCTAATTTGTTTTAAAAAGGTGACGGTAGTATTTAGTAATAAAACCCCCCGAGATATTTAATTTTTTGGAGATGCCACCAAAATGGGAAAGAGCGCTCTAACAATAATTTGTCAGGGGCAGGAATATTGAAGTCAAGAACCTTCATCTTGTCCAAGTTGATCTTGTAGCCTGAAAAGAGACCATATAGATCCAATTTAGTCAAGAGAGAAGGCCGAGAAGAGGTGGGATGAGTAATGGACAGTAGGACATCATCATTAGCATAAAGTGCAATTTTATGGGTATTTGGGCCCACAGATATACCATATATATCATGGTTGGTGCGGATATTGGCAGCCAAAGGCTCAATAACGAGAGCAAAAATAAGGGTAGAGGGGACAACCTTGACACGTGCTATTTCAGATAGCAGAGGGTGCCAAGATCAGAACATTTGCAGAAATCAAGGCTGGTGGGGGAATGATAAAAGGCCGAGATGCCGTTCAGAAACTTGACAGAGAAACCCATTGCTACGAGTACCCCATTCATAAAGAACCAGGAAATTAGATGGAACGCCTTTTCGGTGTCGAGCGCCATAAGTAGAGAGGGGAAGTTATCATTATTAATCGCATGTATCGGATCAATCACCCTTCTGGTATTATCAGGGACTTTCCGCTCTGGGATTAAATCCACCTGATCAGGGTGGATGAGGGAAGAGAGGAGTGGGTTCAGTCTGGAGGCCAAGGTTTTGGCATAAAGTTTCAAATCAACGTTAAGTAATGCTATATAGGTCTGTAGCTGGCACAAAAATGGTCCTTCCCCGGTCTCGGGATAACAATGATGATAGTCTTAGTGGTGGCAGAGTCAAAGGAAGCCTCCTTCATTAAAGTGTTTCATTAGATGCGAACTGAGAACCCTGGCAAACTTTTTGGAATATTGTGGGGTAAGGTCATCAGAGCCCGGAACTTAATAACCGCCAGGACCTCATGCAAGGATATAGCTGAATTCAGTGTAGATTGTTGTGATGAGGAGATTTTAGGAAAATGAGTGGTTAGAAGGTAGCTCTCCAGGGTAGGAACTGAGAGTGGGGTGCGAGAGATTATAGATGGAAGAGTAAAACTTTCGGAATTCTCGGACTATAGCCGATGGGCCATAGGTGACATCTGAGGAGGACTGTCGAATTTTATCAATGTGATTCAGGGTTAATTTTTTCCAATGTTTTCTAGCTAACACTGAATTAGCCTTATCGGCTTTATCATAATGGTGCTGTTGGAGATTCTCCATAGTGATAGCAGCTCTACGGGAAAGGAGTGTGTTGAGTTTACCCTTTAGCGAGTCAATCAGAGAATGCAAGGTCAGGTCATGATAAGTCTGGTGTTGGACAAGGAGCACATCAATCTTATGTTCAATCTTATGTTCGAAAGCGAAAACCTTTTCCACGGCTTTTTTCTTAGTGGACGCAGTCAGGCTAATCAAGTGGCCATGGGTGGTAGCTGGATGGGCCTCCCAAATAATCCCTGGGGCTATATCAGGAGTTGAGTTCTCCTGGAAGTAGGTAGTGATAGAGGTATTACTGTCTAAACAAGTGGATTGGTTAAGCAGAAGAGAGTCATCTAGGCGCCATCTACCACATTGTGGTGGCAGTTTAAGGTAATATAGGTGGATGAAAACACCCGAATGGTCAATCCATGAGAGGGAAGTAAAGCCTGCTAGAGTCACGTGGAGGGTAAGAGAGTGGGAAACAATTAACATGTCTTTACGGGAATATAATTGGTGGGGGAATAAAAATGGGTGTAGTCCCTTGTGTTGGAGTTACATAACCTCCATTAGTCATACAGGTGGTGATGGGTTAGCAAAGCTGTGAGTAAAGTGGCTTCAGGAGAAGGGAGAGCCCCCCCCCCACCGGGATGGACAGGGAGGAGACCTGTCCAAGACGGGATCCAGGACTACATTGAAGTCACTACCCATGATAATGTGTCCTCTCGCCAACCGCTTAATGCAGTTATAGATTTTTGGTGAAGAAGGCCTTTTGTTTCTGGTTCGGGGCATAAATTGAAACCACAGAGTCACAGGGGCAGAACAAAAAGTGCCGCCAACCAGTAGAAAGAGATCATCTGGATCTGCATAAGTATTCGAATGCAAAAAGGGACTTTGCAATGGATCAGGATAGGCGCATACCGTTTCTTATGGTCCGCCGAGGCAAAGAAAGTCTGAGAAAACTGCTTACCCTGAAGTTGGGAATGGACTCCAGTAAGGTGCGTTTCTTCTAAGAAAACAACTCTGTCAATTCTTCCCCTCCTACAGGCCCCCAGAAGGATCGTTCGTTGACATGGCGAGTTGAGGCCATTAACGGAAAACACTTTCAAGGCCATAACATTGGGAAGGGGCCAATTCTCAAGAGTATGGCTAAACACAAAGGAGGTGTAGGTAAACCATCAGTCTGTCCCAGAAACTGACAGTATGAAAGCATGTAGATATATTGAAAAAAGTCACAAGAGAGAAAAGGGGAAAAGAGGGAAAGGAGAGACCAATTGGATGAAAACCCTGAAGGAAAAAAATCAAATGAGGTTTCAAAGACATAGTGCAAGTATACTTCTTGATGTCCAACTTTAGAGGGGAAAACTTTGGAATGGGCAAACCCCCTTATTGAGACTCGAAATCTCATTCTTTCAAATCTGCAAGTTTTTACTGACTGAGTAATGAATGAATTTGCACCATAGATTGTAAGCTTGAGAGCAGGGCCTTCTCACCTCTTTGTTTGTTTTACCCAGTTTGTTTATCAGTTTACTATGTTTGTCCCCAATTGTAAAGTGACATGGAATATGTTGGCGCTATATAAATAAATAATGATGATAATGATCACTTGCTTCCCCAACCTACGGTTCATCTGTGTCATCTTCTATAACTCCAAGTACTTCAACCTTGGAATTACCTTTGTGTTCTATTCAATTAGAACAACCCAATCCCAAAAAGAATCATAAAAAGAAAGGGACGAAGAAGAGAAGAGGGACTTGTGGGTCTCAACTTTCCTCTGGTGTGGTTTCTATACATTTTCAACACTTTTAATATCTTGTGATATTAGATGAGTACTTTTCAGCTATGTGCCCAAATCTGGACTATGACTCTGACTGAGCGATCCTAATTTCCTTGCTTTTTGGGTGTCTGGTATCAACTCTTAAGAGGGGAATACTGTCAGGAACTGCCTCTGTCTGCAGTACAGTATCTCCTCTGTGGATGTTGCTTTGCCTATTCCAGAACCTGCTGGCAACTTCTCATCATTGGATTTTTGGACCCTCATCATCTGTGTCTGGCCATTATAAGACTGCCTTTTTCAGCAAACTGGGCCAGTTCATCAATTGTCTTCGTTGCTGGTCTTTCTCAGAAACTCCTGTGATTTTGTCCTGATTTCTCCCCTGGTATCTGACTTCTGCTTGTTACATCCCATTGCACATTTTATTGTTACCCAGACCCTGGCTTTGTATGAGTTTGTTCCTCTTTACTCCTTGGTATTGTTGTGTATCTCACAACTTATGACCCATTGCTTGCCTGACCTTCCTCCTGCCTGAATCTTCAGTGGATCATCCAGTGTCTCTTGATTTCTCAGCTAAACCTAGTAATCTTGCTACCCTGTACATGCAGTTGTCCAACTGAGCCTGGTATCCAGTATCTCCTGCTTCCTAAGCTAAACTTGGTAATCCTAGTATCCTGTTCCTGCTATTTCTAAGTAGTTGTGCTAGCTGATTTTCTGCATTGACTGCATCTATTTTATACCTGTGTGTAAAATAAAGACACTCTGTTTCATTTATTCTACTCTCCATAGTCTTCATACTGGGAACCATGACATGATCCCAGTATAAGACCAATTGTCCATTTTACTAATATATAATTATAAGCAAGTATATAAACAAACATATAAGAAGAAATACAATTCCACAATTTTTTGGGGGGTTTGTTCACCTATCCATTTATTGATATCATGTAATCTCAACTGTGGTAGTGTATTCCACAGTAATCTACTGGTTGCTTTCTTGGAGACGCAGATTGGTGGAATTTACATGTTAGTTCAGTACAGTATTAACATGGAGATCCAAGACAACCCGGTTCCTTAAAGAGACATGTGATTTTGACATACACTTATACTAAAATACACCATTAGGATTTTTATCTTTGCGCATCCCTTAGGTCTGGTGGAGTTTTATGACCTGATGATGATGATGCACATATTTTACACCAGTCATATCTTATGCTAGAAATAAAGTTTCATGTACCTTAAGATAGAAGCAACTAAAAATGCAGCCTCAGAAACATGTATAGATGTATGTTTGTGTCTATACAAAAGCCAAAATTTTTTGTTTAACTCTAAATCTGACCCATCAGGTATATTAGGTTTAGATATAAGATTTGGAAATTAGAACCACCAAGCACAATGGAGGCAACCCATTTATAATCTTGGCACTGGGGACCTCTACTGCCTTGGTCTGCTGCCACCCTCCATTTCTTGAGAAATTGGGAGAATTTGCAGCTGTGCCCAAGCATAGGGGCACCGTTTACTGACCACTGTAGACAAGAGCAACACAGAAAATTCATAATCACATTATTTGACTTATGAAAACAAATTTTTGGCTAAGAATTTCATGCATAGTATGTGTGTAACTTGTATATTTTATTTAATTGTAAACACTTGCTTGTGTGGTTGGTCTCAAATGAATATGTAAAAGTCTGATAAGTTGTGCTGGTTTCATACTCATATATAGGTATATTCCTTATTTTTAATTTCTTCCAAAATACATTCTCACTATATTCTTAAAGATGTCTTTATACTCTCAGTGCATCACGGCAATAGGATTTCTGGGGTTCATTTCGGGATCCTTGGGGCTAGCTGTAGTTGGAAACTAGGAGGCCAGGTGAGGTCTTTCTCATAGAGGGAGGATGTGCTTTATTTGTGTATACCAGATGTCAGTAGGAGGAATGCTGGACTGGACTCCGTACTGGAATAAGCGATGGGAATCTGGACCTGCTGGACTGGAACCTGGATGCATGAACAGAGGGACTGACCCCACAGCTAGAGACTCAGTACCCCCAAAGATCCAGAAGCTCAGAAGATTATAGTACCAATACTGGGACTGGGACGGCTCAGAACTCAGGCAGCGGATTATAAGGGGTGACTTGTTACTGAACTGGAAAAGCCTGGAACTGACCCCGGTTCCAGGCTTTTCCAGTTCCAACTGGAAGCTGGTACACAGAGAAACAGAGATGGCTCCAGAAGTTGGAAAACTCAGAGCAGTAAACTACTACCCCTAAATAGTAGGTGAGTCAGAGGAATAGGCTGAAGAGAGCTGGATCCACACGAGGGGTGAAAGCTGGAATCTGTACAGCAGCAGGCAGAATGTAGCTGAATCCACAAGAAGGGTTAATGACTGAAGTCTGTACACCAGTTATCAGATTTAAGCAGCAAACAAGTAGCAATAGTGGTAAGCTGGAACCAGGAACGTGTTGCACTGTAGGAAGTGACTTTTATAGTCTGAGAGCTAATCAGAGAGAGCTAATCGGCAGGTATAAGTGACAGAACGTTTATACCTGTGATCCAGAACAAGGGACCATCTTTGTGAGAAAGAGACGGCGTGGATTTGCATGCTACATGCTGTTTTATCATGGGACTTTGGTAGGTGACCTTGCCATTTCTATGTATGTGCTACAACCGTGGATTGGAAATTGATTTTTATTATTGTTTTTAATTCATTTTTATTAATGGATAAAGCACTATGTTATTTCCTTTGTCTTCTCTAACCCTACGTTCTCTACATATCTGAATGGAGTATATATACATCTAGGAATAATCCAGGAGAGGGTTTTAGAAGGAGTGCAATGTGGAACGTTGGTGCTCATTTTACATTGAAGTTTATCCAATAGTCATCTGTGTAAGTGTACTCACGAGAGGGGCTCTGAATTTTAGGTGAAGCAGATCCCCTCAATATAAATAAACTTTAATTTTTCTCCACCTGTACATCTTCCACCCTGCTGTGTATTCATTGGTTTGGGGATTGAACTACTACTCACCATTTTTGACACTGGCATTGTGGAGGTGTTATTGACACAGGGTGTGTGTGTATTTTTTTGAATATACTACAATATTGTTGTTTTCTTTTATTTTTGAGGACATCTACATACATTCCTGAACATCGGTTTCAGTGATCATTATAGGATATGCTATACACCAGCAGACTTTTGAATATTGGAGATTGTATATTCAGATATTACTGTGTATTGAGATTATACATGCTGCTTTCCTCCTTTTGAAGATATGCTCATGAGTTGTGCTTCTCTATGTACATGAGATTAGCGCTGTATTTCTATATTTGTGTCTTATTTTAGGATGTAGTAAATATCTCACCCAAGATGTCAGCCTCCGGTGCAGCAGACAGAAGTCACACTTTGTCCAAGGATTTAGAATGCTGTATTCTGACAGGAGGGAGATGCGAGGTGTAATGATTCCGCCAAGTGGCATAAACAGGGCAAAGACCATGATTCATAACACAGTGGCTCCAAAAAACAAAACACCATATGCAGCATTATCCTGAACACTTTTTAGTAAGTTAAATGTTGGATGACAGACTCTGCAGCCTGATTTCGGTACAGCGCAAACGGAATTCTCTACTCGCATTCACAAATGAAAATTTTTCTGCTCACATGATTTGGATAAATGGTCACTGTTCTGGGATCCTGTGTGTTCCGCCGTAATAAGGATACAATGTCTTTGATCTTATTATTAACTAATCTCATACATTATTGGGATATAATGCAATTTGAGCCTTTTTTTGATATTTTATTCTGTTGAATAGCACACGCCCATGACATCTCAGACGTACTTAAAAGGCATTATTTTACACAACCTTTTTAAACATTCGCCTTGTACCACGCCAGCCATAAACAAGGAATCCCAGTTGTTATGCTTATGCATCCCAACTATAAATTCATAAAAACCACTTACGCGATTCGTTTGTTTAACCAGGTTTTATACTGCCTAAATATTACACATCTGTTGAACTCCATGTCAGATAGCCCACCATTATGTGTTCTCTAATCTCTAAACAAATACCAATCTATCATTCACCTCATTATATTGTATTATCTATATAAACAAACAATCCATTCGTCCATTCTCTCTGTTACCTACACATAGACAAAATCTTTCACTTTACAAAGATAACTTTGAGATCAAGTATACAGTACATATTTTGTTTACATACAATACAGATAATACTTTATAGTTTCAGCAGACATAATGTTAATATAGATTTTACTAAGCTACTTCAGAATTAGGTTATAATAAACCAAATCTTAATTGTTATCCTATTTTGATGTTGCATTAATTTTATATTTCAGTAGTCCTTATTTATGTATTAGTATGCGTGTATATGTAAAAAGAAAGAGAGAGTTGAGAGAGAACAAGCATGTGTGTGTGTGTGTGTTTAAATAGGAAGCATTTATGCATGTGTGCAAAGAGGATGTGTTTGAGAGAGATAAATGAGCATGCATCATGCATGTGTATAAGAAAGATAAATGCCTATATGCATGTGTATGTAAGTAAGAAGATTTGTTTGAGGAGAGCATGTTTAAGTAGGAAACATGTGTTGAAGCTAGAGATGAGTGCACTCGGATTTCGTGAATCCAAGCCCACCCGAACGTTTCCGATCCGAGTCGGATCCGAGACAGATCTGGGTATTGGCGCCAAATGAAAACTTGAAACCGAGGCTCGGAGTCATAATCCCGCTGTGGGATCTCGCGATACTCGGAACCTATAAATTCCCCGCTAGTCGCCGCCATCTTCACTCGGGCATTGATCAGGGTAGAGGGAGGGTGTGTTAGGTGGTCCTCTGTCCTGGTAGATCTCGTGCTGTGCTGTTTAGTTCTGTGCTGTGCTGTGCTGTGCTGTGTTCTGCAGTATCAGTCCAGTGGTGCTGTGTCCTGTGCTCTGTCAATTTTGAGTTCAGTGGTGCTGCTGGGTCCTGTGCTGTGTCCTGTTCAGTCCAGTGGTGCTGTGTCCTGTGCTCTGTGCTTCTAAGGGCATAGTTATTTCCCCATTATTCCCAAGTGTTAAAAAAATTAAAAAAAAGTTATAAAAATTTTTTTTTAAAAAATTTAATTACAACAAAATTTGCAAAACCAATCCTGCAGTATAAGCCCATTGGTACTGCAATATTACCAAGTTCACACATTCAGCAGTATAAGTCCAGTGGTACTGATATATTACAAAGTTCACTGATTCAGCAGTATAAGTCCAGTGGTACTGATATATTATAAAGTTCACTGATTCAGCAGTATAAGTCCAGTGGTACTGCTATTACAAAGTTCACTGATTCAGCAGTATAAGTCCAGTGGTACTGATATATTACAAAGTTCACTGATTCAGCAGTATAAGTCCAGTGGTACTGATATATTACAAAGTTCACTGATTCAGCAGTATAAGTCCAGTGGTACTGCTATTACAAAGTTCACTGATTCAGCAGTATAAGTCCAGTGGTACTGATATATTACAAAGTTCACTGATTCAGCAGTATAAGTCTAGTGGTACTCTCCTGTGCCGCATATAATTTTTAAAGGCTTTGCCGAGTGTGTGTGGCTTAGGGGTACGCTCTCTTGTGCTACATATAATGGAAAACCAAAATTTGGAGGATAAAGTAGGGAAAGATCAAGACCCACTTCCCCCTAATGCTGAAGCTGCTGCCACTAGTCATGACATAGACGATGAAATGCCATCAACGTCGTCTGGCAAGCCCGATGCCCAATCTCCTAGTACAGGGCATGTAAAATCCAAAAAGCCCAAGTTCTCAAAAAATAGCAAAAAGAGAAACTTAAAATCATCTGAGGAGAGACGTAAAGTTGGCAATATGCAATTTACGACACGTAGTGGCAAGGAACGGCTTAGGCCCTGGCCCGTGTTCATGACTAGTGGTCCAGCTTCACCCAAGGATCTAAGCCCTCCTCCCCCCCCTACAAAAAATTTAAGAGAGTTATGCTGTCAGCAACAACAACAAAACAGCAAAGAACTCTGCCTTCTAAACAGATGACATCACAAATCCCCAAGGCGAGTCCAAGGGTGTTGGTGGTTGTGAAGCCTGACCTTCCCATCACTGTACGGGAAGAGGTGACTCCATCCAGCATTTGCAGCATGCCCTCTGCATATGCTGGAAGGATCACCCACAGTCCAGTTACAGATTTGGCTAATGAAGGTGTGAATGTTGTACACCGGGAGGAGAATATTGATGTAGCTGGCGCTGAGGAGGATGTTGATGATTATGATGCAGACAGATACCAAATTGCCTTTCTCAATTTCTATTTATATTCTAGATTATATAACGGCTGAATAGTTTTCTATTTTACTCCTAGTGGAGAGGGGATCTGATGCAGACAGATACCAAACAGCCTTTGTCCATTTCTTTGTATATTTGAATTTCTAGTTCTACAGTCTATACAGGCTGCTTTTTTTATATTCAACTACAAGTGTAGGGCGGGGGGGGGGGGGGGCATGGATAGCCACCAAAGTAACGTGGTCCATTTAATTTCACTTTATAGCTCCACAGTCTGTGCAGCCTGCTTTTTTTATCTTCAAAGTATTTACAAGCCTTACAATCTAAATTAACTAGAGGTAGTGATGTGCTAGAACTCCACCCTCTATATGCTGCAGAGGATGGAGGAGCATCAAAAGGCCATTCAAGCCTACACAGCCACCTATGACATAGGAAAAGGAGTGGGGATGCGCCTGAGTCAAGCGCACTGGAGAATGATTTCCGCGTTGTGCAAGGTTCTGCAGCCATTTGAACTTGCCACACGAGAAGTCAGTTCCTACACTGCTAGCTTGAATCAGGTGATTCCCCTGATCAGGCTTTTGCAGAAGCAGCTGGAGAAAGTGAGGGAGGAGCTGGTAAACCATTGCGATTCCACCAAGCATGTAGCTCTTGTGGATAAAGCCCTTCGTACGTTTTGCCAGGATCCGAGGGTGGTCAGTCTTTTAAAGTCAGAGCAATACATTCTGCCCACCGTTCTTGATCCTCGGTTTAAAGCGTATGTTGTGTCTCTGTTTCTGGCGGACACAAGTCTACAGCGGTGCAAAGACCTGCTGGTCAGGAGATTGTCCTCTGAAGAGGACCGTGACATGCCACCAGCTCCACCTTCATTTTCATCACTGTTTGTGCAGTTCCAAAAAAGAGGAACTGACATTTCTATTGCTACCTTCTTTCTTTCTATATTTAAAACAAAAAAAACCTGTCATTTCTAGTAGTACCTTCTTTCTTTCTCTATTTAAAAGAAACTAAATAACTGCCATTTCTAGTACTACCTTCTTTCTTTCTCTATTTAAAAGAAACTAAATAACTGCCATTTCTAGTACTATCTTCTTTCTTTCTATATTTAAAACAAAAAAAAACCTGCCATTTCTATTACTACGTTAATTGTTTGTGCAGTCACAAAAAAGAGGAACTGCGCCCTTAACTGCTATGTTGGTTTAAGACGTCCATCCGGTGTCCGCCATCTGTTCCCTGGAATTCTGACCAGTTGAGGGTGTATTTATTATATTGTGGCCACGGTATCAAATTGGGTACCGGGGCCACCCCACTACGCAGTCCAGATACTTGTTTGGTGGAATTCTGACCAGTTGAGGGTGTATTAATTATATTGTAGCCCCGGTATCAAATTGGGTACCGGAGCCACCCCACTACGCAGTCCAGAATTTTTTTTTGGGGAATTCAGACTTGTGGAGGGTTTTTTATTAATTATATTGTGGTGACCACTCCTCTACGCAGTCCAGATACATTTTTTGGTGCGATTCAGACCAGTTGATGGTTTTCTTATTATATTGTGGTGACCACTCCTCTACGCAGTCCAGGTACATTATTTGGTGCGATTCATACAAGTTCAGGGTTTTTAAATTATATTGTTGTGACCACTCCTCTACGCAGTCCAGGTACATTATTTGGTGCGATTCATACCAGTTCAGGGTTTTTAAATTATATTGTGGTGACCACTCCTCTACGCAGTCCAGGTACATTATTTGGTGCGATTCATACCAGTTCAGGGTTTTAAAATTATATTGTGGTGACCACTCCTCTACGCAGTCCAGGTACATTTTTTGGTGCGATTCATACAAGTTCAGGGTTTTTAAATTATATTGTGGTGACCACTCCTCTACGCAGTCCAGGTACATTTTTTGGTGCGATTAACACCAGTTGATGGTTTTCTTATTATATTGTGGGGACCACTCCACTATGCAGTCCGGAAAGATACCTTGTTGCAGCGTTTTGGACTAATAACAATATTGTGAGGTGTTCAGAATACACTGTAAATTAGTGGAAATGATTGTTATTGAATGTTATTGAGGTTAATAATAGCGTAGGAGTGAAAATAAGCCCAAAAACTTGATTTTTGAACTTTTTATGCTTTTTTTTAAAAAAAAATCCGAATCCAAAACCTTAAATCCGAACCAAAACCTTTCGGCAGGTGTTTTGCGAAACAAATCCGAACCCAAAACATCAAGAAAATCCGAATCCAAAACACAAAACACAAGACACCAAAAGTCGCCGGTGCACATCCCTAGTTGAAGCCTTAGCATGCATGAGAGAAATAGCCTCAAGGAAGAGGGGGAGCGGGCTACCATGTCTGAAAGCATGCCTGTGAGAGAGATAGTTACTTACAACACTATATCAGCAGATTGCAGGGATATATATTGTAATGTCATGTGCAGTGAATGTCCCAAACTTCCAGGTGTGTATACATGTGTCTGGAAAAAGAGATTTGCTTTACCTGGGTTAAATCTTATAATCTGTAAAACAGAGTGCACAGTTTCAGCTGTTCCACACCACTTCATAACTAGACACTGCCTAGAATGATGAGTCACTACTCTGAATTTAGCTGTACCCCTGTTTGATCTAACTTCCTGTTGAGAACATGTTTTCTTTGTTTGAAATGCTTTGTAATGTCACGTTATTCTGTTTGCTTGATATTCTCTGGCTACCAGTCAGTTCATATCCTAATGTGCTCATGAGTTCTGCATGTGCAGACAGCAGTGGAATGCTACCGGCCATTATGCATAGCTTACGCTCCGCCCATCACAATTGAATCAACACAGGCACCGCAACGGCGATATTGGAGCTCATTCACAGTCACCTTGCTCTAAAGAGCTTGCAGTCTAATGTTTGCTGCCAGGGGCAAAAATAGGTAAATTATACCTTTTATGAACTTAAACAGGGGCATAACAATGTGGGTCCAGGGGATCTGGCAGCTACCGGGATGTGTGTGAGAGGTGCACACACACATTGGGTGCATGCAGTAGACAGTGCATACCCTTCACTCTGCTCTATTGACAACAGAGTGCAGGGCCTGGGAATCAACATGATCCTATCCAATTTTTGCTATGGGACAGGAACCTGTGTATAAGGCTAGACAAAAATAACATTGTACAATATATTTATTTCTAGAGATCTCTAATTTACTGTCTTTCATGTATTTCTGCCTAGGATTGTTGCCTAGAATTTCTGGGCGCCTTCTATGTAAGGCGCTGCGGAAACCTTGTGGCGCCTAACAAATAAATGATAATAATAATAATATTAAGTGGGTAATTGTCTACTCACAGTTTTAGTTGCAGTGGCGAGATGGCCATTGAAGCTTCAGGAGAGGTCAAGTTTGTATTTGATGAACCAGACAGGTCTGAGTGGCAGTCAGCTCCTCTTTAAAGGTGAGAGGTTTCAGAAAGAAAGACTACAGAAAGAATACAGAGGGTGCCACAACAATTTGTGTATCATAGTTAATCAATTATAGGACTAAATGTCAAGAGACTTTAACAAAAACTTAGTTTGGTAGCCTATCCTGAAACAAGTTCATTCCGTAGTACTAGCAAGGGTCTAGCATAGCAATTTGCTGGGAATTCACAGATGAAAGAGCCATAGTTCTGAAGTTAATGGGTAAAATGCTTGTAGTGAGGTCAGTTACCAGGTGCATTACTGGGAAGTCATTCATATGTTTTATACATAACGCTGCAGTGTACTGAGAAATATCAACAGGAAAGTCCAGGAATATATAGATCACTCATTATCAATTGAAAGGAGACCAATGTTAATATAGTGCTGAAACAATAACCTTTTGTAATTATTTATTCATGACGGACAAATCAATAAGCAAATACAGAAATTACTTTTCTTAATACTTCAAGATACTCTCTGTAAATTTGTTAATTGGTATTACTTACTATAGAGTGATAAGTTTAATTTATGCACCTAGATTACCATGACACACTGTACATCTGTTCATATTTTTTCACCTCTCTGAACACATAGGAGTAGTACTAGCCTGGGAGTGTATAGAAGGTCTGCACCGTTATGTGTTGATCCACGGGATTGATGAGGGATTTGTGTATTTTAGGTAATTTGTCTAAGAAGCACAGAAGAAGTAATACACAATAAGGAAAAAAGAGGTGAAGCAATTACTGTTTTTAGTGGATAATTGTGACTGTATTTCAATGTACTATAGCTGTGAATTGACCAGTGGCACATTACTTGTATCATAGATAAAACCAGCTGCTAACTTTGGACCTTATGTAGGGCTGACTGCACTACTTATAAATAAGATCCACCCTCCATAACTGTAATCCACTTTAAAACATTATAAACACCAAATGAACATTATGTAGAGCTCATAACACTACTTATAAATAGCTTTGAATTTTCAATCAAGATTACGGTGGGTTGATCTATAGCTGACTGTTATATGAAGATGATGTAATTGGAGAGAATGGTTCCTTAAAGGTGACTTCAAAAAGCACTCCACACTAAGCTCAAAGTTATAGGGGGTAAAATTGAGAGAAAAATAATATTAGATAGAACATTAAGCACAATACTTCATTTTTTCACTTCTCTCTTTATACTTATTAAATTCCCTATGACTGATCGCATTTCCTGATTTCTCAGACAATATATGATTGGATTAAACAATGGTGTCACCACAATGTACATTAACACTATCACCTTGTTTTTAGACAATGAGTGCCCCTTAGCAGGGACCAGGTAGATAGCAATCATGGTACCATAATACAAAGACACAACAGAAAGGTGGGAGCTACAGGTAGAGAATGCTTTGTTCCTTCCAATGTTGGTGGAGATGCCGAGGATGGTTGTGAACACACAAATGTAGCTGCTTAGGATTAAAATAAATGGTATTACTGCTATAGGAAAAGTGAGGACCAGAATTTCTATTTGTAAGCTGTCTGTGTGTGAACATGAAAGTTCTACAAAAGGAACAAGATCACAGAAGAAATGATCTATGGTTTTTGGTCCACAAAATTGTAGTTGACAAAGAAAAATAAGTGTAATTAGAGTGATTAGAAAGCCAGATACCCAGGAAAGGATAGAAAGACAGTGTTGACATTTATAGTGCATGATTGTGGCATAACGCAAAGGGTTACATATGGCCAAATATCTGTCATAGGACATTACTGTGAGGAGGTAGCACTCCGTACTTCCTAGAGCAACATAAAGATATGTCTGAGTAATGCAGCAAATTATAGAGATGGTGGCTCCTTCCAGCCAGATAACACGCAACATGTTGGGAACGACGGTGGTTAAGAATGCTATTTCTGTTAGAGACAAGTGTTTGAGGAAGAAGTACATTGGGAACTGGAGCTTCTGTCTGGTTGAAACCAATGTGAAAATCATGATGTTGATTGTGAATGTGATAATATAAATGATCAGGATCAAAAGAAAGAAGACAGTCTTGAAGCCATTTAACCCTGGGAAGCCCAGTAGCATGAATTCGGTTACTGATGTCTTGTTACCTTCACTCATTATTAATATTTGCAGAGTACAACAAAACTGTTAATGGGAAGTGGAAAACAATGTGGACATCTGCAGAAAGGTTACAGGATTACAATCATCTTCTCATGCTACAGATCTTCATGCTTGATATATTGAATTTAACAAGACACATCTAATTTCTAGCTCTCTATGTCTAGAATTAGCGTAAAATAGAGGTTGCACATGCAGAGGCTTGGGATAGGCTACTGTATAGTTTTGTATTATGCTAAAAGAAAAAAAATCATTCATTAGGTGATAACTAAGTAACATTGGAAAATGCATGTAAATATTCAATGATTTGAGAGTTTTGAACCAGGTCCATCAAACCAGTATGTTACCTTGTGACCAACATCTGCATGTGTCATTGATCAAGACAGAATGGCTAGGAATAAAATGGGATGAGATTAAAGTTTCCCTGTAATTGCAAAAATTCACAATTTGTTTTCAAAAAGTAATATCTTTGTAATGTTTCCCTAACCATAAATCACTCAAATTAGGATTTAAGGCATTTTTAAATTGCTTTGCTTTGGGAATTTGATGGTCGTATAATGATCTCCAGTTATAATACCTTCTGGCTACAAGATATAAATAATGTTTGTGTGTGGTCCACTGAAGGTCCTCTTCTGAGAAGATGCTCCACAAATGTCACTAGATGTTACCACTGACTTCATAGGCCTGAGGGTTCAGAAATTAAACCAGCATCTTTATGTACAAATCTCTGAGCTTTTATATATTTTTTTAAACAAATACAATTGATCCTCTGTGGCCTGGTTCATATTTTCATAATTAATAAGCTACCAAGGGACTCATTCGAAGAGTCATCAGTGACTATATTGAAAACAAGGTACTTTAAATTTATATTTAAAAGTATTCATATTTTATATAAATAATAAGAAATGAAATGGCTGCTCACTTTCATATTTCAAAGGTGGAAACAGTAGTAACCTTTATTTTTTTCAGTCTTTTCATTTTTTTTAATAATAGAAAATATTATTTTAGTAAACTAAAAATATTAGTTTGGAAACCCAAATATAAGGGAATTTAAAAATACATGTTATCATCTGAACTGTCTAAGATTCATTTCTATCTAGTCATATTTACCCAACACACAGCAAAAGGTGTAACACAGTGTAACAGCTGATTTGGGTTAAATATTTGGATATTTGTACTGAAGTTAGCGAGTGAAGATCATCTTCAGCATCAACCGCAATTTGTTAATATTGTGGAGAAGAGAAATATATAATAAGTTGTGCAAGAGCATTTAGGGGCCAAATGAACTAAATGAGTTAACCCAAGTTAGAAGTTGCTGCAAAATGAGAAATGTCTTTTGCCAGGTATAATATGCTGATTCATACCGGCAGACAAATCTCATATGCAGAGCCATATATGGTTTCAAGTCTCAGTGTGACAAATCTAATTTTGAAAGCCACAACTTCCAAGTTTAATGTGCAAAGCCATAGCTGGTGCCAAGTCAAATGTGAAAAACTTTATCTGTCTGGCAATTACTCATAGTATGTGAGGTTTGTATAGAATACCCTACATGTGTGTACATCTTTCCTATCATCTGTTTTATCCTGTGATTGTGTAAGGCCTCTCATCCCTGGTGTGACCTTGTGTATGATTCAGCGATTAATCTCCTATTTCTGTCTGTAGAGAACATGTGTGGCTTTTGTTCATAGAACTTTAGGATATATGAGATCATCTTCAGTTTTCTGCTGCAATTTCCTCTTCTTCAGTATTAACATTGGAATCATCTGCCCTTGTGAATTCCTTAAACAATGCTTTATTTAATTTAATTTAATTTAATTTAATATTAGATTATATATTATTAATATTTTCCTACCAAGACAAGGTGGTATGTTTAGTGGTTGTCACAAATTCACCAGGAATTTGATGGGAGACAACCTGCCAGCAGTTGGCGCAACTGTGCAAGAAGGGGAGGTGTCTAACATGTCACTGTTATTCACCAGGGACCCCTGTAAGCAGGTTTGGGCTTATCTGCGTGGGACATGAGGCGACAGCCTTCATTGTCAGTCACTGGCGTGGGAGCAGGTGAAGAACAAGAGTAGTCAACGTAGCCGAGGTCAAAACCAGGAATACAATAGAGCCGAGTCAGATGCCAAAATAATAGTCAGCAACAGAAGAGATCAAACTAGGAAATCAGCAGTATACTATACAGAAGCAGGAGAACGCAGGAGCAGGATACACAATGGCCCAATGACAAGATACACAATGAATGGATATACAATGGCCCCCACTCGCTGCCAATTCTTTGGCAGTGAGTGGGTGCCAGATTCTGCCTTATATAGGCAGCTCAATTACATAGGGCGGTCAGTGACATCATCAGCTTCTGACAAGGGAAGAGATTAGCGTGTCCCTTTGCCTAGCAAAAGGTGTGCATGCGCAAACTGACATAAGGAGAAGCCGGAGACTGCATCTCAGGCAATTGGTGTAGCAGTCCAACAAAGGTAGGCCGATATGATGGGACTGCGCCTGACAGTCGTCTTTTGACAATGGACTCTCTGGACTATGGATTACTAATATGCAATTTTTAAAACCAGTTTTATAGAATAGTTTAACCTTTTATAAATGTTTTTGAGATTGTTTGATGCACCTGATCAATTTATTTCTATCTTTAAACAGTCATCATGGATCTCTCAAGCAAATGTAATGATTAGCTGTGGCCGAGTCCCCCTAACCTCCCAGCGGACCAAGATGACTGTTGCAGTATCAACTGGATTAATACCTGATGCTGATGTGCCAAATGGGTTAAACCTCAGAACTAAGGAATTAAACATGTATTAAAGGGTATATTTATTAAATGAAATGTAAATAGTTAATGTATGGGCGCTGTGGCGCCGGTAAGTAACTGGCACACAGCTCCAGAAAGGACTATGTTCTTGTGCTGGGAGTATAAATGTCTTTATTTTCATGTTCATGTATTGATTTCTGATGCAATAGCCACTTTTTGGAGGAAGCTTGTTTTTGTAACTTTTCTAATGAAAGTCCCCCATACTAATTAGACATTTTGATATGTGAGTGTCCAACACATCCTATAGCCTGAGGGCACAGGAGGGGGTAATTAGACTTGCTATCTCTCTAAGACTGGATAGAAGTAATATAGGGAACTTAACCCCAAGTTTTAGGAAATCACAGATTAATGTACATTTTTTTAAAGTTTAAATCGCATTACCTCCAAGGTTAGAGGATATATTACATCCTAATGGGAATTATTGAATGTGATGTGTCAGACATTTTGGTGCCAGCTAAGACAGGTCTGGGTTACAGCCTGCCAAGTTAGGGCTGGAAAATGTGTGTATAAAAAGATCTCTGTTTTGCCATGTAATGTATCATTCCATCTGTAACTCTTGAAAATTCCCTAGTACCCCAAACTGGCGTGTAACTGTCCTTATAAGGGCTAATTGAGCTAATAACACATCACTGCTCCAAGATCCTACTTTGACGCCTACTTACCTGCGGAAATTCCTGTGACCTACAGATTAGACCAATCTAATCTGTTATCCAGCTGTTCTGAAGTTGAAACCCAGCATCCATTACCAATGATCTGCCCACTATCCCACCGCTCTGGCCAGTGTCATAGGCCAGGAGGAACCATCCACAGAAACTCTCATCTACAGGAAGAACTCTGGTGCACCAGCCCAGGTGCCCAGCAAGAGGGTACACTAGCAGCGAGTTACCCAGAGAGAAGCGGTCCTAGATGCAGGTGAAGGGGCCTAGTGGAAACAGCAGGCCCATTCTACTGCGGGTTAGAGGTGTGCAAATTGGGATAAAGAAAGCGGACGGCTGCAAGACAAGCCCAGCCGGTCCCCAGCAAACACACAGACAGGGTGGCATAGCAGGTCCATTCTGTCACAGATTTCTGGTGGCAAGTAGTAGGATAACCCCAGGCGGCTTCTCGTGCACCAGTCAGTAGAGTCGAGATTTTCAGGAGAGCATTAACTGAAGCCAGGAAAATGCACAAGATGTTTTATAATGTCAATGTGTCCATGGCAGACCTTGAGACTATGAGCAGTGCCAAGGGCATTGATATCAGGCTTTCGCCAAACAAGGCGGAGACGAGAGCGGCGCTGAGAGAATGGCACCTACAGCATCGTACCCAAGAGGAGGAATATGATGGCAACTGTGGCCAAGGTGGTGGCCCAGTTATAAACCGAGAACAAGGTGAACCAGACACCCAGACAGCAGTGCCCTCTTCTCAAGAGACTGAGCCAGCAGAACCAGTCCCTCTATCATATGATGAGTTAAGAGAAGCCAGGCTAAGGATCCAGCTGGCAGCTATGGTGGACAAGGCAAAGGAAGCAGAGCAGGCACAGGTCATCAAGGCATGGTGCCAGTTCTGCAGCCCAGGTGGAGGTGCCCCCTAGGGGACCAGGACTGTCATCTTTACCTTGCCTTACATATTAGGACAGTGTATTGTGAATATATTATAGTGAAATATTGATGAGCACTGGCAAGTTTTTGAAAGGACCTGCAGACTACATGCTGTACCCAGAGTGGAATGGGTTAATCACTTGGTGCCCACACTGCAAGTACGTGAAGTGGAGGCCTATTGTGAAGTGCCCTCAGAGGACTGTGTGGACTATGATATAATAAAAAGAGCCCTCCTTAAATTGTACACTATTACTACAGAGACCTGTCAGCAAAAGTTCTGGGACCTTGCCAAGAACCTCCACATTACCCATGAGGAGTTGCCAACCTGCTGCAGGAGACTGCCAGGAAGTTGGTGTGTGGAGCAGGTTCCCAGACCGTGGAGGAGGTAATAGACCTAATGTGCCAAGAACAGTTTCACCACTGGTGCTCACCAGAGGTGAAAGAATGGGTGCTGGACAGGAATCCAGCCACATTGGTAGAAGCCGCTCAAATGGCCGATCTATATGTAGCTGATAACCTGGCGCTTCTGCCAGTGTGGCTTAACAGCAAACCCAAAAGGATTGTACAATCAGGGGACACCCCTCTTCTACTCACCCCCAAAACCCAGCATCCTACCCTCCAGTTACCTCTCACCAGCCACTGCCCTACCATGTCTCTGGACGTTATTAGAGCCCAAGCTGGAGACACAGTGCTACAGCTGCAGAAAAACTGGTAACCTTAAGATGCACTGTCCCACAGCCCCAGCACTCCAGACTCGTGCCCCTATTCCGAGTCCTTTGGCCTGGCTGACTTGCTTAACTGGAAAAGGTGTAGAGAATGTTAACACCCATGCCAGCCCAAAGGAGAGTGGCGTGGATGAAGGTGACTCAGCGGAGAGAATCACTTGTTTATTCAAAAGACACCCAAAAACCATGTGGAGGAACCTGCAGTCTGTCCAAAGTGGGACCCCTAAATGGAAAAGGACTTAGAGACTCAGGGGCCTGAATCACTGTAGCGGGTACCCATATTATTGATCCTGCTGCAGTATTGTAGGGTCACATTGCCACAGATACTGTAACAGTGGACTGGAAAAGGAAGTGCCTGTAGCAAGATGTTGCGGTTATGGATGTCCTACCAACTGATGAGATCTTGTGCAACGATGTTGGTGATGGAACTGTGCCTGCATTTCTCAACTCTATTATCCATAACCAATCTGCCAGACTACAATCTTCAGGGTCTACACCTGTACAACCCAGACCAGATAAAAAGACAACAGCTGCTAGATAACAGCTATCACAGCTTCAGCCAGTCCAGAGGAAAATATTGAAGCTGCTATTTCTTCAAAAAACAGCCAGCTCTTTGCATCTGGAAAGGCACCTAGCAATGCAGAGGATGTTGTCTCCAGCCTATCTGATCTTGTGGGGGTGCCCAGTGATGCTCCTGCCCCTAGCAGTATGCCAGCTCCAACGGTGAGTATAGATTACCACGGTGACCTAACTTTGACTGACCCTACTTTGACTGACCCTAGTAACCCCAACATAGACCCCCCTGCAGAACGTTCCCAATAGTCATGGCCACAGATAAGAGTTCAGGGCAGCTCGGCTCTCTGATCCCTCGCTGGAAGGCATGTGGCGCCAAGCTGGAAGTTCAACTGGTGGTACCACAGAGCTTTCGTGCGCAACTGATATCAGTTGTGAACGAAATCCCTATGGCTGGACACCAGGGAAGAGACTGGGCACTGAAGCTCCTGACAGAGAACTATTTCTGGCCTGGGATGCCAGATGATGTGCAGAACTACTGTAATTCCTGTGATGTGTGTTAACTGCTTGGGTGCCACAGTGCTCGTGCTCCCCTCAGATCCTTGCCAATAGTTCTGGAACCTTTTCAATGATTGGCTGTGGACATTTTAGGGCCCTGCCTGTTCCCAGTAGATCAGGGAAGAGGTACATCCTCACCATGGTGGATTACACTACCAGGTTTTCAGAGGCTGTAGCTCTGTTCGACATCAATGCGGAAAGGTTAGCAGACGCACTGCAAGGAGTATTTAGTAGAGTAGGATTCCCTAGTGAGATAGTGAGATCCTAACTGGACAGTTCATAACTGGTCCAGTGTCTAGGCAAAGTGCAGAGTGCGGCAACTCTTTACTGCCCTCTACTACCAGACTAGTAGAGTAGCTCAATGACACTCTGAAGCACATGCTACAGACATTTGTAACTTCGGAGAGGGGAGAACGGGAATGCTACCTGCCATACCTCCTGTTTGCTTATCTGGAGATCGGGAGGTACCGCAGGAGTCTACTGGTATTCCCCTGTTAAAACAACTGTATGGCCACAGAGTCTGTGGACCTCTTGACCTGTTTCAGGAGTCTAGGGAAGGGGAGCTACTCACCCAGGATATTTCTGTGGTGGAATATGTGTTAAAGCTCATAGATTGGTAAGAGAATCACATGGGGCTCGCACAAGCTAACCTAGCGGAAGCTCAGACCAAGGTGATTACTTGGTATAATCAAGGCGCATGCCAGATTATTTGTGGTAGGCCCTACGCACCAAAATAAGCTCCAGGATACCTGGGCTGGACGGGACACGGTCTTGAAACACCTAAGTGATATCATCTATGTGGTGTCATTTGATAGCGCCGGTAGGCGGCAACGGACTTATCATGTGAGTATGTTGAAGGCATACCACGAGTGTGTGAAGTCGGTAGCTGTAGTTTGCTGCTTACCGACTGAGGAACCAGGAAGTGATCCACTTCCTGCCCTCCAAGAGGGAGCAGCTTGAGGCAGTGTTGCAGCCCTTTGCAGCTCAGTTTAGTAGGAAGCCCGGCCAGATTTCCTTCGTGATGCACCATATGGACAATGGTGAGCATAGGCCAATTAGGCAACCCGCTTACCAGGTCTCACCAGTGGTCAAGGAGTGTATTTACAGGGAGGTGCAGGAGATGCTCAAAGCACTGGGGTCATGAGTTTTGATCCTGGACAGATTTAAAGGGGGTTATTGTCCCGGTCGAACATCCCGTTGGTGGACGCTGGGCAGAACTTTGAACCGAGGAGCCTGCTCTGAGCTTTCCACTGGATGGATTTGGTTGAAAACTTCACAGACTGGTAACATTGGATCCTAGAAGACCTACTAGGGGGTTGAGGTCCCGGTCAGACCTCCTGTTGGTGTATAATAGCGTGAACTTTGACCCGGGTAGCCTGTTCTGGGCCTTCCACTGGATGAATTTGGATAAGATTTAATATAAAAACAACAAAGACACTGGAATGCCACCTAATGGGTGTGTTGGAAGACCTTCTAAGCTGTTAATTTCTTTTAAAATGTTGACAGTTACATCCAACTCATTGTTAACATGATAACTTGTTAATAACGTGAAGATTTAAACATGGGCAACGCCGGGGACATCAGCTAGTTACCTAATAAAGGTTCCAACCCTAAGTTTTGTTTCAATATTTCATAGTTAATGATCATTTTTTAAATACATTATGATTTTGTGTTATATTTAGATATAAACAAAGGTGGGTCCTCTTGATTATTCTTCAACATTGGATTAGTCCTTTTATGATTGGTCAAACATTTGGTTTAAGAAGTGTAGAGCTATCTTTTTATCCTGCAATAAATTACATGGGTAGCAAATTCCTGACACATATCATCTACTTGTATATTAAAATCTTCATCAAATACGCAATTGCGTCTCAGATGATTCATTTGACTTTTTGGTATTCACTGTGATGAACACTATCGTAATGTCAAAAATTATTAGTATTCACAGGTTTATTATAGTTTTCGGATATAATCTTATTATCCCGAATAAATAAAGTAACATTGAGGAAATTCATTTCTAACCAATCAAAAGTAAGTGTGAAAGTGAGATTAAAAGTATTGGTGTTTAAAAATAAACAAATTCACATGATAAATTGGGTTCCCCTTTCCAAATAATAAATAGGTAATTAATGTAACGGCCATAGAACACCAGATTCGCCACATATGGGCCATTCCAAATTAGTTGTTCTTCTAACTGTCCCTTATAGAGATTGGCAAACATAGTGTCCCACCTAACTGTCCCATCACAGACATGTTGGTGGTAAGTTATTGCTGCTAAACAGTTGGTGAATAAAGTAATCTGTAAGTCAAAACAGTGTTCCTGATTCCCTCATTCATCATACCTATTAGCTCTTTGTGTTCTCCATTATAGTTATCTATTCACCTTGATAAAGTGTCCAGTAGAATCTTATGAGAAACTAGCAGAGCTCTATTGCAACTCCTGATAAGAAGTTTAAGCATGTTAAATCCTTATAATAAGCCAACACTGTATTACAGTTTATTTATGGGCCTGAATTTTTATTTTTTATTTTTTTTAGGTTTTACTAGAGTTCTAGTTATGTATCAAATGTTGTCCATAGGTAACATATTACTTTTCTTCCAGCTTTTTCTCCAGTTCAAGCAATATAATAATTACGATATTTTGTAAGTTATAGAGATAGAGAATAAATACATGCATTTCCTATTATTAATATACAAACAAATCTAAACTATATCATTTTCCATTGAAGCCCCTGAACAGTTTATTTATATAAAATAATCAGCCAAATCCCATATGAATGTAAGGCACTGGATAGCTCATTAAAAAAAGAAACAAGCAATTCCCATGGCATTCAGTAATACATAAAAAGAGAATTCCATAAACCTTACACATTTATTAAAAATGGTCTCCTACTCTGCCCAAGTTTTATCCAGGAAACTGCTGAAACAGCTGGAATTGGGGTAGAACCCTGACAGTTTAAAGGGACAATTACAAAGTAAAGAAACTTTCCTTGAACACAATAAAGACCCCAAGTCAGTGATACATGAATTACTAATGCCTGTGAAAGTCTATTAATTTCCAAAGATCTCTCAAGAATATTCTTTAATGACTGTGGGATTGTTCAAGTGTCGCAATTCAAAACTAGTCTGAGAATTATTTTTCATGGTAAGGAAAATGCTTGAAATTTGATTTAGTGATGTAGTTGAAATAATATGTAGATCAGGGGTGGTGGGCAAAAAAACAACCTTAAGACTGTGGGTGGTTTTCAAATAAGTCATAATTTATCTGCCTATATATAGTAAGTTCCCCCTTTTATCCTTTTTCTAGTGTTTCTGATTTATCCCGTGATGGAATATTGGTATGATATCACCAGATTGAGTATCCAACAATAAATTAATCATGCTCTAATAATGTAATGGGGTCTGATGCTTTTTCTACAAAAGTAGGTATTATAAAAGGTCCTCCTGACCATAGCAATTTCCCATTTCTAGTGAACTTAGAATTACAGAATTAGATCATTGTTTTCACAGAATCCATGTGGCAGATATATTCTATGATGGGATGGTAATAAATTGTCACCAGATTAAGTAGCCAATCACAGTCTTGTCAAATGCTGTGAGCATGAACATAGCCATGTACTGATAATATAATGTGGTCTGATGTTCTCCACAAAGGTGTTCTATAACAATAACCAAACTTGAGGTCTCGGGATACAAAAACACTGTTTACCACAGCTCCATCAAATTTATCTTCATTTCTATACCATTGGATGTGAGTCAGATTCTCAAGAACAAAACTGCATTTATCAGTCAATGTCACCCATGCTGACAGTACTACATATAAGGATGTAATGAATGTATTTATTGTGTTGAGACTTCATACTATCATGTCTCTTGTTTCAATTATTGGGTGTCCAGGTGCAATTCTAGTTTTCAGACGCTGTTCCTAATATGATTATATTCAATGCTTATGTCATATCTGGGGTTGTATGGTTTGTATCCACACCGATTGAAACATGTATCATGCACATGGATTCAACAGTAAATTATTTGGTTAATTGGATTAATTTAGCGCTCTATGTCAACACAACATAGCAACTATATCAAATATGGGATCTTAATAATATTTTGTAAAATTAATTCATAGTAACTGAACATTATTTTTGTTTATTTTCCAGAGAACTCACAATGAGTAAAGATAACTACACAACAGTCAATAATTTCATGCTATTGGGATTCCCACAAATTAATGGATTCAAGGCCATCATTTTATTTCTACTAATACTGATTGTTTACATTATGACACTCATAATAAATTTTATGACCATCATATTGGTGTCAACCAGGCAACAACTACATTCTCCCATGTACTTCTTCCTCCAGCAATTGTCATGCAGTGAAATTGTTTTCTTGACTCTTATTGTCCCTAACATGCTACGTGTCATATGGTTGGAAGGAGCCACCATTTCTATCACTGGTTGTATAACCCAGACTTATATTTATTGTGCTGTAGGGTGTACAGAATGTCACCTCCTCGCTGTCATGTCTTATGATAGATACCTGGCCATATGCAATCCTCTTCGATACAACACTATTATGACCATTAAACTTCAACATTCCTTGGTTATCTATTGCTGGGTGTTTGGCTTTCTGCTCACCCAGATTACACTCAATTTACTGTGTCAACTTCAGTTCTGTGGACCCAATGTCATTGACCATTTTTTCTGTGACCTTGTTCCTTTTGTTGAACTTTCATGCTCTTACACATATGCCCTACAGTTAGAGATTGTGATTGTCTCTATCCCTTTAATGGTCATCCCATTTATTTTAGTTATTATTAGTTACATCTGTGTATTTATAACAATTATCGGCATCTCCTCGACAACAGGAAGGAAGAAAACCTTCTCCACTTGCAGCTCCCATCTCTCTGTTGTGACCATGTACTATGGAACCTTGATCACTATTTATGTGGTTCCGGCTAATGGACACTCCTTGACCATGAACAAGTTGATCTCCTTTTTGTACATATTGGTAACACCACTCTTTAACCCAATAATATACTGCTTAAGGAATCAAGAGATGAGAGTTATCATGGGGAATTTACTTGGCATTAAGTGACAAAAGAGATATAAAGAAATTATTATAAAGTAATAAATTTGATATTTATTTTTACAATATTATTATATTATCTTTTAAAAGTAATGAAGAGTCAAATGCATTCTAATAAATTTGATATTTGCCAAAAATAACTTGTGGATATAATTAGTCGTATGTTTATGTATGTGGTATTTTTTATTTGTGCCTTTTTCATTTCACTCACCAAGAGATTTAAATGCCAGCAAAATCTATTTATGTAGAAAGTTCACATTCAGCGATGTCATACACTAAGAACAGGATTATAGATGAGTCAAATATTGATTAGAAATGATTGGATGTTTTCGTCAAACTTGTAAATAAAAACACAAGTAGATTGCTTTTAGGGGAGTATTCAATATGTGAAACTGGTAAAAGCGAAAGTTTGAATTATCCTTAATTAAAAAAAAAATGTAAAATCAGAAATTAAATAAATTTACATATTAAAATTATTTTCAAATGTCTTTTGAAGTGATTTCAAAGATTGTAAATTCAATTATATGGAAATGCTACTGACCCAACATCATGAATATTTGCTAGATTCCAACCATGGGAGATTATTTTGTTACCACTTGTTAAAAACAAATAATTAATGTAAAAAAGGTCTGTTTTATGGTACAAAATACAAAGCACACAGAGTAAGGTAGCACGGATGAGGCAGCAGCAAAGAGTAACTGATTACAAGTTTTGCCTTTTATTATATGTCGAATTGTAGAAAGTGCTTTCCTTTAGTACCATGGCAATGTAAATATTTAGCTTACTGCATCCATAAGAGAAAAAAAATGGCCTTTCATTATTGTCTCATTGGTACTTTCCCAAAAATAATTTAACTGGCAAAATATATTCCATAATTTATTCTGTGAATACAACATTTATATCTATAATGAATATGGGCATCTTATTTCAAGATTAGTGGAAATATATAAAAGTGCAGATTTTTCAAATCAGAGTTTGAAATGTGTATTTTTCTGTGAACTTTTAAACTGAGAAATTTGTAAAAGACTGTCAGATCATTTGTTTTAGAAAGTATAAGAAGCTAATAGGACGCTGTTATTGGTATTCTTTTCATCAACCAAAGTGTAAATTGAATTCATGCTAATTTAATTGCCTGTTTGTTATACTGTTTTTGCAATGCCGTGGAAGAAAATAAATCTTCATGGAAGAGCTAATCTGATTTCATCATTCAAGTTTCAATACAGCTATGTTTTTAAAATCTTACTGTGTTTTCTATTTAATAGTTAGGTGACTTGGGTGTTTTTTTTTACATGTGATTGATCATATTTGACTATAGATCAAAAAAGTATATGCTGTCATTGACCCTTAACAGGCCTGACACATGCTTTACAAACTCTTCCAATAGCTATCACTCCAATACACCTCTTCTACCTAGTACAAAACACAAGGGAGTAGATTTATTAAAAATTGTGTTTGATGGCGGTTGTAAACCAACACTTATCACCAGCGGTTTAGTGCTCCAAACTGCCTCATTTACTATAGGGCGGTTTGAGGCTGGAAATGTAAATTGCTGGAGATATTTATAAAAGATAAACCGTAGGCCTTTTTTTTCAGTATCGCCAAAAAAACCACCAAAAAAACCCATCAAGGCCTTAATAAAGCATCCTACTGCGAAACGCATATCGGCATTAATGCTGGGGATCTATGTTCCATTTTGTTTAATTCTTTATATATAAAGATGATTCAAGTGATCTAATTTAAAAAATATGATAGTGCATGAATACAATTAGTGCACTATGTCAGCGAAGAATAGTTAGTCTATAAGAATAAAACTTATTGAACCTTTTAGGATCTATTGAAATTATTTTATTCTATCTGTTTATTCTCCACACTTGGTCTTCTACTTCTCTTCAAAATTAAGCATAACTTTGTATTGAACACAGTACTTATTGTTGTTTTTCTATACACACAGGCTTGTTTGTATAAAAAGTGTGTTTATTGATATATACATTGTTTATTTCTTAACATTTGCCAACTGGATATGACTGCTGGCCTTCTCTGCCCATATGTGCACTATCTGGTTCTTTGGAGCAAAATCTCACTTCAAGAAAGGTGTGAAACAGATTGAAATGTCTTTAAATCTAGCTGTCAGTGGGAAACACCAGCCTAATAATGAAGAAGTAAAAGCTGTAGTTCACAAACTGGCAACCAATTATTGTATTTGCCTGAAGAAATCTACAATTATGAGGTGCCATGGTCCTTGTATACCATGAACTGGAGTGATCAGTCTGATGAAAGGTTTATTTTGGCCCTGGTCATTTTTGCAGAGGAATGTAACACTAAGGTTTTGGATCTCATGAACAATTTTAGCCACACGATGGAGCAGTTCTCAGAGAAGCTGACAGTCAATATAACTACATTCCTGGTGTCACACATACCGTGGAGGAGTATAGTGGAGATACAATAGATAAATGAGAAGACACCACCCTCCACTCACTGTCCTGAATGTCTCCTGCTCCTTAACAACTTAACCTCAAGAACACAAGCAGCCTATAGTCTCTCAGTCAACATTATATCATTGGAACCCACCCTGGGCACCAGAGAAATGAGGACCTGGAGCCAGTTGGTTGCAGCAATTTCAGCTGGACTGAAGAGTGCCTGAAGGTGATGTCAAGAGGACAAGGAGTACTGACTGTGACTGGCAACTGTTATTGATGGACAGTAAGGTACAATGGTCAGTTACCCTATTTGTGCAACTCTGCTCTAAAACAAACCTATGAATTAGCCATGAAAATTTTAGGGAGTAGATGGGTTCCATTTAGTTAAGAAGCAACTGCAGTTGTAATGTGTGTTTTGTTTGGATTATGGTATAGTGACAGATATTTAATTCATAGACAAGTAACCATGCTTTAAGTAGGTCCATAATAGGTTAAGTTTTAAAATGGCTAATGTATAAATATCATGGTAGTATTCTTGCAAATACAATAAATAACAGTAGACCTATTGATGTGAGTGAAGTATAGGACACTGCAATATGTTTTCTTAGATGAATAATAGTTACAGACCTTTCGAACACTGCTAGCCCCATGAATGCACATCTGACCTGCCTACACGCTTTGCTTATTTGCTTCTGTTTTTTCCCCATTTACTTCCTATAACTGAAAATTGGTAAAGCTAACATTAATTGACTGGGTATATTTTTCACATAGCACTAGTTGCCTAAAGGTAAATAATGGGGCTGATCTTGGAGGCATCTCAATATATATTTAGGTCTGCACCAAGAACATATGCACCAGGTTTACATCAGGCGTATTTACACACCAAGATACATGTGCACTCAACTTGGTCACTAATGGGATGATATTAGGAGTAGAGCTTCTAACAGACTTATTGGCCAGGATTAAGTCAGTTTGTGAAACAGTCTGCGAGGAGTCACTCTCATCGGGGAGACAAGTTATACAGGCAACAAGAATCAGGTCAAATGCCATAACTAGTTTAAAAGGGCCATGAATACCAATTGTGGAGGTACTGGTACCCTCAGCAGCATTGTTGAAACCAAGGGGCCTTTAAAAGATAGTTCCAATGGAGATTAAAATGTTAGGGTTCCCAGTATGAATACCATGGAAAGCAGTTTTGAATGAAACAGAGTGATTTTATTTTTTGCACAGGTCACACAGGTATAAAATAAATGCAGTAAATGGTAAACCAGCTAGTACAAGTCCATAGAAACAGCAGGACACCAGGATTGCCAGTTTTCGCTGAGGAAGCAGGAGACATGGATACCAGGCACAAGGATAGCTGCAGGTACTGGATACTGGAATCTCCAGGTTTAGCTGAGAAGCCGAAGTGTCTGGAGAGCAGGCACAATAGGATAGCTGCAGGTACAGAATACCGTAATAACCAGGTCTAGATGTGGTAGCAGGAGACACTGGATGATCCAGGAAAAATTGAGACTGGACAAAAGTCAGTCAGTCAAGCCATGGTCAGAAGTCAGAACATCCACAACAGTACCAGGGGAAATAGCTAGGCAACAAATGGATAGTTACCTTGGCGCTAAGATACACAGAAAATAGCATAAATACAACCAAATAAAATATGCAATTTTATTGCTGGTGTAATCAAACGAGTAATAGAAATAGGTTGCAACCTTAAGAGGATATAATATTAATCCTCATAAGTGGTGATAAATATCACATGTCAAACAACTAACACATAAAGCTTAATATAAACAAGTGTCATCCATAACCAATATAGAAGTCCTTGGGTCAGACCCAGAATGTATGGTGTAAAGCAAAGTATTCTCTATAGGTGATAAAAAAATCAGTCTATTATGTAGGAGGCGGTATGCACCAATGGGTTGTCCCAAAAGAACCAGGTGTAGGGTACCTGATCTTCAAACTTGACATAAACAAATCAACAAGCGTAGTTCCCGCAGTTCTCAAAGACAGCAATGTCCAGAATGCAAATGTGATAACAATTTAGTCAATAAGGATCGGTGTCAAAAGTGTATCCTCTGCCCATATGCTGGATTAATAGGCAGGTATAGTCAATCTGGGTAGAGTGGTCTCAGGACGTTAGTGAAGCAGAAACTTACCCTGATTCGGGCTAAGATGACGTTCCTCTTCCATGGTCCCTCTTGTCTGTGCTGCCGCAATGAAATGTTGAATGAGTGAAGAAGCTGCAAGACTAGCCGCAGCTAGTCTGGTCTGCGATTGCGCATGCGGTCGATAAAATAATAATACTGTTTTTTGTGAGCTCCAACCCAGAGCACGTAGTTAAAACAGATGAAACAGGTTTGCAGTGGTTATCCAATGCGTTTCCCCTTAGGCTTCCTCAGGGATTTAGGAGATCTGCAGGGCTCATGAAGGATTTATAAAGGCGCCTTATTGTACAATTGTCCTCCATGATTGGTGAGAGGACAGGATGCTTTCCATTGGTTCCAACTGTGACTGACAGTCCACATACCTAATCACACTTGTGGCCTCTAAGTTGTATATTGGATTTCAGGCCCGCCCACCCATGCAGTGGATACATGAATGAATGATTGTAATTGCGGGCTATCAAATGAAATCATAGTCCATGCTAAGTGAAATATCTACACAGATAAACAAATCATTATTTCAGAGTCTCTAAATAACATATCTCTTATCATATATAAAGGAGTCAGATATATACAGAAGACAGATTTATAAAGCGTAACCAGGATATAAAACAATGTACAAATTCAAACATCACAATGTGTTTAATCCATGAGCATAGTTCAAATCAGGCTTCTACTGTTTGGGAAAAAAATATATATGTGTCATTCATAAACCAGAACGTTTACAGAGCCATATGTTTGAGTGTCCTATATTGCAGGATCGATATTTAACATTAAGGATCACAGGATTTGGCCCAGCTCAAAATCAAAATTAAGACCCTTTGGTGCTAAGGTCTTCATATTAAATATCCATTTGGATCCTTCCTGTGAGATTAACGGGATATAATCGCCCCTCCCCTCCAAGGTTTATCCACTTTTTTGATGCCCACAAATTTGAGTAGGGAGGGATCTTGCGACTGATGGGTGGGAAAATTATCTGAGATGCTGTGTGTATCAAAGCCTTTCTTCATATTTCTTTGATGTTCTGATACTCTCCCACTGAGTTTCCTAATGGTCCTCCCAATATATTGTAAACCACAGGGGCATTGTAAAAGATAAATAACCCCTGAAGTGTCACAGGTTAGTCTGCTGTCAATTGTAAAATTCTCTCCAGTGGTGTGGAATGTGAAATATGAAACAGATCTGGTATTATAGATGTGGTCTACTTTGCATGCCAGACATCTGTTACAATAGAAGAACTCTTTCTTTCTTTCTTTCTTTCTTCCATGTACTTTTAGGGGGGCTTTTAAGGGGGATGGTACTGTTCACCAATTGTTTTCTAAGGTTATTAGCTTTGGTGTAGATGAACTTTGGTCTTTCCAGGAGAATATCATTTAGTTTATCATCTCCCAGTAACACTTTACAATGTTTCCAGAAGATGTGCACTACTTTCTTGGAGTTATGGCTAATTTTGAAAACAAAGGGAATCGGAATAAGTTCTGACTGTCTATCCTTCTTACTGAGAAGGGTTTCCCTTTCAGTGTGCTTGATGGTATGGAATCCATGTTCCACAGCATCACTATCATAATTCCTCTCTCGGAAACGGTCTGTGAGAATGTTAGCTTATATTTCTTATTGTTCCATTTTTGAACAGTTTCGCCGTAGCCTCGTAAACTGTCCCTTTGGGATATTTCTCATCCAGTTTTTGTCATGACTGCTGGTAGAAGGAATGTAGGAGTTAGAATCTACCACTTTGAAAAATGTCTTGATTCCCTTCAATGTAGATCTCAAGGTCTAAAAATTGGACCATTTGGGCACTCGTGTTGGCTGTAAAGTGCAAATTAAGGTAATTTTGATTGATGTAGTCTAGAAACAGGTACAGTTCACTTTTGGGACCCGTCCATGTAAAGAGTACATGGACGGCTTCATCCAGACCGTCCTGACTTTTCTCAGTGTCTACACTGGTATCTGTCTTGGAGGACCGCAACCTGCGAACCCCTTGCATCTAAGACTAAACCTCCTTGCGGTGGTCCCTGGTGAACACCAGGAATACGTTAGACGCTGCACCTCCTTGTTCAGTGGTGTAAATACTAGTTAGTAGTTCCAGTACATCTATAGTCTACAGTGCCTCTCTGAGTCTGACAGAGTCCTTGTCAGGGCTAAGAGCTACTCTGCCTTCTGAAAACCCAGCAAGATCAAGACCCAAAGATGGCAGCAGCGTGTTTAGAGACGGTGGCAGACTGGGGAGTCCCTGGAGAAGGTCCCCTAAGTCATGGGAGACAGGTAGGGCCATTGTGGGTAACCCACTCTCCCGGGTCCTTGCTGCACCTCTTTCTCTTCTTTCCACACAAAAGGGCACAAGGTCCTGCCGCAATTAGGGCATTAGGCCTGTGAGCAGATATGGGGCATATGGTCCAGCACCATTAGGGTTGGAGCAGGTAGAATCCTCGGGTCATACAGGCTCTGGAGTTTAGTAGGGGCACCAGCTCCTTTAGGTTTGTTGGGCACCAGGTTCCTGTAGCTATTTGGGGCACAAGGCTCCTAGGATAGCTAGTGTGCACAAGAAATATAGGTAGTTTGGGTACTATGCCCTGAGTTTGTGCACAAGGTCCTCCAGTTAGAGTTGGGCTCAAGGCCCACTAGGTAGTAAGTTCTGGAACAAGGCCCTTTAGTTAGCATTGGGAACAAGACCGATTAGGTAGTAAGGTGGGGAACAAGGCCCCTAGTAGGGAGGGGGTATAAGGCCCCTGATAGGTGGGTGCAAAGCCCTTAATTAGTTAAGATGGTGCAAGGCCCTAAGATATATAGTAGGGCACTAGGCCCCTTGTGTAATGAGGTGTTAGGCACCTACCAGTTGTTTAGATTGCATTAGGCCCTAGTGTTTAGGGAGGACATTAGGTCCTGGTTGGTAGCAGGGCAGTAGGCCCTTATAGTTCAATAGCAGGGTGCTAGGCTCTAGGTAGCTTAGTGGAGCACTAGACCCTGTGTACTTAAGTGTTTAAGCAGCAGAGGGTGGCATATAAGGTCCCTTGATCTGTCCGGAAGGGCAGCCAAAGTCCTGAGCCCTAAGACAGGCGGGCTTGAAAGCTAGGGTTCAAGTGGTGGGCGGAGACCTGACGAGCAGCAGATACAGGTAGCCCAGGACAAGCGATGCAGCTAAGGTGGTGGACATTGGTGATCATCAGTGAGGTGGTCACGGCAAGTAGGATACCACCCTTATGCTGTTGTGGATTATTTCTTTTTGTATGCCATCTCTCTGTCCCCTTCCGTATCCTTTCCTGTAAGACCCAGCTCTTCGGTCCTCAAAAGGGCTGTGTGCAGAGAGGAGAAAAACCTGATTGAGTTTGTTTGGACAACCGGGGATCCTCCGTAAATCAGGTAGGACATCTGTGTGGATCTGTTCTTACAGGGTGTTAAAATAATTGTATCTATGTTGATTATCCTAGTTGTAATAAATTATATTGTATTTCAAATTTAAGATATTTGCCTGGGTGTGAAAATATTTCCCCAGGTCCATGTTATTGGAGCTGATGATGGATGGATAGCTGAGCACTTTCTTGGTGCAGGATTCATTGCTGCTTAACTCCATGTACACTTTCTGCACATAACCTATAGTCTCAAAATCATGACAGTGAGTTCTCTCTGTGAGGTATAAATCAGCCTATTTATTTAGCTACTGTTTTGCTTTAAAACCACTAGCTTGCTAGGAGAGATAATGACAGGATGATGTGTATAAGTAGGACTGTGTCTGGCTTTTCCTAATTTATGAACCAGGCAGGGTGTTCAGCCTTCAGTTTTTGAGAATGACAACATGCTAAGTATTTCTATACAAGAGTTTTGCCCTTATAATTAGGGACAATTTCTTGTTGACATTCTTTGGATATCTTCAGGACAACTTACTGAAGAAAAATTAAACTATAGCCTTGAAACATTTTAAAATAAGAACACAATTGGCTACACATTATAACCAGTGCACATATCAATTTTACATGTCCTGCATCCAACATGGGGCCTCCTCTTTTCAGCCACATGAAAACAGAAATGTTAGAGATGTGTTGGAGGTAAGTTTTTACTGCTAAATAGTTGGTAAATAAAGAACATTGCTAGTTAAGACAGTGCTCTTGAAGCCCTCATTTGTCATAAATATTAACTCTTATTATTCTCCATCAATATTCTTCTTTCTTCTCCCTAATAAATTGCAAATTAAAGCTTGATGAGAAACTTTATTACAATTTACCATAATAAATTTAAGCATGTAACATCTTTATAAACAGCCAACACCATCAGGCTAAATTTTAAAGTTGTAGGGCATGAGTAATTAAGGAGGTGTCACGGAATGTTTCAGGCTGAAGGTCACCTGCAGGTATTAGTGCTGCTACACAGGGAGGCGCGGAGTCTAACACACCACTGGTCTTCACCAGGGACCCACGCAAGGGAGTTTGGGTTTCGCTCCAAGTGGCATGCAGGTCGCGGCCCTCCTAGAAATCTACCAGCGAGGTGAGTGGTGAACAATCGTAGTCGTACAAGCAGGAGTCGTAACCATGCGGGCAAGCCAAGTACCAGGGAGTAGAGAAAGCGAGGTCAGAAGGCCAGTAGTCAAAATCAGGAGATACTAAGCAGACCAGAGGGGAATCCAATGCAAAGTCAGGACAAGCCAGTTAGGTACACAGGAAATCAGGCAGAGAGCTGTAATGGCTACAGAAGTGTTGGAGCATAAGGAGACTTAGATACTCTGGCACCCTAATGGTGCCAGAGTCTCCTAGGTATAGAGGTAGCTGTGAATTCATTGGTGGACAGGGAATCGGCGGTCAGCTACACTGACCGCTGACAGGAGGCTCAGGGACCAGCCAGAGGAAGCGCCCCATTGCCTAGCAACAGGGCGCACAGGAAAGAGAAGGCAGCGTCCATCCTTGGCAAGGGAGGAGAAGCGGGGACGGCACCTGAGGGAGGGTAAAGCAACAAAAGGCTTAACCATGGTCCTAGATCAACTTTAAATTTCTGTGTAAAAAAAAAGCTATCAAGTATTTGTGTGCTACATGAAAAAGCAGCCAGTATTTTCCTTACTTGCAAAATAATGAACTATTTTGCACCCCTTGCACTGTAACATGGTTGGTCCAGGATCAAATGTACTCCTTTTTTGCCTTGCTCTCCTGAATGACTCAGGCCCATAGTGGCATTAAGTCAATGAAGTTGTCCTTAGATAACATATTGCTGTATCTCTAGCTAGGGGATTATATACATTTAGAATAAATAAATAGATTTTCTAGGACAGTGATACTCACACCTGGTGCACCCCTACATGGTTAGGCCGACTCCAGAAGCAGTGAGAGAGAGAAGTATAAAAGGAGAAAAGGGAGGAGGAGACAGGATGGAGGATCTGTCATCAATGGGATTGCTGCCTATACAGTGAAATCTGCTGGGGAAGGATTGGCAACACAGTAAAGACAGTGTGCATGCCAGTGAGCCCTGTACACTCCATGAGAGTAAGTATAGAGGATTAAAAGAGGGGTACAGCTGTAAGGGTAAGCAGCTAAATGGAGTACAGCCATTACATGGGCTGTGCCAACAAAAGAGATGGCAGTGTCAAAGAGCAAGCTGCAATTATCAGAGAAAAGGATGCCAGAGAAAGAACTGCCATTAATATGGAAAAAGCTGTAAGAGTGGGGAGTGCTATCCATAGATAGACAGCCTATGATATTTTCATTTTAAGATTTATTCTTGATCATGGTACTGTGTGATTGATGGTCATTGATGTTGCTGATGCAATTGTATTCATCTTAATCTGTTTACCAAATTTTTCTTATTGTCATATGGTGTACACCTTTATTTTCTTCTTAAATAGCAAGACAATTCAGATCATCTGAAGGAAAGTTCCTATGACTTTATCAATTAATTCACTGGGCCTCCATTTTTCTAGCCTATCAATAAAGTGGTTTGTCCAATTTACCTGGAGTGTTTGTTTATGTAATCACTAATTACTCCCTTTGAGTTGGTCATTGGTTTTCCCACGACAAGTACCAGAAGCTACATGAATGATACACACAAAATGAAGCTAATTTCCTTTTCCAGTGAAGCAAATATTCATCCCTGGATAGTTTATTAAATTTTAAAAACAGACAAATCCATGTGGTATTCAGCAATATATAAAAAGCAAAAATACTTACAATAGTCTTCTACATTAATAAAGGTGTCTTATTCGGCACGTGCTTTATCTTTAACATCATTGAAACTGCTGGCTGGAAATTGCTGGAATTGGGGTAAAACGACGATCGTTGAGCCCTCATTTCCTTTCTACATTTCTAAAGAACTCTCAAGAACATTCAATAAGTAGCCCAAATCAAAACTAATGTAAGCGTGTTTTCATGGAAAGGAAGATGCTTGAGGTATGACTAATATGTAGATCAAGGGTGGTGATGGTCAACATGCAACCAAGGGGTGCCCGTATCTTTCAAAGAAGTAATAGTTGGTCTTCTTAGATATAGTAATTTCCCTTTTATCCTTTTTACAGCAAGTCTGAGATTGCAGAACTAGCTCTTTGCATTCACAGAACCTACGTAGCAAGTAATTCAGTGATGGGATGGTGATATGTTAGCACCAGCTTAGATATCCAAACATAGCTTCTCCATGAAGGTCTTACAATACCTATTTGAGGAAACAATAATTGATTGCGAGGCCTCTGAAAAAAAAATCTTGTTCTTCCAAATCCACCAAATTTGTCTTGTTTCTCTTAACCTTTACATGTATGCTTAAGTCAAAGTATTTTCAACAGCAAAACAGCATTTATCAGTCATTCTCACTGCTTTTAATGTTTTTTTGCTTATACTACATTTACTATATATAAAAATATAAAAAAATGTCTTTGAACAAATGTATACTACCACGTCGCTTGTTTAAAATGATGGGTTATTTTCTCCATCTCTGCTAATTTCACATTTTTCATTTGCTCTTTAAGCAGTATGCAATGCTTAGTAGCTGTTTTTGGCTCTGTTATTATAATTTTTCCAAAAACAAATGTCATACTAACACTTGCCTTGCTTTGTGTGCAAGATGCAATTGTCATTATTTATTGTTTATATGTATGAAGGATAACTGTATGGTGTCACTTGTTGTGGTGTCTATGTTTGATAAAAGTTCTGCTGCTGATGTTTATGGGAAACATGAGTGCTACTCCGTGCAAATGAATGTTTTGATATGCTATACATCTTAATTTGTGCAAATGGTCCTAGTTTTGACTGGGGCACATAAGGTTGCCGAAAACAGTGGCCACATGTGTGTAGGAGATGAAATATGCACAGACAGAGCAGAGGAGTTGGGAGGAGTTGAGTGTAGACACTGCATTCCCACTGAAGTACAGAAGATGTCCACAGTTGCTCCTCAGTTTACAGAGTTATGCAGAAATATTGGGATATTATACTGGGACCATTATACTGGAACCAATGGGATGGAAGAGTTAGCAATCCAGGGGGTCAAACAGTGTCTCATTACTTTTCAGAACACTTTTGGCAACCTCTGGTAGAAGGGACAAGATTGTGCGGCTTTCATCCATAGTGACACTAGTCTTGAGTTGAGAAGCCTGAGGCTGGGGTTCATTATATCAGGGGGTCACCATACTCTTTGTCAAGTGGGGCTGTGTTTGGATTTGAGAACTCTGCCTCTTTGTTTTTTGTTTTTTTAAATGAGTACCCTAGGCACTTAACATGAGGAATATAAATGTACTTCACCACCAAACGGGTCAGGTAATTGCATTTCTTGGTGTACTCTATGCAGCATCATAGGTTAAACAAGCTATAAAAAAGACTAAACCAAGCAGTATAGCACACAAATAGAGAAAATTATATCATAGAAAGAGAATAATAGAAAGTTGGACTTTGATGGGATGTCTACAGTGAACTTTATGTTTCTCTACACATTCAGATACATGTGTAGTTTGCATATGCTTCTCCTAATATGATTATAGTCATTGATCAATTAATATTTGGAGTCTTATGTTTTTTATCCATATAGAAAGAAACATGCATTGTATACATGGATTCAAAAGTAAAGGATTTAGCCACTGGGATTAAATATGAACTCTCTGACAATATGCCGTGCCACAATACCTCAAATATGGGGTCATAATAATCATATTGTAAAATAAACTTATAGCAGATTATTAATATCCTTTTCCAGAGAAATCACCATGAGTAACTATAACAACACAGTGAATGAATTTTTACTATTGGGATTCCCACAAATTAATGGTTTCAAGTCTGTGATTTTATTTCTATTGATACTGATCATTTATATTATGACTCTGATAATAAATTCTATGATCATCGTATTGGTGTCAACCAGGCAACAACTACATTCTCCCATGTACTTCTTCCTCCAGCAATTGTCATTCACTGAAATAGTGTTCTTGACTATTATTGTCCCTAACATGCTACGTGTCATATGGTTGGAAGGAGCCACCATTTCTCTCACTGACTGTATAGCTCAGTCTTATATTTATTGTGCTTTAGGGTGTACAGAATGTCACCTCCTCACAGTCATGTCTTATGATAGATATCTGGCCATATGCAACCCTCTGCGTTACACCACCATCATGAACGTTAAACTTCAACATTCCTTGGTTGTCTATTGCTGGGTGTTTGGCTTTCTACTCACACAGATTACTCTTTATTTTCTGTGTCAGCTTCGGTTCTGTGGACCCAATGTCATTGACCATTTTTTCTGTGATGCTGTTCCTTTTGTTGACCTTTCATGCTCTCTCAAATATGCCCTATGGTTAGAGATTGTTATTATTTCTATCCCTATAATAGTTGTCCCATGTATCTTAGTTATTATTAGTTACATCCGTGTATTCATAACAATCCTCGGCATCTCCTCCACGACAGGTAAGAAGAAAGCCTTCTCCACATGCAGCTCCCATCTCTCTGTTGTGACCATGTACTTCGGAACCTTAATCACTATCTATGTGGTTCCAGCTAATGGACACTCCTTGACCATGAACAAGCTGATCTCCTTTTTGTACATATTGGTAACACCACTTTTTAATCCAATAATATACTGCTTGAGGAATCAAGAGATGAGAACCATCATGGGAAATTTACTTAGCATTAAGTTATAAAATATATATAACATTATTATAAAATAATCCAATTTATATTTATTTTTACAATATTCTTTTGTGATCTATTAAAAATATACTTATTCTCAGTGAAAGTGTTTAAAATTCATTATGCAAAAAATTGCATTTGGCAAAAAAAATACTTGATGCACATAGTCGTATGTTCATGTATATGGTATTTTTTATTTGTGCTTTTTTCAATTCACTCAGCAACAGAATTAAATGCCAATAGAATCTATTTTAGGTAGAGAGTTCACATTGAGTGGTCTCATATATTAGGAACAAGATTTTTGATGAGTCAAATATTGATTAGATATTAAAGGAATGTTGGCATCAAATATGTAAATAAAAACACAAGTAGATTGCTTTTAGGGGTTTATTCAATATGTGAAACTGGTAAAAGTTAAAATTTGAATTATCCTTAATTATAAAACATGGTCAATTGGAATCTTCTGCATAACCAAAAATTTATTAAACTTAAATTTTACATTATTTTTAAAATGTCTTTCAAAGTGATTTTATAGATTTTCAATTACATGAAAATGCTACTGACCCAATATCATGAATATTTTGTGAGATCCAAACCATAGGAGATTATTTTGTTACCACTTGCTAAAAATAACTAATTAAGGTAGATACAATCCTAATGTTCTTCTTATTTTATGGTACAAACTTACACATTACATTATATGTACATTATGGGGGCTGTCACAGACAATGGCACAGAGTAATGTAGCAGGGTCGAGGAAGGCAACAGGCATTAGCTGACTAAAAGTAGCACAGAATTTTTAATATGTATCAAATTGTAGAAAGGGCTTTCATTTGGTACTATAGTAATGAAAAGCATCTTTTAGTTCACAGCATTCATAGGAGGAAAAAAATGTCTTTTCTTTATTGTCTCATTAGAACTTCACAAAATAAATTAAATTGACAATATATATCCCATATTTTTTCTGTGAGCACAGCTGCTATCATCAACATCATCATCATCAACATTTATTTATACAGTGCAGGCAAACTCCATAGTCCTTTAATCCTATCTTTCTATTGTGACCATGTGTGACGAAACATGTGTGATACGCTAATCATTCTGTTTCTCGTTTCTCACATGATGTGGATTATAGCAAATACTTTTTATAGCCCATGCTTTTGTTCCCCAGCTCACCAGACTACAACTGCATTGTCCAATTACATGTGGTTAAGGGGACATTGTAGTTCAATGTAAATATGTATATTGTGTATTATATATTGATGACTTGCAGTAATGTTATTCATTGTCCTTAAACTGAAGCCAGTAGGGTTATGGGTAAAGATCAGGTGGTCTCCACAATACAGGTGAGAGGGCGGGAGCTGCAGTCATTCTACCCCATCCTTCCTTTACAGGAAGCATGGAACAGCTAAGGTCCCCTGTGACATCACAAAGTAGTGTAAGGGGTTAATTTTAGGAGGGGCTACCTTATCCTTGGAAGTAGGGGAAGCCAATTAGCATCAATTGTTCTCCTTAGGACTAGTCCAGACGTTCTGTCTGCATCCCATCAGGGGCCTTCTGTGAAAGGACAGCTCATCTTCACTGCCCTGTCCAAACCCCCTAGTCCTGCACTGACCAATGGTTAAGAAGAATAGACTCAGGGGTTTGCCCAGGGAGGGGAAAGACTGTGGAAATTAGACCTGAGATATAAGGAACAACTCCAGGGGGGAAGAGTGGTCATTCTGGGATTTCATTCATGAAGGTGCAAGATCGAGTTTTGAGTTGTCGTTCTCTAACTAGAGTCTATATATGCAGCTGAGAGAGATCCATGGGTCGTGAAGTCTGGACAGCCAGGTGACTATAAGTCCTTAAACTAGTGGTGTAAGGGAGAGATGATGTGGTAAATCTGCCTGGAATTTATTTACTGTATGTACATAATATTCTAGTGTTGTTTGTATGACAATAAATGTACTGTTGTATTTTTATAACTGCATTTGCCTGAGTAACCATACGAATCCTAGAAGGTACTGGGTAGGCTTCCCTGGCATAGGAAGGCACCCGTGGGTGGCCAGCCAGCGTGAAGTGGGTAGTATTGGACCCGGTATCTTCACACCATGTACTGTAGAACCTTAATCACTTTTTATGTGGTTTCAGCTAATGGACACTCCTTGACCATAAAAAGTAGATCGCCTTTTTTAATATTTTGGTGACACCACTGTTTAACCCAATCATATACAGCTTGAGGAATCAAAAGATTAAAGTCCTCATGGGCAATTTACTTAGCATTAAGTGACTGTGACAAGGAGGCATAATGATTATTTTAGACTGTAATCAATTTGCAACTTATTTTTACAATATTATTGTGTGATTTATTAAAAGTAACTTTGCATTTGGCACCTACAGATTAACTGACCAGAGGTGATTGAAGGGGTCTCATAGGTTGTAGAAAATTTGAGGATGTATTTGAACATATGTATATGGTATTTGATATTTGTTCCTCATTTGTTTTTGTCATTTTCAGAATTAAATACAAATTAAATCTATTTTCAGTAGCAGATTCACACTCAGAGCTGTCATATCATAGGAACATGATTACAGATATGAAATCTTGTTTAAAAGCTATTGGATGTTAACGTCAATCTTGTACATCAACACAAAAGCAGATTGTTTTTAGCGGACTATTCAATTTATGAAACCTGTATGAAATTATATCATATTGGTAAAAAATGTTATTTGAATTATCCTGTATGAACAAACAATTATGTAGATTCAGAATAATCAGATGTATTTTAAAGTGAACAGAATCATATAAGTTTTCTAATTTAATTGAAAGAAAATACTACTGGCCCAAAATCTTGAATATTCGTGAGATCCAAACTATGGAAGATTAAGTTCATTTTTCCCATGTTAAAATATTTCATGATCAAAGATCCTTTTTTTAATGGACAGAATGCAAAGTATATTCCAGTTTAGCACAGTATGGGGGTGTCAGTTACACAGTCCCCAGGAGGTGGTGCAGGGATGAGACAGGCTGCAGGGTAAAACCGAATACCAGTATGTCCTGTATCATACATTTATAGTAAGTATTATATTGCATAAATGTAAAATTATAGAAAGAGAAGTAGGGGATTTTGTAATGCAGTAATGTAAATATATTTTATGGCTCTCAAAAGGGAAAAAATTAAAGATGAGCGGGCTCAGATTTCCGAAATCCGAGCCCACCCGAACAGTGCGGATCCGACGGGATCCGAGCACTGTTCATGAACTTCCGGGCGGGAAATTAAGCTATAACATCCAAGTCTCGCGTCGGATCTCGCGAGACTCGGATGTCATAAATTCAGCGCTAGCGGCCGCCATCTTCATTCTGGCTGTGATCACTCGTGAGAGAGGTTGCAGTTAGGGAGCTCCTGTCCTGGTTTTAAGTTTAGTGTAGCTTTGTGCTTTGTCCAGTGCTCTGTTCTGCTGAGTCCAGTGGTGCTTTGTCCAGTGCTCTGTCCTGCTGAGTCCAGTGGTGCTGTGTCCTGTGCTCTGTCCTGCTGAGTCCAGTGGTGCTGCCTGTGTCCTGTGCTCTGTCCTGCTGAGTCCAGTGGTGCTGCCTGTGTCCTGTGCTCTGTTCTGCTAAGGGCATTGTTATTTCAAAATTATCCAAAAGTTCTTAAAAAATAAATAAAAAATTATAAAAAAATAATAAAAAAAAAAATATAAAAAAATTATCCAAAAATAATTGTAAAAAAATATAACAAAATCAGTTTAAAAATACTAGGTACTGCTGTATAACTCCAGTCCAGTGGTACTCTCCTTTGTCGCAGATAATTTGTAAAGGCTTTGCCGAGTGTGGTGTGGTTTAGGGGTACGCTCTCTTGTGCTGCATATAATGGAGTACAAAAATTTGGAGGATAAAGTAGGGAAAGATCAACACCCACTTCCTCCTAATGCTGAAGCTGCTGCCACTAGTCATGACATAGACAATGAAATGCCATCAACGTCGTCTGGCAAGGGCGATGCCCAATCTCCTAGAGGGCATGTAAAATCCAAAAACCCAAAGTTCACTAAAATTAGCAAAAAAGGAAAAATTGAAAAAAATTGAAAAACATCTGAGGAGAAACGTAAACTTGCCAATATGCCATTTACGACATGGAGTGGCAAGGAACAGCTTAGGCCCTGGCCCGTGTTCAGGACCAGTGGTTCAGCTTCACCCAAGCATCTAAGCCCTCCTCCTCCCCCCCCTCCAAAAAATTTAAAAGAGTTATGCTGTCAGCAACAACACAGCAAACAACTCTGCCTTCTAAACAGATGACATCACAAATCCTCAAGGCAAGTCCAAGGGTGTTGGTGGTTGGGAAGCCTAACCTTCCCATCACTGTACGGGAAGAGGTGACTCCATCCACCATTTGCAGCACACCCTCTGCATATGCTGGAAGGATCACCCACAGTGTAGATCCAGATTTGGATAATCAAGGTGTCAAGGAGGCTATTGATGTAGCTGGTGCTGAGGAGGAACTTGACGAGGAGGATGCTGATGTGGTTATTTTAAATGAGGCACCAGGGGTGGAAAGAGTTGATGTCCATGGGATGAAAAAGCCCATAGTCATGCCTGGTCAGAAGATCAAGAAATGCACCTCTTCGGTCTGGAGTTATTTTTATCCGAATCCGGATAACAAATGTATGGCCATATGTAGCTTATGTAAAGCTCAAATAAGCAGGGGTAAGGATCTTGGCCACCTAGGGACATCCTCCCTTATACGTCACCTGAATAACCTTCATAGTTCAGTGATTAGTTCAGGAACTGGGGCTAGGACCATCAGCAGTCCAGGGACACCTAAATCCCTTGGTCCTGTTGGATACACACCACCAACACCCTCCTCGTCAACTTCCTCCACGATCTCCATCAGATTTAGTCCTGCAGGCCATGTCACCAGCCAGACTGAGTCCTCTTCAATCCGGGATTTATCCGAGGAATCCTGCAGCGGTACGCCTACTACTGCCACTGCTGCTGTTGCTGCTGGTAGTCGGTCATCTTCCCAGAGGGGAAGTCGTAAGACCGCTACGTCTTTCACCAAACAATTGACCGTCCAACAGTCGTTTGCCATTAGCACCAAGTACGACACTAGTCATCCTATGGCAAAGCGGATAATTGCGTCAATAACAGCAATGTTGGTGTTAGACGTGCGTTCGGTGTCCGCCATCAGTGGAGTGGGATTTAGACGGTTGATGGAGGTATTGTGTCCCCGGTACCAAATCCAGTCGAGATTCCACTTCACTAGGCAGTCGATACCAAAGATGTACATATAAGTACAAACAAGTGTCCTCAGTGCTCTGAAAAATGCGGTTGTACCCACTGTCCACTTAACCACGGACATGTGGACAAGTGGTTCAGGGCAAACGAAGGACTATATGACTGTGACAGCCCACTGGGTAGATGCATCGCCTTCCGCAGCAACAGCAGCAGCTGCATCAGTAGCAGCATCTCCACAACGGCTGCTCGTGCCAAGGCAGGCAACATTGTGTATCACAGGTTTTAATAAGAGGCACAATGCTGACAACCTCTTAGAGAAACTGAGGGAAATAATCTCACAGTAGCTTAACCCACTTAGACTCTCCTGGGGATTTGTGGTGTCATACAACGCCAGTAACATTGTGCGGGCATTACATATGGGCAGTTTCCAGCACGTCCCATGTTTTGCCCACACCGTTAATTTGGTGGTGCAGCATTACCTGAAGAGTGACAGGGGTCTGCAGGAGATGCTTGCGGTGGCCCGCAAAATTGCTGGACACTTTCGGCATTCTACCAGTGCCTACCGCAGACTCGAGCAACATCAAAAAAGTCTGAACCTGCCCTGCCATCACCTCAAACAAGAGGTTGTGACGCGTTGGAACTCCACCCTCTATATGCTGCAGAGGATAGAGGAGGAGCAAAAGGCCATTCAAGCCTACACAGCCACCTACGACATAGGAAAAGGAGTGGGGATGCGCCTGAGTCAAGCGCACTGGAGACTGATTTCCGTCTTGTGCAAGGTTCTGCAGCCGTTTGAACTTGCCACACGAGAAGTCAGTTTCGACACTGCCAGCTTGAGTCAGGTGATTCCCCTGATCAGGCTGTTGCAGAAGCAGCTATAGAAAGTGAGGGAGGAGCTGGTAAATCATTGCGATTCAACAAAGCATGTAGCTCTTGTGGATGAAGCCCTTCATACGCTTTGCCAGGATCCAAGGGTGGTCACTCTTTTAAAGTCAGAGGAATACATTCTGGCCACCGTGCTGGATCTTCAGTTTAAAGCGTATGTTGTGTCTCTGTTTCGGACACAAGTCTACAGCGGTGCAAAGACCTGCTGGTCAGGAGATTGTCCTCTGAAGAGGACCGTGACATGCCAACAGCTCCTCCTTCATTTTCTTCAACACCTGTGGCTGCGAGGAAAAAGCTCAGTTTTCCTAAAAGACCCGCTGGCGGGGATGCTGAGAACATCTGGTCTGGACTGAAGGACCTGCCAACAATTGCAGACATGTCTACTGTCGCTGCATTGGATGCTGTCACAATTAAAAAAATGGTGGAGGATTACTTTCCTGACACCATCCAAGTAGACATGTCAGACAGTCAATATTCTTACTGGCAGGAAAAAAAGGCAGTTTGGAAGCCCCTGTATAAACTGGCTCTATTTAACCTGAGTTGTCCCCCCTCCAGTGTGTACTCGGAAAGAGTTTTTAGTGCAGCGGGGAACCTGGTCAGTGAGCGGCGAAGGAGGTTGCTTCCTCAGAACATTGAAAAAATGATGTTCATACAAATGAATTATCAATTCCTCAATCAAGTACAGCACTGCCCTCCAGATAATACAGAGGAACCTGTGGTTGTGGAGTCCAGCGGAGACGAATTGATAATGTGTGAGGATGAGGAAGTACACACTGAAGGGGGCCAGGAATCAGAGGATGAGGATGAGGACGACATCTTGCCTCAGTAGAGCCAGTTTTGTTTGTACAGGGAGAGATGAATAGCTTTTTTTGTGTGGGGGCCCAAACAAACCAATCATTTCATCCACAGTAGTTTGGTAGGCCCTGTCGCTGAAATGATTGGTTTGTTAAAGTGTGCATGTCCTATTTCAACAACATCAGTGTGGGTGTGAGGGCCCAAGGACAATTCCATCTTGCAACTCTTTTTTTGGCATTATGTGCTCTTTGGGGCCTAGTTCTATCTCCATCAGAGATATTCCTGCAGGCCATGTCACCGGCACAGCTATGTTGGTTTTAGACGTGCGTCTGGTGTCCGCCATCTGTGCAGTGGAATTTAGACTAGTTGAAGGAGGTTGTCTTTGTTTCTGTAGTTCCAAAAAAGAGGAACTGCCATTTCTATTACTATGTTCTTTGTTTCTGTAGTTCCAAAGAAGAGGAACTGCCATTTCTATTGCTATGTTCTTTGTTTTTATAGTTCCAAAAAAGAGGAACTGCCATTTCTATTACTACATTCATTGTTTCTGTAGTTCCAAAAAAGAGGAACTGCCATTTCTATTACTATGTTCTTTGTTTTTATAGTTCCAAAAAAGAGGAACTGCCATTTCTATTACTACGTTCTTTGTTTCTGTAGTTCCAAAAAAGAGGAACTGCCATTTCTATTACTATGTTCTTTGTTTTTATAGTTCCAAAAAAGAGGAACTGCCATTTCTATTACTACGTTCTTTGTTTCTGTAGTTCCAAAAAAGAGGAACTGCCATTTCTATTACTATGTTCTTTGTTTTTATAGTTCCAAAAAAGAGGAACTGCCATTTCTATTACTACGTTCTTTGCTTCTGTAGTTCCAAAAAAGAGGAACTGCCATTTCTATTACTATGTTCTTTGTTTTTATAGTTCCAAAAAAGAGGAACTGCTATTTCTATTACTACGTTCTTTGTTTCTGTAGTTCCAAAAAAGAGGAACTGCCATTTCTATTACTATGTTCTTTGTTTTTATAGTTCCAAAAAAGAGGAACTGCCATTTCTATTACTGCGTTCTTTGTTTTTATAGTTCCAAAAAAGAGGAACTGCCATTTCTATTACTACGTTCTTTGTTTCTGTAGTTCCAAAAAAGAGGAACTGCCATTTCTATTACTACGTTCTTTGTTTCTGTAGTTCCAAAAAAGAGGAACTGCCATTTCTATTACTATGTTCTTTGTTTTTATCTGTGCAGTGGAATTTAGACCAGTTAGAGGAGGTATACCAAATTGGGTACCGGGGCCACTCCACTACGCAGTCCAGATAGATGCATATCAGATATTAAACTACATTCAGTGTTGGGGCCAAATCCAAAGTTAATGAAAATGACCTGTCATCGTCAAAAACAAGAGGTATTGACGCGCTCGAACTACACCCTGTATATGCTGCAGAGGATGTAGGAGCAGGCAGCTGTGCAGTGGAATTGAGACCATTTGAAGGCGGAGGTATTGTGCCCCCGGTACCAAATTGGGTACCGGGCCCACTCCACTACGCAGTCCAGAAAGCTACCTTGGTGCAACGTTTTGGACTAAAAACAATATTGTGAGGTGTGAGGTGTTCAGAATAGACTGGAAATTAGTGGAAATGATTGTTATTGAATGTTATTGAGGTTAATAATAGCGTAGGGGTTGGAAAACAACCAAAAAACAGGATTTTAGCGCTTTTTATGCTTTTTAAAAAATAAATCAGAACCCAAAACCCGAAATCAGAACCAAAACCTTTCGTCAAGTGTTTTGGCAAAACAAATCAGAACCCAAAACCTCAAGCTAATCAGAACCCAAAACCCAAAACCCAAAACACTAAAAGTGCCCGATGCACACCCCTAGAAAAAATATATATTTCAAACTGCTTTTTCATGATTCTTCCATATCTCAAAATTAATTAGACCCGCAAAATGTACCCCATATTTTGTTCTGTGAATTCAACATGCACATCAATGTCATAAATGTGCACTTCATTGTTTATGGTTTAGGGGAGTTGTATCAGATGTGTCTGTGTTTGCAATTTTCAAGACCTGAAGTTTTTCAAATTAAAAACCACAACTAAAGTCACATTTTTCTCATCCCAGTAGAGTAGGGAGAAGTGTTTAAAGTTTGATTAATTATCCAATAGTTCTGTTTATTTTTTAACAGTTTTATTGCTAAACTGAAAAAACAACATTAGTTTTTCATTAAAACTAGAAAAGTTTAGAAATGACCTCTTCCCACTCCTGCCTCCAGGACTCTGCCTGGGGTGCTCCCCACCTGTGGAGTATGTTGTCAACGGCTAGACATTCATTTGGTTGACATTCAGAAAGTCGACATCATTGGGTCGACATTCTAAATGTCAACAGTTTTATTAGGGCGACAATTCACATGGTCAACAGTATTGTTAGGGCAACAATTCGAATGTAAACAGTATTATTAGGTCAACTATTGAAATGTAGACAGTATTATTAGGTTGACAACTCAAATGTAGATATCATTCTATAGTTAGTGTAAGGTATAGGGTTTGGGTTAACTATAGGGTTAAGGATAGGGTTAAGGATAGCATAAAGGATAGGGATAGAGTTAAGAATAGGGTTCGGGTTATGGATAGGGTAAGGGTTATGGATAAGGTATGGGTTAAGGGTATTGATGTTGATCTAATAATACTGTCTACATTCAAATTGTCAACCTAATAACAATACTGTCGATGTCATTATTATCGACTTTCCAACCCTCTTTATATTATGGTGTTGACCATATATATGTTGATCATATAACTGTTGAACATATGTTTCACACCCACCAGTGGAATGATTACCCACATCATATTAGTCTCAACTCTCCAAAGCTTCAAGTGTGCCCTTAAAGCTTAATTATTCAAACCTATCAGAACTACTAATAAAGCCTTGGCCTCTGCTATCACCTACACTCCTGCACTTCGTCTGAGAGCAGGGTTCTCTTTCCTCTTGTTCTTCTTCTACTTTTGCATCACCCTCTGCACCTCTAGGCCTGCTTTCTTGGCCCTGTTGTCTTCAGCTCTCGGCTAATTTACATTGGTTATTACCTTCACTCAATGTCCAAAATAACTTGATCTGCATTAGCAAATATATGTGTATAATCTGTAAATTAGTAGATGTCTGGTCTTAGTAGGATTATATATTTTATTAGTATGATGTTTATTTAATAATGTATTTTGTAATATAAGGTATTATAGATCATTGATGTCTGTGTATTGTATACTACTGTACACGATACACAATATACTGCACTATTGAAAACTGTCAATGAACATGAAACAACTTAAACAATTCAACAAAATTTATTTTTCTATTTTAGATTATATTACATGATTAGTTGTCCTTACTGTTTTGAAAGTGTATTATGTGTTCTCTTTTTGTTCTTCTTTACGTGTACACCAAGGTGCCTACTTAATAAATATAAATAGGAGTATATTCCACTTATAGCACCTAAAACAACTTAATCGTTTTAGCTATTTAGAAAGCAGTGATAATATGTTTACAAAATCAATAACTTTTGGTATTTATTAAAACACTCACTGTTGATTTCCTTTGCACACCAGCCTGTTTGAATACAAATATGTGTTTATTGATATAAACATTGTATGTTTATTTACATGTGCAGGCTGGTTATAGTTGCTGACCCCCTTGCCCATTCACAGGTACTCAGATGCGATTTTACATCAAATTGCCATTTCATACATTGGCATGTTTAAACTCGCCCCAAGAAAATAGCTGGACATGCAAAATCATAGCTTGATACATTTACCCCCAGGGGTTGTATTTTTTTGAGTAGATTTTGAGTTTTCCTGATATTGATTGCACTGGAGCTGTGGGGTTTTGAATTGCAAATATTTATGTTGTTTTTTGCTATGATAATATGGCAGTGGTGGAACTTTTACATTTCTTGTCTGCTCAGCCCTCTCTTCTGGATCTCTCATACCAAGACTTCGCTCTCTGGGCTATCTTTTCTATTATCACTAGCCACAATATCGTAGATGTGGGGAAATATTTTCACACCTAGACAAATATTTTGTTCTTTAAATAGAGTATAGTTTATTATTTATAGCAAGTATTTTCAATAGGTCTATAACTCTTTTTAGAAGAGATTAATGTCGCACTATGCATAAAATATTACCTCAAATGTACAAACATGAAGAGTCTGTTTTATAGTCTCCCCAGACATATGATCATCAATCACCACTTGGCATTATAAGTCTGATTCCTCCTACTGCCAGTTGGGCAGAGATCAGATCCTGATGTCACACGGTTTTCGATGAATGCGCACAACAGATCAAAAGTTATGGTTCTCAGCAGCAGATCCAGACATTCCAATATAAGTCGTACTCTCCAGACAATCAACAATTCCAATCTCCCTGGGAACCATCTCTCTTTTTTTTTTTTTGTAAATCTTTTTTATTCGTTTTTCTCAGAATTCAGAAAAATGACAATAACAATAACCAGTACAAGAACAAGTACAAAGCAGAAAATACCACTTATTTATTTGGACATTTTAAAATACATTCAAGATTTTCAGAAGAAAAGAAAAACATAGTTTTTTGTTTTTTTTTAGAAAACTTAGGATAAGGGGAAGGAATGGGAGGAAGGGGAGGGGGAAGTAGTTGCCTTTTTTTTTTTTTTTTTTTCCTTTTCCTAGCAGAGGTCAGACAATCAGAACAGATCATTCCTTTTTTCCAACATAATATTTGCCTGTGTCTTTAAGGGGGTATAGAGGGGTTGTATCTGGTGATTATTCTTGTAATTGTCTCTACTGCCAGAGTAAATTCATGTCCTAAGACTCCAAGAGAACAAAACAATGTCCTTCAATCAGTTTAGGCTTATCGTTATGATTAGGACAAAATTAGCTTAATTGTCTAAGTAAGTACCAAGTAGTATACTCAAATAACTTATAAATGTTTTGTTGGACAGAAGAATCCAATGATTCAATGTAGATGCCCCATTTCTTCTGAAACCTCACCCCACCTTTTTCTATGTCCGGGAGAGTGACTCTTCTGTCTAAATAGATAATATCCAAAATTTCACTTTTGAGTATCCCTAGGTTCGGGGGCACTGGTGATGTCCAATATCGCAGAATCAGTTTCTTTGCTACCGTAACTATTACTGTCAGGGCAGCTAATACTTCAGAGGAGGGTAGGAAGTCTTTCCAATTACTGAAATCAGCCAACAGAAGAGGTTATGTGGCTAATACAACTCCTATCTTGAATGAGTGGTTAACAAAGTTAACAACCTTGTACCAAAATTTCCTAACCTTCCTGCAGCCCCAGAAATTATGTAACCAGTCCGCTCTTTGGAATTTACATTTTGGGCAAAGATATGTCTCTCCTTCAACCATAAAACAACGCCTTATATAGGTATATATGCTCTATGAATCACCTTTAAGTGTACTTCCTGGAGATGAGCAGTAGATAGCGATTTCCAAACAGATTCAAAGTGGTGAGTTAAAGAAGTTGGCTCATTATGGGGAGACGTATGTGGGGTTAGACGTGTGTGATTTCTACACTAAGTGGGATTTTCTCACAAAGTGGACGAAAATGCACAGTTAGACAACACAGTTGGACAAACATTGGACTACATTTGACTTGCTTTTACTCCCAGCAATAAGCAACAGCTGCCACAGCCTATTTCTGCACTACTTGTCTATTTATATGGAAGACTGCTAAGAGGTAATTCTTAAAATACCCTTGCTTTTTGCTTTTACCCTTTTATCACAATGTTTCACAAATTGCTTTTCTTAGTCTCATTTCATGGCATGATCTTTAGGACTGTGTCATCTTTCACCCCTCCACCAACACACAAATTTGTTCATATTGCACCTGCATTACTCCACTCACCTCTATTTAACACCCATGAACTGTTATCCTATTTATTATCTCTAACAAGTACAGCCTCCACCTGTCGCCAGAAAATAAAAGGCCACACATCTTACAATCCCCTTGCCTATCTTTCGCTCACTCTGCTTCTATTAGCTGGTGATATATCACCTAATCCAGGTCCCCCACACTCCTCACACACACATACATCAGAACACTACCGTTCTATAGCAAACCTCAAACACATCACCTGTCTCCCCTCTCTTCCCAAGTCCTTTAAATGTGCCCTTTGGAATGCACGCTCTGTTTGTAACAAACTTACCTCCGTTCATGATCTCTTCCTCTCAAAAAACCTCAACCTTCTGGCAATAACAGAAACATGGCTCATGCAATCAGACACTGCCTCACCTGCAGCACTTTCACATGGTGGCCTCCATCTCACCCACACCTCCAGACCTGAAGGCAGACAAGGAGGTGGGGTTGGACTACTTCTCTCCCCACAGTGCACATACACAGTTCTACCAAATGTCCCATCACTCACGTTCACATCTTTTGAAGTACATGCTATTCGCATTTTTAATCCATTCTCCCTACGTGTTGCGGTGATCTATCGTCCCCCTGGAGCACACCAACAATTTATTGAGGATTTCTCTGCATGGCTCCCTCACTTCTTATCTTCAGACATCCCCACCATCATCATGGGTGACTTCAACATCCCCATTGATAACCCACCTTCCAAAGCTGCTTCCAAACTACTCTCTCTAACATCCTCACTTGACCTCTCCCAGTGGATTGAATCATCTACTCATAAGGATGGCCACTGCCTTGATCTTGTTTTCTCTAGACTATGCTCAGTTTCTAATTTTATTAATACACCCTTCCCCCTCTCGGATCATCACCTTATCAGCTACACTCTCACCCCCACTGCTCTAACCTCTCTACTGTCTAACTCTACCAAGCCTCCTCATACTCGTAGAAATCTTAATTCTATTAATCTTCAACAATTTTCCACCTCTCTCCAACACCTTCTCTCCCCTATCTCTACATTCTCATCCCCTGAGATGGCAGTACCTCATTTTCACCTAACCTTAGCAACGGCCCTTGATCAAGTGGCTCCAGCGACACTTCATACTACACGTCGACTTCGATGTCAACCGTGGCACACCAAAGCAACACGAAATCTTCAAAAACTGTCCCGTAAAGCAGAACGTCACTGGCGTAAATCTCGAAGCTCTAATGACTTCTTCACATATACTTCTGTCTACCACTCCTATCGAAATGCTCTGGACACTGCAAAACAAACATACTTTCAATCTCTTATCTATGCTCAGGCTTCTAACCCCAAACGCCTTTTCAATACATTTAATCATCTTCTCAATCCTCCCACCCCGAACCCTCCATCTACTATCAGTGCTCAGGATCTTGCTTCCTACTTCAAGGACAAGATTGACAAGATCAGACTAGAAATGGTATCCTCTTCCTCAACAAGCCATCAGCTCATTTCCTTCCCTCTACCCTCTGACACCCTTTCTTCATTTGACCCCACAAATGAAGAGGAAATTTCTACGCTCTTCTTATCTTCCTACTCTACCTCCTGTCCTCTTGATCCTATTCCCTCGCAAATTGGTAGATCCCTGTCTTCTGTGCTCATTTCACCTCTAACTCAAATCTGTAATCTCTCACTCTCTACTGGCATCTTTCCATCACTATACAAGCATGCAGTGATTACTCCTATTCTAAAAAAACAAAACTCTGACCCAAACTCTCTCTCAAATTACCGTCCCATCTCTCAGCTCCCTTGCCCCTCCAAGCTTCTAGAGAGACTTGCCTACACTCGCCTCACACGCTTTCTTTCCGCAAACAACCTGTTGGATCCTCTTCAGTCTGGCTTTCGTTCTCAACACTCCACAGAGACTGCGCTGACCAAGGTTGTTAATGATCTGATCACTGCTAAAACTGAACGCCATTACTCTCTCCTAATTCTCCTTGATCTCTCGGCTGCATTTGACACCGTTGACCACTCTCTTCTCATACAAACGCTGCAATCCCTAGGTCTTCAAGACACAGTTCTATCCTGGTTCTCATCTTACCTCTCTAATCGCTCTTTCACTGTTAATTTCTCTGGAGCCACCTCTGCTCCGCTTCCCCTATCAGTTGGAGTACCACAAGGCTCGGTGCTAGGTCCTCTGCTGTTCTCTATCTACACCGCTTCTCTTGGAAATCTAATAAGTTCCTTTGGCTTTCAGTATCATCTCTATGCGGATGATACCCAAATCTATCTATCCTCTCCTGATATCTCGACATCTGTGTTGTCCCGTGTAACTGACTGTCTTTCTGCCATTTCATCTTGGATGTCCGCTCGTCAACTCAAACTTAATCTTTCTAAAACAGAGTTAATAATATTCCCACCCGCCAACAAGAGCATACCTGACATTTCTATCTCTGTTGATAACATGACCATAAATCCCACCCCACAAGCTCGCTGCCTAGGTGTAATCCTTGATTCACGCCTATCCTTTGTTCCCCACATTGACTCTATATCTAAATCATGTTACATACATCTAAAAAACATTTCCAGAATCCGCACATATCTCACACAAGACACTGCTAAAACCTTAATTCATGCACTAATCATCTCCCGCATTGACTATTGCAATTCCCTCCTTACTGGTCTTCCCAAAAACAGACTCAAACCCCTAAAATCTATTTTGCATGCTTCGGCAAGACTGATTTTCCTTGCAAATAGCTATTCCTCTGTTAAATCACTCTGTATGTCTCTACACTGGCTGCCTGTCTTCTACCGAATCCAATATAAAATACTTTTACTAACCTACAAGGCCATCAACAAAGCTGCACCAACCTACATCTCCTCTCTTGTCTCAAAATATCTCCCAACTCGGCAACTCCGTTCTGCAAAAGATCTGCGTCTCTCATCCACCCTCATTACATCCTCCCATTCCCGGTTACAGGACTTTTTTCGGGCTGCACCCACTCTATGGAACTCTCTCCCTCGCACAATAAGACTCTCCTCTGTTCTACAAACTTTCAAGCGTTCTCTGAAAACCTACCTATTCAGACAAGCTTATAATATTCCTCAACCACCATCTTAACCTCACTACCTTTAGCCTGTTACACAATTTCACACAAGACAACTACCCCCGGACCAACATTGTTGTGTGACAGGATCATTTAGCTTATGAGTCACCCTACCTTTGCAGTCTGGCTGGGCCAAGATGCAAAATGTATACTTAACCTCATGTGTCAATCTCCCATTGTCCCATAGATTGTAAGCTTGCGAGCAGGGCCTTCTCACCTCTTTGTCTGTTTTACCCAGTTTGTTTATTAGTTTATTACGTTTGTCCCCAATTGTAAAGCGCTACGGAATATGTTGGCGCTATATAAATAAATGATGATGATGATGATGATGATTTATACTGGTGATGTATTTTTGCCACGCCTTCACTGTTCGATTCCAGGGGGTTATGTTTTGTGTAGATAATAGATCTGCATATATATACCTAATTTTAAATTTAACATTTTTCAGAAAGGAGAGCAGACTTTCCAAACTATTTGGGTTTTCCATAGATTTTCTCAGGTCTAAATTTGAGTTTGCATAATATCTCAGCTGGAGGTACATAAAAAACTGAGAATTTGGAATCCCTAGTTTTTCTCTTAATTGCTCAAAGGAGTAGATTCTGCCACCCGGATCAAATATATCTTTTATTGCCAATATCCCTTTGTCACTCCATGTGAGAAAATTGGCATTTTCTAAACTAGGTTGAAATGCAGGGTTACCCCAGATCAGAAGAAAACTGGCAGCTTTGAAGTCTCTACTATATTTCTTGTTAATATGGATCCATGCTTTATGTGCATTGGGAACCATCTTTTAAAGATCCTCTGGTTCCCACAGTTTGGGATGCTGAGGGAACCAGCTTTTCCATCGTCAGAATTGGTAGGCCTTATAATCCAGAAGTGGCATGTGACATGACTCTTGTTGCATGTATACCTTGTGACCCTGTTGAGAGTGACACCCCACCATCTGCAGATAAGGGAGCTGTATAATAGTCACCAACTTTGTACCACAAAGGGGCATAATCTTAGCTGATAAAGATCTAGCAGCCAATTAACCTACCAGTATGTTTTTGGAGTGTGGGAGGAAACCAGAGCACCCGGAGGAAACCCACGCAAACACGGGGCGAACATACAAACTCCAAACAGATAAGGCCATGGTCGGAAATCGAACTCAATGATCCAGTGCTGTGAGGCAGAAAAACTAACCACTAAGCCACCGTGCTGCCTACATTATCATTTATTTGAAAGGGGCCACAAAAGGTGCACAGCGCCGTACATAAAGAATACAGTAAAACAATACAAGGCAAAAACAGGACATTACAATAAAGGCAAAAACAGTGCATTATAGCATAGGCAAAACATTAGAATACTCAGAAAACAAATAGTTAAACCAGCAGGAATTAAAGTGCTTGGCAGGGAATAGTCGCTTGCAGTGACTAGAGGTGGGGGAAGAGTTATGACAATCTGAGCCCGTATCCAGGAGTGTGGGTGCAACACCTAGCAACAGGACCACTGGATGAGGATAGGAAGGAAGTTACAGTGAGCTGGTGGCTAAAGTAATGACTAGGGGAGAACACAAAGAAGAGTGCCCTGCTCTTGAGAGCTTACGATCTAAGTGGAGAAGTAGACAAACAGGGTGACGCGGAAGGAATATGAATAGGACAGTCTAAAGGGAGGAGAAGGAGGGTTAGGAAGAGAGCTTATGGGCTTTGATGAAAAAATGGGGAGAGCATCTATGAAGCCTTGGAGGGAGTTGGGGAGCCTGATTTTGACAGGAAGTGAGCTCCAGAGGAGAGAAGCAACACAGGAGAAGTTTTGGAGGTGGAAGTGAGAGGAGGTAATGATAGAGGAGATGAACCGGCAGTCATTGGCAGAATGGAGAGGGTAGGAGGTAGTGTGGAGGAAGTTGGTGCTGGATATGTAATCGGGGAAGGATAGGGTAAGAGCTTTAGTGTTTAAACTGGATTAGGTGTCTGAAAGAAAGCAGCTGACAGAGAGGGGATGCAAATGCAGAGTGGTGAGAAAGGAAAAGAAGATGAACAGCAGTGTTGAGAATGGCTTGGATTTGGGAGAGGCGGGAGAAGAGAAGGCCATAGATATGGAGGTTACAATAGTCCGGATGAGCGATGACAAGGGAGTGAATGAGGATCTTAGTTGCCTGCAGGGTGACAAAGGGACTGATACTGGAGATGTTTGAAAGGTGAAAACAGCATGCTTGGTTGGTGGATTGAATGTGGGAGTGAAAGAGAGGGAGGAGTTGAGTATAACTCCCAATCAGCGAACTTGTGGGACTGAGGAAAGGATAATATTGTTGATAGTTAGAGAGAATAGGTGGATAAGGAGGACTTGGGAGGGCGAGAAGACAATGAGTTACATCGATCTGATGTGTTCCTAATCGACACTCCTCTTTTAGCCACTTTTAAGACAGGAATGCCTCATAAATTACAGGTATGTTAGGGTTATGTTATTATTGGTAAATAAAGTATGTTGCTAGCTAAAACATTGAGGCTGAATCTCTTGTTCATCATAACTACTAACAGTGGTAGGTGGAGTTGTTCTCCTGCGTAGGTCTCTCTTCTCCTTGATAAGGAGTAAATCTTGATGAGAAGCTCTTATGCAACTCTTAATAATAGCATTAAGCCTGTAACATCTTGTGACATTCTCATTATGATGATGTATTCTTATTATTGTACCTTGTCATTTGTCAATTGTATTCATCTTCATATTAATCTTTTACACCAAATTTGTGTTGACAATTTGTGTACAACTTTATATACTTCTAAAAATGAAACCTAAGCCACTTTAAATTATCTCAGGTCAAGTTTCTCTTTTTGTATTGTTATCCATTGTTTTACTGGCCTTAGAGTTTTCTGGGTTTATCAATAAGCATGCTAAGTGTCTTGTCCCTTTTTCCTGATGTGCCTATTTTAGCAATCACTAGTTATGTCCATGGAGTCAGACAGGAGTTTCCAATGTCAACCTCTCAAAGTCCATCTAGGGTGGAATGCGTCCATCCTAGAAGGATATGTCTATAAATCACCCATCTGGTACCAGGTCCTACATGATTAATACACAGAAAATCCAAACCAATTATTTTTTCAGTGAAGTAAACATTTGTCCCTGGATAGTTTAATTATAATGAGAAACCAGTCAAATCCCATGGCATTCAGCAATGCATAAAAGCTCAGAGAACCCCTTAACCCTTCTATATTTATTAAAAGTCCTACACAAGCTTTGCCCTTAACATCAAGGAAACTACTGGGTGTAACATCCTGGAATCAGGGTAAAAACCATTACAGTTATAACAGACAATTGTGGAGCCCTATGCAAAAAATAAACTTGCTTTTATTACATTAAATACCACATGGCAGTGAGACATGAAATACTGACAATTGTAAAAATCTACTCATTTCCAAAGATCCATCAAGAACATTCATTAATGACTGCAGGATTGTTCAAGTGTCTTGAATCAAAACTAATCCAGGAATAATTTTTAATGGTAAGGAAAATGCAGACCATGGTTGGTAATAAGCAAACCAAAGAGTAGCCTGTCTTTCAAAAAAGTCACAGTTGACCTTCCTAAATATTTTAACTTCCCATTTTATCCTTCTTCTATTCAGTGTGAAAATTAAAAATTAGCTCAGTGTATCTACAAACTCAGGGTATTTACAGACTCAGTGTAGCAGATTTTTCCACAATGGGATGGTGATATGTTAGCACCAGACAGAGAACCCAATTAAAGATTGATTCTGTATCCTATGATACTGTAATGTGTTTTAATACTTATCTGTAAACATACTGCTCAACCCCATTGTGGAAACTAGGGCCAATTGTGAGGCCTCTAAGAAAAACTATTTTTACAGCTGCTAACATTACAAATAGATCCCAACTTTATATGTTTGCTGAAGTCAAAGTCTTTTGAGTAACAAAACTGCATTTATCAGTCACTGTTGCCATCATTCAAACACTGTTTCTGAAAGTACTGTATATAAGAATGTCATAAATGTTTATTTTTTATTATTTTTACCGTTTTCTGTATATGACTATGTATCTTGTGTTAAATGTTTGGTGTATTTCGCCATCTCTGTTAACTTTACATGTTTCTGTTGCCCGTGAGGCTGTATGTGATGCTAGGTAACTATTTATAGTTTTGTTATTTTAATTTTCTATTTACAAATTCCCATAAATAGTTGCTTTGCTTTAAATATTGGATGCACTTGTCAAGGTTTATTGTTATTCTGTATGCATGGATTACTTTACAGTACCACTTCTCATGGTCTGTATGCATGGATTACTGTATAGTACTACTTCTCATGGTCTGTATGCATGGATTACTGTATAGTACCACTTCTCATGGTCTGTATGCATGGATTACTGTATAGTACCACTTCTCATGGTCTGTATGCATGGATTACTGTATAGTACTACTTCTCATGGTCTGTATGCATGGATTACTGTATAGTACTACTTCTCATGGTCTGTATGCATGGATTACTGTATAGTACCACTTCTCATGGTCTGTATGCATGGATTACTGTATAGTACCACTTCTCATGGTCTGTATGCATGGATTACTGTATAGTACTACTTCTCATGGTCTGTATGCATGGATTACTGTATAGTACCACTTCTCATGGTCTGTATGCATGGATTACTGTATAGTACTACTTCTCATGGTCTGTATGCATGGATTACTGTATAGTACTACTTTTCATGGTCTGTATGCATGGATTACTGTATAGTTCCACTTATCATAGTCTGTATGCACGGATTACTGTGTAGTACCACTTCTTATGGTCTGTATGCACGGATTACTGTATAGTACCACTTCTCATGGTATTTATGCATGAATTATAATATAGTGCCAATTTTCATGGTCTGTGTGTATAGATTACTGTATTGTACCACTTCTCTTGGGCTGTTAACATGGATTACTGAATAGTACCGCTTCTCATATTTTAGATAACATTCTCAGCATTTATTATTGAGGTTATGACCAGTATACAGTGCACATACAGCTTTGAGTCTGCTGTCCACCTTTATTTGTGCAAATGCACCTGGATGTCCTAAGAACCACATTTGCGTAGGAGTAGATGTTTGCAGTCATAGAGGTGGAAATAGGAGGAGTTGGGTGGAGAGATGGAATTCCCACTGAAGAGGAAGAAGTGCACTGTTGCTCCTTGTTTTTTAGAATAATGAAATAATACTGATACATTGTAATTGGGACATTTTACAGTGACAATGGGAGTGGGAAAGTCCCCTTAACAGCCCTGGAGCGATCAGGAAGAGCCCACTATGTTTCAGATTGTGTCTGTTAGCCACTGGGAGAAGATCCAGACTGTTTGCGGTGGCTTCCAACCATAGATGCACCAGCCCTGTGTTGAGCAGCCTGGGGCTGGATTTCACTATAGTAAAGGGAAACCACACTTATGGTCAAGTGGATTATGGATTTGAGGGACTTTGTCTGTGGTAGCATAGACCTTCTTATAAAAAATGTAATAAACAATTACATTATTTTAGGATAAAATTGTAACACTCTGAAAGAGAGGCAGAAGGTTGGACATTACTGTGATGTGTACTGGGAACCTCCAAATGAAATTTACACTTTCCTCCACACAGAGGTGCACTTCTACTTTACAGATGATGCTCATGTTATATTTATGATTGTATATTTTCCATCTATACAGATATAAACATACATAATGTACATAGATTCAGCAGTAAAGCATGAAATGAGACCTCTCTGACAATATAAGGACTTTAACGAGTGCACCAAGATTAAATCAGTGTCTTTCCTTTTCCCCTTTTTCCTAATAAGTACTGCTATCTACACTGATGGTTGCACTCTCCTGTTCACTAAATGATACTAATCTTTTGCTATAGAATAATAAAGAACATGAGGAGATTTTAAAGTCTCTACATATATGTATATATTAATAACATAAAAATGTATTCACTAGTGCGACATGACTTTTCTTCTGTATTAATATAAAATGCCAAATAAGATGGGGGTCAAAAAAATAATATTGTAAAATAAATTTATAGTAAGTAAATGACATCTGAATCATTTATTTTCCAAAGAGTTCACAATGAGTCAAGATAACCTCACAACAGTCAAAGAATTCTTACTATTGGGATTCCCACATATTAATGGTTTCAAAGCTGTAATTTTATTTCTAGTGGTACAGATTGTTTACATTATGACACTCGTAATAAATTCTGTGATCATAATATTAGTGTCAACCAGGCAACAACTACATTCTCCCATGTACTTCTTCCTCCAGCAGTTGTCATTCAATGAAATTATGTTCTTGACTGTTATCATCCCTAACATGCTACGTGTCATATGGTTGGAAGGAGCCACTATTTCTATCATGGGCTGTATAACTCAGACTTATCTTTATTGTGCTGTAGGGTGTACAGAATGTCACCTCCTCGCCGTCATGTCTTATGATCGATACCTGGCCATATGCAATCCTCTTCGTTACAACTCCATCATGAACATTAAACTTCAACGTTCCTTGGTTATCTATTGCTGGGTATTTGGCTTTCTGTTCACCCAGATTACTCTTTATTTACTGTGTCAACTTCAGTTCTGTGGACCCAATGTCATTGACCATTTTTTCTGTGATCTTGTTCCTTTTGTTGACCTCTCATGCTCTTACACCTATGTCCTACAGTTAGAGATTTTGATTGGTGCTATCCCTTTAATAGTTGTACCTTGTATCTTAGTTATTATTAGTTACATCTGTGTATTCATTACAATTCTCGGCATCTCCTCAACAACAGGCAGGAAGAAAACCTTCTCAACATGCAGCTCCCATCTCTCTGTTGTGACCATGTACTATGGAACCTTGATCACTATTTACATGGTCCCGGCTAATGGACACTCCTTGACCTTGAACAAAGTGATCTCCATTTTGTACATTTTAGTGACACCCCTCTTTAACCCAATAATATACAGCTTGAGGAATCAAGAGATGAGAGTCATCATTGGGAAGTTACTTAGCATTAAGTGGCTGTAACAATGCAAATTACATAAACATTGTATTAGACAGTGAGCAATATGCAACTGTTTTTTATAATACTATGTTGTGATCTATTGAAAGTACATAACTGCTCAGAGAATGTATAAAATGCAAAAGTGTTATTCTAAAAAGCAATTGAATTACGTGGTAAAAATGTTGTGAATGTTCTTAATTCTATGTTCTTGTATATGATATTTGTTACCTGGGCTTCATTTATTTAACTCATCATCAGAACTAAACACCAATGGATTTTATTTTCGGTAGAAGACTTTTATTCAGTGGTGTCATATAATAGGAACAAGATTAAAGATGAGTGAAGTATCATTTAGAAGTTTTTCAATGTTTGCTTCAAACTTGTAAATAAAAACACAAGTAGATTGATTTTAAGAGATTATTTAATATGTGAAATTGGTAAAAGTTGTAATGCTTTAAATTGTAATATTCAGAATAACTAGAAACTAAATACATTTCCATTTAAATCCCATTTCAAGGTATTCATAAAATGAATGGAACCATCTAGGATTTTAATTAAGTTTCATGAACATACTACTGGCCCAACATTGTTACATCCAACAATGGGTGACTCATTAATCTCCACTCGTTAAAAACAATTTATTCATTGGAAAATGTCCTAATAATCATCTTTTTCATGGGACAATATATAAAGCATGTTACAGTATATGTACAGTATGGAGGTATCAGAGACAAAGGAACCAAGAAGTTTAACAGCTATGAGGCAGGATGCAAGGAGAAAGTAATTACAAGTTTTGCCTGTAGCATCTATTTTATTTTATTCTATTTTATATTAGTGTATTAATGTTAATAACAGAAAGTAAAGAAAAGGCTTTCACTTCAGAACATAGTAAGGTAAATATCTCTTAGTATATGGAATTAAAAATGGGCCTTGAGTTTTGAGTAGGGATATAACTATAAAATTCTGGATATCCTGTACAATATTAGCCTCATTATAGAACAGTGTTAGGAGACCAGAGGCTAGATTTACTAAACTGCGGGTTTGAAAAAGTGGGAATGTTGTCTATAGCAACCAATCAGATTCTAGCTATCATTTTGTAGAATGTACTAAACAAATGAAAGCTAGAATCTGATTGGTTGCTAGAGGCAACATCCCCACTTTTTCAAACCCGTAGCTTAGTAAATCTAGACCCAGGGGTCAGTCATTATACACTCCACTGTGTCACACTCTATAGAAGTTTCCTGATCCACTTATCCTGCTGCCCACAAGCCCCTTCTGACCGCTATTTGTCACCAAAAGCGCTCATAATATAAGAATATGCCGTGGACCACTATGGAGAGGATAAACTGTGCCAGTTGATTGCAGCTCTCATGGCTGGTCTGAAGAGAGTCTCAAAGCGATGACAAGAAGCCAAGAATGACATGACCTGAGCAAAGCCAACTTGAAGCAGATTCTCTATGACTGACACATTTGCTGAGATTCAATTACTGACAATTCCAACCTGAACATCGGCGTTATGTGTCTCTGTGGCAAGTTCTGGAGACACATCATGCTGAAATGAATCTCCGTTATAGTCATAGGAACTATGGACAGCAATGGCTAATGGTAATTTACCCATTTGTGAAACTGTTTTCTAAAAACAAGCCATGAATGGGGCATTAGAATTTAAGCAAGTAGTTTGGATTCATTTATTAAGTTTTTGGGGAGTTTTATGTAATTCTACAAATGACCAACAATAATATTAGATTAGTAAGGGTTTTTCAGGGGTTAAACTGGAGGTGAAAGCTCAACTTGTAATCAAGCCATAAGAGGAAACATTACAAATCTCGTGAATTATTTCTGCACCTACATCTCCACTGCACATATTCCCATCTCAAGTCTTCTCTTTTTTTTACCAAATGTTGAACAGAAGTTTTATGCAATCTGTCTCTTATTCTGTCATATAAGCTGCTTAAGAAAATGTTACCAGATGTAATTTCGTCTCTTATTGTGACCTAATTTCCTACCTCTTACCCAACACTTTACCCCTTACCTCAGGTGTATACTGTGGGCCTGAGTCATTAAGGAACGTTTCTGCTGGTTTTGTGGATATCATTCAAAATAATCACACTGTGCATGGTCAGAACCAGACCATACGCAACAGAATGCAGCCCTGCCCAAGTCAGCTTCCAGCACAAGTGACACTTACCAAAGCCTACAATTTATGGGAGTGAACGGGGTGGGGAATGGGCGGATTCACGTAGGCAATATATAGTAAGGGTGTTCGCATGCAGCCACGTCAAGGTCAAACTCAAGAGCACACAGAAGTAGGTTAGTATTCTGCCGTATATCTTGTTCCAACTGGGGGGCTAGTTTAAGTGCTGAATACTAGAGTGATGGTATGTATGCAAAAACATATATTTGCAATCAGGAACAACTCTAAAAATGTATTTTATGTACAATAGACATTAAGGACAACCTAATAAATGTTTTTCCTAGGGAAAAAATCTTAAAAAAATAAATATAATTTTCATTTATAATCATAAATTACTATATTATTGACAGGTAATATCAATTTATTAATATTTTTTTCTGTGCGTTCTTTTATATTTAACATAGGTGTTACACATATCCTGCAGTGTCTGGTGTAATAGAACAGAGTACAACCAGTGCTTTTTTTATTGTAAGAAAAAAATGTGTTGGAACCCACATCACGTAGTCAATCACTGTACACACACCCACTCACGTCAGTTGTGCAATGATACATAACGGTCAGCTCCCGCAGTAAGCACTCAGCGCGTGACCACACGACCAATCACAAGCTGAGCAGCGCCACAAGCCAAGCAGTGCCATCACATCCAGCAGATGATGTACGCATGCATCAGACCCGACACACAAGCAAACCGCATGCACCGTTTTAATGATATTGCCGCCGACCTGCTGCGCTCAACAGGGCGATTCAAGTCCATGTGGAACAAACATGAAATGTTCAAAAGTTACTATAAAAATTTGGAAAATCAATTAAAAAAAGGTTCCGGAACTCAGTTCCGGTGAATTCTATGACAAAAAAAGCATTGAGTACAACTATACTTAAAGTCAACACGGCACGTATCTTTAGATTCCTTCCTTGTTATTCGTGAGTATGCAGAACTGATTTTTAAAGCAAACGCACGTTGCGCTCAGTTTGTGTGCCGTAATGACTTAGGGCCTTAATGTGTTTTTTCATCCTGTTTTATTTAAAAGTTTTGCACTTTCTAGTAAATGTTGGTGACAAATGCTAAAGTCCAATCATCTACCCATAAATCCCACAAATGTGGCCACAATGACTCTTAGACAAAACACAAACAATTCTTTAAATTTCTTTTCAACCTATTGTTGTCTGTAGCAGTGATATTGGAGCTATTTCTTTCTAAATTCACAGTGATCCTTTCAATCTAAAGGGTTGTCTATTGCTCATATAATTTTTTCTTAGTTAACTACTGAGACGGCATCAAATACAAGTTTATACTTTTTGCATAAATCTAAAGTAGCAATTATTGTAGAAGCATGAATGGGCCCTTAAACAGAGAGATGATTGCAATTTATGGAAATTTAGATTATAAATTACTAACAGAGAATTCTTATTTTATAAATATTCCCTGAGTGCTGGACTAATAAATAATCCTTGTGCTCCGTCTATGTTTGAATACTTGCCGCTAAACTTTGGGCTAGATTTACTAAACTGCGGGTTTGAAAAAGTGGAGATATTGCCTATAGCAACCAATCAGATTCTAGCTCTCATTTATTTAGTGCACTCTACAAAATGACATGTAGAATCTGATTGGCTGCTATAGGCAACATCTCCACTTTTCCAAGCCCGCAGTTTAGTAAATCTTGCCCCTTTCATTCACTTCTCTTTTGTAATTATTATGACTGCTATTTATCTCCAGTCCCACACATTTTTCGTGGACTTTTAACTGAATTGGATTTTTCCCAAAACAGCAAATGAAGTGCCAAAGTCCATTCTCTAATTTTAAACCAACAAATTTCCCAACCAAATTTACAATGATTTACTTATAAACTGGGTCCTACCTATCCGTTGTTCTGTTACTCTACCTGGTATTTGTTTAGTGATTATTTAATAGTGTATTGTGTACATTAATTTAAACTTTTACACTGAAATACCTGTAGACAATACATTATAAACACTAGAGCAGGGTTTCCCAAACCCAGTCCTCAGGGCTCCCCAACAGTGCAGGTTTTTTTGGATGACATCTGACATAATTAAGACCACCTGTGGATCTGTTACAAAGTGTTAGTCAGTAATGAATACACCTGTGCTCCAGCAAGGAGATATGGAAAACCTGCACTGTTAGGGAGCCCTGAGGACTTGGTTTGGGAAACCCTGCACTAGGGGGTAAAATTATCAAGCTTCAGGTTTGAAAAAGTGGATATGATGCCTACAGCAACCAATCAGATTCTTACTGTTATTTTGTAGAATGTACTAAATAAATGATAGCTAGAATCTGATTGGTTGCTATAGGCACCATCTCGACTTTTTAAAACCTGCAGCTTAATAAATTTACCCCTATGATCTTGAACATTTTCTTGATGACTCAAATAACTGCTGTTGGTTTAGAATTATTTTAATACCAGACCCCACCTTTCCATTTCTGTATCTTCAATAAGACTACATAAAACTTGGTGATACCGAAGTTCCATTCATAAAATAGAGTGCAAGAAACTCGCTTTCAGTGGGTTGCTTCCAATGTTGTTGACTTATTACACTGCAGAGGTGCCTAGTGAAAGAGGAGCTTAGCGGAAGACAAGAATATCAGTCAGGGAAAGTGAAGTCATTAGCAGAGTAACCTAGAATAAAGGGAAGCACCAGAGAGAGGACCAGTGATTTATAAAGTGACAATAGATAACAGAGAGTGAATTGTAGATGAGAGAGGTGTTAGTGTACTCAAAGAACATGAATCTGTCAAGTCTAAAGAAAGTACTAATGCAACTTTTCAAAAAAAGTCTACCCAGATCTGGAGCAAGAAACATTTTCATTAAACTAAATCTGGACTCATTAGTAACAGATATGCAGCACCACTAAATGGCTCCCTAATGACATCCACAAAAAAAAAAATATAAGCAGACAGATGATTTCCACTCAAACATTATTCCCTACAAACTCTCAAGCAACAGTAATTGAAGAGAGACTAAGAATCACCAATTACAATTAAAAATGTAAACCTAATAGGGCATTATCTGTTCAGAACTGTAAATAAATTGGTTTTAGGAATAAAGAATACTAACATAAAAAAAGAAATTATAATAGTTATTATTTCCAAAATGCCTATTATCAGTATTTGATATAATAATAATAATAATAATAATAATAATAATAATAATAATAATAATAATAATAATAACATTTTATATTAATAGGAAATTACTTTGTATAGTATTTACTGTAATATGACTAAATGTTTGTATTATATTTTTAGGATACCTTTTAGAGCCTGTATTGTATGAGCATCTGATGTACAGTACTGTACATTTGACATACACCTGGCACATACGATAATGGTGCTTTTTTTAGAGCTTGTTAAAGGACCTGTGGTAGCGCCTTACATGCGCACACTATCCTCTTATTCTGTTCTTAGATACACTCGCTATAAAACGTACACTTTTATGCACTTTTCCTTACACAGTGTTGCCTTACTCAGTCTTTTGACCACACTAAATAACACAAGTTTTACAGAACTATTTATCCAATATTCACTGTATCTCAGCAGTACTTCACAGTATATATTCATTATAAATAAAAAAATACTCACACCATATGTATGTATTTAAATCAAAGTATTTTACTGTTAACACAGAAAAGCTTGTATTCACAATTCACACATATATCATAACGTTGTTCAACATAACGTAGTATATCAATATAGCATTAACACTATGTTCACCACCGTTATTCCTTACACTAGCCTAGCTTTACATATGTATCCTTAATAAGAATCAGTATTTATAATATTGATTGAAGTCCTTGTATCCTCGGTCCGATTCTTATCTGCAGTGTAGGGAACGTTCCTGTAGCATGGAACCCTTTCTTGTAGCTTAGTGTAATATATATATAATTATTGACGTATAGAGAAAGGAAAAAAGAGATCAATTCAAATGACTTTGATTGTGCTTTTACTACTACTTTTAATGTAGCCAACCAACAGATTCTTAAAACATTGGAAAAACATTGGGCAGTGTTAAAATTAGACTCGGGATTATCGAGTGTACTGCCAGCAAAACCACGCATTATTTTTAAAAAGCCGAAGACTTTGAGAGCGATGCTAGCTCCTTCACATCTTAAGGAATTACCTAATAAAAATAAGAATACTTGGCTACAACCTATGAAAGGTTTTTTTGCTTGTGGTCACTGTAAAGCATGTAAGTTTGTACACGGTGATCACAAATCCTTTTTTGATACGTCAAATAAAAAAGAGAGAGTAATTCAATCCTTTATGAATTGTAACACCACATACGTGATTTATTTACTGGAATGTGGTTGTGGGAAAAAATATGTGGGTAAAACCAAAAGATCAGTAAAAATACGAATTTTTGAACATCTACGTAATATTCAACATAAGACTGATAATCATAGTGTACCGAAACATTTTTATTCCTGTCATAATGCTAATTCTAAATCATTACGGTTTAAAGCTATTGAACATGTAGAAATGGATGCTAGAGGAGGAGATCGATTACTAAAATTATCCAAAAGGGAAACCTTCTGGATTTACACACTCAATACATTTACACCTTGGGGATTAAATGAAGGGTGTGAAATAACACCATTTCTATGAATTTTCATCTGTTTAAATTGTCCTCTAAAATGTCTGAAAGTAATGTGTCTTTTTGTGATCCGCCTGTTGCTTTTTGTTATCTGCCTTTGAGAGGAGAAAATCCATTCAAAAATATATTTTTTATTTTTATTATTTTTATTATTGTGGCTATCTTATATGATGGCTGTTTTTAATAGTTGAATATTATTGTTTTAAATTGTGTATGTACGAGTTGGTATATGAACCTGCTCTATAATAGATTTGAAAATGGTTGTTAATTTGTGCATTTATTAAGAACATCTAAGGAGTGGAGATTGCTCCACCTGTGAATTAATTAATTAATTAGTCACTCCCTAGAAATAGGTGAATTGTAATACGAAGATCCACGCCTCCTGATGAAGTCCTAAGGGATGAAACGCGTAGAGGTGATTGTGGAGACTCTCTGACTTCGAGCTGCTTCAAATAGTGCTGTTCGTATGTGAATATCAGAGCTGTTGTACTATTTATGCCTGAATACCTTTGCCATCTGGTACGTGCTATTTTAATGTTTGGAATAAAACATTTTACTTGGATAATACACTATGGAAGCGCCCCTGTGTTTTTGATATTGTAGGTGTGTTGGTTGTTTCCCCGTGGAGATCGGGAGACGGAAGGGAAGACGCGCAGACTATATACTGCTGGTGTTTTAGTAAATTGCATGAGAAGAAGAGTTGGATCACGAACAAAGCACGTTGGAACTTTTAATATCTACTATATTTGACTTGAGCGCACCGAATTGTTGGTATTGTATATATATATATATATATATATATATATATATATATATATATATATTGTAGTGTGTTGTAATCCTATAGATCTTTTCTGCAGTGTAGTGTATCCCTATTTGTATAATGTTCCTAGTGTAATGTTCCTAGTGTAATGTTCCTAGTGTAATGTAGAGCTCTTTGTCAAGGGGCAGCAGGCATCCAGAGAGAGAGGGGAGTCCCAGGTCTGGACTTTTATAGTCCAGACCTGGTAACTCCCAGCAGCAGCGTGTGTGGTGATTCACCACAAACATGTGCAGCTTCTTGTGTTCAACAGTAAAAAGCCAGTGACCCTCCCAGTGTCCCAACACCCTCCTTTGTCTATGGTCAGTTTCAGGTAACAGCTTTGAAACCTGAGTTGTGTGTGGGGTTTTACAAACACATGCAAAATAGCTAATGTTGCCATGTGGTTGGGAGGATGGGAGATACTTTGAACAATGCATGAAATGGCTTGAGAATCATAACATAGGAGAAGATTCTTCAACAGAGCTTTATGATGTATATATATCCAAGTCAACATCATTCCCAATTAGTCAAGGTAATGAAACCATACAGAGAGCTACTTTTTACAGAGACTGCAATGCACTAACAATATTCAGACACAAGACTTTGCGACTTATCAGCCGATTAACTGGCTGCAAAAATTCTGTATTAAGAAATTGAGTTAATTGCTTGCTTATTCTCTTATCTTTGATGGTCTTTAATATTCAGCCCTACACACTAGCTGGGGGTTACACAGTACCCTGTGAGTCCAGAATCACTTAGACAAAGACAACTGGAAAATTACAAATGTACCATTATTTTATATCACAAGTAGATATCTGTGTTTGCCATATCACACAGGCATAGGAATACAGTTAACAACAGCCATGGGGTTCCCCAAACTGAGAGCCTACCCTAAAGAGGCTATAGTCACGATTCCTCTGGCGTGCTGTCCCATCTTCATCATCATCATCATCATCAACAACATTTAGTTATATAGCACCAGCAAATTCCGTAGCGCTTTACAATTGGGAAGAAATAGTAATAAAATAATATATAAAGACAGAGAAATAAGTGGGCCCTGCTCGCAAGCTTACAATCTATGGGAAAATTGGAGTTTGATACAAAAGGATAAGTGCTACATCATATTGCATATTGGTCCAGCTAGAATGCAAAAGTAAAAGGTATTGAGTGGACTGTATGATCAGTCACATAGCAATGTTGGTGAGAGGGTTGTTGTCTTGTGTTAGCTGTGTAGAGGGTGGTAATAGGTTAATCTAGGGAGATTAAGATGGTGGTTGAGGAATATCATAAGCTTGTCTGAAGAGGTGGGTTTTCAAAGAACACTTGAATGTTTAAAGACTAGAGGAAAGTCTTACTATGCGAGGGAGGGAATTCTACAAAGTGGGTGCAGCCCGAAAAAAGTCCTGTAACCGAAAATGGGAGGAAGTGATGAAAGTGGAAGAGAAATGCAGATCTTGTGCAGAGTGGAGGTGTTGAGTTGGGAGATATTTTGAGACAAATGAGGAGATGGGTATCAGTGCAATTTTGCTGATGGCCTTGTATATTAGTAGAAGAATTTTATATTGGGTTTGATGAAAAACAGTCAACCAATGTAGAGACTGACAGAGTGGCTTAGCAGAGGGACAACGGTTTCCATGGATATTTAATCTAGTCGCTGCATGCAAAATAGATTATAGGGGTTTGAGTCTGATTTTGGGAAGACCAGTAAGGAGGGAGTTGCAATAGTCAGTTGATGAGTGCATGAATTAAAGTTTTTGCAGTGTCTTGTGTGAGATATGCCCACATTCTGTAAAAGTGGTTTAGATGTTTGTAACATGATTTAGATAAAGAGTAGATGTGGGGAAGGGGAATAAAGGATAATTGGGAGTCAAGGATTACACCTAGGCAGCGAGCTTGCGTGGTGGGATTTATGGTCATGTTATCAACAGAAATAGAAATGTCAAGCAGGAAACTTCTGTTTTTGGGTGGGAATATTTATAATTCTTTTTTGAAAGATTGAGTTTGAGTTGGCGAGTGGATATCCAAGATGAAATGATAGAAAGACAGTTAGGAGAGACAACACAACGTGAGAGAACACAGATGGTAAGAGATCAGCGACAGAGCAAAACCATTCATTTTTCTGCCAGAAAGGGAGGGGCTAAGCCTAATGTCCTCCTGCTTTTGGCAGGTCTACAAAGCAGAGAGAGAAAAAGTTTTTATGTTGCACAAATTTATAGGAGTAATACAGTTGGAGTCATTTTACTCTATGTTTAAATTCCTGAGATGATGCTCAAATATTTGATATGGGGTGCAACCACTAAACTAAATTTAATAGCAAAGAAGGAGAAAAAAAGTTTATTTGATAAGGAGCACATCAATTGCTGCTTATTCCTGATAATAATAGCTTGACACCTCTTTGTATTTTAAAACAGCTTTATTAATCGTTATTTAACACAATCTTAGTAAATAAAAACAACAAAATAAAATGAATTTGTGTGTGATTAAATCAAATCTGAGATTGATTAGTAGTTAGCACTTCTGCCTCACAGCACTGGGGTCATGAGTTCGATTCCCAACCATGGCCTTATCTGTGAGGAGTTTGTATGTTCTCCCCGTGTTTGCCTGGGTTTCCTTCCGGTGCTCCGGTTTCCTCTCACATTCCAAAAACATACTTGTAGGTTAATTGGCTGCTATCAAATTGACCCTAGTGTCTGTCTGTCTGTGTGTATGTTAGGAAATTTAGATTGTAAGCTCCTATGGGGCAGGGACTGATGTGAGTGAGTTCTCTGTACAGCGCTGCAGAATTAGTAGCGTTATATAATGAGATGATGATGATGATGATGTAGTATGTATTTTACTTCCTATAATTTATTGAGATATGGATGACTTGCTAGATCAGCATGTACAGATTTTCTTATTAGCGGCTAACACTATTCAATTCTTTGCAATTAGATATCCAGAGCTATTATTAAGTAGACTGGCATATACTATCTACACATTATATATATATATTTTGCTACTGCAGGTCATATATTTAATTGACCTCTTCATAGCACTGCAGGTTAAATTAATTAACATCTTCATACCATATAGTCCATGAAGCAGGATTATATAGGTACAGGATGGTAGTGTTTCCAGCTTTTATTATCAAGATCACTTTTTATAAGTATACGTTTTAATCCACATTTTCGCTTTTTAAATTAACTTCAATAAAGGTTATATTTTAACATAAGGATGAATTAAATATATGTAGTAGAATAACTAATTATAGAGGATTCTGTGCACCTAAATAAAGAAACTTCTGTTCTTTCCTCTTCCTACTTAGCAGGTAGTTAGCCAAGTTATTTTACTCCTGTTGGTATATGCTTGTGTGAGGGGTTAGGAGATCCTATTAGGCTTTGTATTAATTTAAAGGTGAATATTGGATTCTATTATAATTAATTATTCACATTAACTTTTACTATCCCCTATTAATATTTTAATTTAAATTTAATTGGGAGATATCTTCCCTTATTCTTAGGTCATAGCTTACACACAAATTCACTTTGTTTGTTTTATTTACAATTTATGTGCACCACTTCAAATAAACTCTTTATCTCTTTCTCTGCTTGGTCCACAAAGCAGTAAGGTCTGCAGAGGCTTAGCAACTTTGATCATTCACACAATCCTGGACTAGTATAACCAGTGTAGCCCCTAGAATGGCAACCATTTGTCAGGCCATAATGGATAATTCACTATAGCCCATGTCCTTGAAATAACCCATGAGTGTACATTTGGGCAAAAGTGGCTCTCCAACTGTTCAACACTTCAAACGAAACAGGTCAGACCACTTAATGAGGAAGCCCCCACAAAATCTTTATCCAGCGATTGGTGCATCATCTCCTGGTGCCTCAGGATAACTGGTTATTGGAGAAGCTAGCGGTACATAAAGAGCCCACCTGGTGACAGTGAAGAAAATGAAAAAAAAACATCCTTTAAAACATATTCATTTCCATGGAAAGTACAAGGCATTTACAACTATACTAGCTAAGAGGCAAGAGGGGGTCCGCATGCTGGTCCAGCCAAATCTCCAGAAATCTGCAAAAACAGATGGGATAATATTAACAGCATAGCTACTAACAGACGTATTGGCCAGGATTAAGTCCCTTTGTTAAACAGTCTGTGAGGAGTCACTCTCATAACAGGGATAAGGTATACATGCAACAAGAATCAGGTCACATGCATCAATAGTTTATAAAGGCCATGAATTCCAATTGTGGATGTACTGGTACCCTCAGCAGCATTGTTGTAATAGTCCATTAAAAGATAGTTCCAATGGAGATTAAAGTGTTAGAGTTCCCAGTATGAATACCATGGAAAGTAGTTATGAATGAAACAGAGTGTCTTTATTTTGAACACAGGTAACACAGGTATAAACTAAATTCAGTGAATGGTAAAGCAGGTAGCACAAGTCCATAGGAACAGCAGGAACAGGATACCAGGATTACAAGGTTTACCTGAGGAATCAGGAGCAACACAATTGGAGTTCTGCAAGAAAAGGGTACCAGGATTACCAGGTTAAGCCGAGGAAGCAGGAGACACTGGATTCCAGCATGATTGGAGAACTGCAGTTACAAGATGCCAAGATTACCAGATTTAGCTGAGAAACAGGACTTACTGGATACCAGGCACAAAGGATAGTTGCAGGTACAGAATACTGAAATCTCCAGATTTAGCTGTGAAGCCAAAGTTACTGGAGAGCCAGCACAATAGGATAGCTTAGCTGCAGGTACAGAATACCAGAATACCCAGGTTTAGCTGTGGTAACAAGAGACACTTGATGATCTAGGGAGATCGAGAATGAACGAAAGTCAGTCAAGCCATGATTAAAAGACGGGATATCCACAACAGTACCAGGGGATAAACAGGATCAAAACCAAATGAAGCGAATTCACAGTCACTGAAAAAAAGGTGCAATATGATGAAACAAACAGAGAGACCAGCAACAGAGGCAATTCAACTTGCACCAGTCTGTTGGAAAAGGCAGTCTTTTAAAAGCCAGATACAGGTGATCAAGATCTGATGATGAGAGCTTAACCCTTTTCAGGCAGGATCTGACATAGGTAAGGCAGCATCCAAAGGGAGATGATGTACTGCAGACAGAGGCAGTCATGGCATTCATTGGACTTTCTGGATTAAGTTCTGTGGAATATTACTTCTGATCTACCTACCTTTGTTATAAACCCAACATAGATCCCTCCACCGTGTACACTCACCAAAAGTTGGGTGACCTCAAGATCTGTTTATTAACCTGTTGGCAGTAAGAAGAAATGCTTTTCATATTATTGTTGTATCATTGTGTGTAATATTGCAGTGCACAATTTACCATTAAGCTTTTCAAAATAGTTATATCTATGTTGGTTATCCTTGTTGTAATAAATTATAATGTATTTCAAATTTAAGATAGTATCAATATCATTGAAACCAGCCTATTTATTTAGCTACCACTTTATAACCAGTAGCTTGCTAGAAGAGATAATGGCAGGATGATATGTATAAGTAGGACTGTGTCTGGCTTTTCCTAATTTGATTGCGTTGATTTACTCCTTGCTTTAAACTTCAGACAGTTTTAGTTGTTCTTAGGGAACTTGGAGAAGACACTTACTCTGTGAATTAAACCTGTGAGCTGAATTTTGCAAGTAACTCATTATATGGATATGTCCAGTCCTCACTATATGGATATGTCCAGTCCTCACTATATGGATATGTCCAGTCCTCATTATATGGATATGTCCAGTCCTCACCATATTTGCATGGTTTACAAGGAAATTTTATGAAGATCTAAAGGTATATTTACATTTTCTGGAGACATACTATACACTGGCATACACTGGCATACACTGGCAATGTTTGTCATTCTGAATTACAGTTCTTCAAAGATACTTTGGGGAATATAGGTTTAAGTGTGTTATTCTCCGTAGTGCAAAATGGTGGCCATTCAGTTTGGGGGGTTATCTCAGCATTCTGGAGATGTTACTGATTTTGACTGCACTAGAGCTGTGTGTTCTGAACTTGAAGCATTTATGTTGTATTTTGCTAAAATAATTTTGCAGTGGTGGAACTTTTAAATTCATTGTCAGCACAGCCCTCTCTTCTGGAACATGAAGGGTGAGTTAATTAGTTTGCAAATTGAGGGAGCGTATGGGAGATTTGTGGTGTTACGGACATAAACTAAGGTGGTGCTCAATTATCTTTACTTATTAGAAGGTCAAAGGCAGATCATTTGGGTCTGAATGTCACAGGGTGTTTAGCGATCCTAATGGCTTATGTTACCTATGAGAGTGAGGGTACAATACAACTGTCTGTATTACATTTGTGTGAAGCTCTATATTCTGAAAATTAGCTTATCTGCTGAAATACAACATTAAGGTACAACATATGTTTTATTAAAAGTAGAGACTAGACCCAAAGATGGTTAGTTAATTTGGTGGAATGGATCTGCTAATTGAGGTGAAGCAAGTTTTTGACCCGCTGTCAATGGAAATAATGCCACTGGCACATCCCTTATGCATGTTCTTAAATGTCGCTATGTGGTGCAACATAGTTATGTTAAAATACAATATGTCAGGGTAGTTTCACCATACGGATTTGTATGGTGCTCGCCCTTTGCATAGTCTGCCAGGCAGTGATCATAACAAAACTGGAACACTAAGCAGTTAATACTAGCAAGAGAGATCCTTTCAGACTTATCAACCAAAATGTAGCCACTTTGTGGTACAATGTCAGTGACTATTGCACAGCTCCCTTATCTGGAGATGGTGAGGAGCCACTCTCAACAGGTTCACAGGGTATATATGTAACAGGAATCAGTTCACATGCCACATCTGAATTATAAGGCCCACCAATCCCAACCGTGGAAATGCTGGTTCCTTCATCCGTCCGAACCATGGAAACCAGGGGGTTTTGGGATTGCTAAACACTGGCCGGATTAACTGGGGTTTATGCCTTATGCTGGAATGTCTGGATCTGCTGCTGAGATCCATCACTTTTGATCTGTGGTGTGCATTCATCAAACACCGCATGACATCAAAATCTGATCTCTGTTCAACTGGTAGTAGGAGGAATCAGACTTGCAATGCCAAGTGGTGAAGGACGATCATATGCACGGGGATACTATAAATTATACTTTAAATGTTTGTACCTTTGAGTATAATATTGATATGCACTGTGTAACATTAATCTACTCTAAAACGAGTCATCGTCCTGTTGGAAATCTTTGTTATTATTAATAATTATACTGTATTTAAAGTACAAGATATTTGCATAGGTGTCAAAATATTTTGTCACGTCCCTGGTATTGGTTCTGGTAACAAGTGAATAGGTAGCCCAGAGAACGCTGTTTTGATGTGGGAGTTATTTCCTGTTAACTCCAGGTAAGCTCTCAGCCAGTATGTGCAGGAAAATTGCCTGTAGGTTCCCTTGTTTTGTGACAGATTTATATTTGAGATATAAATATCCCTTTTCTATTTAGCCACTGTGTTAATTAGAACCACAACCTTGCTAGCAGTGATTTTAGGCAGGGAAAGTCATTGTTTGTTTGTGTCTTTTTGTCAGCCATTTACCAAGGGTGACTGAACTACAGGATCTGAGAGTGAGAGGAATCTAGGTAATTTTGTACAAGACGGTACAAGAGTGCCAGAGAGCTCCTTAACATATGTTTGAGAGAACTATTCTGTAGCTAAATTGAACTATTACCATAAACCCCCCATTCTAACCAGGACACGTATTATTATTATCATTTATTTATAAAGCGCCACAAAAGGTCCACATAGCAGTATGTAGAGAATACAGTAAAACAAAACAAGATAAAAACAGGACATTACAACATAGGTAACACATAAGAATACAAAGAAAATAAACTAGCAGGAATTAAAGTGCTTGGCGGGTAATAGTCCCTTATAGTGACAAGAGGAGGGGGAACAAGTTAGAACAATCTGAGCCTGAGTGTGGGTCCAGCAAGCAGGATCAGAGCCACTGGATGAGGATAGAAATGAAGTCACAGGTGAGCTGATGGCTAAAGTAATGAGAAGAGGAGGACACAAGGAAGAGTGCCCTACTCATGAGATCTTACGATCTAAGGGGAGAAGTAGACAAACAAGGTGACATTGAAGGAATATGAATAGGACAGTCTGAAGAGAGGAGAAAGGAAGGGTTAGGAAGAGAGCTGATGAAGAAATGGAGTTTGAGAGCATCTATGAAGCCTTGGAGAGAGGTGGAGAGCCTGATTGGGAGAGGAAGTGAGCTACAGAGGAGGGGAGCATCTCAGGAGAAGTCTTGGAGGTGGTAGTGAGATGAGTTATTGATTGAGGAGATGGGTTGGATGTCATAGGCAGAATGGAGAAGGTGGGAGGGAGTATGGAGGGAGATGAGGCTGAATATGGAAGGGGGAGGATAAGGTGACAGCTATATAGGTGAGGGTAAGTAGTTTTAACTAGACTCGGTGATAGAAAGGAAGTCATTGTAATGACTGGCAGAGAGGGGGAAGCAGAAGCAGAGTGGCAAGAAAGGAAAATAAGACAGGGACTTAGTTGCCTCCAGGGTGAGAAAGGGTCTGATCTGGGTTTGATTCAAAGGCGAAGGCAATATGTTTAGTTGAGGGGTTGGATGTGGGGAGTGAAAGAGAGGGAGGAGTCGAGAATAACTCCTAAGCAGCGAACTTGTGGGACTAACGGAAAGGATAATGTTGTCAACAGATAAAGAGATAGCTGGAGAACAAGGGACTCAGGAATGCGGGAAGATAATGAGTTATATTGATTGGATGTATCCCAAATCAGACATATGCCTTTCTCTTTTAGCAACTGTAAAGACAGGAATGCCTCTTGAGTTACAGATATGTTTAAGGGTATGTTATTATTGGTGAATAAAGTATGTTGCTAGCTAAAACAATGATATTAAAGCCTTTGTTCATCCAAACTACTTACTGTAGTAGGTGGAGTTATTCTCATTCATAGTTCTTTCTTCTCCTTGATAAGGCATAATCTCCCCCTGACCTCTCCCCTTCTTTACTATCTTGTGTAACCAACTGTCTTTCTACTATCTCCACATGGATGCCCCATACACATGTCCAAAACAGAGCTTATCATCTTCCCTCCTGCCAGAGTCACCACCTATCCTCAAATCTCCCTCAATAACACCACAATTTCCTCAGTCTCCCAAACCCACTGCCTTGGTGTCACACTTAACCTTGCGTTGCTTTATTCCTCACATCCAGATTTTCTCCCAGTCATGTTGAATCCACCTTAAAACATTGCCAGAATAGTCCCTTTTCTTACTTAACATGTTACCAAAACTACTATCCATTCTCTCATCATCTCCCACCTTGACTACCATAACCTCCTGCTATCTGGCATTCCTGACACCCATATATCCACACTTCAATACATCCTAAATGTTTTCTGCGAAAGAGGAATCGTCCTCTCTCACCTCTCCACATCTGCTGCACCACTTTGCAAATCCCTACACTGGCTCCGTGTCCTCCAGAATCCAAATCAGATTACTCACCCTTACCTACAAAACCCTCAACAACACCACCCCTTCATACATCTTAAATCTCATACCGAAACAATTTCCCTCCTGCCCTCTTAGATCTACCTCTGACCTGCGCCTCGTCTCATCTCTGGTAACCACCTCTCACTCCCGCCTACATGACTTCTCCCATGCTGCTCCCCACTTATGAAATTTCTCACAGCCTTCAAATCTTTAGAAGCTCTCTGAAAACCCATCTCTTTTTTAGAGCTTACCTTATCCCCAATATTACTATTCACACTAATGCACTACTATCCCAATCTCCACTCTGAACCACATTTGCTCTGCTTATTTTAGTTGTGGCCTCTTTCACTTAGAATGTAAGATCTCTAATGAGCAGAGTCCTTCATACCCTTTGTTTTCATGTCTGCATTTATTTTGTCTTCCTTGTATGTCCTTTTAAGTTTTATGTATGTCCTGTTTTTCCTGCTGTACTGCGCTGCGGAGCACTGTGGTGCCTTACAAATCTACAATAATAATAATAATAAAGTAAAGCTTGATGAGACGCTCTTGTACACACCTTAATAATAGCTTTAAGCATGTAACATCTTGTGATATTTTCATTATAACGATGTATGCTGATTATTTCACCATGTAATTTACAATTGTAATTATCTTCATATTAATCTTTTATGCCAAAGTCTTATTGGCAATTGGTGTACACCTTTATATTCTTCTAAAAGAGTAACCTAAGCCACTTTAAATTATCTCAGAGCAAATTTCTCTTTTTGCATTGGTATCCATTGATTTGCTGGCCTTCCAGTTTTCTGGCTTATCAATAAGCATGTCAAGTGTCTTGTCCATTTTACTGGTGTGTCTATGTTAGTAATCACCAGTTATGTCCATTTAGTCAGGCAGGGGTCTCCAATGTCAACCTCTTGTAGTTCATCTAGGGTGGAATGTCTCCACCCGAGATGAATATGTTTATAAATGACCCAACCCTAGTATGCATTGGTACAGATGCTATATAATTAATACACACAAAATCAATACCATTTCTTTTTTCAGTGAAGTAAATAGTTGTCCCTAGACAGCTTCATTATTTTCAGAAAGCAGTCAAATCCCATGGCATTCAGTAATACATAAAAACTCTGAGAGTTCCATAAGCCTTCTGCATTTATCCTGCACACACTTTACCCTTAACATCCAGGAAACTACTGAATTGAAGCTGCTGTAGTCGGGGTAAAACCCATTACAATTTAAACATTCAATTGTGGAGCCCTATGCAAAGAATAAATTTGCTTTGATCAAATTAAAGATCACATGGCAGTGAGACATTCAGTATAGTACTGACACCTGTAAAAATCTACTTGTTTTCAAAGATCCGTCAAGAAATTTCATTAATGACTGCAGGATTGGCCAAGTGTCTTGAATCAAAACTAATCCAAGAATGATTTTTTTATGGTAAGGAAAATGCTTGAAGTATGATTTAGTCATGATGTAGTTATAATGATATATAAACTGTGGTTGGTTATAAGCAGCCCAAAGGGTATCCTGGCTTTCAAAGAATTCACAGTTGGTCTTCCTAAATATAGTAACTTCCCCTTTTATCCTTCTTCTACTGAGTGTGATGTTAAAGAATTAACTCAGTGTATCTACAGACTAGAGATGGGCGGGTCCGGTTCTCCGAGAACCGAACCCACCCGAACTTTGGGTATCCGAGTACCGAGCTGAGCAGCTCGGTACTCTCCCGCCCATTCCGAATCCAAATCGAGGCCGAACGTCATTGTGACGTTGTCGGATCTCGGGACTCGGTTCTCGCGATACTTCAACTTTATAAATACACGCCTCCACAGCAATCCATCGCCATTTGACAGAGGGAGAGAGCAGGGTGTAGTCATAGGCTAATTAGAGCAGGGACAGAGAATACAATATTGTTCTTGCAATTGCTCTAACCAAAATCGCTAGTGCAGAGAGGAGGATAGAGGTTTATTATTTTTTCTTCAAATTTGGCACTCCCCAGCGCTTTTGGGGTGTCCCCCATAATTGTGCATTAATATTTCTGGCTGTCAAAAGTCATATCTGTCAGCAGTATCTACTAAATAATTTGTAGCACTCCTCAGTGTTTTTGGGGTGTCCTCCCTAATTGTGCATTAATATTTCTGGCTGTCAAAAGTCATATCTGTCAGCAGTATCTACTCAATAATTTTTAGCACTCCTCAGTGTTTTTGGGGTGTCCTCCCTAATTGTGCATTAATATTTCTGGCTGTCAAAAGTCATATCTGTCAGCAGTATCTACTCAATAATTTTTAGCACTCCTCAGTGTTTTTGGGGTGTCCTCCCTAATTGTGCATTAATATTTCTGGCTGTCAAAAGTCATATCTGTCAGCAGTATCTACTCAATAATTTTTAGCACTCCTCAGTGTTTTTGGGGTGTCCTCCCTAATTGTGCATTAATATTTCTGGCTGTCAAAAGTCATATCTGTCAGCAGTATCTACTCAATAATTTTTAGCACTCCTCAGTGTTTTTGGGGTGTCCTCCCTAATTGTGCATTAATATTTCTGGCTGTCAAAAGTCATATCTGTCAGCAGTATCTACTCAATAATTTTTAGCACTCCTCAGTGTTTTTGGGGTGTCCTCCCTAATTGTGCATTAATATTTCTGGCTGTCAAAAGTCATATCTGTCAGCAGTATCTACTCAATAATTTTTAGCACTCCTCAGTGTTTTTGGGGTGTCCTCCCTAATTGTGCATTAATATTTCTGGCTGTCAAAAGTCATATCTGTCAGCAGTATCTACTCAATAATTTTTAGCACTCCTCAGTGTTTTTGGGGTGTCCTCCCTAATTGTGCATTAATATTTCTGGCTGTCAAAAGTCATATCTGTCAGCAGTATCTACTCAATAATTTTTAGCACTCCTCAGTGTTTTTGGGGTGTCCTCCCTAATTGTGCATTAATATTTCTGGCTGTCAAAAGTCATATCTGTCAGCAGTATCTACTCAATAATTTTTAGCACTCCTCAGTGTTTTTGGGGTGTCCTCCCTAATTGTGCATTAATATTTCTGGCTGTCAAAAGTCATATCTGTCAGCAGTATCTACTCAATAATTTTTAGCACTCCTCAGTGTTTTTGGGGTGTCCTCCCTAATTGTGCATTAATATTTCTGGCTGTCAAAAGTCATATCTGTCAGCAGTATCTACTCAATAATTTTTAGCACTCCTCAGTGTTTTTGGGGTGTCCTCCCTAATTGTGCATTAATATTTCTGGCTGTCAAAAGTCATATCTGTCAGCAGTATCTACTCAATAATTTTTAGCACTCCTCAGTGTTTTTGGGGTGTCCTCCCTAATTGTGCATTAATATTTCTGGCTGTCAAAAGTCATATCTGTCAGCAGTATCTACTCAATAATTTTTAGCACTCCTCAGTGTTTTTGGGGTGTCCTCCCTAATTGTGCATTAATATTTCTGGCTGTCAAAAGTCATATCTGTCAGCAGTATCTACTCAATAATTTTTAGCACTCCTCAGTGTTTTTGGGGTGTCCTCCCTAATTGTGCATTAATATTTCTGGCTGTCAAAAGTCATATCTGTCAGCAGTATCTACTCAATAATTTTTAGCACTCCTCAGTGTTTTTGGGGTGTCCTCCCTAATTGTGCATTAATATTTCTGGCTGTCAAAAGTCATATCTGTCAGCAGTATCTACTCAATAATTTTTAGCACTCCTCAGTGTTTTTGGGGTGTCCTCCCTAATTGTGCATTAATATTTCTGGCTGTCAAAAGTCATATCTGTCAGCAGTATCTACTCAATAATTTTTAGCACTCCTCAGTGTTTTTGGGGTGTCCTCCCTAATTGTGCATTAATATTTCTGGCTGTCAAAAGTCATAACTGTCAGCAGAATCTACTAAATAATTTTTAGCACTCCCCAGTGGTTTGCGCTCAGAATGGATTCAAAGCAGTCCACATATGATCTAAATGAGCAACCAGGTTCTGTCACCAGTCCTGATGTTAGTGTTCCCAGTACGTCATCTGGCCAAGGCGATGTCAAACAACAGAGTGTTTTCAAATTAGTGCAAAAAACAAAAACCCAAAAAAAATTTACTGTATTGAAGCGAAAAAGAAGTGTAACTGAGCAAAAGTTAAGTGACGATAAAAAAAAAATTGCAAGCATGCCATTCTACACACGCAGTGGCAAAGAGAGAATGAGGCCTTCACCTTTGGCTATTAGTGGCAGATCCCAAAAAGTTACCCAGCCTACAATTGGTGCACAACTACTGTTACGCGTCAAAGCTGAGCTGCAAGATAACAGTGAGGCATTACAGGAGAATATTTGCTCTGATTCACAAATGACAACAATCCCTGTGGAGAGTCCATCCAACAGTGGGATGTCTAATCGTGAGCATTCTGCTGATGTGTGCCTTAATAGCCCGAGTGTAGCCGGTGATACCCAAATTGAGGATGCCACTTTGGAATTAGAAGAGGATGAGGGGGAGATTTGTGTAGGCGACGAGGGCGCTAATGAGGATGTTGATGAGGATGAGGTTGTTTGTGTAAGTCCTGCACCAGTGGCAGCAGTTCTGGCACGTGACAAGAAAAAGGCCATTGTCATGCCTGGGCATAAAACAAAAAAATCCACTTCTTATGTGTGGAATTATTTCTACCCAAATCCAGACAACAATTGTATAGCCATTTGTAGTGTATGTGAAGCCACAGTCAGTCGAGGGAGGGACCTTAACCATCTTGGAACCTCGTCTATGTTACGCCATTTAATGAGAGTTCATGGCAAAGTGTTGGGAAAAGCTGAAAGTTCTTCCCAAAAGAATACAAGCACTCCCTCATCAGCTAAGACCCTCCGCTCACCGACATACCGACGGCTACAAAATACACCCACCACACCATCCTCATCAATATCCTCAGTAGCGCTCGGAGTTAGCCCGGCATCCCACTTAAGGCTGGATGACTCCGGCACTATTATTGATTCCTCTGAAGAAAGCGTTAGTCCTGCTGCTGCTGTTGCTGCTGCTGGGGGTGAATCGTCATCCCAGAGGCAGGTGAATAAAATGAGCAGTCCTACATTTCAGCAATTAACTGTGAAACAATCATTTGCGAGGGGAAGCAAATATGACAGCAGTCACCCAGTCGCCAAGCGAATCACAGACGCCATGGCTGCAATGTTAGTGTTAGATCTGCGTCCAATCTCCACAATAAACGCAGCTGGTTTTTCACAGTTAATTGAGGTTTTGTGTCCGCGTTACAGAATTCCATCGCGACACCATTTCTCCCGTAAAGCTATTCCACAACTATACCAAAAAGTGTGTAAAAATGTAGAGATTGCGCTGAAAAATGCCATTCTGCCCACTGTTCACTTAACCACAGATATGTGGACAAGTGGAAGTGGCCAAACCAAAGACTATATGACTGTGACAGCCCACTGGGTTGGTCATTCACCTTCACCAGCAGGAACAGCAGCAGCATGTACACCACTACGTAACATTTGTCACAGGCAGGCCACTCTTTGTATCACCGGCTTCACTAACAGGCATACGGCTGACAATTTGTTACGCAAACTGAGAGATGTGATTGATGCATGGCTTATACCACTCGGACTCTCCCCAGGGTATGTCATTTCAGATAACGCCAACAATATAGTGCGAGCATTACAGCTGGGTGATTTCCAACATATTCCCTGTTTTGCTCACACCATCAACTTGGTGGTGCAGAGCTTCCTACGAAATAACCGTGAGGTGCAGGAGATGCTTTCGGTGGCCCGTAAAATTTCAGGCCATTTCAGGCATTCAGCCACAGCATGTAGGAGATTACAGCAGCTCCAAGAGCAGTTTAACTTGCCCTGCCACCAACTTAAGCAAGAGGTGGTAACTCGGTGGAATTCCACCCTGTACATGCTTCAGAGGATGGAGGAACAGCGCAAAGCCATCCAAGCATATTGCACAAGTCATGACATTGGGAAAGGAGGGGGGATGTATTTCACTCTTGCACAGTGGGGAATCCTTTCAGTGCTGTGCAAGGTGCTGAAACCATTTGAAGTTGTGACATGTGAGGTCAGTGCAGACTCTGCTAGTTTGAGCCAAGTCATTCCTTTAATTAGACTATTGGAAAAGCAGCTTGAGAAAATGAAGGAGGAGCTGAAAGCAAGCAATTCAGCAAAGTATGTTGGCCTTGTCGATCAAGTACTTAATTCGCTTCACAATGATCCTCGAGTTATTAAGATCTTGAACTCGGATCAGTACGTTTTGGCCACTGTGCTTGATCCAAGGTTTAAAACCTACATTGAGTCTTTACTTGTAAATGAGCGAGATGTGAACTTTTGCAAGGAGCTATTGCTCAGCAAGTTGGCCGCTGAACTGGGCCTCGGCTTGACGACGTGTCCTCCTTCACTTTCTCAAGCTGTTGCTCGTAAAAAATTAAATTTCCAAAAAAGAAGCAGGGAAGACACAGGGGGCAGACCAGAACAATTTAACATCTGGGCTGGTTTGAAGGATTTTTCAAAAAAATGTGTCACTTTGCCCATAACTCCATCCAATATGAGTATAAACATGCAAAGGATGGTGGAGGATTACTTTCAAGAGGTAGTTGATATGGAAATGTCAGACAGTCCCTTTCCTTACTGGGAAGAAAAGCAGGCCATTTGGAAACCCATGTACAAACTTGCTTTGCAATACCTAAGCTGCCCACCCTCCAGTGTGTACTCTGAACGAGTGTTCAGCACAGCAGGGAACTTAGTCAGTGATCGCCGTAGAAGGTTACTTCCCAAAAATGTGGAGAAAATGATGTTTATAAAAATGAACTACATCTTCCACGAGGAAGGCCTTCACCATCCAAGACATCCAAGCACTGACTGTTCTCTAATGGCGGATTCAAGCGGCGATGAATTGATAGTCTGTGATGATGACGTACACACTGATGAGGGTGAGGATTAAGCTGAAGATGATGCCGATAACATCTTTTTAAAACTTTCTATGTAAGTGTAGGGTGCAATCTACCCCCAAAGAGGAAAGGGACTTGTGGCATTTCCATATCACATACCATCTTGAAAGGCTGCTGTTAGGGCAATTTATCCTTAAGGGTAGGGTGTCATAGACAGAGTGACCCTAAACTGGCTTTGTCCATTTTTCATAATATTGTACAGTCTATAATGGCTGAATTTTTTGGTATTTTATACAAGTGGAGGGGGGCCTAGAGAGACAGAGTGACCCCAAACTGTCTTTCTCCATGTCAATTAATATTGTACAGTCTATAATGGCTGAATTTTTTAGTATTTTATACAAGTGGAGGGGGGCCTAGAGAGACAGAAACCAAACTGGCTTTCTCCATGTCAATTAATATTGTACAGTCTATAATGGCTGAATTTTTTGGTATTTTATACAAGTGGAGGGGGGCCTAGAGAGACAGAGTGACCCCAAACTGTCTTTCTCCATGTCAATTAATATTGTACAGTCTATAATGGCTGAATTTTTTAGTATTTTATACAAGTGGAGGGGGGCCTTGAGAGACAGAAACCAAACTGGCTTTCTCCATGTCAATTAATATTGTACAGTCTATAATGGCTGAATTTTTTGGTATTTTATACAAGTGGAGGGGGGCCTTGAGAGACAGAAACCAAACTGGCTTTCTCCATGTCAATTAATATTGTACAGTCTATAATGGCTGAATTTTTTGGTATTTTATACAAGTGGAGGGGGGCCTTGAGAGACAGAAACCAAACTGGCTTTCTCCATGTCAATTAATATTGTACAGTCTATAATGGCTGAATTTTTTGTTTTTTTAAAAAAGTGGAGGGGGGCCTATAGAGACAGAAAGCAAACTGTCTTTTTCCATTTCTTTACATATTTAACTATAAGTGTAGGGTGTAATATACATTCAAAGACGATGGCTGCATTGCCAATATGCATAGATGGAGAGGAAGACAATCTGTTTTGTGTGTAGAATAAATGAAGGCCTACCAACGAAGAATTAAACAGTTTTTTTGGATGATTTATTACCTCAACAATTAGATTACTTATCTCTAAAACAGTTGGAGCACTAAATTGGGTTATTTTAGGCACAAAAACATGTATTTTCCAACAAAATAGCAAAACAAAACCAAACAAAACCAAAACCAAAACCAAAACACGCAATGGCGGTTTTGCAAAACCAAAACCAAAACCAAAACACGACGGTAATCCAGATCCAAAACCGAATCCAAAACCAAAACACGGGGGTCAGTGACCATCTCTACTACAGACTCAGTGTAGCAGATTATTCCACAATGGGAAGGTGATATGTTAGCACCAGACTGAGTAGTCATCCATATATTGATTATGTATGTTATGATTCTTATCTGCAAAATTACTGCTCTACCGCTTTGTGGAAACTAGGGCCAATTGTGAGGCCTCTGAAAAAACAATTTTTACCCCTGCTCACATTTAACTTTTCAAACTCACCAAATGTACCATTCTGCACCTTTAGATGTTTCCTTAAGTCAAAGATGTTTGAATAACAAAACTGCATTTATCAGTCACTGTCACCATTTTTAGAGAGCTGTCTCTGAAAGTACTGTTGCCCTTCTGCTCCACGGGAGGTTTCTGTCCTCCCTGAGCTCGCCTTAGGACACCTGCATTATGGTTTCACAGGTGTCCCGCCCTAGTGAAACTCCCCACGTGCCACCGTGCGGTGTGATTTTTTAAAATTATTAATTTGATCTTTGTCTAACTATGATCTATCTCTTGTTTTTAATGTTGGGTGTATTGGGTGTTCTCTGTTAATTTCACACAATTCTCTAGCTCTTTATGCTGTATGTAATGCTAGATAACTGATTATGGTTCTGTTAATTTCATTTTAAATGTACAAATTCCCAGAAACACTTGCTTTGTTTTCTGAAAAAAAAAGACGTGAGAAAGAAATACTAACTGGGGAGGGCACACCTCAAATGTGTAGTCAGATAGTAATTTTATTGAGGGTTATTGTATTCCCAAATTCTTATCTAATAGTTTATATTGCTCCTGGACATGCGATGAATGAAAGAAACACACATAAAAACAATTTTTTTTTATATAAGTTAAATTGAATATATTAAAAGCAAAATATTAAAACTTAGTGATGTAAATGAGTAGCTACAGATATATGTATATATATATATATATATATATATATATATATATATATATATATATGTAATCCTCTTTATAACGCTCTTATTAGGCTAAAGTTCATATAAATGGTGTGATGCAAAATTTATAGAACCAAATATAATAATGAATAATATAATCATACAAAGTATACACTATGGGCCTGATTCATTAAGGATCTTACCTTAAGAAACTTCTTATTTCAGTCTCCTGGACAAAACCATGTTATAATGCAAGGGGTGCAAATTAGTATTCTGTTTTGCACATAAGTTAAATACTGACTGTTGTTTTCATATAACACACAAATATCAACTTTAAATTTCAGTGTACAAATAAGCTATAAAGTATTTGTGTGCTACATGAAAAAACAGTCAGTATTTAACTTAACTTACTGAGTATGACTTATTAAAAGAATCTGTACGGACAAATGATTTGTGCTATTCAGTGGGGTTATAGATAATTATCTGAATCAGATTACTCACACCAAACAAATGCCTGCTAGTGCAGCTAAATAAAATGGATCTATAGTGTTAATTCTGTTACTAAATTCAGAGCTGGATGAATTGTATATACTCCTGAGATGACAGAGATCTGTTATACCACTTTCATACTGCCGCCCCGGCAATATCCCGGGTTTTTCAAGCCGGGTTTTTGCCAGGGCTCTGAGCGTCCCAGCTCAGAAACACCATTCATACTGCACCTCGGGCCCGGGAATTTCCCGGGTTGACCCCATTCATACTGCACAAGTCTGTGCCCTGGCAATTTGTGGGAGTCATCACCAGAGCAGTTTTCATTGGCTGAAAAATGAAGACTGGATGCTGCTCCAGTGTTTAAATCCTGGCAGAAAAACCTGAACTTTGCTTCCTTTCACACAACTAGTATTTCCCAGACTTTGTACCTCTGTAATGTGGGATATCAGCTACATCAGACACCCAAATAAATACACAGCACTGCACTTTAATCAGGACAAGTAACCTTTAAAGGGAAATATACTCTATCTATTAGCATGATTTAAATATATAAAAAAGTACAATAGTGATGGTATGCCTTCTCTATATATCTCCAATCATGTATACCCAATGGTATATTTATGTATGTAATAGCCATTAATAAAATTTCTGTAAACTGCCCTTCTTTTCATATACATTCTTTGTATTCTCCTGCTTTAAATCCTCCAGAGACAGGCAGACAACCAATCATCTTGTTTTCTGTGCAACCCGGGTTGAAAAACCCGGGTTGCACCATTCATAGTGCAGGCAACCCGGGTCCGACCCGGGAATTACCCCTCGATAAATCCCGGGTTGAAGACCCGGGTTTTTAGACCCGGGATTTTTGACTTGTACCATTCATACTGCACCAAGACCCGGGTCGTTTGAGCTCGCCCCGGGAAAAACCCGGGATTTTGGTGCAGTATGAATGGGGTATTATTAAGTAATTTGTATAGCTGAAATCTTTGTCTCATTTGCTTATTCTAATAATTTCGATTCAGCTTTTCTAATGTGTAGCATGTTACTAAATATAGGTTTCCTCCCACACTCCAAAAAAAAACAAAAAAAACAAACAGGTAGGTTAATTGGCTGCTAACAAAATTGACCCTAGTCTGTCTGTCTGTCTGTCTGTCTGTCTGTCTCTGTGCGTGTGTGTTAGAAAATTTAGACTGTAAGCTCCAATGGGGCAGGGAGTAATGTGAGTGAATTCTCTGTACAGCACTGCAGAATTAGTGTCGCTATATAAATAAATGGTGATGATGATGATGATAGCTTGTTCAAGGATGTGATTTCAAGCTGCAAGAGTCTGCACAGACAATTGATTTGTGCTGCCTGATAGGGTTTTAGTTTGTTATCTAAGCCAAGTTGTTTGCACCAAAAACAAACTCACTGATGCTTATAAATAGAGTAGATGTTAATCCTATTACAGAGGTAAGAACTTTATGAATTGTATACATGCCTGAGAAGGCAAAAATCTGTTGTTATGAGCTGCATTTGAACTGAAAGTAAATATTCTAAACACTCCTCAAACAGAGCCTATCTGAGCTAAATCATTAAGCTAAATCATTAAACAACCACTTGCTAAAAACCTGACCTAAGTTTCGCTAATGCTTTTACAATGTTTTGCATCCTGGATGCAATTGTTAATGTTATTTGAAATTCTGTATGCATGGATTACTGTTTAGTGAGACTTCTCATGATCTGTATGTTAGATAACATACAGCATTCATTTAGCGTTTATGAGGTCATGGATGCTATTTATGAAGGGAAACATGACCACTATACAGTGCTATTCATCTGCTGTACACATTTGTGCAAATGTACCAGGTTTTCCAAAGAGCCACATTTGCGTAGGAGTAGAGGTGGAAGTGGGAGGAGTTGGGTGAAGAGATGGAATTCCCACTGAAGAGGAAGAGGTGCACTGTTGCTCCTTGCTTTCCAATTAATGCAGTTATACTGATACATTATAATGGGAGCAATAGACTGTGGCAAAGTGGATGGCAAAGTTCTCCCAACAGCCCTGGAGGGATCAGGAATAGCCCACTATGTTTCAGATCATGACCGGTAACCATTGGAAAAAGATCCAGACTGTTTCCTATCGCTTCCATCAATAGAGGAAAAAGCCTAGCGCTGAGGAGCCTGGGACTGGTTTTCACAATAGTAAAAGGACCCCACACTCATAGCAAAGGGGGCTGTGGATTTGGGGGGGGGGGGGGCACTGTCTGTTTATTTAATTAATATTAAGCAAATAAGGCACTAGACATAAGGATGACAAATGTGATTCACCAGAGAAGGGGTCCTTAACAGCAAAGGGCTTTTTATGAAAAGTACAAAAACCAAGAACTATTTTAGGATACAATTGGACCACTTTGAATGAAGTGATGCTACAGAGGCAGGAGGTTGGACTTTGGTGTAATGAATACAGTGAACCTCCTAAATAACTTTCCACTTCCCTCTATTTGTAGATGCTGCTTCTAATAATATAATTATAGTTAATGCTCATGTTATATTTAGGGTTGTATGTTTTCCATCTATACAGACAGAAACATGCATCATGCAAATGGATTCAGCTGTAAAGAATGAAATGAGAACTCTCTGAGATGAGGTCATAATAATTATATTGTCAAATAAATTCATGGTAAGTAAATGACATCTGAATAATTTATTTTTCAAAGAGTTCACTATGAGTAATGATAACCACTCAACAGTCAATGAACTCATACTATTGGGATTCCCACAAATTAATGTTTTCAAAGCTGTAATTTTATTTCTACTGATACTGATAATTTATATTATTACACTCATAATAAATTCTATGATCATCGTATTGGTGTCAACCAGGAAAAAATTGCATTCTCCCATGTACTTCTTCCTCCAGCAATTGTCATTCAATGAAAGTGTGATCTTGACTGTTATCGTCCCCAACATGCTACGTGTCATATGGTTGGAAGGAGCCACCATATCTATCACTGGTTGTATAACCCAGACTTATCTTTATTGTGCTGTAGGGTGTACAGAATGTCACCTCCTTGCCGTCATGTCTTATGATCGATACTTGGCCATATGCAACCCTCTGCGTTACAACTCCATCATGAACGTTAAACTTCAACATTCCTTGGTTATCTATTGCTGGATGTTTGGCTTTTTGCTTTGCCAGATTACGCTTTATTCACTGTGTCAACTTCAGTTCTGTGGATCCAATGTCATTGACCATTTTTTCTGTGATCTTCTTCCTTTCGTTGACCTTTCATGCTCTTACACCTATGTCCTACAGATAGAGATTTTGATTGGTGCTATCCCTATAATAGTCATCCCATGTATATTAGTTATTATTAGTTACATCTGTGTATTCATTACAATTCTCAGGATCTCCTCTAAAACTGGTAGGAAGAAAACCTTCTCCACATGCAGCTCCCATCTCTCTGTTGTGACCGTGTACTATGGAACCTTGATCACTGTTTACATGGTCCCGGCTAATGGACACTCTTTGACCGTGAATAAGGTGATCTCCTTTTTGTACATTGTGGTAACACCACTTTTTAACCCAATAATATACTGCTTGAGGAATCAAGAGATGAGAGTCATCATGGGGAATATGCTCAGCATTAATTAACCATATCAATGCAAATTACATAAGTATCGTATTAGACAGTAATCAATTAGCAAGTTATTTTTATAATATTATTATGCTATTCATTCAAAGTACGTTATTGCTCAATGAAAGTATAACATGCATAGAAATGCAAAAGTGTTATTCTAAGAAGAGTTTGAATTATGTGGTAAAAATGTTGTGAATATTCTTATTTATATGTTTATATGATATTTGTTATTTGGGCTTCATTCATTTCACTCATCCTCAGAATAATCACAAATGATATCTATTTAGAAGGTTCGTTTTCTGTGGTGTCATATAATAGGAACAAGAATAAAGATGAGTGAAGTGTTGTTTAGAAGTTGTTGGATGTCACATTTAGGGCTAGATTTACTAAGCTGCGGGTTTGAAAAAGTGGGGATGTTGCCTATAGCAACCAATCAGATTCTAGCTGTCATTTTGTAGAAGGTACTAAGCAAATGAAAGCTAGAATCTGATTGGTTGCCATAGGCAACATCCCCACTTTTTCAAACCCGCAGCTTAGTAAATCTAGCCCTTAGTCTTTTAAATCAAAGCACAAATAGATTGCTTTTAGGAGATTATTTAACACGTGAAATTTGTAACAGTTGCAGTTTGAATTATTTTTTATGAAAAAATTGGAATCTTCAGAATAACCAGAAACTAAACACATTGGGCCTGATTCATCAAAGCACGTGTCTGCTGACTATGGGCCTGAGTAATTATGGTACGTAAAGCAAAAAAAGGAGTAAATGTTCTCCAGGGCAAACCATGTTACAATGCTAGGGGTGCACATTAGTTTATTAATTTGCACATAAGATAAATACTGGGCGTTTTTTCATCTAGCACACAAATACTTTATAGCTTAATTTTTATACTTAAGTTTAAAGTTGATCTAGGCCATGCCTTATCCTAACTATAAATCTGCCATCATATTTTAACTTTACTTCCCCCTCCAATGCAACATGGTTTTTCCCAAGTGCATAGTTGCTCCATTTTAATGCTTTGCTCTCCTTAATGACTCAGGCCCTATGTGCGTGTCGTACACAAAAGCACTGTGCACCTGCCCAGAACCAGGACATACACCAAGTGAACGCAGCAATATTTACTGCATCTACGTACGCAAAGGACATTACTACAGCCTATTATTTCTGGGAGTGAACGGGGCGGGGAATGGTCGTTCCACATAGGCATTGGACGTACCCTGCAGGGTCTTGTGCAATAGAGCACCCGAATTCATCAGCACACGTATCTTCAGATCCTTTGTGGAATTAGGGAGTACACAGAGACGATTTACGTCCATTTTTAAACAAACACATGTTGCGCTCAGAATGCCTGCCTTGATCAATCAGGACCATTTACATTTAAATTTTTTCAAGGTATTTTAAAATGAATAGAACCATATAAGATTTCAAATAAATTAGATGAACATACTATTGGCCCAACATTGTCAGTATTTGTGACATCCAATCCATGGGAGATTCATTTATCTTCACCTTGTTAAAAACAAATAATTAATGCGCAAATGTTGTTATTATTATTATTATCGTAGATTTGTAAGGCGTCACAGTACTCCACAGCGCCATACAGTAGGGAAACCAGGACATACATAAAACAGGGACATACAAGGTAGACAAAATAAATGCAGACATGAAAACAAAGGGTAGGGTGGGCCCTCCTCATTAGAGAGCTTACATTCTAAGTGGAAGAAGGCACAGTTGGAACAAGAGGAGTGAGTGTGGCTCAGAGTGGAGATTGGGACGGCTGTGAGGGTACATTAGTATGAATAGTGTTATCGGGGATAAGGTCACCTCTAAAAAAGAGATGTGTTTTCAAAGAGCGTCTAAAGATTGAAGGCTGTGGCAGAGCCTGATTGGGCATGGTAGGGAATTCCATAAGTGGGGAGCAGCATGGGAGAAGTCTTTTAGGTGGGAGTGAGAGGTGGTTACTAGAGATAAGACAAATCGCAGGTCAGAGGTAGATCTAAGAGGGTGAGAGGGAGAGTATTTTGATATGAGATTTGAGGAATGCCAGATAGCAGGAGGTTGCAATAGTCAAGATGGGAGATGATGAGAGAACAGCTAAGAGTTTTGGTAGCATGTTGAGTAAGAAAAGGGAGTTGTCTGGCAATGTTTTTAAGGTGGAGTCGACAGGGCTGGGAGAGAGTCTGGATGTGAGGATTAAAGCAGAGGGCGGAGTCAAGTGTGACACCAAGGCAGCGGGCTTGGAAGACTGAGGAAATTGTGGTGTTATTGACAGTGGTGGAGATTTGAGGGCAGGTGGTGACTCTAGCAGGAAGGAAGTTCTGTTTTGGACATGTTGAGCTTTAGGTAGCACTAGGACTTCCATGTGGAGATAGCTGAAAGACAATTGGTTACACGAGATAATACAGAAGGGGAGAGGCCAGGAGAAGAGATATAGATTTGGGTGTTATCAGCATAAATGTCCAATTATTCCTCTTTTTATGTTACAATATACAAGCACATTACAGTAGATGCACTGTATTGAAGTTTCAGAGACAAAGGAACCAAGAAGTTTAGAAGTTATGAGACAGGCTGCAGGGGGAAAGTAATTACAAGTGCTGCCTGTAACATATATTTTTGAATAAGTAATGTATTAATGGTAATAACAGAATGTGCAGAAAAGGCTTTCATTTCGGAACTTAGTAAGATAAATATCTTTTTTAGTTTATGGCATTAAAATTGGGCTCTGGTGAGCTTTGAGTAGGAATATAACTATAAGATTCTGGATCTCCTGTACAATTTTAAACTCATAACAGAACAGTGTTTGGAGTTGGCAGCAGTGCCAGGAGTCAGTCATTATATCCCTCCACTGTGTTACAAATTCTGTGGAAGTATATAATGAGAGAAATAAATGAGAAGTCGCCACCCTCCTGTCATCAACCTGAATGTTTCCTGATCCTGATATCCTGCTGCCCCAACCCCCTTCTGACCACCATTTGTCACCACATGCCTTCCTAATATCAGAGCATGCCCTGGACCACTATGGAAAGTAGAACTCTGTGCCAGTTGATTGCAGCTCTTGTGGATGGGCTGAAGTGAGTCTGACGGTTGTGACAAAAGGCCAAGAATGGCATGCAAAGCCAACTTGAAGCAGAGGTTCTATGACTGACACTGCTGAGATTCATTGCCAGTCATTACAGGTAAGGAATCTCCACTCATTTTTTCTTGCAACTCCATGGTACTCAATCAGCCGGATCATGTGTCTCCATGGACTGTTCCAGAGATGCTTCATTATGAATCCCCCCTATAGTCATAGACAATATGGACAGCAATGGTTAATGGTCATTTAAACTATTTGTGCAACAGTTCTCTAAAAACAAACCTATGAATTAGCCATGAGGTGGGATTAATTTATTTAGGAGATGAAGTTGTATTTTTGGGGGCTTTATGGAATTTTACAAATGGTCAATAATAATATTGGATTAGCAAGAGTTCAGTAGGTAAATGTATCAAGCTGAGAGTTTTCCAGCAGGTTTGAAAAGTGGAGATATTGCCTATAGCAACCAGTCAGATTCTAGCTGTCATTTTGTAGAATGTACTAAATAAATGATAGCTAGAATCTGAATGGATTTTCACAACCGCCGCTAAACTCTCAGCTTGAGACAGACTGGACTGGGTCTGGTTCATGTCTTTTAAAAAGAGCACAGAACTTGTGTGTAGGTCTGACCACATTTAAATCCAAGTGAATCCAAACGTATCTGCCTGAACAGTACTTTCTGTAGGTAGGCACACATTACCAGGGCTGCCAAGAGGAATTCAGGGCCCCGGTACAACAAATTCATGCCCCCCCCCCCCCCCTTATAGTTGAGTAAGCAAAAAAAAATTGCGCCACCTGATGGCGCGCAAAATTATTCAGGGGTGTGGCCACACAATTGGGGGCGTGTCAATGCGCCATTGGGGCGTGGCAAGCACAACAAAATCACTAGGTCCTTAATTCCTCGGAGCGGGACATTTGTCCAAGCACTCCTGACTTTCAGGACATCTAGCACCCTTGTGTAGTATAGGAGGAATGCAGTGTGTACAGAAAGAGTTCAGTCTTGGCCTGCGCCCACTGGGCTCATCAAACACTCACCAAACATTGGCACTGTCCCTACTAGAATCACAACATTTCACACACTATGCTGCTCTGTCCTACCTGTTCTTCTCACTTTTACCACATGTGGCTGCTGGTTTCTTTAGTTGCGGCTTGTCTGGATCCTGGAATGTTGGAGGACCTATTTGGAAAAAAAAATGGCTACATTTAGAAAATTACAGCCAGCCCCACCGTTAAATCAATAGCGTTCCCTAGTAATAATTAGGCCTTTCTCCAGCTCCATTAAAATAACAGTATTCACATTTAATATACCTATTCCCGCAATCATCACTGCCACTAAATAATTCACTCACATTCTCCCCAAACTCACCTCCACATTCAATAGCCCCCAAACCACCTCATCTTAAATTAATAGTCCCCACTATTACATTGCACCACCATCACCCCAAAAACAAAATAGCACCCATCAATTAGCCACCACCTACCTCACACACACACTACATTTCTACAAGCCCCCTGTGCCATCACAAACATTACTGTGCCTCTCTCTCTCTCAGACCCCTTTACACATGAATGTGCCTCTCTCTCTCTCTCTCAGACTCCTCTACACATGAATGTGCCTCTCTCTCTCTCTGACCCCTCTACGCATTACTGTCCCTCTCTCTTTCTGACCCCCCTACACATTACTGTGTCTCTCTATTTCTCACAGACCCCTTTACATCTCTCTCTTTTTTTTTTTATGAAATAAACTTTATTTGAACTGCAGATACTCCAAACTTTTTTGTTTTTTATTTAACAGTCCTGTGAATTAAGGACCACCAGTACACAAGGGAAGGAGTTATTTTTCTTTTTTTCCTCATTTGGGCTATTTACAGAGATAGCATAAACTTCACTGTGATTAAACATATTTTGCATTCTTCAGTTTCATACTCCAAAACACTGTACCCAGCACTCAAGAGTGTGTACGTTTTGTGCTAACTAAAGAGAGAAAGACTATGGTATATATTTCTGGTATATTCACGTCCTTGTAGTCTGCGCTCTGTATATGGGTATGTAAATTATTGGCATATCTGGGCTCTTTCTGATAACTTTCCTGCCACAATCCTTTATGGACCATTCCCTTAATAGTGAGATAGAAAACGGTTTTAATTCTTCCTTGTGCATGTTCATCAGATCCGCAGAGCCGGCTGCTTGCCATTCATTGCGTAACTGTTGTATGCTACTGGATGACTTCAGCTTCCCTGTCTCTGTTAAATACCATACGAGGCTTGGGACGTAAATTCCTTTGAAAGCTGGGTTTGTAGCTGTTAATGAGTTCAAAGAAGAAATCACTTTAGAAACATCCATAGTCTCTCTTTCTCTCTCTTCTTTACTTACCTTCTTTCATCTGTTCTTCTGTCTTCTTTCTTCTTACTTGGTCCGCTCTGCCCTACTCCTCACTGAATGACGGGCGTGACTTGATGACGTCACGCCCGACATTCAGAGTGAGCAGAGAGGAAGGAGGAGGGATGCCGGCGATCACGTGAGTATGTTTTTTTTTTTCCTCCTTCTTAACTATTCAAGCCCCCCCCGATGAAAAAAAAAAAAAAGAAAAACATAGAAGAGTGGACAGATTAGAAAAAAAAAAAAAATCGCCAGTGAGGGTTCGGGCCCGGGTAAATAGTACCCGCTCCCCCCCCCACCCTCTCGGCGGCCCTGCACATAACAGACTGCAGTATACACAATGGTATAAGTACAATAAAAGGTAACATCAGAATGTATAAAACTTTTATTTGATCATAAAATAAAGTAACACCTGTTATCAGTATAATCATTTTCATTAGTTACATAAATAAAGATGTTTTCAAGGCTTACTGTATATACAATGCGTTTTTATAGTCTTATTTGCATACATTTGTTCTGTGATAGCAAGTGGCGCGTATACATGTAACTTTTAAATTAAAGACGATGCTGTGTCAGGCATCACTATCAGTCGGCATTTGCACCTGCTCTGTAGTAGGTACAAATGATACAACTGAAGACAAGCGTACTTGGATCGGTCTCATCTGCAACAGAACGCCCATGACATGCCCTTACTGTACATGTTTTGGTTAGTAGCGCCCCTTCTCTCCTCCGTTCAAGCCTCTCCAGTCATAGGCAGTGGTAAGTGCCATTCGCAGACATGGAGTAAGGTCCATGCAATGCTATTTTATGCAATATACTCTACGCAAATGGACGTAACAAGAATTAGGCCCACGTGTTAAGTGCAGCTAATGGATACATGCAGACAAAGAATGTTGGGAGTTATAGGTTACTTCCATAATCACTGTACGCAAATCAGTAAAGTCACTGGGGGCTGCCCGCTATCCCCCCACCACCACCTGGCCTTCATTTTGAAAAGAAGCAAAGCCAGAAAATTGATACTGGTCTTCAAAAAACACCTCTGCTAAAGGTATTTCACAGAATATAAAAGACAAAACAGATATATTTATTGGGAATAAATTAGCTTTATTAAAAAATAAAAATTATTCTTTAAATTCTCATGATAGAACCTTGTTCAGTCTATAACAGGGCAGGACAGATTATCTAAATAGCATAATTCATTATGTGAAATAACAGTTGTATTAAATATAATAAGGGTCATTTATAAACTGCGGTTTTCACAATTCAGCTTAAAATCTAAACCATGTTACTGTAAAACATTTCAAAAAACGGTGCAGTGTCTATAATTTTGTATCCCTGTCATTATACCTCCTGACTGTCCATCTATTACACTAGTTCAGTTATTTATTTCCCAATGTTATTCACTGTAGATCTCAAAATACACTTGTAAGCCTCCATGACTCATTGCAAATATCCCCCACAGGACAAATACAAATGTGTAACTAAGTGATATAGGGCCTGATTCATTAAGGAGAGTTAAGCAAAAGTATGTAAGTAGGGAAACACCATGTTGCATTGAAGGGGGAGGTAAATTTAAAATATGATGGCAGATTTATAGTTGGGGTAGAGCATGTCCTAGATCAACTTTAAATTTCAGTGTACAAATAAGCTATCAAGTATTTGTGTGCTACATGAAAAAACAGCCAATAATAAACTAATATGCACCCCTTGCAAAGCAACATGGTTTTGTGCAGAAAACTTGAGTAAGAAAACTTACTCAATATTTTGCTTAACTTTCCTTAATGAATCAGGCCAATAATGATCAGATCATTGGTAGATGAGAATATATATTACAATGTTGTTTAGATTTTATACAGTAAAGCCCCCAGACAGAATTACAATGCTAGTGATATCCCTATGGAATTGCTAAATTAAATGTTTGTTTATGTTGTCGGATTAATGAGGCAATTAACCTCATGTTCAGTAAACTCTACAAACGAAGCAATCAATTCTCAGACTTTTATTCTAGCATGTAAATATGTATCTGTATTTTTGTATTACGCTCAGTGGTCTGTGCGAGGAACATTACCATTATATTATAGTTTGCACATTGCTTTTCAATAGAGCAACAAGCAACATTAACCCAGTTGTTTCCCAATATCATGTGTAATTGCTGGCAGCATAAAATTTACAGTATGTGCTTAAAGTAAAAATAAGTATAAATTAAGCATTTGCTAAACAGTATTAGAGCGTGTGTTCTCCCCATGCAGCTCCAAGATATGTTTTGAAGTGGAGATGGTCTTTCAAATATTGTGGTATGCTTGGTTAGCAAGATAGCCATCTCCTGGGGGAGATGTTAGCACACAACGCCGATCACTTATGAGTAAGTCCCCCAAGTATGGTTCAGCTAGCAGAAAGCTAGTTTTATTGTTCATGAAAAAGGGCAATAAAAAATAAAATTCTTTGCCTGTCTGCATCTACCGGAACATCAAGGGCCTGTTTGTCCAAAATGTGGACATGTGCAAAAAACTTTTATTTTATATGTTACTAATGCAATTGCTATGAATCATTATTTAAACTTAAATAACCTAGCTGATACAGCACGAACAACTTCCTACATGCATACAAAAAATATAATTTGTTTTATCTTTGCTGAAATACCCTCGGTAAATCCCAGTATATGGCCGAGCGATTACTGAAACCTCACTATGTGTTTGCGAATGATTTGTAAACCTCTATTACAAGCGATTCGCTAGTTCAGGTGTTTGCCATCATCGCCATCATGCGCTATTTATACCTGCCCTTGACCACTTGCAAAGATAACCACTGTTTCAGCACTATGTGCAACTACGTTTCAGTCGGAAACTATATGCAATTGCTTGAACACACCATTGCTGTACATTGACTATGTTTGAACACTCCTTCCCTCCCCAGTTACGCCTCTTCAAGTGTAAGGAGTCATAAGTGGCCAAAAGTCGCAGGTCTGAAAAGCTGCAGTTGCATAGGCTTACTTTCCAAAAGTACGCAATGATAAGCTAATGGGAGTACGCCTCACTCTGAATCAGGTCCTATGTGTTCCCTCTCAGTCATGGAAGGGTTAACATCCAGCTTAAACAGCTATAAAACACAAAGTATTTTTCTTACACTCACCCTTTTAAAATAGGTTCTGAGATGGAAACTTCTTTCTTGATCTGCTCGTAGACACCAAGAGCCTGATTCATTAAGGCATGCAAAACATACGTAATGTGTGGTTTTTTTTTAAACGTATGTAATTCAGGCAAATGCACATTCGTATTCAACTACAAAAGAATCTGAAGAAACATCCCTTGTTCAATATGGTACTAGGTGCGCTCTGCATATATGACACTTGCCGTATTGAGATAGACACAGCACACTACAGAATACGAACAATACATATGTGGAATATAAAGTACCAAAAGAATGCAGAGAAAAAAAAAATCAAATATTGCCACCTGTTAATAATAGTCATTAATGACAAAATGTTTTTTTAAAAAAAATCTTACATTTATCAGGATGGAAGTGTTAACCATGAATTGAGTTCTTTGGCGTATGAATAAACACAAAATACACAACGTAAATTGAGTTACGTTCCTTAATGATTTAAGCCCCAAATGTGTCCAAGCTTACATCATAAAAAGACAACATATTGAGCCCAGCAGCAGCTAAACAATTCGGTTTTTATTAGAGATGCTCAGGTTCGGTTCCCTCAGAACCAAACACACCCGAACTTAGCATATCCGAGTACCAAGCGGAGCCGGCTCGGTACTTTCGCGCTCCTTTGGAATTAAAAATGAGGCAAAACGTCATCGCTACGCTGTCGGATCTCGGGTCTAGCGAGTTTTGGATTCCTTTTTAAGATCCAACATAACAGTGAGTGGGAGAGAGGGCAGTCCCAAGGACAATTCCAAATTGCACCACTTTTCTTTTCTGCCACTGCTGTGTGCCAATGTGTCCTAGATGTGTTAGGAACTGCCGTGTGTTTGTGTCATTGCTCTGTCGCTTACCATCCAGGCAGGTCGCTGCAGAATTTGTCCGAAAGTGTATGAAAATAATTTTGTGACCTGTGAGGTGGTCAAAATTGACTGCAAATGACTTGAAATTAGTGTTAGTGAGGTTAATAATAATGTAGAAAAAAGAGCAAAATTATGTGATTTTAGCATATTTTAGGATTTTTTTCTAAAAAATACAGATCCAAAACTAAAACCAAAACACAGGAGGGCAGTTTTGCCAAAGCCAAAATACGAAGCTAATCCAGATACAAAACCAAAACCAAAACCAGTTCACGGGGGTCAGTGAGCATCTCTAGTTTTTATGTGACTGGGTGACCATAAACCTACAACTGACCAGGTGAACTGGAATTGAACCAATTTCCCTACGTTGACATCATGCAGGGTCAGGCTGGGCTTGGGGAAAGGGGGGAATCTGCCCCCTGGGCCCGTCCTATATTAGGCTACCTTGGGCTGGGTCACTGGGCCACCTGCATTTTTTTCCTTTAGAATGGTCCTAATAGACTGTTAAGTTGAGTCTTGCCCCCGGCCTAAAATTTGCCCTTCCCTGATACCATGGACCCTGTAATTCAGCTTTTATTTAAACTACATACAGAGAAAGATGCCTTTTCCTTGCTAGACTAAAAATCCCCTGGAATTTTAAAAAAATAAGACAAAATACTAGGACAAATGTAAACCTCCCCCGAAACAGTGTTCCCATTTTCTTCCCAAGATGGGTCTGATTCATTAAGGAGCGTAAATGGTGATACGTTGCGTATTTTGTGAACAATAGCTCTGCTCATGTCCAGAACTGGACCATACGCCAGAGAATGCAGAAACGTTTAATTCATCTTGGAGTGCAATAGACCCTTGCTACAGCTTAGGATTTCATGGGTGGAATGGGGTCAGGAATGGACATGTGCACGTAGTCAATGTACAGTAAGGGCCAAGGTGCCAAGCTCAAGGTATGCAGCAGCGTCAGACACAAGCTTTGGGCACCTCGGGCATTTTCGGTTGTATCACTTGCTCCAGATACAGGTGTAAAAATGTATTTTATGTACAGTAGGCATTAAGAACATCCCCTAAATGTATTTTATTGGGGTGGGGGAATAAAAAAATAAAAAATTTTTTTTTTTTAATGTTTTGCCATTAATGACTATATTATTAACAGGTGACATTAATTGAATATTTTTTTAAATGTGCTGTCTTTTGGGACTTTTATTCCACATATGTTTTGGATGTATCCTGCTGTGTATTGTCCATTAGAACAGAGCGGACCTAGATCCATATTCAGATCCACTCCATGTTGAATACGGGCGTGACACTTGATGTATGTTAGTTTTTAAGACAATGCACACTACGTTTTTGGTGTGTGGGAGGAAACCAGAGCACCCGGAGGAAACCCACGCAAACATGGGGAGATCATAGAAACTCCACACAGATAAGGTAATGTTCGGGAACTGAACTCATGACCCCAGTGCTGTGAGACAGAAAGTGCTAACCACTGAGCCACCGTGCTGCCCTATTCTTTATTATTATACTATTCTTCATTACGGCATCAAAAGAGGCACTATTCTTTGATAAGGTAACAATGGGGGCACTGTTCCTTATTATGACCACAATGGAGCACTTTTCTTTATTATGGCAGCCATAGGGGCACAGTTGATTATTCCAATTACTAAGGGGGGTACCTAACAGCCAGGTATACAAGGAGAGGCCCAATACCATTCAGCATTGGGCTAGTCAGCTCTAAGTGAGAGAGCCCAACCATTTGATCTGACCCCCTACTAGAGGACTGGCCCAATGCTTAGTAACACAGTCTCTTAAAGAAGTAAAAAAAAAAGGGTGGGAAAGGGGTTTGTGTTTTATTAATTTATTTTGTTAACTAATGTAATTTAAATTATTGTTAGATGATTTCCACCCCATTTGACCTGGCAGTTAGCACTAAACCAAATGTGGTTTGGGCAAATCCACATGCATTTTATGGGTTTTCAAACTGTCACACATCACATGCTGTTTGAGATTTAAGCCTTCAAACCGCAAAATATTTCATCTTAAAAAACTGAACCTTGATACATCAGCCCAGAACCCTGCGATTCCTTTATGCTATCCAGAGCCTCTGGTTTTAGTTTGTTCTTTGTGTTGACCTTTTGACTCAGACAGACTGTTCCTTTTTGGAGGTTTTCACCATTGCTTCCACTACTGGAGGTTCCTCTGTGATGGAGGTACTGGTACAGGCGGAGAGTAAGGTGGTTACGGGCATAGTGGACTCTGGTTTTGGAAACACCTTAATACAGGAGGACTTCCCACCAGAAAGAATTGCAAAACATAACCCTGTACATATTGTTTGTGTCAATGGGCATGTTTCGAGCTTACTCAAGTGCTTGGTCTCCTTAGTCATTAAAGTGAAGACTGCTAAGTTGAGGGCACCTGTTCTGCTAAGCCAGAATTGGACAGACTTTATCTCCCTTTGTGGAACTGTGATAAAAAAGATTGTTTCTTAAGCTGCTGAGTCCCTAGGAGAGACATTTCCATTTGCTCCTGATTTACTGTATTAACATACTGCGTAAAAACCCCTAAAACCCAGAGACATAGGAGAAAGACCACAAAGACTGGGACTCACGAGAAGGTCTGGTGAAAAAGAGAGTGGTATCATCTACTGTTGATACTAATAAGAATGATGAGGTTGATTTACATAATATTAATGAGGAGGTGTTAAACTTGTGCTCCCCTCAAATGAAAGACTCTGCTTAAACTGGCATTTGAAAATGTTGTGGCTGTTCATGAGAACAAGTTGCACAATGTAAAAGAGCTATATCACCCTTGTTTCCTATTGCAAAATAATATACTATGCTCAAAATTCAAGCATAAACAAATGGGTGAGGTTATACAGCAAATTACTGTTACCACCCCTCTAGAAACCAAGTCTTGACTGGCCCATGGGGTGGACACCTGGGCTGGGATAAAACTGAGTATAGTATCACAGCAACTTTTTTTATGGCAGGAATCTATGCAGAGGTTGCTAGATTTTGCGCAGCATGTCCTGATTGTCAAACGGCAGCTCCACTGGTCACCCTCTCCATTGTCAGTGTACCATTTGAAAAAACTATAGTGGACCTAGTAGTGCCTATTGAACCATTCAATAAAGGTTTTAAGTTCATTCTAATTGTTGTAGACTATACCACTCGATATCCGTAGGTGTTCCCTTTGATAATAAGTTAATGGAATTATTTTCCCAGGTAGGTTTACCAAAGGTGGTCCTCACTGACCAAACTATCAATTTCATGGATTGGTTGATACAGAGGGTCTTCCAAAAGTAACTTTGATGAGAACATCTGTATAACTCTACAGACAAATGGTCTAGTTGCACGTTTTAATTGCACTTTAAAATCCATGTTGAAATGACTTATTGAAACTGAGAAGCAGTGGGACAAGTTTTTCCCCTACTTGTTATTTACTGTACACAAGGTGAATCAGGCTACAGCCAGCTCTTTGCTGTTTGAGCTTCTTTATGGGAAAAATCTTGTGGTGTCCTCAATCTCCTTCGGTGAGATCTCCTTCAAAAGTCATGAAAACAACAGCTAGAATTTATTAAATATGCAACAGGCACAAAAGTGGCTGTATAACCACAATGCTCCTGTTTGTGTCTTTGCACCATGCGATAAGGTGTTTCTGTTGTTACCTACACAGGGGAGCAACCTGTTGGTTAAATGGCATGGACCCTTTGAAGTGAACCGCAAGGTATGGGATTCAACCTGACACTTACAATGGGAAACATATGTATCATTTAAATTTGTTAAGACCCTTGGTAGAGCAGGAAACTTGACATTGATCTTGGTCCTCAGGTACCTCTAAACCCCCTTTGTCTCCAGGGAAAAAAGCTCCTGGTGACTGAGTTTCCAGACATGGGGCCTGATTCATTAAGGAACTTAAATTATGAAGTTTCTAATTTAAGTCTCCTGGACAAAACTATGTTACAATGCAAGGGGTAAAAATGTATTTTCTGTTTTGCACATAAGTTAAATACTGACTGATTTATCATGTAGCACACAAATACTTGATAGCTTATTTGTACACTGAAATTTAAAGTTGATATTTGTGTGCTACATGAAAAAACAGTCAGTATTTAACTTATGTGCAAAACAGAAAACTAATTTTCACCCCTTGCATTCTAACATGGTTTTGTCCAGGAGACTTAAAAAAGAAACTAAGTACTACTAATATGAGATGACTTATTTGGTTCGGCATTACATTGTGACTCCACCTAGTGTGGTCAGTACATGTTTCTCTAGCTTCTCCTAGTGTTCATGTTCCTAATATTCTGGTTTACTTTTTATGGTTTGCTAATATTAAACACACCCTTGAAACATATTTTTATTTATTGTAAATTTATAATCTGGTGTCCATTTTCAATACCAAATCGCTATGTGATTCTCCCCCTTCCTCTTTTCCCCTTCCCTCCCTTGCTTGATTTAGAAAAGTTTTGAGAGTATGTTTCATAAATGTGAGATCTATAATCAATAAGTAGATTTCATATGATTAATACACACAAAATCAAAACCATTTCCTCTTCCAGTTAGTGAAGTAGATATTTGTCCATGGATATCTTATTTGTATTAAAAAAAAACAGGTAAATCTCATGCTAATATTTGTCCCTGGATAACTAATTTGTATTTAAAAAACAGGCAAATCCCATGCAAGTATTTGTCCCTTGATAGCTCAGAGAACTCTATAAGTCTTCCAAAATTCAAGCTTTACCTCAACATTAAGGAAACTGCTGCCACTGCTGGAATCTGGGTAACACTCATAACTGACAATTGTGGGGCTCTGCAAAAGAAGTGGGACATGAAGTTCTGGCATCTGTGCAAATCTGCTCAAACTCATTTCCTTTTCCAAGATCTCTCTAGAGCATTCATTAATAATTGTCGGATTGTTCAAGTGTCATGAAAGAAAACTAATCTAAGAATAATTTTCATGGTAAGGAAAATGCTTGAAATATGGTTTAGTTATTGTTTAATTTAAATAACCTGATGATCAGTGCTGAAGAACAACAGACAACCCAAGGAGTGCTTGTGGCTTTCATGGGGTCATAGTTGGTCCACCTGGTAATGTTCTCCTTTTACCTTATTTCTAGTGAGTCTGGAAATACATAAGTAGCACTTGTAGCAGATTCTTCCAGATAGTGAAATGTTATCACCAGATTGAGTAGCCAATCAATTTCTGTGAGGACAAACATAATTATGTTGTGATAATATGACGCGGTCTGATGCTTCTCCACAAACGTTCTGCAAAACCGCTTTGTGCATATTGTCTATCACTGCTCTCCAAACTTGTCCCTCTCTCTCTTCCTCTTTAGATGTTTGCTTAAGTCAAACCCTCATAAACAACAAAACTGAATTTATCTAGCACTGTCATTGTTTCATGTTTCCAAAGTATAGTATATAAGAATACAATAAATATTTTGTATTATTTTGACTGGCTGCATACTACCCTGTCTCTTTTATTAAACACTGGGTGTACCTCGCCATTTCTGTTCATTTCATATTTGTGACTTGATTTTTAACCTGTATGTAATGCTTAGTATCTGTTTGTGATTCTTTTACTCTTTTTTATTTTGCTTTGCATGCTGGTTTACTATTATTCTGTATGCATAGATTACTGTATACTACCACTTTTCTTGGTCTGCATGTAAGATACAATTATCAGCATCTTTTTTTTACCCTGATTTATGCAAAGCACCTACGGGAATATTTACTAAACTGCGGGTTTGAAAAAGTGGAGATGTTACCTATAGCAACCAATCAGATTCTAGTTACCATTTATTTAGTACATTCTACAAAATGACAAGTAGAATCTGATTGGTTGCTATAGGCAACATCTCCACTTTTTCAAACCCGCAGTTTAGTAAATATACCCACTAGATTTTCCGCAATGTACATAGATTTGCAGAGTGTAAAGGATGCATTATGCCGGGACCACTGGAGTCCAGGGATCCCGGTTTTGTTAATTACCCTTGCCCCAACTGCCCCGGGAAGGGGCTGACAGAACCCCAGCGGAGGGCTGATAAACTCTGGGAACAGAGGTAAGCTTTTTGTATGACTCTCAACCATTTGCACAGTAGTGGTCTCCTTGTTATATAAAAAAAACAGTTATACTAATAGATCAGAGTATTTAGAATAAAGTGTTCTGGTCACCCAAGTGGAATTATTCATATAATCTAAACTTTAACATATATTTAAAAAAAAAAAAAATTGTATACCTCTCTTTTTTTATTTTATTGTTTGTGGCGTGGATACATTTCATTTATTTTGATAATTTTAATTTGAATGTAAATTCATTACCTTTCTTTCACATAGTCTTTATTTTTAATGAAATATTTTGAGATACCACAAATGATATAATAAATATAACAAGAGAGGTAAAGATAAATAAAATATGTTTTACAAATAATTTATTAAAGTTTAGACTATTTGAATCATTCTAAAATGCGGATGTGAGTGTTTCATTTTAAACATTCTGACCTTTTAGTAGAGTTAACTTTGGACAGTACTTTAAGAGCACCCACTCTATCAATACAAAGGTGAATCTAATGTATATATAAGATACTGGTAATAGAGGGCATAGTAACTTTTTCATGGGCACACTGCATATTTTTTTTAAAATAAGTACACATTATAAATTGGAACTACAATGGTATTATGTGATGATGGACCATTAAAACCATAGGCATGGAAAAGAGCATTTTCAGGTGATCTCTGTACAATGTAATAAAACAATTTACTTAATTCATAAAAAAGGTTTAGCCAAAAACTATTATGGTGGCGATGACACTATAAAAGAACTTTCCGCTTCCCTACACATCATGGTCACTTATATTTAGTGGATACTGCTACTCATATGATTAACGTCAATGCTCATGACATTGTGGAGTTATTTAATTTCTATATAGCTATATAGACAATAATGTCCATCTTTTACATGGAATCAACAGAAAGGGATTTAATCACCAGGAATAAATGAGAACTCTCTGACAATATTAAATGCCAAAATATCTCAAATGTGGGATCATAATAATCATAGTGTAAAATGTATTTCTATTAACTAAATAAAGTCTCAATTGTTTATTTTCTAGAGAACTTATAATGATCAACCACACGGTCAATGAATTCTTGCTATTGGGATTCCCACAACTTAATGGTATTAATGCTGTTGTTTTATTTCTACTGATACTTATTGTTTATATTATGACTCTCAAAATAAATTCTATGATCATCGTATTGGTGTCAACCAGGCAACAGCTTCATTCTCCCATGTACTTCTTCCTCCAGCAGTTGTCATTCAATGAAATTGTGTTCTTGACTGTTATCGTCCCTAACATGCTACGTGTCATATGGTTGGAAGGAGCCACCATGTCTGTCGCGGGTTGTATAACTCAGACATATCTTTATGTTGCTGTAGGGTGTACAGAATGTCACCTCCTCGCTGTCATGTCTTATGATCGATACCTGGCCATATGCAATCCTCTTCGTTACAACACCATCATGAACGTTAAACTTCAACATTCCTTGGTTATCTATTGCTGGGTATTTGGCTTTCTGTTCACACAGATTACTCTTAATTTTCTTTGTCAACTTCAGTTCTGTGGACCCAATGTCATTGACCATTTTTTCTGTGACCTTGTTCCTTTTGTTGACCTTTCATGCTCTTACACCTATGCCCTACAGTTAGAGATTTTGATTGGTGCTATCCCTATAATGGTCATCCCGTTTATTTTAGTTGTGATTAGTTATATCTGTGTATTCATTACAATTCTCAGGATCTCTTCTGAAACGGGTAGGAAGAAAACCTTCTCCACATGCAGCTCCCATCTCTCTGTTGTGACCATGTACTATGGAACCTTGTTCACTATTTACTTGGTTCCGGCTAATGGACACTCCTTGACCATAAACAAGTTGATCGCCTTTATGTACATTGTGGTAACACCCCTGTTTAACCCAATAATATACAGCTTGAGGAATAAAGAGATAAGAGTCATTATTGGAAACTTACTAAGCATTAAGCGACCATGACAAAACAAGAGACTAGAAAATTGGACAGTAATCAATTTTCAAATTATTTTAACAATATTGTTATGTGAAATATTAAAAGTAACTTATGACCAGTGAAAGTCACAAATGCCTTCTACAAAAAGTGTTCTTAGGCATCAAAATATTACAGATCGTATGAAAATAAGATATGGGGGTAAATGTATCAAGCTGAGAGTTTTCCGACGGGTTTGAAAAGTGGAGATGTTGCCTATAGCAACCAATCAAATTCTAGCTATCATTTTGTAGAATGTACTAAATAAATGATAGCTAGAATCTGATTGGTTTTTCAAACCCGCTGGACAACTCTTAGATTTATACACTTACCCCAAGGAGTAAGTGGCAGAGGTTATCAAAAAAGCTGTGGATGTAGTTATTTTTATTTTTATGTAAATGGTATATATTATTTTGTTATTTGTGCCTTTGTCCCAAACAGTACTAAACATCTATTTTTTGGAAGAATGATCATGTTCAGTGCTGTCACATAGTAGTTACAAGATTTGCTAAAAAAGGAAAAGTAAAGGTTTTGCCCACAGCAACCAGTCGGGTTCTAGCTATCATTTTTCTTGTACCTCCTAGAAAATGATAGCTAGCATCTGGTTGCTCTGGACAACACCTCAATTTTTCCTTTTATAAAAGGTTTAATAAATCTACCCATAAGGGTAATTGAAACATTGTTTAGAAAGTTGTTGCATATAGGTTTCAAACCTGTAAATTGCGTTCAGGGGATTATTGAATGTGAAAAATTAGAACAAGTTGTACTTAAATTAGCCCAAAAAATTCTGTGAATTGGAATCTTGAGAATAGCCAGAAATTAAATACATTTTTATTTTATATTACTTTTTTTTTCAAATGTATTTTGAAGTAACTAAAAACCATATAAGATTTCCAATTCAATTAGATAAAACTTTTACAGGCCCAGCACCATGAATATTTGTGACTATGGAAGATTAGTTTATTTCCATCTGTTTAAAACAATTAATTAATGTGTGAAGGTTTTAATGTTCCTTTCTTTTAATGGAAAAAAAATCAGAAAATCTTACATTATATGTACAGTATGGGAGTTTCAGATATAAGGACACCAAGAAGTGCAGCAAGAATGAAACAAGAAGCAGACATAATCTGATAAAAAAATTTGCCTGTATTATATAATTTTACTAAGTAGAGTGTTAATGTTAATAGCAGGAAGGACATAAAGGACATTAATTTGTCATCTTTATATTATTGGCATTAAAAGGGGATTTTTTTAAAGAGCTGTTTCATGCATTTTCTATTACCTACATTCACAAAATTGATTAAATCCCCAAAATATACTCCATATTTTAACTTGCGATTGCTAACGTTTACAGCTACACTCCACTGAATATGCTGTCTCCATTTCTCATCCAGTGTGGCGGGTCTATCAGAACATGACATGGTGCGGAATCAGCAGCACCAGAAGCAGCAGAGTTTGTTTATAGGGAGCTTAACAATTATGGGACAGATATGACATAAATTATTATAATAAACATAATGGCCCAACTCCACCTCCAACAAAATATGTCCAAATCTGAGCTTGTTATCTCCCCCCTTTCCTCTAATGCAATAGTTGTCCCCGACATATCACTCATGGTTGACAATATCACACTTTCCCTAGTTTTGCATGCATGGTGCTTAGGTGTAATTCTCGAATTTTTACGTAGTTTCTCTTCTCATGTCAAGGTCCTCTCTCAGTCTTGTCACCTCCTCAGCAATTTTGCAAAAATACACCCTTCCTCCCTCAGGAAGTAACTAAAACTCAGGTCCACTTGCTCATCATTTACTGCCTCGCTTAATGTAACCTTCTCCTCATTGGTTTTCTTTCCTTCCCCCTATCTACCCTTCTCTTATCATGAACACTGTGGCCAGACGGATTTTTTTCTCCTATCACTACTCACTTGCTAAACCCCTCTGCAAATCCATTCACTGTCTTCTCCTTGCCTTCCGAATCTAGTTCAAGCTAATCTCGTTCACCTATAAATCCCTCCACAATGTCTCTATTCCCTACAATGCTGAACTTATCTCAAAATATACTCCTGCTCAACCCCTATGCTCCAGCATCTTTTACCAGTGCCTCTTCTCCCCAGTTATCACCTCCTCGCCCTCCAGGCTCAAATACTTTTCCCAAGCTTCCCTCCCACCACTGAAACACCCTTCCTCACTCTACAAGGCTATCCACCAATCTTAAATCCTGCAAACACTCCCTCAAAACTCCCCTCTTCTTGCTCACCTACCTATTCTCACTGCTAGACACCCAGCCATCTGCTGCCTCTCTCTGAAGTCTGCACTGTCTACTGCTTCTGTTTTTCCCCTACCTCTTGATTGTAAACTCTCATGGGATGGGGCCTCCGTACACTTTGACTCCTTTATATTGGCCCCGTCTGTTTGTCACTGTTATTTTATACCCTGCATATTTTATTGTGATATTTATTATTTAACTACATGAATTGTTGTATTTCTTTTTTTTTAACTTGTACCTAGTTATTATCTGTTTTATGTATTATTATTATTAATATTATTATTATTGTTTTTATGTATTATTACTGTATGTATTTTGTTTTGTATTGCTGTACCCATGTTGTATGGCACTGAGGCATCTGGGGCACCTTTTAAATAAATGATGAAGATTATGAAGATGATAATGACAGATACATGAATATACTTAAGCATCCTGGGCCTGATTCATTAAGGATCTCAAATGAAGAGGATACTCATTTCAGTCTCCTGGACAAAACCATGTTACAATGGAAGGGGTGCAAATAAGTGTTCTGTTTTGCACATAAGTTAAATACTGCCTGTTTTTTCAAGTAACACACAAATACTTGATAGCTTATTTGTGCACTGAAATTTAAAGTTGATATTTGTGTGTTACATGAAAAAACAGGCAGTATTTAACTTATGTGCAAAACAGAACACTTATTTGCACCCCTTCCATTGTAACATGGTTTTGTCCAGGAGACTGAAATGAGTATCCTCTTCATTTGAGATCCTTAATGAATCAGGCCCCCTAATATTATCTTTAAAGGGGTAAACAACAGATATGGAGGTAATTGTATTTCATGAAATGTTAAATTAAAACTGCATCTATCGCGTTTATTAATAAGAATTTGCTCTTGGAGGTTGTTTTGGTACCATTCTTTATTCATGACTGTGTTCTTAGGAAAAATTGTGAGTGAGCCCACTCTCTTGCCTGGGAAGCAACCCCACACATGAATGGTCTCAAGATGCTTTACTGTTGGCATGATACAGGACTGATGGTAGTGCCCACCTTTCCTTCTCTGGACAAGCATTTTTCCAGACGCCCCAATCAATCTGAAAGGGGAATCATCAGAGAAAAAACCTTTACCCCAGTCCTCAGCAGTCCAATCCCTGTACCTTTTGCAGAATATCAGTCTGTCCCTGATGTTTTTCCTGAAGAGAAGTGGCTTCTTTGCTGGCCTTCTTGACACCAGGCCATTCTCCAAAAATCTTCACCTCACTGTGCATACAGATGCACTCACACCTGCCTGCTGCCATTCCAGAGCAAGCTTTCACTGGTGATGCCCCGATCCCGCAGCTGAATCAACTTTATGAGACAGTCCTGGAGCTTGCTGGATGTTCTTGGGTGCCGTGAAGCATTCTTCACAACTATTGAGCCTCTCTCCTTGAAGTTCTTGATGATTTGATAAATGGTTGATTTAGGTGCAATCTTACTAGCAGAAAAAAACGTGCCTGTAAGCCCTTTTTGTGCAAAGCAATGATGACTGCACGTGTTTCCTTGCAGTTAACCATGGATAACAGAGGAAGAGCAATCATTTCAAGTACCACCCTCCTTTTAAAGTTTCCAGTCTGTTATTGTAACTCAATCAGCATGACAGAGTGATCTCCAGCCTTGTCCTCGTCAACAATCTCACCTGCGTTAACAAGAGAATCACTGACCTGATGATGCACAGCGCTGTGGAATTAGTGGCGGTATATAAATAGCTGGTGATGATATATGATATATGTTTACATGTGCTGGCTGGTTAGGGCTGCTGATCTCCCTATTTAATAACTGGATCACCGAAGCAACCTCTAATTTTATGGTCTCTATGAAACAATAAGACTAAGACCATCTGATAAGTAAGATGGAAGAAGCTGTGGTTCAACAAATTGACTCACAATATTTGCATTTGAACAAGCTGCTCTGTATACATCAGAATTGGGCAACCTGTTAATGCCCAGCTGCTGTAGTACTACAAGTCTCAGTATGTTGGGTAGACTGGAACTTATAGTTTGACAATAATGGTAAACCCATATTTTGTATCTGATGTTTATGTAATTTTAAAAATAGTCAACAATATTATTATATTAGTAAGAGTTATATAGGAGTTAAAGAGTAGGTGCAAAGGAGATGAAATTGCTATATTATTATTATTTTTATTATTATTATATTTTATTTATAAGGTGCCACAAAAGGTTTGCGGTGCTGTATATGAAATTTACAGTAGCATACGATACACAGGCAGCAATAATCCATACAAATTACATACAGATAATTTGGTAATACAGATCAAGTAATTTATTGAACAGAGATTGAGAGTGATGGTCATGTCTACTATGAAATAGGGGGCTCAAAAAATGGGGCTAGGGAAGCAGGCCTAGAAGTACAGAGGGTGATGCAGTCATAGGTGAAGAGCAGCCCAGGCAAAGGCTTGGAGGCAGAAGTGGTAGGAGGTAATCAGTGTGATATTGAGGCACCAGTCATTGGTAGAGTGGAAGGAGCGGGAAGGTCTCTGTGGCAATGCAGGAATATAACATAGTTTTTGTGGATCACTGTGAATGCACTGCAGAGAGAGCAATGACAATTACCATGATACATGCCTGGGGACATTTTGAAGAACTATATGAAGATCTTCCTAATGAAAACTAGATACCAGGAAGTAGCAGATCTTAAAATGAAAAAGCCAGATATCAGAAACCAGGAGACAGAGGAGAGAATGTGAGGGAGCCAGGCAGAGAAGTAAGAAATGAATTGTGAGATGGGACAAGGGTTATGGTTGATAATAAGATGTGGATTAAGTGGACCTCAAAGGCAGAGAAAGAGAGGGAGGATTCAGGGTAGAAAAAAACAGAAAGTGCAGCATGAGAAAATAACAATTCCAACGCCACCTACTTGCCACCCCCACATCTGAGAGAGCAGTGGGGAAAGTGGTGTCATCTGGAGATAGCCATGTTTTGATGATAGCTTGAAAGAGCTAGAGACAAACAGATCATGAATGGAGGCCAATGTATTGCATACTGACCTGATTGTACATGAGGGAGGGAATAAGGCTGTTGTGGTTGCTGGATTGTATGGGTGGGCAGGGATTTAAGCAAGGGGATTACAGATATAGTGCGGTAATGGGATGAGAAAAAGAACTGGAATTCGGGCCCACAGTGAGCAGGGAAGTAAGGGAAGGCAACTGTGGGTGGGAGAGAAATGGATGGGACAGATATGGGGGAGGAGTTAAATTCCAGTGTATTAGGCAGGAGATGGGACGAACAAGGAGAGAGGATCTATTTTGGGGAGACAGGGTAGGAAAAGAGCGTAGCAGTGAGAAGAGCATTCATGAAGACTACCAGGGCAGAGAAGCAGAGGAGAGAAAATAGAAGACAGTGGTAGAGGGAGGAAATGGAGTGTGGAACAGGAATGGGAGAGAGTAAAATGGTTGGACAAGGAGTGCAGGAGGCAGGAAGGAGAGAAAGAAAGGAAGGAGAGAGAGAGTAGCAAAGCATGATAAGGTTAGGCAAAATTCTGAGTTTGTTGAAAATGTGATTGAGTTAGAAGGACAATGAGAGGTAAGTAGTGAGGTGAGGTGATGATGAAGGATAAGGTAAGTGGAGGGAGAGAAGGGAGAATTTGCATTAGAGAAACGGGTGGAAAAACGATAATGGGATAGGCAAGGATATAGAAAGGAGTTTAGACAGCAGCAATAAGGCACAGGTGAGTAAAACTCAGTGAGGTATGACAGTGACAAAGCAGGAATATGGCAGTGTTAATGAGGTGCAGCTAAGTTAAGGTAGAGCATAATGGTGGCAATAGTAAGGCAAAAGGAATAATATAACACATAAATGTTATTGGAGAGTAAAACAATGGTGATAATGAAACAGTACAAAGAGGTAGATGAAGCAAGCCTATGACACACTAATACTATTGTAAAGCAATACAGTGGTTAAAGTAAGGAAATGCAGTAAGAGGCAAAGTAGGGTTGTAGAAGAGGAGTTAGGAGCAGTAAATACGTAATTGGAGCATAAATGGCATCCTGAAGGATAGAGGTCTGTGAAGGTTGGAAGTGTCAGGTGATTTGATAGATGAGATCCAGGGGGAATCATGGGCAATAACTGGGGAAGATAATGAGGAAGCAGTCAGATGAGTACAGAAGAGCAGGGGCCTTCAGTGATGGGGTCTAAATAAATTGAGGTAGGTCAGAAGGTGTGGCCAAGGTGGCTGTGGATGATCACTGGTCTTGGGGTGCTCGAGATCCAGTAGGCGAATCCTGGTAAATGGAAGCAACAAGTGTAGTTTGAAGGTGAGAACACAAATAGCAGAAAATATAAAACAGACAATTATAGTAAAAATCAGCTGAAAGAATCATGGAAGTGTCCAGGCTATGCAGAAAGCAGGTGCATGTGTCGAAGGATAACAGGAAGTCACAGGTAAGTGTTGGGTTGTCCTCCTCTTGCTGTGTTTCCAGGTAAAATGTTCACTTCTTGTTCAACTCTTATGTAACTCTTAGTATGCTGTACAAATCTGCAAACACAAATCATTCTTAGAACACATCCACAATTGCATAACAACGTAACAAGGGTAACTCAGTCTGGCAAGGCTTACACAATCTAAATGAATTTCTTCACTCTGCTTAGGCTCACCCATCTCCTTTGTAAGCACCTGCTCCTCCACAAACCCTGCCACCTTGGTCCATAGCCTCATGACCCTTGGCAAAAGAGTAGGCACTCTAACACAAGCCGAGGCACTCCACAGGTTTAAAGCCTATTTTCTCCATTATAAATAACCTCCATGGCTAGGTTTCAATATAGCTTATATCAGTGGGCCAGTATGCAGTAGTATGTTATACGTCGCTTCTCCTGCTTTGATTGTAAAAATATCAAATTCCATTCACTTACATTTCCCATACCCCAATTCTAAATGTTCACTTTGACTACTGGCTTAGGTCCTAAAATCTGGGATTTTGAAATTAATAGTATTTTTATTTTTTGCTATTAACAATCTATACCATGCTGCAACCTTGGTATGTTTATTTGCAACACAATAGAAATGAGCTTTAATATGTTAATAATGCATATTGTGCTAATTTCAAAAACCTCCTTACTCCATGAGTTATTCTTGTGATGTTTATATCTCCCAAGTTATTTATCTTCTGTGTTATATTTAAATCACAAACTAGCTAGGCAGCAAGAGGTGTATAAGTAGGACTGTCTCTGACTTTTATTAGCCATGTACCAAGCAGGGTGACTGACCGTATTTAAGTGTGATAGGCCTCTAAGTAGATCTTGATAAGAGTTGTGTGCCATATCAGAAGGTCTGTGTGCTCTTTAAAGTTTTTACCAACATCTTAGAATAGGTTCGGGAGAGATATACTGTAGCAATATAGAATGTTTATATTTCAAGATCAGGACACAATTGGCCACACCTGCCCTTTCAACAAGGGCACATAGAGATCTGACAAGGCAATGTTCCAGATCAAACATTCCTTCTATTTTACCAAAAGATTGAACTGTCCTTTAAAATAGAGACATGTTAGAGGCTTAGTATTGCTGCTAAACAGTCAGTGAATAAAGTTTTTAGCTAAGACAATGGTCTGTAGTGAGAGCTCTGCATATTGAAAATAAAGTCTAAGCCCTCCTAAATCCCCTAAGAGAGCTATTTTCACCAGGGATTATCAGAGCACTATGTCACCTAGAGGCACCAAGTGAAATTACACCAATGCCAGACTTTATATGCTGGTGTACAGCACTCTTTGCTAAATAGGCACTCAGGGGTTAACTGAGGGTTGGGCGAGAGACTTAGTGAAATTGTCCTTTATAACCTGACATATGGTGCCCATTCTTTTCCAATCTAACCAGACTTCTCAGAGCACCTCTGTATGGTGCCTGCTGCCATCTGAGGACTTGAGGGGAGGATCCATGGCTGCTCTCCATTATGTAGGTCCCTAAAACAGCTGGGATGAGTAATCTGGGACCAGCTCCCGCTGAGGCTGAATCACCATGGCTTAAAAGAGGTAATATAGCTGTTTGGTCTCTGTTCTACATTCTACTTTGAACAGGTCTAGGAAGATGTCTAGGATTGGCTTTGCTAAACCTCCACGAATTTGGCTAGTTTGTGGACCTGTAAAAAGTAGGAGTACATTTTGCTTAGTCATTGCCTTGCAGACAGAGAAGAGAATGGTGCAGGCTGGAACAGGGCTCCAGAACAATTCCAATTATAGCCTTTTTAGGCTAGGATAGTTTAGTAAGCTCTCTCCGTGGAAAACCTCCTAGCTAATTAACAGTACAGTTTTCCTGTGAGGTTTTAAAGTATAAATATCTATTTTTGATATAAAATAATGGTACATTTGTATCTTTCCAGTAATTTTTGCCATAGTGATTCAGAACTCATTGAAGTGCGGCATACCTTCAGCTAGCGTATAAGGCAGCCTCCGGTGGACCATCTAGGATGAGTGGACAAAAGAACTGCACATGAGCCCTGTATCCTCACATTTTCCTAATGGTTTTTTTCTTCATAATTATTAACTATTTTCATTGTAGTTTTTCTACACCTTGATAAAGTGTAAAGTAAAATCTAATGAGAAACTATCAGAGCTCTATTACAAATCCCAATAATAAGTTTAAACATGTAACATCTTTATAAACAAACCAACACCATAATACAGGTTTTTATGGTACTAGATTTTAATGGCTGACTGGCATTTTAGCCAAGCATGGTGTTCTGAGATTACATATTCTCTCTCATCCCACAAATGGAATATATAGAGAACTAGGAAATATTATAAGTTATAGAGAGATAGGGGTAAAATGTATCAAACTGCGAGTTTCTGGCAGGTTTGAAAAGTGGAGATGTTGCCTATAGTAACCAATCATATTCTAGCTATCATTTTGGAGAATGTAGTAAATAAATGGTAACTAGAACCTGATTGGTTGCTATAGGCAACATATCCACTTTTCAAACCCGCCGGATACTCACAGCATTATACATTTACCCCCTAGAATAATTACATAGATGTGATATGATTAATACACACACACAATCACAGCCACATTATTCTCCTCTTAGTGAAGGAAATAATTGTCCCCGGATAGCTTATTCATTTTCATAAAAATATCGGGCAATTCACATAGCAATAAGTAATACACAAAAGCTAAGGAGGCTCCAGAGGCTTTCTACAGTAACTATACTCAAGCTTTACCTTAACACCCAGGAAACTGCTGCTACAGCGTCAAGTGGGAAACACTGATAACTGGCAATCGTAGGGCCCTGCACACAAAAGAAACCTGCCTTAGCACAATAAAGACCCTAAGTCAATGGAACCTGAAGTTCCATGTAAATAATCACGTAGTGCCATGTAAATAAATGATAATATTAATATTAATCATAAAGATAATAATACGGCCAACTGTGAGAATCTACTAATTTCCGATGTCTCAAGAACATTCATCGATCACGGCAGGGTTGTTGAAGAGTCGTGAGTGAAAACTAATCCAAGAACTATTTTTCGTGGTAAAGAAAATGCTTGAAATATGCTTTAATCATGCTGTAGTTGAAATAACCTGTAGATCTTTGGTAACAGACAATAGACAACCCAAGGGGTGTTTGTGGCTTCCACGGGGTCAGTTTGTCTTCCTGACCATAGTTATTTCTTCATTTTTACCCTATTTCTAGTAAGTCTGGTGTTACAGAATGAACTCAATGTATTCACAGCAGATTTTTCCATAATGGGTTGGTGATATATGACCAGACTCAGTAGCCAAAGTTGTGATTTGTCAAATGCTATGAGCAAGCACATAATCATGTCCTGATAATGTCATGTGGTCTGATGTTTGCCTATAGAAACCAATCAGATTCTAGCTGTCATTTTGCTGTCAGGGAGCTGCGAGCTGAAATCCAGCGAGAAAACTACGGTAATAACGTTTGCTTCAAGCCGCCATGCATCGTGGCGGTTTTCCGGCGTGTTTGCATTGCAATCAGCCGGATTTACTAATGGGCGCATTTCAGCTTCAATTTGAAGCCGCCGGCGATGTAACGGCGGGATGTAATGCTCAAAGCCGCCGGCGGCTTTGAATAGAACATGGCGCTTTTGCTTTAAATGACGGCGCTTTTGTGTAAAGGCGGTTTTTTTGAAAATTACACCTGTCTCCTGGCCTGTTACTATTGGCTATTTTCAAACTCAGGAGATTTGACATCACAAGCCCTATATAAACCACGGGCCTGACACTTTTTTCTCTGATAGGGTTTAGAGGAGTTTTGTGAGAGGAGTTTGGAGGATAGTGGTTTGCTGAGAGTTGGTGAGAGTTGGAGTTTGGTGGATTGGTGGAGCGATATCTGATTGAAGTGTGAGTAGTCCTGTGGTTTTTTCCTGTTTTGTACATTTATTTTCTCATTTATTTTCTGTCTTGTATTTTTTGTATTTGACTTGTCCTTTGTCTGTGTTACTTGTGTGTGACTGTGTGGAGAGTGTGTCTGTAGGTAGTGTAGTTTGTTCTTTGTGTTTGTAAGTCCTTCAGTGTTTTGTGTTTTTCTGTCTTCTGGGTAAAAATGTCCAGAGATAGGAGGGGAGAACAGGCTGAGGAGAGGGAGATGGAGGTTGAGGGGTCAGAGGAGGGAGAGGTTGAGGTTGAGGAGACAGGACAGGGCAGGAAGACCAAGACAGGGAGGAATGTGCGCTTCTCACATGATGAGAATTGTGTGTTGGTGCACAACATCATTCCCTGCTATGAGGTCATCCTAGGGAACCTGGCAGCCCGGACTCCTCTAAGGCGGCGTCACCAACTGTGGGGGAGAGTCTGTGAGAGTCTGTGAGGCCGTGAACGCGGTGGGCCCACTGAAGCGGACAGTGACACACTGCCGCAAGCGCTTCTCTGATATTAAGAGGAGGCTTAAAGAGAAGATGGCCCAGGAAAGGAGGTCGACAAGGCGCACGGGTGGTGGCCCCCCACTTCGTATGGAGTACACCACGTACGAGTAGGAGCTGCGCCAGATAATGCCGGCTGAAATTGTAGAGGGCATAAATGTGCAGGACACCGATTCACCCTCTTTTGGCCAAGTAGTTGGTGAGTTATTTGGTTTTTTTACCCTAACAGTATTTTAAATGCTTTTTTCTTTTTAAAACTGCTTTTTTCTTTTTAAAACTGCTTTTCTCTTTTTAAAACTGCTTTTCTCTTTTTAAAACTGCTTATCTCTTTGCAAACGTTTTTTTTTTTTTGTTGTTTTTCAAAGTGTATTTTTGACTCTAATAGTTTGTAAAGGTTTTTTTTTTCTCATAGCAAAAAAAAATAAAAAATTGCAAACACATTTGTGCAATAAACAGTATATTTGGAAATTGTTTTTTTCTGGAAATACATTGTATGCTTTTTCTAATACATCCAGATTCGCCAGGACCGCAGTTCAGTCCCAGTGCCAGACCTACACCTCCACCTTCAGCGAGAGATTCGGGCACAGACGAGCAAGCAGGTGCGTGATTTCTGTTTAGGAGAGAAATAATGGAGTTAATTGATTTTCTGTGCAAATGTTGCTGTCAATTTTTTATTTTTTTTTAATTGTTTGCAATGAGAAGTTAGGGCTACATTTTACTAAACTGATATGTTGCCTATAGTAACCCATCAGAATATAACTTTACTTTATTTATTGCATTCAACAAAATGACAGCTAAAATCTGATTGGTTGCTATAGGTAACATCTCCACTTTTTATAGCATGCAGTTTAGTCAAAATAACCAGTCCAAATGATAATGGGTATTAAAAGGATAATAAGTGCATCCGTAAGCAGGTAGCATAGGACTAGAAATCAGGAATGCAAACATTGTGAAAAAATCTGTAGTTGCTAAAGAATATTCTTTCCTATCCAGTGTTCAGAATGCAATATACAAACATATTATATACTATATACCTACCGTCATTTTTCATACACAGGGCCCTCTTCATACCAGCCACCTCAGGCGGAGTCCCTGGAAATGTCCCCTGAGCCAGAGGATCAAACGACCATCAACCTGGTAACAGTGGATGCCCCTGTGTCTGGCCTCCAGGAAGTTTCACCTGGCCCTGCTGAACCATCACACCACCAACCTGCACCTGAAAGTATGGACCCAGCCAGAGAAATGGCGCTATCTATTGGCGCATTCCAGCAGCAACAAACATTGTTCATGGACAAGCAAACTCGCCACATGTCACAAATTGCGGCCCAGTTGAGGCGGATACACCGCTCCAATAGTCAACTCCCTGCTGGAATCAACCGTCTGGCAACAGCTTTAGAACAGACCAATGTGCAGCTGGCCCAAATGACTGGGGCTGTGGAGGCCTTACATTCCACAGTACGTGAGGGGAATGCCAATGTGACCCGGCTGGCAGGGCAACTACATTCAGAAATTGTAGCCCGTTTACCGGCACCTATGTCTTCAGCCACCACCAGTGCCGCTAGTACGCCTACCACATCTCTACAGAGTACTCCTCCAAGGAGAGGTGCTCGCACCAGGGGTGGGCGAGGGAGGGGAGAGAGTGGCACCAAGCATAGCGATATGCCTGCAAAAAAGGCATCGCTAGCACAATGTTTCTTATTGATTAATGTTTTGTCAAGTTTCTATAACCATTATACGTTATTATTTATTGTGTTCTGCAATAAATGCAGTTAAATTTCTATTGTGTCAGTCTTTCTTTTCTGCACATTAAACAAGAGTATACTGATTTTTTAACAACTATGCACTAATTTCACTTAAACATTGACCTCTGACTGTCACATTCCAGGGATGTTCATATTTACCACATGAGGAGTACACACTATGCTGTTTTTAAAGGTTCCAATTTACAAAACATTTAAAATAAAATACTAAAATTGCACTCACATAAAACACATTTTGGAGCAAAAAATGTTTTTCATACTATGTACTTACATGTAAAGTAGTTTGCAATTAGACGGTCTCTAATCTCCCTTCCGCCCTCTGTGCTCTGCACATCACCAGATGTGACACGTACCCCTTCTTCTTCACTGTCTACTGCAATAATCGGTGGGGTAAGTTGATGTAAAGCCAGGTTATGCAGCAGACAGCAAGCCAGGACAATCTCAGATACCTTTTCAGGTGCATACATAGCCACCCCACCAGATTATTCTAGTAACCTGAACCTAGTTTACCAAAGTACAAAGGTACGCTATAACACACCTCTACTAAATCAGTAAATAAATTGCATGGTGGGAAGACACAAGAGAAAAAGAAACCAAAACAACACTGCAATTACAAGACACTGGCCTTTTAACATATACAATCCCAAAGTAAAAATCTTTGTACATGAAATGGCCCTTTTCCTTCTGTTCTGATTGCCCAAATATCTGAAACATCACACTGTTTGGGCAATCTCGCCGCTCACAAGCAGCACTTTCATTTTGGTCTATTGAATGGCGGTTTTCCGGCGGCTTTATAAACCCCCTAATAGTAAATCCGTCTGTTTGTATGTTGAACATTGTTGAAACCATCATGGCGCTTTATACAGAGGCGGGTTTGGAAACATCATTTTTGGCCATTTGGATGGCGGGTTTAGCCTTAGTAAATCCGGCGATGGCTAAACCGCCGCCAAACCCGCCGAAAGTCTGCGGGTTTACAAACACGCCTGATAGTAAATCTAGCCCTCTGTCTCTTCACCTTTAGATGTATACTTAAGTCAAAGTGTCTTGAACAATAAAACTGTGCTTATCTGTCACTGTCATCGCCTCAGTGTTGTTTCTGAAAGTACGGTATATACGAATGTAATAAATATTTTATTATGTTGACTTACTGCATACTGCCACATATCTTGTATTAAACTAATATACTGCACCAGTTTCTGTTAATTTTACATTTTGTCTTGTTCTTTAAGCTTTATGTAATGCTCAGTATCAGTTTCTGATTATCTTATTCTCTAAGAAAAAAATCCTAGTATGCATGGATTATTTTTATTGTACAGTGCCACTTCTATATGCATGGTCTATATACTTGAGAAAAGTCTCAGTATCTATTTTTATTGTGTTAATGGTTCTAACAAAGGGCCAAGCAGCTTGTGGCTCACTATGCACCTGGATTTGTGCAAATGCACATAGATTTCCCCCAAGGCACATAGATTTATAGAAAAAAAATGGATGCATTATGCAGGGAGCACTGTATTGGTAAAGTTGTCAATCCAGTGGTCCTAGTTTTGTTATTTTCTAGATCCTATCCAAATAGCTCAGTGGGTTAAGGCAGAACCCCAAGGCCTTTCATTACAGGGCTGATATACTCTGGGAAAAGGGGAAGGGTCACCCATACATCATCATCACCATATATTTATATAGCACCACTGATTCCGCAGCGCTGTACAGAGAACTCATTCACATCAGTCCCTGCCCCTTTTAACCAAGACACATATAAATCTGACAAGGGTATGTCCCATCAGACATGACCCCTCTTCTTTTACCCACTGTAAAAATCGGATTGTCCTGTACAATACAAACATGCTGGAGGTATATTACTATTGCTAAACAGTGATTAAAGTAAGTTATTTGTTAAGATATACTCTGTGTCAAGAGCAGGATGCTGAGCATATTAAAATTAAAGTTTGATCCTACCTGGCCTCCCCTCTCTCCCAATATAGTATTATATGTAATTAATTTTATGAACATTAGGAGTGTGGTGTTTTATTATCCTTGCTCTAAAGTGAATCTTGTAATACTTCCTGAAGGCCAAGCCAGTGGAGAAATGTGATCTGGTACCATACCACACTGAAGCCACAAAACCATGGGAACCAGATTGGGCTTGAACGAGGCAACATGGCCATCCAGGCTCTCTTCTATACCCTACTTTAAACAGGCTGACTAGGGGCCACTGTTCATCTTGGACTGCTCTATGAAAATGCCAAGGATTTGATCTGCTATGCCTCTGTGGACTTGGCAACATTGTAGGCCTGAAGAGCAGGAGGACATTGGGCTTAGTCCCTGTCTTGCTGTGCTGGCTTGATTGCCGGTCATGGCTTTAGACTAATAGCTATTATTAACTGTACCCTTTTCCATGTAATTTATAAATACAAATATCTATTTTATATTTAAAATAGAGGTAAATCTATATATTTCCAGCAGTTTTTACCAAAGTGATTTTGAACCAACAGTGGTACCACATATTCTCAGCTAGGGATGCCTCTGATTGACTAGCTAAGCTGAGTGAACAAACAAACTACACATAAACCCCGGTATTTTCATATTCTTCATCATAACTATTAACTATTAATTTAAAATGTAGAATTTAGTTAAGCTTGATGAGAAACTAACAGAGCTCTTTTACAACTCCCAATACATTTAATCATGTACAATCTATATAATCAGCTGATAGCATATTACATTTTTTTTTATGGTGCTACATTTTAAAGGTTGACTTTTAGTCAAGTAGGGTTTCCTGAAGTAATGTATTATTTATAAGCACAACAATAGAGTATAAACAGAATTAGGGGATATTACAAGTTATAGAGATTTAGAATAAGTATATAGATTTGATATGTTTAATACAAACAATCACAAACACTTTCTTTTCCAGGTAGTGAATCAAATTGTGTTCCCTGGATATCCTATTTATTTTTAAAAATAACAGGCAAATCACATGCAAATAATTGTCCCTCTGGGTAGTTTATTAAGTTTCCACAGAACCCCTCCCCCCCTTCCCCCCAGACAATTCACATAGCAATCAGTATTGTATAAAAAGCTCATATAGCTCTATAAGCTGTCTACATTTACTATGCACAAGCTTCATCTCAGCATCCAGGAAACTGCTGCCACAGCTGGAAAAACCCAATGACAATCGTGGGGCCTTTCACACAAAAGTAACTTGCTACAATAAACAACCCAAGTCACTGAAATCTGAAGTACCATGCAAATACACATGTAGTACCAAATAACCAATAATAATAATAATGAAAATGCTACGAATAATCTGAATAATAATACGGCCACCGTTTCAGATGTCTCAATAGCATTCATTAATGACTGAAGGATTGTTGACATGTCCTGAGTCACAACTAATCCAAGAATGATTTTTCATGGTAAGGAAGATACTTGAAATCTGATATAATCATGCTTTAGTTGAAATAACTTGTAGATTAGTGGTAGAGGCACAGAAAAATGTGTTTGTGACTTTCTAAGAGGTCCTAGTTAGTTCTCCTGACTATAGTCATTTTCTCCTTTTAACCTATTTCTAGTGAGTCTGCTGTTACAGAATTAGCTCACTGCATGTACAGACTTTTCCATGATGGATGGTGATATGATATCAAAAGACTCAGTGGCCAAAACTGTGATTTACCAAATGCTGTGAGCATGCACACAATCATATCCTGATAATGCAATGTTATCTGATGCTTCTACATAAAGGTCCTGTATGATCACTTTGTGGGGAAAAGGGACAAATGTGAGGCTTCTGAAGAAATATTTTGGGCCTGATTCATTAAGGAAAGTAAGGCAAAAAACGGAGTAAGTTTTCTCCTGGACTAAACCATGTAACATTGCAAGGGGTGCAAATTAGTTTATTATTTTGCACATATGTTAAATACGGGCTGTTTTTGCATGTAGCACACAAATACTTGATAGCTTTATTTTACACTGAAATTTAAAGTTGATCTAGGACATGGTTGTCACATGCGGCCCAGCATGCCTGTAAATGTGGCCCAGCAGGAGTTTTGGTTGTGGCAAGGGGGCAGCGCTGAAAAAAAAAATCATGAAAAAAAAAAAAAAAAGAAGAAAATACTTACCTTGCGGTCACATCAGCTGGCGCTCTGGCTCCCTCCCTGGTCTCCTCCTCCATGTGGCACTCACAGTGAATGTCGGGGGGTTAAATAATTACACCCCAAATCCATTGCGTAGTGCAGCACAGAGGTGTCACCCACGCAAACTATCAGCAGCAGTGAAAGATTATCCAGTATCTTATTGTTGTTACTCTGAATTTGGACTTTCTGCACCATGCAATTATGAACTACCTGTGTTCTCTGTATGTATCTAATATAAATATTAAGAGATAAATGTATTTTTAATATTTTAAACCATTTTAAATGTGCAGTGCTGAGTAGGGTGAAAATATCACCCACTGTTACCCTCATCGGAGGCTGCTCCATGACCCATTTTTCCTGCCACCCTATCTTTAAATCTCTGTAGATTTATATTAGTCCTCCTGATGCTACCTATATTGGTGACCATTTCAAACTGATCAATAAAAAATGATTCATGGGTGCAGAAAGAGAGGAAAAAAAGTTTTTGGCATTTAATTCCCCGAACCCCACTAAGGGACAGATGCAGATAAGTTAAATTGTAGCTGGTAATGGGACTACTGCTTTAATCATGATTCTGCAACAGGTTTCCTAACTCTTACTAACTTCATTTCCAAGTAAGTTTAATATGTTAACTATGTTTTCTATGTTTTTTTCGATGATCAGCTATCGTTAGTGTTAGTGTATTTTATGTGCGGCCCAAACCAACTCGTTGTCTTCCAATGTGGCCCAGGGAAGCTAAAAGGTTGGACACCCCTGATCTAGGAAATGCCCTACCCGATCTATAAATTTGTCCTCACATTTTAAATTTACATCCCCCCAATGCAACATGGTTTTTCCAAGGTCCAAAACTACTCATTTTATTGCTTTATTTTCCTTAATGAATCAGGCCCTTTATGCCCTACTGTCCTCATTACACATCCACCAAATGTATCTTTCCAAGTCTCTTCACCTTTACATGTATGCTTAAGTTAAATTCTCTTGAACAAACCTATATTTATCAAGCACTGCCATTGTATTATTTCTGAAAGAACAATATATAACAATGCAATAAATGTTTTATTTTGACTGGCACTCTTCTATTAAGCTAATATACTTCCTACTTTCTGTTAATTTTACATTTTTGTCTTGCTTTTTAAGCTGTATGTAATGTTATCATTTTGTGATTCTATTCATCTTATTCTCTAAGAAACAAAAATCACACTTATATTGCTTTGTATGTTGGATGCTATTCTCAGTGTTTATTTTTAATCTATATCCATGAATAATACCAAGGGATATACCAATAATACCAAGGGATATATTTACTAAACTGGTTTGAAAAAGTGGAGATGTTGCCTATAGCAACCAATCCGATTCTAGTTATCATTTATTTAGTACATTCTACAAAATGACAGCTAGAATCTGATTGTTTGATATAGGCAACATCCCCACTTTTTAAAACCTGCAGTTTAGTAAATAGTCCCCCAAATATATGGTCTGTAAGCTCAACATCTATTTTTATTCTTTGTTTAAACTCATATTTATTAAAAGTTCATAATAAAATAAAGAAATATAATCAGTGTTGACATAACAATATACATTGCAAAGCTTTCCATTTTCATAGTTAATAGTAAAGAAATATAAAGATAAATAAAAATGGATTGAGGGGAGAAGGGAAGGGAGAGAAGGGGGGAAGAACGGAGGAGGACTATTCAATATTAATAGAGATATAGACATCTTGTAAGTTTGTAGGTTATAAAATAGATGTTAAGTATACAGTCATGGCCAAAATTTTGAGAATGACACAAACATTATTTTTCACAAAGTCTGCTGCCTCAGATTTTATGATGGCAATTTGCATATACTCTAAAATGTCATGAAGAGTGATCAGATGAATTGAAATTAATTTCAAAATCCATCTTTGCCATGACAATGAACCATATCCCAAAAACAACATTTCCACTGCATTTCAGCCCTGCCACAAAAGGACCAGATGACATCAGGTCAGTGATTCACTCAGTAACACAGGTGAGAGTTTTGACGAGGACAATGCTGGAGATCACTCTGTCATGCTGTTTGAGTTAGAATAACAGACTGGAAGCTTTAAAAGGAGAGTGGTGCTTGAAATCATTGTTCTTCCTCTGTTAAGCATGGTCACCTGCAAGGAAACATGTGCAATCATCATTGCTTTGCACAAAAAGGGCTTCACAGGCAAGGATATTGCTGCTAGTAAGATTGCACCTAAATCAACCATTTATAAGATCATCAATAACTTCAAGGAGAGAGGTTCAATAGTTGTGAAGAAGGATTCAGGATGCCCATGTCCAGCAAGCGCCAGGACCATCTCCTAAAGTTGATTCAGCTGCGGGATCGGGGCACCACAGTGCAGAGATTGCTCAGGAATGGCAGAAAGCAGGTGTGAGTGCATGTGCACGCACAGTGAGGCAAAGACTTTTGGAGGATGACCTGGTGACAAGAAGGCCAGCAAAGCAACCACTTCTCTCCAGGAAAAATATCAGGGACAGACTGATATTCTGCAAAAGGTATAGGGATTAGACTGCTGAGGACTGGGGTAAAGTAATTTTCTCTGATGAATCCTCTCTCAGATTGTTTGGGGCATCTGTAAAAATGCTTGTCTGGAAAAGGAAAGCTGAGCGCTACCATCAGTCCTGTGTCATGCCAACAGTAAAGCATTTTGAGACCATTCATGTTTGGGGTTGCTTCTCAGTCAAGGGAGTGGGCTCGCTCACAATTTTGCTAACAACACAAATATGAATAAAGAATGGTACCAAAACATCCTCCAAGAACAACTTCTCCCAAACACCCAAGAACAGTTTGATCACAAACAATGCCTTTTCAAGCATGATGGAGCACCTTACCATAAGGAAAAAGTGAAAGCTAAGTGGCTCGGGGATCAAAATATTGAAATTTTAGGTCCATGGCCAGGAAACTTCCCAGACCTTAATCCCACTGAGAACTTGTGGTCAATCTTCAAGAGGCAGGTGGACAGACAAAACCCACAAATTCTGACAAACTCCAAGCATTGATTAGGCAAGAACAGGCGGCCATCAGTCAGTATGTGGACCATAAGTTGATTGACAGCATGCCAGGGTGAATTGCAGAGGAGTTCAAAAAGAAGGGTCAACAGTGCAAATATTTACTCTTTGCATAAACTTAATGTAATTGTTAATATAAGCCTTTGACATTTGAGAAATGATTGTAATTTTACTTCAGTAAAAAAATAGCCACATTTGACAAAAAGGTCTAAAAACAATGAGGCAGCAAACCTTGTGAAACCAATTCTCAAAACTTTTGGCCATGACCGTATGTGATAAATTTATATTTAATCATCTATATTTGCCACAACCATGTAATCTTTATAGCAGTCCGTAGTCTTTAATTCTAACCAGGAGAACTTGGTTGTAATAAATTCTGAAGTTTTCTCATTTGTACAGGAAAGTAAATCGTCCATTAACAAATAGTAGTCTATTTGGGAGTACCAGTCTGTAAGTGTTGGAGGGTTGTTACATTTCCATCGAGTAGGGATTACAGCTTTGGCTGCATTGCTTAGACGGCATAACAGTAATTTTTTTTAATAGATTTTTTGGAATTTTAAACAATTTAATGAGCAAGAAGGCAGGATCTAAGGCTACATAATTTAGAATGATCTTATTGATGTATACAACATCTACCCAAAATGCATTTGGATCACTATGCAACTTGACTTCTGCAAATTCAACTAAATTTCTCCCAAGGGACATAGGTTGGCAGAGCAAAATGGCATCTTAAGCAGGGATCACTAAAGTGTAAAGTTGCCCCCATGGTGATCCCTAGGGCCTTTCGGCACAGGACTGACATACTATGCAAAATGGAGCAGGATTAGTTTAGTGGCTTCTACCCATACAGGCAGGGGGATCCCTGTTAAAATGGAAACTAGACAGACTATCTAACCTTGACTTGGTTGTAGATTTGGGAAGGGGGCGCAGGTGCGCTGGCTGTCTTTAATTGACATTTTTGTTAAATACACAGGGCAAACATTTCTCGCTGTGCTCTGAGCAATGTAAAAAAAATAAAGTTTACTGAAGGCTAAAACTTATTTTGAATGATGGACAATGAGCCACATTATTTCATTAATAGGGATGATGCTAAAAGAGCTAAGTGGTTGGAATTTGATGTTTACAGTGGACTTCCTAGATTTTTCTAGTTTGCAGATGTTGTGCCTAATAATAAGATCATATTTAATGCTCATGTCATGCTTGTTGTTGTATGTTTTCTATCTATATTTATAGAAAAATACATCAAGCACACAGATTTAGCAGTAAAGGTTTTAGTCACTGTGATTAATTGTGAGCAATATTATGTGCCAACAAATCTCAAATGTGAGATCTTAATAATCATATTGTAAAATGTATTTATAATAACTAAATAAAATCTGAATTGTATATTTTCCAGAGAACTCACAATGAGTAAATATAATAATACAGTCAAAGAATTCTTACTATTGGGATTCCCACAAGTTAAGGGCTTTCATGCTGTAATCTTATTTATACTGATACTGATTGTTTATATTATGACACTGATAATAAATTCTATGATTATCATATTGGTGTCAACCAGACAACAACTGCATTCTCCTATGTACTTCTTCATTCAGCAATTGTCATGCAGTGAAATTGTGGTCTTGACTGTTATCGTCCCTAACATGCTACGTGTCATATGGTTGGAAGGAGCCACCATTTCTATCATAGGCTGTATAACTCAGACATATCTTTATGTTGCTGTAGGGTGTACAGAATGTCACCTCCTCGCTGTCATGTCTTATGATCGATATCTGGCCATATGCAACCCTCTGCGTTACAGCACCATCATGACCATTAAACTTCAACATTCCTTGGTTGTCTATTGCTGGGTGTTTGGTTCACTGCTCACCCAGATTACTCTTAATTTTCTATGTCAACTTCAGTTCTGTGGACCGAATGTCATTGACCATTTTTTCTGTGACCTTGTTCCTTTTGTTGACCTTTCATGCTCTTACACCGATGCCCTACAGTTAGAGATTTTGATTGTTGCTGTTCCTATAATGGTCATCCCATTTATCTTAGTTGTTGTAAGTTACATCTGTGTATTCATAACAATTCTCAACATCTCCTCTACAACAGGCAGGAAGAAAACCTTCTCCACCTGCAGCTCCCATATCTCTGTCGTGACCATGTTCTATGGAACCTTGATCACAATTTATGTGGTTCCAGCTAATGGACACTCATTGACTATAAACAAGTTTACTGCCTTTCTGTACATTGTGGTAACACCCCTGTTTAACCCAATCATATACAGCTTGAGGAATAAAGAGATAAGAGTCATCCTTGGGAATTTACTTAGTTTTAAGTGTCCATGACCAAATGAGAGAAAAAAATTATATCAGACAGTAGGCAATTTGCTAATTTTTCTTACAATATTATGTGATCTATTCAAAGTAACGTAATGATGAGTGGAAGCTTCAAATGAATTCTACAAAAATATTCTTTAGTATCAACAATTTACAGATGACAAGACTGAGAGGCTCATTTAGTGTATGATGCATATTACACCCAAAGGTAAGGAGGAAAATAAATCTTCATGGAAGGCTTAACAGGGATAATGTTACTTGGGCAAAGTGAAATGGAAGTGATTCAAAGCACAACGGTGCCAAAGGCGAATATTTCGGACTGCATGCAGTCACTTCCTCTATTATAAGGACAGGAGTATTGTGCTTCTTAATGAAATATATACTAGAGTATGGAGTGGACAACAAAACAGGCTGCTAGAAACAAGGAAGATGAATCTTTGTATGATACAAGTTATATACTAATTTGGAGAAACTGCACCATCTAGTTTTTATAGGACTGGATGTTAAATTTGCATTTGGTAAAACACAACTGAATCAGCAGCTGTTTATCAATGGTATAATCACTTTTAAATGAAAAAAAGAGCACTTTAATCTAGAGAAATGGCAGAAAAAGAAAAGCCTAAAGATAAAGGGAAAATAATTTAGATCCTTTCCAGTGGCTCTGGTTAAAGGATTAATATCTTCACTAGAAGGAAATGACTTTGTCTAATTAAAAATTTGCATTAAAGACAGGTGTTTATATTCGTTTTTAATGTTGCAATTTTTAGTGTCTATGCTAGAAAATTATTTCTCAAGTTTTTATTTAAGAATGGACGGGAGGTGCATGCTATTTAGAAATGGATAAAAAACACACAGAGGGCTCTGAGATTGTTACATTGCAATGTGATTTATTTTTAAAAATAAAAAAATGTGCGCTGTTAGTATTGCATTATTCTGTGCATTTATATTGATAACATTTAATGTTAGAAGTAAGTAGACTCAGAAGAGTATGGAGTTTCATTTTTGGAAAGCATGGAGATAATTCGAGCTTACATCATAGGAAGTCTAAGGTGGAACAATTCATGCAGAAGAAAATTGTGGCATTAATTAATTCTATTAGCTAAAACATTAAAATAAAGCTGTAGCCATAATTATGAAAGCTATAGAGAGCCAGAGTGGTGAAATAGATGGCAGTCATTGCACTGCGTGAATTTGTCTTTTGATCGGAAGGACTCACATTGGTTCTGCAAACTGGTTCATCCTATCCTCTGGTGTCTAAGGGGCCTATATATAAAGCCATAAACCCAAAGTGGTTTAGGCATTTCTAAGTTATTTGCTATGTACCAAAAGCCTATCATAGGATATCTCATGCATTTGGCTATCTTTTGCATAATACCACAGTCGTCATAATTTTCAATGGGGACTGCAGTCTGAGGCTATTTAACAAAATCCTAAAATTTTAATTTTCCAGAGCTTGAGCTCGTTCGTTAATGCCACCTTAAGATGATGCTAACCATTCTATTCTACGGGTAAATCATTGCGGCAGAGAGATCTTCGGATCTCACACCTTCCTGCTCTCTCCTCCGGTTATTATTGTCAAATGGTTTTGCGCATGGTTGATCTTAGGTTGCGCATGTGCAAATCCACTTTGCGATATTAGCCCGAGGGGGAGAAACAGACTACGACACTTCTAAGGTAAGTAAAGTCACTAACGGATGATTTATTATTAAATGCTTACGAAAAAATTATCTGTCATCATTGTGATGACATATGATAATTAACGATTCAAAGCAGCATTGGAAGAGAAATCGGGAAGGATGGGATCTTTGGCAGAAATTGTAAAAAAGGGTGAAGAGCCCAGGGAGCCCATTTCACCCATGAGAGAAGGTCGCTCCAGTTCGACTGATTTTCAAATGAGTAACAACGGAGAAAGAGTTTTTTGTTCACTTGTTCTGTCTGCCAGTTGGTTTGTGGATGATAACCAGGAGCCTGATTCATTAAGGATCTTAAATGAAGAGGATCCTTATTTCAGTCTCCTGGACAAAACCATGTATAATGCAAGGGATGCAAATGAGTGTTCTGTTTTGCACATAAATTAAATACTGACTGTTTATTCATGTAACACACAAATACTTGATAACTTATTTGTACACTGAAATTTAAAGTTGATATGTGTGTGTTACATGAAAAAACAGTCAGTATTTAACTTATGTGCAAAACAGAACACGCATTTGCACCCCTTGCATTGTACATGGTTTTGTCCAGGAGACTGAAATAAGGATGCTCTTCATTTAAGATCCTTAATGAATCAGGCCCAAGATGAAAATCTCAAGGGGGGTATTCAATTGTTGGTTTTAACGCGCTAAAACAAAAAAAAAAACGAGCGCTCGAAAAATATTACCGTTAATACGGTAATTACTCGCAGAATTTCTGCTGCGAGCTGAAATTCCGCGAGTAAACTACCGTATTAACTGTTTTCGCGCGCAATATTACCGTATAAACTGTAATATTTTTCGAGCGCCAGGTTTTTTTTGTTTTAGCGCATTAAAAGCAACAATTGAATACCCCCCAATAAAGTCTTACAAAATGCCCTCCAGAAGCAAGATATAATATCCCATGGGCAACCATGAGATCGGAATATTTCCTTGATAAAGATAGTAACCAACTCAGAAGTGGAGGGAAGACTCTTTAATGTAATAAAATGATCCATTTTCAAAAATCGATCTAGCACCACCCAGATGAATGTGTATCCATGGCTTGAAGGAAGATCCGTAATAAAATCCAGGGAGATGCTAAAACAAGGATGATCTGGGACAGGGAGAGGAAGTAGTAAACTTGGAGGAGGTTGCCTAGGTATCTTGTGCTGAGCACAGACACTGCAAGCAGAGTCAAAACTGAGTACATCCCAACAAAGGGTAGGTCACCAATAACAACAAAGGAGGAAGGCCAAGGTCCTCTTAATGCAACTTAGAGCAGTGGGCCCAGTGGAGTGCTTTGATGCGGATGTGAGGTTCTAAGAAGGAAAAACCAACTGGATGAGACTTGGGAGAAATCTGAGTTAAGGCTAAAATTTTGACAGGATCAATGATGGGGTCCATACCCGGAAGGAGATCAGAATTGTCAATGGACCGGGAGAGGGCATCGACCAGAGAATTCTCAGAACCAGAAAGAAAGGTGAGAACGAAATCAAAACTGGAAAGGAAAGAAGAATACCAAGCTTGGCGAGGTTTCAGACACTGAGCAGTTTTAAAATAAGTGAGATTCTTGTGATATAAATAGTATAAATAATAATTTAACAGTATAAATAGTAATGGGATGCCGAGCTCCCTCCAGTAGGTGACACCATTCTTCTAAGGTCAGACTTGATGGCAAGAAGATCTTTATCAAAGATACTGTAATTTCTCTCACAGGGGGAAAACTTCCAGGAGATGAATCCTCAGGGATGACACAGCCCAGAAGAAGATACTTTGGAAAGAACGGCTTCAACTCAAAATGGCAGAGACATCGACTTACAAAAGGAATGGATTTAAGCTGGTCAGGTTGCTTCAACACAGGGGCAGAAGAGAAAGCCTGCTTCAGTATGGAGAAGGCATTAACCACCTCAGGTGACCAGGATCTAGGATTGGCGGACCTCTGGGTAAGATCGGTAACAGGAGAGATAAGGGTGGAGAAATTCTTAATAAATTTCCTGTAACAATTGGCGAAGCCAATGAAACTTTAGGCCGCCTTTAGGCCCTGTAGCTGTGGCCAATCAATGATAGTCTTAAATTTTCAGGGTCCATTTGTAAACCTGATGCAGAGACCAAGGGCTAGATTTACTAAGCTGTGGGTTTGAAAAAAGTGAGGATATTGCCTATAGCAACCAATTAGATTCTAGCTTTCATTTATTTAGTACTTTCTACAAAATGACAGCTAGAATCTGATTGGTTGCTATAGGCAACATCCCCACTTTTTCAAATCCGCAACTTAGTAAATCTAGCCCCAAATATCCGAGGAATAGTACCTGAAGGGAATCAAAAATGCACTTCTTCAGTTTACAAAATAAGCAATGCTGCTGTAGGTGTCCTAGGACCTCTTTAACATGGAAATGATAAGAGACTAGATCCAGAGAGAAGCTCAGTATATCATCCAGATATGCAATCACAGATCGGTGCGTAAGGTCACGGAAGATCTCATTAACAAAGACTTGGAACACGGCATTGCATAAGCCGAAAGGCATTACAAGATTAAATTCATAATAAAATTCTCGGGTATTAAAAGCGGTCTTCCACTCGTCTCCTTGCCATATCTGGCCATAAAGATCCATCCTTCTTTTAATGAAAACAATTTCTGCTCTAGCACGGGAGTACAACTTCCGGATACAGCCTCGTTCCAGGTTTTATGAGATGAATTGAGACATGGCCTCAGTCTCTGGAAGAGATAAGGGATAGATCCTACCCCTTGGGATTTGCTTCCCAGGTATGAAATCAATGGGGCAAACCCAGTGGCAATGGGGAGAAAGAGTCTCCGAGGCAGCCTTACTAAAAACATCTTGAAAAGAGGCATAGATTCTGGGTAAAACAGGAGCAGTAGCCAGAATGTTGCGAGAAGCCTGAGGCCCGAGAGGTGTGATGGAAGTGAGACACTATTTGCTTCAATGGGGACCTCAGGAAATAACCTGAGCCTGATGCCAGTTAGATTGGGGGAGTGCGCTCTAAGCCAAGGGAGACCCAAAATAATGAGTTTGAAAGATATGGGTAACATCAGGAAACTGATTAACTTTGAGTGTAAAAAACTACCTGCAACGGGTTGGGTGATGCTGGTGATGGAACCGTTGGTGACACAATTCCTGTGTACAGTGGTCAGTGAAAATGGCTGCGGCAAGGACGGCACAGGCAGATGGAGTTGTGAAGTCAATGTGCTTGAGATGAAGTTCTCAGCAGAACCCAAATCAGGTCTAGTATTTCAGAAGGCCTACTTGGAGAAAAAAGAGTGAGTGGCATCAGGAAGTCTAGTGACCTAGAAGAATAGAGGGAAGAACCCGAAACTCCTGGTGCGGCCTCCCTGAAACCGCAGAAGAGGGGTTGTCTTCCAGTCTCTTGGGGCAAGTAGTCAGAAGATGCCCGGAGTCACCGCAATGCAAACAGAGATTATTCCTGAACCTTATTTCACACTCCTCAGGGGTAAGGCGCAAATGCCAAATCTGCATCAGTCCTACGGGCACAGAATTTGGGTTCTGAAAGCGTGAAGCAAAGCGTGGAGTAAGGTGGAGAGAATGGTCTTGCTCCTGGGAGCGCTCTCTGAAGTGCAAATCTACTGATTAGACAAGGAGATGAGAACATCAAGGTCTGAAGGCAGTTCCCTGTAGACCAATTCACCCTTAATGCAGTTATTGAGTCCCTGCGAGAATATGAAAACAAGAGCCTCAATGTTACATTTCAACTCAGATGGAAATGTGCCAAATTGAACTGCATATTGATCAACTGGAAGATAAACTTGGGGAAGATTTAAAAGGCTGGATGCAGCTGAAGACCCTCAACCTGGTTCATCGAAGATTTTACGGAAGGTGTAAATGGAGGTAGTGGAATTATGCAACATGGGATGGTCGCGCTCCCACAGGGGAGAGGTCCAAGCATGTGCTTGTCTGGAAAGTAGAGAAATAATGAATGCCACCTTGGCTCTTTCTGAAGCGTAGTTATCAGGATTCCATTCAAACTGGCACACTGGTTGACAAAACCTCTACATTTCTTCAGGTCATATTTCTCAGGTGGATTAATGCAAAGATTTTTGGACAAGGCAGGGGCTGAGGCAGAAGAAGAAAGAAAAGGACCTGCGACTGTAGAAAATGCAAACGGTGGTGTCTGTGAAGATACCAGGGAGCTCTCTAATGAATCTGGACGCGATACCACATTCTGCAGACACTGCAGTATTTGGGCTTGTTTGGATTTTTGTTGATCGACCCACCAGGCCAGATGAAGTATTAAATCCCCGACTGAAGGTTCCCCTGTACCATTCGACATGGCCAGAGTATAATGTCAGGACACAGATAAAAAGATGGTGACTACTTGCTGAGATAGACACTGATGCACCTGGAGTTGTGGAGTCTAATGCTCCCCTGGTCTTCTCCAGGGACCCCAAGGGAGTTTAAGTTTTGCCGCAAGCGATGCGCAGGCGTCGGTTCTCTAGAGCAGCTCTCAGAGAAGTTCAGGAAGCATAGGCGATAAACAGTCCGAGATCAAATCGAGTCTGGCAGTGAAGTACCGAGGGAGTTGCAGAAGGATGGTCAAATGAAGTCAAGTTCAAGCTGAATCGGACAGTGGAGTACCAGGGAGGATCCAAAGATAAGTGAAAAATAATCTAAAGTCTTAAGCCGTAACATGTACCCAAAGAATATTCAGAAGAGTAGTCAGCAACCCGGGTGTCACAATGGAATTGTACTAGAAAATACAGACATGTTGGATGTATATTAATGTTGCTAAACATTGGGTGATTAAAGTAAGTTATTTGTTAAGATAGTGCTCTGTGGCAAGAACAAGATGAAAAACATATTAAAAATAAAGGTTAACCCTGCCTGGCATCTCTTATCTCCCACTACTGTATTATATGTAATTCATTTTATGCATTATTGAAATGTGGTATTTTTGCATTCGTAAATATCAGCAGGTGGGGTCTTTAGGAACTGATAAGCCCACCAGCATGTCTCCTAACAGAAAGCTATTTTCCCCTGAGGTTATCAGGACACCCAGGTACATAGAGGCACCCAGTGAATTTGAGCCAACCATTGGCTAAAGACTTTGTGAGACTTTCCCCACTGGAGCTTGGTCATGATGATCAGGATGTGCTGATGAGGCGCAGAACTGCATTAGGCTAAAAAGTTACTCAGGAGTTAACTGAAGGATGGACCAGAGGAATTATCCTTTACTGCCTGACAAATGTGTGCTTTTTGTTCTCCAGTGACTCTAGTAATACTTCCTGAAGGCCAAACCAGTGGAGAAATGTGATCAGGGACCAGCCCCCTCTTAGGCCACACCACAATGGAAACCAGACTGGACATAAACGAGGCAGCATGGTCATCCAGGCTCTGTTGTATATCCTAGTCCTACTGAATAGGGGTTACTCCCCATCTTGAACTGCTCTATGGATATGCCAAGGATTGGATCTGCAAAGCCTCTGAGGACTTGGCTGCATTGTAGGCCTGAAGAGCAGGAGGACATTGGGCTTAGTCCCTATCTTGCTGTGCCGGTTTTATTGCCGGTCAGGGATTTAGAGGAATAGCTATTATTAAATGTACCCTTTTCCGTGTAATGTATAAATATATATATATATATATATATATATATATATATATATATATATTCTATATATAAAATAGAGGTAAATCTATATCTTTCCAGAAGTTTTTACCTTAGGGATTTTGAACTCACAATGATACCACATACTCTCACATACTGCATAAGGATGTTTTTGATTGACTAGCTAGGCTGAGTGAGCATAACTGTTAACACTAGTTATTTTCCAATGTAGAATTTAGTTAAGCTTGATGAGAAGCTAACAGAGTTCTATAACAACTACTAATACCTTTAATCATGTGCAATCTATATATCAGCTGATACCATATTAAGTTTGACTGTCATTTTAGTTGAATAGACTGTCCTTAAATAATGTATTATTTATAAGCACAACCATAGAGTATAAATAAAACTATGGGATATTACAAATTATAGACATTTAGAATAAATATATGGGGCCTGATTCATTAAGGAACTTAAATTAAGACATTTCTTATTTAAGTCTCCTGGACAAAACCATGTTACAATGCAAGGGGTGAAAATTAGTTTTCTGTTGTGCATATAAGATAAATACTGACTGTTTTTTCATGTAGCACACAAATATCAACTTTAAATGTCAGTGTACAAATAAGCTATCAAGTATTTGTGTGTTACATGAAAAAACAGTCAGTCTTTAACTTATGTGCAAAACAGAAAACTAATTTTCACCCCTTGCATTGTAACATGGTTTTGTCCAAGAGATTTAAATAAGAAATTTCTTAATTTAAGTTCCTTAATGAATCAGGCCCATAGATTTGATATGATTAATATATACAATCACAAACAATTTATTTTCCAGGTAATGTAGCAAAATGTGTCCCCGGATATCTTATTTATTTTTAAAAATAACAGGCAATAATTGTCCCTGAGAAGCTTATTACTTTTCCACAAAAAACCTCCAGACAATTCACATGGCAATCAGTAATGTATAAAAAGCTCAAATAGCTCTATAAGCTGTCTACATTTACTATGCGCAAGCTTCATCTCAACATCCAGGAAACTGCTGCCACAGCTGGAATTTTGAAAAACCCAATGACAATCATGGGGCCTTACACACAAAAGTAACTTGCTACAATAAACAGCCCAAGTCACTGAAACCTGAAGTACCATACAAATAAACATGTAGTACCAAATAATAATAAAAGTGATAATAATACTAACAATAGGAATAATAATCCGACCACCTGTGAAAATCTTCTCATATCAGATTTCACAAGAACGTTCATTAATGACTGCAGGATTGTTGACATTTTCCAAAACTAATCAAAGAATGATTTTTCATGGTAAGGAAGATACTTGAAATCTGATTTAATCATGCTGTAGTTGAAATAACTTGCAGATTAGTGGTACAGGCACAGACAACCCAAAATGTGTCTGCGGCTTTCAAAGAGGTCCTAGTTAGTCTTCCTGACTATAGTCATTTTCTCCGCTTTCTAGTGTCTGCTGTTACAGAATTATCTCACTGCATTTACAAACTCTGTGTAGCAGATTTTTCCATAATGGATGGTGATATGTTATCAACAGACTCAGTGGCCAACACAGTGATTTATCGAACGCTGTGAGCATGCACACAATCATATCCTGATAATGTGATGTTATGTGATGCTTCTCCACAAAGGTCCTCTATGATCACTTTGTGGGAAAAAGGGATAAATGTGAAGCCTCTAAAGAAACATATTGGGCCTGATTCACTAAGGAAAGTAAGGCAAAAAAACGAGTACGTTTTCTCCTGGACAAAACCATAATACATGCAAAGGGTGCAAATTAGTTTATTATTTTGCTATATGTTAAATACGGGCTGTTTTTGCATGTAGCACACAAATACTTGATAGCTTTATTTTACACTGAAATTTAAAGTTGATCTTGGACATGCCCTTCCCGATCTATAAATTTGTCCTCACATTTTAAATTTACATCCCCCCAATGCAACATGGTTTTGCCAAAGTTCAAAGTTACTCATTTTTTTGCTTTATTTTCCTTAATGAATCAGGCCCTTTATGCCCCACTGTCCTCGTTACACATCCATTAAATGTATCTTTACATGTCTCTTCACCTTTACATGTATGCTTAAGTTAAATTCTCTTGAACAAACCTATATTTATCAAGCACTGCCATTGTATTATTTCTGAAAGAACAATATATAACAATGCAATAAATGTTTTATTCTGACTGGCTCCATACTACCATGTTTCTTAAATTATGTTCATATACTGCCCAATTTCTGTTAATTTTACATTGTTCTTTTACTGTTTAAGCTGAATGTAATACTTATCAGTTTCTGACAAAATGAACAAAAAGGTAAGAAGGCCCTGCTCGCAAGCTTGCAATCTATGGGACAATGAGAGTTTGACACATGAGGTTAAGTCTACATTTTGCATTTCGCCCCAGCCAGACTGCAAAGGTAAAAGTGACCCATAAGCTAAATGTTCCTGTCACACAACAATGTTGGTCAATGGGTAGTTGTCTTGTGTTAAATTGTGCAATGGGTGGTAATAGGGTAATGTAGTGAGGTTAAGAGGGTGGTTGAGGAATATTATAAGCTTGTCTGAAAAGGTGGGTTTTCAGAGAACGCTTGAAAGTTTGTAGACCAGAGGAGAGTCTTATTGGGCGAGGGAGAGAATTCCATAGAGTGGGTGCAGCCCGAAAAAAGTCCTGTAACCAGGAATGGGAGGATGTAATGAGGGTTGATGAGAGACGCAGATCTTGTGCAGACAGAGTTGGCGAGTTGGGAGATATTTTGAGACAAGTGAGGATATGTATGTTGGTGCAGCTTTGTTGATGGACTTATAGTTTAGTAAAAGTATTTTATATTGGATGCGGTAGAAAACAGGCAACCAGTGTAGAGACATACAGAGTGATTCAACAGAGGAATAAAGATTTGCAAGGAAAATCAATCTTGCCGCAGCATGCAAAATAGATTGTAGGGGTTTGAGTCCATTTTGGGGAAGACCAGTAAGGAGGGAATGGCAATACACTATACACTTATACTGCTTTGTATGCTGGATGCTACTCTTAATGTTTATTGTTAATCTATATCCATGAGTTACTGAATAATACCAATTCTATGATCTGTATGCTCAACATCTGTTTTAATTCTGTTACTGTTATTAACGATGAGAAAAACAGCATTGGGATCACTATGCACCTTGACTTCTGCAAATTCGGCTAGATATTCCCCAAATCCAGTAGGTTTGCAGAGCAAAATGGCGTCTTATGCAGGGATCACTGGAGTGCAGAGTTGCCACTCCAAGGACCCAATCTTGCTAAAGACCCTTGTTTCAATAGCTCTTTGGGGTCAGGCAGAACCCTAGGACCTCTCAGCATAAGGTTGATACACTATGCAAAAAGGAGCAAGATTATTTTTTTTGCCTCCCACCCATACAAGCAAATTTTTGATCAACAATGTACTACATTATTTCATTGATAGGGATGATGCTAAAGGCAAGGGGTTGGACTTTGAGGTTTACAGTGAACTTCTTAGATTTTTCTAGTTTGCAGATGTTGCTCCTAATAATATGCTCATGTTCAATGCTCATGTCATGATTGGGGTTGTATGATTTCTATCTATATAGATAAAAACCATTTAGTACACAGATTTAGCAGGATTTAGTCACTGCGATTAAATGTGAGCTCTCTATACAATATAACATTCCAACATACTGTATCTCAATAATCATATTGTAAAATGAATTTATTATAACTAAACAACTTTGAATTTTTTATTTCCCAGAGAACTCACAATGAATAAATATAATAACACAGTCACAGAATTCTTACTATTGGGATTCCCACAAGTTAAGGGTTTTCATGCTGTTTTTCTATTTCTGCTGATACTGATTGTTTCCATTGTGACACTGATAATAAATTCTACGATCTTCGTATTGGTGTCAACCAGGCAACAACTGCATTCTCCCATGTACTTCTTCCTCCAGCAATTAGCATGCAGTGACATTGTAATTTTGACTCTTGTTGTCCCTAACATGCTACGTGTCATATGGTTGGAAGGAGCCACCATATCTATCACTGGTTGTATAACTCAGACTTATCTATATTGTGCTATAGGATGTGCAGAATGTCACCTCCTTGCCGCCATGTCTTATGATCGATACTTGGCCATATGCAACCCTCTTCGTTACAACTCCATCATGACCATTAAACTTCAACATTGCTTGGCTAGCTATTGCTGGGTGTTTGGCTTACTACTCACCCAAATTACTCTTATTTTTCTATGTCAACTTCAGTTCTGTGGATCCAATGTCATTGACCATTTTTTCTGTGATTCTATTCCTTTTGTTGACCTTTCATGCTCTTACACATATGCCCTACAGTTAGAGTTTATGATTATTGCTATCCCTATAATAGTTGTCCCATGTATCTTAGTTATTATTAGTTACATCTGTGTATTCATAACAATTCTCGGCATCTCCTCTACAACAGGCAGGAAGAAAACCTTCTCCACATGCAGCTCCCATCTCTCCGTGGTGACCATGTTCTATGGAACCTTGATCACTATTTATGTTATTCCACCTAATGGACACTCATTGACTATTAACAAATGTATCTCTCTTTTGTACATTGTGGTAACACCCCTGTTTAACCCAATTATATACAGCTTGAGGAATAAAGAGATAAGAGTCATCCTTGGGAATTTATTTAGCTTTAGGTGACCATGCCAAAAATATTATGTGATCTATTCAAAGTAGCATCACGATGGGTGGAAGCATCAGATACATTCTACAAAATATTCTTTAGTATCATCAGATTACAGAAGAGAGATTGAGAATCTCATTTATTGTAGGATGATTTTACCCCCAGAAGAAAGTTTCATGGAAGGCTTAACAGGGATAATGTTACTTGGGCAAAGTGAAATGGAAGTGATTCAAAACACACCGGTGCCAAAGGCGAATATTTAAGACTGCATGCAGACACATCCTCTATTATAAGGTGACAAATATTGTACTTTTTAATGAAATGTATACTAGAGTATATAGTAGACTACAAAGGAGGCTGCTAGATGATATTTCTTTGTATGATACAAGTTATATGCTAATTTGGGGAAACCGCACCATCTAGTTTTTATAAGAGTGAATGACAATTGTTAAATTTGTATTTGGTAAAACACAACTGAATAAGTAGCTGTTTATCAATGTATAATCACTTTTAAATTAAAAAAGAGCACAGTAATCTAGAGAAATGATAGAAATAGAAAAACCTAAAGACAAAGGGAAAATAATTTAGATCCTTCCAGTGGCTCTGGTTAAAGAAAATTGTTAGAAGTAAGTAGATTCGGAAACAACAAGGAGTTTCTTTTTTGGAAAGTATAGAGATAATTTGAGCTTAAATCATAGGAAGTCCAAGGTGGAGCAATTCATACAGAACATTGTGGCATTAAATAATTTTATTAGCCTAAACATTAAATGAAGGCTGTAGCAATAATTATGAAATATAAGAACTTATTGCAGCCAGAAAGTGAAAATTGCAAGCTGTAGAAATCCGGAGTGGTGAAATAGATGGCAGTCATTGCACTGCGTGAATTTGTCTTTTGATTGGTAAAACTCACACTGGTTCTGCAGACTGGTTCATCCTATCCACTGGTGTCTAAGGGGCCTACTTTTTAAGCCATAAACCCAATGCAGGAAAGACTTTTTCTACATGTTTTGCTGTCTGTGTGTGTGTTCATGTGTGTGTGTCTATAGTAGGGAATTTAGACTGTAAGCCCCAATGCGGCAGGGACTGAGGTGAGTGAGTTCTCTGTACAGCGCTGCAGAATTAGTGGCGCTATATAAATGAATGGTGAGGAATATGATAATGATGGGTTAATTGTATGAGGTAAACCAGATTATTTAATATAGTTTTAACGTGCGATTACAATTAAAATGCCACGTGTCATGACGCACTTGCATGGCTTAATAACACACACATTTATATTCACACTTACTCTTGTAAATAATACACTTTTATTAAGGTTCCAATACACATTTATTTAATAGTAAAATGTTTTAGAGATTGCTTAAACATAAATGATAATACATTAAAAGTATCCTATGCTCATGATATTGGAAATGTATCATGTTTAGTGTCATTTTGATCTGCATATTACCATCTCAATTCCACTACTTTCGGTTTTGCGATCGCTTCAATAGTTATGGAAGAAAAAAAATTAATGATAAAAATGACAATGTTTGGAAACTGGTTTAGGTCAGTTTTCTTAAGCATCACATTTGTACAGCATTTGGGGGTGAGGTGGTCACACCTTATCAGAGGAATCCTTTGAATTAACCTATGACCAGCAGACAACTGGAACATCATTAAACCCTGAGCCAATGAAGACCCTAGATGTGATGCTTGTGTACATAGTGACATCATCAGTAGTTTTTTCTATACTGAAGCTGCATATAAGCACCCTGGCCCATTGTTCTCTCTCTTAGCCTGACTACAGCAGATATGATTATCTTATCCTATGCCGGGGTGAAGTATTAGAGAAAATGTAATGTATTCAGTGTCTGATACTTCCCTGCTTTTTTGTAATATCTTCTATGTGCAATAATGGCTTGCTGTAAATCCTGCTATATTTTGCAATTAAATATCTTTGTGCCTTGAAACCACAATAATCACATTGGACAATGTTTTATTGGTAAGCAATAAAATGAACGTAATAGTTTGGGGGCTCAAAAAGACACTACACTGCTCAAGGATTCGTAAAACCTATGGATTTCGGTTTGCCTTTGCATCATCCAGTGTTGCCAAACCGAATATCCGCTTTGTGTAATTTATGGGGTGCTAGTGAGTATTTGGGGACAAGAAAGAAAAATTGTTTCTTTATTATGTCATTTTGCGATTTAAGCGTGGTTTGTTTACCTAGTGTACGCATATGCTTCCCTGTATTGCCGCATGTTTAAAAAGTTGAATTGATAGATAGTCCTGTTATATTTTATAGTGAAATGAATTGGTAAAACCTCTGAGAAGTTAATACAACCATTTGGGAAAGTATTTTTCTGCGCAGAAAACAAAGGTGTATGTGAATTGTGTGATTGTAGAGATAAAGTAAAGTTGATGCCGTTTGCTGTTTGACGAAACAGGGTATAAAAGAGTACCAAGGAAGGGTTTACAAAGAAGGTATACTGTGTTTATGAAAGCAGGGTAGTTTCGTGATCAACTGCAATTTTAATCGTGTGGTACATATAGTTCAGTATCTTTACGCTGCACGGTCGAACTGCACATGTTACATACGTAATAAGTGATTGGGTGATTGTGAGCGGTTGGAGGATATACGCTGGCAAGGCTGGTATTAATAAATTCTTAGTGCTACCAGTGGTATAGTACTCAGCAAGAAACTTCTCTAGAAAGGTGGGATATTGTTTTATGCTGTAAAGTGTTATAATTTCCGTCAGTTTGGTAGAAAGTTTTTGTGTTAGCTACCTCGCTGGTTACGCTGACAGTCGCATGTATTGTTTAGTGGTACACAGTGGAGAAGAAGTCAGTGGACGCAGCTTTCGGAATTCGTCCATGGCCACCACAAATCTCACACAGGAGTTTTGCTTTGCGAGGTGCAGAAAAAAATCCATTTTCACATGAGTGCTAAATAAATGTGTGAGATGGCCCATATGATTGATGTACAGGTCAAAGCAGGCCCAATAGGGTCTGATTGTGTGAGTAGAGATTGTAAGTTAAGTATGCAGTGGTATACAGTAAAGTTATGTATGTAATGACACACAGTAAAATTAAGTATGCAGGGGCATACTGTGACTTAACTTAACTTAAATGTATGTTTTCTTTTGTGTTTGTGTATGGTGTGTGATTGAATCTAGGAACAAAACCCTGCAATAGAAAGAAAAAAAAGCAGTAATTGAATGTTGTGAGACCGGTTTTTCAAACAGTCTGCAGAAACCTTTGTTTCTATTCCATTCATAAAGTGCAGCCAGGGAAAAGGAGTGTATAAAATAAATGTGTTGTGTTCCTGCAATGGCTTAGATTCAGGAAACCTTGAAGGAAGTATAAGGTTTCACATGTATGTGCTATTTAGTAGGTGAGAGATATCCATTGTGTCATGACAAATGGTCTTAGTCAATTGACCCTGACAGCAATGAGGCTATATAGCCATATAACAATACAAAAGACTGGGACAGGGGAAGCTGGGTTGGAAAAAAAATCGAGAAGGATGGGATCTTTGCCAGAAATTATAAAAAAGGGTGAAGAGCCCATGGGGGCGTGCAAGTGATTATTGAGAGACAATTGTGCCCAAGAGAGAAGGTCGCTTCAGTTTCGACTAATTTTCAGACGAGTAACAACGGACAAAGAGTTCTACATTTTCGTTCACTTGTTCTGTCTGCCCGTTGGTTTGTGGATAGTAACCAGACAAAAATCTCAATTCGATCCCTAAATTCTTACAATAGGCCCTTCAGAAGCTAGATATAAACTGAACTCCAAGATCCGAAATAATCTCCAATGGACAACCATGAAGTCTGAATATCTCCTTGATAAAGATGGTAACCAATTCAGAAGAGGAGGGAAGACTCTTTAATTAAATAAAATGATCCATTTTTGATAATCGATCTACCACCACCCAGATGACAGTGTATAAAATTCTTGGAGATGCTAGACCAAGGGTGATCTGGGACAGGTAGAGGAAGTAGTAGACCTGGAGGAGGTTGCCTAGGTATCTTGTGCTGAGCGCAAACACTGCAAGCAGAGGCAAAACTGTATACATCCCAAATAAGGGTAGGCCACCAATAATAACGAAGGAGGAAGGCCGAGGTCTTCTTAGCTCCAGCATGACTGGACATCTTAGAACTGTGGGTCCAAGGGAGTGCTTTGATGAGGAGATGAGGTTCTAAGAAGTACCAACTGACTGGAAGAGTCTTGGGAGAAGTCTGAGTTAAGGCTAATATATTGACAGTATCAATGATGGGCTGAGGGTCTGTACCTGGAAGGAGATCAGCATTGTCAAAGGACCGAGAGAGGGCATCGCCCAGAGAATTCTTAGAACCAGGACGAAAGGTGAGAAAGAGATCAGAGTGGCAGAGGAAGGATTACCACCAAGCTTGGCAAAGGTACAGACACTGAGCAGTTTTAAAATAAGTGAGATTCTTGTGTTCTGTATTAATAGTAATAGGATGCTGAGCTCCCTCAGGTAGGTTATGCCATTCTTCTAAGGCGAATTTGATGGCAAGAAGATCTTTATCACCCATACCGTAATTTCTTTCCCGGGGGGAAAAATTCCTGGAGAAGAATCCACAGGGATGACACACGCCAGAAGAAAATACTTCGGAAAGAACAGCTCCGACTCCAATGGTCAACGACCTCCAAAAAGCATGGTTTGAACTGGTCAGGTTACTTTAGCAAAGGGGCAGAAGAGAAAGCTTCAGTAAGGAGAAGGTAGTAATCAGCTCAGGTGACCATATTCTAGGACTGGAGGACCTTCAGGTAAGATTGGTAAGAGATCGGTAGGAGAGATGAGGATGGAGAAATTCTTAATATATTGTCTGTAGTAATTAGCAAAGCCAATGAACCGTTGGATCATTTTCAGGCCCTGTAGCTGTGGCCAATCGATAATAGTCTAAACATTTTCAGCGTCCATTTGTAAGCCTGATGCAGAGACCAAATATCCGAGGAATAGTACCTGAAAAGAATGATAAATGCACTTCTCCAGTTTACAAAATAAGCGATATTGCCGTAGGCATTCTAGGATCTTTTTTTAACATGAAAATGATGAGAGACTAGATCCAGAGAGATCAGTATATCATCCAGTTGTACGACTACGAATTGGTAGAGAAGGTCAAGGAAGATCTCATTAACAAAGGCTTGGAACACGGCCAGGGCATTGAATAAACCGAAAGGCATTGCAAAATATTTATAATGCCCATCACAGGTGTTAAGAGGCGTCTTACACTCATCTCCTTGCCATATCCGAATGAGATTAGAGGCTCCTTGCAGGTCAAACTAAGTGAACACCTTAGAACCATTGATACAATCAAAAAGTTCAGAGATGAGAGATATGGCATACCAATTTTTAAATGTTATGGTGTTTAACTGACAGTTGTAGATACATTGGCGTATGTATCCAGCCTTCATTTTAATGAACAAAACATTTTCTCCAACAGGGGAGGACGACCTTCAGATAAAGCCTCGTTTCATGTTTTATGAGATGTATTGAGACATGGCCTCAGTCTCTGGAAGAGATAAGGGATAGATCCTACCCCTTGGGATTTGATTCTCAGGTATGAGATCAATGGGACAAACCAGTGGCAATGGGGAGAAAGAGTCTCAGAGGCAGTCTTATTAAAAACATCTCAAAAAGAGGCATAGATTCTAGGTAAAACAGGTTCAGTAGTCAGAATGTTGCGAGACACTGGTGCAATTGGGACCTAAGGATATAGCCTGATCTGATGCCAGTTAAATTGGAGGTAGTGAGTTCTAAACCAAGGAGCTCCAAAATAATGGGATTAACAGATTTGGGTAACACCAGGAAACTAATCCACTCTGAGTGTAAAACTTCTACCTGCAGCCAAACGGGTTGGGTGATGCTGGTGACGGAACTGTTGGTGACACGATTCCTGTAAACAGAGGTCAGAGAAAATGGCTGCGGCAAGGACTGCACAGGCAGATGGAGTGGTGAAGCCAGAGTGGCTGAGATGAAGTTCTCAGCAGAACCCAAATCAACAAAGGCTAATATTTCAGAAGGACCTCTTGGAGAAAAAAGAGTGAGTGACATCAGGAAGTCTAGTGACCTAGAAGAACATGGAGAAGACCCCAAAACTACTAGTGCGGCCTCCCTGAAACCATCTAGGAGGGGGTATTTCCCGGTCTCTTGGGGTAAGTAGCCAGAAGATTTTCGGAGTTACTGCATTACAAACAGATAATATATGTAGATAACCAATAATCACAGCACTCTATAAGTCAAAGTGCAGCCAAAATCTTGAATATAGGGGTATACAGCCTAAAAAATATGACAAAATAATAATAAATCAAGACATTCAGCGCTCATTGATATTCATAGATTCATAGATCTCCTTGACAAAGACCAACAGATGGTCGAAACGCGTTGGGCTGATAAGATTTATCGATTTTGGGGAATATCTTACCAGTCATCATCTGCCGATTCAGGAGCGTTAGAGTCATCCCGGGATTCTCTGCTTATAAGTTATGTGCTGACAGATTTGGTTTCTGGTAGGAGTATTCCCACAACACTGTTTTTACTTTTTATTTTATTTTATATTTGTCTTTTTATCAGTGTTTTAATAAATTTGACATATTAGATGATATCACGCTAGATTGCTCCTTTTTTTCCCTGCACATTTTTACATGTGCGAATATCTATATTGGAGATGATTGATAATCTAAGGAGCATGTTCCGGCATTCCACTACTTTGGAAGAATCTCTTTGTGTATTCTGAATGTTGATATTATTCCACTTTCTGGTAGGAACCCATCTGCTATTATATATATGAAGGTGATGGTGACGTGATTTTCACTTTGAGAAGACTACCTGCACAGTGGCATTATCGTTGTATTTGGAGTTCTTTACATCTGGGACGCATTATATATGGACATTATATTTGATATAAATATCAGCATTTAAACTTTTATTTTATATTGGTACAGATATGAATATCAATGAGCACTGAATGTCTTGATTTATTATTAATTTGCAATACAAACAGAGATGATTTCTGAACCTTCTTTCACACTCCTGAGGGGTAAGATGTGAGCGGCCAATCTGCATCGGTTTTTTGGGCACAGGAATTGGGTTCTGAAAGTGTGGAGCAAGGCCTGGAGTAAGGTCTTGCTCCTGGGAACGCTCTCTGAAGTTCAAATCTACTAAACACACAAGAAGATGAGTGCATCAAGGTATGCAGGCAGTTCCCTGGAGACTAATGCTGTCATTGAGTCCCTGCGAGAAGGTGGCAACAAGAGCCTCGATGTTCTGTTTCAACTCGAAAGCAAATGTGCAAAATTGAACCAACTGAAAGAGAACCCTTGCAAAGATTTAGAATGCTGGATGCAACTGAAGACACTCAACCTTATTCATCAAAGATTCGACGGAAGGTGTAAATAAGGGTAGTGGAATCATGCAACATGGATTTGTCGCACTTCCACAGGGGAGAGGTCCAAGCTACTGCCTGTCCAGAAAGTAGAGAAATAATGAACACCACCTTGACTATCATTGAAGCAATGTTCTCAGGATTCCATTTGAACTGAATGGCACAATGGTTGAGCAACCCTCTACATTCCTTCGGGTCACCTTCACATTTCTCGTGCTGAAGGATGCAAAGTTTTCTGTAGAAGGCAAGGGCCGAGGTAAAAGTGTTATGAGCCGAAGCAATCCGTGGCTCGCCTCCTCTCACTGCATCCCGGCTGTCAAAGCAACAGCCGGGACGACAATTCCTGTTTCCGCCATCCTGATCGTCACCATGGCGATGGTCGGGTCGCTTTCTAAGCAGCACTGCGTCCCTGCAACACTGGACAGCCGGGCGCATGCGCATATAGTGAATTATAACATGCGGGCTAATTAATCTAACTATTTAATTAGGCACTTTTTGAGAGCACTTTGAGGGCAGGGTACTGATTCGTTGTTTTTGATATTTAAAGCAGGGAGGGCTTAGCCTCCTTGCTGGTTATAAAGTTCACAGTCTGTGCTGTTTTCTGACCTTCTGTTGTGACCCTTGCCTGTACCTTGGAACTTGCCTGTTTGCCTGTTGCCATGACTTTTGCTTGAATACTGATTTGCCTATCTGCTACAGACCCCGGACCCCCGTCTGCCACTGACCACCTGCTAAAGGCTGGGCTAGCGCCTCCGGTTCCATCTACGCTACAGCTATCAAAGATGAGCCTTTACTACAGTGAGCGTAAGACCTGGGGGCATCCAAGTACCTGTGGGCACATAAAGCTCTACGGGAAAGGCGGCTGCTAAAGGTGAAGACCTCAACACTATCCATTCTAAAAGCTCATCTTGGTGGTCATGAGCCATAAGAAGAAGAAGAAGAAAGAGAAGGACCTGCGACTGAAGAAGAGGCAACAGGTGGTGTCTGCAAAGATGCCAGGGAGCTCTGTAATGAATCCAGATGCGATACCACATTCTGCACATACTGCAGTAATTGATCATGTTTGGATTCTTGTTGATCGACCCACCCAGCCAGATGAAGTAGTAAATCCCGGACTGAAGGTTTCCTTGACATGGCCAGATTATACTGTCAGTACACGAATAATTAGATGGTGCCTACTTGCTGAGATATATGCTGCTGCTCCTGGAGGCGTGGATTCTAACGAGCCCATGGTCTTCACCAGGGGCCTCACATGGAAATTTTGAGTTTTGCTGTCAGCAACATGTAGGTCGCGGTTCCCTAGTGTAGCTCCCAGCGAAGTAGAGGAAGCGTAGGTGATAAACTGTCCGAGATCAAACAGAGCCAGGCAGTGAATTGCCAAGGGAGTTCCAGAAGTATGGTCAAATGAAGCCAAGGTCAAATCAAGCTGGACAGCAGAGGAGGCCAGAGGATCCAAAGAGACATCAAAAAGAAGATGTAGTCTGAAGCCATAACATGTACCCAAGGAATATCCAGAAGAGTAGTCAGCAAGCCGGGTCAGGAAGCCAATAGGAGCAGACAAGAATGCAGGCAAACGCTGAAGTATTTGAAGGACCACATACTCTGGCACTCTAATAGTGCCGGAGTCCAGTTTATATAGAGTGGCCAGAAGTATCATTAGCCAGCAGCAGTGACATCACACACCATTGAGTGAAAACTGTCCTGTTGTGAGCTTGCATTTCAGTCAGTAAAGGAAGCCCTGGTTCCTGCTCCAGTACACTTGGTGCCCAATTATGACAAAGACTGTATTGTTCAAAATAAAAAAAGAAATTATAGTTCTGTTATTGGAGGCACTATCTTATATTCCAGTCCATAGACTCATTCTTAAACTCGTCTTAACAGTGTAAATATATTAAAAGTTACATTTTATTACATATTTAAAAAGGGAGTTATCGAAATATAAAATAACAATAAGTGAATAGTTAGAAAAAGTGCAACAGATTAAATTAAGATAAATTAAAATGGGGAAAAAAAAGAATGTTATCCCCCATTTGCTCCACTGTGTTCTCTATTAGCTGTGCTTGGTAATTGTTGCCATAAATTATGGACTCACTATTACTATAGATCTAATGGTATAGTGCTGTTAAAAAACAATATAACGTTCATTTGCTATTTGTACTGTATCTCATAGGGCATTAACCATTTTCCCTTATAGAGTAAATTCTCATTTATTAATGTAGCAATTAGAAATACAATAGTTAATGGTACATTATGCCTAGTTGATATAGGTAGCTGTTATATTAATCCAAAATCAGATATAAAAGCAGATGGTCAACGTGGTAGGTGAATAGAGATTAAGAACCCTATTAGAAGATAGCAGTTGACTCTATAATTGGTTTCAATAGTTTTTATTATTTATGAGGGATTTGTTGACAGGTTTACTCTTATACATTACAATGATATGCAACATGATATACAGATACCTGCTAACTCAGTTTTAGTAATATCGTTTGTAATTCTCTATTAAATGTTAGAAATAATTCAAAATGAGGCTTGATTGACTATATTTGTTGAATTATTCCTAATTTGCTGCATATAACACCAAACAAACCCTTATATATACGCAGCTATCTTAGTGGATAATAACACAACAGATTACCTCTAAATTTGATGGTTTTGAAATTGTAACATTGTTTCATTATTGTATCTTTTTAGACGTTCCTTCCCTAATAGATACCATATTAGTAGAGGCTGAGCTATTACATTATTTATTTTCAATCATGCACTGTTCTCATATTGTGACATGCCTCCACCGCAGTGCAATGCATGCTTACGATTGCCCCAGCATGGGAAGCAGCTGTTGATTGTAATAAATATTTATATTGTCCCTGAAATGAATAAACAAATTTGAATAGTAGGCCACAAAGGAGCAGCATGCGGGCTCAGCCACTTGTCATGTGACATATGTTTTGCAGAGGCTTTGTCTTTGAAACAAACCGATCATCCGCAATGAGCATTCTTTTATGTTGACAGGTGACCAATCACAAACCAATCTTTATTGACAGACATGTCCGTGGGCAATGGTGCGGATATCTCACTTTGAATGTAAGGACTTTATTGTGCAAACTGATGAGTCACAGTACAGTTTGGGAGCAGCACTTGACCAGGTGGGGTCAGATGGGCAGGCCCTGTGGCCTATTTGAGCAGAAAACTGCTGAACAGGGAGGTGGGGTATGCCACAATTAAAAAGGAATGTTTGGCAATTGTTTGGACAGTGAAGAAACTCAACCTTATTTGTACGGACGACATTTCACTGTGGTGACTGCCCATAATCCTATAAAGTGGCTAGAACACCTCTCAGGGGTTGAATGGCGGACATTTGAGGTGGAGCCCTGCAGTTCAAGTTTGTGACTTTAACATTATTCACAAGCAAGGAAAGGCCCACAGCAATACGGATGGGCTATCTTCAAATAGTCAGATGCCCTGGGTCACCTCCGGTAATCCCAAAAGACTGCTTGGACCAGGAGCCAAATGGTGGAGACATGACCCGCTGGTTGTCTGCATGGACTAGGGGGGAGGAGTTTGGCTGGATCACTCATAAATAACTCATTGTATAAATATATTTAAATTGTTACCACAGTGGGACAATTTATATAATTGCAAATATACTGATTTTTCATGCTGTGAATTAGAAATGTACTGATTTCTGAGGTATTGATTTTTGAGACAGTATGTCATGTTTGGGTTTTGTAACTTTTCCATAGGTGTTTTGCAACTGTCTAGAGACAGATAACACAGGTGTGCAACCAAAAACCTGTTTGCATAATTTTATCTGATTCTTATGTTTTTTGGTGCGCTGAATTCGAAAATGACCATTGTTTTTTCCTGGGTCGTCAGGTTTTTCCACAATCGAAATGTGCCTTGGTCAAATAGGTAGCTGGAAATCGCTAAATTTCAAATTCATCATACTTTGGGAAAAAACACTGAACATGGAAAAACAAATTTATTTTCACTGCCAGTGCTCCCAAAAACATGTAAATACATGTTTATTGGTCCTGATGGTGATCACTGCATTGTTGAGTGTGCTTGCTAGGGCCTGCTCGGACATGTTCTTTCATGCATTAACTTGTTCTCTGATTCCTCCACAATCTTGTATTTCATTTCAATCGTCATCCTGCTATAGTCTGTGTGGTTCAAAATTAGTGCAATACCTCCAAGAAAGTGTGTAAATTCACCTGACAGTTTCTGTTTCATATGTGGAGAGTTCAAGGTGAAAAAGCAGCAGAAACTGCAGAAACCAAAACTGGTTGGTATGTGGGGATTTAAAAGTATTGTGTATACTGCTGGGACAACAGGCTGGGTACACCAAATACCCTTCTTTTCTATGTTTATGGGACAGTAGAGACCGACAAAATCACTGGAAGCAAAAAAATTGGCCACCAAGAAGTCTAGTTGTTGGTGAAAAGAATGTTCTCAGAGATACATTGGTACCCCATGAGAAGGTTTTATTACCACCACTCCATATAAAAATAGGATTAATGAAGCAATTTTTTAAGGCCCTTCCCAAAGATAGCGAATGCTTTAAGTACTTGGGATCCAGGTTTAACAGAGGCAAAACTGAAAGAGGGTTTTTTGTTGGCCCGGATATTAGAAAACTCATATCCGACAAAGACTTCATCAGTTCAATGACTCCAACTCAAAAAGAAGCGTGGGTTGCCTTTACTGTGGTCATAAAAAACTTTTTTGGAAACCAAAAGGACCCAAATGGCAAAGAAATGGTGGAAACAATGTTGAAAGCGTTCCACAAGCTTGGTTGCTCCATGAGCTTAAAAGTCTATTTTCTCAACTCACACCTTGACTATATTCCTGAAAATTTGGGAGCAGTGAATGAAGAGCAGGGAGAACGTTTCCATCAAGATATAAAAGAAATGGAAAGAAGGTATCAAGGGAAATGGAGTGTTACGATGATGGCTGACTACTGCTGAATGTTGTACAGGGATCTTCCGGAAGCCACCTACAAGAGAAAAAGCTCAAAAAGAAGTTTAGAGTTTAAAAAAAGACGATTTCACAAGCAATCTACTTGAGTGTGGTGCTAATTTTGTCGTCACCTGTGCAAATGAGTTAATATTTTTCATGTAAATAAAATATTTGCGTTAAGAGATTTTTTTAAAAGATGACCAACCGTTTGTTTGAAAACCTGACGTCCCAGGACAAAACGGCTGTCATTTTTGGATTCAGCGCACCAAAAAACGTAAAAATCAGTAAACTAAACCAAAACAGCTGTCCAAATTTTTTTTTGCAGACCTGTGTAATCTAATGCTAATCTCATGTTAATTTATTGCTGAATTACCAACAGGTCTGCTGAGCCTGAAAGCACAGGAGGGGTAATTAGACTTGCTGGTAGACTTCCTATGTGTGTGTAAGACTCAGTGCAAGTGATAACAGATTAATGTGAATTTTACAAATTAAATTGCGTTAAAAGCAAGATTAGAGAAAATGTTAAATCCTGATGGTAAACATTCAATATAAAACCTCAGACATTGTGGTGCCGTTAGCAGCAATGTAAAAAGGTGTTAAACCTCCTGTCAGGGTATATGTGTAAATCTGTTATAAAAGCAGACTATTTTACCATGTAAAGTAGTATTATTCCATTTTTACCTTCTGAGATCGCTAGTACCACAAACTAGTGTAACTGTCCCTATTAGAACACTTAAGCTAATAAAACATTACTGCTTCAAAATCCTGCTTTCACGCCTACTTACCTGCGGATATTCCTGTGACCTACAGATTTGACCAATCTAATCCATTATCCGGTTGTTCTGATGCTGGGACCCAGCATTCCAGTACTAACGCTCTGCCTGCTACCCTGCCTGCTACCTTGGTCAGTGTGATAGGCCAGGGGGAAACATCCACAGTAACCCTGATCTAAAGAAAGAGGTCAGGGGTACCAGCCCAGGTGCCCAGCGAGGAGTTACACTAGCAGCAAGAGTTACCTAGAAACCGGTTCTTGGTGCCGGTGAATGAGCCTAGTGGTTGCAGAAGACCGCTCCTACATCACTTAGAGGGGTGCGTTTGGGATAAAATAAAGGGATGGTGGCAAGGCAAGCCAAGCCGATCGCCAGCAGCATGGACAGGGTGGCATAGGAGGTCCATCCTGTCACAATGGAATTGTACTAGAAAATACAGACATGTTGGATGTATATTAATGTTGCTAAGCAGTTGGTGATTAAAGTAAGTTATTTGTTAAGATAGCGCTATGTGGCAAGAGCAAGTTGAGAAACATATTAAAAATAAAGGTTAACACTTCCTGGCATTTCTTTTCTCCCAGTAGTGTATTATATGTAATTCATTTTATGCATTATTGAAGTGTGGTATTTGTGCATTCTTAAATGTCACCAGGTGGGTTCTTTAGGAACTGATAGGCCCTCTATCATGTCTGCTAACAGAGAGCTATTTTCACCTGGGGTTATCAGGACACCCAGGTACATGGTGGCACCCAGTGAATTTGAGCCGACCATTGGCTAAAGACTTTCCCCACTGGAGCTTGGCCATGGTGATCAGGATGTGTTTATAAGGCGCAGAACTGCTCTAGGCTAACAAGTTACTCAGGGGTTAAGTGAAGGATGGACCAGAGGAATTATCCTTTACTGCCTGAGAAATGTGTGCTTTTTGTTCTCCAATGTATCTAGTAATACTTACTGAAGACCAAACCAGTGGAAAAATGTAATCTGGGACCAGCCCCCTCTAAGGCCACAACACAATGGGAAGCAGACTGGACTTAAACGAGGAAGCATGGTCATCCAAGCTCTGTTCTATATCCTAATCCTACTGAATAGGGGTTACTACCTATCTTAAACTGCTCTATGAATATGCCAATGATTGGTTCTGCTAAGCATCTGAGGACTTGGCTACATTGTAGGCCTGAAGAGCAGGAGGACATTGGGCTTAGTCCCTGTCTTGCTGTGCTGGTTTTATTGTCAGTCAGGGCTTTAGAGAAACAGCTATTATTAAGTGTACCCTTTTCCGTGTCATTTCTAACTATATATATATATATATATATATATATATATATATATATATATATATATATATTCTATATATAAAATAGAGGTAAATCTATATCTTTCCAGAAATTTTTACCTAAGGGATTTTGAACTCACAGTGATATCACATAGTGCATAAGGATGCCTTTGATTGACTAGCTAGGCTGAGTGGGCAAACAAACTACACATAAATCCCGATATTTTCTCATTCTTCATCATAACTATTAACACAAGTTATTTTCCAATGTAGAATTTAGTTAAGCTTGATGAGGAGATAACAGAGTTCTATTACAACTCCTAATACATTTAATCATGTGCAATTTATATAATCAGACGATACCATATTACAATTTTGTTTATGGTGCTACATTTTTAAGTTTGACTTTCATTTTGGTTAAATAGACTGTCCTTAAATAATGTATTATTTATAAGCACAACAATAGTTACCTCCACTCACCTGCTGCCGGGCTCCAACTCCTGCTTGGCTCCGCCCTCCACAGATCCCTCACCTCCTGCCGACATCCAACACCTGCCTGGCACCGCTAAATGTGCCCCCGGTTCCAGCTTTGCTCCAAGTTCCCACCTGGCTCTCCATCTGTGTCCTCCGATCTGGCTTTGGTCTTCAGCCGCGGTCTCCAGCCTCTCCTGGCCCTGCTGTGCCCTCTCTTGTGGTCGTCCATCCAGGTCCCTCTGGTCGGATCTGCCTAATCGAGGCCTCAACTGCGGCCTAGCTGCACCCTCCGCCCCTACGGAGGCTCTCCTCTGATCCAGTCTCTGATCCAGCCTCCTGCCTCTCCTGTGTTCTTTCTGGAGGTCCTCAATCTGACTCTCCTGACTCTTATGCTGCTTGGTCCATCTGCTGTTTCTTCAGGCCTACTTCCGGTCGACTCCTCCGATCTCCAGTGCTGCTCCCCATCGCGATCAACTTTCGGTTGGCTTGACCTGGATGCCGCTTCGCAGCCTTCGGATGTCCTTTACCTCCTCCACCCAGCAACTTTCCTGGTTCCAGGCCTACTTCACGACTGTGGCCCACATCCGGTTCGGAACCCCAGTCTCTGGTGCCACACATCTCCTCGCCGCTGCTGCTGCCGCCTCTCAACGCTGCTGGGTCCTTTTTCACGCTGCTGCCTCCAGTGATGCCCCGTTCCTGATGCCCATGGAAGCTCCTGTATATACTGCTGCTCTCTCTCCTCTGATGCCCCTGGCTCCTTGACTCCTTCTTCCACTTAACTTGCTCTGGACCCCTCCACCCATGCCATCCGGATCTCTCCTGGCCACACAGCATCCTCCCATGGTCTCTCTGCTCCTGCTTCAAAGTCTCCTGGCAGTCACAGACTTCGCAAACTTTCTCCCAGTGACTTTGTCTCACCACAGACTTTCTCCCAGTGACTTTGTCTCATCTCCCGGGTTTGTTCTTATTCTCCTGTTTTCACCCTAGTGCATATTGTACTGTATTTATTGTTCTCAGCTTACTTTGTAGGCCTTATTTTTATTTTTATTCCATTTTTATTTCTTAATTTATTTTATTTTTATATTTGTTTTCTCTATCCTTTATTTTATTTAATTTTTTTCCGCTCTCCTTATTTTTATTATATTTACTGTACTTATTTATCTCTATTTGCATTTCTTAATCTACTCCAACCATATTTTTCTCTCCCGTTGTATGCCTGTGCTATCCGTCAATTGACCCTTCATATCTCTTTGTTTCCCGTTCACGCCACTGAGTCTCATATTACATGGCTTGCCTTGCCTATTTGCAACACCTCTCCCAACCATCATTGTTGGTTATTACTTTATTTAACTCACTTATCTCATTTCCTCTTGTCTACCTTCTGACTCCGCCTGTCCTCCTCTCCCACCCCTTTGCCTCAGACTCTCATTCTCTCTCTCCTCTAATCCTGTACCCCTCCCCCACCCAAATCTACCTTGTCCAGACGCAATCTCGACACCCTTGATCCTGCTATTCTATCCTCTTCTCTCAAAACTCTCCTCTCTCTCCTTTCCACCCTGTACTGCCCCAATCAGGCGGCCTCCCTCTATAACCAAACCCTTTTATTCCGCCCTTGATGCGGTTGCCCCTGCCCAGCCCATCCACCTTCGCTGTTCCAATCCCCAACCCTGGCACCCCAAACTTAACCGCTTCCCCCAAAAATGCTCTCGTACCGCCGAACGCCACTGTAGAAAATCTTGCTCCTTGGCCGATTTCCCTCACTTCAAGTTTATACTCTCCTCCTACAGCTTTGCCCTCTCACACGCTATGCAATCCTTCTTTAAATCCCTCATCTCCTCCCAGTCCTCCAACCCCCGCCGCCTCTTCGCCACCTTTAACACTCTCCTGTCTCCCCCCCTCCCTTCCTCCCTCTTTGCCACTGACTTTGCCTCATTTTTCCCCTCTAAAATCGCGGCCATCAGACTTAAAATCTCCTCCTCCACCCACTCTTCCGCCACCCCCTCTCGTCCTTCCTCCGCCCTCCACACTCCTCCCCTCTCCCCCAGCCACCAACTCCTTCACTCCTTCCGCTCTACCTCGGGCGAGGAAGTAAACAATATCATTTCTTCCTCCCCCCCCTTCTTCCTGCCCCCAGGACCCCATCCCTTCTCACCTTCTTTGCTCCCTTTCCCCCTCCACATGCTCCCACCTCGCTCACCTCTTTAACCTGTCCCTCTCCACTGGCATCTTCCCCTCCTCTTTTAAACATGCTCTCGTCTCACCCATTCTCAAAAAACCCAATCTTGACCCCACCTCACTCTCTAATTACCGCCCCATTTCCCTTCTCCCCTTTGCCTCCAAAATACTCGAGAGACTTGTCTCCAACCATCTCTCCACCTACCTCTCTGAACACTCCCTCCTTGACCCTTTCCAATCAGGCTTCCGTCCCCTCCATTCCACTGAAACTGCCCTGGCTCAAGTTACGAACGATCACCTCTCGGCTAAAGCCATGGGCCACTACTCCTTCCTGATTCTAATCAACCTCTCAGCGGCCTTTGACACTGTTGACCACCCCCTCCTGCTTCACACCCTCCAGTCCAATGGCCTCTCTGGTACCATCCTCTCCTGGTTCACCTCTTACCTTTCCGACCGCTCCTTCTCTGTGTTCACCTCTGGGTCTCTCTCCCCCTCTTCCTCCCTTCCAGTCGGGGTCCCTCAGGGCTCTGTCCAGGGACCCTTACTATTTTCACTATACACCTCTTCACTGGGTGAACTTATCAGCTCCTTCAGCCTCAAGTTCCACCTTTATGCTGATGAAATTGGTAAGAAGTGAGCGCTCAATTGCTCCTTTTGGGGATCAGTGGTCAGTGGTCCTGAGAGCTAAATCTTGAGTGGATTGACTAAATCAATACTAAGTGTATAAAATTGTGACCAACATATTAATAATACTAAATTCTAATATTCAACATATGGATGCAATGCTAACAGATAAAAACATGTATTTAATAAAATGACATAACATGTGTGCCGGCCACAGCGTGAGTAACATATGACAATGTTTTAAAACAATCAAATCATAGATAGAGGACACTAAAACAAAATCCAATAATGCATGACACAAAACTAATGTCCACCAATTGTCCAAATGCAAGGTCCAATATCAATGGTAGTAAGTCCCAGAGGGAGTGTAGTAGACGGTGAGCGGGTATTCGCGAGTCCTTGGACTCGATATGCTTAAAGCCCAGACGGACCTGATCAAATAAGTCTTACTTGGAAAAACGTTGATCCTCGGTGAGATATCCTAGATTGGTAAGGAAGACTGTGACCATGCAGCGATGACCATATGGGTAATGTACCCAGCGGCGTGTATCGATAAGCGGCGTGCGTTCCACAGTGAGATGCACAGATGCACTTCCGGACTTCCGGTTTGACGTCACTAAGGGGTGTGGCCCAACGCGTTTCATTTGCTACAGCAAATTTCCTCAGGGGATCGTGATGTCCATAGAAGATATGGGTTTATATAGTGCTCGTAATCGTCAGCAGACTTTGAGGACAGTAATTGAGACCGTATGACTTGATTGTAAATTATTACCATACAAATCATTTACAACAGATAGATTAATCTTTATTTTCAATCCAGTTCCTTTATATTATAGTTAACGTTTCGGTCTCACATCCAGACCTTTTTCAAGACAGGTTTTCATTGAACAGCAGACAGGACAAGCATAGATAATTATTTTAGATTATCTATGCTTGTCCTATCTGCTGTTCAATGAAAACCTGTCTTGAAAAAGGTCTGGATGTGAGACCGAAACGTTAACTATAATATAAAGGAACTGGATTGAAAATAAAGATTAATCTATCTGTTGTAAATGATTTGTATGGTAATAATTTACAATCAAGTCATACGGTCTCAATTACTGTCCTCAAAGTTTGCTGACGATTACGAGCACTATATAAACCCATATCTTCTATGGACATCACGATCCCCTGAGGAAATTTGCTGTAGCAAATGAAACGCGTTGGGCCACACCCCTTAGTGACGTCAAACCGGAAGTCCGGAAGTGCATCTGTGCATCTCACTGTGGAACGCACGCCGCTTATCGATACACGCCGCTGGGTACATTACCCATATGGTCATCGCTGCATGGTCACAGTCTTCCTTACCAATCTAGGATATCTCACCGAGGATCAACGTTTTTCCAAGTAAGACTTATTTGATCAGGTCCGTCTGGGCTTTAAGCATATCGAGTCCAAGGACTCGCGAATATCCGCTCACCGTCTACTACACTCCCTCTGGGACTTACTACCATTGATATTGGACCTTGCATTTGGACAATTGGTGGACATTAGTTTTGTGTCATGCATTATTGGATTTTGTTTTAGTGTCCTCTATCTATGATTTGATTGTTTTAAAACATTGTCATATATTACTCACGCTGTGGCCGGCACACATGTTATGTCATTTTATTAAATACATGTTTTTATCTGTTAGCATTGCATCCATATGTTGAATATTAGAATTTAGTATTATTAATATGTTGGTCGCAATTTTATACACTTAGTATTCATTTAGTCAATCCACTCAAGATTTAGCTCTCAGGACCACTGACTACTGATCCCCAAAAGGAGCAATTGAGCGCTCACTTCTTACCAATTTTATTAACATAGGAAGGGATTACTTTTTTAGTTGAGCCGCTCTTGCTACCTAAAGAGTAGAGCGCGAGTTCCATATCCAAATATTTATGCTGATGACACTCAACTCTACTTTTCTTCTCCTGATCTCTCTCCCTCCCTTCTCTCCAGGGTATCTGCATGCCTCTCCGCCATCTCCTTCTGGATGTCCTCTAGATTTCTTAAATTCAATCTTGCTAAAACTGAACTACTCATTGTCTGTCCTCCCTTTAATACCTCCTTCCCCTCTGGCCTCTCTATCACTGTTGCCAACTCCTCTATCTCCCCTGTTTACCAACTCCACTGATTAGGTGTCATCCTCGACTCCTCTCTCTCCTTTGCCCCTCACATTCACTCTCTCACCAAATCCTGCCGCTTCCAGCTTCGCAACATTACCCGCATTCGGCCCTTCCTCTCCCAGGATGCCACCAAATATCTCTTCCACTCTCTGATTATCTTCCGCTTTGACTACTGCAACCTTCTCCTTATCGACCTCCCCCTCTCTCATCTCGCTCCTCTTCGATCTGCACTTAACACCGCTGCTAGGCTTATTTTCCCCTCTCTCGGTTCCACCTCTGTCTCCCCACTCTACCAAGCCCTTCACTGGCTCCCCTTCCCCTACAGAATCCTTTTCAAGCTCCTTACTCTGACTTACAAGGCCCTCGCCAACTCCACTGCTCCCTACATCTCTAACCTTATCTCTATTCATACTCCATCCTCCCTCTGCGATCGTTCAGTGATCGTCGCCTCTCTTCCCCTCTGATTATCTCTTCTCATACACATATCCAAGACTTCTCCCGCGCCGCTCCCCATCATTGGAACAAGCTCCCCCGCTCCATCAGAACTTCCCCCAATCTGTCCTCTTTCAAGCAAACATTAAAAACCCACCTTTTCCTAAAAGCCTTCCAGTCTCATGCCTAACCTCGCACCGGTCAGCTACCTCTCTCTCTCTCATCCCTTCTTCCCTTCTCCCCCTTCCTCGACTTCGTCTCCATTTCTCCCGTCTCTCTGCCTCATCCATGTGTCTGTCTGTCTTCCCCTCCCTTTAGATTGTACGCTCCTTTGAGCAGGACTCTCCTACCTCCTATTTCCATTAATTATACCTGCGCTCTCCAGCTACTCAGCTCATCTCCTCTTTGTCCCTCTGCCCTCTGTCTCCTCTTGCTTCTCTCCGCTCCCCTAAGTGGCTCTTAACCTGTCATCCGTGCCCACCCTCTTGGGTCCAAGTTACCCACATGTACTGACTTTTCCCCTCCCTCTCTTTCTAGCTGAGCCTGAGTCCATAGAGTTATAGTGCTTACTGTTACTTGTACTGTGCTGTTTCACCTTGTACTGTGCCATTGTTTGTCCTTGTACGGCGATACGGATACTTTGTGGCGCCTTATAAATAAAAATTAATTGAGTATAAACAAAACTATGCAATACTACAAATTATAGAGATTTAGAATAAATACGTAGAATTGATATGATTAATACACACAATCACAAACACTTTATTTTCCAGGTAGTGAAGCAAAAAGTGTACCCAGATATCTTGTTTATTTTTAAAAATAACAGGCAATAATTGTCCCTGAGAAGCTTATTACTTTTTCACAAAAAAACCTCCAGACAATTCACATGACAATCAGTAATGTATCAAAACCTCAGATAGCTCTATAAGCTTTCTACATTTACTATGCACAAGCTTCATCTCAACATCCAGGAAACTGCTGCCACAGCTGGAATTTGGAAAAACCCAATGACAATCGTGGGGTCTTGCACACAAAAGTAACTTGCTACAATAAACAGCCCAAGTCACTGAAACCTGAAGTACCATGCAAATATACATGTAGTACCAAATAATAATAAAAGTGACAATAATACTCACAATTGGAATAATAATCAGGCCACCTGTGAAAATCTTATATCAGATTTCTCGAGAACATTCATTAATGACAGCAGGATTGTTGACATGTCCAAAACTAATCCAAGAATTATTTTTCATGGTAAGGAAGATACTTGAAATCTGATTTAATCATGCTGTAGTTGAAATAACTTGCAGATTAGTGGTACAGGCACAGACAACCCAAAAAGTGTCTGTGGCTTTCAAAGAGGTCCTAGTTAGTCTTCCTGACTATAATCATTTTCTAATTGTATCCTATTTCTAGTGAGTCTGGTGTTACAGAATTATGTCACTGGATTTACAAACTCTGTGTAGCAGATTTTTCCATGATGGATGGTGATATGTTATTAACAAACTCAGTGGCCAAAACTGTGATTTATCAAATGCTGTGAGCATGCACACAATCATATCCTGATAATGTAATGTTATCTGATGCTTCTCCACAAAAGGTCCTGTATGATCACTTTGTGGGAAAAAGGGACAAATGTGAGGCCTCTGAAGAAACATATTGAACCTGATTCATTAAGGAAAGTAAGACAAAAAACGGAGTAAGTTTTCTCCTGGACTAAACCATGTAACATTGCAAGGGGTGCAAATTAGTTTATTATTTTGCACATGCATTAAATACGGGCTGTTTTTGCATGTAGCACACAAATACTTGATAGATTTTTTTTTACACTGAAATTTAAAGTTGATCTAGGACATGCCCTTCCCGATCTATAAATTTGTTCTCACATTTTAAATTTACATCCAACAATGCAACATGGTTTTGCCAAAGTTCAAAGTTACTCATGTTTTTGCTTTATTTTCCTTAATGAATCAGGCCCTTTATGCCCTACTGTCCTCATTACTCATCCACCAAATGTATATTTCCAAATATCTTCACCTATACATGTATGCTTAAGTTAAATTCTCTTGAACAAACCTGTATCTATCAAGCACAGCCATTGTATTATTTCTGAAAGCACAATATATAAAAATGCAATAAATGTTTTATTCTGACTGGCTCCATACTACCATGTTTCTTCTATTATGTTCATATACTTCCCAATTTCTGTTAATTTTACATTGTTCTTTTACTGTTTAAGCTGAATGTAATACTTATCAGTTTCTGATTCTATTAATCTATTCTCTAACACATAAAATGACACTTTATCATCATCATCATCATTTATTTAGCGCCAACTTATTACGTAGCGCTTTACAATTATGGACAAACATAGTAAACTAATAAACAAACTGGGTAAAACGGACAAAAAGGTGAGAAGGCCCTGCTCGCAAGCTTGCAATCTATGGAACAATGGAAGTTTGACACATGAGGTTAAGTCTACATTTTGCATTTCGGCCCAGCCAGACTGCAAAGGTAAAAGTGAGCCATAAGCTAAATGATCCTGTCACACAACAATGTTGGTCAATGGGTAGTTGTCTTGTGTGAAATTGTGCAATGGGTGGTAATAGGGTAATGTAGTGAGGTTAAGAGGGTGGTTGAGGAATATTATAAGCTTGTCTGAAGAGGTGGGTTTTCAGAGAATGCTTGAAAGTTTGTAGACTAGAGGAGAGTCTTATTGGGCGAGGGAGAGAATTCCATAGAGTGGGTGCAGCCCGAAAAAAGTCCTGTAACCGGGAATGAGAGGATGTAATGAGGGTTGATGAGAGACGCAGATCTTGTGCAGAACAGAGTTGGCGAGTTGGGAGATATTTTGAGACAAGTGAGGAGATGTATGTTGGTGCAGCTTTGTTGATGGCCTTATAGGTTAGTAAAAGTATTTTATATTGGATTCTGTAGAAAGAAGGCAGCCAGTGTAGAGACATACAGAATGATTCAACAGAGGAATAACGATTTGCAAGAAAAATCACTCTTGTCGCAGCATGCAAAATAGATTGTAGGGGTTTGAGTCTGTTTTGGGGAAGACCAGTAAGGAAGGAACTGCAATACACTATACACTTATACTGCTTTGTATGCTGAATGCTACTCTCAATGTTTATTTTTAATGTATATCCATGAATTACTGAATAATTCCAAATCTATGATCTGCTCAACATCTGTTTTAATTTTGTTAGTGTTATTAAGGATGAGAAAAACAGCATTGAGATCACTATGCACCTTGACTTCTGCAAATTTGGCTATATATCCCCCAAATCACATAGGTTTGCAGAGCAAAATGGCATCTTATGCAGGGATCACTGGCGTGCAGAGTTGCCACTCCAAGGACCCAATCTTGTTAACGACCCTTGTTTCAATAGCTCTTTGAGGTCAGGCAGAATCCTAGGGCCTTTCAGCATAAGACTGATAAACCATGCAAAAAGGAGCAAGATTATTTTTTTGCTTCCCACCCATACAAGCAGGTGGAAGGCACAAATTTTTGAACCACAATGTACTACATTATTTCACTGATAGGGATGATGCTAAAGAGGTAAGAGGTTGGACTTCTAATAATTTGATCGTAGACAATGCTCATGTGATGCTTTGGGTTGTATTATTTCTATCTCTATAGCTAGAAACCTGCATTTAGTACACAGATTTAGCAGGATTTAGTCACTGCGATTAAATGTGAGCTCTCTATACAATATAACATTCCAACATATCTCAATAGTCATATTGTAAAATGAATTTATAATAACTAAACAACATTTTAATTTTTTTTTCCCAGAGTACTCACAATGAGTAAATATAATAACACAGTCAAAGAATTCTTACTATTGGGATTCCCACAAGTTAAGGGTTTTCATGCTGTTTTTCTATTTCTACTGATACTGATTATTTCCATTGTGACAGTGATAATAAATTCTACGATCATCGTATTGGTGTCAACCAGGCAACAACTACATTCTCCCATGTACTTCTTCCTCCAGCAATTGGCATGCAGTGAAATTGTGCTTATGACTCTTGTTGTCCCTAACATGCTACGTGTCATATGGCTGGAAGGAGCCACCATATCTATCACTGGTTGTATAACTCAGACTTATCTATATTGTGCTATAGGGGGTACAGAATGTCACCTCCTCGCTGTCATGTCTTATGATCGATACCTGGCCATATGCAACCCTCTTCGCTACAGCACCATCATGACCATTAAACTTCAACATACCTTGGCTAGCTATTGCTGGGTGTTTGGCTTGCTGCTCACCCAAATTACTCTTATTTTGCTATTTCAAGTTCAGTTCTGTGGATCCAATGTCATTGACCATTTTTTCTGTGATGCTGTTCCTTTTGTTGACCTTTCATGCTCTTACACATATGCCCTGGAGTTAGAGTTTGTTCTTATTGCTATCCCTATAATAGTTTTCCCATGTATCTTAGTTATTATTAGTTACATCTGTGTATTCACAACAATTCTTGGCATCTCCTCAACAACAGGAAGGAAGAAAACCTTCTCCACATGCAGCTCCCATCTCTCTGTCGTAACCATGTTCTATGGAACCTTGATCACTATTTATGTGGTTCCAGCTAATGGACACTCATTGACCATAAATAAGTTTATCTCCCTTTTGTACATTGTGGTAACACCCCTGTTTAACCCAATCATATACAGCTTGAGGAATAAAGAGATAAGAGTAATTCTTGGGAATTTACTTAGCTTTAGGTGAACATGACAAAAATATGATGTGATCTATTCAAAGTAACTTAATGATGAGAGGAAGCATCAAATTCATTCTACAAAAATATTTTTTAGTATCTGCATATTACAAAAGAGAGAATGAGAGCCTCATTTATTGTAGGAAGCCTTTTATCCCCAGAAGAACGCATAAGAAGGAAAGTAAAGCTCCATGGAAGGCTTAACAGGGAGAAATGGCACTAGGGCAAAGTGAAATGGAAGGGATTTAAAACACACCCGTGACAAAGGGAAATATTTAGGACTGCAGGCAGACACATCCTCTATTATAAGGACATGAATATTGTACGTTTTAATGAAATGTATACTAGAGTATAAAGTGGACTACAAAGGAGGCTGCTAGATGATATTTCTTTGTATAATACAAGTTATATATTAATTTGGGAAAACCGCACCATCTAGTTTTTATAAGAGTGAATGACAATTGTTAAATTTGCATTTGGTAAAACACAACTGAATCAGCAGCTGTTTATCAATGTATAATCACTTTTAAATTAAATTAATCTAGAGAAATGGTAGAAATAGAAAAAACTAAAAACAAAGGGAAAATAATTTAGATCCTTCCCAGAGGCTCTGGTTAAAGAAAAACATTCTTCACTGGAGGAAAATTACTTTGTATGCTTAAAAATTTGCATTAAAGACACAGGTGTTTATATATGTTTTTAATGTTACAATTTTAAATGTCTGTGCTAGAAAATTATTTCCCAAATTTTATTTAAACCTTCCTTGTGAGCAGATGAGAGATGCATGTTATTTAGAAATGGATAAAAAACACACAGAGGGCTCTGAGATTTTTATATTGCAATGTGGTTTATTTTTAAAAGAGAAAAGGGTCTTCCAGTTGTGCGCTGTTAGTATTGCATTTTTCTGTGCATTTATATTGATTGCGTTTAATGCTAGAAGTAAGTAGATTCAGATGAGCTTGGAGTTTCATTTTTGGAAAGTATATAGATAATTTGAGTTTAAACAATAGGAAGTACAAAGGTGGAACAATTCATACAGAAAATTGTGGCATTAAATACTTCTATTAGCCTAAACATTAAACAAAAGCTGTAGCAATAATTATGAAATATAAGAATTTATTACAGCCTGAAAATGATGATTGTAACTACAGAAAGCTGGAGTGGTGAAACAGATCACAGTCATTGCCTTGCGTGAATTTGACATTTGATCAGTGAGACTCACATTGGTTCTGCAGCAGGAAAGTATAAACCGAATAAAATAAAATAAAAAATAAACTTATAAAAATAGATAATGTAACTGATAATCTGTATTAAGTGTGTAATTGTTCAGGTTTAAAGATGATTAACTTTAATGTATATTTTCTTTTGTGTTTGTGTATGGTGTGTGATTGAATCTAGGAATAAACCCTGCAATAGAAAAAAAAGAAAAAAAAAGGCAGTAATTGAATCTTTTGAGACCGGTTTTTCAAACAGTCTGAAGAAACCTTTGTTTCTATTCCATTCATAAAGTGCGTCCAGGGAAAAGAAATGTACAAAATAAATTTGTTGTGCCCCTCTAATAGGCTTAGATTCTGAAATCCTAGAAGGAAAAATAAGGTTTCACATGTATGTGCTATTTAGTAGGTGAGAGATATCCATTTTGTCAAGACAAATGGTCTTAGTCAATTGACCCTAATTGCAATGAGGCTATATAGCCTTAGAACAATACAAAAGACTGTAGATAACAGTTGCTAGGGACTTTTTCTGCATAAGAAACAATTGTCACCAAGAAATAAATGCAGTCTGAGGTTATTTTTGTGTTGTTTTTTTTCTGTGTGTTTTGTTGTTTTTTCTTTTTTTTTCTTTTGTGGGTTGAAAATTACGACATGAAAATGTTTTGTTTGTATTTGATACTAACTTTTATTTTTCTCTTTTGTAGACAAGAACAGCCAGAGATATATTTAGTAATTATGGGGATTGCAGGAGAAATACAAAATTTAACAATCGGTCATTGTAACACTCTTTCTTCTAACTGTGGTGGCCCATGATAACTTATTTGGTTGAGATTTATTAATTAAAAGGAAGTGTGTATATTCTCTGGTTCTAATGCTGTTTTTATGTATTCCAGAAAGACACACATGGGAGATACAGAGTATGTGTCACAAAGGGTTAATTTTGCAATTCTCTATTATAGTCACGAGTTCTTCACAAGGTGTATAGTTATTTTGATCAGAGATACCGGACTCCTTACGAGCTGATGGACGACATTGGATTGGATGGGTGATGTAACTCCTGTTCAATTTAATAAGAATGGGGGAGGGGTCAAAGATTAGTTAAGTGTCAAGGGGATTAGTGGAATAGTTGAGAGCCAATTCCCCATAGTGCCCAATCCAACTGTCATCTTGCTGTAAATCTCATTTTATCCTCTTTCTTTTCTGTTTTTCTGCAAATCATTTCGTTATTATTATTATTCTTTGTTGTCTTATTTCCCGTTCTTTACATCTCTAACTGTCAGTATCCCATTCTTTTCTTTTAAAGAGATACAAAATACGTAGACACTGTCCCAACTTTTTCAACCAAATAGGGGCGCAGTATGAAAAAAATAGTTTTGATGTATCCAGATTTGTTTATATTATCAGTGTTTGAAACTAAATACTTCATGCATTTCTCGGTAACAGGACATGAGGTTGCAAGGGGATGGATCACAGCCATGCCAGACAAAGGTCCAATACTGGAGATATTGTCTCACCCATGGGGCTAGGACATTTTTGACAACGGACAGAATTAGGGGTACACACACTACACTGTCATGGTCACAAAAGAAACTGAAGATTTTGTTTTTTTGTTTATAGAAGCTGCTGATTTTAAGTAGGAGTTTTGTTGTGGAAATGTGATCCATGTTTTATAGATTGCATGCGGTATCTGCCGTTTTGTCTCCTGAGCAAAGTGTACAAAGTGTGCCTCTACCTGCACAATGGGTGGAAAGGGATAGGCGGCTAGATGAACGTGAATTAGGCAGTCAGACATATGCATCTCTGTGTGGAACATTTGATTAAGATTTTTGCCACAAGACCTGACATAAGTGAAATCCTTTAGAAAATGTGAAATATTAATGTTTTTATATTTTTTACATAGACATGTACTGGATATTGTTATAATTGACAAAGGTGCTATAAAATTTGACCCCTTTGCCCTCCTCACTTAGCCAGGTAGTTGAACTTGTGGGATTGAAAATGGCATGTGAGTTGGCAGAGAGTTAATTAGTTGATACACTTTGGTTTGGAGTTCTTTTCTAAGATAGGGGGAGACATTGAAGCGACTGAGGAACTTTTATGACAATAGCAGGACATGAGTAACACACATTACATGAAGGACTTGTGACAGTGACATAGTTACCACCTGAAGTAGCTGTTATTTAATTTAAAGCCTATACACATGACCTTAATAACAGGACTGACAAATCTGGCAAGTGGGCAGCAGGTTTAAAAATGACAACCAACAAATCAATGTTTTTTTGTTTTTTTAACACACAAGAATTAGTTCAAATATAAGATTTGTGCTACCTGCAGGAAAGGTCTGGAAGGTGAAGGGATGTGGCCAGGAGTCCTCTGGAACTTGGGGAGATGGACAAGGTGGGCCTGTGGCTCCCAGAGTGTATCTTCTAGGCCTAGCTGAGGCAGCACATGGTCTGACTCAACTGGGTAAAGAAGGTATGTGCAAGCTGGTCAGAGCATAGTGGTGTGCATCAGACGTTTCTTCTCAGGCTAGTAGGAAGGCAATGTCCTGGCTTACATGAGTGAGGAAAAATGTCAGGAAGACAATACTAATAGATCCATCCCATACGCCTCCTACCGATGGACTTTATCCAGGTAAAACAAATCAGCTTCATCCAATTGCTACCTTGCAGGATTCTCAATAATTTACTGGTGTACTGATGAAATATATCTGGAGAAAGATTTATTCAAGTGTTTCTAATATTGCTGTGTCAAATTCAAGATTTTTTTTTAGTAGATATGGTATCCCTAGAGTTATATAAAAGGTGAAAGGAGTATTCATTCTTTCTGGTAATAACTTTAGATAACGAGTACAATGTATGAGCAGTGATAGTAAGCTACATACTCTTTAGCAGCCATGAACCAGTGGGAAAATAAAGTAAACGGTACTATCTAGAACAAATTGAATAGAGTCATGGTTAAAACTAGATTGGAGTGGCCTGTACTTACACTTGTGAATAATACACATTTATTAAGGTTTCAATCCACATTTATTTATTAGTGAAATGTATTAGAGATTGTTTATATATAAATGATAATATATTAAAAGTATCTAAAGCTCAGGATATAGGAAATGTATCATGTTTAGTGTCATTTTGATCTGCACATTACCATCTGGTATCTGCTCATTTTCACTTCCTGCAATCAATAGTTATGGAAGATAAAATATTAACGATCAAAATGACATTGTTTGGAAACTGTTTAGGGTCAGTTTCCTTAAGCGTCACATGTGTTCAGCAGTTGGGGGTGAGGTGGTCACACCTTATCAGAGGAATCCTTTGAATTAACCTATGGCTGTCACGGGCACTAGGAGTCTTTACCCAGTATCACCCGCTGATGGTCTTATCAGAGCAGTAGAGTTGGTATATGATACTCTGGTGGCAGGGTGATAATGGAACTGGAAACAGCAGATGGTTAGAGAATGCTCAGAAAGTCTATGACTAGCAGCACTGGTAAACAATAGGTAACTGAACACGAGGATCTGGATGGACAAGGACACGTGAGGGTAGTCAGTGGTCTGCGCAAGGCAAGTTGTACCACTGCTATAGTGAGAAGGAATGTCCAGGAGTAATAAGGAGGTGGAAGTCAGCGGTCTGCGTATAGCAAGTTGTACCGCTGTCTGTAGTGAAGGAATGGAATCCAGGTGAAGGTAACGGGGAAGTCAGTGGTCTGCGTGTAGCAAGTTGTACCACTGCTTATGTGAGAGGATATATGCAACTGGTGACACAGGGAAACAGGAATCAGTGGTCTGCCTCTAGCAAGTTGTACCACTGAATGTAAATGTGAGGAAGGACACGAGGAGATAAATGCAATGCAGAGTCTACACGGGTACACTGAACTTGATCCCACGTTGAACTGCACACAATAATAATAATGAATGAACAGCACTGCACAGATAAACAAAGTCACTAGAATAGTCCAGCAAAAGGAAACACAGTCAATAATAGCAATAGTCTCAGAGGATGGAAACTCCGGAGGAGAACAACTCAGTCCAGATGGATATGCAATACACCAGCACAGTCAATGAGAAGTATGCATACCGTGGTTCAGATGAGCAGGCTGTTAGAGATAGCTGCAGGGATACCTGAGCGGCAGGGAACTGACGAGATGAGAAGTCCTTGCAGAGTGGAAGCGGCAGGTAGGTGCAGCGCACTGTAGGTAGGCCAGCAAGAACGACAAAATACTCAGGAAGCAGTAGTATATCGAATTGAACAGCAGGAGACCACGGGAGAGCTGAAGCGATGTAGCAGAGCTGGAAGCCGAGGAGCGTAGACTCGATGCTTAACAGGCAAGTTGACACGAATGGACACACTGTAGAAGCAGTAGGCAGCTGACAGCAGGTAGAATGCAGACTGGAGCGCTGAGACGAGCAGGACTCTGTAGACACGCTGAAGTAGCTAACAGGAATCAGCTGGAACAGTAGCGATGTAACACAGGAGAGTTGGAGAGATCTGTAACTTGTTAGACACACGGAGGCAGCGGATAGGAATCAGCTGCTGGAGTCACGATGAAACACAGGAGAGTTTGCAGTAATCTGTAACTGTAGATACACGGAGGCAGCGGATAGGAATCAGCTGCTGGAGTCATGATGAAACACAGGAGAGTTTGCAGAAATCTGTAACTGTAGATATACGGAGGCAGCGGATAGGAATCAGCTGCTGAAGACACTAGGAACAGGAGGAGTAGAAGTGGTCTGGAAACCACAAACGGCAAACAGGAATCAGCATAAGCTGAACACACGAGGAGGCACTGGAACACCTTCAGAGACTCATGAGGAATGAGACTCCAAGATCAGGCAACGTGGTATTGACCACAGGTGCTTAATATAGGGAGTGTTGCCTGATCAGCCAATTAAGTTAAAGGAACAGAACTGAAGGTTAGAAGGGACTGCACATGCGCAGTACCTCATTATATTGAACGGACACGGTTCCTAGCTACCTTAGAAGTAGTACTCACAGTCCGGTGAGTGACAGTACCCCCCCTTTTAAAGGTGGGCACAGAACACCTGGAACCGGGTTTGTCCGGAAATTTGGTATAGAACTTTTTCAAGAGGGCTGGAGCGTTGAGATCTTCAGCTTTGATCCATGAACGCTCCTCAGGACCAAAGCCTTTCCAATGCACGAGGAAACGGAGAACTCCTCGCGAAATTTTAGCATCCAAAACCTGAGTAATCTAAAAGTCTTCCTCCTGATGAACTTGAAGTGGTCGAGGTGCTGAAGGAGGGACCGAAAAACGGTTGATGATGAGAGGTTTGAGCAAGGAAACATGGAAGGCGTTGGAAATACGAAGACTCTTGGGAAGTAAAAGTTTGAAGCAAACTGGATTTATAACTTGAATGATCCTATATGGACCAATAAAACGGGGAGCAAATTTCATGGATGGAACCTTCAAACGAATATTCTTAGTAGATAGCCACACCCGATCTCCGACTTTCAATGGTGGAATAGCCCGTCTCTTTTTGTCCGCAAAAGACTTATATCTGGCAGATGTCTTCTTTAAACAGATTTTTACCTAAGCCCAAATATTTTTGAAGGTTTGACACAAAGTCTCAACAGCAGGAACTTGGGTGGGCGGGAGGGCAGGAAATTCCGGGAAAGACGGATGGTGACCGTAAACCACAAAGAATGGAGTTTTAGACGATGACTCATGGTACATGTTGTTATGAGCGAATTCAGCCCAAGGAAGTAATTCTACCCAGTTGTCTTGATTGGCTGACGAGAACATCCTTAAGAAAGTCTCAAGATCTTGGTTGACTCTTTCAGTTTGTCCGTTCGATTGAGGATGGTAGGAAGATGAGAGTGCTAATCGTATGCCCAAGGTCTTGCAAAGGGCCCACCAGAATCTGGAAACGAATTGTACTCCTCTATCTGACACGATCTCGGACGGACATCCATGAATACGGAGAATTTCTCTAATGAAATGTTCAGCCAGGGTAGAAGAAGAAGGTAAACCAGACAAGGGAACGAAATGTGCCATCTTCGAAAATCTATCCACCACTAACCAAAAGGTGTTGCAATTCTTACTAGGAGGAAGCTCAGTAACAAAGTCCATACTAATATGGGTCCAAGGCTTAGATGGAATGGGTAGTGGCTGAAGCAACCCCGCTGGAGTTCTGCGGGGGGTCTTGAACTGGGCGCATAAATCGCATGCCGCGATAAACTCTTTGACATCTCTCCTCATAGAAGGCCACCAATAACTTCGAGAGAGGATTTCAAAGGTCTTGCGTTCACCAGCGTGTCCAGAGAAACGAGAAGAGTGAAACCATGAAAGGATTTTTTTCCTAAGAGCAGGAGGCACGAGGGTCTTTCCAAATGGTAGCACTTTAGTGGAAGAAGTAGCCAGAGAAACACATTTGGGGTCTAATATAAAGTGGTTAGGAATCTCTTCAACGTCTGAGGACGCCACAAAGGCTCGAGATAGAGCGTCTGCTTTTTTATTCTTTGCAGCTGGTTTGAAGGTTATGATTAGTTCAAAACGGGAAAAGAAAAGAGACCATCTTGCCTGACGAGGATTTAAACATTGAGCAGACTGTAGGTATGACAAATTTTTATGATCCGTAAAAATTGTCACCGGATGACGAGCTCCCTCTAACAAATATCTCCACTCCTCCAATGCTACTTTAATAGCCAGCAACTCCTTGTCCCCGATGGTGTAATTCTTCTCCGCAGGCAGAAGACCCCGAGAGTAAATGGCACAAGGATGGAATTTTTGTTGCTCCGATTTCTGGGAGAGAATGGCTCCTAAACCAACATTAGAGGCGTCTACTTCTAGGAAGAAGGGAAGCGTCACATCAGGCTGTCGAAGGATGGGAGCAGAGGAGAAGGACTCTTTAAGAAATTGAAAGGCTTGGAGAGACTCAGATGACCATTGCTTAGTATTGGCCCCTTTGCGAGTTAGAGCCACAATGGGAGATGCAATTGAAGAGAAGTCTTGAATGAAGCGTCTATAGTAGTTGGCATAGCCTAAAAAACGCTGAATGGCACGAAGAGTAGTTGGCTGAGGCCAAAGTAACACAGCATTCACCTTTTCTGGATCCATTTGTAGACCAACTCCGGAAACAATATAACCCAAAAATGGAATCTGGGGCAACTGAAATGAACATTTTTCTAATTTACAGAATAATGAATTTTTTCGGAGTCTGGAAAGAACTTCGGCCATTTGTTGGTGATGTGAAGGCAGGTCTTGGGAAAAGATGAGTATGTCGACACATACATATAACAAGTCCCGAAAGATCTCGTTAATGAAGCCCTGGAAAACAGCAGGGGCATTACATAAACCGAAGGGCATTACTAAGTATTCATAATGCCCATCTCTGGTGTTAAAAGCTGTTTTCCATTCGTCACCGGACCTGATTCTAATCAAGTTGTAGGCACCACGAAGATCCAACTTAGTAAAAATCCGGGCTCCCTTGATCCGATCAAACAACTCAGTAATCAGAGGAATGGGATACCAATTTTTGATAGTGATAGCATTAAGTCCACGAAAGTCTATGCAAGGGCGTAATGATCCATCTTCCTTCTTCACGAAGAAGAACCCAGCTCCAGCGGGAGAAGTAGAAGGTCGAATAAATCCTCGCTGGAGATTCTCTTGGATGTATTCAGCAGTAGCCTGAGTCTCAGGTAATGAAAGTGCATACACACGACCCCTAGGTGGTGTCTTGCCAGGTAACAGGTCAATCGGACAATCCCATGAACAATGAGGGGGAAGACGTTCAGACTGAGCTTTATCAAAGACGTCGGCAAATGAAGCATACTGAGGAGGAAGTCCCGGTGAGGAAGGTGAAATGGAGGTTTGCTGTATTTTACGAGGGACAACACGAGAAAGACAATGTTGATGACATTCAGGTCCCCAAGACGTAACTTGAGGAGTGCGCCAGTCAATCTGGGGAGAATGACATTGAAGCCATGGAAGGCCTAAAACAATCGGACTTGTAGTAACAGGAAGGATTAAAAACGAAATTTCTTCTCAGTGTAGAACACCAATCTGAAGGGTCACTGAAGACGTACTTTGGGTGATGAGACCGTTGATAATACTTGATCCATCGATAGCAGTCACCGTAATAGGAGTCTTCAGGGTAATCACTGGTAGGGACCATTGATTTACAAGGGATTCAGAAATGAAATTTCCCGCAGCTCCTGAATCAATCAGAGCTTGGGACTCAAAAGACTTAGGGCTAGATTTACTAAGCTGCGGGTTTGAAAAAGTGGGGATGTTGCCTATAGCAACCAATCAAATTCTAGCTGTCATTTTGTAGAAAGTACTAAATAAATGAAAGCTAGAATCTGATTGGTTGCTATAGGCAACATCCCCACTTTTTCAAACTCGCCGTTTAGTAAATATACCCCTTAGTAGCAAATGAAATGGTAACGTCAAATGCACAGATTTTTGATTTCGTAGAAGATGGAGAGGACTCCAGGGACCCTAACTTCACCTCTCCAGAACTAGTTAGGGCCTGGCATTTCCCGATTTTTTGGGGCATGACTGGAGCATATGTGTGGCATCAGCACAATAGATACAAAGTCTATTCTTAATTCTTCGATTCCTCTCAGCAGAGGTTAGTTTGGAACGTCCAATCTCCATCGGTATTACCGGATGTGAAGCAGGACAAATTTGAGAAGTGGAACGAAGAGATGTTTTAGCTGAAGTAGTTCTCTCAGAGTCCCTCTCACGAAATCTGAGATCCACACGATGACAAAGAGAAATCAAATCTTCTAAAGACGTAGGGAGTTCTTGAGTAGTCAGTGCATCTTTAATTTTATCCGAGAGCCCCTGCCAGAAGGCGGCAATTAACGCTTCACTGTTCCACTGAAGCTCAGAGGCTAAGATCCTAAATTGAATGACGTACTGTCCTACTGTACGAGAACCCTGTCGTAAACGAAGAATGCTGGAGGCAGCGGAAATAACACGACCTGGTTCATCGAATACATTACGAAACATGGAAATAAATTTGGCACTATCCTGTAACAACGGATCATTTCTTTCCCACAGAGGGGAAGCCCATGCGAGAGCTTGTCCGGAAAATAATGAGATGAGATAGGCCACTCTGGAACGATGAGTAGAAAAGTTTTGAAGTTGGAGCTCAAAATGTACTGAGCATTGGTTGAGGAAACCTCTACATGTTTTGGGATCTCCATCATACTTTGACGGAGTTGGCAGGTGAAGCGTGGAAGCCGTAGACACCTGGGATGGCACTGGGGAAACGGAGGAAAGCACAGGAGCATCAACAGAATCTGTAATATTCTGCCCAGACGTTCTTTGGGAGACTAACGTCTGGTAACACTGTAGTAATAGTTGTTGACGAACATCCTGTTGTTCCACACGGGTGACCAGATGCTGCAGCATCTCTTTAGCTGTGGGTTCCAAATCTGGGTCTGTCATGGCCTGATCTTACTGTCACGGGCACTAGGAGTCTTTACCCAGTATCACCCGCTGATGGTCTTATCAGAGCAGTAGAGTTGGTATATGATACTCTGGTGGCAGGGTGATAATGGAACTGGAAACAGCAGATGGTTAGAGAATGCTCAGAAAGTCTATGACTAGCAGCACTGGTAAACAACAGGTTACTGAACACGAGGATCTGGATGGACAAGGACACGTGAGGGTAGTCAGTGGTCTGCGCAAGGCAAGTTGTACCACTGCTATAGTGAGAAGGAATGTCCAGGAGTAATAAGGAGGTGGAAGTCAGCGGTCTGCGTATAGCAAGTTGTACCGCTGTCTGTAGTGAAGGAATGGAATCCAGGTGAAGGTAACGGGGAAGTCAGTGGTCTGCTTGTAGCAAGTTGTACCACTGCTTATGTGAGAGGATATATGCAACTGGTGACACAGGGAAACAGGAATCAGTGGTCTGCCTCTAGCAAGTTGTACCACTGAATGTATATGTGAGGAAGGACACGAGGAGATAAATGCAATGCAGAGTCTACACGGGTACACTGAACTTGATCCCACGTTGAACTGCACACAATAATAATAATGAATGAACAGCACTGCACAGATAAACAAAGTCACTAGAATAGTCCAGCAAAAGGAAACACAGTCAATAATAGCAATAGTCTCAGAGGAAGGAAACTCCGGAGGAGAACAACTCAGTCCAGATGGATATGCAATACACCAGCACAGTCAATGAGAAGTATGCATACCGTGGTTCAGATGAGCAGGCTGTTAGAGATAGCTGCAGGGATACCTGAGCGGCAGGGAACTGACGAGATGAGAAGTCCTTGCAGAGTGGAAGCGGCAGGTAGGTGCAGCGCACTGTAGGTAGGCCAGCAAGGACGACAAAATACTCAGGAAGCAGTAGTATATCGAATTGAACAGCAGGAGACCACGGGAGAGCTGAAGCGATGTAGCAGAGCTGGAAGCCGAGGAGCGTAGACTCGATGCTTAACAGGCAAGTTGACACAAATGGACACACTGTAGAAGCAGTAGGCAGCGGGTCAGCTGACGGCAGGTAGAATGCAGACTGGAGCGCTGAGACGAGCAGGACTCTGTAGACACGCTGAAGTAGCTAACAGGAATCAGCTGGAACAGTAGCGATGTAACACAGGAGAGTTGGAGAGATCTGTAACTTGTTAGACACACGGAGGCAGCGGATAGGAATCAGCTGCTGGAGTCACGATGAAACACAGGAGAGTTTGCAGTAATCTGTAACTGTAGATACACGGAGGCAGCGGATAGGAATCAGCTGCTGGAGTCACGATGAAACACAGGAGAGTTTGCAGTAATCTGTAACTGTAGATATACGGAGGCAGCGGATAGGAATCAGCTGCTGAAGACACTAGGAACAGGAGGAGTAGAAGTGGTCTGGAAACCACAAACGGCAAACAGGAATCAGCATCAGCTGAACACACGAGCAGGCACTGGAACACCTTCAGAGACTCATGAGGAATGAGACTCCAAGATCAGGCAACGTGGTATTGACCACAGGTGCTTAATATAGGGAGTGTTGCCTGATCAGCCAATTAAGTTAAAGGAACAGAACTGAAGGTTAGAAGGGACTGCACATGCGCAGTACCTCATTATAATGGACGGACACGGTTCCTAGCTACCTTAGAAGTAGCACTCACAGTCCGGTGAGTGACAATGGCCAGCAGACAGCTGGATCATCATTAAACCCTGAGCCAATGAAGACCCTAGACATTATGCTTGTGTACATAGTGACGTCATCAGTAGTTTTTTTTATACTGAAGCTGTATATAAGCAACCTGGCCCATTGTTCTCTCTCTCTCTTAGCCTGACTACAGCAGACATGATTATTTTATGCTGGGCCCAGGTGAAGTGTTAGAGAAAATGTAATGTATTCAGTGTTTTATATTTTCCTGCTTTATTGTAATATGTTTAATGCGTAATAATGGCTTGCTGTAAATCCTGCTATATTTTGCAATTAAATATCTTTGTGCTTTGGAACCACAAAAATCTCATTGGACAATGTTTTATTGGTAAGTGATAAAATGAAATTAGTAGGCATTTCTAAGTTATTTGCTATGTAACAAAAGCCTAACACAGGGTATATCCTGTATTAGGCTAAGTTTTGCATAATACCACAGTCGCCATAATTTTCAATGGGGACTTTGGTCTGGGGCTATTTAACAAAATCCAAAAAGCCTAGTTTTCTGGCGTTTGAGCACATTGGTTAACACCATCTGTAAACAGTCAAAACCCTGTTAATTAATAAATAGGCCCCTAATGATCTATTGTGACTCTTCCCTGATTAACATTATGTGAATTTGGCACTCGATGTTCCCAATAATAATATACACTACTATGTTTTGCTCTATAACATAATTTAATATTATAAGTTATATGGATATTAATGCACGGTACTACAAACTAATGTAACTGTCCTTATTAGGAGACTTAAGCTCCTAATAATGTGCTTACCACTTAGCACGGTGACTCAGTGGTTAGCACTTCTGCCTCACAGCGCTGGGGTCATGATTTCAATTCCCGTCCTTGGCCTTATCTGTGTGGAGTTTGTATGTTCTCCAGGTGTTTGCGTGGGTTTCCTCCCGGTGCTCCGGTTTCCTCCCACACTCCAAAAACATGCTAGTAGGTTAATTGGCTGCTATCAAAAATTGACCCTAGTCTCTGTCTGTATGTATGTATGTTAGGGAATTTAGACTGTAAGCTCCAATGGGGCAGGGACTGACGTGAGTGAGTTCTCTGTACAGCGCTGCGGAATCAGTGGCGCTATATAAATAAATGGTGATGATGATGATGATGATGATGATGTTAAAACGTTACGCTTGAAGATCTTGTTTTGACGGTTGTAATAGACTTAATGTTCCAAGAGCAGTTTCACTGCTAGTGTGCACCTGAGCTAAAAGAATGAGTGCTGGACAGGAAACCAACCACCTTGGAAAAAGCCTACCAGTTTGCGGATCAATATGTCGCTGTTAGGCCACACTGGCAGAAGTGCCAGATTAACAGCCAACCCCTATGGACTGTATAATCAGTGGAACAGCCCTCTTCTACTTATCCCCAAAAGCAAGTATCCAACCCTCTGGGTACTAGTCAATGCCCCACCCTGTCCCTGGAAGATTTCAGAGACTATCAGAGCCAAGGATGGAGAAGTGCTACAGCTGTGGGAAAACCAGTCACCAAAGGATGAACTGTCCCCCATCCCCTGCACACCAGACTCAAGTCTCTAATCTGAGTCCTGGGGCCTGGTTTACTTGCTTAACTGGCAAAGGTGAGCCTGAAGAGACTGTTTCTGCCTCTGCCAGCCCAATGGAGTGTGGCGTGTAGAGAGTCAATCAGAGGGACACCACTCTTTTACTCACTCCCAAAAACATGTATCCAGCCCTCCGAGTACCTTGTGCCAGCCACTGCCCCGCCCTCTTCCTGGAAGTTATCAGAGACTATCGAAGCCCAGGATACAGAATAAATGCTACAGCTGTTGGAAAACCGGTCACCTAAGGATAAACTGTCCCACATCTTCAGCACTACAGACTCGTGGTCCTAATCTGAGTCCTGGGGCCCGGTTGACTTGCTTAACTGGCGAAGCTGAGCTAGTAGAGACTGTTTTCACCACTGCCAGCCCAATGGAGTGTGGTGTGTCTGACGGTGACTCAGTGGAGAGAGTCACTTGTTTGTCCAAAATACCTCCCAAAAACATGTGGAGGAACCTATAGCCTGTCCAAGTGGGACTCATGCAGGGAGATGGACTTAAAGACTCAGGGGCCTCAATAACTGTTGTGAGCCCCCATCTTATTGATCTTGCCGCAGTATTGCAGGGTCACACTGCCAAAGATACTGTGGCAGATGGACTGGAGAAGGAAGTGCCCATAGCAAAGGTGCATCTGGACTGGGCAGATGGTCAGCAGTTGCTATATGTTGCCGTTATTAATGGCCTCCCAACCGTTGTACTTATGGGCAACGATGTTGGGGGTGGAATTGTGACAGCGTTTCTCAACTTTATTACCGGGAGCCAAGCTTCCAGACTACAGTCTTAAGGAAAATGAAAAAGTGGCAGCGCTGATGTATAGAATATATATAATTTATTAAAACATATAATAAAATAATGTTGTATACATAAAAATGTAATATAATATCTGTGGATCGAGTTGGATATTAAAACACATTGATTACTAAAAGAGCTCTGTAAACATATACAAACATAGGCATATATGAAAGATCAGTAAATAGCGTCACACGGGTAATATCCAGGGGGAAGCTGAGGTATAACGTAAATGTTTTGAGAGCAGTTCCTCCTGTAGGTTAAGAGGTGATTGTATATAACCAGCTGTGGGTAATAGAGTCCGACCAATGAAGCTCATATGCTCCTAGCACATAAAGTGCAGATGAAAGTCACATAAATCCACAATATACTGGTAGAATACCTTACTGGAACTGAGTTCTCCTTAAGCTCTTATGTTTCAAGCCCTCCTATGCCGCTGTGAGGAAATCGATTGCCTCAATAGAATATAAAGGCTCTATGTCTCCATAAAGAGCTAGGACTAAAAAATACTTGTATACACGGAAGTCCAAAAAAGTGGGTGTGTCCAAACTCATCCACGTCAGGCTGACGCGTTTCTTCTCCTCCAAACTGGGTGGTTTCATCAGCCTCTGAGAGCGTTAAGGAGAACTCAGTTCCAGTAAGGTATTCTACCAGTATATTGTGGATTTACAAAAGGCCCTCCAAAAGCTAGATATAAACTGAACTCCACAATCCGAAATAATCTCCTGTGGACAACCATGAAGTCTGAATATATCCTTGATAGAGATGGTAACCAATTCAGAAGAGGAGGGAAGACTCTTTAATTAAATAAAATGATCCATTTTTGAAAATCGATCTACCACCACCCAGATGACAGTGTATAAAATTCATGGAGATGCTAGACCAAGGGTGATCTGGGACAGGTAGAGGAAGTAGTAGACCTGGAGGAGGTTGCCTAGGTATCTTGTGCTGAGCGCAAACACTGCAAGCAGAGACAAAACTGCATACATGCTAAAAAAAGGGTAGGCCACCAAAAATGATGAAGGAGGAAGGCCGAGGTCTTATTAACTCCAGCTTGACCAGACAACTTAGAACAGTGGGCCCAAGGGAGTGCTTTGATGCGGAGATGAGGTTCTAAGAATGACTAACCAACTGGAAGAGTATTGGGAGAAGTTTAAGTTAAGGCTAAAATTTTGACAGGATTAATGATGGGCTGAGGGTCTGTACCCGCAAGGAGATCGGTATTGTCAAAGGACTGGGAGAGGTGAGAAAGAAATCAAAATGGGAAAGGAAGGATGAACACCAAGCTTGGCGAAGGTTCAGACACTGAGCAGTTTTAAAATAGTGAGATTCTTGTGATCTGTATTAATAGTAATAGGATACTAAGCTCCCTCAAGCAGGTGATGCCATTCTTCTAAGGCAAATTTGATGGGAAGAAGATCTTTATCACCTATACCGTAATTTCTTTCACAGGGGGAAAACTTCCTGGAGAAGAATGCGCAGGGATGACATACCCTAGAAGAAGATACTTCTGATATGGCAGAGGCAATGACCTCCAAAAAGCATTGTTTGAGCTGGTCAGGTTGCTTTAACACAGGGGCAGAAGAGAAAGCTTCAGTAAGGAGAAGGTAGTAACCGCCTCAGGTGACCAGATTCTAGGATTGGCGGACCTCCAGGTAAGATCAGCAATAGTAGTGCTGAAGGTGGAGAAATTCTTAATAAATTGTCTGTAGTAATTATCGAAGCCAATGAACCGTTGGATCACCTTCAGGCCCTGTAACTGTGGCCAATCAATGATAGTCTTAACATTTTAAGGGTCCATTTGTAAACCTGATGCAGACACCAAATAGGTCTTCATGTAGCACACAAATATCAACTTTAAATTTCAGTGTACAAATAAGCTATCAAGTATTTGTGTGCTACATGAAAAAACAGTCAGTATTTAACTTATGTGCAAAACAGAATACTAATTTGCACCCCTTGCATTGTAACATGGTTTTGTCCAGGAGACTGAAATAAGAAATTTCTCAAGTTAAGATTCTTAATGAATTAGGCCCAATGTTTGAAATTCTCTATTAAATGTTAGAAATAATTCACAAAAGAGGCCTGATTGACTATATTTGTTTAATCATTCCTAATTTGCTTCATATAACACCAAAAAAAACCTTATATATACTCAGCTATTTTAGTGGATAGTAGCAAAATGGATTACCTTCTATTAGGGAAAGAACTTCTATTAGACTTTCCTTCCGTAATATATACCACAGTAGTAGAGGCTAAGCTATTACATTAATGCCATTTTGTTTGTGAGAGACGATTTTGCATTTATTCTCCATTATGCACTGTTCTCATAGTGCAGCATGTCCCCACCACAGTGTGATGCTTATACTTTCCCCAGCATGGGTAAGCAGCCGCTGATTGTAATAAATATTTATATCAACCCTGAAAATGATTAACTAATTTGAATAGGAGGACACAAAGTAGTCGCGTGCAGGCTTAGCCGCATGTTATCTGACATACGTTTTGCAAAGGCTTTGTCTTAGGAACAAACCGATCATCCGCAATGAGCACACTTTTATGTTGACAGGTGACCAATCACAAACCAATTTTATTGACAGACATGTGCGTGGGCCATGGTGTGGATATTTTATTTTGTACATAAAGGGCTAAATTTACTAAGCTGCGGGTTTGAAAAAAATGGGGATGTTGCCTATAGCAACCAATCAGATTCTAGCTGTCATTTTGTAGAAGGTACTAAATAAATGAAAGCTAGAATCTGATTGGTTGCTATAGGCAACATCCCCCCTTTTTCAAACCCGCAGCTTAGTAAATCTAGCCCAAAGACTTTATTGTGCAAACTGATGAGTCACAGTACGGGATGAGAGCAGTACTTAGCCAGGTGGGGCCAGATGGGAAGGAGCACCCTGTGGCCTATTTGAGTAGAAAACAGGTAGGTGGGGTATGCACACAATTGAAAAAGAATGTTTGGCAATTGTTTAGAGAGTGAAGAAATTTCAACCTTATTTGTATGGACAACATTTTACTGTGGTGACTGACCATAATCCTTTAGGGTGGCTACAACACACACCTCATGGGAGAATGACAGACTTTTGAAGTGGAGTCTTGTACTTCAAGTTTATGACTTTCACATCAATCACAAGCAAGGAAAGGCCCACAACAATGCAGATGGGCTATCTCGGCAAGAAGAGTCAGGTCCCCAGGTCACCTCCGGTAACCCCAAGAGACTGAGACTGTGGGACCAAAGGCCAAATCGTTGTGACATGACCCGCTGGTTGCTCGCATGGACAAGGGGGGAGGAGTTTGGCTGGATCACTTATAAAATAACTTATTGTATAAATATGTTTAAATTGTTAGCGCAGTGCGCCAACTTATATCATTTCAAATGTATTGATTTTCATGCTGTGTTTTCAAAATGTACTGATTTCTGAGGAATTGATTTCAGACACAGTATGTCATATTTGGGTTTTGTAACTTTTCTATAGGAAATCCCAATTACGCATATGTGTGGAGGAGATGTGTTTTGCAACTGTCTAGAGACATGTTAATTTCATGTTAATTCATCGCTTAGGGATCAACACATCTGCTGAGCTTGAAAGCACAGGAGGGATATTTAGACTTGCTGGTAGACTATGTGTGTAAGACTCAGGATGCAAGTGATCACAGATTAATGTAAATTTTACAAATTAAATTACGGTAAAAGCAAGATAGGAGAAAATGTTATATTCTGATGGTAAATACTCAATATAAATCCTTAGAAGTTGTGGTGTCGTAAGCAGCAATGTACAAAGGTTTGAAACCCCTCCATGCTGATTTATGTGCAGGCTGCATTAAGCACCTGGATTGGTTGGATTTGCAGAGGGCTGGATTAGCTGTGTAAATCTGTATAAAAAACGAACCGTTTGTCCAAGTAAAGTAGTATTATTCCATATGTATCTTCTTAGATCCTAAAACATTACTGCTTCAAGATCCTCTTTGACGCCTACTTACCTGCGGCAATTCCTGTCACCTACAGATCAGACCAATCTAATCCATTATCCGACTGTTCTGAGGTTGGGACTCTGCATTCCAGTACCAACGCTCTGCCCGCTACATTGCAACTCTGGCCAGTGTGATAGGCCAGGGGAAAACATCCACAGTAACCATGATCTAAAGGAATAGGTCAAGGGTACCAGCCCAGGTGCCCAGCGAGAGGTTACACTAGCAGTGAAAGTTACCCAAAAAGAACCGGTTCTAGGTGCCAGTGAAGGAGTCTAGTGCTGGCAGCAGACCGCTCCTACTGCAGTTAGAAGGGTGCTATTTGGGATAAAGAAAGGGTATGGTGGCAAGGCAAGCCAAGCTGGTCCCCAACAGCATGGACAGGGTGGCATAGGAGGTCCATCCTGTCACAATGTGATTGCCCTAGAAAATAAAGTAATTTTGGAGTTATATTAATGTTGCTATACAGTTGGTAATTAAAGTAATTTGTTTGTTAAGATAGTGCTCCGTGGAAAGCGCAAGGTGCCAAGCAGTATTAAAAATATAGGTTAACCCTTTTTGGCATCCCCTCTCTCCCACTACTGTATTATATGTAATTCATTTTATGCATTTTTGAAGTGTGGTATTTGTGCATTCTTATATGTCACCAGATGGGTTCTTTAGGAACCAATAGGCCCTCTAGCATGTCTCCTAACAGAGAGCTATTATCACCTGGCTTATCAACACACCCAGGTACATGAAGGCACCCAGTGAACTTGAGCCGACCACTGGCTAAAGACTTTCTCCACTGAAGCTTGGCCATGATGATCAGGATGTGCTGTTCAGCTGCAGAACTGCTCTAGGCTAAAAAGCTACTCAGGGGTTAACTGAAGGAAGGACCAGTGACTTAATGGAATTATCCTTTACTGCCTGACAAATTTGTGTCTTTTGTTCTCCAGTGAATCTAGTAATACTTCCTGCAGGCCAAACCAGTGGAGAAATGTGATCTGGGACCAACCCACACTGAGGAACCAGATTGGGCTTAAATGAGGCAGTATGGTTGTCTAGGCTCTGTTCTATAGCCTACTCCTACTGAGTAGGATACTCCTACTGCATCTTGAATCGCTCTATTAATGTACCAAGAATTGGATCTGATAAGCCTCTGCAGACTTGTGCCTGAAGAGCAGGAGGACATTGGGCTTAGTCCCTGCCTTCTGATTTGAATGCCAGGCAGGGCTTCAGAGGAATAGCTAATATTAACGGTACCGTTTCCTGTGTGATTTATAAATATAAAGTTCTATTCTCGATATAAAATAAAGGTACATTTGTATCTTTCCAGAAGTTTTTACCTAAGTGATTCTGAACTTACAGTGGTACCACATACTCTCACCTAGAGCATAAGGATGCCTCTGGTGGACTAGCTAGGCTGAGTGGGCAAACCAACTACACATAAGCCCGGTATTTACACATTCTTATGAACCCCTTATTCATCATAACTATTAACGCTAGTTATTTTCCAATGTAGAATTTATTCACCTCGATAAAGTGTAAAGTAATCTTGATGAGCAACTACCAGAGCTCTTTTGCAACTCCCAATAAGCATATACAATCTATATAATCAGATGATACCATATTACAACGTTTTTATGGTGCTACATTTTAAAGTTTGACTGTCATTTTAGTCAAGTAGGGTGTCCTGAAATAATCTATTATTTCTAAGCACAACAATACAGTATAAACAGAATTACAAGATATAGGGATTTAGAATAAATACATAGCTTTGATAGGTTTAATACACACAATCACAAACACTTTCTTTTCCAGGTAGTGAAGCCAAATGTGTCCCCTGGATATCCTATTTATTTTTTAAAAATAACAGGCAAATCACACGCAAATAATTGTCCCTGGATAGTTTATTAATTTTAAACAAACAAAACCCAGACAATTCACATGACAATCAGTAATGTATAAAAAGCGTATATAGCTCTATAAGCTTTCAACATTTACTATGTACAAGCTTCATCTCAGCATCCAGGAAACTACTGCCACATCTGGAGTTTGGAAAAACCCACTAACAATCATGGGGCCTTGCACACAAAAGTAACTTGCTACAATAAACAGCCCAAGTCAAAGGAACATGAGGTACCATGCAAATATACATGTTGCACCAAATAAGCAATAACAATAATGAAAATAATACTAACAATAGGAATAATAGTACCACCAACTGTGAAAATCTGCTCATTTCAGATGTCTCAAGAACATTATTTAATGGGCAGCATGGTGGCTTGGTGGTTAGCACTTCTGCATCACAGTACTGGGATCTTGACTTCAATTCCCGACCATGGCCTTATCTGTGTTGAGTTTGTATGTTCTCTCCGTATTTCGATTGGTTTCTACCGGGTGCTCCGATTTCCTCCCACACTCCAAGAACATACTAGTTGGGTAATTGTAGTTGAAATATGATTTAATCATTCTGCAGTTGAAATAACTTGTGGTTTAGTGGTGCAGGGAACTTGGCTTTCAACGAGGTCCAAGTTAGTCCTCCTTACTATAGTCATTTTCTTCATTTCTCCTATTTCTAGTGAGTCTGCTGTTACAGAATTATCTCACTGCATTTACAAACTCTGTGTAGCAGATTTTTCCATGATGGATGGTGATATGTTATCAACAGACTGAGTGGCCAAAACTGTGATTCATCAAATGCAGTGAGCATGGACACAATCATATCCTGATAATGTAATGTTATCTGATGCTTCTCCACAAAGGTCCTGTATGATCACTTTGTGGGAAAAGGGGACAAATGTGAGGCCTCTGAAGAAACATAGTGGGCCTGATTCATTAAGGAAAGTAAGGCAAAAAAAGGAGTAAGTTTTCTCCTGGACAAAACCATATTACATGCAAAGGGTGCAAATTAGTTTATTATTTTGCACATACGTTAAATATGGGCTGTTTTTTCATGTAGCACACAAATACTTGATAGCTTTATTTTACACTGAAATTTAAAATTGATCCAGGACATGCCCTACCAGATCTATAAATCTGCCATCACATTTTAAATTTACACCGCCCTCCAATGCAACATGGTTTTGCCAAGGTGCAAAGTTACTAATTTGTTCCCTTTTCTTTCCTTAATGAATCAGGCCAATCATGCACTGCTGTCCTCATTATATATCCACCAAATTTATCTTTCCACGTCTCTTCACCTTTACATGTATGCGTAAGTTAAATTCTCTTGAACAAACCTGTATCTATCAAGCACTGCCATTGTATTATTTCTGAAAGTACAATATATAAGAATACAATAAATGATTTATTCTGACTGGCTCCATACTACCATGTTTCTTCTATTATGCTCATATACTTCCCAATTTCTGTTAATCTTACATTGTTCTCTTGCTGTTTAAGCTGTATGTAATACTTATCAGTTTCTGATTCTTTTAATCTAATCTCTAAGAAAAAAATAACACTTATACTGCTTTGTATGCTAAATGCTATTCTCAATGTTTATTTTTTAACTATATCCATGAATAACTGAATAATACCAATTCTATGGTCTGTATGCTCAACGTCTGTTTTTATTCTGTTAGTGTTATTAACGAAAAGCAAAACATCATTGGGATCACTATGCACCTTGACTTCTGCAAAGACAACTTAATTTTCTCCAAGGCACATAGGTTTGCAGAGGAAAATGGCATCTTAAGCAGGGATCACTGGAGTGCAGAGTTGCCACACCAAGGTACAAATCTTGTTAACGACCCTTGCCACAATAGCTCTTTGGAGTCAGGTAGAACGCTAAGGCCTTTCAGCACAAGGCTGATACACTATGCAAAAAGGAGCAAGATTATTTTTTTGCCTCTCACCCAGACAGGGAAGTGGGATCCCTTTAATAATGGAAATCAGCCCAGCCTGTCTAACACTGGGGTTGGTTGTAGATATGGGGGAGGGGCAGGTGCGCTGACTGTCTTTAATTATTATTTTTTGTTAAATACACAGGGCAATGGTCATGGAGACTAGTGATGTGCTTCTCAACCAAAGTGCATTTCTAGGTGTGACCAATGCAAAAAAAAGCCCTTGGCCTTTTCAAAAGGCTAAACCCAGCACTATTTTTGAACAACAATGGACTTCTTTACCCTATTGATAGGGATGATGCTAAAGAGGTAAGAGGTTGGACTTGAAGTTTACAGTGAACTTCCTGGATTTTTCTATTTTGCAGATGGTGCTCCTAATAATATGATCGTAGTCAATGCTCATGTCATGCTTGCGGTTATATTATTTCTTTCTCTATAGATAGAAACCTGCATCTAGTACACAGATTTAGCAGGATTTAGTCACTGCGATTAAATGTGAACTCTGTATACAATTTAACATTCCAAGATATCTCAATAATCATACTGTAAAATGAATTTATAATAACTAAACAACATTTGAATTGTTTATTTTCCAGATAACTCACAATGAGTAAATATAATAACACAGTCAATGAATTCTTACTATTGGGATTCCCACAAGTTAAGGGTTTTCATGCTGTAATCTTATTTTTGCTGATACTGATTGTTTCAGTTGTGACACTGATAACAAATTTAACGATCATCGTCTTGGTGTCAACCAGACAACAACTACATTCTCCCATGTACTTCTTCCTCCAGCAATTGGCATGCAGTGAAATTGTGGTCTTGAATGTTATCGTCCCTAACATGCTACGTGTCATATGGTTGGAAGGAGCCACCATATCTATCACTGCTTGTATAACTCAGACTTATCTATATTGTGCTATAGGGTGTACAGAATGTCACCTCCTCACTGTCATGTCTTATGATAGATATCTGGCCATATGCAACCCTCTTCGTTACAACTCCATCATGACCATTAAACTTCAATGTTCCTTGGTTGTCTATTGCTGGGTGTTTGGCTTTCTGCTCACCCAAATTACTCTTAATTTTCTATATCAACTTCAGTTCTGTGGATCTCATGTCATTGACCATTTTTTCTGTGATGCTGTTCCTTTTGTTGACCTTTCATGCTCTTACACATATGCCCTACAGTTAGAGATTATGATTATTTCTATCCCTATAATAGTTGTCCCATGTATCTTAGTTATTATTAGTTACATCTGTGTATTCATAACAATTCTCGGCATCTCCTCTACAACAGGCAGGAAGAAAACCTTCTCCACATGCAGCTCCCATCTCTGTGTTGTGACAATATTCTTTGGAACCTTGATCACTATTTATGTCATTCCAGCTAATGGACATTCTTTGTCTGTGAACAAGTTTATCTCCCTTTTGTACATTGCCGTAACACCCCTGTTTAATCCAATAATATACAGCTTGAGGAATAAAGAGATTAGAATCATACTTGGGAATTTACTTAGCTTTAAGCGTCCATGACAAAAATGTTTTGTGATCTATTCAAAGTAACGTAGTGATGAGAGGAAGCTTCAGATGCGTTCTACAAAAATATTCTTTAGTATCAACAGATTACAGAAGAGAGAATAAGATCCTCATTTAATGTAGGATGATTTTACCTACAGAAGTACACATAAGGAAGAAATTAAAGCTTCATGAAAGGCTTAAGAGACAGGGATAATGTCACTTGAGCAAAGTGAAATGGAAGTGATTTAAAACACAACGATGCCAAAGAGGATTATTTCGGACTGCGTGCAGACACATCCTCTATTAAAAGGACACAAGTATTGTACTTCCTAATGAAATGTATACTAGAGTATGGAATGAACAACAAAAGAGGCTGCTAGAAAAACGGACGATATTTCTTTGTGAGAGACAAGTTATATACTAATTTGGGGAAACTGCACCATCTACTTTTTATTGGAGTGGATGACAATTGTTAAAGTAACATTTGGTAAAGACACAACTGAAACAGCAGCTGTTTTTCAAGGTGTAATCACTTTTGAAATAAAAAAGAGCACAGTAATCTAGAGAAATGGCTTTAATTGAAAAACCTAAAGACAAAGGGAAAATAATAATCATCATCATCATCTATTTTTATAACTCCACTAATTCCGCAGTGCTGTACAATAGAACTCACATCAGTCCCTGCCCCATTCCCATTTTCACGATTACCACAACCCTGACAAGCAGGATGCCTACAAAGAAAAAACGATATGAAAAAAATATGAGCTGAATATAAAGAGACTTACCTAAAAAGGGAAGCTGCTGATTTCCGATGGCTCGATCACGATGACAGCAAGTAATTCCGAAGACACAGTTATCCGGCAGTTGAATTGCACATCACTGAACAGTGCGACCTAGATAAATGGTAATTTAAAGCAGCAATGTCGGGACCTGCAGGTTAAGTGTTTAATGAAACAATTAACCTGCGGTGTCCCGACATTTCAATGATCATTTATCTAGGTCGCACTTTTCAGTGACTTGCAAGTCAACTGCCGGATAGCTGTGTCTTCGGAATTACTAGCTGTCAGCGTGATCGAGCCATTGGAAATCTGCAGCTTTCCTTTTTAGGTTAGTATTTTTTTATTCAGGTCAAATTTTTTTCAGATCGTTTTTTCTTTGTAGGCATCCTGCTTGTCGGGGTTGTGATAATCGTGAAAACGATTGCCACCACTCCTCCTTAGCCCTATCATTTCTATAGGAGAAGATGGCAGATCACATCTTACAGGTAGAAGAGAGGGTAATCACTGGGAAAGAATGTTAGTAGATACAGGTATCTGTCATAGGATGGGTACACATTTAAATAAGTTACCGTTTTAAGCAGAATTGAGGAAACTGGTTATTTTGAGATTCATAGGTACAGAGAGCAGAGAAGGTAAAGGTGCTTGGCTATAAATACTATGGATGAACTCTGATCCATATATGACAACCGTTTGTATGGATATTTAACTTGAAAAAGATTTCTAGCGAAACATGCGTTGGCGTCATAGCGCGCTACTATCTTTAGATTTTTATGCATAATAGTACAGATCGTTTAGCTTATTAGGTATCAAACTAATGATTTAAGAGTAGATCCTAGGGGGTTATGTATAGTACAAGCCACCATTATCCCACGGGGGTCATTTTTTTAGGTGATACATACCAGATCTAGGGGTATATTTAAGAAAGCACGGTAGTGCACTATCGTGCACTTACCGTGTAAATTAGGCCAGGATGTGCTCTCCGCAAATTTATTAAAGGTGCATCGCAGCAGATATCATTGATATCTGCTGCTTTGCACTCCTGATCGTTTTTGCGAATATCCACCATTCAATAGAATGGTGACTGCTCCTGGCCGCAATCTAACAAGTCCCGAAAAAATATTTTTTTCGGGAACTTGTTGTGTTAATGTACGCCTACATCATAGGAAATGCTGCTAAAACTTCTGTTCTTCGATATGTCCAGCTCTGCTACGGAGAGCAGAGCTGGACAGCGCATGCACTGGGAGTGATCTTGTGATCCCTCCCTGTCACAGCCTCAAGCTCTCCGGTCGGGACATGCGCAGTAGCATGAAGAAGATAAAGTAAGCCGAAGAGGAGGAGATCCGGAGCCAGCGCCACCGAAGAGGCAGTGCTGTTTCTGTGTTCCATTTTTAATAAATTTGAGAAATACATCAATCCTTATCCATGCGATAAGGATTGATAAGTATTTCTTGTTTTGTCCAATAAATGATAAATGTGCCCCCTAGGCTTATATCCATTGTCTTGTTATAGCCATGCTGGATAGTTAGTAGCATATAGGCGAATACACTCAGAGGCAATGTGAATATTTGTTGAACTTATAACTTTACCTATTGATTGTATCCAATATAATTAAGACGAGTACTGTTTTATTCTGTCTGCCTAAGATAAAATAGCAGACAAGTATCTTTATCATAGGTTACATCCTTAGGGGGTGGTGTCTTATATTTTTATAGAGATAGCGGCGCGCCTGGGTAGTGTTAGACTACCTATTTTAACAGCTCTAATATTTGTCTCTCACTTTATCCACACTTCCTATTTTTAATATTTCGCTAATGGTGAACTATATAGTATGTACATTTTTTTTACCGCATCTCATTAAAGATCATTATATATTTAATTAATCGAATGTGAGTGCCCACGGAAACATATTTCTCTCTTTTTCTGTCCAATCATGGATATTTTAGAGCCTATGTATGTCATGGTGATCTTTTGAATCTGGCCCTTTAGAGTGATCAAAGCAATAACTTTATATAGAGATTCTGCCACAAATCACTCAGAGAGATCCACCCAAAGAGAAATGCTGAAAAGTTTTAGAACCTCTGGTATTCAGAGATACAATACTGTAATATGTCGTTTATAATCTGATGGAAACAGATACTGTTGAAGGACATAAGAGTATATTGCGTAATGTTTGTGCAAAGTGATTTTTTTAAAATAATCATTGACCAGGATCAATTGATGTAGTGGCATGTAAAACATTTTGGGTGTCCAATGGACTGTTATGCAAGTAAAGTACATTACTGGTTTTCAATAGATAATGTGGAGATCACAGATCCCCCGATTAAGATACACCCTGATCATATCTTGACACCATAGGTAATGTCTATGTTGAAGGACTGGAATCTACCACTGGATTTAATTGATGTCCAAGGATTGTTGTTTTTGCCATTGGTAAATCAAGCCTGAGACAAGAGATAGATTCAATTTCAGGCCTCCTTGAAATAATGGAAAATAAATGGTGATAATTCACTGTACTACCATGTGATAAAGGGATATTAAGATGTAATCAGATGGTCTGAACTTGTTTTATTTTCTTGACACGACAAATAGTTCAGTGGCCATTGTGGTGAGTAAGTTACATGAAATAGTAAACTTTAGTAAACCTTTCACCCTCTACATTTGAGGAAACTGTTAAAATATAAGGTACATGCCAAAATATTGTGATACCTTTCCTTTAGCAAGTACCACTTGCTGAAGGCCCTTGGCATTTGGTACAGACTGATTATATTGGACCATTACCTGTGGCAAAAAGTGGTTTCGAATGTGTCTTGATATTTTTAATGTTGTTTTATTAAGTGGATGTTGCTAGTAATATGGTTTTAACCCAAGATCAATTGCTGTGTTGTTCCAATGGGGATTTCCTAAGATACGTGAATGTAATAATAGTTTTATAGCATAGGTTATGAAACATGTGTGATGTATTAGTAGTACAGCAGAGATTGTATGTGCCTTGTCTCCCTTAATGTGCTGGAATGGTAGAATGGTAGAGTGGGATGTTCATTGAGAAAAAAATATTTGTCATTCTAAAGGCTATGAGCATGATTCATTAAGGCTTGCAAAATGAACCTATTGCGCGTTTTTTTTAATATGCACTTACATCGGGTATACGCACATCTGTATTCAACTGGAAGCGGATCTAAAGAAACATCTGTTAAATATGGGTCTAAGTATGCTCTGTTCTGACAAACACAATACACTGCAGGATACATTCAATACATATGTGTAATATAAAGTACCTGCAAAACACAAAGAAAAATAAAGTATTCAATGATTGTTACCTGTTAATAATGTAGTCATTAATAAAAAAAACATTAAAAAAAGGTATTTTCTTTTAATTTTTTTCCCATGAAATACATTTATCTGTTCTGCACATGAAATCGTAGACTGTAATAAGTGTCCTTTGCACTAGAAGATGATTTATATCATAATCTTGGGTTCTCTGGTGTATAGTTTCTGGACATCCGCAGAGCAATAGAATGTAAAATACGGCATATGAAGTAATTTACGCTTCTTAATGAATAAGGCCCTATATGTAACACCGTATTGTTAGCACACGGAGTGGGAAATACAAGAGACATTATTTGCTAAACTGTTCATATTGATTAATGTAAATGTACTTAACGGTGCTTGTTTGATAATAATTTATATGATATGTGTTGAAAGAGTTCTATGGCAAACTACATGCTAACTGCTATTGAATATTTTTATAAGAAATGAATTTCTGAGTATTTAAAGAGTATTCATTATGAAAGAAGAAGGTTTCTTTAGGTGTTTATGTTTGGAGAACCTATTTTGAGAAATTGGATTATGCCAGATTTTGATTTTAAATCATCAGTCAAAGATGAACCATCTCTCCATCAGGAGTCAGGAAAGATGTTCCATTGTCTGGGACAAACAAATACTGTAAAAATTCTTAGGTGATTCCAAAAATATAAAAGGGAGGGAGTGGGTCATTTTATTTTTCATTGTTCTTATTGCTAAATTGAGAAATAATGTGATGATGTTACAACATAATTTGTTTGGTATATTAAATTTGTGGCTGTAAATACATAGACAGCTGCTGAAATATTGGTACAAATCGATGTTTCTTATAATGGAATATGTGTAAAGTGAATTGAAAGTTGAGGTTCTCATATTAATTATTATTAATTTTTATTTATAGGGCACCACTAGGTATCCGTAGCGCCATACAGGGACAGACAGTAACACGATACAGGGTGAGACAGCACGGTATAGTTAACAAAAAAGCACACTAACTCGGAAGCTCAAAGTACAGCTAGGTGAGAGATGAGAGCCCCCAGTGGGGTAGAGAGAGGGGGACAGAAGGGCAGGAGGACCTCACGGAAGAGACAAGGAGCTGGAAAATAGAGTTAAGGTGGTGGAGAACAGGAGTAGAGGAGGCCCTGCTCGAAGGAGCGTACAATCTAAGGGGAGGGTAGGACGGACAGTAACGCAAGGGTAGGAGGAGGAAAGGGGGAGAACGGAGGCAGAGACAGAGAGGGGGGGGGACAATGACAAGGAGGGAGGTAGGAGGGGGACGGGAAGGAGGGCAGGAGTGGGAGGGGTAGGTGGGAGACTGGAAGGAGGTCAGTTAGGTGGGGGACTGGAAGGCTTTAAGGAAGAGGTGGTAACCAATCAAACTTTATGCATTGCTCTAGTTAGTCGTTGGTCGTGGGCTACATCTCTGGTCCTACTTTCAGAAAATAAGTGTCGCCATAACTAAAATAGAGAATGGTAAGACCTCCACCCAAACAAGGCTTAAAGAAATAGGACATTCATTTTATTACACAGTGCAAGAGAGAAGAATTGGGAAGGGTAAATGTTGGGAAAGGTCTCAGCAGAATAAATCAAAGTGCAAATAAATAATAAACAGTGTAATTTTTCATCAAATACTTACATATCTGGTGGCTAATGAATGAATCATTACACTGTAAAAGTAAAATGCTTCACTCTATTAAGTTACTATATATTAATCCTTGGTTGATAATAAATATATATTCTCATGCATTCAACTTAATTTAGATACAATTCATCTATGTCCTAAATCTGTTCAAATCACCTACAAAGGCTAGCCCTTATAATTATACCACTCAACAAATTTTGCAATATTCTCTGCATCTGGAATCTGAATATGTGTTTTCGCCTAATTAAAGGATGCTGAATTCAAAGGAAATATCAGATTATCTCTATAACGTCACATGTATTACATACACACAAATAACAAAGCAGGTAATAGCTATGTCTGAAAAAAGTAAGATTAGTGAAAATTTCAATTAATCTCTATAGAATTGAAAAATTATCATCATATTCATTTATAAAATACTAATAAATCTACAGAAATGCTTGAAAACTGAAATGAACTCATAACAATCCAAGTGTAATGTATTTGTTAATGAAATGAAAAATGTAAAGTCACTTTGCTTTAGGGAAATAGGATGTTGCCACTTTTTATCTGTACAGTGTCTCATAGGTCTCTCTAAAAATAAATCAACAGTAGTCCCCCATAATTGCAGGGCCCAAGTGACCTTGGTAGTGATGCTCCATTGTCAGAATGTCTTGGTGAAATACTTTTCCCCTGTTCATCACTTACACTACCCAGGTTGTAAAGGAAAAAGTCTAGATGGGAATGTAAAAAGTGAATTTTAAGTGACAATCTACAACCCATATTTTTGTTGATTCACGATAAACAGGTAGTTGGCCTCTTTTCTGTTCTCTAAGAATCCACGCTCAGCAGCCTTGAAGGAGGACCAAGAAGCAGACTCAATTTCCATCAATTTAGCATTACATATTTCATCCTTAAGCAGTTTCCTTATTTGAGAGCCTACAAATATGCCTTCTTTTAGCTTTGCTTCGCTTAACTTCAGAAACTGTTCTTCTGATAACTGAAGCCTGACCTTCTTTATCCAGAGCTTTTAAGAAATTTTTCATTAATGTAATGTAAAGAGAAGGTGAAATGATTTTATGCTGCTCAACCAATGGAGTTTACTTGACATTTTTCTCTCCAGCAACATAGGTTTCACTCTGTGGGCACTTTCCTTTGTTATATAGGGATTTTTAGTGTCCCAGCTGTCCCATAAACACAGAACACAGCAGTACTTTGTGAATCCAACTTACAAACCTAACAGCAGAGCAACTACCTTTAAGTTACAAGGAAGATTCCATCAATCATCCTCATACTTTATTTCCTCCAACAACACAGCCATACTTTCATAAATTTCTTTCATGTCCACTACATAGACCAGAGACCCTGAAGGGAGTTTGTTCCCATTATGGAGTAACACTGCTTTCAGACTACTCTTAGAGGATTCAATAAATAGTTGCCACTCACTAGTATTGTGCTCAACTTCCAATTCAATCATTTAACCAGTAAAATCAGAACACACATATTCTTGCTGAACACTTACTGTGATTAAAGTAAGCTTTACTTTTCAAATTTAAATTGTTCATTATATCTCAAAAACCTTATGTGACATTACATTTCTGAAGGTGTATTTGGATTCTACACACAAAATTACATTAAATTTGATATATTTTGTACCAGATGCAAAATGGCTGTTGTAGTGTTATTAATAGGTGTTCAATTCCAGTTTAGTTCAGTTGTAATGTTCATGTTTTTTGTCTTTGATTAAGGAACAATTGTTACACAGTTCTGTAGTAAATAGCATTCCTCAGCAATACTACGTATGTATTCTGTGTAGTTACATTTGTACTTAGTCACTTTCTCCGGGCAACTGAGGCCTAGATGGTAGTTGATGTCCTGCTAGACCTGCTGGAACAGTTCAGTAACATGGTAGCTTGTAGTTGTGACCAATTTGAAGACACTGAAGTCACTCTCTGATAGTCCTGGTGGTTCTTGTTGTCTGTTGTTTTCGGTCTCTTGTCTGTCACTTCAGTTCTACTGCTCTGACTAAAAATCTACCCATTCTATCTGTTCTTTTTTGAGTAACATGTATAAGGTCATGTCACTCACTTTATTTCCTTTTGTCTTTATCTTTCTTTATCATGCCTTGTGTTTCTACACTTTCTCTACTATACTCCTCTCTATATTATTATTTATTTTTCAGTTATTTCCCTTAAACTCTCCTCAGTTTGAGGACTCCCCATACCAAACATCTAGAGGGGGTTATCATCAGTGATAACCCCCTTGGGGACACATCTAAAGATGATCCAGAATGAACATATTTGTAATCCCCCTGTACTTCCTAGCACAAAGAAATATTACCGCATTGCTTCTGAATGGATGATTGAAGAAGCACCTGTACAACCGACACCAGTCATCAAGCATAACTATATGAACTGATTGGCTGCACACTTGTTTGTGGCAATTTAATTATTGAGCACCAAGCGCTGTATTGAAGGTATGTTCACTTAACTGAATTAGTGGTGCGTGATTCTAGAGAGAGTCAGCATCCTAATTTACTGGAGATTATGCTCAAGAATTAGAAAATTTTAAAAGACATAATGTGCAAATAGTTTCTTTCCCCCCACACTCCTTCTTGCTTTCTTTTGTATTTTAATTTGGTGGAAGTGTGAGGTCCAGAATGGCCACTGACTATAAGCAGATGAAAAAGGATGAGCTTTTGGCCTTGTGTGTCGGCAGAGGAATTGTCGACTCCGGCAAAAACCGAGAGCTACTGATTAAAGTGCTAATGGAGGCTGATCAGAATCTAAGTGTCCGAGTAGGCTGTGGAGAAATCATCTCTGCTTCAGGAGAGCAGTCAGCACTGGACATTACCACAAATACCTCTGTTGAATCAAGTGTGAGGAAGGATAAACTCAGTGGTTCATTCTATAGGAATACCTGTCTAGATTAGAGTGTGCTATTTTTCCCAAAGTGTACTCCTCTCACGCCAAGTCATAAACTAGTAAGTTAGTGACTCTTGTTTTATTTCCTATTTAATTTCTTAAACTTATTGCTGCAACCTATTTTGTATGTCTTGTTATTACCTGTTTTGTAGTTAAGCCTTAGAATATTTTTCGGATTAAATACATTTAATCTAGCATATTCTTTGTGATTCTTTGTGAATTTACGAAGCCAAGTGAGGGTTATGCTACATGTGTATGTGAATTAAGAGTAAAATATTAATAAATGACTCCATAGTAAATCCTTTGTGGTGGCAGAAAAGGTGCATTTATTGGTAAGTGACTATGCCAGCTGATTCAGATTGCTGTATCGAGGCTGGTCGGGCATTCATGAAAAACTGGTCAGAAAAGTGCACACATCTTGCAATCATCTTTCCTATCTTTCATCCTCCATGCTTCTATTAGCTGGTGATATATCATAGGATCCAGGTCCCTCTCACTTCACACACACACACACACACACACACACACATATATCTGAACACTAACGAAATCCAGCAAACGCATCACCTGCCTTCCAAAGTCTTTTAAATGTGCCCTTTGGAGTGCACACTCTGTTTGTAACAAACTTAACTCCATACACAAAGAGACAATTGGACGGGTCCCCTATGGCGCTATTGTCTAACATCTTCCATCATTAGGGAGTGTCCACCATACTCCTCCCGATTATCTGCGCCATAAGGGACTCGTCCAATTGTCTTTTTGTTTACTCCTTTAGGGTTGGGACTACCCTTTTTTGTCCTCTAGGCAGCAACTGATTTACATTTGGGAGCGCGGTAGCCCACCCACCCTATTTTCCACTTGTTAACTCCATACACAACCACTTCCTCTCAAACGACCTCAACCTCCTGGCAATAACAGAAACATGGCTCACGCAATCAGACACTGCCTCACTTGCAGTCATTTCACATGATGGCCTCCATTACACCCACACCCACACCCCCAGACCTGGAGGCAGACAAGGAGTTGAGGTTGGACTACTTCTCTCCCCACAGTGCATATTCACAGTTCTACCAAATGTCCCATCACTCACATTCACATCTTTTGAAGTACATACTTTTAGACTTTTTAACCCATTCTCTATGTGTGTTGCTGTGATCTATTGCCCCCTGGACCACGCCAACAATTTCTTGAACATTTCTCTGCATGGCTCCCTCACTTCTTATCTTTTGACATCCCCACCATCATCATGGGCAATTTCAACATCCCTATTGATAATCCATATTCCAATGCTGCTTCAAAACTTCTCTCTCTAATCTCCTCACTCGACCTCTACCAATAGATAGAATCCGCTGCTCATCAGGATGGCCACTGTCTTTATCTTGTTTTCTCTAGACTATGCTCAGTTTCTAATTTCCTTAACACTTCTTTCCCCCTTTGGGATCATCACTTTATTAGTTACTCGCTCACTCCCAGTTCTTTAACCTACCTGCTGTGAAATCCTTCCATGCCACCTCATACCCGCAGTAAAATTAATTCTATTGATTTTCAACAGTTTTCCATCTCTCTCCAACACCTTCTTTCCCCAATTTCTATGTTCTCCTTCCCTGATATGGCAGTTCCTCATTTTTACCATACCATAGAAACTGTCCTTGATCAAGTAGCTCCAGATCCTCTTCATATTCCGCATAGAATTCATTGTCAACCGTGGCACACTAAAGTAACAGAAAATTTGCAAAAACGTTCTCATAAAACAGAACGTTACTGGTGTACCTCGAAAGAATTCAGGGCATATACTGCTATCTACCACTCCTATTGAAATGCTCTGAACACTGCTAAAGAAAACTACTTCCAATCTCTCATCTATGCTCAGGCTTCTAATCCCAAATATCTTTTTAACATATTATATCTCTAAAATCTCAAACCCTAAACCCTCTGACTACCATCAGTGCCCAGGATCTTGCGTCCTATTTCAAGGACAAGATTGATAAAATCTGACTTGAAATGGTATCATCTCCCTCGACTAGCAATCAGCTCAAATCCATCCAGGATCCTCTGACACCCTCTCTTATTTGATCCCACAAATGAAAAGAACATTTCTACTCTCTTCTTATCTTCCTACTCTATCTCCTGTATCCTCTAGATCCGATACCCTCAAATATTGGTAGGTCCATGTCTCCTGTGCTTATGTCAAATCTAGCTAAAATCTGTAATCTAACTCTTTCTACTGGTATCTTTCCCTCACTATTCAAGCATGCAGTGATTACTCCTATTCTGAAAAAACTAAATTCTGACTCAAAATCTCTCTCAAATTACGACCCAACTCTCAGTTTCCATGCCCCTCCAAACTTCTCGATAAATATGCCTGCATTCGCTTCCCACGCTTCATTTCTGCAAACAACTTATTGGATCCTCTTCAGTCAGGCTTTCGCTCTCAACACTCCACAGAGACTGTGCTGACCAAGGTTGTCAATGATTTGATCACAGCTAAACCTAAAGGTCATTGCTCTTTTCTAATTCTCCTGGATCTCTCTGCTGCATTTGACACTGTTGGCCACTCTTCACTCATACAATTGCTACATTCCCTAGGTCTTCAAGACACTGTCCTATCCCGGTTCTCATCCTACCTATCTATTCGCTCTTTCAGTGTTATTTTCTCTGGAACAACCTCCACTCCGCTTCCTTTATCAGTTCGAGTACCACAAGGCTCAGTCCTAGGTCCTCTGCCATTCCATCTTGGATGTCCTCTCACCAACTCAAACTTAATTATTCAACAACAGAATTAATAATATTCCCACCCACCAATAGAAACTCCCTGCCTGACATTTCTATTTCTGTTGACAACATGACCATAAATCTCACCCCGCAAGCTCGCTGCCTAGGTGTAATCCTTGACTGACAATTATCCCTCCTTCTCCACATCAACTTTATATTTACATAATGCTGCATAAACCTGAAAAACATTTCCAGAATACGTACATCTCTCACACAAGACACTAGAAAAACTTTAATTCATGCATTCATCATCTCCAGCATCGACTATTGCAATTCCCTTCTTACTGGTCTTCCCAAAATCAGACTCGAGCCCCTACAATCTATTTTGCACGCAGCGCTAGATTGATTTTCCTTGCAAATCATTCTTCATCTGCTGAATCACTCTGTCAGTCTCTACATTGGTTGTCTGTTTTTCAACAAATCCAATATAAAATTCTTCTAATAGCATACAAGGTCATCAACAAAATTGCACCAACATACATCCCCTCACTTGTCTTAAAATAGCTCCCAACTCGACCCCTCCGTTCTGCACAAGATCTGCGTCTCTTCCTCTCTCATCACATCCTCACATTCATCATTAACATCATCATCTATTTATTTATATAGCGCCACTAATTCCGCAGCGCTGCACAGAGAACTCATTTGCATCAGTCCCTGCCCCATTCATTCTCGGTTACAGGACTTTTTTCGGGCTGCTCCCACTTTATAGAATTCCCTCCCTTGCACGATAAGACTTTCCTCTGGTCTTCAAACCTTTAAGTGTTCTCTGAAAACCCATCTTTTCATACAAGCTTATGAAATTCCTCAACCGCCCTGTCGATCACCCTAATTTACCCTATTACCTTCCTCTACACAGTTAAGACAAGACAACAACCGTATGACCAACATAGTTTTGTGACTGAACATACAGCCCACTAAATACTTTTTAACCTTTGCATTCTTTCGGGGCAAATATGCAATACGATGCAGCACTTACCCTTCTGTATCAAACCATTGTCCAATAGATTGTAAGCTTGCAAGCAGGACCCTCTTAACTCCCAGTATTGTTTTATTACTGTTTGTTCCCAATTGTAAAGCGCTATGGAATCTGCTGGTGCTATATATATAAAAGTTGATGATGATAATGATGTTTAATTTTGTGTGTGAATACATGTGTTGCTTAATAGACAGGAAGCTAATTGTTTCCTAAGCAGCTGCTGTCTGGTTTAGTAGACTGTGCACATGTAATACATTGTTTCACTACATGTTTAGCATTTTTCTGGTTTACTTCATTTTAGAAACAGAAATTGAAACACAGACTAGGGTCAATTTGTTAGCAGCCAATTAACCTACCAGTATATTTTTGGAGTGGGGGAGGAAACTGGAGCACCCGGAGGAAACCCACGCAAACACGGGGAGAACATACAATCTCCCCACAGATAAGGCCATGGTCGGGAATTGAACTCATGACCCCAGTGCTGTAAGGCAGAAGTGCTAACCACTTAGCCACCGTGCTGCCCCAGTATCCAGGACATACTAGAATTTACTGAATTTAAGACACTTTGATTTAATTTTTTCAAATGCAAACATAACCTCAGAGTCAAAACACTTCGGGTTACATAGAATCTAATAAATCATACAAGCCTCACATACATCTATTAGTGTTTGTATTTTCTACAGTACTGGAGTATATTAGCTTCCAGAGGGGAGAGGGTATAACTCAGAAAGTATCACCTATTAAGAAATTAACGCAATACAAAATACCATCATAGTGCAGCCTAGGACAACATAGAATATGCATAGAACTATAAGAAAGTACCCACACCTGTGTGCTATAATAAAATTGGGAGGGCTATGTTGGGGTACAATGTTCACATGGTACTAACTGCTTAAAGGTGAATATGGATAAAATAAATTTTCTGTAATAATTATGTCTAATTTTACTAAGAAAATGGACTAAAAGCCATTATATATTTATGAAATATTTCAACAAATGAAAGACCTCTCTGGACAATAAAAAGGGTAACCAATTAAACAATTCCCTCTAAAAGACCTAAAAAAAATACTAAATGAATGAAAGATAGTGATTTCTGCTGTTGAGAAGACTTCTGAGGTGCCTTAATAGGATATAACTGGTGAATGAAGTTTATTTTTTATTACTTTATTACAAGTAATTTCTTTAGCGCCAACATATTACACAGCGCTGTATGGATAATATTTAATTTTTAACATCAGTCCCTGCACCATTGGAGCTTATAATTTAAATTATCTTCCAGACAAACAGATAGACAGTTTTTTAGACTCATGGTCACTAAGGGTTTTGCCCATTATCATATTTCTCTATATATATATATATATATATATATATATATATATACTTCAAAATATATGACATTTAAATAAAAATAAATATTACTTTAATTTATTTTGAACAAAAAATCGGATTCTAATTCACCTTTTTTATATGCATTGATTTACTCAGAGCTTCTCTTATTTCCTGGTTCCTCAGGCTATATATTGCAGGATTCAATAAAGGTGTAAACACAGTGTATAGGAGAGAGAAAACTTTGTTGAAATTCAGTGAATGTCCAGAAGATGGCACTGTGTATTTAGCAATTAAGGCGCCATAGTATATGGTAACAACTATGATGTGGGAACTGCAGGTGGAGAAGACTTTCTGTCTTCCGGTAGTTGTGGAGATCTGCAGGATGGTGAAGACAATTTTGATGTAAGTTACAAGAATAAACACAAAAGGAAAGAGCACAATTGGAATGGAGAACACAATGGTCTCTATTTCCACAATGGAAGTGTCTGAGCAAGATACCGCAAGGAGAGGAGCTAAGTCACAGTACATGTGGGCAATGATATTGCACCCACAAAAATGCATGAGAGACACTGGAATAATGGAAATTAAGCTGAGAAGAAAACCCAACAACCAAGAACATACTACCAGGTGGAGACGGAGACTGATGTTCATTATCGCAATGTAATGCAATGGACTACATATGGCCAAGTATCGATCATAAGACATCACTGTAAGAAGAAAACATTCAGAAATTGTTGAAGAGCAGCCAAAATAGTATTGTGTAATACAACTACTGACTGACATGGTCTTTCCTTGTCCTACTAAGGCACATAGCAAATTAGGAACCACATTTGTAGACAATAAGATGTCACATAAAGATAAATGACAGAGAAAGAAATACATTGGAGTGTGAAGTTGTGGACTTATCAGGACCAACCCAGCTATGAGGACATTTCCAGTTATTGTGAAGATGTATGTCACAGAGAATGCCACAAAAAGTGGGTATTTTAGTGTCCAAGAGCCCTGAATACCTTGTAAAATAAATTCAGTAATCTTAGTCTGGTTGCAGTTGCTCATAGTAATAGATTAAATTAACAGCAGAATGTAGAAACATTTAATCAGCGTGGAAACGTTATAATTCAGATAACTTGTTCAGTACGCAAAAAAATACTCCATGTGTAACACCACTTTGATAAAGTTGTTTTTGGGAGGTTTATTGTGGCTTGCCTCTTTATGTCTGTGCACCCCACGCTGTCTGGTCAATGGGCTGAGAAAGTCACTACTGGTCTCCACACAGTTGTTCTATAGTACAAATTGCTGCAGCAAACCTCTGCAATGAACAATACTTTACAGCTGATACTCAGACATGATTATTCCAGAACATATAGGAGTTATCTTCCAGTCAGGGAGAGTATATATTTACTCTGCAGAAAAGGTGAGATATGACCTGGCATCTGGTGAATTTGGGCAATCGTAGAACACGTGTCTCAGGGTTACACACTTAGGTAAACCTTTGAAAAAATATGTTTTATTTACACGTTACTAATTTGAATGATATATAACATATGTCAAGTGACAATTCAAAAAAAAAGAAAGAGAGGCCATTTAGAGAACACTGATTTCTTAGCAATTAAAAATATGGGGTTCACAATGTTACTCATGCAGAAACCACTATCCTGGCGAGTGACACGTGTAATTTAGCAGTGTTACTAGGAATTCATAATTGATTAATATAAATGTTGCTTATTTGTAATGACTGACAGTACATCTATTGATCATTGGTAAACATCTTTTCCAAACCATCAGACCTGATACATATGGATGGACATCACTTTTTTCCAGTTCTGGTCCTCAGCATCAGAAGATTCAGATCCCTTTACTGGAGAATTTAAGAGAGTAAATATGAACAGAGAAAGAACTAGACTAGTGTCTCTGCCTGGACAGAATGACAGCTTAGGTTCCAAGAGAAAACATCACCCCCAAGCTTCCATCAATACCAAATTACTTGAACATTGAGTATATGTGTCAACATAGACCTTATTTCATAGGTAGGTAAAACATCAAAGTTTAATCTATAGCAAATAAATATAACAAAATGATTCTACCAGATTATACTGGAGTGAAGGTATTAAACAATTCAAATGAGAATAAATATCCAGTAGTAAGCATATCACAATGAAAAGTGGCATCAATGAAATTAGTATAGGTTTGTAGATATTATTGACCACAGTCTATACTTGCAGTCGGTTTCTCCAAGTGTGGGTTGCGTCTGCGATGGAGGGATGAAAGCGTGCCCAGATACAGTATATACCTTTTCATTGTGATATACTCTCATTTGAATTATTCCTTATTGTTATTATTCCTTATTCCTTATTGAATTATTACCTTCACTCCAGTATAATCTGGTAGAATGATTTTGCTATATGTATTTGCTATAGATTAAACTTTGATGTTTCCCCTACCTATGATCCTATAGTTACTGACACATACTAGTTTAAGTGCTGAATTTTTATCTTTACACTGGAAGTTTATACAGATTGGACTCTCCTGATAATTATATCAACTGAACTAGTGTCTTACCACTCGCTAGTGCGCACCTCTCTCTGCAATCATAGACCTAATTTCATCTGGTTTTCACTCCCAACACAAGTTCTCTTACTGTTTTATCCAAAGGACACCTCTCGGATACATATACCTACAGGTTTTAGCTTAAAAACAAATCTCAAACTGAAATTTTTGTGCATTTCCCACTTAGACTACTGTAACATTGTCATTTGTGGCTTTAAGCTGAGCTTCTACTCCAATGATTTATGGAATTTGTGGCTAGTCTGCAGCTTTTATGCTTTAAAGGAAATTTGCTAATTTCAGACAATAAGTGAAAATAAAAAGCAGTATAAGGAAGTTCCATGATTTTTGGTTCTTCATCACCGACAATCTTTCAAATATGCTCTAACAATGCATCCAATACAACTAATGTGGATCATACACAATCTAGCAACCATTCGAAATATAAGTTTTTCAGTTTGGAAAATGGTTGAATGTACAAGTTCTAAAATATCAGTCAGTGATACCAGTTGCATCGTAGAATTCCAAACCAGCCACACAGCTATCACTGTTAAACATGTTCAACTGAATTATTAAATACAGGGAGAAAGTATATGAGCACAACTATGCTAAAAGAAAATAAAATAAAAAAATTCATACACATTACTTACCACAGTGATCCAGGATGGGTCACTGTGTGTCACTTCACTAATTTCCCACATGTAGGGACTGATGCAAAGTTGGATGAAAAATGAGAGTAACTTACTCATAAAAATGATCATAGAAAAGGAACGTATTTCCGCCCATTTACAGAGCTGTATGCATCACGAGATGCCTTTGCATCAGCAGCATATATGCCTGGTTTATGATAAGTCAATACTGTCACCATCTTTAGTGCATATCTGCAGCTACCCTATAGCAGCTACAAAACATTATTCTCCTAAAAGACATATATGCGTGTTTCTGCTAGTCTACATTAGCTGATCGTCCCTTCTCTCCACTGTTCCATCTCTCCAGGAGCAGACAGGCAGCACGGTGGCTTAGTGTGGGCAGCACGGTGGCTCAGTGGCTAGCACTTCTACCTCACAGCACTGGGATCATGAGTTCCATTCCCGACCATGGCCTTATCTGTGTGGAGTTTGTATGTTCTCCCCGTGTTTGCGTGGGTTTCCTCCGGGTGCTCCGGTTTCCTCACACATTCCAAAAACATACTAGTAGATTAATTGGCTGCTATCAAATTGACCCTAGTCTCTCTCTCTGTCTGTGTGTGTGTGTGTGTGTGTGTGTTAGGGAATTTAGATTGTAAGCTCCTAAGGGGCAGGGACTGATGTGAGTGAGTTCTCTGTACAGCGCTGCGGAATTAGTAGCGCTATATAAATAGCTGATGATGATGATGATAAGTGCCAAAATAACCCCAGACTGCATAAGAGCGTATGAGTGCGGCCGCTTTCTGAGCAAGGGCTGAGGGATTCCAAGCAAGTTATTCTGCCAAATCCGGCACACGTCCCACTCTGCATCAGCCCCTTTATTTTTCTGTGTCCTTGACTGACAATTTTCACGAGAGAACTTCCCATTCCTATATTGGATACATGTTGTATCATTACTTACTTCATGAATATTCCTTTTATCTTATTGCATCCTTACTGCAGCCTTATCCATCTAGGTGGATTTTTTATATTAATAAAAGAAAATATTATTTTAGGATTGCACCATCAGTAGTCATTGCCATAAAAAGAAATATAGCATTAGCAATGCTTGATAATACACAAATGCATCAATTTATATGGTGCATGGCTTCTTGTGGACATTGTGATCATGTTAGGAAACCCCTGGAGACCAATTAGGTGTAAGAAAGATTTGAACAGAGACTTCCTTTTATATTATCATGGGTGACATCAGAATTTACTTTGTTACAATATTACAAATACTGTATGTATCTGGCAATTATATATGTATGTATATATATATATATATATATATATATATATATATATATATATATATATCTATCTTTATATATATATATATATATATATATATATATATATATATATATATAAAGACATTTCAATAAAGATTACACTTTTAATATCAATATATATTCATTAGAGTGCCCCGCTTAAACATACTTTTTTCCCTTGGTTTGAAGGTTTAGTAAATGCAAGTTTCTGCTTTTCATTGTTTAGATGATTTCACGAAGTATAAAGTGCTACAAAGGTACTTAAAGGAGATAAAATATAGATTTTTCTTCAGAGCAGACCCCCACCCCAAACAACAAAGGCAAACAATTGAGGTGAAATATAATGTCAAACTTTTAGGTGTAAATTTGTAAGCAACGAAAACATGTGAAAAGTTCTACAATTCTGAGAATAATTGGAGATGCGTCCCCCTCTGTTCCAGCAGCATATGTGCCTGGTTAGTGATAAGTAGAGATGAGCGCACTCGGATTTTTGAAATCCGAGCCCACCCGAACGTTGCCGATCCGAGTCGGATCCGAGACAGATCCGGGTATTGGCGCCAAATTCAAATCTGAAACTGAGGCTCTGACTCATACTCCCGTTGTCGGATCTCGCGATACTCGGATCCTATAAATTCCCCGCTAGTCGCCGCCATCTTCACTCGGGCATTGATCAGGGTAGAGGGAGGGTGTGTTAGGTGGTCCTCTGTCCTGCTATATCTCGTGCTGTTCAGTGCTGTGCTGTGCTGTGCTGTGCTCAGTCCAGTGGTGCTGTGTCCTGTGCTCTGTCCTTCTAAGGTCAGTGGTGCTGCTGGGTCCTGTGCTGTGTCCTGTTCAGTCCAGTGGTGCTGTGTCCTGTGCTCTGTGCTTCTAAGGGCATAGTTATTTCCCCAATATTCCAAAGTGTTTAAAAAAAATAAAAAAAAGTTGTTTAAAAAAAATACAAAAAAATAATTACATTTTTTTTTAATTACAACAAAATTTGCACAACCAATCCTGCAGTATAAGCCCATTGGTACTGCAATATTACCAAGTTTACACATTCAGCAGTAAAAGTCCAGTGGCTCTGCAATATTACAAAGTTCACACATTCTGCAGTATCAGTCCAGTGGTGCTGTGTCCTGTGCTCTGTCCTGCTGAGTTCAGTAGTGCTGCTGGGTCCTGCGCTGTATCCTGTTCAGTCCAGTGGTGCTGTGTCCTGTGCTCTGTGCTTCTAAGGGCATAGTTATTTCCCCATTATTCCCAAGTTTTTAAAAAATAAAAAAAAAGTTATAAAAAAAATTAAAATAAGAAATTAAAAAAAATAATAATTATAACCAAATTTGCAAAGCCAATCCAGCAGTATATAAGCCCATTGGTACTGCAATATTACCAAGTTCACACATTCAGCAGTAAAAGTCCAGTGGTACTGCTATTACAAGGTTCACTGATTCAGCAGTGTATAAGTCCAGTGGTACTGCTATTACAAAGTTCACTGATTCAGCAGTATAAGTCCAGTGCTACTCTCCTGTGCCGCATATAATTTTTAAAGGCTTTGCCGAGTGTGTGTGGCTTAGGGGTACGCTCTCTTGTGCTACATATAATGGAAAACCAAAATTTGGAGGATAAAGTAGGGAAAGATCAAGACTCACTTCCTCGTAATGCTGAAGCTGCTGCCACTAGTCATGACATAGACGATGAAATGCCATCAACGTCGTCTGGCAAGCCCGATGCCCAATCTCCTAGTACAGGGCATGTGAAATCTAAAAAGCCCAAGTTCTCAAAAAATAGCAAAAAGAGAAACTTAAAATCATCTGAGGAGAAACGTAAAGTTGGCAATATGCCATTTACGACACGTAGTGGCAAGGAACGGCTTAGGCCCTGGCCCGTGTTCATGACTAGTGGTCCAGCTTCACCCAAGGATCTAAGCCCTCCTCCCCCCCCCTACAAAAAATTTAAGAGAGTTATGCTGTCAGCAACAACAACAAAACAGCAAAGAACTCTGCCTTCTAAACAGATGACATCACAAATCCCCAAGGCGAGTCCAAGGGTGTTGTTGGTTGTGAACCCTGACCTTCCCATCACTGTACGGGAAGAGGTGACTCCATCCAGCATTTGCAGCACGCCCTCTGCATATGCTGGAAGGATCACCCACAGTCCAGTTACAGATTTGGCTAATGAAGGTGTGAATGTTGTACACTGGGAGGAGGATATTGATGTAGCTGGCGCTGAGGAGGATGTTGATGATTATGATGCAGACAGATACCAAATTGCCTTTCTCAATTTCTATTTATATTCTAGATTATATAACGGCTGAAAAGTTTTCTGTTTTACTCCTAGTGGATAGGGGATCTGATGCAGACAGATACCAAACTGCCTTTGTCCATTTCTTTGTATATTTGAATTTCTAGTTCTACAGTCTATGCAGGCTGCTTTAATTATATTCAACTACAAGTGTAGGGCGGGGGGGGGGGGGGCATAGATAGCCACCAAAGTAACGTGGTCCATTTAATTTCCGTTTCTAGCTCCACAGTCTGTGCAGCCTGCTTTTTTTATCTTCAAAGTATTTATATTTACAAGCCTTGCAATCTAAATTAACTATAGGTAGTGACGTGGTAGAACTCCAAAAGGCAGTTTGGAAGCCCCTGTACAAACTGGCTCTATTTTTTAACTGAGTTGTCCCCCCTCCAGTGTGTACTCGGAAAGAGTTTTTAGTGCAGCGGGGAACCTGGTCAGTGAGCGGCGAAGGAGGTTGCTTCCTCACAACGTTGAAAAAATGATGTTTATAAAAATGAATAATCAATTCCTCAATGAAGTACAGCACTGCCCTCCAGACAGTACAGAGGGACTGTGGTTGTGGAGTCCAGCAGGGACGAATTGATAATGTGTGAGGAGGAGGAAGTACACACTGTAGGGGGAGAGGAATCAGAGGTTGAGGATGAGGACCACATCTTTCCTCAGTAGAGCCTGTTTAGTTTGTACAGGGAGAGATGAATTGTTTTATTGGTGTGGGGGCCAAACAAACCAATCATTTCAGCCACAGTTGTTTGGTAGGCCCTGTCGCTGAAATGATTGGTTTGTTAAAGTGTGCATGTCCTATTTCAACAACATAAGGGTGGGTGTGAGGGCCCAAGGACAATTCCATCTTGGAACTTTTTTTTTTGCATTATATGACCAATCAACAGTTGTTTGCCATGTTCAAAAAGTAAAACCAAATTTAAACAAATTCAAGAAATTAAACCAAAAGTAAAATGCCCTGTCATAATTTAAAACAAGAGGTATTGACGTGCTCTAAAACTACTGTATTGTTGTTTATATTTTATAAACACTACACTTGAAAGCTTGAGTCTTTCAATAAAAAAGTAACTGTCCATTGCACGAATATTTGCAACAGGGACAAATTTAGGGTTAAGAAAGTCAACTAATAACACTTCGACGCTGTCTGTCTTTATAAACACTACACTTGGAAGTTGGAGGAGGTATTGTGGCCCCGGCACTAAATTTACTACCGGGGCCACTCCACTGTGCAGTCCATATTTAGGTGTATCAGATATTAAACAACGGTGACAGTTGATGCCCAATTTTTTAATTATATTGTGGCCTCGGTACCAAATTGTGTACCGGGGCCACCACACTACGCAGTCCATACCCTTTTTTGGTGGAATTCTGACCCGTGGAGGGTTTTTTAATTATATTGTGGCCTCGGTACCAAATTGTGTACCGGGGCCACCACACTACGCAGTCAAGATAGATAGATGCGTATCATAGATAAAGTACATTCAGTGGTGTGGGGCAAATTGAAAAATATTCAAAATGCACTGACATTATCAAAAACAAGAGGTTGTCACACGCTGAAACTCCAACATGTATATGATGGAGAGGATGGAGGAGCAGCCGTATGTGCAGTGTAATGCAGACCTGTTGAAGGTTTTTTATATATTTTATTGTGGTGCCCAGTGCCCACTACTCTACGCAGTCCAGATACTATTTTTGGGTGTAATTCTGACCTGTTGAAGGTTTTCTATATATTATATTGTGGTGGCCAGTGGCCAGTCCTCTAAGCAGCCCAGATACTATTTTTGGGTGTAATTCAGACCTGTTGAAGGTTTTCTATATATTATATTGTGGTGGCCAGTGGCCAGTCCTCTATGCAGCCCAGATACTATTTTGGGTGTAATTCAGACCTGTTGAAGGTTTTCTATATATTTTTTATTGTGGTGCCCAGTGCCCTCTACTCTACGCAGTCCAGGTACATTTATTGCTGCGAATCATACAAGTTGATGGTTTTCTTATTATATATATTGTGGTGACCCACTCCTCTACGCAGTCCAGGTACATTTATTGCTGCGAATCATACAAGTTGATGGTTTTCTTATTATATATATTGTGGTGACCCACTCCTCTACGCAGTCCAGGTACATTTATTGCTGCGAATCATACAAGTTGATGGTTTTCTTATTATATATATTGTGGTGACCCACTCCTCTACGCAGTCCAGGTACATTTATTGCTGCGAATCATACAAGTTGATGGTTTTCTTATTATATATATTGTGGTGACCCACTCCTCTACGCAGTCCAGGTACAATTATTGGTGGGAATCATAAAAGTTCAGGGTTTTTAATATATTGTGGTGACCCACTCCTCTACGCAGTCCAGGTACAATTATTGGTGGGAATCATAAAAGTTCAGGGTTTTTAATATATTGTGGTGACCCACTCCTCTACGCAGTCCAGGTACAATTATTGGTGGGAATCATAAAAGTTCAGGGTTTTTAATATATTGTGGTGACCCACTCCTCTACGCAGTCCAGAAAGATACCTCGTTGCAACGTTTTGGACTAATAACTATATTGTGAGGTGTTCAGAATACACTGTAAATTAGTGGAAATGCTTGTTATTGAATGTTATTGAGGTTAATAATAGCCTAGGAGTGAAAATAAGCATACACCCCTCTCTTAATCAGCTTCTTCATTTTAAACTTGATGGAATGTCATATCTATTGACAGCAGATTAAATTTTTCTTTTTTTAGATATCATGAAAAATCCTGTAAGTTGACTTATATCTAACTCACCACTTAGGACCTCAGTTAGAGTAGACCTTAATTTTGTCGCCTTGATGTAGGCTTAAAATACAAACAAAAAGTTGTGGAATTTTGTATGCTGTGCATATTTAATGATCCCGTCACAACCGTCCCAATGTTAACCAATTTTGGCCAAAGTCTGCAGCGAGCTGTCTTAATGAAGGATTTTGTTACTTAGCTATCATTGCATTTGCTTTCTTCGGATCAATTTAAAAAATAATAAACTGCATAGTGTTGATATCTCTCTTTCGTTGCACCCAAACCTCCTTTTCATAATCAGACTTACAATTACTGTAATTGAATAAATAAATAACCACATGAACACCAATATAAAATTGGCAAAAGAGCAAAGTATTTATTTAAACAAAAATGGTAGGAGAGAGAGCTATATGAGTCCGCTAACAACTAACAGCAAAACAAAAAAGTGGAAGGTCAAATTGCCATTTCACCACTGGTCCCAGGTTATAATCCTCTTGGATGTTATGGCTTTCTAGTAACTGTAATAAGCTTTTAGAGCTAGAAGGAGATATCTTCACCTATAGTAGCTGCCTTTCCCGTATAGTTGGACACACTCACATGCAGGTGACGGATTGGCCATAGACCTTACCGGGAAGTTTCCCGAAAGGCTGATGGCCTAACTAGGCTGCCCGGAGGCCACCTCATTTCTCGGGTTGAAAAAAAAAAATCCTTTGACAGGCGGCCAAGGGTGGCACTGTGGGGGGACAATCATTTGATCGGCCGTGGGAGGGGAGGGGGTTGCGGGGGGTGCAATTGGCCATGGGGGGTGCGTGGGCAGCAACAGGCAGCCAATCGCTAGGCTGCCCATTGCTGTATGGGCTCCCATGGTGCTGTTTGGCAGACAGGAAGTCTGTCTTCACTTTCTGTCTGCCTGATTTGAGGAGAGACGCCAGCCAGAACAACTGAAGGTAAGTGAGAAGGGGCTGCCAATATTATACTATACTTAGAGGGGGGTGGGCTGCCAAACTATACTCTACTAAGGGGAGGGCCTGCCAAACTATACTCTACTAAGGGGGGGCTGCCAATACTATACTATACTAAGAGGGGGCTGCCTATACTATACTATAGGAAGGTGGGGGGGACTACTTATATGCTATAGTATACTTTAGGACGGTGGGGGGAGACTACCTATATACTACACTATAAGAAGGTGGGGGGGACTGCCTATATACTATACTATAGGAAGGTGGGGAGACTGCCTATATACTATAGGAAGGTGGGGGGGGCTACCTATACTAAACTATAGGAAGGTGGGGGGGCTGCCTATACTAAACTATAGGGAGTGTGAAGGACAGGGATAGCTACTATAATTTGTGAAGGAAAGGGGGGTATGTTTCTATAATGTGTGATATGAAGGAAGGGAGAGGGGTTGTCTTAATAACACATCAAAGTTAGGCTATTAATTTAATGGTGGCATTTAGGTGGGGGGTTAATTTTTGAAGTTTGCTATTTTATTTGTGGGGTGATGGTGGGGCAATTTAATGTATTTGTGATCTATTTCATTAAATAGTGGGGCCTAATAAAATAATATGGGGTGGCGGGACCTTTAATTTAAAGCTAATGTGATATGGTGCTATTAATTGAATGTGGGGCTGAGTTTGGGGAGGAGAGTTAGTTACTAAATGTAAATATGAATTATTTAATGCCGGGAATGGTTGTGGGAAATGGTAATATTAAACATAAATGCTATTAATTTTTTGCTGGGGTTGATTGGAGGGAAGTAGGTCTACTTATTAAATGTGTTTACTATTAATTTATTGTCAGGGATGGTTGAAGGAAAATAGATCTATTTATCAAATGTGAGTACTATTATTTTGATATTGGGGCTGGAGGGAGGCCTAATTATTTAATGTGGGTGCTATTGATTTAATCTTGGGGCTGGTTGGCATTTTCTAGATTTCATGTACCCATTATTTTTTCCAAATAGGATCTCCAGCATTCCAGGATCCAGACAAGCTGCAACTGATTTAAAGAAAATAGCAGCCACAGAGGGTGAATGCGACAACAACAGGTAGGAGAGAGTAGGACATTCTGCCAACTGTGTTGAATCTGATGGGGCAGTCCTGAATTTGGGTGACTTTCTAGCTTAGTCAGGATTTGGTCAGAAAGCAAGGACAGTTGGGAGGTATGTCCCGCTTCACAGTTTACTGCTCAGGAAGGCAGAGCTGCGTGTATCTAACAGTAGTGCACACAGTTTGGCTGTGTATTTGTCTAAAATGTATCTAAAATGATAACCCCTCTGTCTTAAGTGCCCCGGCCCCCCCAGAGCCTTATTCCAGCTCTGGTGATACTTTAGTGGTTCTTACATTGATTGCATTGCCTTCTTCTACCTTGCACTGGTCCCATTCTCAGATCACTTTGTTAAACATATGGGCAGCCCCCATTGCACTGACAATATCATTAATCCTGCCTCCTTTGCACTTTGTATATCACCAGCAAACACTTGGAATAGCTCTTCCCTTTACTTCTGCCATTGTCTGTCAACCCTCCCTACACTGTTAATTCAAACCACCCCCAATTACTGGACATATTTAGGGCTCATACATGTTTGTTGCAAAAGAAGTGTTTTCTTGCTGATGTTACTTCACCTTTGTGATGATCGCACCTGGACAGCCATTTATTATAAAGATTATTATTAATGCATTTTTGAAACACACAGTACACATATTTATATATTATATATAGAGAGAGATTTAACTGGTAGTTTGCATCTCATGTCGTCAGGGAAACAACAGTGCGGTGAGGTGCTCATATGCTGCTCTGGCAGACTGATCAATTACGATTGTGCCACCATGTTTCGTAATATTTAAACTTATTAAACAAAGTCAGGTATGTTTCTATGAAGGGAATTTTGGAAGTACGTGTTAGTAGGCAACTGTACAAGTAAAAGGATTCATGTAATTTCATGTAAAAGGATTTTTGTAATTAATGACACAGGACTGGCAGCATTTGCCCTGCATTGCTTTAAATATGACCCACTGTGTGTAAAGTCACCACATCTAGTTTTTCCTAAATGTTACTACAACCAAATTCCAGTAGTTCTAAATCCCGCCTACTTTTGTGTTGGCCCCACCTTTTGAGTTGGCACCTAAAGTTATTTGGTCCCCCCCACATGAGACCACTTCAATAATTTTTAACAGGGCCACTTTAAGTTCCCAATCCGCCCCAGCTCACAGGTACTCAGATGACCCCAGGAGTTAACTGAATGTTTTAAAAGCTTATGAGCAGGAACCAGTAGCATGGAGATAGGAAAAATGGGGCCTAGAGAATGCCCTCCAAGTCCCCGTAAGAGGCTTCATTCAATTTATTACAGCCATACTTCCCGGCTTACTGTTACTAGATGGGAAGTAGCGGCAGTATGTGGTGTCCTGGTTTCCCTGTTTACAGAGTGAGTACACTCCGTCTTAGGTGCCTCTTCTACTGCAAATATGGGACATTCCCCTTTACCCTGTGGTTGGATGAAGCTTACCCCATGAAATGTTTTTTCTGCTCTCCCTCCTAATAAATATTTACAATTTCCCTGGTTTGATTTAGAAGGCATCATTACGGCACAGAGCATATAATAAAAACAAGGTAGGAAATCCCTGCTCTTGGCTAAGGATAAATGCTCTGTTAATGTATTGTGTGTCTAATCTTTAAACATTTGTAGTATGGGTGCAGGCCACCTTTTCCTTTTCCAAAATGTCTAACTTTATTCATTCATACCACTGTCCATCCAATGACCTCTGCCTGTAAATTTAATTACAGCCACATGCCCCGACTGCCTGTTACTAGTCGGGACGCAGTGGCAGTGTTAGGTATCCCAATTGCCCTGGTGTGAGTACACCCCTTCTTGGGGACTGTTTTTGCTGCAAATCTTGGACTGTCCTTTTTACCCCGCGGTTGGATGAAGATTCCCCTAGGAGAATGATTTTACAGCCCTCCCTACCCACAAATATATGCTAGTCCCCTGGTTTGAATCAGAAAGGCAGCATTATGGCACAGATCTACCTCACTCCAAGGACAATGCCATCTTGAATTCCACCATTTAACATTGTGCTCTCTCATCATATTTTAAATGTCTACTAATGCCCCTGTCCGTACTTGTACACTGTCATCTTAATGAAGGATTTTGTAAATCTGACATTGGTGCATTTCCTTTCTCCAAATCAATTTAAAAATAACTAAATAACTGTACTCTATACATGTATTTTTTGCCATGGCCAAAATCTGTCCTCTTAATTTCCCAGAATGTGGACTTTCAATTGCATAGTCAATACATGTTTTGGACAATCAAATCTGCATCAATGTGAATATTATACATACTTACATATGTGGGAAAGGCAACTATTGGCCTATCTGAACTGTTTGTTTTAAATATTTCTTACACTTAAGTAATAGAACATTATTTATATGCATTCCATATTTATATACATGGGTATTGGGGATTACCTCTACTGCAAGTCTTGGGCAGTCCCCTTCACTGCGGTGTTGGATGAAATTCCCCCTGGGGAATGATTTCTCAACCCTCCCTTCCCATAAATATCCCCTGGTTTGAATTAGAAGGGCAGCATTATGGCACAGAACATATAATTAAAACAAGGTTATGAAAGCCCTGCTCTTGGCTACCGATGAATGCTCTGGCAATGTATTGTGTGCATAGTCTTTGAAATTTTTTAGAATGGTGCAAGCCACCTTTATCCCTCAGCATCCTCATTTATTTATATAATGGCAACATAATGATAGCCCTGCTCTTGGCAACCTATGAATAGTCTGGCAATGTATCATATTGTGTGCATAGTTTTTGAAAGCTTTTTGAAAGGCTGCAAACCATCTTCATATCTCAGCATCCTCATTTATTTATATAGAGGCAAGGCAGGGAAAGCCCTGCTCTTGGCAACCTATGAATATAGTGGAAATGTATTGTATTGTGTGTAGTCTTTGAAGCCTGTTATTATAACTGCAAGCCACCTTCATCTCTAAGCATCCTCATTTATTTAACTAGCGACAGATAATTAGGTAGCTCTTTATGATTAGGTATCTACTTGTCTAAATATCTACCGACGATTAGGTATCTACTTGTCTAAATATCTACCGATGCCTCTGTCCATCTAACGACCTGATTGTTACTGCTTTTTCACACTCCATAATGTATGCTGTCTAACATTTCAAATTTAGTGTGTGCGTAGCGTTTCAACATTTTTATCTTTTACATCTTACTCTAATTTTTTTTGTTTAATTTATCCAATGGGCTTGCTTCAACTGGTGGCATGGCAGATGACATTTTTTTTTGCAGCTGCTGCAATGTTCTACATGCGGTCGCTGAATGTCAAGAATGCCCAGCAAAAACCATCACATGCAAAACACCTTTATTAAACGATAAAAAGATTAGAATATATTCTGATTTTTTCGGGGTGTGCAGCTGCGTGCTGACCCTTACACCCAAACGCCTTTTTTAAATATAGATTTTCACTGAATGACCATTTCAAAATGGACAAATCTTGAACAATATTTGAAAAGATTGAAACATAATATATTTATTTATATTTATATTTACATTTATACATATATATATATATATATATATATATATATATACATACAGTATATAGCCTTTTTGAAGGGTGTGCAATTGCTGCTGAATCTCACATGCTCACACCCAGTTTCATTAGAAAGACATTCAATTTTAAAAGAAATAACTCTATTTGTTTTTTGGATTCTGCTGCTAATGATCATTCAGAAAAAGCACACATTTTTTCTCCAAGAAACACACATATACTACTTAGCTCAGACTGATATATATCTAACTCAGTCTGTATATACTGTATAGTACTATTATATATATGCAATGCATTAACAACAACCAGTAGCTATTAGTCCATGTAAAGTCTAAATTGATCAGCAAACTATAGTAGCTGACTAATCTGCACAGAACTGGTTTACAATAATGAATGATTCTATTGTTTTCCAATTTCTCTCATTCACCCTGAATACTATTTTCTGAGAAAAGCACCAAACCTAACCTCCTCCCTACACACTGTCTGTTCTAAAATGGCACATGAGATAATGTGGGAGGACTATATATACAAAAGATGACGATCCAAAACTCCCGGAAAAATTCCTGGAAAATACGTTTTGCCTCCTTTTACATACTTCATGTAATCGGCTCATCACTAATAATAATAGCTGCTCAGACGTTGGCTGAATTCAAGCAGATATCTATTGAGTCGAATATTGTAGTAGGAAATGTCTATCATCTGTTTTATCAATCCTAATAATAATAATACAAATGCCATAAATTTTACTATTAAGTAATCACATTAATTATAGAGCCATTTTAGTCACATCGAGATTACCCACGAAAACCATGACATCATCATCAACATTTATTTATAGAGCACCAGCAAATTCCGTAGCGCTTTACAGTTGGGAACAAACATTAATAAAACAATACTGGGTAATGCATACAGACAGTGAGGTAATATAAACACTGCTCGCAGGATTACAATCTATGGGATGTTCTCAGGTGGCATCTTTTTAATTAACCATACTAGGTTGGTGACTCCTCCCACTATACAGGCAGGCCATGGCCCCCAGGCATGCCGGCACCCCTGGTACTCTGTATCTGCTCCCCACCTCTTGACACACCTGTGTGTGTCCCACAGGGTTATGTCCTTGGTCCTCTGCAATTTTCTCTGTATAGCTCCTCCCAGGGTGAACTCATAAGTTTCTTTGGCCTCCAATACCACCTCTATTCCGATGACACTGAACTTTACCTCTCATCTCCTGATCTCTCCCCTCCCCTGCTCTCTCGGGTGTTTAGTTGCCTCTCCACCATCTCCTCCAAGATGTCCTTATACTTTCTCAAAGTTAACATGGCAAAAATTGTATTCATTGTCTTCCCTCCATCAAGAGTTTCCTCCCCTTCCGTCCTCTATATCACTGTTAACAACACCACTATCTCCTCTGTTCCCCAACTCCACTGCCTAGGTGTTATTCTTGATTTATTCCTCTCCTTCGTTCCACATATTCAATTTCTTGCCCAATCCTGTCATTTCAGGCTCCGCAACATTGCCCGTATCAGACCATTCCAATTCCAAGATGCCACCAAAACTCTTCTCCACTTACTGATTATGTATCATCTCGACTACTGCAACCTTCTGCTTACTGGCCTCTCCTGCTCCCATCTTGCACTTCTTCAATCTATCCATAATGCTGCAGCTAAACTTATCTTCCTCTCTTGCCGCTCCACATCTGCCTCCCCTCTCTGCTAAGTCTTACACTGGCTCTCCATCCCTTACAGAATTCTCTTCAAGCTCATCATCCTCATGTACAAGGCCCTCTTCAACTCCACTGCTCCCTTCACAATGCTGTGTACCTCATATGGCACCCTATCAATAAAGATTAATTATTATAACAATAACTTCAAGGATCATTTAGTGTGTGTCCCTATGTAAATGTGAATGGCTGTTTGCGTATAAAGATAGAAATATTATATGTGTACGTGTATCTATAAGTACTTTTTGAGAGAGAAAGAGAGAGACAGCAAGCATGCATGAGTGAGTGTGAGTGGAAAGGAATGTGAGCATTTGTGAGCAGGGCCGCCAAGAGAAATCTTCTTGGAGCCCCTTCAATAGCCACAAAAGGGGGCGGCTCATACTAGGTTTGTGACTCCTCCCACTATACAGGCAGGTCTTGGCCTCAGTACTTTGTACCTGCTACCCGCTTTTTGGCACCACTGTGTGGGAGCATGATGAGATCACAAGGTTCAGTGCAGCAGTATAATTGTTTGAGATTGCAGGGTTATTGTAGATTAACAGGGTTTATTGCAGATTGTATTTTTATAAATTGCAAGATTATTTGTAGAAATATAGTAGGGATAGATATTTTACAGGATCAGTTATCGCAGGGTTAAAATTGCAGAGTTAGGGTTGAATATAATAGCTTGCATGGAGTTATTTAAGGTAGTGCAGTAACAGAGTGTGTGAGAGAGGGCACATTCACAAATATAGAAGAACCTATACAGGTATAACACACAGTACATGTAACATATGTGTGGTTAATTGTTCATATCCAGCTCAGATATTTATTTAATGTGTAATTCTCTTAAAGTGAAAATGTTGTTTTAAGTAGGGGCGTGTGTATGTATGCAAGTTTGTATTTGTGTCTGCATGCGTGTGTTACATAATGGACAGGAAGATGATTGTTTGCTAGGCAGCTGCTGTCTGGTTTGGTAGACTGTGCAAATGTAATACATTGTTTCACTACATGTTTCGCCTTTTTCCTGTTTGTTTCATTTTAGAAATAGTACTAATAGCTATTATTAGTTTAGCTATTATTATTATTATTATTACTATTATTATTATTAATAATATTATTATTATTATATCCTTAAAGCAGAGGCAGGAAAGCCCAATAGGAATTATCTACAGGCAAGTCAAATATCAAATAGAAACTAAGAGCCTGATTCATGTACAGACATAGGTCCCTTTGTGTGTTGTATCTTGCATAACATAGTTCTGTGCATGTGCAGAAACAGACCTTACACCAATGAACGCAATCACATGCAATTCATGTCTGAACGAAAATTGCACTTTCAAGTGCATAGGACTTGTAGGGTGGACATCTGGCACACCGACACAGATACAGCCGATTAAAGTCCAAGGATTCTCTAAAGTACGTTTTTTTAGCCATTTCATTTGCACCAGCTGCAAACAGTTGTAAGTGCAGACTGATAGTGATGACTGCCATGACATAGTCTTTGTATTAAAAAGTACACAAACGCCACTATAGGAAGCTCTTATGTTGTATTGTTTCTTTTGTATTATAACATGATCCGCAGCATATGCAATACTCCGGTGCAATGTAATATTTGTACAAAACATGTTTAGAGTTACAATATTCAGGACTTACACTATGAATGAATTTTTCAAATATAACCATAACCTCACAGTAGAAATGCTTCTGGCAACATTGAATCTATTATATAATGCAAGCTGTACACACACCTATTAATGTTTATATCTTCTACAGTACTGGAGTGTATTAGCTTTCAGAGGACAGAAAGTATCACCTGTAAAGGAATGAACAGTCTACATCAGGCATGTCCAACCTGCGGCCCTCCAGGTGTTGAGAAACTACAAGCCCCAGCATGCTTTGCCGGTAGACAACCAGTTGATAGCTGGAAGGGAATGCTGGGACTTGTAGTTTCACAACACCTGGAGGGCTACAGGTTAGACAGGCCTGGTCTACATCATAGTACAGCCCATCATCACAGTAGGACAGCATAGAATATCCATAGATCTTCATGAAAGTACACACACATGTGTACTATATTAAAATTGGGAAGGCTACCATTAAATGTTGGGGTACAATTTTCCAATGCTACTTATAATGTAAAGGAAACTATGGATATAATATTTTTCTATAATATTTGTTTTTAATTTTACTGATAAAATGCACAAAAGCCCAAAATATATTTATGAAATATTTCAACAAATGTTCATTTTGATATATCTCTACAATATTAAATTATATGTTAATCCTTAGTTCACATTTTATTACTACAAAATACAAGGCATTTCATTATAAAATGTAATATTTTCTTTTTTTCCTGAAAAAATGAAAATTCTAATTCACCTTCTTAACATGCATTGATTTACTCAGAGCATCTTTAATTTCCTGGTTCCTCAGGCTATATATTGCAGGATTCAATAATGGTGTAAACACGGTGTGTAAGAGAGCAATAACTTTGTTGAAATTCAGCGAATGTCCAAAAGATGGCACTGTGTACTTAGCAGTTAAGGCGCCATAGTATATGGTAACAACTGTGAGGTGGGAACTACAGGTGGAGAAGACTTTCTGTCTTCCGGTAGTTGTGGAGATCTGCAGGATGGTGAAGACAATTTTGACATAAGTTACAAGAATGAACACAAAAGGACAGAGCACAATTGGAATGGAGAACACAATGGTCTCTATTTCCACAATGGAAGTGTCTGAGCAAGATACCGCAAGGAGAGGAGCAAGGTCACAGTACATGTAGGCAATGATATTGCACCCACAAAAATGCATGAGAGACACTGGAATAATGACAATTAAGCTGAGAAGAAAACCCAATAACCAAGACCAAACTACTAGGTGGAGACGGAAACTGATGTTCATTATAGTGATATAATGCAATGGACTACATATGGCCAAGTATCGATCATAAGACATCACTGTAAGCAGAAAACATTCAGAAACTGCTGATGAGCAGCCAAAATAGTATTGTGTAATACAACTACTGACTGACATGGTCTTTCCTTGTCCTACTAAGGTACTTAACAAGTTAGGAACCACAGTCGTAGACAACAAGATGTCAGATAAGGATAAATGACTGAGAAAGAAATACATGGGAGTGTGAAGCTGTTGACTGATCAAAACCAACCCAGCTATGAGGAAATTTCCACTTATTGTGAAGATGTATGTCACAGAGAATGCCACAAAAAGTGTGTATTTTAGTGTCCAAGAGCCCTGAATTCCTTGTAAAATAAACTCAGTAATCTTAGTCTGGTTGCAGTTGCTCATAGTAATAGATCAAGATAACAGCAGAATGCGGAAATGTTTAATCAGTGTGGAAATGTTATAATTCAGATAACTTGTTCAGTATGCAAAACAACAGTCCATGTGTAACACCACTTTGATAAAGTTGTTGTTAGAAGGTTTATTGTGGTTTGTCTCTTTATGTCTGTGCACCCCACGCTGTCTGGTCAATGGGCTGAGAAAGTCACTACTGGTCTCCACACAGTTGTTCTATAGTACAAATTGGTGCAGCAAACCTTTGCAATGAACAATGCTTCACAGCTGATACTCAGACAAGATTATTCCAGAAGATATAGGAGTTATCTTCCAGTCAGGGAGAGTATATATTTACTCTGCAAAAAAGGTGTAATATGATCTGACATCTGGTGAAGTTGGCCAATCGCAGAACACGTGTCTCAGGGCTACACACTTGGTTACCTCCAGGATCGCCAACTTTTGAAAAAATATATTTTATTTACAAATGACTAAATGACAGAAATCTGAATGATGTATATCATATTTGAAGTGAAAACTCAAAAGAAAAGAAAGAGAAGCCACGTAGAGAACAATGATTTCTTAGCATTTAGAAATATTTGCATCACAATGCTTCTTATACACAATCAACCAACCCTGGTGGGTGACACGTGTAATATAATAGTGGTACTAGGAATTCACAATTAGGTAATATAAATGTGACTTATTTATAATGACTGGCAGTAAGTTTATTAATGATTAGTAAACTTGGTTTGCAAAACCCAGAGCTGACACATATGGATAGACATCTCTTTGATCCAGTTCTGGTCTTCAGTATGAGAAGATTCCTTCACTGGAGGATTTAAGAGGGTAAATATGAACAGAGATAGCACTAGACAAGTGTCTCTGCCAGGACAGAATGACAACTTGGGTTCCAAGAGAAAACATCACCCCCAGGCTTCCTTCAATTCCAAAATACATGAACATCAAGTGTATACCTCTGTATATATGTCAACATAGACCTAATTTCATCTGTTTTTCACTCCCAATACTCTAAAGAAACAGCAGTAAGTACTCTTACTGTTATTTCCAAAGTTCACAACTCCAATATATATTCTAATGGACCTACCTGCTGACATTAACACTGTAATTTATCACCTGTACTCAAATGACCTCATCTTATCTCTGATATTGTGGCCTGGCTCTATTCAGTAGACTCACAACCACTAAACTACCAATGATCGCAGTAGGTTCAAGACAAGATTTTGCTATATATGCTCTACTATATTTTTTTTTATACCCTTGTGCATTTGTTACTCTGCCTGACATAACAATAAATGTAAGTATAATTTCGGTTTCTATGGACCAATAATCTCTCTGCTCAATTATTAAATCACTTTCAAGTGGTTTCAGCTTAAAAAAACATCTTAAACTGAAATTCTTGTGCATTTCCCACTTAGACTATTGTAACATCATCATTGTGGCTTCAAGCTGAGTAGATTGCTCTACTACAATCAATTATAGGTTCTGTGGCTAGACGGCTGCTTTAATGTTTTAAAAGAAAATATGCCATTTTCAGACAGAAACTGAAATTATTAGGAAGTTTAGTATAAGGAAGTTCCATGGCTTTCAGTTCTTTATCACCTGTAATCTTTAAAACATGCTCTAACAATACATCCAATACAACTAATGTGGATTATACATAATCTAACAAGCCAGTAACTATTGTACATAGAAGTTTGTCATTTTGGAAAATGGTTGAATGTACAAGTTATAAAATATTAGTCAGTGTTATCAGTTTTTGGGTAGAACTCCAAACCAGCCACACAGCTATCACTGTTCAACATAATTTTTAAATACAGGCAGAGAGCATATAAGCACAACTATGCTAAAAGAAAAGAAAGGTCAAAATCAATGCTACATAAAACCCTCCATAGCATTCATACATATTGGCTACTGCAGAGAGACACCAGGATGGATCACTGTGAGCCACCTCACTAATTTCCCACAGGGAAACGGATGAGGACTGGGACTGAGTTGAACGAAAATGGGAGTAACTTTCTCTTAAAAGAGAACAGAAAATTAGCATATTTTTCGACCTATATGCATAACCGTAAACATATAGCGAGTCCTCTGCATTGGCAGCATATGCGTCTGGCTTACGATAAGTCAGCATCATCATCAGTGTATATTCGCAGCTTCCCTATAGCAGGTGCAAAACTTACATCTCCCAACAAACATATATGTGTGTTTCTACTCTTCTGCATGAGCCGCATTTGCTTGAACCTACCTTAAGTGTACTCGCCATATGTTTGCACAGCCCAGGGGCAGATGCAGGATTCAAGGAGGGGGGATTTCCATGCTACAATACCAGTGGGCGTGTCCAGCATGTGTAGGGGCATGGCTACAAACACACATCGGGTCAAACACACAGACATGTCAACTGCCCCATACACAGACAAGGACAGACTCACATATACACAAACACGCAGACATGTAAACTGCTACATACACAGATAAGCACAGACACACATACACAAACAAACACAGGATCAAACACACAGACATGTAAACTGTCCCATACACAGACAAGCACAGACACACACATACACAAACAAACACAGGATCAAACACACAGACATCTAAACTGTCCCATACACAGAAGAGCACAGACTCACATATGCACAAACACACAGAAATGTGAACTGTCACATACACAGATAAGCACAGACACACATACACCAACACACAGGATTAAACACACATATATGTAAACTGTCATATACACAGATAATCACAGACACACACACACACATACACAGACACATACACACACACATTCTTACCTTCTTCTTCTGCTGCCTCCTGCATAACACCCATGCTGGCCATGCGGGGCCAAACTGCTGGCAGAGAGCTGTGCTCACACAGCACGGGACTGACTGGGAGACCATCGAAAGCTACAAGCAGTAGTGGTTGGTCCCGGGAGAGGGGCCAGCCACTGTAAGCATACGACACCCCAGGTAGGACAGGGGTTTCTGGGGACTAGGAAACCCCCTCTGGGTGCGCCCCTGCATCCCTTCCCTCTACTTTTCTGCCTTTCCTGTTGCAGACAGTCATAAGTGCCAGAATCCCGCAAGTCTGCATAAGAGCATATGAGTGCGGCCACTTTCTGAGCAAGGACTGAGGGATTTCACGCTATACAAACCGGCATACATCCCACTCTGCATCAGCCCCTTTATGTTTCTGTGTCCTTGACTGACATATCTTATGAGCAGACTTCCCATTCCTATATTATATACATGTTTTATCATTACTTACTTTATGATTATTCCTTTTATCTTATTGTATCCTTTCTGCAACCATATACATCTGAGGGGACTTTTCCAGCCAGTTAAATGAAAGAAAATATTATTTTGTGATTGTATTATCAGTAGTCATTGCCAGAAGTATAAATACAGTATCAGCAATGCTTGATCAATTTATACGTTACATGGCGTCTTGTGGACATTGTTAGGAAACCCAGAGAGACCAATTAGGCAATTAACATAGGTGATAACCCCCAGACACCAGACATTGCTTTGTTACAGTGTTACAAATATTGTATTTATGTTTCAATTTTATACATACATGTATGTGTGTATTTATATATATATATATTTATTTATATATGTGACTGACTTTATCAAGATTGCCATTGATTATTATTGTGAGCAGTTTACGCCAATAGTAAAATGACAAAGCAAAACAAGTATTTGTTACTATGTAAACTATTTTATGCATATGTAGAAAGCAAAATAATCATCCCAACTAGTTAGAGGCCATCAAGACAGTGTCCACATGGTGCATGGAAAAATGTCACATGAAGAACATGTTCTGAGTTGAGTTACATTGGTTAGCGTGAACTATAAGGAGTCTAAGAAAATAATGACAGTCTATTTCTAACAAATTTGCCAGCTTATGCAAATGTGATGGAAGTACAAAATATCTGTTCTAGGCAGGACTTCTTCATCTAACCGCAGGGGAGCAACCTTCTAGCAGTACTGTGTATGGTACAGTAGAAAGTTCTAGACTGGTGGTGGTAGTATGGGATACTTTTATCAAGAAGTGAGGAATGGTAATCAACACCATCCCACCATAACAGAATGATTTGCTGTCTCCCTGGGGCCTGGTTGGCCAGAGCTGGGCATGATCAAGTTGTCTTGATCCATATTATAACCAATGACATAATAATTAGAAGATGAATGATACTAGTGTATAATGAACTATACGGAAGTTGAAGGAGATATCCTTCAAGGCTGTACTTTTTGGAATGCTGCCAGAGCCATGTGCAGCACAGACAAGACAGTCGTAAATTAGGAAGATAAATATATGGCTAAAGTGTTGCAAGAAGGAAGGTTTTGGACTCCTGGAGCTCTGGGCTGATATTTATAGGGAGCATTCTATATGGCAATGATTGACTGCACCTAAATGGAAGATATAAGAAAAATGTGCAAGTCGGTTTCATAAATACACTTAACTTAAGAATGCTATAGCGCCCATGTTGAGGTCATCAATTCAACTCATAGACTAGAAAGGACATTTTTTAAAGCAATTTGAAATAAATAGACTTACAATTTAATCCTGTGGAGGAACAAGAATAAAATAATAAATAATAAAACACAAAACATTGTGACTTATTTTAAAGGTAAAAAACTAAAATAAAAAAAGAGGTTCTATATTAAAATAAATCAGGAAGGCGCAAAGTCTTAATTTGAGAGGTTCAGTATAGCAACCAAGATGGCAATCAGATTGGCTGTAAGAGAAATGAGAGCAAGAGAACAAGTCCAATCCTATAAAGAAATCCTTAAACATATCAATGATAAGAGACAAGGTGGATCTACTAATGGTCAATTTGCAGTAATATCAAAATAAATTGCTAAAATAGTATTTATTGATTTTAAAATCAGTTTCCTAATAACTGAATCTATTAAGGCAACATCAACCTATAATCACAAGTTTTACAAACCTCCAAAAAAAATCCACCATCACTGAAATCACCAGTTTCTCAGGAATAGACCAGTGTTGGAACACTGGACCATATTTATTTTCTCAAAGATAAGGTTATATGAAATCATATTAATCATATAAGGTCTTGAATATTTTTGGGTAACATGACAAAATATATGGAGGATTAATAATAACAGTATCTGTACTTGTAGACTTCCAAAGCCAAGGGTCAAAAAGCCAGTGGGACAATCATCCAATACCAAAAGGTCAAACATGGGTGAACAATTAGATGGAAACAAACATGAACACTGGAAACTGTTTCAATATATTGGTGGTTTATTAGTGTTCAACTCCTTTTATAGGGGGTGTTGGTCACCAATTTGTGACATATGTGATAAAACTGGTGCAGAAAAGTTACAGCCATGCACAGAACTGCAGAAATGTCTTGCCCACAAGCAATGCACAGATGTTAAATGCTCCAGATGCCTGCTATTGACATGTACGGAATTATTGCATGGATAAACCTCATGTTTTCAACAGCAAAGCAATCATGCAATTTGGGAGAAGAGATGAGATTTTAGGCTGCGGTCTAGGCAGGCAAACAGTGAAGCCTTTAAGGCATAGGAAACTCCTAGATATTGTTAAGATTGCAGCTATTGATAAGCCTTTAGAACCAAACTAGTAGAGGTCTTCACCTTTAGCAGCCGCCTTTCCGATAGAACTATATACGTTCGCTGGTACTCGGATGCCCCCAGAACTTATCTCTATGGTAGTAGAGGCTTATCAGGTTAGCTGCGGCACTTGATAGAATAACTGGAAGACTGGAGGTGGAAGTCAGTTCTGGAAGTGGGTCCATAGCCAGAAGAAAGGCCAGGGTACAGGTCAGAGGTCGGGGCTGGCAGCAAACAAGCAGGTCCAAATTCAGGCGAAGGTTAAGGTCACAAGCAGAGAAGCAGGATCCAATATCCAGGCAAATGGTCAGGGCAACAGGCAATCAGGCAAGGTTCAAAGGTTCAGGCAAGGTCACAGCTGAGAAACAATCAGGATATGTCAGGGAACAAAGAAGGTCAGCAACACACAGGCAGTAAACGCTATAACCAGCAGGGAGGTTAATTCCTCCCTGCCTTAAATACATGGAAGGGCCAATCACAGGGAAGGAGGCCAGCAGGAGTAATCAGCCCCAGGAGAAGAATAATAATAAATTAATGATTTGCACACGCGCCCAGCTGCTCATCCTGCCAGGACGCGGTAATTCAAAAGCAGAGCAGAGCGGAATCGGAAGTGATGTCATGGAGCCGTCCAGGACGGGAACAGGGGGGTCATGACGGCTAGGGGCTCATAACAGATATGAAATAATGGCAGATATGACTATTTTAGGCCTTTAGAACATAGGAAACTCCTGTATGTGAGATTATTGCAGATATGACCATTTGGGAACCTTCAGTTGGGAACTGTATCATCATGGATACTTACACACCCCTAGGGGTATTCTGTTAATTTTTCAAGGGGTTTCAGAGCATCCCTGCATTGTAAAAAGTAGCAGTACTTCATTATGTATAGCTGCAATTTGCATAATCACATAATGATTGTTACCACAGCTCTATAATAAATAGAGCCCATAGTCTGAAATGTGCCCAAGGGTAGTTTAAAAAACCATAACCCTTTGAATTAGTAACTTAGCCTGTCAAGTGCTCCTCGTGTGATAGACCAGGATCCCTAAGACCACTATACTAATATAGTATAATTAAGTAAATAACACACGCACAAAGGTTAAATATTTTAATTGAAACAAAAAAATCTTATCAAAATATCCTTATTAATCACTTTATTATAAAATAAAATATACTTTTATTTTCTTGTGTTTCATCATAGCCCAGTGGAAAAATAGCTATTCAGTGGAAAATGGAATAAAAAACCCCATTAAGTATGATGTAAACTGTGATCTTGGCCATGCTACAACTATGACACAATTTAATTTTAAGCAATGACAGTTTAGGAGTCGTAGAACAGTGTTGACTAACCTGTGACACTCCAGGTGTTGTGAAACTACAAGTCCCAGCATGCTTTGCCAATATATAGCAACTTATTGCTGGAAGGGAATGCTGGGACTAGTAGTTTCAAAACACCTGGAGTATCACAGGTTAGCCAACACTGTTGTAGAAGATGTGTCAGCTTAATGAAGAGTCTTTGCAAGCATTGGATGCCATGTAGGATCTGTCTTGTCTTGTAATGCATGTAATAAAACTAATATTTGCCCAATAAATATGTCACTGTTTTGTTTTATTATTGCGAGTTACCCCGCTGTGTTTGTGAGGCTTTACAAATCTGCAGATATCCTGATCCTACATCATTTACACACCTTCTCCTGTGTCTATATCTCTCTCTATTGGGTCTGTTTATGAAGTTGCGCTGAGCCAACAGATGTTTCCTCCAAAGCATGGCCATCACATCAACTTGCACAAAGGGTTTAACACATGGAAATTAGACCTCTATGAAGACCGTGAACCAACTCAACTGGTGAAAATCTTTGTTTTTTGTCGTCAATCTTTAAAATCTAACTCCATGTTAAGATAGAGTTAGGTACCTAGGGGCCTGATTCATTAATGATCTTAACTTGAGAAACTTCTTATTTCAGTCTCCTGGACAAAACCATGTTACAATGCAAGGGGTGCAACTTAGTATTCTGTTTTGCACATAAGTTAAATACTGACTGTTTTTTTCATGTAGCACACACATATCAACTTTAAATTTCAGTGTACAAATAAGCTATCAAGTATTTGTGTGCTGCTGAAAAAACAGTCAGTATTTAACTTATGTGCAAAACCGAATACTAATTTGCACCCCTTGCATTGTAACATGGTTTTGTCCAGGAGACTGAAATAAGAAGTTTCTCAAGTTAAGATCCTTAATGAATCAGACCCCTAATCTGCTTGTCAGTCCCAGTGCTTGTTGACAGCCTACAAACACTGGTAGTGCTGGAATAACAAACTTGCACTTGTATGAGCACGCAAATGACTCTGGCTCGACAAACATGTAAGAAAGAGCTTAAAGCAGGAACAGGGCCTATCGATTATTTACCTTGTCTGCAGAGTAGGTTCACGGTTTGAGGGAATCAGATGTGACATTGGTTGTTAACTGGCATGGCAGTAACAGTAGCTGCAGATTTCATAACTACCAGTGGTATTTCATTATGCATCTCAGGGGTATGTGTTGATACCTAATGTTAGTTACCTCAGAGTGCAGCCTACTAATGATAGATTGACCCCTATGTCTCTTCTACACCATCTGTTTAGCAATGTTGCCAGTGCTCCACTTTTGCCATCTACAGCCCTGGATTGGCACTGTTAGTTTTGCTCTGGCTCAAGGCTGAGTCGAACGCCAACATAAACTCTCAGCTTAGGCTCCAGTCTCATCCAGGAAGCCCTAATTCATCTTAAGAACTGCTCTAGAAAAACTCTTCACTGCTGCTCCAACTTCTTTTCACAAGTTCTAGCTCCTGAGATATTATTACATTTACTTTAGTTAAGATTTTTAGGATTTGTGTTCATTTTAAGTGAATGTAGTATATTTGAGTGAACTGTCAGCTGCAGTTTGCGAGCTCTCGTTCCACCCTTGCTCTGAAGCACCGTGACATAAAGCACCTCTGATGTGGATCTACCATGCCTCTAGTGATTGGAGCTGGATTGTCTGGAATAGAGAGTTTAATTGGAACCCTTGTTTTCACCAAGGATGTGAGTATTAAGAGGAAAGGGAGCATCAGTAAGTGCAACCCACAAGGTATTGCACTTAATGAGATACCTTTTCAAACCTTTAGAGAAGAGTCCAATTATGTTCAAGATTGTCAAATTAAGTTCAACTCCTAGATATACTGATTTAATTATTTGGTTGATGTTGCTAGTCTGTCTCTATAGGAAATCAATTTGCAAACTATAATGTATTGATCATGTTCTGCTAATACAAATAGCCATTTAGATCCTAAATAGAGTCTGTGAATTGTTATGCTTCATTTGCAAATTTTAGCATGGGGGTTAATAGGGTCACTAATCACAGTAGATAAGCAAACAATAAAAATTGTTTAGCAATTTCATTAGGATATCACTAGTATTAGAAGTCTGATAGCTTTTCTCTGTAAAATCCTAAATAACGACATAGTAACATATAATTCTAGTCCTAATAACCATGGGCCTGATTCATTAAGGATCTTAACTGAAGAAACTTCTTATTTCAGTCTCCTGGACAAAACCATGTTACAATGCAAGGGGTGCAAATTAGTATTCTGTTTTGCACATAAGTTAAATACTGACTGTTTTTTCATGTAGCGCACAAATACTTGATAGCGTATTTGTACACTGAAATTTAAAGTTGATATTTGTGTGCTACATGAAAAAACAGTCAGTATTTAACTTATGTGAGAAACAGAATGCTACTTTGCACCCCTTGCATTGTTACATGGTTTTGTCCAGGAGACTGAAATAAGAAGTTTCTCAAGTTAAGATCCTTATTGAATCAGACCCCATGTCATTAAATAACACATTTGTATCTGTCCAGTTGGGGGTTGCTTCCAATGAGTCATGGAGGCCAGCAGGAGTGTTATGCAAGTTACAATTAAAAATAATGGGAAATACATGACAGATTTAGTGTAATAGATGGACAGTCAGGAGGTATAATGACATTTATACAAATTTATAGACACCACACCAATTTTGTAAATATAATACAGTAACATGGTTTAGGTTTTCATGTAAAATGTGACTGCACTACTTGTATCCAGGAACATATTTTATAAATGTTACTTATTAAATCTAATTGGGGAAGCATATCTTTCTGCATGGTGAAATGACCTTATTGTTAGTAGTGACAACTTAAGATATATAGATGATCTGTCTTGTCTTGGTTATAGACTTGTCACAAGATACAGAAACTGAAGGCCTCTTGCTGATATTTGCGCCTCTAAACTTGGAGGTGTGGAGTCTAAACACACCCCCGGTCTTCGACAGGGAACCCTGCAAGGGAGTTTGGAGTTTGCTGCAAGGGATGTGCATCTCGCAGCCCTCCAAGTTAGCTATCAACAAAGTGGATGGTGAACAGACGTGGTCATGCAGGCAGAGATCAAACCGTTCAGGCAAACGTGGTCCAAAAGAGTAAGCAAATTGGAGGCAACAAGCCAATGGTCAGATACAGCGAGAGCAGTCAGGCCAAAGGGAGTTACGGGAGCAGAACCAGAGGAAGCCGGGTCAGTACACAGGAGGTCAGTCAGAGAGCAGGGAAACAGGCAAGAACGCTGGAGCATAGGAAGACCTAGATACACTGGCACTCTAATGGCGCCAGAGCCTCCTTTAAATACTGTAGACAGAGGACTGCTCCGATTGGTGCACAGTGGATTCAGCAGCCAGAACAGCTGACCTCTGACAGAAGCTGAGAGCACCGCCCACGTTGCTAAGCAACAAGGACGCGATAGTCCGTGCATGTGCCCAGACTGCTGGTCGCGGGAAGGAGACTAGGCACCGGGACGAGCGGCTCGAGGAAGGTGACCATCCCTGGCTCCCAGGGAGAGAGCGGGGACAGCGCCTGACAAGAATATGGAGCAAATATATAATTTATAAAGGGGGGTTTCCATGCCCTGTCACTACACGTACCTTTGTGGCTGCGCATCTCAGAGACAGACCCCTCAGACTGCCTCTCTTGCTTCTTTCTCATGTGGAACAACATGCAAGCCTGGTGCAGCCCACCTCACATGTGATATGGTGTCGTCAGGGAGGGAACGGCGGGAATAAACAGAGGTGAAAGGAGGCGAGGAGCGAATCTGTGTTATTTTCTGCCACACGCTGTAAGGTGGATGGTCCTGACCATCCCAACCTGACATAACCTGGTGCTGGCCGTCGCTTTTTCAAGGGATCACACTCTCAGCGTTCCCCTGCTCTATCAGTAACCAGCCTAGGTCTATGAAGCATTACATTATGTGGCACAACTTCAATTGAATATTTGCAATCTGTCCCTCATGAGGGACAATTTAACTAAATTGCTCTTTCAACGTGAATTAAAATGGGCCGATATGTTAGACACTGTGTTACCTGGAAGCCTGAGGGGACAATTAAACTTTAGCCATTTTTTTTATCCATTTCTCTCATCCATCTTGAACTACATATGAAAGCTGCAAAATTGGTGAACATTGCAATTTATAATAATTATATCTCAACTGTCAATGTATGTCACTGATGTTTTAAAGGATAAATACATTGACCTGTAATTGTTATTACCTAATGAAGGAGCCCCATCCTTTGATACATAATGCTGCTAACCTTCCTGGAGTAAATGCACTCAATCTCTTTTGCTAATGATATTTTTGAAGTTTTTAACTATTGGTATATTTTATTGCCTTATGAGAAATCTAACTTGTGTCTTTGTACTGTGTATTGTGTGCAAAAACGTTTTATAACTATACATATGCAATTGCACAAAATTCATATCCGCATGCATTTGACACTTACGATCCTTTATAACTTGAGAAGCGGAACAGGAGAGGGAAGGGGTGGACTAACATAGGCTATGTACAATATGGGTGTGTCCACGCAAATTTGGCTATTTCAAATCCTGTGCTTAGCAGAAGTACGCATGTTTTTCAGCTTTATCATTAGCACCTGGTAGTGATGACCAACACGGCACTATGCAAACTAGACCGACACGGCACTATGCCGGACTAGACCGACACGGCACTATGCTGGACTAGACCGACACGGCACTAGACATTTTTATAAATGATACATATTTGATTGTAAAGGCTGTGATAAAGGCATAATCGTTAGCATTAAATTATGGAGGTGTAATAGTTAATGCAGTGAAAGAGTTAATATTATATAATTGCCAGGAGGCAGCAGTGCTTCTGCTCTAATGAGAGTAATTGAGGAAATCCACGTAGGTGCATTATTAATATGCATATAGTAAAAATAGTGCAATTACCCCAAAAACCTACTTCTGTCTGTATGTATGTCTATACTTGAGGTGGAAGTATGCACTTTACACGTAATGGGCTTGATTAATTAAGGAAAGGAAAGCAAAAAAAAAAGTAACTTTTCACCTTGTCAAAACCATGTAGCATTGGAGGGAGAGGTACATTTAAAATATAGAAATAGATTTAGAGTTGGGGTAGGGCATGTACTAGATCAACTTTAAATTTCAGTGTAAAAATAAAGCTAGCAAGGATTTGTGTGCTACATGAAAAAAACAGCCAAACTTAGTTAAAGCTTATGTACAGTAACTGGTAGCATGGAGGTAGGAGGCAGAGAATCAGGTGACACAGCAAACGTATGACCAGGGTCAGGCCAAAGGTCGAGGTTCAGAAGCAAGCAGGAGAGTCATAAACAGGCAAAATGTCAGGGCTGGCAGCAAGCAGGGATAATCAGAGCCAAAGGTCAGGGGCAATGAGCAAGCAAGCAGGTTCCAGGAAACAAGCCAAAGGTCACAACTGGTATCAATCAAGGCAGACAGAGTATCCATAGGAACAGAGAATGCAGGGGTACAAACACTATAACAAACAGGGAGGCAAAGTCCTCCCTGCCTTAAATACTGACAAGGACCAATCAGTAGGTCAGAAGGCACACACACCCTTCAGGCACACAGGAGGCACATAATAAATCATGGCCGCATGTCCCTGCTGTCAGGTAATTGAAAGGACGCAGCAAGGATGTTGTATTGACTGCCCTGGCAATGGCAAGAACGCAGCAGAGGGAAGTGACATCCAGGCTGCCAGGGCAACAGCTGGGATGCAGCCAAGGTCTGCGTATACCTAAGTCGTCGCGGCTAGTGCGGCGACTTGTGACAACTGTACACAGATATTAGGTTTTATATTTTAGAGTGGACAGAGGGTACAACATGGAAATTATCGCCTCTAAAGAAAGCAACTCAGTACAGTCTACCACCACAGAACAGCCCTCAATCACAAAAAAACACCGTAGAATATCTGTAAGAGCTGTACTTATTGTCCTTGGTATCAAACTGACCATATCTATAAACAAATAAAATATATATGTGGACAGAAAAATGAAAAAAAAAATGGAAAAAAACATTGTAAATCCCAGTGTACTGAAAGCAAAATTCTAAGATGCCTTAACATGTGCTAATTGCTCAGTGAAATTAGAAAGACTCTTGGTAAGTGATAAAGGCTTTCTTTCTCTACTTGTATATGGAAAAATGAATTTATCCCTAATTCGATTTTTTTCATGGCTGTTTATTATTATGCAATATCTGGCATTTAATTAAAAAAATATAAATTCAGCATTTTTCTTTGTAGTCTAATTCATCTATTTTCCATGTATCAATTTAAACAGAGCTTCTCTTATTTCCTGGTTCCTTAGGCTATATATTGCAGGATTCAATAATGGTGTAAACACAATGTATATGAGAGAGATAACTTTGTTGAAATTCAGTGAATGTCCAGAAGATGGCACTGTGTATTTAGCAATTAAGGCACCATAGTATGTGGTGACAACTGTTAGGTGGGAACTGCAGGTGGAGAAGACTTTCTGTCTTCCGGTGGTGGTGGAGATCTGTAGGATGGTGAAGACAATTCTGACATAAGTAATAATAATGAACATAAATGGAAAAAGCAGAAGTGGAATGGAGAACACAATGTTCTCTATTTCCACAAACGAAGTGTCTGAACAAGAAACCTCAAAGAGAGGAGCAAAATCACAGTAGATGTGGTCAATCATGTTGCACCCACAAAACTTTATGAGAGACACTGGAAGTGTTGCAGTCAAACTGACAAGAAAGGCCAACAACCAAGACCATACAACTAGGTGGAGACGAAGGCTGATGTCCATTATAGTGATGTAATGCAATGGACTACATATGGCCAAATATCGATCATAAGACATCACTGTTAGGAGTAAACATTCAGAAATTGTTGAAGAGCAAGCAAAATAGTACTGTGTAAGACAGTTACTCACAGACATGGTCTTTCCTTGTCCGACTAAGGCACATAGCAAGTTAGGAACCACATTTGTAGACATTAAGATGTCAGAAAAGGATAAATGACAGAGAAAGAAATACATTGGAGTGTGAAGCTGTTGACTTCTCAGAATTAACCCAGCTATGAGGACGTTACCAGTTATTGTGAAGATGTATGTCACAGAGACTATAACAAAAAGTGTGTATTTTAGTATCCAATGACCCTGAATTCCTAATAAAATAAATTCTGTAATCTTAGTTTGGTTGCAGTTGTTCATAGTAGGAAGATCAATTTAGCAGTAGATTGTGGTAAAGTTTAATTAGTGTAGAAATGTTCCACAGATAAAACAACACTCCATGTGTGATAAGGTTTTTGTGGGAAAGTTACTTGTGGTTTGCTTCTTTATTTCTGGGTAGCCCACGCCATCTCATCCAGGTTCTAAGAAAGTCAAAGTTCTGCAATAGTCCAAGAAAACCCATGCAATACAACAATACTTTAAAGCTGATAGTCAGACAAGGTTGTTGCAGAACAGTCTTGAAATGTCCTCCAATCAGGCAGAATACAGGTTTAGTCTGCAGAAAAGCTGTACTGTGACCTGGTGTCTGGTGAGGTTGACCAATCACAGGAAACGTGTCTCAGGGCTACTTACTTTAGGAATGGTTTCCTCCATGATCACCAAGCATTAAAAATATTTACAAATTAATAAATACCAGAAATTTGAATGATGTACTACATATGGAAGGTGAAAAGGTAAAATAAAAAGGAAGAGAAGAATACAGAGAACAATTTGAAATGCGGGCTTCACAATGCTACTCATGCACTCCTTGTACACCAGAAAATACAATTGTTATTCTGTTACCTTATGTATCATGTGTTTTCTATACCTCTTAGATTGTAAGCTCATTTGGGCAAGATCATCTTTACTTTCAGTTTCATGTCATTGTGTAATTTAATTATTTCATGATCCGCTGAATGTACAGCAATGTTTTATGTGTCAGCTCTATATAAATAAATATATATTAATAATAATAACAACAACAACAACAAAAACAACAACAACAATAATAATAATACCTATATAAAAAATATATTCTGAGGAATATGGTATTACTTTAAAAGATTAGATTTAAAGTACAGACAGTTACAATTTTCTTTTTGCAAATGGGTGACTAGGTTAAGTAAAATTTGAACGCATGACACAGACATCATCCGAAAATGAAATCAGACAATCAAAGATATCTCCCTGGGAGAGACTGAGATATCACCTGTGAGTCACTCAGTCAACATCTGCACTGTAGTCCAATGGGGAGATTCAATTCAACACAATGTGTTTCCGGAACAGTTCATGTAGACACATTAAGGCGATGTTCAGACAGATATTTCCGCTCAATTTTCCTTTATCCCCATAGAGGTGCACAGCAAAATGAGCAGAGATTCCTCACCGTAATAGGCAGCATTGAGTGAAGCCAGACAAAAAGGCGATATCTAGCAGCACATCACATTGAACTGAATCTCCCCCTAAAAGTCCACAGCATTCCTATCCCTTCTATCCCAAGAACATATGTTGAGACTGAGGGGTATATATACTAAACTGTGGAGATCTTGCCTATAGCAACCAATCAGATTCTAGCTGTCATTTTGTAGAGTGCACTAAGTAAATGACAGCTAGAATCTTATTGGCTACTATAGGCAGAATCTCCACACGATCCGCAGTTTAGTAAATCTAGCCCTGAGACTGAGCTGTGATCACCTTACCAGTTTAATGTAATGGTTCTACAGAAAGATTAAATAATGGGATGATGAAAATAAAATAATAAAAGTATGATTATGCTTTATATCATTTAATTTATATTCTATAGGATGACATATGTATATACTACACCTTTTTTCCAAATGTCATATATACACATTTCAATATTTATGACTTACCTATATGAATACATTCTATGGGTTTGTGATTCATGTAGTGGATTAAAGGCCTTCTTAGTATTGTAAAGAACTTCACATTAACCAATGTGGTGTAAACACTGATCCAGCAGTAAATGCAAGCACTCATTCATGATTATACCTTTGAACTTATTATATCCTTACTGCACCTTTATCCGTCTACGTGGAATTTCCAGCCCATTAAAATAAATAATGAAAATATGATTTTGAGATTTTATCATCAGTGGTCTTTGCCGGAAGAATTAAAATACTATCAGCAAAGCTCAGTAACGCACAAGTCTATCCATTTATACAGTTTATGGCTTCTTGTGGACATTGTGATCATGTTGAGAAAGCCAGGGAGACCAATTAGGCTGAGCCATAATTAGAGCAGTGATTTATCTCTTATTATCTTGGGTGATCTCACCCCAGACACCAGAATTTGCTTTGTTACCATTACTTTTTAGAAAGGACATTAAATTCTATCCAAATAAATATTACTTTGTACATTATTTTATGTATATATGTATTTATTTTGTGTTATTTTTGTAGACAAGAAAGCATGCGCAATAGGTTTTGTTACAGAATTAATGATTTTTAATATTTCTATAAATCGGAGCCCTGGAGATGGAAATTGTTTATCACCCCCTGAAGAAGTACCATAAATAGAAGGGATGAAATGCGTTGGGTAAAAGGTTTTTTTCACCCTATCCTTCTATAGGACTATGTCTGTATGAGCAATATGGAGTCTTCAGGGAAACATCATCATCATCATCATCATTTGTTTATATAGCGCCAACATATTCCGCAGTGCTTTATAATTGGGGACAAACATAGTAAACTAATAAACAAACTGGGTAAAACAGACAAAGAGGTGAGAAGGCCCTGCTCGCAAGCTTACAATCTATTGGACAATGTGAGTTTGACACATGAGGTTAAGTCTACATTTGCAGTCGGCCCAGCCAGACTGCAAAGGTAAAAGTGACTCATAAGCTAAATGATCCTGTCACACAACAATGTTGGTCAAGGGGTAGTTGTATAACAGTTGGTAATAGGGTAGTGTAGTGAGGTTAAGAGGGTGGTTGAGGAATATTAAAAGCTTGTCTGAAGAGGTGGGTTTTCAGAGAATGCTTGAAAGCTTGTAGACTAGAGGAAAGTCTTATTGTGCAAGGGAGAGAATTCCATAGAGTGGGTGCAGCCCGGAAAAAGTCCTGTAACCGGGAATGAGTGTGGATGAGAGATGCAGATCTTGTGCAGAAAGGAGTTGCCGAGTTGGGAGATATTTTGTGACAAGAGAGGAGATGTATGTTGGTGCAGCTTTGTTGATGGCCTTGTAGGTTAGTAAGTGTATTTTATATTGGATTCGGTAGAAAACAGGCAACCAGTGTAGAGATATACAGAGTGATTTAACAGAGGAATAACGATTTGCAAGGAAAATCAATCTTGCCGCAGTGTGCAAAATAGATTGTACGGGTTTGAGTCTGTTTTTAGGAAAGCCAGTAAGGAGGGAATTGCAATAGTCAATGCGGGAAAATGATAAGTGCATGAATTAAGGTTTTTGCAGTGTCTTGTGTGAAATATGTGTGAATTCTGTAAATGTTTTTTAGATATATGTAACATGATTTAGATATAGAGTCAATGTGGGGAACAAAGAATAGGTGTGAGTCAAGGATTACACCTAGGCAGCGAGCTTGTGGGGTGGGATTTATGGTCATGTTATCAACAGAGATAGAAATGTCAGGTATGCTCTTATTGGTGAGTGGGAATTTTATTAACTCTGTTTTAGAAAGATTAAGTTTGAGTTGGCGAGAGGACATCCAAGATGAAATGACAGAAAGACAGTCAGTTACACGGGACAACACAGATATCGAGAGATCAGGAGAGGATAGATAAATTTGTGTATCATCTGCATAGAGATGATACTGAAAGCCAAAGGAATTTATTAGATTTCCAAGAGAAGCGGTATAGATAGAGAACAGCAGAGGACCTAGCACTGAGCCTTGCGGTACTCCAACTGATAAAGGAAGAGGAGCAGAGGTGGCCCCAGGGAAATTAACAGTGAAAGAGCGATTAGAACGGTAGGATGTGAACTAGGATAGAACAGTGTCTTGAAGCCCTAGGGATTGCAGCGTTTGTATGAGAAGAGAGTGGTCAACGGTGTCAAATGCAGCCGAGAGATCCAGGAGAATTAGGAGAGATTAATAGCGTTTAGTTTTAGCAGTGATCAGATCATTGACAACCTTAGTCAAAGCAGTCTCTGTGGAGTGTTGAGAACGAAAGCCAGAATGAAGAGGATCCAACAGGTTGTTTGCGGAAAGGAAGCGTGTGAGGCGAGTGTAGGCAAGTCTCTCTAGAAGCTTGGAGGGGCACGGCAGCTGAGAGATGGGACGGTAATTTGATAGAGAGTTTGTTTTTTAGAATAGGAGTAATTACTGCGTGCTTGTATAGTGATGGACAGATGCCAGTAGAGAGCGAGAGATTACAGATTTTAGTTAGAGGTGAGATGAGCACAGGAGACAGGGATCTACTAATTTGCGAGGGGGTAGGAACAAGAGGACAGGAGGTAGAGTAGGAGGATAAGAAGAGAGTAGAAATTTCCTCTTCATTTGTGGGGTCAAATTAAGAGAGTATTTCAGAGGTTGGTGGGAAGGAATTGAACCAATTGCTTGTTGAGGAAGAGGATACCATTTCTAGTCTGATCTTATCAATCTTGTCCTTGAAATAGGAAGCAATATCCTATGCACTGATAGTGGATGGAGGGTTTGGGGTGGGAGGATTGAGAAGAGCTTTAAATGTCTTAAAAAGGCGTTTGGGGTTGGAAGCCTGAGCATAGATAAGATATTGGAAGTATGTTTGTTTTTCAGTGTCCAGAGCATTTCGATAGGAGCGGTAGATAGAAGTATATGTGAAGAAGTCATTAGAGGTGCGAGTTTTACGCCAGTGACATTCTGCTTTACGGGAAAGTTTTTGAAGAATTCGCGTTGCTGTAGTGTGCCATGGCTGACATCGAAGTCAACGTGCAGTATGTAGTGTCGCTGGAGCCACTTGATCAATGGCTGTTGCTAAGGTTTGGTGAAAATGAGGTACTGCCATCTCAGGGGAGGAGAATGCAGAGATAGGGGATAGAAGGTGTTGGAGAGAGGTGGAAAATTGTTGAATATTAATAGAATTAAGATTTCTGTGGGTATGATGAGGCTTGGTAGAGTTAGACAGTAGAGAGGTTAGAGCAGTGGGGGTGAGCGTGTAGCTGATAAGGTGATGATCCGAGAGGGCATAGTCTAGAGAAAACAAGATCAAGACAATGGCCATCCTGATAAGTAGCAGATTCAATCCACTGCGAGAGGTCAAGTGAGGAGGTTAGAGAGAGTAGTTTGGAAGCAGCTTTGGAAGGTGGGTTATCAATGGGGATGTTGAAGACACACATGATGATGATGGGGATGTCTGAAGATAAGAAGTGAGGGAGCCATGCAGAAAAATCCTCAATAAAATGTTGGTGTGCTCCAGGGGGACGATAGATCACCGCAACACATAGAGAGAATGGATTAAAAATGCGAATAGCATGTACTTTAAAAGATGTGAACGTGAGTGATGGGACATTTGGTAGAACTGTGAACATGCACTGTGGGGAGAGAAGTAGTCCAACCCCACCTCCTTGTCTGCCTTCAGGTCTGGAGGTGTGGGTGAGTTTGAGGCCACCATGTGAAAGTGCTGCTTGGTGAGGCAGTGTCTGATTGCATGAGCCATGTTTCTGTTATTGCCAGAAGGTTGAGGTTTCTTGAGAGGAAGAGATCATGAATGGAGGTAAGTTTGTTACAAACAGAGCGTGCATTCCAAAGGGCACATTTAAAGGACTTTGGAAGAGAGGGGAGACAGGTGATGTGTTTGAGGTTTTCTATAGAGCGGTAGTGTTCTGATGTATGTGTGTGTGAGGAGTGTGGGGGACCTGGATTAGGTGATATATCACCGACTAATAGAAGCAGAGAGAGAAAGATAGGTAAGGGGATTGTAAGATGTGTGACCTTTTATTTTCTGGCAACAGGTGGAGGCTTTACTTGTTAGAGATAATAATTAGGACAACAGTTCATGGGTGTTAACTAGAGGTGAGTGGAGTAATGAAGGTGCAATGTGGACAAATGTTTGTGTTGGTGGAGGGGTGAAAGATGACACAGTCCTAAATATATTGCCATGAAAAGAGACCAAGAAGAGCAATTTGTTAAACATTGTAATGAGAGTAAAAGCAAAAAGTAAGGGGTTTTTAAACAATTTCCTCTTTGCAGTGTTCCGTATAGATAGACAAGTAATGCAGAAATAGACTTTGCAAATATAGCTTAGTCCTGGGAGTCATCCAATGTAGTCCAATGTGTGTTCAACTGTGTTGTCTAACTGTGCATTTTCGTCCACTTTGTGAGAAAATCCCACGCAGTGTAGAAATCACACACGTCTACCCCCATATACGTCACCCCATAGACTGAAGCTAAGATGTAGTCAGGCAAATTTAGGAACACACTACATCTGTGCTAATTGGTCAGATAATCAAAGGAAAAGAAAACATTTGTTTAATAGGCTAGAGGAGGCCAGATACCTATCATAAATTAGGCTTCAATAAAAGACTGGGCCAACCTAAGTTTAAACAGATAACAATTTCCTATAACATACTTTTAAACACAGTTGCAGGGATGAATTACACAGATTAATGATCAGAATAGCAGTAGTATGGATGGACATACTTTTAAACACAGTTGCAGGGAAGAATTACACAGATTGCAGGGATGAATTACACAGATTAATGATCAGAATAGCAGTAGTATGGATGGACATACCTGTAGATGAAAAGAGAAGAGAAGGATCATCTGTAATGCCTGTGATCAGACAAGTCTATGTTTCAAGTTATTTTGATATATGTGCAATATTTTTATACTTTGTTAGAATAAAAAAAAAATTGAGAGCTTTACACTATGCTGTTTTTTATATTTCTTTTTGGAGTTCACAATTGTGTGCAGTAGAGCACATTAAAGAAGTTTTGAGTTTAAAGAGATTCTTCTTGAGAGGAGATCTGCATTTTAGGATATAACTGTTGACACGCAGGCAATTTATACATTTATCACTTGTGAATTGTATGATTGGAGAAGTTTGTAATGTACCTTATAAGTGTGGTTTGTGCACGGGTGTATTTTTTTTTTTTTTAAAAAGAAGGTAATATTGCACTATTGATGTCCTCTTCTGTTGGTTCTATGTTAACATCCTTGGATATATGGAGCAGAGAACTGGATGAGACACAGTGGATTATCAAAATATACAAATCCGAGCAAACTCTGATTATTCCTATGGTATTCAATTTTTATTGATCTGATTAAGGCTGCAAAGAGTGGGAGTATTGCACTAGGAGGTGTCTTTCTTTGTTTACATTATATGAAGCAGGTTTTTTTGTGTGTTTGTGTGTTCATTGGCAAACATCTTCGACTTCCCTGCACCGATTTGGATGAAACAAACATGAGGCGGTTCAGCTGGATCCTGGCCAAATTTTAAGAGGATTAGGGACCATCCATTAACCCGGCGTCATTGAGGTTGGGTCGTAATGACACAGGGCGTTTTAAATTACGTGTATCTTTTTACTTAGTTATGCGACATTAGCGACAGTAGCTGGAGTTTAGACCCCTCATGCAGGCAGAGGCCAAACCGTTTGGGCGAACATGATACCAAAGGAGTAAGCAAATCGGAGTCAGCAAGCCAAAGGACAGATACAGCGAGAGCAGTCAGGGCACAGGGAGATCCAGGAGCAGAACCAGAGGAAGCCAGGTCAGTACACAGGTGGTCAGTCAGAGAGCAGAGGTACAGGCAGGAACACTGGAGTATAGGAAGACCTAGATAATCTGGTAACCTAACAGACGGGCGCAAACTCCACAAAGGTTATTATGACCCAACCTCAATGTCGGTGTAACAATTTTGTGCCATATTAGTGTTTGATGTTTTATTAAATTCTTTTGAATAGATTTTGCAGATGAGCTTTGTTTGAGGCATCTCAGGCTGAACCGCATGGACAGGCAACTCTGGAGCGGACTGTAAGGGCAGCGCCCCCTCTGGAGCTGACTGTAAAGGCAGCGCCCCCTCTGGAGCGGACTGTAAGGGCAGCGCCCCCTCTGGAGCGGACTGTAAGGGCAGCGCCCCCTCTGGAGTGGACTGTAAGGGCAGCGCCCCCTCTGGAGCAGACTGTAAGGGCAGCGCCCCCTCTGGAGCAGACTGTAAGGGCAGCGCTCCCTCTGGTGCTGAAGACACGGGAGTAGAGGCAGCGGCTGAAGACTCGGGAGTAGAGGCAGCGGCTGAAGACTCGGGAGTAGAGGCAGCGGCTGAAGACTCGGGAGTAGAGGCAGCGGCTGAAGACTCAGGAGTAGAGGCAGCGGCTGAAGACTCGGGAGTAGAGGCAGCGGCTGAAGACTCGGGAGTAGAGGCAGCGGACTCAGGACCGGACACAGCGGACTCAGGACCGGACACAGCGGACTCAGGACCAGACACAGCGGACTCAGGACCGGACACAGCGGACTAAGGACTCAAGGCAGAGGCTGGCACCTCGGAACAGGAGACAATTACTGGAGACTCAGTGCTGGCGGTAGCTGGGACTGGCAGATTAAGCCCTATCCCAGGGAATGGATTAGGTTGAAGTAAAACAACAGGAGATGACGTGCAGAACAATCCAGGGTCTGGAGAGGAGCACACTGAAGGCTGCTCCATAGGATATTGTGGTCTGCGGAGCGGACAGCCTTGTAAGAAATGTTCGCCACTGGCGCAGTAGAGGCATAGTTTACCAATCCTTCTGCGCCATCGTTCCTCCTCAGTGAGATGGGGACGCAGGTAGCTAGGTTGTTTAGAATCCCTAATGGTAGGGACCGCAGGCAGTACCATAGATGCAGCACCACTGTCAGAAAAAGTTCTAGGAAGATCCTCTGCGGTCTGCATGCTTTCACCAGAGGAGTTTGTTGCTTTAAAATCAGAATTAGTGTTGAAACTACTTAACACAGCAGCAGGAAGGGTTTAAAGCAGTTCTTGGAGTAGAGTGGATAACTGTATGATTTGATAGCGGAGCTGAATAATGTCCATCTGCAGTATTTGTAGTTGTGGATTAAGTGACATGGTCTCAATAACCAAACACAGAGTTCAATACAAAAATACTAGGAATCCCGGGACTAAGCAGAGGGCGTGCAATCAGCAGGCCTAGATTGTATGGCAGTTCATCATGTTATGATTCCTAGTAAACTCAGCAAGCAGCCACAGAAGTATAATACAAATGTCTTTATTCCAGCAAAATATATAAGCAAGGATTCAGTTCCAGGAACATGCAGGTTTTCATAAACAGGTATAATGAACAGGTATGGCAGGAAGGTACACAGAAATAAATGGTTCCACAGAAAACTAATATAGTTTGAATGCAGGGATAATAAGGGTGAGTTACCCAATTCCAGGATGCAAAAGTTTAGTCCAGGAAGCAAACAGAGTCCAGGCAAAGTAAATGTCACAAGCAAACTTGCATAGTCCGGTAATCAGGCCAAGGTCTAAGGTAACGAGAAGTCCAGCAGTATCCAGTATCCAGGTAAGGTTCAGGGTCACAAGCAGACAAGCATAAACGGTAAACAGGCCAAGGTCACAATGGGAGATCAAATATCAGCAGAATCAAACAGGAACAGGGGGAACACAAGCAGCAGCCAGGTATACAAGGATGAACTGCTCAGAGCACAGCTTGAGGCAGGTACTTAAAGTAGTGCAACAGGTGCAGTTCCAATCAGGCATAATGCAAGGTGATTAACTCCTTCAGGCATGTAGAAAAGTTCAGGAACAGAACAGCAGCACCTCTGGTGGTATGAGGTACTGCTGCTAGGTACAAATGACAGACGGAGTTGTAACAGTAATATGAAAGTTTGAATACAGTTGGTAAATGTGATCGGAATTGCCTGAAGTTCTTGGAATTCCTGTTGTGTTTGGGATAGATTGATGATATAAATGGAGGTGTTTGTGTTATACATGGTTCTGTGTTGGTTAAGTTTTGGTCATGGAAGCATTGGTGTTATACATAGTTCTGTGGTTCAGTGTTGGTTTATTACTGTAATGGAGTCATGGAAGCATTGGTGTTTATGCAGTTTAGTGGAAATGCATAGAAAGTGATAAATATAACGTTTTGTTGGACAGTTGGTTTAAAGGGTAGTCTGTGGATCTGAATCTCTGAGTATGTGGTTAAAATACCATGTGTTAAAAATGGCTGTTGGACTTGAATGAAATTAATGTAGTGTGTCTGTGTGGATTCCCCCCCCTCTCCCTTCACATACACAATGTATTCAGCCTAGCAAAATAGGCATAGCTTAAAACATACACACACATACACACACACACACACCTTTAGACAGTAGTTAGTAGGTAATTAGTGTTATATAGGGCACCAAAATCTATAATTTGTATAAAATATTGTTACGCTGTTTATTTTTTTATAATATAACACAACACACTTTAAATGAAGTTATATCTTGCTGTGGATATTCTTGAAGCCTGTGGATTTAAGGGAATATAAGAATGATGTTTCTTAGGTTAAATTAGAAGTACCTTTGCGAGGAGTTGGTTGACGGTAATAGTCATATAAATATAACAGTATTAAATGGTCATACATACATTTGCCAGAATATTAAGGATATTAAAACCCATCAAAGGAGGAAATCCTTTTACAGATGGGAAGAACTTTGACCCAGCGAGGCTGTTCTGAGCCTTGCACTAAACAGATTACATTGGATTCCAGATGACATACTAGGGGTTAGGGTCCTGGTTGGACCTCCCATTGGTGTATGCTGGCCAGAACTTTGACCTGGGTAGCCTGTTCTGGGCCTTCCACTGGATGGATTTGTTTTTTTTTGTCTGTCTGGTTATGCATTCAGACACTGCTGCATCGATTGGGATGAAACCAATGTTGAGTGGTCCAGTTGGATCTTAAACAAGTTTTAAAGGGGTTAGGGTCCCATTCAGACCTCCAGTTGGTTTACGTTAGACAGAACGTTGAACCAGGGAGCTTGTTCTTGGTCTTCCACTGAATGAATTTGGATAACATCTATATATATATATATATATATATATATATATATATATATAAAAGGATAAGTTTGTTTGTTTGCTGGTTTGTTGGCAAATATCTTCTACACCCCTGTACCGATTGGAATGAAACCAATGCGAGTTGGTCCAGTTGGATCCCGGCCAGGTTTAAGGAGGGGCTAGGGTCCTGGATGGACCTCCTGTTGGTGTACGCTGACCATAACTTTAACCCGGAGAGACTGTTCTGAGTCATCCACTAGATGGATTTGGACAAAAACAGATAGGATCCTAGAAGACATACTAGGGGGTAGAGGTTCCAGTCGAACGTCCTGTTGGAGTCACTGGCGAGAACTTTGACCTGGAGAGCCTTTCCTGGGCGTTCCACTGGATAGATTTGTATAAAATATAATATAAAAACAATAAACAACAATGGACAGCAACCTCATGGGTTTGTTGGAAGAGCTGTTAAGCTGCTAATTATTTTTAAAATGTTAACAGCTACATCCAACTCATTGATAACTTCATAACTTGAAGATTTAAACACGGACATCGCTATGTACTTCATCTAGTATATATATATATATATATATATATATATATGTAAATATATTGTTGAAGTCAGATAATTGGATAAAGTCATTTCAATTAATATCTAGCAAATTTGATCGTCTTTATCTGAAACTTATGCGTAGAGCAGGCTACGGCATGGAGAAGCGTATCCAGCTGCAACACGTGGCAATAACAGGTTTTACACATTTACACGCATTCATACGAACATACACATTTGTAATTAGTACACATTAATTTTAGTTGCAACACATAGTTATTTATGTCGAAATGTAGCAATATTTACGGTTAATATTATAAGTTGTATACATGTTAGTGAAATCAAAGGTTCAGGTTACAGAAAATATGTCATTTTTAGTATCATTTTTATCCGCTACTTATCCTCAGTTGTCCGGTTCATTCGCCGAAGAGATCGCACATTGCATACTCTAGTTAGCGAAGATAGGGAATAAATGTTTAAAATGATACTGTCTGTGTAATGTAAATAGACTAGTTTAAACTGGATTCTTGGCAGGAAAATCGGAGTGCATACCCTGGAGAGTTGACCCCCACCTTTGGATATTTTCATTTGAACTGACCTATGACCTTCATTACACTGGACCCTCCTGAAGCCTGGACCTATAGAAGAAAGCATTTTTTTACTGTATTTACTGACTGTATATAAGCAGGGGCTCTGGACCCAGTGGATAGTCTACTTGATCACAGACTTCAGACCTGAATGACTGTACTCTGGATCTAGGGCCCCTGCGATAAGTAACATCTGTACTTATTTTATTCTGATCTGTTATTCTGCTACTTTTGGCTTTTAAATCACATTGTGCTTTGGAACCACATTACGGTAATCAACATTTGTTATTGGATAGTAACTAGACGTGCATAACAAAATATACATATATAAATATATATATATATATATATATATATATGCAAACAAAAGAAATCCATCAAGTAAATGGCCCAGAACATGCTCCCCAGGTCAAAGTTCTGGCCAGCGTACACCAATGGGAAGTCCGACTGAGACCTATGCCGCCTAGTATGTCTTCTGGGATCCAATGTTAAAAGTCTTTTGAAAATTTCGTCCAAATCCGTCAAATGGAAGGCTTAGGACAGGTTCCGCAGGTCAATTTTCTTGCCAATGTACACAAACTGAAGGACCAACCAGGTTCCTAAACCCCTCAATATCTGCCCGAGATTCAACTGAACCACATTGCGGTGGTTTCATCCGAATCGGTGCAGGGGTGTGGAAGATATTTGCCTACAAACAAATTTATAAACAAACAAACTTCATATATATATATATATATATATATATATATATATATATATATATATATATATAAATTATACTCTCTGCCGCCAATGCTGCAACTTTAAAAGCCCATCAAAAGTAAGTTTCCTAGCCCAATACTCTATTTCTGCTGTATTTCTCCTTATTACCCATTTCATCACCTCGCTGGTTATATTTATAACTAAACATGGTAAACTACTAGTTGCACAAGCCCACTCCTTTTGAATAGTCAGTGCACTGCTGGTTTTTCTCATGAATGATTTGGAGACAGAGGAAATCATTTTGTCTCCAAACTGCTTTGTCAAATGGTTAGGAAAACAAATTGATTTACTAAATATTGAAAACTCTATACATGCAGACATTGTAGTTGTACAGGACTATGGGCCTGATTCATCAAGGCAGACATACTGAGCACAACGTGTTTTTTTGTCTTAAAGCGTACGTAAATCAGCTCTGCGTAGTCCTGAATTCAACAGGAAATAGACCTGATGATGAGTGCTCTGATGAATTTGAGTTTGCTCCACTCTACAACCTATGTGGAAAATACATTCACAAAAGAACGCACAGGAAAAAAAATATTGAATTAATCTAAAATGTTAATAATATATTCATTAATAGAAAAACAGATAAAAATTAAAAAAATCTTGACTTTTTTCTCAATGAAATACATTTATTAGGAGAATCTTAATGTCCATTGAACATAAAATACATTTGCTACTAATTGCAAACACATGTTTTAGCATGCAAACAAGACTGACATCACTAGTACTCAGATAAGGCAGAAAAACAAATAGCTTTGAGATGCCCAAAGCTTGATTCGGACGTGGCTGTGTGTGCTTGAGTTTGGCACCCCTTACTGTAAACTGTGAGCGAACGCCCCTTATCATCCTGTTCACTCACAGAAATTATAGGCTGTTGATAGTGTCCTTTGCGTAAATCGAGTCAGTGAACATTACTGCGCTCATTGGTGCATGTCTTGATTCTGGGCATGCACAGAGTGATTTTTGCATGCGAAATGCACAAAATAGCCGTTTGCATCCCTTAATGAATCAGGCCCTTTATGTTTATAAATAAACTAGGGAATCCCACATATCCAACACTACAGTACTGGCAAGAGGGGATGCCAAATGGAATGAAATATTTTTTCAAGTGTGCCCAGCACCATGCTCTCACCACGTAGCTCTGTGTAGAGGAGACAACGTATCAGCATAAACTTCGATAGTCTTTGTGTCTACGACATTAGATTATACAAAGAAGAGAGTAAAAATAGGAGGCTTACACTTCAATGTCTCGCTTTATAACTGGAGTAACAAGCAGTGCTCAACACAGGCAACATTAACAGGAGACTACTTCAAGTTATGAGCAACAGAACTGGCAGATCTCCTCCACTGATCTCCTGTTTCACTGTCTATTCAGTCAGCCGGGTATTAGGTTTCTGCAGATTGTGTTTAGCAGAATCCGGTTTTAATAGCTTAAGACAATTCTTAAGGTGTTAAGTGATTTCTTCAGAGGCAGGAAAAAAGTATTGTATATAGACAAACCAAACATCAATAGAAACCAAATGTATAGGAAGCTCTTTAACATGCGGCCTATGTGATATTACAAAGCAATGTAATATTTGTTCAATACATGTTTATATTTACAGGGATTACAACAGTTTAACACATTTTTAACTGTGAACACAACATTCAACTCTTCTAGAAACAATGGGCCTGAGTCATTAAGGATAGTAAAGCATAAAAAAGGAGTAACTTTGGGCAAAACCATGTTGCATTGTGCATTGGTGGGGAGGTAAATTTAAAATGTAGGAACAAATTTAAAATTGAGATAGGGCATGTCCTAGATCAACTTTAAATTTCAGTGTATAAATAAAGCTAGTGAGTATTTGTCTGTTAGATGGAAAAACAGCCAGTATTTAACTTATGTGCAAAATAATAAACTAATTTGCACCCCTTGCATTGTAACATGGTTTGTCCCGGAGAACATTTACTCCTTTTTTTTGCCTTACTTTACTTAATAACTCAGGCCCAATGAGTTTAGGAGATTGTTCAAATCATAAACACATATCAGGGTTTATATTTTGCATGATAGTTAAGTGTACTAACATCTAGAGGACAGAGGATATAACATAGAAAGTATCACCTGGGAAGAAAGCAACTGAGTACAGTCTACCATCACAGCACATCCCTCAATCATAGTAAGATACCATAGAACATCTGATAAATCCTATAATTAACTGATGATGATGATGATGATGTACTCATTGTCCTTGGTAACAAACTGCCAATAAAGATCTCACTTACTGGAGAAGGATTTTGTGGTTGACTGATTTTCTTTGTGCTAGAAATTGCATGGATTATGGTATAGTGACAAAGGACAAATCCATAAAAGGCATTGAGCAGCATCAGTAATATTATACTACACTGTGTTAACAAAACATCAATACTTTAAGCAGGTCAATAATGGGTGAATTTTAAGTATAGCTGAAGTATTGACTCCAAGGTCATGTTCTTGTAGAAAGTTAGTTGTAAAATCACCACTTTGAACACCACTTAAATAACCTCCTTAATGTCCACTCTCTTTCTCTCTTACTTCTTGTGTACTAAACTAAAACTGGGAGACGCATCATTACATTTCAGGTAAATTGTTCACATTGCACTAATTGCCCCAAACATTTGTACTTGTTTTAGCCATAAAATGCCAAAAAAGCCACGACATATTTATTAATATACATAAAAAAGTGAAAAACATACGTGTACAGAACAATGAAAATGAAAGTAAAGAAACATATTTAATCCCAGTGTACTGAAACTAAAATGCACAAAAAAGCCACAATATATTTATTAATATACATAAACAAATGAAAGACATATGTGGACAGAAAGATGGAAATAAAAGTAAAGAAACATTGTTAATCCCAGTGGACTGAAAGCAAAATTCTAAGGGCTAGATTTACTAAGCTGCGGGTTAGAAAAAGTGGGGAAGTTGCCTATAGCAACCAATCAGATTTTAGCTGTCATTTTGTAGAAGGTACTAAATAAATGAAAGCTAGAATCTGATTGGTTGCTATAGGCAACATCCCCACTTTTTCAAACCCGCAGCTTAGTAAATCTAGCCCTAAGAGTCCTTAATATGTGCTAACTGCTCAATGAAATTAGAATGACTCTTAGTTAGTGATTAAGGCTCTTCTCTCTGTAAGTATATGGTAAAGTGAAGTTATCCCGAATTCTAAATTTTTCCCTGGCTGTGTATTACTATACAATATATGGCGATTAATAAAAAAAATATAATTTTAGAATTTTTCTTTGTAATTGAATTATTCTTTTTTTCAATTTATTAATTTACTCAGAGCTTCTCTTATTTCCTGGTTTCTCATACTATATATTGCAGGATTCAATAATGGTGTAAACACAATGTATATGAGAGAGAGAACTTTGTTGAAATTCAGTAAATGTCCAGAAGATGGCACTGTGTATTTGGCAATTAAGGCACCATAGTATGTGGTGACAACTGTGAGGTGGGAACTGCAGGTGGAGAAGACTTTCTGTCTTCCTGTATTTGTGGAGATTTTCACTGGAAGAGTTGTAGCCAAACTGACAAGAATGGCCAGCAACCAAGACCATACAACTAGGTGGAGACGAAGGCTAATGTCCATTATTGTGATATAATGCAATGGACTACATATGGCCAAATATCGATCATAAGACATCACTGTAAGGAGTAAACATTCGGAAATTGTTGAAGAGCAAGCAAAATAGTACTGTGTAAGATAGTTACTCACGGACATGGTCTTTCCTTGTCCGACTAAGGCACATAGCAAGTTAGGAACCACATTTGTAGACATTAAGATGTCAGAAAAGGACAAATGACTGAGAAAGAAATACATTGGAGTGTGAAGCTGTTGACTTCTCAGAATTAACCCAGCTATGAGGACGTTACCAGTTATTGTGAAGATGTATGTCACAGAGACTATAACAGAAAGTGTGTATTTTAGTATCCAATGACCCTGAATTCCTAATAAAATAAATTCTGTAATCTTAGTTTGGTTGCAGTTGTTCATAGTAGGAAGATCAATTTAGCAGCAGATTGTGAAAAAGTTTAATTGGTGTGGAAATGTTACACAGATAAAACCACACTCCTTGTGTGATATGGTTGTTGTGGGAAAATTAATTGTGTTCTTCCTTCTTTATTTCTGGGTAGCCCACGCCATCTCATCCAGGTTCTAAGAAAGTCACCTATACACAGTTCTGCAATAGTCCAAGAATACCCATGCAATATAACAATACTTTAAAGCTGATACTCAGACATGGTTGTTCCAGAGCAGTCTTGGGATATTCTCCAATCAGGCAGAGTACAGGTTTAGTCTGCAGAAAAGATGTACTGTTACCTGGCGTCTGGTGAGCTTGGCCAATCACAGGAAACGTGTCTCAGGGTTACTTACTTTAGTTATGGTTTCCTTCAGGATCGCCAACTTTTGAAAATATTTGCTAATTAATAAATGCCAGAAATTTGGATGATACTACATTTGTAAGTTGAAAGATTAAAATGAAGGGAAGAGAGGAATGCAGAGAACAATTTTAATAATAATAATAATAATAATAATAATAATAATACATAAAAAATATATTCTAAGGAATATGGTATTATTTAAAGTGTTAGATTTAAAACAGAGACAGTTAAAAAAAAAATTTGCATATGGGTGACTAGATTAAGTAAAAGTTATACACATGACATAGACATCATCCAAAAATTAAATCAGACAATCAGAGATATCTTCCTGGGAGAAACTGAGATATCACCTACGGGTTACTCAGGTGACATCTGTACTGTAGTCTAATAGGTTGATTCAATTCAACATGATGTGTTTCAGGAGCAGTCTGTGTAGACACATTGAGATGATGTTTGGGCAGACATTTCTGCTCATATTCCCTTGCTCCCCATAGAGGTGCACAACAAAATGAGCAGAGATTCCTCACCGTAATAGGCAGCAACGAGTGAAGCCATACTAGAAGGTTCTGTCCGGCAGCACATCGCATTGATTTGAATCCCCCCATATGTCCACAGCATTCCTGGCCCTTCTATCCCAAGAACATGTGCTGTGACTGAGATTCGATGACCTTACCAGTTTGTGAAGGCTATATTATCATCATCAACATTTATTTATATAGCGCCAGCAAATTCCGTAGCGCTTTACAATTGGCTATATGATTATTTTACACTCTAAAGAAATAGTATATTTGTTTAGCATTATGGTCTAGGTGTTCTGATATGTCCACTTGGTTTTAAATGGTACTTGTCAATAAATATGACAGCTGGTTAGAAATTACAGAGATGTAGTGGCTCTACAGAAAGATTGTATAATGGGATGATAAAAATAAATTAATAAAAAGTATGATTATGCTCTATATCATTTAATTTATATTCCGTAGGTTTACATATGTATACCCTACACCTTTTTCCAAATGTCAAACATGCACACTTCAATATTCATGACTTACCTATATGAATACATTCTATGGGCTTGTGATTCATGTAATGGGTTAAAGTCCTTCTTAGCTTTGTAAAGAACTTCACATTAACCAATGCTGTGTAAACACTGAACCAGCAGTAAATGCAAGCACTCATTCATGATTATACCTTTGAACTTATTATATCCTTACTGCACCTTTATCCGTCTACGTGGAATTTCCAGCCCATTAAAATAAATAATGAAAATATGATTTTGAGATTTTATCATCAGTGGTCTTTGCCGGAAGAATTAAAATACTATCAGCAAAGCTCAGTAACGCACAAGTGTATACATTTATACGGTCCATGGCTTCTTGTAGACATTGTGACCATGTTAAGAAATCCATGGAGACCAATTAGGAGGACCTAAGATTAGAACAGTGATTTATCTCTTATTATCATGGGTGATCATCCCCAAACACCAAAATTTGCTTTGTTACAATGTTACATATACTGTTTAGAGAGGATTTTGGATTCTATCCAAGTAAATGTTACTTTGTACATTATTTTATATATATTAGATACATTTATTTTGTATTACAGGTGCATACGCAATAGGTTTTGTTATGGAATTAACGATTTTTAATACTTCTATAAATCGGAGCCCTGGAGCGGTGGTATTCAGTTTTACGGTACTGACTACCCCGACAGAGAAGACAACGGCATGAGGAGTCCGATTTAATAGTACACCGAGCTGCAAAAAAAAAATACTTACCGGAATGCAGATTACTTCAGATCACGACTCGCTCTCTTGCCGACTGTAGAAAATGACGTCATCGCCAACCGCGACTTGGCTTAAAGCGGCAATGGACGGACCCGCCTGTCATTTATGTCATGTAAGTATTATTTTAGGGGTTAAGGTTAGGGTTTGGGTTAGGATTAGGGTTAATCCTAACTCCTAACCCTAATACCCCTAATACCCCTAACCCCTAAAAAAGTACTTACATGACATAAATGACAGGCGGGTCCGTCCATCGCCGCTTTAAGCCAAGTAGCGGCTGGTGACGATATAATTTTCTCCTGCCGGCAACAGAGTGAGTCATGATATGAAGTAATCTGCATTCCAGTAAGTATTTTTCTTGGCAGGTCGATGTACTATTAAATCGGACTCCTCATGTCATTGTCCTCTCTGTCAGGATAGTCAGTACCGTTAATAGATACTACAGCCCCCTGGAGAGGAGCATATTTTATCATCTCCTGAGGAAGTCCCAAAAAAAGAAGGGATGAAACATGTTGGTAATTTTTTTTTAACCCTATCGTTCAATTGGACACTGTATGAATTATAGAGCAATAAGGAGTCTTCATACTGTTCCAGGGAAACATCTGTAAATTCTGTGATTTCAAGGTTGTTTTTTTTTAATGTATGTGCAATAATTTTATACTTTGTTAGTAGAAAATATTTTTAACGGTTTTACATTATGTTGTTTTTTATATTTGTTTTTGGAGTTCAGAATTATGTGCAGTAGAACACATTAAAGAAGTTTGGAGTTTAAAGAAATTCTGCTTGAGAGGAGAAATGCATCTTAGGATATAAATGTTTGGAGTGTCTTTTTCACGGAAAGGTGGTTCGAACAGAGTTCCACAGACCTTTTTTTGGAAACGTGAAGTGAAAGGAGATTTTCTGGTATTAATGCACCTTATAAGTGTGGCTTGTGCATGGGTGTATTTTTAAAAATAAAAAAGCCCATATTGCACTATTTATTTCCTGTTGGTTCTATATTAACATCCTTGGATATATGGAGCGGAGAGCTGGATGAGACACAGTGGATCATAATACTATACAGATGAGCAAAATATGATCATTTATATTATATGTAATTTTTATTGCTCTGCATAAGGCTGCAAAGAGTGGGAGTATTGCACTAGGAGGCACCTTTTTGTTTTTACTTTACAACATATATTAATACAGTATATCTTGTAACAAAGGGCGATATTTAGCTGGCAATCTGCAGAGAAAAGCTGCAAGGAGGACATATGTGTTACAAAATAATAGTATAAAGTTTGATTTAATTCAGAAGTGTCTTCTCTCACTGCAACCAGCCAGGGTATGTCTGTAGCCAGAGCAAACAGAGCAATTGAGAGACCTTCCTTTTAAAGTTAAAGTGGGAGTGTCACCTGCCCATCAATCTCGGGCTGTGAGAGGAGTGTCCAGTATAAAATCCTGTGACCGATGCTAGAGAAGCTGGCTGGTGGCTAGAGAGCTGGGTTTTGTTTATTTTTTGTTTCAACAGAAGTGTGCTCTTGCCACTATATATATATATATATATATATATATATATATATATATATATATATATATATAAATATATGTATATATATATATATATATAAAACAAAATAAGCGAGAGGGGGCGCCACATAGTATAATACTGTATGTAAAAATACAGACTAATGTACCAAGTAGTAGAAATAAAGATCACCACGTGGGTACAGACACACAGGTTGAAGTGAATCAAAAATAAGTGCACTCAAGAGTACCAGCACCATGCAAATATAATATGCGTACCAGATATAAAATCTTTAAGGCTTATCTGTTAGTATCCTGTATCATCAGGAGCTCAGGTTTTTCTCCCAAGTCAGTGTTGTCTCACACAGCGATAGGGGTACAGAGCTGGCAATGATTTAAAAGCTGCTTCCTCTCAGCAAACAGGCACGGTGGGTCTGATAGACTATCAGACCCACCGTGCCTGTTTGCTGAGAGGAAGCAGCTTTTAAATCATTGCCAGCTCTGTACCCCTATCGCTGTGTGAGACAACACTGACTTGGGAGAAAAACCTGAGCTCCTGATGATACAGGATACTAACAGATAAGCCTTAAAGATTTTATATCTGGTACGCATATTATATTTGCATGGTGCTGGTACTCTTGAGTGCACTTATTTTTGATTCACTTCAACCTGTGTGTCTGTACCCACGTGGTGATCTTTATTTCTACTACTTGGTACATTAGTCTGTATTTTTACATACAGTATTATACTATGTGGCGCCCCCTCTCGCTTATTTTGTTTTAGATTTTATCCAGTACACCATCTGGCCTTGTGAGGATTTGGCAGCCGCCTGAACATAGGACTTTCGTTTATCTAAAGAGACATTTAATCCATACCTATTTGTCTACCTAGAGTTACGCGCTGTATTATCTATTGTATTTTGTTATATATATATATATATATATATATATATATGTATATATAATATATATTATCCTCTCTGCCACCCGAGCTACAACTTTAAAAGCCCATCGGAAGTAAGTTCCACTCCCAAATACTTTATTTCTGCTGTATTACTACTTATTACAAGGTGCATTTTGCCATATATCATATACCATGAAAGGAAAAAATAATCCATTACTATTGCTATACACCTGAGAACAGTGTCCATTTCATGCCCTTGCTGGCTATATATATATAACTATTTACATAGACAACTGTTAGTTGCACGAGCCCTCTTCTATTGAATAGTCAGTGCATGGCTGATATCCGTAAATAATTTGAAAGCAGAGGAAATCATTTCTCTCCAAACTGCTCCCTCATTTTCTGGACTTTAAAATCTAAAATTATATACAAAAGAGCCCCAAGGCATGCATACTGAGCGCAACGTGTGTTTATTTTAAAGTGCACGTAAATCGGCTCTGCGTACTCCTGAATTCAACAGAGAACGGATCTGAAGACACGTGCGCTGATGAATTTGGGTGTAGGTCTGCTCTGCTCTCCTACACAATTCACTGCAGGATACATCCAATTGCTATGTGGAAAATATATTTGCAAAAGAATGCACAGAAAAAAATATTGAATTATTGTCAACTACTAATAATATAGGCATTAATGGAAAACCAGTTGCAAAAATATATATTTTTTTCCATGAAATACATTTATTAGGAGGATCTTAATGTCTATTAAACACAATGTACATTTGCTCCTGTTTGCAAGCACATGTTATAGCATGCATATGAGACTGTCATCACTAGTACTCAGTTACGGCAGAAAAACAAGTAACTCTGAGACATCCATAGCTTGATTCGGACATGGCTGTATGCGCTTAAGTTTAGCATGCCCTTACTGTACGTTAACTATGGGCGAACGCCGCTTCCCGTCCTGTCCACTCACAGAAATTGTAAGCTGCAGTAAGTGTCCTCTACATACATAGATGCAGTGAACATCACTGCGTTCGTTGGCGCATGTCCCAGTTCTCATCAGGAGCAGAGTGATTTTTTCATAAGATACACAAAAATTTGGCGGATATCAGGTCCTATATGTTAACAGCAAGTAATACAGGGAAACATTTCATGCAAATGTAAAAATTATATTTTTTAATTCTATGTCCATGTCAGGAACAGTAGGACAACAAGTAATTTCAAACATAGATTATAGAAACAGAGAAGGAGGCTATTAAGTAATCTTGGGTGATCTATAGACCACCAGATCAGGAAAAAGGAGGTAATGGACAGGAACCTATTGCAGGACATTTCTAAAATGGCAATAAAAGGATAGATAATAATCATGGGAGACTTTAATCTACCTGATGTAAACTGGGATGGGTCTATTGCAAGTTTCACTAGAAGTAGGGACATTCTGAATTCCTTGCAGAGAGTATCTCTCAAGCAATTGGTGAGGGAGCCCACTCACAAAGACGTAATATTAAACTTAATACTTACAAACGGCGACAGAATATATGATGTAAATGTGGGTGGGAACCTAGGATCCTGTGACCTGCAATCAGTAAGGTTTAGTAAAGACATAAACCGACTCATACCACCAAAAATCAGAGGTGTTAGATTTTAGGAAGGCTTAATACGTAGAGATAGGAAAATGTGCAAGTAATTCTTAGGCATAGTGTAGGACTTTGAAACGAGTGCAGGAGAGGTGGGAAAAATTAAAACGTGCATTACTAAAAGCAGCAAGGAAAAGCAAGCCAGTGTGGTTTGCAAAAGAGGTGGCAAGTATTGTGAAAGCAAAAAAGACGACCTTTCGTAAATATAAGCAGACTCAGAAAGAGGTGTATCTTATTAGACACAAGGGGCATGAGTCATTAAGGCACGCATCTCTGTTTTTTGTGCGTATCGAACGCAAATTCCTTCTGCGTATACAGGGACGCTCGGCCGTCAGCAAACGCAGGTCCACTACGTATGCAAACGCAACATGCACTTACTACGGGCTACGGTTCTGGGGTGTGAACAGGGAGGTAGAGGGGTGTGGCGCCATAGTCAATTCAGAATGAGAGCGTTCCCGGGCAGCGACGTCCAAGTAGAAGCCTGATTAGAGCATGAGCTGTATGCTGCCATTTTGCATGCATCTGATAGTATCTGCATTCTTTTGCGTACAATTCTCCAAGAGCTAAAAACAAGCTATTTGTTTGCTACATTTTTAAATGTGGCTGTTTCTTAATACTGTAATTTTTTATTAGTTTTATATTACGTTTTTGTTTTTGTTTTTGTTTGCTCAAACATATAACCCTCTAGTAACATGACATTTTGTTTTTAGGTTTTCATACTTTGTTTCATGTTATTGTCTAGTAATTTGGCTGTTTAATAGTACCAAATTGTTTTATTTGTTTTACTATTACTGGTTTTTTTTTTTGTTTGTTCAAACATATATGGTGGTGAAAGAAAGTAAGTACCGGGCTATTGTAATGTAGTGGAGTTTTGACAATGCTTTTTTTTCATGCAGAAAAACGTTGACATGAGAAACAGTTTCCCCTTCCCATGGTCACACTGTGCAATACCAGAGGGCATCATAAGTACCCCCAATGGGGAACCTGCTCCCCCTTGTCATGTATGCAGCTGGCTGATACAGCAGTTACTAGCTTGAAATTTGTAGCCCGGGGGTGAGACTCTGCTTAGCAGCCTATTAAAAAAATGAAACAAAAAATGCTGTCAAACTAAACAAACACACACTATTATACTATATACTTCTGATTACTACAGTGTTCAGCATAACACAATTTTTTGGCTTTTTTTTTACTTAACATACCATTTGTGCACTCTACCGAGCTTGCATAATGTATTTAAGTACACCCATAGACCTAAGATTTCACCAGATATATGTAATAACAGTGCATTTTCTAAACTTTTTTATTTCTTATTTTTGCTGAGGAGAAGTTTATGTTATGATGTGAGAAAATGGCCCAGTCAGTAGGTAAAAGAGGCAAACCTTTTTTTAGATATATATAAGTGAAAGGAGAAAAACATAGAAATAAAAACAGAGAGTGAAAGTCTTGTTGTGGGAGACAAGGTAATAGCAGATCATTGTAATAGTTTATTTTACTTAGTATTCACGACAGAACGAGAGAGTAAAGGGCCACAACTATGTTGCAAGTCCACAGTTATGTTGCAAGTATATTCATAAAAATGAGGTAGAAACAAGTACATTTACAAAGGAGAAGGTCCTAACAGAACTCTCAAAACTGGATAAATCAATGGGGCCAGATGGGATAGATCAAAGGATACTAAAAGAGCTTAAAGGGTGCTGGTAGCACCACCAACAGAATTATTCAACTAGTCTCTTGCTACATGAGTAATTTCAGAGGACTGGAAAAGAGCGAATGTAGTCCCACTGCACAAAAGTGTAAGCAAGAAAGAGACAAGTAACTACCGACCAGTGAGCCTTACATCAGTAGTAGGGAAATTGATGGAAACACTCTTAAAAGAAAGAGTTGTAGAATATCTAAAATCCAGTAACTTACAGGATTCCAAACAGCATGGATTTACTGGGGGGAGATCATGCCAAACTAATCTTATTGACTTTAATAACTGGGTGACTAAAGTAACAGATCAAGGGGGGGGGGGGGGCTGTAGATGTAGCTTATCTGGATTTTAGTCAGTCTTTTGACACTGTCCCACATCGCAGACTGTTAAATAAACTTGAAAGCTTGGGATTGGATTCTAAGATGGTTGAATGGGTAAGATATTGGTCGAAAGATAGAAAACAGAGAGTTATAGTAAATGGAGTTCATTCACAGGAGCGAATGGTTACAAGTGGAGTTCCCCAGGGATCTGTATTTCGACCAGTGATTTTTAATATCTTTGTTTGTGACATTACAAATGGTATTAAAGGAAGAGTATGCCTTTTTGCAGATAACACAAAGATATGCAACAAGGTAGACACACCAGGAGCCGTAAAACAAATGATTGGTGATCTAGGTAGACTAGAGGAATGGTCAAGAGAGTGGCAACGACAGCTTAATGCCAAAAAATGAAAATCATGAACTTGGTTCTCAAAAATACAAGGGTTAAATATATATACATATATATATATATATATATATATATATATATATATATATATATATATGAAGTTTGTTTGCTTATCTGTTTGTTTCTTTGTGGGTGAATATCTTCCACACTCCTGCACCGATTCGGAGGAAAAGAACGCGGGATGATCCAGTTGGATCCTGGGCAGATATAAAGGGGTTTAGGAACCAGTTCGGAACTACTGTTAGTGTACACTGGCCAGAAATTTGATACACGCAGAATGTTCTAGGCCTTCCACTGGATGGATTTGGTTTGTTTGTCTTTCCAGTTATGTATTCAGACACCCTTGCACCAATTGGGATGAAACCAATGTGCGGTAGTCCAGCTGGATCCTGGCCATATATATATATATATAAAAGAAATTTGTTTGTTTCTTTGTTTGTTGTCGAATATCTTCGACACCTCTGCACCAATAGGGATGAAACCAATGTGGTTCAGTTGGATCCTTGCCAGGTTTAATAGGGGCTAGGGTCCATGTCGGATCTGCCATTGGTGTAAGCTGGGCAGAACTTTGACCAATAGAGCCTGTTCTGAGCTGTCCACCAGATGGATTTGGATGAAACTTTCACAGACTGGTATCATTGGATGCCAGAAGACATAGAAGGGGGTTGAGGTTCCGGTCGGACATCCCATTAGTGTAAGATGGACAGAATTTTGACGTGTGGTTCCTGTTCTGGGCCTTCCACTGGATGGATTTGGATTACATTTAATATAAAAACAATAATGACACTTGGCAGCCACCTAAGGGGTGTGTTGGAAGAGCTTCTAAGCTGCTAATTATTTTTAAAATGTTGACAGTTACATCCAACTCATTGTTAACTTAATGACCTTAAGATTTAAACACGGGCAACGCTGGATACTTCAGCTAGTCATATAATATAGGCATGAACAAAGCACCTATTAGCTTCAGAGGTGAATTCAAAATAAGCCAATCAGAAGTGGCTGGCTAATGCTGGTGATCTTCATGATAATCAGCGTGTATTTGCACCAACTCTCATGCACCTGCAAGGGATATGGTTACTGACAAGCATACATGTAGTGTGGAACTACACAAGTACACCTTTAATGTACTCAGTATCAAAAATTGTACTGCAGAGCTTTGCATTTCTGCAAAAGTCAATTCATGAAAATTCCACTGTCAGTTCACCCATGTCTAATAACAAACTTGTCTTTATGGTTGCACCATCTCAGATGCTTCCCATTTTCAGCTTGGTTCCGTAGTGCATCCAGATGTGAGCACCTCTCTCGAGGCATGCATGCTGAATATGTACTTGCTTAAATGTTGCCACCAACTAGGTGTACTGGATGATGTGTATGCAAGCATTCAAACACATGCCAATGACATTAATCAAAACTCTATTGATTCTATTTATGCTCTTTTATACTAGGGCAGAGTTGGATAACCTGTGACACTCCAGGTGTTGTGAAACTACAAGTCCTAGCATACCCTTCCAGCAATAAGATGCTATATATTGGCAAAGCATGCTGGAACTTGTAGTTTCACAACACCTGGAGTGTCACAGGTTAGCCAACACTGGACTAGTGCCTGAGCAACAGGTTAACAGGTTTTGTACTGTACCTATTGTTGTCTTGTTATGTGATTTTGTTTTTCTATTACTATGCAACGACTTAGCTTGTTTTTGACCATATTTATGTCCCTAAATTTTGGCTTAACTTCTGTTTTTGAACCTGTGCTGCCTGTCCCTCTAAGTGATATTCTATTCAGATAATAGAGGTGTAGCCAAGTGTACTAAAAGCCTCTAAGATCTGGGGCTTACCCTTGCAAAGACCGTTCCTTCTTCATGGTACAGAGATATAATAGTCATCCATAAAGTAATCAAAGCATTTCTATTCCGTAATCACCAATCGAGTGATGACATTTGTGCCGGATTAAAAGCTATAAGAGCGGGAGGAAACAATAGTCTCCTATTACATCCGTTCTCTGAAGTGAAGTCTGAATGTCAGGCCATGCAACAATGTATTTCATTATGCAGGGTTTTGTCAGGGTGATGATCTGCCACTATGGGGCGTATTCAATTGTCAGCGTTAACGCTGCAAAATGAGCACTCGAAAAATATTACCGTTTATACGGTAATATTGCGCGTAATTACCGTTCATACGGTAATTTACTTGCTCAATTTCAGGGAGCTGCGAGCTGAAATTGAGCGAGTAATTACCGTATAAACGGTAATATTTTTCGAGCGCTCGTTTTACAGCGTCAACGCTGACAATTGAATACACCCCAAAGCATTCAAGTACTATGTTACAAAGGCAAGCACTAGGAAACCAGATAAGGTGCGTGGTAATTAACCAAAGAATGAGTATTATCACTAAGAATTACATACTAAGGGGCTAATATATTAAGACACACAATATGAACATATTGTTCATTTAAAAAAAAAACAGGTAAATCAGGCACATGCAGGTCTATATTCAACAAGGAGCGGATGTAAAAATACATCTGTTGATGAATAGGGATCTAGGTGCGCTCTGCTCTAACAGACAATACACTGAAGGATATGTCCAATACATTTGTGGAATATAAAGTCCCAAAAGAATAAAAAGAAGAAAAAAAAACTATTAATGTCAACCTATTAATAATATAGGGCCTGATTCATTAAGGAACTTAGGCAAGAATTTGAGTAAGTTTTATTACTTAAGTTTTCTGGACAAAACCATGTTGCAATGCAAGGGGTGTAAATTAGTTTATTATTTTGCACATAAGTTAAATAATGTCTGTTTTTTTATGAATCACACAAATATTTGATAGCTTATTTGTACACTGAAATTTAAAGTTGATATTTGTTTGCTACATTAAAAAAACAGCCAGTATTTAACTTATGTGCAAAATAATAAACTAATTTGCACCCCTTGTATTGCAACATGGTATTGTCCAGAAAACTTACTCAAATTCTTGCATAAGTTCCTTAATGAATCAGGCCCCTAGTCATTAAAATTAACAAAACAGTAAAAATAAAAAAGTTTTTTTTTATTTTCCACCCATAAAATGCATGAAATTTTAAATGTCTATTTGTCAGGCGCCGTCCCCACACATTCAGGAAGTGCAGGGGATGGGCGCCTAACTGTGCTGGCCAACCGTGTACTGTTGCCTAGCAACGGTATGCATCTGTATTTTGGGCTTTGCGGCTGCCCAGCGCATGTTCGTCTTCTTCGCTTCTCCGTTGCTAGGCAATGGGGCACTCTCCTCGCTGGGATCAGCTCACTGACTGCCGATCCCACTGCCACCAATCAGAATACAGTGTGTACTATTTAAGGGAATCTTTGGCACCATTTGGGTGCCAGAGTATTAAGGTCCCCTTATTCTCCATCATTCCTTTCTGTGTTCCTGCCCTCTGATTGTCCTTTTGGTTGCTGACCCAGCTTTCCTGACACTGTACTTAGATTCTCCTTCTGGCATATCTGGATCTCCTGGTTTGACCCTTTGAACTCCCTCCCTCTGCCTTTGTCTTTCTCTTCGGTACTTATTAGCCGGGAAAAGCCTCCCCCTAATCGGTGACAGGGAGGCCAGTGTAGGAGTTCATTTTACCACTCCCTACATCTCTACTAAGCCAGACTTCTTGATGTCCATCTCAGTGGATACTCCTATTGGCCCTCATGTAATGTCTGCCTTTGTGGACTCTGGCTCTGCTCGAAATTTCATCTCAGCCACTTGGGCTTCAAAACTCCATATTTCCATTCAAGATCCGCCTTAGCCGTTGTTCCTCACCGCCGTGGATGGGAATCGAGTTTTTAATATCTCTGTGTCTCGGTTTACTGCTGTTATGTGCGTATTGTCGCTAACCAATAACGATTGTCGAACCTCGAGTTGTGTTTCCAACGCACAAAGATTTATTCGCAAATAGTAGAATAATATGCTCAAGTGAAGTGATAATAAATACAGCCGTTACTTATCGCAGGCGCTCTGGATCCAGTGCAGTCATTCAATCCTGAAGTCTGGGGACAAGATGTCTGCACACTGGATCACAAGCTGCTGCTTATATACACAATCAAATACAGTAATACAATGAAGATGGTATAGCTTGTATCTATTGGTCCAGGTCTCAGGAATGTCCAAGGGGTTGTCAATCATTGGCTGGTTCATCCTAAGGAATCCAAAGGAGGGGGTCACTTCTCCAGGGGGTATTCTCGGCTCTTCCCGCCAAGATTCCTTAGTCTTAAGTAGTTCATAATTCCCTATCAGTCATAACTTGTGTATGCACTCTGCGATTCCCTCGCAGAGTGAACCAAACAGTAGGATATGTAACGAGGTTCATTATGATACCACTCATGATGTGATTCCTTCAACCTGTTCCGTGTATTTCACTAATATGCATGTAACTCTGATATAACATATAAATACTACTATATTTCGACATAACTGACTATGTGTTGCAACTACCATTAATGTGTACTATTTTATAAGTATGCGTGTTTGTGCGAATGTATGGTAAAAGACCAATTACTGTTGCTGCCACGTATAGTGGATGCGTACGCCCTTTCACGCCGTAGCATGCCCTTGCACGTCGATGCGTACCGTACGCATCTTTTCAGACAAAGACAACCAAGTTTGCTAGACTTCAATTGAAATGACTTTATCCAATTTGCTGACTTCGACACTGCTCCCATTCGACTGACGATACGGGTGCTTGATACGGAGATTATCAAATTTCTGGTTTATCCTGTGACCAACAGTCAAACTGAATGAGTAAATCAGAATCTTGAGGTTTTTCGCCCTTGTTTTTCTTCCAAAAATCAACCTGAATGGAGTAATCAACTCCCATGAGCCGAATTTGCTCATAACTATTGTGTCCATGGTTCTTCTGGTTACTCTCCCTTCTATACGATAATTGATTCTCATCTCATTCTTCCTCTCCTGCTCCCACAGTTTCAGCTACTTGCTCTCTTGTTTATGACTTAGCTCATATTTGGACCTCTGCTAGGGAAAATTTGTTGAAGTCCTCACAGCAGTATAAACGTTCTGCAATCACCATCGAAAACTGGTTACCTATAGACTTCTTCTCCCCTCCTCTCTTAAGCTTCACAATACCTTCCACATATCACGGATGAAAACCCCTAGTACTTAATAAATTTGACCGTATTACCTCCCAGCAGCCTCCTATTCCGACAACGGAAGGTGACGAGTATGAAATCAGCCACATCTTGGAAGTTCGTCGCCTTCGCGGGCATTCCCAGTATCTGGTCCACTGGAAAGGGTTTGGACCCGAAGAAAGGTCCTGGGTGAATGAGGAGGATCTTCACACCGCCCATCTTCCGTCTGCCTCTCTAAAGAAACTATTCTCAAAGGATTCCCCTTCTTGGAGTGAGGGAGGAGGTACTGTCAGGCGCCGTCCCCACACATTCAGAAAGTGCTGGGGACGGTCGCTCCCCTGTGCTGGCCAATCACGTCTCATTGCTAGGCAATGGGACGTGTCTGTATTTTGGGCCCCGCGGCTGTCCAGCGTATGTGCGTATTCTCTACGTCTCTGTTGCTAGCCAACGGGATGCTCTTCTTGCCTACATGCCAGTGGTCAGAATCAGCTGACCTCCAGCAGGAAGGCGAGGAGAGCCTTATGCTCCAGCGCTCCTGTCTGTGTTCATGAACTCTGATTGTCCTTTAGGTTACTGAGACGGCTTTCCTGACACTGTACTTGGATCTCCTTCTGCCATAGTGGAACTCCCTGACTCTGCCATTGCCTTTCCCTTCGGTACTTATTAGTTTGCACGGTTCTGACCCGGATTGTACGACCACATCAACTCTCTCTACCTCTTTGGTGGCTAAAAACACATACCTTTGAGATGCCCAAAGCTTGGAGCCACTGTTGCTATGTGCGCTCAAGTTTGGCATGCCTTTACTGAACCTGGACTACATGAATACGCCCAGTCCCCTCCAAGTTCCTCCCTTGAAATCATAGGTTGTAGTAGGGTCCTTTGCACTCGAAGATGAATTGGACCTACACTTCTATATTGCCTACCCAAAATTAATTGTGGCTCCTGGTACAAACTTAGTATAAGGATGGGAAATAAGTCTTTTGAATGGCATTATCGAGTGCTTATTGCAGGGCTCGTCAAATGCACTATTCACCTATAACCAGGCTGGCATCTACATTGCAATAAAGTGGTGGTTGGAGTTTGTCTGCCTAATCTGGTGCACCTACCACAGTTGAGAAGTGCGCAATATAAAAGGAACCAAAACATGCTCCATCGGTAGAATTAAAGAGGGAAACATTGATTTTAATGTATGATGCTATCATAAATATACAGTGATCACAGTTTAATTGTATGCCAGAAATGGAAATCAATATATTGACTGTTATATTTAAGCCTTGTTTTTATTCCAGTACAGTGCTGCTCTACATGTTCATTAAATGTTAAAGAAATCACAGGTGCCTTGTTATTGCTCCTCTGTGAGCTCATGGAATTAACCTCACTTATAAATCCACAGGGATCTCTCCCCACTATAAAAGCATTACAGGAGCTGGGAATTTGTATTTTCAGATCTAGAAGTCACAACACAGACATGACAGCTGAGAGGAGGAAGCTACCATTCCATTAAATGTCTTTAACTACATGATCATCATCATCATCATCAATCATCATCAACATTTATTTATATAGCGCCAGCAAATTCCGTAGCGCTTTACAATTAATATCTGCATGACAGATATTGAAAGAACAAATCATAGCAATCTGCCTGTTGACAAGTCAACTCTCTAAGGTAAATATGAAGATCATAAAATGAGTTTAGGGCAGTATGTTTTTGGAACTGTTTTGGTGCAGAGACCCCCTTGGAAATTAGGTCAAACACCCTCCTTACATGTCCTAAAACAGGAATTGTGTTTGGTTTTTTTTCCCCATCTGTTACATGTCATTCAAGTTGTGACAATTCCTTAAGGCGAAATGGCCATTTTCACGATGATTTGGATTAGGTAAAAATAGTTTTAAATTTGTAAAAGTCAGTATGTAGTTTAAGGTGAATAAAACAAAACTGACAGCAAAATCAATTTTCATCCTTCGTAAGTGGTTTCTTAAGAACACCTCATACTTGTCGCCAATGGTATTTGTAAAGTAGAAAAAAATAATAATAAAAAAAATAATAATAATAAAAAGCAATATTTCTGTTCTCTGTACCATTGATGTTGTACAAGGGTGGATCGTACACAAACAAATATATAGTGTTGATGTAGAGAAGGTCAGCATTTAATGTACTATAATGATCTAATTGTGAATTTATTATGAGTTGGCTTAGTATACCTTATAAAAATACATGGTGATTTATTCATCCATGGAAGTAAATATAAATGCATAATACAAAAATTACATCAGTGCAGTGTATCATTAGAAATACTCGTTTTATAAATTTCCCATTTCTTAGTATACTCAAAAAGTTATTGTTTGTTTACTATATATATATATATATATATATATATATATATATATATATATATACACTACAGATATATGTATGGATATTTATATTAATGTTTATGTTAAGTTGTTATATTTGGATGTGCACTAATGATGTTATACATATTACTAGGAAATATTACATAAAATCTTACAAATCCACTGCGGCTACAGTATATTACAGAGCTCTATGCACATATACTCCACCTTAGCTCATTACACACAACACTTCCAATTTTGTCATCCTAATTTGCACAGATCTCTTGAAACTTTACGCACATTCTTGGACACACTGCATAAACCCTTTAGCACAAAGCAAAGCCCATTTAACATACTACATAAATGAATTTAATGCAATTATACTCCATTTCCCAATGTACAGATCTTTACCACAGTGAACAGAACATTTTGGGACAGTGCACAAACTTTAGAAAAGTGGGACGAGAGAAAGGATGAGCACAGAGTGAAGACACCTGCATATAAGGATTTTGGGAAGCCAATTATTTAATTACCTGCCCGCTTTGCTGGTTGTGTGCTGAGCATAGTTCATCTGCTGCTGATATGAACAGTGGTGGGGTATGGAGTCTAGAGAGAGGGAGATCTTATTGAAATATACTGGAGGAAAGAGTTGGAAGTTAATGCACCTGAGACAGTATCAAGGAGGTTGGAGAAAGTTAAATGAAGGCATTGTGTGGTGAGACTAGTGGGCACTGGATGGAAAATGGTGAGGGTAGGAGAGCTGGTAGATATCTGATTTAAACATTGCAGGTAGGTAATATGGGATGGTGAGGGAATAACAACTTGGGGGATTCAAGAGTTTACTGTATGCAGGAGACAGTTTTTTAGCAAACCCTATGTTGACTGAGGTGACACTGTTAATGAGGCATATGGAGGGGATATAGAGGTGGAGAATGCTATGATCGGTGAATGTGATGTTAACTGGGTGACATTTCCATGACGGTTTTTGTCCATAATAATATCTTCTGTCCAATAACTTTACTCATAACATTGACTCTAGAATTCCAGAATTCAACTATTACAGAATTCTAGAATGGTAGAATTATATGGACCTTTAAACAGCAATTCACTTGATGATCTGAATGATAAAGGCAACTAGTTTAAAGGTAGGTATCAATTTAGACAAATTTTGGATAGAGGGAAATAATTGACATAAAATAAAAAAATAGTATTCGAATAATCAAATTGTTGACAAATATTTTTTAGTTAAAACATAAGGCCAGCCAAAATGGGCATGATCTGCTATTGGGATGGATAAACAGTAATTTCTGTTGGTGAATATAGTAGTGCAAATTAAAATACAATCAGTAAAATATACTTTGAAATGTACCACCTTTCCAGAGGTACTCAACATAACAAATATAATAAAACAGTGTTAACTTTCTTGCAGGAAACAAAACGTGGTCAATGTCCTCTCCCTCAGAATGTGTGAGGACAATCAGACTGAAGTCACAGTGTTTGTACTTCTTGGATTTCAAGGTCTATATAAATACAAACTTCTACTCTTCATCGTCTTCCTCTTATCCTACATTGTGATACTAAATGGAAACCTTGTCCTTATTGTTTTGGTGTCCACAAGTGATCATCTCAAAGTTCCAATGTACATCTTCCTTAAACACCTCGCAGTAGCCGATGTCCTAATAACCAGCACCAGTATACCAATGATGTTAGATATCATATTAAAGGATAAAAAAGAAGTATCTGTCACTGGCTGCTTCATCCAGTTGTACATGTTTATACTTTTTGGATCTTTGCAATGTTTCCTTATTGTTATAATGTCTTATGATCGATATTTGGCTATTTGCAATCCAATGCATTATAATTCAATAATGGTGCCCCACGTCTGTCTCAAAATGATTGCTGGGTCTTGGTTCTTGGTCTTCATTTCAACAAGTGAAATAATTATGGTTTGCCAGTTGCACTTTTGTGGTCTCAATTACATTGACCATTACTTCTGTGACTTTGGCCCAATAGTAGAACTGTCTTCTTCAGACACTTCCATGTTGTTATTGGTTGATTTTTTCGTATCTTTTTTAGTGGTCTTTATTCCTTTTTTCTTAATCCTCATAACCTACATCATCATTATCTTCACCATACTTAACATTTCATCCAACAGTGGAAGACAAAAAGCCTTCTCCACATGCAGCTCCCACCTTGCCACTGTATGTGCATATTATGGAACCCTAATCACAGTTTACCTGGTACCATCTGACGAGAGCGCATTTATCACAAAGAAATTTAGGTCTCTATTATATATTGTGGTGACTCCTATGATGAATCCCATTATCTACAGCCTCAGGAACCATGAGATCAGACGAACTCTTCAAAAAAGTATTATAAATATTCAAATACAATTGAAAACAAAATAAAACACATACAGACAGCAATAGAATATGGCCTAATCCTCCAAGTCTAGATAATTTTTTAAGGACAGTTTTGATCATAAATACTTACTACAAAGTGTTCTATGGATTGGAAGCAGAATGTTATTCCTTTTTTGGATATAATATTATATAAAAACAAGGAAACAAGTGACTACCATATCTTGTCTTATGTGGAAAATGATTTTGTAATAGAGATGATGGTGGTTTAAAAATTGGCCTGAAACATGCAAAATTATTATTACTATTATTATTATCATTATTTTTATTTTTCTATATTCTTCTTTATATAGCACATTTCTCCCAGTGGTACTAAAATTACATGAGACAGCTTCCTTGGTCCATTTTTGTAAGAATACAGTTAGGTTGTCAGCATGTCTTGGACAATGTGAGAGAAATCCGAGTACCCAGAGGAAACCCACGCATTATCATTTTTAATCCTTTACAAAAAGTTCTATGATTTCCAAAGCAAATGACCAAATAGCTGTGGAAGCACATGATAATTTGTTTGTTTACCATGTTATTCCTTTAAAAAAAAATTTTTTTGGGTATATCTTGATGAAAATGTAATTTGCACTACTTATACATACTGAGATTCATTACAGAAACAAAACACAATTGCGGATTATTCCCTTCCAGAATCACAATAAATGAGTTGAGTAATTTTTGCACAGTATAAATTACTGTAAAAAATATCCTTATCTTTAGTGACATTGGGCGTGATTCATTAAGGAACTTAGGCAAGAAATTTCTTACTTAAGTCTCCTGGACAAAACCATGTTACAATGCAAGGGGTGCAATTTATTTTTCTATTTTGCACATAAGTTAAATACTGGCTGTTTTTTCATGTAGCATGGTCACACTGTACAATACCAGAGGGCATGCTAAGTACCCCTATTGGGAAACCTGACCCCCTTCCCCCCCACTTCTTGTCTTGTGTGCAGCTGGCATGTACAGCAGTTACTGGCTTGAAAATTGTAGCCTGGGGGTGAGACTCTGCTTGACAGCCTATTGGCAACATTTATAGTGACAAACAAGAAAAAAAATTGCTGTCAAACTAAATCAACACACACTATCATACTATTATAACACAAATCTTTGGCTCGTTTTTTACTTAATATACCACCATTTGTGTACTCTACCGAGCTTGCAAAATGTATTTAAGAACACCGATAGACCTAACATTTAACCATATCAATGTATTATTTTCTAAACTTTAATTTATTTTTTTTGCAGCTGACAAGAAGTTAAAGTTGACTTCTAGACGTCGCCCATCCCAAATTTTGTTACAGCAAATCAAAAAAGTAGAAAAAAAATACAAAACATATGAAAAAATACAAGAAAGCAAAAAAAAAAAATTGGTGTATTTGATTTATGTTTTAAAAATGGGTTTTAAGATTTTTTAAGTCATAAATGCCAAACATTTTCCAAAGCCCTGGGTGGTGGGTGTGAGAGGCAATAGTGATTTAATTATGTCCAGCAGTGGGTTAAAGGGTGGTGGGGGAACAGACTGGGCATGGTCTCTCAATCATAGGGACGGACCTTCTATTAGTGTTAGGCCAAGTGGCAAAGTTTGCCAATTGTATTAACAACAAACACCTATTCATGGCTGCCATGGCAATGAGCATGCTGACACTTTGGAATTCACAAGTGCCAACATGGTCTGATACACAGAGACCAGTGGTGCCTTATAGGTGAACAAAGTAGCGTTAAGAAAGGGGACACATATTACAATCTACATTTTAGCCACCACTACACAACCAAGACTATATTGTTTGGTAAATAATATACAAGGGTAGTCAGTAGGAAAGGTAGTCAAAGGACAGCTTGAGAGCTGCCCTATGATGTTCCTATGCCATTCAAATGCATTGCATTTGCTTCCGCAAGTAAAGAAGGAAAGTTCCTTGTAGACAAATCTGGTACTCATACAGGTGGACGTGTACCACACGGCAGTGTGCACAGACCATAACAACTGCTAATTCTGAAGTCATTAAGCAGCGTATGTGATGATCCAAGTCTTTTGAATTCGGGAGTACACAGCTGACAGGTCCATACGGTTTAGTGTGAATGCTCGCTGCACTCGGTATGTGTGCCGTAATGACTCAGGCCCAAGGAGGCTAAGAAAGTGATTAGGTGTGCAAAGGAACAAGTTGAGAAAATGGCCCAGTCAGTAGGTAATGGGAGCAAAACTTTATTAGGTATATAAGTGAAAAGAGGAATGCAAAAGTATAAGTATAAGAATAATAGAACTAAAGACAGAGAATGAGAGACTTGTTGAGGGAGACAAGATAAAAGCAGATCACTTGAGTAGTTATTTTTGCTTAGTATTCACTAGAGAGGGCAAGGGGCCACAATTAAGTTGCAAGTATATTCATAAAAATGAAGTAGATACAAGTACATTTGCAGAGGAGAAGGTCCTAACAGAGCTCTGAAAGTGAAAAAATCAATGGGGTCAGATGGAATACATCCAAGGATACTAGAAGAGCTTAAAGGGTGCTAGTAACACCATTAACAGAATTATTCAAACAGTCACTAGCTACAGGAGTAATTCCAGAGGACTGGAAAAGAGCGAATGTAGTCCCACGGCACAAAAGTGGAAGCAAGGAAGAGGCAACTACAGACCAGTGAGACTTACATCAGTCATAATTCAAAAAATGTGTAAAATTAATAAGGATAATAATACAAAAATGGTACACGGGAGCAGATAAGCTAATGGCAATTACAAAAGTATTAGAAGACAAAAAGAGCTGATTCTGCTGCATCCATGTATGTATTCCTATAAATAAAATTCCTTATCCTTATGTCGCATCACCTGTATGAGATTGCCAGTCTCTATATATAGGATAGAATAAACTAAAACAGATGTACAGGGTGCGTCCAAACAGATAATATATTTATTGTTAAATTAATTTAAAAATCAAGTGATCTCACATGTGCACCACAATAATATACAAAACATGTACATATAAATTGGCATAAATAACACCTTATAAAATAATGATTAATTAAGTACACTTAATAATTAAATGTCTCTGGAAGTGATGACGATTAAGGTGTCTGGCCAGTACACCCTAAAACCATAATATGGATATATTATTCAGAATACCAAATCTGTGTGTACAGATGATATATGACGGGAAAGATCTCACCCATCTGTTGAATGCGCCTGTAGCAAGGAGGTATAATATCTACTAATCCATATAGGAAAGTGGTATAATGCTGGAAATGGGTCAGCACTTCTTTTCCCTACTTAATTTTCAACTGTACACATGCTCTGCTTGATTTGCAGAGCATGTGAGCATAATACTTGCTGTTAAAATATTGTGTACTTTGTGGGGTGGTGGGAGAGGCGCAGAGAGAAAGGGGACGGGAAGGCGCAGTGTTTCAGGGTGTCTGCCTGTCAGCTCATCAGCTCTTCTAGGCTCACAGAAAGAAAGAAGGAGCTGACAGCCAGCTGACCTACCTGCCTACCAGGCAACCAGTATTCCCATCAGCTTGCCTATACTTTTGGGCTGACAGGAGGAAGAAGAAAGAGTAGAGCAGCCCATAGAAGGAACTGCATGGTTTGAGGTGGGCGGACTTGTCTACATGAAGACAGCCATGCTGTACACAAATCAGTGCTGGTCACAGAGGAGAGAGTGCAGGGGTATAAGATGTGAGTATATATTAGACTATACACCCTAATCAGGGGTGTCACAATCACGGTGCACAGAACTTGGGGTGTTGGGGTGTTGTGGGGGCAGCTAGCATGTTAACATTGTAAATCTCTTTCAATTTACTGGATGTCTATCAGAGAATAATTATGGCAGTCGAAGAAAGCAATGCCAATCATTGTAATAGCAGCATATGATTGGCTATACTGACTTCTATAGGAGTCTCTATTTCCCACAAAATATCAAGAATATTGTGTCCTGGGGGTAAGTGTATGAAGCTTCAGATTCGTCAAATCGACAATTTTCGGGCATTGTGCCGGCCATATTTAAATCGGCAATTTGACGAATCCGATGCTAATACATCCTCCTGGAATGAATTGATGGGCAGTTTTTGTTTTGAACATATTTTAAAAATAAAGGTGCTGTTTCTTGTTAGTCAGTAAGAAATATAAGGCAACATATACCCTCTTGTGGTAATAACAACAAAATCCTGTAATATAAAAGTGATATATGATTGTGGCTAATTTTGAAACAAGAAAAAAATGCATTTCCAGCTATAATGCATCAGGCTCAACAATTTATATTAATAAAACATAATAACAGTTGTATGGCAAAATTATAATTAATTGGGCATCAAACACCAAGGACTGTATATGTTTTACATGAGTGATGGGAGTCACATGGTGGATAGCCTTGCATTATTTTATATGTTTTGCATTATGCTATATACTGTTAAAATACATCTACAATTGATTTCACACAAAAATCCCCAAAAGTTCTGGGAGTCTACATGGCCCCCAGATATTTATTTCAAATTTCCAAACCAGCACTTCTAAATTCCACTTCGACCATTGACTATTACACTGTGATAGTTGTAGTGTTATTATGCTAAAACCAAGTAAGTTAGTGGGTTAAAGGAATAATGATGTAGTGGAACTAGGGTAAGAGTAAGAGTAAGTGAAATAGGTGCTATTCAACACTAGGGATGGCCGGTTCCTTGGTCTGCTAAACAAGGAACTACTATGGAGATGATCAGTTTTTTAAACTATGCATCACAAATAGAAGCATGGGGCATTGTCAAAACTGTTACCCTGAATAATCATCATCATTGTCATTTATTTTTATAGCGCCAGCAAATTCCGTAGCGCTTTACAATTGGGAACAAACATTAATAAAGCAATAATGGGTAATACATACAGACAGAGAGGTAAGAGGGTCCTGCTCACAAGCTTACAATGTACAGGACAATGGGAGCATGAAACTCAAAGGCACGTGCTGCATCATATTGGTCCAGCTAGAATGCAAGGATAAAATGTCCTGTAACCGGGAATGGGAGGATGTGATGAGAGTGGAAGAGAGACGCAGATCCTGTGCAGAATGGAGGTGCCTTCCCTCTCCGCTTCCGACTTCGCCACTTTCTTCTCTTCCAAAATTGAGGCCATCAGACTGAACATCTCCTCCTCCCCTTCTCTTGACACCCTCATCGCTTCACCTCCCCCAATCAACCAACTCTGGTGCTCCTTCAGCCCTACAACCGGTGAAGAAGTTTGCTCCCTTATTCTTTCCTCTCCACCCTCTACCTGCCCTATTGATCCCATCCCCTTCCACCTCCTTCGCTCTCTCTCTCCAATGGCCTGCTCTTACCTAGCACACCTTTTCAACCTATCACTCTCCTCTGGTGTAGTACCCTCCTCTTTTAAACACACTCTTATCTCTCCTATCCTCAAAAAATCCAATCTTGACCCCATCTCTCTTGCTAATTATCGCCCTATCTCTCTTCCCCCCTATGCCTCCAAATTACTTGAGCGGATTGTCTGCAGCTGCCTAACCAGGCACCTCGCTTACAATTCCCTCCTTGACCCTCTCCAATCTGGCTACCGCCCCCTCCATTCTACCGAAACTGCTCTGGCCAAGGTTACTAATGATCTCCTATCAGCCAGATCCAAGGGTCACTTCCCCGTACTCATCCTCCTTGACCTCTCTGCAGCCTTTGACACCATGGACCACTCCCTCCTGCTGCAAACTCTTCTCTCTCTTGGCCTCTCTGGTTCTGTCCATGCCTGGTTTGCCTCATACCTCGCTAATCGCTCCTTCTCTGTATCCACGTCTCGTTCTTTCTCCTCCCCCTACCCTCTCCCCGTAGGAGTCCCGCAGGGCTCTGTTCTTGGCCCTCTACTCTTTTCGATCTACACTTCCTCCCTTGGTGCTCTCATCTCCTCCTTCGGTCTTCAGTATCATCTTTATGCTGACAACATTCAACTCTATATCTCCTCTCCTGATCTTTCCTCCACCCTCCTCGCTCGGGTATCCGACTGCCTCTCCGCCATCTCCTCCTGGATGTCTGAGCGCTTTCTCAAAATCAACATCTCTAAAACTGAACTCATTGTCTTTCCTCCGCCCAGACTCCCATCTCACCATGACCTCTTTATTGTCGTCAACAACACCACCATCTCCTCTGTCACCCAACTTCGCTGCCTGGGTGTCACCCTCGACTCCTCTCTCTCTTTTGCCCCCACATTCATTCCCTCGCCCAAGCCTGTCGCTTCCAACTACGCAACATCGCCCGCATCCGTCCTTTTCTCTATCAGGATGCCACCAAAACTATCATTTACGCACCTATCATCTCCCGCCTCGATTATTGTAACCTCCTCCTCACTGGCCTCCCCCACTCCCATCTCTCCCCCCTCCGCTCTATACTCAATTCGGCCACAAGACTCATCTTCCTCTCACGCTGCTCCTCCTCTGCCTCCCCTCTCTGCCTTGCCTTACACTGGCTCCCCTTCCCCTACCGAATCCTTTTCAAACTCCTCACCACCACTTACAAGGCTCTCTCCAACTCTACTGCCCCTTATATCTGTCACTCACCGGACCGTGAGTGCCTCTGCTCTGGTGCGTGGTTCCCTGTCATTCCTGCCAGCACATGTGCTGAACCGCGGCCGCCCGCCATCCTGTCGCATTGCACATATGCAGGATCCCTGAACTACTAACACCTTGCTTTTAAACCTAATTGGTGGATCAATCACCTCACCCTACTTAAGGCACCTGTGGCATTAGGTTCATTGCCTGATCTTGATTCTCACTCCCTGTGAGTCTCTGAAGGTGTTCCTGTGTTTAGCTCGTGTCTTCAGTTCCAGCTGATTCCCTGCTCTACTCCTCAAACGGTTCCCATACCGCTACAGACTGAATACTCTCCAGCTCGTGTCTTCAGTTCTCCAGCTGATTACCTGCTCTGCTTTCTCGAGTTACCTATTGTTGCTACAGACTATTCATTGTGCCAGCATATCTGTGTTGGAGAAGCCTTCTCACCACAGCAGTGGTACAACTTGCTACACGCAGACCACCGACTACCCCGCTACCTACCAGCACCAGTACAAGTCTCCTCATCACTACAGTGGTACAACTTGCTCTCCAAGTCACTGACTCATCTCATCTATAGCTCCAAGTCGCTGACTCATCACATCTATAGCTGCAAGTCACTGACTCATCACATCTATAGCTGCAAGTCACTGACTCATCACATCTATAGCTGCAAGTCACTGACTCATCACTACTATAGCTGCAAGTCGCTGACTTCCTCACTCATCTCCTATCTACCTGCTGTTCCTTACACTCCAACCATTCACCTCACTGCTCAGAGGTTCGTGGTGTAACTCCGCCCCTCTGGCAGCATTACCATCTGGTGGAACCTGGGTAGAAACTTCTAGTGCCCGTGACAATATCTCTAACCTCCTCTCCATTCACACTCCTGCCCGCTCCCTGCACTCGGCCAACGACCGCCGCCTCTCCTCCATTCTTATCACCTCTTCCCACTCCAGAATCCAAGACTTTTCCCGTGCAGCCCCCCTTATCTGGAACGACCTCCCTCGTTCCATCCGTCTCTCTCCTACTCTGTGCTCCTTCAAACGTGCACTCAAAACACCTCTTCCTCAAAGCCTACCAACCATCTACTTAACCCCCATCTTCTTCCTTTAGCTCATCCTCCCTTCTCTCCTCTTGCCTCAACTGGCTCCTCTTGTGCCTGGTCTGTTTACCCTCCCTTAGGATGTAAGCTCATATGAGCAGGGCCCCCTCCCCTCCTGTCTCCATACCTGTTCTTCCGCTCCATCTTTACTGCATATGACTAGCTGGAGTTTCTGAAGTATTGGTACTTTTTTTTCATTGTTCTGTATGGTTTCACCCTGTATATTCTACTGTTAGTACTGTGTGCGGAGCTGCGGATATCTTGTGGCGCCTAACAAATAAATGATAATAATAATAATAATAATGTATGACGGTGCAATTTTGTTGATGGCCTGTCACCGATCTACGAGGATGGAAAGGATCCTTCTGGGTCTCAGGTGAGATTGGCTATACTTCTTTCAGAGGCGCAGAGTTTAACAGAAGGTTTTTGCCAGGGATTCCCGCAAGGCTTACACCTCGCAGCTTACACCCTGCAGGTCACGGCCCTCTAAGTTCCCAGTGAGTGGAGAAAGAGAACCAAGCACCAGATAGCGAGGGCAGACTCGGAAGAGGGTTACCAAGAGCCAGGGGGCACCAGACTACCACTAAGGAGTGGAGGTGAATGAGCGATGATTGTGGCAGTTACCACTAGGGAGTGGAGTTTGGTGAGCGATGATCTGCGGCAATACACTGGGAAGACAGGAAGCGATGATCTGCGACAGTTACCACTAAGGAGTGGATATTGGTGAGCGATGATCTGCGGCAGTACACTGAAGGGATAGGAAACGATAATCTGCGGCAGTTACCACTGAGGAGTGGATATTGATGAGCGATTATCTGCGGCAGTTACCACTGAGGAGTGGATATTAGTGAGCGATGATCTGCAGCAGTATAGTGGAGAGATAGGGAGCGATGATCTGCGGCAGTTACCAGTGAGGAGTGGATATTAGTGAGCGATGATCTGCGGCAGTATAGTGGAGAGATAGATAGTGATGATCTGCAGCAGTTACCACTGAGGAGTGGATATTTGGTGGCAGCCGCGGGAGACCGATGTGTGACATGGCATTATATGTTAATAGTAGAATTTTATATTGGATTTGTTGAAAAACAGGCAACCAATATAGAGACAGACAGAGTGGCTCAGCAGAGGAAAAACAGTTTGCAAGGAAAATTAATTTAGCCCCTGTGTGCAAAATAGATTGTAGGGGTTGGAGACAAATTTCGGGAAGACTGTTACGACAACCAGTGCGGCATAAACTCATAGAACTGGTAGTAGAGGTCTACACCTTTAGCAGCCGCCTTTCCCGTAGAGACTGGTTATGCTCACAGGTACTCAGATGCCACCAGACCTTAAACTCAGAGTAGTATAAGTTTATACTCACACTGTTGCGCACAGGTACAGGAGGTAACACACGAAACAGAGGCAGGCCAGCGATCTGCATACTGGACGGAGCACCAGAGATGTCAGGTACCAGCAAGGTCAGGTCCACAGGCAACGGTTCAGAATCCGGGTACAGGCAATGGGTCAGGATCACAGGCAATGGTTCAAGGTCCGGGTACAGGCAATAGGTCATATTCACTAGCAATGGTTCAAAATCCAGTTACAGGCAATAGGTCATACACAGGTTCAACACCAAACAATAGCTCAGTGGCAGGCAGCAGAACTGGAAACAGGATGCTATAACCGGCAGTGAGGCTCAGTCCTCACTACCTTAAATAGTCCTATGAGCCAATCAGAGAAGAGCCCTGACAGAATACCTAGGAGTAGCCTAATTAATACATGACCCTACCAACCAATGAGGAGAGAGTGTGCAGCTGGCTAATTAACTCACAGCCCTGAGTTGCTGTCCCTGCACAGACCTGCGAGCACGAGCCCGGCTGTATGACAGCTAGCCGGGCGCGGCGGCAGGAGATCTCCAATGTGCCGATTGTTGCCCAGGCAACTGGGACGAAGACACCGGAAGTGACGTCCCGGTCGGCATAGCGACGGCCGGGATTCCCGCTGAAGGAAGGTAAGAGTCGCCGCGGTGCCCGCGGCCGCCGCGACTAACAAACACCAGTAAAGAGGGAGTCGCAATAGTCAATGCCGGAGATGAGGAGTGCATGAATTAACGTTTTTGCAGTGTCTTGTGTGAGATATGTGCACATTCTGGAAATGTTCTTTAGATGTATGTAACATGATGTAGATATAGAGTTGATGTGGGGAACAAAGGATAGTTGTGAGTCATGTTATCAACAGAAATAGAAATGTTAGGCAGGTAGCTTCTGCTTTTGGGTGGGAATATTATTTATTCTGTTTTTGAAAGATTGAGATTGAGTTGGCGAGAAGACATCCAAGATAAAAAGGCAGAAAGACAGTCATTAAAGCGGGTGTCACCAGGAAGGTGTCTGCACCTGCAAGTATTGGCACAACTACACTAGGAGGCGCGGAGTCTAATATGCTGCCGGTTTTCACCAGGGACCCCCGCAAGGAAGTTTGGACTTCGCGGCGAACGACGTGCAGGTCGCGGCCCTCCTAGGTAGCTATTTGCGAGATGATGGAGGTAATCGATGTCATACAGGCAGGAGTCAGAACCAGACGGGCGGAGAAGGTACCAAATCAGGAAGCGAAGAATAGTAAGCAGGCCGAGGTCAGAACCGGAGATACAATGCAGGACAATAGGAAGATCCAAAAGCGAAGTCAGGGAGAGCCGGGTCAGTAACAGGAAACAAATGGCAGGTAAGCTAATATACACAGGAACGCTGGAGGCTAGAATACTAGTTGCTTTGGCGGTGTCAAAGCAGGTGTTATATAGAGAGTGATGGTCTCTCATTGGTGGGCAGTGATTCGGCGGTCAGATGCACTGACCGCCGACCGGAAGTTCCATTGCACGTCCCGTCGTCATGGTGACGGGCGCGCATGCGCACCTGACTTCCGGGGAAGCGTCCCCGTTGCTTAGCAACGGGGCGCTCTGACGTGATCAGGCGTGCGTCCCGCCTAGCGAGGAAGTGCGGGGGCGGCGCCTGATAGCGGGACAATACAGATGGTGACAGATCAGGAGTGGATAGATAGATTTGTGTATCATGCACATAGAGATGATATTGAAATCCAAAGGAGTTAATTAGTTTTCCAAGAGAAGTGGTGTAGATAGAGAATAGCAAAGGACCTAGGACTGAGCCTTGTGGCACTCCAACTGATAAATGAAGTGTAGCAGACGTGGATCCAGAGAAATTAACACTGAATGAGCGATTAGATAGGATGAGAACCAGGATAGGACAGTGCCTTCAAGACCTTACGATTGTAGCGTTTGTATGAGGAGAGAGTGGTCAACAGTGTCAAATGCAGCAGAGAGTTCCAGGAGAATTAGAAGAGTAATGGCCATCAGTTTTTGCCATGATCAAATCATTGACAACCTTGGTCAGCGCAGTATCTATGGAGTGTTGGGAAAGCCTGACTGAAGAGAATCCAGTAGGCTGTTTGCTGTAAAAAAGTGTGTAATGCCAGTGCAGGCAATTCTTTTGAGAAACTTGGAGTGGCATGGGAGCTGAGAGATGGGGTGGTAATTTAAGAGAGTTTGGGTTAGAATTTAGATTTTTCAAAACAGCAGTAATCACTGCGTGCTTGAACAGTGATTGGAAAATTCCAGTAGAGAGAGAGAGAGATTACAGATTTTAGTTAGAGATGGAATGAGCACAGGAGACAAGGACCTACCAGATAGTGAGGGTATGGGATCAAGAGGACAGGAGGTAGAGTAGGAAGATGAGAAGAAATAAAAAATGTTCTCTTCATTTGTCGGATCAAATGAAGAGAGGGTGTCAGAGGGCGCTACAAAGGAATTGAGCTGATTGCTTGTCAAGGGAGATGATTTCAATTCTGATCTTATCAATGTTGGCATTGAAATAGGAAGCAAGATCCTGGGCACTGATGGTAGTCGAAGGGTTTGGGGTGGGAGGGTTTAGAAGAGATTTAAATGTGTTAAAAAGGCATTTGGGGTAAGAAGCCTGAGCATAGATGAGAGCTTGGAAGTATGTTCGTTTAGCAGTGTCCAGAGCATTTCGATAGGAGTGGTACATAGCAGTAGGTGCGCTGAAATCATTAGAGGTACAAGATTTATGCTACTGATATACTGCTTTACAAGATGGTTTTTGCAGGGTTGGTGTTACTTTATTGTGCCACAGTCGGCAACGAAGTCTACGTGGAGTATGAAGAGTTGCTTGATCCACTTGATTAAGGGCAATTTCTAGGGTTTGGTGAAAACGATGCACTGTCCTTTCAGGGGAGGAGCATATAGAAATTGGGGAGAGAAGGTGTTGAAGAGAGCTGGAAAACCTGAAAATCAATAGAGTTAATATTCCTGCGGGTGTGAGGAGGTTTGGAAGAGTTTGACAGCGGGGGGGTAAAGTACTGGGGATGACCGAGTATTATTATTATTATTATTATTATCCTTTATTTATTAGATGCCACAAGAGTTCCGCAGCGCCGTACACAGCACAAACAGAAGACTAAACAAGGTGAAACATTACAGCGGTAAACAAAAAATACCAAAACTTCAGAGACTCCAGGCTAATGCAGTAAAGACGGAGCAGAAGAGTAGGTATGGAGAACAAAGGGAAGAGGGCCCTGCTCAAATGAGCTTACATCCTAAGGGAGGGTAGACAGAACTCAGGCACACAGGGAGCAAGTTGAAGTAAGTGGGGAGTAGCTAGTAAGGTGATGGTCCGAGAGAGGAAAATAGTGTTAAGGAAATGAGAAACTGAGCATATTTTAGAGAAAAAAAAGATTAAGACAGTGGCCATCCTGATGAGAAGTGGATTCAATCCACTCGGAGAGGTCAAGTGAGGAGGTAAGAGAGAGTAGTTTGGAAGCAGTATTGGAGCGTGGATTACCAATAGGGATGTTGAAATCACCCATGATGATGATGGTGGGGATGTCAGAGGATAAGAAGAGAGTGATCCATGCAGTGAAGTGTTCAATAAGTTTTTGGTGTGGTCCAAGGGGGGGGGGGCAATAGATGACAGCAACACGCTTAGAAAATGGGTTAACAATCCTAACTGTATGTACTTTAAAAGATGTGACCGTGAGTGATGGGACATTTGGTAGAACTGCGAATGTGCACTGTGAGGAGAGAAGTAGTCCAACCCCACCTCCTTGCTGGGGGTGTGGGTGAAATGGAGACCACCATGTGAAAGGGCTGCATGTGAGGCAGTGTGTTATTGTGATCCAGGTTTCTGTTATTGCCAGAAGGTTGAGGGATGGGTGAAGAATGATATAGTCTTAAAGATAAATGCAATGAAAGGAGAGGAAGAAAAATAATTCTGCAAACATCCGGATTTATGTGAAAATTGCAAAAATTGAGGGATTTAAAAGAATTACCTAGTTGCAATGTCCTGTGCAATCAGAGAAGTAGTGCAGAGTGAGGCTGCAGTAAATGTAGTTTATTTACCTAATAATCACCGAATACCATATTTGAAAGTGAAATTTCTCCTACAGATTTTGACTTCATGTGTGAAGACACCCCCAACCTGACCACAGGGCAGAGTGGATACATGGGCTGGTGCTTTCAAGAAATATGCCCTAAATTGCTGCATTTAAAAATAGTGGATTTACACCCAAATGCGGAGGTGCACACATAGCAATATTTGTCCAGCTCTACATCAGTACCATATGAACCATATTACCTCAAGCATACTTATACCCAGCTTCACTTACACTCAACCAGGTCATAGGCCCATCATCCCCCAAGGGACTCCTCCCATCCCACCCACTCCATCACTATTAGTTCTACCATAATCTCCTCTTCACCCCAAGTTTGATGCCTGGGGGTCACCCTTGACTCCTCCCTCTCCTTCACCCCTCACATTCAATCCCTTGGTCAATTCTGCCGCTTCCATCTCTGCAACATAGCCTGAATCAGACCCTTCCTCTCCTCTGAGGCCACCTAAACCCTCATCCACTCTCTGATCATCTCCCGCCTGGATTACTGCAACCTCCTCCTTGCTGGACTCCGCTGCACCCATCTCGCTCCTATTCAGTCCATACTTAATGCTACCTCTCCCGCCAGTTTCATCTACCTCCCATCTCTGTCAAGCCCTTAACTGGCTCCACCTCCGCTTCAGAATCCTCTTCAAACTCTTCACCCTCACTTTTAAAGCCCTCTCTAATTTCACTGCTTCATATCTCTCCAACCTCATCTCCACTCAAACTCCTTCTCACTCACATGAGCTCACCTTAGGACACCTGCATTAGGGTTTGACAGGTGTACCGCCCCAGTCAAACTCCCCACGTGTCACTGTCCTCGGAGCGGCTCATATTCAGCTTGGTTCTGTAATGCCCCTAGATGTGAGCAGCTCTCTCTAGGCATGCATGCCGAATATGTACTTGCTTAAATGTGATCACCAACTAGGTGTACTGCATGATGTGTATACAAGCATTCAAACACATGCCCATGACACCAATCAAGACTACACTGATTCCATTTATGTGCTCTTAGTCTAGAGCCTTAGCAACAGGTTATCAGGTTTTGTACTGTACCTTATTGTTGTCTTGTTATATGATTTTATTTCTTTTATTATGCACAGACTTAGCTTGTTTTTGACCATATTGGGGCCTTAAATGTTGGCTTAACTTCTGTCAATGAACCTGTGCTGCCTGTCCCTCTAAGTGATAATCTATTCAGATAATAGAGGTATATATAGATGTACTAAAAGCCTCTAAGATCTGGGGCTTTCCCCTTGCAAAGACCTGTTCCTTCTACTGGTACAGAGATATAATAGTCATCCATAATGTCATCAAAACATTTTTATTCCAATCGAGTGATGACATTTGTTCCCGATTAAAAGCTACAAAAACATATAGAAAATATGCAGTATAAATCACTTTAGGTTATCGCCAAAGATAGGAAGGAAACAATATACTCCAATTACATCCGTTCTCTGATGGGGACTTATCCAAGTGAAGTCTGAAAGTCAGGCCATGCAGCAATGCATTTCATTATGGAGGCTTTGTCAGGGGGATGATCTGGCACCAAGTGTCCAAGTACTATGTTACAATGGCAAGCACTAGGAAACCAGATAGGGTAAGTGGTAATTAACCAAAGAATGAGCATTATCACTAAGAATTACATACTAAAGGCCTGATATATTAAGGCACACAATACAAACATATTGTGCATTTTTTAAAAAGGCACATAAATCAGGCATATGCAGGTCTATATTCAGCAAGGTGCTGATGTAAAAATATGTCTGTTGATTAATACAGATCTAAGTGCGCTCTGCTCTAACAGACAATACACTGCAGAATATGTCCAATATATATGTGGAATATAAAGTCCCAAAAGTACGCACAGAGAAAAACAACTATTTATATCACCTGTTATAATATAGTCATTAATAATTGACATAACAGTACCAGACCTGTAGCTGGTGCAAGTCATTCAACAGAAAAACACCTTAGAGATGCCCAAAGCTTGGATCGGACGTTGCTGTGTGCGTATAAGTTTGGAACATTTTTACTGTATCTTGACTCTGTGCATATGACCAGTCACCTCCCTGTTCCACCCTTGAAATCACAGGCTGTAGTAGGGTCCTTTGTGCTCGAAGATGAATTGGACCCACATTTCTTGATTACCTACTTAAATATCAATTGTGGCCCCCTGGTACAGTATAAGGATAAGGATGTATAAGGATGGGGCATAATTCTTTTGAGTGGCATTATCGAGTGCCTGTTGCAGGACCTGTGAAATACACTATTCACCTATAACCGGGCTGGCATCACCCATGCAACACAGTGGTGTGTTGGAGATTGTTGTACCTAATCTGGTGCATCGCCCACAGTTAGGGGGCACTGGGCCATATAAGATCAACTTAAACATACTCCATCTGTTGATTCAGAGAAGGAAAGGAAGGAAGGAAATTTAGACTGTAAGCTCCAATGGGGCAGGGACTGATGAGAGTGCGTTCTCTGTACAGCGCTACGGAATTAGTGGCGCTATATAAACAAATGATGATGATGATGATGATGAAGGAAAGAGCCATTTTAAATTATGATGCTTTGAGATAGATAGTCATCACAGATTCATTGTATAACAACAATGGACATCAATCTGTTTACTGTATATCTGACTGCAATTTTAAGCCTTGTTTTTATTCCAGTACAGTGCTGCTCTACATGTTTATTAAACGTTAAAGAAATCACAGGTGCTTTGTTATTGCTCCTCTGTGAGATCATGGAATTATTCTCACATATAAATCCAAAGGGATCATTCTCCACTATAAAAGCATCACAGGATCTGGGAATTTGTACTGTCAGATCTAGAAGCCACAACACAGACATGACTGCTGAGAGGAGGAAGCTACCATTCCATTAGATGTCTTCAACTGCATGACACATATTGTAAGAACAAATCATAGCAATCTGCCTGTTGTTATGGACAAAAGTACTCTGTATGGTAATATGAAGACAATAAATTGGGATTAGGGCAGTTTGTTTTTGGAACTATTTTGGTGCAGAGGGCCCCTTGGAGGTTAGGGCAAACACCCCACTTACATGTCCTAAAACAGGAATTGTGATTTATTTTTCCATCCATAATATGTCATTCATAACATTACTGCTTGTTGTGACTTTTCTAAGGTGAAATTGCCATTTTTGTGATGATCTGGAATAGGTAAAAATAGTTTTAAATAAAAGTCAGTATGTAGTTTAAGGTGAATAAAACAGAACTGACAACAATATCAATTTTCTTCCTTCGTAAGTGGTTTCTTAAGAACAACTCATACTAATTGCCAATGGTATTTGGAAAGTAGAAAAAAATAATGATAAAAATCTGTACTTCTGTTCTCTGTACCATTGATGTTATACAAGGGTGGATCCTACACAAACAAATATATAGTGTTGATGTAGAGAAGGTCAGCATCTGATGTAATATAATGATTTAATTGTGAATTTATTAGGAGTCGGCTAAGTCTAACTTGTAAATCTACATGGTAATTTATTCATCCATGGAAATAGATATAAATACATAATTCAAAAAGCAAACTTACATCAGTTCAAGGTAGTCTACACCTCTAGTGTGTCATTGTGTCATTAAAAATACTTTTTTTTAAAAAATTGCCCATTTAATAATATACCCAAAAAAGCTATTGTTTGTTTAATATATATATATATATATATATATATATATATATATATATATATATATCTAATATAGATAAGCCTAGCGGCGTGTGTTAGTGTGTGTGGAAAAAACTATTTTCTCAGAAAGGGCTCATCTAATTGACCTGAAATTTGGTATACTGACATTATTTGACAAAAAAATGATAATAGTGAAGTCAGTTAACTTCCATCATCCCCCCTTCCCCCCGTGGGAGGGGTGGTAAAGGCTAAATTTACCAGTTGAGGGCTCAAACTCTTGACCGTGTGGGTATTTATTTATTTACCAGAGCCTGTGTTTGGTCATGGACAATTTTATGTCACATTTTCACGAGTACTGAGAAGCAGTGATGTGAAAGTGCAGGTTATGAATACTGCCCTTCAAGGAAGACAGATTGAGAACAGCGATAAGGTGTTTAGCAGAAACGTTGTGTATCGAGAGGTTTTAGAACAGTTAGACGATGGGGATTAAGGATGTGGCGATGAAGATGAAGGATGAGGTGATGGAGAAGAATGATGAGGTGGTGACATGTGGACAAAACCACGTTAAAAAAAGGCGCTTACGTCGGGAAGTAACGCTCTTCCCCTGAGGAGGCCTGGCCTAGCCCCAAATGCATGACAAGAACCTTTTTAACACCTTAAGTAGCTTGATTTGACTACAATGCATGAGTATCATGCACGGGTTAACTTGTATATATATATATATATATATATATATATATATATATATATATAAATATATATATATTAATGTTAATGTTTGGCTGTTATATTTGGATGTGGACTAATAATATTATGCGTATTACTAGGAAATATTACACAAATGTACAGAGCTCTATGTAGTTAAATTCCACATTAGCCTATTGCACACAACACTTCCAAAATCGTCAGCCTAATTTGCACAGATCTCTTGAAACTTCATGCACATTATTTGATACACTGAATAAACCTTTAGCACAAAACAAAGCCCATTTGTCATACTACATAAACAAATTTAATGCAATTATACTCCATTTCCCAATGTACAGATTCCATACCACACAGCGAACAGACTATTTTGAGACATTGCACAAACCTTAGAAAAGTGGGACGAGAGAAAGTATAGTACTGAGAAAAGACACCTGCGTATTAGGATTTTGGTAAGCGATTAATTTAATTATGTGCCAGCTTTGATGTTTGTGTGCTGAGCATAGTTCATCTGCTGCTGATATGAACAGTGGCGGGGTATGGAGTCTGGAGAGAGGGAGATCTTATTGAAATATACTGGAGGAAAGCGTTGGAAATGAGTGCACCCAACACAGTATCAGGGAGGTTGGAGAAAGTTAAATGAAGGTATTGTGTGGTGAGACTAGTGGGCACTGGAGGGAAGTTGGGAAGGGTTGAAGAGCTGGTATATATCTGATTTAAACATTGTAGGTAGGTAATATGGGATGGTGAGGGAATCACAACTTGGTGGATTCAAGAGATTACTGTATGTAGGATGCACTTTTTAGCAAACCCTATGTTGAGTGAGGTGAAACTGTTAAAGAGGCATATGTAGGGGATATAGAAGTGGAGCATGGTGTGGTTGGTGAATGGAATATTAGGTGGGTAACTTTTCCATGACATGTTTTTGTCCATAATAGTATCTCCTATCCAATAACTTTTCTATCCTCAAAACATTACTCTAGAATTCCATTACATAATTCTAGAATGGTAGAACTATATGGGGCTTTAAACAAAGATTCACTTGATGATCTGAATGATAAAGGCAACTAGTTTAAAAGTAGGTATCAATTTAGACAAATTGTGAATAGTTAAACATGCTTAGAAATGTGCCATCTTTCCAGAGGTACCCAAGATAACTGCTGTAATGTTTGGTGATAATTTATCACAGTTTGCAATATGTTCAAAGATAACAAATTACCAAAGACTGTTAACTTTCTTCTAGGAATTAATACGTATACAGTGACCTCTTCCTCAGAATGTGTGAGGACAATCAGACTGAAGTCACAGTGTTTTTACTTCTTGGATTTCAAGGGCTATATAAATACAAAATTGTACTCTTCATCGTCTTCCTCTTGTCCTACATTGTGGTACTAAATGGAAACCTTGTCCTTATTGTTTTAGTGTCGACAAGTGATCATCTCAAAATTCCAATGTTCATCTTTCTTAAACATCTAGCAGTAGCCGATGTCCTAATAACCACCACCATAATACCAATGATGTTAGATATCATATTAAGGGATGTAAAAGAACTATCTGTCACTAGCTGCATGATTCAGCTGTACCTGTTTTTCATTTTTGGATTTGTGCAATGTTTTCTTATTGTTATAATGTCTTATGATCGATATTTGGCCATTTGCAATCCGATGCGTTACAATTCAATAATGGTGCCTCATGTCTGCCTCAAAATGATTGTTGGGTCTTGGTTATTCATCTTCATTTTGTCAAGTGAAATAATTATGGTTTGCCAGTTGCAGTTTTGTGGTCTCAATTACATTGACCATTTCTTCTGTGACTTTAGCCCAATAGTAGAATTGTCTTCTTCAGACACTTCCATCTTGTTATTGGTTGATTTTGTCGTATCTATTTTAGTGGTCTTCATTCCTTTTTTCTTAATTCTCATAACCTACATCATCATTTTCTTCACCGTACTGAACATTTCATCCAACAGTGGAAGGAAAAAAGCCTTCTCCACATGCAGCTCCCACCTTGCCACTGTATGTGCATATTATGGAACCCTGATCACAGTTTACATGGCACCATCTGAGGAGAGCTCATTTAACACAAACAAGTTTCGGTCTCTATTATACATTGTGGTGACTCCTATGATGAATCCCATTATCTACAGCCTCAGGAACTATGAGATCAAACAATCTCTTAAAAAAAGTATTGCAAATATTCAAATACATTTGAAGACAAAATAAATAAGACATTCAGACAGCAAGAACATATGGCCCTAATACTACAAGTCTACACATTCTTTTAAGGACAGTTGTGATCATAAATACTTGGAGATGATTGCTTTGAATATGGTAAAATCCAACAAGATCCAAAGTTGTGGATTTGTGTGAAACCGAGCCAAGACTCACGCACCAATATCTGGTCTCAAAACGAGGCAAAACATAATTTTTTGCAACACTCGCAATATATATTTAGCCCTCCCTTGTTTTCTCAAGTATAATTTTAGAACACTCATTGTGTATGGAGTGGGTTAGCTGCAGTGCTCTGCTCTGTAAATAGCATTCAGGGTGAATGAGGGACATAGAAAGCAATACAATCATGTGATTATTGTAAAGCTGTTCTGTAGAGATTAGTCATCTTGAATAGTTTGCTGATCATTTGTTTTTCATTTCTATCTTTCAGAGGGTTTAGAGTAGGTGGACTAGTGGCTACTATTTGCTATTAAAGCATATTTAATACTACTAGTATATAGACTGAACTAAGTAATATATTTAGTGGAGGGAAACCGTGTGCTTTTTCTGTATAACTATTAGCAGCAGAATTCGGAAAAACAAATAGATTTATTTCTTTTAAAATGTAATGTTTTTCTAGTAAACGTTATCTAGTGTGTAGCAGTGACATCTGAAATAATTTTGATGGAAATGGGGTGTTTGCATGTGAGGTTCAGCAGCAGCTGAACAAGCCAAAAAACGATACACATTCTAATTGTTTGTCTTTTTCAATACTTGTCTATTTTGAAAGGGTTAATCAGTGACATCTATATTTGAAAAAAAGGATGTTTGCATGTGAGGGTCAATGTAGCTGCTCACGCCAAAAACACTTTTTATTTTATTCTTAGATTATATTCTAATCTTTTCTATTTTTCAATACTTGTCAGTTTTGAAAGGGTCAATAATCTATATTTAATAAAGGGCGTTTGCATGTGAGAGTTTTTTCTGAGCATTTTTGACATTCAGCAACTGCCAAAAAAATGTCATCTGCCATGTCACCAACTGAAGAAAGCCCGTTAGATAAATTAAACAACAAAAATTTGGAACATTACACAGCATGCATCATGGAGAGTGAAGAGGCAGCAACAATCAGATGTCATTAGTTGGATAGAAGAATCAGCAGATATTTAGACAAGTAGATACCCAATTGTAAAAAGCTACAAAATTTGTTGTTGCTTTATGATAAAATAATGATGCTTATAGACAAAGGTGGCCCCTGCACCCATACAAGAAAACTTCAAGAATACACATACAATACATTTCCAGAGCATTCAACAGTAGCCAAGAGCAAGGCCTTCTTTACCTTGCTGCTATATTAATTAATGATAATGCTGATAGATGAAGGGGGCCTGCACACATACTTAAAAACATCAAATTTTAAAACTGTACTATAAAGTTTGTCATCACTACATTAGTGGAGACTTTGTTTTATGTCATTCAGTGGTGTAGCGCCAGGGAATTAAATCCATACTTAAAAGCATCAAATACTATGCAGACAATACATTTTGAATGTTACAGTGTAGTCATTATAGACAGTAAAGCTACAGTAACAGGCAGATGTTATTATGTTGTCAGTGGTATGAAGGAACGAGTTAGACATTTATAAAAGTAAATAGACGACGATGGCCAGCACTCATGCTACAAAACTTCAAAGACTACCACACAATACATCTTTTGATGGCCAGAGCATTCATCTGTTGCCAAGAGTAAGGCTTTCCTAACCTTGTTTTACTTATATGCTCTGTGCCATAATGCTGCCCTTCTGTATCAAACCAGGGGACTCATATGGGGAGGGAAGGCTGAAGAATCATTTCACAGGGAGAAGCTTCGTCCAACCCCAGGATAAAGGGGACTGTCTGAGACCTGCGGCGGAGGTGCTCCCCAAGACCCTTGTATATAAATAATATATTTATATGTTCTGTTAGTGAAGTGTAAGAAATATTTAATGCAGACAGTTCAGATAGGCCAATAGTTGCCCTTCCCACACATGTAAATATGTATAATACTAACATTGATGCAGATTTGATTTCCAAAAACATGTCTTTACAATTCCACCTGGTTTCCTCCAGGTGCTCTGGTTTCCTCCCACACTCCAAAAACATACTGATAGGTTAATTGGCTGCTATAAAATTGACCCTATTCTGTCTGTCTGTGTGTGTGTGTTAGGCAATTTAGACTGTAAGCCCCAATGGGGCAGGGACTGATGCGAGTGAGTTCTCTGTACAGTGCTGCTGAATTAGTGGCGCTATATAAATTAATAGTGATGATGATGATATATGTATATATATATATATATATATATATATATATATATATATATATACATAAGTGTATGTATGTATATATATATATATATATATATATATATACGTAGTCATCACATATTGATTAAATGCCAAAAATAAAAATCAGTCTAATTACTGTATATCTCTATAAAAGCATCACAGGAGCTAGAAATTTCAGAATTAGAAGCCACAACACAGAGATGACTGCTGAGAGCAAGCTGCCATTCCATTAGATGTTTTCAACTGCATGACATTATATTGTAAGAAAATATCACAGCATTTCTGCCTGTTATTATGGACACTCTATTGTAGTATAAAGGCCATAAATTGGGTATATGGGAGACTGCTTCTGGAATGTTTTAGTGCAGATACCCCTTGGAAATTTAGTCGAAAACCCTCCCTACATCTTCTAAAACAGGTATTGCACTTAATGTGAGCTACATAATTTTCTCCATTCATTATATGCTATTCACAACATCACTGCTTGTTGTGACAATTTCCCAAAGAGTAATGAAGATTTAGAATTTAAAGGTCTCAGGATATATGGCCAAAATCTCAGATTTATTAGCTCCTTTCCCTTTCCTCAATGTTTTGATTCATGCTGTTGAGGATGCTTATTTTATGGTTATAAATATTTACTGGCAGCTATTACATCCACCATGTTGGTGGTGTTCATGCTTGTAAACCAATGAGTAAATTAATGTTCCTGACATATTAAATTAAAGGTAAATTTGCAAAAATTCTATTTCCCCCAGATTGACATTAAGAGGATTTACAATATCTTAGTATTTTTCTTCTTCCCTCTGGTGGTAAAATAAGACTATATTAGAGCTGTTTCTAAGTTCTCTCTATGAGATCTGATGATTTCATCTTACAAAAGTCTCCCATTCTTCTCCTCATCTCTTCCTCACAACAGAACTTAGTAAATAAGACCACTATTTATTTAATCTTTTTTAGTTTCAAGAATACATACTGCTTTTGGCACAATAGTTAACACTTAATGCAAAATTAAATGATGTTTTTTTCAACCATAAGACTGTAGAAAAATAATTTAAAATATTTGCACATCATTTTTTTATGAATCGGCTAATATAATTAAAAAAATCAAGTGGGCATCCACCATATTGTGCCATCAGCACATAATCTAGTGCCCCTTCATAACTGGTAAATGCCTACTTTTGTTTAGAAAATTTGTCTATTGAGTTTGTTTTAGGGATACAAAAAATAAAAGGGAAGGAAGCGTTGTACAGAGTTCAATTGGGACCAATGGTAATCTGATAATTAATATATTTGAATGTAAAAATCCTTTAAGCATTATTTACTATATATAAATCATAAACAATATAGTAAAGATAAGAAATGAGTTCCTTTGGGTGAAAGTCCTAAGAGGTGAGGAGTAAAAATAGATAATTAAAGGTAATTAAAGGAAATGAGAGAGGAGGGAGGAGGACATGGGGCTGTTAGTAGGGGATAGTAGGGGGATGGAAACAGAAAAGTGTATGAGTGAGTTAGGAGTGTGGTTTAATCTATAGATCTGTTGTGAAATAGGAGGTTCAAGCGTACCAGGTGAAGGAGAACTAGTTATTATGAATAATACTGGTGATATGTTCCATTTTATGTGTTTGCCAGATTGTCGGAATGAGTGTTTGAATAGTCGGTGGGTCTGTCTTCTTTCAATTAAGGGCATTTAGGCACCTCGCTATTACAAGAATGTGTCCAATCAACTTGTGTGTGTGTTTCGGAGTATCAGGGACTGTACGTGGGAGAAGGTAATACAAAATATTGTCATGGAGTCGGATGTGAGTAATTTTTTCCAAAAATGTGCTATTTTGGGGCAAGTCCACCATATGTGGGGCCAGGGATCCTTCCCCTCAACATCCTCTCCAGCATGAGGCAGAAGCATTAGGGTAGATGGCTCCAATTCTTGTGGGTACCAGGTACCATCTGAATAGGAGTTTGTATGAGTTTTCTTTAAGTTGTGAACAAATGGAGATTTTAGCAACAGCTTCACAGCTTGATAAAGTCCAAAATAAATATGTAATTTCCAAAGTCCGGCTTGCAAAGTCCAAAAAGAATTTGTAGATCCAAAGTCCCTGCTTGTAATGTCCCAAAAGTATTTGTATCCAAAAGTCCCTGCTTGTAATGTCTTCTATTCCTTTTGGGCACAAGTCTTCTGATCTTCTTGGCTAGAGGGGCCGCCTTGTTGCTTGAAGTCTTTTTATCTTCAGCCAGGAAGGCCCCATATTTGTAAGATCCATGATTCTTCTTTCTTGATTGAAGAAACAAAAAAGAGCAGGAACCCCGCAAACAGCTTCTACTAGGTAGAAGCTGCAATACGCAATGACTTTAGCTCATTGCGCTAGGTCTATTTATAGTATTAGGGGATTTTCCCACGCTGTCGTGGGAAACCCATAATATTATAAATAGAACTACCGCAATGAGCTATGCTCATTGCGCATTGGAGATTCTACCTAGTAGAAGTGTTTGTGGCGATCCTACTCTTTTTTACATTTTTCTTCAATCAAGAACGAAGAATTGTGGATCCACTCTGTGTACACCCAGCACACACCCCTATCTGACATGCGCAGCGTTATGAAATTCCCTATCTTTAAAATGGGGCATATTTTAACAAATTGTAAAAAAAACTGTAACTTTGTCAAACTTGTGAAACCTCAGAGGCACTCCTCAGCCCTAATAGCTTTCTAACAAAACTGACCGCATGTTTTTAAATGCCCTGTACACGGAGTTACTCTCCCCCAAAAACCCAGAAAAACAGCGACTTTTGCAAAACAGGAAGTGGAAAAAATGGCGAGATTTTGAAGTTTAGATTATTCCTAATTTGTCATTTTCTATTCTGTGGACAGTTCTCCATTTGCATGCCAAGTTTCAGCTTAATAGCTTTAATACATTTTTAAGTGTAGACCCTCAAACACCATGCCCCCCTCTCTGTGACAATCAGACTGAAGTAACAGTGTTTTTACTTCTTGGATTTCAAGGTCTATATAAATACAAAATTCTACTTTTTACCGCCTTCCTCTTCTCCTACATTGTGGTACTAAATGGAAACCTTGTCCTTATTGTTTTGGTGTCGACAAGTGATCATCTCAAAATTCCAATGTTCATCTTCCTTAAACATTTAGCAGTAGCCGATGTCCTAATAACCAGCACCATTATACCATCATATTAAGTGATGAAAAAGAAGTATCTGCCACTAGCTGCTTCATCAAGTTGTACCTGTTTTCAATTTTTGGATCAGTGTAATGTTTTATTATTATTATAATGTCTTTTAATCGATATTTGGCCATTTGCAATTCCAAACGCTACAATTCAATAATGGTGCCCCACATCTGCCTGAAAATGATTGTCAGGTCTTGGTACTTGGTCTTCATTTCAAGTGAATTAATTATAGTTGCACTTTTGTGGTCTCAATTACATTGACTATTACTACTGTGACTTTGACCCAATAGTTGAATTGTCTTCTTCAGGCACTTCCATCTTGTTATTGGATGAGTTTGGAGGGACAGCAGCCTTCCAATTTTGGGCTATAGCTGCTCTTGTCGCGATCAGGATATGACCTAGTAGGTATCGGTCTTGTTTAGGGACAGAGGTGGGATAAAGGTTTAGCAACTCCACAACCGAATCCATACCTACAGGTCTTCCCAAAACGATGGATATGAAGACAAATACCTCTTTCCAGAGTGGTTGTATTACTGGGCATGTAATATATATGCTGTTTGAGCGCATTGACGCCAGCAAGATTTCGTTTGAGAGGCCCAAATGACGTGGATCTTGGGTGGAGAGAGGTAGAGCTTGTTTACTGGTTTATCAGACATCTCAGTTTGATTAATGCCCTTTGACATACAGTGGAATGTAATGTATATAATATCCCACTGTTGGGGGGAGAGGGAGATATTGTGGTCCATCTCCCATCTCAGTTGGGAGAAGGCCTTAGAGGTTATGAGGAGGGATTGGAGATACTAATACCAGAAAGGAATTCCCCCCTGTTGGAGCCTTTCATTAACCTGTCCAGTATTTGGGCATCTGGTAAAGACAGGAAGTGAGGGGTCTTGGATATTAAAGGCACATCGTGAAACACAGATAACATATCTAATTTGACAAAGTACAGTATATATTTTTTATAAAAGCTTGTATGATAGTGTTGTTTATAAAATAAAAATACACATTACTCAACTGCATACACACTGATCATTATTTCACTGTAGTTAGACAAAAACATTATACTGAACATTATACTGTACATAATTGACTGATAGACAAATAGGTATCTTCCTTCCTGCAAAGTCCATTGGAAAAGGCAAATGCTAATAGATGGACGAAATTTTGATTTTCTACCTACACTGCTAATGAATGAGGTAGTATCAACTGGAGGAGTCAGTATGGCACCAGCCAATGAGGACAGAGGTAAAAGGTTGTCCCTGGCGCGATGAGGTGCAGCAGGGGTACAAACAGTAATGGTGTATGGATGTATCCTTAAAATAGCAGGTTTAAATGAAATAGAAGATGTGCATAGACAGAAAGTTCACATGTATCAGAGCATATTCAGAGTGAACTAAAATACAGATTTAATAGATAAAAAATGTCCAGACTGGTGGATATATGCCTAGCCTAGAGACAGTAATTAAATATACAATAAGCATAACCTGGTGACTGAGACACAAGGATATAGGCTAAGCAGAGTTTAGTCCTGAACGAGAGGCATTCCTTGTAAAGTACTACAAAAATGTAGTGTATAGACTCTTAGAGGTCCCACAGATCTGGCTTCCAGTACATGTAAAGTAGGCTGATGTCTTTTTTCACATGTAGTCCAGACCAAAAATACTTAGTTCTGAGTAAGTTGTAGAGTGGTTCTTTCTGTGAGTAATAATTCCAAAATAAAAGTCTATAAAATTAATGAGGTCAAAATCTAGATTAAGACCAGAAGGTGACAGAATTTTTAAATTAAAAATCCATTTTTCTTCTATTGGGATATCTTTTTGATGAAATCCCGGGTAAAGAGTTCAGCCCAACAGTTGGAAGCTGGTACAAGTTTGCCTGGTCACTTTACATTCATGTCACAATTACTTAGTGTCAGGGGTGTCTGTCCTCCAGGTCTATGTACATCCAGCCAACCCTCTCAGACCCTGAGCCTCCAAGTCTGAGCTGTAGAATCTAATTTCATACTCAGATATAGCTTATGTTTTTTTCCCAAGGAATAATGCTACTTCAAAGCTAAATTCAGGCCCTGGGATATTGGTCAGCCCCCAAGCGTGCACTGAGCTCCGCTGTGGAGCCCAGGAGAAAGTGAGTATTTCCAGTTCATCAAAACCTGTCTGGTGTTATTGACATTGATTTACTGATGAGAGGCACTTTGGTGGCAGCCTAACACTGCTGTGCCCCACCCTAACAAAACAGTCCTGCAGGGTTCATTGGAACTATGCGATATTACCTGTGTGCCTTGTGGTGCTTCTGCTCACCAGACCCTGCCCCAAGATCCCTACTGAATCACCATTTTACATTATAATTTTAAAGTATTCCTCCATATTTGTGGGGAAAAGTTACCAATACACATATATTTTCACATTTAATCATTTGTACATGAATTTTATTGATTCTTGTGACATTTGACCAGGATCATTAATTTAAAAAATCATTTACATACATTTGAAATATTTTGGCCATATATATCTATTTCATATGGTAATTAATACCCACTGTCAAATGCACTATTTACCTATAACCAGGCTGGCACCGACATTGCAGCTCAGTGGTGGGTGGGGATAGTTCTAACTAACCTGGTGCACCTCCCAAAGTTGAGGGGCACTGGGCCATATAAAATGAGTCTAAATATGCTACATCTTTAGAATCAGAGAAGGAAACAGCCATTTTAATTTATGATGCTATTATACACTATATTGACAAAATTATTTGGACGCTTGACCATTTCACCAACAGGGACTGTAATTAAATTTTATTCAAATACATATACTTTAATACGGAGTTGGTCTCCCTTTTGCAGCAATAACAGCCTCCACTCACCTTGGAAGGCTTTCCACAAGATATTGGAGTGTTTCTGTGGGAATTTGTACCCATTCATTCTGTAGAGCATTTATGAGGTCATGCACTGATGTTGGACGAGAAGGCCTGGCACGCAATCTCCATTACAGTTCATCCCATAGGTGTTCTATGGGCTTGAGGTCAGGGCTTTGTGCGGGCCAGTCAAGTTCTTCCACACCAAACTCATCAATCCATGTCTTTATAATCCTTGCTTTGTGCACTGGAGCATGTTGGAATAGAAAAGGGCCTTTCCCAAACTGTTGAACAAAGTTGGAAGCATAGCATTGTCCAAAATGACTTGATATGCTGAAGAATTAACATTGCCCTTCACTGGCGATAAGAGGACTAGCCCAAACTCTGAAAAAAACAGCCCCACACCATTATCTTTCCTCCACCAAACTTCACATTTGGCAAAATGCAGTCAGGCAAATAACGTTCTCCTGGCATCTGCCAAACCCACAATCGCCCATCTGACTGCCAAACAGAGAAGCATGATTTGTCACTCTAAAGTACACGTTTCCACTGCTCCACAGTCCAGTGTTGGTGTGCTTTACACACTCCATTTGACGCTTGGCATTGGTCTTGGTGATGTGAGGCTTGCATGCAGCTGCTCGACCATGGAAACCCATTCCATTAAGCTCCAAACGCACAGTTTTTGTGCTTAGACTAATGTCAGTGGAAGCATGGATCTCATCAGCTATGGAATTAGCAGATCGTTGGCGACTTTTACACACCACACGCCTTAGCAATCGTTGATCCCGACTTTTACGTGGCCTTCCGCTTCGTGGCAAAGGTGGCATCCTATCACAGTACCACGCTTGAAGTTACTGAGCTCTTCAGAACAAAGCATCTTGTATCATAAATGTTTGCAAACGGAGACTGCATGGCTAGGTGCTTGATTTTATACACCTCTGGCAACTGGCCTGATTGAAACACCTCAATTCAATAATTAATAAGTGCGGCCAAATGTTTTTGTCCATATAATGTGGAATGTGGATATATATATATATATATATATATATATATATATATATATATATATATTGTAACAAAGCGCACCCTTCTTGTGACACTTTTGTCACCTTCTGTTGCAAGAACACCCAGCAGATATTAGCACCACGAAGGACTTCTTGTTGTAAATCAAAGATATTTATTGTTTGCATCACAATAAATGGCAATACTTCTTGTCAGGATGACACCAGCAAGCAATACCTTTTGCTCACACCTCCTGGTGACCCTAATGCTAACTATACACAGTCCAGCTCTCTGCTGACTGGCCAACTAGTTCAGCATCAGTCACCCACATAAAACAAACAACTCAGGAATAATTACACAAGTCTCCTTCCTTTGGTCTAATTACTTCATTACACCTGTGTGTTTGTGTGAGATGGGAAAGACTGTGTGGGAAATAACTCTGTATGCAGCTTTCCCTTGCAGACTTCCCAGGACCTAACCTGTCCTTATGCAGGAGAGCTGTGACAAATAGGCCTCTTTGCTACAATATATATTGTAGTATAATCAGGGGGACAGGTATCATCTCCTGGGTGAACAGTAGCAGAAGGACACACGAGTCCAGAACTTTCAGGATAACAGCCACAGCCAGTTTATTCACCAGCTTGTAAACAGAAACAAAACACAAATAAAATCCTAGCTGTCTGGCTTCTAGCTGGTACATTTATGGAGGCCCTCTCTCATGTGCAGGACATCATGTTCCACACACACACCAAACCACATGTATATTGTTGCTCCCTGCAGCAGAGTGTCTCAGGAGGCAGCTCACCTCTCCAGGGCCGGATTAACCCGAGGTCTAACTGGGCTACAGCCCAGGGGCCTCGGGCATCCAGGGGGCCCTTGACAGAGCTCAGCATAATTATTGAATGGGACGGGGGCGGGGGCGACCCCTGCCCGATCAATGCTGACCTCTGTCACTGCAGTCCTCCTTCTGCGGTGCTCAGTAATCTCCTTACTGAAGAGATCTCGCGAAAGTGTCACAAGATCTCCTCAGTAAGCAGCTTACAGCGCGCCGCGGAAGGAGGACTGCAGTGACAGGAGAAGGTAAGCGCTTGGGGGGGGTCGCTCAGCTAACAGGGGGGCCAGGCTGCTAACAGCGGGGGTCTCACGGGGGAATGGGGGCCCCCTTAGCCCAGGGGCCTCCATTCCATCTGAGACCCTGGCTGCATATCCCAGCTTCCTTATCACAGGCACTACCCAGGTGCATCTCTTGATTAGTTTGTTTAACCTACAAGTGACAGGAACCTGGGACTTATGTACCTGTCATTTATCATTTGCCCAGAGTTTCTGTCACATATATACTTATAGTTCTTAAACAATAGATCCGGGACAAAGCATCTGCATTGGCCAGTTGGCTTCCTGGTCTATGTTCTACAGAAAACTTTTTTTTTTGGAGGGCCAAGAACCACCTAGTTATTCTCCCATTAGTTTCTTTGTTCTCAGACATCCACATTAATGGAGCATGGTCGGTGATTAGCCTAAATATATATATATATATATATATATATATATATATATATATATATACAAGTTAACCCGTGCATGATACTCATGCATTCTAGTCAAATCAAGCTACTTAAGGTCTTAAAAAGGTTCTTGTCATACATTTGGACCTAGCCCAGGCCTCCTCAGGGGAAGAGCGTTAGTTCCCGACGCAAGCGGCCTTTTTAATGTGTGTTCATGAGGTAAAATTACCTCACGAAAATGAGTTTGACCCCTCAACTCGTAAATTTAGCCTTTACTACCCCTCCCACGGGGGGAAGGGGGGATGATGGAAGTTAACTGACTTGACTATTCTAATTTTTTTGTCAAATAATGTCAGTATACCAAATTTCAGGTCAATTGGATGAGCCCTTTCTGAGAAAATAGTTTTTTCTACACACACACACACACACAATAATGCGCGCCTCTACACATGTGTGTTCATGAGGTAAAATTACCTCACGAAAATGAGTTTGAGCCCTACCAAATTTCAGCCCTTTTTGAATTTTTTTTCCCACACACACTAAGAATTTAGTAGGTCAGTGTATAACTCTGCCCAGCAGGTGGCGCTGCAACTTGTTTGTTTTTTTTCACACACACACAGACAGACAGACGCCACTAAGCATTTATATATATATATATATATATATATATATATATATATATATATATATATATATACAGAAATCAATATATTCACTATATGTCTGACTACCCTTGTTTTTATTCCAGTACAATGAAACTCTACATATTATTTAAATGTTGACAATAATCACAGGTGATTTGTTATTGCTCCTCTGTGAGCTCGTGGAATTATCCTCACATATAAATCCACAGGGAACTCTCAGCACTATAAAAGCAACAGAGGAGCTGGGATTTTGTACTGTCACGGCACAGACATGACTTCTGAGAGGAAGAAGCTACCATTCCATTAAATGTCTTCAACTGCATGACACATATTGTAAGAAAAAAACATAGCATTTCTGCCTGTTAAGATGGCCACTCTATGGTAATATAAAGGCCATAACATTACTGCTTGCTTTGATCATTTTTGTGAAGATTTGGAGTTGACATTATGACTTAGAGTAAACACATTGTAAGATCTCAGGATTTATGGCCAAAATCTTAGGTTTATCAGCTAAAATACCGTTCATCAATATTTTTGTTTCCTGCTGTTGAGAATACTTATTTTATGGTTATATATATTTTTGTACATACATACTGATAGCTGTTATATCTACCTTGGTGGTAGTTTTCCTGCTTGTAAACCAAAGAGTATATTGATGTTCCCAAAACATTAAATTAAAGGTACCGTAAATTTGCACATTTCATTTTAAATCTGTTTCCCCAAATTGATATCAAGGGGATTTATTATTTTTCGTCTTCCCTCTTGTGGTAAAATAAGACTATATTAGAGCTGTTTCTAACTTCTCTATATGTGATCTGATGATTTCAGCTGACAAGTGTCAAAGCAGTCTCCCATTCTTCTCCTTCCCTCTTCACCAGGTCTGTCTTTCCCATTGGACACGCTGGACAACTACCTGGGGGCCCCTCAGGAAAGGGGGCCCCATAGGCAGGGCTTTGAAGTAGGCTCCAGAAAAAAAGAAAACCCTAACCTAAAAGTGGTCACACAGTGGTGATTCGGCTCTCTCCCTGTTCCCCTTCTCTGTGCTGCGTTCAGTGAGGAGTGCAGCACAGAGGTGCGACGATGGGACGGACAAGCAAGCAAGGAAGAAAGAAAACAGTAAAGAAAAAATAAGAGAAGAAGGCGGTAGAAAGGTAAGTGAAGGGGGACAAATAGAAGAATAATGGAGGATACACTATCTGATACAGGGGCAGACAAGAGGCGTGATGAAAGGGGACAAACAAGGGCATAACGGAGGGCACAGAGTGTGAAATGGGGGAAACATGAAGGGGGACAAAAGCAGGTGATGTGGATGTAAAGGACATATGGAGAGATCTGATAGGCACGCAAGAGGCAGTTAGGGTGCGTCGGCCATTTATGACATTTTTTATCCCCACGTCAACAGTTCCCTCCACAGCGATTGTGAAGTACTGTGAACAGACTATATGTAGCTCTTTGAAACCTCCTCCCCTGGATACAGCAGCAAGGAAAGAGTTCTACTGATTTGGTGATTATTCTGCACATTTTATCATTGTTGGATATTTTTTTCTTATTTGGCAAGATATTGTAAAAAAAAATATGTGGATTAATCTCTGTAGTACAGCATGTTCTTTTTAATGTTTAAACACTGACTTTTTTTGCAGGTAACTATAAATATAAACTAAATGTTATCGATCATTTTTTATTTTTATTCCTGTGAGTGGTTGTGTAGGTAGGAGCCCCAGTGCACTGCTTTGCCCAGGGGCCCATAATGTTGTTAAGATGGCCCTGCCCTTCACCACAACAGAACTTGGTAGATAAGACCACTGTTTATTCATATTTTTTAATTTCAAGAACACATACTGCTTTTGGTAAAATAATTAATGCAAAAATAAATGTTGTTTTTTCCACCATAAGTCTCTAGAAAATTCATTTAAAATGTTTGCACATAAATTTGTAATCAATCGGGGAATATAATTAATAAAATCAAGTGGGCATCTCCCATATTGTGCCACCAGCACATAAACTAATACCCCTCCATAACAGGTAAATGCCTAATTTTTAAGGATCAGGTTAGTTGGTAACAATTTTATATCTTGGGATTCATGGACAAAAAGAAATCCATCACCATACCCCTTTACTTTTACTATTTTTTATTACTTTTACTATTTTCTATTACTTTTACTATTTTCTGATTTCTTACCAGTCCTGGCTGCTGCTACAAACATCTTTCACATATATTACACATTACTACATACAGTGGATACAAAAGTCTACACAGCCTTATTGAAATTGCAGGTGCATGTGATATAAACCCTAAAATAAAAATAAATCATGTCAGTCCATTTTTCCGCCTTTAATTTGACTTTGCAATCACCATCATTGAAGTGAAAAACAAACGCTCAATTCTTAGGAAATAATGAAAATAAAAAAAACTATATTTGCATAAGTGTTGATACCCAAAACAAATATATATTTTATAGAAGAACCTTTTACTTTGACAGGTAGTTTGTCTGCTTAACATATATAGCTCTATGTGGAACTAACATTCCCTGTTTTAATACAGAGCACAGTTTGAAGTAGCTAGGATAGTATTAATAATGTGTTTGGTGCAGAGGATCAATACAGAAACTAGTACCAGAGAAATCAATTAGTCAGTGGAGCAATTTTCGATGAAGAGTGTAAATGTACAATTCAGACAGATCTGTTTTTCTTTAAAAATTTAAAAAATATTTTTTTTAATTGTAACTATAATACAAATTATTTAATTATTTCCATTTTTTGCAGAGAATGTGCTCCCTATTTGTTTTCACTAATCTGTTGCTTTTACCTTAGTTTACCACTATCAGAAAGTGACGTTGTACCACTGGGGTAAATAAAAATTCTATTTACACAGAACTCCACCGAGGATTTAATATAATCACATTCAGTTATGTTGAAAGCAGTTTCAGTGCTGCTTAAATTGGTAAAATCCAGTATGTTATTTAAGACAAATAGAACAGAACTGGACGCAAAATCAATTTTGATCCTTCCATATATAGGCTTCTAAGTTCCAACACATTCAATGGGCCAATGGTATGTAGAAAGTAAAAAAAAAATTACAAAATTGTATTTCTATATTCTGCACCATTAATGTTGTACCAGGGTAGACCGTATACAGACATATGTATAGCCTTGATGTAGAAAAGGTCAGCCTCTAATGTAATGTAAAGATCTAATTGTGAGTTTACTAGTTTTGATTGTCTCACTTATAAATCAACTTGGTAAGTTATAAATGCATGGAAGTATATGTAAATCCATACCCAAAAAGTGACTTTACAGTAGTTCCAAGTAGGCGACAACACAATTGAGTAAGTGAAAATGTTTGTTTTCTAAAATGGCCATTTTTTGATATACCCAAGTGCAGGAGAACTGATATTGGGATGGACAAACATTAGTTTCTGTTGGTGATTAACGTACTCCAAATTAAAAAAAAATATGAGTAAAATATGCTTAGAAATGTGCCATCATTCCAGAGGTACCAAGATAACTGTTGTAATGTTTGGTGATATTTTATCAAAGTTTACAATATGTTCAAAGATAACAAATTACTTAAACAGTTGTAACTTTCTTGCAGGAAACAAACCGTGGTCAGTGACCTCTTCCTCAGAATGTGTGAGGACAATCAGACTGAAGTCACAGTGTTTTTACTTCTTGGATTTCAAGGTCTATATAAATTCAAAATTCTACTCTTCATTGTCTTCCTCTTGTCCTACATTGTGGTACTAAATGGAAACCTTGTCCTTATTGTTTTGGTGTCGACAAGTGATCATCTCAAAACTCCAATGTTCATCTTCCTTAAACATCTAGCAGTAGCCGATGTCCTAATAACCACCACTATTATACCAATGATGTTAGATATCATATTAAGTGATGTAAAAGAAGTATCTGTCACTAGTTGCTTCATCCAGTTGTACCTGTTTATACTTTTTGAATCTGTGCAATGTTTTCTTATTGTTATAATGTCTTATGACCGATATTTGGCCATTTGCAATCCAATGCGTTACAATTCAATAATGGTGCCCCATGTCTGCCTCAAAATGATTGCTGGGTCTTGGTTCTTGGTCTTCATTTCAACAAGTGAAATAATTATGGTTTGCCAGTTGCACTTTTGTGGTTTCAATTACATTGACCATTTCTTCTGTGAATTTGGACCAATAGTAGAATTGTCTTCTTCAGACACTTCCATCTTGTTATTGGTTGATTTTGTCATAACTTTTTTAGTGGTCTTCATTCCTTTTTTCTTAATCCTCATAACCTACATCATCATTATCTTCACCATACTTAACATTTCATCCAACAGAGGAAGAAACAAAGCCTTCTCCACATGCAGCTCCCACCTTGCCACTGTATGTGCATATTATGGAACCCTGATCACAGTTTACCTGGTACAATCTGACGAGAGCACATTTATCACAAAGAAATTTAGGTCTCTATTATATATTGTGGTGACTCCTATGATGAATCCCATTATCTACAGCCTCAGAAACCATGAGATCAGACAAACTCTTCAAAAAAGTATTATACATTTTCAAATACATTTGAAAACAAAATAAAACACATACAGACAGCAATAGAATATGGCCCTAATCCTGCAAGTCTAGATTTTTTTTAAGGACAATTTTGATCATAAATACTTACTACAAAGTGTTCTATGCATTGGAAGAAGAATGCTATGCCTTTATGGACTTAGTAAATATTATATTAAACAAGGAAACAAGTGACTACCATATCTTGACTTATGTGGAAAATGATTTTGTAATAAAGTGCCCAGAGGAAACCCTTGCATTATCATTTTTAATCCTTTACAAAAGGTTCTATGATTTCCAAAGCAAATTGCCAAATAGCTGTGGAAGCACATGATAATTTGTTTGTTTACCATGTTAATCTTTTAACATTATATTTTTTTTGTATATCTTGATAAAAACTTAATTTGCAATAATTATACATACTGAGATTCTTACAGAAACAAAACACAATTGTGGATCATCTCCTTCCAGAATCACAATAAAAGAGTTGAGTGAATGTTTGCACAGTATAGTGACATTGGGCCTGATTCATTAAGGAACTTAGGCAAGAAATTTCTTACAAAAGTCTCCTGGACAAAACCATGTTACAATGCAAGGGGTGCAATTTAGTTTTCTATTTTCTCATAAGTTAAATACTGTCTGTTTTTTCATGTAGCACACAAATACTTGACAGCTTATTTGTACACTGAAATTTAAAGTTGATATTTGTGTGCTACATGAAAAAACAGACAGTATTTAACTTATGTGCAAAATAGAAAACTAATTTGGACCCTTTGGGGCACATTCAATTGTCGGCAGAAATGCCGAAAATCCCTTGGTCCGCGCACTATTACCGTTATTACGGTAATAGAGCGCAGAAAAAACGTTACTACGGTAATTTTCTCGCTGGATTTCAGCTCGCAGCTCCCTGAGCCGCGAGCTGAAATCCAGCTAACTACTACCGTAATAACGGTAGTAGTTTTTACGCTGCGGGATCTTGGAACAATTGAATACGCCCCTTTGGATTTTAACATGGTTTTGTCCAGGAGACTTAAGTAAGAAATTTCTTGCTTAAATTCCTTAATGAATCAGGCCCACTATCACTTTGTATTTGGCTCTTAATGATGTTTGCAAATATTTTGACTTACTCATTGAATCAGTTTGTTCATGGACTGATTTGCATGCCTTTATTGGCATTTTTAATCCATTGGCACTGTTTAGCCTCTAATGTTTAAGTTGCAAAAAGTTGCCTACTAATGCTCACCGAATAAAGAATTTTGCACGTACTGTAGGGTGTACTATTATGTTATAGTTGTAGCAAATATGACAGTAGGCGCATCATGCTGCCAATAATGTAGTATAATTCGGCACTTCATGGAAAAATGTAAATTAATGTTGCTAACGTTCATTTAACTTGTAGTACCCTTAGTCTACCACCAGATGTCAAATTGAAGCAATCGATGTGCACATGTGCAGGCATTAATATAATATGGCAGTGAAGCACCACCATGCAATATGTAAGTAACTCATTAAAGCCTTTGCTTGGGAAGCCAAAAAAATTGTGTGCAAGCCCTACACTGAAAAGTAATGGTGCTTCTTCTGACACACAGGTGCTGTGGGAACATGTGTAATAAATAAAAATTGGAACCCTGGATACATCAGTTTCTCTTACTGCCATCCCACTTATGCAAACTCTCCCTCAATTATACTAATTTATTATGATATATTTTATACTGTTATACTATTATTATACAATTTATATATTTAATCATATTCCTCCCTGACAGCCACCTATTTGAAAGACAAATTCGACACCATTCGGCAAGATATGCCCTCATGCCAAATTCCACTCACTCCACCCACTCTACCCACCTTTACCTACACACCAAAATCCACCCATAAATCATTATCTCCAGTAACTGTAGACGAAGGCTCTGCACTCCTCTCTTCATCTCACCCTACAACCTGTCCCGGCGACCCTATTCCCTCCCAACTTCTCCGCTCTCTCTCCTCCATTACATATCCAACTCTATCTCACCTCTTCAACTTGTCTCTCTCCACTGGCACATTTCCATCCACCTTTAAACATGCGCTCATCTCACCAATTCTAAAAAAAATCTCTCCATCCAGCCTCTCTCTCCAACTACCGTCCTATTTCTCTCCTCCCCTTTGTCTCCAAACCACTGAGGTGATTAGTGTATAAATGCCTGTCTCACTTTCTTGACTCTCATTCTATTCCTGACTCTCTGCATTCAGACTTCCGCCCCCAACATTCGACTGAAACTGCTCTCACAAAAGTGATCAATGATTTTGCACTGCACAGTAGATATGTCCCTTGTGGACAATACGGAATAGTAGTCTTGTATGTACGTCCCTGCTCATAAATTATTCCCAAAATGAGGTATGAAGATATCGGGGGGAAAAGGTAATTAACTACTTTGCACTTATAGTTCCGTATGGCCACATAAGAAAAGTACATATATCTCTTACCTTATCCACTTAAAACCAGAATCCGCAGCCCAAAATATAGTCCATTCCATGGCGTGGAGATGTGGGGCAGGGTATATCTAGGTTCCTGTGCCCATGCTGCCAAGCAGCAGTATTGTATAACAGTTTGCCAAAATGCATCCATGAATAGAAGTAAAAGTTAAATAAATAAAAAAAAGTAGTTATCTTTGTTTATACTACACTAGGCTGGGTACACACTACAGAAAATTTCTCCCGATGTGATATCTATAACGATTTCACCAGCGACTGAAAAAAATAAAAGTCCCGATCAGCAGTCGATTCATGTGTACACACTATACACGTTTTACAAGATTTACCTTCAGATCTGTGCTCTTCAGCTGTCAGCACACTCCATAAAGATTTATGGACACTGCCGGTCGTGAGTGCACAATTGGAAATACATTATTCCATTGTTGAATAAGATTTTTAGTTTGATTTAAAAATCAAGTGAAATGGTACAATGTGTTTTGGAAAGATAATTGTTCACCGTTGCAGTGTACACACTAATGCAATATTGGGCTGAACAGTAGTTTATCTAAAAACCTCGAGGGGTAAATGTATCATAGCCCTGTTTTTTAACTCGCCGGGAATCGGCGAGCTGTCAGCTAAAATTTAAAGTGGCGCGGGCTTGTAAAGGCAAGCGCTGCCTTTACAAGCTGTCAACTCGCCGATTCCCGGCGAGTTGAAAAAACCGGGGCATGATACGTTTACCCCCTAGTGTGCACCCAGCCTTACTGTGCTGTATGGCAGTTCTCTGTGTGAAATTGTGATTCTAGCGATGACATTGTTTTGCGTATGCCCAGAATAGTGGCCACAGACATAGTGCCTATGTAGATTTGCATGACTTTGGTACTTAGACCAAGTACAGTAAAGGTGTTTGTAAGCAATTGTGAACAAATACAGACCAGGACACACAAATATATATGTCTGTGCAAGTCGTATTATTTGTGAGTGCTTAAGCTTAGGAACGAATAGTAGACTATAATGATGACAGTCATTGGCAATAGAAAAACCCATGTGATTTGCTGATTGCAAATACTCCTCTGATGCTGATAGGTGCTTTCTTCTTTACATGTGCATAAATTATGCTTTTGTCTGCTTGTTTAATTAATTTTTCATTCATGTCTATGAGATGGCGAGTTGTGTCTCCTGTATTAGAGAGGTTTTTCATATTTATGCCTTTAAGTGAATACATATTTTGCATGCAAAACAAATGCTAAAATACATGGGAGTATGTGTATGTGAAATATGTGACATATACTGGACATATACTGGACATATACTGGACATATACTGGACATATATGCTACTGGTGCAGATCTGAACGTATCTTGCAATTGTTGCAGCTTTGCATATGCCTGCAATTGTGGCTTTTTAGTTAACACCTATGATGTGAGGCGCAGTTGTGGTAACTTTTGATCAGTCCCTATGTCTTTACAGTGTGGGAGTGTCAATCATTTTGGGTGCTACCTATTTATTCTGTGTGACATGCAGGCTTCATGTGTTACAGGATTCAGGGCTGCAAAAATGAATTGTCACCAACCACAAGCGGATTCGCATGGCCACAATTTGATTGTCTGGCTTATGGGAAAACACTTGGGATTGGATGTGCAAGCACTTACCCTCCATTCTATTGGGATTATACTACTTGTGACTCTTCTTCTCGGCTACAGTGCTGTTTAATAAGTAGTGCCAAATTGTTGTATTATACTACTATGTTGGCGTATGGATGCAAAAACAAATATGCATCCTGTAACATTACACTTAGTAATTGTACTCTAGATCCATTCAGCTCTATGTCAATTAGTATGGGGGCCCTGTAAGGAGCATTGGTCTCTTATTGATGATGCCAAAAACACCCTTTGGAGTACTCCAGGAATATAATTACCTGGATTTATATGTTTAATAAAATGGTCAACAAGGGCATGGGGAGTTTTTATTTTTATTATGCTGTTTTGAAAAGTCAGAGTGTGTGTGTTTTCCTGCTATTGGCTGCCAGGCCCTTGATGGCTGCCAGCGTTTGCTGAGACTTCAAGTTCCACAAATTGAAGTAATGACATACATAATATGGTGCAGTGTCTTTAATTCAGTTTACCTCACGACTTTTGCACTAATTCAGTTATTTATTTCCTAATGCTTTCCAGTGTAGATCTCAAAATACCCCTGGAAGCCACACTGACTGATTACCAATAACCCCCACAGGACTGATACAAATGTGTAACTAAGTGATATAATGATCACCTCATTAAATACAGAGGTTAAGTGCTACAATGAAGCTTCTTAAAAATTTACAGAGAAAAATCCCCATACAATACTTGTGATTTCCTTATAGAATTGCCAAATAAAATGTTTGTTTATGTTGTATGATTAAGACTTTGTTTAAAATGTAAGTATGAATTTGAATTGTGTTTATAGTTTGACTGCAGAAAAGAATCAATGCATTATACTTAGACCACTTACAGTGACCCAGTTGTTTAGCAATAGGAAATACTACTACTGAAGTATCTGATGTTTCCTGTGTTTAAATCTTCAAGGTATTGAGTTAAGAATAAGTTGAATGTAACTGTCAGCATCGAGGTGGCTGCCCAGTGTTGTTTTTATATAAAATGTTATCCAAATCCATCCAGTGGAAGGCCCAGACTGGCTCCCAGGGACAAAGTTCTGGCTAGCATACACCAACGAGAGGTCTCAACCCCCTAGTAGGCTTTCTGGGTTCCAATGTTACAAGTATTCGTCCAAATCCTTCCAGTAGAAACCTCAGAACAGGATCCTGGGGTAAAAGTTCTCCTCAGCATACACCAACGTGTGGTCTGACCGGGACCTGACTGGGGCCTCAACCCCCTAGTAGGCTTTCTGGGTTCCAATGTTACAAGTATTCATCCAAATCCTTCCAGTAGAAACCTCAGAACAGGATCCTGGGGTCAAAGTTCTGCTCAGCATATACCAACTAGTGGTCTGACCGGGACCTGAAACCTCCTGAAACTTGGCCAGGGTCAAACTGAACCACCGTGCATTGGTTTCATCCCAATTGATACAGGGATATGAATGCATATCTGCACATACAAACAAACAAAATGCATCTAGTGGAAGGCCCAGAACAGGCTCCCCACATCAAAATTCTGACCAGTGTACACTATTGGGAGGTCCGACCGGAATCTCAACCCCCTCATATATCTTCTGGGATCCAATGTTACCAGTCTGTGAAAATTTCATCTAAATTCATCTAGGGAAAGGCTCAGACCAGGCTCCCTGGGTCAAAGTTCTGCCCAGCATGCACCAACGGGACTGCCATCATGAACCTTATCTCCCTTAAAACCTTGCCAGGATCCAACTGGACCACCTATCGTTGGTTTCATCCCAATCGGTGAAGGAGTGTGAAAGATATTTGCCAGAAAACAAAAAAGAAACAAACAAGCTTCTACTTTTATGTAAAATATGTTTTCCAAATCCATTCAGTGTACACTAATGGGAGGTCCGACTGGGAACCTAACCCCCTTTAAAACCTGGCCAGGATCCAACTGGACTACTTTGCATTTGGTTCATCCAAATCGGTGCAAGGGTGTGTGAATGCAAAACCAGACAGACAAATAATCCAAATCCATCCAGTGGAAGGCTCAGAACAGGCTCCCCGGGTCAAAGTTTTGCCCAACGTACACCAACAGAAGGTCTGATCGGGACCCGAAAACTCCTAAAATCTCGCCAGGATTCAACTGGACCACCTTGCATTGGCTTTATGACAATTAGTGCAGGGGTGTTAGAATGTATGAATGAACAGACAAACAAACTATATCCATCCAGTGGAAGGCCCAGAGAAGGTTTCCCAGGTCAAGGTTCTGGCCAGTGTACACCAACATGAGGACCTACTAGGACCTTAGCCCGTAATATGTCTTCAGAGATCCACTGTTACCAGTCTTTGAAGTTTTTGTCCAAATCCATCCAGTGGAAGACTCAGAAGAGCTACCTGGGTCAAAGTTCTGTCGAGCGTACACCAATGGGAGATCCGAGTGGGACCCTAACCACATTAAAACCTGGCCAGTATCCAACTGGACCACCTCACATTGGTTTAATCCCAATCAGTGCAGGAGCGCCTGAATGCATATCTGGACAGACAAACAAATCAAATCTATCCAGTAGAAGGCCCTGAACAGAATCCCCGGGTCAAAGTTCTGGCCCATCTACACCAACGAGAGGTCTGACTGGGACCTCAACCCCCTAGTATGTCTTCTGGGATCCAATGTTACCAGTATGTGAAGTTTTTGTCCAAATCCATCCAGTGGAAGACTCAGAAGAGCTACCTGGGTCAAAGTTCTGTCGAGCGTACACCAATGGGAGATCCGAGTGGGACCCTAACCACATTAAAACCTGGCCAGTATCCAACTGGACCACCTCACATTGGTTTCATCCCAATCAGTGCAGGAGTGCCTGAATGCATATCTGGACAGACAAACAAATCAAATCTATCCAGTAGAAGGCCCTGAACAGAATCCCCGGGTCAAAGTTCTGGCCCATCTACACCAACGGGAGGTCTGACTGGGACCTCAACCCCCTAGTATGTCTTCTGGGATCCAATGTTACCAGTATGTGAAGTTTTTGTCCAAATCCATCCAGTGGAAGACTCAGAAGAGCTACCTGGGTCAAAGTTCTGTCGAGCGTACACCAATGGGAGATCCGAGTGGGACCCTAACCACATTAAAACCTGGCCAGTATCCAACTGGACCACCTCACATTGGTTTAATCCCAATCAGTGCAGGAGTGCCTGAATGCATATCTGGACAGACAAACAAATCAAATCTATCCAGTAGAAGGCCCTGAACAGAATCCCCGGGTCAAAGTTCTGGCCCATCTACACCAACGGGAGGTCTGACTGGGACCTCAACCCCCTAGTATGTCTTCTGGGATCCAATGTTACCAGTATGTGAAGTTTTGCATCCAAAATCCATGCAGTGGAGGTCCCAGAAAAGAATTCCCTGGCCAGCATACATCAAAGGGAGGGCCGACTGAGACCAACACCCATATGTATGTCTTCTGTTTTCCAATGTTAAAAATCTTTTGAAATTTTCGTTGAAATCAATCCAGTGGAAGGCTCAGAACAAACTCCGTTCTGGTCAGGGAAACACCAATGGGATGTCCGAATAGGTCTCTTAACTCCTTAAAATCTGTCCGGGATCCAAATGGACCACCTTGCATTGGTTTCATCTGAATCGTTGCAGGAGTGTTGAAGATTTTCGCCTGCAAACAAACAAACAAAACATCAAACTTCTTCTTTAATATATTTGGTTTTTTTATGGTTTGCCGATGGTGAAATGACCAACAATGAGGATACCTACAAAAACCCGATCACTTTCACACTGACATGAATATAATACAGACTTACCTAAAAAGTGACACATAACATTTCCAAAGACAGTGCCATACTGACAGGTAGTAATTCTAAACACACTGTTTGATGGCTCTTCAATTTCACGTCACTCAACAGTGACATAGAGAACTCTGAATTTACAAATACACACTTTAGATCAAAGTTTATATTTGCGGGTTCCTGACATTGACGACACATTCAGATCTCATTAGAAGAACCTGTATAACTTACATCAGCAGCAATCCTCCCCAGTAACCGATGCCTCCACGATCCATGAGCATTTAGATAAATGATTGTTTCCAAAATTGTCCCCACTGCAGATCACCTCACTCAACTGCAATATTACCAAAGAAGAAGTCCTGCTAGTCCTCAAATCCCCAAAAATCTCCAAAACTTTTGGTGCAGATGGGTTTATGTCATATTATAACTAGTGCCCCAACTGACCCATGTGTATAACAACATATTGCAGGGAGGGAAGTTTCACAATGAGACCACTCGCTCCATCATAGTGGTAATCCCCAAGTCTAACAAGGATCCCACCTGTTGTGCTAATTATTGCCCCATATCATTACTCAACATGGACGTAAAACTTTTCGCCAAAGTACTAGCAACCTCAACACATTTATGATGTCTTTAATCTTTCCCTACCAGGTGGGCTTTGTCCCTACCAGGCAATCCCTAGATAATATGAGAAGGACAATAGCTGTTATTCGCACTCTCAGACATTACAGAATCAGCGTGGTCTTGTTCACAGTGGTTCAAGATCTATTTCATCGCCCCTTTTCAACGGTGCTAGCTAATGGGATGACATCTTCCGCTTTCAATCTGAGCAACGGAACGAGAGAGGGGTGCCCCTTATCAACCTTATTATATGCTCTGTGTGTAGAATCTCTGGCAATTCGCAGAAACCCTGATATAAGCGGGATCGAAATAGGGCCATGCCAATAAAAACTGTCATTATTTGCAGACAATGTCCTGTTAGCATACTTCAACCCCTTAATCTCGCTCCCCAACTTGGCGGAATATGGTTTGGTTTCAGGTTATAAAATTAACAATTCCAAATTGGAAGCCCTAGCTCTCCAAGTTCCCATCCCTGTTAAAGCCATCTTTGAATCCAAGTTTCCCATCCAATGGCACTCTAACTCTCTGTGATATCTGGGAGTCCACATCACCAAAGAGTACAAACACCTCTACGAAGCAAACTACAGTCCCCTCCTCAACTCGGTTAAACACAACCTCCTCAAGTGGGATCCGCTTTATATATTGTATTTCAGTGTACTGTACACTGCTTTTTATGCAAATTTGGACACAGGCTATTTTTACAATCAGGATGTACACTGCTTACCAAAACATAGATTTACATGCATAGCAAAGCTAACAATATTTACACATATCATTGAAATTCTAGAACTCTGTGATATCCTGCATCTTTGTTTTAGACGCAGGAAATGTAGAAGCACGTTTTAAATTAAACCTTCCTGTCTCCAAGTGAAACCTCACACATCAAAAGACCTGCTTACATGTTGGCCTTTCATTCTAACAGTTGCAGAATACACATTCCCAAAGAAAGGTATAAACTTCTAACAAGTAATTTCCCCACATCACAATACACAGCAGACTTTCCAAACAAAGGCCCATTATATCAGATATATACATCAGAAATATGGTATTTCCTTTAGCAAGAAAAACCAAATTTTCTACCCTGGTGTCAGAGATAACGATTTCCTATCTCACAATATACACAATATCAAAAATAGGTGCATTGGCAATTATAGAAATAAGCGGCCTGCGCTATTTCCTTTAACTAAATTTATACCAAAAGTTATTTATCAGTGATCCAGTCACAGATGTCTGGTGTCAAAAAGGTTATTAATAGCTTCATGGCCATATAAGAAAAGTACATATATTTCTTACCCCCTCCCTTGCAGCATCCAATGCTACGCACTTTAAAACAGAAAATCTGCAGACTAATGTATAATTCATTACAGACCCTGTAGATGTGGGGCAGGGGACATTTGTGTCCGAGGCCAATGTCACCATTCAGAAATATTGTATAACATTTTGCCAAAATGCACCCATGAATGGAAACAAAAACAAGTAAAATGTGCTTATCTTTGTTGAAACATACACCACTATGCCGTATGTCAGTGAGCTGTGTGAAATGGTGACTTTAGGAATGGTGAACTCATCTTTGACACGCACATTTTGTCTGACAGATGAACACTTTGGGACCACAGAGAACAACCACAGTACACTACAGTGCATGAAAATGTTCTGCTCATTGCCAGGAAAGTTGCCACAGGTATATCTACCTATGGGGATTTGCATGACCCGTAGTTACGTCCGCCTATGCCGGGAGAGGTGGGATAGGGGAGAGAAGGGGCATTCTAACTTACGCAGAGTACAGTAAAAGTGTACAGATACAGACCAGGACACACATTATATATATATATATATATATATATATATACAGTTGTGTAGCTCGTATTATATCTTTGTGCTTAAAGTCAGGAGCAGACAGTGGATGAAGATGATGATGGTAATCAGCAGTAGCAAAACAATTGAGATTGTCTGTTTGCGAATGCTCCTCCGATGCTGATAGGTGCTTTCTTCTTTACATGTGCATATATTATGCTTTTGTGTGCTTGTTTAAGCAACTTTTATTCATGTACATGAGAGGGCGAGTGGTGTCTCCCATATTATAGAGGCTTTTGACGTTTTATTGATGCCTGAATATGCATTTCCCAAACAAATGTTAATATACATGGGAGTATGTGTATGTGACACATACCTGGCATATACAGGACACATATGTGACATATACCTGGCATATGCAGGACACATATGTGACATATACCTGGCATATACAGGACACATATGTGACATATACCTGGCATATACAGGACACATATGTGACACATACCTGGCATATACAGGACACATATGTGACATATACCTGGCATATACAGGACACATATGTGACATATACCTGGCATATACAGGACACATATGTGACATATACCTGGCATATACAGGACACATATGTAACATATACCTGGCATATACAGGACACATATGTGACATATACCTGGCATATACAGGACACATATGTGACATATACCTGGCATATACAGGACACATATGTGACATATACCTGGCATATACAGGACACATATGTGACATATACCTGGCATATACAGGACACATATGTGACATATACCTGGCATATACAGGACACATATGTGACATATACCTGGCATATACAGGACACATATGTGACATATACCTGGCATATACAGGACACATATGTGACATATACCTGGCATATACAGGACACATATGTGACATATACCTGGCATATACAGGACACATATGTGACACATATCTGGCATATACAGGACACATATGTGACACATACCTGGCATATACAGGACACATATGTGACACATACCTGGCATATACAGGACACATATGTGACATATACCTGGCATATACAGGACACATATGTGACATATACCTGGCATATACAGGACACATATGTGACATATACCTGGCATATACAGGACACATATGTGACATATACCTGGCATATACAGGACACATATGTGACATATACCTGGCATATACAGGACACATATGTTACATATACCTGGCATATACAGGACACATATGCTACTTGTGCAGATCTGTACATTTCTTGCAATAGTTGCAGTTTTTACATATCCCCATAATATGTCTTTAAACTGTGGGAGTGTCAATCACTATGGATGTTTCCTATTTAATCTGTGTGACATGCAGTCTGTATGTGTTACATGATACAGGGCTACAAAAATAAATTTTAACCAACCACAAGCAGCTTCCCAATGGTCACAATTTGATTGGCTGGCTTGTGGGAAAACACTTGGGATTGGATGCGCAGTCACTCACCCTCCTTTCAGTTGTGAATATACTACTTGTGATTGTTCTTCTCGGCTACAGTGCATTTTAATAGAGTAGTGTGAAATTGTTGTACTATACTACTATGTTGGTGTATGGATGCAAGAACAAAAATGCATCCGGTAACACTACACTTAGGTATTGTACTCTAGATCCATTCAGTTCTATGTCAAATAGTATTGGGGTGCTGTAAGGAGCATTGGTCTCTTATTGATTACTCCAAAAATACCCTTTGGATTACTTCAGGAATATAATAACCTTGGATTTATATGTTGAATAAAATGGTCAACAAGGCCATGTGGAGTTTATATTTTTATTACACTGCTTTGAAAAGTCAGCGTTTGTGTGTTTTACTCCTATTGGCTGCCAAGCCCTTAATGGCTGCCAGCATTTGCTGAGACTTCTAATTACACAAACTTTAGTAAAGTTTATCTGCCACTTTACAGCACCAGGGGATTCAGAAAGATCACCAGTACTATCAAACATTGGGCTACTTTGTCCTGGTGGGATGGTACCAGCACATCTTTTTCATGCCTGATTCCACTAGGAGATTTTGTGCCATGCTGACCAGACATTGGTGCAAATTATGATAGGGTGACCCAACACGGCAGGTCTCCCTGTAATAGTATCATCATACCCCGTCTGGCATAGCCAGATGCCGGTTGTTGCTTTTGCAGGGAGGGGTCATGCTCCTTTTCTTCATGTGTTCGGTTTTTCAGCCCGGGCGATAAATGTGTTGTTTGCAATTTCACAGGTGGCAAGCTTTCTTTAAATAATTATTTATTCTATATATTCTTAAACAACATTAATCATCATAAAGTTGCTGATGATGATGATGTCTGTTTCTTCATGCCATTATATTTATTCCTAAATCCTGAAGTCATAGATCTTTCCTGGCTATAAATATAATGTCATGACTGCCAAGAGCTCATTCACGAAGGGAGATCTGGACAGAGCTAATCTAGAATTGTCAACTATGGTGTTTCATTATCTAGAAACCTGGATTTTTACATCTAGGTGAGAAAATAAAGAGGATTAAAAAGGATGATTTAATTGAGTTCCTTTTTCAATTAAAGTATCTTGAAAAACAGTGTCTGTAGTGTTCCAGGTCATTTCAAGTTCCAACAATGCTAGTCACTGTACACCGATCTGTTATATCATTGCTGGCTGCCCTTACCCCACTTGGACTAGAGAGCAGAGGGGGCGGGTACTATTTACCTGGGCCTGGGCATGCCATGGGGCCCAGCCCGGGCCCTCACTACCGATGGGGTTTTTTTCTTCTTTTTTTTTCTACTTTCTTTTTTTAATCTGTTTGTCTTTTTTTTGCGCGGGAAGGGGGGGGATAGACGGCGGTGCCACGATCACGCCCGACATTCAGTGAGGAGCGCCGCACAGAAGAAAGAAAACAGAAGAGAGAAGAGAACAGAAGACAGATGAGAAGAAAAGAAAAGAAAGTAGGCAATTCAAAGGTAAGCAACGGAACAAAGGAAAGGCACAGCATGATGAGAGAGGAAGGGGGGAGAGAAAGAAAAAGGCAGGCACAGTGATGAAGAAGAGGGGGTGAGAGAGAGAAAGGCACAGATTGGTGATGAAGAAGAGGGGGGAGAGAGACAAAGGCTCAGTTTGGTGATGAAGAAGAGCGCGGAAGAGAGAAAAAGGCACAGTTTGATGATGAAGAAGAGGTGTGATAGAGAGAAACGTAGAGTTTGGTAATGAAGAAGAGGGGTGGAGAGAAAGGCACAGTTTTTGAACATATTGCGTTCTTACCCGTATATGACGCATCTCCACCCTTTTTTGAGGAACCGAAATCCATAGGCTTTGTGAATCTTCCGCTAGCATGATCTCACCGCTCAGAGCACCTAAATTATTAAAGTAATTTTATCGCTTACCAATAATCATTGTCTGCTGCAATTTGTGTGGTTCCAACGCACAATCAGATTTAATAGCAGAATATTGCAGAGTAACAATTCAATAAAATAAGAACAGCCTATGCATATTCAGGCACTCTGAATTCAGCATACAGTCATTCAATCCTGAAGTCTGTGGTCAAGAAGACTGCATAGTGGACTCAGAGCCTGGTTTATATACAGTTGGTGTTACACTGAAAACAATAGAGATGGCTTGGCATGTTTCCATTGGTTCAGGTTTCAGGACAGTCTGGTAAAATGCAGGTCACTGGTCAGTTCAAGTAATGCCCTCCAAGGGTGGGGGTCAGCTCTCCAACAGCTGCATACTAATCTTCCTGCCGAATCGCTGATTCAAACTGGTCTATTTACATTACACACATAATGTCATTCTAATCATTAAGTCCCTATCATCCATAACTCACATACGCAAGGTGCGGTCTCTTAGCCAACAGGAACGTATCTCTGAGAATAAATAGGGGATCGGATGAATACCAAACATGATATGTTTCCTGTATCCTAAACCTTAGATCTCAATAAAGTGCTTTCAACATTATTATATTTAACTATAAATTCTACTAAATCTGACTATAAACGACTGTGTGTTGGAACTATTTTAAGGTGAACTATTTACAAGTGAATGTGTGAGTGTAAGTCTATGTGTGCGTTATTCATCTGTGCGATTGCGTTATAACACATGGCGTATTAATCACATTTTCACGGTAAAACAATATCAAATCAATTTTATCTACTTCTTGCAATTATTTGACTTCGACTGGTAGGTGGTGGCTATTTAATAGGTGCTATTTTGCTTGTGGGGTGATGATGGGGCAATGTAATAGTGGGGACTATTAATTTAAGATGGGGTGGTTTGGGGGCTATTGAATGTGGGGGTGAGTTTGGGGAGAATGCCTTCTCTTTATTAAATGTGACGATGAATTATTTAATGGCAGTGATGTTTGCGGGAAAAAGGTATATTTCTGAAATATAAATACTATTAATTTATTGCTGGGGCTGTTTGCTGGGAGGGAAATAGGTTTATTTATTAAATGGGAATACTATTATTTTAATGTTGGAGCTGGAGGAAGGCCTAATTATTAATCGTGGGTGGTATTGATTTAACGCCAGGGCTGGTTGTAATTTTCTAAATGTACCCATTTTTTTTTCCAAATAGGGCTCCCAGCATTCCAGGATCGAGACAAGCCACAACTAAAGAAACCTGCAGCCACATGTGGTGAAAGTGAGAAGAACAGGTAGGCGAGAGCAGGAGAGTATGTGAAATGCTGTGATTCTAGTGGGACAATGCCAATATTTGGTGAGTGTTCTGCCCAATGTAAGGTGCAGGCCAAAACTGTGAACTCTTTCTGTACACACTGCATTCTTTCTATACTACACTGTGGTGCTAGATGTCCTGAAAGTCAGGAGTGCTTGGACATAAGTCACACTCCAGCGCAAAATTCTTTAGCATGCTCAACTATAAGGGGGGCCCCATGAAGTTGTTGTACTGGGGCCCTAAATTTCTCATCGCAGCCCTGCTCAGACTACAGTGTTAAAAGATATAAAGGCAGAAAACAGCTATTGATATACATTGTTGGTGACAAAAAGAATTCCACACAATAATAGCATAAAAACATATTTATTGGGCAAATATTATCTTTACTGCATATAGTTTTTAAATATGAAATTGTTCTTTGAAGACATTTGCTCAGTCTATAACAAGACAGTACAGATTGTCTATATATATTAATTTGTGAGATCCTTAATCCAGTAATAAAGACAATGCAGCAGGATGTTGTGACATTATACATTGTTATATATTATAGTATATTGTTATACATATTATCACATTATAAATATAATAAGACACACTTATAAAATATGATACTAGACACAAGTAGTGCAGTGTCTTTAATTCAGTTTACTTTGTGACTTTTACACTAATTTATTTATTTATTTCCCAATGTTTTCCATTGTAGATTTCAAAATACTCCTGGAAGCAACAGTGACTCATTGTGAATAACCCCCACAGGACTGATACAAATGTGTAACTAAGTGATTTAATGATCAGCTCATTAAATACAGACGTTATGAGCTACAATGAAGTTATTTAAGATTTTACAGAGAAAAATCCCCAGACAATACTTGTGATATCCTTATGGAATTGCCGAATAAAATCTTTGTTTATGTTATGTGATTAATAAGGCAATTAACCTTGTGTTCAGGAAAACCTGCAAATGAAGCAATCAATTATCAGACTTTGTTTAAGATGTACATATGAATTTGAACTTTGTGCAATAGTTTGTGTACAGAAAAATATCAATGCATTATAGTTAGACCAACAACAGTAACCCCGTTTTTAGTAATATGAAGTATAATTGTAGCACTAACGTTTGCGCTGTGATTGATGTAGTGTTATTATGCTACAACTATGTAAGTTAGTGAGCTGTCGCTGGTGTTGGTGTGTCTTTATTTATAGGGCGCCACAAGAGGCCTGCAGCGACCATACAGAAGGAAAACAACAAGACAGTACATGGTATAACAGTGCAATACAGTAAACACATAACACTACAGCTCTCAACACAGCTACAGGGATGCACAGGGTATATTCAGCACAGGCTGAAACCTGTGCCCATTAATGTGGGCACAAATACAGGGTTTCGAGCCACCAAAAGAAGTACAAAGACAATGGAGGAGTGGAGTCAATGGGCAGAGAGCCCAAGGAGGTGCTGTGTAGTGTAGCTGGTGAGCAAAGATTATAGGTAATTAGAACACGAGGGAAGAGGGCCCTTTAATCTAAAGGGTAAATGGCAGACAAATGGTTGACACGTGGGGGGTGAGCCAATGTAAGGGGATCTGAGGGCAAGAAGCAAGAGTGGGACAGATGGAGAAAGAAAGTGGGTGAGGTGTACTCCATGGTGAAATGGTTAAGTGGAGGACTGATAAGCTTTCTAAACAGGTGGGTTTTCAGATGAGTTGAGGGGTAATGGTGGAGTTGAAATAGGGTAAGAGTAATAGTGAGTGAAATAGATGATATTCAACATTAAGGATGGCCAGTGCTCCTGCTCCAGAGTGAGGAACCACTATGGAGATAATCAGTTTTTTAAACCATACATCACATATAGAGGCATGGGATATTCATCTCATACCACATTTGGGTGTGAATTCCGAGGTTGTTGCTTTCAAAAAATAAGCTTCACACGGCAGCATGCAAAAATAATGTATATACAGAGAGGCGCATACATAGCAACATGTGTCCAGCTCTATATCAGTAGCATATGAACCAGGTTTACGTCAGGAATACTTTTACAAAGATTCACTTACACCCAACCAGGTCATAAGCACCAAAAAGGTTTTCTTTTAAAAGCAAGAAACTATATAATAAAGGAAACATAATATTGCTTCTCACGTACCTGTGCTATCAGCAAAAAATTTAATTTTTAACTACTTCCACAAAATCATTTAATATAGGCATGGTCAATGAACAAAGCACCTATCAGCTTCAGAATTTAATTCGCAATCAGCCAATCAGAAGCTGTTAGCTAGTGCAGGAGAGGCTCTGGTCAACTTAGAAGTGGTAAGTTTACAATGATAAAATAAGATGTATAAAAATGGTGAATGTTAAATAGGATGGTTTAATTTAAGATATATAAATGTGACCTCCCTGGGCTTTGAGAGACACTTGCTTCATCAAAAATATATCTAATGTCAAAGGCATTATTGGAATTTTTCATTAGTAAGAGGGTTTACTGGGGTAAAAGATGTATTATATAAAGTAGAAATAGGTTTACTTCCAGGGATTATAAGGAATGTAAACTTTAGTGTTAAAAATAAAATAATAAAACTTTCAAGGTCCCAATGTGTGCAAACTTTGGCATAGATAGGAATCTATTGAACAATAGCTAGGGAAGTGTCACGAGCTGCCGCTCTAGCCACGACAACTCCTTAAAATGCATATCGTTGAAGTTCATACACACCCCTCACACAGCTTATCTTATTCCATAATAGTAAACCAATAACCACGCGACAAGTAATTCAAGTTGGAAAAGAGGAGTTTATTAAAGAAGAAGGACTAATTATGAAAACTAATAGTGGCAGCGAAAGCAGGGCAGTCAGCCACACTAGCAAAACCAATAAAGGTGGAAAAGGTTAAACCCCTATCCACCAACCCAGGTTATACCTTATCTATTGGCCGGTGCTAAGATGTACTCGAGTGACTACTACCTTTCATGACTCAACGATGGCCTGTGACCGCTCAGCAGGCCAATAGATCCTCCTCTCAGAGGTCCAAGAGTCTGGTGATTCGAAAGGAGTATGGCTTAAATAAACAGGTAACAAGCACCCTATGCTCTCTGGTTGCTGACTAAGCTGCTCTCCTACCAAAGGCCACCGAACCGTAAAACATGAACTTGACCTCAGCAGCAGGGTGGGTGGGTGGCAGCAGCACAGCACGACACACAAGACCACTCCTAGAATTCAGGAGCTAAAGCAGTGAGAGTAACCCCTCTGCTGTGCTGCTATTGGCTACAACATTCTGAGGAAAGTTAACTCTGTGAGGGTAAGCTGTATGAACTCAAACAAATTATTTTAGATGCGTTCAGCTGATGTGCTTCTGTTATACTAAAATGCATATCGTTGATTTTCATACACATCCCTAACACAACTTATCTTATAACATAATAGTAAACCAATAACCACGCGACAAGTAATTAAGGTTGGAAAAGAGAAGTTTATTAAAGAAGAAGGACTAAATATGAAAACTAAAGGTGGCGGCGACAGCAGGGCAGTCAGCCACACTAGCAAATCCAATAAAGGTGGAAAATGTTAAACCCCTATCCATCAACCCAGGTTATACCTTATCTATTGGCCGGAGCTAAGATGTACTCGAGTGACTACTACCTTTCATGACACAACGATGGCCTGCGACCGCTCAGCAGGCCAATAGATACTCCTCTCAGAGGTCCAAGAGTCTGGTGATTCGAAAGGAGTATGGCTTAAATAAACAGGTAACAAGCACCCTATGCTCTCTGGTTGCTGACTGAGTTGCTCTCCTACCAACTAGAACACGCCGCAAACCATATGGGTTCACGGCCCACCACCAAGCTTCCTAACCATGGGCCTGAGCTTCCAGAATATCTGATCCAAGGATATCCAAATCCCCTCCTTAGATAGGTGAACCCCGTCTGCTCTAAAAAGGTGGGCTGCCTTGGAAAAAAGTAAAGGATGCTCTATAACCGACCCACCTAAAACTCTTATAACTCATCCAATGTCCTTGTTACACTTATTGACAATATGTGCCATGACTATGGGGGGGATGTCAGACCTCCAGCACAGACGTGGTATGTATACCTGGCCAACGAGAGGCAATTTTCTCTAAGCCTTCCTTTATTTGGATGATGAGGGCCGAAGGTGAACACAACCCTATATCGTTGCCCCCCAAATGAATGACTAAGATGTCAGGTATACCGTGGGTAGCAATCTCCAGGCCTAATGATGAGATAAGTGCCTGCCATTTCATACCTATCTTCCCAATCCTTTTGATGTCTACAGGGGTATTAACAAATGACCTATTATAGGCTATGTTATGCTTGGACGCCCAAAACACTTAAGAGTGCCCAATTACCCAAATTCAGATCCGTTTAGTCGACATGCCTGGGACAAAAACACATATGATATAACAGGGTTACTAACCATGGAAGAACGCTTAGGAAAAACAGTAAGCAAAATAGTAAGGAAGATAAGATAGAGCTTTGACCCAAACGAAAGTGAAAACCCATAAAACTTCGGGGTCCCTAAGCAGGCCTTGGTCCAAGGAGAAAAATGGGAGAAAATCCCTTTGTGTCTCCGTTAAAAATGGCAGGCGGAGGAGCCCTGTGTCGCCGCAAGAGAGGGGACAACCAGAAGAAGGAGGATATTAATTATCTGGTCTTATATATTTTTTGTAAGAGTCCGACTTCCACCGTCCTAGCAACTGAATTTCGGGGGTTGTGGCACCACACATAGCTGCAGCAGTAGCTGCCCCTATTTTGAATGCGTGCCATAATCTGCAGGATTTAGACCTAAATGAACTAAACATCTCTTCAAAAGAATTGAAATTTGGTGAGAGGAGAATCGTCTTCATGCGCTAACCATATGGGGTTTTTGCGCGGGATTGGGCAAATCTATGACAGAGATTGACTGGGCAAATACTTATGTCCTGTTGGGAGGATAAAACTAACCAATGACCCCTTCCCGTTTGGTCGGTCTTGGAACTGGCTATGTTGCATTGGATGCTAGTGGGTAAACAGATAATATGTTTTGATAGCACAGCTGAGCCTAGGTGTCTTTTGGATCGCGCCACTAGCTCGCTAACCCTGAAAGCCCCGTGATATGCCATTGAAAAGGCTGTGCTAAAGAGTAAAGCCTCATAGGTGTCGTTGGAAATCACGGACAACGCCACCACCAATCGTGATAACAAGGGGCCTACAATTGGTCAGCAACAGTCCGCCACCACTGGGTGGAGTTTAGCCCACCCCTTTAACGTTTTACTTATGAGGAAACCTTTTGTGGGGTCGGGGACACCTTGCAATTTGCAACGCCGCAACGTATGTTTTCTTGGTGGACGGGGCCAGGGATATCACCGCGAGGGCCCTTATGCCGGCTCTACCATCTGCCAAACATAATTAGGACACGTTAAGTCTTTGCGCTGTGCATGTGGGGCGAAGGCTCTAAAACTCCGCCATTTCCTACGAAAGAGTGCAATTTTATTGTCCACTCCGGGAACGTGGCGGGCTCGAAATGTTATGTCGTAATCCAGGCAATGAAGCACCAGTTCCCTGAGTAAGTTCACCGCTGGTCGGGATGAGGCGCTCTGGCGATTGCCTGCCTGTACCACGCCAAGATTATCGCACCAAAAAACCACGCTCCGGCCGCGCAGGCGGGGAGCCCAAAGTTCTAAAGCAACCATGATGGGGAATAATTATAGGGCTAAGAGGTTGCGCGTCAAGCTGTTTTGTTTCCATAGGAGGGGCCAAGGGACAGCGCACCATTCCCCTTAAAAGAAGGCACCGAAATCCATAGCCTTGGATGCTTTTGTGTGCAAGTCTAAGGTTAATGTAGACACTTGCTGTGAGGGCCAAATTCTGGAGCCATTGAAATTAGCTAGAAACCGAAGCCACATTTTTAAATACGTCATAATCTCATCCCCTGAAGGAATTCGAGCGTGGGAGTGGGTGTAACCGGCCGTTGCTAGCTCTAGTTTTCTGCACAAAAATTCTGCCCATGGGTATTACCCTGCAGGAGAAGTTCAAGGAGCCTAAAAGTGATTGGATTCTTCTAAGGGTGGGGGAGGGTGAGGAGAGTATCTCCAAGATTAAATTTTCAAGCTTCTTAATTTTTTCTAATGGAAGCCTACAGCAACCCTTGATGGTGTCAATCTCAATGCAGATAAATTATAGTGTGGTAAGAGGCCCCTCTGTCTTGTCGTGGGCCACCGGAACCCCCATCATGTGAAAAAGGGCTTGGGCAGCAAAAAGGGTATCAGCGCAGATGGAGGAGGAAGGGGGACCGAATATCAGGAAATCGTCTAGATAGTGTGCTATCCCAGGGTTGCCCATTCCTGTTTGTATGCACCAATGCAGGAAGGAGCTGAATGTCTCAACGAAAGCACATGAGACCGAACAACCCATGGGAAGGCACCTATCTATGTAAAACCCATCTGGCATTCTGAAACCCATGTATTTGAAAGATGACGGATGAAGCGGGAGCAACCTAAAAGCGGATTCAATATCCAATTTGGCCATTAATGCGCCGAACCCTAGACCCCTGATGAGTGCCAGGGCTTCGTCAAACGATTGATAGGTTACTGTACTAATATTGGGATCAATGGCATCGTTTACTGAGCTACCTGGGGGGTGGGATAAATGCTGTATGAGCCTAAATTTACTGACACTTTTCTTTGGTACTATTCCAACCGAGGAAATAATAAGGCCATCCAGGGGAGGGTAAGTGAAAGGGCCTAGCATGCGCCCAAGGCTGACTTCTTGACGGACTTTGTCAGCTAAAATATGTTTGTAGAGGAGGGCTGATTTCAAGTTCTTAACTAACCCTGTGTATGTTTTCCCCTGAATGGGTAGTTTAATACCGTCTCTGAACCCATGTAACAGAAACAAAGCCTCATCAGTTTTAGGGTAAAGACAAATCCACGTGCTAAGAACTTGGAGGTTTATAGGGGAGTGGGCCCTAAATCTCACCTCCTGAATTCCTCCGACCTCGGCTGGCTCATTTATTATTTTTTGGGCAGTCCTTGGCGGGGTGGGTGTCATGACAGTAAGAACAAATGTGTCTGTATCTGCAAGCTTCGCCTCTCCCGCATGCTGCATTATTGAATGCAAAGCACCTATTCTTATAGGACTGGGGAGCGCTACATCTCCCTGTTGATGGAAACCTTCATGCCTTTGTTCCTTGTTCTGAAGGCCCAGTTGCTCGATTTAACTTCATCCAAAACTCAACATCTCGGTGGCCTAGTGAGATATCTATCCACCCGCTAACTTTCTCCCGAAATTGCTCATCATAAGCGAGCCATGTTCCAGGCCATTCCTTTAAAAACATTTAACTGATGAGATGTAAGTATTTCCACATCTCTACACTCACTGTTGGCCTGGTCTCCAGATAATACACCGCAAAGATGCAATAGCCGCTTAACCAGTTTGGGAAAGTTTTATACGCGTCGGTCCCTATGCCTCCCTTAGCCCCTGCTGCTGCCAGCTCTTTTTGGACTGACTTGGTGATTTCAAATATATTGACATCAAAGGCTTTTTTCTGTCCCTAATACTCGGACGAATCCCTGCCATCAGTGCTCTGTTCTCACATCTAACCATGGGGGCAGTAGCTGGTTCTTTATCTGTTTGATGGGCCGTAAATATTTTATTAGTTTTACTCCCCTTGAAATGGGTATTCAATATCTTTATAAGTTAGCGGGGACCAGCATTGGATGATGAAGCGGATTTTTTGCTAGTTGTTGACATAGGTGGGCTAGGAGTATAAGCGCACATTGCTGGAAGACTGTCATACTCACCGGCGTGTCTGAAGAGATTCCTGCGATTGCTTCCGCCTCCTCCTGCCAATACCGAAGCATTAGGTTGAACCGGACCCGACGTCTGAGATGCCTCTGTAGCCATTAGCGGAGCCTCCAGGGGCTGAACCTCGACCTGCAAAAATGGATGAGAAATCCTGTTAGTACTTGCCTCACAGGCGTTAAGGGGACCAGCTGTCGAGGGAACTGGCGATGATGGCGTGGGCAGCAGCGGGAACTGTAACAAACCAGGAGGGGGTGGCGCCCCACGACCCGACATAACCGTGGGTTGTGACATCTGCGCCTGGTGATCAGGACTGGAGAAAAAACCTGGATTGGGAAAGGATGGGCGGGGATAGTAATGAGCGTATAACCCTGAGTGTGATGTGAAACAGATAAAACTAAAGGGACGTGGGTAACATGTGCGTGTGTGTGTGACTCATTATAATCAATGTGCAACAGTGTGCACAGATGTGACAACTGGGGAAAAAGACTGTATCAAAGATGTGAGAGAATAAGAGGAGATGAAGAATGAAAAGGGGGGGAGAAGGAGTCTAGATTGAAAAATGAAGGAATTAAGGAGAGGGGAAAAACAGGACATAAGGGTGTTCAGTATACTAAGCCTGTTTGTAACCATGATCCTCCTGTCAGTAGCACAGCACGACACACAAGACCACTCCTAGGATTCAGGAGCTAAAGCAGTGAGAGTAACACCTCCCCTGTGCTGCTATTGGCTGCAACATTCTGAGGAAAGTTAACTCCGTGATGGTAAGCTGTATGAACTCAAACAAATAATTTTAACTGCATTTAGCTGATGTGCTCCTCTTATACTTCTGGCAGCCGGCATATCATTTCTGGCCTCAGCATCCTGGCCATTGCCAGGGCAGCCTGGATGATCTTTCAACTGACGCCGCATCCAGCAAGCTATCTGACAGTTGGAACCGTGCACGAATTGTAGTTTAATTAACAGCTCCCTGAGACTGATTGTTGCAGGTTGTTGCCCTGCATGGTGATTGGTTCATTTCTGTATTTATTGCAGGGAGGGCTTAGCTTCCCTGACGGTTATAGCGTCTGTGCCACACATTAGCTGACCTGCTCTCTGTTCCTGTGAATACTCTGCCCAAATTCTGAGTTACTCTTGTTGTGATCCTGGCTTTTATCTGGACTCTGCATCTATTCTGTTTTCCCCTGATCCTTGGCTTGTTTTTTGGATTCTCCTTGCTTGCAACCTGTCCTGTCCTTTGGCCTGACCCATATTAACCTACTTGCTTCAGAACCTTGATCCTTGGAATGTTCCTGGTATTCGTCTTCTGTATTCTGTTTACTGCCTCCTACCTCTGCTCTATGGTATCTGCACATAAACTGCTACTACGCTAGAGTTAAGACCTGGGAACATCAGAAAACCTGAGTACCTGTAACCATGACTAGCTTTACAGGAAAGGTGGCTGCTATAGGTAAAGTCCTCTTACCCTCTGTTCTAGAAGTTTGTCAGTAGCTGTTAGCTGTAACAGGGATAATATGTTTCATCTGCAATTGTTGTAATCATATAAATGTGTTATCCTCAAAGAGTTTCTTTTAAATTTTGGTAGATACTTATTCCCCCAAACTAGTAAATTAGGGGTAATTGTTTGAGTGTACAGTATATTCCAGATTTTAAATTAGGTAATTTAAGTGGATTGAGGAAAGAATGCATGTTGTAATAGTAAAATTGCATAATTAAAATTTCTGAGTCACCCTATTTCCTGCTTGATCTTGAATATACACTGCGTTAGAGATGTCCTAGGTGATCCCAGAATGCATATGCACTAGCTGTGAGGCTAGATAATATCTCTTGAAATCAGAAACTGCCAGTCCATCCTCTTTACTAGGTTTCTGCTATATCAACAGAGTTATAATGGATATTTTGCTGAAGCAAATGCTGAAAAAAATATAAATTTCCTAGTTTCAGTTCAGAGAAATAAAATAAAACAGACAATTATTAGATCTGATGCAAAGCCTGGTTTCTACTCCATATGTCTTGCTGTCACTTCTCTCAGGAAGAAATAAAGTCTATGAAAACTGATACTGGAGGTCGAGGCCCAGTAGCCAGATAAAGAGACCAACTAGCCAAAACCCAACAAGCAGTGACCTGCCAAAAAGCTCCACGCCAAATTTCCCACCACAAATGAAGAAATCTTGTTGTGAGATATGAGTGAAATTGAGCAAAGGTCCAAAAGGCACATGGATTGCAGAATTCAATTCAAATGACTCACAATCACCTACAAGACCCTCAACAATACAACCACTTAATTTGCTAAAACTCATCTCAAAATAGTTTACCTCTTACTCTCTTAGATCTACCTCTGGCCTCTGCCTTGCCTCATATCTGGTAACCACCTCTCTCTCTTGCCTACAAGATTTCTTCCATGCCACTTACCACTTATGGAATTCCTTACAATGCTTGATCGCATTCTCCCACGGCATTTATATGCTCTCTGAAAACTAATCTCTTCATTAGAGCTTAAACTACACCCACCTATAATACCCACACTACTGCACTGGGCACATGTTTCAGGCCCAGCAAATACATGGACAGCACGGTGGCTAAGTGGTTAGCACTTCTGCCTCACAGCCCTGGGGTCATGAGTTCAATTCCCGACCATGGCCCTATCTGAGCGGAGTTTGTATGTTCTTAGTGTGCTGGTGTGGGTTTGCTCCGGTTTCCTCCCACACTTCAAAAACATACTAGTAGGTTAATTGGCTGCCATCAAAATTGACCCTACTCTCTCTGTCTGTGTGTGTGTGTTAGGGAATTTAGACTTTAAGCTCCAATGGGGCAGGGACTGATGTGAATAAGTTTTCTGTACAGTGCTGCGGAATCAATGGCGTTATATAAAAAAAAGGTGATGATGATAGTTTTATGTTTTGCCATTTTCATCACACAATCTCTCTGAGGGGAAAAATACCTTTACAAATTACTCAACTGCCTACACACTGTTTATCATTTTATTGTAGTCAACAAGTAGTATTATAATACCATGCAAAACTGATATACACACCTGAATCACAAACAAACCACATCCATCATGTACAACCTTCAAAGCCAATAGGAATCTTCTTTCCTGAGGTAGCCTATCAAGAAAAGGTATATAGAAAATGCTATCAGGCAGTCAAAATTTAAATGTTATAGCTACACTGCTAACGAATGAGGTTGTATCAACCAAAGGAGTCATCATGGCACCAGCCAATGAGAAGCAGCTGTCTCATCATCAGCAGTACATATTTTTACACAAGCCACCCAGTACCCACAAATATATATATATATATATATATATATATATTTTTTTTTTTTTTATATATATATATATATATATATGTTTATATATTTAAGCCTTGTTTTTATTCCAGTACAGTGCTGCTCTACATGTTCATTAAACATTAAAGAAATCACAGGTGCTTTGTTATTGCTCCTCTATGAGCTCATGGAATTATCCTCACATATAAATCCACAGGGATCTCTCCCCACTATAAAAGCATCACAGGAACTGGGAATTTGTGCTGTCAGATCTAGAAGCCACAACACAGAGATGACTGCTGAGAGGAGGAAGCTACCATTCCATTAGATGTCTTCAACTGCATGACACATATTGTAAGAAAATATCATAGGAATCTACCTGCTATTATGGACACTCTGGGCCTGATTCATTAAGGAAAGTAAGGTAAAAGATGAGTAAGTTTTCTCCTGGACAAAACCATGTTACAATGCAAGGGGTGTAAATTAGTTTATATTTTGCACATAAGATAAATACTGACTGTTTTGACATGTAGCACACAAATACTTGACAGCTTTATTTGGACACTGAAATGTAAAGTTGATCTAGGACATGCCTTACCCCAACTATAAATCTGCCATCACATTTTAAATTTACCTCCCACTCCAATGCAACATGGTTTTACCAAGGGACAAAGTTATTAATTTTTTTGCTTTACTTTCCTTAATGAATCAGGCCCTCTATGGTAATATAAAGACCATACATTGACTTTATGGCAAACTGTGTTTGGAATGTTTTGGTTAAGATGCCCCTTTGGAAATTAAGTGAAACACCGTCCCTACATCTCCTAAAACAGGAATTGTCTTTAATATGAGGTACATTATTTTTTCCATCCATTATATGTCAGTCACAACAATACTGCTTGTTGTGACAATTTCCCAAAGATTGATGGGCATTTTCGTGAAGATTTGGAGCTGACTCAGAGTAAATACAATTAAAGTTCTCAGGATTTATGGCCAAAATCTCAGGTTTACCAGCTCATTTACCTTCCCTCAATGTTTTTGATTCCTGCTGTTGAGGATGTTTATTTTATAGTGTATAATTATTGGTAGCTATTACATCCACTATGGCGGTTTTCATGTTTGTAAACCAAAGAGAAAATTGATGTTCCCGACACATTAATTAAGGTAAATTCACACATTTTTTAAAAAAAATTATTTCCTCCACAAAATTAATATTAAGGGGATTTACAATCTCTTGTTATTTTTCTGCTTCTCTCCTGTGGTAAAATAAGACTATATTAGAGCTGTTTCTAACTTTTCTATGTGTGATCTGATGATTTCAGCTGACAAGTGTCATAGCAGTCTCCCATTCTTCTCCTTCCCTCATCACCACAACAGAACTTGGTAAGTAGGACCACTGTTTATTTATCTGTTTTAGTTTCAAGAACACATGCTGCTTTTGACAAAACAATTAACCCTTGATGCAAAATTAAATGTTTTATTTTTTCAACCATAATATTTTAGAACATGAATTTAAAATGTTTGCACATACTTTCGTCATCAATCAGGGAATATAATTAACATAGTTGATGAGGTTGAAAAAAGACACCAGTCCATCAAGTTTAACCTGTTTTGGATCTCCTGCGATCCCGCACTTATATTTGAAATTGATCCAGAGTAAGCAACCGCCAAACTGTTTCAATTGTGAAAATCCCCCTAGACCCAATATTGCAGTCCTATTTTCACCCTATATCCACTACTATCCCTGGATACACTTTTCTGCTAAAAAATTGTTTAACCCTTCCTCAAACATATCTATTGAATCTGCCATCCCAACCTTCCCTGGCAATGAATTCCATATCTTAAATGCGGTTACTGTAAAGAACCCCTTCTTTTGCTGGTTGTGAAATTTCCTCTAATATTTCCCACTAATAATTTTATTGCACACCAAGTAATCCTGAATACTATCCCTTAAAATACCTTCCAGTAGTTTCCCCACTATTGATGTCAGGCTTACAGGTCTATAATTACCTGGTTGTGATCTAGTCCCCTTTTTAAACAACGGCACCACATCTGCTATTCGCCAATCCCTTGGTACTGAGCCTGATGAGATTGAATTTTTGAAAATTAAGAATAGCAGTCTAGCTATTTCCAAGTTTAACTCCATAAGGACCCTTGGGTGTATGCCATCTGGACCTGGAGCTTTATTTATCTTAATATTCTTCCGTCGCCTTTGGACTTCTTCCTCTGACAACCAAGTATTAATTAATGGTATGGTTTCATTTCCATTTTTATGTATTACTCCTGCCATTTGTTCCTCTCTGGTAAATACTGAAGAAAAGAAAGTGTTTAATATCTCTGCTTTTTCCTTAGTATCATTCATCAAATCACCACTCTCACTTCTTAGAGGTCCTATATTTTCTTTTTAAATCCTTTTGCCATTTATATACTTAAAAAACTTTTTGGGGTTTGTCTTACTTTCTTTTGCAACTTGCCTTTCATTTTCTAATTTAGCCAATCTAATTTCCTTTTTGCATGTTTTATTACATTCCTTGTACCTACGGAAGGTCTCCTCTGACCCTTCAGACTTTCTTTGCATTTCTTCTCTTACCTTTGAAACAATCAAGGTGGCACCTCCCATATTGTGCCATCTACACATAAACTAGTGCCCCTCCATGACAGGTAAATGCCTACTTTTAAGGATCATCCTATTACGGAGCATTTTTGGGTTTTAGGATTCATGGATAAAAAAAATTCATGACCATACCCCTTTACTTTTACTATCTTTCACCATTTATTTCCCATTATTTTCTGATTTATTACCATTCCTGGCTGCTGTTACATCCAGCTTTCGTGTATATAATACATTACTACATACAGTATATGCAATGACTTCTACACATTCTTATTGAAATTGCATTCCTTCTATTCTCTTTTCATCTCCAGGTGTGTCCAGCTTCTACTACTCAGAACTACATTAATTTTTGTATCTCATCTCTGCAACTGTGTGTTTAAACGTATGTTATAGGAATTTGTTATCAGTTCTAACTTAGGTTGGCCAGAGTAATTTATTGATGCCTAATTTATGATAGGTATCTGGCCTCCTCTAGCCTATTCAACAAATGTTTTCTTTTCCTTTGATTAGCTGACCAATTAGCACAGCTGTAGTGTATTCCTAAATTAGACTGACTACATCTTAGCTTCAGTCTATGGGGTGACGTATGTGGGGTGAGACGTGTGTGTTTTCTACACTATGTGGGTTTTCTCACAAAGTGTAAGAAAATGTACAGTTAGACAACACAGGTGGACACACATTGGACTACATTTGACTTGATTTTATTTCCAGGAATAAGCTACATCTGCCACAGCCTATTTCTGCATTACTTGTCTATCTATATGTAACACTGTAAAGAGGTAATTCTTTAAAATCCCCTAACTTTTTTGTTTTTACTCCTTTTATTACAATGTTTAATAAATTGCTTTTCTTGGTCTCTTTCCATGGCATTATCTTTAGGACTGTGTCAGCTTTCACCCCTCCACCAACACATACATTTGTTCACATTGCATCTTCATTACTCCACTCACCTCTAGTTAACACCCATGAACTGTTGTCCTATTTATTATCTCTAAAAAGTACAGCCTCCACCTAACACCAGAAAATAAAATGTCACACATCTTACAATCCCCTTGCCTATCTTTCTCTCTCTCTGCTTCTTTTAGCCGGTGATATATCACCTAATCCAGGTCCCCCAAACACACATACATCAGAGCACTACCGCTCTATAGCAAACCTCAAACACAACACCTGTCTCCCCTCTCTCCAAAGTCCTTTAAATGTGCCCTTTGGAATGCACGCTCTGTTAGTAACAAACTTACCTCCATTCATGATCTCTTCCTCTCAAAAAAACTCAACCTTCTGGCAATAACAGAAACATGGCTCATGCAATCAGACACTGCCTCATCTGCAGCACTTTCACATGGTGGCCTCCATCTCACCCACACCTCCAGACCTGAAGGCAGACAAGGAGGTGGGGTTGGACTATTTCTCTCCCCACAGTGCACGTTCACAGTTCTACCAAATGTCCCATCACTCACATTCACATCTTTTAAAGTACATGCTATTCGCATTTTTAATTCATTCTCTCTACGTGTCCCACTGGAGCACACCAACAATTTATTGAGGATTTCTCTGCATGGCTCCCTCACTTCTTATCTTCAGACATCCCCACCATCATCATGGGTGATTTCAACATCCCCATTGCTAACCCACCTTCCAAAGCTGCTTTCAAACTACTCTCTCTAATCTCCTCACTTGACCTCTCCCAGTGGATTGAATCATTTACTCATCAGGATGGCCAATGCCTTGATCTTGTTTTCTCTAGACTAAGCTCAGTTTCTATTTTTCTTAACACACCCTTCCCCCTCTCGGATCATCAACTTATCAGCTACACAATCACCCCCACTGCTCTAACCTCTCTACTGTCTAACTCTACCAAGCCTCCTCATACCCGCAGTAATCTTAATTCTATTATTCATCAACAATTTTACACCTCTCTCCAACACCTTCTCTCCCCTATCTCTACATTCTCACCCCCTGAGTTGGCAGTACCTCATTTTCACCAAACCTTAGCAACGGCCCTTGATCAAGTGGCTCCAGCGACACTACATACTACACGTCGACTTCGATGTCAACCGTGGCACACTAAAGCAGCACAAAATGTTCAAAAACTTTCCCGTAAAGCAGAATATCACTGGCGTAAATCTAGCACCTCTAATGACTTCTTCATATATACTTCTGTCTCCCACTCCTATAGAAATGCTCTGGATACTGCAAAACAAACGCACTTACAATCTCTTATCTATGATCAGGCTTTTAACCCCAAATGCCTTTTCAATACATTTAAATCTCTTCTCAATCCTGCCACCCCGAACCCTCCATCTACTATCAGTGCTCAAGATCTTGCTTCCTAATTCAAGGACAAGATTGATAAGATCAGACTAAAAAAGGTATCCTCTTCCTCGACAAGCAATCAGCTCAAGTCCTTCCCACTATCCTCTGACACCCTCTCTTCATTTGACCCCACAAATGAAGAGGAAATTTTTACTCTCTTCTTATCTTCCTACTCTACCCCCTGTCCTCTTGATCTTATTCCCTCGCAAATTGGTAGATCCCTGTCTCCTGTGCTCATTTCACCTCTAACTAAAATCTGTAATCCCTCACTCTCTACTGGCATCTTTCCATCACTATACAAGCACGCAGTGATTACTCCTATTCTAAAAAAACAAAATTCCAACACAAACTCTCTCTCAAATTACTGTGAAGTCTCTCAGCTCCTGTGTCCCTCCAAGCTTCTAGAGAGACTTGCCTACACTCACCTCACATGCTTTCTTACCACAAACAACCTGTTTGAGCCTCTTCAGTCTGGCTTTCGTTCTCAACACTCCACAGAGACTGCGTTGACTAAGGTTGTCAATGATCTGATCACTGCTAAAACTAAACGCCATTACTCTCTCCTAATTCTCCTGGATTTCTCGGCTGCATTTGACACCATTGACCACTCTCTTCTCATACAAACGCTGCAATCCCTAGGTCTTCAAGACACTGTTCTATCCTGGTTCTCATCCTACCTCTCTAATAGCTCTTTCACTGTTAATTTCTCTGGGGCCACCTCTGCTCCGCTTCCTTTATCAGTTGGAGTACTGCAAGGCTCAGTGCTAGGTCCTCTGCTGTTCTCTATCTATACCGCTTCTCTTGGAAATCTAATAAGTTCCTTTGGATTTCAGTATCATCTCTAAGCGGATGATACCCAAAATTATCTATCCTCTCCTGATATCTCGACATCTGTGTTGTCCCGTGTAACTGACTGTCATTCTGTCATATCATCTTGGATGTCCTCTAGCCAACTCAAACTTAATCTTTCTAAAACAGAGTTAATAATATTCCCACCCACCAACAAGAGCATACCTGACATTTATATCTCTGTTGATAACATGACCATAAATCCCACCCCACATGCTCGGTGCCTAGGTGTAATTCTTGACTAACACCTATCCTTTGTTCCCCACGTTGACACTATATCTAAATCATGTTATATACATCTAAAGAACATTTTCAGAATTCGCACATATCTCACACAAGACACTTCAAAAACATTAATTCATGCACTTATCATCTCCCGCATTGACTATTGCAATTCCCTCCTTACTTATCTTCCCCAAAATAGACTCAAACCCCTACAATCTATTTTGCATGCTGCGGCAAGACTGATTTTCCTTGCAAATCGTTATTCCTCTGTTGAATCACTCTGTATGCCTCTACACTGGCTGCCTGTTTTCTATCGAATCCAGTATAAAATACTTTTACTAACCTACAAGTCCATCAACAAAGGTGCACCAACATACATCTCCTCTCTTGTCTCAAAATATCTCCCAACTCGGCAACTCCGTTCTGCACAAGACCTGCGTCTCTCATCCACCCTCATTACATCCTCCCATTCCCGGTTACAGGACTTTTTTCGGGCTGCACCCACTCTATGGAATTCTCTCCCTCGCACAATAAGACTCTCCTCTGGTCTTCAAACTTTTAAGCGTTTTTTGAAAACCTACCTCTTCAGACAAGCTTATAATATTCCTCAACCATCCTCTTAACCTCACTACATTACCCTATTACCACCCTTTACACAATTTCACACAAGACAACTACCCCCTGACCAACATTGTTGTCTGACAGGATCATTTAGCCTATGAGTCACTTTTACCTTTGCAGCCTGGTTGGGCCAAAAGGCAAAAGGTAGACTTAGCCTTAGCCTCATGTGTCAAACTCCCATTGTCCCATAGATGGTAAGCTTGTGAGCAGGGCCTTCTCCCCTCTTTGTCTGTTTTACCCAGTTTGTTTATTAGTTTACTATGTTTGCCCCCAATTGTAAAGCGCTACAGAATATGTTGGCGCTATATAAATAATTGATGATGATGATGATTGCAGATGTCTGTGATATAAAGCCTAAAATCAAGATGAATCATGTCAGATCATTTTCCACTTTTAATTTGACCTTGCACCATGAAAATTCCAGTAAAAAAACAAATGCCAAGTTTTAGGAAAGAATGTAAATAAAAAAACCTACGGTTGTATAATTGTGCACACCCCAAAAGACTGCTTTGTGGAAATATCTTCTGCTTTTAATTTGTTTTAATAATTCTCTATTAATGCTGCACACCTAGACTTTGCAAATTATCCCACTCTTCCCTGCAAAAAAAGGTCAAACTGCGAGGGGATCTCCTATGCACATCCCTCATTAGTTCATTCCACAGGTTTCAATGGGACCTTGGTTAGTAGCCAACACATGATAGCAAAAATATTATAAAACCAATAAGACAGTGTGCCCAATTATCCTTCATCCTCAACATCATCATCAACATTTATTTATATAGCGCCAGCATTCTTTCGAAACCCTTCCAGAAAAATCCCTAAAACGAGTCCTGTTGGGTTTCAAATGCTACTTGCTTCTTTATATTTCTTTATATTTCTCCTTTTCTCTGCAACAAAATTTCTGACTCCAGTGAACAGATCTAAAAACGTAAGTGCAATTATCGCTCTTATTTGTGCACAATATGGTCACATACCTACGGTCCTGCTGTGTTCATACACTTTCTTTACATTACAATTAAATATTGTGGTAGAGAACAATACTTTGAATTATTTTTTATTTTTTTAACAATAGGCTTAGTGATTAAACCCTAATTGTAGCTTTTGTTCCTCTTCCACTTCTATCACCTGAATCCCTCGGTATCTAGCAACTGCTTTTGCTTGGAGAGTAGTTGCTACTAAAAGCTGTGTTCAGGTAAGACTCCTAAGACTGACCAGAGGGGGAAGACTTAGGTGTAAGATTGTCTTAATAACATATATTAGACTATGTGGAACTAACATTCCCAATTTTATTAGAGAGCACAGCTTGTAGTAGATACAATAGTATTAATAATGTCTTTGGGCAGAGGATCAACGTCTTTTCGTTTATATATCTGCGAAGAAACTAGTATCAGAGAAATTAATCAGTCAGTGGAGCAATTGTCTATGAAGAGAGCAAATGTACAATTCAGTCAGATTTGTTTTTCTTAAAAAAAAAATGTTATTATTTTTTATTGTTAGTCTAATACAAGTTATTTTAGTTTGATTTTATCGCAGAGATGTGCACCTAATTTGTTTCCACTGTTCTCTGTTGCATTTAACTTTGTTTTACACTATCAAAAACTGATGTTGTAGCACTGGGGTAAGTAAAAAGCCTTTTTAAACAGAACTCCACAGAGGGTTTAATATAATTACATTCAGTTATATTGTAAGCAGGTTAAATAGGTAATACCCATTATGTAGTTTAGGTCAAATAGAACAGAACTAACATCAAATTCAATGTTTATTCTTCCATAAATAACTTCCTAAGTTCCAACTCCTACAAGTGGGCAATGGTATTTAGAAAGTAGAAAAAATTTATACAAAATACTGTATTTCTATATTTTTCACCTTTGACGTTGTCACGGGCACTAGGAGTTCTGCCCAGGATTCACCAGTTGATAATGCTTACCAGAGGGGCGGGGTTTACACAGCGGTCCTCTGGCAGTAGGGTGAATAGTAGGAACGTATATAACAGCAGATGGAGAGAGAATGCCAATGGAATAGATGAGAGTCAGTGACTTGCAGCTATACTGGTAGGAGAGTCAGCGACTTGCAGCTGTACTGGTAGGAGAGTAGAGTGGACGTGAACAGGTGAAGGAAGGTAACGGGAGAGTCAGTGGTCTGCGGATAGCAAGTTGTACCACTGCTGTGATGAGAAGACTTGTCCAGGTGCAGGTAGGTAGTGGGAGAGTCAGTGGTCTGCGTATAGCAAGTTGTACCACTGCTATGAAGGGAAGACTTGTCCAGGTGCAGGTAGGTAGCGGGAGAGTCAGTGGTCTGCGTATAGCAAGTTGTACCACTGCTGTGATGAGAAGACTTGTCCAGGTGCAGGTAGGTAGTGGGAGAGTCAGTGGTCTGCGTATAGCAAGTTGTACCACTGCTGTGATGAGGTGAGGACTTGTCCAGGTGCGGATAAGTGGAGGAGTGATAAGAGTCTATAACTGTATAAATACAATTGGAGAGCAGAGGAGCTAGTCCCAAACAGATATGCAGCATCACAGCTAATAGTCTATAGCGGGTATGTATACCGCTGCTGAGTAGAGAGTCTTGTCCAAAGCGGATATGCAGGATAACAACTGATAGTCAATAACAAGTATGCATATCACTGTTGAGTAGAGAAGCTTGTTCAAACAGATATGCAGCGTAACGGCTAATAGTCTATAGCGGGTATGAATACCGCTGCTGAGTAGAGAAGCTTGTCCAAAGCGAATATGCAGGATAACAGCTGATAGTCAATAACAAGTATGCATACCGCTGCTGAGCAGAGAAGCTTGTCCAACGAGGATATGCAGGCACAGCAGGAGAGCTGAGAGACTGTAGCAGGTATGGGAACCGCAGGTGAGCAGAGCAGGTAATCCAGCAGACAGCTGAAGACACGAGCAGGACACAGGAGTCAGTAGCGGGTATGGGAACCGCCGATGAGCAGAGCAGGTAATCCAGCAGACAGCTGAAGACACGAGCAGGACACAGGAGTCAGTAGCGGGTATGGGAACCGCCGATGAGCAGAGCAGGTAATCCAGCAGGAAACTGAAGATACGAGCAGGACACAGGAGACACCTTCAGAGACTCACAGGGAATGAGACTCAAGATCAGGCAACGATACCATGGCCACAGGTGCCTTAAATAGGGAGAGGTGATTGATCCACCAATTAGGTTAAAAGCAAGGTCATAAGAGTTCATGGATGCTGCGCACGCGCAGTCCATCAAGATGGCGGACGGCCGCGGCTCAGGACAGGCGCCGGCATGAAGGATAGAGAACCACGCACCAGCGCAGAGGCACTCACGGTCCGGTGAGTGACAGACGTTGTACAAGGGTCGACTGCACACAGACAAATGCATAGCGTTGATGTAGAAAAGCATGTAATGTGATTTAATAGCCTAATTGTGAACTTATTGTGAGTTGGCTTTGTCCCACTTCTAAAGTGACTTGGTAATTTATTTATGCATGGAAGTATCTGTAAATCCATCCAGAGCTTGCTCTCCTTTTTATCCGGAATATATTTTGTCGCATGGTTGACCCCTGGAGATCATTTCTGATTGGGGGTACAATTTATTTCCATGTTCTGGATGTCTTTTTGTAAACATCTTGTTATTCAGTTAAAATTTTCCTCGCGCTACCATCCCCAGACCAATGGTCAAACTTAGCGGGTCAACCAGGATTTGGAGACCTTTCTCCGCTGTTATTGTTCCGACCATCAAGCCTCTTGGAGTGTCCATCTTCCTTGGGCGGAGATGTCTCATGATAACCATCAGCATTAATCCACCGGAGCATCCCCTTTCTTTACAATTTTCGGCAGACATACTGTTTGTCCTAACTTTTCTTAATATCCCCACTGTTTCATTTCCTGCTGTTCAAGCAATGATTCATGACATCTCCTGAATCTTGTCTCAAGTTTAAGACAAATTGCTACAATCCTCCAACCGATACAAACACTTTGTGGATCGCCATCGCAGAAGTCATCCAGTTCTTTATGTAGGGGACAAAGTGTGCTTATCCACCCTTAACTTTAAACTTAAACTACCATCTATGAAGTTTGCACCTCGCTATATTGGTCCCTTCTGCAACTCACATGTCATCAATGCTGTTACCAAAAAGCTCCGGTTACCCTCCTCTCTCTATGTACATAATTCCTTTCATATATCCCTACTCAAACATTTAATTCTTAACGAATTTTCTAAAAGTCATCTTCCTCTTCCTCCCATCAAGTCGTTCCTGGGAGACGAGTATGAGGTTGAACGTATCTTGGACTCTCGTACCATTCGGGGCAAAATACAGTTTCTGGTCCATTGGAAAGGTTACGGTCCAGAAGAAAGATCTTGGGTAGACAAGAAAGATCTACACATCTTCTCTTCAATTTCCTCAAGGGCCAGTCTGCTAATTGTTCTGTTCCGGAGAGAAATGAGTTTACTCAACATCTCTGTGCTAACACTTGGTGGGACAGATGGTCACCTGTTCTCCCCAATCATTTCGTCCAGTTGACTAGCAATGGGACGCTTTTGGATTCCTCTGGCATTCTGTGCACGCATGCACAGTAAGCTTTGCGTTCCGATGCTAGGCAATGGGACACTTCTTCGGCTTTCTGTCGGCGGTCTGCATGCCTGATTACCGCCCACCTATCAGGGCTTATATCCGGAGGTAAATAGCAGCCTCTAGCACCACTAGTGTGCTAGAGTAGGGGTTCTCACACCTGCTCCAGCACCTTGTCTATTATCCTGATCCTGCTTCCGTTCTTTGACTTCCATTTGGTTTACATGTTGGCACCTTACCACTAGTTCCGGAACTCTGACTCCTGGCTTGTTTTTGACTCTTCTCCAGATCTCCCCTTGTACCTCGTGACTCAGCTGGTACTGACCCAGATTGATTGACTATGCCCGTACACTCTGCTACTGCGCTGTTGCTGTTTTAGAGAACCGCATCCTGCGCACCCTCTTGAAGCAAAGCCCAAACTCACTTGCGGCGGTCCCTAGTGAACACCAGGAGTGCGTTAGACTCCACGCCTCCCTGCTCAGCAGTACTAAAAATGGCTAGTAACTTCTTCACAGCTAGTGACAAATAGTTTCTCCAGTCCATTAATTTTGCTTTCCTCATAACATTGATTATTGAATTCTAAAACACTACCATTCCAGAAGTCCAGAATGGTAGAATTGTATAGGCCTTTTAAAAACAATCCACTTGATGATCTGTATGATAAAGGCAAAAAAATTAAAAATAAATATCAATTTAGACAAATTTTGGAGAGAGGAAAATAACTGACATACTTCAAAAAATAATATTCAATTTATCAAATTGTTGACAAATATTTTTTAGTTAAAATATGAGGCTAGCCAGCATGGGCATGAACTGATAATAGGATGGATAAACAGTAGTTTCTGTTGGTGATAGCGTGGTCCACATTAAAATAAAATCAGTAAAATATGCTTTGAAATGTTCCACCTTTCCAGAGGTACACAAGATAACTGTTGTAATGTTTGTTTCAGAGAGATTACTGATCATTTTTCATAGTTTACAATATGTTCAAAGATAAAAATTACTTAAATAGTGTTAACTTTCTTGCAGGAAACAAAACGTGGTCAGTGACCTCTTCCTCAGAATGTGTGAGGACAATCAGACTGAAGTCACAGTGTTTTTACTTCTTGGATTTCAAGGTCTATATAAATACAAATTTCTACTCTTCATCGTCTTCCTCTTCTCCTACATTGTGGTAGTAAATGGAAACCTTGTCCTTATTGTCTTGGTGTCAACAAGTGATCATCTCAAAATTCCAATGTTCATCTTCCTTAAACACCTCGCAGTAGCCGATGTCCTAGTAACCACCACCATTATACCCATGATGTTAGATATCATATTAAGGGATGAAAAAGAAGTATCTGTCACTGGCTGCGTCATCCAGCAGTTCCTGATTTTAGTTTTTGGACCTTTGCAATGTTTGCTTATTGCTATAATGTCTTATGATCGATTTTTGGCCATTTGCAACCCAATGCGTTACAATTCAATAATGGTGCCCCAAGTCTGCCTCAAAATGATTGTTGGGTCTTGGTTATTGGTCTTCATTTTATCATTTGAAATATTTATGTTTTGCCAGTTGCAGTTTTGTAATCTCAATTACATTGACCATTTCTTCTGTGACCTTGCTCCAATGGCAGGATTGTCTTCTTCGGACACTTCCATCTTGTTATTGGTCGATTTTGTCATTGCTATTTTTGTATTCTTCTTTCCTTTTTTTTTAATCATCATAACCTACATCACCATTTTCTTCACCATACTTAACATTTCATCCAACAGTGGAAGAAAAAAAGCCTTCTCCACATGCAGCTCCCACCTTATCACTATATGCATTTATTATGGAACCCTAATGACAGTTTACATGGGCCCATCAGACAATAGCTCATTTAACACAAACAAGTTTAAGTCTCTATTATACATTGTGGTGACCCCTATGATGAATCCCATTATCTACAGCCTCAGGAACCATGAGATCAGACAGACTCTTAAAAAAAATATTTTAAATATTAAATTACAATTGAAAATTAAATAAAAAAAGATGGCAATAAAATATGGCCCTAATACTGCAAGTATACACTTTTTCAAGGACAGTTGTGATCATAAATACTTACTACAGAGTGTTCTATGGATTGGAAGAGGAATGCCATGCCTTAGTACCCCTTTTCTCTTGGAGTCTGCTTTGTACATGTCTGCAATGGACTTGTAAGTTTAAGAAGATCCCAAAACTGTCTTTTAATTGCTGTCATCTGTCATTGATAGTGCTGTCATGTGTAATAACATGGGAAATTAGATTTCATAGAATTCAGACTCTGAAGAAAGGGGTTACCCAAAAACAGCATGTGTGGTGACTGTAATGGACTTAGTAAATATTATTTTAAACTGATGTCACAGTATTTTCCCAAAAAAAATAATGAAACATTTGTGTGATTTGTGACTACCATATAAAGATTTATGTATAATTCCAGATGAAGTACCCAGCGTTGCCCATGTTTAATTTTTTAAGTTATTAAGATAACAATGAGTTGGATGTAACTGTCAACATTTTAAAAATAATTAGCAGCTTAGAAGCTCGTCCAACACACCCCTTAGGTGGCTGCCCAGTTATGTTTTTAAATTTAATATCATCCAAATCCAACCTGTGGAAGGCCCAGAAAAGGCTCCCATGATCAAAGTTCTGGTCAGCGTACACCAACGGGAGGTCTGACCAGGACCTCAACCAGTTAGTAGGTTTTCTGGGATCCATTGTTACCAGTCTGTGAAGTTTTGGTCCAAATCTATCCATTGGAAGGCCTAGCATACGCTCCCCAGGTCAAAGTTCTGCCCAGCGTGCACCAACGTGAGGTCCAACTGGGACCCTAGCCACTGTAAAACCTGTCCAGGATCCAACTGGACCACTTAAAATTGGTTTCATCCAAATTGGTGCTGGGGTTTCCGAATGGATAACCGGACAGACAAACAAACCAAATCCATCCAATAGAAGGGCCAGAACAGGCTCCCCTCGTCAAAATTCTGGCCAGCATATGCCAACGTGACATCTGACTGGGACCTAAACCCCCTGGTATATCTTCTGGGATCCAATATTACCTGTGAAATTTTCATCCAAATCCATCTATAAGAAGGATCAGAACAGGCTCTGTGGGTCAAATTTCTGGCCAGTGTACACCTACGGGTGGTAAAACCGGTTCCCTAAACCCCCTTAAAATCTGGCCAGGATTCAACTGGACCACCTCACGTTGGTTTCATCCGAATCAGTGCAGGGGTGTTGAAGATATTCGCCTACAAATAGACTTGTTTTTTTTTCTATATAGATAGATTAATGTGTTACAGAAGTGAAGGTGTTTTAACAAATGACCTGAAACATTCAAAATTATTATTAAAATATTTTTTATTACTATTATTATTGGGGTTTTTTTTTTTTCATTTTTTATAATTATTATTATTTTAAAAGTTGTATAATTTCCAAGTCAAATGACCAAATAGCTGTGAAAGTATCTGATCATTTTTTTTTTTACATAGTAAGGTTTGACATTTTGGTAAGGTATAAGTTGACGAGTAACTTAATTTACATTAAAACACAACACAATTTCAGCATCATATGGACTCCTCTTAAGAATCATAACAAAATGAGATAAGTGAATGTTTGCACAGTATAAACAACTGTGAAAAATATCCTTATCCTTAATGACATTATCACTTTGAATTTGGCTCTTAATGATGTTTGTATATATTTTGACTCATTCATTGCATCAGTCTGTTCATGGAGTGATTTGCATGCCTTTATTGGGATTTTAAATCCATTGGCACAAGGATTAAGTTGCAAAAAGTTGCCTCTCTGAATAATGCTCACTGAAAATATCTAGCATTTTGCACTTGCTGTGAATGTGTGACCTTCGATCTTTGCTGAGATTGGAAACTCATGGGTCTGTCAGCTGAAAATACAAATGGCTTGTAGAACTAGAAGTGATAGCTGGATCTTGTGGAGCTACAAATGTCAGTAAGTCCTGGGAGTTAGGGAGTTAATTCTGTATGGACACATTAGAAAATGACATATATCTCTTACCCCAAGCAACATCCAATACTGTACAATCTGCAGCCCAAAGTATAGTCCAGTCCAGGCCTGTAGGTGTGGGGCAGGGGACATCTGTATAGTTGTCCTATGTTGCCAAGTATTGAATAAAGTTTTACCAGCACACACCCATGAATAGAAACAAAAACAAAAAAACAAAAATGTGTTTAAACTACATTACTGTGCTGTATGTCAGTGAGCTGTGTGACCTTAGGGATGGTGCACTCATCTTTTACACTAACATTTTGTTTGACCGATGAAAACTTTAGTAGCACAGAGAGCAATCACAGTACACTATGGGGCTGATGCAGAGGGCGTGAAATTGTTCTGTGCATTCTCAGGAGTGTGGTCACAGGTATATGTGCATAGGGAGATTTGCATGACTCTGGTACATACATCCACCTGCGCCGGGAGAGCTGGGATAGGGGAAGGAAGGCTCGTTCTAATTTAGGCCGTGTATAGTAAAGTTGTTTGTAAGCATTTGTGAACAGATACAGACACACACATATATGCATGTGCAAGCGATATTATTTATATGTGCTTTACCTCATGAGCAAATAGTGGTTGATGAGCATGACTGTCATCAGCAATAGAGAAACATTTGTAATTGGCTGTTTGTGACTGCTCCTCTGATGCTGATAGGTGCTTTCTTCTTTAGAACAAAAATGCATCTGGTAACATGACACTTAGGTATTGTACTCTAGATCCATTAAGCTCTATGTCGATTAGTATTGGGCCCTGTAATGTGTATTGGTCTCTTATTGTATTGGTCTCTTATTGATATAAATTACCCTATGTATTACTCCAGGAATATAATTTCCTTGGATTTAACTGTTTAATAAAATGGTCAACAAGGAGTTGGTGCGCAATTAGATTATTAGTGGGAATCAGCATGGATTTGTGAGGGATAGGTAATGTCAAACTAATCTAATTAGTTTCTACGAGGAAGTTAGTGGGAACTTAAACCATGGTAGTACAGTAGATGTGCTCTACTTAGATTTTGCAAAGGCATTTGATACAGTGCCACACAAGAGGTTGGTTTACAAAATAAGGGAACTGGGTCTAGGAAACAACATCTGTACTTGGATCAAAAACTGGTTAGAGAATAGGGAACAGAGAGTTGTGATAAATGGAACATTTTCTAATTGGTCAAAAGTTTTAAGTGGAGTACCTCAAGGTTCCATGCTGGGGCCACTCCTTTTTAATATATTTATTAATGACCTTGGTAAAGTTTTCGAGAGTAAAGTTTCTATTTTTGCAGATGACACTAAACTCTGTAAGGTAATAAAATCAGAGCAAGATGTAGCTTCTCTACAGAGGGACTTAAATAAACTGGAGGATTGGGCGGCTAAATGGAATATGAGGTTTAACATAGATAAATGTAAGGTTATGAATTTAGGGACCAAAAACAAGAACACAATCTATAAATTAAATGGAATTAATTTAGGAGATCTATAATGGAAAAGGATTCGGGAGTCCTCGTAGACAGTAGACTTAGCAATAGTGCTCAATGTCAAGCAGCAGCTGCAAGGGCACATAAAGTATTGGCATGCATAAAAGGGATATAGATGCAAGGGAGAACAGTGTAATTTTGCCACTGTATAAATCGTTCGTAAGACCTCATCTTGAATATGCAGTACAGTTCTGGGCACTACTCTATAAAAAAGATAATTTGGAACTAGAAAGGGTTCAGAGAAGGGTGACAAAATTGATAAAGGGTATGGAGTCATTAAGTTATGAGGAAAGGTTAGCCAGTTTAGGCATGTTTACTTTGGAAAAGAGGCGTCTTAGAGGAAATATGATTACTATGTACAAATAAATTAAGGGTCAATAGCGAGAACTTTCATGGGAACTTTTTACCCCAAGGACTATACACAGGACACGCGGTCACCCCCTAAGGTTAGAGGAAATTTCACAACCAGCAATGAAGGGGTTCTTTACAGTAAGGACAGTCAAGATATGGAATTCCCTGCCGGGGAAGGTTGTGATGGCAGATTCAATAGATATGTTTAAAGGGTTAGACAAATTTTTAGTGGAAAAGTGTATCCAGGGATACGACCGTTAATTAAAATGAAGGATAGTAGCGGTAAAAATAGGACTGCAATATTGGGTCTGGGGGGATTTTCACATTTGAAACAGTTTGGCGGTTGCTTAATGTGGATCAATTTCAAATATAAGTGAGGGATCGCAGGAGATCCAAAATAGGTTGAACTTGATGGACTGGTGTCTTTTTTCAATCTCATCAACTATGAGTTGGGGAATTTATATTTGTATTATTCTGCTTTGAAAGTCAGCGTGTGTATCTTCCTCCTATTGGCTGCCAGCATTTGCTGACACTTCTCGTTCGGGCTACTTTGTCCTGGTGGTGGGTACCAGCACATCTTTATCATGTCTTATTCCCCCAGGAGATTTTGCGTCATGCTGCCCAGATATTAATGCAAACTATGATAGGGTGACCCAACACTGCAGGTCTCTCTGTAATAGTATGAATAAACCCAGTCTGGCATAGCCAGGTGCTAGTTGTTGCTTTTGAAGGGAAGGGTCATGCTCTTGTTATTCAGCCCAGGCAATACAGGTGTTGTTTGCATTTTCACTGGTGGTAAACTTTCTTTAAATAATTATTTACTCTATATCTTATACAACAGCAATCATAATAAAGGGCCTGATTCATTAAGGATCTTAACTTGAGAAACTTCTTATTTCAGTCTCCTGGACAAAACCATGTTACAATGCAATTTTACATGAAAAAACAGTCAGTATTTAACTTATGTGCAAAACAGAAAACTAATTTGCACCCCTTGCATTGTAACATGGTTTTGTCCAGGAGACTGAAATAAGAAGTTTCTCAAGTGAAGATCCTTAATGAATCAGGCCCAAAGTTACTGACGATAATGATGTCTGTGTCTTCATGCCATTATATATATTTCTATATCCTGAACTCATAGATTTTTCCCGGCCATAAATATAATGTCATAACCACCAAGAGCTCATTCACGAAGGGAGATCTGGACAGAGCTACTCTAGAATTGTCAACTATGGTGTTTCATTATCTAGAAACCTGGATTTTTAGATCTAGGTGAGAAAATAAAGAGGACGGAAAAGGGTGATTTAGTTGAGTGTTTATTTGAGTAAGTAATTTTAAAAACTGTGTCTGTGAGGTTCCAGTGATTACAAGTTCCAATAATGCTAATCACTGTACACCGACATGTGATGTCATTGCTTGCTGCCCTTATCCCACTCGGACTGTTCTGTTAAAACATATAAAGCCAGAAAAAAGCTATTGGAATACATTGTCGGTGAAAAAATTAATTCCTCACAACAATAACATGAAAACATATTTATTGGGCAAATATTATCTTTACTGCATATAGTTTTTAAATATGAAATTGTTCTTTGAAGACATTTGCTCAGTCTATAACAATACAGTACAGATTGTCTATATATATTAATTTGTAAGTTCCTTAATCCAGTTATAAAGACATTTCACAATGCAGCAGGTTGTGGTGACATTATACATTGTTATATATTATAGTATATTGTTATACATATTACCACATTATAAATATAATAAGACACACTTATAAAATATGATACTAGACACAAGTAGTGCAGTGTCTTTAATTCAGTTTACTTTGTGACTTTTACACTAATTTATTTATTTATTTCCCAATGATGTCCATTGTAGATTTCAAAATACTCCTGGAAGCAACAGTGACTCATTGTGAATAACCCCCACAGGACTGATACAAATGTGTAACTAAGTGATTTAATGATCAGCTCATTAAATACAGAAGTTATGAGCTACAATAAAGTTATTTAAGATTTTACAGAGAAAAATCCCCAGACAATACTTGTGATATCCTTATGGAATTGCCGAATAAAATGTTTGTTTATGTTATGTGATTAATAAGGCAATTAACCTTGTGTTCAGGAAAACCTGCAAGTGAAGCAATCAATTATCAGACTTTGTTTAAGATGTGAATATGAATTTGAACTATGTGCAATAGTTTGTGTACAGAAAAATATCAATGCACTATAGTTAGTAACCCAGTTTTTAGTAATATGAAGTATAATTGTAGCACTAACGTTTGCGCTGTGATTGATGTAGTGTTATTATGCTACAACTATGTAAGTTAGTGAGCTGTCGTTAGTGTTGTTGTTGTGTCTTTATTTATAGGGCGCAGAATGAGGTAAGTAGTGCCGTATAGAGGAAAAACAACAAGACAGTACATGGTATAACAGTGCAATACAGTAAACAAATAACACTACAACTCTCAACACAGCTACTGGTTCACAGGGTATATTCAGCACAGGCTGAAACATGTGCCCATTAATGTGGGTACAACTAACAGGTTTAGAGCCACCAAAAGAGGTGCAAAGACAGTAGATTTAATGGGCAAAGAGCTCAAGGAGATGATGTGTAGTGCAGCTGGTAAGCAAAAGTTATAGCTAATTAGAAATGGAGGGAAGAGGGCCCTGTAATCTAAAGTGTAAGGGTTAGACAAATGGTTGACACATGGGGGATGAGCCAATGTAAGGGGATCTGAGGGCAACAGGCAAGAGTGGTAAAGATGGAGAAAGAAAGTGAGTGAGGTACACTCCATGGTGAAATGGTTAATTGGAGGACTGATAGGATTTTCTAAACAGGTGGGTTTTCAGATGAGTTGAGGGGTAATGGTGGAGTGGAACTAGGGTAAGAGTAATAATGAGTGAAATAGATGATATTCAACATTAAGGATGGCCAGTGCTCCTGCTCCAGAGCGATGAACCACTATGGAGATAATCAGTTTTTTAAACTATGCATCTCAAATAGACATATGGAATATTCATCTCATACCACATTTGGGTGTGAATCCAGAGGTTGGTGCTTTCAAAAAAAAGGCTCTATATCAGTAGCATATGAACCAGGTTTACGTCAGGAATAAATTTACAAAGATTCACTTACACCCAACCAGGTCATAAGCACAAAAAAGTTTTTTTTTTCAATAGCAAGAAACTATATAATAGAGAAAACATAATATTGCTTCTCACCTACCTGTGCTATCAGCAAAAAATGTAATTTTAAACTACTTCCACAAAATCATTTAATATAGGCATGGGCAATGAACAAAGCACCTATCAGCTTCAGAATTTAATTTGCAATCAGCCAATCAGAAGCTGCTCGCTAGTGCTGGAGAGGTTCTGGTCAACTTAGAAGTGGTAAGTTTGCAATGGTAAAATAAGGTGTTGTATAAAAATGGTGAATAGAAACCTGTTGCCATATCCAACTTAATAATACCCAATACATAACCAGATTGTCAAATGCAAGAGGAATGGAGATCATGGTGCTAATATAGTCAATGACCTTTGACCAAAAATGTCAAATAGGATGGTTTAATATAAGAAATATAAATGTGACCTCCCTGGGCTTTAAGAGACACTTGCTTCATCAAAAATATATCTCAAAGGCATTGTTGGAATTTTTCATTAGTAAGTGGGTTTACTGGGGTACAAGATGTATTATATAAAGTAGAAATAGGTTTACTTCTAGGGATTAAAACTTTAGTGTTAAAAAGAAAATAATAAAACTTCCAAGGTCCCAATGTGTGCACACTTTGGCACAGCTGGAGGAATCTATTGAATAATAGGTAGGGAAGTGTAATTAACCGCTGCGCTAGCCATGACAAATAATTTCTCTCTGTTCCTGGCCACGGCCCAGCTGTTGTCCTGGCAGCCGGTATGTCACTTCCGGCCTCAGCATCCTGGCCATTGCCAGGGAAGTCTGGATGATCTTTTGACTGAAGCCGCATCCAGCAAGCTGAGGGGGGAGAGATGGGAGTGGGGGAGGTCAGTGAGGAGGAGGTAACAATAATCCAGGCGGGAGATGATGAGTGCGTGGATGATAGTTTTGGTGGCATAGTGAGAGAGGAAGGGACGGATGCAGGAAATGTTGCATAGTTGGAAGCAACAGGACTGGGCAAGGGAATGGATGTGGGGGGCAAAAGAGAGAGGAGTTGAGGATGACACCCAGGCAGCGGAGTTGGGTGACAGAGGAGATGGTGGTGTTGTTGACGACAAAAGAAAGGTCATGGTGGGATGGGAGTCTGGGCGAAGGAAAGACAATGAGTTCCGTTTTGGAGATATTGATTTTGAGAAAACGCGCAGACATCCAGGAGGAGATGGCGGAGAGACAGTCATATACCCGAGAGAGGAGGGTGGAAGAAAGATCAGGAGAAGAGATGTAGAGTTGAATGTTGTCAGCATAAAGGTGATACTGAAGACCAAAGGAGGAGATGAGAGCGCCAAGTGAGGAAGTATAGAGCGACAAGAGTAAAGGGCCAAGAACAGAGCCCTGTGGGACTCCAACAGAGAGATGGTAGGGGGGGAGGAAGAGCTGGATGTGGATACAGAGAAGGAGCGGCTAGCAAGGTATGAAGTGAACCAGGCATGGACAGATCTAGAGAGGCCGAGGGAGAGAAGGGTTTGCAGCAGGAGGGGGTGGTCCACAGTGTCAAAGGCCGCAGAGAGGTCAAGGAGGATAAGAAGGGAGAATTGACCCTTACCCTCTGTTCTAGAAGTTTGTCAGTAGTTGTTAGCTGTAACATGAATAATATGTTTCATCTGCAATTGTTGTAATCATATAAATGTGTTATCTTCAAAGTGTTTCTATTACATTTTGGTAGACACTTATTCCCCCTGACTAGTAAGATAGAGGTAATTGTTTGAGTGTACAGTATATTCCAGATTTGAAATTAGGTAATTTAAGTGGATTGAGGAAAGAATGCATGTTGTAATAGTAAAATTGCACACTAAAAATTTCTGAGTCACCCTATTTCCTGCTTGATCTAGAATATACACTGCATTAGAGTTGTTCTAGGAGATCCCAAAATGCATATGCACTAGCTGTGAGGCTAGATAATATCTCTTGAAAACATAAACTACCAGCCCATCCTCTTTACTAGGTTTCTGCTATATTAACAGACTTATAATGGATCTTTTGCTGAAGCAAAAGTTGTAAAAAACATAAATTTCCTAATTTCAGTTCAGAGAAATAAAATAAAACAGACTATTTTTAGATCTGACGCAAAGCCTGGTTTCTACTCCAAATGTCTTGCTGTCACTTCTCTCAGGAAGAAATAAAGTCTATAAAAACCGATACTGGAGGTCGAGGCCCAGTAGCCAGATAAAGACACCAACTAGCCAAAACCCAGCAAGCAGTGACCGGCCAAAAAGCTCCAGCCCAATTTTCCCACCACAACTGAAGAAATCTTGTTGCGAGACATTAGTAAAATTGAGCAGAGGTCCAAAAGGCACACGGATTGCAGAATTCAATTCAAATTACTCACAATCACCTACAAGACCCTCAACAAATCTCATCTCAAACTCTCATCTCAAAATAGTTTCCCTCTTACTCTCTGAGATCTACCTCTGGCCTCTGCCTTGCTTCCTATCTGGTAACCACCTCTCTCTCTTGCCTACAAGATTTCTTCCATGCCACTAACCACTTTTGGAATTCCCTACCATGCTTTATCGCACCCTCAAACAGCATTTATATGCTCTCTGAAAACTAATCTCTTCATTAGAGATTAACCTACACCCACCTATAATACCCACACTAGTGCACTGGGCACATGTTCCAGGCACAGCAAATACATGGACAGCCCGGTGGTTAAGTGGTTAACACTTCTGCCTCACAGCGCTGGGGGGTCATGAGTTCAATTCCCGACCATGGTCTTATCTGTGTGGAGTTTGTATGTTCTGCGTGGGTTCGCTCCGGTTTCCTTCCACACTCCACAAACATACTAGTAGGTTAATTGGCTGCCATCAAAATTGACCCTACTCTCTCTCTGTCTATCTGTGTGTGTATTTTAGGGAATTTAGACTTTAAGCTCCAATGGGGCAGGGACTGATGTGAATGAGTTGTCTGTACAGCGCTGCGGAATCAATGGCGCTATATAAATAAATGGTGATGATGATGGTTTCATGTATTGCCATTTTCATAACACAATCTCTCTGAAGGGAAAAGTACCTTTACACATCACTCAACTGCCTACACACTGTTTATCATTTTATTGTAGTCAACAAATAGTATTATAATACCATACAAAACTGATATTCACAAATGAATCACAAACAAACCCAGATCCATCATTTACAACCTTCAAAGCCAAAAGGAATCTTCTTTCTTGAGGTAGCCTATCAAGAAAAGGTATATAGAAAATGCTAAAAGGCAGTCACCAGCCAATGAGAAGCAGCTGTGTCACCATCAGCAGTACATATTTTTACACAAGCCACCCAGTACCCACAAATATATATATATATATATATATATATATATATATATATATATATATATATATATATTTATATATACATATTTATATATTTAAGCCTTGTTTTAATTCCAATACAGTGCTGCTCTACATGTTCATTAAGCGTTAAATAAATCACAGGTGCTTTGTTATTGCTCCTCTATGAGCTCATGGAATTAACCTCACATATAAATCCACAGGGATCTCTCCCCACTATAAAAGCATCACAGGAACTGGGAAATTGTTCTGTCAGATATAGAAGCCACAACACAGAGATGACTGCTGGGAGGAGGAAGCTACCATTCCATTAGATGTCTTCAACTGCATGACACATATTGTAAGAACAAATCATAGCAATCTGCCTATTAGAATGGACACTCTGAGCCTGATTCATTAAGGAAAGTAAGGTAAAAAATGAGTAATTTTTATTCTGGACAAAACCATGTTACACTGCAAGGGTGCAAATTAGTTTATAATTTGCACATAACATAAATACTGACTGTTTTGACATGTAGCACACAAATACTTGACAGCTTTATTTGTACACTGAAATGTAAAGTTGATCTAGGACATGCCTTACCCCAACTATAAATCTGCCATCACATTTTAAATTTACCTCCACCTTTAATGCAACATGGTTTTGCCAAGGGAAAAAGTTACTAATTTTTTTTGCTGTACTTTCATTAATGAATCAGGCCCTCTAAGGTAAAATAAAGACCATACATTGACTTTATGGCAGACTGTTTCTGTAATGTTTTGATTAAGCTGCCCCTTTGGAAATTAAGTCAAACATCCTCCCTACATCTCCTAAAACAGGTATTGTCTTTATTATGAGATACATTATTTTTTCCATCCATTATATGTCATTCACAACATTACTGCTTGTTGTGACAATTTCCCAAAGATTGATGGGCATTTTTGTGAAGGTTTTGAGCTGACTCTGTGATTTAGAGTAAATACATTTAAAGTTCTCACCATTTATGGACAAATCTCAGGTTTACCAGCTCATGTACCTTCCCTCAATATTTTTGTTTCCTGCTGTTGAGGATGTTTATTTTATAGTGTATAATTATTGGTAGCTATTTCATCCACTATGGTGGTTTTCATGTTTGTAAACCAAAGAGAAAATTGATATTCCCAACACGTTAATTAAGGTAAATTTACACATTTATTTTTTTAAAGAGAAAATCATTTTCCCCAAAATTAATATTAAGGGGATTTACAATCTCTTCTTATTTTTCTGTTTCTCTCCTGTGGTAAAATAAGACTATATTAGAGCTGTTTCTAACTTTTTTATGTGTGATCTGATGATTTCAGCTGACAAGTGTCATAGCAGTCTCCCATTCTTCTCCTTCCCTCTTCACCACAACAGAACTTGGTAAGTAGGACCACTGTTTATTTATCTGTTTTAATTTCAAGAACGCATGCTGCTTTTGGCAAAACAATTAACCCTTGATGCAAAATTAAATGTTTTATTTTTTCAACCATAATATTTTAGAACATGAGTTTAAAATATAACATAGTAACAAAGTTGATGAGGTTGAAAAAAGACACCAGTCCATCAAGTTCAACCTATTTTGGATCTCCTGCGATCCTGCACTCATATTTGAAATTGATCCAGAGTAAGCAACCGCCAATCTGTTTCAATTGTGAAAATCCCCCTAGACTCAATATTGCAGTCCAATTTTTACCCTATATCCACTACTATCCTTCATTTTAATTAACGGTCGTATCCCTGGATACACTTTTCCGCTAAAAATTTGTCTAACCCTTTCTTAAACATATCTATTGAATCTGCCATCACAACCTTCCCTGGCAATGAATTCCATATCTTGACTGCCCTTACTGTAAAGAACCCCTTCCTTTGCTGGTTGTGAAATTTCCTCTCCTCTAACCTTAGGGGGTGACCGCGTGTCCTTTGTATAGTCCTTGGGGTAAAAAAAATCCCATGAAAGTTGTCTGCATTGACCCTTAATGTATTTGTACATAGTAATCATATCTCCCCTTAGATGCCTCTTTTCTAAAGTAAACATGCCTAAACTGGCTAACCTTTCCTCAGAACTTAATGACTCCATACCCTTTATCAATTTTGTCGCCCTTCTCTGAACCCTTTCTAGTTCCAAATTATCTTTTTTGCAGAGTTTTGCCCAGAACTGTACTGCATATTCAAGATAAGATCTTACCAACGATTTATACAGTGGCAAAATTACACTGTCTTCCCTTGCATCTATGCCCCTTTTTATGCATGCCAATACTTTGTTTGCCCTTGCAGCTGCTACTTGACATTGAGCTCTATCGCGAAGTCTACTGTCTACGAGCACTCCGAAATCCTTTTCCATTATAGATTATCCTAAATTAATTCCATTTAATTTATAGATTGCGTTCTTGTTTTTCATCCCTAAATGCATAACCTTACATTTATCTATGTTAAACCTCATATTTCATTTGGCAGCCCAATCCTCCAGTTTATTTAAGTCCCTCTGTAGAGAAGCTACATTTCGCTCTGATTTTATTACCTTACAGAGTTTAGTGTCATCTGCAAAAATAGAAACGTTACTCTCTAAACAATCACCAAGGTTATTAATAAATATATTAAAAAGGAGTGGCCCCAGCACGGAACCTTGTGGTACTACACTTAAGACTTTTGACCAATTAGAAAATGTTCCATTTATCACAACTCTCTGTTCCCTATTCTCTTTCTCTGTTCCCTATTCTCTAACCAGTTTTCGATCCAATTACAAATGTTGATTCCAAGACCCAGTTCCCTTATTTTGTAAACCAACATTTTGTGTGGCACTGTGTCAAAGGCCTTTGCAAAATCTAAATAGACCACATCTACTGTGCTGCCCTGGTCTAAGTTCCCACTAATTTCCTCGTAGAAACTAATTATATTAGTTTGACATGACCTATCCCTCACAAATCCATGTTGATTTCCACTAAAAAATTTATTGCGCACCAAGTAATCCTGAATACTATCCCTTAAAATACCTTTTAGTAGTTTCCCCACTATTGATGTCAGGCTTACAGGTCTATAATTCCCTGGTTGTGATCTCGTCCCCTTTTTAAACAACAGCACCACATCTGCTATTCGCCAATCCCTTGGTACTGAGCCTGATGATATTGAATCTCTGAAAATTAAGAATAGCGGTCTAGCTATTTCAAAGTTTAACTCCATAAGGACCCTTGGGTGTATGCCATCTGGACCTGGAGCTTTATTTATCTTAATATTCTTCAATCGCCTTTCGACTTCTTCCTTTGACAACCAAGGGGTAAATGTATCAATATGCGGGTTCTTTAACACCTGCGTGTTCAGCCTCTTCCGCGATTAAATTTCAAGCGGCGCTGCATTGTGAAGGGTTAACTTCCCTTTACAATGTAGCGCAGCTTGAAATTTAATCGCGGAAGAGGCTGAACACGCGGGTGTTGAAGAACCCGCATATTGATACATTTACCCCCAAGTATTAATTAATGTTATGGTTTCATTTTTATTTTTATGTATTACTCTGACCATTTGTTACTCTCTAGTAAATACTGAAGAAAAGAAATTGTTTAATACCTCTGCTTTTTCCTTAGTATCATTTATCAATTCACCCATCTCATTTCTTAGGGGTCCTATATTATCTTTTTTAATCCTTTTGCCATTTATATACTTAAAAAACTTTTTGGGGTTTGTCTAACTTTCTTTTGCAACTTGGCTTTCATTTTCTAATTTAGCCAATCTTATTTCCTTTTTGCTAATTTTATTACATTCCTTGTACCTACGGAAGGACTCCTCTGACCCTTCAGACTTGAACAATTTAAATGCACGCTTCTTCCTTTGCATTTCTTCCCTTACCTTTTTATTTAGCCACATTGGTTTAGACTTAATTTGTTTACATTTATTTCCCACAGGAATGAACTTATACGTGTATGTTTCTAACAACATTTTAAAGACTTTTCTTCCATATTTTTTCCTTCAAAGGCTTTGTCCCAGTCTATGCTCTTTATAGACTCCTTTAGCATATTAAAATTTGCCTTTCTAAAGTTTAAAGTCCTAGTTGATCCCTTATACCGTTGCTTCTGGAAAATAATTTCAAATGAGACCATATTATGATCACATATTATGATAATTTTGATATCGATCAGGGAATATAATTGAAACAATCAAATGGGCACCTCTCATATCGTGCCATCAACACATAAACTAGTGCCCCTCCATGACAGGTAAATGCCTACTTTTAAGGATGATCCTATTGCGGAACATTTTTGGGTTTTAGAATTCATGGCTAAAAAAAATCCTTAACCATACCCATTGACTTTTACTATCTTTCTCCATTTATTTTCCATTATTTTCTGATTTCTTGCCATTCCTGGCTGCTGTTACATTAAGCTTTTTTGTATATAATACATTACTACATACAGTATATGCAATGACTTCTACACATCTTATTGAAATTGCAGATGTCTGTGATATAAAGCCTAAAATCAAGATAAATCATGTCAGATCAATTTTCACTTTTAATTTGAATTGAATAAAGAACTGTCCACAGGTGCCGCATGTAAAATTTCAGAAAAAAATAATAAAAAATGCCAATTTCGAAACAATCTAAAGTTCAAAATCTGTCCGTTTTTTTTCCATTTCCTGTTTCGCAAAAGTCACAGTTTTTCTGTTTTTTTTGGGGGAGCGTAACTCAGTGTAGAGGGCGTTTAAAGACACGTGGTAAGTTTTGTTAGAAAGCTATTAGGGCTGAGGAGTGCCTTTGAGGGTTCACAATTTTGAGAAAGCTACAGTTTTTTTACAATTTGGTAAAACATGCCCCATTTTAAAGATAGGGGATTTCAGAAAATGTCACAATGTTGCGCATGTCAGATAGAGTCTTGTGCTGGGTGTACTGAAAATGGCTTCACTTGAGAGCACAAACATGGCTGACTGACCCTCTCGCTTAGAAATTTTCGTCTGTGAGCAGGAGAAATAAGACATATTTGCCTGGTACACGGGGGCTGTTTGGTGTTTTGGGAGTGAGAGGAGGCACCCTGTTATTTTACCTGGCACCACTCTTATTTCACAGTTTGGTGCCAGAACTGCTGTGTGACAGAGCCCGTTTATTAAACTTCCCGCCCCTCAGTGACGTCAGTTAATTTATTTACTGCACTGAGGCTGGGGGGCGGGAAATTTAAAAGTGCTCTAATGTTTCTGCACTGATCACTGTTATCGCTTCCTCTCCTGCTCCTGCTGTCACCCTCTCATTGTCCCAGGGACCTCACTCAATTAGCAGAGAGGCATCATTTGAAGGAGGGAGAGAGGTAGTGGAAGTGGGGAAAGGTAACACTTTTCTGTATTCTAAGTTGATATCCGTGGCTTTGCCTCCAGGGTTTTACATTAGGAGCTCTGTGTATAATGAAGTGTTAAACAGGAGGATTTATAACTGGTGTTTATATATGTGTGTGCTTTAACTCAAACACCGCTGTTTGACATCCCCACAACTCTTATCAATTTGATACTGGGAGGGAGTTGCCAGCAGCCGTCTGGAAAGCAGAACAATTGAAGTTCACATCCCTCCTTTGACATGAAATGGAGCCAACTGGTTATCTCCTAGCAGAGCAGATACACACACACACACACACACACGGTGAGCAGGGAAATCGTGAGGGAGGGGGAGGGGGACTCAGGAGACGAGCAGGAAGGCTTGTAAGTGCCATGCATAAAATAAGGCAATAGCAGTGACCTCAGACGCTGTCTGCTGTTTTACACAAGGATGGGGGAGGAGCAGGGCTGCCGAGAGGGGGGGAGCGGGTACTAATTACCCGGGCCCAGGCATGCAAGCACCCATGTCCTCTCTTCCCCCCCTGCAGCACCCGTGTCCTCACTCCCCCCCTGCAGCACCCATGTCCTCTCACCCCCCCTGCAGCACCCATGTCCTCTCTCCTCTCCCCCTGCAGCACCCATGTCCCGCCCCCCCTGCAGCACCCATGTCCTGTCTCCCCCCTGCAGCACCCATGTCCTGTTTCTTCCCCCCAACTCACACACTCTGGCAAACACTCTTACTTCTGTACTTACCATGGAGTTTTCTCCATGCATTGCTCCTCTCTGGCGGGCGCCTCACTGACCGTCGGGACGTGATGATGACATCATTCCCGACAGTCAGTGAGGGGCAGGAGATAGCATATCCCAGCATTTGGGGGGGGGGGGGTGGTGATCAATCACCTCACCCCCGCCATGGATCAGATAAAATTGTGCACATCTATAAAGCTGTGCGGCAGCCGCCACACGGCTTTATAGATGTGCACAATTTCATATATAATATATAATATAGTATTCAGAGTATAAGAGATTTGGTTTCTTTTTATTAATGTTTTGTGGAAATCCAGTGATGTACCTGGGCATCAGTGAGAAAGAGGAGCAGCTAGACTGAGGGTCTGTGTCAGCTGTCGTAATGTTGAGTGTCGGGAGCAAAAATGAGTGAGAGGGACTGCACACAGCATGTGAGATACCACCACCAACTTCTCCCCAGTGAGTGTTTCAGTTACTCTTCCTGAACTGCACACTGATACAATCCTCAGTCTACCTGCTCGCTGTTCCATTTGTCTCTGACAGGTAGAGGGCTGCAGGAAAACCACTTCCCACATCCAGAGCAAATGTGTACCCTCTATGCGTCTATGTGTTCCTTGTTGGCAATTTCTTTGCTATTGATATATCCTCTTCACTCTGGTTGCTGTCACTGGATGTCTCCTCTGAAGGAGGAAGTTGCTTTACAGTCTCTTTTTAAGACATCCAGCCCTAAACTACGATAAAGCTAAACTAAGAAGATTTAATAGTACTGTATGTGTGTATTCCAGTGAACACACAAATCTGTGAATTAGCAGCTCCACCATTTTGTGAGTGACAGCAATCTCACTCCATAAATATGCAGCTAACCACAGGATGTGATGGCATACCATGTCTGTATCGCTCAAGGAACACGTCCATTAAGGTTTCTGCCTTAATCGTCGTAATTTCATTGCTTTTTGGAGTTTGAATTCAAGAATTCCAATATCTGTCTTACGCTTTAGGTGGTGTGTAAGGAACCTTAATCGGACATGTTAAACCATAAGGTTTCTTGTCTATGGAATATATATATATATATATATATATATATATATAATATAAAAGCCTAGTGGCGTGTCTTAGTCTGTCTGTGTGGGGAAAAAAAAACATGCTGCAGCGCCACCTGCTGGGCGGAGTTATACACTGACCTACTAAATTCTTAGTGTGTGTGGGGAAAAAACTCAGAAAGGGCTGAAATTTGGTATACTAAGATGTTTTTAATTTGTTAATTTAATTTGTTAAAAGTGTTTATAAAGATTTTAAATATATATATATATATTTCTCGAAGGAGAAGTGACAGTTGGGAGTGGTTGGTGGTTGCCGGGGGTGAGAGTGGGGAGTGGTTGGTGGTTGCCGGGGGTGACAGAGCGAGAGGAGTGTGATGCTCAGGACCACTGAGAGAGATCCCTGTGTCTGGATAGACATCTGGTTAGATGTGGCAATAAAGATGAAGGATGAGGTGATGGAGAAAAATGATGAGGTGGTGACATGTGGACAAAACCACGTTAAAAAAGGGGGTTTGCGTCGGAATGTAACGCTCTTCCGCTGAGGAGGCCTGGGCATTAACACCTTAAGTAGCTTGATTTGACTAGAATGCATGAGGGTTAACTTGTATATATATATATATATATATATATATATATATATGATGTGTGTGTAAAAAAAGAAAATAAAAAAAGTGATCTCATATATATATATATATATATATATATATGTAAAAATAGAAGTGTTTTTATATATATATATATATATATATATATATATATATATACTTTTTTTTTACATATATATATATATATACAAGTTAACCTGTGCATGATACTCATGCATTCTAGTTAAATCAAGCTACTGAGGTGTTAAAAAGATTCTTGTCATATATTTGGGGCTAGCCCAGGCCTCCTCAGGGTAAGAGCGTTACTTCCCGACGCAAGCGCCCTTTTTTAATGTGGTTTTGTCCACATGTCACCTTCATCTTCAACGCCACATCCTTCATCTCCATCATCTTACTGTTCTAAAACCTCTCGATACACAACGTTTCTATTAAACACCTTATCGCTGTGCTCAATCAGTCTTCCTTGAATGGCAGTATTTATAACCTGCACTTTCACATCACTGCTTCTCCGTACTCGTGAAAATGCGACATACAATTGTCCATGACCAAACACAGGCTCTGGTAAATAAATACCCACATGGTCAAGTGTTTGACCCTGTGACTTGTTAATGCAAATGCTGCCTTCAAAGGGAACTGCCGCTGTCTTAGCTCGTAAATTTACCCTTTATTACCCCTCCCACGGGGGGAAGGGGGGATGATGGAAGTTAACTGACTTCACTATTATAATTTTTTTGTCAAATAATGTCAGTATACCAAATTTCAGGTCAATTGGATGAGCCCATTCTGAGAAAATAGTTTTTTACACACACACACACACACTAACACACGCCGCTAGGCTTATATATATTACATATGGGCCTCTTTAACTTACCTTAAGTGCGATCCCCTTCTCTTCTTTTTTTCCTCGCTGAGTCTCTCTGTTCTGTGCTTGCAGTGAATGTCGGGCGTGACATCTCGCCCGACATTCACTTCGAGCATAGCACGGAAGAGGGGATCGGGGAGGAAGCAGGATCACCACCTGATCATCTGATCTGAACGGTCAGGAGACCGCAAAAGGTACGTTTTCGTTATTTTTTTTTGTTTTTTACAGGATTTTTTCTTTTGAACAGCAGTCCTGTCCTGGGCCTCCTTTCCCGCTCGGCCCCCAGGCACCTGCCCATCATGCCCAATCGGAAAGATGGCCCTTTGTGGAAGCATCTTCTGCTTTTAATTTGTTTTAATAATTCTCTATTAATGCTGCACACCTAGACTTTGCAATTTAACCCACTCTTCCCTGCAAAAAAAATAAAGGTCAAACTGAAAGGGGATCTCCTGTGCACAGCCCTCATTAGTCCAAATTTGTCAATCGGATGTAGATTAGTACACATGATAGCAAAATATTATAAAACCAATTACGACAGTGTGCCCAAATTCTCTTCATCCTTAACATCATCATCAACATTTATTTAAATAGCGCCAGCATTCTTTCGAACCCTTCCAGAAAAGAGTCCTGTTGGGATTCAAATGCTACTTGCTTCTTTATATTTCTTTATATTTCTCCTTTTCTCCTAATCTGTGTGGAGTTTGTATGTTCTCCCCGTGTTTGCGTGGGTTTCCTCCGGGTGCTCCGGTTTCCTCCCACACTCCAAAAACATACTAGTAGGTTAATTCTCTCTGTCTGTGTGTGTACGTTAGGGAATTTAGATTGTAGGCTCCAATGGGGCAGGGACTGATGTGAATGAGTTCTCTGTACAGTGCTGCGGAATCAGTGGCGCTATATAAATAAATGGTGATGATGATGATGATGAAATAGGTATAGTGATTAAACCCTAATTGTAGCTTTTGTTCCTCTTCCACTTCGATCACCTGAATCCCTCAGTGTCTAGTATCTGCTTTTGCTTGGGGAGTGGTTGCTATTAAAAGCTGTGTTCAGGTAAGACTCGTAGGAATGACCAGAGGGGGGGGACCTAGGTGTGAGATTGTCTGATTAACATATATTAGACTCTGTGGAACTAACATTCCCCATTTTATTACAGAGCACAGCTTGAAGTAGATAAAATAGTATTAATAATGTCTTTGGGCAGAGAATCAACGTCTTTTCGTTTATATATCTGTGAAGAAACTAGTATCAGAGAAATCAATCAGTCAGTGGAGCAATTGTCTATGAAGAGAGCAAATGTACAATTCAGGCAGATCTGTTTTTCTTAAAAAAAAAAAAAATTTTTGTTTTATATTATTAGTCTTATACAAGCTATTTTAGTTTGATTTTACGTTTGATTTTATTGCAGAAATGTGCACCTAATTTGTTTTCACTGTTCTGTTGCATTCACCTTTGTTTAAAACTATCAAAAACTGATGTTGTAGAACTGGGGTAAGTATAAAGCCTTTTTAAACAGAACCCCAGAGAGGGTTTAATATAATTACATTCAGTTATGTTGAAAGCCGTTATAATGCAGTTTAAATATGTAATACCCGGTATGTAGTTTAGGTCAAATAGAACAGAACTAACATCAAATTCAATGTTGATCCTTCCATAAATAACTTCCTAAGTTCCAACTTCTACAAGTAGTCAATGGTATTTAGAAAGTAGAAAGAAATAATACAAAATACTGTATTTCTATATTTTTCACCATTGACATTGTACAAGGGTGGACTGCACACAGACAAATGTAAAGCGTTGATGTAGAAAAGGTCAGCATGTAATGTGATTTAATAACTATTTTGTGAACTTATTGTGAGTTGTCTTTGTCTCACTTATAAAGCGACTTGGTAATTTATTTATGCATGAAAGTATCTGTATATCCATCCAGAGCTTGCTCGCCTTTTTATCCGGGATATATTTTGTCGCATGGTTGCCCCCTGGAGATTATTTCTGATTGGGGGTACAATTTATTTCCAAGTTCTGAATGTCTTTTTGTAAACATCTTGGAATCCAGTTAAAATTTTCCTCGGGCTACCATCCCCAGACCAATGGTCAAACTTAGCGGGTCAACCGGGATTTGGAGACCTTTCTCCGCTGTTATTGTTCAGACCATCAAGCCTCCGGGAGTGTCCATCTTCCTTGGGCGGAGATGTCTCTTAATAACCATCAGCATGAATCCACTGGAGCATCCCCTTTCTTTACCATCTTCGGCAGACACCCTGTTTTACCAAACTTTTCTGACTAGCCCACTGCTTCATTACCCGCTGTTCAAGCAATGGTTCATGACATCTCCTGGATCTTGTCGCAAGCTCAAGTCAAATTGCTACAATTCTCCAACCAATACAAACAATTTGTGGATCACCATCGCAGAAGTCATCCAGTTCTTCATGTAGAGGAAAAAGTGTGGTTATCCACCCTTAATTTCAAACTTAAAGTACACTTATGAAGTTTGCACCTCGCTATAATGGTCCCTTCTGCAACCCACAGGTCATCAATGCTGTTACCTACAAGCTCCGGTTACCCTCCTCTCTCTATGTACATAATTCCTTTCATATATCCCTACTCAAACCTTTATTTCTTAACAAATTTTCAAAAAGTCATCTTCCTCCTCCTCCCATCAAGTCATTCCTGGGGGACGAGTATGAGGTTGAACGTATCTTGGACTCTCATACCATTTGAGGCAAAATACAGTTTCTGGTCCATTGGAAAGGTTACAGCCCGGAAGAAAGATCTTGGGTATACAAGAAACACCTACACATCTTCTCTTCAATTTCCTCAAGGGCCAGTCTGCTAATTGTTCTGTTCCTTAGAGAAGGGAGTACCCACAACGTCTCCACGCTGACACTTGGTGGGACAGATGGTCACCTGTTCTGCCCGATTGTTAAGTCCAGTTGGCTAGCAATGGGACACTTTTGGATTCCTCTGGCATGCTGTGCGTGCATGCACAGTAAGATTTGCGTCCCGATGCTAGGCAACGGGACACTTTTTCAGCTTTCTATCGGCGGGCTGAGTGCCTGACCGCCAACTACCGCCCACCTAGCAGGGCTTATCTCCAGAGGTACATAGCAGCCTCTAACACCACTAGTGTGCTAGAGTATTGGTTCTCACACCTCCTCCAGCACCTTGTCTATTATCCTGATCCTGCTTCCGTTGTTTGACTTCCATTTGGTTTACATTTTGGCACCTTACCGTTAGTTTCGGATCTCTGACTCCTGGCTTGTTTTTGACTCTTCTCCGGATTTCCCCTTTTAATTTGTGACTCGGCTGGTACTGTCCCAGATTGATTGACAATGCCCTTACACTCTGCTACTGCGCTGTTGCTGTTTCAGAGAACCACATCCTACGCACCCTCTTGAAGCAAAGCCCAAACTCACTTGCGGCGGTCCTAGTGAACACCAGGAGTGCGTTATGCAACATGCCTCCCTACTCAGCAGTGCTAATTCCGGCTAGTAACTTCTTCGCAGATCGTGACAAATAGTTTCTCCAGTACATTAACTTTGCTTTCCTCAGAACATTGATTATTGAATTCCAAAACACTACCGTTCCAGAAGTCCAGAATGGTAGAATTGTAAAGGCCTTTTAAAAACAATCCTATTGATGATCTGTATGATAAAGGTAAAAAATTTAAAAATAAATATCAATTCAGAGAAATTTTGGATAGAGGAAAATAACTGACATACTTCAAAAAATAATAATTAAATGATCAAATTGTTGACAAATATTTTTTAGTTAAAACATGAGGCTAGCCAACATGGGCATTAACTGATAATAGGATGGATAAAGAGAAGCTTCTGTTGGTGATAGTATAGTCCACAATAAAATAAAATCAGTAAAATATGCTTTGAAATGTTCCACCTTTCCAGAGGTATAAAAGATAACTGTTGTAATGTTTGGTTGAGAGAGATAATTTTTCATAGTTTACAATCTGCTCAAAGATAACAAATTACTTAAACAGTGTTAACTTTCTTTCAGGAAACAAAACGTGGCCAGTGACCTCTTCCTCAGAATGTGTGAGGACAATCAGACTGAAGTCACAGTGTTTTTACTTCTTGGATTTCAAGGTCTATATAAATACAAAATTCTGCTCTTCATCATCTTCCTCTTGTCCTACATTGTGGTGCTAAATGGAAACCTTGTCCTTATTGTCTTGGTGTCCACAAATGATAATCTCAAAATTCCAATGTTCATCTTCCTTAAACACCTCGCAGTAGCCGATGTCCTAGTAACCACCACTATTATACCAATGATGTTAGATATCATATTAAGGGATGAAAAAGAAGTATCTGTCACTGGCTGCTTCATCCAGCAGTTCCTGATTTTAGTTTTTGGATCTTTGCAATGTTTGCTTATTGCTATATTGTCTTATGATCGATTTTTGGCCATTTGCAACCCGATGCGTTACAATTCAATAATGGTGCCCAATGTATGTCTCAAAATGATTCTTGGGTCTTGGTTATTGGTCTTCATTTTATCATTTGAAATATTTATGTTTTGCGGGTTGCAGTTTTGTGGTCTCAATTACATTGACCATTTCTTCTGTGACCTCGGTCCAATGGCAGGATTGTCTTCTTCGGACACTTCCATCTTGTTATTGGTTGATTTTGTCAATTCTATTTTAGTGTTCTTCTTTCCTTTTTTTTTAATCATCATAACCTACATAATCATTTTCTTCACCATACTGAACATTTCATTCAACAGTGGAAGAAAAAAAGCCTTCTCCACATGCAGCTCCCACCTTATCACTGTAAGCAATTATTATGGAACCCTAATGACAGTTTACATGGGCCCATCAGACAAAAGCTCATTTAACACAAACAAGTTTAAGTCTCTATTATACATTGTGGTGACTCCTATGATGAATCCTATTATCTACAGCCTCAGGAACCATGAGATCAGGCGAACTCTGAGAAAAAATATTTTAAATATTAAATTACAATTGAAAACTAAATAAAAAAAGATGGCAATAAAATATGGCCCTAATACTGCAAGTATACACTTTTTCAATTACAGTTGTGATCATAAATACTTACTACAGAGTGTTCTGTAGACTGGAAGAGGAATAACATCCCTTAGTAAGCCATTTCTCTTGGAGTATGCTTTGTACATTTCTGCTTTTTACTTGTAAGATTAAGAAGATCCTAAAACTGTTTTTTAATTGCTATCATCTGTCATTGATAGTGCTGTCATGTGTAATAACATGGGAAATTAAATTTCATAGAATTCAGACTCTGAATTAAGGAGTTACCAAAAAAAGAACATTTGGGATGACTGTAATGGACTTAGTAAATTTTATTTTAAACTGGTGTCACAGTATTTTCCCCAAAAAACAATGAAACAATTGTGTGATTTGTGACTACCTTATAAAGATTTATGTATAAAACTAGATGAAGTAACCGGCATTGCCCATGTTTACATTTTTAAGTTATTAAGATATCAATAAGTTGGATGTAACTGTCAACATTTTAAAAATAATTAGCAGCTTAGAAGCTCAACACGCCCATTAGGTGGCTGCCCTGTTTCATTTTTATATTAAATATCATCCAAATCCATCCAGTAGAAGACCCGGAAAAGGCTCCCCTGGTCAAAGTTCTGGCCAGCGTACACCAACGGGAGGTCTGACCAGGACCTCAACCAGCTAGTATGTTTTCTGGGATCCAATGTTACCAGTCTGTGAAGTTTTGGTACAAATCCATCTAGTGGAAGGCTTAGCATACGCTCCCCAGGTCAAAGTTCTGCCCAGTGTACACCAACGTGAGGTTCAACTGGGACCCTAGCCACCGTAAAACCTGTCCAGGATCCAACTAGACCACTTTAAACTGGTTTCATCCAAATTGGTGCAGGGGTTTCGGAATGGATAACCAGACAGAGAAACAAACCAAATCCATCCAATAGAAGGCCCAGAACAGGCTCCCCTCGTCAAAATTCTGGCCAGCATATGCCAACTGGGACCTCAACCCCCTGGTATATCTTCTGGAATCCAATATTAAGAGTTTGTCAAATTTTCATCAAAATCCATCTAATTTCAAAGAAGGATAAGAACAGGCTCCGCGGGTCAAATTTCTGGCCAGTGTACACATACGGGTGGTAAAACCGGTTCCCTAAACCCCCTTAAAATCTGGCCAGTATTTAACTGGACCACCTCACGTTGGTTTCATCCGAATCAGTGTAGCGGTTTTGAAGATATTCGGCTACAAATAGATTTGTTTTTTTACATAGATAGATTAATGTGCTACAGAAGTGATGGTGGTTTAACAAATGACCTGAAACATGCAAAATTATTATTAAAACATTATTTATTACTATTATTATTATTAATAATATTTTATTTTTTTCATTTTTTATAATTATTATTATTTTTTGAATTTTTTTTTACATAAAAGTTGTAATTTCCAAGTCAAATGACCAAATAGCTGTGAAAGTACCTGATCACTTTTTTTTTTAAGATAGTAAGGTTTGACATTTTGGTAAGGTATAAGTTGATGAATAACTTTATTTACATTAAAACACAACACAATTTCAGCTTCATATGGACTCCCCTTAAGAATCATAAAAAATGAGATGAGTGAATGTTTGCACGGTATAAAAAACTGTTAAAAATATCCTTATCTTTAGTGACATTATCACTTTGTATTTGGCTCTTAATGATGTTTGTTAATATTTTGACTCATTCATTGCATCAGTCTGTTCATGGAGTGATTTGCATGCCTTTATTGGAATTTTAAATCCATTGGCACTGTTTTACCTCTAAGGATCAAGTTGCAAAAAGTTGCCTCTCTGAAATTATTCACCGAAAATATCTAGCATTTTGCACTTGCTGTGAATGTGTGACCTCCGATCTTTGCTGAGATTGGAGACTCATGGGTCTGTCAGCTGAAAATACAAATGGCTTGTAGAACTAGAAGTGGTAGCTGGAGCTTGTGGAGCTACAAATGTCAGTAAGTCCTGGGAGTTAGGGAGTTAATTCTGTATGGACACATTAGAAAATGACATATATCTCTTACTTCAAGCAACATCCAATACTGTACAATCTGCAGCCCAAAGTATAGTCCAGTCCAGGCCTGTAGATGTGGCACAGGGGACATTTGTATTTTTGTCCTATGTTGCCAAGCAGAAGTATTGCATAAAGTTTTGCCAGCACACACCCATGAATAGAAATAAAAACAAAAAAACAAAAATGTGTTTAAACTACATTACTGAGCTGTATGTCAGTGAGCTGTGTGACCTTACGGATGGTGGACTCATCTTTTACACTAACATGTTGTTTGACAGATGGACACTTTAGTAGCACGGAGAGCAATCACAGTACACTATGGGGCTGATGCAGAGGGCATGGAATTGTTCTGGGCATTCTCAGGAATGTAGAAGAAAAAAATGGTCCAACGGCACTCAATACTGCATAGGCAATGGTGAGGCAAAGGACATAGGTGAAAGTGCAACAAGTGTAAATGCACAAGATGGAACCTAGGTCTCGGTGAGCGTATCAATGGTAAACCAGAACAAAAACAGAAACGGATACCAAAAACCAAAACGAAAACAAAAACAAAACGATGGCGATAACAATGACAATAGAATTACAATAGAATACGCAACCGCAGATGACTCTGGATGCAGTACTATGTATGATTAGCGGTGCCGGAATGTACAGGTACTGCAACAGAAGTTAATACAATGTCAGTGGCTGTTGATAGCAGACCATGTACTAGACATGCATTACAACAGTAAGCGGAGTGCACTGTAGGGCTGTAAGCGGCTCAGGTTACCAGTGTTACACACTTATGTAATTACCTTATGGTGGGTGTAATCTCGCTCAGAGGTAGGTCTTGCTCTGCGGCATATGGTGACTGGATGCTCCCGCAGCTCTTCGCGATGGTATCAATCACTATGTGAACTTGAAGGCTGCAATGGCCCGTATAGAAAGGGGCATAGATGCAAGGGAAGACAGTGTTATTTTGCCACTGTATAAATCGTTGGTAAGACCTTATCTTGAATATGCAGTACATCATCATCATCATCATTTATTTATATAGCGCCACTAATTCCGCAGCGCTGTACAGAGAACCCATTCACATCAGTCCCTGCCCCACTGGAACTTACAGTCTAAATTCCCTAATATAGACACACACACACACACAGACATACAGACAGGTAGAGACTAGTGTCAATTTTTGATAGCAGCCAATTAACCTACCTGTATGTTTTTGGAGTGTGGGAGGAAACCGGAGTACCCGGAGGAAACCCACGCAAACACAGGGAGAACATACAAACTCCACACAGATAAGGCCATGGTCGGGAATTGAACTCTTGACCCCAGTGCTGTGAGGCAGAAGTGCTAACCACTAGGCCACTGTGCTAAAATCGTTGGTAAGACCTTATATTAAATATGCAGTACAGTTCTGGAAAAAACTCTGGAAAAAATATAAGGGTTCAGAAAAGGGCGACAAAATTAATAAAGGGTATGGAGTCATTAAGTTATGAGGAAAGGTTAGCCAGTTTAGGCACGTTTATTTTAGAAAATAGGCATTTAAGAGTAGATATGATTACTATGTACAAATACATTAATGGTCAATACCGAGAACTTTCATGGGAACTTTTTACCCCAAGGACTGTACACAGGACATGCGGTCACCCCCTAAGGTTAGAGGAAATTTCACAACCAGCATTGGAAAGGGTTCTTTACAGTAAGGGCAGTGAAGATATTGAATTCCCTGCCATGGAAGGTTGTGATGGCAGATTCAATAGATATGTTTAAGAAAGGGTTAGATAAATTTTTAGCGGAAAAGCGTATCCAGGGATACGACCATTAATTAAAATGAAGGATAGTAGTGGATATAGGGTAAAAATAGGACTGCAATATTGGGTTTGGGGGGATTTTCACAATTGAAACAGATTGGGGGTTGCTTAGTCTGGATCAATTTCAAATATAAGTGAGGGATCGCAGGAGATTCAAAATAGGTTGAACTTGATGGACTGGTGTCTTTTTTCAATCTCATCAACTATGAGTTGGGGAGTTTATATTTCTATTATTCTGCTTTGAAAATCAGTGTGTGTGTTTTCCTCCTATTGGCTGCCAACATTTGCTGAGACTTCTCGTTCCACAAATTGAAGTAATATGCATCTGTCTCTGACACTTTACTGAGGCTTCCACCACCTAGGAGATTCAGGAAAACCATCAGTGCTACCGAGCATTGGGCTACTCTGTCCTGGTGGGGGGTACCAGCACATCTTTATCATGTTTTATTCCCCCAGGAGATTTTGGGTCATGCTGCCCAGATATTGATGCAAACTATGATAGGGTGACCCAACACGGCAGGTCTCCCTGTAATAGTATGATCATACCCAGTCTGGCATAGCCAGGTGCTAGTTGTTGCTTTTGGAGGGAGGGGTCATGCTCTTGTTATTCAGCCCAGACAATACAGGTGTTGTTTGCATTTTCACTGGTGGTAAACTTTCTTTAAATAATTATTTACTCTATATATCCTTATACAACAGCAATCATAATAATGTAACTGACGATGATGATGTCTGTGTCTTCATGCCATCTGTAATATAAAAGCCTAGTGGCGTGTGTTAGTCTGTGTGTAGAAAAAAACAAACAAGCTGCAGCGCCACCTGCTGGGCGGAGTTATACACTGACCTACTAAATTCTTAGCATTATCTAATATATAAAAGTAAAAGCCTAGCGGCGTGTGTTAGTGTGTGTGTGTGTGTGTGTGTGTAAAAAACTATTTTCTCAGAAAGGGCTCATCCAATTGATCTGAAATTTTGTATACTGACATTATTTGACAAAAAAATTAAAATAGTGAAGTCAGTTAACTTCCATCATCCCCCCTTTCTCCCATGGGAGGGGTAGTAAAGGCTAAATTTACGAGTTGAGGGGTCAAACTCATTTTCGTTAGGTAATTTTACCTCATGAACACACATTAAAATGGGCCCTTGCATCGGGAAGTAACGCTCTTCCCCTGAGGAGGCCTGGGCTAGGCCCAAATGCATGCCAAGAACCTTTTTAAGACCTTAAGTAGCTTGATTTGACTAGAATGCATGAGTATCATGCACGGGTTAACTTGTTATATATATATTCTTATATCCTGAACTCATAGATTTTTCCCGGCCATAAATATAATGTCATAACCACCAAGAGCTTATTCACGATAGGAGATTTGGACAGAGCTAGTCTAGAATTGTCAACTATGGTGTTTCATTATCTAGAAACCTAGATTTTTACATCTAGCTGAGAAAATAAAGAGGACGGAAGAGGGTGATTTAGTTGAGTGTTTATTCGAGTAAGTAATTTGAAAAACTGTGTCTGTGATGTTCCAGTGATTACAAGTTCCAATAATGCTAGGCACTGTACACCGACATGTGATGACATTGCTGGCTGCTCTTCCCCCACTCGGACTGTTCTGTTAAAACATATAAAGCCAGAAAACAGCTTTTGATATATATTGTCTGTGAAAAAATTAATTCCACACAATAATAACATAAAAAACATATTTATTGAGCAAATATTATCTTTACTGCATATAGTTTTTAAATATGAAATTGTTCTTTGAAGACATTTGCTCAGTCTATAACAGGACAGTACAGATTGTCTATATATAATAATTTGTAAATTCCTTAATCCAGTAATAAAGACATTTCACAATGCAGCAGGTTGGGATGACATTACATATTGTTATATATTATAGTATATTGTTATACATATTATCCCAATATATATATATATATATATATATATATATATATATATATATATATATATATATATATATATATTAGGATACACTTATAAAATATAGTACTGGATACAGGTAGTGCAGTGTCTATAATTCAGTTTACCTTTTGACATTTACAATAATTTAGGTATTTATTTCCCAATGCTTTCCATTGTAGATTTCAAAATACCCCTGGAAGCCACACCGACTCATTGTGAATAACCCCCACAGGACTAATACAAATGTGTAACTAAGTGATATAACGATCAGCTCATTAAATACAGACGTCATGAGCTACAATGAAGCTATTTAAGATTTTACAGAGAAAAATCCTCAGACAATACTTGTGATATCCTTATGGAATTGCCGAATAAAATGTCTGTTTATGTTGTGTGATCAAAAAGGCAATTACCCTCGTGTTCAGGAAAACCTGCAAATGAAGCAATCAATTATCAGACTTTGTTTAAGATGTAAATACGAATTTGAACTATGTGCAATAGTTTGTGTACAGAAAGGTATCAATGCATTATAGTTAGACCAACAACAGTAACCTAGTTATTTAGTAATATGAAGTATAATTGCAGCATTAAAGTTTGCACTGTGATAGTTGTAGTGTTATTATGCTACAACTATGTAAGTTAGTGAGTTGTCGTTGGTGTTGTTGTGTCTTTATTTATGGGTTCCACAAGAGGTCCACAGCACTGTAGAGAGGGAAAACAACAAGACAGTACATGGTATAACAGTGCAATACAGTAAACAAATAACACTACAACTCTCAACACAGCTACTGGGGTGCACAGGGTATATTCAGCACAGGCTGAAACCTGTGCCCATTAATGTGGGTACAACTAACAGGTTTAGAGCCTCCGAAAGAGGTGCAAAGACAATGGAGGAGTGGAGTCAATGGGCAGTAAGCCCAAGGAGGTGGTGTGTAGTGTAGCTGGTTAGGAAAAATGATATGTAATTAGAACAGGAGGGAAGAGGGCCCTGTAATCTAAAGGGTAAAGGGCAGAAAAATGGTTGAAACATGGGGGGTGAGCCAATGTAAGGGGATCTGAGGGCAAGAAGCAAGAGTGGGACAAATGGAGAAAGAAAGTGGGTGAGGTGTACTCCATGATGAAATGGTAAAGCGGAGGACTGATAAGGTTTCTGAACAGGTGGGTTTTCAGATGAGTTGAGGGGTAATGTTGGAGTTGAACCAGGGTAAGAGTAATGGTGAGTAAAATAGATGATATTCAACATTAAGGATGGTCAGTGCTCCTGCTCCAGAGCGAGGAACCACTATGGAGATAATCAGTTTTTTTAAACTATGTATCACAAATAGAGGTATTGAATATTCATCTCATACCACATTTGGGTGTGACTACAGAGGTTGGTGCTTTCAAAAAATACACTTCAAACCGCAACATGCAAAACTAATATACAGAGAGGCGCATGCATAGCAACATGTGTCCAGCTCTATATCAGTAGCATATGAACCAGGTTTACATCAGGAATACTTTTACAAAGATTCACTTACACACAACCAGGTCATAAGCACCAAAAAGGTTGTTTTTTTTAATAGCAAGAAAATATATAATAGAGAAAACATAACATTCCTTCTCACGTACCTGTGCTATCAGCAAAAAAAATAAATTTATACTACTAACACAAAATCATTTAATATAGGCATGTTCAATGAACAAAACACCTATCACCTTCAGATGTGAATTCGCAATCAACCAATAAGAAGCTGCTAACTACTGCTGGAGAGGTTATGGTCAACTTAGAAGTGGTAAGTTTACAATGATAAAATAAGGTGTTGAATGAAAAGGGAGAAAAGAAACATGTTGTCATATCCAACTTAATAATACCCAATACATAACCAAATTGTCAAATGCAAGAGGAATGGAGATTATGGTGCTAATATAGTCAATGACCTTTGACCAAAAATGTTAAATAGGACGGTTTAATATAAGATATATAAATGTGACCTCCCTGGGCTTTAAGAGACTCTTGCTTCATCAAAAATATATCTACTGTCAAAGGCATTGTTGGAGTTTTTCATTAGTAAGGGGGTTTACTGGGGTAAAAGATGTATTATATAAAGTAAAAATAGGTTTACTTCCAGGGATTAAAACTTTAGTGTTAAAGAGAAGATAATAAAACTTCCAAGGTCCCATTGTGTGCACACTTTGGCATAGCTGGAAGAATCTATTGAACAATAGCTAGGGAAATGTCACAAGCTGCCGCTCTTGCCATGACAACTCATTGCTCTCTGTATCTGGCCGCGGCCCAGCTGTTGTCCTGGCAGCCGGTATGTCACTTCCGACCTCAGCATCTTGGCTATTGCCAGGGAAGTCGGAATGATCTTTTGACTGACGCTGCACCCAGCAAGCTATCTGACAGTTGGCGTGCATTGTAGTTTAATTAACAGCTCCCTGAGATTGTGTGTTGCAGGTTGTTGCCCTGCACGATGATTGCTTAATTTCTGTATTTATTGCAGGGAGGACTTAGCATCCCTGACGGTTATAGCATATGTGCCACACATTAGATGACCTCTTCCCTGTTCCTGTGAATACCATGCCCGAATTCTGAATTACTCTTGTTGTGACCCTGGCTTGTTTCTGGACCCTGCATATATTCTGTTTTCTCCTGATCCTTGACTTGTCTTTTGGATTCTCCTTGCTTGCAACCTGTCCTGTCCTTTGGCCTGACCCATATTAACCTACTTGCTTCTGATCCTTGATCCTTGGAATGTTCCTGGTCTTCGTCTTCTGTATTCTGTTTACTGCCTCCTACCTCTGCGCTATGGTAACTGCACATAAACTTCTATTATGCTAGAGTTAAGACCTGGGGACATTCGAAAACCTGAATACCTGTGAGCATGACTAGCTTTACAGGAAAGGCGGCTGCTATAGGTGAAGTCCTCTTACCATCTGTTCTAGAAGTTTGTCAGTAGCTGTTAGCTGTAACATGAATAATATGTTTCATCTGCAATTGTTGTAATCATATAAATGTGTTATCCTCAAAGAGTTTTCCATAACATTTTTTTAGATACTTATTCCCCCAGACTAGTGAGTTAGGAGTAATTGTTTGAGTGCACAGTATATTCCAGATTTGAAATTTAGGTAATTTAATTGCACTGAGGAAAAAATGTATGCTGTAATCCTAAAATTGCACACTTAAAAATTCTCTCAAGCAGGAAATAGTCACCCTATTTCCTGCTTGATCTGTCATCATCATCATTATTATAATTTATTTATATAGCACCAGCATATTCCACAGCGCTTTACAATTGGGGATCTAGAATATACATTACGTTAGAGATGTCCTAGATGACCCCATGCACTAGCTGTGAGGCAAGATAATATCTCTTTAAATCAGAAACTGTCAGTCCATCCTTTCCTCTTTTTTTAGGTTTCTGCTATATCAAAAGAGCTATATTGGACCTTTTGCTTAAGCAAAAGCTGAAAAATATCTATATTTCCTAGTTTCAGTTCAGAGAAATAAAAAAAAACAGACTATTTTTAGGTCTTATGGAAAGTCTGTTTTCTACTCCACTTTCTGTCACTTGTCTCTGGAAGAATTAAAGTCTATAAAAACTGATACTGAAGGTGATAAACATCAGTGTAATTGGTCACCATGAACAGCTAATGTTTATTAAAATTAGCAGCCAACAGGCTGAGGATTTTCTAAACCTGGGGATTAAATATTTGTCATATTATTAACAATGGAGAGAAAACATAGAGAGAGAACCCAGTCGAGGCCCAGTAGCCAGATAAAGAGACCAACTAGCCAAAACTCAGCAAGCAGTGACCTGCCAAAAAGCTCCAGCCCAATTTTCCCACCAGAAATGAAGAAATCTTGTTGTGACATATGATTGAAATTGAGCAGAGGTCCAAAAGGCACACGAGTTCCAGAATTCAATTCAAATTACTCCCAATCACCTACAAGACCCTCAACAATACCAACACTTTGTACGCTAAATCTCATCTCAAAAAAGTTTACCTCTTACTCTCTTAGATCTACCTCTGGCCTCTGCCTTGCCTCATCTCTGGTAACCACCTCTCTCTCTTGTCTAAAAGACTTCTTCCATGCCACTAACCACTTACGGAATTCCCTACCATGCTTGATCACACTCTCCCACAGCCTTCAAACATTCTCTTAAAACCAATCTCTTCATTAGAGCTTAACATACACCCACCTATACTACCCACACTAGTACACCGGGCACATGTGCCAGATTCAGCAAATACATTTCTTACATGATGGAGCACATGGACATAGTTTCATGTTTTGCCATTTTTATCACACAATCTCTCTGAGGGGAAAAATACCTTTACACATTACTGAACTGCAAACATACTGATCATCACTTTATTGTAGTCAACAAATAGTATTATAATACCGTACAAAAATTGATATACACAAATGAAACACAAACAAACCCACATCCATCATTTACCTCCTTTAAACCCAATAGGAATCTTCTTTCCTGAAGTAGCCTATCAAGAAAATGCATATAGAAAATGCTAATAGGCAGTCAAAATTTTAATTTTATAGCTACACTGCTAATGAATGAGGCAGTATCAACTAAAGAAGTCATTATGGCACCAGCTAATAAGAAGCAGCAGGTGTAATCCTGAGCAGTACATATTTTTACATGAGACCACCAGTATCCACAAATATTCATTTAAAAAAATACATATATTACTAATATGTGTATGTCAATATCAGCCATATCTCAAAGAGGATTGGTTGACTCTCCACACCCTTGCTGTACTGAACCTATTCTTGCCCACTCCCACAGTCCTCTTTACACCTCTCCAGGCATAAGGGGCTATATGTGTAAGATATGCTTAACTGTAACTATGGCTGCTTTCATGGTCCATAACCAGTAAAGAACAGTCAGAATCTTTGATGTTTATTGGCTCATCTTGCTCTTATAAGAGCTGTTCCCTACTTGCATACATACACACCGCTGGTAGATAGTGCCTGTTAGCAGTGCCGTAACTAGAAATTTTGGTGCCCTGGGCAAGACAGGGAACCGGCTCCCAACATCTAAGTGGGAGTGGCATTTGACAAGTGGGTGTGGCTAGCACTTTAGTGGAAGAATTGTTATATTCACACACACAGCGATATATTTCAAAAATATATAGCAATAGGTATTGGGTGTGTGTGTGGGGGGGAGAGAGACAGAGAGAGAGAGAGATTTTCACTTACAAGACTTTGAAGCTTCAACCCTTAAGTCCGCAGTGGAACGCATGTGCGTTCCACTGACAGGAAGTTCGGCACATGCGTTCCACTGCGGGACTTAAGGGAATAAGCTTCAAAGTCTTGTAAGTGAATATGAATATCTCTCTCTCTCTTGGAGGCAGGTAGTGGGCGGCTGCTGCGCCCCTTTGGCCTTGTGCCCTGGGCAACGGCACCGCCCGCACCACCCTCGTTAAGGGCACTGCCTGTTAGATATCTTTACATGGTCTAATTGGCCTTCTTTTATAGAGTTATTGCACAAAAGGCTTGAGGGGGGTTATCAAGCCACCTTAACTAATGCAAACTGACCCCTTTATTTGTGCACAAGACTCAGCTTGTTCACTTTACAATCACGTTACATTTACTTACTTAGTGTCAGGGGTGTCTGCCCTCCTCTCTATTTTAGGCCAACAAACCCTCTCAGGTCCTGAGCCTCTACGTCTGAGTTGTAGGATCTCATTTCCTACTCAGATGGTCCTCATGGCTTTTTCCAACGGAATAATGTTACATCAAATCCAATTGGTCAATCCTGAAGGGTGAACTGAGCTTTCCTGTGGAGCCCACAAGGATCTGAGTGTTCCCAGTTCTTGAAAACCTGTCAGGTGTTACTGAGATTGACTCAATGAAGACAGTCACTAAAGTGTCAGCCTAACACTGCTGTGCTCCCCCCTAACATAACAGAGTTTTACTGATTCTTGTGATATTTGACTTGGAACAACAATTTAAAAATTAATTTGCTGATATTTCAAAATTTCTTGGCCAGTTACACCTCTATCATATGGAAATTAATGGCCACTAACATTTCTTGATTACCTACCCAAATACTAGTTGCAGCCCCCTGGTACAGACTTATTATAAGGATGGGGCATAATTCTTTTGAATTGCAATATTGAGTGCCTGTGGCAGGACTTATCAAATTCACGTAGAACCAGACCAGCATCACAATTGTAACACAGTGGTGGGCGAAGATTGTTCTACCTATGTTGGTGCACCTCCTACAGCCGAGGGGCGCTGGGCTATATAAAATGAACCTAACATGCTCCATTTGTATAATTAGATAAGGAAACAGCCATTTTAATTTATGATCGATATATATATATATATATATATATATATATATATACATAGTCATCTCAGATTGATTGTATGTCAAAAATAGAATCAATAAATTTACTGTGTATCTGACTGTGATGTTTAAGCCTTGTTTTTATTCCAGTACGGTGTTGCTCTATATGTTAATTAAATGTTAAAACAATCACAGGTGCTTTGTTATTGCTCCTCTGTGAGCTCATGAAATAAACCTCACATATAAATCTAAATCCACAGGGATCTCTCCTCACTATAAAAACTGGGAATTTGTACTGTCAGATCTAGAAGCCACAACACAGAAATGACTGCTGAGAGGAGGAAGTTACCATTCCATTAGATGTCTTCAGCTGCATGACACATAGTGTAAGAACAAATCATAGCAATCTGCTTATTATTATGAACACTCTGGGCCTGATTCATTGCGGAAAGTAAGGCAAAAAATAAGTACTTTTTCTCCTGGACAAAACCATGTTACAATGCAAGGGGTGCAAATTAGTTTATTATTTTGCACATGAGGTACATTGTAGCTGTTTTGACATGTAGCACACAAATACTTGATAGCTTTATTTGTACACTGAAATGTAAAATTGATCTAGGACATGCCCTACCCCAACTATAAATCTGTCATCAAATTTTAAAATTACCTCCCCGTCCAATGCAACATGGTTTTGCCAAGGGACAAAGTTACTTATTTTTTTGCTTTACTTTCCTTAATGAATCAGGCCCTCTTTGGTAAAATAAAGACCATACATTGACTTTATGGCAGACTGTTTCTGGAATGTTTTGCCTAAGATGCCCCTTTGAAAATTAAGTCAAACACCCTCCCTACATCTCCTAAAACCGTTATTGTCTTTAATATGAGGTACATTATTTTTTCCATCCATTATATGTCATTCACAAAATTACTGCTTGTTGTGAGAATTTCCCAAGGATTGATGGGCATTTTTGTGAAGATTTGGAGCTGACTCTGTGATTTAGAGTAAATACATTCAAAGTTCTCACGATTTATGGACAAAATCTCAGGTTTACCAGCTCATGTACCTTCCCTCAATGTTTTTTGTTTCCTGCTGTTGAACATGTTTATTTTATAGTGTATAATTATTGATAGTTATTACATCCACTATGGCGGTTTTCATGTTTGTAAACCAAAGAGTAAATTGATGTTCCTGACACATTAAATTAAGGTAAATTTACACATTTTTTAAAAAAAAATTAGTTTCCCCCCAAATTTACATTAAGGGGATCAAAAATCTCTTTTTATTTTTCTGATTCCTTCCTGTAGTAAAATAAGACTATATTAGAGCTGTTTCTATGTGTGACCTGATGATTTCAGCTGACAAGTGTCATAGCAGTCTCCCATTCTTCTCCTTCCCTCATCACCACAACAGAACTTGGTAAGTAGGACCACTGTTTATTTATCTGTTTTAGTTTCAAGAACACATACTGCTTTTGGCAAAACAATAAACCCTTAATGCAAAATGAAATGTTTTATTTTTTCAACCATAAGACTCTATAAAAGTAATTCAAAATGTTTGCACATAATTTTGCTTTTTAACGTGGAATATAATTGAAACATTCAAGTGGGCATCTCCCATATTGTGCCATCAGCACATAAACTAGCGCCCGTCCACAACTGGTAAATGCCTACTTTTAAGGATCAGGATATTTAGGAACATTTTTGGGTCTTGGGATTCATGGATAAAAAAAATCCATGACCACACCCCTTCACTTTTATTATCTTTCTTCTTTCATTTCCCATTATGTTCTGATTTCCTACCAGTCCTGGCTGCTGTTACATGCATCTTTCATGTGTATTGTACATTACTACATACAGTAAATGCAATGAGGTCTACACATTCTTATTGAAATTGCAGATGTTTGTGTTATAAAGCCTAAAATCATGATAAATCATGTCAGATCATTTTCCACCTTTAATTTGTCCTGGCACCATGGACATTCCAGTGAAAAACAAATGCTATTTCTTAGGAAATAGCGAAAAAAAACAACCTATGTTTGTATAATTGTGCACACCCCAAACAACTTTGTGGAAGCACCTTCTGCTTTCAATTTTTTTTTAATAATTCTCTATCAGTGCTGCACACCTAGACTTTGCAATTTATCCCACTCTTCCCTGCAAAAAAATTGAAGGTCAATCTCCTATGCACATCCCTCATTAGTTCATTCCACAGGTTTCAATGGGATGTAGGTAAGCAGCCAACACTTAATAGCAAAAATATTATTAAACCGATTAAAACAGTGTGCCTAATTATTCTTTGACCCCTTCCAGAAAAATCCCCAAAACGAGTACTGTTGTGATTGAAATGCTACTTGCTGCTTTATATTTCTTTATATTTCTGCTTTTCTCTGCACCAAAGTTCTGACACCAGTAAAGAGATCGAGTGCAATTAGCGCAACTCTTATTTGTGCACAATATGGTCACATACCTCCAGGACTGCTGTGTTCATATACTTTCTTTACATTAATTAAATATTGTGGTAGAGCACAATACTTTGAAGTATTTTTTATTATTTATTTAGATATAGGTTTTGTGATTAAACCCTTATTGTAGCTCCAGTCCCTCTTCTACTTCTGTCACAGGATTCCATCGGTGTCTAGTACCTGCTATTGCTTGGGGAGTAGTTGCCATTAAAAGCTGTGTTCAGGTAAGACTTGTAGGACTGGCCAGAGGGGGAAGACTTAGGTGTGAAATTGTCTGATTAACATATATTGCATTATGTGAACTAACATTCCCCATTTTATTACAGAGCACAACTTGAAGTAGCTAGGATATAATTAACAATGTCTTTGGGCAGAGGATCATTGTATTTTTGCTTATATATTTATGAAGAAACTAGTATCAGAGAAATCTATCAGACATGGAGCAATTGTCTATGAAGACAGCAAATGCACAATTCAGACAAATCTGTTTTTCTTAAGAAAAAAAAGATAATAATTTTTTATTGTAAATGTAATGCAAACTATTTTAGTTTCATTTGTTGCAGAGAATGTGCACCCAATTTGTTTTCACTATTCTGTTGCTTTCTACCTTTGTTTTACACTATCAAAAAGTGATGTTGTGTCCCTGGGGTAAGCAAAAAGTCTTGTTACACAGAACTCCACAGAAGATTTAATATAATTACATTCAGTTATGTTGAAAGAAGCTTCAATGCTGTTTTAGAAGTTAATACCCGGTATGTAGTTTAAGGCAAATTGAGCAGAACTGACAGCAAATTAAATTTTGATCCTTCCATAAATAACTTCTTATGTTCCATCTCCTACAAGTGGCCAATGGTATTTAGAAAGTAGAGGAAATTATAAAAAATACTGTATTTCTATATTCTGCACCATTGATATTGTACAAGGGTGGACTGCACACAGACAAATGAATAGCGTTGATGTAGAAAAGGTCAGCATCTAAAGTGATTTAATAATCTGGGGCCTGATTCATTAAGGATCTTAACTTGAGAAACTTCTTATTTCAGTCTCCTGGACAAAACCATGTTACAATGCAAGGGGTGCAAATGAGTGTTCTGTTTTGCACATAAGTTAAATACTGAGTGTTTTTTCATGTAGCACACAAATATCAACTTTAAATTTCAGTGTACAAATACGCTATCAAATATTTGTGTGCTACATGAAAAAACAGTCAGTATTTAAGTTATGTGCAAAACAAAATAATAATTTGCACCCCTTGCATTGTAACATGGTTTTGTCCAGGAGACTGAAATAAGAAGTTTCTCAAGTTAAGATCCTTAATGAATCAGGCCCCTAATTATAAACTTATTTTGAGTTGGCATTGCCTCACTTTTAAAGCCACTTGGTAATTTATTTATGGATGGAAGTATATGTAAATCCATATACAAAAGGTAAGCATACATTACTTCAAAGTAGACTACACCACTAGTGAATTAGTGAAAATGTTTGTTGTCGAAAAAGGCTATTTCTTAATATACCCAAACATGGGAAATATATAAACACATAAAAAATATTAATGAAGCTGTTGTATTGGGAAGTACACTATTTGTATTAGCTGGAAAAATCTAACATATTACAGAGCTCTATTCACTTATATTCCCCCTTAGCCTATCGCACAGAACAGTTCCAACATTCTCCAGCCTAATATGCACAGATCTCTTGAAACTTCATGGACATTCTTGGACACACTGCATAAACCCTTTAGCACAAAAGCCCAGTTGACATACTAGAGAAACCCAATTAATTCAATTATACTCCCTTTCACAAAGTCCCTTACGACAGTGAACAGTCCATTTTGGAACATTGTACAAACTTTAGATAAGTGGCACCAGAAAAAGTTAAATACAGAGAGTAGACACCTGCATTTACGGTTTTTGGGAAACCATTATTTAACACCCTACCTGCTTTGCTGGTTGTGTTCTGAGCATAGTTCAGTACACCATTTAATAACTGGGTAATATCAACTGCTGTTGATATTGACAGTGGTATGGAGCCTAGAGAGAGGGCGAGCCTATTGGAAGATATTTGAGTAAAGAGTTGGAAAGTATTGTCAGGGAGGTTGGAGAAAGATAAATGGAAGTATTGTGTGGTGATATTGGTGGGCACTGGAGGTGGAGCATGTTGTTATTGGTGAATGTGGGTGGCATCTCCATGATATGTTTATGTTTATAATAGTATTTCCTGTCCAATAACTTTACTTTCCTCATAACATTGATTCTAGAATTCCAGAATGGTTGGATTGTATGGACCTTTAAAAAACTATTCACTTGATGATCTGTATGATAAAGGCAAATAGATTAAAAGTAAGTATCAATTTAGACAAATTTTGGATAGAGGAAAATAAATGACATAAATTAAAAAAATAGTATTCGAATAATCAAATTATTGACAAATATTTTTAGTTATAACATGAGGCCAGTCAATATGGGCATGAGCTGAATTTGGGATGGATAAACATTAGTTTCTGTTGGTGATTAATGTACTCCAAATTAAAATAATATCAATAAACTATGCTTTGAAATGTGCTACCTTTCCAGAAGTACCAAAGATATCTGTAATATTTGGTGGAGACAGAATCTCTGATCATTTTTCATAGTTTGCAATATGTTCAAAGATAACAGATTACTAAAATAGTGTTAACTTTCTTGCAGGAAACAAAACGTGGTCAGTGACCTCTTCCTCAGAATGTGTGAGGACAATCAGACTGAAGTCACAGTGTTTTTACTTCTTGGATTTCAAGATCTATATAAATACAAAATTCTAATCTTCATTGTCTTCCTCTTGTCCTACATTGTGGTACTAAATGGAAACCTTGTCCTTATTGTTTTGGTGTCGACAAGTGATCATCTCAAAATTCCAATGTTCATCTTCCTTAAACATCTAGCAGTAGCCGATGTCCTAATAACCAGCACCATAATACCAATGATGTTAGATATCATATTAAGGGATGTAAAAGAAGTATCTGTCACTAGCTGCATCTTCCAGCTGTACATGTTTTTCATTTTCGGATCTGTGCAATGTTTTATTATTGTTATAATGTCGTATGATCGATATTTGGCCATTTGCAATCCGATGCGTTACAACTCAATAATGGTGCCTCACGTCTGCCTCAAAATTATTACTGGGACTTGGTTATTGGTCCTCATTTTAGCAAATGAAATACTTGTGTTTTTCCAGTTGCACTTTTGTGGTCTCAATTACATTGACCATTTCTTCTGTGACTTTGGTCCAATAGTAGAATTGTCTTCTTCAGACACTTCCATATTGTTATTGGTTGATTTTTTCACATCTTTTTTAGTGATCTTCATTCCTTTTTCCTTAATCCTCATAACCTACATCATCATTATCTTTACAATACTTAACATTTCATCCAACAGTGGAAGAAACAAAGCCTTCTCCACATGCAGCTCCCACCTTGCCACTGTATGTGCATATTATGGAACTGTGATGACAGTTTACATGGTGCCATCTGACGAGAGTTCATTTAACACAAACAAGTTTAGGTCTCTATTATACATTGTGGTGACTCCTATGATGAATCCCATTATCTACAGCCTCAGGAACCATGAGATCAGACGAACTCTTCAAAAAAAGATATTAAATATTCAAATACAATTGAAAACAAAATAAAAAAGACATACAGACAGCAATAAAATATGGCCCTAATACTGCAAGTCTACACATTTTTTAAGGAAAAAATGTTCTATGGATTGTTAAAGGAATTCTATGCCTTAGTAAACCATTTATTGAAGTATGCTTTGTACATTTCTGCTTTGGCCTGTTAAGATTACTGTCATATGTCATTGATAGTGCTCAGCCTCTGAATTAATGGGTTACCTAAAAAGAACCAAAGGGGTGACTGTTGTGGACTCAGTAAATGTCATGTTAAATAAGGAAACAAGTGGCTACCATATCAAGATTAATTTGTAAAATGTCTGTGTTATTGTCACGGGCACTAGGAGTCTTTACCCAGGGATCACCAGGTGATAGGCTTACCAGAGCAGTATAGATGGTAATATGGTACTCTGGTAGCAGGGTGATCACGGAACAGGAAATAGCAGATGATGGAGATGCTCAGGAAAGTCTATGACTAGCAGCACTGGTAATATGGATGTAGTAATACACGAGGAACTGTATGGACAAAGGACAAGTGAAGGTAGTCAGTGGTCTGCGATAGCAAGTTGTACCACTGCTATAGTGAGGAGGAATGTCCAACAGAAACGAGGAGGTGATGAGAGTCAGCGGTCTGCGGATAGCAAGTTGTACCGCTGTCTGAGTGAAGGAATGGAATCCAAGTGGAGGTATCCGGGGAGTCAGTGGTCTGCGTTAGCAAGTTGTACCACTGCTATGTGAGAGGATACTGGAACAGGTGACACAGGAAACAGGGATCAGTGGTCTGCCTCTAGCAAGTTGTACCACTGAATATATATGTGAGGAGGAGCACGGGGAGAGACTGCAATACAGGAGATACACGGGCACCTTAAACTTGATCCACAATAACATGCACAATATATAAATGACTGAACAGCACTGCAATAATAGAAAGTCACTTGAGGTAATCCGGCACAAGATAACACAGTCAATGATGGCAATAGACTCAGCGGATAGCAAACTCCAGAGGAGAACCAACACAGTCCAGCAAGATATGCAATACACCAGCACAGTCAATGAGAAGTATGCATACCGTGGTTCAGAAGCAGGCTGTCAGACAGGAGTGCAGAGATACCTGAACGGCTGGAGGCCGGCAGGATGCGAAGTCCCTGGAGGGGTGAAGCGGTAGTCAAGTAGGTGCAGCGCACAGGTAGGTAGACCAGCAGGGGAACAAATACTCAGGAAGCAGTAGTATGTAGAACTGGACTCCTGGAGGGCCCTGAAGAGTAGCGATGGTCTAGATGAGATGAAAGTAGTGAGGCGCAGATCCGATGCAGACTGGCAAGTAGAGACCAGCGGTAACACGGGAAAGCACGGAGAGCGGATCAGCTGTTGTAGGACGAGTAGAACTGAGGAGTAGCAGCAGCAGGGCTCTGCAGATACACGGAGGTAGCCGATAGCAACCAGCAGGTGCAGTAACGATGAAACACGGGAGAGCAGAGCTGAGCTGGAACTGTTGAGCACGGAGAGTAGCGGATAGGAATCAGTTGTAGCAGTCTCGAGGAAACACGGGAGAGATGAGATGAGCTGAAGACTGAAGCGCACGGAGGCAGCGGATAGGAATCAGCCAAACAGTCACGATGAAACACAGGCGAGTTGAAGTAGGTTGAAGACTGTAGTGCACGGAGGCAGCGGATAGGAATCAGCTAACAGTCACGATGATACACAGGTGAGTTGAAGTAGATTAAAGACTGTAGTGCATGGAGGCAGCGGATAGGAATCAGCTAACAGTCACGATGATATATAGCAGAGTTGAAGTGGCTTGAAGACTGTAGTGCACGGAGGCAGCGGATAGGAATCAGCTAACAGTCACGATGATACACAGGTGAGTTGAAGTGGTATGGAAACCACAGGAGTAGAAGTGGTCTGGAAACCACAGGGGTAGAAGTGGTTTGGAAACCACAGGAATCAGCAGCGCTGAATACACGAGGAAACACAGGAACACCTTCAGAGGCTCATGGGGAATGAGACTCCAAGATCAGGCCATGTGGTATTGACCACAGGTGCTTAATATAGGGAGTGTTGCCTGATCTGCCAATTAAGTTAAAGGGACAGGTACTGAAGGGTTTGAAAGGGCTGCGCATGCGCAGACCCTCAGGATGGAGGACGGCCACGGTTCCTAAATGTACGGGAAGAAGCACTCACAGTCCGGTGAGTGACAGTTATAGAATTGATGGTGATTTAATAATTAGCCTTATTATTATTATTATTATTAATATTATTATCATTATTTTCTGCATTCTTTTTATATATTACCTTTATCCCAATAGGACTAAATGATTTTACATTATTGCAGAGCATGAGGCAGCTACCGTGATCCATTTTTGTCAGATGATATTTAGGTTGTAAGTATGTTTTGGACAGTGTGGCAGGAATCAGAGGAAACCCACACATTATCATTTTTAATCCTTTACAAAAAGTTGTATGATTTCCGAGACAAAAGGACCAAAATAGCTGTGGAAGTATATTATACCTATTGAGATCCTTTAGGAAAACACAAAACAGTTTCAGATCATCAACTTCAAGAATCACAATAGATGAGTTGAGTGAATGTTTGCACAGTATCTTTAGTAACATATGGCTAGATTTACTAAGCTGCGGGTTTGAAAAAGTGGGGATGTTGCCTATAGCAGCCAATCAGATTCTAGCTATCATTTTGTAGAAGGTACTAAATAAATGAAAGCTAGAATCTGATTGGTTGCTATAGGCAACATCCCCACTTTTTCAAACCCGCATCTTAGTAAATCTAACCCATTATCTCTTTGTATTTGACTCTTAATGATAAATATTGTATATATTTTGACGTATGCATGTCCTTTCATGGACTGATTTGTATATGGGGTTACACTGCCATCGTTCACATCATTCCCATGTCAATCTTTGGTGTCTTATAGGCATTTTAAATCAATTGTCAGTGTTTTGCCTCTAAGGATTAAGTTGCAAAAAGTTGCCTACTATCGGAGTAATGCTCACTGAATACATTAAGCATTTTGCATTTGCTGTAGTGTGCACTGTTATGTCATAGATGTAGCAAATACTGGAGGTGTCATCCTGCTATTAATGTAATGTAATTTGGTACGTCATAGAAACATGTCAATTTATGTTGCCAAGGTTCCACAATCCTAACGTTTCTATTTAATCATTAAACCTGTAGTACCCTTAGTCTACCACCAGATGTCATATTGAAACAATCGATGTGCGCATGTTCAAGCAGCCCCACTTATGAACAGGAAAACTTCCTAAGGAAATAAATGAATTAAGAATGGCAGTGTTGCACCTCCATACAATATGTACAATATGTAACTAGCCAATATAAGCCTTCATTTGGATGCCACAAAATTAGCCTACAAGCCCCAGGCCGAAAAGCACAAGTGCTGCTTCTGACACACAGGTGCTGTGAGTATCTGGGAAATAAGTAAAAATCAAGACCAAGGATACACCAGTTTCTCTTTCTGCCAACTCAATTATACTAACATATACAAGTAATACTTATATAGTTATTAACAAACTAACACAATGTAATAATAATAATAATAATAATAATAATAGTGTAGTTTTATATTTTGTTTTCTACGTTTTACAACTTACCCAGTATATTACAAGAAGACAGCATATAGAAAAAATAAAATTTATAATAGATAACATCAAGAGTCAGTGTGTTTAAACTGTTTTACTTCAGTTTCAACAAGCTTAACCTATTTTACAGTGTTTCATTTTCTTATACTGTACTTACTTATTTACTTAAATGAACAATACTGTCAATACATTTATAAACAAACTCCATTAAAATAAAGACATTGTATATATCCTATACAAGAAAAATGGAGAGAAGGGCGCCTGCGGTATTATTGGAAATATATACCAATAATAAAACGTGGTAAATATTCTGCGTACCTAACATAGGTGTACGATGGGCACATCAGTCAGTGGACGACTTGTTATCACCATCTCATGAAACAATGCCAAGTCTTGGAATCCCCAGATGACAGGTACCCAATCGGAGTTACATGTGGAATGAACATAAGCGCCAGAGATAATGTAGTACTTTATTATCAAGGTGACCCAGTGATATAACACCAAAAGCTTATGTGCGTAACCGATAGATAAATATATAGAGGCCTATCTGTTTGTGCAGGATCCTGGTGTCCCCAGACACTTCTGGATGGCATGAGCTAAATTGCTCCAAATATAAAATAAGGACCATATAGTATATCATATATAAAAAACATTTTAATCAAAAAACAATTAAAAATAAATTCATAAACAAACTTGAAATCAGGGCTTATCTGTTCTTAAATTGTCCCCCTTAGTAGTTTATATATACAGCAGTGCCTATAGACCGTGTCCTTAGGTTCCTAGTGATAGCAGTCATTGAAATGGTCCCAGAATCGGTGGTGGTCTGGTGGAGATACCACTAGCCGCCTGATTGTATCGTCAACGCCTTTTGCCTGGTCAAGACTTCGTCAGGAGGATAATTAGTTCCTGGGACTACTGTCTTTATACATAGTTGGGGAGCTCCATTTTGGGCATGCGCATTCGTTAATGCGTAGTGCGCATGGGCATGATGTAAACATCGCGGGACTGTCAGTATGAGCTCTGCTTATCAGAGCAAATAAACACTCATCATGATATACTTCATTTAAAACAATACAAATAGTGCGCTTATGCGTGATGCAAACATCACAAAAATGTCAGTATGAGCTCCATTGATAGGAGCAAAAGGGCACTCATCATAATGCAATTAAAATAATACAGGAAGAATAAAACATTAATCTATAAATATATGAAAGCAACTTACAATAGAACAAAGAAGACTCTATAGCAGCATGTCAATAAATAAATACTCACGTGTGCACAATATCAATACATAAAAAATAAGAATATAAAAATATGTATACATGCCAACAGTATAAAACGAATTGCAAACTAATCCATTTCAATAAAAAAATGATAAAAACAATAATAAAATAACACTGTTACAGAAAACTTTTTATGGCCTAAAATGAAACTCATAACATAGGGCTTATAAAAATTAACATGGGATCTCAATGGGATCAAAATTATACACACTAAAAACCTACACCATAGATAACATAAAACCTATCAAGTAACATGCTGCATTCATTTCAAAGAAAGGGGGCTATTTCATAACCTTCATTTAATCCACAGGGAGAGAGTGTATTCAACTGATAGCTCCTAAGCATCTTTCTTTGGTCCAATTTGGAAGAAATATCCCTCTTATTCCCAGCTTAACATTTTCTATAGCACAAGAAAAAATATTTGTCTAGGGTCTGAATTATGTTTCATTAAAAAATGTTTAGAAACTGGGAGGCTGGTGTATTTTATTTTTTTATGTTTCTTATATGTTCTTGGATTCAAGGCTTAAGTGGGCATTTGATTTTTCCCACATATGTTAATGCACAACTGTATTCCAGTGGGTATAATACAGATGTTGCTACACAATTCATACATTGTTTTATTTTAAATTTTTACTTTTATCATGATTACAAAAACTGGTCCTTTTTGAACTTGCATATTTGCATACATTACAGTGTTTACATGTAATAAAACCTGTAAATTGCAAGAAATTGCAATAAAGTGTAGCCCTCTCTTTAAGCATACTTGGGATAACTATATCTTTTAAACTCTTGTTCTTCCTAAACAAAAACTCAGGTTTCTCTGGAATGATAGTCACTAAAATAGGGTCCATTTGTAGAATTTCCCAATTTTTTGTAATAGTGGATCTAATACTGTCCTCACAGCAATTGTACGGTGTTATGAAAGGGATGTTTATCTGTCTTTTTTTCTTTTTTTGAACATCTTAATAAATCTGCCCTATTTAAACTTTCAATCTTGTTAAGAGCTGTAGATATTAATTGGTCTGTATAACCTCTACATCTAAACCGATCTGCATAAATCTTTGTTTGATCTTTCCATTGATTAACTTCGCTACAATTTCTTTTTATTGTTTAAGACTGGGAGTACAGAATATTGGTCTTCCAATGCTTGATGTGTCCACACTTGAAGTGTAGATACCGTATTTCCCCATGTATAAGACGCACCTTAATTTTGGGGCCTAAAATGAAAAAAAACATGTATCAGGTCCTTTTGCCAATCAGGCACCAATCGGATGGTGGCATACCGGTAATTTGTGCTCTCCCACTCAGATGATTTATATTCTGCCTTACCTTTGAGACTACAATCGGCCATCAGCACCTGGGTAGTGGAGAACACTTGCTGGACTCGCTGGTGACTTGTTTGCTTCCTGAGTCTCCCACTGCCGGCCGGACGTCCCGCGTCATCTGATGCTCTGAACACGCTGCCCTCCTGGCGGTTGCCAGATTCCCGGGTGCCCCCCGCCTTCTGAGAGTCCCCCCCTGGCCCTGGTGGCTCTTAGCTAAGTGCCTTACTTCATGGAGCGCCTATCACGGAAATTGTGGCCTGTTTCCGGTGCAGACCAGGGGCTGGAGTTGGAACAGCCCGGCGGACCCGCTACTTCCGGTTACGCGGCAGGACTTCCGGTTCGGGGACACGCTGTTCCAATTAGCGGGGACTCCTCTCTGACATCCAGGTGCCGACTTCTTCATTAAGGTAAGTAGTGCTTGCAGTGTATAAGACGCACCTTTTTTTTAGACCCAAAATTTGCGTCTTATACATGGGGAAATACGGTAACTGTTAGTATCTACATTTTTTATGTAATTTTTTATTAAAACTAAATCTTCCACTCCGATTAAGACCAAATCCAAATATTCAATTTCATCGGTATCTATATTAGCCATGAATTTCCGATTATATTCATTATCATCTATGTAGCCAAGGAAGGAGTCTAAAGATCCTCTATCTCCCTTCCATACTACTGTAATATCATCTATATATCATTTATAGATAATAATATTATTAGAATATGAATTTGTCTCATAGATGTACTTTTGCTCCCAACTGCTCGTTAAAATATTAGTGAAATTTGGCGCAAAGGTTGTACCCATCGCAGTCCCACACACTTGTTGCTAAAGCGTATCTCAAAATATGAAATAATTGTGCGTTAAAATAAAAAATATCAGGTCACATATAAAACTATTGTGCTTTTCAGTCAAGTTTTCATCTAGATGTAAAAACTCTCTACATACAACCACACCCTTTTCATGCTGAATGGAGGTATATAAAGATTGCACATCTATAGTAACTCATATATAGTCTTTTGCCATTTAAAACTCTCAAAAGTCTGCAATACACTATAAAGGCTTTTAACATATTTAGACAAAAATATATTAACATATTCAGAAATGTGAGATGTGAGGGAGTCAATGCCTGCCACTATTGGACATCTATCACACATCGCACCCGTTTAGTTCCGTGTGAGCATTGGTTTCCCTTGGTTACCGCTATATGCTGTTCAGCCTGGCATTCCTCTCTCATCGGACGCCATCTTGCCTAGTGGTCTGCGTATGTGCTACCCCGGGAACCTTCAAACCTCTGCTCAGCGGTGATTGGATCATCTGCACCCAGTTCCCTTTATAAGGGCCCTCCTCCGTTTAATGGGTGTCAGATCATCAGGTCTCTCTACCTGATAGGAAGCATCTCATCTGACTCCTGTTCAGCTACTCCCTTTGGTTCCTGATATTGTGGAGTGTGCAGCTCACCGGTTCTCAGCAAACACCAGTGCAGCTCATCGCTTCTTAGCATTACCTGTGCAGCTCATCGCTTCTCAGCATTACCTGTGCAGCTCATCGCTTCCCAGCATTACCACTGCAGAGCATCGCTCATCATTGGTCCTGTTCCAGTGTTATAACACCTGTGTGGATCTCAATGTTATTGCTCTCTGCATCTCATCACTTTACTGCCTTGTTGGTTCAGCTTATCTCACAAGTCAACACCTGTGGCTTCACTGCAGAGCATCGCTCATCATCGGTCCTGTTCCAGCGTTATAACACCTGTGTGGATCTCAGTGCTCCAGATCTCTGCAGTTCATCTTTTCACTACTACTTCCCTTCTGTTTTATGGTTGCTTGGTGGTTCCATGCGTTATCTGCTCTGTGCCCCCTAGAGGACTGCGACCTGCGGTTGAGAGCATCTAAGACCATATTCCCTTACAGGAATCCCTGGTGAATACCTCTCCTCCGTTAGACTCTGTACCTCTCTGAGGGTAGGTTGTTACTCGAGTAGAGGTCAAGACCATTCCCATTATCTGGCACTAATGACAGTATGATCTGACTATTAGGAAAGGATCCTGATCGAGAACCATCGGCCAAAGACATGTTGCAACATTTGATGGGTCATTTAGATTATCATCAAATATTGATATTCCTCTTTGGTGATAACCATATCATGCAGACCTCTTACTAAGATGTCTCGGAGTTAAGGGACATATTCAGTCGTAGGGTCTGCCCTAAGAGGTACATAGGACACAATATCTCCTTGAAGTCTTAGTGCTTCCTTAGTGTAGGAATCTCTATCTAATAGTACTATTAGATAGCTTATCAACTTGCTTAATTACTACAGTATCATCATTCTGTAAGTTTTTGAGAGTTTGAACTTCTTGTCTATTCAAATTATGTCTCTGTGGAATATCATATTTCGATGTACAAAACTCTTTAACCACTAGATCCTGAAAGACATCAATGTGGCTACTTCTTGATTCCAACCGGTTGTATTTGGAAGTGGGCTTCAAGCCAGATTTTGATGTATTATCAGCATTGCTAAGTATATCATGGTCTTTACGTGTAAAATATCTCTTCAAAGTAAGTTTTCTAGTAAACCAATTAATGTCTATGAACATCTCAAATTTATTGGGCTTTTTTGTTGGGAAAATTCCGGTTTAGATATTTTATGTGAAGATAAATTGAAAATACGATTAGAACGTAGGTGAATATAAGCTATTGGAGGTTTCATCTTATGTATAACCTTTGTGCCCCCCACCCTTTTATCTCTTCGTCTGAAATCCTTCATTTTAATAGGAAAGCCAATTTTATGTTTTCTCTTAATGAGTGTTTGCGGTGAGTAACAAATTCTTGTGGGGTTTATGTTGGGGATAAAAAATCCTCCCTGGAGTCTCCTACTTTATCCAATACTGAGAATCTATTGTGATTCACCAAATTGCTCCTGTTATTCCTTGTCACTTTTGAAGTAAAATTAATTATTGGTCTTTTATAAGAAACTGTTTTCCAAACTGGCTGGTAAGTATGTCTGTCTGATCGATGGGTTTTCTCATTAGTATTTCTATTGCTTCTCCCCCAATTTTTAAGATTATTATTCTGGTAATCTCTCTTAGCTCTTTGAAATTTAATTTTTTTTACTCTAATCACGTCTGCCTCTATTCTATCCAGTTTTTTTATTTAGAACTTGTTCGTTAATCACAAAGTCCCCCTTATTTCTATGAGGTTCTAACTAATTTTCTTTTATCCTTATTTACTCCTCTAATTTCTGGAAGGTTGTAAACAGTTATAAAAACAAATGGGAGGAAAGTACAGGCCATCACTTACACATAATGATCTGTAATTAGATTGATCCCCAAGAAGCTGACAGTTTGTCCCTTCAAAACACAGGTTTTTAAGCAAACTGAAATGGGATGGCATTCACAGGGTCAGTGTGGATGCTAATGTGGGGGACGAAAATATCCCTTGGGTGTCACCTAAAGCTTGTTCAAAACTATTCCTAAGTTTTGACCCGTCTTAACTTTCCTCAGATATATACCAGAGACATAACTTCCCCTTCAATAAACCATTCAGAACGTTCCACACATTTAAATACCAAATATGATGGGATTACAACAATATCCGATCTCATCCTGAAATACATGTGACTATAGCTGTTGCCTGTATAGTTGGTATCTATGTTTTAAAAGCCTTGTGTGGGTTTTGTCCCTCAGTACGGAGTGGCACATGGATTTCCCAAAAAATGAAAAATGAAGGCATTTCCTTACAAGTTCATATTTCTATATACCTGCATAAAGAGCTTTCAGGATTTACCCGGGTCTCCAAGATCCTCACCTAGACATGTTTCTCTCTAATATACACCTAGTGGTTCTTTTATGTTTACAATACCTATTGAAAGGAAGTCAATTAGGAAGTGGAATACATGATCAAAACAATGGAGGGCTAGGATCTGCATATCTTAAGCTTGTCTCCTCACAAAGGGTTTGCTCAACCTAATTACCTACTGGGCTAATTGACCAAATGTTTTAAAAAGGAAACACACTACTATCTGAGGGGAAAATCATGTTCACTTCTATGTATAAATGTAATATTTTATTTGGGCCCTGACATTTAATATTTTATTTCATCGTATCAGATTTATGCACTCTTCCTGACAATGTGTATGTGACATTTCTGTCATATACCTGGCATATACAGGACACATATGTGACATATACCTGGCATATACAGGACACATAAGTGACATATACCTGGCATATACAGGACACATATGTGACATATACCTGGCATATACAGGACACATATGTGACATATACCTGGCATATACTGGACACATATGTGACATATACCTGGCATATACTGGACACATATGTGACATATACCTGGCATAAACTGGACACATATGTGACATATACCTGGCATATACAGGACACATATGTGACATATACCTGGAATATACAGGACACATAAGTGACATATACCTGGCATATACAGGACACATATGTGACATATACTGGACATATACAGGACACATATGTGACATATACCTGGCATATACAGGACACATATGTGACATATACCTGGCATATACAGGACACATAAGTGACATATACCTGGCATATACAGGACACATATGTGACATATACTGGACATATACAGGACACATATGTGACATATACCTGGCATATACAGGACACATATGTGACATATACCTGGCATATACTGGACACATATGTGACATATACCTGGCATATAAGGACACATATGGGACATATACCTGGCATATACAGGACACATATGTGACATATACCTGGCATATACAGGACACATATGTGACATATACTGGACATATACAGGACACATATGTGACATATACCTGGCATATACAGGACACATATGTGACATATACCTGACATATACAGGACACATATGTGACATATACTGGACATATACAGAACACATATGTGACATATACCTGGCATATACTGGACACATATGTGACATATACCTGGCATATACAGGACACATATGTGACATATACCTGGCATATACTGGACACATATGTGACATATACCTGGCATATACAGGACACATATGTGACATATACCTGGCATATACAGGACACATATGTGACATATACCTGGCATATACAGGACACATATGTCACATATACCTGGCATATACTGGACACATATGTGACATATACCTGGCATATACAGGACACATATGTGACATATACCTGTCATATACAGGACACATATGTGACATATACCTGGCATATACAGGACACATATGTGACATATACCTGGCATATACAGGACACATATGTGACATATACTGGACATATACAGGACACATATGTGACATATACCTGGCATATACAGGACACATATGTGACATATACCTGGCATATACTGGACACATATGTGACATATACCTGGCATATAAGGACACATATGGGACATATACCTGGCATATACAGGACACATATGTGACATATACCTGGCATATACAGGACACATATGTGACATATACTGGACATATACAGGACACATATGTGACATATACCTGGCATATACAGGACACATATGTGACATATGCCTGACATATACAGGACACATATGTGACATATACTGGACATATACAGAACACATATGTGACATATACCTGGCATATACTGGACACATATGTGACATATACCTGGCATATACAGGACACATATGTGACATATACCTGGCATATACAGGACACATATGTCACATATACCTGGCATATACTGGACACATATGTGACATATACCTGGCATATACAGGACACATATGTGACATATACCTGGCATATACAGGACACATATGTGACATATACCTGGCATATACAGGACACATATGTCACATATACCTGGCATATACTGGACACATATGTGACATATACCTGGCATATCCAGGACACATATGTGACATATACCTGGCATACACTGGACACATATGTGACATATACCTGGCATATACAGGACACATATGTGACATATACTGGACATATACAGGACACATATGTGACATATACCTGGCATATACTGGACACATATGTGACATATACCTGACATATACAGGACACATATGTGACATATACTGGACATATACAGAACACATATGTGACATATACCTGGCATATACAGGACACATATGTGACATATACCTGGCATATACAGGACACATATGTGACATATACCTGGCATATACTGGACACATATGTGACATATACTGGACATATACAGGACACATATGTGACATATACCTGGCATATACAGGACACATATGTCACATATACCTGGCATATACTGGACACATATGTGACATATACCTGGCATATCCAGGACACATATGTGACATATACCTGGCATACACTGGACACATATGTGACATATACCTGGCATATACAGGACACATATGTGACATATACTGGACATATACAGGACACATATGTGACATATACCTGGCATATACTGGACACATATGTGACATATACCTGACATATACAGGACACATATGTGACATATACTGGACATATACAGAACACATATGTGACATATACCTGGCATATACAGGACACATATGTGACATATACCTGGCATATACAGGACACATATGTGACATATACCTGGCATATACTGGACACATATGTGACATATACTGGACATATACAGGACACATATGTGACATATACCTGGCATATACAGGACACATATGTCACATATACCTGGCATATACTGGACACATATGTGACATATACCTGGCATATCCAGGACACATATGTGACATATACCTGGCATACACTGGACACATATGTGACATATACCTGGCATATACAGGACACATATGTGACATATACTGGACATATACAGGACACATATGTGACATATACCTGGCATATACTGGACACATATGTGACATATACCTGACATATACAGGACACATATGTGACATATACTGGACATATACAGAACACATATGTGACATATACCTGGCATATACAGGACACATATGTGACATATACCTGGCATATACAGGACACATATGTGACATATACCTGGCATATACTGGACACATATGTGACATATACTGGACATATAAAGGACACATATGTGACATATACCTGGCATATACAGGACACATATGTGACATATACCTGACATATACAGGACACATATGTGACATATACTGGACATATACAGAACACATATGTGACATATACCTGGCATATACAGGACACATATGTGACATATACCTGGCATATACAGGACACATATGTGACATATACCTGGCATATACAGGACACATATGTGACATATACCTGGCATATACTGGACACATATGTGACATATACCTGGCATATACAGGACACATATGTGACATATACCTGGCATATACAGGACACATATGTGACATATACCTGGCATATACAGGACACATATGTGACATATACCTGGCATATACTGGACACATATGTGACATATACCTGGCATATACAGGACACATATGTGACATATACCTGACATATACTGGACACATATGTGACATATACCTGGCATATACTGGACACATATGTGACATATACCTGGCATATACTGGACACATATGTGACATATACCTGGCATATACAGGACACATATGTGACATATACCTGGCATATACTGGACACATATGTGACATATACCTGGCATATACAGGACACATATGTGACATATACCTGGCATATACAGGACACATATGTGACATATACCTGGCATATACAGGACACATATGTGACATATACCTGGCATATACTTGACACATATGTGACATATACCTGGCATATACAGGACACATATGTGACATATACCTGACATATACTGGACACATATGTGACATATACCTGGCATATACTGGACACATATGTGACATATACCTGGCATATACTGGACACATATGTGACATATACCTGGCATATACAGGACACATATGTGACATATACCTGGCATATACTGGACACATATGTGACATATACCTGGCATATACAGGACACATATGTGACATATACCTGGCATATACAGGACACATATGTGACATATACTGGACATATACAGGACACATATGTGACATATACCTGGCATATACAGGACACATATGTGACATATACCTGGCATATACAGGACACATATGTGACATATACCTGGCATATACTGGACACATATGTGACATATACCTGGCATATACAGGACACATATGTGACATATACCTGGCATATACAGGACACATATGTGACATATACCTGGCATATACAGGACACATATGTGACATATACCTGGCATATACAGGACACATATGTGACATATACCTGGCATATACTGGACACATATGTGACATATACCTGGCATATACTGGACACATATGTGACATATACCTGGCATATACTGGACACATATGTGACATATACCTGGCATATACTGGACACATATGTGACATATACCTGGCATATACAGGACACATATGTGACATATACCTGGCATATACAGGACACATATGGGACATATACCTGGCATATACAGGACACATATGGGACATATACCTGGCATATACTGGACACATATGGGACATATACCTGGCATATACTGGACACATATGTGACATATACCTGGCATATACTGGACACATATGCTACTGGTACAGACCTGTACGTATATTACAATAGTTGCATTCTACATATGCCCGTAATTGCGGCTTTTTGGTTAACATCTGCGATTTTGTGGTAACTTTTGATCAGTCCCTATGTAATTACAATGTTGGGAGTGTCAATCATTATGGGTTTCTCCTATTTCACCTGTGAGACATGGAGGCTTTAAGTGTTATATGATACAGGGCAACATAAATGAATTGTAACCAACCAAATGGTTTCCCATTGCTCATTATTTGATTGGCTGGTTTGTGGGAAAACACTTGGGATTGGATGCGCAGGAACTAACCCTCCTTTCAATTGGAAATATACTACTTCTGATTCCTCTTCTCGGCTACAGTACTGTTTAATAAGTTGTGCCAAATTGTTGTACTGTATTATTATGTTGGTATATGGATGCAAGTACAAAAATGCATCCGGTAACACTACACTTAGGTATGGTACTATAGATCCATTCAGTTCTATGTCAGTTAGTATTGGGCCTCTATAAAGAGCATTGGTCTCTTATTGATTATGCCAAAAATACCCTAAGGATCACTCCAGAAAGATAATTACCTTGGATATAACTGTTTAATAGAATGGTCAACAAGGGCTTGTTGAGTTTAGATTTTTATTACGCTGCTTTGAAAGTCAGTTCTTGTGTCTTTTTCCCCTTTTGGCTGCTGAACCCTTAATGGCTACAAGCATTTGCTGAAACTTCTAGTTCCACAAACTGAAGCAATCTTTATCTGTGTCTGACAGCTTACTGAGGCTCCCACCACCCAGGGGATCCAGGAAGACCATCAGTGCCATCCAAAAATGGGCTAATTTGTACTGGGGGGTACCAGCACACATCTTTATCATGCCTGGTTCTCCTAGGAGGTTTTGCCCCATATTGACCAGATATTGGTGCAAATTATGATAGAAGGACTCAACACGGAGGGGCCCCCTGTAGCAGTATGATCAAACCCAACCGGGCATAGCTAGTCTAGCATTGTCAATTATGCACAGGCAAATCAAGGGGGGGGGGGTTCTTAGTGCCTGGAACACCCCCCCCCCCTCCCAGCCTGGGGTACTGTATGCTTCAGGTGACTGGACCCTGCCCTGGGACCAGCCACTTTGCAGATTGTGTACAGATTGTTTCTGTCTGCACTGTTCACAACCATTTCTCCCCAACAAGTATAGAAAGCAGCAAGAACAGGTAGGGGAGTGCAGGACAGTTCTAACACACTCAATCAAGACTTTGTCCTGATTGTAGAGACAGTTGGGAGGTATGTCCCGCTTCACACGGCTCTGCTCGCAAAGGGAGAGCTCTGTGCCCCTAACAGTAGTGCACGCAGCATTGCCCGTGTATATGATGGCGATAGGAAGAGTTGGAGAGCCCCGAAGCATGCTGGCTATGCCCACTGGCGGTGTGGCATGGATACCCCTCTCTTAAAATCCTGCGTTTGCCCATGTTATGGTTTATAATTTTCTAGAAAACTGGATTTTGACATCAAAATGCCAGTGGTGCCAACCTGGATCTAGGTGAGAAAATAAAGAGGACGAACGAGGGTGATGTAGTTAAGTGTTTATTTCAATTAAGTATTTTGAAAAACTTGTCTGTGATGTTTTATTTACATTTTTCTCTACTGCATTACAAGTTCCAACAATGCTAGACCCTGTACACCGATCTGTGATGTCACTGCTGGCTGCCCTTACCCCACTCATACTGCATTGTTATCAGATATAAAGCCAGAAATCAGCTATTAGTATTCACTGTCTGTGGAAAAAATTAATTTATCACATTAATAACATAAAAACATATTTAAAAGGGATATATTATCTTTATTGCATAGAGTTTTTTAAAATTGAAACTGTTCTTTAACAGTTAAATGTGCTCAGTCTATAACAAGACAGGACAGGTTGTCTATATATGTTAAATGGTGAGTTCCTTATTCCAGTAATTAAGATATTTCACAATGCAGCTGGTTGCAATGACAATATATATTGTTATATATTATAGTATATTGTTATACATATTACCACATTACATATATAATACGATTATTAAATATGGTACTGGACACAAGTAGTGCAGTGTCTTTAATTCAGTTTACTTTGTGACTTTTACACTAATTTAGTTATTTATTTCCCAATGATGTCCATTGTAGATTTCAAAATACTCCTGTAAGACACACTGACTCATTACCAATAACCCCCACAGGACTGATACAAATGTGTAACTAACCGATATAATGATCAGCTCATTAAATACAAATGTTATGAGCTACAATGAAGCTATTTAAGATTTTACAGAGGAAAAATCCCCAGACAATACTTGTGATATCCTTATGGAACTGCCGAATAAAATGTTTGTTTATGTTGTGTGATTAATAAGGCAATTAACCCCGTGTTCAGGAAAACCGGCAAATGAAGCAATAAATTCTCAGACTTTGTTTAAGAGGTAAAAATGAATTTGAATTATGTGCAATAGTTTGTGTACAGAAAAGTATCAATGCATTATAGTTAGACCAACAATAGTAACCCAGTTAATTAGTAATATGAAGTACAATTGTAGCACTAACGTTTGCGCTGTGATTGTTGTAGTGTTATTATGCTACAACTATGTAACTTAGTGAGCTGTTATTGGTGTTGTTGTGTCTTTATTTATAGGGCGCCACAAGAGGTCCGCAGCACTGTAGAGAGGGAAAACAACAAGACAGTGCATGATATAACAGTGCAATACAGTAAACAAATAACACTACAACTCACAACACAGCTACTGGGGAGCTTACAAATGTTAAGTTTACAATGATAAAATAAGGTGTTGTATAAAAAGGGTGAATAGAAACATGTTGCCTTATCCAACTTAATAACCAATACATAACCAGATTGTCAAATGCAAGAGGGATGGAGATCATGGTGCTAATATAGTCAATGACCTTTAAACAAAAATGTTAAATAGGATGGTTTAATATAAAATATATAAATGTGACCTCCCTGGGCTTTAAGAGACACTTGCTTGATCAAAAAGAAAACTAATGTCAAAGGCATTGCTGGAATTTTTCATTAGTAAGCGGGTTTACTGAGGTAAAAGATGTATTATAAAAAGTAGAAATAGGTTTACATCCAGGGATTGTATGGATTGTAAAGTTTAGTGTTAAAAAGAAGATAATAAAACTTCCAAGGACCCAATGTGTGCACACTTTGGCATAGCTGGAGGAAACTATTGAACAATAGGTAGGGGAGTGTCACGAGCTGCCGCTCTAGCCACGACAACTCATTTCTCTCTGTATCTGGCCACGGCCCAGCTGTTGCCCTGGCAGCCGATATGTCACTTCCTGCATCAGGATCCTGACCATTGTCAGGGATGATCTTTTGACTGAAGCCGCACCGAGCTAGCTATCTGACAGTCGGGTGCAAGCACAAATTGTAGTTTAATTAACAGCTCCCTGAGACTGATTGTTGCAGGTTGTTGCCCTGTATGGTGATTCGTTCACTTCTGTATTTATTGCAGGGAGGGCTTAGCTTCCCTGATGGAAATAGCATCTGTGCCACACATTATCTGACCTGTTCCCTGTTCCTGTGAATACTCTGCCCAAATTCTGAATGACTCTTGTTGTGACCCTGGCTTGTTTCTAGACCCTGCATCTATTCTGTTTTCCCCTGATCCTTGGCTTGTGTTTTGGATTCTCCTTGCTTGCAACCTGTCCTGACCTTTGGCCTGACCCATATTAACCTATTTGCTTTGGATCCTTGATCCTTAGATTGTTCCTGGTATTTGTCTTCTTTAATCTGTTTACTGCCTCCTAGGTCTGTGCTATGGTAACTGTACATAAGCTGCTACTACACTAGAGATAAGACCTGGGGAAATCCGAGTACCTGTGAGAATGACTAGCTTTACAGGAAAGGCGGCTGCTATAGGTGAAGTCTTCTTACCGTCTTATCTAGAAGTTTGTCAGTAGCTGTTAGCTGTAACAGGGATAATATGTTTCATCTGCAATTGTTGTGATCATATAAATGAGTTTCTATTACATTTTGGTAGATACTTATGCCCCCAGACTAGTGAGTTAGGGGTGAATGTTTGAGTGTACAGTATATTCTAGATTTGAAATTTAGGTAATTTAAATGGATTGAGGAAAGAATGCATGTTATAATCCTAAATTGCACATTTAAATATTCTGAGTCACCCTATTTCCTGCTTCATCTATAATATTCACTGTGTTAGAGAAGTCTTAGATGATCCCAGAATGCATATGTACTAGCTGGGAGGCTAGATAATATCTCTTAAAATCAGAAACTGCCAGTCCATCCTCTTTACTAGGTTTCTGCTATATCAAAAGAGCTATATTGGATCTTTTGCTGAAGCAAAAGTTGAAAAAAATATAAATTTCCTAGTTTCAGTTCAGAGAAATAAAATAAAAAAGACTTTTATTAGATCTGACGCAAAGCCTGGTTTCTACTCCATGGGCTAGATTGACTAAGCTGCGGGTTTGAAAAAGTGGGGATGTTGCCTATACCAACCAATCAGAATCTAGCTTTCATTTATTTAGTACCTTCTACAAAATGACAGCTAGAATCTGATTGGTTGCTATAGGCAACATCCCCACTTTTTCAAACCCGCAGCTTAGTAAATCTAGCCCCATATGTCTTGCTGCCACTTGTCTCAGGAAGAATTAAAGTCTATTAAAACTAATACTGGGGGTCAAGGCCCAGTAGCCAGATAAAGAGGCGAACTAGCCAAGACCCAGCAAGCAGTGACCTGCCAAAAAGCTTCATGCAAAATTTTCCACCACAAATGAAGAAATCTTGTTGTGACAAATGATTGAAATTGAGCAGAGGTGCAAAAGGGTCACATATTCCAGAATTCAATTCAAATTACTCCCAATCACCTACAAGACCCTCAACAATACCACCACTTCATTCGCTAAATCTCATCTCAAAATAGTTTCCCTGTTACTCTTAGATTACTCTTTAGATCTACCTCTGGCCTCTGCCTTGCCTCATCTCTGGTAACCACCTCTCTCTCTGTGGCCTACAAGACTTCTTCCATGTCACTAACCACTTATGGAATTCCTTACCATGCTTGATTTCACTCTTCCACAGCCTTTAAATGCTCTCAGAAAACCAACCCCTTCATTAGAGCTTAACCTACACCCACCTATACTACCCACGCTAGTGCACTGGGCACATGTGCCAGACCTGGCAAATACATTTATTACATGATGGAGAACATGAACATAGTTTCATGTTTTTCCCATTTTCATTGCACAATCTCTCTGAGGGGATAAATACCTTTACACATTACTCAACTGCCTACACACTGTTTATAATTTATTTGTAGTCAACAAATACAACAAATACTATTATAATACCGTACAAACATGATATACACAAATAAAACACAAACAAACCCACGTCCATCATTTACAACCTTCAACGCCAATAGGAATCTTCTTTCCTGAAGTAGCCTATCAAGAAAAGGTATATAGAGAATGGTAACAGGCAGTCAAAATTGAAATGTTATAGCTACACTGCTAATGAATGAGGTAGTATCAACCAAAGAACCAAAGGAGTCATTATGGCATCAGCCATCACCAGCAGTACATATTTTTACACAAGCCCACCAGTACCCGACAATATATATATATATATATATATATATAGTATTTAGAGATTAATTGCATGCCCAAAATAGAAATCAATATATTCACTGTATATCTGACTGTTATTTTAAGCCTTGTTTTTATTCCAGTACATTGCTGCTCTGAAAATGTTCATTACATGTTAGAGAAATCACAGGTGCCTTGTTATTGCTCCTCTGTGAGATCATGGAATTATCCTCACATATAAATCCACAGGGATCTCTCCCCACTATAAAAGCTGGAATCACAAGAGCTGGGGATTTCTATTGTCAGATCTAGAAGCCACAACACAGACATGACTGCTGGGAGGAAGAAGCTACCATTCCATTAGATGACTTCAACTGCATGACACATATTGTAAGAACAAATCATAGCAATCTGCCTGTTATTATGGACACTCTGGACCTGATTCATTAAGGAAAGTAAGGTAAAAAAAATGAGTAAGTATTCTCCTTGACAAAACCATGTTACAATGCAAGGGGTGCAAATTAGTTTATAATTTGCACATAAGATAAATACTGACTGTTTTGACATGTAGCACACAAATACTTGATAGCATTATTTGTACACTGAAAGGTAAAGTTGATCTAGGACATGCCCTACCCCAACTATAAATCTGCCATCACATTTTAAATTTACCTCCACCTCCAATGCAACATGGTCTTGACAAGGGACAACGTTACTAATTTTTTTGCTGTACTTTCCTTAATGAATCAGGTCCTCTATGGTAACATAAAGACCAAAAATTGGTTTTATGGGTAACTGTTTCTGGAATGTTTTGGTCAAGATGCCCCCTTGGAAATTAGGTCAAACACCCTCCCTACATCTCCTAATGCAGGTATTGTCTTTAATATAAGCTACATTATTTTTTCCATCCATTATACGTCAGTCACAACATTACTGCTTGTTGTGACAATTTCCCAAAGATTGATGGCCATTTTTGTGAAGATTTGGATCTGACTCAGTGACTTAGAGTAAATACATATAAAGTTCTCACCATTTATGGCCAAAATCTCAGGTTTACCAGCTCATATACCTTCCCTCAATGTTTTTCTTTCCTGCTGTTGAGGATGTTTATTTTACAGTATATAATTATTGGTAGCTATTTCATCCACTATGGTTGATTTCATGTTTGTAATCCAAAGAGTAAATTGATGTTCCTGACACATTAATTAAGGTAAATTTAAATATATATATTTTTTTTTAAAAAAATCTGTTTTCCCCCAAAATTAATATTAAGGGGATCAACAATCTCTTCTTATTTTTCTGCTTCTCTCCTGTGGTAAAATAAGACTATATTAGAGATGTTTCTAACTTTTCTATGTGTGATCTGATGATTTCAGCTGACAAGTGTCATAGCAGTCTCCCATTCTTCTCCTTCCCTCTTCACCACAACAGAACTTGGTAAGTAGGACCTCTGTTTATTTATCTGTTTTAGTTTCAAGAACACATACTGCTTTTGGCAAAACAATTAACCATTAATGCAAAATTAAATGTTTTAGTTTTCCAACCATAATATTTTAGAACATGAATTTAAAATGTTTGCACATAATTTTGTTATCAATCAGGGAATCTAATTGAAACAATCAAGTGGGCATCTCCCATCTTGTGCCATCTGCACATAAACAAATGCAAAAAAAATTAAAGGTCAAACTGCGAGGGGATCTCCTATGCACATCCCTCATTAGTTCATTCCACAGGTTTCAATGGAATGTAGGTTAGTAGCCAACACATGATAGCAAAAATATTATAAAACCAATTAAGACAGTGTTGCCAATTATTATTTTGAACCCTGCCAGAAAAATCCCTAAGACGAGTCCTGTTGGGATGTAAATGCTACTTGTTTCTTTATATTTCTTTATATTTCTCCTTTTCTCTGCACCAAAATTTCTGACTTCAGTGAAGAGATCTAAAAACGTGAGTGCAATTATCGCAACTCTTATTTGTGCACAATATGGTCACATACCTCTGGGACTGCTGTGTTCATAAACTTTCTTTACAATAATTAATTATTGTGACAGAGCACAATACTTTGAAGTATTGTTTAATTTGTTTAGGAATAGGTTTAGTGCTTAAACCCTAATTGTAGCTTTTGTTCTTCTCCCACTTCTATCACCTGAATCCCTCGGCGTCTAGCAACTGCTTTTGCTTGGGTAGCAGTTGTAATAAAAGCTGTGTTCAGGTAAGACTCGTAGGACTGACCAGAGAGGGAAGACTTAGGTGTAAGATTGTCGGATTAACATATATTAGACTCTGTGGAACTAACATTCCCCATTTTATTACAGAGCACAGCTTGTAGTAGATAAAATAGTATTTACAATGTCTTTGTTTGTGTTTCTTCAAAAAAAATTTTTTATTTTTTATTGTTACTGTAATACAAGAAATTTTAGTTTGATTTACTGTAGAGAGGTGCATCCAATTTGTTTTCACTATTCTGTTCCATTTACCTTTGCTTTACACTATCAAAAACTGATGTTGTGGCACTGGGGTAAGAAAAAAGCCTTTTTAAACAGAACTCCACAAAGGGTTTAATGTAATTACATTCAGTTATGTTGAAAGCAGTTTCAATGCTTTTTAAATAGGTAATACCCGGTATGTAGTTTAAGTCAAATAGAACAGAACTAACATCAAATTCAATGTTGATCCTTCCATAATTAACTTCCTAAGTTCCAACTCCTGCAAGTGGGCAATGGTATTTATATAGTAGAAAAAAATAATAAAAAATATGTATTTCTATGTTTTGCACCATTAACGTTGTACAAGGGTGGACTACACACAGACAAATTTATAGCGTTGATGTAAATAAGGTCAGCATCTAATGTGATTTAATAACCTAATTGTGAACTTATTGTGAGTTGGCTTTGTCTCACTTATAAAGTGACTTGGTAATTTATTTATGCATGGAAGTATCTGTAAATCCATCCAGAGCTTGTTCTCCTTTTTATCAGGAGTATATTTTGTCAAATGTTTGCTCCCTGGAGATCATTTCTGATTGGGGGTGATGACGAGTATAAATAATCTATTATTTTATATCTCATTTTAATAATATATATCAGGATTCAGCCATATTTGAATGAGCACAGTGACTGTGCACATACAATCCCTTCCTCCACATGTTACTATGTAACTTGAATACCAGAGAAACAAGGTTTGAGCAGTTGGTCAGATTAACATGTGAAAGGCTGTGGTCTATTTCCTGTGGAAAGGTAAACTCTGCCCACAAGAAAGGTTTTTGAGCTCATGTAACAAGGGAAGTGAAGATCACTTGCTGGCTGTTTTTCTACCTGGGAGGACACTCATGGCCGAACTGCTGGAATGGAATGACGGTTTGCATAAGGGGCCTGAAGAGGCCATTTATATTAGAACCTGGTAGCAGGATAAATGTTATAATGAAGTTTTGAAGATGTTGGTTTAATGTTATAATGGAGTTTTGTTAGGTTATTTGAGTGGAATTGTCTGAGTTTAGATAAAATGGAGTTGGTGAAGTTTTGGTCATGGAAGCATTTGTGTTATACATAGTTCTGTGTGTTTCTGTGCTGGTTTAATGTTGTAATGGAGTTTTCTTAGGTTATTTGAATGGAATTGTCTGAGTTTAGATAAAATGGAGTTAGTGAAGTTTTGGTCATGGAAGCATTTGTGGTTTTGGCAAAGGTTATTCTTGGAAGGCTAATGGAAATTGCAAATGTTATGTAATAGAAGTGTATGGAAATAGTTTGTTTTATGCATTTTAGTGTAAATGTATAGTAAGTGTATGGAAATGGTTGTGCATGGTTTGTTTGTTAGATAGAATAGTGGTGTTGGAAAAGTATTTCAATGGAAAGTGAAGAAACCGTGTAGATGGTATTGGAAAGTCTGCTATGCTGCTGTTGAAAAGTGTGGCGGAAATTTGGATTTAGATGCATAGCAAGTGATTGGATTGTTCAGGAAGTGGTCAGATTGTTCAATATAACATTTTGTTAGACTGTTGGTTTAAAGGGTAGTTTGTAACTCTGAATCTCTGAAGTAATATGGTTTATTGCTGGAAATGTTGATGTTGTTAATATGGCAGCAAGGTGAAATACCATGTGTTTACAGCATGCTGAGTTCAGACAATAAATTAAATGGATCTAAAAGCTCCATGCTGGTAGACTGGCTGCTATCTAGAAACTCTCAAGTGAAGGAAATGTGGATAGTGAATAATGGCTGTTGGACTTTGAGATAAGTGAAATTAAATGATAGAGGGATAAATATGGTAGAGTATGTGAGAATATTTGGAAGGTTAAAATGTATGCTTGAGTGTGTGTGTCTCTCTCCCCCACAGGTCTCCTCCCCCTACACACGCAGAATGCATTCACACACCTGGAACAATAGGTAAAGCTTGACTCACACACATACACTTACACACACACAATGACTTGTATATTTATATCATCATCATTATCATCATCATCACCATTTATTTATATAGTGCCACTGATTCCGCAGCGCTGACAAAGAACTCATTCACATCAGTCCCTTTATATAACAGGCAATAATTGTAATGTACTGCACCAAAATCTATACTTTGTGTACAATATTGTTATGCTGTTTACTGTTTTATAATATATACATAAGTTTTAAAATTAGAATGCTAATAATACAACAGGTTTTAAATGAAACTATATTTTGTGCATAGTTTTTCTTGAAGATATGAGCATAAGTTATTATATGAATATTGATCCTGTGGATTTAAGGGCAAATAAGAATTATATTTCTTAGGTTAAATCAAAATTACATTTGTGAGGAGTTTATTGACGGTAATAGTCATATATTACGGTATTAAATGGTCATCCATACATTTGCCAGATTATTTAAGGAGATTTAAACCCCATAATTACCCTAAAAATCCGTTTACAGGGGTGTACAATTTATTTCCAAGTTCTGGAGGTCTTTTTGTAAACATTTTGGAATCCAGCTAAAATTTTCCTTGGGCTACCATCCCCAGACCAATGGTCAAACTTAGTGTGTCAACCAGGATTTGGAGACCTTTCTCTGGTGGAGAAATCTCCAATCTTCCTTGGGCAGAGTTCTCTCATAATAACCATCAGCATGAATCCACCGGAGCATGCCCTTTCTTTACCATTTTCAGCATACACCCTGTTTTACCTACCTTTTCTGACGATCCAACTGTTTCAGTTCCCGCTGTTCAAGCAAATGGTTCGTGCCTTCTCCAGGATCTTGTCTCAAGTTCAAGACAAATTGCTACAATCCTCCAACCGACACAAACACTTTGTTGACCTCCATCGCAGAAGTCATCCAGTTCTTCATGTAGGGGACAAGGTGTGGTTATCCACCTGTAACTTCAAACTTAAACTACCATCTATGAAGTTTGCACTTCGCTATATTGGTCCCTTCTGCAACTAACATGTCATTAATGCTGTTCCCTACAAGTTCCGGTTACTCTCCATGTACATAATTCCCTTCATATATCCCTACTCAAACATTTAATTCTGAACAAATTTTCTAAAAGTCATCTTCCCCCTCCTCCCATCAAGTCTGTCCGGCGCCCCCCGCGATATCCGGGATGGCCGCCTGTGTCCTTTCAATAGCGCGTATGGTTGCCTAGCAACCATACGGGTCATTTCCGGCTCCGACCGGCTACAGCTGCTACAGCGTTCCTGTTGCATTGCAACGGGACGCAATACTAAGCGCGCTAGGTGCTAATTATGACAGCGCTTAGTGCTGACTTCTCATTGGCCCATAGGTGTATTTAACCCCCTCTGGCTATCCCCTCCAGTGCCAGAGTTTCAGGTCCATTCCTGCCTCCAGCATTTCCCTCAGTGTCCCTGTTATTTGCCTGTCTCCTGACTATTGCCTGTTTCCTGATTATTGCCTGTCTGCCTGTGGCCCTTGTGAACCATATTGCCTTTGACTACCTCTTTGGATCTTCCTTTGTACCGCACTGCCTGAACGCTACCGACCCGGCTTGACTCACTTCGGATACTCCTTGTGTACCTGCCTAGCCCGCACCGTTACCGAACCGGCCTGTCTGACAATTCTTCTCGTGCTTCACTATCTGACTCGTGGAAGGACCGCGACCTGCGTGTTTCCTGCAGCTTAGTCCATACCTCCTTGCGGTGGTCCCTGTTGAACACCAGGGGCACGTTAGACTCCGCACCTTCCTTCGAGTAGTGCCAACCATAGCAGTTACGCTATACTAAGTCGTAACAAAGTCTGTCCTGGGAGACGAGTATAAGGTTTAACGTATCTTGGACTCTCGTACCATTCGAGGCAAAGTGCAGTTTCTTGTCCATTGGAAAGGTTACGGTCTGGAAGAAATATCGTGGGTAGACAAGAAAGATCTACACGTTTTCTTTCCAATTTCCTCAAGGATCAGTCTGCTAATTGTTCTATTCCAGAGAAAAGGGAGGGGGTACTGTCAGGCACAGTCTCTGCACTAACACTTGGTGGGACAGACGGTTGCCTGTTCTCCGTGATCGTTTCATCCCATTGACTAGCAAAGGGACGCTTCTTAAGCTTCCTGTCGGCGGTCCGCGTGCCTGACCGCCAATTACCGCCCACCTATCAGGGCTTATCTCCAGGGTTAAATAGCCGCCTCTGGCACCACTAGGGTGCTAGAGTAGTGGTTCTCATAACTGCTCCAGCACCTTGTCTATTATCCTGATCCTGCTTCCGTTTGTTTGACTTCCATTTGGTTTACATTTGGGCACCTTACCGCTTGTTCCGGCTCTCTGACTCCAGGCTTTTTTTTGACTGTTCTCCAGATCTCCCCTTGTACCTCGTTACTCGGCTGGTTCTGACCCAGATTTATTGACTATGCCCGTCCACTCTCTTACTGCGCTGGTAGCTGTTTCAGAGAACCGTGTCCTAAGCACCTGTTTGAAGCAAAGACCAATCTCCCTTGCGGGGGTCCCTAGTGAACACCAGGAGTGCGTTAGACTCCACGTGCTCAGCAGTAATAAAAAGGGCTAGTGACAAATAGTTTCTCCAGTCCATTAATTTTGCTTTCCTCATAACATTGATTATTGAATTCCAAAACACTACCATTCCAGAAGTCCAGAATGGTAGAATTGTATAGACCTATTAAAAACAATTCACTTGATGACCTGTATGATAAAGGCAAAAAGTTTAAAAATGAGTATCAATTTGGACAACTTTTGAATAGAGGAAAATAACTGACATACTTCAAAAAATAATATTCAAATTATCAAATTGTTGACAAATATTTTTAGTTAAAACATGAGGCTAGCCAACATGGGCATGAACTGATATTAGGATGGATAAGCAGTAGTTTCTGTTGGTGATAATGTACTCCAATTTAAAATAATATTAGTAAAATATGCTTTGAAATGTTCCACCTTTCCAGAGGTACACAAGATAACTGTTGTAATGTTTGGTTCAGAGAGATTACTGATCATTTTTCATAGTTTACAATATGTTCAAAGATAAAAATTACTTAAACAGTGTTAACTTCCTTCCAGGAAACAAATTGTGGTCAGTGACCTCTTCCTCAGAATGTGTGAGGACAATCAGACTGAAGTTACAGTGTTTTTACTTCTTGGATTTCAAGGTCTATATAAATACAAAATTCTACTCTTCATCGTCTTCCTCTTGTCCTACATTGTGGTACTAAATGGAAACCTTGTCCTCGTTGTCTTGGTGTCCACAAGTGATCATCTCAAAACTCCAATGTTCATCTTCCTTAAACATCTAGCAATATCCGATGTCCTAATAACCACCACTATTATACCAATGATGTTAGATATCATATTAAGGGATGAAAAAGAAGTATCCATCACTAGCTGTGTCATCCAGCAGTTCCTGTGTTTACTTTTTGGAGCTTTGCAATGTTTTCTTATTGTTATAATGTCTTATGATCGATTTTTGGCCATTTGCAACCCAATGCGTTACAATTCAATAATGGTGCCCCAAGTCTGCCTCAAGATGATTGTTGGGTCTTGGTTATTGGCCTTCATTTTATCAAGTGAAATAATTATGGTTTGCCAGTTGCGGTTTTGTGGTCTCAATTACATTGACCATTTCTTCTGTGACCTCGGCTCAATAGTAGGAGTATCTTCTTCGGACACTTCCATCCTCTTATTGGTTGATTTTGTCATTTCTATTTTAATATTCTTCATTCCTTTTTTCTTAATCATCATAACCTACATAATCATTTTCTTCACCATACTGAACATTTCATCCAAAAATGGAAGAAAAAAAGCCTTCTCCACATGCAGCTCCCACCTTGCCACTGTATGTGCATATTATGGAACCCTAATGACAGTTTTCTTGGGACCATCAGACAAGAGCTCATTAAACACGAACAAATTTAGGTCTCTATTATATATTGTGGTGACGCCCATGATGAATCCCATTATCTACAGCCTCAGGAACCATGAGATCAGACGAACTCTTCAAAAAAGTATTGTAAAAATTAAATTGCAATTGAAAACTAAATAAAAAAAGATGTCAATAAAATATGGCCCTAATACCGCAAGTATACACTTTTTTAAGCATAGTTGTGATCATAAATACTTACTACAGATTGTTCTATAGACTGGAAGAGGAATAACATGTCTTAGTAAGCCATTTATGTTGCAGTATGCTTTGTACATTTATGCTTTGGACTGTTAAGATTAAGAAAATCCCAAAGCTCTCATTTAATTGCTGTTATCAGTCATTGATAGTGCTGCCATGTGCAAGGCCGGATTAACCATAGGGCTAACTGGGCTACAGCCCAGGGGCCTATGGCATCCAGGGGGCCCTTGAAAGTGCTCAGCAGCAGTATTGATCGGTCGGGGCGGGGGCGCCCCCGGCGCGATAAGTGCTGCTGAGCACTTTCACTGCGGTCCTTCTCCGGCGCGCTGTATTCTCCTTACTGAGGAGATCTTGTGAGTCTCACTCTCATGAGATCTCCTCAGTAAAGAGCGTACAGCGCGCCGGGGAAGGAGGTAAGTGCCGGGGGGGGAGGGGGCACGGGCAGCTCGGATCACTGGGGGGGGGCCCTCACGGGGGAATGGAGGCCACCTTAGCCCAGGGGCCTCCATTCCCTTAATCCGGCCCTGGCCATGTGTAATAACATGGAATAGTAAGTTTCATAGAATACAGACTATGAATTAAGGGGTTACCCAAAAAGTGCATTTGGGATGACTGTAATGGACTTAGTAAATATTATTTTAAACTGGTGTCACAGTATTTTCCCAAAAAACCAAGGAAACAGTTGTTTGATTTGTGACTACTATATAAAGATTTATGTATAAAACTAGATGAAGTAACCGGCATTGCCCATGTTTAAATTTTCAAGTTATTAGGTTATCAATGAGTTGGATGTAACTGTCAACATTATAAAAATAATTAGCAGCTTAGAAGCTCGTCAAACACATCCATTAGGTGGCTGCCCAGTGTCGTTTTTGTTTTTCTATGAAATATCATCCAAAAGGATCCCCGGGTCAAAGAAAAGGATCCCTGGGTCAAAGTTCTGGCCGACGTACACCAGCGTGAGATCTGACTGGGACCTCAACCAGTGTAAAACCTGTCCAGGATCCAACTAGACCACTTCAAATTGGTTTCATGCAAATTGGTGCAGGGGTTTCCAAATGGATAACCGGACAGAAAAACAGACCAAGTCCATCCAATAGAAGGCCCAGAAAAGACTCCCCTCATCAAAAATCTGGCCAGCATATTCCAACGTGACATCTGACTGGGACCTCAACCCCCTGGTATATCTTATGGGATCCAATACTACCAGTCTGTGAAGTTTTCATCCAAATCCATCTATTTCTTATTATTATTATCTTTAATTTATAAGGCGCCACAAAGGGTCCGCAGCGGTGTACATGACATATACAGAAAACAATGACCCATGATACAGAAAGAACAAAAAACACAACAACACAAAAACAAAAAACACACACAGGTAACATGGTAATGCAAATCAAATTATTTCTGGGATAATGGGTGAAAGTGATGGTAGAAATCAGTAAGAAGTAGGCCGAAGCTAAGAAAACAGAGCTAGGGAAGCAGGTTAAGAGGTACAGAGGGTGATATAATGGTAGAAGGAGCACACAAGAAAAGAGGGCCCTGCTCCTGAGAGCTTACATTCTAAAGGAAAGGGGGAGACACAAATAGGGAGGTACTAACTGGGGGAGAGAGCCGGGACAAGGGAGTTAGGGGGAGGACTGATAGACTTCAATAAAGAAATGAGTCTTGAGGGCACGCTTGAAGCCTTTAAGAGTAGGTGCTAACCTGATGGAACATGGAAGATCGTTCCACAGCTGGGGACCAGCCCGGGCAAAGTCCTGGATACGGGAGTGTGAAGAGGTGATAAGTGAAGTAGTGAGGCGGCGGTCACAGGCAGAGCGAAGGGGGCGGCTAGGAGTGTAGATAGAGATGAGATTGGAGATGTAAGGAAAGGAGGATTGATTAAGAGCTTTAAAGGTGAGGGTGAGGAGTTTAAATTTTATTCTGTAGGCGATGGGGAGCCAATGTAGTGACTGTTGGAGGGAGACAGCAGAGACAGAGCGACGGGAGAGAAAAATGAGGCGGGCAGCAGCATTGAGGATAGACTTAAGAGGGTCAAGGTCAGAGTCAGGTAGGCCAGAGAGAAGGAGGTTACAGGTTACATTATTCAGGGCGAGAGATTACAAGCGAGTGAACAAGGGTTTTCGTAGCTTCCATGGTGAGAAAGGGGCGTATCTCGGATATATTCCGAAGGTGGAAGTAGCAGTATTTTGTGAGGCTTGAAGAACCACCTCACGTTGGTTTCATCCAAATCAGTACAGGGGTGTTGAAGATATTCGCCTACAAACAAGCGAACAGACTTGTTCTTTTATATAGATAGAGCAATGTGCTACAGAAGTGATGGTGGTTTAACAAATGAACGAAAACATGCAAAATTATTCTGAAAACATTTTTTATTACTATTATAATTATTATTATTATTATTATTTTTATTTTTTCATTTTTTTAATTACTATTTTTTTTAAAAAGTTGTATAATTTGAAAGTTAAATGACCAAATATTTGTGAAAGTACCAGATAATTTTTTTTCTTTAACATAGTAACGTTTAACATTTTTTTTGGTAAGGTATAAGTTGACGAGTAACTTAATTTACATTAGAACACAACACAATTTCAGCATCATATGGACTCCCCTTAAGAATCATAAAAAATGAGATGAGTGAATGTTTGCACAGTATAAACAACTGTGAAAAATATCCTTATCTTTAGTGACATTATCATTTGGCTCTTAATGATGCTTGTAAATATTTTGACTCATTTATTCAGTCTGTTCATGGAGTGATTTGCATGCCTTTATTGGGATTTTACATCTGGCTCAGCATCAGGGAGAATGCCAGACACTTCAGGGAGTGAGGGAGATCACCCCTATTTCAGGGAGTCTCCCTGACATTCAGGGAGAGTTGGCAAGTATGCAGTAAGTCCTGGGAGTTAGGGAGTTAATTCTGTATGGACACATTAGAAAATGACATTTATCTCTTACTACAAACAACATCCAATACTGTACACTTAAAACAATCTGCAGACCAAAGTTTAGTCCAGTCCATGCCTGTAGATGTGGGGGCAGGGGACATCTGTATAGTTGTCCTATGTTGCCAAGCAGAAATATTGCATAAAGTTTTGCCAGCACACACCCATGAATAGAAACAGAAACAAAAAAACAAAAATGTGATTAAACTACATTACTGAGCTGTATGTCAGTGAGCTGTGTGACCTTAGGGATGGTGCACTCATCTTTTACACTTACATTTTGTCTGACAGATGGACACTTTAGTAGCACAGAGAGCTATCAGAGTACACTATGGGGCTGATGCAGAGGGCATGAAATTGTTCTGTGCATTCCCAGGAATGTGGCTACAGGTATATGTGCCTATGGAGATTTGCATGACTCTGGTACTTGCATCCACCTGCGCCAGGAGAGGTGAGATAGGAGATGGAAGGGGTGTTCTAATTTAGGCTGTGTATAGTAAAGGTGTTTGTAAGCATTTGTGAACAGATACAGACACACACACACACATATGCATGTGCAAGCAATATTATTTATATATGCTCTACCTCATGAGCCAATAGTGGTTGATGAGCATGACTGTCATCAGCAATAGAAAAACATTTGTAATTGGCTGTTTGTGACTGCTCCTATGATGCTTTCTTCTTTAGAACAAAAATGCATCTGGTAACACGACACTTAGGCATTGTACTCTAGATCCATTCAGCTCTATGTCGATTAGTATTGGGCCCTGTAATGTGCATTGGTCTCTTACTGCATTGGTCTCTTATTGATATAAATTACCCTATGGATCCAGGAAGATAATTACCTAGAATTTAACTGTTTAATAAAATGGCTAACAAGGAGTTGGGGAGTTTATATTTTTATTATTCTGCTATGAAAGTCAGCGTGTGTGTTTTCCTCCTATTGGCTGAAAGCATTTGCAGAGACTTCTCGTTCCACAAATTGAAGTAATATAAATCTGTCTCTGATACTTCACTGAGGCTTTCACCATCCAGGGGATTCAGGAAAACCATCAGTGCTACCCAGCATTGGGTTACTCTGTCCTGGTGGGGGGTACCAGTACATCTTTATCATGCCTTATTTCCCCAGGAGATTTTGCGTCATGCTGACCAGATATGGGTGCAAATTATGATGGGTGACCCAACACGGCAGGTCTCCCTGTAATAGTATAATCATACCCCGTCTGATATAGCCAGATGCTGGTTGTTGCTTTTGCAGGGACGGATCATGCTCCTTTTCTTCACTTGTTCATTATTCAGCCCACGCAATAAAGAGCGTATTCATGATGGGAGATCTGGACAGAGCTAGTCTAGAATTGTCAACTATGGTGTTTCATTATCTAGAAAGCTGGATTTTTACATCTAGGTCAGAAAATAAAAAAAAAAGGATGATTTAATTGGAAAAAGGATGATTTAATTGAGTGCTTATTTCAATTAAAGTATTTTGAAAAACTACAAGTTCCAGCAATGCTTTTGCAGGGAGGGGTCATGCTCTTGTTATTCAGCCCAGGCAACTGACGATCATGACCATCATCACCATTTATTTACATAGCGCCACTGATTCTGCAGCGCTGTACAGAGAACTCATTCACATCAGTCCCTGCCCCATTGGAGCTTACAGTCTAAATTCCTTAACATACACACACAGACAGAGAGAGAGATAATAGGGTCAATTTTGATAGCAGCCAATTAACCTACCAGTATGTTGGTTTTTTTTTGGAGTGTGGGAGGAAACCAGAGGAAACTCACGCAAACACGGGGAGAACATACACACTCCGCACAGATAAGGCCATGGTCGGGAATTGAACTCATGACCCCAGCGCTGTGAGAAAGAAGTGCTAACCACTTAGCCACCGTGCTGCTGTGATGATGTCTGTGTCTTCATGCCATTATATATATTCCTATGTATTGAACTCACAGATTTTTCCCGGCCATAATTATAATGTCATAACCGCCAAGAGCTTATTTACGATAGGAGATCTGGACAGAGCTAGTCTAGCGTTGTCAACTATGGTTTCCATTTTCTAGAAACCTGGATTTTTCCATCTAGGTGAGAAAATAAAGAGGACAGAAGAGGGTGATTTAGCTGAGTGTTTATTTGAGTAAGTAAATTGAAAAACTGTGTCTGTGATGTTCCAGTGATTACAAGTTCCAACAATGCTAGTCACTGTACACCGACAAGTGATGTCATTGCTTGCTGCCCTTATCCCACTCATACTGCATTGTTAAAAGATATAAAGTCAGAAATCAGCTATTGGTATTCACTGTCTGTAAAAAAATTAATTTATCACATTAATAACATAAAAACATATTTATTGGCCAAATATTACTGTAGTGCTCGCATGTCTGGCGCTCCCCTGCAAAAAATATATTTGAGCCCTCCTCTTTTAAAAATTATTTGTTCAAACACTAATGCTTTTCTTCTTTTAATACAAATCATATTATCAACTTTCATAAAGAGAGTAATGATCTTTGACCAAAAATGTTTAATTGGACTGTTTAATATAAGCTATATAAGTGTGACCTCCCTGGGCTTTAAGAGACGCTTCATCAAAAATATATCCAATGTCAATGTCATTGTTGGAATTTTTTTGATTACTAGAGAGGTTTACTGGTGTAACAGATGTATTATATAAAGTAGAAATACGTTCACTTCCAGGGATTATAAGGATTGTAAACTTTAGTGTTAAAGATGAGATAGTAAAAAATTCAAGGTCCCAATGTGTGCACACTTTGGCATAGCTGGAGGAATCTATTGAACAATAGCTAGGGGACTGTCATGAGCTGCTGCACTAGCCACAATGACTCATTTCTCTCTGTTCTTGGCCACATCCCAGCTGTTTCCATAGCAGCCAGTATGTCACTTCCGGCCTCAGCATCTTGGCTGTTGTCAGGGCAGTCGGGATGATCTTTCGACTGACGCCGCACCCAGCAATCTATCTGACAGTCGGAGTGCAGTTTAATTAATAGCTCTCTGAGACTGATTGTTGCAGGTTGTTGCCCTGCATGGTGATTGGTCCATTTCTGCATTTAAAGGTGGGAGGGCTTAGCATCTCTGCCAGTTATAGCGTCTGTGCCACAGATTAGCTGAGCCGCTCCCTGTTCCTGTGTATACTTTGCCCGAATTGTGATTGACTCTTGTTGTGACTCTGGCTTGTTTCTGGACCCTGCTTGATTTCTGATTGCCCCTGATCCTTGGCTTGTCTTTTGGATTCTCCTTGTTTGCAACCTGTCCTGACCTTTGGTCTGACCCATATTAACCTACTTGCTTCGGAACCTTGATCCTTGGATTGTTCCTGGTATTCGTCTTCTGTATTCAATTTACTGCCTCCTACCTCTGCGCTACGGTAACAGAATATAAACTGCTACTATGCTAGAGTTAAGACCTGGGGACATCCGGGAACCTGTGAGCGTGACTATCTCTACAGGAAAGGTGGCTGCTACAGTTGAAGACCTCTTACCATCTGTTCTAGAAGTTTGTCAGTAGCTGCTAGCTTTAACAGGGATAATATGTTTCATCTGTAATTGTATATATGTATGTATTGTATAAATGTGTTATCATCAAAGAGTTTCTATTGCATTTTGGCAGATACTTATTTCCCATGACTAGTGGGTTAGGGGAAATTATTTGAGTTTACAGCTTATGATTGAAAATATTCCAAATTTGAAATTTAGGTCATTTAAGTAGATTGAGGAATAAATGCATGCTGTAATCCTCCCCCCTTATCCTTATCCTCCGTTCCTCCATCTCTCCCCCGTGTCTCTCTGTCTGTCTACCCCACCCCTTAGATTGTACGCTCCTTTGAGCAGGGTATTCTCTCCTCCTGTCTTCACCACTGTTAACTCTGTTCTCCAGCTACTTAGCCCTCCATCTTGAGGACCCTCTTTCCCACGTCCCCTCTCGCTCCCTCCTCTCACCTCTAGGGGTCTCCCTGTCATCCGTGCCTTCCCTCTTGGACTCCGTCGTTGGCTGACCTTCCCCTCTCCCCTCCTCCGCCCCTCTAGCGGTGCTTTGAGCTCACTGAGTTACTGTGATTATTGTTTACTGTACTGTGCTGTCTCACCTCGTATTGTAATCTCGTTTGTCCCTGTACGGCGCTACGGACACCTAGTGGCGCCCTATAAATAAAAATTAATAATAATAATAATAATAATAAGCCTAAAATTGCATGTTTAAAAATTCTGAGTCACCCTATTTTCTGCTTGCTCTAGAACATACACTGCGTTAGAGATGTCCTAGATAAACCCAGAATTGATATGTACAATCTGTGAGGCCAGATAATACCTCTTGAAATCAGAAACTGCCTGTCTATCCTCTTTATTAGGTTTCTGCTATATCAAAAGAGCTATATTGGATCTTTAGCTAGATCAGATAAAAGATATGAGAAAATAATTTAAATATTCATCTAAAGATACTGATGGGACACTATTGAGATGTGTATACCACCTGGAGAAGGAAGGTCATTTTTATGCTATTAACCCCAGATTTCTCAGCGTAAGGTTTCAACACTTTTTGATCTTTTCTTTTATTTTGTATGGGAATTATTTGGGAATTTGTCAAAGAAGTATTTGGTCAATAGAGAGTATAAAAGACGTAGTCCAATTAATCTGAGGACCTGCGTGTAAGATAAGTATCTGAATAAAGTGCAGGGCAACATCTAATAAGACATACAGACTGTTAAGAAATAGTAAGCTATCTGCATACATTAAAAATTTTTCAACAATACTGTCCAAGTAATGTCTATTATATTCCCAATGTTAACTGCCACTGGTTTGGCCACTGTGGCAACAGAATAGAAGACAGATCCCATCCTTGCAGGGTGCCTCTATATTATTTAAACCATATAACCATATTCATACCCCTGACGCCACATCTCACACTCAAAAAAATTCCAATAGTAATATTTGCAATATATATTTAATCTCAATGATTATATCTGATCAATTCAATAAAAACTTCAGCATAATTATGCTTGTTCTAGTCAGTCCTCAGTCCTTTACACTCATCAGTGTTATTATCAAGGTCCTTTAGCAGATTAGTAATTCCATCATCGGTTGAGTGAGTACTCACTTATCCTGACTGTGATATATACCTCTGTGGTGTTGAGACAGTAGACCTGTGGTGCAGTAATTCTCCCTGGGCAGAGAATGTCCTTAGCCAGCCTTCTCGCAAAATCAGGCTCGGGAGACCACTAACTCCACACGGTGCTGGCTTCCTGGTTGCCTGGAATGCATATGCGTTCCAACTTCCAAACTTCCGGTTTTGCGGCAAGATGTTCTCGAGTTCACTTCTTTCTCTAACACCAGTTCTTCAGAGTATAATATCGTAGTCTGTGCAATATGTATATGCTCCCATTCAACCCAACGTGTTTCTCCTCTGTAGACTTCCTCATGGATTGGGAATCATCTCCAAGCTGGTCTCTTAAGTACTCAGCATTCTCTGTACATTATGTATACAACCACCATATCAATTAGGCACACCTGCTGACAGCCCTGCAATGTATCTAAATAATATAGCATTCTATAGAAACCATAATGAGTATTAAACTAGATATTTATTCCATGAATATGTTACTCATATTTAGCAATCAGTGCAACTTCCTCATAATTAAATTGTATTTAGACAGTATGTAAATATGTATAATGGGCCCAAACTAATTCAACATATGTTCTATTGTTTGTCTAAAAAACTACCCAAATCAAAATCTAAATTCAGTCTTTTTGGTGCCAAAGTGGAAAGTTCAAATATCCATTTTGCTTCCTCCTTAGATATTTTATTCATATAATCCCCTCTTCTCCATGACTTTTGGATCCTTTTTATGCCCATAAATTTAAAACATGAGGGGTCTGCATTATGCTTTTTGGCATTGTCATCTGATACACTGTGTGTTTCAACCCATTTGCGTATGTTCCTACAGTGTTCACTCAACCTAGTTTTTAGACTCCTAATGGTGCGGCCAACATACTGTAGGCCGCATGGACAATCTAAGAGATATATCACCCCTGTAGTGTCACACATGATTTTGTCTTTCACGGAAAAAGCCTTACCATTTGAATTTGACATAAATTCTTCTGTTGATTTTATGTTATGGATATTAGTAATTTTACATGCTTGACACCTGTGGCAATGATAAAAGACTGTTCGCTTATCTTTTAGACATGTTGCTTCTTTTATGGTTTCTTTTAGTGGAATTGCGCTTTACACCAAATCATTCTTTATATTCTGACTCGTCCTATAAATTAATGTTGTTTTTTCTTGAATTATCCCTTCTAATTTATCATCTTTTAATAGAATGGGCCAGTGTTTCTCTACAAATTTCTTCAATTTGATCTCCTGGTTACTATATTGGGCTATAAATCTCACTCCTTCTAGATCTTTCTTTTTGACCGTCTCTCTCTTTGACATGTCAAAAGTTTTTGTCTATCTATTCTTTGTATTTTTTCAAATTGCGCATTAACAATCTCGGGATTATATTCTTGTTACAAAAATCTTTCTTGCATCTGTCCTGCTTGTGTTACATAGTCTGAATCTTTTGAGCAATTCCTCCTTACTCTTGACCACTCAGAATATGTTTTATCTAATTATTATGGTGATTGCTTGTCGTTAATAGGTGATTGTTGCAATCTACCTTCTTTAAATAAGTTCTTGTTTCAGGTCTCCCATTTTCAACAAAAATCTCTAAGTCTAAATATTGAACTCTTTCACTACTGATATTGGCTGTGAAATTTAAATTCAATGTATTAGTGTTGATGTACTTCACAAATTATTTCAGTTCTTTCTTGTCTCCTGACCAGATACAAAGCATGTCATCTATATACCTTTTCCATTCTACATTATGACGGCTGTAAGAGTTACTATGCCAAATCATCTGATTCTCCAACTTGGCTATGAATAAATTTGCATACCCCAGTGCAAAACGTGTCCCCATAGCGGTCCCACTTTTTGTCTGTAATGTTTGCCTTTAAACCAGAAGTAATTGTGTCCTAATATGAACACAATTGCTTCTACGATAATTTGGACTTGCCGGCAGTTCAATGCTGACTCTTAATGGAGTGTTTTTTCTATGTATTCACATCCTTTTTCGTGATCAATCATGGTATAAAGTGATGTGATATCGCAAGTCATAAGGAGGTTCTCTTCCTACCATTAAATCTCCTGAAGCGTGGTCAGACACTGAGTCGTATCTTTCAGATAGCTTCTCTGTCTAGTTACAAGTGGTTGTAAAAATGTATCGATATATTCTGATAAATTGGCCATCACTAACCCAATTCTCAATACAATCGGTCTACCGGGTGGGTTGGTCAAGTCCTTATGAAATTTAGGTAGGAAATAGAAGACTGGAAGTCTTGGGGGTAAATGTATGAACCTCCGGATTCTTCAACTCCGGCGAGTTCAGCTTCTTCAGCGCTTAAATTTAAAGCGGTGCTGCCTTGTAAATTTTCTCACAGTCTTCTGTAAATCAACATAAGTCTCAAACTTGTTGAGGTTCCTACTAGGTGCAAATTTTAAATATTTGTTTAGTGCTCTGATTTGATTATTGATAAGTTTATGTTTACTTAAATTAAAAATGTCTTCTTTTTTATTTCCATTTCTATTTATCTTTTTATTTTTGGTCTTGTTCCTTATTGCTCTACCTCCTCTTCTATTTAAAGGCACATACTTAACAGCCATAGGGCATTGATATAGAATCTTAACCCATGTCAAGAACTCAGGGCAAATGTTTTTAGACAGGATTTGCATTAAATCGTTTTATGCAATTGATTAAAATGCATTCATGGCACCCAGTGGAAGGACAGAACATGTGTCTATAGAGTCAAGGGATAGCTGTAAGTTAATCTCCAAACATCTTACATTATTACTGGTAGATTTACCAGGCATAAAACCAGCATGATCTCTATGTATTATAGTATGTATAGCAAAGTCCAGTCTAATATCTAATATCTAAACATTTAGCAAGCTTTTTAAGTTGATGAGAGATGTAGGGTGGTATAATAAACAATTGTGCCTTTATCTTGTTTGAAGAAGACCACAATCAATGCATTCAACATAGATTTTTGTATTGAAATCCAAACAAAATTGAAAATTTTATTTAAAAATATTAGATAAAGAAGGTCCTATCCTGCCCCCCCCCAAAAAAAAGATACACATACAGTTTTGAAAAAATAATAGCAACTAGCTACCTTTCACCTTCTCCAGTCTTTAATTCTTGAAATGAGTCAGCTCTTGCTTTTTTTTCTCCCAAAGGAAACCTTTATTGACAATTTGTGCATATATCACTCATGTGACCATTTCCAAGCCATCCCCCTCGCTGACAAAAATCTAAATTTCCAAGTTTCAGTTCAGAGAAATAAAGAAATAACAGACTAGTTTTAGATCTGACACAAAGCCTGTCTTCTACTCCATATGTCTTGCTGTCACCTGTCTCAGGAAGAAATAAAGTCAATAGAAAATGATACTGGATGTGATAAATGTCAATGTAATTGGTCACGATGGACAGCTAATGTTTATTAAAAGTGACAGGCTGAGGATTTTCTAAACTTGGGAATTAAATATTTGCCAGATTATTTACAATGGAGAGAAAACATGGAGACAGAATCCAGTTGATGCCCAGTAGCCAGATACAGAGACCAAAGACCCAGCAAGCAGTGACCTGCCTAAATGGTCCAGCCCACCACAAAGGTGAAAATCTTGGTGTGAGTAGGATTGAAAATTTTGCAGAGGTCCCAAAAAGCACATGGATTCCAGAATCTAATACAATTTACTGACATTCACCTACAAGACCCTCATCAATACCACCACTTTGTGCGCTAAATCTCATCTTAAAACAGTTTCCCTCTAACTCTCTTTGATCTACCTCTGGCCTCTGCCTTGCCTCATCTCTGGTAACCACCCCTCTCTCTTGCCTACAAGACCTCTTCCATGCCACTAACCACTTATGGAATTCCCTATCATGCTTGATCACACTCTCCCACAGCCTTCATCATCATCATCATCATCATCATCATCATTTATTTATATAGCGCCACTGATTCTGCAGCACTGTACAGAGAACTCACTCACATCAGTCCCTGCCCCATTGGAGCTTACAGTCTAAATTCCCTAATCTACTCACACAGACTAGGGTCAATTTTGATAGCAGCCAATTAACCTACCAGTATGTTTTTGGAGTGTGGGAGGAAACCGGAGCACCCGGAGGAAACCCGCGCAAACACAGGGAGAACATACAAACTCCACACAGATAAGGCCATGGTCGGGAATTGAACTCATGACCCCAGCGCTCTCTTGAAACCAATTTCGTCATTAGAGCTTAACCTACACCCACCTATACTACCCACACTAGTGCACTGGGCACATGTGCCAGGCCCAGCAAATATATTTCTTACATGGTGGAACACATGGACATAGTTTCACGTATTGCCATTTTCATCACACAATCTCTCTGAGGGGAATATAACTTTACACTTTACTCAACTGCATACTATAATACTGAACAAAATTGATTGATACACAAATAGCATGCAATGTAATTAAGAATGAAACACAATCAAACCAACATCCATCATTTACCACCTTCAAAGCTGATACGAATCTTCTTTCCTGGAGTAGTCTATCAAGAAAAGGAAAATACAAAATGCTAATAGGCAGTCGAAATTTTATAGCTACACTGCTAATGAATGATGTAGTATCTAGTAGTAACTAGTGGAGACATTATGGCACCAGCAAGTGAGAAGCAGCTGGTGTCATCCTCAGCAGTACATATTTTTACACAAGTCCACTACTACCCATAAATATAAATTTTTCAAAAACACATACTATATTTTATATGTGTCACTATCAGCTATATCTCTAAGAGGATTAGTTGACTTGCATCTCCACACCCAAACTGTATTAAACTTATACTTGCCCACTCACAGACTCCTTGCAAGACCTATCCAAACATACGTGGCAATATGTATAAGATACGTTTCACTAAATATGGCTGCTTTTCATTGTCCATAACCAGTAGAGAACAGTCAGTATCTTAGATGTTTATTGGCTCATCTTGCTCTTATAAGAGCTGTTCCCTATGTGCATACATACACACCACTGGAAGGTAGTGCCTGTTAGACATCTTTACATGATCTACTTGGCCTTCTTTTATAGCGTTATTGCACAAAAGGTTTAAGGGGGGTTAACAAACCTCCCTTAACTAACAGAGACTGACCCCCTTATTTGTGCACAAGAATCAGCCTGGTCACTTTACATTCACGTTACATTTACTAACTTAGTGTCAGGGGTGTCTGCCCTCCTCTCTTAGTGCAGCCAGCTAACCCTCTCAGGCCCTGAGCCTTAAGTCTGACCTGAAGGATCTCATTTCCTACTCACATATACCTCATGGCTTTTTCCCAAGGAATAATGTTACATCAAAGCCCAGGGGTATTGGTCAATCCCAATGGGTGCACTGAGCTTCGCTGTGGAGCCCACAAGGAACTGAGTGTTCTGAATTCATGAAAACCTGTCAGGTGTTACTGAGATTGACTCAATGGAGAGAGTCACTAAGGTGTCAGCCTAACACTGCTGTGCTCCCCCTAACATAACAGAGTTTTATTGATTCTTGTGACATTTGACCAGGATCAACAATTTAAAAAATCCTTAACATACATTTGAAATTTGTTGGCCAGTTATACCTATATAATATGGAAATTAATGGCCACTCTCATTTCTTGATTACCTACCCAAATATTAATTGTGGACCCCTGGTATTTACTCAGTATAAGAATAGAGCATAATTCTTTTGAATGGCATTATGAAGTGCCTGTGACAGGACCCATCAAATCCACCTATAACCAGGCCAGCACCACAATTGCAACACAGTGGTTGGTGGAGATTGTTCTATCTAATCTGGTACACCACCCACAGTTGAGGGGGCTTGGCCAAATAAAATGAACCTAAACATGCTCCATCTGTAGAATCAGAGAAGGAAACAGCCATTTTAATTTATGGTGGTATTATTTATATACACAGTCATCACAGATTAATGGTATGACAACAATCAACTATTTACTTTATATCTGACTGTTATTTTTAAGCCTTTTATTTATTCCACTACAGTGTTGCTCTACATGTTAATTATAAGGTGATTTTTTATTGCTCCTCTGTGAGATCATTGAATTATCCTCACATCAAAATCCACAGGGATCTCTCCCCACAATAAAAGCATCACAGAGCTGGGGATTTCTACTGTCAGATCTAGAATCCACAACACAGACATGACTGCTGAGAGGAGGAAGCTACCATTCCATTAGATGACTTCAGCTGCATGACACATATTGTAAGAACAAACCATCACATTTTGCCTGTTATTATGAACACTCAATAGTAATATATTGAGCATAAATTGGCTTTATGGGAGACTGTTTCTTCATGTTCGGGTTCAGATGCCCCCTTGGAAATTAGGTCAAACACCCTTCCTACATCTCCTAAAACAGGTATTGCATTTTATATGAGATAGATATTTTTTCCATCCATTATATGTCATTCACAACATTACTGCTTGTTTCCCAAATATTAATGGCCATTTTTGTGAAGATTTAGCGTTGACTCCATGACTTAGAGTAAAAACATTTAAATTTCTCAGGATTTTTGGCCAAAAACTCAGGTTTATCAGCTCACGTACCTTTCCTTACTGTTTTTGTTTCCTGCTGTTGAGAATGCTTAGTGTATGGCTATGTATAATAATTGGTAGCTAATACATCCACTATGGTGGTATTCATGTTTGTAAACCAAAGTGTAAATTGATGTTTTTGACACTTTAAATTAAGAATAAAATTTGCATATTTTCCACAAACTTTATATTAAGGAGATTTACACTAACCTCTTAATTATCTGCTTCTCAACTGTGGTGAAATAAGACTATAATAGAGCTGTTTCTAATTTGTGTGATCTGATGATTTCAGCTGACAAATGTCTCCCAATCTTCCCCCTCCTTTTTCAACACAAGGGCACTTGGTAGATAAGACCACTGTTTATTTATCTTTATTAGTTTCAGCAACACATGCTGCTTTTGGCAAATTAATTACTCCTTAATGAAAAAAAAAATGTTTTTTTCAACCATAACACTCTAGGAAAAATAATTAAAATGTTTGCACATAATTTTGCTATCAATCGGGGAATATAACTGAAACAATCAAGTGGGCATCTCCCATATTGTGCTATCAGCACATAAACTAGAGTCCCTCCATAACAGGTAAATACCTACTATTAAGGATCAGGATATTTAGGAACATTTTTGGGTCTTTGGATTCATGGATAAAAAAATCCATGACCATACCCCTTTACTTTTACTATCCTTCTCCATTTATTTCCCATTGTTTTCTGTTTTCTTGCCATTCCTTTACATATATTACACATTACTACCTACAGTGAATGCAAAAAGTATTCACATCCTTATTGGAATTGCAGGTGTCTATGATATAAAGCTTAAAATCAAATAAAATCTTTTCAAAACCCAATAAAATTTATTTCAGAAAAATCTAATGAAATAATGTCAGATTATTTCCACCTTTTTTTTAACCTTGCAAACACCAAAATTCTAGCAAAAAAGCAAAAGCAAATTTCTAGGAAACATAAAAATATAAAAAACTATGAATGCATAAGTCCCCATCCCCAAACAAATGCTATGCGGAAACACCTTTGATTTTGATTTTTTTTAGCAAATCTCAACGTTGCACACCTAGGGGTAAATGTATCAATATGCGTTTCTTCAACACCCGCGTGTTCAGCCTCTTCCGCGATTAAATTTCAAGCGGCGCTGCATTGTAAAGGGAAGTTAACCCTTTACAATGCAGCGCCGCTTGAAATTTAATCGCGGAAGAGGCTGAACACGCGGGTGTTGAAGAACCCGCATATTGATACATTTACCCCCTGGCCTTTGCACATTATCCCACATTTCCCAGGAAATAGATCTATGAACAAGAGTGTAATTAGCAAAACTCTTATTTGTGCATTGCTGTGTTCATATACTTTTTTTTGATTCTTTAAAAAATGTGGTAGAGGACAATACTTTCTAGTATTACTTTTTTTTTTATAAATTAATTTTGTGATCAAACCCTTATTGTAGCTCCTGTTTCTTCTCCCACTTGTAGGACTCGCCGGAGTGGGAAGACTTTGGTGTGAGATTGTCTGATTAACATATATTGCACAATGTAGAACTAATATTCCCCATGTTATTACAGAGCACAGCTTGAAGTATCTAGAATAGTAATAGCAATGTCTTTGGGCAGAGGATCAATGACATTTTGATTACAGGATATATCTGTGAAGAAACTGGTGTCAAAGACATCAATCAGTCATTGGAGCAATTGTCTATGAAGACTGCAAATATACAATTCAGACAGATCTTATTTTCTTAAAAAAAAAGTTTTTACATTTTTTTATTGTACTGTAATACAATCTATTTTAGTTTAAATTTTTTTTTGGAGAAAATGTGCCCCAATATGTTACTTTTACCTTTGTTTTACACCATGAAAAGGTGAATCTGTGCCACTGCGGTAAGTGAATAGCATAATTACGCAAAACTCCAAAGAGGATTTAATATACCGTATTTCCCCATGTATGAGATGCACCCATGTATAAGACGCACCTAATTAATTCAGTTATGTTGAAAGTAGTTTCAATGCTATTTTAGTAGGTAAAATCCAGTGTGTAGTTTAAGGCAAATAGAACAGAACTGACAGAAAATTCAATGTTGATCCTTCCATAAATGGCTTACTAAATTCAATCTCCTACACGTGGCCAATGGTATTTAGAAAGTAGAAAAAAATAATAATAAAAGCTGTATTTCTATATTGTGCACCATTGATATTGTACAAGGATGGAATGTACACAGACAAATGTAGAAGAGTTGATGTAGAAGAGATCAGCAACTAATATTATGAAATGATCTAATTGTGAATTTCTTATGAGTTGGCTCTGTCTCACTTATAAATCAACTTGGTAATTTATTAATATAGGGAAGTACATGTAAACTCACATACAAAAGGTAAACTAAAATTAGTTCAAAGTAGACTAAGCTTCTAGCAAATAAGTGAAGATACTTGCTTTCTAAAATGGCCATTTCTTTATAAACCCAAGTGTAGGATATATATATATATATATATATATATATATATATATATGTATATATATATATATATATATATGTAGTACTATAGAGGTAGAGCATGCTGTGATTGGTGAATGTGATGTGTATTTGTCCATAATAGTATATTCTGTCCGTTATCTTTCCTCATAACATAGACTCTAGAATTCCAGAAATTCAGAGTGGTGGAATTGTATGGACCTTTAAAAAATTAACTTGGTGATCTGTATTGTAAAGACAAATTGTTTAAAAGTAAGTATCACTTTAAGCACATTTTGGATACAGGAAATAAATTGACATCATTTTAAAAAATAGCATTCAAATAATCAAATATTTTTTAGCTAAAACATGAGGCTAGCCAAGATGAGCATGAAGTGATATTGGGATAGATAAACATTAGTTTATGTTGGTGATTAATGTACTACAAAATAAAATAATATCAGTAAAATATGCTTAGAAATGTGCCATCTTTCCAGAGGTACCCAAGATAACTGTTGTATTGTTTGGTGATAGTTTATCATAGTTTGCAATATGTTGAAAGATAACAAATTACTTTTTTCAGGAAAAATCGTGGTCAGTGACCTCTTCCTCAGAATGTGTGAGGACAATCAGACTGAAGTCACAGTGTTTTTACTTCTTGGATTTCAAGGTCTATATAAATTCAAAATTCTACTCTTCATCGTCTTCCTCTTCTCCTACATTGTGGTACTAAATGGAAACCTTGTCCTTATTGTTTTAGTGTCGACAAGTGATCACCTCAAAATTCTAATGTTCATCTTCCTTAAACATCTAGCAGTAGCCGATGTCCTAATAACCACCACTATTATACCAATGATGTTAGATATCATATTAAGGGATGTAAAAGAAGTGTCTGTCTCTAGCTGTATCATGCAGCTGTACCTGTTTTTAATTTTTGGATCAGTGCAATGCTTTCTTATTGTTATAATGTCTTTTGATCGCTATTTGGCCATTTGCAGTCCGATGCGTTACAATTCAATAATGGTGCCTCATGTCTGCCTCAAAATGATTGTTGGATGTTGGTTATTGGTCTTCATTTTATCAAGTGAAATAATTATGGTTTGCCAGTTGCAATTTTGTGGTCTCAATTACATTGACCATTACTACTGTGACTTTGGCCCAATAGTAGAATTGTCTTCTTCAGACACTTCAATGTTGTTATTGGTTGATTTTTTCATATCTATTTTAGTAGCCTTCATTCCTTTTTTCTTAATTATCATAACCTACATCATCATTTTCTTCACAATACTTAACATTTCATCCAACAGTGGAAGAAAAAAAGCCTTCTCCACATGCAGCTCCCACCTTGCCACTGTATGTGCATATTATGGAACCCTGATCACAGTTTACCTGGCACCATCTGACGAGAGCACATTTAGCACAAACAAGTTTAGGTCTCTATTATACATTGTGGTGACTCCTATGATGAATCCCATTATCTACAGCCTCCGGAACCATGAGATCAGACGGACTCTTCAAAAAATTATTGTAAATATTCAAATACAAATGAAAACAAAATAAAATAAGACATACAGACAGCAATAAAATATGGCCCTAATACTGCAAGTCTACACAGTTTTGATCATAAATACTGACTACAAAGTGGTCTATGAATTGAAAAAGGATAGAGCTGCCATGTGTAATAAAATGGAATATATTAATTTTCATAGGATTCAGACTCTGAATTAATGAGTTACCCTAAAAGAACCAAGGGGTGACTGTTATGTACTTATTAAATATCATGGTAAGCAAGGAAACAAGAGGCTACCTTATCAAGATTTCTGTGTAATTTTTTTGTGTTATAGAAGAGATGGTAGTTTAACAATTGGCCTGAAACATGCACAATTTTTATTATTATTATTATTATTATTATTAATATTTTGATTTTACATATTACATATTTTTTTGCATAGCACCTTTTTCCCAATAGGACTAAAATTACTTTACATTGTTGCAGAGCGTGAGGCAGCTTCCTTGGTCCATTTTTGTTAGAAAACATTTAAGCTGTCAGTATGTTTTGGACAGTTTGGGAGAAACTAGAGTACCTGGAGGGATCCCGCACATTGTCATATTTCATTTTTTCAAAAAATTGTATGATTTCCAAGGCAAATGATTAAATAGCTGTGGACTGGTTTGATGTTGTAAATGATACTGTAGGATACGAGCGGTTTATGTATACTAGTCGAAACTTGACTAATATACATTGGGAAAATTTGGCATCCGTGTAGGACTTCTCCTTATGTTATGGAAAACTGCAGTAGATGGATGATACTCCCTGGACAGACACCAAGCCACTACTATTTTAATATCCGGATATTATAAATAAATATGCTTATTTTGAAATGATAAAGACAGCTTTTTGTGACTAAGGAAACTTCACAAAAAAATTATTAAAATGTATATTTTATTCTTATATTTCATGTTTAACCACCAATAATTTCTGATTTACACTATTCTTAAATATTGTAAGTTTGATCTTATGACACTGTTACTACCCCTGCATGGGTTTAGCTTTAGTTTAATGTTGTTAATTTTTTTTAATAATGCAAACAATTTCAATAAAAATATTGCCTAAATAAAAAAAAAAGTAGCTGTGGAAGTACATGATAATTTGGTTATTTACTATGATGAAAACATAATTTGCAATAATTATATCTACTGAGATCCTTATCAAACGCACAAAACAATTTCAGATTATCTCCTTCCAGAATCACAATAAAATAATTTAATGATTATTTGCACAGTATAAACAACTGTGAAAATAATCTTGATCTTTAGTGACATTATCACTTTGTGTTTGGTTCTTAATGATGTTTGCAAATTTTTTAACTTATTCATTGTATGTCTGTTTGTGATTGACTGATTTACATATCTTTGGTGTTTTATTGGCATTTTAAATCCTTTGGCAGTATTTTGCCTCTAAGCAGTAGATTGCAAAACGTTGCCTACTATCTGATTAATGCTCACCAAGGGCCTGATTCATTAAGGATCTTAACCTAAAAAACTTCTTATTTCAGTCTCCTGGACAAAACCATGTTACAATGCAAGGGGTGCAAATTAACATTCTGTTTTGCACATAAGTTAAATACTGACTGTTTTTTCATGTAGCACACAAATATCAACTTTAAATTTCAGTGTACAAATAAACTATGAAGTATTTGTGTGCTACATGAAAAAACAGTCAGTATTTATCTTATGTACAAAACAGAATACAAATTTACACCCCTTGCATTGTAACATGATATTTGTCCAGGAGACTGAAATAAGAAGTTTCTTAAGTTGAGATCCTTAATGAATCAGGCCCCAAATAAATAAAGCATTTTGCACTTGCTGTAGGGTGCACTGTTATATTATAGATGTGACAAATATGAGATTAGGCGCATCATGTGGCCATTAAGGTAATGCAATTTGGCACTTCATGGAAACATGACATTTTATGTAGCCAAAGTTCCGCAATTCTTGTGTTTGTGTTGAATCATTTAACATGTAGTACCCTTAGTCTACCACCAGATGTCATATTGAGGCATTCGATGTGCGCATGTGCAAGCAGTCCCATTCATGAACAGAATAACTTCTTAAAGAAATAAATTAATAAAAATGGCAGTGTAGCACCGCCATACAATATGTTATTAGCCAAATATAGCCTTTATTTGTGTGGCCAAAAAAATAGCCTGCAAGCCCCATGCCAAAAAGCACTGGTGCTACTTCTGACAAACAGTTGTTTTGGGAATCTGGTTAATAAGTAAAAATCAGGACCCCGGAAACACCAGTTTCAGGGTCTGCCATCCCACTCCTGAAAAACTCTCCCTCAATTATACTATTATTAACTAACTAACTAACTAACTAACTAACTAACTAACTAACTAACTAACTAACTGACTAACACAAGTGGCTTTAAATGTAGTTGTTTATTTTGTTTTCAATGGATTACAACTTTCCCAGTATATTACAAGAATATAGAAAAAAAATATTTATAATAGATAACATCAAAAGTGTTTTATTTCAGTTCCAACAAGGATAACCCTTGTGACAGTGTTTCATTTATTTATACTGTACTTACTTATTTACTTAAATTAACAATTCTGTAAATACATTTATACACTGAAAACTCCTTTAAAATAAATACATTACTGTACTATATCATGTTTATGTTTTACACTGTATGTGTGTACTGTACTTGTGTACTCTATGTGTGTACAGTCATGGCCAAAAGTTTTGAGAATGACACAAATATTATTTATTTAATATTATTGTTTTATTATTTATATAAGTATGCTGTCTCAGTTTTTATGATGACAATTTGTATATACTCCAGAATGTCATGAACAGTAATCAGATGAATTGCAATTAATTTCAAAGTCCATCTTTGCCATGACAATGAACTTTATACCCAAAACAACATTTCCACTGCATTTTCGTCCTGCCACAAAAGGACCAGCTGACATCAGGTCAGTGATTCTCTCATTAAGACAGGTGAGAGTGTTGAGGAGGACAAGGCTGGAGATAACTCTGTCATGCTGATTGAGTTAGAATAACAGACTGGAAGCTTTAGAAGGAGGGTGGTGCTTGAAATAATTGTTCTTTCTCTGTTAAGCATGGTTATTTGCAAGGAAACACATGCAGTCAATATTGCTTTGCACTTGATGGGCCTCACAGGCAAGGATTTTGCTGCTAGTAAGGTTTCACCTAAATCAACCATTTATCAGATCATCAAGAACTTCAAGGAGAGAGGTTCAATAGTTGTGAAGAAGGTTTCAGGGCACTCAAGAATGTCCATCGAGCTTCAGGACCGTCTCCTAAAATTGATTTAGCTGTGGGATTGGGCACCACCAGTACAGAGCTTGCTCAGGAATGGCAGCAGGCAGGTGTGAGTGCATCTGCATACATAGTGAGGCAAAGACTATTGGAGGATGGCCTAGTGTCAAGAAGGCCAGCAAAGAAGTCACTTATCTCCAAGAAAACATCAGGGACAGACTGATATTCTGCAAAAGGCACAGGGATTCTACTACTGAGGACTGAGGTAAATTCCTTTTCTCTGATGAATCCCCTTTCAGATGTTTCTTGGAAAGCATTTGTCCGTAGAAGGAAAGGTGAGTGCTACCCTTAGTCCTGTGTCATGTCAACAGTAAAGCATCCTGAGATCATTTATGTGTGGGGTTACTTCTCAGCCAAGGGACTCACTCACAATTTTGCTTAAGAATACAGCCATGAATAAAGAATGGAACCCAAACATCCTCCAAGAGCAACTGTTCCCAACCATCCAAGAACAGTTTGGTGATAACCAAAGCCTTTTCCAGCATGATGGAGCAGCTTTCTGATAAGGCAAAAGTGATAACTAAGTGGCTCAGGGATCAAAACATTGAAGTTTTGGATCCGTGGCCAGGAAACCCACCACACAGTTTTAGTGCTTACATTAATTCCAGTGGAAGTTCAGAACTCTTCAGCTATGGAATCTGCATATCGTTGTTGACTTTTATGCACCATGCGCTATAGTAGTCGTTGACCCCATTCTGTGACTTTACGCGGTCTTCCGCTTCATGGTTGAGTTGCTGTTGCTCCTAAATGCTTACACTTTCTAATAATATCACTTATAGTAGACCATGGAATATCAAGAAGGGATGAAATTTCATGAACAATCTCATCGCAAAGATAGCATCCTAGCACAGCACCACGCTTGAATTCACTAAGTTCTTCAGAACAACCCATTTTGTATTACAAATGTTTGCAAATGGAGACTGCATGACTAGGTGATTGATTATTTACACCTCTGGCAATGGGTATGGCCAAATTCTTTTGTGCATAAATTGTATGTGTGCATACACCTCATCATCATAATTATCATCATCATTTATTTATATAGCGCCAGAAAATTCTGCTGCGCTTTACAATTGGGAACAAATAATAATAAAACAATACTGGCTAATACATACAGATAGAGAGATAAAAGGGACCTGCTCGCAAGCTTACAATCTATGGGACAATAGAAGTTTGATACACAAGGGTAAGTGCTACATCATATTGCCCATTGGTCTAGCAAGAATGCAAAGGTACAAAGTATTGAGTGGGCACAGCAGGGTTGTTGTCTTGTGTTAGTTGTGTAGAGGGTGGTAATAGGGTAACCTATAGAGATTAAGATTGTGGTTGAGGAATATTATAAGCTTGTCTGAAGAGGTGGGTTTTCAGAGAACGCTTGAAGGTTTGAAGACTCGAGGAAAGTCCTTTATACGGTAAAAGGAGGATGTAATGAGAGTGTAAGGGAGATGCAGATCTTGTGCAGAACGTAGTTGTCGAGTTGGAAGATATTTTGAGACAAGTGAGGAGATGTTGGTGCACTTTGTTGATGGCTATGTATGTTAGTAGAATAATTTTATATTGGATTTGTTGAAAAACTGGCAACCAATGTAGAGACTGACAGAGTGGCTCAGCAGAGGAAGAACAGTTTGGCCACTCAGTTAGTGTCATAAGGTGTGGTTGGGCACCCAAATAACCCTTACACTTTATCTACACCATTTTATGGTACTGTATGGATACATCAATTTATGTGTGCATACACCTGCAATATTCTACTGATGTGTGTTTTTTTTCAAATAAAACGTAATTTCAGCTAAAAATATCATCACTTTGTAGTATGGGTGCACACCCAAATAATCAGTTGCCTTTATCTACAGGGAAGTGAGTTGAACAGGATGGATTAAGGATTCTCATGGTGGCCTGAAACTTATTGCTCCTTAGTACAGAGAACTGGAAGCAGGTGTACTTCAACCATGGATGCTGTTTGGCTTTCACTTTCTACACCCCCACTCCCTAAAACACCTCAAACCCCTGACATCACCCAGTGAAAGCAACTTGGAAATAAAAGACAGAATTGCAGACTGTATTGTTTTAGATTTAATACTGCAGAGTTGATATGTCCATAGTGGAAAGTACGGTGTAGTACTCTTGTATGTACGTCCTCCTCACGAATTATTGTGAATAATGAGGTATGGAGATGTCTATGGGAAAAAGGGGAGGTCAGGTCTGTTATTGCTGTGGTGTCCAAAGAGGAAGGGGGAGGCAGCTTACAGGAAGTGTGAAACAGCTGTAGAACCTGTGACATAAAAAAAAAGAGTGGAAGGGGTTAAAAACAGGAAAGTCAGGATCTTATCTAAAATCAGGAGGTGGATTCTCCCTGTTTGCTAACTATTGTTCCAGCAACTCTTTAACACAGTCTGAATGGCAGCAAGTGGGAGACCACTGATGTCATGCTCTACTTCCACCCCTGTTACCTCCCAAACTCTTCACACCACCAATCACAAGAGGACAATGATTGAGGGGTTGACCCAGGGAGGTAGCCAGGACTGAGTGTCTTGTGAGAAGGGACAAAAAGGAGATATCTGGGGACGGGATTTTGCTGTTGGAGAATCTTGAGAGAGCAAGGACTTGGATCGATTGAGAATAACCGTATTCTCTCAGGGCCAAAAAGGAATGCTTGAAGCAGGAGCTTCTTGAGGCAGATCGGACAGTGTACCTCAAAGATTGATTCTGTTACCACTCCATCAGGAGACACTAGAAGATTTAGGGAATGTGTGATCCTCGATGCAATGGGAGACTAATACCCAGGGTCCCACTAAGCTGGCGAAGAGTTGGCCGAGTTGCTGGGATCAGCAATATACACAGACTCACCTTACTGATCAATATCTCTGACCCACTGGGATTGTCAGCTGTGGATTTTTTTACCAGGAGTTTGGGCCTGCTAGGACTCTGTGCTGGGAGGTAACCCGTTGGGTACTTTGTTGGGGAGATTTTACTTGCACTGGTGATTTTCTGACACTTCCTTGGGGAGCACTGTTGTATTTTACTAAGTGTGTAAACTTTGTTTACTGAAAGGAATTATTATCTATTTCCTGCCTCCTTACCTGCATGACCTGTGAACCTATAGGACCGGGTATCTAGTGAACTTTGGTTCCAATCCTGATGTCCTCACAATCAGCTTAAAGTGCATCTTTAGCTTTGACATAGGATGCGCTTAAAGCCTATTTTGCTAAATGTGTGCATTTTGCTTACTATTCAGAGTGGCACAAATCTCAAGATAGTTCATGTACTTTAAGATAGTTCAATGTACAACCGTAATTATTAAATTCCCAATCATTGAGTTGTCTTTTATTTCAAACTAAAATATTTTTATAGGTAATACTATACACTGTCAAATACAGTAAGTACGGAAAATGTGTTATATGTATAACATAAGATTACCTTAGGTAGATAGCACTGTAATATGTGCTGCATTGTATTGTGCATTCAGAGCAAAAGTGTATCATAGCATAACACTACATATGTATATGCATAAAAGTCTTCTGTCTTCATTCAATTCAATGTCAATCAACTCTCAGATACGGCAGGAACTGAAACTGCATCATATAAGCGAGCAATGATAGACAATAAATTGAAGTGTTATTCTACACTGTTCTACAGGTGCTGGCGTATGTATGCCTCTAGTGCAATGGTGTGTCCTATGCAAAATAAAACACCACATTTAGGTAGATGACATAAAGCTTGTTTTGTTATTTAATTATTAGATACAGTAGGTATGGACAAATGTGTCATTCCCCTAACTTTACATTATAGACATTTAGATAACACTTCATTATTTTAGTACATTGCAGGAGCAGACCTAGAGGTTTTTTTTGGGCAGGGGCGGGAATTTAGTGCCCGACCCCCATTTTCATTCCTAGTCTGTCAGCACAATATAGACATGTGCCTGCACGCAGTTCAAACTGCAATCAGAGAGGTCTGGCAAGGATACTCTATCTGCCATAGGCACAAGTGCATAGTGTGCGGCTGCAGACAGCCCACCCCTGCTTAGGGGTTGATTGCCCTGATCGCCTTCCCCCCTCTGGATCTATCCCTACTACATTGTACTGTGCATAATTCATATAATATCATAGTTATTCCCAGTCGGGGATAGTGAATGCTCATCAAGAAATACTAAGCTTAGCTTAGGATGCCTAGTGGGTTAGAGGAAATAGCTTGAGTTTATATTTTATGAGTGAAAATATACCAGTTTTGAAATTTAAGTAATATAAGCGGATTGAGGAAAAAAATACATGCTGTAATCCTAAAATTGCTCGCTTAAAATTTGCATGACACCCTATTGTATGCATGATCTCAAAAATACACTGCGTAATGAACTAAGAATTTATATGCCCAAGCTGTGAGGACAGATAATATCTCTAGAAATCAGAGACTGCCAGCTCATAATTTTTACTAGGTTTATATTATATTGAAGATCTGTTTTGGTACTAGAAGTTATCTAGATTTCTGCTAGATCAAAAGAGCTGTCTTGGAGACCAAATTGTCAGGCTCTAATAAAAAGGAACTACTAACCGGTATTTTCGCTACTGAACAAGGAGCTGTGGAGTCTTACCTACCTTTGGTGTTCACTACGAACCCCCGCAAGGAGGTTTGGACTTTGCTGCAAGAGGTACGTCGGTCGTGGTCCTCCAAGACAGTTACCAGTGTAGTGATGGATAAGAGAAGGGAATTGTATTGGAATTTGTCAAAGGGGTATTGGGTCAATAGGGAGTACAAAATATGTATCCTAGTTGATCTTAGGATTAGAGCAGGGTTGTCCAACCCGCGGCCCGCATGCGGCCCAGCACGCCTTTAAATGTGGCCCAGAAAGGGTTTTGGTTGTGGCAAGGGGGCAGCACTGTTAATGGAAAAAAAAAATCCTGCAAAAAAAAGAAAAGAGAATACTTACCACGCGGTCACGTCAGCTGGTACTCCGGCTCCCTCCCTTGTCTATCCTCCTCCGTGCGGTGCTCGCAGTGAAGAGGACAGGAGAACAAGCCGATTAAAAGGTAAGTTAAGGGGGATTTTTTTTATTATTTCAAGGGATGCTGACCAGTGAATAAAAGTCACCTGGTCCTGGAGCATCATGGACCTTATCTCCCTGCTACATACTTCTACTTGTAATACTAATGGGGCATTATATATTATTCTCTTTGGCCCATTATAAGTTGTTATCCCTTAACTAACATAGTGGTGTAATTAGCAAAACAGGTCACAATTGGGGTCACAGTGGTGTATATGTCAGGTACCGCAGGCCTGGTCAGGGCACCCTGATATACAATACCTGGCTTAAATGCACTTTATTGATATTGCATCGAAACAATACAAAAAGTGATTATAGTATAATAACTAGAGAGGGTTTTTTGAACAGGGCGATTGAAAGGTAAGTATAGGGGGATTTGAAAAAAAAGTGAGATGTGTATATATATATATATATATATATATATATATATCACTTTTTTTCTCATATATATGTGTTAACTATGTTTTCTATGGTTTTTTGGATGATCAGCTATTGTTATTGTTAGTGTATCTTATGTGCGGCCCAAACCAACTCGTCGTCTTCCAATGTGGCCCAGGGAAGCTAAAAGGTTGGACCCCTGTACTAGAGTGTAAGAAAAATATCTGAATAATGTGTAAAGCACTATCCAATTAGACATGCAGATCATTAATAAATAATATATATCATCTACATACATTGCCAATTTTCAACTATCTATACCGTCCAAGAAATGTCTATATTATTCCTAGTGTTATATGCCAATAGTTTGTGACAGCCGCATAGGTGACAGAATGCATCCCTGCCTGGTGCCTCTTGATTATATAAAGGGGGAAGAAGGAAGCCACCTGGCAAGTACGGAACAGACATAAGACGTTGATGTAGAATCTTAATTTCAAGAACTCAGGACCAATGCTCATTTTAACCAGGATTTGCCATTAATAGAATTATTATATTTCTAAACAAATGAAAGAAATTCCTACCTAGCATCCAGTGGTAGCACAACTCATGTGTCTATATAAGTCTTCAGATATCTTGCATTAATACAGGTAGATTTACCATGTGTAAGTCAGTCTGGTCTCTATGTGTTATAGTATATATGAGAGTTCAGTCTAGTAGCTAATACTTTTGCAATTTTTTTAACATCTGAGTTGATGAGCATGATCTCACACGCTCCATCAGGTTAGCCTCTACTCTCTAAGGCTTCAAGCGTGCTCTTAAGACTCATTTCTTTATTCAAGCCTATCACCCTTCCTCCTAACTCCTTTGTCTCGGCTTTTTCTCCCAATCTCCTGTTGGTACCACCCTATTTGTGTCTCCCCCTTTCAATTAGGATGTAAGCTCCCATGAGCTGGGCCCTCTTTCCTTGTGTTCTCCTTCTAATATTCTACCATCTTCTGTACCTCTTGGCCTGCTTCCCAAGCACGGTTTTCTTAGGACTACTTCCTGCTGATTACTGCCAACACTCTCAGTCGCTGTCCCTCATATAATATGATCTACATTACCGTGTTACCTGTCATTTTATTCATTCAGTATGTCTGGTCTTTTCATTTTAATCTTCTTATATCATTTTACGTGTAACGGATCACTGCATTCTGTATATGTCATGTACGGAGCTGCGGACCCTTTGTGGCACCTTATAATTAAAAGATAATAATAATACATTTTGGGTGGTGTGATCCACAGTTATTCATTCTGTGACATAGGATAGTATGATGTGTTAGTATTAACAGTAAGAATATTTGATGAGCACTATGTAATATTGAGACAAACACTATTAAATTATTTTATGTAAGAGGATACAGTGTGTTGCCTAGTTTATGTTTAAATTGTTAGAAATACAGCTATAAAAACAATTTAAAATGGACAATATCATCAATTCCGCATTATAGACACACCTATAGCATACAATTCAAGAATAGCCAGTCCTGTGTCTGCACGGACCTAAAAGGATAAAGGAAAAACAAGCTGATATATGGTGAGATAACCAAAATGTAGGAAACAGAATGTCTCTTTTGCTTTCTTTTTAGGCTGAAATATATCAAGCGAATGATGTAGAAAATCTCACCCAGCTCGGAGTTATTAAATGCACATAGTATATGCTAATAGTATATTCACAATACATGAATCTTCATTTTTAAAGAGGATTTTTCTTTTTCCTTTAAGAAATGTAACAATGGTGTCCATGTGATGAGTATATAATCCGGTAAACAATAGGATCAACTTAAGCGTTTCAAGCGTTTCTCGTGGTTAACCTGCAGTTTTATCAGAAGCGTATAACTTTTCCTTTCCATGTAGTCTGCTTTTATAGTCAAACAAAAGTCAATATAATTGCCTTGTTAATCAACGAGCAGCTGAGTAAGTACTGGGAGAGGCTGTATAGTTGAACTTGTAATAAACAAGATTTCTCAACTAAAACAACAGTTGTAAAAAAAATAAGCATCTTTCACCAGGTCTCATATTACTATATATAAAAGAGCATATACAAAATATGTTATCAAACATAACTGTTTTTTAAAAAGCAACACAGATTTTTGCAGTGCACATGCTCTAATAGTAAATAACTAAACCTTCTACCTAAAGTTTCATCAGAATTGAACTGATGTCTAATGTGATATGCAGGAGGTATATAATCACTGCGTAAAGGTAGATTAAATTTGCTCCACAGTTGGGACTCAACATGGATCCAAAATTAAATGGCTCCCACCAATATAATTAGACTATGGAACACATAATTTCTTAAAATACAAAAAGAGACAGAAAATATCCAAACTCATAATAACACCACTATACTCCTTCTCATGCAATACATATATATATATATATATATATATATATATATATATTTATTTATTTATTTTTTTATTTGATTTTTTTTACATAATTACATAGCGGTCCAACAAAATTCTAACTTTTCAAGTGTCTCATCCCACGAACGCAAAGTTCTTGTCGTACATCTGACATATTGGATGTTACGGACACGTTGTAAAACATAGCTAACATATCTAGATTAATAATAATAAGTTTTATGAAAGTTTGTATGATAGTGTTGTTTGAAAAAAAAAATACACATTGCTCTTCTGCAAACACACTGATCATCACTTTACTGTAGTAGAACAATAGTATAACATAGTGCAGAATTGACTGACACACAAATAATGCACAAATGCCATTAGAAATGAAATAAAAACAAACCCACATCCATAGTTTAGCACCTGGAAATCGATAGGAATCTTCTTTCCTGAAGAGTCCATCAAGAAAAGGCAAATACAAAATGCTAATAGACTGACCGAATTTTAATTTTGTAGCTAAACTGCTAATGAATGAGGTAGTCTCAACTGGAAGAATCAAAATGGCACCAGCCAATGGGAAGCAACCAATGTCATCACCAAAACATATTTTTAAACGAGCCCACCAGCCCTCCAAATATATATGCTTCCTATTATAAATATATTACTAATATGTGTATGTCAAAATCAGCCATATCTCTAAGAGTCATGGTGGGCTTTCCTCTCCACACCCTTATTGTACTGAACTTATACTTGCCCACTCACACACTCCTTGCAAGACCTCATAAGTGGCAACATGTGTAAGATATGCTTCACTCTAAATATGGCTGCTTTTCATGGTCCATAACCAGCAGAGAACAGTCAGTATCTTAGATGTTTATTGTCTCATCTTGGTCTTATAAGAGCTGTTCCCCAAGTGCATACATACACACCACTTAAAGGTAATGCTGCTAACATCTTTACATGGTCTACTTGGCCTTTTTTTATAGAGCTGTTACAAAAAAAAATGTTTGAGGGGGTTAACAAGCCCCCTTAACTAATGCAGAATAACCCATCTATTTGTGCACAAGACTCAGAATTGTCACTATATAATTCATGTTACATTTAATTACATTGTGTCAGGGGTGACTGCCCTCCAGTCTTTATGCAGCCAGTTAAACCACACCGGACCTTAGCCTCTAAGTCTGAGCTGAAGTATTTAATTTCCTACTCAGATATAGCTTATAGCTTCCAAGGAATACTATTACATCAAACCCAAATTCAAGCCCAGGGGCATTGGTCAGCCCCAAGGGTGCAGTGAGCTTTGCTGTATAGCCTGGATGAAGTGAGAGTTCCCAGTTCATCAAAACCTGTCTGGTGCTACTGAGATTGACTCAATGGAGAGAATCACTAAGGAGGCAGCCTAACACTGCTGTGCTCCCCCCTAACACATCAGTCCTTCAAAGTTCATTGGAACTATGTAAGAGCAGAGGTGTGCTTTTGCTCGTCAGACCCCACTCCCAGATCCCTACTAGATCACCAAGTAAGCAGTTCTTTATTACATATGCATTTTTAACATATTTTACATTTTTAAATTATATTTTTTTAAGTATTTCCCCAATTTTTGTGGGGAAAGGTGCCCCATACAATTTATTATTACATTAAATTGCTTGAAGTTGAATTTTATTGATTCTTGTGACAATTAAAAAAAAAAAACCTTTACATACATTGAAATGTCTTGGCCAGATATACCTTTATCATATGGTAATTAATGCTTACTCACATTTCTTGATTAATCACCCAAATATTAATTGTGGCCCCCTGGTACAGACTTAGTACAAGGATGAGGCATAATTCTTCTGCATGGCATTATCGAGTGCTTGTGTCAGAACCTGTCAAATACACTATTCACCTATAACCAGGCCGGCACCCCCATTGCCAGACAGTGGTGGGTGGAGTTTCTAAGGGAACAGACATTTTAATTTATGATATATATATCTATATACTGCTCATGTTAATTAAATGTTAAAAAAATCACAGGTGCTTTGTGAGCTCATGGAATTATCCTCATATATGTATCCACAGGGATCTCTCCCCACTATAAAAGCATCACAGGAGCTGGGAATTTGTACTGTCAGATCTAGAAGCCACAACACAGACATGACTGCTGAGAGAAGGAAACTACTATTCCATTAGATGTCTTCAACTGCATTAAACATTGTAAGAACAAATCATAGTAGTTTGCCTGTTAGCATGGACACTCTATTATAATATAAAGACCATAAATTGGCTTTATGGCAGACTGCTTCTGGAATGTTTTCCTTCAGATATCCTTTGGAAAATAGGTCAAACATCCTCCCTATATCTCCTAAAACAGGTATTGTGTTTAATATGAACTACATAATTTTTTCCATCCATTATATGTCATTCACAATATTACTGCTTGATGTGACAATTTCCCAAAGAGTAATGGCCATTTTTGTGAAGATTTAGAGTTGACCCTGTGACTCTGATGAGTCCAAGTATATAAAGTAACAGTTCTCAGGATTTATGGCCAAAATCTCAGGTTGATCAGCTCACATACATTTACTCAATGATTTTGTTTCCTGCTGTTGAGGTTGCTTAATTTATGGCTATATATAATTATTGGTTGCTTTTACATCCACTATGTTGGCAATTTTCAGTGTTACAAAGACTCTCTAAATGTATCTAGTGCACAGATAAATAGAGTATGTATTATCTGCACAGCAAACTACTTTCAGAGACTATTCCCTGTGGACGCTAATTATAAATAGAAATATAAATGCCCAATTTGGTATACAGTAGCAGAAGAATTCCATATAGAGTATAGAGTCTCCCATATAAAAATAACAACAAAATAAAAAGGACTGAGCTTTATATTGAGAGTAAATTAGTTATAATAATTTAAGATACTAGTCACATACATTTATAATTACAAAAACAAACATCTCATGTAATACAAATTATTACCATGAAAAACAGTTAAATACACTTTATTCACTGCAAATGAGCACATTGGTTATTGTACGGTGTGAACAAGTAAATTATCTTGTGGCCATAATAAAATTTCTGTGTCCTCCAAACGCTTCATTCAGATTATTAGTGTTAGTTATTTAAAGGGTAGATAAAGAAGCCCAAAATACTACTCCTGGGATGATTTTTGCCAATAAGAGTAAATGGATGTTCCCGGCACATTTAATTAAGTCAAATTTGTAAATATTTTTAAAAAAACATTCTGTTTCCAAATGTGATATTAAGGGAATTGTAAATCTCTTTATTATTCTGATTCTTTCCTGTGGTAAAATAAGACTATATTAGATCTGTTTCTAACTTCTCTATATGGGATCTGATGATTTCAGCTGACAAGTGTCATAGCAGTCTCCCATTCTTCTCCTTCTCTCTTCATCACAAAATAATTTGTAGATAGGACCACTGTTTATTTATAATTTTTAATTTCAAGAACAAATGCTGCTTTTGAAAAAATAATTAACCTTTAATGGAAAATTGAATGTCTTGTTTTTTCAACCATAAGACTCAAGTAAATTAATTAAAAATGTTTGCACATAATTTTGTTATTAATCAGGGAATATAATTAAAAGAATCAAGTGGGCATCTCCCTTATTCTGCCATCAGCACATAAACTAGTGCCCTCCATAACTGGTAAATGCCTACTCTTGAGGATCAGGATATTTATTAACATTTTTGGGTCTTGGGATTTATGGATAAAGAAATCAATGACCAAACCCCTTTACTTTTACTATCCTTCTCCATTTATTTCCCATTGTTCTCTGATTTTTCACCATTCCTGACTACTGTTACATCCATCCTTTATGTATATTATACATCACTACATACAGTGGATACAAAAAGCCTACACACCCCTATTGAAATTGCAGATGTCTGTGATATAAAGCTTAAAATCAAGATAAATCATGTCAGTCCATTTTCCACCTTTAATTTGGCTTTGCAATCACCAAAATTCAAGTGAAAAACAAATGGCTAATTTTTTTGGAAACAATGAAAATGAAAGAAAAACTTTGGTTGCATAAGTGTGCACACCCCAAACAAACACTTTGCAGAATAATCTTTAGCTTTTAATTTTTCAGGAATATTTTTGAATAAATCTCAATGAATGTTCCACACCTAGACTTTGCATTAGATCCAACTCTTCTCTGCAAAAAAAAATATAAGGTCCATCAAACTGCGAGGGGACCTCCTGTGTACAGCCCTTTTCCGTTCATTCCAGAGGTTTTTGTCTTTTAGAAATAGATTTTTTGATCAACCCTTATTGTAGTTAACGTCCCTCTCTGACTTGTGTCAGGTGGTTACTTCTGTGTCTAGTAGCAGCTATTGTGTGGGGAGCAGTTTCCATTAAAAGCTGTGTTCATGTAAAGTTCAATCTAGTGGAACTAACATTCCCTGTTTTAATACACAGCTTACTACTCTAGCTACGTCAAGCACAGCTTGATGTATTTAGAATAGTAATAATAATATATTTGGTGTAGAGGATCAATGTATTTTGCTTAAATATCTATGGAGAAACTGGTATGGTGTAACAATAAAGCCAACAAGTATTTGTGCTGCATGAAACACAGCCAGTATTTGAATTATGTGCAAAATAATAAACTAATTTGCACCCCTTGCATTGTAACATGGTTTTGTCCTGGAGACCATTTACTCCTTTTTTGCCTTACTTTCCTTAATGACCGAGGCCCAAAGAGTTTACTGTATGCAGGATATAGTTTGTTAGCAAATCCTATGTTGCATGAGGTGACACTGTCATAGAGGCATACAGAGGAGATATAGGGGTGTAGCAGGTTCTGATTGGGGAATTGATCCTTGAAACTTCATGCACATTCCTTGACACACTGCATAAATCCTTTAGCACAAAATAAAGCCAATTTTACATAATACATAAACCCATTCAATGCAATTAAACTCCATTTCACAAAGTACAGATCCCTTACCAAAGTCAACAGACGATTTTGAAAAGACTATTTAGAAAAGTGGGACGAGAGAAAGTTGATTATAGAGAGAAAACATTAAAGATTTTTGGTAAGCCATTAATTATCACCCTTTCTGCTTTGCTGGTTGTGCACTGAGTATAGTTCATATAACTTTTAACATCTGAGTAATATCACCTGCTGTTGATATTGACAGTGGTATGGACCCTAGAATGAGGGTGAGCATATTGGACGATACTGGAGGAAAGAGTTGAAAATTAGTGTCAGGGAGGTTGGAGAAAGCTAAATGTAGATATTGTGTGGTGAGATTGGGGGGCACTGGAGTTAAGATGGGAAGGGTTTAGCTGATATATATCTTTTTTAAACATTGTAATTAGGCAATATGGGATAGCAAGGGAATTACAACTTAGCGGATTCAACTAGGTGTCAAAGGGCCTTAGTCACTAAGGAGAGCAAAGCATAAAAAGGAGTAACTTTGCACCTGGGCAAAGCCAGGTTGCATTAGAGGTGGAGGTAAATTTTAAATTTGGGCACAGATTTATAGCTGGGATAGGGCATGTCCTAGATAAGTTTTAAATTTTAGTGTAACAATAAAGCCAACAAGTATTTGTGCTGCATGAAACACAGCCAGTATTTAACTTATGTGCAAAATAATAAACTAATTTGCACCCCTTGCATTATACCATGGTTTGTCCTGGAGAACATCTACTCCTTTTTTGCCTTTCTTTCCTTAATGAGGCAGGTCCAAAGAGTTTATTGCATGCAAGACATAGTTTGTTAGCAACTCCTATGTTGCATAAGGTGACACTGTCAAAGAGGCATACAGAGGAGATATAGGGGTGTAGCATGTTGTGATTGGGGAATGTGAATTTAGGTGGGTGACATCCCCAATTTCGCCATTTACTGCAATGGATAAAACATAAAATATGTTGTAACACAAAACTGGCATGGGAATTTTTTTGTACCCCTTAATATATAGCACTTCCCAATGATAGGATATTTAAATGAAACCAGCCCAAACTGATACAGGTAGCAAGTTTTTGTCCACAATAGTATCTCCTGTCCATTAACTTTGCTTTACTCATAACATTGATTCTAGAATTCCAGAATGGTAGAATTGGACCTTTAAATAACAATTAACTTGATGATCTGTAGGATAAAGGGAAATAATTTAAAAGTAAGTATAAATTTATATAGAGGAAAAAAATTGACATAATTTAAGCAAATAGTATGCGAATAACCAAATTTGTTTTTAGTTAGGACATGAGGCTAGCCAAAATGAGCATGAACGGATATTGGGATGGATAAACAATAGTTTATGTTGATAATTAATTTAGTCCAAATTAAACAATATCTGTAAAATATGCTTTGAAATGTGATACATTTTCAGAGGTACCCTGGCTAACTGTGCAATGTTTGGTGATAATTTATCATTGTTTATAATATGTTCAAAGATAACAAATTACTTAAACAGTGTTAACTTTCTTGCAGTAAGAAAAGTGTTGTCAGTGACCTCTTCCTCAGAATGTGTGAGGACAATCAGACTGAAGTCACAGTGTTTTTACTTCATGGATTTCAAGATCTATATAAATACAAAATTCTACTCTTCATCGTCTTCCTCTTGTCCTACATTGTGGTACTAAATGGAAACCTTGTCCTTATTGTTTTAGTGTCGACAAGTGATCACCTCAAAATTCCAATGTTCATCTTCCTTAAACATCTAGCAGTAGCCGATGTCCTAATAACCACCACTATTATACCAATGATGTTAGATATCATATTAAGGGATGTAAAAGAAGTATCTGTCACTGGCTGCATGATCCAGCTGTTCCTGTTTTCCAATTTTGGATTTGTGCAAGGTTTTCTTATTGCTATAATGTCGTATGATCGATATTTGGCCATTTGCCACCCGATGCGTTACAATTCAATAATGATGCCCCACGTCTGCCTCAAAATGATTGTTGGGTGTTGGTTATTGGTCTTCATTTTATCAAGTGAAATAATTATGGTTTGCCAGTTGCACTTTTGTGGTCTCAATTACATTGACCATTTCTTCTGTGACTTTGGCCCAATAGTTGAATTGTCTTCTTCAGACACTTCCATGTTGTTATTGGTTGAGTTTGTCATTTCTATTTTAATGGGTGTCATTCCTTTTTCCTTAATCATCATAACCTACATCGTCATTTTCTTCACCACACTTAGCATGTCATCCCACAGTGGAAGAAAAAAAGCCTTCTCCACATGCAGCTCCCACCTTGCCACAGTATGTACATATTATGGAACCCTGATCACAGTTTCCATGGCGCCATCTGACAAGAGCTCATTTAAAACAAACAAGTTTAGGTCTCTATTATTCATTGTGGTTACTCCTATGATGAATCCCATTATCTACACCCTCAGGAACCATGAGGTCAGACGAACGCTTCAAAAAATGATTGTAAAAATTAAAATACAATTGAAGACAAAATAAAAAAGACATACAGACAGCAATAAAATATGGTCCTAGTACTGCTAGTCTACACATTTTTTTAAGGTCAGTTGTAATCATAAATACTTACTACAGCATGTTCTATGGATAGGAAGAGCAATGCTATGGCTTAGTGAGCCAATTCTTGAAGTATGTTTTGTACATTTCTGCTTTGGCCTGTTTTGATTTAGAAGATCCAAAAACTGTATTCTAATTGTTGCCATCTGTCATTGATAGGCGCTGCCGTGTTTAATAACTTGAAATACTAATTTTCATAGAATATGGTCTCTGAATTAATGGGTTACTCAAAAAGAACTAAGAGGTGACTGATATGGACTTAGTAAATATCATGTCAAATGGGTGGCACAGTATATTACCTTTAAAAAAGAAGAAAATTAGAGTGTGATTTGTGACTGTCATAACATTTTTATGTATAAAAGGATTGTGTTACAGATGTGATGGTGGTTTAACAATTGGCCTGAAACATGCAGAGTTTTTATTATTAGAATTATTTTTATTAATGTTTTTAATTCTAAGAGAGTTCTATAATTTTCTAGTCAAATAACCAAATAGCTGTGAAATTACATGATAGTTTGATTATTTACCATGGTAATCCTTTAACATTTTTTGTAGGTTATAAATTGACAATTAAACTAATTTGCTATAGTTATACCTACTATGACAAAGAGGCTTATTTGTCACACCTCTACTGTATAGAGATAGTAACTGTGGCCTGCAGACTATGACAAAGAGGCTTATTTGTCACACCTCTACTGTATAGGGATAGTAACTGCGGCCTGCAGACAGACCTCTTGGTTTTTCATGCAGCACACAAACATACAGGTGCACCACATGAGTGTAATTAGTTTGTTGTATTCTTTGATTGGGTTGTAGTGCTTGGGTGGAGGATAAAGACTGTTCTTGAGGGTGACTGATGCCAGTTTCTTGGCCGGTGACTAGGCAGGTGAACTTTGTCTAGCTAGAGCGTGGGTTGTATGGTGGAATCCTGACAAAAGTCTGCTGTGTTAATTGTGATATGAACAATAAAAAGCACCATTTTTCCAAGCAAGAAGATGTTTGTGTCTGTCATCTACTGGGTGTTAATATCACATTGGTGTCATTGTTGGATTTCAAAGGACAGTCAGATCCCGCTATCCCTCCAACCAACCAGATGCAATTACTTTTCAATACAACATAGCACAGGGCAGCTTTAGTATAGAAGATACAACAATGCCTGTTCACCTTTGCCCTCTAATCAAATTATTCTGTATTATTTTTCTCAAGGTTTCTCCTTAGTGAAGTGGGCAGGATAGGAGCCTCCATGACATGATTAATGGTGTATCGCATCATTTTGGCAAAATGATGCATTACAAATTTCCTTTCTCCACCACCAAAACGACCCCCCTGCTGCCCCCTCCGTCTTCGCATTCCACATCTCCCTTCCGGGATCTAACAGAGGTGAGGTGTAAAAAGTTGGTAAGTGTGATTCATGCATTCAATCAATGAATGATGCTGTAGTTCAATGCTATAATCACCGTTACCTGTATCTGTGATGTCCTTGCAGGCTGCCCTTCCCCATCTCAGACTGCATTGTTAAAATATATAACGCCAGAAATCAGCTATTGGTATTCACTGTTTGTGATCAAATGATTTTATCACAGTGATAACATAAAAACATATTTATTGGGCAAATATTATCTTTATTAAACATAGTTTTTAAATATGACATTTTTCTTTAAAGACATTTGCTCGGTCTGTAACAAGACAGTACAGATTGTCTATATATGTTAATTTGTGAGTTTGTTAATCCAGTAATAAATACATTTCACAATGCAGCAGGTTGTGGTGACATTATATATTGTTTTATATTATAATATATTGTGAAATATATTATTACATTACATATATGATAAGACACACATTTAAAATATGGCATTGGACACAAGTAGTGAAGCCACAGTTCAGCTAATTCCTATTACTGCATAACAATTACAGGAACGGTGCACAATGTCTTTAATTCAGTTGACCTCCTGAGTTATACACTAATTATTTTATTTATTTCCCAATGCTTTCCATTGTAGATCTCAATATACTCCTGTAAGCCACACTGACTCATTACAATAACCCCCACAGGACTGATACAAATGTGTAACTAAGCAATATAACAATGAGCTCATTAAATACAAACGTTATGAGCTACAATGAAGATATTTAAGACTTGACAGAGAAAGATCCGCAGACAATACTTCTGATATCCTTATGGAATTGCCAAATAAAATGTTTGTTTATGTTGTGTGATTAATAAGGCAATTAACAAACCTTCACATGAAGCAATCAATTCTCAGATTTTGTTTAAGATGTAAATATTAATTTGTATTATGTGCAATAGTTTGTGTACAGAAAAGTATCAGTGCGTTATAGTTAGACCAACAACAGTAACCCAGTTGTTTAGTAATATGTAATATAATTGTAGTAATAAAGTTTCCACTGTGATTGTTACAATGCAAGGAGTGAAAATTAGTATTCTGTTTTGCATATAAGTTAAATACTGACTGTTTTTTCATGTAGCACACAAATATCAACTTTAAATTTCAGTATACAAATAAGCTATCAAGTATTTGTGTGTTACATGAAAAAACAGTCAGTATTTAACTTATGTGCAAAACAGAAAAGTAATTTTCACCCCTTGCATTGTAACATGGTTTTGTCCAGGAGACTTAAATAAGAAACTTCTTAATTTAAGTTCCTTAATGAATCAGGCCCCTGAAAAGGGTTACAGTTTGCAAGATACATTTTCACCCAGACTAGTGGGTTTGGGGAAATTGTTGGAGTCTACAGTTTATGATTGAAAATATTCCAGATTTGAAATTTAAGTAATTTAAGTGGATTGAGTGAAAAATGCATGCTGTAATCCTTAAATAGCATACTTAAATTCGGAGATACCCCATTTAATGCTTGATCTAGAATATACACTACGTTAGAGATGTCCTGGATGGACCCAGAATTTATATATACAAGCTGTGAGGCCAGATAATATCTCTTAAAATTAGAAACTACCAGTCCATCCTCTTTACTAGATTTCTGCTATATCAATAGACCTATCTTGGATCTTTTGTTAGACCAGATAAAAGATATGAATTTTTTTAAAAAAATATTCATATAGAGATACTGCTGGAATACTAGTGTAATACGTATACATATACCAAAAAAAAGAATAAAGGTCATTTTTATACTATTAACCCAGGAGGTCTCAGTGCAAGGTTTCAACACTTTATAATCTTTTCCTTTATCTTGTATGGGAATTTTTCCAAGACGTATTGGGTCAATAGGGAGTATAAAAGTTGTATCCCAATTAATCTTAGGACCTGACTACAGGATGAATATCTAAATAATGCGCAGGTCAGCATCCAATTCAGATTGTTAATAAATAGTAAGATATCTGCATACATTACCAATTTTCAACTATCTATACTGTCTAATTAATTTCTGTATTTCTGTAATATTCCCTAATGTTAAATGCCAATGGTTTGACCCCTGAACAAAGTCCTATCCTGCTAGCTACCTTTCACCTTCTCCAACCTTTAATTCCTGCAATGAGTCAGGTCTTGCTTTTTTCTTCCAAAGCAGCCTATGATGAATTTTTCAACTGGTGGATCGAGGCCAAAATTCTGAGCTCCCTGGAGACCTTGACTGACAATTTGTGCATAATCCAGTCATGTGACCATTTCCATGCCATCCCTCTCGCTGAAAAAAATCTAAACTTCCTAGTTTCAGGACGAATGTTTACCATTAGAGTGGCGGCAGGAATCCTATTCAGCAGTCAGCAGAACTCACGAATGGTAATGATGGACAGCAGTTCAGCGAGTAGATAGTCAGCTCTTTGGACGAGGAGCAGAACAGGAGCCAGGAACCCATGGAAGGTACATGAAGATCAGGCACTAAGAAAAGGGAGGAGGTGCCTTTTAAACTTTGGAGACAAAACTCCAACCAAAAGGAAGAGGGACAGTGTAATTGACAGAGTAATGGAAAGATGGCAGCGCCCAGCCCGGACCGAGCAGACGGCAGGAGAAGGTAAGTAAGCCGGGAATCGCGTATATGGCCTGATTCCCCGGCGCGTGATAGTTTAGAACAGTATCCAATGAGACATACAGATCATTAATAAATAATATATATCATCTACTTACATTACTGATTTTCTATACTGTCCAAGAAATGTCTATATTATTCCTAGTGTTATATGCCAATAGCTTGGCCACTGTGACAACCACATAGGTGACAGAATACATACCTGCCTGGTGCCTCTTGATTATATAAAGGGGAAGAAGTAAGTCACCTGGCAAGTACTCAACAGCCATAGGACGTTGAAGTAAAATCTTAATTTCAAGAATTCAGGACCAATGCCCATTTTAACCAGGATTTCCCATGAATAGTTTTATTATATTTTTATTGAAACAAATTCCTACCTAGCATCCAGTGGTAGCACAACTCATGTGTTTATATTAGTCTTCAGATATCTTGCATTTGACATGACTTACCAGACATAAAGTCAGTCTGGTCTCTATGTATGTATGGGGAGCACGGTGGCTCAGTGGTTAGCACTTCTGCCTCACAGCGCTGGGGTCATGAATTCAATTCTCGACCATGGCCTTATCTGTGTGGAGTTTGTATTTTCTCCCCGTGTTTGCGTGGGTTTCCTCCGGGTGCTCCTGTTTCCTTCCACACTCCAAAAACATACTGGTAGGTTAATTGGCTGCTATAAAAAATGACCCTAGTCTCTCTCTCTCTGTCTGTCTGTCTGTGTGTGTATCTTAGGGAATTTAGACTGTAAGCTCCAATGGGGCAGGGACTGATGTGAATGAGTTCTCTGCACAGTGCTGCGGAATCAGTGGCGCTATATAAATAAATGGTAATGATGATGATGTATTATAGTATATATAAGAGAGTTCAGTGCAAATTTTTAACATCTGAGTTGATGAGCAGGATCTCACATGCTCCATCAGGTTAGCCTCTACTCTCTAAGGCTTCAAGCGTGCTCTTAAGACTCATTTCTTTATTCAAGCCTATCACCCTTACTCCTAACTCCCTTGTATCGGCTTTTTCCCCCAATCTCCTGTCGGTACCACCCTATTTGTGTCTCCCCCTTTCAATTAGGATGTAAGCTCTCACGAGCTGGGCCCTCTTTCCTTGTGTTCTCCTTATAATATTCTACCACCTTCTGTACCTCTCGGCCTGCTTCCCAAGCCCTGTTTTCTTAGGCGTAGGTCTACTTCCCTCTGATTACTGCCAACACTCTCACTCACTGTCCCTTATATCACTTTATCTACATTAACATGTTACCTGTAATTTTATTCATTCAGTATGTCTGGTCTTTGTATTTTGTTCTTCATGTATCATTTTAAGTGTAATGGATCACTGCATTCTGTGTATGTCATGTGCGGAGCTGTGGACCCTTTGTGGTACCTTATAAATAAAAAATAATAATAATAAATGTAGGGTGGTATGATCCACAGTCAATCATTCTGTGACATAGGATAGTATGATGTGTTAGTGTTAACAATAAGAATATTTGATGAGCACTATGTAATATTGAGACGAACACAATTAAATTATTTTATGTAAGAGGATACAGTGTGTTGCTTAGTTTATGTTTAAAATGTTAGAAATATACAGCTGAAATGTATCAAGCGAATGATGTAGCAAATCTCACCCAGCTCAAATTTATTAAATGCATATAGTATATGCTCATAGTATATTTACAATACAGGAATCTTCATTGTTGAAAAGGATTTTTCTTTATTCCTTTAAGAAATGTAGCAATGATGTCCATGTGATGAGTATATAATCCGGTAAACAATAGAATCATCTTAAGCGTTTCTCGGCGGTTAACCTGCAGTTTCATCAGAAGCGTATAACTTTTCCTTTCCATGTAGTCTGCTTTTATAGTCAAACAAAATTCAATATAATTACTTTGTTAATCAACGACCTGCTTAGTAAGTAATGGGAGAGGCTGTATGGTTGAACTGCTAATAAACAAGTTTTCTCAACTAAGACAACAGTTGCAAGAAAAATAAGCATCTTTCACCAGTCCTCATATTAACATATAAAAGAGCATATACAAAATATGTTATCAAACATAACTGTATTTTAAAAACAAAACAATACAAAACCTTATGAGCTCACTGACTAAAGGTATCTAAAATAATGAACTGTATATATATGGGATCTGATAGATATACTTAGATCAAGGCTGGTTAGATGTAACAAATTTTATTGATATTCCCTATAATGGCAAATAGCAGGTAAAAATCCTGTGAATAAAACACACCCTATAAATAATGACACAATAAATGTTAATTATAAAAATATTAAAATACACTGGTGGATATACATGTAATCCTGACATGTATATATTTGTTAAAAGATGCTGGCTCAACAACCGCTGATGAATCAGATGATACAATGAAAAGAATATATATTACAGTAAAGGCATGAATTGACTTACATAAATGATGAAAATACAATCAATGAATATATATGGCAGTCCCAATATTATAATAGTTGGAGAGTTCTTGCAGATATACAGCTGAGTAAATTGACAGTACATGTATCCGACTGGCTCCACATGGAAGTGATACCGATACTTGCGTTTTGCTGAGCAGTTTTCAGTTATTGTCCAGTCCCAAAGTGTCTTGTTGCGTGATTATAGAAGTTGTCAGTGTTCAGATGTTAATTGGTTCACAATAGCGGGTGATCAGTCCCGCTATTGATGAGAGGTAGTGACAGAGAGCAAGCGTGGAACACGCTTCTGGTTCTGACTCCCGGGTGTGATATCACATCCGGAAGATTCTATTGGCCAATAGATTGGTGTAGGAGGAGGCCCAACGCGTTTCGTCTGGTAGACTTTTTCAAGGGAGATGATTCTAAGAGTGATAGATGTTTATTTATACGGCTCTCAGTCGTTTACTTGTCACTGATTGGCTAACCGTATTGTCAATCTTTAAGTTGCATAGAGTGTGCTGATGCACTAACTGCGGTAACCTGCTTTACACTTATTCTTAGGAGCCGTGGTGTATTTTAAAAAGCAACACTTTTTTTTGTAGTGCACATCTCTAATAGTAAGTAACTAAACCTTCTACCTGATGTTTCATCAGAATTGAACGGATGTCTAATTTGATAAGCAGGAGGTATATAATCACTGTGTGAAGGCAGATTAAAGTTACTCCACAGTTGGGACTCAACATGGATCCAAAATTAAATGGCTCCCACCAATATAATTATACTATGGCACACATAATTTCTTAAAATACAAAAAGAAAAGATCAGAAAAGATCCAAACTCATAATAACACAATTATACCCCTTCCCATGCATCGCAATGATCTTATGATGAATTCCCCTTCATTAATTATATATATATATATATATATATATATATATATATATATATATATACAAGTTAACCCCTACATGATACTCATGCATTCTAGTCAAATCAAGCTACTTAAGGTCTTAAAAAGGTTCTTGTCATGCATTTGGGCCTAGCCCAGGCCTCCTCAGGGGAAGATCGTTACTTCCCGACGCAAGCGCCCTTTTTAATGTGTGTTCATGAGGTAAAATTAACTCACGAAAATGAGTTTGAGCCCTCAACATGTAAATTTAGCCTTTACTACCCCTCCCATGGGGGGAAGGGGGGATGATGGAAGTTAACTGACTTCACTATTCAAATTTTTTTGTCAAATAATGTCAGTATACCAAATTTCAGGTCAATTGGATGAGTCCTTTCTGAGAATATAGTTTTTTCCACACACACACACACACACACACACACACACACACACTATCACACGCCGCTACACATGTGTGTTTATGAGGTAAAATTACCTCACGAAAATGAGTTTGACCCCTCAACTCGTAAATTTAGCCTTTACTACCCCTCCCACGGGGGGAAGGGGGGATGATGGAAGTTAACTGACTTCACTATTCTAATTTTTTTGTCAAATAATTTCAGTATCAATAGATCAAAGGATAACAGCGCTAAATGACACTCTGGAATAAACAATGTAAATGATAAAAATGGTCTCAAAAACCAGGGCAGAATAAATGAATACTTCAAACATTTAATAATGCACATACATGTATTGAAATCCAGCAATATAATAAAATAAGGAGATAATACTCCTAAAGTGTATGTAAAAAACCGCAATCAACTTGTCAATTGAACACAAAAATAATAATTAATGGGCCACAATAATGTACAAGCCAAGGCCACAATCACATATATATATATGGATAAAAATAGAGAGCATGATGGAACGATGAATGTGGGTACTAAAATCAATACCGGAGTATAGAGTTCAATTCAAGTGTCCAGCAATAGATAGGGATAGCAAAAACCAGCGGTACTCACGATCCTCTAATCTCAGCTCAGTTCACAGCTCTCCGGATTGAATGTTGTTACATCTTTAGGCTGTTAAATGTCCACAGTATCCTGAGAAACGATGTCTCCTTAAACGTATGTAGCAGGTCTCTACAGCGTACAGCTGTCAGCACATGGTTGTGTGTGCTAAAAAAATCTGCCCGGGCAGAAACAGGGAACCAAATTTTTCAGGTCCCTCTCAGATTGGGTCCGTGTATCGGATATGTGTTCAAAACTCCAAGTGATAATCGGTGATATGCTCCACAGCAATAGGCGACGCGTTTCGTCCCTGAATGAGACTTTCTCAAGCCAAAGGTTAGTATAGGTTCTTAATCCTCATCCCTTTTTATATAAAAAGGAAGGGGGTGGAGATTCAGATCTCTAATTAGAGATTAATTGATTACATATGTTACACCAGTTGAAACAGTGCAAACAAATACCAATATAGATTTGGACCTTAATAATACATGAAAGGTAAAATACATTTAAAATAACAATATAAATATACAGTCAGCGGAGAGAAGGGCATTTATATAATTTCAGTATACCAAATTTCAGGTCAATTGGGTGAGCCCTTTCTGAGAAAATAGTTTTTTACACACACACACACACATACACACACACACACACTAACACACGCCGCTAGGCGTTTACTTTTATATATTAGATAATGCTAAGAATTTAGTAGGTCAGTGTATAACTCTGCCCAGCAGGTGGCGCTGCAGCTTGTTTTTTTTTTTTTCGCACACAGACTAACACATGCCGCTAGGCTTTTATATTATAGATTATATATTATTTTTTTTACATAATTACATAGAGGTCCAACAATATTCCAACTTTCAAGTGTCTCATCCCACAAAAGCAAAGTTCTTGTCGTACGTCCGATATATTGGATGTTGCGGAACCATTTCAAAGCTTAGATAACATTTCTAGTTTAATCGTAATAAGTTTTTATGAAAGTTTGTATGATAGTGTTGTTTGAAAAAAAAATACACATTACTCTTCTGCATACACACTGATCATTACTTTACTGTAGTTGAACAATAGTAAAATATAGTGCAGAATTGACTGACACACAAATAATGTGCGAGTGTCATTAAAAATGAAATAAAAACAAACCCACATCCATAGTTTAGCACCTTCAAATCAATAGGAATCTTCTTTCCTGCAGAGTCCATCAGGAAAAGGCAAATACAAAATGCTAATAGACTGACCGAATTTTAATTTTGTAGCTAAACTGCTAATGAATGAGGTAGTCTCAACTGGAAGAATCAAAATGGCACCAGCCAATGGGAAGCAACCAATGTCATCACCAAAACATATTTTTAAACGAGCCCACCAGTACTCACAAATATATATATTCCTATCTACTATATAAATGCCTAGTGGCGTGTGTGAAAAAAAACAAAACAAGCTGCAGCGCCACCTGCTGGCCAGAGTTATACACTGACCTATATATTTCTTGAAGGAGAAGTGACAGTTGGGAGTGGTTGGTGGTTGCCGGGGGTGACAGTGGGGAGTTTTTAACACCTTAAGTAGCTTGATGAAGGATGTGGCGATGAAGATGAAGGATGAGGTGATGGAGAAAATTGATGAGGTGGTGACATGTGGACAAAACCACGTTAAAAAAGGGCGCTTGCGTTGGGAAGTAACGTTCTTCCCCTGAGGAGGCCTTAAGCTTTTTAACAGCTTAAGTAGCTTGATTTGACTAGAATGCATGAGTATCATGCACGGGTTTACTTGTTATAAATATATTACTAATATATGTATGTCAAAATCAGCCATGTCTCTAAGAGTCATGTTGGACTTTCCTCTCCACATCCTTATTGTACTGAACAAATGCTTGCCCACTCACACAGTCCTTGCAAGACCTCTCCAAACATATGTGGCAACATGTGTAAGATATGCTTCACTCTAAATGTGGCTGCTTTTCATGGTCCATAACCAGCAGAGAATAGTCAGTATCTTAGATGTTTATTGGCCGGTCTTGGTCTTATAAGAGCTGTTCCCCAAGTGCATACATACACACCACTTAAAGGTAATGGTGCTAACATCTTTACATGGTCTATTTGGCCTTCTTTTATAGAGCTATTACAAAAAAATGTTTGATAGGGTTAAAAAGCCCCCTTTACTAATGCAGCAATAACCCACCTTTGTGCACAAGACTCAGAATTGTCATTATATAATTCATGTTACATTTACTTATTTTGTGTCAGGGGTGACTGCCCTCCTGTCTTTATGTAGCCAGTTAAACCACACAGGCCCTTAGCCTCTAAGTCTGAGCTGAAGTTTTTAATTTCCTACTCAGATATGGCTTATGGCTTTCTTCCAAGGAATAATGCTACATCAAACCCAAATTCAAGCCCAGGGGCATTGGTCAGCCCACAAGAGTGCACTGAGCTTTGCTGCATAGCACAGGAGGAAGTGAGAGTTCCAAACCTTTCTGATGTTACTCAGATTGACTCACTGGAGAGAGTCACTAAGGTGACAGCTTAACACTGCTGTGCTCCCCTCTAACACATTAGTCCTTCAGGGTTCATTGGAACTATACGAGAGCAGAGGTGTGCTGCTGCTTGTCAGGCCCCACTCCCAGATCCCTACTGAATCACCAAGTAAGCAGTTCTTTATTAAATATACATTTTTACGTTATATTTTTTAAAGTATTTCCCTTATTTTTGTGGGGGAAGGGTGACCCATAGACATTTAGTATTAAATTAATTTGCTTGTACATTAATTTTATTGATTCTTGTGACAATTAAAAAAAAACCTTTACATACATTTGAAATGTCTTGGCAAGATATACCTCTATCATATGGTAATTAATGCCTACACACATTTCTTGATTACATGTCCAAATATTAAATGTGACCCCTTGGTACAGACTTAGTACAAGGATAATTATTTTGCTTGGCATTATCGAGCGCCTGTGGCAGAATCCGTCAAATAGAGTATTCACCTTTAACCAGGCCGACACCGCCATTGCCATACAGTGGTGGGTGGAGTTTGGAAGGGAACAAACATCTTGATTTATGATGCTCTACATATATATATATATATATATATATATATATATATATATATATATATATATATATATATATATATATGCTGCTGTACATGTTAATTAATTGCAAAAAAAATCACAGGTGCTTTGTAAGCTCATGGAATTATCTTCACATATAAATCCACAGGGATCTCTCCCCACTATAAATGCATTAAAGAAGCTGGGAATTTGTACTGTCAGATCTAGAAGCCACAACACAGACATGACTGCTGAGAGGAGGAAGCTACCATTCAATTAGATGTCTTCAGCTGCATGAAGCATATTGTAAGAACAAATCATAGTAGTTTGCCTGTTAGTATGGACACTGTATATTAATATACAGACCATAAATTGGCTTTATGGCAGACTACTTCTGGAATGTTTTCCTTCATATATCCCTTAGAAATTAGGTTAAACATCCTCCCTACATCTCCTAAAACAGGTATTGTGTTTAATATGAACTACGTAATTTTTTCCATCCTTTATATGTCATTTACAACATTACTGCTTGATGTGACAATTTCCCAAAGAGTAATGGCCATTTTTTGTGAAGATTTAGAGTTGACCCCGTGACTCTGTTGAATCCTAGTATATACAGTAACAGTTCTCAGGATTTATGGCCAAATTCTCAGGTTGATCAGCTCACATTTGTTCACTCAATGATTTTGTTTCTTACTGTTAAAGATGCTTAATTTATGGCTATATATAATTATTGGTAGCTATTACATCCACTATGTTGGCAATTTTCAGGCTTACAAAGACTCTCTAAATGTGTCTAGTGCACAGATAAACAGAGTATGTATTATCTGCACAGCAAACTACTTTCAGAGACTATTCCCTGTGGACGCTAATTATAAATATAAATATAAATGCCCAATTTGATATACAGTAGCAGAAGAATTCCATATAGAGTATAGAGTCTCCCATATAAAAATAACAACAAAATAAAAAGGATTGAGCTATATAACCAGTGTAAATTAGTTATAATAATTTAAAATACTAGTCACATACATTTATAATTACAATGACAAACATCTCATGTAATACAAAGTATTACCATGAAAAACAGTTAAATACAATTTATTCATTGCACATTGATTATTGTACGATGTGTGAAAAAGTAAATTATCTTGTGGCCATAATAAAATTTCTGTGTCCTCCAAACGCTTCATTCAGATTATTAGTATTAGTTCTTTAAAGGGTAGATAAATAAGCCCAAAAAACTGCTCCTGGGACTTTAAGAATGGGATGATTTTGCCAGAAGTAAATTGATGTTCCATACACATTTAATTAGGTTAAATTTGTACATTTTATTAAACAACAATCTGTTTCCCAAATCGATATTAAGGGAATTTTAAATCTCTTTATTATTCTGCTTTTCTCCTGTGGTAAAATAAGACTATATTAGAGCTGTTTCTAACTTCTCTATATGGGATCTGATGATTTCAGCTGACAAAAGTCTCCCATTCCTATCCTTCCCTCTTCACCACAACAGAACTTGGTAGATAAGACCACTGTTTATTTATCATTTTTAGTTTCAAGAACACATGCTGCTTTTGACAAATGAATTAACCCTTAATGCAATATTAAATGTTTTGTTTTTTCAACCATAAGACTCAAGTAAATTAATTTAAAACGCACATAATTTTGTTAATAATTGGGGAATATAATTAAAAGAATCAAGTTGGCATCTCCCTTATTCTGGCATCAGCACATAAACTAGTGCCCCTCCATAAATGGTAAATGCCTACTCTTGAGGATCAGGATATTTAGGAACATTTTGGGATTTATGGATAATAAAATCCATGACCATACCCCTTTACTTTTACTATCTTTCTCCATTTATTTCCCATTGTTCTCAGATTTTTCACCGTTCCTGGCTACTGTTACATCCATCCTTTATGTATATTATACATCACTACATACAGTGGATATTAAAAGTCTACACACCCCTATTGAAATTGCAGATGTCTGTGATATAAAGCCTAAAATCAAGATAAATCATGTCAGTCCATTTTCCACCTTTAATTTGGCTTTGCAATCACCAAAGTTCAAGTAAAAAACATATAGCCAATTTTTTGGAACTAATGAAAATAAAAAAAAACTATGGTTGCATAATAGTTTTTCTGCAAATACTTTGCAGAATAACCTTTAGCTTTTAATGTTTCAGGAATATTTTTGAATAAATCTCTATAAATGTTCCGCACCTGGACTTTGCATTAGATCCAACGCTTCTCTGCAAATCTATGGAGAAACTGGTATCAGAAAAATCAGTCATTGGAGCAATTGTCTATGAAGACTGCAAATGTACAATTCAGACAGATCTTAATTTTTAAAAAAATATAGATTTATTTTACACTGTAACTGTAATACAAACCATTTCTTTTAATTTTTTTTGCAGAGAATGTGCACCCTATTTGTTTTCACTATTCTGTTGCTTTTACCTCTGTTTTACACTATCAGAAAGTGACGTTGTGCAACTGAGGTGAGTAAAAAGTCTTTTTACACAGAATTACACAGAGAGTTTAATATACTTACATTTAGTTATGTCGAAAGCAGTTTCAGTTGCGTTCAAATAAGTAAAATCCGATATATAGTTTAAGACAAATAGAACAGAACCGACAGCAAAATCAGTTTTGATCCTTTCTTAAATAGGTTCCTAAGCTCGTACTAGTGGCCAAAGGAATTCAGAAAGTAGAAAAAAACTATAAAAAACTGTATTCTGCACCATTGACGTTGTACAAGGGTGGACCGTACAAAGACATATGTATAGCCTTGATGTAGAAAAGGTCAGCCTCTAATGTTTTCAAATGATCTAATAGTGAGTTTATTATGGGATGTCTCTGTCTCACTTATGAATCGACTTGGTAATTTATTAATATAGGGAAGTATATGTAAACTCACATACAAAAGGTAAACTTAAATTAGTTCAAAGTAGACTAAACTACTAGCAAATAAGTAAAAATGTTTGTATTCAAAATGACCATTTCTTAAGAAACCCAATTGTAGAATATATATATATATATATATTTATTTTTTTATAACTGAGTTGGTTTTGTCTCAGTCATAAATCGACATGGCAATTAATTTATGCATGGAGGTATCTGTAAACCCATACACAAAAGGTAATCTTACATTAGCTCAAAGTAGACTACACCACTAGTGAGCAAGTCAAAATGTTTGTTTTTTAAATACCCATTTCTTAATATATCCAAATGTAGGATATATACAGTATATATATATATATATATATATATATATATATATATATATATATACATACACACAAATATAAGCATATTGATGAAGTTGTTATAGTTGGATGTGCACTAACAATGTTATACATGTTATAGATATTACTAGGCACTATTGCATAGACTCTTGCAAATTCACTGCAGCTACAGTATATTACAGAGCTCTATGCACTTATACTCCACCATAGCCCATTTCAAACAACACTTCCAACATTGTCCAGCCTAATTTGCACAGATCTCTTGAAGCTTCATGCACATTCCGTGAAACACTGCATAAATCCTTTAGCACAAAATAAAGCCAATTTGACATAATACATAAACCCATTTAATGCTATTATACTCCATTTCACAAAGTACAGATCCCTTACCAAAGTCAACAGACCATTTTGAAAAGACTATTTAGAAAAGTGGGAACAGAGAAAGTTGATTATAGAGAGAAAACATTAAAGGTCTTTGGTAAGGCATTCATTATAACCCTGGCTGCTTTGCTGGCTGTGCACTGAGCATAGTTCAGTATAACTTTCAACATCTAGGTAATATCACCTGCTGTTAATATTGACAGTGGTATGGAACCTAGAATGAGGGTGAGCATATTGGACGATACTGGAGGAAAGAGTTGAAAATTAGTGTCAGGGAGGTTGGAGAAAGCTAAATGTAGATATTATGTGGTGAGATTGGGGGGCACTGGAGTTAAGATGGGAAGGGTTTAGCTGATATATATCTTTTTTAAACATTCTAGTTAGGCAATATGGGATAGCAAGGGAATTACAACTTAGCGGATTCAACTAGGTGTCAAAGGGCCTGAGTCACTAAGGAGAGCAAAGCATAAAAAGGAGTAACTTTTCACCTGGGCAAAGCCAGGTTGCATTGGAGGTGAAGGTAAATTTAACATTTCGGCACAGATTTATAGCTGGGATAGGGCATGTCCTAGATTAGTTTTGAATTTCAGTGTAACATTAAAGCCAACAAGTATTTGTGCTGCATGTAACACAGCCAGTATTTAACTTATGTGCAAAATAATAAACTAATTTTCACCCCTTGTATTGAGACATGGTTTGTCCTGGAGAACATTTACTCCTTTCTTGCCTTACTTTCCTTAATGATTCAGGTCCAAAGATTTTACTGTATGGAAGATATAGTTTGTTAGCAAATCATATGTTGCATGAGGTGACACTGTCAAAGAGGCATACACAGGAGATATAGGGGTGTAGCATGTTGTGTTTCGGGAATGTGAATTTAGGTGGGTGACATCCCCAATTTCCCCATTTACTGCAATGGATAAAACATTAAATAGGTTGTAACACAAAACTGGCATGGGAATTTTTTTGTACCCCTTAATATATAGCACTTCCCAATGATAGGATATTTAAATGAAACCAGTCCAAACTGATACAGGTAGCAAGTTTTTGTCTACAACAGTATCTCCTGTCCATTAACTTTGCTTTACTCATAACATTGATTCTAGAATTCCAGAATGGTAGAATTGGACCTTTAAATAACAATTCACTTGATGATCTGTACGATAAAGGCAAATAGTTTAAAAGTAAGTATCAATTTATATAGAGGAAAATAATTGACATAATTTAAACAAATAGTATTCGAATAACCAAATTATTATTAGTTAAGACATGAGACTAGCCCAAATGAGAATGAACGGATATTGGGATGGATAAACAATAGTTTATGTTGATAATTAATTTAGTCCAAATTAAACAATATCAGTAAAATATGCTTTGAAATGAGCTCCCTTTCCAGAGGTACCCAGGCTAACTGTGTAATGTTTGGTGATAATTTATCATAGTTTATAATATGTTCAAAGATAACAAATTACTTAAACAGTGTTAACTTTCTTGCAGCAAAAAAAGTGTGGTCAGTGACCTCTTCCTCAGAATGTGTGAGGACAATCAGACTGAAGTCACAGTGTTTTTACTTCTTGGATTTCAAGATCTATATAAATACAAAATTCTACTCTTCATCGTCTTCCTCTTCTCCTACATTGTGGTATTAAATGGAAACTTTGTCCTTATTGTTTTGGTGTCCACAAGTGATCATCTCAAAACTCCAATGTTCATCTTCCTTAAACAACTAGCAGTAGCCGATGTCCTAGTAACCACCACTATTATACCAATGATGTTAGATATCATATTAAGGGATGTAAAAGAAGTATCTGTCACTGGCTGCATTTTCCAGCTGTTCCTGTTTTTCAATTTTGGATTTGTGCAAGGTTTTCTTATTGCTGTAATGTCGTATGATCGATATTTGGCCATTTGCCACCCGATGCGTTACAATTCAATAATGATGCCCCACGTCTGCCTCAAAATGATTGTTGGGTGTTGGATATTGGTCTTCATTGTATCAAGTGAAATAATTATAGTTTGGCAGTTCCAGTTTTGTGGCCTCAATTATATCGACCATTTCTTCTGTGACTTTGGCCCAATAGTAGAATTGTCTTCTTCAGACACTTCCATGTTGTTATTGGTTGATTTAGTCATTTCTATTTTAATATTCTTCATTCCTTTTTTCTTAATCCTCATAACCTACATCATCATTTTCTTCGCCATACTGAACATTTCATCCAACAGTGGAAGAAAAAAAGCCTTCTCCACATGCAGCTCCCACCTTATCACTGTATGTGCATATTATGGAACCCTAATCACAGTTTCCATGGCGCCTACTGATAAGAGTTCATTTAAAACAAACAAGTTTAGGTCTCTATTATACATTGTGGTGACTCCTATGATGAATCCCATTATCTACAGCCTCAGGAACCATGAGATCAGACGAACGCTTCAAAAAATGATTGTAAAAATTCAAATACAATTGAAGACAAAATAAAAAAGACATACAGACAGCAGTAAAATATGGTCCTAGTACTGCTAGTCTACACATTTTTTATGGTCAGTTGTAATCATAAATACTTACTACAGCATGTTCTATGGATAGGACGAGGAATGCTATGTCTTAGTGAGCCAATTCTTGAAGTATGCTTTGTACATTTCTGCTTTGGCCTGTTTTGATTTAGAAGATCCAAAAACTGTATTCTAATTGTTACCATCTGTCATTGATAGGCGCTGCCATGTTTAATAACTTGAAATACTAATTTTCATAGAATGTGGTCTCTGAATTAATGGGTTACTCAAAAAGAACTAAGATGTGACTGATATGGACTTAGTAAATATCATGTCAAATGGGTGGCACAGTATATTCCTTTTAAAAAAGAAGAAAATTAGAGTGTGATTTCTGACTGTCATAACATTTTTATGTATAAAAGGATTGTGTTACAGATGTGATGGTGGTTTAACAATTGGCCTGAAACATGCAGAGTTTTTATAATTAGAATTATTTTTATTAATGTTTTTAATTCTAAGAGAGTTCTATAATTTTCTAGTCAAATAACCAAATAGCTGTGAAATTACATGATAATTTGATTATTTACCATGGTAATCCTTTAACATTTTTTGTAGGTTATAAATTGACAATTAAACTAATTTGCTATAGTTATACCTACAATGACAAAGAGGCTTATTTTTCACACCTCTACTGTATAGGGATAGTAACTGCAGCCTGCAGACAGACCTCTTGATTTCTCATGCAGCACACAAACATAGAGGTGCACCACATGAGTGTAATTAGTTTGTTGTTTTCTCTGATTGGGTTGTAGTGCTTGGGTGGAGGATAAAGACTGTTCTTGAGGGTGACTGATGCCAGTTTCTTGGCCGGTGACTAGGCAGGTGAACTTTGTCTAGCTAGAGTGTGGGTTGTATGGTGGAATCCTGACAAAAGTCTGCTGTGTTAATTGTGATATGAACAATAAAAAGCACCATTTTTCCAAGCAAGAAGATGTTTGTGTCTGTCATCTACTGGGTGTTAGTATCACATTGGTGTCATTGTTGGATTTCAAAGGACAGTCAGATCCCGCTGTCCCTCCAACCAACCAGATGCAATTACTTATCAATACAACATAGCACAGGGCAGCTTTAGTATAGAAGATACAACAATGCCTGTTCACCTTTGCCCTCTAATCAAATTATTCTGTATTATTTTTCTCAAGGTGTCTCCTTAGTGAAGTGGGCAGGAAAGGAGCCTCCATGACATGATTAATGGTGTATCGCATCATTTTGGCAAAATGATGCATTACAAATTTCCTTTCTCCACCACCAAAATGACCCCCCTGCTGCCCCCTCCGTCTTCGCATTCCACATCTCCCTTCCGGGATCTAACAGAGGTGAGGTGTAAAAAGTTGGTAAGTGTGATTCATGCATTCAATCAATGAATGATGCTGTAGTTCAATGTTATAATCACTGTTACCTGTATCTGTGATGTCCTCGCAGGCTGCCCTTCCCCATCTCGGACTGCATTGTTAAAATATATAAAGCCAGAAATCAGCTATTGGTATTCACTGTTTGTGATCAAATGATTTTATCACAATGATAACATAAAAACATATTTATTGGGCAAATATTATCTTCATTACACATAGTTTTTAAATATGACATTTTTCATTAAAGACATTTGCTCGGTCTGTAACAAGACAGTACAGATTGTCTATATATGTTAATTTGTGAGTTTGTTAATCCAGTAATAAATACATTTCAGAATGCAGCAGGTTGTGGTGATATTATATATAGTAATATATTATAATATATTGTAAAATATATTATTACATTACATATATGATAAGACACACATTTAAAATATGGCATTGGACACAAGTAGTGAAGCCACAGTTCAGCTAATTCCTATTACTGCATAACAATTACAGGAACGGTGCACAATGTCTTTAATTCAGTTGACCTCCTGAGTTATACACTAATTATTTTATTTATTTCCCAATGCTTTCCATTGTAGATCTCAATATACTCCTGTAAGCCGCACTGACTCATTACAATAACCCCCACAGGACTGATACAAATGTGTAACTAAGCAATATAACGATGAGCTCATTAAATACAATCGTTATGAGCTACAATGAAGCTATTTAAGACTTGACAGAGAAAGATCCGCAGACAATACTTGTGATATCCTTATGGAATTGCCAAATAAAATGTTTGTTTATGTTGTGTGATTAATAAGGCAATTAAAAAAAACCTTCACATGAAGCAATCAAATGTCAGACTTTGTTTAATATGTAAATATTAATTTGTATTATGTGCAATAGTTTGCGTGCAGAAAAGTATCAATGCATTATAGTTAGACCAACAACAGTAACCCAGTTGTTCAGTATTATGAAATATAATTGTAGTAATAAAGTTTGCACTGTGATTGTTGTAGTGTTATTATGCTATAACTATGTACGTTAGTGAGTTGTTGTTATTGTTGTTGTGTCTTTATTTATAAGGTGCTGTATGAGGTCTGCAGTGCCGTACGGAGGGAAAACAGTACATAGTATAACAGTACAATACAGTAAATAAATAACACTACAACGCTCAACACAGCTACTTGGTGCAAGGAACATATTCAGCGCAGGCTGAAACCTGTACCCATTAGCATGGACACAACTAGCAGGTAAAGAGCCAGTGAAATAGGTGCAAAAACAATAGAAGAGTGGAATCAATGGGCAGAGAGCCTAAGTAGGTGGTGTGTTGTACAGCTAGTGAGAAAAAGTTATAGGTAATTAGCAGGGGCGGGCTGGCCCGGGGGGCAGGGGGTCAGCCGCCCCCCGGGCCGCTCAGTCTTACTGCTATTAGGGCTGGGGGTAGGCCGGCCAGCCGGCTGCCACCCGGATGCAATATATACATTTTCACTGGCGGCTGCATGTGATGACATGGGAAGCGGCCGCGTCAGCGCACAGGTGGCCGCATCACACGACAGGCGATGCGGCCGCGTCATCAATGACACGGCCGCTTCCCGTGTCATGGGATGCGGCCGCCTGTGCGGCCCCCGGGCTGACATCTCCCAGCCCGCGCCTGGTAATTGGAACAGGAGGGTAGAGGGCGATGCTCACTGATTAAGTGGAGGCCTGGTAGGCTTTTATAAACAGGTGAGTTTTAAGTTGAGTTAAGGGATAATGGTGGAGTGGAACTAGTGTAAGAATAATACTGAGTGAAATAGGTGCTATTCAACATTAGGGATGGCCGGTGCTCCTGCTCCAGAGTGAAGAATCACTATGGAAATGATGAGTTTTTTAAACTATGCATCACAAATAGAAGCATGGGATACTCATCTCATACAACATTTGGGTGTAAAATTTTGTAAGTTTCTCCAACAGATTTTGGTTTCATGTGTAAAGACACCCCTTACTTGACCACAGGGATGAATGAATGAATGAAGGAATGAATGAATACAGAAGTTGGTGCTTTCAAAAAATAAGCTCTAAACCGCTGCATGTAAAAACAGTGTATATATACGCAGAGGCGCACGCATGGCAAGATGTGTCCAGCTCTACATCAGCAGCAAATGAAGCAGGTTTATGTCAGGAATACTTATACCCAGAATCACTTACACCCAACCAGGTCATAAGCACAAGAAAATGTTTTTATTATATTTTTATAGCAACAAACTATATAACTGTATAATAATATAATAGTCCTTCTCACATGCGAGTGAAATCAGCAAAAAATGTAATTTTAAAATACTTCCACAAAATTATATAATATAGGCATGATCCATAAACAAAGGACCTATCAGCTTCAGAGATGATTTTGCAATCAGCCAATTAGAAGCTGTTAGCTAGTGCTGGCGACCTTCTGGTAAACTTAGAAGTTTTAAGATTACAATTATAAAATAAGCTAGTGTGTAAAAAGGGTGAATATCCTCAAATAGTTTCTATTTCATTTTGCAAAATACATTTTTACTCAGACTAGTGGGTTTGGGGAAATTGTTTGAGTCTACAGTTTATGAGTGAAAATTTTCGAGATTTGAAATTTAAGTAATTTAAGTGGGATGAGTAAAAAATGCATGTAATCCTTAAATAGCATCTAATATATATAAGCCTAGTGGCGTGTGTTAGTCTGTGTGTGTGAAAAAAACAACAAGCTGCAGCGCCACCTGCTGGGCGGAGTTATACACTGACCTACTAAATTCTTAGTGTGTGTGGAAAAAAAAAACTCAGAAAGGGCTGAAAATTGGTATACTAATATGTTTTTAATTTGTTAATTTAATTTGTTAATTGTTAAAAGTGTTTATAAAGATTTAAAAAATATATATATATATTTCTTGAAGGAGAAGTGACAGTTGGGAGTGGTTGGTGGTTGCCGGGGGTGACAGTTGGGAGTGGCTGGTGGTTGCCGGGGGTAACAGTTGGGAGTGGTTGGTGGTTGCCGGGGGTGACAGTTGGGAGTGGTTGGTGGTTGCCGTGGGTGACAGAGCGAGAGGAGTGTGATACTCAGGACCGCTGAGAGAGATCCCTGTGTCTGGATAGACAGCTGGATAGATGTGGCAATAAAGATGAAGGATGACGTGATGGAGAAAAAGATGAGGTGGTGACATGTGGACAAAACCCCGTTAAAAAAGGGCGCTTGCGTCGGGAAGTAACGCTCTTCCCCTGAGGAGGCCTGGGCTAGGCCCAAATGCATGGCAAGAACCTTTTTAACACCTTAAGTAGCTTGATTTGACTAGAATGCATGAGTATCATGCACGGGTTAACTTGTACTTAAATTCTGAGATACCCTATTTAATGCTTGATCTAGAATTTACACTACATTAGAGATGTCCTAGATAAACTCAGAATTTATATGTACTAGCTGTGAGGCCAGATAATATCTCTTAAAATTAGAAACTACCAGTCCATCCTCTTTACTAGGTTTCTGCTATATCAATAGACCTAACTTGGATCTTTTGTTAGACCAGATAAAAGATATGAAAAAATAATTTAAATATTCATATAGAGATACTGCTGGAAGACTATTGTAATACGTATACGATATACCAAATAGAGAATAAAGGTAATTTTTACACTATTAACCCAGAAGGTCTCAGTGCAAGGTTTCAACACTTTTTATAAAAGTTGTATCCCAATTAATCTTAAGACCTGACTGCAGGATAAATATCTAAATAATGCGCAGGTCAGCATCCAATTCAGATTGTTAATAAATAGTAAGATATCTGCATACATTACCAATTTTTCAACTATCTATACTGTCCAATTAATGTCTGTATTTCTGTATTATTGCTAGTGTAAAATGCCAATGGTTTGACCACTGAACAAAGTCCTATCCTGCTAGCTACCTTTCACCTTATCCAGCCTTTAATTCCTGCAATGAGTCAGGCCTTGCTTTTTTCTTCCAAAGGAGCCAATGAGGACTTTTCAACTGGTGGATCGAGGCCAAAATTCTGAGCTCCCTGGCGATCTTGACTGACAATTTGTGCATATTCCACTCATGTGACCATTTCTATGCCATCCCTCTCGCTGAAAAAAAATCTAAATTTTCTAGTTTCAGTTCAGAGAAAGAAAGAAATAACAGACTAGTTTTAGATCTGATACAAAGCCTGTATTCTACTCCATATACCTTGCTGTCATTTTCTCCAGGAAGAAATAAAGTTGATAAAAACGGATACCTTCATTTTGTCTACATTGGAGGTGATCAATGTCAAAGTAATTGATCACAATGAACAGCTAATGTTTATTAAAATTAGCAGCTTTCATGTTTGCAACAGGCTGAGGATTTTCTAAATCTAAATATTTATCAGATTATTCACAATGGAGAGAAAACATGGAGAGAGAACCCAGTTAAGGCCAAGTGGCCAGATTAAGAGGCCACTGAACCAAGTCCCAGCCTGCAGTGAACTGCCAAAAATCTCCAGCCCAATTTTCTCACCACAATCGTTGAAATATTGGTGCAAGATTTGGTTGAAACTGAGCAGAGGTCCAAAACACACATGGATTCCAGAAAGCAATTCAAATTACCCACAATCACCTACAAGACCCTCAATAATACCAACAGTTCATGCATCAAATCTCATCTCAAAATGGTCTCCCTCCTACTCTCAAAGATCAACCTCTAACATCTGCCTTGTCATCTCTGGTAGTCACCTCTCTCTCTTGGATACAAGACTACAATAACCACTTAATCACTTGATCGCACCATCCCACAACCTTACATTTCTTACATGATGGAGCACATTGACATAATTTAATGTTTAGGTTTCATGTTTTGACATTTTCATCACACAATCTCTCTAAGGAGAGAGTATCTTTGCACATTACTCAACTGCATACACACTGTTCATCACTTTACTGTACTTGGAAAATAGTATTTTAATACTGTACAGAATTGACTGATACACAAATAGCGTGACAGTGTCATTAAAAATTAAACACAAAAAGACCCACATCCATCATTTACCACCTTCAAAACCAATAGAAATCTTCTTTCCTGATGTAGCCTATCAGGAAAAGGCAAATACAGAATATTAATAGACAGTCAAAATTTAAAATTGATAGCTACACTGATAATGAATGTAGTAGTATCAACCAGAGAAGTCACTATAACACCAGTCAATGAGAAGCAGCTGGTGTCATCATCAGCACATATTTTTACACGGGCCCACAAGTGCCCATAAATATACATTTTCGAAATAAATATATTTCTAATAAGTGTACATATCAAAATCATCCATATTTCTAAGAGGATTGGTTGACTTGCATCTCCACACCCTTACTGTACTGAACTTATATACTTGCCCACTCCCACAGTCCTCTCCATACCTCTGGAGGCATATGGAGCAACATGAGTAAGATCTACAAACTTTCAAGCATTCTCTGAAGACCCACCTCTTCAGACAAGCTTATAATATTCCTCAACCATCCTCTTAACCTCACTTTATTACCCTATTACCACCCGTTACGCAATTTCACACAAGACAACTACCCCCTGTCCAACATTGTTGTGTGACAGGATCATTTAACTTATGAATAACTTTTACCTTTGCAGTCTGGCTGGGCCAAAATGCAAAATGTAGACTTAGCCTCATTTGTCAAGCTCCCATTGTCCCATAGATCGGTGGTTCCCAAACTGTGCGCCGCGGCTACCAGGGGTGCCGCGGCGCTGTCACTGGGGTGCCGTGGGCCAGCCATAGAAAAAAGAAAGAAAACAGAAACTTACCAATCTGCCGGGCGCCGGGAACCAGCAGCCTCCTCTCTCCCGCAGCTGGGAGAGAGGAGGCTGCTGGGTCCCGGCGCCCGGCGGATTGGTAAGTTTCTGTTTTCTTTCTATAAATGTAATTTTTTCATCAATAGGTTCTGCAGAATGTGGAACTTCCCTCTCAGATCCTTATTTCTCCAATTTCACTACTTAAATCAAGTTTGCCCGTTTCCCCAACAATATTTTTACTGCACATTATAAATACCATTTGGGATTTTCTTTCCCATCCAGGCTCGTGACATTTTTTTAAATCATTAACGATATCTCTATTATTACACAATACATAAAATGTCTCCTCCTGATCTGATAACTAATATAACTTAGTTTTATGATGATGTCTCACTGCAATCAGGACTATTTTACTGCAGATATTCCTCTGCGCTAATTACATTATTATGAATGCATTAATAGGCACCCTTCATTTAATATGCCCACTTACACCATTACTATTCACTCCACTATGTTATTACAAATAGCAGAGTATTCTCTGCCTGGCGCAGGGCAGAGTGAGAGGGATTGTAGCAGAGGAGGGGGACAGAGGGCAGAGGAGGGGGACAGAGGGCAGAGGAGGGGGACAGCGTGACAGAGAGCAGAGGAGGGGGGCAGAGGGCAGAGCAGAGGGACAGCGTGGCAGAGGGCATAGGAGGGGGGCAGAGGGCAGAGGAGGGGGGCAGAGGAGGGAGACAGAGGGCAGAGGAGGGGGACAGGTGACAGAGCAGAGGGACAGCATGGCAGAGGGCAGAGGAGGGGGGCAGAGAAGGGGGACAGCGTGACAGAGGAGAGGGACAGCGTGACAGAGGAGGGGGACAGCGTGACAGAGGGCAGTGTGCCTGGTTGCAGAGGGGGCAGTGTGCCTGGTTGCAGAGGGGGCAGTGTGCCTGGTTGCAGAGGGGCATTTTTGCATACAACTAAATAAGTATTTCTGTTGTGACCTAAATACTTATTATAATTTTTTGACCCAACTACTTCTAAAACAGGACTGCTCATTAATTATTTTGGAGGGGTGCCTTGAAAAAATTTGGAGACTCTAAGGGTGCCGCGAACTGCAAAAGTTTGGGAACCACTGCCATAGATTGTAAGCTTGCGAGCAGGGCCTTCTCACCTCTTTGTCTGTTTTACCCAGTTTGTTTATTAGTTTACTATATATGTCCCCAATTGTAAAGTGCTACGGAATATGTTGGGGCTATATATATAAATGATGATGATAATGATGAAGATATGCTTCACTCTAAATATGGCTGCTTTTCAATGTCCATAACCAGTAGAGAACAGTCAGAATCTTAGATGTTTATTCGTTCATCTTGCTCTTATAAGAACTGTTCCCTACGTGCATACATACACACTACTGGAAGGGAAGGTAGTGCCTGTTAGACATCTTTACATGGTCTACTAGGCCTTTGTTTATAGAGTTACTTCACAAATGGTTTGAAGGGGGTTAACAAACCCCCTTAAGTAATGCAGACTAATCACCTTATTTGTGCACAAGACTCAGCCTGATGACTTTACATTCATGTTACATTTGCTTACTTATTGTCATAATTGTCTGCCCTCCTGTCTATGTGCAGCCAGTTAACCCTCTCAGGCTATCACATTGTCCGAGTTTGAAATAGACCTCGAAGCATGCTCAAGATAGACTTACCCCCAGAGAGGTTCGGAGTCTAATGGTAGAGAGGTATTCAAGGAAATGGGAGCTTAACTGATCTCTAGCTGCAGGTTGCGGTCCTCTAAGGGGGATTGATCAGACTGAAGAGGAACTGTGGAGTGGTGAGGGTCTACCGGAAGGTTAGTGCAGAGGCTTTGTTGAGCGGCAGGTAAGTCTGGAGGTTCCAGGAGGACTGAATACTAGACCAGAATAGATATAAGGCAGTGAACAGTAGCACTGACTACCCAGTAGTTGGATCAGTGATGATGTATATGCCCTGTAGAGAAACCTCAGTCCTGGACTGCGGAAGCAGAAACACAGGAGACACTATGAGGAAGTACTACTATGGGCAGGTGTACTGAGATCCCAGTGGGTGGCTGAGGCTAGATGCAGGATCGATGATGAAACGTGAGGTTCTGCATTATTACCACAGGTCTGGATCGTGGAACAACTGCGGAGGACCGGTGCGCTGAGATCCCTGAACATCGAGTAGCTTGAAAATGAGACCGGAGATGAAGCTTGCGGTTCTGCGATATTACCACAGGTCTTGTTCATGGAACAGGTAACACCGAATACCACCAGAGAGGTTATGAACTGCAGAGGACTGATGCGCTTAGATCCCTATACAGCGAGTAGCTTGAAAACGGGAATGGAGATGAAGCGTTAGGTTCTGCAATATTACCACAGGTCTTGATTGTGAAACAGGTAACACAAAGACGAGAGTGACGAGAGTCAGAGAGGACAGCGTCCTTACAGGTATTGAAACCTGAAGATCTGACAATGGGAGATAGGAGAAAGTACCTTAAATAGTGAATTGAGCAGCGAACGGCCAATGTGAGACCACAGATATGTTGAAATTGCCAGGGTTGCACATGTGCGGTAGGACCGGCACAATGATGACAGAAAGTGAAGAAACACCATGCAGAGCGTGGAATAGGTGAGACGTGTGATACAGGTCCTGAGCCTATAAGTCTGAGTTAAAGGATCCCATTTCCTACTCAGATATACCTCATGGCTTTTTTCAATGAATAATGCTACATCAACGCCGAATTCAGGTCCAGGGATATTAGTCAAGGGTGCACTGAGCTTCGCGTGGAGCCCATAAGGAACTGAGTGTTTCAAGTTCATGAAAACCTGTTGAGTGTTACTGAGATCGAGAGAGTCACTAAGGTGGCACCCTAACACTGTAGTGCACCCCCTAACGTAAGTTTTTTTGATTCTTGTGACATTTGACCAGGATCAACAATTTAAAAAATGAAATTTCAGATGTATGTAAAATATTTTTTAAATTGTTGATCCATATCATATGGAAATTAATGCACACTCACTTTTCTTGATTACCTACCCAAAAATTAATTGTGGTCATACTTAGATTAATAATAGGGCATCATTTGTTTGAAGGCATTATCGAGTGTGTGTGGCAGGGCACATCAAATTCACCTATAACCAGGCCAGCTCCACAATTGCAACACAATGGTGGGTGGAGATTGTTCTACCTAATCTGGTGCACCTCCCACAGTTGAATTCTACTAGATCTTATGATGGTGATATATATAAATATATATATATATATATATATATATATATATATACATAGTGGTCACAGATTAATTGTATGCAAAAGTGGAAATCAATATAATTACCGTATATATGAGTGTTATTCCTAAGCCTTATTTTTATTTCAGCAAGCTGCTGCTCTACATGTTAATTAAATGTTAAAAACATCACAGGTGCTTTGTGAGCTCATGAAGTTACACTCACATATAAATCCACAGGGATCTCTCCCCACTATAAAATCATCACAAGATCTGGGAATTTGTACTGTCAGATCTAGAAGCCACAACACAGACATGACTGCTGAGAGGAGGAATCTACCATTCCATTAGATGTCTTCAGCTGCATGACACATATTGTAAGACCAAATCATAGAAATCTGCCTGTTATTATGGACACTCAATAGTAATATATTGACAATAAATTGGCTTTATGGCAGACTGTTTCTGGAGTGTCTTGGTTCAGATGCCCACTTGGAAATTAGGACAAATACCCTCCCTACATCTCCTAAAACAGGTATTGTGTTTTATATGAGATACATTATTTATTTCCAATATTTTTATTCACAACATTCTTGCTTATTGTGACAATTTCCCAAAGAGTAATGGGCATTTTTATGATGATATAGAGTTGACTTAAATACATTTAAAGTTCTCAGGATTTATGGCCAAAATCTCAGGTTTATCAGCTCACGTTCCTTTCCTCACTGTTTTTATATCCTGCTGTTTAGGATGCTTATTTTATGTATAATTATTGGTAGCTATTACATCCACTATAGTGTTGTTCATGCTTGTAAACCAAAGAGTAAAATGATGTTCCTGTTACATTAATTAAGGTAAATCTACCCATTTTTTTTTAAAAAAATAATCTGTTTCCCCAATTGATATTAAGATGATTTACAATCTCTTCTTATTTATCTGCTTCTTTCCTGTGGTAAAATAAGACTATATAAGAGCTGTGTCTAACTTCTCTATATGTGACCTGATGATTTCAGCTGACAAATGTCATAGCAGTCTCCCATTCTCCTCCTTCCCTCTTCACCACAACAGAACTTAAATAGGACCACGGTTTTTTTTATCGTTTTTAGTTTTAAGAACACATGCTGCTTTTGTAAAAATAATTAACCCTTATTGCAAAATTAAATGTTTTTTAAACCTTAAGACTCCAGAAAATGAATTTAAAATGTTTGCACATAATTTTGTTATCAAACGGGGAATATAATTAAAGCAATCAAGTAGACATCTCCCATCTTGTGCCATCAGGACTTAAACTAGAGCCCCTTCATAACAGGTAAATGCCTACTTTTAAGGGTCAGTATATTTAGGAACATTTTTGGGTCTTGGGATTCATGGATAAAGAAATCCATGACCATACCTCTCTACTTTTGCTATCTTCCTTATTCATTTATTTCACATTGTTCTCTGATTTCTTACTATTCCTGGCTGCAGTTACAGCAATGCTTCACATATATTACACATTACTATTTACAGTGGATACAAAAAGTATTCACACCCTTATTGAAATTGCAGGTGTTTGTGATATAAAGCTTAAAATCAAGATAAAGCATTGTCAGACCATTTTCCATCTTTACTTTAACCTTGTAACCACCAAAATTCAAGTGAAAAACAAACGCCAATTTTTAGGAAATAGTGAAAATAAAAACCCTATGGTTGCATAAGTGTGCACACCCCTACATTGTTTGCAGAAGCACATTTTGCTTTTAACCTTTCAGGAATCTTTTTGTATAAGTCTAAATGAATGTTCCACACCTGGACTTTGCATTCGATCCCACTCTTCCCTGCAAAAACATTTGAAGTCCATCAAACTGTGAGGGGATCTCCTGTGCACACTCCTCTTTAGTTCATTCCACAGGTTTCAATGGCACTTTAGTTAACAGCCAGCACATGATCACACAAATATTATTAAACCAATTAAAACAGAGTGCCCAAGTATTGTTTTGTTCCCTACCAGGATAAATCCCTAAGACGACTCCTGTTGGTATTGAAATGCTACTTGCTTCCTTATATTTCTATATATTTCTTCTTTTCTCTGCATCAAAATTCCGACAACAGTGAAGAGATCTAAGGACGTGAGTGCAATTAGTTGAACTCTTATTTGTGCACAATATGGTCACATACCTTTGGCACTGCTGTGTTCATATACTTTCTATACTTTATTTAAATATTGCTGTAGAGCACAGTTCTTTCTAGTATTTTTTTTACTAGAAATGGGTTTTGTGATGAAACTCTTATTGTAGCTCCTGTCCCTCTCCTACTTCTGTCACAGGATTCCCTCGGTGTCTTGTAGCTGCTATTGCTTGGGGTGTAGCTGCCTTTAGGTAAGACTCGTAGGACAGGCCAGAGGGGATAGACTTTGGCGTGAGATTGTCTACTTAATATAGATTGCACTATGTAGAACTGACATTACCCATTTTATTACAGAGAACAGCTTGAAGTAGATATAATAGTATTATTAATGTCATTGGGCAGAGGATCAATGTCATTTTGCTAACAGTATATATCTATGAAGAAACTGGTATAAGAGAAATCAGTCAGTGGAGCAATTGTCTATGAAGAGTGTAAGGGCTAGATTTACTAAGCTGCGGGTTTGAAAAAGTGGGGATGTTGCCTATAGCAACCAATCAGATTCTAGCTGTCATTTTGTAGAAGGTACTAAATAAATGAAAGCTAGAATCTGATTGGTTGCTATAGGCAACATCCCCACTTTTTCAAACCCGCAGCTTAGTAAATCTGGCCCTAAATGTTCAATTCAGACAGATCTTATTTTCTTAAAAAAAAGTAGATTTTTTTTTTTTTTATTGTACTTTAATTCAAACTATTTTAGTTTCATGTTTTTGCATAGAATGTGCGCCCTATTTGTTTTGATTATTCTTTAGCTTTTATCTTTCTTTTACCGTATCAAAAAGTGTTGCTGTGCCACTGGGATGAGTAAAATGTCTATTTACACAGAACTCCACATAGGATTCAATCTAATCACATTCAGTTATGTTGAAAGCAGTTTCAGTGGTGTTTTAATGGTAAAATCCAGTATGTAGCTTAAGACAAATAGAACATAACTGACAGCAAAATCAATTTTGGTCCTTCCATAAATAGCTTCCAAAGTTCCATCTCCTACAAGTGGCCAATGGTATGTAGAATGTAGAAAAGATAATAAAAAATAGTCCCCCTGTGTTTATCTGTGCTGATGTTATACAAGGGTTGACGGTATATAGCCAAATGTATAGCACTGATGTAGAAAAGGTCAGCATCTAATATTACGTATTTATCTTATTGTGAATTTATTATGAGTTGGCTGGAAGTATATGTAAATCCATGTACAAACGGTAAACTTACATTATTTCAAAGTAGACTACATCACTAGTGAATGTGTGAAAATATTTGTTTTCTAAATTGGGCCTTTCTTAATATACCCAAGTGTGGGATATATACATACAAATATAAACATATTAATGAAGTTGTTATATTTGGATGTGCACTAATAATGTTAAATATATTACTAGGAAGTATTACATAAAATCTTAAAAATCCACTGTGAGGGATTACAGAGCTCTATGCACATTTACCATACTTGCCTACTTTTGAAGGCAGCTGTCCGGGAATGGGTCCATCGAGGGGGACGTGGCCATGCGTGGTGCGCCATTAGGCTCAGCCTCCTGATAATCTTAGGCAATTTTAGCCAATCGCAGCAGGGGGCGAGGCCACGATGGTACGTTTAGCACCACCCCCCACTATCTTCAACAACGGCGACAGCTAGATTCGGGATTTTTCCCTTCTCTCTCAAGAGCCCGGGAGAACTTACAAAAATTCGGAAGTCTCCCGGACATTCCTGGAGAGTAGGCAACTATGACTTATACTCCACCTTAGTCCATTGCACACAACACTTCCAACATTCTGCAGCCTAATTTGCACAGATCTCTTGACACGTCACGGACATTCTTTGACACACTGCGTAAACGCTTTAGCATAAAACAGAGCCAATTTGACATAATACATAAGCCCATTTAATGCAGTTATACCACAGTGAACAGACCATTTTGCAACATACTTTAAAAAAGTGTGACCAGAGAAAGCTGAGTACAGAGAGAAGACACCTGAAGTTAAGGTTTTTGGGAAGACATTATTTAATCCCCTGTCTGCTTTGCTGGTTGTGTGCTGAGCATTGTTCAGTATACCTTTCAACATATGGGTACTATCACCTGCTGTTGATATTGACAGTGGTAGGGTATGGAGCCTAGAGAGAGAGGGTGAGATTATTTCAAGATACTGGAGGATAGAGTTAGAAAACAGTGTAAGGAAGGTAGGAGAAAGCTAAATGGAGGCATTGTGTGGTGACATCAGTGGGTACTGCTGGGAAGTTGGAAAGGGTTTAATAGCTGATATACATATTTGATAAACATTGTTGGTAGGTAATATGGGATAGTGGGGGAATCACAACTTTGTGGATTCAACTCACAATTTAAAAGAGTTAACTGTATGCAGGATATAGATTGTTAGCAAATTATATGTTGCGTGAGGAGACACTTTGAAGAGGCATATAGAGGGATAGATAGAGATGGAGCATGTTGTGATTGGGGAACGTGATATTAGGAGGGTGACATCTCCATGAGATGTTTTTGTCGACAATAGTATCTCCTGTCCATTAACTTTGTTTTCCTCATAATATTGACTCTGGAATTCCAGAATGGTAGAATTGTATAGACCTTTAAAAAACAATTCACTTGATGATCTGTATGATAAAGGCAAATCGTTTAAAAGTATTAAATATAAATTTAAACTAATTTTGGTTAGAGGAAAATAATTGACATAATTTAAAAAAATAGAATTCAAATAATCAAATTGAATAGCCAAAATGAGCATGAACTGGTATTGGGATGGCTAAACAGTAGTTTCTGGTGGTGATTAATGTACTCCAAATTAAAACAATACCAGTAAAACTTGTTTTGAATTGTGCTACATTTCCAGAAGTACCAAAGAAAATTGTTGTAAAGCTTGGTGATAAGTTATCATAGTTTAAAATATGTTCAAAGATAACAAATTACTTAAACAGTGTTAACTATCTTGCAGGAAACAAAACGTGGTCAGTGACCTCTTCCTCAGAATGTGTGAGGACAATCAGACTGAAGTCACAGTGTTTTTACTTCTTGGATATCAAGGTCTATACAAATACAAAATTCTACTCTTCATCGTCTTTCTCTTGTCCTACATTGTGATAGTAAATGGAAACCTTGTCCTTATTGTTTTGGTGTCGACAAGTGATCATCTCAAAATTCCAATGTTCATCTTCCTTAAACATCTAGCAGTATCCGATGTCCTAATAACCACCACTATTATACCAATAATGTTAGATATCATATTAAGTGATGAAAAAGAAGTATCTGTCACTGGCTGCATGATCCAGCTGTACCTGTTTTCCAATTTTGGATTTGTGCAAGGTTTTCTAATTTTTGTAATGTCGTATGATCGATATTTGGCCATTTGCAATCCGATGCGTTACAATTCAATAATGATGCCCCACGTCTGCCTCAAAATGATTGCCGGGTGTTGGTTATTGGTCTTCATTGCATCAAGTGAAATAATTATGGTTTGGCAGTTTCACTTTTGTGGTCTCAATTACATTGACCATTTCTTCTGTGACTTTGGCCCAATAGTAGAATTGTCTTCTTCAGACACATCCATTTTGTTAGTAGTTGATTTTGTCATATCTATTTTAATGGGTATCGTTCCTTTTATCTTAATCATCATAACCTACATCATCATTATTTTCACCATACTTAACATTTCATCCAACAGTGGAAGAAAAAAAGCCTTCTCCACATGCAGCTCCCACCTTGCCACTGTATGTGCATATTATGTAACCGTGATGACTGTTTACACGACGCCTTCTGATGAGAGCGCATTTAACACAAACAAATTTAGATCTCTATTATACATTGTGGTGACTCCTATGTTAAATCCCATTATCTACAGCCTCAGGAACCATGAGATCAGACGAACTCTTCAAAAACTTATTGTAAATATTCAAATACAATTGTAGACAAAATAATAAAGACACACAGACAACAATAAAATTTGGCTCTAGTACTGCTAGTCTTCACATTTTGTTAAGGACAGATGTGAATAAATACTTACAACATGTTCTATGGATTGGAAGAGGAATACTATGCCTTAGTGATCCAATTCTTGAAGACTTCTTTGTACATTTCTGCTGTGGCCTGTTAAGATCTCAAAACTGTACTTTATTTGCCTTTATCTGTCATCGATGGCACTGCCATGTTTAATAACTTTGAATACAATTTTTAATAAAACATAGTCTCTGAATTAATGTTTTTCCCAAAAAGAACTTATGAGTGACTGATATGGACTTAGTAAATATCATGTCAAATTGGTGCCAGAGCATTGTCCCCCATCAAAAAAAAGAAAACTAGTGTGTGACTGCCATATCATTATTTATGTATAATGATTGTGTAACAGAAGTGATGGTGGTTTAACAATTGGCCTGAAACATGCAAACCTTTACTTTATAGGGATAGGTATAAACCAAAGGAGTCTGCAGGGACAGTCTCTTGGTTTCTCATGCAGCACACAAACACAAAGGTGCACCACATGTGTGTAATTAGTTTGTTGTTTTCTTTGATTGGGTTGTAGTGCTTGGGTGGAGGATAAAAGACTGTTCTTGTAGACAGGGCGACTGATGCCAGCTACTTGGCCGGTGACTAGGTAGGTGAACTTTGTCTAGCTAGAGAGAGGGTTGTATGGTGTCATCCTGACAAATGTCTGCTGTGCTAATTGTGATGTGAACAATAAAAAGCACCATTTTTCCAAACAAAAGGTTGTTTGTGTCTGTCGTTTGTTGGGTGTTAGTATCACATTTGTGTCATTGTGGAATTAAAAAGGACAGCCAGATCCTACTGCCCATTCAACCAACCAGATGCAATGGTTGTGAGTACAAAGTATTGAATACCACTACCAAGTAGCAAACTGTTATAAAGCTGTCAATTGCAGGGGTGAAACATTTACTGTGTTGTAAGAAATAGCAATAAACCTGTGAAATGTGGAGCAGCTGTCATTTAATATATTAAGAAAAAAACATATTTGTCAACATAGCACAGGGAAGCTTTAGTTTAGAAGATTTAGCAATGCCTGTCCACCTTTGCCTTTAAACATACAGTATTCTGTATTATTTGTCTCCAGCTTTTCTTCCTAGTGAAGTGGGCAGGATGGGAGCCTCCATGACATGATTCACGGTGAATCCCGTCATTTTGGCTCCGCCACCATGGCAAATTGATGTGTCACAATTGGCTATTCTTCGCAAACCAACACACTTAAAAACTTTTATTGCATATTTATCTCATCTTCACAAGACAACTGGAAAGAACTCTTACCCTGGGCAGAATTCTTCCACAATAACCAGTACCACTCCTCCTCTGAGTCTACACCCTTTTTTACAGTCTATGGTCTTCATCTCAATTCCAGCCTCTTCCTCCTGCCATTGTACCTGCTGCTAATAACACCTTACATCAGTTCTCTAAAATATGGAAGGAAGTCCATTCTTCCCTGTTAAAGACTTTCCATGAAATTTGCCCCTCGCTTCTTTGGTCCATTTCTCATAGAGCGAGTCATCAACCCAGCAGCTTACAAACTCAAACTTCCTTCATATCTACAAATCCCAAATTCCGTGCACATATCGTTGTTGACAGATTTGGTATTGAATATGTTTCATTCTGCACTCCCTGAGACCCCTAAAATTGAAACTCAACGAGGAGTCGAGTATGAAGTGGAAAGGATACTCGATTCACGGGTTTGTCATGGTCATCTTCAGTACCTTATTGATTGGAGGGGTTATGGCCCAGAAGAATAAGCCTGAATCAAAGCCACTGATGTATATGCTTTATGCTTGGTCTGTATTTTCTATGCAAAATTCCCTTTGAAGCCCAAGAGTTGTCTAGGGTCTACCCTCAAAAGGGGGGTACTGTCATAAACCAGGCTCTCAGGTTCTGTCACGTAACTCTTCACTGCTTTTTCAAGTTGTCACTGTGGTCCTCAGGCTCTTCTGGTTTCAGAATGCTCTGTAAGATGCTATCCAGTCTGTCTTCACTCCAGAGATCCCTCCAGAATCAGAGTATGGGCGTGACCATCTTGGATTTGTTCACATGATTCCTCTCAGCCAATCAGGTAATAACAGCCTCCATAGCAGATTCTCTTCAAAACCAGATCATGGGAGCTGCCATCTTGGACTTAGTCACCTGATCAATCTCAGCAACTCAGAGTGCTGCTTCAGCCCAGCTGACCGCAGTCTTCAATCAGGAATCAACAACCACTATAAAAGGACTTCTTGGAGCCCTTACTTGTTGTCTGTGCAACATTGTATTTCAGACAACAACCTGGTTCCCAGAAGTCTGCAGCCTTGCTATCAATCCAGTTCAGACAGTACAGTCTGCATTCTATCTCCAGTCCGTTTCCAGCACTCTGATTCCATCCATTCTGGTTCCATTCCAGTTATTGCATTCCAGTTCCATTCCCGTGAAAGCATTTTGGTTTCTGTCCAGTTACAGTGATCCACTTCCAGCATTCCTGTTACAGCATTGTGGTTCCAGTCCGATCCAGCAATCCAATTCCTGTTTGCTCTCATCTGCTAGTGTAATCACCATCTGTACAAGTCCATTCACTACATGCAGAGGAACATTATCAGGTCACCCTGCTTTGTTCACGTAGTCAACAGTCCAGCTCCAGAGACACAACTCAGTTAGGGTACAGACAGATCCTCAGGCACGACAATCTCCATATATCCAGCAGTTCTTCTGACCCTCATGCTGCTTTGTCCTGCTAGCGGTACTTGCGGACTTCTTCCGGTTGAATCCCTGGACTGCCGAACATCTCCACGCTGCTGCTGCGCCTATCCACAGCTGTTCTTCTCCATGTTGCTGTTCTTCTCCATGTTTCTGTTTATCTCCACGTTGCTGTTCAAATGCAGGTTGCTACCCTCCACTGATCTTCCACTCCACATGGCTTCCCTGTCCCCTGGATCACTACTTCCTGGGTGCCTCACTTCCACAGTGCAACCATCTCCCGGGATTACAAGCAGCCATCACTTAGTTGAGATCCCCCTGGTCTGCAGGCCCTCATTGTGCACGTCTGCACCATGCCCTGCCTACCTACTCAGATGAGCCCTGAGCTTTTCCTATTCGGGTGGTGTTACCCACACTGCTTCTGTGGTCTGCCTCTACTGCCCCCCTCCTCTGGTGTCCCCGGAGTCCTGACTTTGTGCCTCTTCTGTTCCCCCTCCTCTGATGTCCTTGTATGTCCATGATCTCAGGACTCTAAATCTCCCTTGACTGAAGTCCCGGACCTCCCCATGCCTCCCGGACCCGGACCTGGTCTCCTCCAGATCTCCTATCTCCTGGTCATTCAATATACTCCCATGGTCTCTCTGCTCCTCTTGTGGTCTCCTTGCATTTTACAGACATCCCCCATGGACATTTGCCATCATCTGTGTTGGTATAATACTCTTCTCTGCATCTTATGATACTGTATGCTCCATCTGATATTGTATCTATTGTTACCCTGTTTTTAACTGTATGACTTGCTTTCTATGCCATATTTTTATTTTGTATTTTATTTTAATTTTTATTTTTATTCTACTCTTTTTACATTTCATATCATTTTATCATTTTGCATTCTGCATTCTTTTGCACTCCAAATCATTCTGCATTTTATTCATATCATTTTATCTCATATTACACCCTTTGTCAAGCTCTTTGCCATACTTTTATTTTCCTCTTTTTCATCTCATGCCACTTTATCTCATTTTATCTCATTATACCTTTGTTAATATTTTTTTTTTCCCTGCTCACTGCTACCATATCACTGTAAACTGACGGTTCTCATATTTCCTCTGTCTTCCTCATTTCCTTTCACCATGTTCCCTACCGCCCCATCACACTCTGTAGCCTACCCACCTGCTGTCATTTTCTAACTTGCCTCCTATTTTATTTCTCTGTGCCACCTCCCCTCTATCTTCATATTCTCCACATATCTTCTCTCTCTCCACTTATCTTCCATCCCTCTGTTTTTTTCTTCGTTTTTGCCCTCCTACTCTTCCCCTCCTGCACCACCTCTCTCTCCTCACTATGCCTCCCTGCACATGTCCCATACCCATACTCTCCCCTTACCCCATTTCACTCCCTAGTCCCTGCACTCCCCCACGCTTCGCTAACATTGTCAAACTCATTCACATCTCCCCACTTCCCTCTCTCCCTTTCTCCTGTGTCCTCTGAAATGTCAGATCCGTCTTCAATAAACTGCCTTCAATTCACAACCTCTTCTTATCCAACTCTCTTAACCTACTTTACATTACTGAGACCTGGCTCTCCAGCTCCTCTGCTACTCTGCCCACCTCCCTCCTACAATTTCTTCCCCCGACTCCTCTCCTGCTTTTCTTTGCACCTTTCAGTTTTCCAGCTTCTAATGAGCTGTGCTTTGAGCTACCTGAGTTATAGTGTTATTGTCTATATACTGTGCTGTTTTATCTTTTACTGTCCAATTGTTTGTTCCTGTATGGCACTGCGGATATTTTGTGGCACCCTAAAAATAAAAATTAATAATAATAATAATAATAATAATAATAATAATAAAGTTTGCACTGTGATTGATGTAGTGTTATTATGCTACAACTCTGAAAGTTAGTGATCTGTTGTTATTGTTGTTGTGTCTTTATTTATAGAGAGCCACAAGAGGTCCGCAGCACAGTACAGAAGGAAAACTACAAGACAGTACATGGTATAACAGTACAATACAGTAAATAAATAACAATACAACTCTCAACACAACTACTGGTGTGCAAGGGATATATTCAGAGCAAGCTGAAACCTGTGCCCATTAGCGTGGGCACAACTAACAGGTTTTGAGCCACCAAAATAGGTGCAAAGTCAATGGAACAGTGGAATCAATGGGCGGAGAGCCCAAGAAGGTGGTGTATAGTGCATCTGGTGAGCAAAAGTTATAGATAATTAGTACAGAAGGGAAAAATTTAATTTTAAACTACCCCCACAAAATCATATAATATAGGCATGGTAAATGAACAAAGCACCAATAAGCTTCAGAGGTGAATTCACAATTAGCCAATCAGAAGCTGCTAGCTAGTGCTGGTGAACTTCTGGTCTGTTTAGAAGTTTTAGGCTTACAATAATAAAATAAGGTTACCCTTGTATAACAAGGGTGAATAGAAACGTGTAACCATATACAACTTAATAATATCCGAAAGTTATACAGATTGTCAAATGCAAGAGGAATGGAGATCATAGCGCTGATATAGTCAATGAGCCTTACCGAAAATGTTTAATAGGATGCTTTAATATAAGATATATTAATGTGACTTCCCTGGGCTTTTAGATACACTTCACATACATCACCAACAATATCTCCAATGCTAGAATTGCTAAAATATTTTCATTAGTAGGCGGATCTACTGGGGTAGAAAATGTATTATATAAAGTAGAAATACATTTAGTTAAAGGGATTATAAGGATGGTAAACTCTAGTGTTGAAGTGAAGATAGTAGAACCTCCAAGTCCCAATGTGTGCCCACTGTGGCATAGCTTAAGGCATCTATTGAAGGACAGCTAGGGATATTATGTTTTAGCTGTAATTGCTGTAATGACATAAACATGTTATCTTCAAAGAGTTTCTATTACATTTTGGTAGATACATATCAACCAGACTAGTGGATTAGGGTTAATTGTTGGAGTCTACAGTTTATGACTGAAAATATTCCAGATTTGAAATTGAAGCAATTTAAGTGGATTGAGTAAAAAATGCATGTTGTAATTCTAAACTTGCACGCTTAAAATATATGAGACACCCTTTTTAATGCTTGATCTAGAATATACACTACGTTAGAGATGTCCAAGATGAACCAAGAATGTATGTGCACAAGCTGTGAGGCCAGAGAATATCTTTTGAAATCAGAGATTGACAGCTATTTTAGAGGTTTTGATAAACCAGATAAAAGATATGAGAAAATAATTTAAATATTCATCTATAGATACTGCTTGGAGACTATTGGAATGCGTATACCATCTGGAGAACAAAGGTAATTTTTATACTATTAGCTAAGGATTTCTCAGTGCATGGTTTCAACACTGTTTAATCTTTTCTTTTATCTTGGATGGGAATTTGTCGAATAGGTATTGGGTCAATAGGGAATATAAAAGATGCAGTCCAATTACTCTTAGGACCTGAATGTAAGATAACTAAATAAAGTGCAGGGCATCATCCAATGAGGCATAGAGATCATTAAGAAATAGCAAGATATCTGCATACATTACCAATTTTTCAACTATCTATGCTGTCCAAGTGATGTAAACAAACTGGATGTGGAAAATCGTGCTTCCTCTTAAAGTGTATGGTTCAACCCTCCAGGGAAATAGTGTGTAAGAGGAGGGTCCCTTTCCTCCAAAATAAGAGAAACAACCGGAGATAACAACAACTGAAGACTCTAAACTTGAAAGGTAAAGACATCTCCTATACAAGCGATTTCCCTGAGATTTACAGATCAGACTCTGCTCTAATTAACTTTATGCTGACATTTTGACTCTGGAATTCATCTGTTCTTTGCTTTAACCAAATTGCACATCAAAAGAAACTAGTCTTTATAACAGATTGAAATTAGTTACTGGATTTTATTTTGGTCTATTATGGATTTCTATATCTTGGACACATGATCATTACGTGGCATTTTACTATTTGTTTTCTAGCTATCACTATTTATTGATGTTGATTGATTTCTGGCCAGAAACTGTACTGATTGATATTGCATTATCAGTTTAATAAACCTTTTTTGCACCCATATATGGGATAAGTAACATTATTGCATCATTAGATTATTACCATTATATATTAATTTTACATAATACCTTACTCTTAGTGACGGACCATTTTAATGTGGTTATTTATGTTAACTTATGTTTTTTTGCCTTATGTTTTATTCTACACATTTCACTGCGCCTGGAAATTTAAACTTCTACTGTCCAATTAATGTCTATATTATTTCCAATGTTAAATGCCAATGGTTTGGTCACTGTGGCAACAGTGTAGAAAGCAGATTGCATCCCTGCCTGGTGCCTCTATATTATTTAAAGGGGGAAGAAGGGAACCACCTGGCAAATATTGATATAGACTCTAAACCCATTTCAAAAAATAAGTCCAATGTTCATCTTAGCCAGGATTTGCCATGAATATAGTTTTATGCAGATGATTCAAAAGTATTCATTGCACCCAGTGGAAGGACAATACATGTGTCTATAGAGCCATGGGATAGCTGTAAGTTAACATCTTATATTAATACTGGTAGATTTACCAGGTATAAAGCCAGGCTGGTCACTATGTATTATATAATGTATTACACAGTCCAGTCTAGTATCTAATATTTTTGCAAGCCTTTTAGCATCTAAGTTGATGAGAGATATAGGGAGGTATGATCCACAATCATTAGTGCCTTTATCCTGTTTGGAAAACACCATTATCAATGAATCCATCATCAAAAAAACACACACAGCTTTGAAAAAATAAAAATATCTACCTACATTTCACCTTCTCCAGCTTTTAAGTCCTAAAACAAATCAGGGGGTAAATGTATCAATGCCCGGATTCTTCAACTCCGGCGAGATCGGCGTATTCAGTGCTTAAATTTAAAGCGGCGCTGCCTTGTAAAGGGAAGTTTCCCTTTACAAGGCAGCGCCGCTTTAAATTTAAGCACTGAAGACGCCGATCTCGCCGGAGTTGAAGAATCCAGGCATTGATACATTTACCCCCAGGTCTTGCTTTTTCATGTTACATTTGCTCACTTAGTGTCAGGGGTGTCTGCTCTGTTATCTATATGCAGCCAGCTAATCATCTCAACTCTTGAGCCTCTAAGTCTGAACTGGAGGATCTAATTTCCTACTCAGATATACATGGCATTTTCCCAAGGAATAATTCTACATCAAAACCAAATTCAGGCCCAAGGGTATTGGTCAGCCCTCAAGGGTGCACTGAACTTTGCTGTGCTGCCCAGGAGAAAGTGAGAGTTCCCAGTTCATCAAAATCTGTCTAGTGTTACTGTGATTGACTTAGTGGAGTGAGTCACTTAGGTGGCAGCCTAATACTTCTTTGCCCCCCCTAACACATAAATCCTTCAGATTTAATTGGAGTTGTGCCAGAGTGACTGTGTGCCTTGTAGTGCTGCTGCTTGTCATATCCATACTGGATCATCAGGTAATTATTTATTTATTAAATATATATTTTTTACATTTTGTAAATAATATTTTAAAGTATTCCCCCCATATTTATGGGGAAAGATGACCCATACACATTTATTGTGAGATGAGTTTTGTTGATTCTTCTGACATTTGAACAGTATCAACAATTTAAAAATCCTTTACAAACATCATCATCATCATCATCAACATTTATTTATATAGCACCAGCAGATTATGTAGCGCTTTACAATTGGGAAGAAAGATTAATAAGACAATACTGGGTAATACGTACAGACAGAGAGGTAAGAGGACCCTGCTCGCAAACTTACAATCTATAGGACAGTGGCAGTTTGATACACAAGGGTATGTGCTACATTTATTGCATATTGGTCCAGCTAGAATACAAGGGTAAAAGTATTGAGTGGGCTGTGTGATCAGTCACACAGCAACAGGGCCGCCATCAGGGGGGTACGGCCAGTACTTCTGTGAGGGGCCCGGACAGACTAGGGGGCCCGGACAGACCTCTCCGTCTGTCCAGACTCCCTGGACTGTCTGGGCCCCACAGTCACCGACCGTGCTTCCCCTTTTTTTTTTTCTTACCTTCTCCGCGATGCTGCAGCTCTGCCTACCAGTCTCTGATAGGCTGGGAGCACGGCGCTGTGACTTCATCACCATGCGCCGCACTCCCAGTGTATCAGTGACCAGGAGGCAGAGCTGCAGCATCGCGGAGAAGAAGGTAAGTAAATAAGCTATTATTGTTTTTGAGGAGGGGGAGAGGGAGAGCCCGGGGGACCTGGGGAACCATAATTGTGGAGGGAGGGAGGGGGGGGGACAGGAAGAGCCTGGGGGACCTGATCTATGGAAGGGGGGAGAGGGGGACCTTAATTGTGGAGGGAGGAGAGGGGGACCTTAACTGTGATTGGGGGTGAGAGGTGGACCTTAACTGTGTGGTGGGGGAGAGGGGGACCTTAACTGTGGAAGGGGGAGAGGGGGACCTTAACTGTGATTGGGGGTGAGAGGTGGACCTTAACTGTGTGGTGGGGGAGAGGGGGACCTTATCTGTGGGGGGGGGAGAGGGACCCTAACTGTGATTGGGGGGTAGGGGGACATTAACTGTGGCGGGGAGAGGGGAACCTTAACTGTGATTGGGGGGAGGGGGACATTAACTTGGGGGGGTGGAGTAGGACTTTAACCATGGGGGGGAGAGAGGGGGACATTAACTGTGGAGGGGAGAGAGGGGGACATTAACTGTGGAGGGGAGAGAGAGGGGCATTAACTGTGGGGGGGAGAGGGGGACCTTAACTGTGGGGGGAGAGGAGGACCTTAACTAAGATTTGGGGGGGTGAGGGAGAGATTAACTGTGGGGGAGTGGAGGGGGACATTAACCGTGGGGGGAGAGAGGGGAACATTAACTTTGGAGGGGGAGAGAGGGACATTAACTGTGGGGGAGAGAGAGGGGGACCTTAACTGTGAGTGGGGAGAGGGGGACCTTAACTGTGATTGGGGGGGAGAGGGGGACCTTAACTGTTGGTGAGAGAGGGGGACCTTAACTGTTATTGGGGGGGAGAGAGGGACATTAACTCTGGGGGGGTGGAGGGGGACATTAACTGTAGGGGGAGAGAGGGGGACATTAACTACAGTCAATTATGTCTGATTTCCCTGATCCTAGGAAATGTTTGGCCAAATGTCAGAAATTTGTTAGAAATTTAGGTAATGCACATGAGCCAACTAATAAAGATTGGCGAGTGGTGTTTAGGGCCTGTCTTTCTCTCGATACTGATATACAGAAGTTTATTAAGGATTGTATGTTGGAGGATAGATCCTTAACAGATGATGATAATCAGGAACATTTTAAACGTATAATCTCACAGTTGGCCATATATTTTCCAGTCGTAGTGAACTGGAGCAAAATTTTCAGTATCAAACAAAAAGATTGCAACAGATTATTTTGTCAGAGCTGTGTCAGCAATGATCTAATACAAAGGGATATCAGATATAAAGGATCATGTGCACCACAGGGAACTAGCTGTTACTGTACTAATGGATGGTTTCAGGGAGAATCTAAAGACTAGGGTACAAACCTCTTTACCTAATTGGAGGAGAACCACAGTAGATGCTCTTAGAGAGTTTGCCGTGGAGCATGACAAAAATACAAGTATGAAGAAAGAAGTGCAAAGTGATAGGTTAATGATGGTAAGTATTCAGGCTTTAGAAGGACTATGTACACAACCTCAGACTCATAATACACATTATAAGGGATGGAAGAAACATAAGTCATTGAAGTTTTTTAGATGCACTAAAGCAGGACACGTAGCAAAGGACTGTAAAGAAAGAACAAGAGACGAAGCAAGGAGATTGGAACCACCTAAGGGGGAATCACATAGATACCCACAAAGAGGGTGAACACAAGTCTCAGAGGTTTCCCCAACAGTTGCCCGCACACATCTTAGCAGCAAATGCTTTGCGGGAGAACAGTAGCCAACACTAGGGGCCAGGTCATACCTGTAATCCTACAACCAGGCCGGGTAAATGTTAATCTGTGTTAAATGTAATTGTTCAGGTTTTGAGATAAGTAACTTAAATGTATATATGCTTTTTGTTGATTGTTAGATTTCTGTTGTCTTGTGTTTACTTTCCTGTCGCTGGGAATGAAAATGTTTGTTTTCTTTTATTATTTGAACCTAAATTTGTTTTGTTCCTCTTTTCTGTAGATAAGGATAGAAAAAGAAATATATACTTAGTAAGAATGGGGATTACAAGAGAAGTACAAAATTTCCCTTGAAAGACAGGTTAACAATGGGTCATTGTAACACTCTTTCTTCTAGGTGCAGTGCCTATGATAACGTATTTGGCTGAGATTCATTATTTAAAATAAAGTGTGTACATACGCTGCTCTAATGTTGTTTTATGTATTCCAGGAAGATGCACATGAGAGATACAGAGTGTGCATCACAAAGGGTTAATTTTTGTCCTTCTCTATTATAGTCATGAAGTCTATCGCAAAGGTATACAGTTATTGTGATCATAAGATACCAAGTTCCATACGTGCACGCATATACGTTCAGTGCACGAAAAGAACACTGAGGCCGAAGAACAACTTGGGCACTCACAGAATCCTAAGAAGAGTCTAAGGGTATCCAAGAGTGCGACATGTGAGTTGGACATTTCAGATTCTGACACTGTAATTATAGAGCAGCCTCCTTCACAAATTTCTTCACAGTTATGATGATGATTTAGACATGGATATTGAGAATGCTGCTTTGGACCTTGCAAATGAGCAAGAGGATAATGGGGATAATTGTGGATTTTAAAGTGAGTGTGTTGTATTTGACCAAGATAATGAGGAGAATAATTGTGATTGTGAAAGTAAGACAGCTTCCAGTAGTACCACCTCATGCCCATAGTAAGCATATTGTCATGCCAGGGCGTAAGACCCCAAAAAGCACCTCTTGTGTTTGGAAATATTTTTATCCCAACCCAGACAACATTTGTCAAGGCATCTGTACTTATTGTGATGCCACAATATATAGAGGTAGGAAAGTTAATCATCTAGGCACCTCCTCAGTGTTGCGTAATTTGCAGCAAGTTCATTCAAGAAGTTTTTCACAAGGTGGAAAATTATATATAGTTTCAAGCAGCCGAGCATCAGCTCGCAGCCAAATTGATAGTCATCTCTTGCATTGCTCACTGTCAACTCCTTCATCATTATCCTCCACATTATTATACATAGTCCAGTATCCAGTTTTCCAATTCTAACTGACTCCCCTAATGCAGTCCATGAGTCATCCATGCGTGCTACAACCATGGCCAAAAATCTTTCAGGTGCTGTATGGCTGTTCCTTCAATGTGAACTGGCAGCAGTCCATGATGAAACAGAAGCTGCAGTCTGGAACTTTTCCACAGCTCCATTAATTCTTGCCTCAATTGTGGAACAGTGAGATCAAGCAGGTTAAGGTTTCTATGAGTGGAGTTCAGGGTCTTCAGCTCCTCTGTGACTGAAGGGAAATTGAGTAAGCCAGTTTACCAAATCAAAATCCTGAGCATGGACTCTTGTGGTTGGCTAAGATTTCACTGTCAGTTCATAATACTAAAGCATTGTGTTTCATTCACTGGCTATTCCTGGCTGCTTGGGGATAACCTCATACCCACTGACCAGTATGATGATACCAAGGGGATGGTGGACTTTGGCTGTTGATGGAATAGGGGGTGGTTGGGCTGTGGGGCAGAAAGGAACACAATCCCCTAATGGCCTGCTGAGCTGAGTCATGTGCTTGGGACCTCACCGTAGGGACATAGTAGTTTAAGATTGGAGCTTGTTCCGAAGTAACCTCACTGGACAGTTGTAGCATGCTGCTCCGTATACTCCATATGCCTACTCTTTCAGCCATCAGAGCTATAAAACATTTATAGCAGTTGAGCTGCTTATCTAAATTCATTAGATGCATCATTAAATTAGATGCATATATCACAATTTACTTATTTATACTATTATTATTTCATACTTGGCTCATATTTTTTCTTCTTTTCTTTTTTCTTTTATTCATATTTGGTTTATATTATATCTATTTATGGTTAGGTTTGACTATTTATATCCCTACTTATATCTTATTTATAGTTTGAGAGCGCTCCAGATATATACTTTAATTTATCTTTTAGTAAACTGCAATGTGTTTGTGCCATTGCTCTGTCATTAATATTAGTCAGCCAGCTTGCTGTATGTAGCCTTTGGTCAAAATTTGTGAAAATATTGACAGTTGTGAAGAGATCATTAGAAAATAGAATGTAAATGACTGTAATTGAATGTTAACAATAAAAAATAATGTAGGTAGAAAAATAGCTCAAATTCACACAATTTTACCTATTTATCACAATTTTTAAATAAATAGAATTCTAAAACAAAAACACGAAGATGGTTTTAGAATTAGAACAAAAAAAAATAACAAATCAGAGTCTGCGCACAACTCTAAGATATATATACAAATCTAAACATATCAATGAAGCTGTTATATTTGGATGTGCACTAATAATGTTATACATATTACATGGAAATATTACATAAAATCTTACAAATTCACTGCAGCATCATACATACAGTATATTACTGAGCTTTATACACTTATATTCCACCTTAGCCCATTGCACACAACACTTCTAATATTGTCCAGCCTAATTTACACAGATCTCTTGAAACTTCATGCAAACTCTTTGAAATACTGAATAAACCCAATTAATGCAATTAAACTCATTCTCACAATGAACAGATCCCTTACCACAGTGAACAGACCATTTTTGGACATTGCACTAACTTTAGAAACGTGGGACCAGTGAAGGTTGAGTACAGAGAGAAGACACCTGCATTTAAGGAAGGCATTAATTAACCCCCTGCCTGCTTTGCTGATTGTGTGCTGATCAGAGCCCTCTTAAGAAAATCTTGGGCCCCCAGGCACAGCAGTGCCCCGGGGCCCCTATATATAAAAAGAATAAAATAAAATATATATATGGGCCCTGCAGCCCAGGGCGGCCCGTCGGAGGCAGCGAAAAAAAATAAAACCTGAAAAAAAAGAAGAAAATACTTACCTTGCGGTCAGCTGGCGATCCGGCTCCCTCCATGGTCTCCTCCTCCGTCGCTCTCCGCAATAGATGTTGGGCGGGCGTGATGACGTCACGCCTGACATGCACTGTGAGTGCGACGGAGGAGGAGACCATGAAGGGAGCCGGATCGCCAGCTGACCGCAAGGTAACTATTTTCTTCTTTTTTTTCAGGTTTTTTTTTTTTGCTGCCTCCGACGGGCCCCCCTGGGCTGCAGGGCCCCCGGGTACCTGCCCATTGTGCCCAATGGGAAAGACGACCCTGGTGCTGATCATAGTTAATTTTAACGTTCAACATCTGGGTAATATCTCCCGCTGTTGATATTGGCAGTGGTGATGGTGAATGGAGCATAGAGAGAGGGTGATCATATTGGAAGACGGTGGCTACTGGTGGAAAGTGTTGGAAATGTTGTGAGATTGGTGGGCACTTGAGGCAAGTTGGGAAGGGTTGGAGAGCTGGTATATATCTGATTTTAAAATTGTGGGTAATATGGGATGTTGGGGGAATCACAACTTTGTAGATTCAACTCACAGTTTTAAAGAGTAATTTTGGATAGATGAAAATAATTTACATCATTTAAAAAAACAGTATTCAAATGTTTAAATTATTAACAAATATTTCTTAGCTAAAACATAAGGCTAGCCGAGATGGGTATAAACTGATATTGGGGTAGTTTCTGTTGGTGATTAATGAAGTCTAAATCATATTAATATTAGTAACATATGCTTTGAAATGTGACACCTTCCCAGAGGTACTCAAGATAACAAATTTACTTGAACAGTATTAACTTTCTTTCAGGAAACAAAACGTGGTCAGTGACCTCTTCCTCAGAATGTGTGAGGACAATCAGACTGAAGTCACAGTGTTTTTACTTTTAGGATTTCATGGTCTATATGAATACAAAATTCTACTCTTCATCATCTTCCTCTTCTCCTACATTGTGGTACTAAATGGAAACTTTGTCCTTATTGTTTTGGTGTCAACAAGTGATCATCTTAAAATTCCAATGTTCATCTTCCTTAAACATCTAGCAGTAGCCGATGTCCTAGTAACCACCACCATTATGCCAATGATGTTAGATATCATATTAAATGATGTAAAAGAAGTATATGTCACTAGCTGCATCTTCCAGCTATACCTGTTTTTCATTTTTGAATGTGTACAATGTTTCCTTATTGTTATAATGTCTTATGATCGATATTTGGCCATTTGCAATCCGATGCGTTACAATTCTATAATGGTGCCCCACATCTGCCTCAAGATGATTGTTGGGTCTTGGTTCTTGGTTTTCATTTTAACAAGTGAAATAATTGTGGTTTGGCAGTGGCACTTTTGTGGTCTCAATTACATTGACCATTTTGTCTGTGACTTTGCCCCAATAGTAGAATTGTCTTCTTCAGACACTTCCATCTTGTTATTGTTTGATTTTGTCATAAATGTTTTAGTGATCTTCGTCCCTTTTTTCTTAATCATTATAACCTACATCATCATTTACATCACCATACTTAAAATTTCATCCAACAGTGGAAGAAAAAAAGCCTTCTCCACATGCAGCTCCCACCTTGCCACTGTATTTACATATTATGGAACCCTAATGACAGTTTACCTGGCACCATCTGATGAGAGTGCAATTAGCACAAACAAGTTTAGGTCTTTATTATACATTGTGGTGACTCCTATGATGAATCCCATTATCTAGAGCCTCAGGAACCATGAGATCAGACAAACTCTTCAAAGAGTGATTGTAAATATTCAAATACAATTGAAAACAAAATAAAAAAAAATTACAGTCAGCAATAAACTACGGATCTAATATTGCTGGTCTACACATTTTTTAAGGAAAGTCGTGATCATAAAAACTTACTACAAACTGTTCTATGGATTGTAAGAAGAACACTATGCCTTAGTAAACCATTTCTTGAAGTATGCTTTGTATATTTCTGCTTTGGTCTGTTAAAATTGCTCTCATTGGTCATTGATAGCGCTGCAATGTGTAATAACATGGATTATTCATTTTAATATTATTTAGTACCTTGAATTAATGGGATATCCAAGCAGAACCAATGGGGTGACTGTTATCATATTAATAAAGGAAACAAGTGGCTACCATCTAAAAATGTATGTGTAAAATGATTGTGTTGTAGAAGCCATTGTGATTTAACAATTGGCCTGAAAAATGCAAAATTATTATTATTATTTCTATTATTATTACTATCTGATGCACGCGGCATTGGCCGGGTTTAATACTTCAATTTATTAAGTTATCAATGATTTGGATGCAACTGTCAACAAGTTAAATATAATTAGCAGATTTGTAGCTCTTTCAACAAACCCATGAGGTGGCTTCCCATTGTCTATTGATTTTTATATTAGATGTCATCCCAATCCATCCAGTGAAAGCCCCAGAACAGGCTCCCCGGGTCGTTGTTCTGGCCAGTTTACACTAACATTAGGTCCGACCAGGACCTCAATACCCTAGAATGTCTCCTTCATCCAATGTTACCAGTCTGTGAAGTATTCATCCAAATCCATCTAGTGGAAAGCTCAGAACAAGCTCCCCGGGTCAAAGATCTGACCAGCATACAACAATGGGAGGTCTGACTGTGACCGGAAACCTCCTAAAACCCTGCCAGGATACCACTGGACCACCTTGCATTAGTATCATCCCAATCGGTGCTGGGGTGTCAAAGATATTTGCCTACAAACAAACAAGCTTCATATTTTATACATACAGATAGAGAACATTTGGTTGTTTGTTGGCTAATATCTTCGACAACCCTGCTCCAATTGGGATGAAACCAATGCAAGGTTGTCCAGTTTAATCCTGGCAAGGTTTTAGGGGGGATAGGCTCCCAGTTGAACCTCCGTTTGCTGTACGCTGGGCAGAACTTTGACACAGCAAGCCTGTTCTGAGCCACCCACTGGATGGATTTGGATGAAAACTTCACAGACTGGTAACATTGGATCATAGAAGACATATTAGGGGGTTGAGGTCCCATTTGGAACTCCCGTTGGTGTATGCTGGGCAGAACTTTGATCAGTGAGCCTGTTTTTGGACTTAAATTGGATTGATTTGGTTTGTTTCTCTAACCGGTTATGCCTTTGGACATTCCTGCACTGATTGGGATGAAACTAATGCAAGGTGATCAAGTTGGATCCTGGCCAGGTTTTAGAGGGTTTAGGTTTGGCTGGATCAGTAATAAATAATTTATTTGTGGCTGGATCATGTAAATATTATTTTTTCTAGAAATGAATTTCAATCAGAGGTGCAGGCACTAATGTATAATTTCAAAAGCACTTATTGTGTTACATTGGGATGTGTTATGTAGGGAAATGACTTGTTTGGGGTTTTGCAACTTTTCTTTGGGAATTCTCAAGTTAGCAATAGAGTGGAGGAAATGTGTATTCTGCAACTGTCTGAAGAAAGGACCCATGTTAATCTCATGTTAATTAGACCTTTTGATGTGTGAGTGTACAACACCCCTGAAGGCACAGGAATGTTTAATTAGACATGCTGTTAGATTTCCTCTGTGTCTAAAACAGGGAGCAGAAAATCAAAGCAGGTTTTAGGACATCACAGATAAGTGTAAATATTGTTAGCTTTGCATTGCATTGGAAAACATATATTGTATCCTGATACTGCAAAATAGCTCAGACGTTGCGGAACCATCTCAGATCAGGGGGCTGGTTTACCCCCTGCCAGGAGTTATGTTAGAACTGTATAAAAAGTGAGCTGTTGGAGCATGTAATGTATCATTCTTGTACCGTCTTTACTTCCGGAAAGATCGCTAGTACCACAGACTGGCATGTGAACTGTCTTTGTTAGGACTACTTGAGCTATTAAACCATCTTTTATTTGCATGATGACTACTTACCCTGCTGAAATTCCTGTAACCTACAGATTAGACCCAACTCTAATCTGTTGCCGGCTGTCCTGAGGTTTGGACCCAGCATTCCGGTACCACCGCTCTGCACACTACCCAGCAGCTCTGGCCAGTATGGTAGGCAAGGGGGGATCCATTCACAGCAACCCTGATGTCACAGATTTGTTAGGGTTCAGTTCGGACTTTCTGTTGGTGTACGCTGGGGAGAACTTTTACTCGGGGAGCCTGTTCTGAGCCTTCCACTGAATGGATTTGGATGACATTTATTATAGAAACAAAAGCGATACTGGGCAGCCACATCATGGAGCTGCTAAGCTGCTAATTATTTTTAAACTGTTGACAGTTACATCCAACTTATTAAAAACTTAATAACTTAAAAGATTTAAACATGGGCAATGCTGGGTACTTCAGTTAGTACTAACATATAACAAAAAGCACTTAGAAATTATTAACTTAACTAACTAGCACAATGGGCTTTAAATGTAGTATTTTTTTTTTTTTTCAATGGATTTTAACTTTCTCAATATATTGCAAGAAGATAGCACTAAGGAAAAATGAGATTTAAAATAGATAATATCAAGAGTCAAGGGGTATATTTACTAAACTGCGGGTTTGAAAAAGTGGAGATCTTGGCTATAGCAACCAATCAAATTCTAGCTTTCATTTTGTAGAATGTACTAAATAAATGATAACTACAATTTGAATGGTTGCTATAGGCAACATCTCCACTTTTTCAAACCCTCAGTTTAGTAAGTATACTCCTCACTGTGTTTAGTTTTATTTCAGTTCTAACAAGGTGGTGGTGACAGTGTTTCATTTACTTACTTATTTACTTAAATGAACAATACTGTAAATACATCTTTACACTGAAAATACCATTGAAATAAATACTTTTCTGTACTATAACATGTGTGCTTTTTACACTGTATGTGTGTATTGTATGTCTGTACTCTAAGTCATTAAGGAAAGTAGGGCAAAAAAAGGAGTAAATATTCTCCGGGACAAGCCATGTTACAATGAAAGGGGTGCAAATTAGTTTATTATTTTGCACATATGTTAAATACTGGCTGTTTTTCATCTAGCACACAAATACTTGATAGCTTTATTTTTACACTGAAATTTAAAGTTGATCTAGGACATGCCCTACTCCAACAACAAATCTGTCCCCATGTTTTAAATTTACCTCCCCCTCCAATGCAACATGGTTTTGCCCAGGTATAAAGTCACTCCTTTTTTATGCTTTGCTCTCCTTAGTGACTCAGGCCCTATGTGTGCATACCCCTGCACGTTCTACTGGTGCATTCTTATTTCAAATAAAACTTAAACTCAGCTAATAGTATTATTATTATCAGTTATTTATATAGCGGCACTAATTCACAGCGCTGTACAGAGAACACATTCACATCGGTCCCTGCCCCATTGGAGTTTACAGTCTAAATTCCCTAACAAACACATACACAGAGAGAGAGTCTAGAGTCTGCAGTCTACTTTCCCTAACATACACATACACAGACAGACAGAGAGAGAGACTAGGGTCAATTCTTTTTTTTTGAAAGCAGCCATTTAACCTACCAGTATTATTTTTGGAGTGTGGGAGGAAACCCACGCAAACACAGGGAGAACATACAAACTCCACAAAATAAAGCTCATGACTCATGACTCCAGTGCTGTGAGGCAGAAGTGCTAACCACTAGGCCACTCTGCTGCCCATTAGTGCATATAGTATAGGTGGCACCAAAATAACCCACAGCATTTATCTACAGGGAAGTGAGCTGGACAGGATGGACTAAGGACTCTCATGGTGGTCTGAACCTTACTGGCCATTATTACTGGAAACTGGAAGCAGGTGTACTTCAGCCGTGGATCATGTGTGGCCGAGACTCTCTGCACTATACACCCCCACACACCTCCAAGCCCTGACATCATCCGGCAACTGCAGCCTGCAAAGGAAATAAAACACAAAATTGCAGACTGTATTATATTTTAGATTTCATACTGCACAGTAGATATGTCCATAGTGGACAATACGGTGTAGTACTCTTGTATGTGTTTCCCTCCTCATGAATGATGCATAAATATGAGGTTATAGAGAGGTCTGGAAGAAAAAAAGGTTATCAATAACTGTGCACTTACAGTTAATTATGGCCATATAAGAAATGTACATATATCTCTTTTTCCCTGCAGCAATATTGTGTACTTAAACCAGAGTCTGCAGCCCAAAATATAATCCACTCCACGTCCTCTAGATGTGGCAGGAGGCATCTGGGGTCTAGGCCAATGTCGCCATGGAGAAGTATTGTATAACATTTTACCAATATACATCCATGAATAAAAACAAAAACACAAAAAAGTGGTTATCTTTGTTTAAACTAGTCATGGCTAAAAGTTTTTAGAAAAACACAAGTATTGGGTTTCACAAAGTTTGCTGCTTCAGTGTTTTTAGACCTTTTTGTCAGATGTTACTATGGTATACTGAAGTAAAATTAAGTTTATTTAGTCAATATTTGCAGTGTTGACCCTTCTTTTTGAGGACCTCTGCAATTCGTGCTGGTATGCTCTCAATCCACTTCTGGGCTACATACTGACTGATGGCCGCACATTGTTGCCTAATCAATGCTTTGAGTTTGTCAGAATTTGTGAGTTTTTGGTTTGTCCATCCGTCTCTTGAGGATTGACCACATTTGCTCAATGGGATTAAAGTCTGGGGAGTTTCCTGGCCGTGGATCAAAAATTTTGATGTTTTGATCAACGAGCCACTTAGTTAGCACTTTTGCCTTATGGCAATGTGCTCCATCATGCTGGAAAATACATTGTTCTTCACAAAACTGTTCTTTGATGGTTGGGAGAAGTTGCTCTTGGAGGATGTTTTGGTACCATTCTTTATTCATGGCTGTGTTCTTAGGCAAAACTATGAGTGAGTCTAATCCTTTGGCTGAGTAGCATGACACAGGACTGATGGTAGCACTTACCTTTCCTTCTCCAGACAAGCGCTTTTTCAGATGCCCCAAGCAATCTGAAAGGGGATTCATCAGGGTAAATGACTTTACCCCAGTCCTCATGAGTCCAATCCCTGTACCTTTTGCAAAATATCAGTCTGTCTCTGATGTCTTTCCTGGAGAGAAGTTACTTCTTTGCTGGCCTTCTTGACAACAGGCCATCCTCCAAAAGTCTTCGCCTCACTGTGCGTGCAGATGCACCTACACCTGCCTGCTGCCATTCCTGAGCATGCTCTGCACTGGTGGTTCCCCGATCCTGCAGCTAAATCAACTCTAGGAAACATTTCTGGTTCTTGCTGGTAGTTCTTGGGCGCCCTGAAGCCTTCTTCCCGAATATTGAACCTTTCCCCTTGTAGTTCTTAATGATCCGATATATGGTTGATTAAGGTGCAATCTACTAGCAGCAATATCCTCTCCTGTGAAGCCGATTTTTTGCGAAGCAATGGTAACTGCACATGTTTCCTTGCAGATAACCATGGTTAACAGGGGAAGAACAATGATTTCAAGCACCACCCTCCTTTCAAAGCTTCCAGTCTGTTATTAACGCACTCAGCTTTACAGAGTGATCTCCAGCCTTGTCCTCGTCAACACTCGCGCCTGTGTTAACGAGGGAATAACTAACCTGATGTCAGCTGGTCCTTTTGTGGCAGGGCTGAAATGCAGTGGAAATGTTGTTTTTGGGATAAGTTCATTGTCATGGCAAAGAGGGACTTTGAAATGAATTGCAATTCATCTTATCACTCTTCTCAACATTATGGAGTATATGCAAATTGCCATCATTAAAAATTGAGGCAGCAGTCTTTGTGAAAATTAATATTTGTGTCATTCTCAAAACTTTTGGCCATGACTGTAGAACCTCCAAAATTCCAATGTGTGCACACTGTGCAATAGCTGGAAGCATCTATTGAACAATAGCTCGGAATATTATGTTTCATCTGTAATTGCTGTTAGGATATAAACGTTATCCTCAAAGAGATCCTTTAAAATTTTGGTAGATATATATTCCTCCAGACTAGTCGGATAAGTCTATATTTCAGGAGTTGAAATATAAGCAATATAAGCGAATTGAGGAAAAAATGAATGCTGTAACCCTAAAACTGCTCTCTTAAAATTTCTGAGACACCATCTTTCATGCATGATCTCGAAAACACACTGTGTTAGAGATGTCGTATATGAACACAGAATTTATATGCCCGAGCTGTGTGGCCAGATAATATCTCTAGAAGTCAGAGACTGCCACTAGATTTCTGCGATATCAAAAGAGCTGTCTTGGAGACCAGATTGTCAGGCTCTAATAAGCAGGAACCACTAACCGGTGTTTTCCCTACTGAACATGAAGGTGCGGAGTCTAACATACCCCTGAGGGTAATTGTTTCAAGCTGCAATTTTGAAAATCCCACAATTTTCTCTGGTAAATTCAAAATCATCTATGTAATAACCTGAAATTTTATGTAAAATCGCCAGAGATGAGTTATTGTAATAATCGCTGGATTCAATTTCATAGTAAATCGCTGTCCCGATGTTTTCCCACTCTAGCTATACAAATCTCCAAATGAGTTTAAAAAAAACTGCCAGATACAACACGATGCTTTCTAGGTGTGAGATTAAAAAATACATCACTGTTTCACTGTCTGCCTATTATACACTATTATTACTACCCTCCCCTTAGATTGTATGCTCCCTCGAGCAGGGCCTCCTCTCCTCCTGTTCTCTACCACCTTAACTCTGCTCTCCAGCTCCTTGTCTCTTCCGTGAGGCCCTTCTACCCCTCTCTCTACCCCGATGGGGGCTCTCATCTCTCATCTAGCTGTACTTTGAGCTTCCGAGTTACTGTGATTTTTGTTAACTGTTCCGTGCTGTCTCACCCAGTACCGTGTTTCTGTCTATCCCTGTACGGCGCTACGGATACCTAATGGTGCCCTATAAATAAATATTAAGAATAATAATAATATTAACCCTAGTGCTGCCAGCCTACTGCTTGTTGCATAAAAATCGGGAAAAATTTCCCTGTGTTTTCACGATTTTCACGCAACCAGCAGTAGGCAAACCAGCCAGGGTGGATGGCACTATAGCAGGGAGACACGAGGAAGGGGATCCCCTGCCATAATCACAAAACAACCCCCCGGGATGTTCAATGCTAGGCTGGAATCCCTAGTGAGTGGGGTCTGCAAAAAAAATGTGCTTACTCCCCTTACCCATTAATGAAGCCCAGCCCAGGGCTCTACCTACACCCCTGGGTGGTATGTTTAGGGTAATAACGGTAACAGTATGTGAAAAACTAAACAGATGCCATTTTTGTTTGTGGAACTGCAAATCCCAGCCAGGCCGGCCTGCCCTAAACAGTCTGGGCATGCTGATGTTTGTAGAACTACAAGCACCAGCAAACTCATGGCAGCCAGGTAATGCTGGCAGTTGGAGAACCACAAGTGTCAACATGACCTGACACCCATGCCTTGCTGCGACCTATAGTTGCACAAACAAAAATGTTAAAAAAGCTACAACACCCTCATTTAAACCACAACATTTTAATTAAAAAAATATAACCACAATAAAAACACAAAACATCCTCTTTAAGACCAAATCTATTTATTTAAAATATTAAAACCGCATATACTCACCAATTTGATGTCTTCTTCTTTTGTAAGCAGCCTTTAATCTAAAATGGCTTGAAACTTATGTCCGTAAATATTTTTTATTCCATAGAGTTTATTAGGGCGTCCCAAAATATTTGTAATTCCACACGTCCATGCTTGAAAAAAAATCTTCTGATCTTCGGGTCAGGAGGACCCCCATTTGTAATTCCATACAGCATATGCTTGACCTTCATTACTGTGCTTGTATCTAATACAAGCACCCCGTCGTGAATGGTATAAACAAAGCCGCAGGCTCTATTTATAGTATAAGGGGAATTCTCGCTGTCATGGGGAAACTCATTTGACATTTCTAATACAAAATGGGCCATTCTGAACAGCTCAGTGACTTCAAGCATGATACTGTGATAGGATGCCACCTTTGCAATAAGACGGTTCATGAAATTTCATCCCTGCTGGATATTTCACAGTCAACTGTAAGTGATATAAGAAAGTGGAAGCATTTAGGAACAACAGCAACTCTGCCACGAAACGGAAGACCTCGTGAAATCACAGAACGGGGTCAATGACTGATAAGGCGGATGGTGTTTAAAAGTAGCCAACGCTCTGCTGATTCCATAGTTGAGGAGTTCCAAACTTTCACTGACATTAATGTAAGCACAAAAACTGTGCAGCAAGAGTTTAATGGAATGGGTTTCCATGGCCGAGAAGCTGCAGGCAAGCCTCACATCACCAAGACCAATCCCAAGCGTCGGATGAAGTGGTGTAAGGCACACTGACACTGGACTGTGGAGCAGTGGAAATGTGTTCTGTGGAATGCTTCTCTGTTTGGCAATCAGATGAGCGAGTTTAGGGTTGACGGATGCTCGGAGAGCATGATCTGCCTGACTGCATTATGCCAACTGTGAAGTTTGGTGGAGGAGGGATAATGGTATGGGGCTGTTTTTCATGGTTTAGGCTAGGCCTCTTATCTCCAGTGAAGGGCAATCTTAATGCTTCAGCATACCAAGTTATTTTGGACAAAGATATGCATCCAACTTTGTAGCAAAAGTTTGGGGAAAGCCCTTTTCAAATCCAACATGACTGTGCCCCAGTGCAAAAAGCAAGCACTTCAAAGACATGGTTTGATGAGTTTGATGTGAAAGAACTTGAGTGGCTTGCACCAAGCCCTGACCTCAACCCCATCAAACACCTTTGGGATGAACTGGACAGGAGATTGCGAGCCAGACCTTCTCATCCAACCTCAGTGCCTGACCTCATAACTGCTGTATAGAATGAATGGACACAAATTTCCAAAGAAACACCGCAACATCTTGTGGAAAGCCTTCCAAGAAGAGTGGAAGCTGCTATCACTGCAAAAGGGGAACTAACTCCATATTAAAATATATATAGTTGCATACGATGTCATTACAAACCCTGTTGGTGTAATGGTCACGTGTCTGAATACTATGTATATATATAGGCTTTTCTAAAAAGGTGGGTTTTCAGTTGAGATGAGGGATAATTGTAAAGTGGAACTAGGGTATGAGCAATAGTGAGTGAAATATATATATGGCTCCTTAGGTTTACAGTATATATATATATATATATATATATATATATATATATATATATATATATAAAAACAAACAGTCCATACAGATTTGTTGAATGCCAAAACAGGTATCAGTATATTTAATGTATATCGTATATCTGTTATTTTGAAGCCTTGTTTTTATTCCAGTAATTAGTTGCTGTACATATTAATTAAATAAATAAAAATCGCAGGTGCTTTGTTACTGCTCCTCTGTGAGCTTGTGAAATTATTCTCACATATAAATCCACAGGGATCTCTCTCCACTATAAAAGCATCACAGGAGCTGGGAATTTGTACTGTCAGATCTAGAAGCCACAACACAGACATGACTGCTGAGAGGAGGAAGCTACCATTCCATTAGATGTCTTCAACTTCATGACACATATTGTAAGAAAATATCATAGCAATCTGCCTGTTATTATGGACACTCTATGGTAATATAAAGACCGTAAATTGTGCTTTTGGAAGACTGTTTCTGGAATGTTTTTGTTCAGATGCCCCCTTGGAAAATAAGCCGAACAACCTCACTATAACTCTGAAAACAGGAATTGTGTTTAATGTGAGCTACATGATTTTTTCTTTCCATTATATGTCATTCACAACATAACTGCAAGAGTAATGGCGATATTTGTGAAGATTTAGGGGTATATTTACTAAACTGCAGGTTTTAAAAAGTGGAGATGTCACCTATTGCAACCAATCTGATTCTAGTTAGTATTTATTTAGTACATTCTACAAGATTACAGCTAGAATATAATTGGTGTGCTATAGGCAACATCTCCACTTTTTCAAACCTGCAGAAAATATACTCCTTAGAGTTGAGTCAAGTTTACTTATTCAAATATGCAGTTTATCACAGTTTACTTATTCAAACCCACAATTTAGTTTAGACAATTCTTTTATCTCTCTTCTCCAACTTCGCTGCCTGGGTGTCATCCTCGACTCCTCTCTCTCCTTTGTCCCACACATTCATTCTCTTGCCAAATCCTGCCATTTCCAGTTTTGTAACATTGCTCGCATTTGGCCCTTCCTCTCCCAGGATGCCATCTAATCTCTCATCTATTCTCTGAGCATCTCCTGCTTCGACTACTGTAACCTTCTCCTCATTGGCCTCCCCTATTCTCATCTCCTTCGTAAATCGATCTGTACTCAACACTGCTGCACGTCTTACCTTCCTTTCTCGCCGCTCCACTTGTGTCTCACCCCTCATCCAAGTCCTACACTGACTCTCCTTCCCCTACAGAATCATTTTCAAGCACTTCACCCTCACATACAAGGCCCTGGCCAACTCGACTACTCACTACATCTCTAACCTCATCTCTATTCGCACTCCATCCCGCCCACTGCGATCGGCCAATGATTGTCGCCTCTCTTGCACTCTGATTGCCTCTTCTCATGAACGCATTCAAGACTTCTCCAGTGCTGCTCCCCTCCATTGGAACAATCTCCCTCGCTCCATCAGAACATTTCACAGTCTGTGCAGTTTCAAACAGGCATTAAAAACCCACCAATTCTTAAAAGTCTTTCAGTCATCCGCTTAACTACCCACCATGTCGGCTACCTCTACCTCTCATCCCTTCTTCCCCTTTCTGCTTGTTCCGTGCGACTCTGTCCCGTATCACCTTTGGATCATCAGTATGTTTGCCCCTTCCTTTAGATTGTAAGCTCTTTTGAGCAGGACCCTGTCTCCTCCTGTTTTTACCACTTTTAACTTTGCTCTCCAGCTACCCAGCCCTTCTTGGGCCTTCTGCCCTCTGACTCCTCTCTCGCTTTTCTCTGCACCTTTCAGTGGCTCTTAACTTGTCAGCCGTGCCCACCCTATTGGGCACAGGTTTGCGGCTTATGCTGAATATTCCTCACCTTTTCTATTTAGCTTTGCTTTGAACTTCCTGAGTTATAGTACTTATTGTTAGCTGTACCATGCTGTTTTACTTTGTACTATCCTATTGTTTGTTCCTGGACGACACTAAGGACACTTTGTAAAAAGTTTGTGTAAAAGTTAATAATAATAAAAATAATAATAATAACAATAATAAACAGTAAATATAACCCCATGACTTAAAATAAATAGATTTAAAGTTTTTAGGTTTTGTTCCCAAAATCTCAGGTTTATCAGCTCACCTGCTGTTGAGATGCTTTTTTTATGGAGCATAATATTTTGTAGTTATTGCATCGACTTTGTTTCCGGCTTTAATGCTTGTAAACCAAAGAGTAAATTGATGTTCCCAACACATTTAATTAAGGTAAAATTGCACATTTAAAAAAAAAAATCTGTTTCCCCAAATTGATATTAAGGGGATTTACAATCTCTTCTTATTTTTCTGCTTCTCTCCTGTGGTGAAATAATATTCCACTTTATTTATCTTTTTTTAGTTTCAAGAATGCATGCTGCCTTTGTCAAAATAATTAGCCCATAATTAAAAATTAAATGTTTTATTTATTGAACTGTAAGACTCAAGATGCTGCTTTTAAGGATCAGAATATTTCAGAACATTTTTGGGTCCTGGGATTCATGGATAAAAAAATCCATGGCCAGACCCCTTTACTTGTACTATCTTTCTCCATTTATTTTTCATTAATTTATGATTTCTTACCAGGCCTGGCTGCTGTTACATCCATCTTTCGTGTATATTATATATTACTACATACAGTGGATGCAAAAAGTCTACACACCCTTTGTGATACAGAGCCTAAAAATATAAATTATGTCAGACCTTTTTCCACTTTTAACTTAACCTTGTAGCCACCAAAATTCAAGTGAAAAACAAATGGTCAATTTTTAGGAGATAGTGAAAATAAGAAACCTATGGTTGTATAAGTCCCCATCCCCAATCAAATGCTTTGCGGAAGCACCTTTTGCTTTTAATTTTTAATAAGTCTCTATCAATCTTTCACACCTGGGGTTAAACGTATCAAGCTGCGATTTTGCATTTTCAGCGATTTTCTCGGGCGAGTTTAAACTCGCGGATGTATTAAACGGCAATTTGATGTAAAATCGTCAGAGAAGTGTTTCTTTCAGAATCGCCATTCTCAAAATCGCTAAAAATCTCGATCCCAACGTTTTCCCTACTCTAGCTATAAAAGTGGCCAAATGTATGAAGCTGCAATTTTGCCAACTTGCCCTAATTTGGAAATTCGCCAGAGACAACCCGCTGCTTTCTATAGGCGAAATTGGCAAACACATCAATGTTACACTGCTGGACAATGTTAATATCACAGGATTCACAATTTAAGTTTAAAAAAAGCATGACTTATGTTTTAGAGGGCAAAAATGTTTATAAATTAGCTTACAGGTAAAAAAATTATTTGACGGCTAAATTAGTTGGGCACAATTATGTGATGTTTTTTAATCAGTCTACAGTATGTGTCACAATATTAGTTTTATGTTTTAGTTATAAAGCACCAACACATTACATGTAAATGTACATTGCGGGGATCATCGCAAAAAAATGAATTGCAATAAAGTGGAACAGACGGTAATAATGGACCTGGCCAGATTTTTACAATAAAAAAGAGGTGTGGGGAACAGTTAATATATAAGGTAGCAGAATAACTATTGTAGCTGCTGGTGAGTAAAGTGTCTGTGGCTATTCTTAGCCATCTGCATTATCATCCTCTGACAATAACAGGCATTGATAGTTGCCATTTCTGTGCACCATCTGTACGCATCTACCTATTTGCATTTGTTTAATTTATAGTTGGATGTAAATTCTTCAGAAAGTTGTAATTTTGTACATTTTGCAAAATGTGTTGCACCACCCATATGCCCAAATTGCACCATTGTTTTAAGATGCTTCTATCTAACATCTACAGCCTCTTGCACTTCAAGAGGCAAATAAGGGGCATTCAGGTGCAAATATATTATAGTATAGTAAGGAGCATTAGATGCACATTAAGCAACCCTTTACCTTGAGATGCATCTTATTTTGACATACACTTATCTTTGAAATATGTCCTTACCAAGGTCAAATTCAACGCCTACACAAGATGGGTGCACATTTCTGTAATGAATATATGATATGTCATTTAAAAAAAAAAAAATGTTAACCCATGTTGCAATGCAAGGGGTGCAAATTAGTATTCTGTTTTGCACATAAGTTAAATACTGCCTGATGTGGGGAACAGTTAATACTTAAGGTAGCAGAATAACTATTGTAGCTGCTGGTGAGTAAAGTGTCTCTGGATATTCTTAGCCATCTGCATTATCATCCTCTGGCAAAAACAGGCATCTACCTATTTGCATTTGTTTAAATTAGAGTTGGATGTAAATTCTTCAGAAAGTTGTAATTTTGTACATTTTGCAAAATGTGTTGCACGGCCCAAATGCCCAAATTGCACCATTGTTTTAACATGCATGTATCTAACATCTGCAGCCTCTTGCACTTCAAGAGGCAAATATATATTAGTGTATAGTAAGGGGCATTAGATGCACATTAAGAAACTCTTCACCTTGAGATGCATCTTTTTTTGACATACACTTATCTTTGAAATATGTCCTTACCAAGGTCAAATTCAATGCCTACACAAGATGGGTGAAAATTTCTGTAATGAATATACGATATGTCATTTTTTTAAAAAAAAAAATATATATATATTTTACTATTTTGGGTTATCTAATTAACAGTGGAGCAATATTTTTTTCTAATGATGTTAATATTTCCTGATGGGGACACCATTTAAACTACATACTTGTGACAATACAATTGATCATGTGCATGCTAATACTTGTAGTGCAGCAAGGGTTGGGGTATTAATTATCGGTGCTGATAACACCGACAATGACTTCATAGACAAAATATGCACGAACGTGATTTTACGACATTAAAAAATCCAGACTTACCTCTTTATCCGACTGTGTTCTCAAAGTATTAGATCAGAAATAATAACGGCACTGCGTTTTGACGTCATTGAAAATGGCGACTGCCATATTAGAGTTTTTTAAAGCAGAAAATATGGCTGACGATGCCTAACCCTAACCTGATGCCTAACCCTAACCTGAACCCGAACCCTAAACCGATCTCTAATCCGATAAATATCCCTAACCCAAACCCTACCAGTAACACTTACCTTACATGATAGCCGGCATTGCCACTTTAAGAGTGGCAATAACACGGTCACCATTTTCAATGACGTGTCTCCTCCTGTTCTTGACTGCTTGGGGACAACCTCATATCCACTGACCAGTATGACTGAGCCACGGAGATGGTGGCCTTGCTGCTATTGATGGAATAGGGGTACATCTCAACTTGTGTGCTCTTATAAAGAACAGGACCTGGCTGGAGGTGACAGGTAGGAATATGCTCCCGGGGTCAGTTGCCTAGTAGGCTGCTGAGCCGAGTTTCATCCCCACCCAGGGCTAAAATTTCCCAGCTAGTCCCTGATGATGAACCCACATGGTTTTTATGTGTTTTCAAAACAGAGAAGGCGACCACATCATGGAATCCATAAATGAATGCTTTTGTGCACTTGCCATAAGAATGACAGATTACTAGTCTTAGATTAAAGCCATCAGAGAACACTTATATTTCTCCTCTGACCTCTGCTACAGAGCCCCTCTGAACCACACATTGGTCCATTCAGATCAAGTGTGCCTTATCCTGTGCCACCAGGTCGCAGTAAACATGAAGTTAGTTAGAGAAATAGACTTGATTTCTCTAGCTAACAAATATTATAACCCCACTCTGGTCCTACTATGGTGGTGTCTCTAGATGCTGAAAAGGTCTCTGATAGGGTTTCCTGGCCATTTATGAGAGGTCCTCTCAAAGAAATGGGCTTTCAAGGTTGATCTCATGCGGAAGTACTGCTTTGTACCATAAAGCTTCTGCTGCTGTCCTTGCTAATGCTGCCCCCACAGTTCCTTTCCCTAATTGAGAATGTCTTCAGACAAGGGTTCCTGTTGTCTCCAGGCAGCTGGGTGGAGAAGCTACGTCCAGACTAACAGCAGTCATGCGGTCTAGGAGCACTTCCACATTTCAGACAGCCGTGACCACAGTACACGGAAGCAATGGAGGACCCTGCAAGCAAAGTACAGATTACCAGCGAGACCCTGCATCTCTGAATGTGCTTGGAACCTCACCGTAGGGACATAGTAGGGTAAGATTGGAGCTTGCTCCAAAATCACCTCACTGGACAGTTGTAGCATGTTGCTCCGTATATTTCATATGCCTACCTTTTCAGAAATCAGAACTATAAAACATTTTTAGCAGCTGAGCTGCTTGTCTGAATTCATTAGAGCTGGTATGATGCATATATCGCAATTTACTTATTAACACAAATCTTATTTCATATTTGCCTTATATTATTTCTTCTTTTCTCTTCTTTTCTCTTTTCTTTTATTCGTTTTTGGTTTATATTATATTTATTTTTGGTTAGGTTTGACTATTTATTTCCCTATTTATATCTTATTTATAGTTTGAGAGCGCTCCAGATATATACTTTAATTTATCTTTTAGTAAACTGCAATGTGTTTGTGCCGCTGCTCTGTCATTACTATTAGTCAGCCAGCTTGCTGTAGCCTTTGGTCAAAATTGGTGAAAATATTGACAGTTGTGAAGAGATCTTTAGAAAATAGAATGTAAATGACTGTAAATGAATGTTAATGCTATAAACAGTAATGTAGGTAGAATAAGAGCTCAAAGTCACACAATTTTACCTATTTATCACAATTTTTAATTAAATCCAAATCTAAAACCAAAACACAAAGATAGTTTTAGAATTAAAACCAAAACCAAATCACGGGAGTCTATGCACAACTCTAATATATATATAAAAATCTAAACATATCAATGAAGCTGTTATATTTGGATGTGCACTAATAATGTTATACATATTACATGGAAATATTACATAAAATCTTACAAATTCACTGTAGCATCATACATTAATTATATTACAGAGCTCTATACACTTATATTTCAAATACTCATTGCACACAACACTTCTAATATTGTCCAGTCTAATTTACACAGATCTCTCTTCATGCAAACTCTTTGACATACTGTATAAGCCCAATTAATGCAATTAAACTCATTCTCACAATGAACAGATCCCTTACCACAGCTAACAGACCATTTTTGGACATTGCACTAACTTTAGAAAAGAGGGACCAGTGAAGGTTGAGTACAGAGAGAAGACACCTGCATTTAAGGATTTTCGGAAGGCATTATTTAACCCCCTGCCTGTTTTGCTGATTATGCGCCGATCATAGCTAATTTTAACCTTCAACATCTGGGTAATATCTCCTGCTGCTGATATTGGCAGTGGTGATGGTGGGGAATGGAGCATAGAGAGAGGGTGATCATATTGGAAGACAGTGGCTACTGGTGGAAAGTGTTGGAAATGTTGTGAGATTGGTGGGCACTGGAGGTAAGTTGGGAAGGGTTGGAGAGCTGGTATATATCTGATTTTAAAATTGTGGGTAATATGGGATGTTGGGGGAATCACAACTTTGTAGATTCAACTCACAGTGTTAAAGAGTTTACTGTATGCTGTATGTAGTTTGTTAATAAATCCTATGTTGAATGAGGTGACACGGTTACAAATTTTGGATAGAGGAAAATAATTTACATCATTTAAATAAACAGTATTGAAATGTTTAAATTATTAACAAATATTTATTAGTTAAAACATAAGGCTAGCCAAGATGGGTATGAACTGATATTGGGGTAGTTTCTGTTGGTGATTAATGAAGTCTAAATCATATTAATATTAGTAACATATGCTTTGAAATGTGACACCTTCCCAGAGGTACTCAAGATAACAAATTTACTTAAACAGTATTAACTTTCTTTCAGGAAACAAAACGTGGCCAGTGACCTCTTCCTCAGAATGTGTGAGGACAATCAGACTGAAGTCACAGTGTTTTTACTTTTAGGATTTCATGGTCTATATGAATACAAAATTCTACTCTTCATCGTCTTCCTCTTCTCCTACATTGTGGTACTAAATGGAAACCTTCTCCTTATTGTTTTGGTGTCAACAAGTGATAATCTCAAAATTCCAATGTTCATCTTCCTTAAACATCTAGCAGTGGCCGATGTCCTAATAACCACCACTATTATACCAATGATGTTAGATATCATATTAAGGGATGTAAAAGAAATATCTGTCACTGGCTGCGTCTTTCAGCTGTACCTGTTTTTCATTTTTGGATTTCTGCAATGTTTTCTTATTGTTATAATGTCTTATGATCGATATTTGGCCATTTGCAACCCGATGCGTTACAATTCTATAATGGTGCCCCACGTCTGCCTCAAAATGATTGTTGGGTCTTGGTTCTTGGTTTTCATTTTAACAAGTGAAATAATTGTGGTTTGGCAGCTGCACTTTTGTGGTCTCAATTACATTGACCATTTCGTCTGTGACTTTGCCCCAATAGTAGGATTGACTTCTTCAGACACTTCCATCTTGTTATTGTTTGATTTTGTCATAAATGTTTTAGTGATCTTCGTCCCTTTTATCTTAATCATCATAACCTACATCATCATTTACATCACCATACTTAAAATTTCATCCAACAGTGGAAGAAAAAAAGCCTTCTCCACATGCAGCTCCCACCTTGCCACTGTATTTACATATTATGGAACCCTGATCACAGTTTACCTGGCACCATCTGATGAGAGTGCAATTAGCACAAACAAGTTTAGGTCTCTATTATACATTGTGGTGACTCCTATGATGAATCCCATTATCTACAGCCTCAGGAACCATGAGATCAGACGAACTCTTCAAAAAATGATTGTTAATATTGAAATACAATTGAAAACAAAATAAAAAAAATGACAGTCAGCAATAAACTATGGATCTAATACTGCTAGTCTACACATTTTTTAAGGATAGTCGTGATCATAAAAACTTACTACAAACTGTTCTATGGATTGTATGAAGAACACTATGCCTTAGTATACCATTTCTTGAAGTATGCTTTGTATATTTCTGCTTTGGTCTGTTAAAATTGCTCTCATCGGTCATTGATAGCGCTGCCATGTGTAATAACATGGAATATTCATTTTCCTATTATTTAGACTCTGAATTAATGGGTTATCCAAACAGAACCAATGGGGTGACTTTTATCATGTTAATAAAGGAAACAAGTGGATACCATCTAAAAATTTATGTGTAAAATGATTGTGTTGTAGAAGTCATGGTGATTTAACAATTGGCCTGAAACATGTAAAATTATTATTATTATTATTTCTATTAGTATTACTATTTGATGTACGCAGCATTGGCCAGGTTTAAATCTTCAATTTATTAAGTTATCAATGAGTTGGATGTAACTGTCAACAATTTAAAAATAATTAGCAGATTTGTAGATCTTCCAAAAAACCCATGTGGTGGCTGCCCATTGTCTTTTTATTTTTATATTAAATGTCATCCAAATCCATCCAGTGGAAGCCCCAGAACAAGCTCCCCGGGTCAATGTTCTGGCCAGTGTACACAAACAGTAGGTCCGACCAGGACCTCAATACCCTAGAATGTCTCCTGGTATCCAATGTTACCAGTCTGTGAAGTATTTATCCAAAGCCATATAGTGGAAAGCTCAGAACAAGCTCCCCAGGTCAAAGATCTGACCAGTGTACAACAACGCGAGGTCCGGAAACCTCCTAAAACTTGGCAAGGATCCCACGGACCACCTTGCATTGGTATCATCCTAATCGGTGCTGGGGTGTCAAAGATATTTTCCTGAAAATAAACAAGCTTCATATTTTATACATACAGATAGAAAACATTTGTTTGTTTGTTGGCTAATATCTTCGACAACCCTGCTCCAATTGGGATAAAGCCAATGCAGGGTTGTCCAGTTTAATCCTCGCCAGGATTTAGGGGGGATAACCTCCGTTTGGTGTACGCTGGGCAGAACTTTGACACAGGGAGCCTGTTCTGAGCCACCCACTGGATGAATTTGGATTAAAAACTTCACAGACTGGTAACATTGGATGATAGAAGACATATTAGGGGGGTGAGGTCCCATTTGGACCTCCCGTTGGTGTATGCTGGGCAGAACTTTGACCAGTGAGCCTGTATTTGGACTTCAATTGGATTGATTTGGTTTGTTTCTCTGTCCGGTTATGCCTTTGGACACCCCTGCACTGATTGGGATGAAATTAATGCAAGTTGATCCAGTTGGATCCTGGCCAGGTTTTAGAGGGTTTAGTTGTGGCTGGATCACTTATAAATAATTTATTTGTGGCTGGATCATGTAAAAATCAGTTATTCTATAAATGTATTTCAATCAGGGGTGCAGGCACTAATGTATAATGTCAAAAGCACTTATTGTGTTACATTGGAATGTGTCATGTAGGGAAATAACTTGTTTGGGGTTTTGCAACTTTTCTTTGGGAATTCTCAAGTTAGAAAAAGAGTGGAGGAAATGTGTATTCTGAAACTGTCTGAAGAAAGGACCTATGTTAATCTCATGTTAATTAGACGTTTTGATGTGTGAGTGCACAACACCCCAGAAGGCACAGGAAGGTATAATTAGACTTGCTGTTAGATTTCCTCTGTGTCTAAAACAGGGTGCAGAAAATCAAAGCAGGTTTTAGAATATCACAGATAAGTGTAATATTGTTAGCTTTGCATTGCATTGGAAAACATATATTGTATCCTGATACTACAAAATAGCTCAGAAGTTTCACAACCATCTCAGATCAGGGGGCTATTTTACCCCCTGCCAGGAGTTATGTTAGAACTGTATAAAAAGTGAGCTGTTAGATCATGTAATGTATCATTCTTGTACCGTCTATACTTCTGGAAAGATCGCTAGTACCACAGACTGTCGTGTGAACTGTCTTTGGTAGGACTACATGAGCTATTAAACCATTTTTTATTTGCATGACGACTACTTACCCTGCTGAAATTCCTGTAACCTACAGATTAGACCAAACTCTAATCCGTTCCTTGCTTTCCTGAGGTTTGGGTCAGCTTTCCGGTACCTTCGCTCTGCCCGCTACCCAGCAGCTCTGGTCAGTATGATAGGCCCGGGCGGATCCATTCCCAGCAACCCTGATCTATAGGAAGAAGTCAGAGGTACCATCCAGGTGCACCAGTTACCCAGAAGAAACCCGGTTCTCGATGCCGGTAAGGAGTCCAGTGGTGGCAGCAGCTTAAGCCCTTCCTACTGCAGTTAGAGGGTGCATTTGGGATAAAGAAAAGGAACGGTGGCACAGTATGCCCAGCACATACACTGTGGCATCGTTGGTCCATCCTGTCATAATTTTCATTAAGGTCCAGTTTGGACCTTCTGTTGGTGTTCGCTGGGGAGAACTTTTACTCTGGGAGTCTGTTCTGAGCCTTCCACTGAATGGATTTGGATGACATTTATTATAGAAGCAAAAGCGATACTAGGCAGCCACGTCATGGAGCTGCTAAGCTGCTAATTATTTATAAAATGTTGACAGTTACATCCAACTCATTAATAACTTAGTAACTTAAAGATTTAAACACGGGCAATGCTGAGTACTTCAGTTAGCACTAACATATAATAACAAGTACTTAGTAATTATTTAATTAACTAACTAGCACAATGAGCTTTAAATGTAGTTTTTTATTTTGTTTGCAATGGATTTCATTTTTCCCAGTATATTGCAAGAAGATAGCACTAAGGAAAAATAAGATTTAAAATAGATAATATCAAGAGTCAAGGGTATATTTACTAAACTGCAGGTTTGAAAAAGTGGAGATCTTGCCTATAGCAACCAATCAAATTCTAGCTGTCATTTTGTAGAATGTACTAAATAAATGATAACTAGAATTTGAATGGTTGCTATATGCAACATCTCCACTTTTTCAAACCCTCAGTTTAGTAAGTATACTCCTCACTGTGTTTAGTTTTATTTCAGTTCTAACAAGGTGGTAGTGACAGTGTTTCATTTACTAACTTAATTACTTAAATGAACAATACTATAGATACATCATTACAATGAAAACTCCATTGAAAAAAATAATTATCTGTACTATAACATGTTTGTATTGTATGTCTGTACTCTATGTGTGCATACCCCTGCATATTCTACCAATGCATTCTTATTTCAAATAAAGCTTAAACTCAGTTAATGGTATTAGTGCATATAGTATAGGTGGCACGAAAGTAGCCCGTAGCCTTTATCTACAGGGAAGTGAGCTGGACAGGATGGACTAAGGACTCTCATGGTGGCCTGAACCTTACTGGCCATTAGTACTGGAAACTGGAAGCAGGTGTACTTCAGCCGTGGATCATGTGTGGCCAAGACTCTCTTCACTATACACCCCCACACACCTCCAACCCCTGACATTATCCAGCAACAGCAACCTGCAGAGGAAATAAAACACAAAATTGGAGACTGTATTATTTTAGATTTCATACTGCACAGTAGATATGTCCATAGAGGACAATACGGTGTAGTAGTCTTGTATGTGCTTCCCTCCTCATGAATGATGAATAAATAGGAGGTATAGAGACATCTGGGGGAAAAAAAGGTTATCAATAACTTACAGTTAATTATGGCCATGTAAGAATAGTAAATATATCTCTTTCCCCTGTAGCATCCAATATTGTGCACTTAAAACCAGTGTCTGCAGCCCAAAATATAGTCCATTCCATGTCCTGTAGATGTGGGGCAGGAGACATCTAGGTCCTAGGCCAATATCGCCATGCAGAAGTATTGTATAACATTTTGCCAATATACATACATGAATAGAGACAAAACCCAAATAAAAGTGGTCATCTTTGTTTAAACTACAGTCATGGCCAAACGTTTTGAGAATGACACACATATTGGTATTCACAAAGTTTGCTGCTTCTGTGTTTTTAGACATTTTTTTCTGATGTTACTATGGTATACTGAAGTAAAATTAAGTTTATTCAAAGATCAATATTTGCAGTGTTGACCCTTCTTTTTGAAGACCTCTGTAATTCGCCCTGTAATGCTCTCAATCAACTTCTGGGCCACATACTGACTGATGGCCGCACATTGTTGTCTAGTCAATGCTCTGAGTATGTTTGAATTTGTGAGTTTTTTTGTTTGTCCACCCACCTCTTAAGGATTGACCACATTTTCTCAATGAGATTAAAGTCTGGGGAGTTTCCTGGCCAAAGACCCAAAATATTGATGTTTTGATCTCCGAGCCACTTAGTTATCACTTTTGCCTCCTGTCAAGGTGCTCCATCATGTTGGAAAAGGCATTGTTTGTCACCAAACTGTTCTTTGATGGTTGGGAGAAGTTGCTCTTGGAGTACATTTTGGTACCATTCTTTATTCATGACTGTGTTCTTAGGCAAAACAATGAGTGAGTCCAATCCCTTGGCTGAGAAGCATGACACAGGACTGATGGTAGCCCTTACCTTTTCCTTCTCAAGACAAGCTTCAGATGCCCCAACCAATCTGAAAGGGAATTCATCAGGGAAAATTACTTTACCCAAGTCCTCATGAGTCCAATCCCTGTACCTTTTGCAGAATATCAGTCTGTCTCTGATGTCTTTCCTGGAGAGAAGTGGTTCTTTGCTGTTCTTCTTGACACCAGGCAATCCTCCAAAAGTCTGCGCCTCACTATGTGTGCAGATGCACCTACACCAGCCTGCTGAAATTGCTGAGCATGCTCCGCACTGGTGGTTCCCCGATCCTGCAGCAGAATCAACTTTAGGAGACATTTCTGGTGCTTGCTGGTAGTTGTTGGGCGCCCTGAAGCCTTTATCACGACTGTTAAACCTCTCTCCTTGAAGTTCTTAATGATCTTATAATCCGACAAATGGTTGATTTAGGTGCAATCTTACTAACAGCAATATCCTCTCCTGTGAAGCCCATTTTGTGCAAAGCAATGGTAACTGCACATGTTTCCTTGCAGATAACCATGGTTAACAGAGGAAGAACAATGTTTTCAAGCATCATCCTCCTTTCAAAGCTTCCAGTCTGTTATTCTAACTCAATCAGCATGGCAGAGTGATCTCTAGCCTTGTCCTCATCAACACTCTCACCTGTGTTAATGAGAGAATCACTGACCTGATGTCAGTTGGTCCTTTTGTGGCAGGGCTGAAATGCAGTGAAAATGTTGTTTTTGGGATCAGTTCATTGTCTTGGCAAAGAGGAACTTTGTAATTAATCAATTGCAATTCATCTGATCACGCTTCATAACATTATGGAGTATATGCAAATTGCCATTATAAAAATCTGAGGCAGAAGACTTAAAATAATATTTGTGTCATCTTCAAAACTTTTGGCCATGACTGTAGAACCTCCAAAATTCCAATGTGTGCACACTGTGGCATAGCTGGAGGCATCTATTGAACAATAGCTAGGAATATTATGTTTCATCTGTAATTGCTGTTATGATATAAACGTTATCCTTAAAGAGATCCTATAAAAATTTTAGTAGATACATATTCCTCCAGACTAGTGGGATAGAGGAAATTGTTTCAGTCTATATTTCAGGAGGGAAAATACACCAGATTTTAAATTTAAGTAATATAAGAGAATTGAGGAAAAAATGCATGCTGTAACCCTAAAATTGCTCTCTTAAAACTTCAGAGACACCATCTTTCATGCATGATCTTGAAAATACACTGTGTTAGATATGTCTTATAATAACCCAGAATTTATATGCCCAAGCTGTGTGGCCATATAATATCTCTAGAAATCAGAAACTTCCAGCCTATCCTTTTTACTAGGTTTCGGGTATATTGAAAGAGCTGTCTTGGATCTAAAAGCTATCTAGATTTCTGTGATATCAAAAGAGCTGTCTTGAAGACCAGATTGTCAGGCTCTAATAAGCAGGAACCACTAACCGGTATTTTCGGTACTAAACAAGGAAGTGCGGATACTAACATACCCCTGAGGGTAAAGGTATCAAGCGGCGATTTTGAAAATCCCACATTTTTCGCTGGCAAATTCAAACTCACCGATGTATTAACCTGAAAATTGATGTAAAATCGCTGGAGATAAGTTATTGTGAAAAATCGCTGGTTTCAAACTTGTAGCAAATCGCTGTCCCGATTTTTCCCCACTCTAGCTATATAAATCTTCAAATGTATGAAGCTGCATTTTGCAAACCCAAACGAGTTTCAAAAAAAATCTCCAGATACAGCACGCTGCTTTCTAGGTACGAGATTAGCAAAGACACCACTGTTACACTCCCTGTCTATACAGCCGCAGGTGCAAGCGGCTGTCAAAAGTTCAAAAATAGATAATTGTTTTATAAAAAAAAAAGTGTGGGATCTGCGGATCCAAACACTATTAACCCTAGTACTGCTGGTTGCACAAAAATTGGGAAAAAATTTGCATTAGAAAAACAAACCAGGGTGGATGGCACTATAGCAGGGTGGCACGCGGAAGGGGATCCCCCTGCCATAATGATAAACCAACTCTGGGATGTTCAATGCTAGGCTGGAATCCATAGTGAGTGGGGTCCGCAAAAAAAATGTGCTTGCCCCCTTACCCATTAATGAAGCCCAACCCAGGGCTCTACCTACACTCCTGGGTGGTGCATTTAGGGTAATAATGATGATAGTATGTGAAAAAAAAGCAGACTCCATTTTTGTTTGTGGAACTGCAAATCCCAGTCTGGCCGGCCTGCTATAAACAGTCTGGGCATGCTGATGTTTGTAGAACTACAAGCACCAGCATACGCATGGCAGCCAGGAAATGCTAGTACTTGAAGAACCACAAGTGTCAACATGGCCTGACACCCATGCCTTGCTACAACCTGTAGTTGCAGAAACAAAAATATAAAAAAAAGCCACAACACCCTCATTTAAACCACAACATTTTAATTAAAAAAATAAAACCACAATAAAAACACAAATCACCCTCTTTAATACGACATATATTTATTAAAAATATTAAAACCACATATACTCACCAATCTGATGTCTTGTTCTTTTGTAAGCAGCTTTTAATCTAAAATGGCTTGAAACTTATGTCCATAATATTTGTAATTCCATAGAGTCCATTGGGACGTCCCAAATTATTTGTAATTCCACATGTCTATGCTTGAAAAAAATCTTCTGATATTCGGGTCAGAAGGACCCCCATTTGTAATCCCATCCGGAACATGCTTGACGTTGATTACTGTGCTTGCATCTAATACAAGCACCCCGTCACGAATGGTATAAACAGAGCAGCGGGCTCTATTTATAGTCTAAGGGGAATTCCCACGCTGTCATGGGGAAACCCATTTGCAGATATTTGTGATGCAAAATTGGCAATTCTGAATAGCTCAGTGACTTTAATCATGATACTGTAATAGGATGCCACCTTTGCAATAAGACGGTTCATGAAATTTCATCTCTGCTGGATATTTCACAGTCAACTGTAAGTGATTTTATTAGAAAGTGGAAGCATTCAGGAACAACAGCAACTCTGCCACGAAACGGTAGACCTCAAAAAATCACAGAGTGTGTCATTGACTGCTAAGGTGCATGGTGTTTTAAAAGCAGCCAACGCTCTGCTAATTCCATAGCTGAGGAGAATCAAACTTCCACTGGCATTAATATAAGCACAAAACCTGTGCAGCAGTGTGACTGGCCTGTGGAACAGTGGAAATGTGGTCTGTGGAGTGCTTCTATATTTGGCAGTAAGATGAGAGAGTCTAGGTTTGGCGGATGCTCGGAGAACATTATCTGCCTGAGTGCATTATGCCAACTATGAAGTTTGGTGGAGGAGGGATAATGGTATGGGGCTGTTTTTCATAGTTTGGGCTAGGCCCCTTATCTCCAGTGAAGGGCAATCTTAATGTTTCAGCATACCAAGTCATTTTGGACAATGCTATGCATCCAACTTTGTAGCAAAAGCTTGGGTAAGGCCCTTTTCTATTCCAACATGGCTGTGCCCCAATGCACAAAGCAATGACTGCAAAGACATGGTTTGATAAATTCGATGTGAAAGAACTTGGGTGGCTTGCACAGAGCCCTGACCTCAACCCCATCAAATATCTTTGGGATGAACTGGACAGGAGATTGCGAGCCAGGCCTTCTCTTCCAACAACAGTGCCTGACCTCATAAATGCTGTACCGAATGAATGGGCACAAATTCCCACAGAAACACTGCAACATCTTGTGGAGACCCTTCCAAGAAGAGTGGAAGCTGCTATCACTCCAAAAGATGGACTAACTCCATATTAAAGTATATAGTTGAACACAATGTCATTACAGTCCCTGTTGGTGTAATGGTCACGTGTCTGAATACTATGTTTATATATATATATATATATATATATATATATATATATATATATATATATATATATATATAGGCTTTTTCTAAAAAGGTGGGTTTTCAGTTGAGTTAAAGGGATAATTGTAAAGTAAAACTAGGGTATGAGTAATAGTGAGCAAGATATCTATAATATAAATGTCTAGTGGCGTGTGTTAGTCTGTCTGTCTGTGTGTGTGTGTGTAAAAAATAAAACCAAGCTGCAGCGCCACCTGCTGGGCGGAGTTATACACTGACCTACTAAATTCTTAGTGTGTGTGGAAAAAAAATTCAGAAAGGGCTGAAATTTGGTATACTAAGATGTTTTTAATTTGTTAATTTAATTTGTTAATTGTTAAAAGTGTTTATAAAGATTTAAAAAAAATATATATATATATTTCTAGAAGGAGAAGTGACAGTTGGGAGTGGTTGGTGGTTGCCGTGGGTGACAGTGGGGAGTGGTTGGTGGTTGCCGGGGGTGACAGTGGGGAGTGGTTGGTGGTTGAGGCCTGGGCTATGGCCCAAATGCATGACAAGAACCTTTATAACACCTTAAGTAGCTTGATTTGACTAGAATGCATGAGTATCATGCACGGGTTAACTTGTATATATATATATATATATATATATATATATATATGTGGCTATTTAGGATTACAGTTATGTAGAATCATGTATATATATATATATATATATATATATATATATATATATATAAACACACAGTCATTACAGATTTATTGAATACCGATACAGAAATCAATATATTTATTGTATATCTGTTATTTTTAAGCCTTGTGTTTATTCAAGTAAATAGTTGCTGTACTTATTAATTAAATGTTAAAAAAAAATCACAGGTGCTTTGTTATTGCTCCCCTGTGAGCTCATGGAATTATCCTCACATATAAATCCACAGGGATCTCTCCCCACTATAAAAGCATCACAGGAGCTGGGAATTTGTACCGTCAGATCTAGAAGCCACGGCACAGACATGACTGCTGAGAGGAGGAAGCTACCATTCCATTAGATGTCTTCAACTGCATGACACATATTGTAAGAAAATATAATAGCAATCTACCTGTTATTATGGACACTCTATGGTAATATAAAGACCATACATTGGTTTTAGTGCAGAATGTTTTGGAATGTTTTGGTGCAGATGTTCCCATGGAAATTAGGGCATGCACCCTCCTACATCACATAAAACAAGAATTGTGAAATATTCCATCCATTATATGTCTTTTTATAACATTCCTGCTTGCTGTGATAATTTCCTAAAGAGTGGTGACAATTTTTCTTAAGATTAGGAGCTGACTCTGTGACTTAGAGTAAATACATTAAAAGGTCTCAGGATTTGTGGCCAAAATCTAAGGTTGATCAGCTCATATACCTTTCCTCAATGTTTTTTTTTCCTGCTTTTGAGGATGCTTATTTTATGGTTATGTATTATAACTGGTAGTTATTATGTCCACCACAGTGGTAGTTTTCATGTTTGTAAGTCAAAGAAAAAAGTCCCCGACACATTAAATTAAAGGTAAATTTGCACATTGTATTTTAAATCTGTTTTTCCTAAATCGACATTAAGGTTATTTACAATCTCTAATTATTTTTCTGCTTAACTCTTCTAATATAGTCCTTTTTTGTGGTAAAAAGGGACTATATTAGATCTGTTTCTAACTTCTCGATATGAGATCTGAAGATTTACCCTGACAAGTGTCTCCCAATTGTCTCCTTCCCTCTTAAAGTGCAAAAAGCCAGTTTTAAGGAAATAGTGAAAATAAAAATCCATGATTGCATAAGTGTGCACACCAGCCAACAAATACTTAGCAGAAGAACCTTCTGCTTTAATTTTGTCAGGAATCTTTTTGAATAAGTCTCTATGAATGTTGCACACCTGGGGGTAAATGTATTAACCTCCTTTAAAAGCCATCGCTCCTTTAAATTTTACCTGCAAAGTCGCCGATTTCCGGCGACTTGCAGAAATCGGAGGTTAATACATTTACCCCCTGGACTTTGTATTCAATCCCACTCTTCCCTGCAAAAACAATGTAAGGTACATCGAACTGCAAAGGGATCTCCTGTGCACAGTCCTCTTTAGTTCTTTACACAGTTTGTTTGTTTTTTAGATATTTTGATCATCCCTTATTGTAGTTACCATTCCTCTCCGACTTGTGTCAGGAGATTTCCCTTGTGTCTAGTGGCTGCTATTGCTTGTGGACTAGTTGCCATTAAAGATGTGTTAATTTTAGGTTCAACACAGTTAAAAAACATAGCAATTATCATGTTAAAATTCAAAATGTACTTATGTTTATAATAAGTGTAGGACTGGCCAGAAGGGGAAGACTATGACAAGAGTTTGGCTGCTTAACATATATAGCACTATGTGGAGCTAGCATTACCTGTTTTAATACAGAGCACAGCTCTGTATTATAGTATAGAATAGTATTATAGTATAGAATAGTAGCAATAATGTATTAGGTGCAGAAGATCAATCTCATTTTGTTTATATATCTATGAAGAAACTAGTATCAGATAAATCAGTCAGTGGAGCAAATGTCTATGAAGACTGGAAAAGTACAATTCAGACAGATCTTATAGTCTTTAAAAAAATAGATTTTTTTACTTTTATTATAACTGTAATACAAACTATATATTTCCATTTTTTTAAGAGAATGTTCACCCTATTTGTTTTCACTATTCTGTTGCTTTTACCTTTGTTTTACACTATCAAAAGTGGCGTTGCACAACTGGGGTAAGTAAAAAGTCTATTTACACAGAGGATTTAATATAATTACATTCAGTTATGTTGAAAACAGGTTCAGTGCTGTTTATATTGGCAAAATCCAGTATGCAGTTTTATGCAAATACAACAGTTGTTAGTAAAGATTGTCTCAATTATAAATCAACTCAGCAACTTATTAATGCATTGAAGTCTCTTTGCTCGGCGACTTACTCAGAGGACGCCCAACCCTGTGCGGACAGAAGAGCACATGGTCGGCGCCTGACAGTAACATTGGCTCACAGAGGGGGTTGAGGTCCCAGTCTTTGACCCGGGGAGCCTGTTCTGGGCCTTTCATTGGATAGATTTTGGATAACATCTATATATATATATATATATATATATATATATATATATATATGAAGAAGATTGTTTGTTTATTTGATTGTTTGTAGGCGAATACCTTTGACACCCCTTCACTGATTCAGATGAAAACAACGCAAGATGGTTCAGTTGGATCCCGTCCAGAATTTAAGGGGTTAGGGACCTAGTCAGACCACCCGTTGGTGTACACTAGCCAGAACTTTGACATGGGAGCCTGTTCTGAGCTTTCCACTTGATGGATTTTACGAAAATTTCACAGTATGCAAACATTGGATCCCAGAAGACATTCTAGGGGTTGAGGTCAAGTAGATGTACTCTGGCCAGAACTTTGACGTGTGTAGGCTGTTCTGGGCCTTCCACTGGATGGATTTGGTTTGTTTGTTTGTCCGGTTATGAATTCGGACACCGTACACTGATTGAGATGAAACCAATGCAAAATAGTCCAGTTGGATCATGGCCAGTTTTTAATTAGGATTCGGGTCCTGGACGGACCTCCTGTTGGTGTGTTCTGGGCACAGCTTTGACCCGGGAGACTGTTCTGAACCTTCCACTGGATGAACTTAGATGAAAACTTCGCAGACTGGTAACATAAGACATTCTAGGGGGTTAAGGTTCCAGTTTGATGTCCTGTTGGTGTACGCTGGCCAGAACTTTGATCCATGGAGCTTTTTCTGGGTCTTCCACTGGATGGATTTGGATGACTTTAAATATAAAAACAATAATGACACTGGGCAGCCAACTAATGGTTGTGTAGGAAGAGCTTCAAAGCTGCTAATTATTTTTTAAAAGTTGACAGTTATATTCAACTCATAGTTAACTTGATAACTTAAAGATTTAAACACGGGCATATTTCAGGTTATTTATATATATATATACAAAGATACAGATACCACACAGGGGGCGCTCCACCCAAGACTGTACAGCAAATAAATGTCTAATATAAAGGTAAACACAAAGTCCAATTGACAGGAGGGAGCCAGTCCCAAATCAGATGGTGAATCTGGATAATCTAAAACAAGGTAAAAAGAACAGAGCGCCACATAGTGTATTACCAAACACAATGTTAAGATAAGAGTACAAAGGAAGTACTAAAATAGATTCCCTTATAGGAGAGACAATGGTAACTTTTAAGTTAAAGGTAGTGAGATGGAAACACACATGTGAGTACGATAAATCAAATCCCAAGTGAAATCACCACTAATAAGAGATTCTGCGTACCAGATACAAGACTTGACAGGCTCAACTGCAGGGCTGATTCCTTTGTACTCTTATCTTAACATTGTGTTTGGTAATACACTATGTGGCGCCCTGTTCTTTTTACCTTGTTTTATAAATATATATATATATATATATATATATGTATATATATATATATATATATATGTATATATATATATATATATATATATATATATATATATATACATATTAATATGATAATGAAGTTGCTATATTTGGATGTGCAGTAATAATGTTATACGTATGACTTGGAAATCTTGCGGAGAATCTTATAAATTCACTGCAGCTATAGAATTTACTGATGCTTTATGCACTTATATTCCACATTAGCTCATTTACAGTTCAACATCTGAGTAGTATCACCTGCTGTTGATAATGACAGTGGTATGGAGCCTAGAGAGGGGTGAGCTTATTGGAATATACTGGAGGAAAGAGTTGGAAAGCAGTGTCAGGGAGGTCGGAGAAAACTAATCGGAGGCATTGTGTGGTGAGATTGGATGGTAAAGGAGGGAAGTTGGTTGTATAGCTGATATATATCTGATTTAAATATTGTAGGTAGGTAATATGGGATGGGGATCACAAGTTTGTGGATTCAACTCAATGTCAAAGAGTTTACTGTGTGCAGAATATTGTTTGTTAGGAAATTATATGTTGTGTGTGTTGACACTGTTAAAGAGGAATACAGAGGGGATATAGAGGAAGATCAAGTTGTGATTGGTGAATGTAATGTTAGGTGGGTGATATCTTCGTGACATGGTTTTGTCCATAATAGTATCTCCTGTCCATTGACTTTGCTTTGCTCTTAACATTGACCTTAGATTTCCAGAATGGTAGAATTGCATAGATCTTTAAAAACCAATCACTTGATGATCTGAATGATATATAATTATTTTTTTTAGTTAAGACATAATGCTATCCAAAATTAGCATAACATGATATTGGGGTGGATAAACATTAGTTTCTGTTGGTGATTAATATAATACAAATTAAAATAATATTGGTAAAATATGCATTAAAATGTGCTATGTTTCCAGTTGTACCCAAGATAACTGTGTAATGTTTGATGACAGTTTATCAAAGTTTACAATATGTTCCAAGATAACAAATTACTTAAACAGTTTTAACTTTCTTGCAGGAAACAAACCGTGGTCAGTGACCTCTTCCTCAGAATGTGTGAGGACAATCAGACTGAAGTCACAGTGTTTTTACTTCTTGGATTTCAAGGTCTATATAAATACAAAATTCTACTCTTCATTGTCTTCCTGGTGTCCTACATTGTGGTATTAAATGGAAACCTTGTCCTTATTGTGTTGGTGTCAACAATTGATCATCTCAAACTTCCAATGTTCATCTTCCTTAAACATCTAGCAGTAGCCGATGTCCTAGTAACCACCACCATAATACCAATGATGTTAGATATCATATTAAGGGATGAAAAAGAAGTATATGTCACTGGCTGCATCATCCAGTTTTACATGTCTGGACTTTTTGGATTTGTACAATGTTTTCTTATTGTTATAATGTAGTATGATCGATATTTGGCCTTTTGCTATCCAATGCATTACAATTCAATAATGGTGCCTCACGTCTGCCTCAAAATGATTGTCGGATGTTGGTTATTGGTCTTCATTGCATCAAGTGAAATAATTATAATTTTCCAGTTGCACTTTTGTGGTCTCAATTACATTGACCATTACTACTGTGACTTTGGCCCAATAGTAGAATTGTCTTCTTCAGACACTTCCATCTTATTATTGGTTGATTTTGTCATAACTATTTTAATGGGTGTCATTCCTTTCTTCTTAATCCTCATAACCTACTTCATCATTTTCATCACCATACTGAACATTTCATCCAACAGTGGACGAAAAAAAGCCTTCTCCACATGCAGCTCCCACCTTGCCACTGTATGTGCGTATTATGGAACCCTCATCACAGTTTACCTGGCACCATCTGACAAGAGCTCATTTAACACAAATAAATTTAGATCTCTATTATACTTTGTGGTGACTCCTATGATGAATCCCATTATCTACAGCCTCAGGAACCATGAGATCAGACGAACTCTTAAAAAAATAATTGTAAATATTAAAATACAATTAAAGACAAAATAAAAAAACATACAGACAGCAAAAAAATATGACCCTAATACTGCTAATCTACACATTTTGTTAAGGACAGTTGTAATCATTAATACTTACTACAGCCAGGGCCGGTGCTAGGGTCCTTGGCATCCTAGGCACACTTTCACATCCGCACCCCCCCAGGCACACTTTCACAATCTGCGCCCCCACCCCCCCAGGCACACTTTCACAATCCACGCCCCCACCCCCCAGGCACACTTTCACAATCCGCGCCCCCACTCCCCAGGCACACTTTCACAATCCGCACCCCCCCATCCCCACGTCTTTCCTTACCTTTACTTGCCGCCATAAAGCTGCTCCTCTCTGCTCCGTCTCCTCCCCTAATCTCACTGACACTGTCGGGCCATGATGATGATGTCACGCCCGACAGTCAGTGAGTGGAGGGGAGGAGACGGAGCAGAGAGGAGGCAGTGGTGATCCATAGCCCATTCCCCCCCCCGTGGATTTATCTGAAGCTGTGCGGCGGCCGTGGAAGTTATGGTCAGCGGTCACCGCACAGTTTTAAAGTCATTTTTATTCTGTGGCGCCCTCCAGGCACCCTCCAGAGCCCGGTGCCCTAGGCAACTGCCTAACCTTGCCAAATGGGAGCGCCGGTCCTGACTACAGCATGTTCTATGGATAGGAAGAAGAATACTATGCCTTAGTGATCCATTTTTTTTTAAATATGCTTTGTACATGTCTGCTTTGGCCTGTTATGATTAAGAATATCCCAAAACTGTATTTTATTTGTTTTCATCTGTCATTAATAGCGCTGCCATGTTTGATAACTTGGAATACTAAGTTTCATAGAATTTAGACTCTGAATTAATGGTTTACCCTAAAAGATCCAATGGGTGACTGATATGGACTTAGTAAATATCATGTCAAATGGGCGATACAGTATATACCCCCCAAATAACAAGAAAATTAGAGTGTGATTTGTGACTGCCATATCATTATTTATGCATAAAATGATTGACTTTCAGAAGTGATGGCAGTTTAACAATTGGCCTGAAACATGCAAACCTCTGCTGTATAGGGATAGTTAAAAACCCACAGAGTCTGCAGGAACAGCCTGCAGACAGCCCTCTTGGTTTCTCATGCAGCACAGAAACACACAGGTGCACCACATGAGTGTAATTAGATTGTTGTTTTCTTTAATTGGGTTGTAGTGCTGGGGTGGAGGATAAAAGACTGTTCTTGTTGGCAGCGACTGATGCCAGCTACTTGGCCGGTGACTAGGGAGGTAAACTATGTCTAGCTAGAGCGACGGTTTCATGGTGTCATCCTGACAAAAGTCTGCTGTGCTAATTGTGATGTGAAAAATAAAAGCCACTATTTATCCACGCAAGAAGTTGTCTGTATCTGTTTTCTGCCGGGTGTTAGTATCACAATGTTCATTGTGGAATTACAAAGGACAGTCAGATCCTAATGTCCATTCAACCAACCAGATGCAATGGTTGTGAGTGAAAATAATTTAACAATACGAAGTAGCAAACTGTTATAAAGCTGTCGGTTACAGGGATGAAAAATTGCTGTATTGTAAGAAAAAGCAATAAACTTGTGAACTGTGGAGCAGCTGTCATATAATATATTAGGAAAAAAACATATTTGTCAATACAACATAGCACAGGGCAGCTTTAGTTTAGAAGATTCAGCAATGTCTGTCCACCTTTGCCTTTCAATCCAACATTATTCTGTATTATTTTTCTCCAGCTTTTCTTCCTAGTGAAGTGGGCTGGATGGGAGCCTCCATGACATTATTCACGGTGACTCACAACATGTTGGCTCTGCCACCGTGGCAATATGATGTGTCGCAATTGGCCGCTCTCTACCCCCCGATACCCCCCAGCCCAACTCAGTCTTCGCACTTCACCCCTCTCCTACGGGATTTGATGGAGGGGAGGTTACAAAGTTGTAGTTTAATGCTATTATCACTGTTACCTGAATGTCTGATGTCACTGCAGGCTGCCCACCCCTCACTTGGACAGAATTATTAGCAGAGATACAAAGCCAGATATCAGCTATTGGTATTCACTGTCTGCGAGATAATTAATTTATCACAATAATAACATAAAAACATATTTATTGGGCAAATATTATCTTTGTTACACATAGTTTTTAATTATGAAATTTTGAATATGTTAATATGTGAGTTTCTTAATCCAGTAATAAAGACATTTCACAATGCAGCAGGTTGTGGCGCCATTATCTATTGTTATATATTATAATATTTTGTTTTATATATATATATATATATATATATATATATATATATATATATATATAGTGAGACACACATATAAATATGGTACTGGACACAGTAGTGCAGTCACGGTTCAGCTTAGGAGTATTACTGCATAACATTTACAAGAATGGTGCACAATGTCTTTAATTCACTTTACCTCCTGAATTATACAGACATTAAGTAATTAGTTTCCTAATGCTTTCCATTGTAGATCCCAAAATAATCCTGCAAGTCTCACTAACTCATTGCCAATAACCCCCACAGGACTGATACAAATGTGTAACTAAGCGAAATAATGATCAGCTCATTAAATACAGAAGTTATGAGCTACAATGAAGCTATTTAAGGTTTTACAGAGAAAATTCCCCAAACAATACTTGTGATATCCTTATGGAATTGCCAAATAAAATGTTTGTTTATGTTGTGTGATTAATAAGGCAATTAACCTTGTGTTCTGGAAAACCTACAAATGAAACAATTTATTCTCAGACTTTGTTTAAATTGGAAATATCATTTTGAATTATGTGCAATAGTTTGTGTGCATAAAAGTATCAGTATATTATAGTTAGACCTACAACAGTAACCCAGTTGTTTATATAACATGAAATATAATAGTAGTAATAAAGATTGCACTGTGATTGTTGTAGTGTTATTATGCTACAACTTTGTAAGATAGTGAGTTAGTGAGTACATGGTATAACAGTACAATACAGTAAACAAATGACATTACAACTCTCAACACAGCTACTGGGGTGCACAGGGTATATTCAGCGCAGGCTGAAACCTGTGCCCATTAATGTGGGTACAACTAACAGGTTTAGAGCCACCGAAAGAGGTGCAAAGGCACTTGAGGAGTGGAGTCAATGGGCAGAGAGCCCAAGGAGGTGGTTGGTAGTGTATCTAGTGAGCAAAAGTTATAGGTAATCAGAACAGGAGGGCCCTGCTCATTAGCGCTTACAATCTAAAGGGAAAAGAGCAGACGAATGATTGGCACATGGGGTGAGACAATATAAGAGGATCTGAGGGCAAGAAGCAAGAGTGGGAGAAAAGGAGGATAAAAGAAGGTGAGGTGTACTACATGGTGAGATGGTTAACTGAAGGACAGCTAGGCTTTTATAAACAGGTGGGTTTTCAGTTGAGGTGAGGGATAATTGTGGAGTGGAACTAAGGTATGAGTAATAGTGACTGAAATAGGTGCTACTCAACATTAGGGAAGGCCGGTGCTCTTTGCTCCAGAGCAAGGAACCACTATGGAAATGTTCAGTTTTTTAAACTATGCATCACAAATAGCATAGAATTTTCATCTCATACCAGATCTGAGTTTGAAATGTTGTATTTTGGCTTCATGCACGAAGAGACTCCCGACCTGACCACAGGGCAGAGTGACACAGAGGTTGGTGCTTTCAAAAAATAAACTCTAAACTGCTCCATGTAAAAATAGTGTATTTATGCAGAGGTGCATGAGTAGCAAGATATGTCCAGCTCTATATTAGTACCATATGAACCAGGTTTATGTCATTAATACTTATACGGAGATTCACGTACACCCAACCAAGTCATAAGCACAAGAAAAGCTTTCTAATATGTAACACCCCCTCTGGTGTTATTGTTCACACCTTCCAGTGACTAAATGTGTAGCTCGGTTCTAGGACCCAGAGGAGACACAGCAGGAACATTACTTAGCAAAGTCAGACTGTTATGAAGGGATCAGATCTCTGTGTGGATAGAAAGTGTCAGCCAGGGACCCAGGACAGAGAGAAGGAGGTTCTGGGACCCCCCTTTGCAATATGGGGAGCTGGATACATCGCCTGCTGCCTCCAGGGGCCATAGTACAACATCACAGACAGCATACTAGTGACATGGGACAGATTTCAGGGATAAACTTCTTCAGAACGTGACAGGATGATAGAAAGAAGAGGCAGCAAACATTGGACGGGATGAGGTATTACCCCCGCAGAAGACGGGAGAGAGATATTATCCCAGCAGAGAGCGGAAGAGAGATATTAGCCCAGCAGAGAGAGGAAGATAGCTAGAGAGCCACCATTTTGTGTGTCACTGCCCCATTGATATTCTGTTCATGTAGCCCTTAGGAACTGTGCAGAAGAAGACAGGAGATGTATATAGGAACTGTACATATTTATTTTATCACTGCAACCATTTAAGAACGTGTTGGAGTGAAAAAGGATTGCAATATAGAGATGGCCTGGCACCCAAATTATTGAGACATTTGATTGCCCTGCACCCCAAATTACATCACTTGTGTCCCAACATCTTAACAGAGACTCTGTAATAATAAGCTGCATGTGTGGGGACCCTCTGGTCTTATATATCCACGGCAGGAGCTAGCCAAGGCTGAGAAGGAGGTGCACTGATAAACTGTGCACCTCAACACTACACACAGTGACAGGGGGTTATAAACATTTTTATAACAAAAAAACTATATAATAGAGAAAACATAATATTCCTTCTCATGTATGAGTGAAATCAGCAAATCGTTTAATTTTAAAATACTCACCAAATCATATAATATGGGCATGATCCATGAACAAAGCACCTATCACCTTCAGAGGTGAATTTGCATTTTGCCAATCACAAGCTGCTAGCTAGTGCTGGCAACATTCATGATCATCAGCGTGTGTTTGCACCAGCAAGCAATGCTCTTACTGCCAGGCATATATGCATCTCTGTGGGGGTCTATCTTAGTACACAATTACACAAGCACACACTTATTGTACTCAGTATCAAATATTGTATTGTCTTAAGCTATTTAACCTGGGTCTGCTGTAGGAGAGGGAACCCACATCTAATTGTCCCACTGTTTACTGGAAACTTTAATGGTTAAAGTTTTTTGTTGGGCAAGTTGACTGTTTTTATTTATTTTTATTTATTCATTTAACAGGATTTATAGCAATTATAGTCTAACAGCTTTTTCCAGGGCTCTTGGCCAATCTGTTTGCATGGGAACAGGGAAATAGTTTTTTTTCTCAATGCTCTGCAAAAGATTGTCCCAAGTTCACCTATAAGGATTACATATTCGCAGCATTAGGGACCAATCCCGTAGAGCATTCAGATGGTAAGAAATTCAATCCATCTTAGGCAACAAATAGAAGCCATAAGGAAAGGTCTCTTTACTGCCAAAGAATAAATTGGTTCCAATGAGACTGGAATATCTGTACACGTGCTGTTCCCACAAGTGTTATTCAGTGATGAGCCGAGGATGAAGTCAAACTTGCACACAATAGTGTAACCTGATGCATTTACGTGCCTCTTTGGGGTCGGTTTCATCAGAGAAAATACAAATAAAAAAATAGCCAAATAGTGTAATACTGCAAATGAATCAATCTCCTAACAAATAAAAACACCACTGTGTGTAATTCCCACAATTCAGAAATTGTGCACAAATTCAGATCAGTGTCCAATCTTTTTGTGGACTTTCCACTTTGTGTTTCAATTCCAAAGATTTCAATGTGTTTCCCCAGTGGTAATATGCTCACCAAAGGTATATAAAGGTTAGCTATAATAGAAGGATCTTTCAGAGATATGGTGATCTTCTCAATGGAATCATTCCTCTCACCTTTGAAACATCACCCATGTTGTCCCCAATAGTAATGGGGACAACATGGCAACATAACATGACAACATGACAACATAAATTCAAATGAAACCTTAGCATTTATGACAAATATACACAAATATACAAATATACACTTCCATATAAAAACAATAATGATACTGTGTTAAAGCATAGTATTCACAGGAGTCTCACACAGCTTTGCTGAACCATTTCACTGATTATTGGCAGTTGTCAGAATCGCTTAAACAGTTTCAGAGATGGTTACAACAGACATATCTAGTAGTTCATTACAATTCTCCCGCAACCCTATGTCTGGCTAAACAGTAGTTTCCCTCACTACCAGCCGGACACTAACTGCCTTCGGTGGTTCCGCCAACAAACACAGTGTTTTTATGCTCCACCCCAGCTCTACAAACCAATTACAGCAAACAACAAGCCAATTACACCAATGCCAATGTGGAACACCTGTGTGTGTACGTGTTGAAAGAGGAGCCCAGGGGAAATTTAACCCTCTCTTCAGCCTGCTCCTGTAGACTAGATGGGATTTTGCCTTTTTCCCTATAGGAAAGGTGTAATAAATAAGCCTGTTTGCCAAAATGCTGAAGTTCAGACATGGGATAGATGTTCAAAATCTACAACCTGAGAGAGTGTATAAGCAAGTAGCATATAAGGTATTGAATTTTCCCAAAATGAAAAAAAATCACTGGATGCTAAGTCCTGACTCTAGAGGGTATTCCTGGTGGGTAATTAGTATATTGAATTGTTCCTCCTCTTCCAGCGCATTTTGACAAATGTATTTTTCAACGTGGAGGAGGTGTGTAACTAGTAGCTCCTTATATATAGTCCCATGATCCAATGGGAAGCATTAACATACTCTCCAATCAAATTAGCCAACTATAAACAAAAAGAAATATAACAAATTCCACATTTTCACTTGATGTAAAATATTTATATACTCAAAAATGTGGTAATGATTATGGGATGTTCAATTATATCGATATATTTCTCAAATGTTATTCCTAGTTTGCCATGGAGATGAAAACACTGGGTGATAACCAATCAGCAATTTCTTAATAAAATTGCACCGTCTGTATCTTGGACCTCACCTGAAAGTGTGAGAAACCTCACTTATTGCTGGTTAGCGTTCCAAGCCAGAAATAACCTCACGTCCATCTATTATTGGCTTGCATTCCATGATGTGTCTTGAGCTACTTCCGGTTTACTTTCCAAACCGGAGCTCTTAATTAAATATATGGAATAAAATACCTTTCAAATTTGCGTTCAGACTTGACTTCTGGTTTATTGTTTGCATCAAAAATATAAAAAAATGGCAGATTGTCGATTACAAGTAGAATGCAGATCATGGAGATGATATAGTAAATGACCTTTGACCAAATATTTTTAATAGCACGGTATAATATAAGATATATAATTGTGACCTACCTAGGCTTTTAGAGACACATCACATGCTTCATCAAAAATATATTCAATGTCGATGGCAATGTTGGCATTTTTCATTAGTAGGGGGATTTTTCTGGGGTAAAATATGTGTTATATAAAGTATAATTACATTAAGGTCCAGGGATTATAGGGACTGTAAACTCTAATGATGAAGAGAAGATAGTAGAACCTCCAAGATCCTAATGTCTGCACACTGGGGCATAGCTGGAGATATCTACTGAACAAAAACTAGGGATAGTATGCTTCGTCTGTAATGGCCGTGATTATATAAATGTGGTTATGTCCCATTTTGGTAGATACCTCTTCCTCCAGACTAGTGAGTTAGAGGAAATTGTTTGAGTCTACAGTTTATGAGCGAAAATATTCCAGATTTGAAATTTAAGTAATTTAAGTTGATTGATGTAAAAAAGCATGCTGTAATCCTAGATGCACTCCTAAAACACCCTATTTAATGCTTGTTCTAGAACATACACTGAGTCAGAGATGTCCTAGATAAACTCAGAATTTATGAGCCCAACCTATGAGGCCAGACAATATATCTAGAAATCAGAGACTTCCAGACCATCATTTTTACTTGGTTTCTGCTATATCAAAAGAGCTATATTGGATCTTAAGCTAGACCATATAAAAGATATGAGAAAATAATTAAAATTTTCATCTAGAGATACTGCTGGGAGACTATTGTGATGCATATACCATCTGGAGAGGAAACATAATTTTTATGCTATTAACCCAGGAGGTTTCTGTGCAAGGTTTTAACATTTTTTTAATCATTTATTTTTGTCTTGTATGGGAATTGTATGGGTATTAGACCAATAGGGAGTATAAAAGATGTATCCTAAATAATCTTAGGACCTGAGTGTAAGTTAAATATATGCATAATGTGTAGGACAGCATCCAAAATGGCATATAGATCGTTATGAAATAAATAGTAAGCTATCTGCTTACAGTACCTATTTTTCAACTCTCTATACTGTCTTAATAATGTCTACATTTTTCCAAAAGGTAAATGCCAATGGTTTGGCTACTGTGGCAACAGAATAGAAGACAGAATGCACCCCTGTCTGGTGCCTCTATGTTACTGATGGGGGAAGAAGCAAACTGACTGGCAAATACTTAATAGCCATAAGGCATTGATATAGAGTTATAACCCATTTAAAAAAATCAAGACCAATGTCCATCTTAGACAGGATTTGCCATGAATAGTTTTATGCAATTGATTCAAAAGCATTCATGGCACTCAGTGGAAAAACAATACATGTGCCTCTAGAGTCATGGGGTAGCTGTAAGTTAATCTTCAAACATCCTACATTAAAACTGGAAGATTTACCAGGAACAAAGCCAGTCTGATCTCTATTTATTATAGTATGTATAACAAGGTCCAGTCTAGCATCTAATATTTTTGCAGGTCTTTTAGCATCTAAGTTGATGAGAGATGTAGGATGGTACGATCCACCATCATTTGTGCCTTTATCCTGTTTGGAAAACATCATTGATCAATGCATCCAAAATAGATTTTAGTTTCGAAATCTAAACAGAATAGAAACACTTATTTAAAAATATTAGAAAAAAAAGGTCCTATCCTGCTCTCCCTACCGCTAAATAAAGACACACATACAGCTTTGAAAAAATAATAGCATTTAGCTACCTTTCACCTTCTTCAGCCTTTAAGTCCTGAGATAAGTCTGGTCTTGCTTTTTTCTCTAAAGGATTCTATGATGACTTTCCAATTGGTGGATCAGGGCCAAAATTCTGATCTTTGCTCCCTAGTGACCTTGACTGACAATTTGTGTATATTCCACTCATGTGACCATTTCTTCCATGTCATCCCTCATGCTGAAGAAATGCTAAATTTCCTAGTTTCAGTTCAGAGAAAGAAAGATATAAGAGACTAGTTTTATATCTGACACAAAGCCTGTATTCTACTCCATATGTCTTGCTGTCACCTGTCCCAGGAAGAAATAAAGTCTATAAAATTTGATACCTTCTTTTTGTCTACATTGGAGGTGATAAATGTCAATGTAATTGGTCATGATGAACAATTAATATTTATTAAAATTAGCAGCTTTCATGTTTGCAACAGGCTGAGGATTTTCTACACCAGGAAATTAAATATTTGTCAGATTATTCACAATGGAGAGAAAATATGAAGAGATCACCCAATCCAGGCCCAGGAGCCAAATAAAGATACCCCTGAACCAAGGCCCGGCAAGCAGTGACCTGTCTAAAAGCTCCAGCCTAACTTTAACATCACAAAGGTGGAAATGTTGGTGCATGATATGGTTGAAATTGAGAGGAGGTCCAAAAGACATATGGATTGCAGATTCCAATTCATAATACTCACAATCACCTACAAGACCCTCAACAATACCACCACTTTATACGCCAAATCTCAGCTCAAACTAGTTTCCCTCTTACTCTTTTAGATCTACCTCTGTTCTCTACCTTACCTCATCTCTGGTAACCACCTCTCTCTGTGGCCAACAAGACTTCTTCCTTGCCACTAGCCACTTATGGACCTACCATGCTTGATCACACAGTCCCACAGTCTTCAAACGCTCTCTAAAGACCCATCTATTTATTAGAGTTTAAATACAACCAGTTATACTACCCAGACTAGTGCATTGGGCACATGTGCCAGACCCAGCAAATACATTTCTTGCAAGATGGAGCAGGATGGAGCACATAGACACAGTTTTATGTTTAAGTTTCACATTTTCCCATTTTCATCACAAAATCCCTCTGAGGGGAAAAAACCATTACACTTTACTCAACTGCGTACACACTGTTCATCTCTTTTCTGTAGTCGACAAATAGTATTATAATACTGTACAGAATTGACTGATACAGTTCCCAACCATGGCCTTATCTGTGTGGAGTTTGTATGTTCTCTCCGTGTTTGGGTGGGTTTCCTCCGGGAGCTCTGGTTTCCTCCCTCACTTCAAAAACATACTGGTAGGTTAATTGCCTGGTATCAAATTGACCATACCAAATTCTCTCTCTCTGTCTCTATCTGTCTGTGTGTGTATGTTAGGGAATTTAGATTGTATGCTACAATATGGCAGGGACTGATGTGAGTGAGTTCTCTGTACAGCGCTGCGGAATTAGTGGCGCTATATAAATAGCTGCACAAAAAGTCTGACAGTGTCATTAAAATGAAACATAAACAAATTCACATCCATCACTTACCACCTTCAAGGTCAATATCAATATTCTTTCCTGAAGTAGTCTATAAGGAAAACTGCAAATATAAAATGCTAATAGGCAGTCAAAATTTTAATTTTCCAGCTACACTGCTAATGAATGAGGTAGTATCAACCAGAGGAGTCAGTATGGCACCAGCCTATGAGAAGCAGCTGGTGTAATCATCATCATCAGCACATATTTTACCTACCAGTACCCACAAACATACACTTTCTAAAATAAATATATTACTAATATGTGTATGTCAAAATCAGCTAATTGCATCTCCACACTCTTACTGTGAGTTTGATTTGGTGTAAAGGAGGTGCCCCTGAAGTGCTGGGAAGAAATACTGGCTACAGTCAGACAGAAGATTGGTCTGTGGAGCCTCATGGACCTCACAATCAAAAGGAAAGTACTAGTGCTGTGCTAAGAGATTCCTCGAGTTTTGCAGTACACGGCCCAAGCTTGGCCAACTCATGTTGCTGACGGCAAGACCATCATGAGGTCAGTCTTCCACTTCATCTGGTGCTCCAAATGGACAGAGTGAAGCAGTTGGTTATGTGCAAGAAGCTCCTCAAAGGTAGGAAAGGGATACCATATATATCCCCCCCCCCTATTGCTGTGTGCCTTCTTTTTTTGTAACTGTACCCACAGGACTTTTATTGAAAAGAATACTTGCTTTGCTGGAAAGTCCATGTCTCGCTTTTTCCTGCTACCTTTTTGGAGAATTCTTGGCTGGGACAAGTGGGACAGCTCATTTCCTTACAACTGGGCTACACCTTGGTTTTACCTGGATGTTGGACAATTTGTGAGGGAACCCCATGTGAAAGGTCTTAAACCAGACTGTCCACAAGCTCATCAGAGCTAAGTATATTATATTTAGCTGCTCCCTGCTGCTACAGCTAAACATGTTTGAGAGAATGTGGCCTCTAAGAGGCTGACTAATAGACATAAGACACTGCATTGATGGCTATCCAGGGAGGTTGCCTTTCTGGACATTCATACACTCTCAGAACCTGTGCAGATAGGTTCACTGCCCCTTTATGTTTTACCAGAAGGGAAACATCTCAGTATATTTTTGGGACTGTCCCACTGCACAGGTACTGTTGGATGCGTTGGAACACGAACACGAACTTTCATAAAAATCAGTATTTTATTGATTATTTCCTGGGACCCAAACTACTGGGGCATTCCTGGAGGCCTGGTGCCTTTTGTACTTTTTTAAGTAGGCTTTATGGCTTGCCAGGAACGACCTCATTTTAAAACTGCAGAAGATGACCATCCAGGACTGTCATAGGCTGATCCACAGTCTGCTAAGAGACTATAACACCAGTATAACACAAGTTTTGCTGAAATGTTTTGCCTTTAATGTATTACCTCTCCCCTCTGTACTCAATAAAGCTTCAGGCCTGTGATCTCCCCTCTTACCCCTCTCACTAACTATCCCCACACAACCATTATTTGAGTGAAACAATTGTGTTGTTTAAGTTATGCGTGGTTAGTGAAGTATAGTGTTGGATGACATATCTTGTACCCTATGTCTTGTATTGTTCTAAAAATATGTCTAATTATGTTTGACAGTGTATTGTGCTTACAGGTGCACTGTGAAGCTGTATACTTGAATGTAATGTATTGTATGTTTTTTGAATACTTATGCAAAATAAAGATCCTTTTTCAATAATAAAATAGGAAAAGGAAAAGAGAAAATTTTAATAGACAGTGAAAGTTTAAATTTTAAAGCTACACTGCTAATGAATGAGGTAGTATCAACTGGAGAAGTCACTATAACACAAGTCAATGAGAAGCAGCTGGAGTCATCACCAGCACATATTTTTACATGAGCCCAACAGTACCCACAAATATACACTTTCTAAAACAAATAGATTGATAATATGTGTATGTCAAAATCAGAGATATTTCTAAGAGGATTGGTTGACTTGCATCTCCACAACCATACTGTACTGAACTTATACTTGCCCAGTCCCACAGTCCTCTCCACACCTCTCCAGTCATAAGGGACAACATGTACAAGATACACTTAACTCTAAATATGTCTGCTTTTATTGTCCTTGACCTGTAGAGAACAGTCAGAATCTTAGATGTTTATTGGCTCATCTTGCTCTTATAATAGCTGTTCCCTACATACATACATACATACATACATACATACATACATACATACACATCACTGGAAGGTAGTGCCTGTTAGACATCTTTACATGGTCTACTTGGCCTTCTTTTATTAAACAAAAGGTTTAAGGGGGTAAACAAACCCCCTTAACTAATGCAGACTGACCACTTTATTTGTGCTCCCCTTTAACACAACAGTCCTTCAGGATTTAATTGATTTTTGTGACATTTGAACAGGATCAAAATTTAAAAAATCCTTTACATACATTTGAAATATCTTGGCCATATACATCTTTATCATATGGTAATTAATGCCCACTCGCATTTCTTAATCACCTACCCAAATATTAATTGTGGCCCTCTGATACCGACTTATTATAAGAACGGGCATAATTCTTTTGAATGGCATTATCGAGTGTCTGTGGCAGGGCCATCCACATATCCAGGTCAGCACCTCCATTGCAATACAGTAGTGGTCGGAGATTGTTCTGCGCCTACTGTGGTGCACGTCCCACAGTTGAGGGGCACTGGGCCTATATATATATAATATTATAAAATTTATATATATATAATCCAGTACAATATTATTCTACAGGTTAATTAAATGTTAAAAAAAAAATCACAGGTGCTTTGCTATTGTTCCTCTGTGAGCTCGTGGGATTATACACATATATAAATCCACAGAGATCTCTCACTGGTATAAAAGCATCACAGGAGCTGGGGGTTTGTACTGTCAGATCTAGAAGCCACAACACAGACATGACTGCTGAGAGGAGGAAGCTGCCATTCCATTAGATGTCTTCAACTGCATGACACCTATTGTAAGAAAATATCATAGCAATCTACCTGTTATTATGGACACTCTATGGTAATATAAAGACCGTAAATTGGGTTTATGGGAGTTTTTGTTCAGATGCCAACTTGGAAAAAGGTCGAACATCCTCATTATATCTCAGAAAACAGGAATTGTGTTTAAAGTGAGCTACATGATTTTTTCCTTCCATTATATGTCACTCACAACATTACTGCAAGAGTAATGGCCATTTTTGTGAAGATTTAGGGGTATATTTACTAAACTGCAGGTTTTAAAAAGTGGAGATGTCACCTATTGCAACCAATCAGATTCTAGTTAGTATTTATTTAGTATATTCTACAAAATTATAGCTGGAATCTGATTGGTGTGCAATAGACAACATCTCCACTTTTTCAAACCCGCAGAAAATATACCCCTTAGAGTTAAGTCAAGTTTACTTATTCAAATCCGCAGTTTATCACAGTTTACTTATTCAAATCCACAGTTTAGTTTAGACAATTCCTCTATCCTTCTTCTCCAACTACTGGGTGTCATCCTCGACTCCTCTCTCTCCTTTGCCCCACACATTTATTCTCTTGCCAAATCCTGCCATTTCCAGTTTCGGAACATTGATCGCATTTGCCCCTTCCTCTCCCAGGATGCCACCAAATCTCTCATCCACTCTCTGATCATCTCCTGCTTTGACTACTGTAACCTTCTCCTTATTGGCCTTCCCTATTCTCATCTCGCTCCTATTCGATCTGTACTCAACGCTGCTGCACGGATTACCTTCCTTTCTCACCGCTCCACTTCTGTCTCCCCCCTCTTCCAAGCCGAAACTGACTCTCCTTCCCCTACAGAATCATTTTCAAGCTCCTCAGCCTTAGATACAAGGCCCTCGCCAACTCCACTGCTCCCTACAGCTCCAACCTCATCTCTATTCATACTCCATCCTCCCCACTGCGATTGGCCAATGATTGTCGCCTCTCTTGCACTCTGATTGCCTCTTCTCATGCACGCATTCAAGACTTCTCCCCCCACCATTGGAACGATCTCCCTCGTTCAATCAGAGCATTTCACAGTCCATGCAGTTTCAAACAGGCATTAAAAACCCACCTATTCTTTAAAGGCTTTCAGTCATTCTCTGAACTACCCACCTTGTCGGCTACCTCTACCTCTCATCCCTTCTTCCCCTTTCTGCTTGTTCCGTGTGACTCTGTCCCCGTATCACCTTTGGGTCATCAGTATGTCTGCCCTTCCCTTTAGATTGTAAGCTCTTTAGAGCAGCACCCTGTCTCCTTCTTTTTTTACTACTTTTAACTTTGCTTTTCTTGGTCCTTATGCCCTCTGATTCCTCCTTCACTTTTCTCTGCATCTTTCAGTGGCTCTTAACCTGTCAACCAACGCCCAACCTATTGGGCACAGGTTTGCTGCTTATTCTGAATATTCCTCACCCTTTCTATTTAGCTGCACTTTGAGCTTCCTGTGTTATAGTGCTTATTGTTAGCTGTACTGTGTTTTACCTTGTACTGTCCTATTGTTTGTTCCTGGACGATGCTATGAACACTTTGTGGTGCCCTATAAATAAAAATTAATAATATTAATAATAATAATAAAAATAATAATAATAACAATAATAAATAGTAAATATAACCCAGTGACTTCAAAAAAATAGATTTAAAGGTATATCAGCTCACGTATCTTTCCTCCATATTTTAGTTTCCTGCTGTTGAGATGCTTATTTTATGGTGCATAATTATTGGTAGTTATTGCATCCACTTTGTTTCCGGCTTTAATGCTTATAAACGAAAGATTAAATTGATGTTCCCGACACATTAAATTAAGTTAAATTTGCACATGTAAAAAAAAAAATCTGTTTCCCCCAAAATGATATTAAGGGGATTTACAATCTCTTCTTATTTTTCTGCTTCTCTCCTGTGGTAAAATAAGATTATATTAGAGCTGTGTCTAACTTCTCTATATGTGATCTGATGATTTGAACTGACAAGTGTCATAGCAGTCTCCCATTCTTCTCCTTCCCTCTTCACCACAACAGAACTTGATAGATAAGACCACAGTTTATTTATCTGTTTTAGTATTAAGGACACATGCTGCTTTTGACAAAATAATTAGCCCATAATTCAAAATGATATGTTTTGTTTTTTAAACTGTAAGACTCAAGATGCCTGCTTTTAAGGATCAGGAGATAGTGACAATACAAAACCTATGGTTGTATAATTGTGCACACCCCAAATCAAATGTTTGCGGAAACACCTTGTGCTTTTAATTTGAATAAGTCTCTATCAATGTTGCACACCTGGGGGTAAATGTATCAAGCTGTGAATTTCCATTTCCAGCGATTTTCTCGGGCAAGTTTAAACTCGCGGATGTATTAAACGGCAATTTGATGTAAAATCGTCAGAGAAGTGATTTTTTCAAAATCGCCATTCTCAAAATCGCTACAAATCTCAGTCCCAACGTTTTTCCACTCTACTTATACAAGTCGCCAAATGTATGAAGCTGCGATTTTGCCAACTCGCCCGAGTTTGAATTGAAAATCGCCAGAAACAACCTGCTGCTTTCTATAGGCGAAATTCGCAAACACATCAATGTTACACTGCTGGACAATGTTATTATCTCAGGATTCACAATTTAAGTTTCAATAAAGCATGATTTAGGGCAATTTTTTTTATAAATTAGCTTACGGGTAAAAAATTATTTTACGACTAAATTAGTTTGTGCACATTTATGTGATATTTTTTAATCAGTCTACAGTATGTGTCACGTTATTAGTTTTATGTTTTAGTTATAAAGCACCAACACATTACATGTAAATGTACATTCAGGGGATCATGACACAAAAAAATGATCTGCAATAAAGTGGAACAGACGGTAATAATGGACCTGGCCAAGTTTTTACAATAAAAAAGAGGTGTGGGGAACAGTTAATATATAAGGTAGCAGAATAACTATTGTATCTACTGGAGAGTAAAGTGTCTGTGGCTATTCTTAGCCATCTGCATTATCATCCTCTGACAATAACAGGCATTGATAGTTGCCATTTCTGTTCACCATCTGTACGCATCTACCTATTTGCATTTGTTTAATTTATAGTTGGATGTAAATTCTTCAGAAAGTTGTAATTTTGTACATTTTGCAAAATGTGTTGCACGGCCCATATGCCCAAATTGCACCATTGTTTTAAGATGCTTCTATCTAATATCTACAGCCTCTTGCACTTCAAGAGGCAGATAAGGGGCATTCATGTGCAAATATATTATAGTATAGTAAGGAGCATTAGATGCACATTAAGAAACCCTTCACCTTGAGATGCATCTTATTTTGACATACACTTATCTTTGAAATATGTTCCTTACCAAGGTCAAATTCAACGCCTACACAAGATGGGTGCAAATTTCTGTAATGAATATATGATATGTCATTTTTTTAAAAAAATATATATATTTTACTATTTTGGGTTATCTAATTAACAGTGGGGCAATATTTTTTTTTAATGATGTTAATATTTCCTGATGGGGACACCATTTGAACTACATACTTGTGACAATACAATTGCTCATGTGCATGCTAACACTTGTAGTTCCACAAGGGGTGGGGTACTAATTATCGGTGCTGATAACACCAACAACAACTTCATAGCCAAAATATGCCTGAACGTGATTTCACTGACATTAAAAAAATCCAGACTTACCTCTTTAACGACAAGAGAACTATCCCAGGAGTACACCTGCTTTGTTACAGGTTTATTATGACCATAGTGGCACTTTAAACTTAATCTAGTTCTTGTGCATATAGCTGAGTGTTGTTAATTGAGTGTAGGAGCTCTTGCAAACATTGTTTGCATTTTAAACTTGTATTGTATCACTGTATGTTACTTATCTGTTCTTTTATTTCGCTTATTTTTCTACCTTTATTTTAATGTACACTAATAAAGGTTAAATTTTAAAATTATCTCATTGGAGTGCCCCAATTACACCCCTTCTCTCTATTCTATTTGTACAATTGATATTGTGTAGGGTACACCCCCTGGTTTGGTATTTTTATATCCCAGGTCGGTTATTCAACATTTATTCACTATTGGGGGAGATAAGTTGATAGATCACATTTTTATGATATCTTGTACGGTGGTAAACCCTTTTTTGTTCATGCTTTTATTTCTGTTCCATCTCGGGTGAGCTTGTGTTTAATCACCGGCGAGTTTGACTACGACATGGGAGAGATAGGTGTTTTAAAATCGACACAAATCACCAGAGATTGGAGTTTGGAAAGTCAAAATTGCAGGTTAATACATATGGCGATTTTGCACTTAAAATCACCGGTTATCTCTCATGATTTGCAGCGATTTTAAATCGCTGAATAAAATCACAGCTTGATACATTTACCCCTTGGACTTTGCAATTTATCCTACTCTTACCTGCAAAAAAAATGGAGGCCCATCAAACTGCGAGGGGATCTCCTGTGCACAGCCCTCTTTACATCATTCCACAGGTTTCATGGGGATTGAGGTTTGTAGCCAGCAAATCAAAGCAAAAATTTTTTTTTACGATTTAAAGCAATTAAGATAGTGTGCCCAAATATTGTTTGACCCCTTCCAGGAAAGATCCATAAGATGAGTCCTGTTGGGATTGAAATGCTACTTACTTCTTTATATTTTTTTATATTTATCCTTTTCTCTGCACCAAAATTCTGACACCAGTGAAAAGATCTAAGAATATGAGTGCAATTAGCGCAACTCCTATTTGTGCGCAGTATGGTCACCCCCCCCCCTGCACTGCTTTGTTCATATACTTTCTTTACATTAGTTAACTATTGTTGTAGAGCACAGTGCTTTCTAGTTTTTTGTTTTTTTCAAGAAATAGGTTTGTGACTAAAAACCCTAATTGTAGCTCCTGTCCCTCTCCCACTTCTGTCACAAGCAATAGCTGCTATTGCTTGTGGAGTAGTTGCCATTAGAAGCTGTGTTCTGGTAAGACTCGTAGGACTGGCCAGAGGGGATAGACTTTGGCGTGAGATTGTCTGGTTAACATATATAGCACTATGTGGCACTAACATTCCTCATTTTATTACAGAGCACAGCTTGAAGTAGATACAATAGTATTAATATTAATGGACAGAGGATCAATGTCTTTTTTTTATATATCTATCTACAACCATGGCTAAAATTCTTTCAGGTGCTGTATGGCTGTTCCTTCAATGTGAACCGGCAACAGCCCATGATGAATCAGAAACTGCAGTCTGGAACTCTTCCACAGCACCTTTAATTCTTGCCTCAATTGTGGATCAGTGAGATCAAGCAGGTTAAGTTTTCTCTGAGTGGTGTTCAGGGTCTTCAGCTCCTCTGTGAAAAAAATGAACCTGGGTAAGCCAGTATACCAAATCAAGATCCTGAGCCTGGACTGTTGTGGTTGGCTAAGATTTCACTGTCAGTTCATAATACTAAAGGATTGTGTTCCATTCACTGGCTATTCCTGGCTGCTTGGGGACAACCTCATACCCACTGACCAGTATGACCATACCAAGGGGATGGTGGACTTTGACTGTTGACGGAATAGGGGTATATCTAAACTAGTCTGCTATTAGGAAGAATTGGGGGTGGTTGGGCTGTGGGGCAGGAAGGAACAGAATCCCCTAATGGCCTCCTGTGCCGAGTCATGCATCCCAGGTTAAAATTTGCCAGCCTGTCAGCCCCTGACAGCTAGCAAACAGTCTATACCACTCTTGTGGTGTCTCTAGATGCTGAAAAGACCTTTGATAGCTTTTTTTCATCTAAAAACAAAATCTGTTTACTGCTATTCTTGACTGCTTGGGGACAACCTCATATCCACTGACCAGTATGACCTAGCCATAGAGATGGTGGCCTTGCTGCTATTGACGGAATAGTGGTACATCTCAACTTGTATGCTCTTATAAAGATCAGGACCTTGCTGTACTGGACAGGTAGGAATATGCTCCTGGGGTCAGTTCCCAAGTAGGTTGCTGAGCTGAGTTTCATCCCCACCCAGGGCTAAAATTTGCCAGCTACCCCCTGATGAAGAACCCACATGGTTTTTATGTGTTTTCAAAATGGAGAAGGTGACCACATCATGACATCCATAAATGAATGCTTTTGTGCACTTGCCATAAGAATGACAGATTACTAGTCTTAGATTAAAGCTATCAGGGCACACTTACATTTCTCCTCTGACCTCTGCTCCACACATTGGTCCATTCAGATCAAGTGCACCTTATCCTGTGCCACCAGGTCGATGTAAACATGAAGTTAGTTAGGGAAATAGACTTGATTTCTCTAGCTAACAAATATTATAACCCCACTCTGGTCCTACTATGGTGGTGTCTCTAGATGTTGAACAGGTCTCTGATAGGGTTTCCTGGCCATTTATGAGAGGTACTCTCAAAGAAATGAGCTTTCAAGGAAGATCTCTGGTGGAATTGCTGCTTTGTACCATAAAGCTTCTGCTGCTGTCCTTGCTAATGTTGCCCCCACAGTTCCTTTCCCTAATTGAGAATGTCTTCAGACAAGGGTGCTTGTTGTCTCCAGGAAGCTGGGTGGAGAATCCAGACTAACAGCAGTCATGCGGTTCAGGAGCACGTCCACATTTCAGACGGCCATGACCACAGTACACGGAAGCAATGGAGGACCCTGTAAGCAAAGTACAAATTACCAGCGAGACCCTGTATCTCTAAATGTGCTTGGGACCTCACCATAGGGACATAGTAGGGTAAGATTGAAGCTTGTTCCGAAACAACCTCACTGAACAGTTCTAGCATGTTGCTCTGTATACTCCATACACCTACTTTTTCAGACATCTGAGATAAAAAACATTTATAGCAGCTGAGCTGCTTGTCTGAATTCATTACAGCTGGTATGATGCATCGTTAAATTAGAAGACATATATTACAATTTACTTATTTACACTTATATTATTTCATATTTGGCTTACATTTTTTCTTCTTTTCTCTTCTTTTTTTTTTCTTTTATTCATATTTGGTTTATATTATATTTATTTTTGGTTAGGTTTGACCATTTATTTCTCTACTTATATCTTATTTATACTCTGAGAGCGCTCCATATATATATACTTTATTTTATCTTTCAGTAAACTGCAATGTGCTTGTGCCGCTGCTCTGTCATTACTATTAGTCAGCCAGCTTGCTGTAGCCTTTGGTCAAAATTGGTGAAAATATTGACAGTTGCAAAGAGATCTTTAGAAAATAGAATGTAAATGACTGTAAGTGAATGTTAATACCATAAACAGTAATGTAGGAAGAAAAATAACTGAAAATCACACAATTTTACCTATTTATCACAATTTTTGATTAAATCCCAATCTAAAACCAAAACACGAAGATGGTTTTAGAATCAAAACCAAAACACGGGAGTCTGTGCACAACTCTAATATATATATATATATATATATATATATATATATATATATATATATATCTACTATATAAAAGCCTAGTGGCATGTGTCTGTGGGTGGAAAAAAAAAGCCAAGCTGCAGCGCCACCTGCTGGGTGAAGTTATACACTGACCTACTAAATTCTTAGTGTGTGTGGAAAAAAAAACTCAGAAAGGGCTGAAATTTGGTATACTAAGATGATTTTAATTTGTTAATTTAATTTGTTAATTGTTAATTTGTTAATTGTGTTTATAAAGATTTAAAAAAAATATATATATATTTCTTGAAGGAGAAGTGACAGTTGGGAGTGGTTGGTGGTTGCCGGGGATGACAGTTGGGAGTGGTTGGTGGTTGCCGGGGGTAACAGTTGGGAGTGGTTGGCGATTGCCGGGGGTGACAGTGGGGAGTGGTTGGTGGTTGCCGGGGGTGACAGAGCGAGAGGAGTGTGATACTCAGGACCGCTGAGAGAGATCCCTGTATCTGGATAGACATCTGGATACATGTGGCGATAAAGATGAAGGATGAGGTGATGGAGAAAAATGATGAGGTGGTGACATGTGGACAAAACCACGTTAAAAAAGGGCGCTTGCGTCGGGAAGTAACGCTCTTCCCCTGAGGAGGCCTGGCCTAGCCCCAAATGCATGACAAGAACCTTTTTAACACCTTAAGTAGCTTGATTTGACTAGAATGCATGAGTATAATGCACGGGTTAACTTGTATATATATATATATATATATATATATATACAAATCTTTACAAATCTAAACATATTAATGAAGCTGTTATATTTGGATGTGCACTAATAATGTTATACATATTACTTGGAAATATTACTTGCTCTACACATATATTCTCCTTAGACCATTGCACACAACACTTCTGATATTGTCCCGCCTAATTTACACAGATTTCTTGAAACTTCATGCAAACTCTTTGACATATTGCATAAACCCAATTTATGCAATTAAACTCATTTTCACAATGAATACCACACCGATCAAACCATTTTGGGACATTGCACTAACTTTAGTAAAGTGGGACCAGTAAAGGTTGAGTACAGAGAGAAGACACTGGCATTTAAGGATTTTGGGAAGGTATTATTTAACCCCCTGCCTGCTTTGCTGATTGTGTGCTGATCATAGTTCATTTTAACGTTCAACATCTGGGTAATATCTCCCGCTGCTGATATTGGCAGTGGTGATGATGAATGGAGCATAGAGAGAGGGTGATAATATTGGAAGACAGTGGCTACTGGTGGAAAGTGTTGGAAATGTTGTCAGATTGTTGGGCACTGGAGGTAAGTTAAGAAGGATTGGAGAGCTGGTATATATCTGATTTTCAGAATTCTACCATGCGAGAATATAATAGATTAAAAGTAATTATCAAATTAAACAAATTTTGAATAGAGGAAATACATTTACATAATTTAAAAAACAGTATTCAAATGTTTAAATTATTAACAAATATTTCTTAGTTAAAAAATAAGGCTAGCCAAAATGGGCATAAACTGATATTGGGATGGATAACCAGTAGTTTCTGTTGGTGATTAATGTAGTTTAAATCATATTAATAAAAGTAAAATATGCTTTGAAATGTGACACCTTCCCAGAGGTACTCAAGATAACAAATTTACTTAAACAGTGTTAATTATCTTTCAGGAAACAAAACATAGTCAGTGACCTCTTCCTCAGAATGTGTGAGGACAATCAGACTGAAGTCACAGTGTTTTTACTTTTAGGATTTCAGGGTCTATATAAGTACAAAATTCTACTCTTCATCATCTTCCTCTTGTCCTACATCGTGGTACTAAATGGAAACCTTGTCCTTATTGTTTTGGTGTCAACAAGTGATCATCTCAAATGTCCAATGTTCATCTTCCTTAAACATCTAGCAGTAGCCGATGTCCTAGTAACCACCACCATAATACCAATGATGTTAGATATCATATTAAGGGATGTAAAAGAAATATCTGTCACTATCTGCATCTTTCAGCTGTACCTGTTTTTCATTTTTGGATCTGTGCAATGTTTCCTTATTGTTATAATGTCTTATGATCGATATTTGGCCATTTGCAATCCGATGCGTTACAATATTATAATGGTGCCCCACGTCTGCCTCAAAATGATTGCCGGGTCTTGGTTCTTGGTCTTTATTTTAACAAGTGAAACAATTATGCTTTGGCAGCTGCACTTTTGTGGTCTCAATTACATTGACCATTTCGTCTGTGACTTTGGCCCAATAGTAGAATTGTCTTCTTCAGACAATTCCATCTTGTTACTGTTTAATTTTATCATATCTTTTTTAGTGGTCTTCGTCCCTTTTTTCTTAATCATCATAACCTACATCATCATTTCCATCACCATACTGAACATTTCATCCTACAGTGGAAGAAAAAAAGCCTTCTCCACATGCAGCTCCCACCTTGCCACTGTATGTACATATTATGGAACCCTCATCACAGTTTACCTGGCGCCATCTGACGAGAGCTCATTTAACACAAACAAGTTTAGGTCTCTATTATACATTGTGGTGACTCCTATGATGAATCCCATTATCTACAGCCTCAGGAACCATTAGATCAGACGAACTCTTCAAAAAATGATTGTAAATATTCAAATACAATTGAAGAAAAAATAAATAAAACATACAGAAAGCAATAAACTACTGCTCTAATAATAATTGTCTGCAAATTTTTTAATGATAGTTGTGATCATAAATTCTTACTACAAACTGTTCTATGCATTGTAAGAAGAACACTATGCCTTAGTAAACCATTTTATAAGGTATGCTTTGAAAATTTCTGCTTTTGTCTCTTAAAATTGCTCTCAACTGTCATTGATAGGTCTGTGATGTGTAATAACATGGAATATTCATTTTCATATAAAGTCTGAATTAATGAGTTATCCAAAGAAAACCAATGGGGTGACTGTTATCATGTTAAAAAAGGAAACAAGTGGCTTTCATATAAAAATTTATGTGTAAAATGATTGTGTTACAGAAGTGATGGTGGTTTAACAATTGGCCTGAAACATGCAAAATTATTATTATTTATATTATTATTACTATTTGATGTACGCGGCATTGCCCAGGTTTAAATCTTTAAGTTATTAAGTTATCAATGAGTTGGATGTAACTGTTAACAATTTAAAAATAATTAGCAGGTTGTTAGCTCTTCCAACAAGCCCATGAGGTTACTTTCCAGTGTTTTTTTTATTTTTATATTAAATGTCATCCAAATTCATCCAGTAGAAGCCCCAGAACAGGCTCCCCGGGTCAATGTTCTGGCCAGTTTAAACTAACATTAGGTCCGACCAGGACCTCAATACCCTAGAATGTCTCCTGGCATCCAATGTTACCAGTCTGTAAAGTATTCATCCAAATCCATCTAGTGGAAAGCTCAGAACAAGCTCCCCGGGTCAAAGATCTGACCAGCATACAACAACGGGAGGTCTGACTGTGACCGGAAACCTCCTAAAACCCTGCCAGGATCCCACTGGACCACCTTGCATTAGTATCATCCCAATCGGTGCTGGGGTGTCAAAGATATTTGACTACAAACAAACAAGCTTCATATTTTATACATACAGATAGAAAACATTTGTTTGTTTGTTGGCTAATATCTTCGACAACCCTGCTCCAATTGGGATGAAACCAATGCAATGATGTCCAGTTTAATCCTGACCAGGTTTTAGGGGGGATAGGCTCCCAGTTGAACCTCCGTTTGGTGTATGCTGGGCAGAACTTTGACACAGGGAGCCTGTTCTGAGCCAACCACTGTATGGCTTTGGATGAAAACTTCACAGACTGGTAACATTGGATCATAGAAGACATATTAGGGGGTTGAGGACTCATTTGGACCTCCCATTGGTGTATGCTGGGCAGAACTTTGACCAGTGAGCCTGTTTTTGGACTTAAATTGGATTGATTTGGTTTGTTTGTCTGTCTGGTTATGCCTTTGGACATTCCTGCACTGATTGGGATGAAACTGATGCAAGGTGATCAAGTTGGATCCTGGCCAGGTTTTAGAGGGTTTAAGTGCGGCTGGATCACTAATAAATAACCTTTTTGTGGCTGGATCATGTAAATATTATTTTTTCTAGAAATGTATTTCAATCAGAGGTGCAGGCACTAATGTATAATTTCAAAAGCACGTATTGTGTAACATCGGGATGTGTTATGTAGGGAAATTACTTGTTCGGGGTTTTGTAACTTTTCTTTGGGATCTCTCAAGTTAGCAATAGAGTGGAGGAAATGTGTATTCTGCAACTGTCTGAAGAAAGGACCCATGTTAATCCCATGTTAATTAGACCTTTTGATGTGTGAGTGTACAACACCCCTGAAGGCACAGGAATGTTTAATTAGACATGCTGTTAGATTTCCTCTGTGTCTAAAACAGGGAGCAGAAAATCAAAGCAGGTTTTAGGACATCACAGATAAGTGTAAATATTGTTAGCTTTGAATTGCATTGGAAAACATATATTGTATCCTGATACTGCAAAATAGCTCAGACGTTGCGGAACCATCTCAGATCAGGGGGCTGGTTTACCCCCTGCCAGGAATTATGTCAGAACTGTATAAAAAGTGAGCTGTTGGAGCATGTAATGTATCATTCTTGTACCGTCTATACTTCTGGAAAGATCGCTAGTACCACAGACTGGCGTGTGAACTGTCTTTGTTAGGACTACTTGAGCTATTAAACCATCTTTTATTTGCATGATGACTACTTACCCTGCTGAAATTCCTGTAACCTACAGATTAGACCCAACTCTAATCTGTTCCCGGCTGTCCTGAGGTTTGGACCCAGCATTCCGGTACCACCGCTCTGCAAAATACCCAGCAGCTCTGGCCAGTATGATAGGCAAGGGGGGATCCATTCACAGCAACCCTGATCTATAGGAAGAGGTCAGAGTTACCAGTCCAGGTGCACCAGTTACCCAGAGGGAAACCGGTTCTCGATGCCGATAAGGAGTCTAGTGATGGCATCAGCTTAAGCCCTTCCTACTGCGGTTAGAGGGCGCATTTGGGATAAAGAAAAGGAACAGTGGCACAGTAAGCCCAGCACAGACACTGTGGCAAAGGCGGTCCACCCTGTCACAGATTTGTTAGGGTTCAGTTTGGACCTTCTGTTGGTGTACGCTGGGGAGAACTTTTACTCGGGGAGCCTGTTCTGAGCCTTCCACTGAATGGATTTGGATGACATTTATTATAGAAACCAAAGCGATACTGGGCAGCCACGTCATGGAGCTGCTAAGCTGCTAATTATTTTTAAACTGTTGACAGTTACATCCAACTTATTAATAACTTAATAACTTAAAGATTTAAACACGGGCAATGCTGGGTAGTTCAGTTAGTACTAACATATAATAAAAAGTACTTAGTAATTATTTAATTAATTAACTAACTAGCACAATGGGCTTTAAATGTAGTATTTTTATTTTGTTTTCAATGGATTTCAACTTTCTCAATATATTGCAAGAAGATAGCACCAAGGTAAAATGAGATTTAAAATAGATAATATCAAGAGCCAGGGGTATATTTACTAAACTGCGGGTTTGAAAAAGTGGAGATCTTGGCTATTGCAACCAATCAAATTCTAGCTGTCATTTTGTAGAATGTGCTAAATAAATGATAACTAGAATGTGAATGGTTGCTATAGGCAACATCTCCACTTTTTCAAACCCTTAGTTAAGTAAGTATACTCCTCACTGTGTTTAGTTTTATTTCAGTTCTAACAAGGTGGTGGTGACAGTGTTTAATTTACTTACTTATTTATTTAAATGAACAATACTGTAAATACATCTTTACACTGAAAACTTCATTGAAATAAATACTTTTCTGTACTATAACATGTGTGTTTTTTACACTGTATGTGTGTATTGTATGTCTGTACTCTATGTGTGCGTACTCCTGTATATTCTACTGGTGCATTCTTATTTCAAATAAAACTTAAACTCAGGTATTAGTGCATATAGTATAGGTGGCACCAAAATAACTTGTAGCCTTTATCTACAGGGAAGTGAGCTGGACAGGATGGACTAAGGACTCTCATGGTGGCCTGAACCTTACTTCCCATTAGTACTGGAAACTGGAAGCAGGTGTACTTCAGCCGTGGATCATGTGTGGCCAAGACTCTCTGCACTATACACCCCCACACACCTCCAACCCCTGACATCATCCAGCAACAGCAGCCTGCAGAGGAAATAAAACACAAAATTGCACACTGTATTATTTTAGAGTTCATACTGCACAGTAGATATGTCCATAGTGGACAATACGGTGTAGTAGTCTTGTATGTGCTTCCCTCCTCATGAATGATGCAGAAATATGAGGTATAGAGAGGTCTGGGGGAATAAAAGGTTATTAATAACTGTGCACTTACACTTAATTATGGCCATATAAGAATGGCAAATATATCTATTTCCCCCTGCAGCATCCAATATTGTGCACTTAAAGCCAGAGTCTGCAGCCCAAAATATAGTCCATTCCATGTCCTGTAGATGTGGGGCAGGAGACATCTGGGTTCTAGTACAATGTCGCCATGCAGAAGTATTGTAGTACATTTTGCCAATATACATTTATGAATAGAAACAAAACACAAACAAAAAACTTATCTTTGTTCAAACTACAGTCATGGCCAAAAGTTTTGAGAATAACACAATAGGACAGCTGTCTTTTTTAGTACCTGCCCTCCTCAACACATCTGTGAGACCACACAAAATCTCGACACAACAAATTCAGTTATCGACAAGTCAAATAAAAAGAAAATTAAATCAAGAAGAAGAGGAAATAGGGGAGGTCAAAAAAGGAAAGATCATAACATAGAGGCAAATCATCATAATAAATCAGAGGGCATTTTCAATCTCAGCCAATTTCAGCTAAATACATCACACATCTCAGTATTACATAAAGGACTTAAGTTCGCACCATCTAACAAGTTGATTAAATTTGAAACATATCTCGATTTACATAAGTTTACCAGGAAACTCACCCTTAACAAGGAACAAACCGCAAGTACTTTGTATACCTCAGTATTATTAATGAACAGTCCTCAGATTGGACTTTATTCAACTGCCATACAAACTACTTATACTGGCAGTGGATCCTCCGTTGTATTAGGGTCCTTTTAAGACCATTGGGATCCCGATTTTCAATTCATCTGAGCTCTACATTCTTTTAATCCTTTGTATGATTTTTATCTGTACATTTTATCTGTACATTTTATCTGTACATTTTGTCTGTACATTTTATCTGTACACTCTATCATGACTGTTAGCTAGTAATATATGTGTATAGAAAAAATTGTTTATATCATTTGTATTACAAACTCCATCATACTTGTTTTAAAATACATTCTAGTACCATTAATCAATGCATTATAATGTATTTTTATTTGTGATTTAAACATATGCACAATTATTCCACAATCCTATAACACCTCACTCTCTGGTATAACTCTAGCACTTATAACCTCTTTAGCATTTGATTTTAAGGGGAGTGGACTCTCCTATCTATAGATGCTGAGTTCAACATCTCACATAGGCAAACATCCACATATCTAGCTGTGCACAACCCAATTTTGCTTTTTAAGTCCTACATAACACATCCCAATGTAACACAATAAGTGCTTTTGAAATTATACATTAGTGCCTGCACCTCTGATTGAAATACATTTCTAGAATAAATAATTTTTACATGATTCAGCCACAAATAAGTTATTTGTAAGTGATCCAGCCACACCTATCCCCTCTAAAACCTGGCCAGGATCCAACATGATCACCTTGCTTCAGTTTCATCCCAATCAGTGCAGGGGTGTCCGAAGGCATAACAGGACAGACAAACAATCCAAATCATTCCAATTGAAATCCAAAAACAGGCTCACTGGTCAAAGTTCTGCCCAGCATACACCAACGGGAGGTCCAAATGGGACCTCAACCCCCTAATATATCTTCTATGATCCAATGTTACCAGTCTGTGAAGTTTTCATCCAAATCCTTCCAGTGGGTGGCTCAGAACAGGCTCCCTGTGTTAAAGTTCTGCCCAGCGTATAGCAAACGGAGGTTCAAATGGGAGCCTATCCCCCCTAAAACCTGGCCAGGATTAAACTGGACATAATTGCATTGGTTTCATCCCAATTGGAGCAGTGTTGTCGAAGATATCAGCCAACAAACAAACAAACTTCTTCTATCTGTATGTATAAAATATGAAGTTTTGTTTGTTTGTAGGCAAATATCTATGACACCCCAGCACCGATTGGGTTGATACCAATGCAAGGTGGTCCAGAGGGATCCTTGCCAGGTTTTAGGAGGTTTCCTGTCACAGTCGGACCTCCCTTTGTTGTACACTGGTCAGATCTTTTACCCGGGGAGCTTGTTCTGAGCTTTCCACTTAATGGATTTGGATGAAAACTTCACAGACTAGTAACATTGGATGCCAGGAGACATTCTAGGGTATTGAGGTCCTGGTCGGACCTACTGTTGGTGTACACTGGCCAGAACATTGACCCGGCGAGCTTGTTCTGGGCCTTTCACTGGATGGATTTGGATGACATTTAATATAAAAATAAAAAGACACTGGAAAGCAACCTCATGGGTTTGTTGGAAGAGTTACAAATTTGTTAATTATTTTTAAGTTGTTAACAGTTACATCCAACTCATTGATAACTTAATAACTTGAATATTTAAACCGGGGCAATGCCACGTACAGCAGATAGTAATAATAATAGAAATAATAATAATAATAATAATAATAATAATAATAATATTAATAATAATAATAATAATAATAATGTTAGTAATAATAATTTAGCATGTGTCAGGCCAATTGTTAAACCACCATCACTTCTACAAACAATCATTTTACACATACATTTTTATATGATAGGTACTTCAAGAAATGGTTTTAAGGCATAGTGTTCTTCTTACAATCCATAGAACAGTTTGTTGTAAGTTTTTGTGATCACAGCTATCCTTAAAAAATGTGTAGACTAGCAATATTAGATCCATAGTTTATTGTTGACTGTATTTTTTTTATTTTGTTTTCAATTGTATTTGAATATTTACATCATTTTTTGAAGAGTCCGTCTGATCTCATGGTTCCTGAGGCTGTAGATAATGGGATTCATCATAGGAGTCACCACAATGTATAATAGAGACCTAAACTTGTTTGTGTTAATTGCACTCTCGTCAGATGGCGCCATGTAAACTGTGATCAGGGTTCCATAATATGCACATACAGTGGCAAGGTGGGAGCTGCATGTGGAGAAGGCTTTTTTTCTTCCACTGTTGGATGAAATGTTCAGTATGGTGATGGAAATGATGATGTAGGTTATGATGATTAAGAAAAAAGGGACGAAGACCACTAAAAAAGTTATTGCAAAATCAAACAATAACAAGATGGAAGTGTCTGAAGAAGACAATTCTACTATTGGGGCAAAGTCACAAACAAAATGGTCAATGTAATTGAGACCACAAAAGTGCCACTGCCAAACTACAATTATTTCACTTGTTAGAATGAAGACCAAGAACCAAGACCCGACAATCATTTTGAGGCAGACATGGGGCACCATTATAGAATTGTAACGCATCGGATTGCAAATGGCCAAATATCGATCATAAGACATTATAACAATAAGGAAACATTGTACACATTCAAAAATGAAAAACAAGTATAGTTGTAAAATGCAGCTAGTGACATATACTTCTTTTACATCCCTTAATATGATATCTAACATCATTGGCATAATGGTGGTGGTTATTAGTACATCGGCTACTGCTAGATGTTTAAGGAAGATGAACATTGGAATTTTGAGATTATCACTTGTGGACACCAAAACAATAAGGACAAGGTTTCCATTTAGTACCACAATGTAGGACAAGAGGAAGATGATGAAGAGTAGAATTTTGTATTTATATAGACCATGAAATCCTAAAAGTAAAAACACTGTGACTTCAGTCTGATTGTCCTCACACATTCTGAGGAAGAGGTCTCTTTCCAGTTTTTGTTTCCTGAAAGAAAGTTAACACTGTTTAAGTAAATTTGTTTTCTTGATTACCTCTTTAAAGGTGTCACATTTCAAAGCATATGTTACTTAAATTAATATAATTTACACTTCATTAATCACCAACAGAATCTACTGTTTATCCATCCCAATATCAGTTCATACCCATCTTGGCTAGTCTAATGTTTTAACTAAGAAATATTTGTTAATAATTTAAACATTTGAATATGTTTTTTTTAAATGATGTCAATTATTTTCCTCTATCCAAAATTTGTTTAATTTGATATTCACTTTTAAGCTATTTGTCTTGATCTTACAGGTAACCAAGGGAATTGATGTGCTTCTTAAATGTCTATACAATTCTACAATTCTATAATTCTCAAATGGTAGAATTCTGAAATTCTAAGGTTAATTTTATGAGGATAGCAATGTTAATGAACAGGAGATAGTATTGTGGAAAAAACCCACCATGGAGATATCACCCAGCTAACATTACATTCATCAATCACAACATACTCCACCTCTATATCCTACTCTACCTCTATATCCCCTCTGGATGCCTCTTTAACTGTGTCACCTCACTCAACATAGGATTTATTGACAAACTATACACAGCATACAGTAAACTCTTTAGCACTGTGAGTTGTGATTCCCCCAACATCCCATATTACCCACAATTTTTAAATCAGATATATACCAGCTCTCCAACCCTTCCCAACTTACCTCCAGTGTCCACCAATCTCACAACATTTCCAACACTTTCCACCAGTAGCCACCGTCTTCCAATATGATCACCCTCTCTCTATGCTCCATTCACCCTAACCACTGCCAATATCAGCAGCAGGAGATATAACCCAGATGTTGAACGATTAAATTAACTATGATCAGCACACAATCAGCAAAGCAGGCTAAGGTTAAATAATGGCTTCCGAAAATTCTTAAATGCCAGTGTCTTCTCTCTGTACTCAACCTTCACTGGTCCCTCTTTTCTAAAGTTAGTGCAATGTCCCAAAATGGTTTGTTAGCTGTGGTAAGGGATCTGTTCATTGTGAAAACGAGTTTAATTGCATTAATTGGGTTTATGCAGTATGTCAAAGAGTTTGCATGAAGAGAGATCTGTGTAAATTAGACTGGACAATATTAGAAGTGTTATGTTCAATGGGCTAAGGTGGAATATAAGTGTATAGAGCTCTGTAATATACTGTATGAATGATGCTGCAGTGAACTTGTAAGATTTTATGTAATATTTCCAACTAATATGTATAACATTAGTAGTGCACATCCAAATATAACAGCTTCATTGATATGTTTAGATTTTTACTTATATATTAGAGTTGTGCGCAGACTCTCATGATTTGGTTTTGGGTTTAATTTTAAAACTATCTTTGTGTTTTGATTTTAGATTTGGATTTAATTAAAAATTGTGATAAATAGGTAAAATTGTGTGATTTTGAGCTATTTTTCTACCTACATTACTGCTTATAGCATTAACATTCACTTACAGTCATTTACATTCTATTTTCTAAAGATCTCTTTGCAACTGTCAATATTTTCTCCAATTTTGACCAAAGGCTACAGCAAGCTGGTTGACTAATATTAATGACAGCAGCACACAAATATATTGCAGTTTACAGAAAGATAAATTAAAGTATATATATGGAGCGCTCTATAAATAAGATATAAGTAGAGAAATAAATGGTCAAACCTAACCAAAAATAGATATAATATAAACCAAATATGAATAAAAGAAAAAAGAAAAAAAGAGAAAATAAGAAAAAATATAAGCCAAATATGAAATAAAATTAGTGTAAATAATTAAATTGTGATATATGCTTCTAATTTAACGATGCATCATACCAGCTGTAATGAATTCAGACAAGCAGCTCAGGTGCTAAAAAATGTTTTATGGCTCCGATGTCTGAAAATGTAGGCATATAGAGCATACGGAGCAGCTTGCTAGAACTGTTCAGTGAGGCTATTTCGGAACAAGCTCCAATCTTACCCTACTATGTCCCTACGGTGAGGTCCCAAGCACATTCAGAGAAGCAGGGTCTCGCTGGTAATTTGTACTTTGCTTGCAGGGTCCTCCATTGCTTCCGTGTACTGTGGTCAAGGCCGTCTGAAATGTGAAAGTGCTTCTGGACCGCACGGCTGCTGTTAGTCTCAGCTTCTCCAACCAGCTTCCTGGAGACAACAGGCACCCTTGTCTGAAGACATTCTCAATTAGAGAAAGGAACTGTGGGGGCAGCATTAGCAAGGACAGCAGCAGAAGCTTTATGGTACAAAGTAGCAATTCCACATGAGATCTACCTTGAAAGCCCATTTCTTTTAGAGTACCTCTCATAAATGGTCAGGAAACCCTATCAGAAACTTTTCCAGCATCTAGAGACACCACCATAGTAGGACCAGAGTGGGGGTATAATATTTGTTAGCTAGAGAAATCAAGTCTATTACTCTAACTAACTTCATGTTTACTGCGAACTGGTGGCACAGGATAAGGCGCACTTGAACTGGATCATCCAATGTGGGGTTCAGAGGGGCTCTGGGGCAGAGGTCTGAGGAGATATGTAAGTATGCCCTGATGGCTTTAATCTAAGACTAGTAATCTGTCATTTTTATGGCAAGTGCACAAAAGCATTCATTTATGGATGCCATGATGTGGTCGCCTTCTCTGTTTTGAAAACACATAAAAACCATGTGGGTTCTTCATCAGAGGCTAGCTGGCAAAATTTAGCCCTGGGTGGGGATGAAATTCGGCTCAGCAGCCTACAAGGAATTTGACCACGGGGCATATTCCTACCTGTCCCCTCCAGCCAGGTCCTGTTCTTTATAAGAGCATACAAGTTGAGATGTACCCCTATTCCATCAATAGCAGCAAGGCCACCATCTTTGTGGTTTGGTCATACTGCTCAGTGGATATTAGGTTATCCCCAAACAGTCAAGAATAGCAATGAAAAGATTTTGTTTTTGGATGAAAAAATAACTATCAAAGGCCTTTTCAGCATCTAGAGACACCACAAGAGTGGAATAGACTGTTTCCTAGCTGTCTGTGGCTGACAGGCTGGCAAATTTTAATCTGGAAGGCATGACTCGGCTCAGGAGGCCATTAGGGTATTCTGTTCCTTCCTGCCCCACAGCCCAACCACCCCCTATTCTTCCTAATAGCAGACTAGTTTAGATATACCCCTATTCCATCAACAGCCAAAGTCCACCATCCCCTTGGTATTGTCATACTGGTCAGTGGGTATGAAGTTTTCCCCAAGCAGCCAGAAATAGCCAGTGAATGGAACACAATGCTTTAGTATTATGACCTGACAGTGAAATCTTAGCCAACAACAAGAGTCCAGGCTCAGGATCTTGATTTGGTAAACTGGCTTACCCGGTTTCATTTGTTCACAAAGGAGCTGAAGACCCTGAACCCTGATGGGGACACCATTAAAAGTACATACTTGTGGCTGGTAGTAATGATATTAACGGTGCTGATAACACAGACAATGACTTCATAGACAAAATATGCCTGAACGTAACTTCACCGACATTAAAAAAATCCAGACTTAACTCTTTAATGACAAGATAACTATCCGACTGTGTTCTCAGAGATCCCAATCAATGTAATAATGGCACTGCGTTTTTACGTCATTGAAAATGGTGAGCGCGGTATTGCCATTTTTTAAGTAGCATTGCAGGCTGTCATGTAAGGTAAGTGTCACTGTTATGGTTACATTTAGGCATCAGGTTAGGATTAGGGACCGTCAGCCGGAATTGCCACTTTAAAAACTTCTAATATGGCAGTTGCCATTTTCAATGACATAAGAACGCAGTGCTGTTATTACTTCTGATCGGACACTTTGAGAACACAGTGGGATATTTCTCTTGTCGTTAAAGAGGTAAGTCTGGATTTTTTTAATGTCAGTGACATCACGTTCATGCCTATTTTGGCTATGAAGTCGTTGTCGGTGTTATCAGCACAGATAATTAGTATCCCGCCCCTTGTGGAACTACAAGTGTTAGCATGCACATGAGCAATTGTATTGTCACAAGTATGTTGTTTAAATGGTGTCCCCATCAGGAAATATTAACATAATTAGAAAAAAATATTGCTCCACTGTTAATTAGATAACCCAAAATAGTATTTTTTTTTTTTATATGACATATCGTATATTCATTACAGAAATTTGCACCCATCATGTGTAGGCGTTGAATTTGACCTTGGTAAGGACATATTTCAAAGATAGGTGTATGTCAAAATAAGATGCATCTCAAGGTGAAGGGTTTCTTAATGTGCTTCTAATGCCCCTTACTATACTATAATATATTTGCACCTGAATGCCCCTTATTTGCCTTTTGAAGTGCAAGAGGCTGTAGATGTTAGATAGAAGCATCTTAAAACAATGGTGCAAGTTGGGCATATGGGCCGTGCAACACATTTTGCAAAATGTACAAAATTACAACTTTCTAAAGAGTTTACATCCAACTATAAAATAAACAAATGCATACAGATGCGTACAGATGGTGCAGATAAATGGCAGCTACTAATGCCTGTTTGTGTCAAAGGATGATAATGCAGATGGCTAATAATAGCCACAGACCCTTTACTCTCCAGTAGATACAATAGTTATTCTGCTACCTTAAGTATTAGCTGTTCCCCACACCTCTTTATTATTGTAAAAACTTGGCCAGGTCCATTATTACCGTCTGTTCCACTTCATTTCAATTCATTTTTTTGCGATGATCCCCTGAATGTACATTTATACGTAATGTGTTGGTGCTTTATAACTAAAATATAAAACTAATAATTAGACACATACTGTAGACTGATTAAAAAACATCACATAATTATGCCCAACTAATTTAGTCGTAAAATAATTTTTTACCCGTAAGCTAATTTATAAACATTTTTGTAAGTCATGCTTTTTTGAAACTTAAATTGTGAATCCTGTGATATTAACATTGTCCAGCAGTGTAACATTGATGTGTTTGCGAATTTTGCCTATAGAAAGCAGCGGGTTGTGTCTGGCGATTTCCAAACTAGGGCGAGTTGGCAAAACCGCAGCTTTATACATTTGGCAACTTGTATAGAGTGGGAAAACGTTGGGATTGAGATTTGTAGCGATTTTAAGAATGGCGATTTTACATCAAATTGCCGTTTAATACATCGGCAAGTTTAAACTCGCCCAAGGACAATCGCTGGAAATGCAAAATTGCAGCTTGATACATTTACCCCCAGGTGTGCAAGATTGATAGAGACTTATTAAAAATTAAAAGCAAAAAGTTGCTTCCACAAAGCAATCGATTGGGGATGGGGACTTATACAACCATAGGGTTTTTTTTTTCACGATCTCCTAAAAATTGGCCCTTTGCTTTTCACTTGAATTTTGGTGGCTACAAGGTTAAGTTAAAAGTGGAAAAAGGTCTGACATAATTTATATTTTTAGGCTCTGTATCACAAAGGGTGTGTAGACTTTTTGCATCCACTGTATGTAGTAATATATAATATACACGAAAGATGGATGTAAGAGCAGCCAGGCCTGGTAAGAAATCATAAAATAATGAGAAACAAATGGAGAAAGATAGTAAAAGTGAAGGGGTCTGGCCATGGATTTTTTTTATCCATGAATCCCAAGACCCAAAAATGTTCTGAACTATCCTGATCCTTAAAAGCAGCATCTTGAGTCTTACAGTTCAAAAAATAAAACATTTAATTTTTAATTATGGGCTAATTATTTTGACAAAGGCAGCATGCATTCTTGAAACTAAAAAAGATAAATAAAGTGGAAGAATGGGAGACTGCTATGCCACTTGTCAGATGAAATTATTAAATCACATACAGAGAAGTTAGAAACAGCTCTAATATAGTCTTATTTCACCACAGGAGAGAAGCAGAAAAATAAGAAGAGATTGTAAATCCCCTTAATATCAATTTGGGGAAACAGATTATTTTTTTTTTAAATGTGCAAATTTACCTTAATTAAATGTGTTGAGAACATCAATTTACTCTTTGGTTTACAAGCATTAAAGGCGGAAACAAAGTGGATGCAATAACTACAAACAATTTTGCATCATAAAAAAACATCTCAACAGCAGGTGAGCTGATAAACCTGAGATTTTGGTAACAAAACCTAAAAACTTTAAATCTATTTATTTTAAGTCATTAACTGTTTATTATTGTTATTATTATTATTACTTTATTATTTATAGGGCACCACAAAGTGTCCTTAGCATTGTCCAGGAACAAACAATAGTATAGTACAAAGTAAAACAGCATTGTACAGCTAACAATAAGTACTATAACTCAGGAAGCTCAAAGCACAGCTAAATAGAAAGGGTGAGGAATATTCAGCATAAGCTGCAAACCTGTGCCCAATAGGGTGGGCACGGCTGACAAGTTAAGAGCCACTGAAAGGTGCAGAGAAAAGCGAGAGAGGAGTCAGAGGGCAGAAGGCCCAAGAAGGGCTGGGTAGCTGGAGAGCAAAGTTAAAATTGGTGGAAACAGGAGGAGACAGGGTCCTGCTCAAAAGAGCTTACAATCTAAAGAGAGGGGCAGACATACTGATGATCCAAAGGTGATACGGGAACAAAGTCACACGGAACAAGCAGAAGTGGGAAGAAGGGATGAGAGGTAGAGGTAGCCAACAAGGTGGATAGTTAAGCGGATGACTGAAAGGCTTTTAAGAATTGATGGGTTTTTAATGCCTGTTTGAAACTGCACAGACTGTGAAATGTTCTGATGGAGCAAGGGAGATCGTTCCAATGGAGGGGGGCAGCGCGGGAGAAGTCTTGAATGTGAGACGAGGCAATCAGAGTGCAAGAGAGGTGACAATCATTGGCCGATCGCAGTGGGCGGGATGGAGTGCGAATAGAGATGAGGTTGGAGCTGTACAGAGCAGCGGAGTTGGTAAGGGCCTTGTATCTAAGGGTGAGGAGCTTGAAAAAGATTCTGTAGGGTAAGGAGAGTCAGTGTAGGGCTTGGTAGAGGGGGGAGACAGAAGTGAAGCGGCGAGAAAGGAAGGTAAGCCGTGCAGCAGTGTTGAGTACAGATCGATTAGGAGTGAGATGAGAATAGGGGAGGCCAATAAGGAGAAGGTTACAGTAGTCTAAGCAGGAGATGATCAGAGAGTGGATGAGAGATTAGGTGGCATCCTGGGAGAGGAAGGGCCAAGTGCGAGCAATGTTACGTAACTGGAAGAGGAAGGATTTGGCAAGAGAATGAATGTGTGGGGCAAAGGAGAGAGAGGAGTCGAGGATGGCACCCAGTCAGCGAAGTTGGAGAAGAGAAATAGAGGAATTGTCTAAACTAAACTGTGGGTTTCAATAAGTAAACTGTGGTAAACTGCAGATTTGAATAAGTAAACTTGACTCAACTTTCAGGGGTATATTTTTTGCAGGTTTGAAAATGTGGAGATGTTGTCTATAGCAACCAATCAGATTCCAACTGTAATTTTGTAGAATGTACTAAATAAATACTAACTAGAATCAGATTGCTTGCAATAGGTGACATCTCCACTTTTTAAAACCCGCAGTTTAGTAAATATACCCCTAAATTTTCACAAAAATGGCCATTACTCTTGCAGTAATGTTGTGAATGGCATATAATGGAAGGAAAAAATCATGTAGCTCACATTAAACACAATTCCTGTTTTCGTCGATATAGTGAGGATGTTCGGCCTATTTTCCAAGGGGGCATCTGAACAAAAACATTCCAGAAACAGTCTCACATAAACACAATTTATGGTCTTTATATTACCATAGAGTGTCCATAATAACAGGCAGATTGCTATGATATTTTCTTACAATATGTGTCATGCAGTTGAAGACATCTAATGGAATGGTAGCTTCCTCCTCTCAGCAGTCATGTCTGTGTTGTGGCTTCTAGATCTGACAGTACAAATTCCCAGATCCTGTGATGCTTTTATAGTGGGGAGAGATCCCTGTGGATTTATATGTGAGAATAATTCCATGAGCTCACAGAGGAGCAATAACAAACACCTGTGATTTTTTTATTTAATTAATATGTACAGCAACTATTTACTGGAATAAAAACAAGGCTTCAAAATAACAGATATACATTAAATATACTGATATCTGTTTTGCTATTCAACAAATCTGTATGGACTGTATATATATATATATATATATATATATATATATACTGTAAACCTATTTAGCCATATATATATTTCACTCACTAATGCTCATACCGTATTTTCATTTTACAATTATCCCTCATCTCAACTGAAAACCCACCTTTTTAGAAAAACCTATATATATATACATAGTATTCAGACACGTGACTATTACACCAACAGGGTCTGTAATGACATTGTATGCAACTATATATATTTTAATATGGAGTTAGTCCCCCTTTTGCAGCTATAGCAGCTTCTACTCTTCTTGGATGGCTTTCCACAAGATGTTGCAGTGTTTCTTTGGGAATTTGTGTCCATTCATTCTGTACAGCATTTATGAGGTCAGGCACTGAGGGTGGATGAGAAGGCCTGGCCCGCAATTTCTTGTCCAGTTCCTCTCAAAGGTGTTCGATGGGATTGAGGTCAGGGCTCAGTGCAAGCCACTCAAGTTCTTTCACATCGAACTCATCAAACCATGTCTTTGAAGTCCTTGCTTTGTGCACTGGGGCACAGTCATGTTGGATGAAAGGGCTTTCCCCAAAAAAAAGGGCTTTCCCCAAACATTTGCTACAAAGTTGGAGGCATAGCATTGTCCAAAATGACTTGGTATGCTGAAGCATTAAGATTGCCCTTCACTGGAGATAAGAGGCCTAGCCTAAACCATGAAAAACAGCCCCAAACCATTATCCCTCCTCCACCAAACTTCACAGTTGGCATAATGCAGTCGGGCAGCTCATGCTCTCCGAGCATCCGCCAACCCTTAACTCGCTCATCTGTTTGCCAAACAGAGAAGCACTCCCCAGAACACATTTTCACTGCTCCACAGTCCAGTTTTAGTGTGCTTTACACCACTTCATCCAACGCTTGGGATTGGTCTTGGTGATGTGAGGCTTGCATGCAGCTGCTCGGCCATTAAACTCTTGCTGCACAGTTTTTTTGCTTACATTATTGCCAGTGAAAGTTTGGAACTCCTCAGCTATGGAATCAGCAGAACGTTGGCTACTTTTAAACACCATGCACCTTAGCAGTCATTGACCCCGCTTTGTGATTTTACGAGGTTTTCCATTTCGTGGCAGAGTTGCTGTTGTTTCTAAATGCTTCCACTTTCTTATAATATCACTTACAGTTGACTGTGAAATATCCAGCAGGGATGAAATTTCACGAACCGTCTTATTGCAAAGGTTGCATCCTATCACAGTATCATGCTTGAAGTCACTGAGCTGTTCAGAATGGCCCATTTTGTATCACAAATGTTTGCAAATGGGTTTCCCCATGACAGCGTGGGAATTCCCCCTATACCATAGATAGAGCCTACGGCTCTGTTTATACTATTGCGATGGGGTGCTTGTATTAGATACAAGCACAGTAATGAAGGTCAAGCATTTTCAGGATGGAATTACAAATGGGGGTCCTCCTGACCCGAAGATCAGAAGATTTTTTCAAGCATGGACGTGTGGAATTACAAATATTTTGGGACGCCCTAATGGACTCTATGGAATAACAAATATTTATGGAAATAAGTTTCAAGCCATTTTAGATTAAAGGCTGCTTACAAAAGAAGAAGACATCAAATTGGTGAGTATATGCGGTTTTAATATTTTTAATAAATAGATGTGGTATTAAAGAGGGTGTTTTGTGTTTTTATTGTGGTTTTATTTTTTTAATTAAAATGTTGTTGTTTAAATGAGGGTTTTGTGGCTTTTTTAACATTTTTGTTTGTGTAACTATAGGTCGCAGCAAGGCATGGATGTCAGGCCATGTTGACACTTGTGGTTCTCCAAGTGCCAGCATTACCTGGCTGCATTGTGTTTGCTGGTGCTTGTAGTTCTACAAACATCAGCATGCCCAGACTGTTTAGAGCAGGCCGGCCTGGCTGGGATTTGAAGTTGCACAAACAAAAATGGCGTCTGTTTTGTTTTTCACATACTGTCACCGTTATTACCCTAAACATACCACCCAGGGGTGTAGGTAGAGCCCTGGGCTGGGCTTCAGCAATGGGTAAGGGGGGTAAGCATGTTTATTTTGCAGACTCCACTCACTAGGAATTCCAGCCTAGCACTGATCATCCTAGGGTTGGTTTGTCATTGTTGCAGGGGATCCCCTTCCGCGTGTCCCCCCGCTATAGTGCCATCCACCCTGGCTGGTTTGTCTACTGCTCGTTGTGTGAAAATCGTGGATACGCTGGCAAATTTTTCCCGATTTTGTGCAACCAGCAGTAGGCTGGCAGCACTAGGGTTAATAGTGCTTGGATGATGGGATCCCACTTTTTTTTTATTAAACAATTATCTATTTTTAAACTTTTGACCGCTGTTTGGCCCTGCGGCTGTATAGGCAGGGAGTGTAACAGTGATGTCTTTGCTAATCTCACACCTAGAAATCAGCGAGTTGTATTTGGCAATTTTTTTTTAAACTCGTTTGGGTTTGCAAAATCACAGCTTCATATATTTGAAGATTTGTATAGCTAGAGTGGGGAAACATCAGGACAGCGATTACCTATGAGATTGAAACCAGCAATTTTTACAATAATTTTACATAAAATTTCAGGTTAATACATCGATGAGTTTGAATCTAACAGAGAAAATCGTGGGATTTTCAAAATTGCAGCTTAAGACAATTACCTGCAGGGGTATGTTAGACTCCGCACCTCCTTGTTCAGTTCCAGCTTCCAGCTATGCCACAGTGTGCACACATTGGAATTTTGGAGGTTCTACATTCATGGCCAAAAGTTTTGAGAATGACACAAGTATTAATTTTCACAAATTCTGCTGTCTCAGCTTTTTATGATGCCAATTTGCATATACTCCATAATGTTGAGAAGAGTGATCAGATGAATTTCAATTAATTTTAAAGTCCCTCTTTGCCATGACAATGAACTTATCCCAAAAACAACATTTCCACTGCATTTCAGCCCTGCCACAAAAGGACCAGCTGACATCAGGTCAGTGATTCTCTCGTTAACACAGGCACGAGTGTTGACGAGGACAAGGCTGGAGATCACTCTGTAATGCTGATTGCATAAGAATAACAGACTGGAAGCTTTAAAAGGAGGGTGGTGCTTAAAAACATTGTTCTTCCCCTGTTAACCATGGTTATCTGCAAGGAAACATGTGCAGTTACCATTGATTCACAAAAAATGGCCTTCACAGGAGAGGATATTGCTGCTAGTAAAATTGTACCTAAATCAACCATTTATCAGATTATCCAATCATCAAGAACTTCAAGGAGAGAGGTTCAATAGTCGGGAAGAAGGCTTCAGGGCACCCAAGAACTACCAGCAAGCACCAGAAAAGTCTCCTAAAGTTGATTCAGCTGCAGGATCGGGGAACCACCAGTGCAGAGCATGCTCAGAAATGGCAGCAGGCAGGTGTAGGTGCATCTGCACGCACAGTGAAGCAAAGACTTTTGGAGGATGGCCTGTTGTCAAGAAGGCCGGCAAAGAAGTAACTTCTCTCCAGGAAAGACATCAGAGACAGACTGATATTTTGCAAAAGGTACAGGGATTGGACTCATGAGGACTGGTATAAAGTCATTTTCTCTTATGAATCCCCTTTCAGATTGCTTGGGCATCTGAAAAAGCACTTGTCTGGAGAAGGAAAGGTAAGTGCTACCATCAGTCCTGTGTCATGCTTCTCAGCCAAAGGATTAGACTCACTCATAGTTTTGCCTAAGAACACTGCCATGATTAAAGAATGGTACCAAAACATCCTCCAAGAGCAACTTCTCCCAACCATCAAAGAACAGTTTTGTGAAGAACAATGTCTTTTCCAGCATGATGGAGCACCTTGCCATAAGGCAAAAGTGCTAACTAAGTGGCTCGTTGATCAAAACATCGAAATTTTTGATCCACAGCCGGGAAACTCCCCAGATTTTAATCCCATTGAGAAAATGTGGTCAATCCTCAAGAGGCGGATGGACAAACAAAAAACTCACAAATTCTGACAAACTCAAAGCATTGATTAGGCAACAATGTGTGGCCATCAGTCAGTATGTGGCCCAGAAGTTGATTAAGAGCATACCAGCGCGAATTGCAGTGGTCCTCAAAAAGAAGGGTCAACAATGCAAATATTGACTGTTTGAATAAACTTAATTTTACTTCAGTATAACATAGTAACATCTGACAAAAGGTCTAAAACACTGAAACAGCAAATTTTGTAAAACCCAATACTTGTGTCATTCTCAAAACTTTTGGCCATGACTGTAGTTTAAACAAAGATAACCATTTTTTTGTGTTTTGTTTCTATTCATGGATGTATATTGGCAAAATGTTATACAATAGTTCGGCATGGCGACATTGGCCTAGACCCCAGATGCTTCCTGCCCCACATCTACAGGACATAGAGTGGACTATATTTTGTGCTGCAGACTCTGATTTTAAGTGCACAATATTGGATGCTGCAGCGGGAAAGAGATATATGTACTTTTCTTATATGGCCATAATTAACTGTAAGTGCACAGTTATTAATAACCTTTTTTTCTCACAGACCTTTATATAACCTCATATTTCTGCATTATTCATGAGTGAGGGAAGCACATACAAGACTACTACACCGTATTGTCCACTATGGACATATCTACTGGGCAGTATGTTTCATTTCCTCTGCAGGTTGCTGTTGCTGGATAATGTCAGGGGTTGGAGGTGTGTGGGGGTGTATAGTAACGAGAGTCTCGGCCAAACATAATCCACGGCTGAAGTACACCTGCTTCCAGTTTCCAGTACTAATGGGCAGTAAGGTTCAGGCCACCATGAGGGTCCTTAGTCCATCCTGTCCAGCTCACTTCCCTGTAGATAAAGGCTCCTGGTTATTTTGGTGCCACCTATACTATATGCACTAATACCATTAGCTCAGTTTAAGTTTTATTTTAAATAAGAAATCACCAGTAGAATATACAGGGGTAGGCACACATAGAGTACAGACATACAATACACACATACAGTCTAAAAAACACACATGTTATAGTGCAGAAAAGTATTTATTTCAATGAAGTTTTCAGTGTAAAGATGTATTTACAGTATTGTTCATTAAAGTTAATAAGTAAGTAAATGAAACACTGTCACCACCACCTTGTTAGAACTGAAATAAAACTAAACACTGTGAGAAATATACATACTAAACTGAGAGTTTGAAAAAGTGGAGATGCCGCCTATAGCAACCATTTGAATTCTAGTTATCATTTATTTAGTACATTCCACAAAATGACAGCTAGAATTTGGTTGCTATAGGCAAGATCTTCGCTTTTTCAAACCCGCAGTTTAGTAAATATAGCCCTGACTCTTAATATTATCTATTTTAAATTTTATTTTTTCTTTGTGCTATATTCTTGCAATATACTAGGAAAGTTGAAATCCATTGAAAACAAAATGAAAAAGCGTGTATAAATGTTTAAGTTAAGTTATTAATGAGTTAGATGCAACTGTCAACATTTTAAAAATAATTAGCAGCTTAGCAGCTCCATGAAGTGGCTGCCCAGTATCGCTTTTGTTTCTATAATAAATGTCATCCAAATCCATTTAGTGGAAGGCTCAGAACAGGCTCCCCGAGTAAAAGTTCTCCCTAACGTACACCAACAGAAGGTCGAAACTGGACCCTAACGAGATCTGTGACAGGATGGACCGCCTATGCCACCCTGTCTGTTGTTGCTGGGAACTGGCTGTGCTTACTGTGCCACAGTTCTTTTTCTTTATTCCAAATGCACAGTAGGAGGGGCTTAAGCTGCTGCCACCACTGGACTCCTTACCGGCATCGAGAACCGGGTTCCTTCTGGGTAACTGATGCACCTGGACTGGAACTTCTGACCTTTTCCTATAGATCAGAGTTGCTTTAAATGGATCCCCCCTGGCCTATCATACTGGTTCATATGCTACTAATATAGAGATGGACACATTTTGCTATGCGTGCACCTCTACATAAATACACTATTTTTACATGGAGTGGTTTAGAGCTTATTTTTGGAAAGCACCAACCTCTGTGTGACTCTGACCTGTGGTCAGGTCGGGGGTCTCTTTATGTATGAAGCCAAAATTCAAAATTTCAAACCAAAATCTGGTATGAGATATATATCTTATGCTTCTATTTGTGATGCATAGTTTAAAAGACTGAACATCACCATAGTGGTCCCTCGCTCTGGAGCAGGAGCACTGGCCATCCTTAATGTTGAGTAGTACTTATTTCACTCACTATTACTCTTACCCTAGTTCCACTCCACAACTATCCCTCAACTCAACTGAAAACAAAACTTTTTAGAAAAGCCTATTAGTCCTCCAGTTAACAATTTCACCATGTAGTATACCACACCCTCTTTCATCCTCCATATCTCCCCTTCTTGCCCTCAAATCCTAATACATTGTCTCACCGCATGTGTTAGCCATTTGTCTGCCTTTTTCACTTTAGATTGTAAGCTCTAATGAGCAGGGCCCTCCTATTCTAACTACCTATAACTATTGCTCACCAGCCACACTACACACCACCTCCTTGGTCTCTCTGCCCATTGACTCCATTCCTCCAGTGTCTTTGCACCTCTTTCAGTGGCTCTAAAACTGTTAGTTGTATCCACATTAATGGGCACAGGTTTCAGCCTGCGCTGAATATACCCTGTGCACCACAGTAGCTGTGTTGAGAATTGTAATGTCATTTGTTTACTGTATTGTACTGTTATACCATGTACTCACTAACTCACTATCTTACATAATTGTAGTATAATAACACTACAACAATCACAGTGCAATCTTTATTACTAGTGTTATATTTCATGTTAATAAACAACTGGGTTACTGTTGTTGGTCTAACTATAATGCACTGATACTTTTCTGCACCCAAACTATTGCACATAATTCAAAATCATATTTCCAAATTAAACAAAGTCTGAGAATAAATTGTTTCATTTGTAGGTTTTCCTGAACACGAGGGTAATTGCCTTATTAATCACACAGCATAAACAAACATTTTATTTGTCAATTCCATAAGGATATCACAAGTGTTGTCTGGGGATTTTTCTCTGTAAAACCTTAAATAGCTTCATTGATAATGTCTGTATTTAATGAGCTGATCATTATTTTGCTTAGTTACACATTTGTATCAGTCCTGTGGGGGTTATTGGCAATGAGTTAGTGTGACTTGTAGGAGTATTATAGAACATGATATCACAATATATGGATAATAAGGTAAATGCAACCATAATAAAATAGTCAAATATAAATAAACAAAACACCTACACAAATATGTGTGGCAGCCAAGTCTCCAATAGTGGATGGTTAAACCGAAAACGGTATCAAGAAGATAAGTTATGGAAGGACGGCGCCTTCAGGTGTAAGAACAAATAATGATGTATATATAGTCAGTAAGCTCAGAAAGTCCAGAGAACATAAAGTCCCGAGAAAAATAGTAATGCAGGTGGATAACAGCACATATCAGCATATATCAGCAAATCAGATGGTCAACATATATTGTAGTATGAGACACTGTGCAAAATATTAGGAGAGTAGTGTGCATACCAGAAATAAGTAAAGTAACAGCAATATATTTGCATCTTGTCTCATACTACAATATATGTTGACCATCTGATTTGCTGATATATGCTGATATGTGCTGTTATCCACCTGCATTACTACTTTTCTCAGGACTTTATGTTCTCTGGACTCTCTGAGCTTACTGTCTATATATACATCATTATTTGTTCTTACACCTGAAGGCGCCGTCCTTCCATAACTTATCTTCTTGATATATACATATATATTGTGACAAGAGACCGCTACTGATGAAGCACTTGCGAACAACTTCTTCTTTTTAATGCAGCTTTATTGTCAGGATGGAAAAATGTATTTGACCAGATGAATTTCACAGCAATTATGGAGACCCTACACACTAGCTAGACATAGACCAGCTCTCTAAGGACCAGCCAGCTTCCCCAGCATTGGTCTCCATGAACAAATGACACAAGCAAGTTTTTATACATGATTCTCCTCCCCCAGCCTTAGCTTGATGGGCAGGTGACACACCCATCTTGCCTTTAAGAGGAAACTCCCATCAGTGGTTCTGTTTGCACTAACAGACACACCCTGTCTGTTTGCTGAGAGGAAGGAGCTTTCAAACCATGGGAGTTAACCAAACTTAAACTATTGTTTGTTATACATAAGTCTTTACCTGGTTTATCTTCATCTAGGTGCATTACTGCACAACTGTTTTACTTTGCTTGGATGCTTTCTCTCCATCTTGTCAAATAAATGCTTCCTTTTGTTACAATATATATATATATATATATATATATATATATATATATATATATATATATGTATATAAAATGTAATAATATATAACAAAATATTATAATATATAACAATATACAATGTCCCCACAACCTGCTGCATTGTGAAATGTCTTTATTACTGGATTAAGTAACTCACAAATTAACATATTTAAAATCTCATAATTAAAAACTATGTATAATAAAGATAATTTTTGCCCAATAAATATGTTTTTTTGTTATTATTGTAATAAATTAATTATCTCGCGGACAGTGAATACCAATAGCTGATATCTGGCTTTATATCTCTGCTAACAATGCTGTCCAAGTGGGGGAAGGGCAGCCTGCAGTGACATCAGACATTCAGGTAACAGTGATAATAGCATTAAACTACAACTTTTTAACCTCCCCTCGTCACATCCCGGAGGTGAGGGGTGAACTGCGAAGACAGAGTTGGGCTGGGGGCTGTTGGGTGGTGGAGAGTGGCCAATTGTGACGCATCATATTGCCATGGTGGTAGAACCAACATGTTGTGATTCACCGTGAATCATTTCATGGAGGCTCCCGTCCTGCCTAATTCACTAGGATAAAAAACTGGAGAAAAACAATACAGAATAATGTTGTATTGAAAGGTAAAGGTGGACAGGAATTGCTGAATCTTCTAAACTAAAGCTGCCCTTTGCTATATTGTATTGACAAATATGTTTTTTTCCTAATATATTAAATGACAGCTGCTCCACAGTTCACAGGTTTATTGATTTTTCTTACAATACAGCAATTTTTCACCCCTGCAACCAACAGCTTTATAACAGTTTGCTACTTGATAGAGGTATTGAATACTTTTCACTCACAACCATTGCATCTGGTTGGTTGAATGGACAGTAGGATCTGACTGTTCTTTGTAATTCCACAATGACACCATTGTGATACTAACACCCAACAGACAACAGACAGAAACAACTTCTTGCCTGGAAAAATGGTGGCATTTATTTTTAACATCACAGTTATCACAGTAGACTTTTGTCAGGATGACACCATACAACAACCATCGCTCTAGCTAGACAAAGTTCACCTCCCTAGTCACCGGCCAATTATCTGGCATCAGTCGCACTGCTTACAAGAACAGTCTTTTATCCTCCATCCAAGCACTACAAACCAATTCAAGAAAACAGCAAATTAATTACAGTCATGTGGTGCACCTGTGTGTTTTTGTGCTGCATGAGATACCAAGAGGGCTGTCTGCAGGCTGTTCCTGCAGACTCTTTAGGTTTTTAACTACCCCTATACAGCAGAGGTTTGCATGTTTCAGGCCAATTGTTAAAGTACCATCACTTCTGTAACTCAATCATTTTATGCGTAAATAATGATATGTCAGTCACAAATCACGCTCTAATTTTCTTGTTTTTTGGGGGTAATATACTGTGTCGCCCATTTGACAGGATATTTACTAAGTCCATATCAGTCACCCTTTGGATCTTTTTGGGTAAGCCATTAATTCAAAGAATAAATTGTATAAAAATTAGTATTCCAATTTATTAAACATGGCAGCACTAATAATGTTAGTTTTGTATTCATAACATAACATTCTTAATCATAACAGGCCAAAGCAGACATGTACAAACCATACTTCAAAAATTGGCTTACTAAGGCATAGTATTCTTCTTCCTATCAATAGAACATGTTGTAGGAAGTATTAATGATTACAACTGTCCTTAACAAAATGTGTAGACTAGTAGAATAAGGGATGTATTTTGTTGCTGTCTGTATGTCTTTTTTTATTTTGTCTTTAATTGTATTTGAATATTTGCAATTATTTTTTGAAGAGTTCGTCTGATCTCATGGTTCCTGAGGCTGTAGATAATGGGATTCATCATAGGAGTCACCACAAAGTACAATAGAGACTTAAATTTGTTTGTGTTAAATGAGCTCTCTTCAGATGGCGCCAGGTAAACTGTCATCACGGTTCCATAATATGCACATACAGTGGCAAGGTGGGAGCTGCATGTGGAGAAGGCTTTTTTTCTTCCACTGTTGGATGAAATGTTCAGTATGGTGAAGAAAATGATGATGTAGGTTATGATGATTAAAAAAAAAGGAATGACACCATTTAAAATAGTTATGACAAAATCAACCAATAATAAGATTGAAGTGTCTGAAGAAGACAATTCTACTATTGGGCCAAGGTCACAGAAGTAATGGTCAATGTAATTGAGACCACAAAAGTGCAACTGGAAAATTATAATTATTTCACTTGATGCAATAAAGTCAATTAACCAAGACCCAACAATCATCTTGAGGCAGACGTGGGGCACCATTATTGAATTGTAACGCATCGGATTGCAAATGGCCAAATATCGATCATAAGACATTATAACAATAAGAAAACTTTGCAAAGTTCCAAAAAGTCCAGACATGTAAAACTGGATAAAGCAGCCAGTGACAGATACTTCTTTTTCATCCCTTAATATGATATCTAACATCATTGGTATAATAGTGGTGGTTATTAGGACATCAGTTACTGCTAGATGTTTAAGGAAAATGAACATTGGAATTTTGAGATGATCACTTGTGGACACCAAAACAATAAGGACAAAGTTTCCATTTAGTACCACAATGTAGGAGAAGTGGAAGATAATGAAGAGTAGAATTTTGTATTTATATAGACCTTGAAATCCAAGAAGTAAAAACACTGTGACTTCAGTCTGATTGTCCTCACACATTCTGAGGAAGAGGTCACTGACAACACTTTATTCCTGCAAGAAATGTAACACTGTTTAAGTAAATTTGTTATCTTTGAACATATTGTAAACTATTATAAACTGTCATCAAACATTACACAGTTATCTTGGGTACAGCTGGAAACGTAGCACATTTTAAAGCATTTTTTGCTAATATTATTTTAATTTGTATTACATTAATCACCAACAGAAACTAATGTTTATCCATTCCAATATCAGGTTATGCTAATTTTGGATAGCATTATGTCTTAACTAAAAAAAAAAATTATATATCGTTCAGATCATCAAGTGATTGGTTTTTAAAGGTCTATGCAATTCTACCATTCTGGAATTCTAGGGTCAATGTTAAGAGGAAAACAAAGTCAATGGACAGGAGATACAATTATGGATAAAACCATGTCATGGAGATGTCACCCACCTAACATTACATTCACCAATCACAACATTATCTACCTCTATATCCCCTCTGTAATCCTCTTTAACAGTGTCAACACACACAACATATAATTTGCTAACAAACAATATTCTGCATACAGTAAACTCTTTGACATTGAGTTGAATCCACCAACTTGTGATCCCCCATCCCATATAACCTACCTACAATATTTAAATCAGATATATATCAGCTATACAACCAACTTCCCTCCTTTACCATCCAATCTCACCACACAATGCCTCCAATTAGCTTTCTCCGACCTCCCTGACACTGCTTTCCAACTCTTTCCACCAGTATTTTCCAATAAGCTCACCCTCTCTCTAGGCTCCATACCACTGTCAATATCATCAGCAGGTGATACTACTCAGATGTTGAACTGTAAATTCAACTATGCTCAGCACAAAACCAGCAAAGCAGGCAGGGGGTTAAATAATGGCCTCTAAAAATTATTTAATGCAGGTGTCTTCTCTCCGTACTCAACTCTGGTCCCACTTTCTAAAGTTTGTACAAAGTCCCAAATTGTCCCAAAATGGTTTGTTGACCATGGTAATGGATATGTACTTTGTGAAAAGGAGTATAATTGCATTAAATGGGCTTATGTAGTATGTCAAATGGGCTTTATTTTATGTTAAAGGATTTAATGCAGTGTTTTAAAAAATGTGCTTGAAGTATCCAGAGATCTGTATAAATTAGGCTGGAGAATCCTGGAAGTACTGCGTGCAATGAGCTAAGGTGGAATATAAGTGCATAAAGCTTGGTAATGTACTATAGCTACAGTGAATTTATAAGATTTTCTGTAGGAGTCATACGTATAACATTATTACTGCACTTCCAATTATAGCAACTTTATTATCATATTAATGTGTATATATATATATATATATATATATATATAATCCTATTACAAAATTGGCCATGATCCAACTGAACCATTTCACATTGGTTTAATCTCAATCAGTGCACAGTGTTTGAATGCATAACCGGACAGACAAACAAACCAAATTCATCTAGTGGAATGCCCAGAACAGCCTCCACACGTCAAAGTTCTGGCAAAAAGTACACCTACTTGACCTCAACCCCTAGTATATCTTCTGGGATCCAATGTTTTCAGACTGTGAAATTTTTGTAAAATCCATCAATTGTAAAGCTCCTAACAGGCTCCCGTGTCAAAGTTCTGGCAGTGTACACCAATGGGTGGTCTAACCAGGTCCCTAATCCCCTTAAATTCTGGCCAGGATCCAACTGAACCATCTTGCGTTGTTTTTGTCTGAATCAGTGAAGGGGTGTCGAAGATATTCGCCTACAAACAAACAAATAAACCAACAAGCTTCTTCTTTTATATATATATAGATGTTATCCAAAATCCATCCAGTGGAAGGCCCAAAACAGGCTTCCCGGGTTAAATTTCTGGCCAGCGTACACCAACAGGAGGTCCGGCTCGGATCTCAACCCCTAGTATGTCCTCTGTGAGCCAATGTTACTGTCAGGCACCGCCCCTGTGCTCTTCCGTCCGCACAGGGTTGGGCGTCCTCTGAGGAAGCCGCCGAGCAAAGAGACTTCAATGCATTAATAAGTTGCTAAGTTCATTTATAATTGAGACAATCTTAACTAACCACTGTTGTATTTGCATAAAATTACATATTGCATTTTACCAATATAAACAGCAACAAAATACAAAAAAAAAGACAAATAGGGTGAACATTCTCTGCAAAAACTGAAAATACATAAAAGTAAAAAAAATCAATTTTTAAAAAAAATATAAGATCTGTCTGAATTTTACTTTTCCAGTCTTCATAGACAATTGCTTCACTGACTGATTGATTTCTCTGATACTAGTTTCTTCATAGATATATAAACAAAAAGACATTGATCTTCTGCACCTAATACATTATTAATACTATTCTATACTATGATACTATTCTATATAATAATACAGGTCTGTGCTCTGTATTAAAACAGGGAGTACTAGTTCCACATAGTGCTATATATGTTAAGCAGACAAACTCTTGTCAAAGTCTTCCCCTTCTGGCCAGTCCTACACTTATTATAAACATAAGTACATTCTGTATTTTAACATAATCATTGTTATTTTTTTTAACTGTCGTGAACCTAGAATTAACACATCTTAATGGCAACTAGTCCCCAAGCAATAGCAGCCACTAGACACAAAGGAATTTCCTAACACAAGTCGTAGAGGGACGGTAACTACAATAAGGGATGATCAAAATATCTATTTCTTAAAAAAAACAAAGAACTGTGTAATGAACTAAAAACGACTGTGCACAGGAGATCTCTTTGCAGTTTGATTAACCTTACATTGTTTTTGCAGGGATTAGTGGGATCGAATGCAAAGTCCAGTGTGCAACATTTATAGAGACTTATTCAAAAAGATTCCTGACAAAATGATTTGTTTGGGGATGTGCACACTTATGCAACCATAGATTTTTATGTACGCTACTTTCGAAAAACTGGCTTTTTTCACTTTTAAGAGGGAAGGAGACAACTGGGAGACACTTGTCAATTTAAATCATCAGATCACATATAGAGAAGTTAGAAACAGCTTTAATACAGTCCTTCTTTACCACCAGAGTTAAGCAGAAAAATAATAAGAGATTGTAAATCACCTTAATATCGATTTTGGAGAAACAGATTTAAAATATAATGTGCAAGTTTACCTTTAATTTAATGTGTCAAGGACTTTTTCTCTTTGGCCTACAAGTATGAAGACTACCACCAGCTGATCAACCTTAGATTTTGGCCACAAATCCTGAGACCTTTAAATGTATTTACTCTAAGTCACAGAGTCAGCTCCTAGTCTTCAGAGAAATGGTCACCACTCTTTAGGAAATTGTCACAGAAAGCAGGAATATTATAAAAGACATATAATGGATGGAATCCTTCACAATTCCTGTTTTATATGATGTATGCTTGCCCTAATTTCCAAGGGGACCTCTGCACCAAAACAATCCAAAAACATTCTCTACTAAAACCAATGTATGGTTTACATTACCATAGAGTGTCCGTAATAACAGGTAGATTGCTATGATTTGTTCTTACAATATGTGTCATGCAGTTGAAGACTTCTAATGGAATGGTAGCTTCCTCCTCTCAGCAGTCATATCTGTGTTGTGGCTTCTAGATCTGACAGTACAAATTCCCAGTTCATGTGATGCTTTTATAGTGGGGAGAGATCCCTGTGGATTTATATGTGAGGATAATTCCATGAGCTCACTGAGAAGCAATAACAAACCAACTGTGATTTCTGTAAACATTTAATTAACATATAAAGCAGCACTGTACTGGAAAAAAACAAGGCTTAAAAATAACAGTCAGATATACAGTAAATATATTGATTTTCATTTTTGGCATACAATTAATATATGATCACTGTATATGTATATATATATAATACCAAAAATAGCTGTTTCCTTCTCTCAATATACAGATGGAGCATATTTCACCTCATGTTCTACAGCCCTGTGACCCCCAACTCTGGGAGGTGCACCAGATTAAGTAGACTAAACTCCAACCACTACTGTTTTGCAATGGAGGTGCCGGCCTGGTTATAGGTGCATAGTGCATGTGGATGGCCCTGTCACAGACACTCAATAATGCCATTCAAAAGAATTATGCCCATTCTTACATTAAGTCTGTACCAGGGCCCACAATTAATATTTGCTTAGGTAATCAAAAATTGTGAGTGGGCATTATTTACCATATGATATAGATATATATGGTAATTGGAGAGAAAGAACAGTAGTTAATTGAGGCTAGGTGCACTATGGATCTATGTATTCATAATAGTATTAAACCATCCATAGATATATATGGCCAAGATATTTCGAATGTACATAAAGGTTTTTTTAAAATTGTTGATCTTAGTCAAATGTCACAAAAATCAATTAAATCCTTAAGGACTGTTGTCTTTGTTAAGAGGGAGCCAAAATAAGGGGGTTTGTTAATCCCACTCAAACCTTTTGTTTAACAACTCTATAAAAGAAGGCCAAGTAGACCATGTAAAGATGTCTAACAGGCAATACCTACCAGTGGTGTGTATGTATGCACGTAGGGAACAGCTCTTATAAGAGCAAGATGAGCCAACAAACATCTAAGATTGTGACTGTTCTCTACAGGTCATGGACCATGAAAAGCAGCCATATTTAGAGGTAAGTGTTTCTTGTACATGTTGTCCCTTATGCTTGGAGAGATGTGGAGAGGAGTGTGGGAGTGGGCAAGTATAAGCTCAGTACAGAAAGGGTGTGGAGATGCAAGTCAACCAATCCTCTTAGAGATATGGACGATTTTGACATACACATAATAGTAATAAATTTGTTTTAGAAAGTGTATATTTGTGGGTACTGGTGGGCTCATGTAAATATATGTGCTGGTGATGATACCAGCTGCTTCTCATTGGTTGGTGTAATAGCAACTTCTCCAGTTGATACAACCTAAGTCATTAGCAGTGCAGCTATAAAATTTAAATTTTGACTGACTATTAACATTTTCTTTTTGCCTTTCCTATGTTTTTATTGAAAAAATATCTTTATTTTGTATAAATATGCAAACAACATACAAGATATTTCATCCAACAGTATACAAAAGTACTTCACTTGCCATGCATCACTTAAACAACACAACATTTTCAAAGAAGCTATGGTTGTGAGGGAAAGGTTGGTGAGGGGGGGTAGAGGGGGGGGGAGATCACAGGCCTGAAGCTTTATTGAGGACAGACACAACTAGAGGGGAGGGTGCATAAATTAAAGGCAAGATGTTTCAGCAAAACATCAAACAGTGATGGGGGAATGGGTTCAAGGGGGGTAATGGAGGGAGAGTCATAGGTCCAAATCTTTATTGAAGAAACAGACACATGTGGAGCGAAGGAGAAGAAGGAGACAAAATAGATAAATAAATGGTGTTATAGTCTCTTAGCAGGCTTTGGATCAGCATGTGACAGTCCTGAATGGTTACCTTCTGCATTTTCAAAATTAGCAAGCCATAGAGCCTCCTTAAAACGAAAAGGCACCAGGCCTCATGGATTGCCCCAGTAGTCTTAGGAGATCGATCATTTGCAGTATTATACTATTTGGTTATTTTTATATTTGTATTTTCTCTGATGAAACGACCCCCAAAGAGGCAGAGAAATGCGTCTGCTGACACTATTGTGTGGCCAAGTTTGGCTAACATCCTCGGCTCATCACTGAATAGCGCTTGTGGGAACAACTGTCACGAATCCGGTGGATATTTAGTGTACCCCTTGTAACTGCCAGGTAATATTGCTCATTCAGGGGCGCAGAATCTAACAGGTAGGTGGTGTTCACCAGTGACCCCCGCAAGGGGGTTTGGACTTCGCTGCCTCTATCCAACAGGTCGCGGTCCCCTGGATGAGTGTTTGGCAGAGTAGCAGGCAGAGCCAGACACGGAAGAAAGATGACGACAACTCAGAGGGGTACTGGAGAAATAGCACTATAGCTGACCCGATATTGTAGTGCAGAGCGGCAGCAGGAGAGTCTCTGGGACAGCGGTCGTACAATAATAGAGTGATGGCTGACGCAGTGATGGTGACTTCAGAGTAACAGCAGAAGATTTACTGGTACAGCGGGAGTTCAGAGGGCAGTAGCGGAATAGAACTATAGCTGATCTGTAGATTTTAACTCAGATCCCAGCAGGTGAGTCACTGGTAAAGCGGCAGTTCAAATAGAGGTAATAGTGGAGTAGAACTATTGCTGATCTGATGATGGTAACTCAGAGCAACAGCAGGTGAGTCACTGAAGCAGTGGAAGTTCAATAAATGCAGTATTAGGGTGAAACTATAGCTGATCTGAAGATGGTAACTCAGCTCAGCAGCAAGTGAGTCACTGGTACAGCGGCAGTTCAACAGAGGAAGTAGCGAAGTAAAACTTAGCTGATTCGTAGATGGTAACTCAGAGCAACAGCAGGTAAGTCACTGGTACAGCAGTAGTTTCAACAGACGCAATAGCAGAGTAGAACTTAGCTGATCCGAAGATGGTAACTCAGAGCAACAGCAAGTGAGTCACTTGTACAGCGGCAGCTCAATAAAGGCAGTAGTGGAGTGGAACTATAGCTGATCTGAAGATGGTAATTCAGAGCAACAGTGGGTGAGTCACTGGTACAGGGGAAGTTCAACAGAGACAGTAGCGGAGTGGAGCTAGATGATCCGTAGATGGCAACTCAGAGCACGGCAGGTGAGACAGACCGAAAGGAGCCAGGGCCTTACAGAGAGTGAATGAACTCGAAGAACAGGCATTGGACAGGAGGAAGTGGGAGGTTTATATAGTGCTCCAAAATGCCAGGACCAATGGGGAACAAGTAGAAGGTCATTAGAGAGGAGAGTAGGCTTGCACAGGCGCAGAGCAGATGGTAGATGTATCCAAAGGTGTAATCAGGATACTGGAATCACCGCTTACAGGAGGAAGGTAACAACGCTGGTGTCCGTCCGTGGGGCGGTTGTGTGACAGAACCCCCCTTTTAGAAGTGGCCATGGGACACTTAGCGGTGATCTTGCGTGGAGATCTGATGTGGAATCTCCGTAGCAGCGCAGGGGTGTTGATATCAGAGGCAATAACCCAGGAGCGCTCCTCAGGGCCGAAAACCCCTCCAATCCACTAAATTTTTCACCACTCCTCTGGAAACTTTGAAATCCAAAATTTGAGTAATATCAAACTTTTCTTGTTGAGAAAATCTGTGTTCTACAGAGGAAGGCGTAGGTGAAGACTACCTATTGATGATCAGCGGTTTCAGGAGAGATATGTGGAAGGAGTTAGAGATGAGGAGCGAGGAAGGAAGCTTCATTTTGAAGGAGTCTGGGTTGGTAACCCGTAGGATCATATATGGGCCAATGAAAATGCAAACTTCATTGAGGGCACTTTAAGGCGGATGTTCCGGGTGGATAAACAACCTTGAGGGCTGGTACAGCCACTCGTTTCTTGTCTGCTGCGGTCTTGTAATGAACAGATGTCTATTTGAGATGGAAGACAACCCGGGACCAGGTAGAGGAGAAATACCCTAGAAGTTCAGCAGCAGAAGGAACATAGGTGGGTGGGAACACTCAAAACCTGGGAAGGATGGGATATAAAACATAGACAACAAAGAATGGAGTGGAAGAGGTAGATTCGTAGAACAAATTATTATGAGCAAATTCCGCCCATGGTAAGAGGTCAATCCAGTTGTCTTGTTTGGAGAAAGAAGACACTCTTATAAAGGTCTCAAGGTCTTGGTTCACCCTCTCCGTTTGGCCGGAAAATCTGGAGGCGTGGTACCAGTGCAGCGTCTTGGGAACAAACCTTTTTTCCAGGAGGAGGATATGGAAAGCAGAGAGAGCCAGGAGACATTTGGGATCCAGAATGGGATGAGCAGATGGTGGATCAGAATCAAGGGTGCAATCAAAGGCTCAGGAGAGTGCATCTGCCTTCTTGTTCAAATGAAGCGGTTTGAAGGTCACACGGAGAATAAAACGAGAGAAAAAGAGTGACCACCGAAGCCAAGGATTGAGACACAGTGCAGTCTGTAGATACAACAGGCTCTTATGGTCCGTAAACATAGTGACCACATGTTGAGCTCCCTCTAGGAGATAACGCATTTCAGATAGTGTCAGTCTCATTGCAACAGTTCTTTGTTGCCTATGGTATAATTCTGTTGAGCAGGTAAGAATTTCCTAGAGAAGAAGGCGCAGAGTACAATCAGTTGGATGAGGACCTTTGAGAGAGGACAGCTCCTATGCCAATGAGGCATCTACTTCTAAGAAGAAGGTTTGGGAGAGATTCAGCTGTCGGAGAATGGGAGCCGAGGAGAAGGCCTTTTTGAGAAAAGAGAACGCAACTAAAGCCCCTGCTGGCCAGGTTCTAGAATTGGCATCCTTCTTGGTGAGTGCAGTGTTGGGAGCGACAATGCTGGAATAGTTTAAGATAAATTGTCGTTAGTAATTAGCAAATCTTAGAAAACGCTGGACAGCCTTGAGGATAGACGAAAGTGGCCATTCAGAATAGCCTGGACCTTTTCTGGGTCCATTCGGAGTCCAGATCCTGAGATTATATACCCTAAGATGGGCATGGAAGCGGCTTCGAAGGAGCACTTCTCCAATTTACAATATAAGTGGTTCTTGCGGAGCCTGGAAAGTACCTCAGCCACATGTCTCCTATGAGCATCAATAGTTTTGGAAAATACGAGAATATCATCCAAATAAACAACCACATAAGAGTAGAGGAGGTCCCTGAAAATCTCATTGATGAACGTTTCAAAAACTGCTGGGACATTGCAGAGACCGAAGGGCATCACTAGATACTTGCAATGCACTTTGCGGGTATTGAAGGCGGTTTTCCACTCATCTCCGGACCGGATGTAAATAAGGTTATATGCACCTCGAAGGTCCAACTTAGTAATGATCTTGGCTCCCTTGATACGGTCGAACAACTCTGTGATGATGGGAATCAGATAGCGGTTCTTGATGGTGACCGAGTTAAGCCCCCGCTAGTCAATGCAGAGCCGCAATGAACCGTCCTTCTTCTTCACGAATAAGAAACCTGACCAGGCAGGAGAGACAGAAGGCCTAATAAAGCCCCTTTGGAGATTTTCCTTCACATAGCCAGACATTGCCTGGGTTTCAGGCTGGGAGAGAGGATAAACGCGACCTCTGGGTGGAGTCTTCCCCGGGAGTAGTTCTATGGGACAATCCCATGGGCGGTGTGGTGGAAGCACTTCAGCCCGGCCTTTGTCAAAGACATCAGCGAATGCGCTGTAATGAGGAGACAGAGTAGAAGGGATTGAAGGCGTTGTGGTGGATAACAATTGTAGTGGTCTCACCTTCGTTAGACAACCAGAATGGCAATGGGGCCCCCAAGCCAGAATCTCAGAGGTGTTCCAGTCTAGTTGAGGGGAGTGTAACTGAAGCCAGGGAAGGCCTAGAATGATCGGAGTAGTGGTGCAGGGTAACACTAGGAATGAGATACTTTCAGAGTGTAGGGCTCCAATGCAGAGAGTAAGTGGTTTGGTTTGATGGTGAATCATGCCTCCCGGGAGTTGGGAACCATCAATGGCAGAAATGATGACTGGAGACTCTAAGGAAAGCGAGTGATTAGAGTTTGTGATATAAAATTTCCAGCGGCACCAGAGTCTAGTAGGTAAAATCAATGCCCGTACATAAAAAAATTAAAATGAGCTTATCTGTCCTATCACACAATCGCAGAAGAGGGTTCCAAACGGCGACACGATAATCTCATTTTAATTGTTTTTATGTACAGGCATTGATTTTACTGAGATGCAGTGTTTATCATGCTGTTAATAAATTTATATTTGCCTTGAGACTCATGGTCTCCATTTTTATGGTATCACACTATTGTGGCTATATTTGAGTCCACAGGTATCCTGTTTGCTATTCTGCTCATATTGGAAGGATCCTCTGTTATCCAGGCTTGTCGTGATTTTCCAGTATTCTTAGAGGGAAGTTTATTCTACTGGCTCTAATCCAATTAATATCTGATATGGAAAATACCTATCTGTGGAGAGTTTTATGTTTTGTTAATCATCTGTAATACACTATGTGTAGCGCCCCCTGTCTTTTTGTATTTCATATATATATGGCTATATAGGATTACAGTATATATATATATATATATATATATATATATATATATATATATAAACACACAGTCATTACAGATTTATTGAATGCCAAAACAGATATCAGTGTATTTAATGTATATCTGGTATTTTTAAGCCTTGTTTTTATTCCAGTAAATAGTTGCTCTACATATTAATTAAATGTTAAAAAAAAATCACAGGTGCTTTGTTATTGCTCCCCTATGAGCTCATGGAATTATCCTCACATATAAATCCATAGGGATCTCTCCCCACTATAGAAGTATCACAGGAGCTGGGAATTTGTACTGTCAGATCTAGAAGCCACAACACAGACATGACTGCTGAGAGGAGGAAGCTACCATTCCATTAGATGTCTTCAACTGCATGACACATATTGTAAGAAAATATCATAGGAATCTACCTGTTATTATGGACACTCTATGGTAATATAAAGACCATACATTGGTTTTAGCGCAGAATGTTTTTGGAATGTTTTGGTGCAGAGGTCTCCATGGAAATTAGGGAAAGCACCCTCCTACATCTCATAAAATATGTCTTTTATAACATTCCTGCTTGCTGTGACAATTTCCTGAAGAGTAGTGACCATTTTTCTGAAGATTAGGAGCTGACTCTGTGACTTAGAGTAACTACATTTAAAGGTCTCAGGATTTGGGGCCAAAGCCTATGGTTGATCAGCTCAAATACCCTTCCTCAATGTTTTTAATGTTTTTGTGTCCTGCTGTTGAAGATATTTATGTTATGGTTATGTATAATTACTGGTAGCTGTTATATTCACCATGGTGGTAGTTTTTATGCTTGTAAGCCAAAGAGAAAAAGTTCCCGACCTGGTAAATTAAAGGTAAGTCTATTTACACAGAACACCACAGAGGATTTAATATAATTACATTCAGTTATGTTGAAAGCAGTTTCAGTGCTGTTTATATTGGTAAAATCCAGTATGTAGTTTTATGCAAATACAACAGTTGTTAGTTAAGATTGTTTCAATTATAAATTATAAATAGCAACTTTTTAATGCATTGAAATCTCTTTACTCGGCGTCTTCCTCAGAGGACGCCCAACCCTGTGCGGACGGAAGAGCACAGGGGCGGCGCCTGACAGTAACATTGGCTCACAGAGAACATACCAGGGGTTGAGGTGGGACCTCCTGTTGGTGTACTCTGGCCAGAACTTTGACCCGTGGAGCCTGTTCTGGGCCTTCCACTGGATGCATTTGGTTTGTTTGTTTGTCTGATTATGAATTCGGACACAGTGCACTGATTGAGATGAAACCGATGTGAAATAGTCCAGTTGGATCATGACCAGTTTTTTAATAGGATTTGGGTCCTGGACGTACCTGCTGTTGGTGTATTCTGGGCACATCTTTGACCCAGGGAGACTGATCGGAGCCTTCCACTGGATGAATTTGGATGAAAACTTTGCAGACTGGTAACATAAGACATTCTAGTGGGTTGAGGTTCCAGTTTGATGCCCTGTTGGTGTACGCTGGCCAGAACTTTGATTCATGGAGCACTGTCTGTGTCTTCCACTGGATGGATTTGGATGACTTTAAATATAAAAACAATACACTGGCCGACACTGGGCAGCCACCTAATGGTTGTGTTGGAAGAGCTTCTAAGATGCTAATTATTTTTAAAAAGTTGACAGTTATATTCAACTCATAGTTAACTTAATAACTTAAAGATTTAAACACAGGCATATTTCAGACATGTACACTGCATTAATCCCTTTACAACAAAAAAGCAGATTTGACATACTACATAAGGCCATTTAATGCAATTTTACTCCTTTTCACAAAGTACAGATCCCTAACCATGGTCAACAAACCATTTCAGGCCATTATTTAACCCCCTGCCTGCTTTGCTGGTTGTGTGCTGAGCATAGTTCAATTTACAGTTCAACATCTGAGTATTATCACCTGCTGTTGATATTGACAGTGGTATAGAGCCTGGAGAGAGGGTGAGCTTATTGGAATATACTGGAGGAAGGAGTTGGAAAGCAGTGTCAGGGAGGTTGGAGAAAGCTAATCGGATGCACTGTGTGGTGAGATTGGATGGCTAAGGGAAGTTGGGAACGGTTGTATAGCTGATATATATCTGATTTAAATATTTTAGGTAAGTAATATGGGATGGGGGGATCACAAGTTGATTGATTCAACTGAATGTCAAAGAGTTCACTTTATGCAGAATATTGTTTGTTAGCAAATGATATGTTGTGTGAGGGGACACTGTTAAAGAGGAATACAGAGGGAATATAGAGGTAGATCTTGTTATGATTGTTGAATGTAATGTTAGGTGGGTGACACCTCTGTGACATAGTTTTGTCCATAATTGTATCTCCTGTCCATTGACTTTGCTTTCCTCTTAACATTGACCCTAGAATTTCAGAATGGAAGAATTGTATAGACCTTTAAAAAACAATTCATTTGATGATCTGAATGACATATATATATATATATATATTTATTTATTTAAGACATGAGGCTAGCCAAAATTATCATAAACTGATATTGGGATGGGTAAACATTAGTTTCTGTTGGTGATTAATATAATCCAAATTAAAATAACATAAGTAAAATATTCTTTAAGATGTGCTACATTTCCAGCGGTACCCAAGATCGCTGTTGCAATGTTTGATAACAATTTATCATAATTTACAATATGATCAAAGAGAGCAAATTACTTACAGTGTTAACTTTCTTGCAGGAAAAAAGTGTTGTCAGTGACCTCTTCCTCAGAATGTGTGAGGACAATCAGACTGAAGTCACAGTGTTTTTACTACTTGGATTTCAAGGTCTTTATAAATACAAAATTATACTCTTCATTGTATTCCTCTTCTCCTACATTGTGGTACTAATAGGAAACCTTGTCCTTATTGTGTTGGTGTCGACAAGTGATCATCTCAAAACTCCAATGTTCATCTTCCTTAAACATCTAGCAGTAGCCGATGTCCTAATAACCACCACTATTATACCAATGATGTTAGATATCATATTAAGGGACGAAAAAGAAGTATCTGTCACTGGCTGCATCCTACAGTTTTACATGTCTGGACTTCTTGGAACTTTGCAAAGTTTTCTTATTGTTATAATGTCTTATGATCGATATTTGGCCATTTGCAATCCGATGCGTTACAATTCAATAATGGTGCCCCACGTCTGCCTCAAAATGATTGTTGGGTCTTGGTTATTGGTCTTCATTCCATCAAGTGAAATAATTATAATTTGCCAGTTGCACTTTTGTGGTCTCAATTACATTGACCATTACTTCTGTGACCTTGGCCCAATAGTAGAATTGTCTTCTTCAGACACTTCCACCTTGCTATTGTTTGATTTTGTCATAACTATTTTAATGGGTGTCGTTCCTTTTTCCTTGATCATCATAACCTACATCATCATTATTTTCACCATACTTAACATTTCATCGAACAGTGGAAGAAAAAAAGCCTTCTCCACATGCAGCTCCCACCTTGCCACTGTATGTGCATATTATGGAACCCTAATCACAGTTTACATGGCACCATCTGACGAGAGCTCATTTAAAACAAACAAGTTTAGGTCTCTATTATACATTGTGGTGACTCCTATGATGAATCCCATTATCTACAGCCTCAGAAACCATGAGATCAGACGAACTCTTAAAAAAGTGATCGTAAATTTTCAAATACAATTAAAGACAAATTAAAAAAGACATACAGACAGCAACAAAATATGGCCCTAATACTACTAGTCTACACCTTTTGTTAAGGACAGTTGTAATCAATGTTACTTCCTACAACATGTTCTATGGATAGGAAGAACAAAACTATGCCTTAGTAAGCTGTCGAAGTCAGCAAATTGGATAAAGTCATTTCAATTGATATCGAGCAAATTTGATCGTCCTTGCCTGAAATTATGCGTAGAGCATGCTATGGTGTGGAAGGGCGTATCCAGCCTCAACACGTGGCAATAACAGTTTTTACACTTTAGTATACATTCGCACCAACACACACATTTGTAAATAGTACACATATTTTGTAGTTGCAACACATAGTTATTTATGTCGAAATATAGCACTGTTTATGTGTAATATTATAAGTTATATGCATATTAGTGATACATATGGTTCAGGTTAAAAGAAATGTGTCATGTCTAATATCATATTAATCCCCTTTACATCAGCAGCTGTTCGGTGCACTCGGCGAAGAGATCGCACATTGCATACTCTAGTTATTGATGTCAGGGAATAAACCTTTAATATGATATTAACTGTCAAATGCTAATAGACTGATTGTAATTGGAGTGTGGCGGGAAGAACAGAGCAGTTTGGCGGGAAGAACAGAGCTCATCCCCTGGAGAGACCCCCACCTTTGGATTCCTTAGATTGAATCAGCCTATTATGTGTAACCCCCTGGACCCTCCAGATGCCTGGACCAATAGAAACAAGCTATACCACCTGCAATGTTTCACTGCATCTCTGTTTGCATAGAAGCAGTAGCTCTCATGTAGTGTTCAGTCACCTAGACCACAGATTTCAGGACTGAATGACTGTAAACTGGATCTAGAGCGCCTGCGATAAATAACGGCTGTACTTATTATTATTTCGCTTGAATTATTCTGCTACTTTTTTAGAATAAATATTTGTGCGTTGGAAACACAAATTGAGATTCGACAATCGTTATTGGATAGCGACAAAATGCTCTTAACAAAACCATTTTTGAAGTATGGTTTGTACATGTCTGCTTTAGCCTGTTATGGTTAAGAAGATTCCAAAACTGTATTTTATTTGCTTTCATCTGTCATTAATAGCGCTGCCATGTTTAATAACTTGGAGTACTAATTTTCATAGAATTTAGTCTCTGAATTAATGGTTTACCCAAAAAGATCCAAGGGGTGACTGATATGGACTTAGTAAATATCCTGTCAAATGGGCAACACAGTATATTCCCCCCAAATGACAAGAAAATTAGAGCGTGATTTGTGACTGCCATATCATTATTTATGCATAACATGATTGAGTTACAGAAGTGATGGTACTTTAACAATTGGCCTGAAACATGCAAACCTCTGCTGTATAGGGATAGTTAAAAACCCAAAGAGTCTGCAGGAACAGCCTGCAGACAGCCCTCTTGGTTTCTCATGCAGCACAGAAACACACAGGTGCACCACATGAGTGTAATTAGTTTGTTGCTTTCTTTAATTGGATTGTAGTGCTTGGGTGGAGGATGAAAGACTCTTCTTGTGGGCAGTGCGACTGATGCCAGATACTTGGCCGGTGACTAGGAAGGTGAACTATGTCTAGCTAGAGCGAGGGTTGTATGGTGTCATCCTGACAAAAGTCTGCTGTGCTAATTGTGATGTGAACAATAAAAGCCACCATTTTTTCCATGCAAGAAGTTGATTGTGTCTGTTGTCTGCCCGGTGTTAGTATCACATTGGTGTTATTGTGGAATTACAAAGGACAGTCACATACTACTGTCCATTCAACCAACCAGATGCAATGCTTGTTAGTGAAAAGTATTCAATACCACTATCAAGTAGCAAACTGTTATAAAGCTGTCAGTTGCAGGGGTGAAAAATAGCTGTGTTGTAAGAAAAAGCAATAAACCTGTGAACTGTGGAGCAGCTGCCATTTAATATATTAGGAATAAAACATATTTGTCAATACAACATAGCACAGGGCAGCTTTAGTTTAGAAGATTCAGCAATGCCTGTCCACCTTTGCCTTTTAATCCAACATTATTCTGAATTGTTTTTCTCCAGTCTTTCTTCCTAGTGAATTAGGCAGGATGGGAGCCTCCATGACATGATTCACGGTGAATCACAACATGTTGGCTCTGCCACCATGGCAATATGATGTTTCGCAATTGGCCGCTCTCTACCCCCCAATACCCCTCAGCCCAACTCTGTCTTCGCACTTCACCCCTCACCTCCGGGATTTGACGGAGGGAAGGTTAAAAAGTTGTAGTTTAATGCTATTATCACTGTTACCTATATCTGTGATATGACTGCAGGCTGCTCTTCCCCCACTCGGACAACATTGTTAGCAGAGATATAAAGCCATATATCAGCTATTGGTATTCACTGTCTGTGATTAATTAATTTATTACAATAATAACAAAAAAAAAACATTTTTAGTGCGCAAATATTATATTTATTACACATAGTTATTAATTATGAATTTTTAAATATGTTAATTTGTGAGTTCCTTAATCCAGTAATAAAGACATTTCACAATGCACCAGGATGTGGTGACATTATATATTGTTATATATTATAATATTTTGTTATATATTATAACATTGTATATATATATATATATATATATATATATATATATATATATTTATATATATATATATACACACATATATACATATATGTTTGTGTATATATTATAATATTTTGCTATATATTATAACATTGTGTGTATGTATATATATATATATATATATATATATATATATATATTATATATATATATATATATATATATATATATATATATATACAACGTTATAATATATAACAAAATTATATAATATATATACACACACACACATATATATTAATGTATATTTATATATATATATATATATATATATATATAGATATATATATATATATAAATATATATATATATATAATGAGACACATATATAAATATGGTATTGGACACAATAGGGCAGTCACTGTTCAGCTAAACCCTGTTCCTGAATATCATTTACAAGAATGGTGCACAATGTCTTTAATTTAGTTTACCTCCTGACTTATACACAAATTAAGTTATTTATTTCCTAATGCTTTCCATTTTAGATCCCAAAATACTCATGCAAGTCACACTAACTCATTGCCAATAACCCCCTCAGGACTGATACTGTAACTTAGCGAAATAATGATCAGCTCATAAAATACAGACGTTAGGAGCTACATTTAAGCTGTTTATGGTTTGACAGAGAAAAATCCCCAGACAATACTTGTGATATCCTTATGGAGTTGCCAAATAAATGTTTGTTTATGCTGTGTGATTAATAAGGCAATTAACCTGAGGTTCTGTAAAACCTACAATTGAAACTATTTATTCTCAGACTTTGTTTAAATTGGAAATATGATTCTGAATTATGTGCAATAGTTTGTGTGCAGAAAAGTATTAGTGCATTATAGTTAGACCTACAACAGTAACCCAGTTTTTTATTAACATGAAATATAATAGTAGTAATAAAGATTGCACTGTGATTGTATTATACTTCAACTATGTAAGATAGTGAGTTAGTGAGTACATGGTATAACAGTACAATACAGTAAACAAATTAAATTACAATTCACAACACAGCTACTGTGGTGCACAGGGTATATTCAGCGCAGGCTTAAACCTGTGCCCATTAATGTGGGTGCAACTAACAGGTTTAGAGCCACTGAAAGAGGTGCAAAGGCACTTGAGGAGTGAAGTCTATGGACAGAGAGACCAAGGAGGTGGTGTGTAGTGTAAATGGTGAGCAAAAGTTATAGGCAATTAGAACAGGAGGGCCCTGCTCATTAGAGCTTAAAATCTAAAGGGAAAAGGGCAGACAAATGGTTGACACATGGGATGAGACAATGTATGAGGATCTGAGAGCATGAAGCAAGAGTGGGAGAGAAGGAGGATGAAAGAGGGTGAGTTATATTACATAGGGAAATTGGTTCTTTAGGGGACAGGTAGGCTTTTCTAAAAAGATGGGTTTTCAGTTGATATTGGGAATAGAAAGCGGGGGTCCCCTTGGCGCACAAGAAGTGTAGGAGATGGTAATATAGTAAGACCCTTGTATTCTTATTTCTGATTGAGTCAAAGCATCAGACGTAAAAACATATTGTCACAAATAAACAACATAACAAAACTCTAGGTTGCAACCTTGTAAATTAATCTCATATCACATAAAGGTGGGTAACCAAGTGAACAAACATTGGAATGACATGCACAGGTATCAAATGCAGTATTCTTATCTCAAGGTGTTGGTTCCTATTAAGGAACTAGAAGTCTGTATTGCAGAATGGACAGACTTCCCAATAGGCGCAATATTGGAAGGTATATCCCATAAAGTTCAGTAATAAAGTTCCAAATATTCAAAAGGCTCCAAGATAGTAGTAACTTGTCAGAAATAGCGAAAGGCTATATGGTGAAGATTAGTAGCAAGTGTCCCCTCATAAAGTCTCTGATGGTGTGCAGGCTGGGTGTACCAATAGGTGCCTGTGCTGAAAGCTAGCGAGGTTGAGGTGCAGTAACTGTCTGTGGTGTTGGGACATATACGGGCTGAGGACTTTCCCCAGGCGGATTGTAGAAAAGCCTCTCTCCTCTCAATATCCGCCACGACGCTGCTCTCCCATGAGGATGTTTAAGTGTGCAGGAAATGGAGAGTTGCGGCCGCGGCTTTCTGATGTGATTCGAAGAAAGGTGAAATAGTCTTGTCCTCTATTAACTCCAATCCGGAGCATGTGGATTTTAAGCAGAGGAACAACTTCTACCCTACGCGTTTCGCAGAGGCTTCTTCAGGGAAAATGATGGAAGCAAAAGGGAACAGCTACTCAAAGGTAATCCAGGAGGAGGTCACTTAAAGGTAATCCAGGAGGCGGTCAATTAAAGGTAATCCACGAGGATTGGAGCTAATAGAGGACAAGGCTATTTCACCTTTCTTCGAATCACATTCGCATGCGCGAACCGTCAATACAAAGAAGCCGCGACTCTCCGGTTCCAGCACACTTAAACATTGTAATGCGAGAACAGCGTTGTGGCGGACATTGAGAGGAGAGAGGCTTTTCTACAACCCGCCTGGGGTAAGTCCTCAGCCCGTATATGTCCCGACACCACAGACAGTTACTGCACCTTAACCTTGCTAGCTTTCGGCACAGGCACCTATCGATACACCCAGCCTGCGCACCATCAGAGACTTTATGAGGGGACACTTGTTATTAATCTTTACCATATAGCCTTACGCTATTTTTGATAAGTTACTATCCATCTTGGAACTTTTTGTCAATTTGGAACTTTATTACTAAACTTTATGGGATATACCTTCCAATATTCCGCCTATTTGGAAGTCTGTCCATTCTGCAATACAGACTTCTAGTTCCTTAATAGAAACCAACACCTTGAGATAAGAATACTGCATTTGATACCTGTGCATGTCATTCCAATGTTTGTTCACTTAGTTACCCACCTTTATGTGATATGAGATTAATTTACAAGGTTGCAAGCTATGGTTTGTTATGTTGTTCATTTGTGACAATATGTTTTTATGTCTGATGCATTGACCCAATCAGAAATAAAAATACAAGGGTCTTACTATTTTACCATCTCCTACACTTCTTGTGCGCCAAGGGGACCCCCGCTTTCTATTCCCAAGATTTATTGTTTAAGGGTTGGGACTATTCCTTATTTTTCTGGTCCCCCAGGCAGCCCTCTTTCACTACACTGAAACAAGGGAGCGCGAACCACCTCCCCTCTTTCGTGTTTTCAGTTGAGTTGAGGAATAATTATGGAGTGGAACTAGGGTATGAGTAATAGTGACTGAAATAGGTGCTATTCAACATTAGGGATGGCCAGTGTTCCTACTCTAGAGCGAGCAACCACTATGGAGATGTTAAGTTTTTTAAACTATGCATCACAAATATTCATCTCATACCAGATTTGGGTTTGAAATCTTGTATTTTGGCTTCATGCATGAAGAGACCCCCAACCTGACCACAAGGCAGAGTGACACAGACATTGGTGCTTTCAAAAAATAAGCTCTAAACCGCTGCATGTAAAATAGTGTATTTATAAAGAGGTGCACGCATGGACAGAGTAAAGCAGTTGGTTATGTGCAAAGTCCCTGAAAGGTGGGAAAGGAATACCAGGAATCCCCACCATGCTGTGAGCATTCTTTGTTTGTAACTGTATCTACAGGGCTCTTATTGAAAAGAACACTTGCTCTGCTGGAAAGTCTATGTCTTGCTTATTCCTGCTGCCTCTTTGGAGGAATCTTGGCTGGGACAAGTGGGACAGCTCATTTCCTTACAACTGGACTACTCCTTGGTTTTATCTGGATGTTGGACAATTTGTAGGAGAACACCATCTAGAGGAACTTAGACCAGACTTGTGGATACCAAAAACAGTCCACAAGCTCATCAGCGCTAAATACATTATAGAGTCTGTCCAGGGATCCCTGCTGCTACAGCAAAACATTTGTGGGAGAATGTGGCCTCTAAGAGGCTAACTAATAGACATAAAGACATTATATGGTTGGCTATCCAGGGGGGTCTGCCTCTCAGGACATTCATGCAGTCCCGCAACCTCTGAAGATATGCTCACTGCCTCTTTTGTATCACCAGAAGAGAAACATCTCAGTATATTTTTGGGAATGTCCCACTGCACAGATACTGTTGGATGCCTTGGAAGACAAATTTAAGGACAGTGTACCCAGCACTTGCGTTTCTTACCACTCAGTATTTTATTGATTATTTCCTGTGACCCAGACTACTGGGGCAATCCATGAGGCCTGGTGCCTTTTCATTTTAAGGAGGCTATATGGCTTGCTAATTTTGAAAATGCAGAATTTGACCATCCAGGACTTTCACAGACTGATCCACAGCCTGCTAAGAGACTATAACATAATTTATTTATCTATTTATTTTGTCTCCTTTTTCTCCTTCTCTCCACATGTAAAGATAAAGAGTCGGTGTTATGACTCTCCATCCATTACCCCCTACAATCCATAACCCCATCACAGTTTGAAGTTTCACTGAAATGTCTTGCCTTTAATTTATGCACCTCCCCCTCTATTTGTGTCTGTCCTCAATAAAGCTTCATGAGCTCTTCCCATCTACCCCTCTCACCAACCTTTTCCTCACAACCATAGCTTGTTTGAAAATGTTGTGTTGTTTAAGTGATGTATGGCTAGTGAAGTACTTTTGTATACTGTTGGATGACATATCTTGTACCGTATGTCTTGTATTGTTCTAAAAAATAAGTCTGATTATGTTTGACGGTGTATTGTGCTTACAGCTGTGCTAAGACGCAGTACACTTGACTGTATTGTATGTTTTTTGTATATTTATACATAATAAAGATACTTTTTCAATAAAACCATAGGAAAGGCAAATAGAAAATGTTAATAGTCAGTCAAAATTAAAATTGTATATCTATACTGCTAATGAATGAGGTAGTATCAACTGGAGAAGTAACTATTACACCAGCCAATGAGAAGTAGCTGGTGTCATCATATTACATGAGCCCACCAGTACCCACAAATATACACTTTCGAAAACAAATTTATTACTAATATGTGTATGTCACTATCAGTCATATCTCTAAGAGGATTGGTTGACTTGCATCTCCACAACCGTACTGTACTGAAATTATACTTGCCAACTCCCACACTCCTCTCCACATCTCTCCAGGCATATGGAGAAACATGTACTATATACACTTAACTCTAAATATGGCTGCTTTTCATTGTCCATGACCTGTAGAGAACAGTCAGAATCTTAGATTTTTATTGGCTCATCTAGCTCTTATAAGAGCTGTTCCCTAAGTGCATACATACACATCACTGGAAGGTAGAGCCTGTTAGACATCTTTACATGGTCTACTTGGCCTTCTTTTATAGAGTAATTACACAAAATGATTGAGGGGTGGGTAACAAACCCCCTTTTTGGGCTCCCTCTTAACAAAGAGAACAGTGCTTAAGGAATTAATTGATTTTTGTGACATTGGACCAGGATCAACAACTTAAAAAAAAACCTTTACTTACATTTGAAATATTTTGGCCATATATATTTATATCATATGGTAATTAACGCCCAAACACAATTCTTGATTACCTAACCAAATATTAATTGTGGCCTCCTGGTACAGATTTAATGTAAGAATGAGCATAATTCTTTTGAATGGCATTATTGAGTGCCTGTGACAGGGCCATCCACATGCACTATGCATCTATAACCAGGCCGGCACCTCCATTGCAAAACAGTAGTGTTGGAGTTTGTTCTACCTAATCTGGTGCACCTCCCAGAGTTGAGGGTCACTGGGCCGTATAACATGAACTGAAACATGCCTCATCTGCAGAATCAGAGAAGGAAACATCCATTTTAATTTATGTTGGTATTGTGTATGTATATATATATATATATATAGGGGTCACATATTAATTGTATGCCACAAATATAAATCAATATATTTGCTGTATATCTGACTGTTATTTTTAAGCCTTGTTTTTATTCCAGTACAGTGCTGCTTTATATGTCAATTAAAAGTTTAAAAAAATCACAGGTGCTTTGTTATTGCTCCCCTATGAGCTCATGGAATTATCCTCACATATAAATCCACAGGGATCTCTTCCCACTATAAAAGCATCACATGAACTGGGAATTTATACTGTCAGATCTAGAAGCCACAACACAGACATGACTGCTGAGAGGAGGAAGCTACCATTCCATTAGATGTCTTCAACTTCATGAAACATATTGTAAGAAGAAATCATAGCATTCTGCCGGTTATTATGGACACTCTTTTGTTATATAAAGATCATAAATTGGGTTCATGGCAGACTGTTTCTGGAATGTTTTGGTTCAAATGCCCTATAAACTAGGTCCATCATCCTCCCAATATCTTCTAAAACAGGAATTGTGTTTAATGTGAGAGACATGATTTGTTCACTCCATTATATGTCATACACAACATTACTGCTTGTTGAGTAATGGCCATTTTTGTGAAGATTTAGGGGTATATTTGCTAAACTGCTGTATTTAAAAAGTGGAGAAGTTACCTATAGCAACCAATCAGAATCTAGTTATCATTTATTTAGTACAATCTACATAATGACAACTAGAATCTGATTGGTTGCAATAGGCAGCATCTCCACTTTTTCAAACTCGCAAAAAATATACCCCTTAGAGTTGACTCTGTGACTTAGAATTAATACATTTAAAGTTCTCTGGATTCATGGTCAAAATCTCAGGTTTATCAGCTCACTTACGTTTTCTCAATCCTTATCTAATGGAGTAAAATTATTGGTAGCTATTGCATCCACTTTGTTGGCGGATGTTATGTTTGTAAACCAAAGAGATGTTCTCGACTCATTAAATTAAGGTAAATTTGCAAATTTTAAAAAAAAATTGGTTTCCCCCCAAATTGATATTAAAGGGATTTACAATCTCTTCTTAATTTTCTGCTTCTCTCATGTGGTAAAATAAGACTATATTAGAGATGTTTCTAACTTTTCTATGTGTGATCTGATGATTTCAGCTGACAAGTGTCATAGCAGTCTCCCATTCTTCTCCTTCCCTCTTCACCACAACAAAACTTGGTAGATAGGACCACTGTTTATCTTTTTTAGTATCAAGAACACATGCTGCTTTTGACAAAATAATTAACCCTTAATGCAAAAATATGTTTTGTTTTGACAACCATTAGACTCTAGAAAATGAATGTAAAATGTTTGCACATAATTTTGTTATGAATCTGTGACTATAATTAATACAATCAAGTGGGCATCTCCCATATTGTGCTATCAGAACATAAACTAGCGCCCCTCCATAACTGGTAAATGCCTACTTTTAAGGATCAGGGGTCTGATTCATTAGTGATATTATCTTGTGCAAAAGTTAAGATGTTTATTTTAAGAAGAAACCGGGAGATAAGAGTGAAATTAAGATGGATTTTCATCTTAACTTAAGAAATTCTTCACTTACGCAGTGGATTTTGCTTCTTATCTCCCTTTTCTGAGCATGCACAGAGTGGATTTGCTTAAGATAAGCATACAATGGCAGATAAGATCACTAGTGAATCAGGCCCCAGGATATTTTAGAACATTTTTGGTTCGTGTGATTCATGGATTAAAAAAATCCATGACCATACCCCTTTTCTTTTACTATCTTACTCCATTTATTTCCCATTGTTTTCTGATTTATTTCCAGTTTTGGCTGCTGTTACATCCATCCTTCATGTATATTACACATTGTTACATACAGTGGATGCAAAAAGTCTTCACAACTTTATTGGAATTGAAGATGTTTATGATATAAAGCCTAAAAAGTAATATTATGTCAGACCTTTTCCCACCTTATTTTATCCTTGTAACCATCAAAATTCAAGTGAAGAACAAATGACCAATTTTTAGGAAATTTGTAAAATTAAAAAAATCAATGGTTGCATAAGTCCTCATCCCCATCCACAATCAAATGCTTTGTGGAAGCACCTTTTGCTTTAAGTTTTTATTAAGTCTCTGTCAATATTACAAACCCTGGGGATAAATGTATCAAGCTACGATTTTGCTTTTCCATCAATTTTCTCGGGTGAGTGTATTAAAATGGCGATTTGATGTAAAATCGCCAGAGAAGTGTTTCTTTCAAAACCATTCTAAAAATCACTACAAATCTCAGTCCCGACGTTTCCTCTTTCTAGCTATACAAATCGTTAAATGTATGAAGCTGCGATTTTGCGAACTCGCCCGAGTTTAAAATTGAAAATCGCCAGAAACAACCCGCTGCTTTCTATAGGCGAAATTGCCATACACATCAATGTTACACTGCTGGGCAATGTTCATATAACAGGAGGAACAAAGGGAGTTTCAGTAAAGCATGATTTATGTTTTAGAGGGCAAACATATTCATAAATTAGCTTATGGTAACAAATTACTTTACGACTAAATTAGTTGTGCACATTTATGTAATATCAGTCTACAGTATGTACTACTTTTTTATTATTTTTATTATATTTTAGTTATAAAGCACAAACATATTACATATTAATGTACATTGAGGGGATCATGGCACAAAAAATGAATTGCAAATGGAACCGGAAATGGGGCAGGCCAAATTTTTGCAATAAAAAATGGGTGTGGGCTACAGTTAATAATTGAGGTTGCAGAATAACTATTGTAGCTGCTGATGAGCAAAGTGCTTGTGGCTATTATTAGCCATCTGCAATGTCATCCTCTGACACAAACAGGCATTGGTGGCTACCATTTCTGTGCGCCATCTGTATGCATTTACCCATTTGTGTTTGTTTCATTTAGAGTTGGATGTAAATGCTTCAGAATGTTGTTATTTTGTACATTTTGCAAAATGTGTTGCACGGTCCATATGCCCAAATTGCACCATTATTTTAAGATGCTTCTATCTAACACCTGCAGCTTGCACTTCAAGAGGCAGATAAGAAGCATTTTGGTGCAAATATATAATAATACAATAAGGGGCATTAGATGTCAGGGCCACCTTAACTACTTTATGGGCCCCCGGGCAATGCAGTGTACCGGGCCCCTAAAAAAAAAAAAAATATATATATATATAAATAGTGTGTGTGTATGTGTAAAAAAAATATATATGTATGTAAAAAAAAACGTGATTATATATATAACCACTTTTTTTTTACATATATATATATATATATATATATATATATATAGGGGCCCCCTTAACTTACCTTAAGTCCGATCCTCTTCTTTTTTCCACGCCGCTGAGTCTCCTCTGCCCTCTTCCGTGTTGTGGTTGCAGTGAATGCTGGGCGTGACATCACGCCCAGCATTCACTGCGAGAGCAGCACGGAAGAGGGGACCAGGGAGGGAGCCGGATCACCGCTGATGGGACCGCAAGGTAAGTATTTTTTTATTTTTTTTAGGATTCGGATGGGCCCCCCTTACCTGCAGGGCCCCCGGGCACCTGCCCATCGTGCCCAATGGAAGAGACGGCCCTGTTAGATGCACATTAAGAAACCCTTCACTTTGAGATGCATCTTATTTTGACATACACTTATCTTTGAAATATGTCCTTTACCAAAAGCAAATTCAACACATGATGGGTGCCAATTTCTGTAATGAATATATGTATTTTTAAAAAAAATTATTTCATTATTTTGGCTTACTATCTAATTAACAGTGGGGGAGGAATTATTTCTCATGATGTTAATATTTCCTGATGGGGACACCATTAAAACTACATATTTGTGACTACAAGTGCTCATGTGAATGCTGACACTTGTAGTGCCACAAGTATATATTTTTAATGGTGTCCCCAGTAGGAAATATTAAGTGTTGCCACATGATAAAAATATAAATATTCCCCCACTGGTGATGAAATGTTAAGCCTCTGTAATATAATAAAAATAAAAAAAATCCTTACATATAATAATTATTGGATATGGCCCACTAAATTATTCATAAAATATTTTGTCCCCCATAAGAAAATTAATAATCATTTTTGCCCCTCTATGAAAAAAAAACATGCTTTCTTTTAACTTTCATTATGCCTGTTATATTATCATTGACCAGATAGCTCAAACGACATGCTTTTATTTCTGTTCAATCTCGGGCGAGTTTTAGTTTCTGTTGAAAGACGAGTTTGTGTTTTTTTCACCGGCGAGTTTGATTACAACATGGGAGAGATAGGTGTTTTAAAATAGACATAAATCGTCAGTGATTGGATTTTGGAAAGTCAAAATCGCAGGTTAATTCATATGGCTTTTTTGTACTTAAAAGCGACGGTTATTTCTCACAATTGGAAGCGATTTTGCTGGAAAAATCGCAGCTTGATACACTTGCCCCTTGGGCTTTGCAATTTATCCCACTCTTACCTACAAACAAACTGCGAGTGGATCTCCTGTGCACAGCTGTCTTTACTTCATTCCGCAGGTTTCAATGGGGACTGAGGTTTGCAGCCAGCGCATCACAGCAAAAACAAATTAACAATTTAAACCAACTAAACCGGTGTGCCTAACTATTGTTTTGACCCTTTGCAGGAAAAATCCCTAAGAAGAGTCCTGTTGGGATTGAAATGATACTTGCTTCTTTATATTTCTGCTTTTCTCTGCACCAAAATTCTGACACCAGTGAAGAGATCTAAGAACATGAGTGCAATCATTGCTACTCTTTTTCATAGTTGCCTACTCTCCCGGAATTTCCGGCAGATTCCCGGGAGAGCAGGGCAACCTCCCAATTCCTTACTACCTCTATATTAAAGTGGTGGGGCCGGGCTTGTGATTAGAATTGTGCATCATCATGGCTCCACCCCAGCTGTAATTGGCCAGAAACTGTAATGAAGGCAGGGTCAAATTACGTCATCTGCCGGGCCTCCCCCGATCTCCCAGAGCACTTCTTGCCAAAGAGGGCAAGTATGCTCTTATTTGTGCACATTTGTGTCTAGTAGCTGCTATTGCTTGGAGAGTAGTTGCCATTAAAATCTGTGTTCAGGTAAGACTTGAAGGACTGGCCAGAGGGGGAAGACTTAGGTGTGAGATTGTCTGCTTAATATATATTGCATTATGTGGAACTATCATTTCCCATTTTATTACAGCGCACAGCTTGAAGAATCTAGAATAGTATTAATAATGTTTTTGGGTAGAGGATCAATGTCATTTTGCTTACAGTATATATCTATGAAGAAGCTGGTATCAGAGAAATCACTCAGTCTGTGGAGCAATTTTCTATGAAGCCTGCAAATGTACGTTTCAGACGGATCTGTTTTCTTTGAAAAATATAGATTTTTTAAAAAATTTTGTTATAAATTTAATACAAACTATTTTTATTTTTTTTAGAGAATGTGCATCCTATTTGTTTTGACTATTCTGTTGGTTTTACCTGTCTTTCATACCATCAAAAAATGACGTTGCGCAATTGGGAAAAGTAAAAAGTCTCTATACACAGAAGTCCACAGAGAATTTAATATAATTATATTCAGTTATGTTGAAAGCATTTTCAAAGCTGTTTAAATAGGTAAAATCTGGTATGTAGTTTACGGGGAATAGAGCAGAACTGACAGCAAAATTAATTTTGATTCTTCGTTTATAGGTTCCCAAGCTCCAACTCATTTAAGTGGCCAATGGTATTTGGAAAGTAGAAAATAATAATGGTAGAAACCTGTATTTCTATAGTCTGTACCATTGATGTAGTACAATGAGGTGAATACCGTACACAGACAGATGTATGGCCTTGATGTTGAACAGGTCAGAATTTATTGTAATGTAATGATCTAATTGTATTACCCAGTATTGTCTTATTAATGTTTTTTCCCAATTGTAAAGCGCTATGGAATCTGCTGGCGCTATATAAATAAATGTTGATGATGATGATTGTGAAATTATAATGGGTTGGGTTAGTCGCACTTCTAAATTTATATCGCAAAAAGTAAACTTACATTAGTTCAAAACAGGCTACAACTCTAGTGAGTAACAGAAATTATTTATTTTATATATTGTCCATTTTGTAATAAATCCAATAAGCTCTAGTTTGTTTAATAGATGTGTAGGATATATAATAGAGTTGAGTGGTTCAGATTTGGAGAAATTCCTCAGGAGTATCAAGTCAAATCAAGAAATGACTCGCACAAAACTCAGATCTGAAACATCACTCTGCAGTGATTGGGATGAATCCAATGCGAAATGGTCCAGTTGGATCCTAGCCAGGTTTTAAGGAGTTATATATATGTGTATATATATATATATATATATATATATATATATATATATATATATATATAATATAAATGTCTAGTGGCGTGTGTTAGTCTGTCTGTGTGTGTGTGTAAAATATAAAACCAAGCTGCAGCGCCACCTGCTGGCCGGAGTTATACACTGACCTACTAAATTCTTAGTGTGTGTGGAAAAAAAAATTCAGAAAGGGCTGAAATTTGGTATACTAAGATGTTTTTAATTTGTTAATTTAATTTGTTAATTGTTAAAAGTGTTTATAAAGATTTTAAAAAAATATATATATATTTCTTGAAGGAGAAGTGACAGTTGGTAGTGGTTGGCGGTTGCCGGGGCTGACAGTGGGGAGTGGTTGGTGGTTGAGGCCAGGGCTATGGCCCAAATGCATGACAAGAACCTTTTTAACACCTTAAGTAGCTTGATTTGACTAGAATGCATGAGTATCATGCACGGGTTAACTTGTATATATATATATATATATATATATATATATATATATACACATATTAATGAAAATGTTTTATTTGGATGTGTACTAATAAGGTTATACATATTTCTTGGAAATATTACATAAAATCTTACAAATCCACTACAGCTGCTACTGTATGTATCACTAGCTGCATCATGCATACAGTATATTACAGAGCTCTATGCACTTATATTCCACCTTATCCCACTGCACACAACACTGCTGATTTTGTCCTGTCAAGTTTGTACTAATCTCTTGAAGCTTCATGAAAACTCTTTGACATACTACATAAATCCAATCCAAATTAATTAAACTTCTTTTCACTATGTACAGATCTCTTTCCACAGCGAACAGACCATTTTGGGACATTGCACAAAGTTTAGAGAAAGTGGGACCAGTGAAAGTTAAGTACAGAGAGAAGACACCAGCATCTAAGGATTGTGGGAAGACATTCATATAATTACCTGTTGACTTTGCTGGTTGTGTGCTGAGCATACTTCAGAATACCTTTCAACTTCTAGGTAATTTCTCCTGCTGCTGATATTGCCAGTGATGGTGGGGAATGGAGCATAGAGAGAGGGTGATCATATTGGAAGATGGTGGCTACTGGAGGAAAGAGTTGGAAATGAGTGCACTTATGACAGTGTCAGAGAGGTTGGAGAAAGCTAAATGGAGGCTTTGTGTTGTGAGATTGGTGGGCACTGGAGCTAAGTTGGGAAGAGTTGGAGAGCTGTTATATTTCTGATTTAAACATTGTATTTAAGTTATATGGGATGATGGGGGAATCACATCTTGGTAGATTCAACTCACAGTGTTAGAGAGTTTAATGTAAGCAGGATATGATTTGTTAGTACATCCTATGTAGAGTGAGGTGACACTGTTAAAGAGGCATATTGAGAGGATATGGAGGGGTAGTATGTTGTGATCATTGAATATGATGTTAGCTGGGAGACATTTCCATGACGGGTTTTTGTCCACAATAGTATCTCTTGTCCATTAACTTTACTACCCCATAACATTGACCCTAGAATCCCAGAATTCAACCAACCATTCTAGAATTCTAGAGCAGTAAAATTGCATAGACCTTTAAGAAACAATTCATTTGATGATCTGAATGATAAAGGCAAATAGTTTAAAAGTAAATTACAAATTTTGGATAGAGGAAAATAAATGAAATTTAAAAAAAGCAATAAAAAGAATAATCAAATTATTGACAAATTTTTCTTAGTTCAAACATGGGGCTAGCCAAAATGGGAATTAACTGATATTGGGATGGCTAAACAGTAGTTTTTGTTGGTAATGTAGTGTAAATCTTATTAATATAAGTTAGAGATGCTCAGGCTCTGTTCTCCGAGAACCAAACAGGAGAGTTCCATTGCTCCATTGCTAATTGTTATTGCTGAAAAAGAAATAATAGGACTGGCAGTGTTGTTCAAAATCTGCAGTCACATTTTACTGTGTTATCAAAATGGTTTCACAGCAGTACACAGAGGACCAGGAGCACCAAGCAGCTGCTGGCACCAGTCATGATGATAGTAACCCTTCTACATCATCTGCTAAAGCCTATGTTAATGTGCATAGTGTTTTAAAGTCAGGGAAACAAAAATGTAAAAAAACATCTTTTACCTTAGTCAAGAAAAAAAGACCTGTAATCCAGGCAACTTTATCTGCAGAAAAAAATAAAATTGCCAACATGCCATTCTACACACGCAGTGGCAAGGAAAGAATGAGGCCTTCGCCTTTCTCTATTAGTGCTATTTCTGCAACTGTCACTGAGCCATCTTCTTGTAAGGTCAGTCATGACCAAGCAAGACCTTGTCATTCTGACTCAAAAAATGGTGCTCAAATATTTTTATGTTTAAAAGCCGAGCTGGAGGAAAACAGTAAGGCATTAGAGGAAAAGGTATGTTCAGATTCAGAAATGACACAAATCCCTGAGGAGAGTCTATCCACGAGTGCTATGTGCAGGCCTGACCCCTCTGATAGCGTACCCATAAAGAAGCATTTATGCAGATGTGTGCATGAGCAGGCCAAGTGTAGCTGGTGAAACACAAATTGAAGATGTCACTTTGGAATTGCAACAGAATGAGGGGGATATTTGTTTAGCTGACTACGGCGCTAAAGAAGATGATGATGAGGATGATGTTGTTTGTGTAAATCCTGCACCAGTGGAAGCAGTTCTTGAATGTGATAAGGAGAAGGCCATTGTTATGCTTGGATTTAAGAACAAAAAAGGTGCTGAAACCATTCGAAGTAGCCATCTGTGAAGTGAGTTCAGACAACGTTAGCTTGAGCCAAGTGATTCATTTAATAAGACTTTTGGAAAAGCAGCTTGAGAAACTGAAGGAGATTAAACAATGCAATTATGCTAAGTAAAGCTGTGTACACACTAAAGAGAAGTAAACGATTAACAATATACCAACGACAGAATAAATTAAAAAATCCCGATCAGCATACCGATTGACGTGTACACACTATACACGATTATCATCAGATCTCTGCTCTTCATCTGTCAAAATTATCGGCTGCAAGGTAGTCCATAAAAGGCAGGTGACAGCTCAGGTCTTAATTCATTGAGAGATGTTCAGCAGAGCCCGGCAATTGTATTGGGCAGCCTGTCTTGACACAGCACTGTGTTAAGTGCCGAACTGTAAACAGCCCGTAAATTCTGTGTGACAGCTTTATCTCCGGCAGCTGAAGTTTAACCCCAAGAACGGAAGGACGCTGCTCTAATCTTCTCATGCTGCACTAATCTTATCCATTCCAGCCAGCACATAGAGGGTTAAGACTACATGTGCAGGGGGAGAGAGGGGGGAGCAGCCCGTACCATCCATATCAGTCTCTTCTCTAAAGAAAAACAGCCGCAGACAGTTGACAGAGACCGTGGATCATGACAAGATCAGCAGCAGGCAGACTGAGACCTGTCACTCTGAGATACATTATTGGCCAATAGTCGGGTGAATTCATACAAACTGCAGGATTGGAAGGTGATTGGCCGGCAAAAATTAAACAGTACGACCAACCAAACGACACAATGATCGGCACTTTGGGGCGACTTTAGATTATTGTGTAAGTTTACACACTACACAATATCTGATCAAACAGTCGGATGTCGGCTGTTTTGTCCAATTATTGGACGAAAAACCTGTAGTGTGTACCCAGCTTATGTTGGACTTGTAGATCAAGTACTTTATTCGCTTTGCCAGGATCCAAAAGTTACCAAAATCTTGAAATCGGAATACTACATTTTGTCGACTGTGCTTAATCCTAGGTTTAAGAGCTATGTCTTCTCTCTGTTTCCAACTGACCCAGATTTCAAGAGATGGAAGGAGCTCCTGATGAGCAAGATAACAGCTCAAGTGTTACTTGACAGGACGGCGTCTCCTCTTTCAGTTTCTCAGTCAACTGTTGCTAGAAAAAAACTTAGCTTTCCCAAGAGACCCAGGGATGATGCAGATGGCTCATCACAACATTTTGACATCTGGGGGTAAATGTATGAAAGTCCGATTTCTGCATGTCGCAGGAAATCTTGCCTTTACAAGCCATCACCCCTTTAAATTTTAGCTGCAAAGTCGCCGATTTCCGGCGACTTGCAGAAATCAGACTTTCATACATTTACCCCCTGGTCTGGTCTAAAAAAATTGACCAAAAAACGTGACACCTCTGCCGTATCTCCACCTGATCCTACTTTCAGCATCCAAAGGATGGTGGAGGATTATTTAAACGACAGCATAGAAATAGACAAATCAGACAGTCCCTTTACATACTATGAGGAAAAAAGGGAATTGGAGACCCATGTACCAACTCACTTTGCACTGCCTAAGCTGCCCACCCTCCAGTGTGTACTTAGAAAGAGTTTTCAGCACAGCCGGGAACCTTGTCATCGATCGCCGTAGGAGGCTACTTCCTCAAAATGTGGAAAAGATGATGTTCATAAAAATGAACTACAATTTCGACTAGGAAGGCCTTTCCCACCAATTACATCAAAATACAGTGACTTCTGTAATGGTGGATTCTAGCGGTGATGAATTAATAATGTGTGAGAATGATGTACACACTGATGAGAATGTGTGCCAATGTTACATACATGTGCTATATTCTGTTGTGTGCATTGCAAAAATCAAAGACACCCATTGATGATGCAGATGACTCAGCACAACATTTTGACATCTGGTCTGGTTTAATTGACCAAAAAACGTGACACCTCTGCTGTAACTCTACCTGATCCTACTATCAACTATCAACATCCAAAGAATGGTGGAGGAATATTATAATTTTTTTTGAACTGTATAAAGATAACAATTTTATGAACACAGTAAAAGCACCCTGGATTGGTCTTGGTCTGATAAATGCACGCCTCCCGGAGGAATCACACTCGTTGCTGTGTATTAGCTTTAGAATTACCACAGTTATCCAAAGAACGGGTGTGGCGGTCAAATGAACCATAACTGATTTCATGAGCCATTCTCAGTTTCACTGTACCGGTTGTGTGCTCTGGGTGACAGCGATCTCCTCGATTTCATCTTACAAATCTTAGTCTGCAGGGGACAGTGACATACCCATTTGTTTTCTCAGGTCTCTTAGCTGTTCTTTAAACTGGACATACAGGGCCTCCTCTGTATTATTCTTCTGAAGCTCAGTGTATCTCTCATGTGCAAGCTCTCTTAAATCTGGGATCTCATCCAGTGGGACATGTTTTAATGTAAGTACAGTCCCTTCAACTGCATTTATATATTGGTTTAAATCACTGTTCAATGCAGTGTATTCCAACATGACAGATTCCATGCTGTCCACATGTTCCGTGTCACAGTCTGTCTGAAGCAGATCTAATGCCACTCCAGTTGTAATATCCATTCCTGTGTCTACAAAAGTTTAGCAGTTCTTCAGGGATGAGAGGGAGTCATCCACAGAGGAGAAGGAGATTAAAGATGCAGCACGAGCAGACATGGTTCAATAATATAGAGTTCATTGACAGCACTGTTAGGTTTAAGGCAGCTAAGCTATTGGTAGCTTATTTTGTGGGGGCCCAAACAAACCTAGCACAAAAGTGGCACTGTTTGTCGCTGGATTGATTGCTTTGTTAAACTGTACATGTCCTTTTCACTATCTTACATAAGGATATGTGGGAGGGCCCAAGAACAATTCGATCTTGCACTACTTTTATTTTCTGCCACTGCTGTGTGGCAATATTTCCTAGATGTGCTATGAACTGCCGTGTGTTTGTGTTGTTGCTCTGTCGCTTAGCATCCAGCCAGGCTACTGCAGTCTTTGTCCGAAAGTGTATGAAATTAATATTGTGACCTTTGAGGTGGTCACAATTGAATGCAAATGACTGGAAATCAGTGTTATTGAGGTTAAAAATAATGTAGGAACACAAAAAGAGAAAAAGTATTTGATTTTAGCATATTTTAGCTATTTTTCTAAAAAAATACAGATCCAAAACCAGAACACACGAGGGCGGTTTTGCTAAAAACAAAAGCAAAACCAAAACATGAAATTATTCCAGATCCAAAACCAAAACCAACACACGGGGGTCAGTGAACATCTCTAATATAAGTAACATATGTTTTGAAATGTACAAACTTTCCAGAGTTACTCAACATAACAAATTGACTAAAACAGTGTTAACATTCTTTCAGGAAACAAAACGTAGTCAGTGACCTCTTCCTCAGAATGTGTGAGGACAATCAGACTGAAGTCACAGTGTTTTTACTTCTTGGATTTCAAGGTTCATATAAATACAAAATTCTACTCTTCATCGTCTTCCTCTTGTCCTATATTGTGATACTAAATGGAAACCTTGTCCTTATTGTCTTGGTGTCCACAAGTGATCATCTCAAAGTTCCAATGTTCATCTTCCTTAAACATCTAGCAGTAGCCGATGTCCTAATAACCAGCACCATTATGCCAATGATGTTAGATATCATATTAAGGGATGTAAAAGAAGTATCTGTCACTGGCTGCATCTTCCAGCTGTACCTGTTTTTCATTTTCGAATGTGTACAAAGTTTTATTATTGCTATAATGTCGTATGATCGATATTTGGCCATTTGCAATCCAATGCGTTACAATTCAATAATGATGCCCCACGTCTGCCTCAAAATGATTGTTGGGTCTTGGTTCTTGGTCTTCATATTAACAAGTGAAACAATTATGATTTGGCAGCTGCACTTTTGTGGTCTCAATTACATTGACCATTACTTCTGTGACTCTGGCCCAATAATAGAATTGTCTTCTTCAGACACTTCCATGTTGTTATTGGTTGATTTTATCATAACTTTTTTAGTGGTCTTCGTCCATTTTTTTTTAATCATCATAACCTACATCATCATTTCCATCACCATACTTAACATTTCATCCAAAAGTGGAAGGACAAAAGCCTTCTCCACATGCAGCTCCCACCTTGCCACTGTATGTGCATATTATGGAACCCTAATCACAATTTACATTGTACCATCTAACGAGAGCACATTCAGCACAAACAAGTTTAGGTCTCTATTATACATTGTGGTGACTCCTATGATGAATCCCATTATCTACAGCCTCAGGAACCATGAGATCAGACAAACTCTTCAAAAAATGATTGTAAATATTCAAATACAATTGAAAACAAAATAAAAAAGACATACAGACAGGAACAAATTAGTGCCCTAGTGCTACAAGTTTACACATTTTTTAGAACAGTTTTAATAATAAATACTCACTACAACATGTTCTAGGGATAGGAAGAGGAATGCCATGTCTTAGTAAACCTTTTCTTGAAGAATTCTTTGTAAATTTCTGCTTTGCTCTGTTAAAATTGCTGTCTCAGTCATTGATAGCGCTGTCATGGGTAATAACATGGAATATTCATTTTCATATAATTTAGACTCTGAATTAATGCGTTATCCAAAAGAAACAATGGGATGACTGTTATCATGTTAAAAAAGGAAAGAAGTGGCTACCATGTAAAGATTTATGTGTAAAATGATTGTGTTGTATAAGTGATGGTGGTTTAACAATTGGCTTGAAACATTCAAAATGATTATTATTATTATTATTACTATCTGAAGTTATTAAGTTATCAATGCGTTGGATGTAACTGTTAACATTTAAAAAATAATTAGCAACTTAGCAGCTCTTCCGACACACCCATGAGATGGCTCCCCAGTGTCATTTTCTCAAACTTCAATGCAGAATTCACAGCTAAGGAGCCTGAAATATGGTGAAACACACAATGCTTATTGCTGTAAGGTACTACATGTTGTAGGAATGAGGAGTACTGTTGTAGGAATGAGGAGTACAGGGAGATGCAGATACAAAATAACAGGAACATGGCAGATGCAGGTAAACAGGTATAAAGAAATCCCAGGAAACGGGTGAACCAGGAGCACAACACAGCAACATGGAACATGGGACAACAATGACTAGCACAGGAAAGAGAGAGAGGCAGGTATAAATAGGGAACACCTAGGTGAAGGAGATAATTGGTGCAGCAAGGTAAACTCCTAAAAGACAGAGAAGCAAAACATAATAGCAACTCATCTGGTGGATCAGAGGTACTGCTGATAATACATTCAGAGAAACACAACAATAAGATCCAATCCAGTCCCAAAGGCAGGATCTGCTAAGATGAAGCAACATCCTGACACAATGCTGCATAGGAAGTGAGGCAGATTCTGACACATTTTTATTTTTATATTGAATGTCATCCAAATCCATCCAGTGGAAGGTCCAGAACAGGCTCCTCGGGTCAAAGTTCTGGCAAACTATCACCAACGCAAGGTCTGATTGAGACCTCAACCCCCTTGTTTGTCTTCTGGGATCCAATGTTTCCAGTCTATGAAGTTTTCATCCAATTTCATACAGTGGATGGATTTAGATGAAACATTTTTTGGTTCTAAATATAACGGCTTAACCGCCAAGAGCTGATTCACGATGGGAGCTCCGGACGGAGCTAGTCTAGCATTGCCAATTATGTTTTTTTATTTATTTTTTAAAAAACCTGGATTTTTACATCAATATGCCAGCGGTGTCAACCTGGAACTAGGTGAGAAAATAAAAGGGACTAAAGAGAGTGGTTTAGTTGAGTGTTTATTTTGATAAAAGTATTTTGAGAAATGGTGTCTGAGTTTTATTTATATTTTTCTATAGTCATTACAGGTTGCAACACACCCTAGCAGCTAGAGGTATATTCACACTTGTAGTATTGCAAGTGCCAGCAAGCCCAACCACTTAATGGAGGCTTGGGCATGTTGGGATCTGTAAAGCACCACAGATAAAATTATTATTTTAATTGACTTCATCTGTAGATAGCACTAGCTCTATTCAACACAGGGGAAACCTGCATTTTTTTTGTGGGCCCGATCACATTAGGAAATCCAGCCACCTAGGTCTAGTCATCACTTTGGTAGGGGGACTCTACATTACGGGTTTCCCTGCCATAGTACAAACAGACCAGGCTGACATAGCCTAATTTTGAGTGGACTCCACACTTTTTGTCACCTGATTATGACAATACATGTATTAAATTAGTAGCATTCACATCTAATTAATAGACCTACTTCACCCGTTACCAGCCTCCACCATTAAAGTAATAGCATCCCCCATTAAATAATTTAAACTATTCCTCACCATACCCAGCATTAAATTAAATGCCTCCATATTAAACAAACAGACTCTCACCAGCCCCAACATTCAATTATGAACATTTCCATTTAATGCAAATGGCTATTTGCCATTTTAGCCCCACAATCAAATTCTTGCTTACAAATTTCCACACATTTAATCAATATATTTTTTATGTAATTAATATTTTACTGATTTTTTTTTACATTACTTATGTGTTCATAATATGCATCATATATTTATGCACTCCAAAGAATCTCCTTCTCTCCACCTCCTGCATCTCCTTCTATTCCCTCCAGATCCTCCCTTCTGACTCCTCACCAGACCCCTCACTCTTCCTCTCCAGACACCCCATACACTCCAGACACCCTCCTCACCAGACCACTCACTCCTTCTCTCCAAATCTCGCCCATTCACTCCAGACACCTTCCTTTCAAGACTCCTCCCCCCTATTCACTCCAGACACACTCCTCACCAGACCCTGCACTCCTCCTCTCCAGACCCCCCATCCATTCCAGACACCCTCCTCACCAGACCCCTCACTCTTCATCTCCAGACCCCCCCATTCACTCCAGACACACTCCTCACCAGACCCCTCAATCCTTCTCGCTAGACCCCCCTATTCACTACAGACATCCTCCTCACCAGACCCCTCAATCCTTCTCTCCAGTCGCTCCCATTCACTCCAGACACCCTCCTCTCCAGCCCTCCCTCCTGTTATCTCCAGACTCCTCACCCCATTCTCTTCAGCCCCTTCTTCTCACGAAACAATGCAGTATTATACTTACCTTAGCTTCTCTTCTTCTTTCTGTTATCCTTTTCCTGTGTCCTTCTTCCTTCTGTGCCGGCTCCTAGACGCCTGTGTTCTGACAGCGTCCTGATGTCATTATTTGTGCGTCAGGACCTTTCACCCTCACTAGGCCTTGCGCCCTGGGCTGTCGCACAGCTCGCACCACCCTAGTTACGGCTCTGGCATAACATAACACTACACATGACTTCCATCTCCATTCAGTTCAATGTCAATCAACCCTCAGATACAGCTGAAAATGCATAATAATAAGTGAGCAATGGTAGACAATAAATGGAAGTGTTGTTCTACATTGATCTATAGGTGCTGGCTTATGTATGCCTCTATGGCAATGTTGTATCATATGCAAAATAAAACACTACATTTAGGCAGGTGACATAAAGCTTGTTTCTGTCATTTCATTATTAGGTACAGTAGGTATGGAAAAATGTGTCATACACCTAACATAACCTTATAGACATGTAGATACAACTATAATATTGTAGTACATTGCAAAGGCAATCCTAGATTTTTTTTGGTGCAGGATTTTTCAGTATGCCTATGCGCAGTTTAAAATGCAATCAGAGCAGTCGGACAAGGATTCTCCATCTGCTATAGGCACAAGTGCATAGTATGCGGCTGCCGACCCATGCAGTTGCCGCCCCCCCCCCCCTCCTTCTGGATCTATTACTAGTACACTGTGCTGTGCATCCGGAGCCAAGATGCATAATTCATATAATATAATTATTATTATTATTCTTTGTTACGCCACAAGAGTTCCACAGCGCCGTACACAGCACAAACAGTAGACTATACAGGGTGACACATACCTGAACAATAAACAAAAAGACCAAAACTTCAGAAACTCCAGGCGGGCTAATGCCATAAAAACGGAGCAGAAGAACAGCAGGGGGTAAATGTATGAATCTCCGGATTCTTCATCTCCGGCGTGTTCAGCCTCTTCAGCGCTAAAATTTAAAGCGGCGCTGCATTGTAAAGGGAAGTTTCCCTTTACAATGCAGCGCCGCTTTAAATTTAAGCGCTGAAGAGGCTGAACACGCCGGAGATGAAGAATCCGGAGATTCATACATTTACCCCCAGGTATGAATACAGGAGGGAAATGGGCCCTGCTCAAACGAGCTTACATCCTAAGGAGGGTAAACAAAACTCAGGCACAAAGGGAGCCAGTTGAAGTGTGGGGAGAGAACAGGGGGCCGGGGGGAGAGAGGGGAGAATGAGCAGAGGAGATAAGGGGGCTAGGTGGAAGGTTGGTAGGCTTTGAGGAACAGGTGAGTTTTAAGTGCCCGTTTGAAAGAGCACAGATTAGGAAAGAGACGGATGGAGCGAGGCAGGTCGTTCCAGTGAAGAGGGGCGGCACGGGAGAAGTCTTGGATTCTGGAGTGGGAATAAGTGATGAGAGTGGATGAGAGGCGATGGTCATTGGCCGAGCGCAGGGAGCGGGCAGGAGTGTGAATGGAGAGGAGGTTAGTAATAATATATAATAATATAATAATTATTGATTACAGATTGGGATAGTGAGTGCTCATCAAGAAATATTAGGATATTAAGCTTAGCTCAAACTAGACTTAAGTGTGAGATTTACCCCCTTAGGAAACAGATTGTATCCCAAGAAACTCCGCCACACAGATGTGATAAATGATAGATTATTTGATTGGAGAAAAAGACACATAGAGTATGTGCAGTTTTAATTTAGAAATATATTAATTTGCATTACATTGTCCAAGCAACTGTTTGTAACAAGGAGCCTAGTGTTCCAGTGTGTGACAGTTTATTGGGATCCTATTGCCCTTTTTAATAAGTGGTGGAAGATCAAAGGTGTATGTGGGTGTAAGAACACTGTTTGGGGACAATTCTGAAATATATAACCTGTAGGATAGGTGAGTGAAAGATTGAGTGATGAAATCATGTGTAACCGAATACACTAAACTCTGTCTAAGTCAGGGGCACTGGGGGGGGGGTAAATTTACTAAACTGCGGGTTTGAAAAAATGGATATGTTTCCTTTAGCAACCAATCAGATTCTAGCTACCATTCATTTAGTACATGACCCAGAGTGCCTGTTCTGAGCCTTCAACTGGAAGGGTTCCGAAGAAAACTTCACAGACTGGAAACATTGGATCCCAGTAGACATATTAGGAGACTACGGTTTCGGTCAGACCTTCCGTTGGTGTAAACTGGCCCAAAATTTGGACTTTGACCAAATATGTTTAATAGGACAACAGTTTAATAAAAGATATTTGAATGTGACCTCCCTGGACTTTTAGAGACACATCACATGTGTCCACAAAAATATCTACAATGTCATCTTGGCATTGTTGGATTTATTTTAATAAAACAGCTATCTAGGTATCTGCTAGATCAAAATAGCTGTCTTGGAGACCAAATTGTCGGGCTCTTATAAGCAGGAATGACTAACCGGTATTTTCGCTACTGAGCAAGGAGTTGCGGAGTCTGGCATTTAACAGGAGCCCCCTCAAGGAGGTTTGGACTTGGCTACAAGGGCTACACAGGTTGCGGTCCTCCAAGAAAGTTACCAGTGTGCTGATGGATAGGAGAAGTCAGGACAGTCCGGGTCTAGCCAAATCAGGAGGAGGCAGTAAGAGGGATGATCCAAATAGTGGTCAGACTTGCTGAGGTCACAACAGGCAGACGAGAGTCGCGCAATCCAGCAGAATGATCAGGGGACCAAGGTCACAACAGAAGGCAGACACAGGCACAATCCAGAAGAGTAATCAAGGGAAGCCAGATCAAACCAAGAAAGTAGCAATCAACAAAGAACAATGCTGGAGACAAGAGACCTGATACTCTGGCACCCTAATGATGCCAGAGTACAGTTTAAGTAGAGGAAGTGTGGACCTGATTGGGGGAAAGGAGAGGGCGGTCAGAGACACTGACCCCCGAAACAATGATAGCGTCCCATTACCTAGCAATGGGAGATGCTACTACATATGCGCCCGATGGCGTGAAGAAGGCCGGGGATGCTGCATGCCTGTTGATTAGCAAAAGGATGCCCCCGGCTGGAACTAACAGATGTCCTTCCCCGCTCCATGGGAGCACTGCGTGGAAGTCTCCTGAAGCAGATAAAATCATTTAAATTTTCATATAGAGATAATGTTGGGAGTCTATTGTAATATGAATACTATCTAGTGTAGAAAGGTAATTTTTATACTATTAACCCAGAAAGTGTAACATCAAGGTCTCAACACTTTGTAGTGTTTTTTTTTTCTTGTATGGGAATTGTATTGGAGTTTGTCGAAAGGGTGTTGGGTCAATAGGGAGTATAAAATATGTATCCCAGATAATCTTATGACCTCAGTTTAAGAAAAATATCTGAATAATGTATAGGGCAGCATCCCTATATGAGACATACAGATCATTAATAAATAATAAATATTATCTGCATACATTACCAATATTTCAACTGTCTATACTGTCCAAGAAATGTCTATATTATTCCTAATGTTATATGCTAATAGCTTGACCACTGTGACAGCCGCATAGGTGGCAGAATACATCCCTGCCTGGTGCCTCTATACTATGTAAAGGGGGAAGAAGGAAGCCACCTGGAAAGTATTCAACAGCCATAAGACAATGATATAGAATCTTAGTTTCAAGAACTCAGAACCAATGCCTATTTTAACCAGGATTTGCCTTGAATAGTTTTATTATATTTTTATTGAAGCAAAAAGCTAATAGACTGTCCGAAATGTATTTTTCTAGCTACACTGCAAATGAATGAGGTAGTATCTACTGGAGGAGTGTACGTGTACGTGAAAAACAGTCATATCTCTAAAAGTCATGGTGGACTTGCCTTTCCACACCCTTACTGTACTGATCTTATGCTTACCAGTTCATGAAAACCTGTCTGATATTACTGAGATTACTGAGATTGACTCAATGGAGAGAGTCACTTAGGTGGCAACCTAACACTGCCACGCTACCCTCTAACACATTAGTCCTTCAGGGTTCATTGGAACTATGCCAGAGCAGCTGTGTGCCTAGTGGTGCTGCTGCTCGTCACGTCCCTCTCCCAGAATCCTACTGGATCACTAATTAAGCAGTTCTTTATTAAATGTACATTTTTAACATATTTTACATTTTTTCCTTATATTTTGTAAGTATTTCCCCCATTGTTGTGGGGAATGATGACCCATACAAATTTATTATTACATTTAATTGCTTGTATATGAATTGTATTGATTCTTGTGACAATTAAAAAAACCTTTATATACATTTGAAATTTCTTGGCCAGATATAGCTCTATCATATAGCAACTAATGCCTACTCGCATTTCTTGATTACCTACCCAAATATTAATTGACTCCCCCTGGTATAGACTAAGTATGTGGATGAGGCATAATTCTCTGAATGTCAAATGCACTATTCACCAATAACCAGGCCAGCACCGCTATTGCGACACAGTGGTGGGTGGAGATTGTTCTACCTAATCTGGTACACCTCCCACAGTTTTGGAAGGCACTGGGCCATATAAAACCTGCTCCATCTGTAGAGTCAGAGAAGGAAACAGCCATTTTATTTTATGATGCTAATATACACCCTATGTACAAAAGTATTTGGCTACACCTCTTAATTATTGAATTGAGGTGTTTCAATCAGACCCGTTGCCAGAGGTGTATAAAATCAGCACCTAGCCATGCAGTCTCCATTTGCAAACATTTGTGACACAAAATGGGTCGTTCTGAAGAGCTCAGTGACTTCAAGAGTGGTACAGTGATAGGATGCCACCTCTGCAATAAGACGGGCCATGAAAATTAATTCCTGCTTGATATTTCACAGTCAACTGTAAGTAATATTATTAGAAAATGGAAGTGTTTAGGAATAATAGCAACTCAGCCACTAGGTGGAAGACCACGTAAATTCACAGAGTGGGTTCAACGACTGCTAAGGTGCATGTTGCATAAAAGTTGCTAACGCTCTGCTGATTCCATAGCTGAGGAGTTCCGAACTTCCACTGCTATTAATGTAAGCACAAAAATTGTGTGGCAGAAGCTTAATAGACTGTGTTTTCTTGGCCAAACAACTGCATGCAAGCCTTACATCACCAAGACCAATGACAAGCTTTGGATGGAGTAGTGTAAAGCACACCGACACTGGACTGTGGAGCAGTGGAAACGTATTCTGTATACGCTTCTCAGTTTGGCACTCAGATGAGTGAGTCTGGGTTTGGAGAATGCCTGGAGAATGTCACCAGCCTGACTGCATTATGCTAACAGTAAAGTTTGGTGGAGGAGGGATAATGGTACCCAGTGCACAAAGGGCTTCAAAGACTTGGTTTGATGAGTTTTGTGTGGAAGAACTTAACTAGCCCACACAGAGCCCTGACCTCAACCCCATTAAACACCTTTGGGCTGAATTGGAAAGGAGATAGCGAGCCAGGCTTTCTAGTCCGACTTCTGTGCCTGACCTCATAAATAATCTACAGAATGAATGGGCACAAATTCCCACAGAAACTGTCCAATATCTTGTGGAAAGCCTTCCAAGAAGAGTGGAAGCTGTTATCGCTTCAAAAGGGGGACCAACTCCATAATAAAGTATATGTATTGAACACATTGCAGTCCCTGTTGGCGTAATGGTCACGCGTCTGAATACTTTTTACTACCGAATACTTTTGTACATGATGTGCATATATATATATATATATATATATATATATATTTATATATATATATATATATATATATATATATATATATAAATATATATATATATATATACCTATAAGGGAACTGGTAAAAACATAACTAGTCTGCAGTAGCAGTCTGCAGACAGGGTTAAAGGTTCCCTGGGTTTCTCTTTTAGCACATACACTAACATGTGTTCCAAATGGGTGTGATTGGTCTACTTTGTTGTAATGAGTTTGTAGTGCTTGGGGTGGAGGATAAAAGCACTGTCTGTATGTGTGGGTGGGACCACCGATGCCAGTTAGTGGCCGGCTTGCAGACAGGGAAGTAATGTCTGGCCAGGTGTAGGTGGTGGGTATTTTTGGTGTTACTTTTTCTGGATGACTGCTGTTCCATCACTGAACTGGTTACCATCCTGAAAACTGCTAATAAATAGTTAAATGGTTCAGCATACCTGTGTCGGATTCCTGTGAATGCTGTACTTTTTCACAATATATATACAGTCATCACAGATTAATTGAATGTCAAATGCAGAAATCAGTATATTTACTTTATATCTGTTATTTTTAAGCCTTGTTTTTATTCCAGTAAATTGTTGCTGTACATATTAATTAGACGTTAAAAAAATCACAGGTGTTTTGTTATTGCTCCTCTGTGAGCTCATTGAATTATCCTCACATATAAATCCACAGGGATATCTCCCCACTACAAAAGCATCACAATAGCGGGGAATTTGTACTCTCAGATCTAGAAGCCACAACACAGACATGACTGCTGAGAGAAGAAAGCTACCATTCCATTAGATGTCTTCAACTGCATGAATCATATTGTAAGAACAAATCATAGCAGTTTGCTTGTTATTATGGATGGTAATATGCTATCTATGGTAATATCATCATCATCATCACCATTTATTTCTATAGCGCCACTAATTCCGCAGAGCTGTATGGAGAACTCATTCATATCAGTCCCTGCCCCATTGGAGCTTATAGTCTAAATCTCCTAACACACACACACAGACACAGACAGAGACTAGGGTCAATTTTGATAGCAGCCAATTAACCTACTAGTATGTCTTTGGAGTGTGGGAGGAAACCGGAGCACCCGGAGGAAACCCATGCAAACATGGGGAGAACATACAAACAGATAAGGCCAAGGTCGGGAATTGAACTTGTGACCCCAGTGCTGTGAGGCAGAAGTGCTAACCACTTAGCCACCGTGCTGCCCATTCATATAAAGATTGGGTTTTTGGCAGACTGTTTCTGGAATATTTTGGTTCAGATGGCCCGCTTGGAAATTAGGTCCAACATCCTCCCTATATCCCCTAAAACAGGAATTATTTTAATGTGAGCTACATGATTTTTTTCCTTTATTGTATGTCATACACAACATTACTGCTTGTTGTGACAATTTCCCAAACTATTGGCCATTTTTATTAAGATTTAGGGGTATATTTACTAAACTGCGGGATTTAATAAGTGGAGATGTCACTCTTAAGGAACTAGTCAGATTCTTGTTATCATTTAATTAGTACATTCTACAAAATGACAATTATAATCTGATTGTCTGCTATAGGCAACATCTCCACTTTTTCAAACCAGCAGAAAATATACCCATTAGAGTTGACTTAGAATAAATACATTTAAAGTTCTCCGTATTTATGACCAAAACCTCAGGTTTATCAGATCATGTACCTTTCCTCAATATTTTTGTTTTCTGCTGTTGAGGATGCTTATTTTATGGTGTATAATTATATTAGTGGCTATTACATTCACTTTGCTGGCGGATTTCTCGCTTGTAAACCAAAGAGTAAATTGATATTCCCAACTTCTTAAATTAAGGTAAATTTAGACATTTAAAAAGCAAAATATCTGTTTCCCCCAAATTGATATTAAAGGGATTTACAATCTCTTCTTATTTTTTTGCGTATCTCCTATGATAAAATAAGACTATATTAGAGCTGTTTCTAACTTCTCTATATGGGATTGCTGATTTCAGCTGACAAGTGTCATAGCAGTCTCCCATTCTCCTCCTTCCCTCATCACCACAACAGAACGTGGTAAGTAGGACCACTGTTTATTTATCGTTTTTAGTTTCAAGAGCACATACTGCTTTTAGCAAATAATTAACCATTAATGCAAAATTAAATGTTGTTTTTTCAACCACGAGACTTAAGAAAATGAACGTAAAAAAATTTGCACATAATTCTGTTATCAATCAGGGAATATAATTAAAACAATCAAGTGGGCATCTACCATATTGTGCTATCAGCACATATTCTATTGCCCCTCCATAACTGGTAAATGCCTACTTTTAAGTATCAGGATATTTAGGAACATTTTTGTGTGTTAGGATTCATGGATTAAAAAATCCATGACCATACCCCTTTACTTTTACTATCTTTCCCATTATTTCTTACCAGTCTTGGCTACTGTTACATCCATCCTGCATGTATATTATACATTACTACATACAGTGGATGCAAAAAGTCTTTACAACCTTATTGGAATTGAAGTTGTTTGTGACATAATGCCTAAAAATATAAATTATGTAAGACCCTTATCCACCGTTACTTTTTCTTGTCAACACCAAAATTCAAGTGAAGAATAAATGGCCAATTTTTAGGAAATAGTGAAAATAAATTAACTTATGGTTGCAAAAGTCCCCATCCCCAATCAAATGCTTTGAGGAAGCACCTTTTGCTTTTAATGTTTAATAAATCTCTATCAGTGTTACAAATACTGGGGATAAATGTATCAAGCTACGATTTTGCATTTTCAGCGATTTTCTTGGGCGAATTTAAACTCACTGATGTATTTAAAGGTGATTTGATGTAAAATCGCCAGAGAAGTTATTCTTTCAAAATCGCCATTCTCTAAATATCTACAAGTCTCACTCTCAACGGTTTGCCATTCTAACTATACAAATATATGAAGCTGCGATTTTGCAAACTTGCCTGAGTTTGAATTGAAAATCGACAGAAACAACCCGCTGCTTTCTAAAGGCATGGTTGGCAAACATGTCAGTGTTACACTGCTGGGCAATGTTCATATAACATAAAATTAGCTTACGAGTAACAAATTATTTTACGAATAAATTAGTTATGCACATTTATGTAATATTTTTTAATCAGTCTATAGTATGTGCCACATTATTAATATTATATTTTAATTATAAAGCACCAACACATTACATATAAATGTACATTGAGGGAATCATGACACAAAAAAAATGAATTGCAATTTTTACAATAAAAAAGAGATGTGGGGAACAGTTGATAGTTAAGGTAGCAGAATAAGTATTGTAGTATAAGTTTACTGGAGAGTAAAGTGCTACTGGCTATTATTAGCCATCTGCATTATCATTCTCTGACTAAAAGAGCCATTGGTGGCTGCAGGGCCTGATTAAGGGTTCTGGCCGCCCTAGGCTAATACGGCCGCAGCGCCCCCCCCCCCCCCCCCCTCCGAATATATAGGTGTATAGGAACACTCCTGAATATGAATGTTCAGGTGTATTCTCCAGCATTCAAATTTAGACAGATTGTGCCATTGTCTCTTACCTGTCCTTGCTCTTCTCTCTTGCAACTTTGTTATCCTCTCGCTGGCTTCTGGAAAGTTGGCGTCCTTTTTTGAAAATGCAAAAATGTATTATAATGCAAACCCTGAATGATTAGGCCCTTTAGTGAAAACAAAACACTCCATTATGGCCAGCTAAAAGTACCCCATTGGACAGGCATATATAAGCAATATCTGAATATTTGTTGTCAATCAAATACAGACCTCTACCAGCCCCATCTCACTAATATTTAGTATTCTAGTGATTGCTGAGACCACCCATGTGACCACCACACAATCATGAGATTCTGCCCCCCAAAGCTGCTCTATTTTTTAAATACCCCCTGCAGCCATTTTCCTTAACCACAACCCCCCCCCGCACAGCCATTTTCCTTAACCCCTGCTGCAGCCATTTTCTTTACCTCCCACCCTGCATCCATCCCCCTTGCAGCTATTTTCCTTACCTCCACTCTGTAGCTATCCCCCCCCGTCACATCAAAACTCCCCCAGTCACATATATCAGCCCCCCTCCTCTGCCCTCCTTCATACATATCAACCTCTCTACCTCCCTATAGATTTTCATGGCAGCCCCCCCTCCCACCCTATAGATTTGTATGACAGTCCCCCTCTCCCTCCCTATACATATGCATGACAGTCCCCCCTCTCCCTCCCTATAGATATGCAGGGTAGTCCCCCCCTATAGATATGCAGGGTAGTTCCCCCCCCCTCCCTATAGATATGCAGGGCAGTTCCCCCCCCCTCCCTATAGATATGCAGGTCAGTTCCCCCCCCCCCTCCCTATAGATATGCAGGGCAGTTCCCCCCTCCCTCCCTATAGATATGCAGGGCAGTTCCCCCCCCTCCCTATATTTGTGCCAGCGTCGCTCCTCTCCTCAGATCAGCAGAAGTGAAGACGTCCTGCTTCCTGTCTGCTGCACAGCAACAGGCAGCCTGGCGATTGGCTGTGTGTTGCTAACCACTGACCACCTATGCTTTTGATCGTCGAGCCCTCCACCCCCCGCAGCGACCCCCCCTCCCCCACCCCAAAAAAAAAATGAATGAAGAAAAAAAAAAATTGAAAAAAAAAAAATAATTTTTTTTTTTAAAAAATACCCACAGTGCAGCGCCCCCCAGGACCCAGCGCCCCAGGCTGCAGCCTGGTCAGCCTAGTGGTTGATCAGGCCCTGGGTGGCTGCCATTTCTGTGCACCATCTGTATTGCATCTACCTATTTACATTTGTTTAATTTAGAGTTGGATGCAAATGCTTCAGAATGTTGTAATTTTATTCATTTTGCAAAATGTGTTCCATGGCCCATATGCCCAAATTGCACCATTGTTTTAAGGTGCATGTATAAGGCAGATAAGGGCATTTAGGTGCAAATATATTATATTACAGTAAGGAGCATTAGGTGCACGTTAAGCAACCCTTCCCCTTGAGAAGCATCTTATTTGACATACACTTATCTTTGAAATATGTCCTTTACCAAAAAGCAAATTCAATGCCTAAAAATGATGGGTGCAAATTTCTGTAATGAATATATGTAATTTTTTACCAAATTTGTTATTTGATTCTATTGGCTTACTATCTAATTAACAGTGGGGCAATAATTTTTTTTCTCATGATTAATAATTAATATTTCCTGATGAAGACACCATTTAAAGTACATACTTGTGACACTACAAGTGCTCATCTCATGTGCATGCTGACACTTGTAGTGCTACAAGTATGTACTATTAATGTTGCTCCCATCAGGAAATATTAAGTGTTGCTACATCATAAAAATATAAATATTGTCCAACTGGTGATGAAATAATAAGCCACTGTATAATAACATTTTTTAAGAAAATTAATAATCATTTTTGCCCTTCTACAACAAATAACATACTTTATTTTTTATTTCTGTTCAATCTCGATCAAATTTCCAATTCTGTTGAAACTCAGGCGAGTTTGTGTTTAATCTTCGGTGAGTTTGATTACAACACTAGAGAGATAGATATTTTAAAATTGATACAAATCATCAGACATTGGATTTTGGAAAGTCTAAATCGTAGGTTAATACATATGGCGATTTTGCACTTAAGATCACAGGTTAGCTCTCTCGATTTGCTGTGATTTAAAGATGCTGAAAAAATCGCAGCTTCATGCATTTACCCCTTTGGACTTTGCAATTTATCCTGCTCTTACCTGCAAAAAAATGGAGGCCCATCAAACTGCGAGGGGATCTCCTGTGCACAGCCCTCTTTACTTCATTCCATAGGTTTCAATGGGATTGAGGTTTGCAACCAGCAAATCAAAGCAAAAAAAAATGATTTTTATTTTTATATATCTATGAAGAAAGTGGTATCAGAGAAATCAATCAGTCAGTGGAGCAATTGTCTATGAATACTGCAAAAATACAATTCAGAAAGATCTTTTTTGTTTAAAAAATATCAATTTATAGATTTTTTTATTTTTTATTGTAGTCATAATACAAACTATTTATTTTAATGTTTTTGTAGAGAATGTGCACTTACTTTGTTTTGACTATTATGTTGCTTTTACCTTTGTTTACCACTATCAGAAAGTGACGTTGCGCAATTGAGGAAAGTAAAAAGTCTATTTACACGGAAGTTCACAGAGGATTTAATATAATTACATTCAGTTATGTTGAAAGCAGTTTCAAAGCAGTTTAACTAGGTAAAATCCAATATGCAGTATGTAGTTTAAGGTGAATAAAACAACTGACATCAAAAGGAATTTTGATCCTTCGTAGATAGGTTCCTAAGTTCCAAATCATTCAAGTGGCCAATGATATTTGGAGAAATATAGAATAAAAATAAGAGCAACCTTTAGTTCTATATTCTGTACCATTGATGTAGTATAATGAGGTGAATACCGTACACAGACATATGTAAAGCATTGATGTAGAAAAGGTCAGAATCTAATGTGATGTAATGATCTAATTGTGAATTTATCATGAGTTGGCTTAGTCTCACTTCTAAATTTATATGACAATTTATTAATTCATGGAAGTATATACTAATTCATATACAAAAAGTAAACTTACATTAGTTCAAAATAGGCTACACTTTTAGTGAATAACTGAAAAGATGATTTTTATAAAATGTCCTTTTCTTTATATACACAATAAGCTCGAATTTGTTTAATAAATGTGTAGGATATATTATAGTGTTGAGCAGTTTGGATTTTGGAGAAATTCTTCAGGTCTGAATTTTGGAGTATTGAGTCGAATTGAGATATGACGCGTGCCAAATTCGGATCTGAAACGAGGCAAAATGTCATTTCTAGTAAAATGTTGGATCTCGCAAGTTAAGGATCAATATTTTTTTTATATATAACTCTCCCTCCTGTTGTCATCTGCCATTTTAGAAGTGATATCATGTGGGTGGCTGCATTTCTGTGCTAAGAAAATCACTTGTAGAAGGTTGGACAGGGTGAAAGAGGAAATTTATATAGCAATAGCTGTGATTTTACTGCAGTTTTATTAGAGATCAGTCTGTTAGAATTGTGTGCTGATCAATATTGAGTGAAGAGTGGTGCAACTGTTTGTTATAGTATATATAGTATAGACATCTGAACTATTTGGTGGAGAAAAACAAGGTGCTGTACGACTCTGAGCAGCACAACCCAAAAAACAAACAGATTTCTTGCCTTTAAAATAAAAAACCCAAGCAATTTTGTGAGAGGCGGTATCAGTGACATCAGAACTTTTAGTGGAGAAAAAGAGGGTACTATTTGGATGTGAGCAGCACACCCCAAAAATAAATAAAATTTTTGGTTTTAAAATCTCAGGTGTTTCAAAGTTAATGAAATTGTGTGAGGGGCAATATCAATGATTTAGTTAGTAAGCAGCCAAAAAACGTGGTGTTGTTTGTGTTCTTTGTTTTTTAATTTATTTATTAAAGAGCCAATTGTCTAAATTTGAATTATATTGTGTAGCAGTGTCAGAAGAATTGAGAGGTAGCATGCCCTCGCTTTTCCTATCTCCTTGAGTGTTCACCTGGTGTGGTGGCATCTACAAGTAGTTCCAACTTCAAGTAGCATTATTCCTCTTTTCAACCTTAGATCAGTCTACAGATCAGGAGGATCACAGTACCTGTATTAGTACTTTTCTGACCTCTACTGGGAAAAAAGGTAATGCGGGAAGAAAATGTTAAAAAGTATGTTCAAAATTCAAATACTCAATGTCAAAGAAAACATTAGCTCTCGATGAAAGGATTAAGAGAGAAGTTTTAGATGAATGTGGTGATTTGTCAAAAAAAGGGAAAATGGCTAACATTCCATATACCACCCGCAGTGGCAAGAAAAGGCTCAGACCATGTCCACTTTTTGGTACTTCTGATCCTACTACTGCTGCTACACGTACACATACTAGAATGCCCATTGCAAAAAAGAGTACCCAATCCAGTTCAATCAGAGTGTAGGTCTGTCACCTCCAAAACACCCATATCAATGCATGTAAAGAACACTGAGGCTGAAGAACAACTTGGGCACTCACAGAATCCTAAAAAGAGTCTAAGGGTATCCGTGAGTGCGATATGTGAGTTTGACATTTGAGATTCTGACACTGTAATTATAGAGCAGCCTCCTTCACAAATTTCTTCACAAATGTAAGGATGAGTAGTAATGATGATGATTTAGACATGGATATTAAGGATGCTACTATGGAACCTGCAAATGAGCAAGAGAATGAAGGGGAAAATTGAAGATCTCAAATGAGTGTGTTGTATTCGAACAAGATAATGAGGAGAATGATGATGATTGTGTAAGTAAGACCTCCACCAGTGGTGCCACTTTATGCCTTTTCTGGGCCTTCCACTGGATATATTTGGATAACATGTAATATAAAAACAAAAACCACACTTGGCAGCTACCTCATGGGCGTGTTGGAAGAGCTTCTAAGCTCCTAATATTTTTAAAATGTTGACAGCTACATCCAAATCATTGGTAACTTAATAATTTGAAGATTTAAACGTGGGAAACACTGGGTAACTCAGCTAATATATATATATATATATTAGAGAGCTCTATGCACTTATATTCCACTTATCCCATTGCATACAACACTTCCAATTTTGTCCTGCCAAATTTGTACTAATCTCTTTTTCATGAAAACTATTTAACATACTACATAAATCCAATCCAATTACTGCAATTAAACTTCTTTTCACTATGTACAGATCCCTTAGCACAGCAAACAGGCCACTTTGGGACATTGCACAAAGTTTAGAAAAGTGGGACCAGTGAAAGTTGAGTACAGAGAGAAGACACCAGCATCTAAGGATTTTTGGAACCCATTCACATAATTACCTGCTGGCTTTGCTGGTTGTGTGCTGAGCATACTTCAGAATACCTTTCAACATCTGGGTAATATCTCCTGCTGCTGATATTGACCGTGATGGTGGTGAATGGAACATTGAGAGAGGGTGATCATATTGGGAGACGGTGGCTACTGGAGGAAAATAGTTGGAAATGAGTGCACCTGAGACAGTGCAGAGAGGTTGGAGAATGCTATATGGAGTCTTTGTGTTGTGAGATTGGTTGGCACGGGAGCAAAGTTGATTTAAACATTATATTTAAGTAATATATGATGATGGTGGAATCACATCTTGGTAGATTCAACTCACAGTGTTAAAGAGTTTAATGTATGCACATAACGGATTAGACTGGATAGCTAATCTAGATTGGCGCTGGCAGACCAGAGGTGCGAAGTCTAACAATCTAACAAGCTCCCCAGAGTTCACCAAGAACCACTGCAGGGTGGGATGGACTTAGCTGCCGAGAGCTCGCAGATCATGGTCCTCTGGCCTGCCTCTGGATATAGCACTTGCGGATGAGATGAGCAAATAAGAATAGAAGGTAGATAGTAGGGCACACACCGTCAGACAACCGGATCTGGTACACATTTGGGCGGCACGGTACAGAATCAGGAGGTGGTCTCAGCGTGAAGGGATTCCTGGGTTCGGTACACGATCTGACGGCAGAAGCACAAAACAGAAGGCAGATATAAGAACAGACAAGCCAGGGTGAGAGTACAAGATATTAGCAGAGGATTGTCATCAAGTTGGGTCGGTATACAAACGCAGGGGAATCAGTATAATCAGACAGGCAGCACTGGTACATGGGAATCAGGTCAGGTAACAAACAGCACAAGAATCCATGAGAAATCTGAAGCCAGGAGGCATACAAGTTACTCTGACACTCAACGAATGTCAGAGTGAAGTGTAAATAGCTCAGCAAGTTCAAAATCCCCACCCCGAGTTTGCGATCATGTGACTGCCGATACCCGGAAGCGCAGCTTCCGACAGTAAAGATCGGACAGTGCTGGAGCATGGACAGGTAAGTTCATGACAATGCAGAATATAGGTTTTGTCCACAATAGTATCTTCTGTACATTATCTTTGCTTTCCTCATAACATTGACCCTAGAATTCCAGTATTCTACCACTGTAGAATTCTAGAATAGTAAAATTGTATTGACCTTTAAAAAACAATTAACTTGATGATCTGTATGATAAAGGCAAATAGTTTAAAAGTAAATTACAAAGTTTTGATAGAGGAAAATAAATGACAACATTTTAAAAAAAAATATTTAAATAATCAAATTACTGACAAATATTTCTTAGTTAAAACATAAGGCTTGCCAAATTGAGCACGAACCGATATTGGGATTGATAAACAGTAGTTACTGTTGGTGATTAATGTAGCCTAAATCATATTAATATTAGTAACATATGTTTTGAAATTAACCAACTTTCCAGAGTTACTCAACATAAGAAATTTACTAAAACAGTGTTAACATTCTTTCAGGAAACAAATCGTAGTCAGTGACCTCTTCCTCAGAATGTGTGAGGACAATCAGACTGAAGTCACAGTGTTTTCCATTCTTGGATTTCAAGGTCTATATAAATACAAAATTCTACTTTTCATCATCTTCCTCTTCTCCTACATTGTGATACTAAATGGAAACTTTGTCCTTATTGTTTTGGTGTCAACAAGTGATCATCTCAAACTTCCAATGTTCATCTTCCTTAAACATCTAGCAGTAGCCGATGTCCTAATAACCACCACTATTATACCAATGATGTTAGACATCATATTAAGGGATGAAAAAGAAATATCTGTCACTGGCTGCATCATCCAGATGTACTTGTTTTTCATTTTTGAATCTGTACAATGTTTTGTTATTGCTTTAATGTCGTATGATCGATATTTGGCCATATGCAATCCAATGCGTTATAATTCAATAATGGTGCCCCACGTCTGCCTCAAAATGATTGTTGGGTCTTGGATTTTGGCCTTTATTTTAACAAGTGAAATAATTATGGTTTGGCAGCTGCACTTTTGTGGTCTCAATTACATTGACCATTACTTCTGTGACTTTGGCCCAATAGTAGAATTGTCTTCTTCAGACACTTCCATATTGTTATTGGTTGATTTTGTCGTATCATTTTTAGTGGTCTTCATCCCTTTTTCCTTAATCATCATAACCTACATCATCATTTTCATCACCATACTTAACATTTCATCCAACAGTGGACGAAAAAAAGCCTTCTCCACATGTAGCTCCCACCTTGCCACTGTTTGTGCATCTTATGGAACCCTAATCACAGTTTACCTGGCACCATCTGACGAGAGCTCATTTAACACAAACAAGTTTAGGTCTCTATTATACATTGTGGTGACTCCTATGATGAATCCCATTATCTACAGCCTCAGGAACCATGAGATCAGACGAACTCTTCAAAAAATGATTGTAAATATTCGATTTCAGTTGAAAACAAAATAAAAAGACATACAGACAGGAACAAAATGTGGCCCTAATCCTACAAGTCTAAACATTTTTTAAGGACAATTGTGATCATAAATACTTACTACAAAGTCTGCTTTGGTCTGTTACAATTTCTGTCAATTGTCATTGATAGCGCTTTCATGTGTAATAATATGGAATATTCATTTTCAAAGAATTTAGTCTCTGAATTTATCGGTTATCCAAAAAGAACCAATGGTTGACTGTTATCATGTTAAAAAATAAGTGGCTACCATGTAAAGATTTATGTGTAAAATGATTGTGTTTGTGTTGTTGAAATCATGGTGGTTTAACAATTGGCCTGAAACACGATTAAACATTATTATTTTTTTTATTATTATTATCATTTATTTTCTTTTTTATATAGCACCTTTCTCCCATTAGGATTAAAATTATTTTACATTGTTGCAGAGTGTGTGGCAGCCATCTTGGTCTATTTTTGTCAGAAGACATTTAGATTGCAAATATGTTTTCGACAGTGTGGGAGAATCTGAAGTACCCGGAGGAAAGAAAATGACTAAATACTGTGGAAGTACATTTTAATTAGGTTATTGCCATGGCGATCTTTAACATTTTTTTGTAAGGTATAACTTGATGAAAATGTAATATACAATAATTATACCTACTGAGATCCTTTTTAAGCACACAAAACAAATTCAGATCATCGACTTCCAGAATCACAATAAATTAATTGAGTGAATTTTTACACAGTATAAACAACTGTGAAAACTATCCTTATCTTTAGTAACGTTGGGCCTGATTCATTAAGGAAAGTTGAGCAAAAGTAAGTAAGTAAGACAAAACCATGTTGATTTGGAGGGGGAGGTTGAATTGTGATGACAGATTTATAATTGGGATAGAGCATGTCCTAGATCAACTTTAAATTTCAGTGTAAAATATGCTATCAATTATTTGTGTGTTACATGAAAAAACAGCCAGTATTTTCCTTACATGCAAAATAATAAACTAATATGCACCCCTTGTATTGCAACATGGTTGTCAGGCACTGTCCCCGCTGTTCCTTTGCTATGCGGGGACGGGTGCCTGATGTGTCTCGGCTGGGGTGCCCTGTTGCCTAGCAACAGGCGTGCCGTGTCTCCAGCTTCTCTTCGCTGTTGGGTGCATGCGCCCTGACCAGTCCCATTGCATGGCTTCTGTCGGCACGCAGCATGCCTGTCCGTCCCTCCTCCTGCTTCCTCCAATCCCTGGCCTCCTCTTCCTATTTAAACCTGGCTCTGGCGCCATTAGGGTACCAGAGTAACAGGTTTCTGTCTCCAGCATATTCATTTGTTGAATATTATTGGATTTTGATACGGCGCTCGCGACTATTCTCCTGGATTGTGATTTCCCGTTGTGACCCGGCTTGTCGACCATTCTCCTGTATTCTTACCCATATTGTTCCTGCAATCTTGGCCTGTTTGACTACCCATTTGAATCTTTCTTTTGTACCTTGCATTCCCGATTGGCTTCTGACCCGGACCGTCTGACCCTCCTTACCACTACACCGGCAACTAGCTAGTAGGACCGTGACCTGCGTGCCCTGTGCAGCAAAGTCCAAACCTCCTTGCGGGGGTCCCTGGTGAACACCAGGGGCACATTAGACTCTGCACCTGCTAGTTCAGTGGTGCTAATACCGATTAGTGGCTCTCTGCACTCAAGTCTACGGCTAAAGCCTGACAATTGTTTTGTCCAGAACACTTGATAAAGAATACTTTCTCAATTTTTTGCTTAACTTTCCTTAATGAATCAGTCCCATTATCACTTTGTATTTGGCTCTTTTAGATGTTTGTAAATATTTTGACTTGACATGACAATCTTCGGTGCCTTATTGAAATTTTAAATCCATTGGTCTGTTTTTACTCTCAGGATTAAGTTGCAGAAAGTTGACCACTATCTTAATAATGTTCACTGAATAAAATAAAGCATTTTGCACTTGTTGTAGGGTGCACTGTTTTTTTATAGTTGTACTAAATATGACACTGAGCGCTGATATCAATATAATGAAATTTGGCACTTCATGTCAATTTATGTCGCCAAGGTTCCACAGTCGGTACGTTATTATAAAATCATTTAACCTGAGTACCCCTAGTCTACTACCAAGGGGTAAATGTATCAAGCTTCGATTTTTTTCAGCGATTTAAAATCGAGGCAAATCGCAGGTGGTAACGCGTGATTTACCTCGATTTTAAATCGCTGAAAAAATCCCCAAGTCGCCAGATGTATTAAGCTGTGATTTTTACTCTGATCTTCAAATTCACTGGTCATCTCTGGCGATTTTCTGTGATTTCAAACACTCCAGTGTATAGCTAACACTCCTGTATGTCCGAGCTGAGAGCACTATTAACCCTAGTGCTGCCAGCCTACTGCTGGTTACGTGAAAATCTGGGAAATATTTGGGTGGGTTCCCCCCCCCCCCGATTTTCATGCAACCAGCACTAGGCAAACCAGCCCTGGGTGGGTGGCACTATATCAGGGGGATACATGGCAGGGGGCTTGACAGACAAAAACTTAGTGTATAATGCTTATAGCCCGTCTGAGAATACAGTGGGCATCAGTTTGTTGATGGATAGTAAACCACAATCTGAGCCTCCACTCTTTGTTTGTTTGCAGTACATTGGATTTGTGCCCTCTGTTTGGTCACTATATTTATAATGTATCTTTACTCCATATAATGTACTAGAGGCAGATCCAGAGGGGGATGGGGAGTGATCGGGGCAACCACCCCCCTTAGCAGGGACGGGCTGCCTGTGGCCACACACTATATACATGTGCCTATGGCTGAGAGGCAGATAGAAAATCCTTACCCGGCTCTGACTGTGTTTTAAACTGCCGACAGGCACATGTATATTTTGTGCGGCCGCACTCCTGCTTGGAGGGAAATTAAAAATAGCTCAATGATTGTCAATTTAATATGAGGTTAAGGTTAAGGTTGTAGAGTACATTGGACAATCTTTTAAGTACATGAACTATCATAAGATTCGTGCGACACTCAATAGCAAGCAAAATGCACACATTTTGCAAAATATGCTTCAAGCGCATCCTATATTAAAAGCTTATGATACACTTTATGATGATCATACACTATGGGCCATAAGCCAGATGAATAAATAAATTTTAAAAAAAAGCATGCCCATCAAAAAAGCCAAGCTAGCCCTAGTTTAGGCTATCATCATCATCATCATCATCACCATTTATTTATATAGCGCCACTGATTCCGCAGGCTATGTCAGCCAGGTCTGGCTGCACTATAGCAGGGAAACTGTAATGTGGGCTCCACCTGCCATAGTGATGACCAGCCCTATGTGGCTGGATTTCCTAAGGAGATCAGACCAGCAAAAAAATGCAGGTTTCCTCTGTGTTGAATAGAGCTAGTGCTATTTAGAAATTAAGTCAATTCAAATAATAATTTTTATTTTTTTTGGTGTACTACAGGTCCTAACATGCCCAAGTCGCCATTAAGTGGTTGGGCTTGCTGACACTTGTAATACAAGTGTTAATTTACCTCTAGCTGCCAGGGCGTGTTGCAACCTGACCAGAGAAAAACGTAGATAAAACTCAGACACCATATGTTAAAATACTTTTATTGAAATAAATACTCAACTAAGCCACCCTCTTTTGTCTTTATTTTCTCACCTAGGTCCAGGTGGGCACCGCTGGCATATTGATTTAAAAATCCAGGTTTCTGCAAAATGAAAAACATAATTGGCAATGCTAGACTAGCTCTGTCAAGAGCTCCCATCGTGAATGAGCTCTTGGCAGTTATGCTGTTATATTTATAACTAAAAAAATGTCTCATACTCCGAGGTCAGGATGTGGCATAAAGATATAGGCAACATAATCATCACCATCAAATTTATGATGATTACACTTGTCAAGAGTTCAAAGTTTTTAATGTTTTTAAGTTTTATGGCATTTCTCGCTGTAATTCCTTACTTCCTTCCTTTTTTTTATCTTAACATCATTTTAATTGTTTGTTTGCATTACATTGGATTTGCGCCCTCTGTTTGGTCACTATTTGCATATATTTTATGAAGTGCAGTATTAATCTATTAATTGAGAGCACCTTTTTCCCTAATATTTTACATTAAACATAATAGATATTCCCAGTCAGGGATAATGAATGCTCATCAAAGAAATATAAGGATACTATGCTTAGCTTAAGCATTAAGATTGAATTACATTATACAGGCTGTGGGTGGAGCAGTATGTCCATTAGAAGTGACGTAATTTGTTAGTGTACGGGTTTTGGAAAGTTCGCTTTTTACATTTGAAGGGAATTTATGGTGGCGGAAATACTACTTGTCAAGTTAGATGGTAAGTAGCTATTTTTACATGATCACTGTTGTAATGATCGTCATTTTTCTGTTAGTGTGTAGTGTGTCAGATTTGTAAGTGTCGCTTAAATGACTACCACCAGGGCGGTGGTAGTCGTTACTGCTTACAGTAGACTGTCTAGTTAAAGCATTATAAAAAAAAAGTAGCCCTCTAGGTGAGAACATTGTAGACAAGTGCAAAAGATAAAGGCTACCTATGCATGTATATAAGAAATATTAATTTCAAAGAGCATGGCTTCATATGTCATATTTTAGGAAATCAGTGTGCCACTCTGTACTTAGGGGTGACAACCAAACAAAGCTTGTGAAGTATAGATAACAACTGTACAGGTAAACCACAGTATTCACATATCTTTTGGAATTATATTTGCTGTTGTTGTAATTCCATCATATTTGATATGCAAATGTGCAGGAGATTGCGACTGGTTTATTGAAGGGGAATTATGTCTCTGGAATACGTCCAAGAAAAGTTATGGAAAGGCAAAACGTTTGGATTATTTTTGGACAAACTATTATTGAGACCCTGGCAACATTTCCTTCCCCACATTAGCATATATATTGCCCCTCTGAATGCACTGCCAGTTGAACCTGCTTAAAAACCTTGTGTGAGAGAGGGCACATGATCAGCACTTGGGGCTCAATCTAATTAAAGGACTCTCCATTTGATTCTGCCTTGCCCCATATATACAGATTATGATCCATAAATTTTAATATCTGTAATTTTATCCCATTTTTTTATAACTATATTGCATTTATTTTTTGAATGTCATTTGCTTATTGTTCTTTTTAATTATTTTTGAATGCTCTGTAACTTTCTATATTAAATCTAATATTTAGTTTTGTTCTTGATTTTGAATCCATTAGCCTTTTATGAAGAGTATTGCTTGATCATGTTAACCCTTTGATTGCTGGTGTGTGCATTGCTAACCTGTATGTAGCAAGGGGTATTGTGTGCCAGTGTGTGCCAGTATTTACCTTATTCAATAGGTGGTGGCTGATCATAGATGTATATGGGTATAAGAGCACTGTTGGCGGGTGATTCAGCAAATCTATAATCTGTGTGACAGGTGTTGAAATCGTGTGGATCCCCATACAGTGAACTCAAAGTCAGGGATGCTGGCAATGCATTCCTGACAGAAACAATAAATAAACAATTGCAAACATAAAAAGATAAAGAAAAAGAAGATAATGATATAATATAACAAATATAGCATAAAATAGATATAAATAGGTAGGCAATATAAAATGTACAAAAAATATATAAAATTCCTTAAAATAGTAATTATTATATATTTGATCTTGCAATATAAGGCTATTGTTCTATACAATATATTAAAAACAAAGGAATAACAAATACCCTGTACAATAAGGACATTCAAATAACAATCCAAAACTCCAATCTGTCACCTCCTCTCTCATTTATTTGAATTATTTATATGCTATAAAATTTCAGGTGAATGGGGTTTGCATCATGGCATAATGGCAGTATATGTAATGGGAGGAGTTTTTTAAGCTTAATAAACAGGTGATATTTATAAATACGTTATCTTAAAATTCTAATAGTACAACCCACATATTGAAAATTGCACAGAAAAGTGGGAACATACACCGCATAGAAATGTTACCATTGATAAAAAAAAAAGTATTGTTTTTTAAGTAAAAGCACTAAGCCCCATATTTGCACATAACGCATCTTTGGTAGATAGACCAATTACCACCTCTAGATCCCTTTGAAATTCCAGGTAGAAAAAGAGAATTCATATTTTTCAAAGATTGGCTTTAGAATAAACTAATCTACGTTTGCAGGAGAGAAATGGGGCTAGTGATCAGGTCATTTTTTTAATCAAATGTTTTTTTTAATGGTCATAGCTAAAAATTGATAGGAATCTATATTCATGACAAGTGTCATTATCTCCTGTGCATCTCTTATTAGCAAACAGAGTATAACATGTTACCCTATTCGCCTCAGTTACATCATATTTCTTCAATTAACCTTTTCAGTAACAAATGTACTTGGAGCTGAGTTCTGTTCAGTTTTGCAGTTTCACTTATACAGAGAAGTTGGTTTTTCAGTATACTATGGAGGAGATTAAATTGGCAGCAATGGGCCACCTGATATCATCGCGATATTCATCTGTGCACATTGCATGCCACTACGGTAAGGAATATCTGCTTATGGTTCCTCACACCTCAGAGAGTTGGACTGTTCTGGAGACCGTGGAAGTTGAATAATTGGATGAAGTCGGCTAAATTAATTAATATTAGTTTACTGTGTGGTTGTGATTAGTACGCAACGTCTAATGACACAATCGCACAGGTAAATAACACACACACTTACACTTGTAAATAGTACACACTTTCTAAAAGTTCCAATCCACACTCAATAATTTAATAAATAAATTAAAGGTTATTAATATATAGATAATATTACAGCAAAGGTATTTATGGTTGAGGTCCTCTAAAATATATGGAGTTTGGTCTCATATTAATCCATATTTTACCAGCAGAAACCCGGTTTCAACAGAGCAGTGATCGCATCTAGCGGTCGCTAGTTACGAACAATATTAGATAAATACTCAAAAGCCAGATTTATGCCTTCCATTAAGACACCTGAAAAATAGTTATCATCAATTACCATTACAAATTAGTTCAGAAAGCCAGATGACTTAGGAAACAGCCCTGCAATCCTCCTAAGTTGCAAGAGAGGAAATTTGGATATTCCCGGGCAATGCAATGTATTAGATATTCTCAGATGAATAAGGAATACAGTTTGCACTGAAGTGGCTCCTCTGGAATCCATCACTTACTCACTGAAATTGACCTAGTCCTCTTATGAAATGTGTTATTAGTATGCAGTCTTTAATTATATTATTTTCCTTTTCTATGTTCTATTTTTCTATCCTTACTGTTGCCCAGCCAATTATCATCATCATCATTTATTTATATAGCGCCAACATATTCCGTAGCGCCTTACAATTGGGGACAAACATAATAAACTAATAAACAAACTGGGTAAAACAGACAAAGAGGTGAGAAGGCCCTGCTCGAAAGCTTACAATCTATGGGACAATGGGAGATTGACACATGAGGTTAAGTATACATTTTGCATCTTGGCCCAGCCAGACTGCAAAGGTAAAAGTGACTCATAAGCTAAATGATCCTGTCACACAACAATGTTGGTCAGGGGGTAGTTGTCTTGTGTGAAATTGTGTAACAGGCAGTAACAGGCTAAAGGTAGTGAGGTCAGGAGGGTGGTTGAGGAATATTATAAGTTTGTCTGAATAGGTAGGTTTTCAGAGAATTATGTCATTGCCATTGGATATTGTAAATAATACAATATAAATTTTTTCTACGTATTGGTTTCAGTATATTTATTAGGTATATATTCAGTATATCATTTTAAAATAAAGCAATAATATTGAGGCGTACTGTATACAGCTTACACTGATGAGTTCTTTAGCTATTAATTAGTGTCACACATAAAAGAAACTCTCTGGACAATTATGGAATCCCCTAGCCACTATCCTTATTCTTCACTCTGCTGTATGACACTAAAAAGTTATATCAACACATGGGGAATATCACCAATTACATGAATAATTCTCAAATCGCTTACACACACATGGGATCACCCAAAAACAGTACAATCTTTAAACATTTCCAATCTCGTCTTGTTGTTTGTGAAAATAATATATTTTTTTGTACTATTTAAAAAGAAATTTGTTTAAATAAAGCTTTGTGTGTTTACTTTATTTCTTATAAGCAAATGTAGTATGGGTTTTGATACGATGCAGATACACCTTAATGTCAATAGGTTGATGTGATAATGAAAGATTCAGTGAGCTAATATGCAGGGTTAGTATGAAAATTATGTCATGAAACGTGTGTAAAATAAGGGGAATAAGGAGGATGAAAGAATTGCATGCTTGTGCGTTCCTCTGTCAAATGTATGTAAGTGCACAAAGGTACGTCTGCTGGTGAATCAAATAGAGGAGCTAATAAAAATGCAAAACTACTTGAGTTCGAATTTAAGTCACATAAGTGAGTTACTCCCGTATTCATCAAGGAACGAATTTCCTGCATTTGCTCGACCTTGACTACTTTGAAAACACACCATACATTCTTTTTGCATGCCTTAATAAATCAGGCCCAATTTATTTAATATTCAATGGTTTATTCACTAATAATCTTTAATAGCAGTGTTTCTTTGTATCACCTTAAGGTGTACAAATAACTTTTTGCAAAATGTATGTTATTGCATTACAATTAATGCTATAAAAATTCACATACATATATACAAAACAAGCTAGTTTAACAATGAGAAGAATCACGACAATCAGGCAAAAAAGTATAGCTTGTCAGTCTGATATAGCTTACCAGAAGAACAAGAAAAACAGACAAAAATAAAATAAATAAAAAATGCATACACAGTAAATCAAAGAAACAGACAGGGTGCTAGTAGGAAACAATTTACATATATAGATAAAATAATATACTTTTTCAATGGTGAAAATGAAAAGTTCAACTCCAGTATCAAATCTCAAAGAGAAGGGTTAACTTCATTATTTTTCATAAATATAATCAATAAGGACAAGATGGTCAGCAGTTCCCATTATTGAGCTACAACAAAAGCACAGAAGATGGAATGCATCCCTGCCTGATTCCTCTATTTGTTTATGTATATATATATTGTTATGTGCGTATCGTCGCTAACCAATAACGATTGTCGAACCTCGATTTGTGTTTCCAAAGCACAAAGATTTATTCGCAATAAGTGGAAAAATATGCTCAAGCGAAGTAATAGTAAATACAGCCGTTACTTATCGCAGGCGCTCTGGATCCAGTGCAGTCATTCAATCCTGAAGTCTGGGGACAAGAAGTCTGCCCTCTGGATCCCAAGCTGCTGCTTATATACACAATCAAATACAGTAATACAATGAAGATGGTATAGCTTGCATCTATTGGTCCGGGTCTCAGGAATGTCCAAGGGGTCGTCAATCATTGGCTGGTTCATCCTAAGGAATCCAAAGGAGGGGGTCATCTCTGCAGGGGGTATGCTCTGCTCTTCCCGCCCGGATTCCTTAGTCTTAAGTAGTTCATAATTCCCTATCATTCATAACTTGCGTATGCACTCTGCGATTCCCTCGCAGAGTGAACCAAACAGTAGGATATGTAATAAGGTTCATTATGATACCACTCATGATGTTATTCCTTTAACCCATTCCGTGTATTTCACTAATATGCATATACCTCTGATATAACATATAAATACCACTATATTTCGACATAACTGACTATGTGTTGCAATTACCATTAATGTGTACTATTTTATAAGTATGCGTGTTTGTGCGAATGTATGGTAAAAGACCGATTACTGTTGCTGCCACGTGTAGTGGATGCGTACGCCCTTTCACGCCGTAGCGTGCCCTTGTACGTCATAGCGTACCGTACGCATCTTTTCAGACAAAGACAACCAAGTTTGCTAGACTTTAATTGAAATGACTTTATCCAATTTACTGACTTCGACAGTTCCACCCTTTGATAGTGTAATAAACTATCACCCAATCACCGTTTCAAGTTCAGGATTGTACAATACTTCTCTACATACCATGATCTCAGTATCTGGTACCACCCTTTCAGTCTCTTTCTCAGTGTTACTCCCATGAGACCGTTTTCCACACTTCAACACAGTAGGAACACATTTGACAACTAAACCTATTGCTAAGATGACACCCAGTATAAGGAGAAGGAGCTTACCTACACTCGCAATCATTTCCTGTACCCACTCCCCCAGACCGGAGAACCATTTTGCTGGGTTCAACCATGAAAACCAACCCGCCACCTTTTCCCCGACCTCATATAACGAAGAATTATGGCTCTTTCGAAATTCCCATTTCAGCTGCAAAATTTCATCCATCTTCCGGTCTATAACCTCTTTAGGGTCTTCAGTATTATTAGTAGAGATGGTCACTGACCCCCGTGTTTTGGTTTTGGATTCGGTTTTGGATCTGGATTACCGTCGTGTTTTGGTTTTGGTTTTGGTTTTGCAAAACCTCCATTGCGTGTTTTGGTTTTGGTTTTGGTTTTGTTTGGTTTTGTTTTGCTATTTTTTGGGAAAATCCATGTTTTTGGGCCTAAATTAACCCAATTTAGTGCTCCAACTGTTTTAGAGACAAGTAATCTAATTGTTGAGGTAATAAATCATCCAAAAAAACAGTTTAATTCTTCGTTGGTAGGCCTATTCTACACACAAAACAGATTGTCTTCCTCTCCATCTATGCATATTGGCAATGCAGCCATCGTCTTTGAATGTATATTACACCCTACACTTATAGTTAAATATGTAAAGAAATGGAAAAAGCCAGTTTGGTTTCTGTCTCTCAAGGCCCCCCTCCACTTGTATAAAATACCAAAAAATTCAGCCATTATAGACTGTACAATATTAATTGACATGGAGAAAGCCAGTTTGGTTTCTGTCTCTCAAGGCCCCCCTCCACTTGTATAAAATACCAAAAAATTCAGCCATTATAGACTGTACAATATTAATTGACATGGAGAAAGCCAGTTTGGTTTCTGTCTCTCAAGGCCCCCCTCCACTTGTATAAAATACCAAAAAATTCAGCCATTATAGACTGTACAATATTAATTGACATGGAGAAAGCCAGTTTGGTTTCTGTCTCTCAAGGCCCCCCTCCACTTGTATAAAATACCAAAAAATTCAGCCATTATAGACTGTACAATATTAATTGACATGGAGAAAGCCAGTTTGGTTTCTGTCTCTCAAGGCCCCCCTCCACTTGTATAAAATACCAAAAAATTCAGCCATTATAGACTGTACAATATTAATTGACATGGAGAAAGCCAGTTTGGTTTCTGTCTCTCTAGGCCCCCCTCCACTTGTATAAAATACTAAAAAATTCAGCCATTATAGACTGTACAATATTAATTGACATGGAGAAAGACAGTTTGGGGTCACTCTGTCTCTCTAGGCCCCCCTCCACTTGTATAAAATACCAAAAAATTCAGCCATTATAGACTGTACAATATTAATTGACATGGAGAAAGCCAGTTTGGTTTCTGTCTCTCTAGGCCCCCCTCCACTTGTATAAAATACTAAAAAATTCAGCCATTATAGACTGTACAATATTAATTGACATGGAGAAAGACAGTTTGGGGTCACTCTGTCTCTCTAGGCCCCCCTCCACTTGTATAAAATACCAAAAAATTCAGCCATTATAGACTGTACAATATTAATTGACATGGAGAAAGACAGTTTGGGGTCACTCTGTCTCTCTAGGCCCCCCTCCACTTGTATAAAATACCAAAAAATTCAGCCATTATAGACTGTACAATATTAATTGACATGGAGAAAGCCAGTTTGGTTTCTGTCTCTCTAGGCCCCCCTCCACTTGTATAAAATACTAAAAAATTCAGCCATTATAGACTGTACAATATTAATTGACATGGAGAAAGACAGTTTGGGGTCACTCTGTCTCTCTAGGCCCCCCTCCACTTGTATAAAATACCAAAAAATTCAGCCATTATAGACTGTACAATATTAATTGACATGGAAAAAGCCAGTTTGGTTTCTGTCTCTCTAGGCCCCCCTCCACTTGTATAAAATACCCAAAAATTCAGCCATTATAGACTGTACAATATTATGAAAAATGGACAAAGCCAGTTTAGGGTCACTCTGTCTATGACACCCTACCCTTAAGGATAAATTGCCCTAACAGCAGGCTTTCAAGATGGTATGTGATATGGAAATGCCACAAGTCCCTTTCCTCTTTGGGGGTAGATTGCACCCTACACTTACATAGAAAGTTTTAAAAAGATGTTATCGGCATCATCTTCAGCTTAATCCTCACCCTCATCAGTGTGTACGTCATCATCACAGACTATCAATTCATCGCCGCTTGAATCCGCCATTAGAGAACAGTCAGTGCTTGGATGTCTTGGATGGTGAAGGCCTTCCTCGTGGAAGATGTAGTTCATTTTTATAAACATCATTTTCTCCACATTTTTGGGAAGTAACCTTCTACGGCGATCACTGACTAAGTTCCCTGCTGTGCTGAACACTCGTTCAGAGTACACACTGGAGGGTGGGCAGCTTAGGTATTGCAAAGCAAGTTTGTACATGGGTTTCCAAATGGCCTGCTTTTCTTCCCAGTAAGGAAAGGGACTGTCTGACATTTCCATATCAACTACCTCTTGAAAGTAATCCTCCACCATCCTTTGCATGTTTATACTCATATTGGATGGAGTTATGGGCAAAGTGACACATTTTTTTGAAAAATCCTTCAAACCAGCCCAGATGTTAAATTGTTCTGGTCTGCCCCCTGTGTCTTCCCTGCTTCTTTTTTGGAAATTTAATTTTTTACGAGCAACAGCTTGAGAAAGTGAAGGAGGACACGTCGTCAAGCCGAGGCCCAGTTCAGCGGCCAACTTGCTGAGCAATAGCTCCTTGCAAAAGTTCACATCTCGCTCATTTACAAGTAAAGACTCAATGTAGGTTTTAAACCTTGGATCAAGCACAGTGGCCAAAACGTACTGATCCGAGTTCAAGATCTTAATAACTCGAGGATCATTGTGAAGCGAATTAAGTACTTGATCGACAAGGCCAACATACTTTGCTGAATTGCTTGCTTTCAGCTCCTCCTTCATTTTCTCAAGCTGCTTTTCCAATAGTCTAATTAAAGGAATGACTTGGCTCAAACTAGCAGAGTCTGCACTGACCTCACATGTCACAACTTCAAATGGTTTCAGCACCTTGCACAGCACTGAAAGGATTCCCCACTGTGCAAGAGTGAAATACATCCCCCCTCCTTTCCCAATGTCATGACTTGTGCAATATGCTTGGATGGCTTTGCGCTGTTCCTCCATCCTCTGAAGCATGTACAGGGTGGAATTCCACCGAGTTACCACCTCTTGCTTAAGTTGGTGGCAGGGCAAGTTAAACTGCTCTTGGAGCTGCTGTAATCTCCTACATGCTGTGGCTGAATGCCTGAAATGGCCTGAAATTTTACGGGCCACCGAAAGCATCTCCTGCACCTCACGGTTATTTCGTAGGAAGCTCTGCACCACCAAGTTGATGGTGTGAGCAAAACAGGGAATATGTTGGAAATCACCCAGCTGTAATGCTCGCACTATATTGTTGGCGTTATCTGAAATGACATACCCTGGGGAGAGTCCGAGTGGTATAAGCCATGCATCAATCACATCTCTCAGTTTGCGTAACAAATTGTCAGCCGTATGCCTGTTAGTGAAGCCGGTGATACAAAGAGTGGCCTGCCTGTGACAAATGTTACGTAGTGGTGTACATGCTGCTGCTGTTCCTGCTGGTGAAGGTGAATGACCAACCCAGTGGGCTGTCACAGTCATATAGTCTTTGGTTTGGCCACTTCCACTTGTCCACATATCTGTGGTTAAGTGAACAGTGGGCAGAATGGCATTTTTCAGCGCAATCTCTACATTTTTACACACTTTTTGGTATAGTTGTGGAATAGCTTTACGGGAGAAATGGTGTCGCGATGGAATTCTGTAACGCGGACACAAAACCTCAATTAACTGTGAAAAACCAGCTGCGTTTATTGTGGAGATTGGACGCAGATCTAACACTAACATTGCAGCCATGGCGTCTGTGATTCGCTTGGCGACTGGGTGACTGCTGTCATATTTGCTTCCCCTCGCAAATGATTGTTTCACAGTTAATTGCTGAAATGTAGGACTGCTCATTTTATTCACCTGCCTCTGGGATGACGATTCACCCCCAGCAGCAGCAACAGCAGCAGCAGGACTAACGCTTTCTTCAGAGGAATCAATAATAGTGCCGGAGTCATCCAGCCTTAAGTGGGATGCCGGGCTAACTCCGAGCGCTACTGAGGATATTGATGAGGATGGTGTGGTGGGTGTATTTTGTAGCCGTCGGTATGTCGGTGAGCGGAGGGTCTTAGCTGATGAGGGAGTGCTTGTATTCTTTTGGGAAGAACTTTCAGCTTTTCCCAACACTTTGCCATGAACTCTCGTTAAATGGCGTAACATAGACGAGGTTCCAAGATGGTTAAGGTCCCTCCCTCGACTGACTGTGGCTTCACATACACTACAAATGGCTATACAATTGTTGTCTGGATTTGGGTAGAAATAATTCCACACATAAGAAGTGGATTTTTTTGTTTTATGCCCAGGCATGACAATGGCCTTTTTCTTGTCACGTGCCAGAACTGCTGCCACTGGTGCAGGACTTACACAAACAACCTCATCCTCATCAACATCCTCATTAGCGCCCTCATCGCCTACACAAATCTCCCCCTCATCCTCTTCTAATTCCAAAGTGGCATCCTCAATTTGGGTATCACCGGCTACACTCGGGCTATTAAGGCACACATCAGCAGAATGCTCACGATTAGACATCCCACTGTTGGATGGACTCTCCACAGGGATTGTTGTCATTTGTGAATCAGAGCAAATATTCTCCTGTAATGCCTCACTGTTATCTTGCAGCTCAGCTTTGACGCGTAACAGTAGTTGTGCACCAATTGTAGCCTGGGTAACTTTTTGGGATCTGCCACTAATAGCCAAAGGTGAAGGCCTCATTCTCTCTTTGCCACTGCGTGTGTAGAATGGCATGCTTGCAATTTTTTTTTTATCGTCACTTAACTTTTGCTCAGTTACACTTCTTTTTCGCTTCAATACAGTAAATTTTTTTTTGGTTTTTGTTTTTTGCACTAATTTGAAAACACTCTGTTGTTTGACATCGCCTTGGCCAGATGACGTACTGGGAACACTAACATCAGGACTGGTGACAGAACCTGGTTGCTCATTTAGATCATATGTGGACTGCTTTGAATCCATTCTGAGCGCAAACCACTGGGGAGTGCTAAAAATTATTTAGTAGATTCTGCTGACAGTTATGACTTTTGACAGCCAGAAATATTAATGCACAATTAGGGAGGACACCCCAAAAACACTGAGGAGTGCTAAAAATTATTGAGTAGATACTGCTGACAGATATGACTTTTGACAGCCAGAAATATTAATGCACAATTAGGGAGGACACCCCAAAAACACTGAGGAGTGCTAAAAATTATTGAGTAGATACTGCTGACAGATATGACTTTTGACAGCCAGAAATATTAATGCACAATTAGGGAGGACACCCCAAAAACACTGAGGAGTGCTAAAAATTATTTAGTAGATACTGCTGACAGATATGACTTTTGACAGCCAGAAATATTAATGCACAATTAGGGAGGACACCCCAAAAACACTGAGGAGTGCTAAAAATTATTTAGTAGATACTGCTGACAGATATGACTTTTGACAGCCAGAAATATTAATGCACAATTAGGGAGGACACCCCAAAAACACTGAGGAGTGCTAAAAATTATTGAGTAGATACTGCTGACAGATATGACTTTTGACAGCCAGAAATATTAATACACAATTAGGGAGGACACCCCAAAAACACTGAGGAGTGCTAAAAATTATTGAGTAGATACTGCTGACAGATATGACTTTTGACAGCCAGAAATATTAATGCACAATTAGGGAGGACACCCCAAAAACACTGAGGAGTGCTAAAAATTATTGAGTAGATACTGCTGACAGATATGACTTTTGACAGCCAGAAATATTAATGCACAATTAGGGAGGACACCCCAAAAACACTGAGGAGTGCTAAAAATTATTGAGTAGATACTGCTGACAGATATGACTTTTGACAGCCAGAAATATTAATGCACAATTAGGGAGGACACCCCAAAAACACTGAGGAGTGCTAAAAATTATTGAGTAGATACTGCTGACAGATATGACTTTTGACAGCCAGAAATATTAATGCACAATTAGGGAGGACACCCCAAAAACACTGAGGAGTGCTAAAAATTATTGAGTAGATACTGCTGACAGATATGACTTTTGACAGCCAGAAATATTAATGCACAATTAGGGAGGACACCCCAAAAACACTGAGGAGTGCTAAAAATTATTGAGTAGATACTGCTGACAGATATGACTTTTGACAGCCAGAAATATTAATGCACAATTAGGGAGGACACCCCAAAAACACTGAGGAGTGCTAAAAATTATTGAGTAGATACTGCTGACAGATATGACTTTTGACAGCCAGAAATATTAATGCACAATTAGGGAGGACACCCCAAAAACACTGAGGAGTGCTAAAAATTATTGAGTAGATACTGCTGACAGATATGACTTTTGACAGCCAGAAATATTAATGCACAATTAGGGAGGACACCCCAAAAACACTGAGGAGTGCTAAAAATTATTGAGTAGATACTGCTGACAGATATGACTTTTGACAGCCAGAAATATTAATGCACAATTAGGGAGGACACCCCAAAAACACTGAGGAGTGCTAAAAATTATTGAGTAGATACTGCTGACAGATATGACTTTTGACAGCCAGAAATATTAATGCACAATTAGGGAGGACACCCCAAAAACACTGAGGAGTGCTAAAAATTATTTAGTAGATACTGCTGACAGATATGACTTTTGACAGCCAGAAATATTAATGCACAATTAGGGAGGACACCCCAAAAACACTGAGGAGTGCTAAAAATTATTTAGTAGATACTGCTGACAGATATGACTTTTGACAGCCAGAAATATTAATGCACAATTAGGGAGGACACCCCAAAAACACTGAGGAGTGCTAAAAATTATTGAGTAGATACTGCTGACAGATATGACTTTTGACAGCCAGAAATATTAATGCACAATTAGGGAGGACACCCCAAAAACACTGAGGAGTGCTAAAAATTATTTAGTAGATACTGCTGACAGATATGACTTTTGACAGCCAGAAATATTAATGCACAATTAGGGAGGACACCCCAAAAACACTGAGGTGTGCTACAAATTATTTAGTAGATACTGCTGACAGATATGACTTTTGACAGCCAGAAATATTAATGCACAATTATGGGGGACACCCCAAAAGCGCTGGGGAGTGCCAAATATGAAGAAAAAATAATAAACCTCTATCCTCCTCTCTGCACTAGCGATTTTGGTTAGAGCAATTGCAAGAACAATATTGTATTCTCTGTCCCTGCTCTAATTAGCCTATGACTACACCCTGCTCTCTCCCTCTGTCAAATGGCGATGGATTGCTGTGGAGGCGTGTATTTATAAAGTTGAAGTATCGCGAGAACCGAGTCCCGAGATCCGACAACGTCACAATGACGTTCGGCCTCGATTTGGATTCGGAATGGGCGGGAGAGTACCGAGCTGCTCAGCTCGGTACTCGGATACCCAAAGTTCGGGTGGGTTCGGTTCTCGGAGAACCGGACCCGCCCATCTCTAATTATTAGTAATGTACGTGCAACATTTGACACCGAACTGGGTGGCCAGTGTCACACAGTACCCACCAGTAATAGAGGTGAGATAATTTAGTACCAGTCTATGTTGCACCAACTCCTTTTTGTACGCTTGTAGCTCCCTTCCAGTATACCTGAAAGTGTCATCATACATCTCGGTGATATTATCTATTAATTTAGCTAGGTCTTATATATATTTAAAGTTTAATGTTCCCCGAGCGGTCCTGGTGAGATCTAGAGCAACCATAACTTGGAAACCAGCAGTTTCACTAATCAATTTTGTAGCTATGGGTTCCTCACCAGGAATCATATTTCTCTTGCCACGGTGTTCATACTGTGTGTGTATGTATGGTGGTGATGTAGTCTTGTGAATATCTACCATTTCTTCATGAGTAATAGTCATGATTTCAGGAACCAGTTTAGCTAGGAAACACAAGCCCTTGGAACTCGGAGTCACCCAGGAATAAGCTTTCCTTCCACAAACAAAATACACATCATCAGGGAGAACATAAGGGACGGTATGCCCATGAATTATGTCACACAGAGTTTTGATAAAACTACCCATGCCTAGTGTCTCCATCTGCTCTAGACATGTGTCGGCATTAATGACATTTTCACATTTATCTGTAGAGACTTTTCCAATAGATACCTTCTTATGTTTGGTTATACGCCCTAACTTGTGACTTCCAGCAGCATTCCTGCCTAGTAGTGACCTTGTGAGTCTCTCTCTAAAATGAGTGTGGCGAGCCATTGTCTGATCTGATAGGTCAGCCTCCCAATTCTCCAGGCGCTTTGCATGAGATATGTTTAGGCACAGCAAAGATCTGCCTATGGAGTATTGTCGAAGCGTCAGACTAGGGGACCTAGTGTTATTGTACCTCCCTTCTATGGGCCTCCCACCCCTTAATTCGAGTACTTCGGATATGTTTAAAGGGAATGGCACTAGTCCTATGTTATGCTGCCCTTGAGGCACATGAGAGCACACCCAACACTCGGTTTGGTTTAGTACCTTACCCACCAGGGAGTGATAATCCTCCAAAGGATGCCCGCCTATATTCAGAGTACTGGGGGACTGGCATCGTTGGATGCATCTCTCTTCAACTAGGGAGTTGCAGAACTTGCAGATACAATACTCATCAGACAATAGCCCCTCACACTGCCTCCGAGTTCCTGAGCTAGCAGACCTTTTCATAACCCCTGGACCAAGTTTGATAATGGGCTGCTCAGGATATCCTATTAACTTTTCTTCGGCCTCCATTTCATCCGTATCACTCCCAGAACTCTCCTCCGTCCTCCATTCTCCTTCACAAAAATAGAATGTCCTAGAAAAAGTAAAAACAAGGAAAATCCTGGAACAAAAGAAAAACAAAAACCGCCACTCCATCGCTGGAAAGATAGTTCTGAGGCAACGTCTCTGGTTCAGGTGTCTCAACTGCAGGCTTTAGGTCTCCCGGAACAGGTTCACAAGTGACAGTTCTATGTCGTCGGTCTGAGTCTTGTCTTGCACTTTCTCCGGATTATGGACTCTCCTGCAGTGGGTGGAATGGACCCAAGTGTCTCTCTCTGCAACCTTCAGTGATGTAGTACTGGTCAGCAGCACTTGGTACGGGCCTTCCCAACGGTCTGTTAAACAACCTGAACGTAAGAAATTGCGGATCATAACATAGTCTCCAGGTTCAACATCATGACAGTTCGTTTCTGGCATACCAGGTGACAGCATTTTTAGTTTTTGTTGTTGTTGTTTCAGCTGTCTACTCATTCTTATAAGATATTGTACAGTCACTTCATTATTACACTTTAAGTCGTCTTGTGGACTCACGATCAAATGAGGTTGTCGTCCGAACAGTATCTCAAAGGGGGACAGATTAAGAGGAGGTCTAGGAGTGGTTCGAATGCTGTGGAGGACCAACGGCAAAGCCTCAGGCCATGCCAACCCAGTTTCAGCCATTATCTTACCTAGTTTGTTCTTGATAGTACCGTTTACTCTCTCCACCTTACCACTGGCTTGTGGTCGGTAAGGGGTGTGAAGTCTGCTACTGATTCCCATGAGTTTACACATATTTTGGAAGACATCACCAGTAAAATGGGTACCCCTATCACTTTCAATGATTCTAGGGATACCGAACCTACACACAAAGTCTTGTACGATTTTCTTTGCAGTGAACACAGCAGTATTAGTGGCTGCCGGATATGCTTCTACCCAACCGGAAAACACATCAATACACACTAACACATACTTTAGATTCCTGCACGGTGGTAATTGGATATAGTCAATTTGTATTACCTGAAAAGGTCCGTCTGTAGGAGGGATGTGGGATGGCTCAGTTGGAATAGTTTTCCCAACATTTTTCCTCAAACAAATAAGACATGACATTGCTTTCTTACCAGCCTGAGAGGAAAATCCGGGAGCACACCAGTATGCTCTCACCAGTTTGCGCATACCTTCTTTACCCAGGTGAGTCAGGCCGTGTGCTGCTTCAGCCAGGCTTGGATAGTATGTTCGGGGAGCTACAGGCTTACCTTGTCCATCCCTCCAGAGTCCTGAGGACTCTTGACCACATCCCTTCGCCTTCCAGACCGCCTTTTCCTGCAGGGAACACAAATCTTGCATTTCAATTAATTTCTGCATGTCTAATGTCTGAAAAACCATCATAGTCTCGGTCGATACAGTCATAGGTTGCCCTGCTGCCCATTTAGCAGCTTCGTCTGCCCTGTTGTTGCCCAATGACACTGGGTCTTCTTCACAGGTATGGGCTTTGCACTTTATGACGGCTACTGTTCTGGGTAACTGTATCGCTGTCAGAAGTCCTTTTATGTGTTGTGAGTGTGCCACTGGTGTACCTGCTGCTGTCGTAAAGTTTCTAAGATGCCAAAGGGCCCCAAAATCATGCACTACCCCGAAGGCGTACCTAGAGTCAGTATATATATTGGCTGATTTACCCTCTAACAGTTCACACGCTCTCTTTAGTGCTACTAGTTCCGCCACCTGGGCTGAGTGAGGTGGACCAAGGGGTTCAGCTTCTACCACATCCTGATCGTCTACAACAGCGTAACCAGTACATAGCTCTCCTGTCTCTGTCTGTCTATGGCAACTTCCGTCTGTATAAAACGTAAAATCTACAATTTCTAAGGGGGTGTCACGTATGTCGGGCCTTGCAGTAAAGGTCTGATTCAGGTGTTCCATACAGTCATGCGTGTCAGTATTCTTGCCTAACTCATCATCAACCAGGGTCTCCTCACCTCCCACCCTTTGTGTCTCTTGAGACACATACGGAAGGTATGTAGCTGGATTTAAGGTGCTACATCGTTTGATGGTGATGTTTGAGGGTGCCATCAGGGCTAGTTCCCACTTTGTGAATCTAGCTGAAGAAACATGTCTGGTTTGGGCTGAATTTAACAGAGCTGATACAGCATGGGGTGTATAGATGATTGAATTATGTCCTAATACTACATCCTCGCTCTTACTTACTAGAAGGGCCGTTGCTGCTACACTTCGGAGACATGTTGGGAGTGACCTTGCCACATTGTCTAATTGTGCACTGTAGTATGCTACCGGTCTGCTAGCGTCACCATGTTTCTGTGCGAGGACACCTGCTGCACAGCCATCAGCTTCTGTACAAAATAGCTCAAAAGGCTTTTCATAATCAGGTATTCCCAATGCAGGTGCTCTTGTCAGACTATCTTTAAGGTTAAAGAACGCTTGCTCTGACTCTTCTGTGTGTACGACAGGTTCTGGTTTTGAGGAAGAGACTAGCTCCTGCAATGGTAATGCCAGAATAGAAAAACCTGGGATCCATGACCTACAGTATCCACACATCCCCAAGAAAGTACGAATCTGCTTCTGGCTCTGTGGCAGGGTCATTTGTTGTATGGCCTCAATTCTGTCGGTTGTCAGGTGTCTTAGCCCCTTAGTGAGGCAGTGTCCTAAGTATTTGACCTTAGTCTGACATGGCTGTAATTTATCCTTTGCCACCTTGTGCCCTGTTTGTGAAAGATGAAGCAACAACAATTTAGTATCATGTAAACATGAATTATGTCCTAATACTACATCCTCGCTCTTACTTACTAGAAGGGCCGTTGCTGCTACACTTCGGAGACATGTTGGGAGTGACCTTGCCACATTGTCTAATTGTGCACTGTAGTATGCTACCGGTCTGCTAGCGTCACAATGTTTCTGTGCGAGGACACCTGCTGCACAGCCATCAGCTTCTGTACAAAATAGCTCAAAAGGCTTTTCATAATCAGGTATTCCCAATGCAGGTGCTCTTGTCAGACTATCTTTAAGGTTAAAGAACGCTTGCTCTGACTCTTCTGTGTGTACGACACGTTCTGGTTTTGAGGAAGAGACTAGCTCCTGCAATGGTAATTCCAGAATAGAAAAACCTGGGATAAATGACCTACAGTATCCACACATCCCCAAGAAAGTACGAATCTGCTTCTGGCTCTGTGGCAGGGTCATGTGTTGTATGGCCTCAATTCTGTCGGTTGTCAGGTGTCTTAGCCCCTTAGTGAGGCAGTGTCCTAAGTATTTGACCTTAGTCTGACATGGCTGTAATTTATCCTTTGCCACCTTGTGCCCTGTTTGTGAAAGATGAAGCAACAACAATTTAGTATCATGTAAACATGACATAAAAGAATCAGAGCACAACAACAAATCGTCCACATATTGGATTAGAACAGACCCATTGTGGGGTTGAAAGGATTGCAAACAGTCATGTAAGGCTTGGGAGAAAATACTGGGGCTGTCAATGAACCCCTGGGGTAGTCTGGTCCATGTGTATTGCACTCCCCTGTAGGAGAATGCAAAAAGGTATTGGCAGTCAGGGTGAAGAGGGACTGAGAAGAAAGCAGAACATAGATCAATGACAGTAAAATGACTGGCAGACGGTGGAATCTGCATGAGGGTGACAGCTGGATTCGGCACTACGGGGAATTGGCTCTCAACAACTTTGTTAATTCCCCTTAAGTCCTGGACTAATCTATAGCCCCTCCCCCCACTCTTCTTCACAGGGAAAATGGGACTATTTGCTGTACTGGCTGTACGAATTAAAATCCCTTGTTGTAACAGCCTCTCAATAACAGGATATACCCCTAGTTCCACCTCCGGTTTTAATGGATACTGTGGGATTTTTGGAGCTATCCTACCACTTTTTAGATTGACCATGACAGGGGCTACGTTTGCCATCAGTCCAGTGTCCTGTCCATCTCTGGTCCATAGGGAACCTGGTATTTCCAGCAACATCCCCTTTACTTGAGATGGACTTTGTTCTATAACAGGAGAGTGTAACATTAACCTTTGAGGGGTGTCCAATATGTCCTGTACCTCATGTGCAACCTTCTCGGGTATATCTAGGAACACACCATCTGAAGTACAGTATATGACACATCCCATTTTACATAACAAGTCTCTCCCTAGCAAGTTAGTAGGAGCCGCTGCAGCCAAGAGAAACGAATGCTTAGTATGCAGAGGCCCGATAGTAACTTCGGCGGGTTTAGTTAGAGGATAATGTAACACTTTTCCCGTCACCCTCATAGCTTGAATAGTTTTGCTGGTCACCTGTAGATTGAAAGGAGAGGTTATCACAGATCGGGCCGCCCCTGTACCTACAAGAAAAGTTTGTTTCCTGCCAGCTATGTCAACTATCATTGTTGGTTCTTTACTCTGACTCTCAGTTAACCTCACTGGCTGTAGACTACAGGTATGACCTGACCCCTAGCGCTGACTATTGATTTCCCGCGCAGCATTTGCTGCCGTAATATGCGTGGGTAGATGTGAGTCTTCTAGTCTATGTGAATCCTTTCTTGGAGGATATCTATGTGACCCACCCCTATGTGTATTGAGTCTTTCTTTATTACAATCTCTCCTGTAATGTCCTTCCTCGTTACAGTTGAAACACCTGATCACTTTAGGTTTCCTGTTATATGGGTTGTATGCTGGTGGTCGTGTGTGCACCCCTTCTAGAGCCTGTATACTTACCATCATTAACTTATCACTTTTCTCTTCCCTTTTTCTAAAAAGGTTCTTGTCATGCTCCACAGCAGACTCCCTAAGGAAGTCTACCGTGACGCCTCTCCAATTAGGTAATGTGGTTTGTACTCTCGTCTTTAAATTTTCCCTAAGGCCATCCATCAGTACCCCTACAGCTACCTCTCTGTGATGTGGGTCCTCACTTATGTTGGATATCCCAGTAAATCGTGCGATCGCTGTTATAGCTCTAGCAAAGTAATCTGAGGCAGTTTCACTATCCTTTTGTTTAATGGTGAAAATCTTACTCCAATTTACCACTACTGGAAAACAGATGGCTAAGTGTTTGACAATTTGTTCTATATTCCGTTGGTTAATCTCATCAGTCAAGGTGTCATCTTCCTCCAACAAACAATCTCCAATAAATTTTTGTATGTTAGTATTGGGAGGAAGACACGCCCTCAACACTACCCGCCAATCCTTACTGGTTGGTTCGTGAGCATTCCCTAAGTCTTTAACAAATTTCTGACATTTAGCTAACTCCTTTCTAGGGTCCGGGAATTCAGTCATAATGGAACGTAATTCTGATCTAGTCCAGGGACAATGCATAGTAACATTTCTTAAAGGAACTACACCATCCTTATCTGGTTTCCCATTGGGAAACGATATTGTGCGGACCGGGAACACACCCTCTGGTACACTAACTTCAGGGGACGCTACAGGATTTACAGGCCCTAGATTTAGAACACTTTCACTCCTAGTGATCACGCTACTCTCACCTATCTCAGCCATTTTCTCATACTTGCGCTGAGCCTCTAGTACATTAACAGCATGGGCAATGGCCGGAATCACAGTGGGTTCATCTTTATTTTCAGATACACTTGATTGAAACTGACTTAAAACAGGGTACAACTTAGTAATTTTTCTATTTTCAGTTTTAACAACGGCTGTACTTACCCCTCCCGCCACATAAGGTGGCGGGGGCGCGCTTGCGCTGAGTTCGCCACGCTTCTCAATGGTTACATCCGCCTCGCGCGCGCTTTTCGCCACGCCTATTTCCGGTTTGCATTCGCTGCTCTGCCACGTGTTACCTTCCATTTGCCACAATTTTAAACAATCATTATGTCTATTTCTCTTTTTCGTTGACTTGATCAACCATATTTTATCTTTTACAGTATTTAGTACCTCTGCATTAAAACTCCCTATTGTTGGGAAAGGCCTATCACAAGCTTTGGTCATCCCGACCCACGTGTCACAATACACAGTTGCGTATGCACCATATTTCTTACACATGAGAAACCTCGCTGAACCAATAGGGCCTTCCTTAGGCAGTACACTGACCATCTCTAGCGTATGCTTAGCACCCATGTTGAACAATATACCTTCTACCCGGAACACAGACACACCGCAATGCTCTGTTCCTTCCGGCCAAATGTGAAATACAGACACACCGCAATGCTCTGTTCTTTCCACCTAATAATTTCAACTCTGTTGCTATACTCACCGCTAGAGATCTATAATGCTCGGTGAACGTATTTCCTTTAGCCGCGCTCACTCGCTTTTCTCGCCCCTGGCGAGGGTCCCTAATACAGAAATATCACTGTGGGCCCCAAGGGCTATCAGCTCCTCGATACCCTGGCTCAACCACAAAAATCTGCTGAGTTTATTATCGCTGGGAGCGCAAAGTCGATACAATCAACCTGCCTTTCCAGTATAATTCCTCCTAGCTGCTTCACCAATTCGCACTAACGGTGTGACCGGATCGCACTGCCTACCAATACTAATTATTAGCAAACCTTGCGATCTATTGGACCTCAACAATAAAACAGTGTATCTCCGTTACAACATCACACACTATACACCTTTTCTGCACAGAAAATCAAAAGTTCCCAACAATAGTAATAATGTCTCAGAGGCTTTCACAAGTAATTATACTATGCATGTATAATAACTATCAAAACGATTGTTTAACCACGTGGCAAGTTCACCGGAAGTTCGCGTACGCACAGCAGGAAGTACACATACGCTAAACAATGCAATACAGTTAAAACGCACAATGACAGAAAAACAGAAACAGTTTTCTCTTTTGTCCCTAGGTTCTAGTTAGCGTGCCCTAGATAATGCAAAACGGACATTCGGTTTCGCAACACAGAGTAAAATTCAGGTTTTGAACACCATGCGTTCTTACCCGTTTATGACGCGTCTCCACCCTTTGTTGAGGAACCGAAATCCGTTGGTCTTGCCTATCATCGGCAACGAAACCTCTAAAGCTCACGAGCCCCCAATTGTTATGTGCGTATCGTCGCTAACCAATAACGATTGTCGAACCTCGATTTGTGTTTCCAAAGCACAAAGATTTATTCGCAATAAGTGGAAAAATATGCTCAAGCGAAGTAATAGTAAATACAGCCGTTACTTATCGCAGGCGCTCTGGATCCAGTGCAGTCATTCAATCCTGAAGTCTGGGGACAAGAAGTCTGCCCTCTGGATCCCAAGCTGCTGCTTATATACGCAATCAATCAAATACAGTAATACAATGAAGATGGTATAGCTTGCATCTATTGGTCCGGGTCTCAGGAATGTCCAAGGGGTCGTAAATCATTGGCTGGTTCATCCTAAGGAATCCAAAGGAGGGGGTCATCTCTGCAGGGGGTATGCTCTGCTCTTCCCGCCCGGATTCCTTAGTCTTAAGTAGTTCATAATTCCCTATCATTCATAACTTGCGTATGCACTCTGCGATTCCCTCGCAGAGTGAACCAAACAGTAGGATATGTAATAAGGTTCATTATGATACCACTCATGATGTTATTCCTTTAACCCATTCCGTGTATTTCACTAATATGTATGTAACTCTGATATAACATATAAATACCACTATATTTCGACATAACTGACTATGTGTTGCAATTACCATTAATGTGTACTATTTTATAAGTATGCGTGTTTGTGCGAATGTATGGTAAAAGACCGATTACTGTTGCTGCCACGTGTAATGGATGCGTACGCCCTTTCACGCCGTAGCGTGCCCTTGTACGTCATAGCGTACCGTACGCATCTTTTCAGACAAAGACAACCAAGTTTGCTAGACTTTAATTGAAATTACTTTATCCAATTTGCTGACTTCGACAATATATATATATATATATATATAGGTAAACAAATACAATAGATAGTACAGCGCGTAACTCTGAGAAGATAAACAAGTTCCAATTCAAATATTGTCCTTTGGAAGAAGTAGGTATCCTATGTTCAGGAGGCTGCCAAAATTCCCACAAAGCCAGATGGTGGACTGGAATAAATCTAAAACAAAATAAGTGGGAGGGGTGCGCCACATAGTATAATACTGTATTCAACAATACAGATAGGTGTACCACAAGCCAGAATTTAAATCACCAAGTGGATATAGGCACTCAGGTGTTAGGAGTGAATCAGTAAGGAAAAAACACACAGGAGGAAATATTTCCAAGACCACCAACACCATACCAGTATGCGTACCAGATAAAAGAACTTTGAAGCTTATCTGTAGGTATAGTTGGTCCCTTCATAGATTAGAATAACTTTGGTTCCCTTTCAGACTGGTGGAGTGTTGTTGCTCAACACTTACAGGATCACAGACAGGCACTTCATATATCCTCAGTGATAACCACGTTTATATGAAGAAGAAAAGCTCTCATAGTGTAGTACCATATGATTACATATTTATTGCAGAGTAAAATACAGATGTACACTTACATAAAAAATTAAGATATATGCTTATCTGGGTATCTTTAAGCTGGAACAGGACAACAGGATCCAATAAGTATCACGCTACCACGTTGCCAGAAATACAGGTCACTGAGTCCTTTGAGAGATAATCCTCAGCAAGGTTCAACAAAGAACACGCTGCCACGCTGTTAGATATAAATCAGCGGGCTCTTAAGAAGCAGTCCTCAACGCATTTCGTCTCATTAAGCAGAGACTTCATCAGGAGGAATCATACTGTGTGACTCTCCAGGTCACGAATATAAATAGTATGTGCCGCGCCATCTTGCGCATGCGCACAAGTGGCGTCATCCGGCGTTACACGTAAGGACGTCTATCAGACATCAGATGTCAAATGTTTTTTTCTCAACCAACTTTATTCAAAACTTATTTTTAAAGGACAAAACAAGCCTCAGATGTTTAAGCAACAATTCAGCTATCAGAGAGTGCTTGTATATATGCACTAAATCCAATTAATATATTCAGTGGGATCATTCTAGTCAAAATACAGACATACAGTGTATATACATAAAAATATTAATTGGAGAAACTGAGCCAAGATATCCACAGTATTACATTTGTACACATATATATACGATACAATAACCAGATTAAATAAAACTATTAATAGAAATGTTGTGTATATCACAACATAATCAACCCGGAGCTCTAATATAAAACATGTAAATGACATATAAAATATACAGTTATATATAAAAATTATTACATTATAAAACCTAAATATATAACAATTTAGACAATATAGAAATATGGAACCCAACAATAAAGAGCTTTATATTAAGTACATTAAGGAGGTGTATTAACAGACCTATTAACATAAACATTCAAGATTAAAAATAAACCGGCATATATATCTGACTATAAGAATACCTAACTATAAGAAAGGGGCTATTTCGTAATTGTCGTTAAACCCTTGGGGCATAAGTGTGCCCAGTGTGTAAATCCAGAACATCTCTCTCTGGGAGAGAAGTTTTTGAAGGTCGCCACCTCTATCGCCCAGTTCAACATGTTCTATAGCCATAAATTTTAAATGTTGAGGATCCGAATAGTGGGCCTCTTTAAAATGTTTTGAGACTGAGTGGCTGATTACTTGTTTCTTTATATTTCTCACATGTTCTTGAATTCGGATTTTTAGCTGTCTTTTGGTTTTACCGACGTACTTATACCCACAAGGGCACTCTAAAAGATATATGACTGATGTAGTTAAGCAATTCATTAGCTTTTTAACTATAAAATCCCTACTATTGTTAGTGAAAGGTTCTGGGCCTTTCACTGGATGAATGTGGCTTGTTTGTCTGTCTGGTTATGCATTTGGACATCCCATGCACCAACTGAGATTAAAGCAATACAATCTGGTCCAGTTGAATGCTGGCCAGGGTTTACGGGGTTAGGGTCACACTCAGATCTCCTGTTGGTGTACGTTGGACAGAACTGTGACCTAGGGAGCCTGTTATTAGCCTTCCACTGGATTGATTTGGACGAAACTTTCACAGAGCAGTAACATTGCATCCCAAAAGACATACTCGGGGGTTGAGGTCCAAGTCAGACCTCCCATTCGTGTATGCTGTGCAGAACTTTGACCCAAGGACCATGTTCTGGTCCTTCCACTAGAAAGATTTAGTTTGTTTGTCTGTCCAGTTATGCATTTGGACACCCCTTTACTGATTGGGATGAAACTACAGCGAGCTGGTCCAGTTGGATCCTGACCATGTTTTAAGGGGGTTAGGGTCCCGGTCGAACCTTCAATTGGTGTATACTGGGCACAAATTTGACCCCGGGAGCCTGTTCTGGGCATTTCACTAGATGGATTTGGATGAAAACTTCACAGACTGATAACCTTGAATCATGGAAGACATACCAAGGGGTTGAGGTCCCAGTCAGACCTTCCATTAGTGTACACTGACCATAACTTTTACCCAGGAAGCCTGTTCTGGACATTTCACTAAATGGATTTGGATGATATTTAATATAAATACAAAAAAGACCCTGGCTCACCTCATGGGTGTGTTGGAAGGGCTGCCAAGCTGCTAATTATTTTAAAAATGTTGACAGTTACATCCAACTCATTGATAACTTAATAACTTGAAGATTTAAACCCGGAAAACGCAGAGGACTTCAGTGAGTATTATTTAAAGGGGGAATTAGTAAATTTCTTGGCAAGCACTCAAGAGCAATAGGTTATTGATAGAGAATCTTAACCCATTTCTAGAACTCAGGACCAATGTCCATCATAGACAGGATTTGCCATGAATAATTTTATGCAGTTGATTCAAATGCATTCATGCACCCAGAGGAAGGGCAGTACATGTGCCTATAGAGTCATGGGGTAGTTGTAAGTTCATCTTCAGACATCTTACTTTAATACTGGTAGATTTACCAGGCATAAACCAGTCTAATCTCTTTGTATTATAGTATGTATTACAAAGTCCATTCTAGTAGATAATATTTTTGCAAGCTATTAAGCATCTAATTTGTTTAGAGATGTAAGGTGATATGATCCACAGTCGTCCATGCCTTTATCCTACTTGTAAAACACCATTATCAGGATGCAACATAGACTTTTTTTTAAATCCAAACAAAGTAGAAACATTTATATAAAAAAAATAGAAAAAGAAGATCCTACCATGCTCCCACCCAAAAAGAAATACACATACAGCTTTGAAAAAATAATTGCATCTAGCTACCTTTCATCTTCTCCAGTCTTTAACTTCTGAAATGAGTCAGGTCTTGCTTTTTTCTCACAAGGGCCAAAATTCTGAGCTTTGCTCTCTGGTGACCTTGACTGACAATTTGTGCATATACCACTCACGTGACCATTTTCATGTCAACCCTCATGCTGAAATATTTGTCAGATTATCCACAATTGAGAGAAAACAAGAAGAGAGAACCAAATTGAGCCCCAAAAGCCAGATAAGAAGACCACTGCTCCAAGCAGTGACAAAAATCTCCAGCCCAATTCTCCCACCACAAAGGTGGAAATGTTGATGTGAGATATGGTTGAAATTGAGCTGTGGTCCAAAAGACATATGGATTTCAGAATCCAATTCAAATTACTCACAAGCACCTTGAAGACCCTCAACAATACCACCACTTCATATGCCAAATCTCATCTCAAAATAGTTTCCCTCTTACTCTTTTAGATCTACCTCTGACATTTGCCTTGCTACATATCTGGTAACCACCTCTCTTTCTTGCCTACAAGACTTCTTCCATGCATCTGACCACTTATGGAATTCTCTACCATGCTTGATTATACTCTCCCACAGTCTTCAACCACTCTCTGAAAACCACTTCACTAGAACTTAAGTTACATTCAGCTACACTACCCAAGCTAGTGCACTGGGCACATGTGCCGAACCCAATCATTTCTTAAATTATGGAACACATGGACATAGATTCATGTTTAAGTTTCACGATTTGCCATTTTCATCACACAATCTCTCTGATGGAAAAAACACATTACTCAACTGCATACACACTGATCATCAGTATACTGTAGTCAGCAAATAGTATTATAATACTGTACACAATTGACTTATTCCACAAATAGTGCAACAGTGTCATTAAAATGAAACACAAGCAAACCCACATCCCACCCAAATCCAACATTTATCACCATTAAAGCCAATAGGAATCTTCTTTCCTGAAAGAGTCTATCAGGAAAAGGCAAATACAAAATGCTAATATCAAAATGTAAATTATATAGCTACACTGCTAATGAATGAGGTAGTATCAACTGGAGGTGTCAGTATGGCACCAGCCAATGATAAGCAGCTGTTGTCATCATCACCAGCACATATTTTCACATGAGCCCACCAGTACCCACAAAAATACACTTTCTAAAATAAATATATTACTAATATGTGTATGTCAAAATCAGCCATATCTCTAAGAGGATTGGTTGACTTGCATCTCCACACCCTTACTGTACTGAACCTATACATGCTCACTCCTACAGTCCTCTCCACACCTCTCCAGGCATATGGAGCAACATGTGTAAGATACGCTTAACTGTAATTATGGCTGCTTTCCATGGTCCATGAGCAGTAGAGAACAGTCTCTTAGATGTTTATTGGCTCATCTTGCTCTTATAAGAGCTGTTCCCTACATGCATACATACACACCACTGGAAAGTAGTGCTTGTTAGACATCTTTACATGGTCTACTTGGCCAAGTAAAGATGCATTGGGGAAACTTCCCTTTACAATGCAGCGCCGCTTTAAATTTAAGCGCTGAAGACACCGAACTCGCCGGAGTTGAAGAATCCGGACATTAATACATTTACCCCCTGGACTTTTCAATCTATCCCACTCTTCCTTGAAAAAAAATGAAGGTCCTTAAAACTGCAAGTGGCTCTCCTGTGCACAGCCCTCTTTATTTTATTACACAGGTTTCAATGGGACTGAGCTTAGCAGCCAGGACATGATAGCAAAAATATTATTAAACCAATTAAGACAGTGTGCCCAACTATCAATTCAATGCCTTCCAGGAAAGATCCCTAACACAAGTCCTGTTGTGATTGAAATTCTAATTGCTTCTTTCTATTTATTTATATTTCTCCTTTGCTCTGCACAAAATTCTGACACCAGAAAAGAGATCTAAGAAGGAGATTGCAATTAGTGGAACTCTTATTTGTGTACAATATGGTCACATCCCACCTGTACTGCTGTGTTCTTATACTTTCTTTACATTCTTCAAACAATGTGGTACTGTGCTGTATACCAAACATGGTGTGCATTATGGCATCCAAAGAGTTCAATTTTGCTCTCAACTGACCATACTATATTCTCCCAGTATTTCACAGGTTTCTCCAAATGTTGTGCAGCACACTTTAAATGAGCTTCAACATGTTTTTATTTCAGGAAAGGAGTCATGTGTGGTGAGTGTACATACAGGCTGTCGTGGTTGAGTTCATTACTAATTGTTTTCTTTGAAACAATTGTACCTGGTGATTCCAGGTCTTTCTAAAGCTCTCCACAAGTGGTCCTTGGTTCTTGGACAACTCTTCTGATAATTTTTTTCACTCCACTGTCACAAATGTTGCGAGGTGCACCTGGCCGTGGCCGGTTTATGGTGAAATGATGTTCTTTCCACTCCGGATTATGCTCCTAACAGTGCTCACTGGAACATTCAGCAGTTTAGAGAACCTTCTGTAACCAATGCCATCAGTATGTTTTGCAACAATAAGGTAGTGAAGGTCTTGAGAGAGCTCTTTGCTTTTACCCATTATGAGATGTTTCTTGTGTGACACCTTCATAATGAGACATCAGTTGTGGCTCAACCAGCTGGCAGGATTACTTTCTAATTACTGATAGATTTTCACTGGTGTCTTGGCTTTCTATGCCATTTTGTAAACACCCTTTCTTCATGTGTTCAATAAATTTTCCCTGTGTCATTATACAAAACTTAATTTATGGACATCAATGGTTTGATTTCTTTGCATGTGTGGATTGCAAGGGTGGTTGCTGACATTTGGTGTAAATTTCATTACAATAGCCACATTAAATATATATTTACTGAGAAAAATGTTGTTGTGTTCAATACTTATTTCACCCGCTGTATAATTTAAACATTGTCGATGATATGGAATGGTGGGTGAATCACAACTGGGTGGATTCAACTCACAGTATTAAAGAGTTTACTGTATACAGGATATAGTTTTTTTAGCAAATCATCTGCTGTGTAAGGTGACACCATTAAAGAGGCATATAGGGGGTTACAGAGGTGGAGCATGTTGTGATTGATGAATGTGATGTTAGGTAGTTGATAGCTCCATGACATGTTTTTGTCCATAATAGTATCTCCTGTCCATTAACTTTGCTATCCTTATAGCATTGACTCTAGAATTCCAGAATGGTAGAATTGTATAGACTTCAAATAGCAATTCACTTGATGATCTGTATTATCATCATCATCATTAACATTTATTTATATAGTGCCAGCAAATTCCGTAGCGCTTTACAATTGGGAACAAACATTAATGAGATAATACTGGGTAATACATACAGACAGAGAGGTAAGAGAACCCTGCTCGCAAGCTTACAATCTATGGGACAATGGGAGTTTGAAACACAAGGACATGTGCTACATCATATTGCACAATGGACCAGCTAGAATGCAAAGGTAAAAGTATTGAGTGGGCTGTGTGTGTGGCAATGTTGGTCAGAGGGTTGTTGTCTTGCATTAGCAGTGTAGAGGATGGTAATAGGGTAATCTAGGGAAATTAAGATGGTGGTTGAGGAATATCATAACCTTGTCTGAAGAGGTGGGTTTTCAGTGAAATCTTGAAGGTTTGAAGACTAGAGGAAAGTCTTACTGTGCGAGGGAGGGAATTCCACAAATTGGGTGCAGCCCGGAAAAAATCCTGTAACCGAGAATGGGAGAATGTGTATGATAAGTAGTTTAAAAGTAATTATCTATTTACACAATGTTTGGATAGAGGAAAATAATTGACATACTTTTAAAAAATAGTATTATAATATTTTTTAGAAAAAACATGACGCTAGCTAATATGGACATGAAATGATATTGGGATGGGTAAACAGTAGTTTCTGTTGGTGATTAATGTAGTCCAAATTAAAATAATTAAAATATGCTTTGTAATGTTCTACCTTTCCTGATGGACCCAAGATAACTGTTGCAATGTTTGGTGATAATTTATCATAGTTTACAATCTGTTCAAACATAATAAATTATGTAAACAGTATAAACTGTCTTGCTGGAAAGAAATCGTGGTCAGTGACCTCTTCCTCAGAATGTGTGAGGACAATCAGACGGAAGCAACAATGTTTTTACTTCTTGGATTTCAAGGTTTATATAAATACAAAATTCTACTCTTCATCATCTTCCTCTTGTCCTATATTGTGGTACTAAATGGAAACCTTGTCCTTATTGTTTTGGTGTCTACTAGTGATCATCTCAAAGTTCTTATGTTCATCTTCCTTAAACATCTAACAGTAGCCGATGTCCTAATAACCAGCACCATTATACCAATGATGTTAGATATCATATTAAGGGATGTAAAAGAACTATCTGTCACTGGCTGCATCCTACAGTTATACTTCTTTGTAATTTTTGAATCTTTGCAATGTTTTATTATTGTTATAATGTCTTATGATCGATATTTGGCCATTTGCAACCCGATGCGTTACAACTCAATAATGGTGCCCCACTTCTGCCTCAAGATGATTGTTGGGTCTTGGTTATTGGTCTTCATTTTAGCAAGTGAAACAATTATGGTTTGCCAGTTGCACTTTTGTGATCTAAATTACATTGACCATTACTTCTGTGACTTTGGCCCAATAGTAGAATTGTCTTCTTCAGACACTTTCATCTTGTTATTGGTTGATTCTGTCATTTCTACTTTAATTTTCTTCATTCCCTTTTTCTTAATCATCATAACCTACATCATCATTTTCTTCACCATACTTAAAATTTCATCCAACAGTGGAAGAAAAAAAGCCTTCTCCACATGCAGCTCCCACCTTGCCACTGTATGCACATATTATGGAACCCTAATGACAATTTACATGGCGCCATCTGATGAGAGCTCTTTTAACACAAACAAGTTTAGGTCTCTATTATACATTGTGGTGACTCCTATGATGAATCCCATTATCTACAGCCTCAGGAACCATGAGATCAGACGAACTCTTCAAAAAATGATTGTAAATATTCAAATACAATTGAAAACAAAATAAAATAGACAGACAGACAGCAATAAAATATGTCCCTAATCCTTCAAGTCTACACTTTTTAAGGACAGTTGTGATCATAAATACTTACTACAAAGTGTTCTATGGCTAGGAATAGGAATACTATGCCTTAGGAAATCATTTATGAAAGTATCCCTTGTACATTTCTGCTTTGGTCTAAGATTAAGAAGTTCCCAAAACTGTCTTTTAATTGCTGTTATCTGTCATTGAAAGTGTTGCCATGTGTAATAACATGTAAAAAAATATATCTTAGAATTCAGAATCTGAGTTAATGGGATACCGAAAAAGAACAAAGGGGTGACTGTTATGTACTTAGTAAATATCATGTTAAACAAGGAAGCAAGTGGCTACCATATCAAGATTTATGTGTAAAACGATTGCGTTATAGAAGTGATGGTTTAACAACTGGCCTGAAACATGCAAATTTGTTATTATTGTTATTAGTGTTATTATTGTTGTTATTATTATTATTATTATTATTATTATTATTATTTTCTATATTCTTTTTTATATAGTACATTTCTCCAAATAGAATTACATCTACTTTACATTGTTGCATAGCCTGAGGCAGCTTCCTTGGTCCATTTTTGTCAGAGGTCATTTAGGTTACCAATATGTTTTGAACAATGTGAGAGAAAGCAGAGAATCTGGAGACAACCCCCACATTGTCATTTTTATTTATTTTCAAAAAGTTTTATGATCTGATTGTGGTGATCCTTTAACATTTTTTTTTTGAAAGGTGTAACTTGATGAAAATGTAATTTGCAATATTTATACATACTGAGATTTTTTACAAAAGCACAAAACAATGTGCATCCCCTTCCTGAATCACAATAAATGAGATCAGTGAATGTTTGCACAGTATAAACAACTGTAAAGACTATCCTGATCTTTAGTGTCATTATCACTTTGTGTTTGGCACTTAATGATGTTTATAAATATCAGTATCAGTCTGTTTATGGACTGATTCTCATGTCTTTATTGTTATTTTAAAATCATTGGCACTGTTTTGCCTCTAAGGGGCGTATTCAATTGTTCCTCCGGCCGCCGGAAAAACGAGCGCGTTAAAACTATTACCGTTTTTCAGCAATATTGCGCGTAAAAACCGTTAATACGGTAGTTCACTCGCTGAATTTCATCTCGCAGCTCCCTGAAATTCAGCGAGTGATTACCGTTTTAACTGTAATAGTTTTAGAGCGCATGTTTTTCCGGCGGCCGGAGGAACAATTGAATATGCCCCTAAGGATTAAGTTGCAAAAAATTACCTACTATTGGAATAATGCTCACCTAATAATTAAAAGTTTTTACACTTGCTGTAGGGTGCACTGTTATGTTATATTATAGATGTAGCAAATATGACACTAGGTACATCATGCTGCCACTAATATAAAAAAATTTGGCACTTCATAGAAACATGTCAATTTATGTTGTCAAGGTTCTACAATCCCTACATTTCTATTAAATCCTTTAACCTGCAGTACCCTTAGCCTACCACCAGATGTCATATTGAAGTAATCTATGTGCGCATGTGCAGGCAGCCCCTTTCATGAACAGATTAACTTATTAAAAAAATAATTGAATAAGAAACGGCAGTCTAGCACTGCAATACATTATGTAGCTAGCCCATTATAGCCTTTGTTTGGGTAGCCAAAAAATAGTATTGTCCCAGGTCAAAAAGCACTTGTGCTCCTTCTGACACACAGGTGCTGTGGGTATCTGGGTAATAAGTAAAAATCGGCACCCCTGATACACCAGTTTCTCTTTCTGCCATCCCTCTTCTGACAACTCTCCCTCAACTATACTAGCATATAATAACAAGTAATACTTAGTAATTATGCAATTATTAACTAACTAACTAACTAGCAAAAGAGGCTTTAAATGTAGTTTTTAATTTTGTTTTCTGCAGATTACAACTTTCCAGGTATATTACAAGAAGATAGAACATTGGAAAAATAGAATTTATAATAGATATCAAGAGTCAGTGTGTTTAGACTGTTTTATTTCAGTTCCAACAAGGTTAAACTTTGTGACAGTGTTTAATTTACTTATACTGTACTTACTAATTTACTTAAATGAAAAATACTGTAAATACATGTATACACTGATAACTCCATTGAAAGAATACATTACAGTACTATATCACGTATGTTTTTTACACTGTGGGGTAAATGTATCAAGCTGAGAGTTTTCCGGTGGATTTGAAAAACCAATCAGATTCTAGCTATCATTTATTTAGTACATTCTACAAAATGATAGCAAGAATCTGATTGGTTGCTATAGGCAACATCTCTACTTTTCAAACCCGCTGCAAAACTTCCAGCTTGATACATTTACCTCTGTATGTGTGCACTGTATGTTTGTACTGTATACACCTGCAAGCTTTTATAATACTGTATATATATGTTATTTTATTTATGCATATACCTGCAATATTTAACTGATGCGTGCTTATTTCAAATAAACTTTAACACATTTAAAGGTATTAGTGCTTTGTGGTTAGGGTGGGCCCCTAAATAACTATTAGCCTTTATCTACGGGGAGCTGGACAGGATGGACTAAGAATTCCCATGGTGCCCTCAACCTTATTCCCCCTTCCTACTGGCCACTGAATGCAGGTGTACTTCAGCCGCAGATTATGTGTGACTGACACTCTCTGCACTATACCCCCCCACACACCCCCAACCCCTGACATCATCCAATGACAGCAACCTGCAAACAAAATAAAAGACAAAATTGCAGACTGTATTTTAGATTTCATACTGTACAGTAGATATGTCCATAGTGGACAATACCATACTCTTGTATGTACTTCCCTCCTCATGAATGATTCAGAAAACTAAGGTATAAAGAGGTCTGGGGGAAAAAAGGTTATTATCAACTTTGCACTTACAGTTCTTTAGGGCCAGATAAGAAAATTACATATATCCCCCAGCAGCATCCAATATGGTGCACTTAAAACCAGAGTTTGCAGCCCAAAATAAAGTCCATTCCATATCCTGAAGATGTGGGGCAGGGAACAGCTCTGTTCTACACCCATGTCGCCTAGCAGAAGTATTGTATAACATTTTGTCAGTATGAATTCATGAAAAAACCTAAATAATGTGGTTATCTTTGTTTACACTACATTACTGAGCCATATGTCAGTGAGCTGTGTGATTTTAGGGATGGTGCATTCATCTTTCACACTTACATTTTTTCTGACAGATGGACACTTTGGCACCACAGAGAGCTATCACATTACACTATGGAACATGAAAATGTTCTGCGCATTCCCAGTAAAGTGGCCACAGGTATATGTGCCTATGGAGATTTGCATGACTCTGGTACTTACATCTGCCTGTTCCTGGAGAGGTGGGAGAGGGGAGGGAAGGGGGGTTCTAACGTAGACCAAGTACAGTAAAGGTGTTTGTAAGCAATAGTGAACAGATGCAGAGCAGGACACACACACATATATATATACGACTGTGCAAGTTGGATTATTTGTGGGTGCTTAAGGTCAGGAGCAAATAGTAGATGATGATGATGGACAGCAGCAAAAAAAAAAGCTTGTGATTGGCTGTTTGTGAATGCTCCTCTGATGCTGATAGGTGCTTTCTTCTTTCCATGTGCATATATTATACTTTTGTGTGCTTGTTTATGCATTTTTTTCTCATGTACGTGAGACGGTGAGTTGTGTCTACTGTGTTAGAGAGGTTTTTGAAGTGTTATTGATGCCTAATAGTGAATCTGCAGTTTGGTGGACCAGTTGGTTCCTGGCCAGGTGTTAAGTTGGTTAGGTTCCCATTCGGACCTCCTGTTGCTGTACGCTGGGCAGAACGTTGACCAAGGGAGCCTGTTCTGGGCCTTCCATTGAATAGATTTGGATGACATTTAATATAAAAACAATAACGACAAAGGGCAGCCACCTCATGGGTGTGTTGGAAGAGTTGCTAAGCTTTTAATTATTTTTAAAATGCTGACAGTTACATCCAACTCACTGATAAGTTTATAACCTGAAGATTTAAACCCAGGAAATGCCGGGGACTTCAGCTAGTGTTTAGATAGATAGATAGATAGATAGATAGATAGATAGATAGATAGATAGATAGATACTGGGTCAAAGATCTGCCCAGCATACACCCACTGGAGGTTTGACCAGGAACTCAACCCCCTATTATGTCTTCTAGGATTCAATGTTACTAGTCTGTGAGGTTTTTATCCAAATCCATCAAGTGGAAGACTCCCTGGGTCAAAGTTCTGCCCAGCCTACATTAACGGGAGGTCAGACTGGTACCCTAACCCCCCATAAAACCCAGCCATAAATCAACTGGACCACCTCACGTTGGTTTTATTCCAATCTGTGCAGGGGTATCAAAAATATTCACCAAAAAACAAATAAGCAAGTAATCAAACCAACTTCTTTTGTATATATAGAAGATGGATATATTACTTAAAATCTTACAACTCCACTTCAGCAACAGTATATTACAGAACTCTATGCACTTATATTTCACCTTAGCCCATTGTACACAATACTTCCAACATTGTCCAGCCTAATTTACACAGATCTCTTGAAACTTCGTGGACTCTCTTTGACATACTGCATAAAGCCTTTAGCACAAACAAAGCCCATTTGACATATTACATAAACCATGTAATTCAATTATACTCCTTTTCACAGTGTACAGATCCCTTACCACAATAAGCAGAGCACCATTTTGGGACATTGTACAAACTTAAGAAAAGTGGGACCAGAGAAATTTGAGTACAGAGAGAAGACACCTGCAAGTAATGTTTAACCCCCTGTTTGCTTTGCTGGTTGTGTGCTGAGCATAGTTCAGTATACCTTTCAACATATGGGTAATATCACCTGCTGTTGATATTGACAGTGGTGCGGTATGGAGCATAGAGAGAGGGTGATCATATTGGGAGATACTGAAGGAAAGAGCTGGAATGTAATGTCAGGGAGGTTGGAGAAAGGTTGGATATCTGATATATATCTGATTTAAAAATTGTTGGTAGGTAATATGGTATAGTGGGGGAATTACAACTTGGTGGATTAAACTCACATTGTTAATGAGTTTACTGTATACAGGATATAGATTGTTAGCAAATCCTATGTTGTGTGAGGTGACACTGTTAAAGATGCATACAGAGTGATAGATAGAGATGGAGCATGTTGTGATTGGTGAATGTGATGTTGGGTGGGTGACATCTCCATGTTGTGTTTTTGTCCACAATAGTATCTCTTGTACATTAACTTTGCTTTCCTCATAATATTGACTCTAGAATTCCAGAATTCTAACCTTCCATAATTCTGGAATTGCAGAATTGTATAGACCTTTAAAAACAATTCACTTGATGATCTGTATGATAAAGGCAAATTGTTAGAATAAGTATCAATTTAGACAGATTTTGGATTAAGGAAAATAATTGACATTTTATTTTAAAAAAAATGGTATTTTGAATAATTAAATTAATGACAAATATGTTTTAGTTAAAGCAAGAGGCTAGGCAAAATGTGCATGAACTGATATTGGGATGGATAAACTGTAGTTTCTGTTGGTGATTAATGTAGTCCAAATGAAATTAATATCAGAAAAATATGTTTTCAAATGTACAACCTTTCCAGAGGTACCCAAGAAAAAAGATACCTTAAATATTGTTTCAAGGCCTATATAAATAATGTTATCTTTCTTGCAGTAAAAATAACGTGGTCAGTGACCTCTTCCTCAGAATGTGTGAGGACAATCAGACTGAAGTCACAGTGTTTTTACTTCTTGGATTTCAAGGTCAATACAAATACAAAATTCTACACTTTATCGTCTTCCTCTTGTCCTACATTGTGGTAATAAATGGAAACCTTGTCCTTGTTGTCTTGGTGTCAACATGTGATCATCTCAAAATTCCAATGTTCATCTACCTTAAACATCTAGCAGTTGCCGATGTCCTAATGACCACCGTCATAATACCAATGATGTTAAATATCATATTAAGGGGTGTAAAAGAAATATCTGTCACTGGCTGCATCATCCAGTTGTACTTGTTCTTGAATGTGTGCACTGTTTCCTTATTGTTATAATGTCTTATGATCGATATTTGGCCATTTGCAATCCGATACATTACAATTTAATTATGGTGCCCCACATCTGCCTTAAAATGATTTATGGTTTAGGTTCTTGGTCTTCATTTTAACAAGTTAAATAATTATGGTTTGGAAGTTACACTTTTGTGGTCTCAATTACATTGACTATTACTACTGTGACTTTGCCCCAATTGTCTTCTTCAGACACTTCCATCTTGTTATTGGTTGATTTTGTCGTATCTTTTTTAGTGGTCTTCATTCCTTTTTTCCTAATCATCATAACCACATACACATGTAGTTCCCACCTTGCCACTGTATGTGCATCTTATGGAACCCTAATCACAGTTTACATGGCACCATCTGACGAGAGCTCATTTAAAACAAACAGGTTTAGGTCTCTATTATACATTGTGGTGACTCCTATGATGAATCCCATTATCTACAGCCTCAGGAACCATGAGATCAGACAAACTCTTCAAAAAAAATTCTAAATATTCAAATACAATTGAAAACAAAATAAAAAATCTACACATTTTTAAAAAGACATGTAGACAGCAATAAAATATGTCCCTAATACTACTAGTCTACACTTTTTTAAGGACAGTAGTGATTATAAATACTTACTACAAAGTGGTCTTTGGATTGTAAGAGAAATGCTATACCTTAGTAAACCATTTCTTCAAGTATGCTTTGTACATTTCTGCTTTGGGCTGTTAAGATTAAGAAGTTCCCAAAACTGTATTCTAATTGTTGTCATCTGTCATTGATAGCGATGTCTAATTACATGTAATAATAATTTTCATAGAATTCAGACTCTGAATTAATGGGTTACCCAAAAACGAACCAAGGGGTGACTGTTATTTACTTAGTAAATGTTTTGGACATTGTGGGAGAAAATCAGGAGTGTCCTCCTCCTCCTGTTACTACTGTTTTCGGCCTCCCAGCCGCACCTATACAGTTAACCCCTGCCTCTTCTCCCTTGTCTTTGCATCTCCAATACTTCTCTGATCTTAATCCGTCCACATGGCTGGGCACAGGTTCAGCTTCCTTTAGTTCAATCCCCACCTCTTCTTCCTCCCCTTCCTAGATTCTAAGTGTTCTAGAGTTCATTTATACCTCCTTGTCCTGTGCACCTGTTCTCAGCTGAGTTTGTTTAATTACACATTGTTTTAGTTTTGTATTGCCCTGTATGCAAATGAATTGGGGCTGACAAAGAAAAGAAGTCCCCAATAAACCCCAAAGGGATCTTGCATTTATCGGATAGAACTCTGTCCACAATGGAGATCTCATTATTAAATAGAGGACTCAGTTTTGCACCTTCCTCTAGGACTAAAATGTTTGAACTTTTTGTTGAATTAAGTAGATTCATAAGATCATTTTTGCAAGAAATACTTTTCACTTAAGAAATCTAAAATCAGCAAAGAACCATATATATTATTATTATTATTATCCTTTATTTGTTAGGCGCCACAAGGTTTCCGCAGCGCCGTACACAGTACAAATAGTAGACTAAACAGGGTAAAACAGTACAAACCAATAAACAAAAATACCAATGCTTCAGAAACTCCAGGCAGGACGATGTAGTAAACAAGGAGCAGAAGAACGGTAAGGAGACAGGAGGGAAGAGGGCCCTGCTCATGTGAGCTTACATCCTAAGGGAGGGAAAACAGACTGGCACAGGAAGAGCCAGATAAGGCAAGGGGAGAGCGAGTGGAGTATAGAGAAAGGGGTTATGTGGACCCCGATAATATATACCTATTCTCCTAGATAAAGAAGGTGATACAGCTCTTTTGAATGAATTGTGGGAGACAATAAGATATCCTCTCCAACGGAGGTTACCATTTTTTATATCACCCAAGTTAAGGGTCCAAGCATAGATTTGCCTCGAGTGTTTAGAGTTAGGACCACCCTATTAGCAGAAGCGCTGTGGAGTGGCAGGTGGCTTTCCATACATTTACAAATGTGTGCAACTGAGACTTCTGCATTTTTATGTACAAGTAGAAATGCCAGCTGCTTTGTTGGTTATAGCAGTGTACTGGGGGATTTTCTCTGTATTTGTTCCTTTCAAGATAATCCCACCCTTTCAAGCACCTGCTATGAACCTATAAATTGATTGAGCAACTTCCACTTCTGTATTGCCTTGAGCTATGCCCACCTCTATATGGGTGAGTTCGAAGAGGAGGATACTTGGTATCGAAGCTCCTCTTTCAATGAACCCATATAGAGGTTGACATAGCTCAATACTTAATATTTATGGTAATTTCAAATATAACAGTTCTAATTGTGTTACCTGTAGACATATCAAACATGAGGCTAAAGATTTTTGTTCAACTATCAATGGAAAGAAGTTTCAATCGACAGGGTTCATCAATTGTACTAGAGACTTTGCTATCTACTTATTGCAGTGTAGTTGCTCTCTCCAGTACATTGGAAGAACAACCAGATCGCTAAAAAGGAGAATTACAGAAAACAGGAGAAATATCCTCAAGAAATACCAGCTCCATAACGTCTCCAGACATTATACTGAGGTTCACAATGAAGACCCTACTTGTTTAACTGTTGGTGGTGTAAAATATGTTAAAGTTATTGAGAGAGGAGTGGACAGATACCAAAAACTTTGCAAGTAAGAAATATACTGGATGTATAAACTCCATCTACCCAGATGGCCTCAACAAAGGAATAGAGTTAAATAATGTTTTGTAATATCACTTTTTAGGTAGGTCTAGATGTCTTTTGAGGTTGGGTTCCTAAAAAATCTTTCTACCAACTCATTTGTGTGGTTTATTTTATTTATTTACTTTGGTTTACTTTATTTCTTTTGGTGGCCTCTAAAAATCGGGAATTTTTTGGTATCCTGTCCAGGTGGTACAGATGGACATCCCCTTATTTTTACTTTAGCATCACCAATACATTTCCCTACAGGTTTATATGTTTTGTGATATTTATGCAGTTTTATATTTAGCGGCCATTATTATATTTTCAATAGGGTCCTTTATTTATGTCGTTTTTTTCACATTCAGATTGTTAGTTAGGGAGGGGTTTTGTCTATCAGTGGTGTCTGACAATCACAAGGTTCAACAAGATTATTGTGATTGATAATTAAGAAGGGAAGATCTATTGCTCCAAGGACAGTCTGTATTATATATTTTTGCTAGTGTATTACATGAAGCAATTAAATATGATCCTTAAATGATCATCTTGTGGTTCCAGATTCATACCTTCCATTTAAACAATAGAAAAATAATTATCAGCAAATACCAGTAAAAACTAGATCACAAAGCCAGATGACTCAGAAAACAAGATACACTCAAGAGGATGTTTGGATATTCACGTACAATGCAATGCATTAGATATAGTCAGATGAATAAGGAATACAGTTTGCACTGAAGGGGCTCCTCTGGATGAATCTGTCTCCTCTTAAGAGGAAATCCATCACCTACTCTCTGACATTGGCCTCGTCCTCTTATGAAATGTTTTATCAGTATGTGGCCTTAATTCATATTATTTTCCTTTTCTATATTCTTTCATTTTTGTTTTCTATCCTTTTTGTTGCCTATCCAAAGATGTTATTGTCATTGTAAATAGTACAACATTAAATTATCTACATATTGGTTTCACTATATTTATTAGGTATATATTCTGATTATCACGGTTTAAAAACAAATAAACATTCATTTAAAATGTAGAGCCATTATATTGAGGCATAATGTACACAGCTTACACTGATGAGTTCCTTAGCTACCAATTAGTGTAGCACATAAAATAAACTCTGGGGACAGTCATGGAATCCTCAGGGAATTATCCCTATTCTTCTCTATTCTATATTTCACTATAAAATGATACCAACAAATGGGAAATATCATCAGCTACATGAATAGACCTCACATCGCTTATACACACATGGGAAACATCACCTGAAATCAGTGAAATTATTATAAATATTACCAATCTCTTTCAATATTTCCCATTTCCTTACATCTGTGGAAAGCTCTTTATGCTGTAAGTAATACATAGATGTCAAATGCAGATATATTTTATTTTTTCTAGTGTTGTTTGCAATAATTAATTTTGGATAGGAATACTTGTTACTTTTTCTTAATTCAAATTTGTATTTAAACATGTTTATTTTATAACATTGTAATTAGGTTGCAAAATCCTGGCTCTGTCTTTGTTTCACAGTAGAGTTTTACCAAATTAGTGTTCCCAGTTAAGATTCAGATCTTTGTCTTTGTGTTCAGTATAGTTATTACTAGATATAGCTATATCATGTGACTATTCCTCATTATATGACTACTGTCATCTATGGCTACCGGTGAATTTCAGTATACCAATTTTAAAACATAACGATCTAATGATTATTGAAAAAGTTGGTCACATAACTAGATATTTTTTGTTATAGCTAATAATATTATTATTAGTTTATTTTGCCTTCTCTATTTTATCTGTACAAGCGCCTTGCTCATCCGTTTTACGAATTTTCTCCTTGTTATTTAACCTACCAACATCTACTTGCTTCTCACCTATAATTAATAATATCTCTGTAGTTATAAGTGTTGCATTCCTACTAAGCGATCTGCAAGCTCACATTGTACATTATGTATGGAGCAAACAAATCTTCATTCACGATCTATTCCTCATTGGACCACCTGGTGGCTTATACTTTAGCCATACTTCTCTGTATGAGAACGGCTGAGTGTTCTCTTGTTATGCCATCTCTCCTATCATTTATTGGAAATCCCCCAAAAAATCAAGTGACATGCACATCACTGACAACTAAACACATTGGGCCTGATTCATTAAGGAAAGTAAGGCAAAAAATGAGTATGTTTTCTCCTGGACAAAACCATGTTACAATGCAAGGAGTGCAAACTAGTTTATTATTTTGCACATAAGATAAATACTGGCTGTTTTTTCATGTAACACAGAAATACTTGAAAGCTTTATATCTACACTGAAATTTAGAGTCGATCTAGGACATGCCCTACCCCAAATATAAATCTACCCTCACATTTTAAATTTACCTCCCCCTCCAATGCAACATGGTTATGCCAAGGTGCAAAGTTACTACTTTTTTTTTTTACTTTACTTTCATTAATGAATCAGGCCTATTATGTTACTCATATTTTTTCAGTCTCGTTTTCTAACATGATCACAGTACATTATAACCATACACTATCTGTCCTAGACTTTTATTAAACCTCTGTACTATAATGTACATATTTACAAAGTTTTTGGAATCCAATTTTATAAATGAAATAACACAAAAACATCAAGGGAGTTATTTTGGAATTCACACCATCCAAAGTAAAAATGTCAAATTAATTTCCTGAAAACCCTGCCTGGCTTCACGTTTGGATCACCTGCTTAATAAATGGCCATGTACCCCTGGAGCATAAGAACTGTCTTTCTTTCAAAAGGAAATACCATTAAAAACCAGATCAGAAAACCAGAGGACTTGGGAAACAAAATACACTGAAGAGGACATTTGAATATTCCTGAGCAATGCAATGCATTAGATATTTCCGGATGAATAAGAAATACACTTTGCACTTAAATGGCTCCTACATTTAAACATTTTGTACATTTAATGGTTTAATTACATCATGTGTAATTAATGAGGTTTCCCCTTCAGAGTTCATTGCACCTGGATTGCAAAAAAATGCATGTTATTAATATTATTATTATTTATTTATATCACTAACATTAGTCACCAGAACCGACCATCTCACCCTTAGGTGAAATAAAATTTTTGTATGTATAGATAAACTTTATACACAACTACGAAACATATAATAATTTGAACATGTTGCAAACATACTGTATTATGTTATGTCATGTTATATCCACAGTCACAAACAAATATTAATTTTAAGAACTGCTATTTATGTTTCTATCCATTTAACGTTCGCTATATATGTCTTCCAGGAGCAAAAATTATTTGAATAACCTCCCATTTGTAAAGAATGTGTGAGGACAATCAGACACAAGTCACACAAATACGAATGCTTGGATTTCAAGGTCTATACAAATTCAAGATATTATTGTTCATTGTGTTTCTTGTAACATATATAATGATACTGACTGGAAACCTCCTAATTATTATTTTGGTCACAACTATTGATTATCTTAAAGTTCCAATGTTCTTCTTTCTCAAACACTTAGCTACAGCTGATATGCTACTGACCACCAGTGTTGTTCCAATGATGTTAGAGAACATATTACTAGAAGAAGGAAGATTATCTTTTATTGGCTGTTTAACACAACTCTACTGTTTTGGCATCTTTGGGTTTGTGCAGTGTTTTCTAATTGCCGTGATGTCCTATGATCGATTTTTGGCTATTTGTAACCCATTGCGTTATACTTTAATGATGGGGCCAAATGTTTGCCTCCAGCTGGTTATCGGGTCATGGTTATTAGTCATCATTTTAATAACAAGTGGAATGGTTATAGTGTTCCAAATTAACTTTTGTGGTCTCAATTACATTGACCACTTCTTCTGTGATTTTGGCCCTACCATGAACTTAGCTACTTCAGACACATCTATGTTGATGTTACAAGACTTTGTAGTTTCCATCTTTATGATATTTTTTCCTTTTGCTTTTATCATTATGACCTATATCTGCATTTTCTTCACCATAGTCAAGATGTCTTCCAATCACAGAAGAAGAAAAGCCTTCTCCACATGTAGCTCCCACCTGACCATTGTGTGTACATATTATGGAACCCTAATCACTGTGTACATGACTCCTTCTAATGAAAGCACATCCCACATAAATAAATATAGATCTCTGTTGTACATTATGGCGACCCCTTTAATGAATCCTATTATATACAGCCTGAGGAACCGTAAGATCAAAAAAGCCTTAATAAAATTGCTGAATAATTTCTGGACAGTTAGCTGGAAAAGATCAAAATAATTATTTGATGAATATTTATTGTACATTTTTCTCATCCTAATTAATTCTAACATTTCTTCTTTATAATAGGAATGTCATGGAGTTATTTATACTTTGAAAATGATTCGCTATTGTTACATTTATTGTTCATAAGCAGTAATAGAAATTAATTAATTGGTAGACTAAAAATGTAATAATTCTAAAGTTTGTAGGCTTTAAGAGGAGCGTACAATATATACATATAATAATGTTGAAAATGAAAATTAAAATGTGTTCATTTTGGATAGAAATAAAGAATATTTTAACTAGAGATGGTCACTGACCCCCGTGTTTTGGTTTTCGATTCGGTTTTGGATCTGGATTAACCTTGTGTTTTGGTTTTGGTTTTGCAAAACCGCCATAGCGTGTTTTGGTTTTGGTTTTGTTTGGTTTTGTTTTGCTATTTTGTTGGAAAATCAATGTTTTTGGGCCTAAACTAACCCAATTTAGTGCTCCAACTGTTTTAGAGATAAGTAATCTAATTGTAGAGGTAATAAATCATCGAAAAAACAGTTTAATTCTTCGTTGGTAGGCCTTCATTTATTATACACACAAAACAGATTGTCTTCCTCTCCATCTATGCATATTGGCAATGCAGCCATTGTCTTTGGATGTATATTACACCCTACACGTATAGTTAAATATGTAAAGAAATGGAAAAAGGCAGTTTGCTTTCTGTCTCTATAGGCCCCCTCCACTTGTTTACAAAACCAAAAAATTCAGCCATTATAGACTGTACAATATTAATTGACATGGAGAAAGCCAGTTTGTTTTCTGTCTCTCTAGGCTCCCCTCCACTTGTATAAAATACAAAAAAATTCAGCCGCTATAGACTGTACAATATTAATTGACATGGAAAAAGTCAGTTTGTTTTCTGTCTCTCTAGGCTCCCCTTCACTTGTATAAAATACAAAATAATTCAGCCGCTATAGACTGTACAATATTAAGAGAAATTCACAAAGGCAGTTTGGGGTCACTCTGTCTATGACACCCCACCCTTAAGGATAAATTGCCCAAACAGCAGCCTTTCAAGACGGTACGTGAATTGGAAATGTCACAAGTCCCTTTCCTCTTTGGGGGTAGATTGCACCCTACACTTACATAGAAAGTTTTAAAAAGATGTTATCGTCATCCTCTTCAGCTTCATCCTCACCCTCATCAGTGTGTACATCATCATCACAGACTATCAATTCATCGCCGCTTGAATCCGCCATTAGATAACAGTCAGTGCTTGGATGTCTTGGATGGTGAAGGCCTTCCTCGTGGAAGATGTAGTTCATTTTTATAAACATCATTTTCTCCACATTTTTGGGAAGTAACCTTCTACGGCGATCACTGACTAAGTTTCCTGCTGTGCTGAACACTCGTTCAGAGTACACACTGGAGGGTGGGCAGCTTAGGTATTGCAAAGCAAGTTTGTACATGGGTTTCCAAATGGCCTGCTTTTCTTCCCAGTAAGGAAAGGGACTGTCTGACATTTCCATGTCAACTACCTCTTGAAAGTAATCCTCCACCATCCTTTGGATGTTTATACTTGTATTGGATGGAGTTATGGGCAAAGTGACACATTTTTTAGAAAAATCCTTCAAAAAAACCCAGACGTTAAATTGTTCTGGTCTGCCACCTGCATCTTCCCTGTTTCTTTTTGGGAATTTTAATTTTTTACGAGCAGCAGCAGCTTGAGAAAGTGAAGGAGGACACGTTGTCAAGCCGAGGCCCAGTTCAGCGGCCAACTTGCTGAGCAATAGCTCCTTGCAAAAGTTCACATCTCGCTCATTTACAAGTAAAGACTCAAGGCAGTTTTTAAACCTTGGATCAAGCACAGTGGCCAAAATGTACTGATCCGAGTTCAAGATCTTAATAACTCGAGGATCATTGTGAAGCGAATTAAGTACTTGATCAACAAGGCCAACATACTTTGCTGAATTGCTTGCTTTCAGCTCCTCCTTCATTGTCTCAAGCTGCTTTTCCAATAGTCTAATTAAAGGAATGACTTGGCTCAAACTAGCAGAGTCTGCACTCACCTCACACGTCACAACTTCAAATGATTTCAGCACCTTGCACAGGATTGAAAGGATTCCCCACTGTGCAAGAGTGAAATACATCCCCCCTCCTTTCCCAATGTCATGGCTTGTGCAATATGCTTGGATGGCTTTGCGCTGTTCCTCCATCCTCTGAAGTATGTACAGGGTGGAATTCCACCTAGTTACCACCTCTTGCTTAAGTTGGTGGCAGGCCAAAGTTAAACTGCTCTTGGAGCTGCTGTAATCTCCTACATGCTGTGGCTGAATGTCTGAAATGGCCTGAAATCTTACGGGCCACCGAAAGCATCTCCTCCACCTCACGGTTATTTCGTAGGAAGCTCTGCACCACCAAGTTGATGGTGTGAGCAAAACAGGGAATATGTTGGAAATTACCCAGCTGTAATGATCGCACTATATTGTTGGCGTTATCAGAAATGACATATCCTGGGGAGAGTCCGAGTGGTATAAGCCATGCATCAATCACATCTATCAGTTTGCGTAACAAATTGTCAGCCGTATGCCTGTTAGTGAAGCCGGTGATACAAAGAGTGGCCTGCCTGTGACAAATGTTACGTAGTGGTATACATGCTGCTGCTGTTCCTGCTGGTGAAGGTGAATGACCAACCCAGTGGGCTGTCACAGTCATATAGTCTTTGGTTTGCCCACTTCCACTTGTCCACATATCTGTGGTTAACTGGACAGTGGGCAGAATGGCATTTTTCAGCGCAATCTCTAAATTTTTACACACTTTTTGGTATAGTTGTGGAATTGCTTTACGGGAGAAATGGTGTCGCGATGGAATTCTGTAACGCGGACACAAAACCTCAATTAACTGTGAAAAACCAGCTGCGTTTGTTGTGGAGATTGGACTTAAGTAATTTTATGCTTAACTTTCCTTAATGAATCAGACCCAGAGTGATGGGATCTGATAAAGGGTAAATTGGGCTTCTGGAAAAAATAGGAGTGTGATGAGGGGCTCAATAAAGATTGGTGACACACAGTGATGGGATATGCTGAAGGGCAGACTGGGGCCCTGGGTGTAATGGGGTGTGGTGGGAGGTATGGTAAGGAGCTTAGTACAGATTAGAGGTTATGGGATCTGTTGAAGCACATATTGAGGTCCAGGGAAAAATAATACAAGATGGGGGGACTAAAGTAATGTGGGGATCAGAACATAGAGGAGGACAGAAAGTGAGCAATGCTTGTCATGTGATATAAAACCTGGTGGGCAGAAGTGACATATGATAGTAAAGCTGATGTGCAGGGGTGACATGTTTGAGAAAAGCTGGTGGACAGAGGGTGATGTGTAAGAATTGTTAGTGAACATGGTGTACAAGGACCATATTAGAGAGAAGCTGGGGGGGGAAGGAGAATGTGAGGCAAAAGCTGATGGGCAGGGAGCATGTGAGAGAAAACCTGGTGGGCATGGGTTGGTTTGAGAGAGAAAAGCTGGTTGGCAAGGGGTGGCATGTGAGAGAAAAACTATTGGACTGGGGAGATATGTGTGAGTAAAGCTGGTGAGTAGAGAGTGGTATCTGAGAGAAAACTAGTGGGCAGGTTGCATATTGACAGGGGCCGTCATGTGAGTGAAAACCTGGTTTGCAAGGGGGAATATTATAGAGAAGCTGCAGATCATGGGGTGACATGTGATAGTAAAGCAGATAGGCAGGGGATGTATGTGAGGGAAGAGCTGGTGAGCAGAGAAGGATATGCAAGTGAAAATATAGTGGGCAGGGTTCAGTGTAAGTGAAAAACTGGTGTTCATTGTTGGCATGTCAGTGACTAGCTGGAGGGCAGAGAGTGACTTTTGAGAGAAAATCTGGTGGACAGGGGGCAGAAAAAAGCTGGTGGCCATCAAAGCACGTGACAGTTGAGCTGATCTGATTTTTAGCTTTCCAATGTATTCCTACTCCCATACTGTGTGAGATACTTGACACTGCCCTCTGACACTCCCAATGTGCCATGTTCTCCCTCTCCCTCATTCACTGACTCTCATCAAAAGTATGACAACCTGCCTCCCCTCAGCATGTGACAGTCTCTGCCTCCCTCACGAGAGCAAGTGAGAGTCCCCACTCCCTCTCCACAGCATATGACAGTCTCCCCATCCCTCTCCTCAGTGTGTGACAGGACCCCCTCCCCATTCAGCATGTAACAGTCCTCCCTTCCTCTCCTCAGTGTGTGACTGCACCCTTAGCATGTCAGAGACCTTATCCTCCTTCTCCTGTTTATGTGACAGTTTCCTGCACCTTTCCCTTCAGTGGGTGACATTCCACCCTCACCCTCTCTTCAGCGTTTGTCAGTCCAAAAGCACTCACATAAAGATAATGACATTCTGACTGCCTATAACTAAAAGGGTAAAACATGGGTGGGCAGTGGTGGACGAATGTAGGCAATGATAGTAAGGGGCGTGCCGAGGGTGCTCCAATGCAGATGCGGCTGAGTCAAGTCCTGGGATTCAAGTCAGTATGCTTGTTTTTGCCATATCATTTGCACCAGTGACAGGATAGTGTAATTGCCGACTAGTAGCAGTGACTGTCACAGTCTTAGTATTAAAAAGTGCACGCAAGTATGCCACTAGTAACCACAGATCATTTATGCAACTAAGATAGACCATAAAAATGCATTGTATGTAAAGTACGCTTTAATCGCATCCTGATTTATGTACATAAGGTAAAAAAAACACATTTATTATTGATTATAGAATTATGAGTTGTTTCAATTATTATTTTTTTTGCATGTGTTCCAACTTAATTTTGCACATACGCATGTGCTTATTCTGCTCTCTGGTGTAACTGTCAACATAACAGTTACGCAAATAATACTTACACCCAGATTCAAATTGAAACGCATCTCGAGATCCACACGGATTGGAAGATGGGTGGGATTATGCTCAAGTTCCATACTCTTCTTTCTAATAGCAAGCTGTGTGCAAGTTGCTTTCAGACATGAGCCAGGCCCTATATGTCTTTGCGATTTAAGAGCTAACTGAAGTTTTATAATAGCGACATAGGAAATGTATTTAAGGGAGTTTTTCTACAGAACAATAAATTAATCGAGCACATGTATTGTTTTCCATAAGCAATACATTGATTTTCAGGGTAATTTATTCATCAAGATTAAAATATATTCCTTTTGTCTAATGTACTGTATGCACCCCTCTTATTCCCTATACCCATTTCATCCCCTCCCCTTTTTAAACCCGCCAATAAAATCCAATCCATTAAAAGTGCCAAGTTATAGGGGTTGTGTCTTGGGTTGGGGACTTATCTCTCTCTGAGTTGAGGTTGGTAACTCTGTTTGTCAGAGAAGCAAGACACAGCCATATAATAGACAGACTACAGTACAACATAATCTGATACACAGACACTTTTGATACATTGCTGGAAGAACTGAGAAGTTACAGATAGTCATGTTAAATAAATAAATTTAAATAATTATTATATGACCAATATTGTTACAATATATATTTTGCTTACTTTCATACAGAGCTGCTGGACATTTGGAGAGAAACCAGCCAGCACTAGGAAAGAAAACACATATCCTTATGTAGCTAGGGATCAGAAAATTTGAAGAAAAACTTAAATACCAATAATGTTTTGCTGTTACACAAGTTGCTTTATTTATCATCCACTTTTGCCTTGCTGGCCCTAATCTTTTGGAACTCCCTACCCCATCTCGCTCAACTCTCCCCCTACTTTCAGTCTTTCAAACACTCACTCAAAACTCACCTTTTCAAGCTCACCAATCCTACCACATCCTAACCATTCTATTCATCACCTCCTCTCCTTCACCGGCCCTCTCTATATTATCCCAGTACTATCTCCCACCACGTCTTCCTCTAGAATGTGAGCTCTCATGAGCAGGGTCCTCTTTACCTATTGTCCCACATCTGTCTACTGTCTGTCTCCCTTGTACATCCTGTCACTTCTTTTGCTGCACTCTGTGTGAGTCCCCATAGCATTACTCACACTCATCTGTGCTACTTATGTGTATTACCTCATCTATTTGTTACTTGCTTCTGTATCCAACGCTACAGAATCTGTGGTGCCTTATAAATAAATAAATAATAATACTAATATTATATCAGGCTTACAATTGGTTAGCTCATAAAAATGGAAAAATTACTAACTTGTCCAATCACATGTTTAGATCAACACATTTTTATGTATGTGACTGTGTGACTGGCTGAAAAGTTTTAAATGTGGACTAGTTTATAGCATTACAGTCTAAAAAATATACCGGTGTGATATATTATATACAAAGATATATTGTCTTAGCTCACTGACTATGCAGAATTTCACCAACCTTGCAGCCTGGCATATATATATATATATATATATATATATATATACATATATATATATATATATATACACATATAAAGAAGTTTGTTTGTAGGCAAATATCTTCCACACCCCTTCATCGGTTCGGTGCAACCAATGTAAGGTGGTTCAGTTGGATCCTGGGCAGATATTAAAAGTTTTAGGGACCCGGTCTGTCTTATTGATGCTGTACACTGGCCAGAAATTTGACGCGGAGCCTCTTCTGAGCCTTCCACTAGATGGATCCAGATGAAACTTTCAAAAGACTTTTAACCCAGAAGACATACTAGGGTTTGTAGGTCTCAGTCGAACCGCCCGTTAGTGTACGCTGGCCAGAACTGTTCTTCCCCTTCCACTAGATAAATTTGGTTTCTTTGTCTGTCAGGTTATACATTCGGACACCCATGCACTGATTGTAATGAAACAAACACAAGGTGGTCCAGTTGGAATCTTGGCAGATTTTAAGGGGGTTAGGATCCCAGTCGGACCTCCCGTTGCTGTATGCTGGGCAGAAATTAGAGTCGGGGAGCCTCTTTTGAGCCTTCCACTGGATTGATTTGGATGAAACTTTCACAGACTGGTAACATTGGACCCCAGAAGACATACAAGGGTGTTGAGGATCCAGTCGGACCCCACATTAGTGTTCTCTGACCAGAATGTTTACGTGGGGAGCCTGTTCTGGGCCTTCCATTGGATGGATTTGGGCAAAAACTTTGCAGACTGGTAACTTTGGATACCAGAAGGCATTCCAGGGGGATGATATCCCAGTCGGACCTCCTGTTGGTGTACGCTGGCCAGTACTTTGACCTGGGGAGCTTGTTCTGGACCTTCCACTTGATGGATTTGGTTTGTTTGTCTGTCCGGTTATGCATTTGGAAACCCCTGCACCGATTTGCATGAAACCAATTTAGGGTTTTTTAGGGCTCCGGTCGGACCTCCTGTTGGTTTACGCTAGACCGTTCTGGGCCTTTCACTACATGGATTTGGATAGCATTTAATATAAAAACAAAATGACATTGGGCAGCCACCTAATGAGTGTGTTGGAAGATCTGCTAAGCTGCTAATCTTTTTTAAAATGTTGACAATTACATCCAACTCATTGTTAATTTAGTAACTTGAAGATTCAAAGTACTTCAACTAATATATATATCTATAATATTAATGCTCAGTGGCGTGTGTTAGTCTGTCTGTGTGTGTGTGTGTGTGTGTGTGTGTAAAAAATAAAACCAAGCTGCAGCGCCACCTGCTGGGCGGAGTTATACACTGACCTACTAAATTCTTAGTGTGTGTGGAAAAAAAAATTCAGAAAGGGCTTAAATTTGGTATACTAAGATGTTTTTAATTTGTTAATTTAATTTGTTAATTGTTAAAAGTATTTATAGAGATTTAAAAAATATATATATATTTCTTGAAGGAGAAGTGACAGTTGGAAGTGGTTGGTGGTTGCCGGGGGTGACAGTGGGGAGTGGTTGGTGGTTGCCGGGGGTGACAGAGTGAGAGGAGTGTGATACTCAGGACCGCTGAGAGAGATCCCTGTGTCTGGATAGACATCTGGATAGATGTGGCGATGAAAATGAAGGATGAGGTCATGGAGAAGAATGATGAGGTGGTGACATGTGGACAAAACCACGTTAAAAAAGGGTGCTTACGTCGGGAAGTAACGCTCTTCCCCTGAGGAGGCCTGGGCTATGGCCCAAATGCATGACAAGAACCTTTTTAACACCTTAAGTAGCTTGATTTGACTAGAATGCATGAGTATCATGCACGGGTTAACTTGTATATATATATATATATATATATAACCACAACAATAGATATACACTGGCGCTGTCCACCACATCAGTTAATATTATATATAAAAAGGTTCACAATATTATATAATATCAGAATAATAATTAGTAAAAAGTCCACAATCACTTCACTCATGTATGAGTGGCAGCCACCTAGAAGCCTGTATCCAGATGGTCAATCCAGAAGAAAATAGTCACTAGAACAAAGCACAGGCGGGGCGCCTCATAGTGTTATACCAGGACAACAAGGAGAAAATGTGTATATATATGCGTACCGTCAGGTAAAGATGTATCATCTAGACTTGAGTGGATCCTCTTAGGGAGTTGTAACACTGGATCTCAACTCAGGAACAATCCAAAGGCATGGAAAAAGGCAAACATAGTATAATATTGTAATGCAAAAAATAATGCACCACGTGAAACACCACAGAATGTTCAACCAGGTGTGGTATTTAAGAATGCACCAGGATATATGTATAGAACAACATAGCCCAAGAAAACACACACCACTTTGTGTATAGGTAATAATTCATATGCGTACCAGAAATATGAGCATAATAGCCAGAAGATGTTTTTCTTTAAAAGCAGCTGTATCTCATACAATGGATACCCAGATATGCGGGCAAAATAGCCAGAAGATGTTTTCCTTTAAAAGCAGCTGTATCTCGTGCAATGGACACCCTTCCAGCGGCGGTATAATAAATGGAAGGGAATACAATTGTAAAGAGCAATAAAATTTAATAAACAAAGTAATACTGAACTCACATATAGTTCACCAGGTACAGCTGATCAACAGTAAGGCTCGACGCGTTTCGTCTTGATAATCACAAGACTTCCTCAGGAGCACAGAGATATATATACATATATATATATATATATATATATATATATATATATATATATATATATATGTATATTATTGTATATTTCTACAGTTTCAATGATTCCTAAGTTAAGTACAGGAAATGAGAACACATGCAGCTCTATTTCCCTAAACACATGTATTATAGGTCATACAAAATACAAGGTAAGAAATAACACAATAAGTCTTCTATTTATTTATGCTTCCTAAACTGCTTACATAAGGCAAACAAAAAACTATTTTACAAACACTAAGCAATAAATACACATATTGTATGCTTGCTAGAATATATAATTCAAAACTGCAGAGATACCTGCTTGTTGATATTATAGAATCATTCTGTCTGCTTAGACTCCAAATGAGTGAACTCCATCTCACCCTGCACTTCACTTAACTTCTAAATTGAACGCTAACTTCTTCTCCAACTGAACTGACAACGCTCCATCTCCTACTGAACTAACTTCCTTCGGTCCAACCTTATATTTACCGCACTGGAAAATTCCAATAATGTGTTCACTAAAATATTGTCTTTCCCATAATGAAATCTTCTCTGATTGATTTTCCAGATTGTCTTTAAAACGATTTTATCCCAAGGTGACGAGAAATAAGGGGACATAAAGAGTGTCCTTGATGTGTAACTAAGTTCAATATAATCTTCTCTGAGTGATTTTACAGATTGTCCTAAACAATTTCACCTCAAGGTACGAGGAAGAATGGTATCATAAAACATGAGATGTCTTTTCATCAATAATTATCTTTTTGGTTAGGCTTTGATGTGTAAATAGCCTTTTGCTTGGGATCTCTCTAATTTAAATATCAGTGATATGGACAAACCTGTTTCTTATTTACACAGGTTTTACTAAATGTAACTGCATCCACGAATTTTATGGCCTAATCTGTTACAACTATCCCTTATAGCCTTACATTTATCACTATGAATCAGACATTAAGACTTCAATATATAACCAATTCACTATTTGATATATTTATGAATATAAACTATATTTTCACACATATCTTCACTATCAAATATATAAACAATTAACTATAATTAAAATCATTTCAATACCATTTATTATGTAATTTAATTTAACAATTATGCATCTGGTAACAATTGTACTAAGCATCCAGAGCATAGATGCGACATACATATAACATAATAGTTGTTCCCAGTCAGGGATAGTGTTATTCAAAAAATATAATGATACTAAGCCTACCTTAGGCCAGACTTAAGTGTGAGATGTCCAGCTGCACCTCCTTAGGACACAAATGGAATCCCATGCAACTGTACCACACCAATGTGATTAATGATAGATTATTTGTCTGGAGAGTACTAGACAAAAATGAGTACTAGGCAAATAGATCAATTAGAGCTTAGTGGCTTAGTGGTTAGCACTTCTGCCTCACAGCTCTGGGGTCATGAATTCAATTCCCTACCATGGCCTTATCTGTGAGGAGTTTCCGTGTTCTCCCTGTGTTTGCGTGGGCTTCCTCCGGGTGCTCCGGTTTCCTCCCACACTCCAAAAACACACTAACAGGTTAATTGCTTGCTATAAAAATTAACCCTGGTCTGTGTGCGTCTGTGTGTTAGGGAATTTAGACTGTAAGCTCCAATGGGGCAGGGACTAATGTGAGTGGGTGTCAGAGCAACTCAACTGCTTCCTGGCTCCTGTTCTCCCCGTGGATCTTTTGTGCCTGTATTACTATTCTGGATCTCCTACCCCTATGTACCGACCTAGGCTTTCTGACTCTTCTTGACTTCTTGTGACCCTGACCCGGATTGTCTGACGCTTCTTCACCTCGGCCTTGTATCTCTGCCGCCAGCCTGTGTACCGAACCTGGACATTCCTCATGCTGAGCCTGCTCGTTGATTCTGTACCGTTGCTCCCTTGTGTACCAGTCCCGACTGTCTAACTACGTTTTTGATAACTAATGATCCTCCCGCTACACTACATCTTGAGGCAAGCCTGAGTACTGCGACCTGCGACTCCCAGCAGCTAAGCCCATTCCGCCTTGCGGTGGTTCTTGGTGAACACCGGGGAGTTCGTTAGACTCCACAACTCTGGTAAGAAAGCGCTGATCAAGATTAGTACCGAATCCAGCTAATGCGTTACACATCATTGGCCAACTGGATTAAAAGCAATGGTATAGTCACAATTTGTGATGAACCAGTTTAACAAGGGTCTGTCTACTTGTGAAGCATTTTGGGGACCAGTCCTGCTTAATGCAACCCAGAAAAACTTTTTCAACATGCTAATGTCTTTTTTTACATAAAATATAAATAAATTCAAAGTGACAATTAATTAACTTAATATTAAAGTAACCATAATAGACAGTAAAATATAAAAAGGATTCCAAACAAACAACAATTATGTAATATAACAGATATAACATAAATTATATAAAAATAGCCATGCAATTAAAGGCGTTAAATGTAAAATAAAAGTAAATATAAAATTCCTATACAATAAAACCCGGGCCATAAAAATATGTTAAATTTATCTTACATCTTGCAATATATTAAAATTAAATTAATAATTATTTAAAAAATCATATTCAAGGCAAAAATTCTATAACTTTCAATTGCACGTGGAGGGGCCAATATGTCACCTTATTTCTCATTTATTGGAATTTTTTCTATGCCATAAAATTTAAGGCAATGGGATTTACACCATGGCCTTCCACAAAATTACAATACACGTAATGCAATGAGTTTTTAAGTTTACTAAACATCGGTATTTCATAAATATCATATTTTAAAGATAATATTATTACATGCATATTGACAATTGAAAAATTGAATGGACAAGAAATGTTACCTTTGAATACCTCTTTTTTCAATTGCTAAAAGATGAAAAATAGTCAAAGCACTAAGACCCTAACTTTCATATAGTATATCTTTAGCAGGTAAGCAAATTATCATCTCTATGTTCCATAGAAATACTAGAAAGTTATAATAATAATAATAATAATTATTATTGTTTTTGTTGTTGTTGTTAATAATAATATTAATAAAAATTATTATTATTATCATTATTGTTATTTTCTATATTATTTTTTATAAACCACCTTTTTCCCTATAGTACTCAAATTACTTTCCATTGTAGCAGAGAGCGAGGCAACCTTCTTTTCCATTTATGTCAGTGGCCCATGTGTTTTGGATGGTGTGAGATTAAACAGAGTAAACTCACACAAACAATATTTTTTTGATTATTGACTTTGGAATAAATTAATCTAAGCATATGAAAGAGAAGTGGGGCTAGTACTGGGTCCATTTTTAGAATCTTCCAATTATTTTTTAATCACATTTTCTGACTTTGTATGGTCATTGCTAAAATCTGATATGAAGCTGTATTCCTAATTAATGTCACTTTGTCTTGAGAATATTGTGTTACCAAACAGTGTACTACTTAGTGATGCTATCCTATCCAACACAGTTTTTATATCATGGATCATATCCAGTGTTGGGATTCATCCGGTTCTCACCGGTTCACCAGTACTGATACCTAATTTTAGGCTAGGTTCGGCCAATCGGTGACTACAGTCCACCCATTTCGTTGGTGTGGGGAGCAGGTCCTTGAAAATCACAAAAAATACCTCACATGAACGTGGCGTCGGCACTCCTCTTCCCTAGTCCGTCCACACTGAATGTTGGGTGTGACTTTATCACATCACACCCGACATTCAGTGAGGAGCAGCGCAGAGAGGTGTCGGCAATCAAGAACCAAGAAGGCAGAAGACCAGAAGAGAAGAAAAGAGAAGAAAGAAGCCAATAGAAAATGTAAGTGAAGGAACGGAAGCAAGTGGGGACAAAGGCAGCATGGCGCAGTTTTTTGAGGGGAAAAACACATTGTTTTATACTTAAAATGGTCATTAGGGCAGAGAACTGGTGTTAATTTATTTTAATCCCACCACTGATCATATCTCGTCAAGGAAACATTTTAGTAAAAAAATTACTGTTCATTAGTGCATTTTCTCTTGATGCAAAGCAGTTGGCTTTTAGGTATACGACTTACCCTATATATCTGACTGCAAATCTGTGTTAGTTCTTTTACTAACATATTACATTAAGCAATTAAATCTAATCCTAAAATTTCCTGCATGTTTTTCCAGATTCATGACTTCCATTTAAACAAAAACAATATATCTCTCAGCAAATACTAATAATAACTAGGGGGTAAATGTATCAAGCTGAGAGTTTTCCGGCGGGTTTGAAAAACCAATCAGATTCTAGCTGTCATTTATTTAGTAGATTCAACAAAATGAAAGTTAGAATCTGATTGGTTGCTATAGGCAACATCTCGACTTTTCAAACTCGTCGGAAAACTCTCAGCTTGATACATTTACCCCTAGATCAGAGTCAAAGTCAAAGGGTCAGGGAAACACCCAATCTATCCTCCTAAAATGCAATAAGGGGAAATATTGATATTCCCAGGGAATGCAATGTAATAGATATTCTCAGATGAATAAGTAACATAGTTGATGAGGTTGAAAAAAGACACCAGTCTATCAAGTTCAACCTATTTTGGATCTCCTGCGATCCTGCACTTATATTTGAAATTGATCCAGAGTAAGAAACCGCCAATCTATTCAATTGTGAAAATGCCCCCAGACCCAATATTGCAGTCCTATTTTTACCTCATATCCACTACTATCCTTCATTTTAAATAACGGTTGTATCCCTGGATACACTTTTCCGAAAAAAATTGTCTAACCCTTTCTTAAACATATCTATTGAATCTGCCATCACCACCTTCCCTGGCAGTGCAATTTATATCTTGACTGCCTTTACTGTAAAGAACCCCTTCCTTTGTTGCTTGTGAAATTACCTCTCCTCTAACCTTAGGGGGTAATGTGTCTCCTCTTGAGAAGGATTCCATCGCCTACTCTCTGACAATGACCTGTCCTCATGTGAAATGTGTTATTAGTATGTGGTCTTTCTCAATATTATTTTCCTTCCTTATGTATCTTAATTGTTGCTTTCTCTCCTTACTGTTGCCTAGCCAAAGAAAATATATATTATTGCAATTGGATATTTTAAATAATACAACATTGTTATATATTAAGTATATATATCCAGTATTTGCAATATGGGAAATGAATAAAAAATAATTTCAATTGTAAAGTAATAATATTGAGGCATATTGTTTACGTTGATGAGTTCCTTAGATACTAATTAGTGTAGCACATAAGAAGAGTCTCATCTGTTTATCTCCTAAACTCTGGGGACAAGTATGGAATCCTCCAGGATTTATCCCTATTCTTCGCTATAATATACCACGCTATAAAATGATGGAAACACATGGGATATATCACCAGTTGCATGAATAGACCTCACATCCCTTATACATCAGATAGATGACATCTACAATATATGAAAACGGAGATATTTTAAAAATATTTTAAATCTCTTTTGATCTTTCCCTTTCTCCTCCATCTGCGGAAAACTCTTTGTGAAGTAAGTAATACATAGAGGCCAAATGCATACTGCTTTTAATTTTTTCCAGTTTGGTTTGCAATAATTAATTATGGTAATTTTACGTGTTATTTTTTTGTTCCTTGATTATAATTTGCAGTTAAACATGTTTGTTTTATGACTTTGCAATTAAGTTATGACATCCTGAATCTGTCTTTGCTGTACATTATAGTTGTACCTAGCCTCTTTACCATTTGATAGTGTTTTGTCTTTGTCATTGATTATCAGTATGGTAATTACTATATCTGTTGTGTAACTATTCCTCAGTATATCACTAAAGTCTTATATTTGTACAGGTACATTTCAACATATCAATTTTGAAATATCACAACAACTGAAATAATTAGACAGAGTCGTACAGTGGTTAAAACAGTACAAAAGAGACAGACACAGGTGTATAACCTTCACATGTCTCTTCTCCAGGTAAGCAAGGCACCTGAATGGCTGTTTTGAATACACAAAGCTTGTCAGCAGTGGTTGTTAATTTGGATGTTGTGGCTGCTTTACTAAATACTTTCTGCTACAGCTAATACTACTTTTAATTTTATCGTATGTTTTGTGTCTGTACATATGTCATACTTATCGCTGTCCTTTTTACATTTTCTCCTTGTTATTTAATACAGTAACTTTTGGTTGCTTCTTACCTGTAATAAACAACTGCTTCCATGTTAGTTGTATGTTGTTTTCAGAAATCCTTTATTGTTTTTCCCACCACCATACAATACAAACATAAATGTTATAAGTGTTACTAAGCTATCTGCAAGCTGACATTTATCTCCATATGTAAAAGTGCTTTCTGGAGTGTGCACACTGTGTGTAACAAACTAATCTCCATTCATTATCTGTTCCTCTCAAACTCATTAAACCTCTTTGCTCTCAGGGAAAGCAGGTGGTGAATTCATCATGCTGCGAGTTTAAGGCAGGTTTGAACAGTGGAGATGTTGCCAATAGCAGCCAATCAGATTCTAGTTATCATTTATTTAGTACATTCTACAAAATGATAGCTAGAATATGATTGGCTGCTATAGGCAACATCTCCACTTTTCAAACCTGCCAGAAAACTCGCAGCTTGATAAATGTACCCCCAGGTCACACTGTGACAAAACCTCTCCTCCATGTGTTATGGTGGTTTATACTCCAGCTAGACTACTCGATATGGGAACAAACAGAGTGGTCTTTTATTTATTTATTTATTCAAATTCTTTTTTTTTATTGTTAACTAAAGAAATGGTACGGCTTATACAAATTCAAACAGTTTAATATAGACAATTTAGTGTTATCTTTAGCCCTTTAGCCAAACTTAACAGATATAAATCCAGCAATGTCTGTGTTATTAGTCATTAAGTTGTAATTAATTTATTAGATAGCAACAGGCTTCACAGGCATAACTGAACACTATACATTTCAAAGTATTAAAAGGGGCGTAATTGCCAGACCACTTTTTTGGATGGGATAGGGGAAAAGGGAAGACGGGGAGGAAAGGAAGAGAGTGGTCTTTTTATGCAACCAATTAATTATTTTACTCTACCCTAGTAAAGAACCAAAAAACACCTAAACTAAAATCATTGCAAGTGCTTTGCTTCACTGACAGTTTAAAACATTTAAATCCTCCTTTCTCATAACTCTCTTGTCCTAACATAATCCCAGCACACTATGCAGAAACACATTTATTTGTCCTAGACTTTTATTTTATTTATATCATTCTTAATTTAGAATGACTTATAGTAGTAGTTTTTTGAAAGATGATATAACTTATATAACAAATAATTTTGATTTCACACCAGCCAAAGTAAAAACTTAAATTCAAAGATCCAGAATCCTGCCCGTCTTCCCGTTTTGATCATCTTCTTAGTTAATGACCACTTTCACCATTTCTGCTTCCTAATTTGATAATCTGGGAAAAGGGCATTATAAATTACTTTTTTTTTTTTAAATGAACAGTTTAATGTGTGGAGTTTGTATGTTCTCCTCGTGTTTGCGTGTGTTTCCTCCGGGTGCTCCGGTTTCCTCCCACACTCCAAAAACATACTAGTAGGTTAATAGGCTGCTATCAAAATTGACCCTAGTCTCTCTCTCTCTCTGTCTGTCTGTGTGTGTGTGTATGTCAGGGAATTTAGACTGTAAGCTCCAACAGGGTAATGTAAATGAGTTCTCTCTCTTTACAGCACTGCGGAATCAGTGGCGCTATATAAATAAATGGGGATGATGATGATGGTTACCAGTAGTGACCAGAAATGATCAAAACCCCCCTTCCTCCAGATGAAAGTATTGCATGTACAGAACTGTTTTATTGATACCTACAAATTCATTAGAATATCTTGAGTTTGGATATGGAGACTAGCTCCCAGCTCCATAAGTAAATAAAGTTTGTGCACAACAGTAATGATAAGCACAACTATGTAAAAAAGGTATATGAGATGGTAAAAAAGAAATATATGGACCTTCACATGTTTCCATGCTGCTAAAGGATTATTATTACTTTTGTCCTATTATTTTTCTTTCTATATCCTTCACTTTCACACATTCCTTCCTTTTGTGACAAATAGGGATAGATATTTAAGAAACACTTGTGTTTTGATACATAAGGTAATTCTCCTATTTTCTACAGAGGACAAGCTAAAGTAAGTGCTACTTGAATTTGTAAAAACAAGTTAAACTTGATGGACTTGTGTTTTCTTCTAAAGTCACTAACTTTGTAACAATATAACATGTGTGCATAATATATGTAAGTGGGCAGTAATGATCAATAGTGATCTGGCATGTTTTCCCCCAAAAAATAATGTGCTGTATTGCACTATAGTTGTGAACAAATACTGCTCCATCTGCTGTTACATACAAACATTTTTTAAAGAACCTGTAATTATGCATGCATTCAGTTAAGAATCCCTATATATGTCTTACAGCGAAAATTACAAAGTCTGAATAATCTTTCTTTTGTAAAGAATGTGTGAGGACAATCAGACACAAGTCACAGAGATACGAATACTTGGATTTCGAGGTCTATACAAAATCAAGACATTGTTATTCATTGTGTTTTTTTTAACATATATAATGATACTGACTGGAAACCTCCTAATTATCATTTTGGTGACAACTATTGATTATCTCAAAGTTCCAATGTTCTACTTTCTCAAACACTTAGCTACAGCTGATATGCTACTGACCACCAGCGTTGTTCCAATGATGTTGGACATCATATTCTTAGAAGAAGGAAGATTATCTTTTATTGGCTGTATAACACAACTCTACTGTTTTGGTATCTTTGGGTTTGTGCAGTGTTTTCTTATTGCCGTGATGTCCTATGATCGATTTTTGGCTATTTGTAACCCATTGCGTTATACTTCAATGATGGGGCCAAATGTTTGCCTCCAGCTGGTTATTGGGTCATGGTTATTAGTCACTATTTTAATATCAAGTGAAATAGTTATGGTGTGCCAATTTAACTTCTGTGGTCTGAATTACATTGATCACTTCTTTTGTGATTTTGGTCCTATCGTGGACTTGGCTACTTCAGACACATCCATTTTGATGTTACAAGACTTTGTAATTTCCATCTTCATGATATTTTTCCCATTTGCTTTTATCATTATAACATATATCTGCATTTTTATCACCATTGTCAAGATGTCTTCCACTCACAGAAGAAGAAAAACCTTCTCCACATGTAGCTCCCACTTGACCATTGTGTGTACATACTATGGAACTCTAATCACTGTTTACATGACTCCTTCTAATGAGAACACATCCCACATAAATAAATATAGATCTCTATTGTACATTATGGCGACTCCCTTGATGAATCCTATTATATACAGCCTGAGGAACCGCAAGATCAAAGAAGCTTTGCAAAAATTGCTGAATAATTTCTGGACAGTTAACTGGAATAGATCAAAATAAATATTTGATGCATATGTACTGTACACATTTATTTTTAAAATCTTTTTTATACTTGGATTTCCATGGAGTTATTTATACTTTTAGAATTGTTCACTATTTAGACTCAAATGTTAAAAATCGTTAAATGTATTGTTCTTAACTAGCAATTATAATAGATTGATTGGCAGACAAAAAAAATTTTTTTCTAAATTGTGTAAGCTTTAAGAATAACTTACAGTACATACATATAATAATGCTGAAAGTAGCACTTTTAATTAAAAAAAAATGTTAGTTCTGGATGGATATAAAAAATATTTTAACAAACAATTCTTAAAACCTTCAATAGATGTAGCAATAGTTTGGCCATACCCATTATTAACAAGTACTAGCGTCTAGTAGGAAATACATGCAATCTTTGTTTTGAATTCTGTGCTAAATGAAAAATTGTTAAGAGATAATTTAACACACATGTAATAACTTTGTGAATTCCACTTATAGACACTTTTCATGTCCTTCTGCAACATTTTTCTAACCCTTTCAGTGCTAGGGACAAATGGAGCTCATCCTGTACATATACCTTAAACATGCTAAAAATGCTAGAGTCTCATACTTAACTCTACTGGTAGAGTTAGTGTTATCAATGTGTACGGTAGATTAAAAATCTTTTAATTGATATTTAAAGATTTTATATAAACCAACAAATTGGAGGCATAAATACGGGTGGCCTAAAAGTATTACGATTTGAAAAATATAATCATATAATATTCGTAAATTTTCTTTCTCTTTGCCTCATGGAACTTAGTATGTCTTACTAGTTTGATGTATTTAGATATTTACATAAGTTATAAGTCAAGAATTACCATTTGAATATAATGATTGTATTAAAAGATTGTCAACCCTAACTACTCTGATATTTGTCATAATGAAAAAGAAGTTTATAAGATAGAACATTTTTTTCAGATGTGAACTGAAAGACAAAAGTTTGTCACTTTTAAATTTAAGAAATAAATGCTTCCAATTTGCATATATTAAAATTCCACCTACAACATCATTCTCTGTATCGTATCTATTATGGAAATATAACAACAATTTAAGGATATAACAGGATGTATAAAAACTTTCAGTAAACTGAAAAATCTGTGCAGTATACAGATTGATCCTTACAAATAAAATGCATGTGAGTAAAGCAGTGAAACAGAGCTGTGTGGGAGTCAATATATTCACTAAACAGGTACTGAGAGAGGTTTCTCCTTACATACAGCCAGGGTGAATGTGAGTAAACCTGGCTACATCCTACCTTCACATGATTATGATCATGTCATGATGTAAAGTACAAAAAACAAGTCATTAGATTAAATCTAGTAAATACATTTATATAAGAAATATGAATAAATACATATAACTGGCTCATAATTAATTCCTGCAGTTGTGAATAAGGTTCCTCCAAACCTGATATTAGTACAAATATAATTACACTCAACGCTGGAAACAAATCAGGTGCCAGACAGCGTAGATAATCAAGCCTAAAATAAATTAAAATCAATTTATATTAAACATACAAAACTCTTTAATAAAATATAATAAATAAAAAAATATACTATGACAAAAAGGCTATGTGGAATAGTTACTAAACTGTTGGTTTGAAAAAGTGGAGATGTTTCCTATAGCAACCAATCAGATTGTAGCTTTCATTTATTTAGTGCATTCTACAAAATGACAGCTAGAATCTGATTGGTTGCTAAAGGCAACATCTCCACTTTTTCAAACCCGCAGTTTAGTAAATATACACCTATATCACTATGTATCTACAACAGTGGACAATACCCACAATAGATAAATATCGTTATCTGAATTTGTGAATGCAATATATAAACATTTAGGGTTTTTAAATATTTTTTTATATGAAGAAGAGAAAAGTACTAATCCTGCACATGAATAAAATAAAAATATTGAGCTAATAAACAGTCAAAAAGAGAAAAGAAAGAAAAGAAGGACAATATTTTGTCTTATTCCTTGAATTCGGGAACTTGTAGACCACAGCCAATCGGATAGTGATGTTAATTAACTGATTTAAAATCATGCCGGAACATATAATAAACAAGCCTGAACACCTGCTAGTTACTCAATTCATAAAGGCATGCAGACATGGTAAAAAATTGCAATTGTTTTTCAGACCCAAACACCAGAATAGAGAAGAAATATGATGTAAGTGACTTTTACTGTGGAATTATTGTTCGGGCTATACGGGTTGTTTCAGTACCTCAGAAACTGATGATCTCTTATGATTTTAACACATAACAGTTTCTAGAGTTTACAGAGAACGGTGTTCAAAAATAAAACCAAAAACATTCAGTGACCGGCAGTTCTGTGTGTGGAAATGCCTTGTTAATGAAAGACGTCAAAAGAGAATGGCCAGCCTGTTTCCAAATGACAGGAAGCGACAGTAACTCCATTAACCATGAGTTGTATGCAGAAGAGCATCTCTGAATGCACAGCACATCCAACCTTGAAGTGGATGTGCTACAGCAGCAGAAGACAAACAAAGCACCCTTGTAACCGCCACACAATCCTGAGAGCAGTCTGATGGCTGTCACACAACACATAGCACTCATGGGACCACAACATAATTGTCACGGGCACTAGGAGTCTTTACCCAGGAAATCACCAGATGATGGCTTACCAGAGTAATATAGATGGTAATAGGTACTCTGGTAGCTACTCGGGTGACAACGGAACAGGAGGAACAGCAGATGGAGAAAGAATGCTCGGGGAAAGTCTATGACTAGCAGCACTGGTAATGAGTATATAACTGTACACGAGGAACTAGATGGACAAGGAAACGTGAGGATAGTCAGTGGTCTGCGTATAGCAAGTTGTACCACTGCTATAGTGAGGAGGAATGTCCAGAGGTAGCGAGGAGGTAGTGAGAGTCAGCGGTCTGCGTATAGCAAGTTGTACCACTGTCTAGGTGAAGGAATGGAATCCAGGTGAAGGTAGATAACAGGAAAGTCAGTGGTCTGCGTATAGCAAGTTGTACCACTGCTATGTGAGAGGATACTTGAAACTGGTGTCACAGGGAACAGGAATCAGTGGTCTGCATATAGCAAGTTGTACAACTGCAATATATATGTGAGGAGGGCACGAGGAGATAAATGCTATGCAGAGTATACACGGACACACAGAACTTGATCCCACGATGATATCACAATACAATGATAACAGAGCAGCACTGCTAAAGTATACAAAGTCACAATAACAATCCAGGCAAATAGGAAACAAAGTCAATGGTAGCGATAGTCTCAGTGGATAGAGGACTCCGGAGGAGAACACAACTCAGTCCAGCTAAATATGCAATACACAAGCAAAGTCAATGAGAAGTATGCATACCGCGGTTCAGGAGAGCAGGCTGTCAGAGAGACGTGCAGGGCTACCTGAACGGCTGAAGGCCGGCAGGAGGAGAGACCACTGGAAGGTGGAAGCGGTAATCAAGTTGGTGCAGCGCACGGAAGGTAAACCAGCATGAACGAGGCAATACTCTGGAAGCAGTAGTAAATGGAACTGGAACATGAAGAACACGGGAGAGTGAGGTGGTCTGAACTCCAGTAGCAGAGATGGAAGCAGCTGAGCGCTGACCCGATGAACACAGGAGAGTTGAGATGAGCTGGAACTCTGTAGAAGCCACGGAGGCAGCGGATAGGAATCAGCTGGCTGCAGACACGATGAACACCGGGGAGTTGAGGTGAGCAGGAACTCTGTAGAAGCAACGGAGGCAGCGGATAGGAATCAGCTGGGCAGACACGATGAACACGGGAGAGTTGAAGTGAGTAAGAACTCTGTAGAAACAACGGAGGCAGCGGATAGGAATCAGCTGGTGCAGACACGATGAACACGGGAGAGTTGAAGAGAGTAGGAACTCTGTAGAAACAACGGAGGCAGCGGATAGGAATCAGCTGGTGCAGACACAATGAACACGGGAGAGTTGAAGTGAGTAGGAACTCTGTAGAAACATCGGAGGCAGCGGATAGGAATCAGCTGGTGCAGACATGATGAACACAGGAGAGTTGAAGTGGTCTGGAAACCACAATAGAAATAACAGGAATCAGCAGGAGCTGAATACACGAGGAAACACGGGAACACCTTCAGAGGCTCATGGTAATGAGACTCCAAAATCAGGCAACGAGGTATTAACCACAGGTGCTTTAAATAGGGAGTGTTGCCTGATCAGCCAATTAATGAAAAGCAACAGATACTGAAGGCTTGAAAGGGCTGCACATGCGCAGACCCTCAGGATGGCGGAAGGCCATGGTTCCTAAATACACGAGAAGAAGCACTCACAGTCCGGTGAGTGACAATAATACATAGAATCCTTGTGTCCACCACACAACACATAGCATCCTTGTGACTACCATAAAACACATAGCACCCTTGTCACTACCACACAATACAGAGGACATTCTTATGACCACCACACAATACAGAGGTCAACCTTGCCACTGCCACACAATGCAGAGGGCAACTTTGTCACCACTACACAATACAGACTGCAGCCAAGAGACCTCTACCCAATACAAAGAGAAAAATATGATTTTTATTGATACAAACAAACTGTGCAGTTAATGTGTAAGAACGTGATTATCAGCTGTTGTTTATTTTCAAACCTCCTAACACCTCAAATGGCCAAATAGGAATGTATAAAATTTGTCATATATAAATATTCTATCTTCAAGTGTTCACACATCTGAGCAGACTTAAAAATACAAATAGTCAAGCACAGTTACCTGTCATTGGCACCAGGGTATAATCTCCATTGAAAAAGTTGGTAATTTTGTTGTAAGAATAGGAACTGATCCCTATGCTAAAACATACGGGTCATTCACACATGCCTATTATATTTTCATATATCCCCTGTTGTCACATATCACCTGTTGAGCCTGTGGTCACATATCCCCTGTTGGGCCTGTTATCACATATACTCTGTTGTCACATATCCTTTGCTGTAACATATCCCCTGTTAAAAATAAATTGGTCCTACCTGTTGTGTTGAACGCTGGTGACCTCAGTCTTGGACTGGGTGAAAGATGATGCAGCACAAGTCACACACAGCCCTTGTAGGTGCAGCCCCCACGCTACTGTCCAATGGTGGGTCGGTCCCAGGGCAACCAGTGAAGCTGTTAATGGGCGGTCCACATCACCAGCCCACACATTCTCCCAAGCAACCCCTCCCCCTTCCCGCACCAGGTGCCCTCACAATTTTTTTTTTATTCTTGGTTGGCCTGGGCCTATTTCTGTGGAGAGGTCTGGGGCTGCACCCCCATCATGCCCATTGTTGATCTGGACCTGTAAATGGGTCTTGTTAAATGTCAGTCTTTGACAATATAGGCTCTGTCATTTATCAGAAAGGCTGTGTCATATATCAAAATAAGCCTTTGTGAAGTGTGGAAAGTCTGTACCTCACTGCTTTTTAAGTACAACCCATGCTTGTATTATTTAACCCATATATGAGTATAATTTAAAAAATACTAAAACAAAGTGGCCAAATAGCGTACCTCGTCATTTTTCCAGTGTATATGATGGTGAAGTTAGTATTCTGGTACTAATTCGGTGATAATCGTTTTATTATTAAATAAAAATAAATATCAGCACAGTGGCCTAGTGGTTAGCACTTCTGCCTCACAGCACTGGGGTCATGAGTTTGATTCCAGACCATGGCCTTATCTGTGTGGAGTTTGTATGTTCTCCCTGTGTTTGTGTGGGTTTCCTCCGGGTGCTTCGGTTTCCTCCCACACTCCAAAAACATACTGGTATGTTAATTGGCTGCTATCAAAAATTGACCCTAGTCTCTGTCTGTCTGTCTCCCTCTCAGTCTGCTTGTCTCCCTCTTTGTCTGTCTGTGTGTGAGTGTGTGTCTATATTAGGGAATTTAGACTGTAAGCCCCAGTGGGGCAGGGACTGATGTGAGTGAGTTCTCTGTACAGTGCTGCAGAATTAGTGGCGCTATATAAGTAAATGATGATGATGATAATGATGAAATAAATAAAATGAGAAATGACTATTTCTCATTTTAATGAGAAATAGTAATTTCTCATTTTTTTCTCACTATTAAATTTTTTTTGCTTGTTTTTTAATAACTTACTAACTTTCAAGGTATAATAATGGGAGCCTTTTTCCCCTCCATCATCGAGGTATTTTATAAAGTTCCACAATGGTTATCAAGCAGACAACAATAAATGCAAGCCATTACGACTTGTTATACAATTAAAAGAATCCCAGAATAATGTACATTGCCCCAGGTCTTCAGAGACAACGATTAGGGGAGCAGACAGGTTAAGTCTGATGCAGACAGTATCCATCCTTCGCTAAAAGATTGGGGTACTTCATTTGACATCAGGATGCAATACATTATACGTCAGGATTCACTGCTACCTTTTAGAGCTAATCTGATTAAACACATATATTTTGGATATCAATTAAATTCTATGAGCCCTTATGTCTTAAATGAAACATTGAAACTCAATGAAATAATAACAAAGCAACATAATATTGTTCATATTGCAGTATTTTAAAGTCTAGGTACTATTATAATATTTGATGTATTGGTATACACATATGCTAATTGGGTTTCGATAATTGCTCCTTTCGCTCTTTAGTTTTATTATTTTTTATTATATTTAATTGGGTATATGTCTTTTAATTTAATAACATATTAAAGTGTTTGTTTTAAATAATTTACAATGACCTTATATTTTCCCTTCTATTGGTTGCTTATATGTATAGCATTAAGGAGGCATTGGTGTGTACACCATCTCGACACTTTTTGTCAGCAGTTTAAGTTTAGTCTTTGGGTATTTTGAGTGCATGCTAGCTAGACGCATGTGTCTGCAGTCCCGCTGTCGCCAGCCGCGGCGGGACCGGGCATCGCCGCAACTCACTCCATCCTCTGGCCCAGCGTCCCGGCCGTCGTTATGATGACCGGGACGTCACTTCTGGTTTGTCCCGGCCGTCGCCTAGGCAACGGTCCGGACACTCTTTTGCTATAGCGCCTTGTCCCGGCATCCAGTGCAGCCGGGCGCGCGCATATGACCAATTAATCATCAGCCCCCTGTAGCTGATGATTCCTGCTGTGCTCCAATGCTCCTATTGGTTGTTGGCAGTATATTAGGCAGAGAGAACCAAGCCTCTCTGCCGGTTATAGTCCCTGCTACCCTGCATACTTCTCCTGCTGTGTTGTTGCTTCTGCTATTATTATTATTGTTGCTGACCCCTTGCCTGGATACTGACGTTGTAGTTTGGCCTGTGACCCTTGACCTCTTGCCTGGATATTGACGCTTTTAATTTGCCTGTGACCCTGACCCATTGCCCGGATGCTGACACTGCTGAATTGCCTGTGACCCTTGACTTCTTGCCTGGATATTGAATCTGTTGATCTGCCTGGGACCCTGAAACCCTTGCTGGGACCCTCACTCTGCCTCTTTGTTAAACACCTGTGCTACGTCCTCAGGCTATAAACTTCTACTACTAGAGAACAAGACCTGGGGGCATCCGAGTACCTGTGACCGTGTCTAGCTCTACGGAAAAGGCGGCTGCTATAGGCGAAGACCTCTGAAGCGGTTCTAGGAGTTGATACCTGGGGCGTGAGCCGTAACACCCGCAGATGACTTCTGGTCTTTCTGTTTCATGCTAGCCAGATATAACTGTAGATTGCTACTGTCCATAAAGATTTTTAGGTGTTCAGATATATAGATCCTAACAATTTAGAATGCACAAAATTAAATACACCTACATGTAAGATATTGATTTTTATAATTAAGATCATCATTATAGTTGGCTGATTTATGTCTCCAGGCTACACAAATAATTCTATATTTTTTGTATAGAGATAATTTTGGAAGCCAGTATCTAAAACATAAGACATTTTAAGAATGGTTTTTGATTGCATTTAAATAACAAGACCATCTAAGTTGAAGCTTGTGGGTGTTTGTACGTATTGGCTATCCAAAATAGAATTTGACATTTTTATTATAATTTGTTCTAACTTTATTGCTACAATGTATAGGTGCTTCTGCTGATAGCGTGGTCCTATCTCTAAACAATGAAAGTCCCTAACATTGTGGCATAAATTCAAGCCATCTTAGTTTGGGTTCAGCCCACCAACCTTAAATCCATCAAAAGGTTACTAGGATTTGCCAACTACTATAGAATATTTATTCGTTCATTCTCTATCTTGGTTGCACCCATTACTGACTTTACCAAAAAGGGGGCTGACACTGTAATTTGTTCTACTCAAGCTCTGGAAACTTTCGCTGTCTTGAAAAAAGAATTTATCTCTGATCTAGTGCTACATCATCCTTATCCATAATTGCATTTCATCATCGAGGTTGATGCCTCTGATGTTGGTGCTGAAGCTATCCTCTGTCAGGTGGATCCTACTGATAAGAGATTACATCCCTCTGCCTTTCTTTCTTGCAAATTTTCATAGGCTGAATCCAACTTTTACATTGGCAATCATGAACTTCTTGCTATCAAATGGGCCTGTGAAGACTGGAGATATTGGCTAGAAGGAGTCCACCATATAAGTTTTATCCATATAGATATTAGAGATGTTCACTGACCCCTGTGTTTTGGTTTTGGTTTTGGTTATGGATCTGTATTAACTTTGTGTTTTGGTTTTGGCAAACCGGCCTTTGCTAAAATTTGCTAAAATCCCATAATTTTCTCTTCTTTTGTTCCTACATTATTATGAACCTCAATAACACTAATTTCCAGTCATTTTTAATCAATTTTCACCACTTCACAGGTCAAAATATTATTTTAATACACTTTCGCCCAAAGACTGCAGCGAGCTGGATGGATGCTAAGGGACAGAGCAACAGCGCAAACACATGACAGTTCATAGCACATTTAGGAATCATTGCTCACTACAGTGGAAGAAAAGTGGTGCAAGATGGAATTGTCTTTAGGCCCTCGCACCCACCGTTATGTTGGATCTTGAAATGGACATGCACACTTTAACAAACCAAGCACTTCAGTGGCAAGGAGTGCCAGTTTTGTGGCTGAAGTGCTTTGATTGTTTGAGCACCCACAAATCAAGCTAATAATGGGCTTAAGGCAGCTAAGCTAACAGTGCTGTGAATGAACTCTACAGTGGCAAGTCCTGCACCAGTGAAAGCAGTTCTTGCCAGTGATAAGAAGAAGACAATTGTCATGCCTGGGCATAAGACCAAAAATTCACCTCTTATGTGTGTAATACTTTTTACCCAAATCCTGACAACAGTTGTCTAGCCATTTGTAGCTCTTGTAAAGCCACAATCAGTAGCGGTAGGGACCTTAACCATCTAGGAACCTCATCCATGTTTCGCCATTTGAAGCGAGTTCATGGCAAGCTCTTGGGAAAATCAGAAACTTATGCTAAAATAATAGCAACAAGCAGTCCAGCATCAGCTAGCTCCCTTCTCTCATCTAGATCCCAGCACCTGCAATCTACACCGCCAACATCAATATCCTCACTAGTGATAGAAGTTAGTCCTGCATCCAAGTTGCTAAGGCTAGATGACTCCTCCCCTATCCAGGTTTCTTTAGAAGAATCTTTGAACGCTAGGCTCACTGCTGCTTCTCTTGCTGCTGGGGGACCCAGAAGCAGACCAAGAAGACTACTAGTAGTTTACAACAATTGACTGTTAAACAATCCTTTGCGAGAAGAAGCAAATATGCACGCTGCCATCCAGTCACACAGTGGATCACAAATAACATGGCGACTATACTAGTATTAGACCTGTGTCCAATATCCACCATTTATGCAGCAGATTTTAGAATGTTAAATGAAGTCCTGTGTCCCCTTTACCAAATTCCATCTCTACACTTTTTTAGTAGACAAGCAGTTCCTCACCTGTACCAGATTTAAAAAGAAAAAAAATTGTGCTACAAAATGCCATTCTACCCACTATACACTTAACCACAGATATGTGGACAAGCGGAACTGCCAAAGTAAAGATTATATGACTGTGATAGCCCACTGGGTTGGTGAATCACTATCAGCAGCAGTAACAGCAGCAGCATCTTACAACGAACGGCAGATTATTCTGAGGCAGTCTACTCTGCATATGACCGGCTTCGCTAAGAGGCATACCGCTAGTAACTTTTTCGAAAATCTAAGTGATATCATTTTAACATGGCTTGTCTCGCTTGGAATTTCCTCAGGATATGTGATTTGATTTCTGATAACGCCATCAATAATGTGACAGCATTACAGCGGGGTGAATTCAATCACATTCTCTGTCTTGCTCACACAATCAAGTTGGTGGTACAGAGTTTTTAAAAAATGACAGTGACATGCAAGTGATGCTGTTTGTATCCCAAAATATTTCAGGACATTTTCGACAATTCTGCAACAGCATGTATGAGATTGGAGCAGCTACAAGAAGAATACAATTTGTCCTGCCACCAACTAAAGCAAGAGATGGTAACAAGGTGGAATTCCACCCTTTATATGTTTCTGAGGATGGAGGATCAGTGAAAAGCAACCCAGGCTTCTCAATAAGCCAGGACATTGGGAAAGGAGGGGGAATTTACTTTAGTTCAGCGCAGTGGAGAATACTTTCCATGTTTTCCAAGGTGCTAAAACCAATCGAAGTCGTCATCAGTGAAGTAAGTTCAGACACTGCTAACTTGAGTCAAGGGATTCCCCTAATTAGACTTTTGTCAAAAAACCTCGATAAATTGAAGGAGGAGCTGAAACACACGCTAAATATGTTGGACTTGTAGATCAAGTACTTTTTTCGCATCGCTGTGATCCAAGAGTTATCTACAGATTGAAATTGCATCACTACATTTTGGTGACTGTGATTGATCCTAGGTTTAAGAGCTATGGGCCTGAGTCATTAAGGAGAGCAAAGCATAAAAAAAGGAGTAACTTTGCACCTGAGCAAAACCATGGTGCATTGGATTGAGAAGTAAATTTAAAATGAGGGGACGGATTTATAGTTAGGGTAGGATGTCCTAGATCAATTTTAAATTTTAGTGTAAAAATAATGCTATCAAGTATTTGTGTTCTATATGAAAAAACAGACAGTATTTAACTTATATGCAAAATAATAAACTAATTTAAAACCAGTGCATTGTAACATCGTTTGTCCCAGAGAAAATTTACTCTTTTTGCCTTACTTTCCTTAATGACTCTTTGAATGTTCATAGTAAGATCAGCTGGAGTTGCGACTTTCTTTACAACTGGTCCAGATATCAAGAGATGCAATGAGCTCCTGGTCAGCAAGTTGACAGACTAAGTGGTACATGACACGAAGATGTCTCCTTCAGTTTCTCCGGCAACTGCTGCTAGGAAAAACTTAGCTTTCCCAAGAGATCCAGTGGTTATTCAGATGCGTCAGCACAACATTTTAACATCTGGTATGGTCTAAAAGAATTTCTCAAAAATTGCGAGAGCTCTGCCGGAAAATGATCTATAAATTCCACAAGGAATGCCTTTACCTGCAATAGATCAAAGTACAGATACTTTTGTAATGGTGGATTCCAGCAGGGATGATTTAATATTGTGAGGATGATGTACACACTGATGAGGGTGACAATGAGTGTGAGGATGATGACAGTATAGATTGCAGGTCCTTGGATCTAGCTGAGAGAAAGAAGCTAGCTGATGTTGGAATGTTTTCTAATATGTTGGGTTGAATGGAATGTTGGCAATTTTATGTGTTTCTATAGTAAACTTTCCCTTTATTAGAGAGGTGTTTTTTTCTTTACTAATGTTAAAGCTTCCTTTTTGGATTTCAGTTTCCCTGACTTAAACCCACTCTGCCATTGAGCATAGGCTTTAGTAGATGACACTCCAAAAACATACTAGTAGGTTAATTGGCTGCTATCAAAATTGACCCTAGTCTCTACCTGTCTGTCTCCCTCTCTGTCTGTCTGTGAGTGTGTGTCTATATTAGGGAATTTAGACTATAAGCTCCAATGGGGCAGGGACAGATGTGAATGAGTTCTCTGTACAGCGCTGCGGAATCAGTGGCGATATATAAATAAATAATGATGATGACATAGAAGGACTGGTATCATCATGACTGGTGCCAGCAGCAGTTTGCCATATCGATGCCGCTGAGTTATGACACTGGAGACTGACAGGAACACTACTACCCTTTCTGTTTCTGTGTGAGCAATGGCACTAAGCAATAGTACTGAGCAATTTCACTGAAGACTGGAGAGTGACAAGAACACTGCTACCCCTCCTGTCTCTGTTTGCGCAATGACTCTGGTCAACTGCACTGGAGATTGCCAAGAACGATCCTACCCACTCTGTGTCAGTCTGTGAAATGGCGCCGGAGGGTGGTACTTATAGAATACAAAACTTGCGAGATACGACAGTGCAACAATAACGTTTTGCCTCGTTTTCAGTTCCAAGGATGCGCAAATTACCGAGATGACTTGGCTCGGTACTCGGATTGGCGATGTTCGGGTAGGCTCGGTTTTCTGAAAACCGGGCATCTCTAATAAATAAATATTAATACTTATATATTAAATAGAATAAAGATAAATATATAGAGATTCCGCCACAATCATGTTACTCTTGGCATGTTTGAACAGATAGCAATGTGAGCTTGCCCGTTACTGTACCTTTAGGATGGAACACCAAGCAAATTAACCTTTTATAAGGGTTGGAGTCAGGTAGATGCAGATAGAGGTCCATTACCTCTTAATTATAAGTGATACAAAGCTACTGAAGTGCTACAGAAACCTTACTGTGTGAAAAAAGTATAATATATTGTGGTGTTTTTGTCGAGCCATTGTCAATGGCAACTGCTCCTTTTCTGTCTCTGCAATGACAGCAACATCATCCCAGACACAGAAATAGGTTACTAAATTACCAAATAGATCATTAACACTACTATTATCCAGATTTGGCTAATGTCTCCAATTATCATCTTTGCAGGAGATATCTCTACATATCACTCTCTAAACAATTCTGTAATTTTCAATTATTATCAAACCTCCTAACTAATCCTTGCACTGAGTGTTACACACTCTTGAAAACATGTGCCAATATCACACACTAGAATTACTGTCTTAAACCTAAATGGCCATCTTCTCAAATTTTGGTAGATCACCCCTTGCTCCATCCACTGATCGCCAGCTCTGAATTTTTGGGGACATAGGTGATTTGACATTCAAGGACATTGAGGGTAACATATATTTGTTAATATGCAGAATCAAAGATATACAATCACTATAGTACTATGGAAAAGAACAATAAGACACAATGCAGCGCATCTGCTTTAGTGCTATATCATGCACCTGTTTTATGGTAAGTTCTTGGATTATTGTTTCAAGATAGCAGCATCTTTAACGGCATATATAAAATTTACAGGTTCTAATTTGAGGAGCTGAGGGGATTGTCCATTTTGGCGGAGCTCCTTTGTCTGTGTTTTTTCCACATTAAAGGTCCTTGATGATGCCATACATAAGATTTCATCTTATGACTTAAAAAGAAGCATCACAGAATAATAATAATATTGAAATGTGAGACTGTAGCTAGATCACATAGAAAAAATATTGTAAAAATGTATTTAAATTAATAGTGCCAATTTATTTAACTGCAAATGTACAGATTTTTTTTATATTGTGTTGTATTTCGGTATAGGAAATGTATTTATTTATGAGACAGTGCCAGGGGAGGCAATTGGATTTGCATAACTTTTCTAAAGCAAGCATCATGTTAATTAATTATTTTCATGTGAAGTGAGTAACATGTCTTTTTAGCCTTAAAGCATAGCAGAAGGTCGTTACCTGTTGTCCTTCCTTGTTAAAGTGAAAGGAAATGTCTGAACAATGTAATTTAGGATATCAAAGATATGATAAATTAGTGTCAATTTTGTTAAGTATAAATTGCATTTAAAGTCCAAGTTTAAAGAGCATCTCACATCCTTATGTTAATCTTTGAATGAAAGGACTTTTGGGCCTGGTGGGAAAAGAAGTCTGGTTTACTCTCTGCCTGGCTGTGTCCAAAACTGTATAAAAGCAAGCACTGTTTGACCATAAAGTATCATACCATTTCATACCATAACTTCTGGAAAGAACGCTAGTACCACAAACTGCCGTGTGTAAAATATTAAGACTATTTGAGCTAATATAACATCACTGCTTCAAGATCCTGTTTTGACACCTACTTACCTGTGGCAATTCCTGTGACCTACAGATTAGACCAATCTAATCCATTATCTGGCTGTTCTGAGGTTGGGACCCAGCATCACAGTAGCAATGCTCTGCCCACTATCTTGCAGCTCCTTCCAATGTTATAGGCCAGGGCAAACTTTCCATAGCAACCCTGATCTGAAGGAGGAGGTCAGGGGTTCCAGCTTAGGTGCCCAGTGTGGGGGTAAACCAGCACCAAAAGTTACCCAGAAGGAAGTGCTTCTAGGTGCTGGTGTAGATGCCTAGTGGTGGCAGCAGGCTACTCCTACTGTGACAGGGTGGCATCAGAGGTCCATCCTGTTGCAAAGACATTTAATAGAGACCAATGGTTCGAAGTGGGAATTTAGAAATGGAGGTATGGAAATTTGAAATTAAAGGCCTAGGCTCCCAGGAGCTTTTGGGGATTTTGATAATGTAAAATGAATTTTAGATGCAATTTTACATATCACCCCCTGTCACTGTGTGTAGTATTGAGGTGCACAGTTTAGACAGTACACCGCCTTCTCAGCTCTGGCTAGCTCCTGGCATGGATGTAGATGACCAGAGGTTCCCTGCATATGCAGGTTGTTTTTACACAGTCTCTGTGAAGATAAGGGTACACTCAGTCCCTGGGAGGTGTAAACAACACCTGAGGCGGTATTGAATTATTCCCCCATTAGATGAGCACCCTAACCTAAACCCTAGTCGGGGCTGCCTAGCTAATCATACTCACAATCACACCCTACTCACACATGCACTCACAGGCACCAAAAAATTCCACATATGTTGGCATGTAAAATGACACGTATACAGCACATAACAACATTGGCAGCATGAATATAAAATACAGTTTACAATGCACCCCCCTCCCCCAATGGGTTTAAACATGAGTCAAAGAAGTTCTGTTTTTTGTTTTTTTTGTAAGAACATGCAAATGTGGCTTTATGCCAAAGCAAGGTAGCACCTTCCCATGACTCCCCCCTCCTGGGTTAAAAAGAGACAGGTGGCTCTCGTGGGCCCCTCTCAACACCTACATTTCCCCCAACTCAAATCTCAGCAACATAAACAGTGGGTGGCATTTGGCCAGCGGGGTTGCCTTCCCCCATTTCGCTTTTCCGCACTAAGCTTCATTGGAGACATTATGTCTCCAACATGGACAATCTGCCATTCTTTCCTCCTTCCAATCCTCAGGAAGGACGATATACAGACGTCACATTGTAAAGTCTGCCTGTCTTTGCTCCCCCCAATCCTCAGGAAGAGCAATATACAGATGTCACACTGCAATTACACATCACGCGTTGAACCTCTTTCTTCTCGTTTCCTACTCAACTGAGTAAATTCTCCAATGACAATTAGATAATGATGAGGAAAAGACATGGATCCTGGAGGGAACAAAACACCATCTATAATATAGTTTATTCTACTGCTCTTTAATTTGGGCAAACATCAAAATTTTGGAAGTTTCTTACATATCAAAAGCCAATCTTCATATGACAATATAATCCCCATATCCTTTTGCCATGATATCACAAAATTATGTTTTTCTGCTGTGGGCAGAGCTATAAGTAACTTAGAAATGGATGAAATGAGATCTAGAAATTGAATGAAACATACAAAGATATTCTACAGAAGAACAAGGAGTTTTTTGATGGCTGTGGCGAATCATTACATTTTTGCATACGTAAATATTGTTTGAAATGTTCTTATGAGAGATCTAGAGATTCATTTATCAAACGGTGCTTTGTGTATAAATCGCCGCACATCATCATCAATCCCCGGTTGTTTAGTGCTCAAAACCACTGTATTATTATTATTATTATTATTATTATTATCATTTATTTGTTGGGCGCCACAAGGTTTCCGCAGCGCCTTACATAATACAAACAGTAGACCATACAGGGTGAAACATTACAGAACAATAAACACGTAGTACCAATGCTTCAGAAACTCCGGGCAGACATATGGAGTAAATACGGAGCAGAAGATTCGGTATGGAGGCAGGAGGGGAGAGGGGCCCTGCTCATGCGAGCTTACATCCTAAGGGGAGGTGGACAAAAAGGCACGAAAGGGAGGCAGTGATACAAGGGAGAAAAAGGGGCAGGGGAGAGGGGGGAGAACTGCAGAGTGGGTTAAGTGGATGGTTGGAAGGCTTTCAGGAACAGGTGAGTTTTGAGTGCCCGTTTGAAGGAGCACAGATTGGGTGCGAGACGGATGGAGCGAGGCAGGTCGTTCCAGTGCAGGGGGGCAGCTCGGGAGAAGTCTTGGATTCTGGAGTGTATGTACTATAGGGTAGTTTAGGGTTGAATGTAAAATTTCCAGTGATGTACAGCCGTTTAAAAACACATTAGCTGCTGACAGTTTGGTCAAAACCGCCAACAAATTGCCAGAGAAAATACAACTTATTTTTATACCTGCTTCTGATAGGCTAGTCAATTATTTATGATGGGTAACACTTATTATTTCATGATGAGTGCACTATTTATATTTCACACATGTGGTACTACAAGTACCAGTATGCACATGTGCCAAAGTGTATACTGGAACTTATTGCCTCATAATAAATAATCATTTACCCATTAGCAATCAAATATTATTGCCCCTTAATTTGATTATATTTTCATATTGCCCCCTGTGGGGAAAGGAGGTAACTGAGGACTATAAAAACATATAATTTTTTTAGCCCTCTGGTCAATCATATTTAAGCTTGTATATATTGTATTTTGAAAGTAATTAAAATGTCTGCCAGCACGTATTGTTATCTTGCAGACTAGTCCATTGTTTCAGTCTAGGCCCGTGATGGCTAACCTATGACACGCGTGTCACTCGTGACACGTGGAGGCAGTTTGACTGACACACCAGGCGATTCAGTCAAACTGCCTGTTTTAAACATACCAAATATTTTTTCTGTACAGCAGCCGCGAAATGGAGCTGCTGTGCACGCGCGGTCGCAGCAGCTCCTCCCTTGTGTATATCTCCCGGCATTACTTCAATGGCGCGCTTCCCTGGAGCACGGTAGGGCTTGTAAAGGCTATTTATAATATTTAATAGTAAAATAGCCTCAGATACTGGCCAACAGCAATGTTATGTAGTGTTTTTATTTGTAGACAAAAGACTGTCTGATTATATATAAATATTGTATTATAGGATTAAAAAAGTTTTTTGTGTGCTACATGAAAAAACAGTCAGTATTTAACTTATGTGCAAAACAGAACACTAGTTTGCACCCCTTGCATTGTAACATGGTTTTGTCCAGGAGACTGAAATAAGATACTTCTCCATTTAAGATCCTTAATGAATCAGGCCCATTATTATTTATTTACTTAGTTCAAGTTGACACAGAATCCATAGTGCAAACAATTGTACAAATACAGATAGGACATACTAATACAGTAAGAAAACCTCAAATACATGAATGTGATGCATAAATAGCACAGATGATTGTGAGTAACACTGCGGGGAGTTATACAGAATGTATCAAAGACAGGACAAGACATACAAAGGGGACAGACAGTAGACAGACATGAGAGGACCCTGCCCAGAACTGAGATCATTATATATACGTATACATATATATATATATATATATATATATATATATATATATATATATATATATATATATATATGATAGATAGATAGATAGATAGATAGATAGATAGATAGATAGATAGATATTTTCATATTCATTTTAAGGATGTGATATTAGAATAGAAGAATAAAAATACTGCACATATTGAACATGGCTAAAAATGTATTAAATGTAGTATAACAATGGGAACATTTATTTACTGGTTTCAGCATTTGCAAGCACCATTATCAAATGACAATGTTCAACACTCAGGGAGTACATACGAAATAAGGACTTGCATTGTCCATTTGCACTGTGCTTCACTGTAACAGTCATGTGTTTAGATTAGCTCCCTTTAAATTACCTGAATCACTATGTGTTCAACATTTTATTTTTTATAATGGCACAAGAAACCGAATAGACCTGTATAAGTACTTTTTTATTGCTATTCTCTCTTTATTAAGTGTTTTAGACTCTAATCCGCTAACTGCACTATCCATTCGTCGCCATGTGTCTATGATCATGGTGCAGTCCTCTATGTATGTAAGTGAGCTCCTGTGCCTCCTGAATGGTGTTTTCTTCTGTTAAATATATATTTGGTCTAGGAGCAAAGGTGGATGAGACTTGTGTATGACCCAGCACTGCAAGGCAACAAATCTAACCACATGGCCGCCATGCAGCCTAATAGGCACAAAAACCTCTCATACTAAGCTAAGTTTTTTTTCATCAGAAGCATTCAATGCAAACAATATGTCTCACAAACCATGGAAAAGTTCAAGAAACAAGCTGTATTGCCATCAATAGGACTTTGACATCATTCCTTTCCAATCAATAAATATCACTGTCCATTCTCATTAATACACCAGCTGTTTTTCTTTGAAACGGCTTCCCTGTCTAGAATATCTATGTAACTTACACAGTCAACATCCCTATACCCAAGATAGCTCACAGCTATTACTCCATCCTCCTCAATACTGACCATGGAGCAGGGCCGGACTGGCCATCGGGCACTTCTGGCAAATGCCAGAAGGGCCGATGGCTAATTGGGCCGATCCGATGGGGGCACCATGCCCGCCCGAGCAGCGCAGCTCACTGTGCGCTGCTCGGCGGAGGGAGTTCAATGTGATGTGCGGTCATGTGATATTAATCACATGGGACAGCACCTGTCACATGGTGCGCGTCCCATGTGATCACTGGCAACAGCCGCACATCACATTGAGCTCCCTCCGCCGAGCAACAAGGTGAGTGTATATTACTGAGGGGGGGCTGTGTATATTACTGAGGGGGGGCTGTGTATATTACTGAGGGGGGGCTGTGTATATTACTGAGGGGGGGCTGTGTATATTACTGAGGGGGGCTGTGTGTATTACTGAGGGGGGCTGTGTATTACTGAGGGGGGCTGTGTATTACTGAGGGGGGCTGTGTGTATTACTGAGGGGGGGCTGTGTGTATTACTGAGGGGGGCTGTGTATTACTGAGGGGGGCTGTGTATATTACTGAGGGGGGCTGTGTATATTACTGAGGGGGGGCTGTGTATATTACTATGGGGGGCTGTGTGTATTACTGAGGGGGGCTGTGTATATTACTGAGGGGGGCTGTGTATATTACTGAGGGGGGGCTGTGTATATTACTGAGGGGGGCTGTGTATATTACTGAGGGGGGCTGTGTATTACTGAGGGGGGCTGTGTATATTACTGAGGGGGGGCTGTGTATATTACTGAGGGGGGGCTGTGTATATTACTGAGGGGGGCTGTGTATATTACTGAGGGGGGGCTGTGCATATTACTGAGGGGGGGCTGTGTATATTACTGAGGGGGGCTGTGTGTATTACTGAGGGGGGGCTGTGTGTATTACTGAGGGGGGCTGTGTGTATTACTGAGGGGAGCTGTGTATATTACTGAGGTGGGGCTGTGTATATTACTGAGGGGTGACTGTGTATTACTGAGGGGTGACTGTATATTACTGAGGGGGGGCTGTGTGTATTACTGAGGGGGGGCTGTGTGTATTACTGAGGGGGACTGTGTATTACTGAGAGGGGCTGTGTATTACTGAGGGGCGCTGTGTATTACTGAGGGGGGCTGTGTATTACTGAGGGGGGGCTGTGTATATTACTGAGGGGGGCTGTGTGTATTACTGAGGGGGGCTGTGTATTACTGAGGGGGGCTGTGTATTACTGAGGGGGGCTGTGTATTACTGAGGGGGGCTGTGTATATTACTGAGGGGGGCTGTGTATTACTGAGGGGGGCTGTGTGTATTACTGAGGGGGGCTGTGTATATTACTGAGGTGGGGCTGTGTATATTACTGAGGGGTGACTGTGTATTACTGAGGGGGGCTGTGTATATTAGTGAGGGGGGGCTGTGTGTATTAGTGAGGGGGGGCTGTGTGTATTACTGAGGGGGGGCTGTGTATATTACTGATGGGGGGCTGTGTATATTACTGAGGGGGGACTGTGTATTACTGAGGGGGGCTGTGTGTATTACTGAGGGGGGCTGTGTATATTACTGAGGGGGGGCTGTGTATATTACTGAGGGGGGGTTGTGTGTCTCACTGACTCGGGCTGTGTGTATTACTGAGGGGGGCTGTGTGTCTCACTGACTGGGGCTGTGTGTATCTCACTGACTGGGGCCTTTGTTTCACTGAGGGGGGCTGTGATAAATGTAGTGTTTTATTATAATGTATGTATGAATGCCCCATGTTGGCCACACACACAAAACAATGAAGTCACGCCCTTTTCGGTGCTGCCGCTGCGTGGCGGCACAAAGCTTCTTTCATGCTTGAACTGAGGTGGGCCTCTGTATTTTAAATGCCAGGGCTGATTTTTAGTCCCAGTCCGGCCCTGCCATGGAGCAACTGACATTAATCTTTGACTTTGAGAGGTGTGAAGGGAATGAAATGTGCTACACAATACATTGCATATAATTAGTTCATTCAAAAATATATTTTTTAAAGCAAATGTAGTCAGAATGTCAGTATATCTATTCTAAAATCATTTGTATACATGTTTTCTATGTGTAAAGGGTAATTAAATCCTATAATTTAGATGGAGGTGGGGAGAAATATCATGAGTAGGGGATGGCAAAAAAAAATATTTAAAGTAAGCGATGAGAGCCAGGTAATGTTTTTGGATAGTAAAATACAGGGATTACCTAAAGGAAGAACGAATGTACTACTCAATCAGCTGCTTCCAGTAGGAATTAAAGAGCATGCCATGACTTAATGTGGGGGATGCATTAGAAAAAGGAAGAGTGGTACAGTATACAAAGAAAATAGTAACAAAACACTTAAAGAATACAATAAAAAAATAATTATAAAAGCCCTTATCCCACACAATAACCTGACTTCTATGACCATCACTCTCCTCAAATACACCAAGGTATATTTTTACACAATTTCCAAGGTATAATTTTACATAATTGATCTGTATTTGCACTTTTTGGGAAAATACTGGAAACAACGCTGTTTATGTTTTTCTTTGCTTATGACAATAGGCATTTAGCCAAGTTCGAGTGAGGCAAAAACACAAAATGGAACATATGCTTAAAGAGGGAAAGAAGACAAAATAAAGAAAAAATACCCATGCTCGTTGTTATAGAAGAACAGGTACAAGATTTTTTTTTTGCAAGGGCCTCAACCAGTTGAAAAATAATTCAATGTATGAGCATACTTATTTACAAATATATAGTGAAAATGCCACTCCCTGGATAATAGACCACATTTGGTTTGCAGCTCTAATATTTAAATAACTTCATAGCATTTTACTGATTGTATCCTGAACACTGTTTTCTTGTGATACAAATACTTGCCTGTTATGTTATTCATTTGCTATGCTACTGACCCCTCCATCTTTCCTATAGTTCAAAAGCATTTCCTTTGTTTAGACAATGTGTGAAGACAATCAAACTAAAGTCACATAATTTTACCTGCTTGAATTTCAAAGTCTAGACAATGTTAGAACTTTACTCTTTTTTGTGCTACTTCTAATATATTCTGCAATTATGGGGGGAAACCTTTTAATTAGTTACCGTTCTCTACCAGAGACTATATATGCAGCTAAGCGAGATCCGCGGCCTTTGGATTCTGCAATTCAGGACAGCCAGGTGAATGTAACTCCATAAGCTAGAGGTGTGAGGGACAGATAATGTGGTAAACCTGCCTGGCATTGATTTACTATGTGTATATAATATACTTGTGATTGTTTTTGTTACAATAAATGTATTGTTATACTTTCTAACTGCATTTGCCTGAGTGACTATGCGAACCTTAGAAGGTACTGGGGTAGGCTTCCGTGGCATAGTAAGGCACCCCTGGGTGGCCAGCCAGCGTGAAGTTGGTAAAATTGGACCAGAAAACATGGTATTTTCACAACATCTTACTGATTGCATGCAACACTGTTTTTATTTATAATACAAATACTTGTCTGTTATTTTATGCATTTGCTATGCTACTGACCCCTCCATCTTTCTTATAGGTCAAAAGCCTTACCTTTGTTTTGACAATGTGCGAAGACAATCAAACTAAAGTCACAGAATTTTACCTGCTTGGATTTTAAAGTCCAGACAACGTTAGAACTTTACTCTTTTTTGTGCTACTTCTAATATATTCTGCAATTATGGGGGGAAACCTTTTAATTATCCTATTAGTGTCAGTTAGTGATCATCTCCAAATTCCAATGTTCTTCTTTCTGAAACATCTAGCAGTAACCGATGTCCTGCTAACCACCAGCATTGTACCAGTGATGTTGGACATCATGCTAAAGACAGAAGGAGCAATATCTGTTGGTGGTTGCATCACTCAATTGTACCTTGTTGTTACTTTTGGATGTGTACAATGTTTGCCGATTGCCATAATGTCTTATGATCGATATGTGGCTGTTTGCCGCCCATTACATTACATACTAATTATGACCCCCAATAGATGCCAGAAGTTATCTTCTGGGTCTTGGTTAATGATTGTTAGTCTAGTGTTAAGTGAAATAGCTTTGCTAGGTCAATATGACTTCTGCGGTTTGAAAAACATTGACCACTTTTTCTGTGATTTTGGTCCAGTTGTGGAATTATCTACTTCAGATACTTCAATTTTGAAGTTGGAAGACTTTGCAATCTCCATCTTGACACTATGTTTACCATTTGCCTTTATCATTGTAACATACATCTACATTTTTATCACCATAATAACGATTTCCTCCACTATTGGAAGACAAAAAGCCTTCTCCACATGCAGTTCCCACCTGACCACTGTATGTTTAAATTATGGAACCCTGATTACAGTTTACATGATTCCATCCAATGAGAGTTCTTCCAACTTAAACAAGTACAGATCTCTGTTGTACATCATGGGGACTCCATTAATGAATCCAATTATATACAGCCTGAAGAACCACGAGATCCAAAGAGCTCTAAAGACAATGTGGAGAAATGTTAAGTTATTTGTAATAGATAATGGAGAAAAATAAGAGAAACTCTTTGACACATTGAGAAGAACGATAAATTTATAATTACCTGCATATAACATCTATTTTATTTTACATTATTATTGCTAGTTCAATGGGTTCAAATACCTGTGTTTAAAAACAGTTTTTAAACATAAAATAGGAAAGTATGCTTTACAGAGGCTTATTCAATAATGATTTGTACATATGCTGTTTTAACCATGTATGTATAGAATGTAATAAGAACACCCTGGTTTATGGATTTTATATTTTAAAAAATGTTTTTTTCTATTTACAAATATGTGTAATAATGATTGTAGTATTAACAGTGAATTCATTTTATAAAAACATTTTGTTGTATGCAGTGACAGGATGGACCGCCTATGCCACCCTGTCTGTTGTTGGTGGGGACCAGCTGGGCTCACTTTGCCACCGTCCCCTTTCTTTATCCCAAATACGACCCTCCTGTTGCAATAGGAGAAGCCTGCTGCCACCACTAGGCTCTCACGCCGGCACCTAAAACAGCTTAAATCAGTTTCCCCCTTGATGGTACACCGGTTCTGGTATATCTGACCTCTTGTCTTCAGATCAGAGTTGCTGTGGATGGTTCCCCCCTGGCCTATCAACTGGCCAGAGCTTCAGGTAAGGGGCAAAACGTTGTTACTGGAATGCCAGGTCCACCTCAGAACAACCAGAGAACGAATTAGATTTGGGTCTAATCTGCAGGTAACAGGAATTTACAGCAGGGTAAGTATTCATCAAAGCAGGTTCTTGAAGCAAAATTATGTTTTATTAGCTCAAGTATCCTAATAAGGACAGTTACAGTCACTAGTTGAAGGTACTAATGACATCCAGAAAGGAACAGATGTTATGATACATTTCAGTACAAACCAGTGCTGTTTTATACAGCTTTGGACACAGCCTCACAGGGGGTAAGCCAGTCCCCTGAACTCTTTGCTGGCCCCAAGAAGTCTGAGTTATTTTTAGTATCAGGATGCAATATGTTTCCCCAAACATGGATTTAAATACAATTCATACTTAACAAAATTTACTCTTATCTGTGATATCCTACATCATATGCTGTGTACAATGTTCAGACAGGTTCTTTATCCTTTATCCAGGCAGGATACAGGTAACAACTCCCTGTTGTGTATTCAAGTGTTGATCACTCACATTAAATAGCCATAATAAGGACTTCCTCTCGAAGTTACACAATAGACTCCTCAAACAAATGCTCATTGCATCAGACATACGATACCTCAGAAATGAATGCAGTTCCTACACAGGAATATAACACAATATAATAAAATAAGTACATTTCTTATACACAGTATCAAGAATCAGTACATTTGCAACGCTATAAATTGGCACACTATGCTAATAATTTAAATATATTATTACAATAAGGTATTTATAGGTGATCCAGCCACACATGCGTACTGATGAGGCTTGATATTGCAAATGTGCATTGTGCATATCCTGCAGTCTATGCTGTCTGTCTATATACGGCAAGTAATGTATAGCCCGAGCACACTTATACCCAGATTCAAATGGAAACGTTTCTTTATATCCGCTTGTACTTGAATAGAGGCATACACGCGTGCAAATTACATCCAGTTTTTACATTCACATTGCGTTCCAAGAAAATTCAGGCCCTGTATCTTTCTCTACCACTTTTCTCTGTCTATTTCACCTCTGTATCTCTAATTCCTTTTTAGTTTATCTATTTCCTATATGTATCACATATTTAAATATTCACTTAATAATCTCTCTCTCTTTTTTGTGTTGTGCGTTTAATTATCCCTTTATTTTAGCTCTCTCCTCCATCTGCTTTCTCTCCATTTTGTATGCCTCATTCTGTTTTCTTTCTACTGTCTCCGTTTCTCTCTCTCTCCCCTTTCTAATCCTCACCTTGGGGTATATTTACTAAACTTCGCGTTTGAAAAAGGGGAGATGTTGCCTATAGCAACCAATCAGATTCTAGCTGTCATTTTGTAGAATGTACTAAATAAATGATAACTAATGTCTGATTGGTTGCTATAGGCAACATCTCCACTTTTTCAAACCCGCAGTTTAGTAAATCTAGCCCCTTAAGTGCACTGTTCTGTTTCATGCCTGTGGTTCTCTCTCTGTCTCCTTTTCATTTTTCTCTGTGTGGGCTCTTTTGTCTGTTACCCTGGTTTTCTCTCTGTTGCATTCCGGCTCCTATTCTCACTTAAACACACAGTTTTTCTTACAATGTTCACTGCTGCTCATTTAATAGTCCACTTCCATCAATTATTTGCTCTTAATGGATCCTCTTACTGCTGGGCTGTGCATATGGAGTGCATGCCCCAATCTAGTGATTGGCTTGTTTAAGGGTACGTTTAGAGGCTCACAGTGATCATATGGGGTTATGTGTCACTTATCAGACATGTGCATGCACTCTCTTCCTCGCCACCCTACAGTTGTTATCCGTGCACTCTTGTTTTTTGCTATTTAAAGATATAAATACCTTTTCTTTGTAATTAATGGCACCTATAGATACACCATATACATCTTTTAGTATCACCCTGTTATAACAGTCTAAGGGGTTTTACAGTGCTGAATAGCTATTATTATAATACTTTTTATAAATTAAGCAATTTATGTACAATACATTACTTTTATTCATGGCAAATTTACTATAAAACACTAATTCTATTCTTCTACAGCCCCTGGCACATTCTTATGAAGTTTTTGATTAAACTATCATAGGACTCTCTCACCATATTGGATGCATTCAAAAACTTTCTCTAACACATGCTCTAATATATCATCAACAGCTATTTATATAGCGCCAATAATTCTGCAGCGCTGTACAGAGAACTCACTCACATCAGTCCTTGCCCCATTGGGGCTTACAGTCTAAATTCCTTGGCACACACACACACACACACACCGAGAGAGACTGAAGTAAATTTAATAGCAGTCAATTAACCTACCAGTATGTTTTTGGAGTGTGAGAGAAAACCAGAGCACCAGGAGGAAACCCACGCAAACAGGGGGAGAACATACAAACTCCACATGGATGGTCAGGAATTGCACTAATGACCCCAGTGGCTGTGAGACAGAAGTGCTAACCACTAAGCCACCATGTTGCCCAAAACAAATACAATATATTTTTACTTATTATTTCCATTTCCTCCCAATCCTGCAAATTTGTACACAGATTGATTCTACAAGGTCTGCTTCCAAACCCTGGAAATGAGCACACACCATGTTATATGCTTGGCTGCAAAATAGCAGGTGCATTTGAAAAAAAATATATGGCTATTTAATGAGATTTAATATGTGCTGACTCTGCTCTGCTGTAGCTCAAAGTATATATAATGAAAGATCAATGCTTTCAAATGTTTCTAAAAGAAAGAGGGAGAAGATATGTATTTACCCTACTAATGAATATTTTATTTCAGAAAAAAAAGAATAACTAAACATCTGTAACGCTAAAATGAAAGCACAAAAGTAACATGATAAAAAACACCCTTGTGAAGCTAAGAATCCACTCATCCGTTCATTATGCTGAGTTTTATACTGCTTCATACTAATTTACATAGTAAGATGGGATCTTTTTGGGGTGCATTTTTGGGGACAATTTTTCTTTGAATGGCAAGTGGGGCGATCACGTTGTTCCTATGGATAACATTTAAACACAATGGACCTGATTCATTAAATAAAGTACTCATTTTTTTTACTTAAGTTTTCTCCTGGGCAAAACCATGTTACAATGCAAGGGGTGCATATTTGTTTATTATTTTGCACATAAGGAAAATACTGGCTGTTTTTTCCTAGATCAACCTTAAATTTCAATGTACAAATAAGCTATCAAGTATTTATGTGCTACATGAAAAAACAGCCAGTATTTTCCTTATGTGCAAAATAATAAACTATTTTGCACCCCTTGCATTGCAACATGGTTTTGTCCAGAAAAGTTAAGTAAGAAAACTTTCTCAATTTCTTGCTTAACTTTCTAAATCAGTTCCAATATGATTATATTTTCAGTGTTTCAATCCAAAACTGGGACGTAGTTATATTTCAGATATTACAATTAACATCATGAGTGGAGGTAGGTAATATTGAGGACTTTTGCTGACTTGTGAGAGGTTGCAGAGTTCTTTTTTTGTGCAGCTGATTATACTTTGAATGGACTTCATTTTGCTCACTTTAACTGCATAAGATGAAATAGCCCACAATAGTATAACATGAAAATAAATAAAACAAACCAACACTACAGTGGAAAATTGTACTTAAACTAATGTGTAAAATTAAATTATTCAGCCTCACTTTCCTATTTCTATCATAACTTATTAAATTACTTAATGAATGAGTGTCAAAGGGGGGGTATTCAATTGTTTCTTTAAACGCGCTAAAACAAAAAAAAAACGAGCGCTCTAAAAATATTACCGTTAATACGGTAATTACTCGCTAAATTTCATCTCGCAGCTCCCTGTATTAACTGTTTACGCGCGCAAAATTACCGTATAATATGACGTTTTTTTAGAGCGCTCGTTTTTTTTTTGTTTTAGCGCGTTAAAAGAAACAATTGAATACCCCCCAAAGAGTCTAGTGGAGCAAATTATTAAATGGAGAGATCCTATTATGTAAGTAGGCAGTACTTTCATATGATTTTTTACCATTGTATAGAATACTATTGCACCGATCTAACGGCAACACAGTCTTTCCATTAAAGTATAAATACAACATCTCAAAGTAAATGTTTGTCAAGTTACAAAAGAGGATTTAGTCTATTGGTCTATTTCATTGTGCCCCTGTGATGATTACTAGTTGTTACCAATGTTCAGTTAGCACTCCAGGGTAGCTGACAATTTTAAGGGACATATTCATTTTTTTCATTGATCTACATTTACTTTCTAACTGTAAAACAATTCCTAAAACATATAATATATTTAACTAATAACATATATGTGAATGGTTTGATATATTTGTGAATGCTGTAATCATCTCTAATAAATTCATACTGAGTTGGAGTGGTGGATTAATCAGCTAAAAAAGTAACAATTATGCCCTGTTATGAATTATGAAAACCTGTTTTGTGTTGCTCTATTTTGTAAAGCCTTTTTATTGCATTAAGGTTAATTTACTGTCATGATAGCACGGCCATATTAAGGGAATGGAGGCCCCCCGGGCTAAGGGGACCGCCATTTACTCCCCCCCCCCCCCCTCCGAGCGCTTACCTGCTTCTGTGTCTCTGACACTCCCTGTAGTGCTCCCGCATCGTGCAGTAATCTCCTAACTGTGGAGATCTCATGAGAGTGACTCTCACCAGATCTTCTCAGTAAGCACTACAGTGACAGCAGGAAGCTAACAGCATAACATTTGCTGTTAGCTGCCTGCCATTCTCCGACTGACAGTCGGAGCGGGGATGCCCACCACCCCGATAAATGCCAGCGGGCCCCCCAAAAGCCTGAGGCCCCTGAGCTCTAGCCCAGTTAAACCTCGGGTTGATCCAGCCCTGCATGACTGTAATGAATTATAGGTGCTTTGTGGTGCCTTGCTAAGGATACTAGTGGAATTATTATGAACATTGTGAATCCAAAATAATTTAAATGGCCAAGATTTTCACCATTGGAGAGAGACGACACAAAATTCGTTCAGTATATGGACCACTCATAATCATACAACACTACTGAAATACTATCAGATTAACCCAAACATCTGCTAGTTAGACATTCTTAGTAATAGGTATAATTTCCTGAGACAAGCACATGTTAACTTACATTCAACAAAGGCTAGTTATGAGACTCAGGGTGTCAGGGTTGGAGCAATTAATCCTTGTATTTAATTGCATTGAACACTCATTTCATATGCCATTTAATCACATAAAATATATTATCTTGTAATCAAGATATTTCTATATTATATTGTGGCTGAAAGGTCCAGTAATAAAGGTTAAGCCCCTCTTGATCCCCTCTTGTTGGGAAGCATGGGCTATGCTTCCCCTATGTTCTTTATTATCATGTATTGCAATGTTAGGTGTTTAAACAATGAATACACAAAAACTACTTTCCTTAACAGAGCTATAGCCACATAGGGCCTTAGTCATTAAGGAGAGCAAAGTATAAACAATGAGTAACTTTACAAATGGGCAGAATCATGTTGCATCAGAGAGGGGGGGGGGGGGGGGCGTAAATTTAAAATAAGATGGCTCAATTATTGTTGGGGTAGAGCATGTCCTGGATCAATTTTAAATTTCAGTGTAAAAATAAAGCTATCAAGTATTTGTGTCCTACATGAAAAAACAGCAAGTATTTAACTTATGTGCAAAATAATAAACTAATGTGCATCCCTTGCATTGTAACATAGTTTGTCCAGGTGCAAATTTACTCCTTTTTTTGCTTTTCTCTCCTTCATGACTCAGGCCCCTTGTGTGTACGTACAAAATACTTTCCATTTTCTGTGTGCCTAGTACCTATGTCCCTAGACGAGCTAAGATCTAAGTCAGGGGTGTCCAACCTTTTAGCTTCCCTGGGCCACATTGGAAGACGACGAGTTGGTTTGGGCCGCACATAAGATACACTAACAATAACGATAGCTGATCATCCAAAAAACCATAGAAAACATAGTTAACATATATATATGAGAAAAAAAGTGATAGATATATATATATATATATATATATATATATATCACTTTTTTTCAAATCCTCCTATACTTACTTTTCAATCGCCCTGTTCAAAAAATCCTTTCTATTTATTATACTATAATCACTTTTTGTATTGCTTCGATGCACTATCAATAAAGTGCATTTAAGCCAGGCATTGTATATCAGGGTGCCCTGACCAGGCCTGCGGTACCTGACAGATACATCACTGTGACCCCAAATTGTGACCTGCTTTGCTAATTATACCACTATGTTAGTTAAGGGATAACAACTTATAATGGGCCAAAGAGAATAATATATAATGCCCCATTAGTATTACAAGTAGAAGTATGTAGCAGGAATATAAGGTCCATCATGCTCCAGGACCAGGTGACTTTTATTCACTGGTCAGCGTCCCTTGAAATAATAAAAAAAATCCCCCTTAACTTACCTTTTAATCGGCTTGTTCTTCTGTCCTCTTCTCTTTTTTTCTCCAATTCTGTGCTGCTGATTGTTCTTCTCGCACGGGTGACTCCTCTGTGCTGCGCTCCGCAATGGATGTTGGACGTGATAACATCACACCCGACATTCACTGCGAGTACCGCACGGAGGAGGAGACAAGGGAGGGAGCCGGAGTACCAGCTGGCGTGACCGCATGACCGCAAGGTAAGTATTTTCTTTTCTTTTTTTTGCAGAATTTTTTTTTTCCATTAACAGTGCTGCCCCCTTGCCACAACCAAGACTCCTTCTGGGCCACATTTACAGGCGTGCTGGGCCGCATGCGGCCCGCGGGCCACGGGCTGGACAACCCTGATCTAAGTTATCCCCCAGGAAAGTGATAGCCTGACAGAGCAGGTTAGCACTAGCAGAAAGCTGCTTCAGGTGTTCAAAGACCAACCTATAGGTTTCGACAATAAGGGTTTAAACTGAAACCTCCCCATGATAAATTATCTATTGTAATTGTTCACCAAGAGTCATCCCTAATTTTCCCAGCTTGTTATCACCCTACATGGCAGAGACAGTAACCCAAGTGTGGACTGGAGAGAGCTCCCTTCTTCTTGCCCAACCTGGACGTGCAATGTTAAAAAACAAGAAGACATCTGTTTTATGGTAACATAACTGACTAGCTCACCCTTAATGTTTTGCACATTGTAACCATATTGGCCCCTTGGGAGACTCGGCATTTCTGCGTTGAGCTATTAATTCACAAAATCCAATTCCCCATTCAAAATAAATAAAAAGGACTGTGTGCCACCTAATCAGTGACCTGCTCCTGGTCTATAACCTGAGTTGCTTTTTGTTAATGTTGGGACTAAGAACATTGAGTCCTTCTGCAACAGTAATAATGAGCCCAAGGTTATTCCAGGCTCTGCTGGTCTTGCTATAACAGGGAGACCTGCCTCATGGGGTCAATCTGTCATATTGTGCTTGCAGACTCAACTGGTCAGCAAGCAGTGGAATTTCCTAGGGAATTCAGGCTTACAAAAAATGTGTCGGAACCCCCATTACAAAGCATAACAAACCCATGTGGAAAATAGCACTAGGGCTATTCCTGGGTGGTGGGTGCAAGTGTAAGTGTGACTAAGTGTTGTAAAAATTAATAAATTAATAAATAGTCCTCCTTCTCCCCAGAAATTAAAAATTACAGAAGCTGCAAGAATAATTTATTTTGCCTTGCCACCAACTGAAGCAAGAGGTGGTAACAAGGTGGAATTCCACAATTTATATGCTTGTGAGAATGGAGGAACAGAAAAAAGCAAGCCACACTTACTTCAAAAGCCATGACATTGGAAAAGAAGGGGGTATTTACTTTAGTCCAGCTAGTTGAGAATAAATTACGTGTTGTGCAAGGAGATGAAATCACTCCAAGTAGTCACCTGTGATGTGAGCTCAGACACTGTTAGCTTGAGTTAAGTGATTCCCCTATTTAGACTTTTGGAAAAACAGCTAGAGAAATTGAAGGAGGAGATGAAACAAAGCAATTCCACTAACTATCTAGGACTTGTAGATCTTTATTCGCTTTGCCAGGATCCGAGAATTATCAACATCTTGAAATAAGATCACTACATTTTGGCAACTGTGCATGATCCTAGGTTTAAAAGCTATGTCTTCTCTTTCTTTCCAGCTGTCCCAGATCTCAAGAGATGCAATGAGCTCCTGGTTAGCAAGCTGACAGCTCAAGTGGTACATGACATGGCGACTCATCCTCCCTCAGTTTCTTTGGCAACTGCTGCTATGAAAAAACGTAACTTTAACAAAACACTCAGTGGTGATGCAGATGAATCAGCACAACATTTGAACTACAAATTCCACGGGGAATGCCATTACCGGCAATTACATCAAAGTACAGAGACTTCTGTAATGGTGGATTCCTGCAGGGAAGAATTAGTATTGTGTGAGGGTGATATACACACTGATAAGGGGGAGGATGATTGAAAAAAGGGAATGGACCAATCCGCTCCAAGGTCCGGACAAACCTCTTGGACTTGGTTTATTTATTAACCATCTACACTTATAGGCATTCCATTATATGTAATGCCCCCTTTTTTGATGGTGTACTAAGCATATATGGAACTGCTTGCTACTAACATCATATATTTTTTATAATATATCTGGTATTTCCCCTTTTTTCCTACACATGATAAGAGACACATAAATACTATATGGAAGCGTTTCATATACAAATATATGCCCATGTCTCAATCTGTGTGAGATTTATATTATTCTATGTTAGCTACAGAGTGTATTGCCTATGCCTAAAGGCTCTTTCTGGAGAGACACTTTACAATAGGTCTTAATGGTCCTATGAATCATCATATTATAATTACATAATTAGAGGACCAGACCCTAGTTATCACTAACAACCACAGTACTATACGAGTTTTCTATTTTGATAACATTTGACCGGCTCCCATTTTTGGGTCATTTTTAATTCTCCTTACACTATATTTCAATTCTATTCACTTGTATATTTTAAATTCACCGATCCAGGTGGGATTTAGCTATCTGTCTGTCGCATTTTTAAGTAACCATCAATAAAGTTGATTTTATATTGATATACTCTCTCGGACAGGAGTGCCTTACACACTACTTTGTTCAGTTGATATTCATTGTCATCTGTATTTGTTATTTCCAAGGGTGAGGATGATGACAGTGTAGATTGTAGATGCTGGAATCTAGCTGAGAGAAGGAAGCTAGCTAATCCTGGTATGCTTGTTAATATTTTGGGTAGAATGGCATGTTGACAATTTTATGTTTTTCTACAGTAAACTTTCATCTTTATTAGAGAGGTGTTTTTTTCCTTACAAAAGTATAATCTTATTTTTTACATTTTTGTTTCCCTGACTTAAAACTACTGTGCACTTGAAAATAGGCTTTAGCACATGACGTAGAGGGATTAGTATCATCATGACTGGAGAGTGACAAGAACACTGCCACCCCTCCTGTTTCTGTATGACCTATGGCACACTAGAATGTCACTGGAGACTTTTAAAAACACTGACAGCCCTAATATTTGAATTTCTGATCCAGCATTAAACACTGCCACCTGTCCTATTTCTGGGTGAGCTATGGCACTGTACAATGTTAGTGCAGATTTTGAAGAACACTCACAGCCCTATTATTTCTATTTCAGCAATGACAGTTAGCAATGGAGCAACGGAGCTTTCCTGTATCTGTGTGAGCTATAAGTCAGGAGAATGTCCCTGGAGACTTTTAAGAAATCTGACACCCCCTCCTCTTTCTGTTTTAGATATGACGCTGCCCATCCGCACTAGAGACTGCCAAGAACCGTGCTACCCCTTCTGTGTCTCTCTGTGAAATGGTGCTGGATCGCCGTGGAGGGCGGTACTTATAGAATACAAAACTTGTGAGATCCAACGACGCAACAATGATGTTTTGCATCGTTTTCAGTTCCGACATGCAAAATTACCAAGCCTGCTCGGCTTGGTACTCGGATTGGTGAAGTTCGGGTGGGCTCGGTTCTCGGAGAACCGAGTCTGAGCATCTCTAAAATAAAGTATATGATAAGTAGCTAGTAGAAGACACTAGGGGGTCAATGTATCAAGCTGAGAGTTTTCTGGCGGGTTTAAACAGTGGAGATGTTGCCTATAGCAACCAATCAGATTTTAGCAGTCATTTGGTAAAATGAACTAAATAAATGATAGCTAGAATCTGATTCGTTTTTCAAACCCGCCGGAAAACTCTCAGCTTGATACATTTACCCCCAGAACAGCGACTGGATGTGAGGGAATGTGAAAAAAAGCTAAATGAATGTTGTGTGATAATAATCATTGTTAAAATGAATGGTAAATTGTTCTATTTTTTTCTTTTGTCTAAATTTGCCATCAAATCCAAATATATTTTCTAAAAAATGTAACATTAACAAAATAAATATCCAATATGAAAATACACTAACAAGTTAAAAGTTGACTTGGTTTGATCAAAAACATGCCAAACAGTTTGATTTGAAAGTATGAGGTGTGATCATCATCATCATCCTCATCATTTATTTATTTATTTGGTGCCTGAAATAATCATACCATTAGGACAAACATGAAAACAGTATACACAGAGACACATAGTTGTTTGATTTATATAAGCCTTGGCTATATGCTCAATCCATTTTACCATGTTTTTAATTTGTAATAAATAATTATTATTAGACCTGGTGCTTTGCGCTCCTCTTTTTCTGTGGTTAGTATACATAATAACAGGAAATAATAAATGCAAGGATGTAATTAACAAAACAACATATAATAAAATATTCAGCATAAGTCATGATAGGGACAAACAAGGATTACGGAGAGTGGGCAGAGAAAAGACATAGGGTAGAGACCCTTGCCCATCAGTACTTACATTGTAGAGGGACTGGGCAGTGACAGGCAACAGAAGAACAATCTACATATTTATAAATATAAACATATATATATATATATATATATATGGTTAACGCTGCTCCTTACATTAGTATGTGTGCAGTAAAACACAAGGTGACAGTAAAAGGCTATAACACAACAAATAACTGAACTGAAATGTATTTGATGTAACTATATTATCTATCTATATATTTCGCTCTCTATCTCTCTCTCTCTCTCTGTATATATATATATATATATATATATATATATATATATATATATATATATATAAATATATACATATATGGCTAATGCTGCTACTCACCCTTATAAACAAACACACAAACAAATTTGGTAATTGCTCTCTTGTGTACTTAACTAGTACTATACTTTTCTCATTTCTTAGGCTTATTTTGTTTGGATTATTTAGGTTTTTTGGGTGGGGCAGTTACCATTTATAACAACCTTTGCTATTTCAAATTGACTTTATTTTCTATCCATTTGTTTTATTTAAAATTAGTGTTAAATTAACAATATTATGATAATTCATTTAAGCAACAAAGTGTAACTGCGATGCCACCTAAAAGGCCAATGTCTGCTGTGGGAGTAACTGCACATCAAGGAGCAGCAAAAAATGAAGGGCGGAGCGGGATAAAGCCCCATGACAAACTATGACTGATGACCAAAGAGAACGTGAACGTGATTGTAATGCAAATCTGACTCCTAATATCCCGTCAACATCTACAAAGTCAGTGAACAAGATGCCACTCTTGATGTCAGTAACTTTGATGAAACAAATATTAATGCTCATAACTGTGGTCCCATGAACAGTATTTGTGAATTTTGCCACGCCAAGAATTGTGCAGCTGAGCAGCCATCTGGCAAACTATTCAATCAATGATGACACAATGGTAAAGTCATATTAGGTGCAAAAGGGTCCAACATGATCTTACTCTTATTTTTTTATGTCAATTTGATTAGCTTTTAACACACACACAAATACAATATCAAGACAAATACTCCCCGTCTGGGAAAACTAAGAATTCAAGAAACAAAGTCAACAACAAATAAGGTAAACTAATTAAATGGTTTTTCTAAAGGAACTAAGAGATTTATTATAACAGAATCTGAGCCCTAAAATTTTAATGAATTTTTTGGACAAGTAATTTGGTGGCACATGTCTAGAATTGTGTGTGATCTACAGGAGTGCTATCTATCTATCTATCTATCTATCTATGTATATCATATCTATTTATCTATCTATATTATATCTATCTATATCATATCTATTCATCCATACATCCATCCATCTATCTATCTATCTGTCTTCCTGTTTGTTTGTTAATCTATTTGTTTCCCAACTTCCAATTCTATTTTATTATCTCATGTGACATTGCAAATAAGCTATACAAAAACATAATAGGAATTTATTTTAAGCAGTATTATGTTATTTTGTCCAGTTCCGTTTTCTTATAAATTAGATACTGTAGATCAATATAATTTTTTACCATGGGTGACAATGGCCGTAACATGTTCCATCCTCTGACAAGTTGTGACATGTAAAGTAAATCATTTATACTTAGCTACCACATTTTACCAGTGTGGAACGTCCTGCATATTTTAAGTAGCTTCTATTTGGAGATGTATTTAGACAGAACTGTTCTAATTTCCTTGTTTTTCAGGCTGTATATTATGGGGTTGAGTAATGGAGTGAACACAACGTACAGAAGAGATATTACTTTATTAACGTTGAGAGAATTTCCACTGGATGGAACAATGTATTTAGCGGTCAATGTCCCATAGTATGTGCAGACAACGGTGAGGTGAGAACTGCAGGTAGAAAAGGTCTTATGTCTTTTGGTGATAGAAGAGATCTTAAGGATGGCAAGGAAGATGCTGACATAAGATGTTATGATAAACACAAATGGAAAAAGCACTAAAGGAATGGCAAACACTGTGAGCACGTGTTCCACAATGGAAGTTTCTGAGCAGGAAATTTCAAGCAGAGGAGCAAGATCACAGTAGATGTGGTCAATGATGTTGCATCCACAGAACTCCAGGAAAGATACTGGAATGCAAGAAATCAAGTTGAATAAGAAGCCAACCACCCAAGTCCAAATGGCAAGGTGAAGACGTAGCTCAAACTTCATGACAGAAAAGTAATGCAAGGGGTCACAGATAGCTAAATATCGGTCATAAGACATCACTGTGAGTAGTAAGCATTGAGCGATGGTGAATGAGCCAGAAAGAAAGAACTGAGTAAAGCATCCAATGAATGTCACAATGACTCTGTGTTCAAATAAGGTGCACAGGAAATTGGGAACAACATTCGTACTTAGGAAAATGTCTGACAAAGACAGCTGGCTGAGAAAAAAATACATAGGAGAGTGAAAGAGGTGACTGCTGACCACCAGAAGAATTATTAAGGTGTTTCCACATATGGTTAAAATATAGATCACAAGGAAAATTACAGCAAGTAGATTCTTCAGAGTCTGGTCAGTGTCAATTCCCAACAGAAAAAATGTGGTGGCTCCGCTATGGCTACAGTTGTCCATTTTTTTCAATAATTGAGAATACAAGTTAGAAGTGTCTCCTTTATATGAAAGTCGTTGTTAGCCTTGGGAGCCGAAGTATGCGTCCTTTGTGCCTAGTGTAGGGTGCAAACATATGCAAATATTCCTTTAGCGGATTGTGTGTTTATGTATGTATTATCTATCTTACATTGTTATTAAATATTAACAATTCCAGATATAAGTTTTTATTCTGTGGTATCTGCTAAAACATTGCAAAGATGCAGGCACTGTTATCCCAAAAACAATAGAATCATTAGACCACCTGTGTGTGCAGGCTAGGAGTTTGACTGTGTAAGGATTTAAATCTGTATGCAGATTTCCCCTGCAGACTGCCGAGGACCCCACCCGTCCCTATGATGGAGAGGTGTGGCAAATAGGTAACGGTATTTTGCTACAGTACCTATAGATATAAATTAGTTTTGAAGATTCATAATTACATAAATAAAAATGTCACCAAATACACACAAGGTATATCCATGAAAAGAATGTTTGGGAAGAATACAGATACAGTAAATTCCATTCCTGTTCCCCAATACAGCACGTATCATAGAAGACTGCAAAGAATATCAAATAGTTTGAATTATTATTGTTTAATTACATAGCACCAATAATATTACTCACCGCTGTACAGAGAATAATAATAATTCACATTAGGTACTCCATTGGAGCTTACAATCTAAATTCCCTATCACAGCAGCCAATTCACCTACCAGTATGTTATTGGACTGTGATAGGAAACTGGATCACCAGGAGGAAACACAAGCAAACGTGGGGAGACCATACAAACTCTGAATAGATAAGGCTCTGGTCAGAATGGAGCTTGTAACTCCACATTATGAGAGAGCAATGATAACCACTGTGCCACCATTCTGCCCCAATACAAAATCTTTCTCAAGGCCTTTAAACAATACAACTACATAGAGTTTATTTGGCTGACTCTGTGAGATGTCATCCTAGGGTTCCAATACAACCAGTGAGATCCACTTACTTCTTTATGTCCATGGATTTATTCCAAAATAATCAAAATACTTTATAGTTGAATAGCGAACGTCCAGTAAACATTAGAGGAGTGACTCTCTCTTTTTATACAGGCTTTTCTCATGGAAATTTGCACTAAGGGACTCTCTCTCTTTATGCACGCTTTACTCAGGTGAATTTGCACTGAACATGAATTCCCATCAGCTTCATTATTATATTTTGTTTTAAAATAACAAACAAACACTATACAAATTAATTTAATTATTCAAGGATTAAAGTAGCTGGTGATTACTTTTATACAACAGAAAGAACTGTGTATAAATGATATGAAAATATAAAATATGTAAAAGTAAATAGATATAAATGGTGTCTACATTGGACTCCTTTATACATAATTTATTGACCCTCATGAACCAAATGGAAGACTGACCAATTTAAGAGGGGAGGATCAAGTCAATGTATGTAATAGAACTTTCAGCCTTCATGATAGATATGTCAGTGTGACAACAAAGGTTCTGGTACCATAAAAACGGATAAGCTCATTGTTAAATGATACATGGCCATATTATTTTATTCCATTAACTATTTCCCCTCTATATGTTAAGCTGGTGCATTATACATTTTCTATTGCAACACTTCAAGTATTTCTTTTTATAATCTCAGCACCATATATGGTGTAATTGTCTATGTATATACAAATGTCCCATAGATTGTAAGCTTGTGAGCTGGGCTTTCTCACCTCTTTGTCTGTATTATCCAGTATTGTCTATGACTACATTTGTTCCCAATTGTAAAGCGCTATGGAATTTGATGGTGCTATACAAATAAATGATAATGATGATGATGATGATGATGATGAAATGTGTGCCTGAGTATATGGTGATGTATAAAAGTTTTGCAAAATAAGGTCTGTCTATAAGATGTCCTTTTGCCAGGAATAAGCCGTATTTTGCCCAGCTACAGATGAAGTCTGAAGTATCCAGTATTGCCCGGGTTTAAATCTTCAAGGTATCAATGAGTTGGATATAACTATCAGCATTTTAAAAATAATTAGCAGCTTAGCAGCTCTATCAACTCATCTATGAGTTGGCTGCCCATTGTCATTTATGTTTTTATATTAAATATCATCCAAATCCATCCAGTGGAGCAGGGTACCCGGGTCAAATTTCTGCCATGCATGCACAAACGGGAGGTCTGACTGGGACATTAACCCCCTTGAAACCTGGCCAGGATCCAACTGGACCATCTCACTTTGGTTTCATCCTAATCGGTGCAGGGGTGTCCGAGTACAAAACCAGACAGAAAAACAAACTAAATCTATCCAATGGAAGGCCCACAACAGGCTCCCTGGGTCAAAGTTCTGGCCAGTGTACACCAACTGAAGATCTGACCAGGACCTCAACCCCCTAGTATGTCTTCTGGGATCCAATGTTACCAGTCTGTGACTGTCAGGCTCTGTGCTCTCCTATCAGAAGTCACATCTGGTTGCCAGACAACCAGACGCACGAAGTTTGGCCAGCCACTGGGACACTCTATGCTTGGCAACAGGACGCTATATTGAGTCCTGGCTTCAGCTGCTGACGTCACCACCACTGGTAAACTCTCTTCTCTCTACACTGTTTAAGGAAGACTCTGGCACCATAAGGGTGCCAGAGTATTAGGTCTCACCCTGTCTCTTGGCACTTATGTTATTGCCTTCCATTTGGTCTGATTCCACAGTTCCTGACTCTCTTTCTGGATTCTCCCTTGGACTCTCTGCTATTTGACCTTGGCCTATTCGACTACCCTTTTTGGACCCTTCTTGTGTACTGTGCAGTCTGCATGGCTTGACTTCAGCATTCCTGACTGTCCATTCACCGTCATCTATATCGCTGATAGCCCTACTGGGGAACCGCGACCTAAGTGTCTTGCAGCTAAACCCAAACTACCTTGTGGGGTTCCCTGGTGAAGACCAGAGGCACGTTAGACTCCACTCCTCCAGATAGGGCTTTGCTAATATCAGTAAATAGCTTCAGTAACCTGACAATTTTTCTCCACATCCATCCAGTGGAAGGCTCAGAAAAGGCTCCCCAGGTCAAAGTTCTGCCCAGTGTATATGGACGGTGTCACGGGCACTAGGAGTTTTACCCAGAATTCACCAGGTGTAGCTACACTTACCAGAGGTGCGGACCTCTGGGTCGTGCGGTGAATCAGTGGAACCATGTAATAGAATAGAGGAAAGGAATGTCAATAGTATAAATGCTGAGTCTTGGCACACAGGAACTGTGATGGTACAGATGATTAGTAAGCAGGATACAATGAGGAAAGAGTCCAAGTGCCTTAGCACGCAGGTAGCATATAGCAGACCAGTACTTGATAACTGGATAACGTTAGACAAAGACCAATCAACAATGCAGTAGAAGAGTCAGCGACTTACAGCTATAATACAGAGGCACTTGTAGACTTTAGTCCAGCTCATAGGTACCATACTGAGTAGTAGCTATTTCACAAGGAGACATTAGTGGTCTACAACTCGTAGGTTTATCACAGATGTGTAGAGAAGACTTGTTCAGCGCAGGTATTTAACGGAATAGCGTGAGTGGTCCGCAGTTGGCAGTTTACATCACTAATGAGAAGAGAAGACTTGTCCAAGTGTAGGCATATAACGGGGTAACGTGAGTGGTCTGTGATTTGCAAGTTTTAACACTGATGTGTAGAGAAGCCTTGTCCTAGCGCAGACATGTAACCGGATAACGTGAGTGGTCTGCAATTGGCAAATTGTACCACTTATGTATAAAGGAGACTTGTGCAGGTGCAGGCATATAACATAGTATTGTGAGTGGTCTGCAATTGGCAAGTTTTACCACTGAAGTATAGAGGAGACTTGTGCAGGTGCAGCCATATAACGTAGTAGTGAGAGTAGTCTGCAGCGGGTAAGTTCTACTACTGATGTGAAGAAGAGACTTGTCCAGGTGCAGGCATGTAACGGAGTAGCGAGAGTAGTCTGCAGCGAGTAAGTTCTACTACTGATGTGAAGAGGAGACTTGTCCACAGCAAACGGATAACACGAGCAGAAACAGGAAACACCTCAGAGTCTCAAGGGAATGAGAACCAAGAACAGGCAAAGGTAATAAGGCAACAGGTGCCTTAAGTACTGAGAGGTGATTAATTAACCAATGAAACTAGAGGCAAGGTTTTAACAGTTCAGGGTTTCTGCACATGCGCAATCTTAGTCAAGATGGCGGACGGCCGCGGCTCAGGAGAGGCGCCGGCAGGAGCGAGAGAGACCCGTGTCCCAAACTAGAGGCACTAACAGTCCGGTGAGTGACAGACGGAATGTCTGACTTGGACCGTAACCCTTAAAACCTGGCCAGTATCCAACTGGACCAGCTGACATTGGTTTCATCTCAATTGGTTCAGGTGTGTTGAATATATTCTCATATATATATATATATATTTTTTTTTTTAAACCATTGGATTAAGGACACATAATTCCCACAACTACTGTCCTAACCAACAGGACCGTAAGGTACTGGCAAGAAGCAAAAACAATTAAAAAAAACTATACGTTGGCTACAGCTGACCTACGTTCCATTGAGGCCATCTTGAATGCCAGAACCTTATCTGCAACTTCCCCTCCTCAGTGCTACCATTCACGCTTCTAGAAATAAACAAACTGCCCTTTTAAGAACAAATAAACAAAATAAATTTCCTCCTCTTCTCAGAGCACCTCAGCTTTTGAGCATTTTTGAGATACCCACCACCACGAGCCCCGATTTTAGCGGGCAAAGCTTTCCACCACATTTTAGAATTCTGTCCTAACCCTACTTTGCCACATTCCAGAGCTATATAAGAGCTATATGGACTATACTGCAAACAGATGAAATGTGATCCACTCTTTCCTCTTCATTCTATGTCAAGAGCTATACAAGTACTACAGCTGCAATCATCTGTGAGCTATTTTCATTCTTTGGTTAAAGCTATAAACATAACAATGCTATAGCCATATTGATAGAGCTACACTCATATAAACTATTAAGCTTACATTTATCCCTGTCCATTCCTATGTACCACTGGAGTGCTATAACCCTACTATAAAAACAGCATCTGAGCTATTTACCTGACTGTTTATATCACCCCCATATCTAGCCCCCCTGTCTCTCTACTCTTCTCTTTCTCTCTTCCTTTAGGACCAGCGACACAGAACACCCCTCTTAAAGAAAGAGACAGAGAAGCTGATAGATTAGATAAAAAAGAAAAAAAAAGAAAACTTCAGGGAAAACAGGTACAAACTATAAGGATAACGGAGTCATACCTACAAGGAAAATCAATAAACCAATCACCTTCACCAACTGCAAGAAAGCACCACAGAAACTCTTATCACATTAACCACACTCACACAGAGGGACAAAGGAACCAAGGTAAAGTACACCTGAAAGGTAAGCCATCACACCACCATCCCCTCTCATCAACATGACAAAACAAAAAGAAAGACACCGCTGCAAAATGGAATCACCCATCATTCTAAAGACAAAGGATCCAGAAGTCCTACCTTCACCACCAACAGCAGTCAAAAACACTTGTTACCACAAATGGATACTTTCTAAACCATCTACACCAACCAAAGTGTTAGGTGTAGAGAAAAAGTAACAGGAGAGAAATGGTTATGTTCAGCAAATTGAAATGCAATTGGACTTTGAAATACAGGGTTTTTAGATTTATTATATACTGTTTCTAACATAATATTTATTTTAGCTTTTAATTGGAGCACATTGCTTTCTGGAAGAGCAGATGTCCTTGATGCACAGTGGAAGGGTTTATTGAGTACGCTGAACCAATCTAACATTAAGAAGAATATTTGTACTGAGAAAAATGTCAGTCAAGAAGAGTTGCCTGAGAATGAGTTACATAGGAGAGTAGAGTAGCTACATATTTAGTGACATAATGACATAGTTAAATTCTTTGGGTGGAGATGCATGATAATATTGATCAAATCAGTGCCAAGCTTAAATGCCAAGATTATTGCTTATAAAACGTATGTGCCAATGTGTAATCCACGCCTTCTGATCTGCTAAGACTCAATGGTCTGTGTGCATGCAAATCAATAATATCATCACAACTTCTGAGATGCCTACTTTGGTAAGATGAGTATGTCATAAGCTTCTACCTATCTACAGTATTTTTTTTTTCATTTATAATACTTTTATTATTTTTTTTAAAAAAATAAAACAACCACATACAAAAAAAGAGAAAAATATAAGCAAATAAAAACAAAATAACAATTCGTTATCTAGTAAACTCACAAATTCACAAATCAGCACAGTAAATTTAAACTCCAATTCAAAATCCATACAATTGCACATCACATCACCAAACTATTTAAATATACATAATTGGAAATATTTTATATCTTTAAGAATTTAAATATCTACAAAAATATTAATTAGTGCAATGAATGTTTATTCATCACTTATTTTCATTGATAATTACTTATATATTTTTTTAAAACTGTGATAAAAAATTCCCAATTTATGTGTTATATTCTAAATGTTACATACAACAATGTACCTGTATATGTACATCATATATTATCCAATCCATAATAAAGACTCTTTCTATTATGCAATATATTACAATATTATTTATTCTATACTACACTTATCAATAAAGTGCATATATATGTGATTTTGTGCTCACAGCCTTTAACATCTGTGAATAAATTATTTTGAGAAAAATTCATATATTATCTTACTATCTTATCCAAAACATCTTGGGCACTCGCGGGCTCATTCATCCATAACTATACCACTCATCTATCAAGGGCATATGGGAAGTCAATCCAACCAGTCCGTATGTTCTCATATTTTTTTATTGCCTGTCTACTTGTTTAAACAAACCTTTCATGTCCTCTTATACTATTAACTAACCTTTTCCAATTCTTAATCATGGAACTCTTAGGAGCCATCTATAACTTAGCTATACTCACTTTAGCAGCCATTAACAGATATAGTATATATCATTTAGTTAAATTTTCAACTTTAACTTTAAGACATAATCCAAATATACAGATAGGTGGGGAATTAAGAGGAATATCTATAACAGACCTTCAAATACATCATATATCCTTATTGCAATAATTGTGTATACAAGGACATTCCCACAAAAGATACCAAGAAGTACATTTATCAAAGTTACATTTTAGACAGCACGTTGTAACATCCGGTCTAAATTTTACTAACTGAGTAGGAGTCAAATAACCCATATATAAAACAAGCACTTGTATTTTTTGAAACCGTAGAGAGGAGGTAGAATATTTTGAGCTTTCTAAAACAACCTCCCATTCCCTAGCAGAGATAGGTTCTATCGACTTCCCATCTAGCTTTTAAAATTTCAAGATCCCCTCTAGTGGTCTTAGTCAAAATATATGAATATAAACACAATATTAAACTTTTATAACTCCATACTTGTAGGTTTTTTTTAAGATGAGATTCAATTGGGTTTGGCATTTCTCCACTAAATTGTGTCTTCATAGCATGTCGTATCTGAATATTCTTCATAAACTGTTTCAATTTTTTTAAAGGCAGATATATCATATAATTGTCCAATATTATACAGTCCATAGTGATGCCGAAATGTAGATCCCTTCACTGTCTATAATTCTATTAACTTAGTCGTACCCCAAATGGGTGTACATGGATCAATACTCACATTTCCTATCATATTATTACATATCCTCCAGCTCTTTACTGCCTGAACCAACAATGGAGGGATAGTTGAAGTAAATCTTTCTGCCAATAATGACTACAATGGTGTATGTGTATTATTAAACTGACTCACCAACTCACAATGTAAATCATTGTCTCCAGGGTCAGATACCCAATATTTAAGATGTGCTAATTGAGAAGGGTAGTAAATAAATTTTAGGTTGGGAAGGACAAGATCACCAGATGATCTAGATATTTGCAACAATCTAATCTTAACCTTAGCTCTTTGTCCTCCCCAAATTAGAGAGCTCATGTATTTATTAATTCCCCTGAAAACCGATGGAATAATATATGTTAGTGACTGCTGGAAAACATATAAGAATTTTGACTGTACAGTCATGGCCAAAAGATTTGAGAATGACACAAATATTATTTTTCATAAAGTCTGCTGCCTCAGTTCTTATGATGACAATTTGCATATACTCCAGAATGTCATGAAGAGTGATCAGATGAATTGCAATTCATTTCAAAGTCCCTCTTTGCGCGGGTGAAGTCTTGGATACGCGCATGGGAGGAGGTGATCGGGGGGAAGAGAGGCGACAGTTATTGGCAGATTGGAGAGGGCGGGATGGAGCATGAATAGAGAGAAGGGTGGAGATGTACGGTGCAGTGGAGTTGGCGAGGGCCTTGTATGTAAGAGTGAGGAGCTTGAAGAGCATTCTGTAGGGGAAGGGGAGAAAGTGAAGGGTTTGGTAGAGTGGGGAGACAGACGAGGAGCGGCGAGAAAGGAAGATAAGCCTAGCGGCAGATCGAAGGGGAGCAAGATGAGATTGGGGGAGGCCAGTGAGGAGGAGGTTATGGTAGTCCAAACGGGAGATGATCAGAGAGTGAATAAGACATTTGGTGGCATCTTGGGAGAGGAAGGGCTGGATGCGAGTGATGTTACGCAGCTGTAAGCGGCAGGAATTAGCGAGAGAGAGAATGTGGCGGCCAAAGGAGAAAGAGGAGTTGAGGATGACACCGAGGCAGCGAAGTTGGGGGACAGGGGAGATAGAGGTGCTGTCGACAGTGATAGAGAGGTCAGAAGGGGCGAGGTGTGAGGGGGAGGAAAGACTATGAGTTCAGTTTTGGCGAGGTTAAGATTGAGGATTTGAGAGGACATCCAAGAGGAGATGGCAGAGAGGCAGGCGGACACCCTAGAGAGGAGGGAGGGAGAGAGATCAGGAGAGGAGAGGTATAGTTGAGTGTCGTCGGCGTAGAGGTGGTAGTTGAGGCCATAGGAGCTGATGAGTTCAAAAAGGGAAGAGGTGTATAAAGAGAAGAGTAAGGATCCCAGAACAGAGCCCTGAGGGTCCCCGACTGGAAGGGTGGACGGGGGGGAGAGAGACCCAGAGGTGGTGACGGAGAAGGAACGGTCAGCAAGGTAAGAGTTGAACCAAAACAAGACTGAGCCGGAGAAGCCAAAGGACTGGAGGGTGTGGAGGAGAAGGCGGTGGTCGACGGTGTCGAAGGCTGCAGAGAGGTCAAGGAGGATGAGAAGGGAGAAGATGTAGATGAAGATCCAGCAGGTGGTACATCCTTTAAACTACCAGAAGTCGTAGCGGTACAAGCAAATCGATCTAATCTTCCAGTCGAGGTGGTGTTGCTGTTTTTGCCCATGTTTTCTGGATTCCAATAGTGTCCTGCTGGTAATTTAACACACAGAATGTAGCTTCCCACCTTTCCACATACAAATATAGTAAGATTAATTCTATAATTTTCATGTTCTATATTTATAGTCCATCTTGCATGACTTAAAGTTTAACTTAATCAAAAATGTTTTAGATTTCCACATAAAAGCTTTGAATCTTCTTAGAGTGATTTAGATTGCTGCAGCTGAATATATATTTCATTCAACAGTTTACGCACAAGTACCTCTTTGTACAAATGTTGGTAAGAATCAGGCCAAATTCCGTCCTAATAGTCACTGATTGTCAGCAGCTCCTCACTCATAATGCTATAATTACCACTTAGTGAAACCTATGCTCTTTTCAGCAAATATTACAAACTAATAATACACCATCCTTTATGTACTGTCAAGCCAAGACAGATCCTTATATTAATTCAGATAGATAACAATGCCTGTAGCAAATTCATTTATGCCGCTCTTTTATAGTTTAACCTTCTCATAGTGACCCATGATGCTGCATCAATGTACACAGTCATTTCAGAACAAATCTTTACCATTTTAGATGTTTTAGTTGATTAATGGGACTGTTTTTTTACTTTCACATCTGCTATAGTGTATATAAAAAAGGAGTTAATAACATATAGTCTGTAGATTCACTGATCTTTTTAGAGTGAATTTATATAACTGTATTAAATACGTGCTTAATTCAGCAAGTTTTCACATAGATAACTTTCCAAAAGAGATTCTACTCTAACAGTACAATATCCCATATGTGTTATCAAGCCAAGACAAATCCATATATTAATTCACATGGATACCAATGTCAGTAGCAAATAGGTTTATGCTGTTCATTTATAATTTAATCTTCTCAGATCAGTTTGTGTTACTTCATCAATGTATATAGTCAGTTCACTAATATTCATCTAATTTCTATAGAATAGTACTGTATCATAAATAGACAGAAATATGGAAACAAGTCTTTTCCATTTCAAATATTTTAGATTTTTAATTCAATGAAAGTTCTTAATGTTTGTAGGTTCTTAAATTCTAAAGACTATACTTTTACCTTCACATCTGCTATGGTGTATTCTTGCTTATCAGCAGATATTGATCCCAAACTTTCTCAGGTCGAGGCACCCTTAGGGTCCCCAAAATTTTTTCAAGGCACCCCTAAGCCAAAATAGTTACCAAGTTGCCCATACCTTGACTACCACCTGCTCTAGCCGTGGCATCCCAGGGAGATTGCCATGGCACCCCAGGGAGCCGCAGCACATAGTTTCGGAACCACTGGGCTACACACTAGCAGCCATTATTTATCTGCAGTTTCTCTTCACACACCAAAGGAAAAGCAATAGTGACTCCCCAGTATGAGCCAACACTCTCTGTCTGATCCATAAAGCTGCAGCTTATCCCCTTCACAGAGAACATAAGTCTCTCTCCATCGAGGACTCCAGAGCTGCAGCCCCCTCACATACAGTTTCTCCCTGCAGACGAGTTTCTTCCAAAGCAGCCATCCAACATCTCCCGAACAAGCTGATCTCACGAGCAGCACAGACCCAGACCTACACATCAGCCCCAAGCCCACGAAAAGCACAGGAAGCTCTCAGTCAGGTAAATTAATTGCAACTTAAGTCATCTCACGCCTCCTCCACAGAGCAATCTCTCGACCAACAAACAAGGAAATATTTCACCAGTAGTCATATTTTATCACCAAGTATAAAAAACCTGCCATTCTTAAGTTAGTTTTAGCCGGGTAATCCACTGTATCAAAGTATATCCAGGATACCTTAAACGGAGAGCAGGAAGCGTGATTGCTACTCCAGGCTTGTTCAGGCCACACCCAGGTGAACACCATCTACAATCATCTTTAAATTATTTGCAGACTGAAGTCATAAACCGCTTCATATAATGTGATACCTGGAAATGGTCACCTCAACATGAAGGGAATAGTTCTTCGACACCTCAAGAATTGCTGTGTAGGCAACTCACAATAAAGTTTCTTATCAGTCACGCAATGTACATTAGAGGAACACTATATTAGAGGCAGGCTATTTATTTATACTGTGTTAATATCACATATACATACATATAAATATAGCCTTCATTGACTCTGTGTTTCTAGAAAATGCAATAAACAGTATTGTCTGACCTCATGAGTCTATTATATAACAGAATCAGTATCTCCAACACCTTCCCTGTAAATTGTGACATCTCCTATAGTTCTTTGAAACCATTTTGATTCCCTGAAGTTCCTAATGTTCAATACAGTCAGGCACATTTTATCCAATAGGCTGACAAGGCTCCAGTCTAGGGAGTAATGTTTTTGTGGGGTCGCAAAATTTTTGAGGGTTCAAAATTGTGACATAGAGAGAAATACACTGAAATTAATTTTAAAATATAAGAGAATATTTGTTCTCTAGCGTAAAAAGAAAACTTGAAAGGAAAATGTAGTAAGGTTTTCATCTTGACGTATTCCCATGGTAAAGACTGAATACAATGAGTCATCTTGGGTGGGCAATTGAGGATAAGTGAGGGGGAGAGACAAGGATGGTGACATGTGCAGATGTGACAGCCCCCTCCACTTTCACATCTTCACCCTCAGTAGTGCTCGTTCATGTATCTGTTCTGCTATACAGTTCTGATGTTAATTAAATCAAAATAAGAGACAAAGATTGCTGGGACTGTTTTAAAAAGCCAATTGGAGCTGAGTTTCAAAACGACAGGGACATAAACATTGCTGTAGGGTGAAAGAAGACAGACTTTAAATTAAGGACAAGTACGTTTTTACCTACCAGCGTATTAGCCTGGCAAGGGGGCACTACCAGCCTTTATAGCCTAGGGAGGCCTGAACCCTTCATCAGGCCCTGAATACAGTAACACAACATTGAAAAACATGGGACTTATCTGTAACTCCAGCATAACTTAGCCATATGATAAAGTCCTCACTAAGAGGATGAAACGCGCCGCCCACACTATACAGGGCCGCTAAAATCAAAACAGGCCAAAAACTGTCTCACCGCTACCGTAAATTAGACCGCTTATTACCATACAGTGTATCAACCAGAAGATTTCTTAAACACAAGAGCGAAAAATTTCTTCAGCTACATTGTAGCTATCCGGACTGCTGAGAGGTGTGCACCTCGCTACAACAGAGCTTTCAGGCTGCATCAAGACGCTGAGACCGAATTAGGAACCTTCTTTTAGTGGACATGTGAACTGCAAGTATACCGCTAATTTCCACTATTTGATGACTCCAATGCACTTGTGGAGTTTGTAGGTTCATTCTAAGGATTATCGGGTATTTATCTCAGCATATGGACATTATCTTCTATGTACTGGACAGTTGATTTTATGGTCTAAGAGACATTAGTCTGGATACATTTCTTTATATGTGGAAATGATGCTAGTGGTCACGAAGGTTATATCTCCTTAAATCAGTATTGAGCCAACTCACATTTCAAAGGGTTTTATACCTAAGTTATACCAGTACTATATGTATTAAGATTTTAATTGATATTAAACATTGAGTTTTTTATTTATCTCAGTATAGTTATTTTTTGCAATCGCTGTGGATATTATACTCAATTGAGGGTTCAATTGGTTATCCCTTATTTATTTCTGACCCCTTGGTTGCCTCCTACTCGTGCTGTCGTTTTTGTATTGTATAGTCTATTTTTTGGGGGAGAGACACCATCCCCAGACTAGCTGCGTCCTGGAGATATACTATTGAGGTCATCATATATCTGTAGCGCCAGGTATTTAGTCTATTTTATTGTGAAATTTAAAGCGGCGTAGGCTTTAAATTTCCCCTGCAAAGTCGCCGATTTCTAGCGACTTGCAGAAATAAACGTTTCATGCATTTACCCCAGGAAACTGTCACGATGTGGAGGAACTTATATTAACCCAAAAATAGCTAAATGAATGTTGGGGCTAAATTCTGAGGGTGTACAAATTGTGTGATAATAATCATGATTAAAATGAATGGTAAATTGTACTATTTTACTACATTTGTCTAATTTTGCCCTCAAGTCCAAATAAAATTTTAAAAAATAATAAAACATTGTCAAAGTAAATAAGTAAAATGAAAATACACAAACAAGATAAAAGTTTTCTTGCTTTGCTCCAACACATGGCAAAACAGGTTGATTTGAAAGTATGAAGTATGATCATCATCATCATCATCATCATTTACTTATATTGTGCCTGAAATAATAATACCAATAGAACAAACATGAATACAGTATACATAATAAGACATAATAAATTCAAGGATGTAATTAACAAAACAAATTGCACAAAAATATTCAGCATAAGTTGACAGGGACATAAAAGGATGAGAGAGAGTGGGCAGAGAGAAGACAATGGGTAGAGAGCCTTGCTCGTCAGTACTTACAATGTAGAGGGACTAGGCAGTGACAGGCAATAGGAGAACAATATAATAAAAATAGAAAGCAAATAGCTATCCAAAGCTATAATAGGAATTTATTTTTAGCAGTATTATGTTATCATGTCCTGTTCAGTTTTATTATAAAGTAAATACTATAGATCAGTATCACTATTTACCATGGGTGATAATGACTAACATGTTTCATGCTCTGACATCTTGTGACATGTGAAATAAGTAATTTATACTTAGCTACCACATGTTACCAGTGTGGAACATCTCGCATATTTTAAGTAGCTTCTATTTGGAGATGTATTTAGACAGAGCTGTTCTAATTTCCTTGTTCCTCAGGCTGTATATTATGGGGTTGAGTAATGGAGTGAACACAATGTACAGAAGAGATATTACTTTATTAACATTGTGAGATTTTCCACTGGATGGCACAATGTATTTAGCGGTCAATGTCCCATAGTATGTGCAGACAACGGTGATGTGGGAACTGCAGGTGGAAAAGGTCTTATTTCTTCTGGTGGTAGAAGAGATCTTAAGGATGACATGGAAGATGCTGACATAAGATGCTATGATAAACAATAATGGAAAAAGCACTAAAGGGATGGCAAACACTGTGACCATATGTTCCACAATGGAAGTTTCTGAGCAGGAAATTTCAAGCAGAGGAGCAAGATCACAGTAGATGTGGTCAATGTTGTTGCATACACAGAACTCCAGGAAGGATACTGGAATGCAAGAAATCAAGCTGAACAGGAAGCCAAACACCCAAGTCCAAATGGCAAGGTGAAGACGTAGCTCAAGCTTCATGACAGAAAAGTAATGCAAGGGGTAACAGATAGCTAAATATCGGTCATAAGACATCACTGTGAGTAGTAAGCATTGAGAAATGGTGAATGAGCCAGACAGATAGAACTGAGTAAGGCATCCAATGAATGTCACAATGACTCTACGTTCAAATAAGGTGCACAGGAAGTTGGGAATAACATTCGTACATATGAAAATGTCTGACAAAGACAGCTGGCTGAGAAAAAAATACATAGGAGAGTGAAAGAGGTGACTGCTGACCACCAGAAGAATTATTAAGGTGTTTCCACATATTGTTAAAAGATATATCACAAGGAAAATTACAGCAAGTAGATTCCTCAGGGTCTGGTCAGTGTCAATTCCCAACAGAAGAAATGTGGTGGCTCCGCTATGGCTACAGTTGGTCATTTTTTTCAATAATGGAGAATACAAGTTAGAAATGTCTTCTTTATATGAAAGTCGTTGTTAGTCTTGGGAACCAAAAGAAGCCATTCTACACGTCTTTTGTTCCAAGTGTAGGGTGCAAACATATGCAAATATTCAGTTAGCGGATTGTGTTTTTATGTATGTATTATCTATCTTACATTGTTATTATGTAGCTTAAACATTATCAATTCCAGATACATGTTTTTATTCTGTGGTATATGCTAAAACATTGGAAAGATTCAGGCACTGTTATCCCAAAAATAATACAATCATAATTACATAAATAAAAATGTCACCAATTACACACAAGGTAAATCCATGAAAAGAATATTTGGGAAGAATTTTCACTATATAGATACATTAAATTCCATTCCTGTTCCCCAATACAGCACGTATCATAGAAGACTGCAAAGAATAACAAATATTTTGAATTATTATTGTTTAATTACATAGAACCAATAATGTTACTCACCACTGTACAGAGAATAATAATAATTCACATCAGGCACTCCATTGGAGCTTACAATCTAAATTCCCTATCACACACATGTCAGCAGGCAATTCACCTACCAGTATGTTATTGGACTGTGATAGGAAACTGGAATGGCAGGAGGAAACACAAGCAAACGTGGGGAGACCATACAAACTCTGAATAGATAAGGCTCTGGTCAGAATGGAGCTTATAACTCCACACTATGAGCAAGTAAAGATAACCACTGTGCCACCATTCTGCCCCAATACAAAATCTTTCTCAAGGCCTTTAAACAATACAACTACATAGAGATTATTTGGCTGACTCTGTGAGATGTCATCCTAAGGTTCCAATACAACCAGTGAGAGCCACTTACTTCTTTATGTCCATGGATTTATTCCAAAATAATCAAAATACTTTATAGTTGAACGTCCAGTAAACATTAGAGGAGTGACTCTCTCTTTTTATACAGGCTTTTCTCATGGAAATTTGCACTAAGGGACTCTCTCTCTTTATACACGCTTTACTCAGGTGAATTTGCACTGAACATGAATTCCCATCAGCTTCATTATTACATTTTGTTTTAAAATAACAAACAAACACTATAAAAAATAATATAATTATTAAAGAATCAAAGTATCTGGTGGTTACTTTTAAACAACAGAAAGAACTGTGTATAAATGATATGAAAATATAAAATATGTAAAAGTAAATAGATATAAATGGTGTCTACATTGGACTCCTTAATACATAATGTATTGACCCTCATGAACCAAATGGAAGACTGACCAATTTAAGAGGGGAGGATCAAGTCAATGTATGTAATAGAACTTTCAGCCTTCATGATATATATGTCAGTGTGACAACAAAAGATTCTGGTACCATAAAAATGGATAAGCTCATTGTTAAATAATACATGGCCATATTATTTTATTCCATTAACTATTTCCCCTCTATATGTTAAGCTGGTGCATTATAAATCTTCTATTGCAACACTTCAAATATTTATTTTTATAATCCCAGCACCAGATATGGTGTAATTGTCTATGTATATGCAAATGTCCCATAGATTGTAAGCTTGTGAGCTGGGCTTTCTCACCTCTTTGTCTGTATTATCCAGTATTGTCTATTACTATATTTGTTCCCAATTGTAAAGCGCTATGGAATTTGATGGTGCTATTCAAATAAATGATAATGGTGATGATAATGATGATGAAATGTGTGCCTGAGTATATGGTGATGTATAAAAGTTTTGCAAAATAAGGTCTGTCTACAAGATGTCCTTTTGCCAGGAATAAGCCTTATTTTGCCCAGCTACAAATGAAGTCTGCAGTATCCAGTATTGCCCGGGTTTAAATCTTCAAGGTATCAATGAGTTGGATATAACTATCAGCATTTTAAAAATAATTAGCAGCTTAGCAGCTCTATCAACACATCCATGAGTTGGCTGACCATTGTCATTTATGTTTTTATATTAAATATCATCCAAATCCATCCAGTGGAACAGGGTACCCGGGTCAAATTTCTGCCCAGCATGCACAAACGGGCGGTCTGACCGGGACATTAACCCCCTTTATAACCTGGCCAGGATCCAACTGGACCACCTCTTGTTGGTTTCATCCTAATTGGTGCAGGGGTGTCAGAGTATAAAACCAGACAGAAAAACAAAACAAATCTATCCAGTGGAAAGCCCACAACAGGCTCCCTGGGTCAAAGCTCTGGCCAGTGTACACCAACAGGAGTTCTGACCCGAACCTCAACCCCCTAGTATGTCTTCTGGGATCCAATGTTACCAGTCTGTGACTATCAGGCTCTGTGCTCTCTTACTAGAAGTCACATCTGGTTGCCAGACAACCAGATGCACGGAGTTTGGCCAGCCGCTGGGTCACTCTATCCTATGCAATGGGACGCTATATTGAGTCCCGGCTTCAGCTGCTGATGTTACCGCCGCCAGTAAACTCTCTTCTCTCTACACTATTTAAGGAAGACTCTGGCACCATAAGGGTGCCAGAGTATTAGGTCTTACCCTGTCTCTTGGCACTTATGTTATTGCGTTCCATTTGGTCTGATTCCACAGTTCCTGACTCTCCTTCTGGATTCTCCCTTGGACTCTCTGCTATTTGACCTTGGCCTACTTGACTACCCTTTTTGGATCCTCCTTGTGTACTGTTCAGTCTGCATGGCTTGACCTCAGCTGTCCTGACTATCCATTCAACTTCATCTATATTGCTGATAGCCCTACTAGGGAACTGCGACCTGAATGTCTTGCAGCTAAACCCAGTTAAAACGTCCCGGTTGTTGCCCAAGCAACCGGTACAAAGGAATCGGAAGTACCGCCCCGGTCATCATGGCGACGGGCGGGACTCCACCAGCATGGCCAGGAGAGTTGCGGCGGTGCCCATGGCCGCCGTGGCTGGTAACAGTACCCTCCTTAAGGAGGGGTCAAGAAACCCCAACATCCAGGCTTCGTGGGACATTTCCTAAAAAATTCCTCTATGAGCTTTTCAGCGTGGAGACGCCTCTACGGCACCCAACATCGCTCTTCCGGGCCATAACCTTTCCAATGCACAAGGAACTGGACCTGACCTTGAACTTTTTTTGAGTCAAGAATTTTTTCCACAATGAACTCATGGACTCCATTTACAAGGAGAGGCCTATTTGATGAGCGATGATTGAACTTGCTGGGAGTAACTGCCTTCTTCAAAAGAGAGCAATGAAAGGTGCTAGGAATTTTTAAGGATGGTGGAAGTTTAAGTCTGAATGCCACATCTTTTCAATAGTAAAAGGTCTAATAAATCGAGGTCCTAGTTGTTTACATGCTTGGCTCAACCTAATGTTCTGAGTGGACAGCCCGACTCGATCACCCACTTTCAATAAACAGGCACCACGGTGACGATCAGCGAGGGCTTTGGACCTGCAGGAGGCTTGACATAGTGAAGAGTGTACTTTTTTCCAAAAGGACTTTAGCCGAGATGTAAAAGCAAAAGTCCCGGCCGGCATCACTGACAGAGGAAAAATAGTTTGCTTTTGGGTGGAACCTGAAGTTACATAAGAAAGGGGATGTACCAGTTGCAGAATGGCAAGAATAGTTATATGCAAACTCCGCCCACGGCAAGAGAGAGGACCAGTTGCATGATACTTGGATACATAAATGCGCAAAAATTGTTCTAGAGTTTAGTTAGTTCTTTCTGCCTGACCATTCGATTGTGGGTGGTAAGCAGATGACAGGCTTACTTTAATTCCAAGGAATTGCAGAAGATCCTCCAAAATTGAGCAATAAACTGGGACCCTCAATCCGAGGCGATCGTGGAGACGGAAAATTTTCATCCGGTAACTTGGGTTACGGTAAAATGTGGGCTGAAACGATCAACAACCACCCAGATGGTGTTATGACCAGAAGACCACGGAAGAAGGACTATGAAGTCTATCGAGAGATGTGTCCAAGGTTTACCTGGGGTAGGTATGTGCATCAATTGACCAGAAGGACGCTTCCTAGAGGACTTGCTTCTAGCACATTCCGTGCAAGCGCGGATATAGTTCACTGCATCCGAAGATAAGGTAGGCCGTCATACCCAGCGAGATAGTGCTTCGATGGTTTTATGGATTACTGGATGACCTGCCGACCGATTGTCATGGCATTCCATGAGGACTGACTTTTGGAGATGAACTGGAACAAATAATTTATTAACAGAAGTCTGAGCTGGAGCAATTTTTTTGAACTGACGAAGAGTAGCACCAAGATCTTGAGTTAGGGCAACATGAATGGAGGATGAGGGAACAGTAGGTTGCGGATCAGGAGACTAAGGATGACATGCCATAAAACTTCGGAACAATGAATCGGCTTTGGTGTTTTCTGAAATTAAACCGGGTAAAAAACAAAGCCCAGCGGGCCTGCCTGGGATTCAAAGTTTTCGCGGTCTGGATACACTGGAGGTTTTTGTGGTCAGTGAATATAGTAATGACATTGGCTTCTCCTTCTAACCAGTGCCGCCATTTTTCAAAGGCCCACTTGATAGCCAACAATTCATGGTTTCCAACGTCGTATTTAATTTCAGCGGCCGAAAGTTTTACTAAAATTTCTTACTCTGAGAATCTCTCTGAGAGAGAATGGCACCTCCCCCAATATCTGGAGTTTCTACCTCCACGATGAATGGGAGTTCTATGAACTGGTTCAGAAATGAAGGTGGCTTTGAGGGCTGAAAATCTTGCCAATGCTTCCAGGGACCACTCAGCTGGGTTAGAGCCTTTCCCGGGTGAGGGCAGTGATAGGAGACACCAAGGAGGAGAATGAGCATATAAATCTTCGATAGTAGTTGGCGAAGCCAAGGAATCTCTGGATCGCCTTGAAATTAGTAGGAAGGACCCAGTCCTGTATTGCCTGAACCTTACTGGGATCCATAGCAAAACCACATGAAGAGATGACGTACCCCAGGAAGGCCACCCTGGAAACCTCGAACTCACACTTCTCCCGTTTTGCATAGAGGTGATGTTCACATAATTTTTGCAGAACCTCGCGAACATGCTGACGGTGCTGGGAAATGGATTGTGAATAAATTAAGATATCATCCAGATAGACGACAACCGTTTTTCCAAGGAATTCCCATAACACATCATTGATTAGGTCTTGGAAGACTGCCGGAGCATTACATAAACCGAATGGCATAACAAGATACTCGTATTGTCCTGACTGAGTGTTGAAAGCTGTTTTCCACTCATCCCCCTTTTTAATTCGTATGAGATTGTAGGCACATCTGAGGTCAATGTTCGATAATATGGTGGCTGCTTTAAGCTGGTCAAACAAGACAGAAATTAACGGTAGAGGATAGGTGTTCTTAACAGTGATTGTATTCAGACCACGAAAATCTATGCAAGGCCTAAGGCTGCCATCTTTTTTGGACACGAAGAAGCAACCAGCTCCTACGGGAGACTTGGAAGGGCGGATAAATCCTTTTTTCAGGTTTTCCTCCACGTACTGCTCCATGGCCTGGGTCTCTGGGATAGATAGAGAATATAGACGCCCCTTGGGCAACTTAGAACCCGGTACAAGATCTATCGCACAGTCATAATCCCGATGAGGCGAAAGGGAGTCGGCTTTCTTCTTACAAAATACATCAATGAAATCCTGATAGGGTGCAGGTAGCAATTCTGGACTAGGCTTGAGAGCTCTAAGATATAGGGTCAGCCAAGAAGAGGAAAACTCTGGACTCCAACGGACAATCTCCCCCTTTTTCCAATCAATAAGGGGATTATGGCTTTGAAGGCAAGGATACCCCAGAATCAATGGAGCAGAGGCACAGGTAATCAGGAAGAATGAGAGCTCCTCCGCATAGAGGACTCCTACAGATAAGCGAACCAATGGAGTCTTAGCGAGTATTCTACCCCCAGGAAGGGGTTACCATCCAAGCTGCAGGTGGTAATGCTCGATCCCAACTTGATATCAGGAATACCAAGCGTCCGAGCCAAGTGGATATCCAGAAAGTTACCTGCTGCACCACTATCGAGGAAGGATGACACATCTGTAGAATGATCTCCGAAGACTAAGCGTGCAGGGACTAACAAGGAATTTTCTAAAGAGATTATTTGAAAACCTAAACGCACCTCTTCACCAGCGCTTAGGTTAAGGCGTTTCCCGACTTGGTAGGGAAGGTACGAATTAGGAGGCCTGATTCACCACAATACATGCAGAGACCCAGGGAGCTTCATCTGGAGCGTTCTTCGGGAGGCAGCGGGAGGCGCCCAACTGCATGGGCTCAGGGGTGTCCAGTAAGGTAGAGCAAGACTTAGGTGGTGAGCAAGGAGGTATAGATGATTCTCTGTCAATCTTCCTTTCCTTGATTCGGCGATCAATTTTAATAACTAGTTGCATCAAACTTTCAAGTGAGGTTGGCATAGGATACTGTACTCAGGAGTCCTTGATTAGTTCCGTAATGCCTAAATGGAGTTGACTCCGAAGCGCCGGATCGTTCCACTACCTATTGGATGACCACCGTCTGAGTACTGCATAATATTCTTCAGCAGAGCGACATCCTTTCCTTAAATCCCGGAGATGGGACTCAGCTGGGGCCACTCTGTCTGGGTCGTCATATAGCAGACCCAAGACCTGGAAGAAGGCATCCACGGTTTATAAGGAGGGGCTCGCTGCTGGAAGAGAGAAGGCCCAGGACTGGGCATCGCCCTGGAGTAAAGAGATTACAACACCGACTCTCTGCTGTTCAGAGCCAGAAAAGCGTGGTCTCAGACGGAAGTATAACTTGAAACTCTCCCTAAAGTTGCGGAAGGTGGGTCTGCTTCCAGAGAACCGATTGGGCAGGTTCAACTCAGGAATGGCAGCAGGCAGGTGTGAGTGCATCTGAGACGAAGATTTTTGGAGGATGGCCTGGTGTGAAGAAGGCCAGCAATGAAGCCACTTCTCTCTAGGACAAACATGAGGGACAGACTGATATTCTGCAAAAGGTACAGGTATTGGACTGCTGAGGACTGAGTTAAAGTAATTTTTTCTGATGAATCCCTTCTTTAGATTGTTTGGGGCATCTGGAAAAACTTTTGTACAGAGAAGGAAAGATTAGCGCTACCATCAGTCCTGTGTCATGCCAACAGTAAAGCATCCTGAAACCATTTATGTGTCGCGTTGTTTCTCAGCCAAGGGAGTGAGCTCGCTCATAATTTTGCAATTTTGCCTAAGAACATGAATAAAGAATAGTAACAAAACAACCTTCAAGAGTAACTTCTCACAACTATCAAAGACCAGTTTGGTGACTAACAATGCCTTTTCCAGTATGATGGAGCACCTTGCCATAAGGCAAACGTGATAACTAAATGGCTCGGGGATCAAAACATCAAAATTTTGGGTCTATGGCCAGCCAACTCCCTTGACCTCAATCTCACTGAAAACTTGTGGTCAATCTTCAAGAAGCGGATGGACAAACAAAAACCCACAAATTCTGAAAAACTGCAAGCATTGATTAGGTATGAATGGGCGGCCATCAGTCAGTATGTTGGCCAGAAGTACATTTACAGCATGCCAGGGCGAATTGCAGAGGTCTTCAAAAAGAAGGGTCAACACTGCAAATACTGACTCTTTGCATAAACTTAATGTAATTGTCAATAAAAGCCTTTGACACTTATGAAATGCTTGTAATGTTACTTCAGTATAACACAGCAACATCTGACAAAAAGGTCTAAAACCACTGAAGCAGCAAACTTTGTGAAAACCAATACTTGTGTAATTCTCAAAACTTTTGTTCATGACTGTATTATCATTTTTATCAGGTTGATTCTACCCGTTACAGAGAGTAGTAATTTTCTTCAGATAGAAATTTTAGACTTTAAATAATCTATTGTATATTTAATTTAACATATTCTGTAGGGTTATTTGTAACCCATATTCCGAAATATTTACATTTATAAGTCCATTTTAGCAGTAACACACATGAGAGAGGTGCCATTTCTCCCCATCCCATTGATAATACACTGGATTTATCCCAATTAATTTTCAAATCTGAGTATTCCTCAAACTCATTCACCATGCCGCCAAAGAGGTCTCATAATCTGACAAATACAAAAGCATATCATCGGCATACAAAGCCACCTTCTCCTCTCTATGCAATTAACAAATGGCTTTCGTTTTCCTATTTTTTTGTATCATACATGCAAGTGAGTTTATTGCAAGCGCAAACAATACAGGAGACAATGGACATCACTGTCTAGTGTCTGGTTCCAATTTAAGTGGTTGTGAAAGATAACCATTCACACATACACGTGATACAGGATCTGAATATATTTATCCAGTTTTCAAATTTAGAACCAAAGCCAAAATGGGATAGAACCTTCCTTAAATATAACCATTCCACCGAATCGAATGCTTTAGCTGTATCTAAAGAGACTGTAACTTGTGTCTCACTAGATCAAACCTCCATATGGAGAATAGTAAAAAAGTTGTCTAATGATTATAGATGTAGATTTATCAGGCATAAATCCTGTCTGATCAGGATGAATCAGTTCTAGCACTACTCTATTTAACCTAAGTGCCAATATTTTAGTTAATATTTTAACATCTGTAGCAATGAAATAGGGTGATATAACTACTGGGTATAGTAGAACTTTTCCCTTTTTAGGAACTACCACGACTATTGCCTCCAAAGAGTACCAGCCACATATAGCTTATTCAATGTATCTAGCAATTTGGATCCAAAAAAGATCCATATTTTTTATACAACTCTGCTGGTAAACCATCTACTCCAGGAGTTTTTCCATTAGGAAGTGACGTAAGTACTGACTTTATATCTTCAATGGTAGATGGAGACTCTAAATACTCTTTACTATCCAGCGAAAGTATGGGAAGAGAAACAATATCCAGAGACTACTACAATGTTTCCAATTCTATTCTGTATCCATCTAAAACGAGGCTTGGAGTGGATTTTTATTTTGAGAATGAAAGGACTTGTGTTCCATAATTATATTGAGATCAAAGCTTGGAGGTCAAACAGCAAAGCAACTTCCTGCTTTTTTAGATGCTGAACAAAAAAAGGACTTCATAATGAGGCTTGGAAGACACGCAATGGACATCACATTTGAAATTAGTGTTTTCTGTTATATGGAATTTGTATGTTTTGCTGTACACAAACTTCCTGTTTCTTTAGAAGCTGCATAAAAACAGACTTCATATTAAGGCTTGGAAGATATTCAATGGACATCACATGTGAAATTAGTGTTCTCTGGTAGAGGGATTCAGCATGTTTTCTATTTATTTGTATGTATGTATTATACATATTTAATATAGAATTTATTAATTTTTAATGATGAAGAACTATTTATTATGAACCATAGTATATAAGTAATTATGTTATTTTTAACTGTGTTTGGTTGTATGTTATATGTTTATTTGTAGATATGAGCAATTTATTTAAATTGTTTACATTTTTTGTAATTTTTAGTTTAATATCTGACTGTTTCGCCTTTGATCATGTGACTATGGAGACACTATAAATGGATGCTTACGTACTAAATTTGGACTCATCCTGATAAAGGCCGTATCGCATTGGATAAGTGCAAATGAAGTACTGCAGATATACCTACACAGGAGATTTACATCTAGGAAGGCTGTGGACAATCATCTTTATCCCGGGACTGTATTACCATCTCTTGTGATATGCCTATCATCTATTCCTATATGGTAGGAGTACCTGTATCTCATTTACTTTTGAAGCTTTTATGTTTAGTGAATTTTAAATAAAGAAATTTCTATTTATATTGAATGTATTAGACTAGAAGATTTTTCTTTATATTTTTTGGTCTGCTGCCAATTTACCAGGAAATTTGTATTCATGACGTCATTTTAATGACGATCATAAAGATCCTCTTTATATGCAGAATTAAAGACTTCACAGAGTAAGCATAATAACTAAAGGGGAAGAACTGTGCTGGAAGGTGAAGCATTAGTCTGATTTCTGCGAGGGCACATTCACAAGCTGGTGTTCTGTAAGTTTTCCTAGAAAGGGGATCTACACTGAGAACATTGAATTGTATTACTTTTCCTGTGTTACATAGGATTGTAGACATAATTACACTCTCTGTACAGTATTGCACTATTATTTGTGTATTTTTTACATGTTATGGACCACTCTGGTGGAACTTGGAAGCAGTGTCCTAATGTAAGTATTATTACACTGTAAGCTTATGTGAAAAGGGGTAGCGCCTGAATATTTTCTTGTTATCCACTTTTTGTCCTTATATTATTGACCTGTTTGTGTGAGGTTAAAGCAAGAATAATTCTAGCAGCAACCCCAATGGAGCGCTCTAAAGATCTCATATTTTGCTTTTTGATCTTTCAATCTCTGCCAGCAGGAAGGCAATCAATCCATACCACAGCATCACATGTTGAATCAAAGAAGAAGGTTCGACCCTCTGTTATAACACAGAGTCTTGCAGAAATTATCATAGCATAGGAAATATGTAAATCTCTAAGGCATTTTTTCACCAGGACAAATTGAGTCCTGCTTTTTTAAATATCTAATGGAAAATCAGGATATACTGCCACTTGTTGACCATTATACTTCAAAGGGCCCTTCAAGTGTGCCATCCGCAACACCATATCTCGATCTCTATAAGGGAGACTCTTTGCTACCATAGTAGGAGGTGATGCTGCAGGTAAAGGTGCTTGCAAGGGAATACGATAGGCACGTTCAGCCTCAAATTGAGCTGTAAATGATTCTTTTGCAAATATTTGAATTAACAATTTCTCCCAAAAAATCTCTGGTGCTGCTCCCTCTACCTTCTCAGACAGTCCAGCAAAAAAACATTAGTGCAGCACAATTGCCCCTCGATATCTGAACGTTTTTGCTTACATATTAAGACTTGAGATTCCAAGCTTGAAATATGGGCATTCACTGGAACAGAAGCCTCCATATCTCCCATTCCGTTCCTTAATTTTTGCCTGTCATGTAGAAGAGAGATCACTTTGTACCTCTGCTATTTCTCCCACCAAACGTTGTTCAGAAGTCCCAATAGACTGCAATACCTGCTGCAGAGTAACCTTAGTATTGGTCGGTATATTTGGCAGGGAAGATACAATAGATGAAGATGAAGATCCAGCAGGTGGTACATCCTTTAAACTACCAGAAGTAGTAGCGGAACAAGCAAACCGATCTAATCTTCCAGTCGAGGTGGTGTTGCTGTTTTTGCCCATGTTTCCTGGGTTCAAATAATGTCCTGCTGGTAATTTAACATACAGAATGTAGCTTCAGACTTTTCCACATACAAATATAGTAAGATTAATTCTATAATTTTCATATTCTATATTTATAGTCCATCTTAGATGACATGACTTGAAGTTTAACTTCATCAAAAATGTTTTATATTGCCACATAAGAGCGTTGAATCTTCTTAGAGTGATATAGATTGCTGCAGCTGAATACATACTTCATTCAACAGTTTACGCACAAGTAGATCTTTGTACAAATGTTGATAAGACTCAGTCCAAATTCCGCCCTAATAGTCACTGATTGTCAGCAGCTCCTCACTCATAATGGTATAATTACCACTTAGTGAAACGTATGCTCTTTTCAGCAAATATTTCAAATCTGATTTGCTTTACCCTGTCACCTGTGTTTGTATACCTTTTTGTATCATGTTGTGTCTTGGTTCTGTTTTCTGTATATGTAATGTACGGCACTGTGGACCAAAAGAGATTCTACTCTAACAGTACAATATCCCATGTGTGTTACCAAGCCAAGACAAATCCATATATTAACCCACATGGATACCAATGTCAGTAGCAAATACGTTTATGCTGTTCTATTATAGTTTAATCTTCTCAGAGTAGTTTGTATTCCTTCATCAATGTATATAGTCAATTCACTGATATTCATCTAATTTCAATAGAATAGTAGTGTATCATAAATAGTCAGAAAGATGGAAACAAGTCTTATCCACTTCAAATATTTTAGATTATTAATTCAATGAAAGTTCTTAATGTTTGTAGGTTATTAAATTGCAAAGAATATACTTTTACTATCACATCTGCTATGGTGTACAGTGGTGCACGCAGGGGGGGGTTTCTGAGTCTCCAGAAACCCCCCCCCTGCGCTAATTAAGTGGCCGCTATAGCTGCACTGTCCTATACAGCATCCGCAGCGAGGTCAAAGAAGCGTCCGTGGCAGTGCTGTAGTGTATACAGCACCGTCGCGGACGCTTCTTAGACAGCGCCGCGGCTGCTGTATAGGACAGCGCTGAAGAAACGGAGCTGCTGCGCATGCGCAGCAGCTCTTGCGGGGGGGTGTTTTTCTTTTTTTGGTCGGTGTATTCGCCCCTGGTGTATTCGTGCTTATCAGCAGATATTGATCCCAAACTTTCTCAGCTCGAGACACCGTTAGGGTCCCCATAATTTTTTCAGTCAAAATAACTACCAAGTTGCCCCTGCCTTGACTACCTCCGGCCCTAGCTATGGCACCCCAGGGAGATTGCCATGGCACCTCAGGGAGCCGCAGCACCCAGTTTGGGAACCACTGAGCTACACACTAGCAGCCGCTATATATCTGCAGCTCCTCTTCACATACCAAAAGAAAATCAATGGCAATTTCCCACTATGAGCCAACACTCTCTGAAAAAAAAAAAAAAGAAAGGTTCCCAGGCGCTTGTTATGACAGAAAAGATGTGGAGTGGATATGAAAAGGCTGAAAGCCTATTGTTTACTTCGCAAAAACAATGAACAAAATCACTGTCAAAAACAAAACCAAAAACAAGAAAAAATTTTATGCCGGCACATATCCAAGTGATTACAATAGACACTGTGCCACAATGTCTATATATGCTGGAACAAATTAACCAAAATTGTACAGCTGTATAACAAATCAACAGGTGCAAGCATGGCTTGATGTATGTAGTAACCAAACATGTGACAGCAAGGAGTCCAATAAGTCCAATGCTGGAGTAATTTGAATGCAACAAATCGTTACTGTACACAGTGGTATGCCAGTCCTGGATTACCAATAAAAGGAAATGAACACTGCATGTGATCAAAAAATTATTGAGTTCATACACATGGTGTGAAGTCAGCAAGAGCTGAGCAGGCACTAACCTATAGCTGCAAATGCTGCCCAGAATGGTCCTTGTCCAGTAAAATGATCTCCACGTGTAGCTGAACAAATATCCTGAGTCCTGTAGCAGAGTGATGAGGGAATCCCAGCCGGGCGTCCTTCCTCTCTTCTCAGCTGGTTGTTCACACTGCCCTAGGTTGTGCGCATGCGCAGAAGCGCGATAACGCTAGTATGTAAAAAAAGGAGTATGTGATTGCTCACGAGCTAAAAAATGTATAAAAAGATGTAGAGTATCGTCCTACGCGTTTCACCCACGTGGGGCTTCGTCAGGGATTGTAGAAATGTATCCCAGACCTACAGCATCAGCCCCAAGCCCGTGAAAAGCACATGAAGCACTCAGTCAGGTAAATTAATTGCCAGATCTTATCTTTATACAACTTAAATCATCTCACGCCTCCTCCACAGAGTCATCTCTCGGCCAACAAAACAGGAAATATTCCACCAGTAGTCATATTTTATCACCAAGTAAAATAACCCTGCCATTCTTAAGTTAGTTTTAGCCAGGTAATCCACCGTATCACAGTATATCCAGCGTATATCAACCGCAGAGCAGGAAGCGTGCTTGCTACTCCATGCTTGTTCAGGCCACACCCAGGTAAACACCATTGACAATCATCTTGAAATTATTTGCAGACTGAAGTTATAAACTGCTTCATATAATGTGATACCTGGAAATTATCACTTCGACATGAAGGGAATAGTTCTTCTACACCTCAAGAATTGCTGTGCAGGCAACTCACAATAAAGTTTCTTATCACACAATGTACATTAGATGAACACAATATTAGAGGCGGCTATTTAACTTATACTGTGTTAATATCACAAATACATATATATAAATATAGCCTTCATTGACTCTTTGTTTCTAGAAAATGCAATAAGCAGTACTGCCTGACCTAATGGGTTAATTATATATCAGAATCTGCATCTCTATCACCTTCCCTGTTAATTGTGGCATGTCCTATAGTTCTTTGAAACCACATTGATCCCCTGGAGTTCCTAATGTTCAATACAGTAAGGCACGGATTATCCAATAGGCTACAAGGCTGCAGCCTAGGGAGTAATGTTTTTGTGGGGGCGCAAAATTTTTGAGAGTTCAAAATTGTGACAAGAGAAGAATACACTGAAGTTAATTTTAAAATATAAGATAATACTTGTTCTCCAGCGTACAAAGAAAACAGGAAAGAAAAATGTAGTAAGGTTTTTATCTTGACGTATTCCCATGGTAAAGGTTGAATACAATTAGTCAACTTGGATGGGCAGTTGAGGATAAGTGAGGGGGAGAGACAAGGATGGTTACAGGTGCAGATTGTTTATGAGGATAGGGTAAGGGGAATAGGGATAGTCGCACCAGTAGTTTGTTGAGTGATTTAACCCTTCTATTATAGTAATTAAATTAGGATAATTATATCCATTAGGATTATTTAGGGGTGCATCAAACCTTTATCATGTCAGTAGAAAAAGAGAAGAGGAAAGAAACAGGTTGTAAGACGCACTAAAACACTCCATTATTTAATTTGTGTAGGAAGCAACTATGGAATGATCATTATAAAACGTAACTTTTATTATTAATTCCTTAAAACAGCGAAATATCCAATAAAATAAACAAGTGAAAATGCGATTTAAAATGCTGTTCACATCTCATGAATCTGTACATCTCCATTCATTTAAAACCATTGGTGGATTACTATCCAAAGATATTCTCCTTATTCCTTATGGGATGTAAATGTAGTCCAATATTGTGTTAATCTAATACAATTTACGTATCAATACTGAGTATGCCTTGAAATGCGTCCGATGTTAGTTATTTGTACCATGGAAGAAATTATAAATTGGTTAATTAGGTACTCCTACCACTGCCGCTATATCCAATTTGTTGCAGCGTGTATCTAATAATTATAGAGCCCGTTAAATAATAGGGACAGATAGGTTTAAACAATCGGAAATTAATTCTATTTAATAATGAAAAAATTCCATTCTTAAGGATGCTAGAATATAGAGGGTATTGTAGGTTAATATCCTTTACACAGAGCGGATCATAAATAAGCTAATCCCCAAAAAGCAGTGTGAATTTGTATAAAACGTATCCTGCTTCAGATTATACGGGTTCCTATAGGATTGTGATCCTAGTATCTACATGCCTCTTAGATTGATAATTCCTTTTAGGCATACATATTCGTCGCGTATGTAAATTAATTGCAGCGCATTTTGTATTAAGATATAAGAACAATTGTAATTCCTGCACAGCGCACGAATAGAAAAAATGTTTTTACAAATTGTCTGTCTTTTGTATAGTTTGTATCGCGCTGTATCCTCTCACCCCTCATAAGATCGGCTATACTACGGATAAAAATTGTTGGGGATATCTGTAGGTTCTACATTGAACATTCCTTATTCTGAGACACACAGTCCCATAGGATTACTACACCAATTTCTCGATTCCTGCTAACATAGCAATATGTTATATATATCTATAATATAAATGTCTAGTGGCGTGTGTTAGTCTGTCTGTGTGTGGAAAAAATAAAACCAAGCTGCAGCGCCACCTGCTGGGCGGAATTATACACTGACCTACTAAATTCTTAGTGTGTGTGGGAAAAAAAATTCAGAAAGGGCTGAAATTTGGTATACTAAGATGTTTTATAATTTGTTAATTTAATTTGTTAATTGTTAAAAGTGTTTATAAAGATATAAAAATATATATATATATTTCTTGAAGGAAAAGTGACAGTTGGGAGTGGTTGGTGGTTGCCGGGGGTGACATTGGGGGGTGGTTGGTGGTTGAGGCCTGGGCTATGGCCCAAATGCATGACAAGAACCTTTTTAACACCTTAAGTAGCTTGATTTGACTAGAATGCATGAGTATCATGCACGGGTTAACTTGTATATAATATATTGCTATGTTAGCAGGAATCGAGAAATTGGTGTAGTAATCCTATGGGACTTGCGTGTCTCAGAATAAGGAATGTTCAATGTAGAACCTACAGATATCCCCAACAATTTTTATCCGTAGTATAGCCGATCTTATAAGGGATGAGAGGATACAGCGTGATATAAACTATACAAAAGACAGACAATTTGTAACAACATTTTTTCTATTCGTGCGCTGTGCAGGAATGACAATTGTTCTTATATCTTAATATAAAATGCACTGCAATTAATTTACATACGCGACGAATATGTATGCCTAAAATGAATTATCAATCTAAGAGGCATGTAGATACTAGGATCACAATCCTATAGGAACCCGTATAATCTGAAGCAGGATACGTTTTATACAAATTCACACTGCTTTTTGGGGATTATCTTATTTATGATCCGCTCTGTGTATAGGATATTAACCTACAATACCCTCTATATTCTATCGTCCTTAAGAATGGAATTTATTCATTATTAAATAGAATTAATTTCCGATTGTTTAAACCTATCTGTCCCTATTATTTAACGGGCTCTATAATTATTAGATACATGTTGCAACAAATTAGATATAGCAGCAGTGGTAGGAGTACCTAATTAACCAATTTATAATTTCTTCCATGGTACAAATAACTAACATCGGACGCATTTCAAGGCATACTCAGTATTGATACGTAAATTGTATTAGATTAACACAATATTGGACTACATTTACATCCCATAAGGAATAAGGAGAATATCTTTGAATAGTAATCCACCAATGGTCTTATATGAATGGAGATGTACAGATTCATGAGATGTGACCAGCATTTTAAATCGCATTTTCACTTGTTTATTTTATTGGATATTTCGCTGTTTTAAGGAATTAATAATAAAAGTTAAGTTTTATAATGATCATTCCATAGTTGCTTCCTACACAAATTAAATAATGGAGTGTTTTAGTGCGTCTTACAACCTGTTTCTTTCCTCTTCTCTTTTTTCTAGGTGCAGATTGTTGTAGGGTGAAGGAAGACAGACTTTAAATTAAGGACAAGTATGTTTTTACGTACCGCGTATTAGCCTGGCGAGGGGGCGCTACCAGCCTTTTTAGCCTAGGGAAGCTTGAACCCTTAATCAGGCCCTGAATACAGTGACACAACATTGAATAACTTGGGACTTATCTGTAACTCCAACAGCCAGTCAGAGTGGTTTACCCACACTCCAGCCAATTAGATGCAAGTCACTCTGATTGGATGGTTACATCCTGATCCCTTCATTCCTTTATGGCCCGGCCATCGCTAAGTGTAAATCTCTTAATTTCTTAGGGTTTTTTCTATTTTTATTCCATTTGGATACCTTGGGACCAAGGATAGAAAAAACCCTATGTATTTAGGTGACTAATAAAGAGGTAAACAAGGGATTTCTGTGAGAATTTATCTTAATTAAAATATAAAAACATTATGTGTTTTCTTACACTATTAAGTACTATTTGTTGGGTTGCTTCTTCCTGCAGGCCTTGGCTGCCATGGCATGCTGGCACTTTAGCTTGTTATGACAGTCACTTGCAGAGATGGGCCTGCTGGATCTTGCAGTTCTATAAATGCCAGCATACCCAAGTAGTCAATGGCTGTCTTAGTTCTTAATAGTCTATTAATCTGGACTCCAAGGGATGCCAGGATGAGACCCTCAGACCAGGCTGGGGCTTGTTTATGGCAGGGGTACCCCACACCCTCTTGTAGTGTGACCAGTAAAGCCTGGCAGACCCTGGTGCTGGCTACTATTTTTATAGGGGACACCAGTAATCAGAAGAACTAAAATAGTGATAAATTATTGTTTATTACAGAATAAACGTATCTAAAAAATATTGATGACGAAGCAACTACAACCTTCACAAATTTAAAACAAATGTAATACAATGAACAGTATTTGCACAGAATACAAATATATGACAATGATCTGTGGCTGGTATTTGGAACATAATGCAGTCTGTGTAAGTAGCAATAAACAGGGTTAATATAGATTTATAAAATATTATATTTTTATATAACATTCCAAAATATCATGAACATGACAACGCATAACAGTATCAAGCTGAGAGTTTTCCGGCGGGTTTGAAAAACCAATCAGATTCTAGCTATCATTTATTTAGTACATTCTACAAAATGATAGCTAGAATCTGATTGGTTGCTATAGGCAACATCTCCACTTTTCAAACCCGCCGGAAAACTCTCAGCTTGATACATTTATCCTCAGGAGGTAAATGTATGAATCACCGATTTATACAAGTCGACAGAAACCGACACCTTTGCAGGGGAAATTTCAAAGCGGCTATTGCTTGTAAAGGCAAACTTGCCTTTACAAGCATTCGCCGTTTTAAATTTCCCCTGCAAAGTTGCCGATTTCCGTCGACTTGCAGAAATCAACGTTTCATGCATTTACCCCAGGAAACTGTCAGGATGTGGAGGAACTTATATTAACACAAACAATAGCTAAATAAATGTTGGAGCTTATTTCTGAGAGTGTACAAATTATGTGATAATAATAATCATGATTAAAATGAATGGTAAATTGTACTATTTTACTACGTTTGTCTAATTTTACCATCGTTAGAACAAAAGATAACAGCGCTAAATGACACTCTCGGATAAACGATGTAGATAGTTAAAATAGTCTCAAAAACCAGTGCAGAATAAATAAGTACTTCAAACATTTAATAATGCACATACATGTATTGAAATCCAGCAATATAATAAAATAAGGAGATAATACTCCTAAAGTGTGCGTAAAAAAACACAATCAACTTGTCAATTGAACACATAAATTGTTATTGGGCCACAATGATGTGCAAGCCAAGGCCACAACCACATATATATATATATATATATATATATATATATATATGGATAAAAATAGAGAGCATGGTAGAACGATGAAAATGGGTACTAAAATCAATACCGGAGTATAGAGTTCAATTCAAGTGTCCAGCAATAGATAGGGATAGCAAAAACCAGCGGTACTCACGATCCTCTAATCTCAGCTCAGTTCACAGCTCTCCGGATTGAATGTTGTTACATCTTTAGGCTGTTAAATGTCCACAGTATCCTGAGAAACGATGTCTCCTTAAACGTATGTAGCAGGTCTCTACAGCGTACAGCTGTCAGCACATGGTTGTGTGTGCTAAAAAAATCTGCCCGGGCAGAAACAGGGAACCAAATTTTTCAGGTCCCTCTCAGATTGGGTCCGTGTATCGGATATGTGTTCAAAACTCCAAGTGATAATCGGTGATATGCTCCACAGCAATAGGCGACGCGTTTCGTCCCTGAATGAGACTTTCTCAAGCCAAAGATTTCCGTCGACTTGCAGAAATCAACGTTTCATGCATTTACCCCAGGAAACTGTCAGGATGTGGAGAAACTTATATTAACACAAACAATAGCTAAATGAATCTTGGAGCTTATTTCTGAGAGTGTACAAATTATGTGATAATAATAATCATGATTAAACTGAATGGTAAATTGTACTATTTTACTACGTTTGTCTAATTTTACCATCGTGTCCAAATAAAATTTTAAAAAGTAATAAAACATTGTGAAAGTAAATAAATAATATGAAAATACACGAACAAGATAAAAGTTTTCTTGGTTTGATCCAACACATGGCAAAACAGGTTGATTTGAAAGTATGAACTATGATCATCATCATCATCATCATTTTATTATATGGTGCCTGAAATAATCATACCCATAGGACAAACATGAAAACAGTATACATAATAACAAGACATAATAAATTCAAGGATGTATTTATCAAAATAAAATGCATAACAGTATTCAGCAAAAGTCATAACAGGGACATAAAAGTATTAGAGAGAGTGGGCAGAGAGAAGACAATGGGTAGAGAGCCTTGCCCGTCAGTACTTACAATGTAGAGGGACTAGGCAGTGACAGGCAATAGGAGAACAATATAATAAAAATAGAAAGCAAATAGCTATCCAAAAACATAATAGGAATTTATTTTTAGCAGTATTATGTTATCATGTCCAGTTCAGTTTTATTATAAATTAGATACTGTAGATCAATATCACTATTTGCCATGGGTGATAATGACTAACATATTTCATGCTCTGATGTCTTGTGACATGTGAAATAAGTAATTTATACTTAGCTACCACATGTTACCAGTGTAGAACATCCCGCATATTTTAAGTAGCTTCTATTGGGGGATGAATTTAAACAGAGCTGTTCTAATTTCCTTGTTCCTCAGGCTGTATATTATGGGGTTGAATAACGGAGTGAACACAACGTACAGAAGAGATATTAGTTTATTAACATTCAGAGAGTTTCCACTGGATGGAACAATGTATTTAGCGGTCAATGTCCCATAGTATGTGCAGACAACGGTGAGGTGTGAACTGCAGGTGGAAAAGATCTTATGTCTTTTGGTGATGGAGGAGATCTTAAGGATGGCAAGGAAGATGCTGACATAAGATGCTATGATGTACAAAAAAGGAAAAAGCACTAAAGGGATGGCAAACACTGTGAGCACATGTTCCACAATGGAAGTTTCTGAGCAGGAAATTTCAAGCAGAGGAGCAAGATCACAGTAGATGGGGTCAATGATGTTGCATCCACAGAACTCCAGGAGAGATACCGGAATGCTAGAAATCAGGGCAAATAAGAAGCCAAACACCCAAGTCCAAATGGCAAGGTGAAGACGTAGCTCAAGCTTCATGACAGAAAAGTAATGCAAGGGGTCACAGATAGCTAAATATCGGTCATAAGACATCACTGTGAGTAGTAAGCATTGGGCAATGGTGAATGAGCCAGAAAAATAGAACTGAGTAAGGCATCCAATGAATGTCACAATAACTCTATGTTCAAATAAGGTGCACAGGAATTTAGGAATAACATTCGTACATAGGAAAATGTCTGACAAAGACAGCTGGCTGAGAAAAAAATACATAGGAGAGTGAAAGAGGTGACTGCTGACCACCAGAAGAATTATTAAGGTGTTTCCACATATGGTTAAAAGATATATCACAAGGAAAATTACAGCGAGTAGATTCTTCAGGGTCTGGTCAGTGTCAATTCCCAACAGAAGAAATGTGGTGACTTCGCTATGGCTACAGTTGGTCATTGCTTTCAATAATTGAGAATACAAGTTAGAAGTGTCTCCTTTATATGAAAGTCGTTGTTAGCCTTGGGAGCCGAAGTATGCCACTCTATACGTCCTTTGTGCCTAGTGTAGGGTGCAAACATATGCAAATATTCCTTTAGCGGATTGTGTTTTTATGTATGTATTACCTATCTTACATTGTTATTATGTATCTCAAACATTAATAATTCCAAATATATGTTTTTGTTCTGCGGTAAACACTAAACTGTCCCTATAATAGAATTGTTTTGGACTGCCAATTTCATAACTTTAGACCAAACCAACTATTAATATCTGATCAGGACTGATCAGATGTTGATCAGTCTGCTGGAAAATTGTGATGTGATGAGATGTGATGTGTACAGTCATTGTTTGACCAAACTAATCGGGGGATTTTGTTATTCCTTCTGAGCCCCGAGCAACTACGTCTGTTGAATATGGTCACTCATTTGTGGGATAAATTTGAATACAAATCTGATAACTCTCATGCTATTGATGTTACTACTCTATTCTAGTTTGACTAAAATTAAATCTATCTGGTTTCTTTTCTGTAACATTTACAGTTTCATGCCAAATGCTACACATGAAAACAGTCAAGCCAACCCTCTTGGAGTGGTTAATATACTCATCAAAAAGCATCAAGGAATTCAACTACACCTATGCATGACAGACAAACAGTTGATCGACACAAATTACCAACCTTTAATATATTATATTAAACCCAATGGACACTGCACTTCAATATTATGAGCCTGATTCATTAAGGGACGTAAACGCCTACACATGCTGTATTTTGCGTAAAATCGATCTGTGCATACCCAGAATGAGACCTTACTCTGGAGAATGCACCAATTCATCCTTGAGCACAAATGACCCCTACTACAAACTACGATTTCATGGGCGAAACGGGGAGGGGAAAGGGCATATGCACATAGTTAATCTAGAGTAAAGTTGAGCCCAGATCAAACACACACAGCAAGGTCCAATTCAAGCTTAGGGCATCTGAAAGGTAAGTGTTATTCTGTTTTATCACTTGCATTAGTTGCAAGTCTGGTGCAAGTGTCAATTACTAGTGATGACGGTCACGTATGCACACTATAACATATGTTTGCAATCAGAAGCAACTGTAAAAAGCCATTTTATGTGCAGTAGACATTCATAACACATTCATAAATGTATTTTATGGGGGGGGTGGAAAACAAAAACTTTTTTAAAAATGTTTTGTAATTAATCATTTTTTTAATAACAAATGACATTAATAGGTTTTTTCTGTGCGTTCTTTTGGGACTTTATATTCCACATATGTATTGGATGTATCCTGTAGAGTATTATCTGTTAGAGCAGAGCACACTACACCAGTATTCAATAAGAGACGTATGATTTATATCCGCTCCTTGCTAAATATGGATTTAAGTGAGTTACGGATTTATGTGAGTTTTAAAGAAAACACACATCCATTTGTTATGCGTGCGTTAATAAATCAGGCCCGGTATAGCCATGTTATTACAGTTAGGCATTGTACAAATATGTTTTTTAATCTTTCGGGGGCTTTAAGAAGCTTAAACTTTTTATTTTTTTTCCTCTTGAACATCCCACACACATCAGAGACACATATATAGAAAAATCATTTTACAGAATTAACTTTGTATGCCATCAAGATCAGGTAAGTTAATGTTAAAATGTTTAGTGTTTTCCAAATGCAGCATAAGCTCATGGTATTTCATAAGGTAAATCTCCATTTAAACAAAGTTTGATGACAGATTGCCTAATCTGATATAATACTGAACTCTTGCAATGCGTGCATTTTAGGATACAGCGTGAACATGCTATTTTTGTGGGTTAGCATTTTATAATCAGTTCTGGGGTTCATTTACACTTTGCCACATTTGAGAACTGAAGACATGTAAAAAAAGACTATATACATCAAACAAACTTTAAATGTATTGTATGCAACATTGTGTTTTTCTCTTCCTGGGCAAACCCCTATGTCTCTTCTTCTTAAACATTGGTGAGTGTTGGACTAGGGGGTTGGAGGGGGAGTGAAGATGAGCTGTTATTCCACAGAAGCTCCCCTGTGGTTTCGCAGACAGAATATTTCAGAAAGTCCTATTGATGGCAATGGGTACTAATTGGCCTTCCCCACCTCCAAATTTCAGATAACTTTTAACTCCTCCTGAAATTAACCCCTTACACTACTTTGTGATGTCACAGGATCCCCAGCTGTTCCATGCTTTCTGTAGAGAAAGGGGGAGAATGAATGGACCTCCAAACCCCTCACCTGTATCCTGAACACCACCTGATCCTTACCCATAACCCCTCCTGGCTTTGCTTTAAGGATAATGAATAACAGTTTCACTGCAATATCAACAATATACAATAAACAATATACATATATACAATGAGCTACAATGTCCCCTTAACCACATGTAATTAGACACTGCATTTGTACTCTGTTGAGCTGAGGAACAAAAGAAAGGACTATAAAAAGTACATGCTATAATCCATGTTTTCTGAGAAACGAGAGACTGGCTTGTTAAGGTGTTACCAAACCCGTTTCGTCGCATAAGAACAAAGGTTAGACAAGATAACACAACAAATATTCAATACTAGGGGGGTAAATGTATCAGTGCAATTCTGGCAAATTGGCGATATTCAGCTATATTGCTAGCCAAATTTAAAATGGAATTTTGATCAATGGCAAAACCTGCCTTTAATTAAATTGCTGTTTTAAATCTATCGATAATATATCAGAGATTTTCCTGAACCGGACTTTGATGCTCTTTCCCCTAGATCAAGTAAAAGATGTCTCTATGTAAAATACCAGTCTTCTCTGTAATCGAAAACCAACCAAAAACATGTTGTTTAATAGATTGCTGACTGTGTTTTGGACTGCAATGTACAATAACTATTGATCCATATGGTAAAGGTAATCCTTTACATGTGTATTTATTCTGCAGATAAAAAAAACAGCTTCAATATTTGCTGCTAAGTGATTGGAAATTAGGCCTATAAATACTTAACGGATTTAGTAGACTGACACAGACAGTAAGGTGATGATGACAATTCCATACACTCCATTGATAGTCATATTACACAGCCCGACTAAAGCCGTGTAAGAAACCAAGCTTTTCAGCAAGGAGCTAGCGAGACCCCGTTCCAAACATTGATAACCAACATATCCTGAAGCATATTCGGTGCAAGTTATAATATGTTGAGATCATTGAGCCATGTCTGCTTCCAATTATACAAATTTAAGTCATACATGATGCCAAATATTATATTCAGATACATTTATGGTGCCAAATGTATCTTACAGAGCCATTACTGACGACAAAAAAGAAAATAGCTTTTTCTGCCTAAGCAAAGAAGCTCTCCGGCGCTAATGAGGTAATAATATAATATTAGATAAATAACCAGTTAATATATATATATCAAATAAATAATAATGCAAATAATAAATCCTGCTGCAGCAACTTCTTAGGGTATATTGCTCAACCTATTAGAAACACATAAACAAAAATGGAAGAAAACAGAATTGCGCTGTGCAGATTTAACAAATAATTTGATAAATAATGATATAAATTATTATCAAGCTACGAAACAAAACAAAAGAGGGTCTCTATAGAATTAAAATTTAATTGCTACATAAATAACACATGCCAATCAATAGCAATTCACATAAAACCAAAATAATAAAATATCAAAGTATATAGTCCAGGGCACATTCCAGAAATATGATCAAAAGAATATAACCAACACAGTCCTCTGAAACTCTGTATGTAGACGTTCTCCTAAGGAATCCTCAAGGCACTGATAATTTGGGAAAAATAGTAAATCCCATATAGAGTAATTAGGTGCTCACACGGAACTCACTGACCAAACAGATCGGAGATGTTAGGACTTAAACAGCAGAATCCTCGTGGTCCGATATAAGGAAACTGATAACTTCAGATCATGTTGTAATAACAATTCCAGTAAATAGTGAAGTGTTAATGCACCTTACCCAAGTCTGACTAATGGCCAACCTACCGGAGAAACATATATTTAGCATGCATGCAAAATCTTCACGCCTGTAACTACTGAAAAGTTACCATCTTGGCAGCATGTGTGTGCATCATCATCATCATCATCATCATTTATTTATATAGCGCCACTGATTCCACAGCGCTGTACAGAGAACTCATTCACATCAGTCCCTGTCCCATTGGAGCTTACAGTCTATATTCCCTAACATTTACACACACAGACAGAGAGAGAGAAACTAGGGTCAATTTTTATAGCAGCCAATTAACCTACTATTATGTTTTTGGAGTGTGGAAGGAAACCGGAGCACCCGGAGGAAACCTACGCAAACACGGGGAGGACATACAAATTCCACACAGATAAAGCCATGGTCAGGAATTGAACTCATGACGCCAGCGCTGTGAGGCAGAACTGCTAAGCATTTGAATCCTCCGATAATAGAACACGGACCACAAACCATAAGTTCCGTCTAGATTAATGACGTATAGGAAAGAAGCTGGAGTATAACAGCTGACGTGCTTCATCTCATCCAAGCAAGACTTTCTCAAAGCTGCTTTTCAAAAGGAAAAGAACCCTATTTAAGGGTTACATCAGATGATGTCCCCGTGATTAATCAGGCTCCATGTGTAGAATAATTAATTAGATTCTGTGTCATTGTAGATGTTAATAAATTAGACAAATACAGACTTTTAATACATCGAAATTATTTGCATTGACGGATGAATAATAATACAACAAAAACTAATACATAAACAAAAAATAAAAAATCTATTAGCTAATTCAATAAGAGAACCCTCTATCCAATTTAATGTTTGTATAATAAAACAACAAAAAACAGAACAAAAACAAAATACAATACATTTATGTAAAAAAAACCTTTTAATTAAATAATAAAAAGTAAGATAAATGAAAATAAATGAACAAAAAAGTAAAAAAGAAAAATAAGAAAGAAAAAAGAAACTAAAACATTATAAAAAACAAAAAAATGGACATTGGACAAAATTTTCAACTAAATCCACAAATAAATATAAACAAAAATATATAAACATATACATGAAGAGACCATAGATATGTTAATTAGAGATAAAATCACTTAAAGGCAAATCAGCTAAGACAATTATAATCCAAGGCCACATTGAGTCCCAAAGGGCAAAGAGTACCGAGTTTTAAAACCCAAGAGGATTCACTTAAACATTGAATCTGTTACCTCTATTAGTGTTATCTATACATTCAACCCCACCACTGTAAGTCCTTCAGGATGCCCTCCATGTATCATAGAGAAATGTCTAGAGACACTTTGTACTAAAACCTTATTCAATATGTTTCTCCTGTGCTCCTGAAACTGGGCCTTAAGGGGCCTAGTGGTCCTACCTACATACTGTAATTTGTAACTACACTCCAATTCGTAAACTACATACCTTGTGTCACAGTTTATAAAACTCTTTATTGAGAACTTAGTCCCTTGCGAATTGGATTTAATTAATTTTTATCTATTTAAATTATGTTTGCAGGTAATATTTCTGATGACAAGTCTAAATTACTGAGCCATATCTTCTGCCAGATTTAATATGCTTAGCCATATCTGGTTCTAAGTCTAGTATGCATTTACACATACTATCCACAGTCAAGAATGTATAGCCTACATGTTGCCAAATATGATATGCAGATTACTATCTGTTACCAAGATCAAAATGCAAATCCTTATCCCAGTATATTTATATACCAATACTCAGCGCTCTCTATCCTTTATTTTCTAACACTTATACCCACTCACAGTGTTGTCAACAGACAATTGGAGTTCATTTTAGGGCAAAAACCAACAACTGTAAGCCAGTGGCAGAAGTGACCGTTCGCTGTTGTGTTATCTGGTGAAGGGAGAAGGGAGGAGATAATTCGGCAACAAACGTTTTGCTCATCTCTAGTTATTGGGATGCATATACAAAGATTATTAAATTATTATTTACAGAATGTACCTATAGATATAAATTATCTTTGAAAATTCATATTTATGTAAATAAAAATGTCACTAATTACACACAAGGTTTTATCCATGAAAATAATGTTTGCTATATATTCCCCTTTAATTTTTTGCTATATAGATACATTTAAATTAGATAACTGCTCCTCTATACAGCACTTATCATATAAGACTGCAAAGTATAACAAATAGTTTGAATTATTGTTGTTTACTTACATAGAACCAATAATATTTCACAGAACTGTACAAAGAATAGTAATAATTCACATCAGTCACTGCCCCATTGGAGCTTACAATCTAAATTCCCTATCCAATTCACATACCAGTATGTTATTGGACTGGGGCAGGATACTGGATCACCAGGAGGAAACACAAATGAACATGGGGAGATCATACAAAGTCCAAATGCATAAGGCTCTGTCTGAATTGAGCTTCTAACTCCACGCTATGAGTGAGCAATGCTAAACACTGTGCTACCATTCTTCCCCAATACAGAATCTTTCTCAACACCGTTACACAAATAAACTACATAGAACTTATTTGACTGACTCTTTGAGATGTCATCCTAAGGTTCCAATACAAACCAATGAGTTCCACTTACTTCTTGTTGTCCATGGATTTATTCCAAAATAATCAAAATACTTTATAGTTGAATAGTGAACGTCCAGTAAACGTTAGAGAAGAGCCTCTATCTCTTTATACAGGTTTCTCTAAGGTGAATTTGCATTGAGTGATTCTCTCTTTTTATACAGGCTTTTCTCTGGTGAATTTGAAAATGAATCCCCATCAGCTCAATTATAACGGGAAAAAAAATCAAGACAAGCACTATAAAATATAATATCATCATTCAAGGATCAAAGCAGTTCGTGTTTTTGTCTTATACAACAGAAACAAAACAACTGTGTATAAATGTTAAGAAAATTTTAAATATGTACAAGTAAATTAAATAGAAATGGGGTCTACATTGGACTCCTTTACATATAATTTATTGACCCTGATGTTGTTATTGACCAATTTAAGAGGTGAAGGTCAATGTTTGTAATAGAACTTTCAGCCTCAATGATAGATATGTCAGTGTGACAACAAGGGGTTCTGGTACCATAAAAAAATGAATATGCTCATTGTTAAAAGACAACTGGCCATATTTTTATTCCATTAACTAATTTCCCTCTACATGTTAAGCTGGGGCATTATATGTATTCTATTGCAACACTTGAGGTCATTTTGTATTTGTTATCACAGAGGGTGTGATTGTCTATGTGTTTACAAATATGTGCCCAAAAGCAGCCTGAGTATATGGGTTGGGTACAAATTAATGACTACAGTAAAACCGACATGACCGAAGGGAGAAGTGCAATTTTGAGCTGTTTTGAGGTGAGAACGACAGCTTAGAATTAGAGATGAGCGGGCTCGGATATCTGAAATCCGAGCCCACCCGAACATTGTCGATCCGAGTCGGATCCGAGACAGATCCGGGTATTGGCGCCAAATTCAAATATGAAACTGAGGCTCTGACTCATAATCCCGTTGTCGGATCTCGCGATACTCGGATCCTATAAATTCCCTGCTAGTCGCCGCCATCTTCACTCGGGCATTGATCAGGGTAGAGGGAGGGTGTGTTAGGTGGTCCTCTGTCCTGGTAGATCTCGTGCTGTGCTGTTTAGTTCTGTGCTGTGCTGTTTAGTTCTGTGCTGTGCTGTGCTGTGCTGTGCTGTGCTGTGTTCTGCAGTATCAGTCCAGTGGTGCTGTGTGCTGTGCTCTGTCCTTCTGAGGTCAGTGGTGCTGCTGGGTCCAGTGCTGTGTCCTGTTCAGTCCAGTGGTGCTGTGTCCTGTGCTCTGTGCTTCTAAGGGCATAGTTATTTCCCCAATATTCCCCTGTGTTTAAAAAAATAAAAAAAAGTTATTTAAAAAAATACCAAAAACTAATTTAATTTTTTTTAATTACCACAAAATTTGCACAACCAATCCTGCAGTATAAGCCCATTGGTACTGCAATATTACCAAGTTCACACATTCAGCAGTAAAAGTCCAGTGGTACTGCAATATTACAAAGTTTACACATTCTGCAGTATCAGTCCAGTGGTGCTGTGTCCTGTGCTCTGTCCTGCTGAGTTCCGTAGTGCTGCTGGGTCCTGTGCCGTGTCCTGTTCAGTCCAGTGGTGCTGTGTCCTGTGCTCTGTGCTTCTAAGGGCATAGTTATTTCCCCATTATTCCCAAGTTTTTAAAAAATAAAAAAAAGTAAAAAAAAATAAAAAAATGTTAAAAAAATAAAAATATATAATAATTATAACCAAATTTGCAAAACCAATCCAGCAGTATAAGTCCATTGGTACTGCAATATTACAAAGTTCACACATTCTGCAGTATCAGTCCAGTGGTGCTGTGTCCTGTGCTCTGTCCTGCTGAGTTCCGTAGTGCTGCTGGGTCCTGTGCCGTGTCCTGTTCAGTCCAGTGGTGCTGTGTCCTGTGCTCTGTGCTTCTAAGGGCATAGTTATTTCCCCATTATTCCCAAGTTTTTAAAAAATAAAAAAAAAGTAAAAAAAAAAAAAAATTTAAAAAAAAAAAAAATATATAATAATTATTATAACCAAATTTGCAAAACCAATACAGCAGTATAAGTCCATTGGTACTGCAATATTACCAAGTTCACACATTCTGCAGTATCTTGTGCTACATATAATGGAGACCAAAAATTTGGAGGATAAAGTAGGCAAAGATCAAGACCCACTTCCTCCTAATGCTGAAGCTGCTGCCACTAGTCATGACATAGACGATGAAATGCCATCAACGTCGTCTTCCAAGCCCGATGCCCAATCTCGTAGTACCGGGCATGTAAAATCCAAAAAGCCCAAGTTAAGAAAAAGTAGCAAAAAGAGAAACTTAAAATCATCTGAGGAGAAACGTAAAGTTGCCAATATGCCATTTACGACACGGAGTGGCAAGGAACGGCTTAGGCCCTGGCCCGTGTTCATGACTAGTGGTTCAGCTTCACCCACGGATCTTAGCCCTCCTCCTCCTCCCCCCCCCCTACAAAAAATTGAAGAGAGTTATGCTGTCAGCAACAAAACAGCAAACAACTCTGCCTTCTAAAGAGAAATTATCACAAATCCACAAGGCGAGTCCAAGGGTGTTGGTGGTTGTCAAGCCTGACCTTCCCATCACTGTACGGGAAGAGGTGGCTCGGGAGGAGGCTATTGATGATGTAGCTGGCGCTGTGGAGGAACTTGATGATGAGGATGGTGATGTGGTTATTGTAAATGAGGCACCAGGGGGGGAAACAGCTGATGTCCATGGGATGAAAAAGCCCATCGTCATGCCTGGTCAGAAGACCAAAAAATGCACCTCTTCGGTCTGGAGTTATTTTTTATCCAAATCCAGACAACCAATGTATGGCCATATGTAGCTTATGTAAAGCTCAAATAAGCAGGGGTAAGGATCTTGCCCACCTAGGAACATCCTCCCTTATACGTCACCTGAATAACCTTCATAGTTCAGTGGTTAGTTCAGGAACTGTGGCTAGGACCCTCATCGGTACAGGGACACCTAAATCCCGTGGTCCAGTTGGATACACACCAGCAACACCCTCCTCGTCAACTTCCTCCACAATCTCCATCAGATTCAGTCCTGCAGCCCAAGTCAGCAGCCAGACTGAGTCCTCCTCAATACGGGATTCATCCGAGGAATCCTGCAGCGGTACGCCTACTACTGCCACTGCTGCTGTTGCTGCTGTTAGTCGGTCATCTTCCCAGAGGGGAAGTCGTAAGACCGCTAAGTCTTTCACAAAACAATTGACCGTCCAACAGTCGTTTGCCATGACCACAAAATACGATAGTAGTCACCCTATTGCAAAGCGTATAACTGCGGCTGTAACTGTAATGTTGGTGTTAGACGTGCACCCGGTGTCCGCCATCAGTGGAGTGGGATTTAGAGGGTTGATGGAGGTATTGTGTCCCCGGTACCAAATCCTGTCGAGATTCCACTTCACTAGGCAGGCGATACCAAAAATGTACAGAGAAGTACGATCAAGTGTCCTCAGTGCTCTAAAAAATGCGGTTGTACCCACTGTCCACTTAACCACGGACATGTGGACAAGTGGTTCTGGGCAAACGAAGGACTATATGACTGTGACAGCCCACTGGGTAGATGCATCCCCTTCCGCAGCAACAGCAACAGCTGCATCAGTAGCAGCAACTACAAAATGGCGGCTCGTGCAAAGGCAGGCAACATTGTGTATTACAGGCTTTAATAAGAGGCACAACGCTGACAACATATTAGAGAAAATGAGGGAAATTATCTCCCAGTGGCTTACCCCACTTAGACTCTCATGGGGATTTGTGGTGTCAGACAATGCCAGTAACATTGTGCGGGCATTAAATATGGGCAATTTCCAGCACGTCCCATGTTTTGCCCACACCATTAATTTGGTGGTGCAGCATTACCTCAAGAGTGACAGGGGTGTGCAGGAGATGCTTGCGGTGGCGCGCAAAATTGCTGGACACTTTCGGCATTCAGCCAGTGCCTACCGCAGACTAGAGGCACATCAAAAAAGCATGAACCTGCCCTGCCATCACCTCAAACAAGAGGTTGTGACGCGCTGGAACTCCACCCTCTATATGCTGCAGAGGATGGAGGAGCAGCAAAAGGCCATTCAGGCCTACACAGCCACCTACGACATAGGCAAAGGAGTGGGGATGCGCCTCAGTCAAGCGCAGTGGAGACTGATTTCCGTGTTGTGCAAGGTTCTGCAGCCATTTGAACTTGCCACACGAGAAGTCAGTTCCGACACTGCCAGCTTGAGTCAGGTCATTCCCCTGATCAGGCTGTTGCAGAAGCAGCTGGAGAAAGTGAGGGAGGAGCTGGTAAGCCATTGCGATTAAACCAAGCATGTAGCTCTTGTGGATGTAGCCCTTCGTACGCTTTGCCAGGATCCGAGGGTGGTCACTCTTTTAAAGTCAGAGGAATACATTCTGGCCACCGTGCTCGATCCTCGGTTTAAAGCGTATGTTGTGTCTCTGTTTCCGGCGGACACAAGTCTACAGCGGTGCAAAGACCTGCTGGTCAGGAGATTGTCCTCTGAAGAGGACCGTGACATGCCAACAGCTCCACCCTCATTTTCTTCCACATCTATGGCTGCGAGGAAAAAGCTCAGTTTTCCCAAAAGAGGCACTGGCGGGGATGCTGATAACATCTGGTCCGGACTGAAGGACCTGCCAACCATTGCAGACATGTCTACTGTCGCTGCATTGGATGCTGTCACAATAGAAAAAATTGTGGATGATTACTTTGCTGACACCATCCAAGTAGACATGTCAGACAGTCCATATTGTTACTGGCAGGAAAAAAAGGCAGTTTGGAAGCCCCTGTACAAACTGGCTCTATTTTACCTGAGTTGTCCCCCCTCCAGTGTGTACTCGGAAAGAGTTTTTAGTGCAGCGGGGAACCTGGTCAGTGAGCGGCGAAGGAGGTTGCTTCCTCATAACGTTGAAAAAATGATGTTTATAAAAATGAATAATCAATTCCTCAATGAAGTACAGCACTGCCCTCCAGATAGTACAGAGGGACCTGTGGTTGTGGAGTCCAGCGGGGACGAATTGATAATGTGTGATGAGGAGGAAGTACACACTGTAGGGGGAGAGGAATCAGAGGTTGAGGATGAGGACGACATCTTGCCTCAGTAGAGCCTGTTTAGTCTGTACAGGGAGAGATGAATAGCTTTTTTGGTGTGGGGGCCCAAACAAACCAATCATTTCAGCCAAAGTTGTTTGGTAGGCCCTGTCGCTGAAATGATTGGTTTGTTAAAGTGTGCATGTCCTATTTCAACAACATAAGGGTGGGTGTGAGGGCCCAAGGACAATTCCATCTTGGACCTTTTTTTTTTGCATTATATGACCAATCAACAGTCGTTTGCCATGTTCAAAAAGTAAAACCAAATTTAAAAAAATACAAGAAATTAAACCAAAAGTAAAATGCCGTGTCATAATTTAAAACAAGAGGTATTGACGTGCTCTAAAACTACTGTATTGTTGTTTATATTTTATAAACACTACACTTGAAAGCTTGAGTCTTTCAATAAAAAAGTAACTGTCCATTGCACGACTATGTGCAACAGGGACATTTTTTTGGGTTTACAAAGTCAAACAATAACACTTCGACCCTGTCTGTCTGGGATCTCAATGACGAATTGTCTGTACCATGTTTGGAGGAGGTATTGTGGCCCCGGTATCAAATTGGGTACCGGGGCCACCCCACTATGCATTCCAGATACTTGTTTGGTGGAATTCAGACCAGTTGAGGGTTTTATTATTATTATATTGTGTGGACCACTCTATCTATACCACACTACAACTCTATATACCACTCTATTTCATACTTTAATTCTATTTCATACTTTAATTCTATTTAATACTTTAATTCTATTTCATACTTTAATTCTATTTCATACTTTAATTCTATTACTAATTACCATAAAGAGGAACAAAATAAACCAATTTTACCAAAAGTATAATATGACTTAGACTTACAAACACTACACTTTAAAGATCGTGCCTTTAAATGAAAAAGTCAGTCTTCATTGCACGACTATGTGCAACAGGGACATTTTTTGGGGTTTACAAAGTCAAACAATAACACTTCGACCCTGTCTGTCTGGGATCTCAATGATGAATTGTCTGTACCATGTTTGGAGGAGGTATTGTGGCCCCGATATCAAATTGGGTACCGGGGCCACCCCACTATGCAGTCCAGATACTTGTTTGGTGGAATTCTGACACGTGGAGGGTTTTTTAATTATATTGTGGCCTCGGTACAAAATTGTGTACCGGGGCCACCACACTACGCAGTCAAGATAGATAGATGCGTATCATAGATAAAGTACATTCAGTGGTGTGGGGCAAATTGAAAAATATTCAAAATGCACTGACATTATCAAAAACAAGAGGTTGTCACACGCTAAAACTCCAACATGTATATGATGGAGAGGATGGAGGAGCAGCCGTATGTGTAGTGTAATGCAGACCTGTTGAAGGTTTTTTATATATTTTATTGTGGTGCCCAGTGCCCACTCCTCTACGCAGTCCAGGTACATTTATTGGTGCGATTCATAAAAGTTCAGGGTTTTTAATATATTGTGGTGACCCACTCCTCTACGCAGTCCAGGTACATTTATTGGTGCGATTCATAAAAGTTCAGGGTTTTTAATATATTGTGGTGACCCACTCCTCTACGCAGTCCAGGTACATTTATTGGTGCGATTCATAAAAGTTCAGGGTTTTTAAGATATATTGTGGTGACCCACTCCTCTACGCAGTCCAGGTACATTTATTGGTGCGATTCATAAAAGTTCAGGGCTTTTAATATATTGTGGTGACCCACTCCTCTACGCAGTCCAGGTACATTTATTGGTGCGATTCATAAAAGTTCAGGGTTTTTAATATATTGTGGTGACCCACTCCTCTACGCAGTCCAGGTACATTTATTGGTGCGATTCATCAAAGTTCTGGGTTTTTAAGATATTGTGGTGACCCACTCCTCTACGCAGTCCAGGTACATTTATTGGTGCGATTCATAAAAGTTCAGGGTTTTTAAGATATATTGTGGTGACCCACTCCTCTACGCAGTCCAGGTACATTTATTGGTGCGATTCATCAAAGTTCAGGGTTTTTAAGATATATTGTGGTGACCCACTCCTCTACGCAGTCCAGGTACATTTATTGGTGCGATTCATAAAAGTTCAGGGTTTTTAATATATTGTGGTGACCCACTCCTCTACGCAGTCCAGGTACATTTATTGGTGCGATTCATCAAAGTTCTGGGTTTTTAAGATATTGTGGTGACCCACTCCTCTACGCAGTCCAGGTACATTTATTGGTGCGATTCATAAAAGTTCAGGGTTTTTAATATATTGTGGTGACCCACTCCTCTACGCAGTCCAGGTACATTTATTGGTACGATTCATAAAAGTTCAGGGTTTTTAAGATATATTGTGGTGACCCACTCCTCTACGCAGTCCAGGTACATTTATTGGTGCGATTCATCAAAGTTCTGGGTTTTTAATAGATATTGTGGTGACCCACTCCTCTACGCAGTCCAGGTACATTTATTGGTGCGATTTATAAAAGTTCAGGGTTTTTAATATATATTGTGGTGACCCACTCCTCTACGCAGTCCAGAAAGATACCTTGTTGCAACGTTTTGGACTAATAACTATATTGTGAGGTGTTCAGAATACACTGTAAATTAGTGGAAATGCTTGTTATTGAATGTTATTGAGGTTAATAATAGCCTAGGAGTGAAAATAAGCCCAAAAACTTGATTTTTAAACTTTTTATGTTTTTTTGCAAAAAAATCCGAATCCAAAACCTTAAATCCGAACCGAGACCTTTCGTCAAGTGTTTTGCGAGACAAATCCGAACCCCAAAAATAACGAAAATCCGGATCCAAAACACAAAACACGAGACCTCAAAAGTCGCCGGTGCACATCCCTACTTAGAATCACTCTTGCCAGCAATTCCACCGAATGAACATGCCGGCGTTTGCAATTTTACTGTAGAGGCTGTGCTTCCTTAAATGACCACCTTAAGACCGAGAATGTCTGGGTCGCATTTTAACCTGACGTCATTTGCACACGCCGGTGACGTGTCAAAATTTTGCAACATAAGTCCATCCTCTAGATGTCCTTTTGCCAAGAATAAGCCGTGTTTTGCCCTGCAACAATTTTTTTTTTTTTTTATTACTTACAAAATTGTGTGTTTAACTAAGGCTATCCTCAACCTGTGGCTCAAGGTAGGAGATGGATCATGGAGTCATAGAAAATACATGCTGGGAGAAAGGAAAGGAAAGATTTCTAAAGCAGTATATGGTACTAAGTGCATGTCAAAGTGGAACCAGACAATTTCCAGGTCATATCAAAGACATTCTGAGGCCCCCTACACTTATAAATATCTAGGTTTTCCTAGGCAAAATAATTACTTATTTAGATTGTGTCTTATGTGGTCGAATGACTCCCCATAATAATATCCCCAAAATAAACCCCTTTCAATGTAGAGTCTATGGGGTTCATCCATTAGGGAGAGTAACTGGTGATTTTTTCCCTATAATGTGCACAATTATTCTGCACATGCAAGAACCAGATCATACGCCCCAGAATGAAGCAGTGTCCGATACACCTTGGCCAGAAAAGGGTACTTATAGCACCTTACAATTACAGGGAGGGAACAGGGTGGTGAACGGATACATGCACGTGGGCAATGTACAGTAAAGGTTTTCCCCTGCAGATACGTGTGATTAAAACTCCAGTGCACGCAGCAGTACGCTGTTTTTCAGGCATACATCTTGAACCTGCTCAGGGTTATGTAAACATAACTCACGATACTCATGACCAAACATCATTCGCAACCTCACCATCTAATGGGAGCATGGACTATTCACCTCCACACACTCATCTCGTTATACAACAAGGCTGCCAGAGGTAGATGACTTTGGCGCTAATTTGCTATAAGGATTGTTTATAAATAGTGTTTGCTGAGCAGTATAGGCTTGTTCTAAACTAAAGAGTTAGGTGCAGTATTTTATATTTTACAAGCATTGCATACTTGTCTATTTTTTTTACATATACATTTTACATTTTTAAACATAAATCTGGACATTACCAATGCTTGCCTGGTTTTGAATGTTATGTGCATGTGTTATAGTTCCTACATGCTTGCATGCATGTGCATTTTGGTTGCGTTTTTTAAAAGATGTTTTTAAAAAAATGTCAATTTGCATCTATTATGTATGCCTATGTAGTAATTTTTTTTTTCATTTACTTTTTTGGGGGAATTGTCATGTGTCTTCAATTTCATGTCATGCTTACTCTTATATAGTTTTAGACTGTTTTACAGAAACTTGGGGATGAGCATTAGTGGATCTATGCTACCTGTAAGTATGTCTATGTATAATGTACAAGCAGACTACAAAGTCTGCAAGCCATGCGGCACACATTAATACAGAGCGAAAGAGGTACAAGGCCACATGGTGCAACCAGAGCCGGATTTAGACCTCATGGGGCCCTAGGCAAGATATTGGTTTGCCCCCCCACCCCCCCCCCCCCCCCTCCCTGAAACAATTCATAGCACTATATTATTTTAGCATAGCACATATCCTTATAGTTAAGTAGAAGGGTAAGTTATGTGCCGCCGCACATGACTCTGCTCCTCCTGCATCACCATGCGGCCCCTCATTACTGTCCCTCTCATCACACTGTGCCCTCCTTTATCATTACACTACATCACCATGTGGCCCCTCATTACTGTCCCTCTCTTCACACTGTGCCCTCCGTTATCATTACACTGCATCACACTGCGGCCCCTCATTACTGTCCCTCTCATCACACTATGCCCTCCTTTATCATTACACTACATCACACTGTGGTACCTCATTACTGTCCCTCTCATCACACTGTGCCCTCCTTTATCATTACACTGCATCACACTGTGCCCTCATTACTGTCCCTCTCATCACACTGTGCCCTCCTTTATCATTACACTACATCCAGGGCCGGATTAACCATAGGGCTAACTGGGCTACAGCCCAGGGGCCTCGGGCATCCAGGGGGCCCTTGAAAGTGCTCAGCAGCATTATTGATCGGTCGGGGGCGGGGGCGCCCCCGGCCCGATCAGTGCTGCTGAGCACTTTCAGTGCGGTCCTTCCCCGACGCGCTGTAGTCTCCTTACTGAGGAGATCTCGTGAGTCTCGCTCTCACGAGATCTCCTCAGTAAAGAGTGTTTAGCGCGCCGGGGAAGGAGGTAAGTGCCTTGGGGGCGGCTCGGATCACGGGGGGGGGGCCCTCACGGGGGAATGGAGGCTTCCTTAGCCCAGGGGCCTCCATTCCCTTAATCCGGCCCTGACTACATCACACTGTGGTCCCTCATTACTGTCCCTCTCATCACACTGTGCCCTCCGTTATCATTACACTACATCACACAGTGGTACCTCATTACTGTCCCTCTCATCACACTGTGCCCTCCGTTATCATTACACTGCATCACACTGCGGCCCCTCATTACTGTCCCTCTCATCACACTGTGCTCTCCTTTATCATTACACTGCATCACACTGTGGCACCTCATTACTGTCCCTCTCATCACACTGTGCCCTCCTTTATCATTACACTGCATCACACTGTGGTCCCTCATTACTGTCCCTCTCATCACACTGTGCCCTCCTTTATCATTACACTACATCACCATGTGGCCCCTCATTACTGTCCCTCTCATCACACTGTGCCCTCTGTTATCATTACACTGCATCACACTGTGGCCCCTCATTACTGTCCCTCTCATCACACTCTGCTCTCCTTTATCATTACACTGCATCACACTGCAGCCCCTCATTACTGTCCCTCTCATCACAATGTGCCCTCCTTTATCATTACACTGCATCACACTGTGTCCCCTCATTACTGTCCCTCTCATCACACTATGCTCTCCTTTATCATTATACTACATCACACTGTGTCCCCTCATTACTGTCCCTCTCATCACACTATGCCCTCCTTTATCATTACACTGCATCACACTGTGGTCCCAGCAGTTAAAGAATAATGACCATGGACCCAATATTTTGTCAAAGGATCTAGCAGAATTTTGAATTATACTAATCAAATACTCCATACGATGAATATTAAGCTCAGTGGTCGAAGTGGAAGTTTAGAACTGGCGATATGAAAAATGTAATGGGAATGTAAACAAGTGAATGAAATTTTATTATTTTACAATGAAGGCAGTATGAGAAGTATCGGTATGGCCTACCTCCATATACACCCCACTTCCACCACTGCTTACCTTTTTAATTCACACAAATTGTACTTTATCTTTAACTGAACTTAGGTATTAATCATAATTAACATGTCAAGAAACTGCAGTTCAGGGTTAGCAAGCCCAGTAATGAAAAAACAGCAGTCTCCTATCACTGCCACGTCATAGACAGTCCGCCACTACAGTTACTGACTGCAGCCCTCTACCTACAGAAACATAAAGAAAGTGCTGGAATGTAATAATCATGTTAATATGCATGAATCCCATAGTGCAACATTTAAACAAGTCAGATCTCCTCATAATATATTTCCCACCAGATTCAGCATAGTTGGCAGAATGATCTGCTCTCTCCTACCTGTTCTCGTCACTTCCATCACTTGTGGCTGCTGTGTCTTTAGATCAGTTGCTACTTGTCTGGATCCTGGAATGTTGGAGACCCTATTTGGAAAAAAAAATGGGTACATGAAATTTAGTGAACTCCAACCAGCCCCAGTGTTAAATCAATACAGCACCCACATTTTATAAGTAGGCCTCCCTCCAACCAAAACATTAAATTAATAGTGTTACCATTTAAAAAATAAACCTATTTTCCTCCCACAAACAGCCCCTCACACACACATAATATAAATACACTGGCCCCTCACAAACACACAAATAATATAAATACACTGGCCCCTCAGACACACATAATATACACACACAGTGGCCCCTCACACACACAGTGACCCCTCACACACACACATAAAACATACAGACAGTGGCCCCTCACACACACATAATTCACACAGACAGTGGCCCCCTCGCACACATACATAAAACATACAGACAGTGGCCCCCTCGCACACACATAATACACACAGACAGTGGCCCCTCACACACACATAATTCACACAGACAGTGGCCCCTCACACACACATAATACACACAGACAGTGGCCCCCTCGCACACACATAATACACACAGACAGTGGCCCCCTCGCACACATACATAATACGCACAGACAATGGCCCCCTCGCACACACATACAGTGGCTCCTCACACACACATAATACACACAGACAGTGGTCCTTTACACACACATAATACACACAGACAATGGCCCCTCACACACACACATAATACACACAGACAATGGCCCCTCACACACACACATAATACACACAGTCAATGGTCCCTCACACACACATAATACACACAGACAGTGGCTCCTCACACACACATAATATACACAGACAGTGGCCCCTCACACACACATAATACACACAGACAATGGCCCCTCACACACACATAATACACACAGACATTGGCCCCTCACACACACATAATACACACAGACAGTGGCCCCTCACACACACATAATACACACAGACAGTGGCCCCTCACACACACACATAATACACACAGACAGTGGCCCCTCACACACGCATAATACACACAGACAGTGGCCCCTCACACACACATTTTACACACAGACAATGGCCCCTCACACACACATAATACACAGAGACAGTGGCCCCTCACACACACATAATACACACAGACAATGGCCCCTCACACACACATAATACACAGAGACAGTGGCCCCTCACACACACATAATACACACAGACAGTGGTCCCTCACACACACAATACACACAGACAATGGCCACTCACACACACATAATACACACAGACAATGGCCCCTCACACATAATACACACACACACACTATTAATATACTATACTACCCTACCCCTCCCCCAACTTACCTATTTCCATCTAGGAGCTGTGCAGTCTTCATCCCCTTAACACATGGGACGGCACCTGTCATGTGGTGCATGTCCCATGTGACACAGAGCAGTCCACACAGAGGAGGGAGGGAGGAGACCAGCCACCACACTAGCCCCTCCCCCATCTCATGGCACCCGCCCCCCCTCCCCCGACTGGGACTTCAACCCCCTAGTTTGTCTTCCAGCATCCAATGTTACCAGTCAGTGAAGTTTTCATCCAAATACATCCAGTGGAAAGGTCAGAACACACTCCCCACATCAAAGCTCTAGTCAGCGTACAGCGCAACCCCTCGTAAAACCTAGCAAAAATCCAACTGGACCAGCATTGCGTTGGTTTCATCCGAATCGGTGCAGGGGTATCGAAGATATTCGCCAACAAAACAACAAACAAAGAAAACAAAGAAACAAGCATATATATATATATATATATATATATATATATATATATATATATAGATATATAGGACATCCAATGTTACCAGTCTGTGAAGTTTTCATCGAAATCCATCCAGTGGAAGGCTTAGAACAGACTATCTGAGTCAAAGTTCTACTCAGCATACACCCACTGGAGGTTTGATTGGGAATCTAACCTCCTAAAACCTGTCTAGGATCCAACTGGACCACCTTGCATTGGTTTCATCTCAATCGGTGCAAGGGTGTCCAAATGCATAACCGGACAGGCAAACAAACCAAATCCATCCAGTGAAAGGTCCAGAACAGGTTTCCGAGGTCAAAGTTCTGGCCAGCGTACACCAACGGTGTACGCTACAGGAGAAGGAGAGAAAACGTGTATCATAGGAGATGGAATGGTAGCATGTGTCATAGGGGCAGGTGGGGAATAATTTGTGATAGGGGCAGAAAGGGAAACATGTGGCTTTGGAGCAGGAAGGTTGGTGGTGAAGTATTGTGCGACAAGGTCGGTGGGACGGGTCAGGGTAGTGTCATTATTTTTTTAAATGTGAGGGATATGGATTAGGTTAGTGTCAACATTTTGTAAAGTGCGATTGATATGAGTTAGGCTTGTGCTTATGTCTAGTGCTTGGTTAGAGTTGTACATTCTACTGTAAAAATCCTGGATGTGTGAAGGCTGATCACTGCCTCCTGCTGCCTCTTCCATCTGAGGCTTGTCCACATCACGGTAACCTCTGCCAGATCCTTATCATCACCATCATCAGCTATTTATATTGCGCCACTAATTCCGCAGCGTCCTTTTCTTCTTCCATGTATCTGCATCTTCGCCTAGCATAGTGAAAGGAAAAATTAAGAAACATACCCCTCTATAATGGAGACATTTTTGAATCACATTAGTAGATTTCATAACATTTTTTATTCTTATGAAAATGAATGTCAGTGTGAATATGTGGGTTGATCTTATAAATATAAACATATACATTTAATAACCAGCATAACTGTGTTCTGAGTGGTATGTTACCTAGACATCCTTTTGAAATCTCTAAGTGATCTTGTCTGAACCTACTCAGTAGTCTTAAAGATTATGGCCACATTCTACAACAGGCTGGCTAGGTTGCAGTTTAAGTACCAAGGTTTTAGGAGTTTCTTTTGCTTTAAAATTAGAAAATGCTAAAATGCAAATTGTCTATTTTTATTTTTAAATCCAGCTATTGTTATTTGGGTGTGTTTTAGATTTCTGTAAACAAAACATTTGTCCTATGTATTTTTTTGCCTGCATTGTGATTTGAAATTTACCTATGGGGGATGGTGGTGTCTTTAGGGCGGACTAGCTCCGGTGTCAATCCTGCCCACCTCTGCACTAATTGGTCATCTATGCAGGACAATGCCATGTACTTCAGTGGACCGAGGTCCAAGACAGCTGGAGGACCTTCTCCTGTCAACCTAGCATACCTGTGGTGGTCTCTAAGTTTGCCCTTAAGGTGACACTTAAAGTTCTGTCACCTGTGTCAAATGTTGAAAGCTAAGAATGTTGCAATGTATACAATCCAACTGTTCTGAAAAGTCTTGTGCAGACACACATAGAATAGATAGAAATGCATTATCCCTAAAGATCACATACTAATAGCAGAAAGCTACCCAGCAATAATACTTAACTTGAAGAATTAAAAAACAGGTGACAAAGTAGGAATGATAATGTGCAAGTTTTTAAAGTTTATAAAGATGCTGTCATAACTTAAGTAATGATTTTAAGGCTTCTCTTATTCACAAAGACCTGTACTGGGTATGCAGAGAACAATATAATAATTTGGGTCCCAAAAAGAAAACATTACTGTTTTAATACCTCAGTCCCCATTCTGCTCTCAGTCACCATCTGTACTAGAACTCCAACCCCCCCGTTGAGCAACATTTGGCTGCTTCCACTTCAAGGGCGAAGGAGAGGAGCTAGAGAACTGACTTGGCCCTGGCTACTGTGGCTCTGCCATTATAAACAAGAGGGAAAATACAGTAATGAGTAAAAAGCATTATTGACCCTTTAAGCTATATGGCCTTGTACTCACCAAAATTACACAGTATAACTCAAAGTTTTATGGCAGGTGACAGGAGAAAGTGTTGATTTCGAAAACAGTGGGGAGACATGCAGTCATGAGTAAAAAGACTTAGAAACCTTGTAAACTGTCTCACATATGGCCTTGTGCTAACCAATATTACTCAAGTGAGAATCCAAGTAGCAATGCAGTTTGGAGTAGAAAGTAACCTGTTGATTTCTAAACAGAGGGGAAATGGCAGTCATGAGTTAAGATGTTTAAATGCTCTTTAAACTGCCTTACATGTGGTCTGCGCTCACCCATGTTACACAAGTTGACATCTGAATTATGTAAAGAAAATCTTGGAAAAAATTGTATAACCTCTACTATGAGATTATAAATCACAAAATGGCTGTGTGAAAGTTTCTCCAGCTGTTAAAAAGGATATGTAGCTCATGTTCTCCAGTAAAAGTCTTTGTATGAATGGTCAGGCATTGTCACATCCCTAATTGCCTGGATATATATGATTACTGAGATTAGTTTACAGAATAAAAGTCAGCCATTTTAGATATGATATAGAAGGGATCCGCGACTGACGTGCCTACACCCATGCGTGGCCTGAGTACCAATCAGTGAAGAGAATTTTGAAAAGTCTCATTCACTTGCAAATATGAGGACAGCAACCTTCTCCCGTTTCAAGCTGTGGGTACTGTCTGCAACAATGGATTTTTGCTTTGAAACTGCAACTCGGTACATTAGCAATGAGGAAAAAAACAATACCCACAGGACAGTACACATGTGTCTGCGGTACAAGCTCAACCGCAGATGCACAATTATCCATTTACAGATGCACTGGAGTGACTTGCAGAGGAGGCAGCCTGACCTTGTAGCAGATATCAGGGATGAAATTGCTCAGCATAATAATTTTTCATTTTCAACATAAGGTTTGTCAGCAGTCGCAGCAGTGCCCGTGGCTGCCGCGACTATTGCTGTCCTGCTAGTGATGTCTCAGCCGTCTCCATGACGACTGGGGCGTCACTTCCGGTTCCTATGCCCCAGTTGCCTGGGCAACAACCGGGACGTATTGGCCTCCCTGCCGCCACGCCCGGCCAGTTGTCAAACAGCCGGGCGCATGTGTGCAGGGCTGTGCAGGCTCAGCCAATTATGGCTGATTAGGTTTTGAAACTCTGCTGGGCACACTTTATATCATTGGCTGCTAGTGGCAGTAATTAATTAGGCAAGTGCTGGAAGCACTACAGGGCCTGTTCCTGATCCTGGTCATCTGTACTATGTAGGCAGTGAGGACTGAGCCTCACTGCCGGTTATAGCGTCCTGTCTCCAGTATTTGCTGCTTGCTCCTGTACTATTGTCTGGTGTTAAACCTGAGATTGATTACCGTGTATGACCTTTGCCTGTCCCTGGATTCCGCACCTGTGCTAGTGACCCTGACCAATTGCCTGTACCTGGATTCTGAACCTCTCTGCTAGTGACCCTGATCTCTCACCTGTACCTGGATTCTGAACCACTGCCTGTGACCTTGACCTTTTGCCTGTTCCTGACATCCTCTCTGGTGCTCTGTCCATTGATCTCTGGCTACTCCGTGTGTTACCTCCTGTACTTGTGCGATGTCGTGTTAGCATAAACTCATACTACTCTGAACATAAGACCTGGGGGCATCCAAGTACCTGTGAGCATTACCAGTGTCTACGGGAAAGAAGGCTGCTAAAGGTGAAGACCTCTTCTACCTGTTTTATGAGTTTATGCCGCACGGGTACCCATAGCATTATAACCGGCCAGTGAAGATTGGAGGTAATTCTGCCATTGACAACAGTGATCTGAACCTTTCTCCAGCCCATGTCCTGGCTAATCAGATCCAGGCTATTTCTCAAGTTGTACAGGGCCTATCTCATCGTTTGTCAGCTCAAGAAGAGGCCTCCAGAAACTTGCAGCCTCAGCAAGGGAATCATCTATACCTCCATGCTCACCACCCAAGTCTGGTCCTACTCTTCTGAATTCCTCTGAACCTATGCCGTTGGGCGCTTACCATCTGCCTCCAGAGGAACGTTCCAGATCACACTCTATAGGTCTCTTTTTGTATTGTGGCCAATCGGGACACTGAGTTCGTTCCTGTCCTAGCAAGTCGGGAAACACATAGACCTAAGTACTGCTGAAGAGGTGAGTTTAGGTCTCCAAGTAATCTCTTCAGATAACTCTCTGTTAGTCCCTGCACGCTTAGCCTTCAGACATCGTTCCACTGAGGTAACTTTCTGGACATTCTCTTGGCTCAAACTCTTGGAATTCCCGAAGTCAAACTGGATTCGAGCATTACCGCCTGCGGCTTGGATGGTAATCCCCTGGTTGGGGGGCGAATACTCGCCAAGACTCCATTGGTTTGCTTATCCGTAGGCGCTTTCCATACTGAAGAGATCACATTTTTCCTGATCACCTGTCCCTTGATTCTGGGGTATCCATGGCTTTAAAATCATAATCCCCTTATTGATTGGGAAAGAAGGGAGATCATCCGTTGGAGTTCATAGTCCTCTACTTTTTGCTTGACCCTGCCTCTCAGAACTTTGAGGCATAGTCCAGATTTGTTGCCTGCACCTTACCAGGACTTCATTGACGTGTTCTGTAAACAGAAGGCTGCCTCTTTCCCGCCTCATCGGGACTATGACTGTGCTATCGATTTGTGCTGGGTTCAAAATTCCCCAAAGGCCATCTGTATTCTTTATCTGCCCCAGAAACTCAAGCTATGGAACAGTACGTGGAGGAGAATCTAAAGAAAGGATTTATTCGTCCCTCCAAATCCCCAGTAGGTGCTGGATGTTTCTTCGTGGCCAAAAAAGATGGCCGTCTGAGACCCTGCATCGACTACCGTGGCCTGAACAAAATTACAGTCAAAAACACTTACCCACTGCCCTTGATTTTTGTTTTGTTTGACCAGCTGAAGTCTGCCACCATCTTCTCTAAGATTGACCTCCAGGGTGCTTATATTCTCATCCGCATCAGACAGGGAGACGAATGGAAGATGGCATTTAATACCCTCTTTGGGCAATATGAATATTTGGTGATGCCATTCGGATTGTGTAACACCCCGGCAGTCGTCCAAGATCTAATCAATGATGTCTTGCGAGAATTCCTGGATAAGACCGTGGTGGTTTACTTGGATGATATTTTAATTTACTCTCAGTCCTTGTCCCAGCACTGCCAACGGGTTCGGGAAGTCCTGCAGAAGTTACGTCAACACCACCTCTACGCGAAATTGGAGAAGTGCGAATTCGAAGCCCCCAGGGTTGCCTCCTTAAGATACATCATTTCTTCATCTGGTTTCTCCATGGACCCTAGCAAAGTCCAAGCAATCCAAGACTGGGTTGTTCCTACTAACCTCAAGGCGATCCAAAGGTTCCTTGGCTTCGCCAACTACTATTGGAGCTTCGTACACTCGTTTTCTTCTCTGGTGGCTTCTATTACTGCTCTCACCCAGGAGGGCACAGATCCAGCTAATTGGACTTCGGAGGCGTTGGCGAGCTTTTCTGCCCTTAAAGCCGCCTTCACATCCGCACCCATTCTTAGGCACCCAAACCCTGAGCTCCCATTCATTGTAGAAGTAGATGCCTCAGATGTAGGAGAAGGCGGGATTCTCTATCAAAGCGATCCTCAAAGCAAGAAATTGCACCTGTGTGCATATCTGTCCAGGAAATTCTCACCTTCCGAAATTAACTACGATGTTGATAATTGAGAGTTATTGGCCATCAAGTGGGCCCTCGAAGAATGGTGGCATTGGTTAGAAGAAGCAACTCACTTTATAACCATCTTCACTGACCACAAAAACCTTCAATATATTCAGACCGCCAAAACTCTAATCCTCGACAGGCCCGATGGGCTTTGTTTTTTACCCAGTTCAACTTCCTCATTACTTACTGTTCAGGAACAAAGAATACCAAGGCTGATTCTCTGTCTCTGAGTTTTATGGCATGCCATCCTCAGCCTCCTGACCCACAACCTATAATTACCTCAACCTCCATTCATATCGGTCTAACTCAGGATCTTGGGGCCAAACTCCGCCACTTCCAGAAAATTTCTTCAGCTCAGACACCCGCTAATAAATGGTTTGTCCCAATTCATCTGAGAAAGTCTGTCTCTTCGAATGCCACGATAACCGCTCAGCAGGTCATCCCGGTATCCAGAGGACCATAGAAATACTTTCCCGCTGGCTTTGGTAGCCCACCTTGTCTTCTGATGCTGAAAAATACGTCCGCGCCTGCCCAGAGTGTGCCAGGAACAAATCTTCCAGAATCCGTGCTCCGGGTCAACTTCTACCCTTGCCAATTCCAAGCAGGCCTTGGACCCATCTTTCTATGGACTTTATTGTCGACCTCCCATTGTCCTTGGGTCATAACACCATTTGGGTAGTCGTTGATCAGCAAGATGACACACTTTGTACCCTTACTCAAATTGCCGGATGGTAAAAGTTTGGCCACCTTATTCATTTCTCATATCTTCCGTCTCCATGGCCTTCCAGAAGACATTGTCTCTGACCAAGGGTTCTAGTTCATTGCGCGGTTTTGGAAGTCTTTCTGCAATTCTCTCGGAATCAAAGTTAGTTTGTCCTCAGCTTACCACCCTCAGTCAAATGGTCAGACTGAAAGTACCAACCAATCCCTGGAACAATTTTTGCACATCTACGTCTCCAATTTCCATGATAACTGGTCATCTCTCTTACCTTGGGCAGAGTTTTCTTATAACAATTCTTGCCATTCTGCAACATGTACCTCCCTGTTCTTCTGCAATCTTGGGTTCCACCCGGAAGCTAACTATCTTTCTTCTGCTGTTACCATTGGTGATTCTAGGACACCTACTGTAGTATCCCGGTTGAAGTCCGTTTGGAAGAATGTACATTCCGCACTGTGTCAAGCCTCTCTCAGGTCTAAAGCCTTCCCTGATTGCCATTGTGGTCCTCGTGTATTAAAAGCAGGAGATTGTGTATGGTTGTCCACACAAAACAAATCAAATTGAGGCAACCTTGCAAGAAACTTGGTCCCCGATTCATCGGACCATTTTTGATTGAAAGGAAAGTGAATCCAGTGGCATTCCATCTCAAACTACCCCCTTCTTTAAAAATTCCCTGTACTTTCCATTGCTCTCTTCTGAAAAAGGCTGTTGCTCCTAGCAAGTTTAATCAATCTTCCTCTAATAGAGCTCTGCCTCTGCTTGTAAATGGAGACTAAGAGTTCATCGTTGAAAAAATTCTGGACTCAATGTTATGAGCCACTGCTCCCCGAAGGGCCGCCGCGACTCACTTCTGGCGGTCCCAGGCGTCCCGGCCGTCTCTATGACGACCAGGGCGTCACTTCCGCCTCCTGTGTCCCGGTTGCCTAGGCAACAGCCGGGACGCTCTGACCCGCCTGCCACAACGCCCGGCCGGCTGTCATACAGCCGGGCACAGGCGAGCAGGAGGAGATTATGAATCGCAGCTGCCAGGGACTCTGGAGGACGGTAGGCGGTATGCTTCTTCTCTCTATTTTGTATTACAGTGCTTTAGGAACTATTATGCTGTCAGGGATGGGCTACATGTATGGGAGGAGATTCTGCACGTTGCCTGATTGGTTCCTCTCACTATTTAAGGTAAGTGAGGACATAGCCTCATTGCCAGTTATAGCTTCCTGTTTAGCTAGGCTCCTGTTCCTGTTTCCCTGCTCCTGTGCTTATTCTATTATTGGATTTCCCGTGTATGACCCCTGGCTTGTTCTTGGACTTCGTTGTATTGCCTGTGACCCCTGACTTCGGCTCGTTTTCTGTTATTCCTGTCTGCTGCCGGCCCTTGACCTTTGCCTGGATCTCACATCGCTGTGTTCTACTACGCTGCCTCAGGGTTCTCCCCAGTCAGTGCACACTACACGACCCTCCGTTCGTCTGCTGCCAAGTCTGTCCCCACCACTAGGGGCTCCAGTGAACACCAGACAGCGGAGCAGATTCCGGGTTCTGTCGTGCTGACTGAAGGAGTTCCTAACACTCAAGGAAAGTTCAAGGTCAGGTCCAGTTCTTAGTCCATTGGAAGGGTTATGGCCCAGAAGAGCGATTTTGGATACCCCAGAAGCGTCTCCAAGCTGAGAAACTCCTTAAGGATTTTATTAAGAGGTTCCTTTCAAGCCTGGATGTCAGGGTCCCTTGACCCCTCCTCAAGGGGGGGTACTGTCAGCAGTCGCAGTGGTACCCGTGGCCGCCACGACTCTTCCTGTCCTGCCAGTGACGTCCCGGCCGTCTCTATGATGACCGGGGCCTCACTTCCTATTCCTACGTCCCAGTTGCCTGGGCAACATCTGGGACGCATTGGCCTCCCTGTCGCCACGCCCAGCCGGCTGTCAAACAGCCGGGTGCGTGCACGCAGGGTTGTGTAGGCTCAACCAATTATGGCTGATTAGGTTTTGAAACTCTGCTGGGCACACTTTATATCATTGGCTGCTAGTGGCAGTAATTAATTAAGCAAGTGCTGGGAGCACTTACAGGGCCTGTTCCTGATTGGTCATCTGTACTATGTAGGCAGTGAGGACTGAGCCTCACTGCCAGTTATAGCGTCCTGTCTCCAGTATTGCTGCTTGCTCCTGTACTATTGTCTGGTGTTAAACCTGAGATTGATTACCGTGTATGACCTTTGCCTGTCCCTGGATTCTGAACCTGTGTTAGTGACCCTGAACAATTTCCTGTACCTGCATTCTGAACCATTGCCAGTGACCCTGATCTCTCACCTGTACCTGGATTCTGAACCACTGCCTGTGACCTTGACCTTTTGCCTGTACCTGACAGCCTTTCTGGTGCTCTGTCCAGTCTGCTGATCTCTGGTTTGCCGCTACTCCGTGTGTTACCTCCTGTACCTGTGCGCTGCCATGTTAGCATAAACTCATACTACTCTGAGCATAAGACCTGGGGGAATCCGAATACCTATGAGCATAACCAGTCTCTACGGGAAAAGCGGCTGCTAAAGGTTTATGCCGCACGGGTGGCCATAACAAGACTACTGTTATATCTGGTCAATTGCAAATCAATATGGCTTGTAATAACCATCATTGGACAAAGTACAATGCCTTCTATGTAATAGTGAGGTTTTGAATCAGTATGTGATTAATATTAAATTCCCTGTACAAGCTCATATGAAAGTGGTGTAGAGGTGTGTTTATTTGGCCTCTGATGGTCCATGTGTGATATTGAAAATTTCACATTGCAACACAACAGTACCTATATGTCTCTATGTATGTGTGAGACAGAGATAACTTTTAAAAATAAACTAATGTGTTATATACTAACGATGCAGAACAATAAGACACCGTCAGGCAGAGGCCCATGTGGAGCCCATGGAGGAGGTCCATGAGGAGGAAGAGAAGGCAGGCCAGGAGGAGGCCAAATTGATTTCCTTTTCACTAGTTTCCCTCTCCCCATCATCAAACCCATTGGAGGAGGAGCCAGGGAGCCAATCACAGGTGACTGCCGAAGAATGTAAGTATCTTGATGTTATAATGTAGTCTAATATTAATTATTTGTTTTTGCAGCATAAAAGTGTAGTCCTCAGAAAGCCTTTCTTTCCCAAATGTGACTTTTATAATGCCATTCCGCAGGTGTCTGACATTATGGGCCTAATAAGTATTTGTTGCCAAGCAATCCCCCAATATATGAATGTGCCTCCAAAAAGTAGTAGTCCTCTGGCTACTACTGTGTTTAGCATAATATGGACCTCTGCCGAGCTTGGAATATGAGTGAACAAAGTTCACCCATAGAGCTAAGATATGTTTTAAAAATGTCCAAAGATTGTGGTTCTAAAAAATAATAATCTTCTTCTGGGAAGAAGAAGTGAAGATGCATATGGATTTAGGAGTGTAAAGTTGAAAACTAGGGGTTAGGCGAGTATTTATTTCTGATAAGAAATTAGAATATTCAGTATCCATGTCTTTTTTTATTATCAATTTGGTTTGATAATCACATGTTGCAGGGGGCCCATACTACCAGAGTATTCTGGCTCTTGTAGTTATACAAGTATATTCTGGCAGCAAGTGACAGCAGCATGCCTAAGCATTTATTTGTTGCCAGGACTTGATTGATCCTAATTAATGGGTGTCTATCATTACTTCGACATGTATTGCCCTGAGAGTTTGGGAAGAGTAACAGTGCTCTTCAGAACAGGGCTGGTTTTCCCAGGGGTAGAGGGGACACACTTGTTATTTATGGACCCAATAACCATAGGGAATTTGGCACTGTGCTGACCAGGCAAAGGCTGGGGTACATTACCAAAGGGGACATAATTCTATTTGTCCTCCCACATTAGTGGTAACCAGCCCAGGCTATAAGCCCAGCCCTAAATCAGGCCTTTCAGCTCTTGCAACTAATGCTGTTATACATTTTATGATACCTGCTACACAGAAGTAAACTTGAACCTGACACATATTGAGGACGATGAAGCTCAAACAAGTCTTTTGAAGCAAAGGTATACTGTCTTTTAAAAAAAACGGATGTTTACTTATGCAGGACTGCAAAACAAGCCATGATAGTTGTTCAAAATGGCAGGCTAATGAAAAGGAAACTTCCTACAATACAATAGCTAAGACAATGATTTAGTCACATACTGTATAAATTGTCAAATGGCCAATAATGATGCATATTTAAAGATGGACCATAATGCTATTTACTTGAGATGGGTGCCCAGATATAATAGATATCTTCAACAAAGGCCAGGTCTTAATAACAATTACTATGAAAGTTTAGAAGTTTGATGCCACTCAAGTTTTTCCTTTAAATCCATTGCTGTTTTAATTTTCCTCTGCAAAGCCGCCAGATATCGGCGACATGCAGAATCAACTGGTTAATACATTTACTCCCAGATGTGAAAAGTGAAAATAGCAGGACCAAAGGGAAGGAAAGGATTTTGCTAAGAGAAAGCCTGGGAAAGATGCTGATAAAAATGCAAATGGGAATGCTGGAAATATACTAAAGGAAGGTGCCGAGGCTGTTGTTAAAAAGAAAAAGTTTACAAAAGGTGTAAAGTTGAAAGAGAGGCCAGTGTAAAGTGCCTAAGAGTTGGCTGTAGACATGAGGAAACAATAGAATTGTTGGAAGTTCAGTTATGTGGAATGGACGGTACAGAGAAAACTGTCAAAAAGGGAGAGAACTGGCAAGAACAAGTATAGAAAAGTGCATAGATATATAGAAAGGACCTTCTGTGTCTGCTGCATCTTTAGAGAAAAATGGGAGTTACAGTTGAATATATATATATATATCCTTATAGGAGAGAGACACTCTGATGGGCAGGCTGCCTTTCTCTGATTCCAGAAGGCCAGTTGCTTGGAGTCCAAAGGTGCTTATGTCCCCCAGGGATGATCGGAAATTGCTTGGCAAGGACTGGGAACCTACAGCCGACATGAGTAATGACACATGAGTAATATGCTCTATATCTTCTCTACAATGCTTTTTAATTCTTTGCCCTGGCCTTATGACTGGGCAAGAAAATGGTTTATACTCTCCAGACGTAAAACTGGGGCCTAGGGTCAATTTGTTCTATTTTTTATTTTTTGACACAAAGCACTTACCACATAGTCACTTTTTTATGTTTTTTTCATGTTTGACACTTGATTTTTGAGGAGTTTGGGAGTGAGCCTTATGGGCAACACTCTCCTAAAGTCATTGGAGGCTGCCTCATTCTGGAGCGAGCTGAAGACTCAGTTCCCTGATGCAAGCTCCAATCTCAGGGAGAAAGAGGCCCACCTTAGCCTTGTGGCAGAGGTGGGCCTAAAGACTTTTGTCCCCTGATTAACCATTAGGCTCTGATGGGTCAGTGATATCAAGGGAACTCTCTAGCTTCAGTGAAGGGGACCTGATGACCGTTGTCCACTTAAGGGGCCTTTATTCTTTTGGGATAGGGAGGAATGGGGCTCTTTCCCTTTAGGACTTCAATAAAAAAAAGATATTTATAGTCATCTGAAGATCCTCAAGCTATTGTTGCCATCAGGAGGGCAACAAACTTGATTATGAGAGATCGCTGAAAATAAGCGTAGGTGTTAAGCATGAAGCTAAACACTCTCAGTGTAAGGATGTAAATGTTCCCTTCTGCATGCGTTCATTGTAAAAAGTCAGATTGTGGTTTATATTCCAGGCAGGACACAACCAATAAGGCATCATAAGTTTGATGTAGCAAGAAACTTGTGGAATCACGGAGCTTTTAAACATGAAAATTGCTATCATTTTAATGAGAAGTGGTTTGTATTTCACATAGTAATTTTGTCATGCCTAATAACTATTTAATAATTATTATAGTAATAATAATTTATTATTATTATTATTACTAAATATTTATATAGCGCCACTAATTCGGCAGCGCTGTACAGAGAACTCACTAACATCAGTCCCTGCCCCATTGGAGCTTACAGTCTAAATTCCCTAACACACACACACACAGACAGACAGACACAGAGACTCACAGACTAGGGTAAATTTTTTAGCAGCCAATTAACCTACTAGTATGTTTTTGGAGTGTGGGAGGAAACCGGAGCACCCATAGGAAACCCACGCAAACACGGGGAGAACATACAAACTCCTCACAGATAAGACCATGGTTGGGAATTGAACTTGTGACCCCAGTGCTGTAAGGCAGAAGTGCTAACCGCTTATCCACCATGCTGCCCCATAATAATACAATACATGATGGCCAATGGTGGTGATCATGGGCCGGCCTTTTTTTTAATAAAAGGATTTTTGTGTGATCTAGTATTTTATGTATTCATGCGTGAACAGAACATTTTACAAATATGAACATTCCTGATTTGATAACAAAATATGTATGTAAGTCTTAGCATGATGTTTGTCTATTCTCTCCTTTTATAGTATAAATCATTTGAATTTTTAAAATAATTACATTTTATTAACTCTTTTATCAGTGTTTTTCCTCATGATAACCAGATCAAATTATTATTATTATTATTATTATTATTATTGTTATTATTATTATTATTATTATTATTATTATTATTTTAAAACAGAGTAATTTCTTTCAGTTATATATTCTATCACATATAGTTTTTAGCTTAATTAAAATATACAGCAAACAACTATCAAACAATTAAGTACAAAATACCCTTTTTCTCTTTTCCAAGATTTTTCTCACACTTTTTTATGGAATTAATATATTGCCAGACTCCCAAAATTCTAACCATAAAATGTATCACTGTGCACAAGAGGGGTTGGAGAGCAGCAGAATGTACCTTGCAAAAGAGGTGGTGAGCGGGTAGGATGTGAGCCAATCATATGACGCTCACAATTATATTTGGAATGACCTCTTTAATTATGTCCTTCTAATGTCCAGTTTTCCGGTCACATCAAACTGACTTGCATAGCTGCCTATGGTTTAATTCCCATTTAATTAGCTTTTTATCTGATTTACATGAATGCAACATAAGTATACTTTAGGAAAGTCATAACAAAGGTCAAAGATTTCTAATTGTATTTTAATGTATTTTGTATAACTTTAATTTCTATTATTTACAGTATTTTATATTTACTATTGAGACAGCTTTTTTATTGCAATACAACAATGATTTTAACAGACATTTAATTCCTCCACTTAGACATTAAAATTTACATTTAAAAATATGCTGATTTCAGAAATTTCTATTTTAATAAACTCTAGAATTTGTCATTAGAAAGAATATGACTTTTCATAGTATTATTTGTTTAATTTAATCAACAGCAACAAAAATAAATCACATCCACAGTATAGAAAATAATCTAACAGGATTGAATTGCAATGTATCTTTTTCCAAAACACAGCAAACAGTTAATCTAATACAGACTGCAATGTCTGATTTAGAACTGTGATCTACAATGCTCCCCTGGTGTAATATTACAAAGTTAAAACTAAGTGATGACTTAATCAGCTCGTTAGTGATAAAGTTTGTATAAACAGAAGTCATTAAATAATTAGATATCTCTAGTTGTGTTTTCTGCTCTGGAGATTTCCTATAGGAATTAATTAAGATGGATTGTTAAGTAAAATATTTCTATGTCTAAATGGCAATGGTACATTATTCTTACGGAATAAAATAGTGTTCTATATTTTTAATTTGCACATATTTGACACAGAAAATAATGCAGTTTACAGATGTTAATGCTCTTTCTGATGTAGTGTATTTTTTTCCTATTTTACATGATTACAGAATCAGTAATTCTTGCCATTATTTCAGTATCTTTATTTTGCAACTATCTAATGAAACATCTGGGGAATCTCTAACATCACAATCATTATTTTCATTTGATATCTCTAAGCACCAGTAGCTATTAATTTCCAAATGGAGCCGTAGACTCGTCTGTTGTATAATGAGACCCACGCAATCAATTATATGTCCCTCATCTCGTTATGTACTTCTTGTGCAATCATCAGAAGTTTGTATTGAAAATGAGATCAGCCCCAGACATTATTACTTTGTATTTCTTTTGTGTCCCTAAGCTCCTAATATTTTATTTCTGTTTCTGCACATCCAGTGTTTTCAACAATAAATCATATAATCCATTTGACATTTGATGAGCGTCTTACTGTATACATGTTACACGTGCTGTATGGCTGCATTGCAATTAGTTCACAAATGAATAAATAAATACATAAATAAAGATTAAATACTATAAATAATTATAATGTTATAGTATTGAGTCTGAGCTATAGTTTAATTTTAAAGGGGCCCATGTATATTATAATTATAAATTATGTTATGCACTGATTGCTTCATTACAAGACAACACCAAAATTAAAAGCCAAGTAGAGTGACTTTAAACTGAAATGTAGACTAGAGGGGGGATTTTTGTAAACTGATGAACAGGTATTTGTGCAAAAATAGAGCAGCAACTAATAACAGATAATCAGGTGTATAACTGAATTTATAAAACCAGTTAAGGGCAAACTGTTACTCTTTGAGGGGCGCCTATTCGACACTGAAACCTCCAAAAGGGTCATGCATTACCATTAATCTCATTAATAATTTAAAACAATACATTTTCTCAAAGTATGAAACACCACATGCCCTTAGAATAGAACCCACATTTACTCAAAAATACCCTATTTCCCCACATCACACACCACTACCATATGCCCTTCAGAACACTGTATGCATAAATCATGCAGCTCTTTCCTGCAGAGGAAGGCATGAGATTATATCGCATAGGAAAACACAGTAAATACACACTTACACTTGTAAATAGTTGACTTTAAATAAAGTGTAAATAGTTGACTTTCAACTGTCATTATTTTATCTATATATAGAAAAGAAGAAGTTTGCTTATCTGTTTGTTTGTTTGTGTCATGCTCTTGAGACTGAGATAATCACTGACTGGTTTTGGCACTACTAAACTGGGAGGCGCGGAGTCTAATGCACCCCCGGTGTTCGCCAGGGACCCCGTAAGGATGGACTTTGCTGCGTGAGTTGCACAGGTCGCGGTTCTCCCAGATAGTGACCAGAGCAGCGAATGAAGTAGAATGTTCAGACAGTCCGAATCAGTGCCAACAATAGCGCTGTACAACGAAGGTAGACAGCAGAATGGTCGGGGACAAGCAGAGGATCAAAACCAGAACGGGCAGTGTAGTACAAACGATATCAAGGAGAATAGTCTAAGCAAGCCGAGTCAGGAACCAGTAGAGCAAGGAATAGCATAGAATGACACAGGGACGCTGGAGAAGTAAACCAATATTCTGGCACCCTCCTGGCACAAAAGTCAGATTTAAATACTGACAGATGCATGCTGATAGTTGCGAGGGTTTCCAGTGACCAGACTCAGATGGTCGCCGACTGGCGGAGAGAGCTGGCATCCCGTTACCTAGCAATGGGACGTGGGCGTGTAGAACAAGGTGACCTAACAGTTTGTTTGTTTGTTTGTTTGTAGGCAAATATCTTCCACACCACTGCACTGATTCGGATGAAACCAATGTGAGGTGGTCCAGCTGGATCCTGGGCAGATATTAAGGGGTTTAGGGACCCAGTCGGACTTTCTGTTGGTGTACACTGGCCAGAAATTTGACCCATGGAGCCTTTTCTAAGCCTTTCACTGGATGTTTTTGGATGAAAATTTCAAAAGACTCTTAACATTGCATCCCAGAAGACATACGGGGTGTAGGTCTCAGTCGGATCACCTGTTGGTGTATGCTGGCCAGAACTTTAAATTGGGGAGCTTGTTCTAGGCCCTCCACTGGATGGATTTGGTTTGTTTGCATTCGGACACACCTGCACCGGTTCAGATGAAACCAAAGCGAGGAGGTCCAGTTGAATCCGGGACAGGTTTATGGGGGTTAGTGTCCCGGTCAGACCTCCTGTTGGTGTATGCTTGCCAGAACTTTGACCTGGGGAGCCTGTTCTGGGCCTTCCACTAGATGGATTTGATTTGTTTGTCTGTCTGTTTATACTTTTGGACACCCCTGCACCGATTGGGATGAAACCAATGTGAGATGGTCCAGTTGGATACTGGGCTGGTTTTAAGGGGGTTAGGGGCCCTTATGGACCTCCTGTTGGTGTATGCTGGGCCGTACTTTGACCCTGGTAGCCTGTTCTAAGCCATGAACTGGATGGATTTGGTTTGTTTGTCTTACCAGTTATGCATTTGGACACCCCTACACTGATTGGTATGAAACCAATGCGAGGTAGTCGAGGCCAGATTTTAACTCCGTTAATGTACGTTGGGCGGAACTTTGACCCAGGGAGACTGTTCTGAGCTTTCCACTGGATTTATTTTGATAAATACTTCACAGATTGGTGACATTGGATCCCAGAATACCTAGTAGGAGGTTGTAGTCCGGGTCAGACCTCCCGTTGGTGTAAGCTCACCAAAACCTTGACCCAGGGAGCCTGTTCTGGGCCTTCCACTGGATGGAAAATTTTTTGACAGTTACATCCAACTCATTGTTAACTTAATAACTTGAAGATTTAAATGTGGGCAATGCCTGGTACTTCAGCTAGTTGATAATATAAAGTGTTTAGAGATTTATCGCAATATGGTAAATATACAAGGGGCTGGATTTCTTATAAATAACTAGTTGAAGTACCCTGCATTGCCTGTGTTTAAATCTTCAAGTTAACAATGAGTTGGATGTAACTGTTAACATTTTAAAAATAATTAGCAGCTTAGAAGCTCTTCCAACACACCCATTAGGTGGCTGCCCAGTATCATTTTTGTTTTATATTAACTATTATCCAAATCCATCCAGTGAAAGACCCAAAAGAGGCTCCCCAGGTCAAAGTTCTGATCGGCGTACACCAATGGAAGTTCCGAACAGGACCCGAAACCTCCTAAAACCTGGCCAGGATCCAACTGGACCACCTCACATTGGTGTCATCCCATTTGGTACAGGGGTGTCTGACAGCACAACAAACCAAATCTATTCAGTAGAAGGCCCAGAACAGGCTCCAAAGGTAAAAGTTCTGGCCCGTGTACACCAACATGAGGTCCGACCGGGACCTTAACCACCTAATATGTCTTCTGGGATCCAATGTTACCAGTCTGTAAAGTTTTTGTCCAAATCTATTCAGTGGAAGGCTCAGAACAGACTCCCTGTGTCAAAGATCTGCCAAGCATACACCATCTGGAGGTCCGACCGGGACCCTAACCTCATTAAATCTTGCCCAGAATCCAACTGAACCACCTCACATTGGTTTCATCCCAATTGGTGCAGTGGAGTCCGATGCATATCCGGACAGACAAATAAACCAAATTCATCCAGTAAAAGGCCCAGAATAGGCTCCCCGGGTCAAAGTTCTGGCAAGCGTACACCAACGGGAGGTTTGACTGGGAGCTTAACACCCTGCTATAGCTTCTGAGATCCAATTTTACCAGTCTGTGAAGTTTTCATCCAAATACATCCAGCAGATGGCTCAGAACAGTTTACCCCAACGGAAGGTCCAACCGGGTCCCTAAATTTCCTTTAATATCTGCCTGGGATCCAACTGGACCACCTCAGATTGGTTTCATCCGAATTGGTGCAAGGGTGCGGAAGATATTTGCCTACAAACAAACAAACAGATAAACAAGCAAACTTTTTCTTTTATATTTATATATAGACTTATTGTAAAATATATTTAAATTATTAGCGCAGTGCACCAATTTATATCATTGCAAATGTACTAATTTTGATACTGTGTTATATTTGTGCATTGGAAACGTACTGATTTCTGATGCAGTAGCCATGGTGGAGGTAATGTATTTGTGTAAGAAGGGAGGAATGGAAATCCTAAAAAAGTTACCATATTTCCCCATGTATAAGACGCTCCCATGTATAAGACGCACCTTAATTTTGGCCACGAAATTTGAAAAAAAAATATTACGGTAGCTGTAAAAAAGGCAGGGAGAGAGTAATGGCCGGCTGCTCTGATTGTGATCAGAGCAGCCGGGCAGCACACTCTCCCTGCTATTGCCCCCCCCCCCCCCGCTGCCACTGTACCTCTGTCTTCCTCCTCCTCCTGAATGCGTGCATACCGCTGTCCCCCTCCTCCTGGATCCCCGCTGCCACTGTGCCTCTGTTCCCCTCCTCCTGGATGCGTGCATACCACTTTCCCCCTCCTCCTGGATCCCCGCTGCCACTGTGCCTTTCTCCCCCTACTCCTGGATGCTTGCATACCGCTCTCCCCCTCCTCCTGGGTCCCCTCGCTGCCACTGTAACACTGCCCCGCTCCCCCTCTATCCCCCCGTTGCCACTGTAACACTGCACCACTCCCCCTTGATCCCCCCATTGCCACTGTAACACTGCCCCCTCCCCCTGCATCCCTGCTACCACTGTATAAGACGCACCCCGGTTTTAGACCCAAAATTTTTGGGGAAAAGGTGCATCTTATACATGGGGAAATACGGTAATTAATTCTTTTCATCTCAGAAGTGACAAACACATACTTTGGCCTGAACACCAGGCAGGAATTTGTTACCTGTTAGCATGCCTTGTTAAAGAGACAGAAAACCTTCTAACAGTGTAGAAAGAAATTTGAGGAAATCAGGTTGATTATTATTATTATTATCATTAATTTGTTAGGCGCCACAAGGTATCCGCAGCACCGCACACAGTACTAACAGTAGATTATACAGGGTGAAACCATACAGAACAATGAACAAAAAGTACCAATACTTCAGAAGCTCCGGCCAGTCATATGCAGTAAAGATGGAGCGGAAGAACAGGTATGGAGACAGGAGGGGAGGGGGCCCTGCTCATACGAGCTTACATCCTAAGGGAGGGTAAACAAACCAGGCACAAGAGGAGCCACTTGAGGCAAGAGGAGAGAAGGGAGGACAAGCAAAAGGGAGGAGATGGGGAGATGGGGAGGAGGTTGATGTAAAAGTTAAATTGTGTTAGATGCAAGATTAGATTATATCTTAATGTTAAATTATCTAATGTGATATCAGACGTTTTGGTGCCTGGTCAGGTCAGGAGGCTGGCCTACCCCCTGACAACATGTGTGCAAATCTGTATCAAAGGAGGACTGTTTGACCATGTAATGTATCATTTTTCATCTGAACTTCTGGATGCTCACAGTTACCACAAACTTGTGTATACAATTCCTTGTCAGAACTCTTTAGCACTAAACCATAACTGCTTGAAGATTCTGTCTGTGGCTATTACCTGCTGTATCCTGTACCAACAGATAAGAGCTTATGCTCTAATCTGTTCCCTGACTGTTCTGTGTTGAACCCAGCCCCTCTGTGTCAACGCTCTGCCCTCTACCCAGCATCCCTGATCCATAGTAAGTGGTCAGCACACAGCAAAGAGGCATTACAGCAGCTATACCAGCTACCCCAGAAGTAAGCGGTTCTGGATGCCGCAAAGGAGTCCAGTGGTGGCAGCCGAATACTCCTACAGCTAGTGCGTAGTTGGCATTCTCAGTCGGTGAATGTCTGGCATCAAGGTGACACCAGTAGGAATGGTCAGTAACAGTCGGCTACTGGTGGTGAGAAGGAAACCAAGATAAACTGTGCAGGAAGGACATCCCTCCATTCCTCCTTTCCCCCTACAGTCCAGGTGGCGAAGTAAGCCCATTTGGTCACAATACATTAGAGATATTTAGAGTTTAGGGCATAAGAAATGCTTTGTGTTTGATCTTATATTAATCCACATTTCACCAGAAGGAATCCGGTATCATCAAAGAAGCGATTGCATATTGCGAACGCTAGTTATGATCAGTATTAGAGTTATATTCAATAATTCTCTGTGCAATATATATTAATAGGTTAGCTAAAACTGGATTTTTGGTGGTTCCCTGAGGCAAAGCATGTACACAGCTGTTGGAGTGAGTTGCCCTCACCTTTGGAGAAGCATCGTTTGAGCTGACCTATGACCTGCATTGTACTGATCTATCCTAAACCTTGACATACAGTGAATGGAATTATCTAGCTCTTCCCTACCAAATTGACAGATGCATAAAAGAAAGGAAAATGGAGAAAGGACAAGGTGTCTTTACTGCGTATCTCACATCTACTCCTATTGTGGCCGATCAGATTGAGTTCCCCAGGAAGAAAGCCCAGGAGTCTCTCGTTGGGACTCTGTTTATACTGTGAATGTAAGTTTCAAATAGCCCACTTCTGCCCTAAAAGACCAAGCCTAGTGGATTTGGATGAGGTCCAATTAGAGATACAACTAGTCTCTTCCAGAAACTTTTTTATAGTTCCTGCTCGTTTATTTTTGTGGCGATAAAGTTTCAGATGTCTCTGCCTTCCTGGATAGATGAGCAGCTGAAATTTTTTTGGATATTGGGATAGCTAAAGCCCTTAAAGTTTCTTTCCTCAAGATGGATCCAGTTATCACAGCATGTGATCTTGATGGTAATCCCCTTGTAGAGGTAAAGAATCTGAACAAGACTGCGCCTTTACGTTTATCCATTTGGAGTCTGCATTCAGAACATTTGTCCCTATTCCTAATCAATTGCCCCACAGTTCCACTCCTTTTAGGTCATCTGTGGTTATATAATCATAGTCTTCTTATTAACTAGGCTGAAGATGAAATCATCTGTTGGATTTCTAATTATTTTGTCTTTTGCCAATATGGGTGCTGCAGGTTGTTCCACAAAGTATTCTTATCGCCTACCAAAAATTTCTTGATACCTTCTAAGCAGCTGATACTCGATCCCCACACCAAATCTATGGGCTGTGTCACTGATTTAATTCCAGGGGCCACAATGCCTAAAGAGAACCTTTATGCTTTGTCATCTCCTGAAAATAAGGCCCTGGAAGAATACATTGAAAAGAACCTCAGTAAGGGCCTCATAAGGCCTCCCAAGTCATCTGCTGGAGTAGGTTTTTTCTTTGTTTCTAAAAAAGATGGAAGCCTGTGACCTGTAATAATTTAAGGGACTAAATAAATTACCAACTGGAACACTTATCTCCTGCCAGTGATTTCAGTATTGTTTGATCAACTCAAGGGAGCTACCACAGTGGAGTCTATAAGTTAATTTGTATAAAACACCCTTTGGGGGTAAATGTATCAAGCTGAGAGTTTGCCGACGGGTTTGAAAAGTGGAGATGTTGCCTATAGCAACCAATCAGATTATAGCTGTCCTTTTGTAGAATGCACTGAATAAATGACAGCTAGAATCTAATTGGTTTTTCAAACCCGCCGGAAAACTCTCAGCTTGATACATTTACCCCTTGGTCTCTACATTGCTCATGCAGTCTTTCAAGAATTATTCAGTGACTTTTCTGAGACTTCCAGGGAAAATTTGTCATTGTGTATCTAGATGATTTCCTGGTCTAGGGCCTGATTCATTAAGGATCTTAAATGAAGAGGTATCTTATTTCAGTCTCCTGGACAAAACCATGTTACAATGCAAGGGGTGCAAATTAGTATTCTGTTTTGCACATAAGTTAAATACTGACTGTTTTTTCATGTAGCACACAAATACTTGATAGCTTATTTGTACACTGAAATTTAAAGTTGATATTTGTGTGCTACATATTTAGGATTATGATTTAGAAGGAAGAATCAGGATAGAGCATAGGTTTTGTAACTCTTTTGCCAGTTGTTCTTTTGCATCAGTTATATTTCTGTGGGCCCTCTGTTATAGACCATTTGTTCTGTGATCTTGCTCCCATTTTGGATCTTTCTTGTTCAGATACCTCTACTGTTAAAACTGAAACCCTTATATCTTCAATGCATGTAGTTCTTCTCTCATTCTTAATTATACTTTTATCCTATGTCCGTATTCTTCTCACCATTTTCAGGTTTCCTTCAACCCAAAGTCGGCAGAAGACATTCTCCACCTGCAGTGCTCACCTGCTTGTCGTATCCACCTATTTCTTGACTATAATTACTGTATGGTCCTTGCTATACACTGTGTTGATCCCACTGCTTAATCCAATTATATATGCTCTGAGGAATAAGAAGATCAAAACCGTATAAACTTTTGATTAGTATGAAAGAGACATTTCCATTGAAGGGTTAACTATGTTGTGTGATATATTTAAGTCATTACACACACACATTATCATACTCCTAAACTTAAATCATTCTTGATTTTTGATGAGGCATATCAATAGTGTACATTAAAACTGTTTAATAATAAATAATGAATCCCCTCTCATTTGTAACGGATAACTGGATACACTACTAACCTTGATTAGCGCTGGCTTACCTGAGGCGCGGAGTCTAACGATCTTCCCTGTATTCACCAAGAACCGCCGCAAGGCGGGATGGGCTTTGCTGCCAGGAGTCGCAGATCATGGTCCTCAGGTTTGCCTCAAGATGTAGTACAGCGGAATAAGAGCAGGATGAGAATAGTCGGACAGGCCGGGTTGGTACACAGGTGGGCAATGCAGACAGATGCGGGAGACAATCTCGGAGTCAATCAAGCTGGGTCGGTACACGGGTCACCAGAACAGATGCGAAGTCAGCTAGCCAGTTCGGTACACAGAGATGGCAGATAAACGTATAGAGGAAGGAGCATCAGACAATCCGGGTCAGGAGCACAGGCAATCAGGAAGGTCAGCAAGCCGGGTCGGTACACAGGGGTAACAGAGTCCAGAAGGGTTAGCAAGCCGGGTCGGTACACAGGAGATCAATACACACAAGGAGCTGAAACCAGGAGGACACAGGAATCAGGAGCCAGGAACAGGTAAGTTGCTCTGACACTTCTAGAGTGTCAGAGCACTGTTTAAATAGGAAGTCCAGATTTAAAATCCCAGCCCAGGTCTGGCGGTCATGTGACCGCCGAACCCGGAAGTGCGGCTTCCGGGTCCGACGGAGTGGCGGGAGAGCGAGGAAAGGTAAGTATCGTTACAGTACCCCCTACCTTAATGGTGGACTCCGGACACCTACACAGGTTTACAGGGAAATTTTTTATGAAAAAGTTTGAGTATACGGGGGACATGAAGGTCAGCCGCTCTTACCCAGGAGCGTTCCTCAGGGCCATATCCTTTCCAGTCTACCAAGAACTGTATGGAACCTCTGACTTTACGAGAGTCTAGGATTTGTTTCACCTCATATTCACCCTGATTCTGAATAATAACAGGAGGAGGAACTCTGGAAGGAGTGGAAAATTCGTTATTAACCACTGGTTTCAGCAAGGAAACATGAAAAACTTCTGGAATACGAAGAGAACGTGGTAATTTTAGTCTGAAGGCTACTGGATTGATGATCTCGGAAATGGGAAAAGGACCAATGAACCTGGGAGCAAACTTCTTCCTGGGAACCTTTAAACGAATGTTCTGTGTAGACAGCCATACTTTGTCCCCGATGGAGAAATTAGGACCAGCTCTTCTCCTTTTATCGTAGGCCTGTTTAGAGCAAGTGATGGCCTTTCTAAGGCTTAATTTGGTTTGTTCCCAGATGTGGGAAAACTTGCGAAATAATATGTCCACTGCTGGAACCTCGGTAGAAGAAATCTGGGAAAAGGTGGGTAATCTGGGATGACAGCCATAGAGAACAAAAAAAGGAGAAATGGAGATAGCCTCGTGGAAATGGTTATTATGGGCAAACTCAGCCCATGGAAGGAGTTTCACCCAGTTGTCTTGATTGGCAGAGATGAATATTCTTAGGAATTTCTCCAGCTCCTGGTTAGTTCTCTCTGTGAGGCCTTTAGACTGGGGATGATATGCAGAGGAAAAATCGAGTTTGATTCTAGACTTGTAACAAAAGGATCTCCAAAACTTGGATATAAACTGAGAACCACGGTCAGAGACAATGTGATGAGGACAACCATGAAGACGGAATATCTCCTTAATAAAAATATCGGCCAAAGAGGAGGAAGAAGGAAGACCTTTCAGTGGAATGAAATGAGCGGTTTTGGAAAAACTATCTGTGACCACTAGGATTACTGTACAAGACTTGGAGGAAGGTAGGTCCGTAATGAAATCCATGGAGATTTGTGACCATGAGTATTCGGGAACTGGCAGTGGAAGCAAATGGCCATAAGGTCTCCTCCTAGGAGTTTTGTGTTGGGCACATAAGGAACAAGAAGACACGAACCTCCTTACATCCTCTTGTAAGGAAGGCCACCAGTAGTTGCGAGATAGCAACGCCAAAGTCTTGCGAATGCCAGCGAGACCCGAGAAGAGGGACTGATGAGCCCATCGTAACAGTTTAATGCGGAGAGGAGCAGAAATGAAGGTCTTGTCTGGGGGACAGCTTCTCTTGAGATGTGTTGCTGCCAAAATTCGGCTAGGGTCCATAATAAATTTATTCTCCTCCAATGGTTCCGAGTCAGCAGGATCAAATGAGCGGAAGAGAACATCCGCCTTAATATTCTTAGATCCAGAACGGAAAGAGATGTTGAAATCAAATCGGGAGAAGAATAAGGACCATCTTGCCTGCCGAGGATTTAGACAGCGAGCAGTACGCAAATATAGCAAGTTCTTGTGATCGGTGTATATATTAATGGGAAACTGAGCACCTTCTAGGAGTTTCTCCATTCAAAAAGAGCCAATTTAATGGCCAGGAGCTCCTTGTCCCCAATGCCGTAGTTCCTCTCAGCAGGTAGGAGGCGACGGGAAAACAAACCACATGGACGCAGTTTACCCATAGAATCTCGTTGAGAGAGAACTGCTCCTGCACCTACGGAGGATGCGTCCACCTCCAGAATGAAAGGACGGGAACAGTTAGGTTGTTGGAGGATGGGAGCCGAGGAAAAGAGAGATTTTAAGGTAGCAAAGGCCTGAGTAGCTTCCACAGACCATACTTTGGCATTCACAGACTTCCGGGTCAGGGCGGTGATAGGAGCCACAAGAGTAGAGTATCCTTTAATAAACTGGCGGTAATAATTGGAAAAGCCTAGGAACCGTTGTGTAGCCTTCAGACCAGAGGGTTGAGGCCAATCTAGAATGGCCATTAACTTGGTGGGGTCCATTTGCAATCCTGTGCCAGAAATGATGTAACCTAAGAAAGGAACCTGTGTTTGTTCAAAGGTACATTTTTCTAGTTTGCAGTATAAATGGTTTTCCCTGATCAGAGACTGGACTTCCAGGACATGTTTGCGATGCGATACCAAATCTTAGGAGAAGATGAGGATATCATCTAGGTAGATGACCACAAACTGATACAATAGGTCTTGAAAGAGTTCATTCATAAAACCTTGAAACACAGCAGGAGCATTGCACAACCCAAAGGGCATGACTAAATATTCAAAGTGACCGTCCCGGGTATTGAAGGCAGTCTTCCACTCATCTCCCTCCTTAATACGCACCAGGTTATAGAGGAAGGAGCGTCAGACAATCCGGGTCAGGAGCACAGGCAATCAGGAAGGTCAGCAAGCCGGGTCGGTACACAGGGTTAACAGAGTCCAGAAGGTTTAGCAAGCCGGGTCGGTACACAGGAGATCAATACACACAAGGAGCTGAAACCAGGAGGACACAGGAATCAGGAGCCAGGAACAGTTAAGTTGCTCTGACACTTCTAGAGTGTCAGAGCGCTGTTTAAATAGGAAGTCCAGATTTGAATTCCCCGCCCAGGTCTGGTGGTCATGTGACCGCCGAACCCGGAAGTGCGGCTTCCGGATCCGACAGGGCGGCGGGGGAACGAGGAAAGGTAAGTATTGTTACATCATTGCAGTTCAGAAGATCCTCACTACTACCCGTATGGAAACTTACTCTTGGGCTATAAGACAGGTGAAGTTATAAAGTAATCTAAGAACATTAAATGTAATTGATTGGACAGCTCCCATGGCTTCTCCATTCAGCTTTACCATAACCATTAAATGTCCTACTCAGAACCAGTTTGAGTGTCTCATGAACCACAGAAGTCCAAGGTTTGAGACTCTGTGGTTCTATAAGTTGAGGTAAGAGCCTTTTATTGTGGAAAATAGTTTTGAACAAAAAGAAGAAGTTGGGCTTGGTGTTATTTTTAAGTCAACAACTTGCTTTAAAACGTGTCTTTGCAGCTGCCTGTGCAACAGTAATATTTGCATGGTTAGCTAGATGATTGGAATAATTTGAAGGATAACATTAGTTATCTCCTCAACCAATTGGTCGGATAATCTGCCTTTGAACTTTAAATCTTTAAAAATGTTTTATTAACTTATACATTATATTATAATCCACAAGCTATATTAAAATATGGGATTATGTAAATTAAAAGGATGTTAAAAGGACCAGAGGAATTCCATCACCATCTAAAAAGCATGAGGTTGCAGGCCGAGTGATTTTATACGGATCATGGAACATGGAGGTAACGCCTAATATATGTAACACTTTAAGGTATAAGGTACTTTTTTCCTTATAATTTACAAGTTTAAATTAAAATTCACACTGACATAGATTCACGTGTACACAGTAACTCACGCATAACGGCAGTCACACAGACTCACTCTGTCAATGACTGAAACACACAGACTCACAATGACAGTCACTGATAAACAGACAATGACACACAGGCAATGACACATGTTTATTTAGTCAGTAAGGTAGTTGTCTGCTTAATCTAACAGTTGCGGGGGTTATAATATCCCTCTTTAACTCCATGACACCGTAAACGGCAATCAGATCAGTTCCCTGATTCCCTAAACCCAGTTATAGTTTTTAATACCATATTTTCTAAGAATGTCAGTACATTTTAAGTACATTTAATCAATCCTCTGTTACCATTACCCAAGTAAGATAATTATATAGCATGTCTATGCTATATCAGGCTTGGCTGTCTTGGTAAAGGAAATTATTTTGATGGCCTACTTCACTCATAAACATGAACACTGCGGGCTAAACAGCTCTCACAGTATCTCCCATATCATTATACAATAGCACAGAATGAACGTCATATAATGTTTGTACTGACACATGCCTGTCATCGTCCATAAATAAAAAATAAATACCAAATCAGGTAAAATATTATCCACTGCCCCAGGCTTCAGAATAGACTGACATGTAATCATATCTGCTCAGTGCTGGCCCAGAAATATGCCTAGTTGTACAGTCTATGACCAAAAAGATGTAGAACACCCAGTAGAAATGCCTGGCAAGCTGAAATTTTCCCTAGCAAAGTAATCTGACTAGTAAAGATGCCTAGCAATAAAATAAATTTACCCAATGATAATATCCAGGAAAATGGCCCTAGCAATAATGCCCAAAGGATACTATTTGCTCCAAATAACACTGTTCATTAGTGTAATAATGCATAATGTAATTTTTGTAGCATTAAGATTTATTGAGAAGGGTTTCATCGTTTAAACCCTGTTTTTGGAATTGTAACTGAGGGATGGAATTAAGCCTGAAGAAAATTAAAAGTTGAGTTTTGTGTGCATAGCTTGTTTGGACCTCACTAAAGGCTAACAAACAAGGGAAGGTTTGGTTACACCCAATGTGGGTGTCATTAGGGGAAGGCTTAAGGGACAGGCTCTAAAGTTCCATTGAGGAGTGAATTTGGTCTCTATGATCCAGGAAAAGCTACCCTCTCTCCCAGTCCTATTTGCAGGCCATCCTTTAGTCTAGCCTGTGTTGGGGAGGTGTCCCCCCATGCTGGGTGCTGATGCAGACATGGTGGTGTGTGAAGCTCCATTGTGTCTGAACTATCTGGAAAGAGTCATGGCCCTACAGCTGGTGCAGTCCTTGGTTTTGCAGGAGAACACTGTACAGTGGGCGAGCAAGGTTTCAAAGAGTTGGCTGGGGGCAGGCTTGTGGGTTGCAATACGTTAGCCCAGAAGGGTTCAGGTTTTGAATTTCCTGGGATTATTGTTTATATGTAAAGATAAATGATAAAGTTGCGCTCAGGTACAAGTAATGTACAGGTTATCGATGTCCAGATGGTAGGTGACGGGCGATTGGACATACAGATTGACAATGTGCCTTTGTGGATCTGCTCAGTGTTCTCCCCACCATACAGTGTATTTATTAGGTTAAACAAATCCATCTATGTTTGCCAAAAAGTTAAGTGTGGTTCCCTTAATTTATATTCTAGTGTTAAAGATAAGGGTAAGGTGGTAATAGTTATTAAATCAGCCGTTAAGCATTTTATCTTAATTATTCCCTATACAACCTCCAACAAACTGTCAGATTATTGTCATTCTTATCCTTGTTCCAGTTTAGTGGATCCTCAGATTATCCTGTATTTCATGTTGACTGTTTTCCATGAGTTTCTAAATCATTAAGAAGAGCAAAGCATATAAAGAAGTAACTTTGCACCTGGGCAAAACCCTGTTGCATTGGACGGGAAGGTAAATTTAAAAGTTATATCTTGCATTAATTAATCTTCAATCCTTGCAATCTCATCAGCAAGTGAACTTCTTCCTGAAACTCTGTTAACATTTTATTCAGCCACTGGCCCGTAGAATCCAAATAATTTGTCTTGGGAATTTTGTTTACAGGTTACATATCTCACAGAAGAGTATTTTTTGTCTCCCTTAATTAAGCACTTTAAAACATAATATAACCACAATATTAAAGCCAATCAGGATGTTGTTTTCATCTGTAATAATGCCTACACGTATATACATTGCTACCAGTAATAATGTCCATCAGAGTGAAATTTTCTCTAGTAATAACTAGAGATGAGCGCACTCGGATTTCCTGAATCCGAGCCCATCCGAACGTTGCCGATCCGAGTCGGATCCGAGACAGATCCGGGTATTGGCGCCAAATGAAAACTTGAAAGCGAGGCTCCGAGTCATAATCCCGTTGTCGGATCTCGCGATACTCGGAACCTATAAATTCCCCGCTAGTCGCCGCCATCTTCACTCGGGCATTGATCAGGATAGAGGGAGGGTGTGTTAGGTGGTCCTCTGTTCTGGTAGATCTCGTGCTGTGCTGTTTAGTTCTGTGCTGTGCTGTGCTGTGCTGTTCTGTGCTGTGCTGTGCTGTGTTCTGTTCTGCAGTATCAGTCCAGTAGTGCTGTGTGCTGTGCTCTGTTAATTTTGAGTTCAGTGGTGCTGCTGGGTCCTGTGCTGTGTCCTGTTCAGTCCAGTTGTGCTGTGTCCTGTGGTCTGTGCATCTAAGGACATAGTTATTTCCCCATTATTCCCAAGTGTTTAAAAAAATTAAAAAAACTAATTAATTTTTTTTTTAATTACAACAAAATTTGCCAAACCAATCCTGCAGTATAAGCCCATTGGTACTGCAATATTACCAAGTTCACACATTCAGCAGTAAAAGTCCAGTGGTACTGCTGCAATATTACAAAGTTCACACATTCTGCAGTATCAGTCCAGTGGTACTGTGTGCTGTGCTCTGTCAATTTTGAGTTCAGTGGTGCTGCTGGGTCCTGTGTGCTGTGTCCTGTTCAGTCCAGTGGTCCTGTGTCCCATGCTCTGTGCCTCTAAGGGCATAGTTATTTCCCCAATATTCCCAAGTGTTTAAAAAATTTAAAAAAAGTTAATAAAAAAAATATACAAAAAACTAATTAAAAATATTTTTAATTACAACAAAATTTGCCAAACCAATCCTGCAGTATAAGCCCATTGGTACTGCAATATTACCAAGTTCACACATTCTGCAGTATCTTGTGCTACATATAATGGAGAGCAAAAATTTGGAGGATAAAGTAGGGAAAGATCAAGACCCACTTCCTCCTAATGCTGAAGCTGCTGCCACTAGTCATGACATAGACGATGAAATGCCAGCAACGTCGTCTTCCAAGCCTGATGACCAATCTCCTAGTACAGGGCATGTAAAATCCAAAAAGCCCAAGTTCTCAAAAAAAAGCAAAAAGAGAAACTTAAAATCATTTGAGAAGAAACGTAAAGTTGGCAATATGCTATTTACGACACGTAGTGGCAAGGAACGGCTTAGGCCCTGGCCCGTGTTCATGACTAGTGGTCCATCTTCACCCAAGGATCTTAGCCCTCCTCCTCCTCCCCCCCCTACAAAAAATTGAAGAGAGTTATGCTGTCAGCAACAAAACAGCAAACAACTCTGCCTTCTAAAGAGAAATTATCATAAATCCCCAAGGTGAGTCCAAGGGTGTTGGTGGTTGTCAAGCCTGACCTTCCCATCACTGTACGGGAAGAGGTGGCTAGGGAGGAGGCTATTGATGATGTAGCTGGCGCTGTGGAGGAACTTGATGATGAGGATGGTGATGTGGTTATTGTAAATGAGGCACCAGGGGGGGAAACAGCTGATGTCCATGGGATGAAAAAGCCCATCGTCATGCCTGGTCAGAAGACCAAAAAATTCACCTCTTCGGTCTGGAGTTATTTTTATCCAAATCCGGACAACCAATGTATGGCCATATGTAGCTTATGTAAAGCTCAAATAAGCAGGGGTAAGGATCTTGCCCACCTAGGGACATCCTCCCTTATACGTCACCTGAATAACCTTCATAGTTCAGTGGTTAGTTCAGGAACTGGGGCTAGGACCGTCATCGGTACAGGGACACCTAAATCCCGTGGTCCAGTTGGATACACACCAGCAACACCCTCCTCGTCAACTTCCTCCACAATCTCCATCAGATTGAGTCCTGCAGCCCAAGTCAGCAGCCAGACTGAGTCCTCTCCAATACGGGATTCATCCGAGGAATCTTGCAGCGGTACGCCTACTACTGCCACTGCTGCTGTTGTTGCTGTTAGTCGGTCATCTTCCCAGAGGGGAAGTCGTAAGACCGCTAAGTCTTTCACAAAACAATTGACCGTCCAACAGTCGTTTGCCATGACCACAAAATACGATAGTAGTCACCCTATTGCAAAGCGTATAACTGCGGCTGTAACTGCAATGTTGGTGTTAGACGTGCGCCCGGTGTCCGCCATCAGTGGAGTGGGATTTAGAGGGTTGATGGAGGTATTGTGTCCACGGCACCAAATCCCGTCGAGATTCCACTTCACTAGGCAGGCGATACCAAAAATGTACAGAGAAGTACGATCAAGTGTCCTCAGTGCTCTGAAAAATGCGGTTGTACCCACTGTCCACTTAACCACGGACATGTGGACAAGTGGTTCTGGCCAAACGAAGGACTATATGACTGTGACAGCCCACTGGGTAGATGCATCGCCTTCCGCAGCAACAGCAACAGCTGCATCAGTAGCAGCATCTACAAAATGGCTGCTCGTGCAAAGGCAGGCAACATTGTGTATTACAGGCTTTAATACGAGGCACAATGCTGACAACATATTAGAGAAACTGAGGGAAATTATCTCCCAGTGGCTTACCCCACTTAGACTCTCATGGGGATTTGTGGTGTCAGACAATGCCAGTAACATTGTGCGGGCATTAAATATGGGCAATTTCCAGCACGTCCCATGTTTTGCATACACCATTAATTTGGTGGTGCAGCATTACCTCAAGAGTGACAGGGGTGTGCAGGAGATGCTTGCGGTGGCGTGCTGGACACTTTCGGCATTCAGCCAGTGCCTACCGCAGACTAGAGGCACATCAAAAAAGCATGAACCTGCCCTGCCATCACCTCAAACAAGAGGTTGTGACGCGCTGGAACTCCACCCTCTATATGCTGCAGAGGATGGAGGAGCAGCAGAAGGCCATTCAGGCCTACACAGCCACCTACAACATAGGCAAAGGAGTGGGGATGCGCCTGAGTCAAGCGCAGTGGAGACTGATTTCCGTGTTGTGCAAGGTTCTCCAGCCGTTTTAACTTGCCACACGAGAAGTCAGTTCCGACACTGCCAGCTTGAGTCAGGTCATTCCCCTGATCAGGCTGTTGCAGAAGCAGCTGGAGAAAGTGGGGGAGGAGCTGGTAAAGCATTGCGATCCAACAAAGCATGTAGCTCTTGTGGATGAAGCCCTTCATACGCTTTGCCAGGATCCGAGGGTGGTCACTCTTTTAAAGTCAGAGGAATACATTCTGGCCACCGTGCTCGATCCTCGGTTTAAATCGTATGTTGTGTCTCTGTTTCCGGCGGACACAAGTCTACAGCGGTGCAAAGACCTTCTGGTCAGGAGATTGTCCTCTGAAGAGGACCGTGACATGCCAACAGCTCCACCCTCATTTTCTTCCACATCTATGGCTGCGAGGAAAAAGCTCAGTTTACCTAAAAGAGCCGCTGGCGGGGATGCTGATAACATCTGGTCCGGACTGAAGGACCTGCCAACCATTGCAGACATGTCTACTGTCGCTGCATTGGATTCTGTCACAATTGAAAAAATGGTGGAGGATTATTTTGCTGACACCATCCAAATAGACATGTCAGACAGTCCATATTGTTACTGGCAGGAAAAAAAGGCAGTTTGGAAGCCCCTGTACAAACTGGCTCTATTTTACCTGAGTTGTCCCCCCTCCAGTGTGTACTCGGAAAGAGTTTTTAGTGCAGCGGGGAACCTGGTCAGTGAGCGGAGAAGGAGGTTGCTTCCTCACAACGTTGAAAAAATGATGTTTATAAAAATGAATAATCAATTCCTCAATGAAGTACAGCACTGCCCTCCAGATAGTACAGAGGGACCTGTGGTTGTGGAGTCCAGCGGGGACGAATTGATAATGTGTGAGGAGGAGGAAGTACACACTGTAGGGGGAGAGGAATCAGAGGTTGAGGATGAGGACGACATCTTTCCTCAGTAGAGCCTGTTTAGTTTGTACAGGGAGAGATGAATTGTTTTTTTGGTGTGGGGGCCCAAACAAACCAATCATTTCAGACACAGTTGTTTGGTAGGCACTGTCGCTGAAATGATTGGTTTGTTAAAGTGTGCATGTCCTATTTCAACAACATAAGGGTGGGTGGGAGGGCCCAAGGACAATTCCTTCTTACAACTATTTTTTTGGCATTATGTGACCATTCAACAGTCGTTTGCCATGTTCAAAAAGTAAAAGAAAATGTCAACAAATTCAAAAAATTTAATCAAAAGTTAAATGCCCTGTCATTATTTAAAACAAGAGGGTTTGACGTGCTAGAATTAGTGTAGTGTTAATATGTTATAAACACTACACTTGAAACTTGGAGGAGGTATTGTGGCCCCGGTAACAAATTTAGTACCGGGGCCACCCCACTACACAGTCCAGAATTTTTTTTTGGGAAATTCAGAGCCGTGGAGGGTTTTTTATTAATTATATTGTGGTGACCACTCCTCTACGCAGTCCAGATACATTTATTGGTGCGAATCATACAAGTTTATGGTTTTTAAATTATATTGTGGTGACCCACTCCTCTACGCAGTCCAGATACATTTATTGGTGCGAATCATACAAGTTCAGGTTTTTTAAATTATATTGTGGTGACCCACTCCTCTACGCAGTCCAAGTACATTTTTTGGTGCGATTAAGACCAGTTGATGTTTTTCTTATTATATTGTGGGGGCCACTCCTCTACGCAGTCCAGAAAGATACCTCGTTGCAACGTTTTGGACTAATAACTATATTGTGAGGTGTTCAGAATACACTGTACACTGTAAATGCTTGTTAATGAATGTTATTGAGGTTAATAATAGCGTAATAGTGAAAATAAGCCCAAAAACTTGATTTTTGAACTTTTTATGCTTTTTTCAAAAAAAATCCGAATCCAAAACCTTAAATCCGAACTAAAATCTTTCGGCAGGTGTCTTGCGAAACAAATCCGAACCCAAAACATCGCGAAAATCCGAATCCAAAACATCCCTAGTAATAACACCAACCTGGGATATAATTTGCTGCCACTAATAATGCACAATATTATATAATTTAGCACCAATACGAAAGCATATCATGATGTAATTTTCCCTCATTTTTGTTCAGGATGATGGACAATCTGGGTGATGGCAAAAAGGAATTTATGAGCTAAATAAAATTATTAAACTAATTAAAAGGGTTGTATATAAAAAATATTTGGCAGTGTTTTACACTTTATTATACAATAATTATAATATGTTTATACAATGATCACAATAAATTATATCAATCATAGTACACCACACTCTGAATTTGATCTTACCATGGGATATGCTTATAATATATTTCATTTACGCTCTATACAGACATAGGACACTAAAACTTCCAACATGATCTAAGCACTGGACATGATCATAATACAATTCTATTACAATCTATACATAGACATAGGACACTACACCCCCAACATGACCTGACCACTGGACATGATCATATTACAATTTTATTACACTTTATACAGACATATGACACTACACCTCCAACATGACCTGACCACTGGACATGATCATAATACAATTCTATTACACTATATACAGACATAGGACACTACACCCCCAACATGACCTGACCACTGGACATGATCAAAATACAATTCTATTAAACTTTATACAGACATTGGACACTACACCTCCCAACATGACCTGACCACTGGACATGATCATAATACAATTCTATTACACTGTATACAGACATAGGACACTACACCTCCCAACATGACCTGGCCACTGGAAATGATCATAATAAAATTCTATTACACTCTATACAGACATATGACACTATACCTCCAACATGACCTGACACTGGACATGATCAAAATACAATTCTATTATATTTAATACAGACATTGGACACTACACTTCCCAACTTGACCTGACCACTGGACATGATCAAAATACAATTCTATTATACTTTATACAGACATTGGACACTACACCTCCCAACATGACCTGGCCACTGGACATGATCATAATACAATTGTATTACATTCTATACAGACATAGGGCACTACACCTCCAACATGACCTGACCACTGGACATGATCATAATACAATTCTATTACACTGTATACAGACATAGGACACTACACCTCCCAACATGACCTGACCACAGGATATGATAATGATACTATTATGTTACACTTTATAGAGACAGAGTGCAGTACACCATTGTTGCAATGACAACACACTGTCAGACACTTGTCAGAATTGTGCTACTAATTTCCTTAGCATATTATTTTAGCTAACAAAATGGTTTTCCCTATGTAATACTTTAATTGCAATAAAGGAAGAGAATTTCATAGGACATGCTGTGTAGGAAAAATCTTGAAGATCTAAATGAGACGAAGCAATCAACAAAGATACTAAAGATCAAATTATGAAGATTAAGATATTCAGGGGCTCAAGATTGAAAACATCACAATTAATCCATTATTCCAGAAATTTCTCTATTTAATAACATAAAATATTTGTTGTTATTAGAAGTATGACAAAAAGTTTTGCTGATGGGGGCTGAGTACAAACAAAATGCAGAGATTGAGATCAAGGGAAAAGTGTTGAAGTGTATAAGGTGTGTAAAGCACATTACAGTATAGGAAATAATGTCAAAAGGCACATTAGTTAGATGGATCCCTGAAAATCTTATAAAAGGATAATGTAGGGAAAAGTGTAAGGGTATAGATAATATATGTTCAATAAAAGAGACTATTTCATCATTTTCGTTTAAACACAAATGGTTTATAGTTTATTGTACAGTAGTACAGAATTTATCCTCATTGTAATTATGTCCTATGATCAATTCCTGGCTATTTCTAACACATTTATTATTGTCATTTAATGTCACAAACCTCTCATTCTTAGGGGTGGATTCAATTCTCCATGGAGTGCTTCTAGAACAGTCATGGGGCCAATCCTTGGTGATCTATCATCACAGATGTTTCCTCACCCCCCCCATAGAGGTGCACAGGGAAATGCATGATGTTTGGAGACCATAGTACCCAGAAATGAGGACAGCCGGACATCGCGGCTCATGCCGGGGAAATGAACTCCCCCTTTATAGTGTGGGTGTCAAGTTTCATTACAGAAACATTTACTTGCTACTGTTATATACCAGCTACAAACCAATATACAATATATTCGGTGTGAACGTCTCTCTTAGGTGTTTCTTGTTCAAAAACCTCATTTTTATTGTTGAACCAGAAAGTCTTATACCATCCATTCGCGTCATGTTAATATTTGTAATGTTTATCTCCTTTTTAAATAATTTCATCATATAACCATTTTCTCCTCACTGTTTTCAGGATTCCTGCAGTCCTTAGTTGGCAGAAGCCATTATCAGCTTGCAGTACACCTTTTTTTTTACCACAATGGACACTCCTTTCATAACATACCCCATGTAGAATAAATTGGTGTATCGCCCCCTCCGGGAACACCCCACTATAGCCTAAAGCCTTGTGCTCTGACTCTACACATCAGAAGTCTCAATGACTCAAAGCTCTGCAAAAGAAACACTTGGGCATCATTTGTTCTTCGATTATGTGAGCTCTACATGCCGATGAGCCAAGGGAGGTTGAAGAGGATCCCACAGACGAGGATATCCGTGATGTGGCCAAGGAACAACGGCCTCATGAAGAAAGATATAGGAAACACGGTTACAATGATCCACCCCACTTTTAAAAGATTGACTGAAACCATCATTATTTGTTTTGGGAATAAAAGTGACCATGTAGCACCTGCTGCTCCTCCTGACCCTGTTGCATCTGCTGACCCTCCTGTCACTGTGGCATCTGCTGACCCTCCTGTCACTGTGGCACCTGTTGACCCTCCTGTCACTGTGGCACCTGTTGACCCTCCTGTCACTGTGTCACCTGCTGCTCCTCCTGACCCTGTGGCATCTGCTGACCCTCCTGTCACTGTGGCACCTGTTGACCCTCCTGTCACTGTGGCACCTGTTGACCCTCCTGTCACTGTGTCACCTGCTGCTCCTCCTGACCCTGTGGCATCTGCTGACCCTCCTGTCACTGTGGCATCTGCTGACCCTCCTGTCACTGTGGCACCTGTTGACCCTCCTGTCACTGTGGCACCTGTTGACCCTCCTGTCACTGTGTCACCTGCTGCTCCTCCTGACCCTGTGGCATCTGCTGACCCTCCTGTCACTGTGGCATCTGCTGACCCTCCTGTCACTGTGGCACCTGTTGACCCTCCTGTCACTGTGGCACCTGTTGACCCTCCTGTCACTGTGTCACCTGCTGCTCCTCTTGACCCTGTGGCATCTGCTGACCCTCCTGTCACTGTGGCACCTGTTGACCCTCCTGTCACTGTGCCACCTGCTGCTTGTGTGGCACGGAGGCAGCTACAATCAAGTAGTACAGGGAATATTGGGCCAAGGGGCAAGCGAGTGCACAAATCAATGATTTTTGTGTTTCACTTGTGTTTGTGTGTCACTAGTTTGCCTGTTTGTTTCACTAAATACTCTGTGTTTGAATTTCTTTTGAAATAGTTAAAGTTTTTCTTGTTCAAAAAGAAAGACATATCAAATGAAAGTACAAGCGGTTAAGTTTCGTAGCATGCATCTGAATGTTGTCATTTATTCAAATCAAGGTCTTAAGGTTTGTATAGATGATATGTTGGTTCAGTGCCTGGTAAGATACACAGTAGCTCTCTGTTACTTGTTAAATCTAAGGATCTATGACTGTATAGATAAGGCATCAGCTTATTAGTGGAATATTTCTTTAATACGTTGAAATATCATTATACACACATCTAATGTATTTTCTTTAGTCTGCTTAGCCTTGATTTGTACTATTCTGATCGTTGGCATAATGCCATATATTATACGCCTGGGTGATTGTGATATGTCTGCGTAATGTGACCTCCAAAACTGGTATTTTGACTGAGTAAATCAGAGTCATTGCAAATAACAGACCTGTGTGTTTCGTTTACTCCCCGGCTGGCAGTATTAATCTGATAGACCTTATCTGATCACCGACCACTCAAGACATATCGCTATCACTTGTAGGCATTACATTTTAGATAGACCCAAAAAGTACTTATCTGTAAGGTAAGATGAAATCACACATGTCTTGAAGGCTAAATAATCCTGAGAATCTGGAGGACTAGGATCAATGTTATACGCCTGTCGTCCTCCAGATTCATTGCCCATGCAATGATTGGCTATGTGTTGTAAATAACAACAGACAGATAACAAAGATTGTTCCATGGTAATATTTTAAGATTTCTTGCTAACAAAACAAAAAAATAGCAGTATAATAAAGCGTGTAATGTTATTTTTTATGTTTAAAAAATTGAATTAAATAAAACACAATGCTAATGTATGCGACTATGTATAAAAGAGCACAACATTTAAAAAGATAAAACCGCATTGCCAATGTATGCAAATCGATGCCATCATCTTATACAGTGTTTGTTAATGAGATGTGTGGTTTCAGCTATGAAGGCGATGAATTGTCAATCATCCCATTAGATTGTGAGAGTGAATGCAGTGTTTGGTCATCACTGTCATCAGTTACACCTGCCTTGGAGCAGGTTCGGGGAACGGCAGAAGAATTTGCGTGGGAAAACCTTTACTGTACCTGGGCTACGTTTGGCTGCCCCTTCCTGCCCTTCAAGTCATAGGCATTCATAAAACCCCTGCAATCTATTTTGCACACACCGGCAGGATTTTCCTTGCAAATTGTTACTCCTCTGCTGAATCACTCTGTATGTCTCTACACTGGCTGCCTGTTTTCTACAGAATCCAGTATAAAATACTTTTACTAACCTACAAGGCCATCAACAAAGCTGCACCAACATACATCTCCTCTCTTGTCTCAAAATATCTCCCAACTCGGCAACTCCATTCTGCACAAGATCTGCATCTCTCATCCACACTCATTACATCCTCCCATTCCCGATTACAGGACTTATTTCGGGCTGCACCAACTCTATGGAATTCTCTCCCTCGCACAATAAGACTCTCCTCTGGTCTACAAACATTCAAGCGTTCTCTGAAAACCTACCTCTTCAGACAAGCTTATAATATTCCTCAGCCACCCTCTTAACCTCACTACATTACCCTATTACCACCCGTTACGCAATTTCACACAAGACAACTACCCCCTGGCCAATATAGTTGTGTGACAGGATCATTTAGCTTATGAGTCACTTTCACCTTCGCAGTCTGGCTGGGCCAAAATGCAAAATGTAGACTTAGCCTCATGTATCAAGCTCTCATTGTCCCATAGATTGTAAGCTTGCGAGCAGGGCCTTCTCACCTCTCTGTCTGTTTTACCCAGTTTGTTTATTAGTTTACTGTGTTTGTCCCCAATTGTAAAGCGCTACTGAATATGTTGGCGATATATAAATAAATGATGATTACGATGATGATATGTGTCATTTGTCATTCATTGGCGTAAAGTTCATTCTGACCATGCGCAGAGATTCTTCATGCAACATATGGCATGGAAATGGACTTATGTCCAAAGATAAATCAGGTCCTCAGTGTATCTATATGCAACATACCGTATATCTGTGCATTTTGTGATGAATGTAGCAGACACACAAGCTGCGGGGCTGATACAGAGTGAGTACTATGCCAGTTTACATAGTGTATCTTGCTGAGCATTCCTAGAAAAGTGTCCACATGCATATGCACCTATGTAGATATGCCTGATTCTGGCACTTACCGGTGCCTGCCCAGAAGAGGCGGACAGGGGAGGGAAGTACAAGGTTTGCTTGAAATTACTGACAGTTATTATTTTTATTATTCATGATATATACAGTTTATATTTATCCTTTAGAACATTTTTTTAGAGTAACAAGAGATGGTACCACAATTACTTTAACCTCTTAACATAAAAACAGAAATATAAACTGTTAGCAAAAATATACATTAAAATTATCCTTGTGGTTTCATCCAGATACATTTCAGTAACGAAAATGTTATATTGAGGACTACGCCATACTGTGTTTTTCTTATGATTAAGATGTAATTATTGTACTGGGTATTCTTATCACCAGGGAGTCTACAAGGAATTAGTTCACAGCTGTTGTACCTGGGGAAATTACATGGTACAGGCTGTACATCCTATATATGATACTCAGATTCTTGATTTGTTTTGTGTCATTCAAGTCAGTATATAAGGAATATTCTAGGCCCTTACGTTCAGCATTGTCATGGTGATTGGATTTACACAAGGATACTTTATTGAAGGTACACTAGAACATCAGCAGAGTTATTTATTTATAACAATTCATGGTATAAATATCTGCAGAATAAGCAAACATGAAGTGAAATGTATTGTGTCATTTAAATGAGGTGATGTCATAATCTGGCCTTTTTATATTCTACAGAAAGGTAAATTCACATTAAATAAAATTTGTTTTTCTGAAAATCAGCAAATCCCTCCTCCCCAAAGGGTTTCTTAAATGGAAAAGGGGGAAACTGGTTAAAATAAAAATTAAAGAGGCTATTTTTAGTGGTTATTATTTTGAGACCATGCAGACATTTTTCTTCTTGTGAGGATGGATTGGTAGCAGCTTTGTTAGGGTTTTGTGTTGAATTTCTAAAAGTCAGTGGAGAGTAACACATTTGTTGTATGCCAGGTGTAAAACTTTATAAGTAAAGAACTATTATTATCAGATACAGGATGTGGAACTCAGTAGTATTATTCACATCTCTTATAATTTTCAAACACACAAATTACAACCACCACACAGAATGTAAAGAAAAAGTATTTATAATATGATTAAAAGATGGAAAATGACTCTTACTTGCATCAATATGATGATCAGACTGTAGCAATAGGCAACACTTGGGGTATACTCAGTGTATTCTTACTGTATGAATTAATATACAATGAACTTTAGCTAGTGACTTTTATTTAATGATTGTTTTTTAATATTTTCAACTAATTTACTGTTGGTAATGAACTGAATTACAAAAAATATATTTATTGTTAATTTAGCCATTTGGGATTAATATGTACTATTGTGATAAACAATTTTGCATTGGGAAATTGAACTGTTAAAACAATAAGTTATTGTGCTGTAGTTTTACATCGTTAGCATCAATTATCTCAACATTTTGTTGCCAATTGAAATCATAGCTTTGGTCTATTTGATGCAGAGTGGTTCTATGTTTTTTGTATAATTTCCATATTTGCTTAAGTCTAGGGGCCTGATGTTGAGATTGATTTGATTTGTGTCTTTTAAGCTTCACTTTTTCATGCTAGGGGTCATGATGTCATACAGACTATTTAGAGGGAAGCATAAAAAAAAAGTTATGTGAAATCACAATGATGTGCAATTAGTTTAAAATCTATTTATGCAAAGAGAATTTGTCAAATAGGACAATCCTAGGAACAATTACATAACATTATACAGCAGGTTACATTTATAAACATAAGGTGCTGAGTCTCTAAAATATGTGTATGGTGCCAGTAAGAGAATAGCATGCTGAGTATATATGTACATTATGTAAAGCCCTGTAGAGCTGGAAGTCTGACAGCAAAACATTTTGAGTGTTTGATATTTCTACCTAATTCCTCTACTCTGGGGTTCAGTGTGTTGTAGGTGATAATAGTAGCAGCCAAACATTTTGTGTAGATTAAAACGTGAATGTGGGTTATTGTCAAATATCTATCTATCTCTCTCTCTCTCTCTCTCTCTCTCTCTCTCTCTCTCTCTATATATATATATATATATACTGCATATTCAAAGCTGTCCTTAGCATACACCTAGAACAAGGTCTGGATAAATTTAATTACTACCAGTGTATGCAAGTGTTAATAAAAGTGCGATTTCACTGTCCTATTACACACCCTACATTTACTGTCCTGTTCTCTCTTTCCATGCTATTAAACATCATATAATCACTGTCCTGTTCTCTCTTTCCATGATATTACACATCCTACATTCACTGTCCTGTTCTCTCTTTCCATGATATTACACATCCTACATTCACTGTCCTGTTCTCTCTTTCCATGATATTACACGTCCTACATTCACTGTCCTGTTCTCTCTTTCCATGATATTACACATCCTACATTCACTGTCCTGTTCTCTCTTTCCATGATATTACACATCCTACATTCACTGTCCTGTTCTCTCTTTCCATGATATTACACGTCCTACATTCACTGTCCTGTTCTCTCTTTCCATGATATTACACATCCTACATTCACTGTCCTGTTCTCTCTTTCCATGTTATTACACATCCTACATTCACTGTCCTGTTCTCTCTTTCTATGCTTTTACACATTTAGTTTAGACTGAAAAACAATTAGTTTTGAAGCTAAATAATATGTTCTTTTAACCAAATGCTCTTATTTTTATTCCTTTGTGAACCAGATGTTCAACTATCCTTCTTTCAGCAACATGCAAATAAAAGGATATTGGAGAATCAGAGGCCCAAGAGTTACAATGTCAATTTTAGGTCTAAGCTCCTCTAACCCACAAATCATAATTATCTACCTATCCCGCCTATTGTATACACAGTTCACTATTTGTTATTTGCCCTTTTAATTTAACTTTTTTTTTTTATTTCATGCCTTCTTACTACCCCTGTTTTGGAGAACCAGTCTCTCTTTTTTGGTCTCAATCACTCTTTTCTTCCATATAGTCACTCTATGAATCTGATGTATCTGCATGAATAAATTATTTAAATAGAGCAACAAATAGTCTGGCTCATTAATTTAAATAGCCATCCACCTTGCATAATTTTGTGTGTTATTCTGCTTTGCACTTTGTAAAGACATCTTTAATCACATGTAATATATATGGATCCATTAGTACTGACTTGCAGGATGAACTGATTCAGATATCATCTGCTTCTGTCTGGACTTCCCTACACAATGACACTGACATGGTTATGTCACAAGACAGCTTCCTCTATGCAGAAGTTCTTCAGCATATCCCATACTTGCCAACATTTTTTTTTCTTTTTCCGGGAGATGCCGGCTGGGACGTGGGCGTGCAGGGGGCGGGGCTGCGAAATCGCGTCATTTTGGCCCCGCCCCCGTGACGGAATGACGCAAATCGCGTCATTTTACAGTGGGGGCGGGGCTAAACGCCGCGATTCCGGTTGAATCGCGGCGTTTAAACTAAATTTTTCCCCCTTCCTATCAGGGAGATTGCCACACTCGTCCGGGAGACTCTCGCAAAATGCGGGAGTCTCCCGGACAATGCGGGAGAGTTGGCAAGTATGGCATATCCACCATGTGCACATAGCATTCATTTGGAAGCTTTGTGCACAGACTACAAGGTTGGTGACCAATCTGGATGGTGGCATATTCTACACCATGTGGGATTATTTCCTTATTGCAAACAGTCTGATCCGAATTAAGAAAATGCAGTTTTATTTCTAATGGTAGTTACTACTACAGCCTTATTGCCTTATTGCAAACAGTCTGATCCGAGTTAAGAAAATGCCGTTTTATTTTTAATGGTAATTACTGCTACAGCCTTATTGCAAGTTGTCCTATCACTGTTTGTTTGTTTAAACATTTTACTGCTAAGGTTTGTTGGGGGGGGGGGTTTATTGAGGGCTTGATGGAAGTACTCTGATAACATGTGTCTGTTAAGCAGATATATCCATAGTAGAATGACTGCAAAGCCAGTGATGGCTGTTTAGTTAGTGTGTATAGCGCTAAGTGTATAGATACAAGTGTGAAACAAAAAATTTAAACAGCATAATTCGGAGTTATACAGGAGTTACACTGGAGGAAACAGGAGAAGAACATTCTGCCTATTAACTCAGCTACACAAGGACTATAGTCAGTATTCACCTGAAACTCCATATTCTACCTCTGATGTTTTCAACTCACTCTGGCTACAAGCTACATGCAACATGAGGACTGTTTTGGACTCTGATCTCATTTTCCTCTCATCTCATGAAAGTTTGTTCTATTTGTCAGTTTGTTTTCAATGCAAAATCCACTCTGTTTAATCAGACTGCTGTGCTACTTGCTCAACCACTCCCTACCCATGCTACAGTTATTTCAGTAACCTATCTCACCACTGTACTTCAACTCTATTTAAGCTTTGTCTCTCTTTACAAAAAGGAAGAAATTATACTGTCTTTCAACCAATCTTCTCTCTCATGAGTCTGCAAAATCTCAGCTACTCAATTACCTGCTCTTTATTACTCTCCATTCAACACTTCAACCCACTCCCCCACATGGCTCCCCACATCATTACTTTATACTATCCAGACATCCAGGAATACACTACATTTGCTGCAGCCTAGCTCTATACTACTTATCTGATTACACTGGACATTGCAATTAGGCAATTCCTTTAATTCCTCATTTTTGCTATTTGACTACTAGTCCCAATGCTTGCCAAAATATTTTTCTTTCTCTCTTTTCATGGCATTATCTTTAGGACTATATCATCCCTCACCCGTCCTGCAACACACACCTCTGTCCACATTGCCCCTTCATTACTTCACTCACCTCTAGTGAACACTCATGAACTCTTTTGCTATTTAAATTCAATAACTTTAACAGCCTCACCTTGCCGCCAGAAACTAAAAGGACACACATCTTACAATCATCTTTCCTACCTTTCTTCCTCCCTGCTTCTATTAGCTGGTAATATATCACCTAATCCAGGTCCCCCTCACTACTCCCACACACATATATCTGAACACTACAGAAATCTGGCAAACCTCAAACACATCACCTGTCTCCCCTCTCTTCCAAAGTCCTTTTGATGTGCCCTTTGGAATGCCTGCTCTGTTTGTAACAAACTTACCTCCGTACATGATCTCTTCCTCTCATACAACCTCAACCTTCTAGCAATAACAGAAACATGGCTCACGCATTCAGACACTGCCTCACCTGCAGCCCTTTCACATGGTGATCTCCATTTCACCCACACCCCCAGACCAGGAGGCAGACAAGGAGGGGAGGTTGGACTACTTCTCTCCCCACAGTGCACATTCACAGTTCTACCAAGTATCCCTTCACTCACATTCACATCTTTTGAAGTACATGCTGTTAGGATTTTTAACCCATTCTCTATGCGTGTTGCTGTCATCTATCGCCCCCCTGGTCCACACCAACAATTTCTTGAACACTTCTCTGCATGGCTCCCTCACTTCTTATCTACTGAAATCCCCACCATCATCATGGGTGATTTCAAAATCCCTATTTCTAATCCACGTTCCAATGCTGCTTCCAAACTACTCTCTCTAACCTCCTCACTTGACCTCTCCCAGTGGATTGAATCTGCTACTCATCAGGATGGCCACTGTCTTGATCTTGTTTTCTCTAGACTATGCTCAGTTTCTAATTTCCTTAACACTCCTTTCTCCCTCTCGGATCATCACCTTATTAGCTACGCACTCACCCCCAGTTCTTTACCCTCCCTGCTGTCAAACTCTTCCAAGCCTCCTCGTACCCGCTGGAATATCAACGGTTTTCCACCTCTCTCCAACACCTTCTCTCCCCAATTTCTACATTCTCCTCCCCTTATCGGGCAGTACCCCATTTTCATCAAACCCTAGCAACTGCTCTGGATCAAGTGGCTCCAGCGATACTACATACTTTGCGTAGAATTCGTTGCCAAGCATGGCACACTACAGTAACACGAACTCTACAAAAATTTTCTCGTAAAGCAGAACGTCACTGGCGTAAATCTTGTGCCTCTAATGATTTTATCACATATACTGATATCTACCACTCCTACAGAAATGCTCTGGACACTGCTAAATAAGCATACTACCGATCTCTCATCTATGCTCAGGCTTCTAACCCCAAACGCCTCTTTAACACATTTAACTCTCTTCTGAATCCTCCCGCCCCAAATCCTCCAACTAACATCAGTGCACAGGATCTTGCTTCCTATTTCAAGGACAAAATAGATAAGATCAGGCTTGAAATGGTATCTCCCTTGACAAGAAATCTGCTCAATTCCTTTGTAGCACCCTCTGACACTCTCTCTTCATTTGATCCCACAAATGAAGAGGAAGTTTCTACTCTCTTCTCATCTTCCTACTCTACCTCCTGTCCTCTTGATCCCATTCCCTCACAAATGGGTATGTCCCTGTCTCCTGTGCTCATTCCCCCTCTAACTAAAATCTGTAATCTATCTCTTTCTACTGGTATTTTTCCATCTATATTCAAGCATGCAGTGATTACTCCCATTTAAAAAAACAGAATTCTGACCCTAACTCTCTCATAAATTACCACCCCATCTCCCAGCTCCCATGCCCCTCCAAGCTTCTCGAGAGAATTGCCTACACTCGCCTCACACACTTTCTTACAGCAAACAACTTATTGGATCCTCTTCAGTCAGGCTTTCGCTCTCAACACTCCACAGAGACTGCGCTGACCAAAGTTGCCAATGATTTGATCACAGCAAAAAATAATAACCAATACTCTCTTCTAATTCTCCTGGATCTCTCTGCTGCATTTGACACTGTTGACCACTCTCTCCTCATACAAACGCTGCAATCCCTAGGTCTTGAAGGCACTGTCCTATCCTGGTTCTCATCCTACCTATCTAATCGCTCTTTCAGTGTTAATTTCTCTGGATCCACCTCTGCTCCGCTTCCTTTATCAGTTGGAGTTCCACAAGGCTCAGTCCTAGGTCCTCTGCTATTCTCTATCTACACCACTTCTCTTGGAAAACTAATAAGCTCCTTTGGATTTCAGTATCGTCTCTATGCAGATGATAGACAAATTTATCTATCCTCTCCTGATCTTTCACCATCTGTGTTGTCTCGCGTTACTGACTGTCTTTCTGCCATTTCATCTTGGATGTCTTATCGCCAACTCAAACTCAATCTTTCAAAAACTGAATTAATAATATTCCCACCCAAGAACAGAAGCTTCCTGCCTGACATTTCTATTTCTGTTGATAACATAAGCATAAATCCCACCCCGCAAGCTTGTTGCCTAGGTGTAATCCTTGATTCACAACTGTCGTTTATTCCCCACATCAACTCTATATCTAAATCATGTTACATACATCTAAAGAACATTTCCAGAATACGCACATATCTGACACAAGACACTGCAAAAACATTAATTCATGCACTCATCATCTCCCGCATCGACTATTGCAAATCCCTCCTTACTGGTCTTCCCAAAGTCAGATTTGAACCCCTACAATCTATTTTGCACGCAGCGGCTAGACTGATTTTCCTTACAAACCGCTATTCCTCTGCTGAGCCACTCTGTCAGTCTCTACATTGGCTGCCTGTATTTCAACGAATCCAATATAAAATTCTTCTACTAACATACAAGGCCATCAACAAAATTGCACCGACATACATTTCCTCACTTGTCTTGAAATATCTCCCTACTTGACACCTCCGTTCTGCACAAGATCTACGTCTCTCCTCCACTCTCATCACATCCTCCCATTCTCGGTTACAGGATTTTTTCCGGGCTGCACCTACTTTGTGGAATTCCCTCCCTCGCACAGTAAGACTTTCCTCTAGTCTTCAAACCTTCAAGCGTTCACTGAAAACACACCTCTTCAGACAAGCTTATGATATTCCTCAACCATCATCTTAATTTCCCTAGATTACCCTATTACCATCCTCTACACTGCTAACGCAAGACAACAACCTTCTGACCAACATTGCAACACACATAGCCCACTCAGTATTTTTACCTTTGCAGTCTGGCTGGTCCATTGTGCAATATGATGTAGCACATGCCCTTGTGTTTCTAACTCCCATTGTCCTATAGATTGTAAGCTTTCGAGCAGGGTTCTCTTACCTCTCTGTCTGTATGTATTACCCAGTATTGTCTTATTAATGTTTGTTCCCAATTGTAAAGCGCTACGGAATTTGCTGGCGCTATATAAATAAATGTTGATGATGATGATGATGATGATTCATGTGATGTGGAACTATTGGGCCCCTGGGACCTAGAGCCCCACTGTAGTTGCCACTTATGCAGCACATACATCTAATGTTTCACTTCTTACCACACTCATCATCATCATCAACATTTATTTATATAGCGCCAGCAAATTCCATAGCCCTTTACAATTGGGAACAAACATTGATAAGACAATACTGGGTAATGCATACAGACAGCGAGGTAAGAGAACCCTGCTCGCAAGCTTACAGTCTATAGGACAATGGGAGTTAGAAACACAAGCGCATGTGCTACATCATATTGCACAATGGACCAGCTAGAATGCAAAGGTAAAAGTATTGAGTGGGCTGTGTGTGTTGCAATGTTGGTCAGAGGGTTGTTGTCTTGCTTTAGCAGTGTAGAGGGTGATAATAGGGTAACCTAGGGAGATTAAGATGGTGGTTGAGGAATATCATAAGCTTGTCTGAAGAGGTGGGTTTTCAGAGAATGCTTGAAGGTTTGAAGACTAGAGGCTAGAAGTCTAACTGTGCGAGGGAGAGAATTCCACAAGGTGGGTGCAGCCCGAAAAAAGTCCTGTAACCGAGAATGTGAGGATGTGATGAGAGTGGAGGAGAGATGTAGATCTTGTGCAGAACGGAGGTGTCGAGTAGGGAGATATTTCGAGACAAGTGAGGAAATGTATGTCCGTGCAATTTTGTTGATGGCCTTGTATGTTAGTAGAAGAATTTTATATTGGATTCGTTGAAATACAGGCAGCCAATTTAGAGACTGACAGAGTGACTCAGCAGAGGAATAACGGTTTGTAAGGAAAATCAATCTAGCCGCTAACCCTTGAAATACCATAGTGCGGACAGGATTATTGCAGAATGATCTGTTGCATCTCCCTTACTACAAAAGCACCAGATTGTGCCGGTTGTTTCCTTTAAAAGTGTTCCATCTGTTTCTGCAATAAACATTTACATGGCATAAATATGTATATTACATTTCTCTTTCTATATTTCAGAACATGTGACACTACTTCTACGGTAAAATGTATGCGTACAACCAGACAAAGATTGCAGAAATCTTACTTCTAGGATTTCAGAACAGCCATAATCTAAACAATTTTCTTTTTATATTATTTCTTCTCATTTACGTTATCACTTTAGCAGGCAACCTTGTGATTATTGCATTGGTGGCAATTAACGACCGACTTCACACTCCTATGTATTTTTTCCTCAGTCTCCTGTCTTCTTCTGAAATAATGACCATCACCAATGTTGTCCCAAGAATGCTTTCTGTAATTATGAAAGATGGAAACATTATATCATTTACTGCATGTATGGCTCAATTTTATTTCTTCTCTGCGTCAACAAATTCAGAATGCTTTCTTCTTAGTATTATGTCCTATGACCGCTATTTGGCCATCTGCTACCCCTTGAGATACATCTCCATCATGGACTTCAAGCTCAGGCTGAACCTCGTTTTTTGGTCATGGTTGATAGGGTATATAATTACATTAATTATAACTATTCTAGTTTGTAATCTGCAGTTCTGTGGGCCCAATGTTATAGACCATTTCTTCTGCGATCTAGCCCCCATACTACAGCTTTCCTGTTCAGACACTTCAATGGTGGAAGTCCAGGCTTTTATATTTTCTGTTCCTGTGATTCTCTTTCCATTTATTTTCATTGTTGTAACCTACATCTTCATATCTTTTGCCATCATTAGGATATCATCAGCTGCTGAGAGACAGAAAGCCTTCTCCACCTGCAGCTCCCATCTCGCTGTTGTTTGTACATACTATGGGACCCTAATTAGTGTTTACTTATTTCCATCGACTGGGCATTCCCCCAATGTAAGCAAAGTCCTTTCCCTACTATACATTATAGTGACCCCATTGCTTAACCCAATCATATATAGTCTAAGAAACCAGGAGATCCAGGCAGCTCTGAGAAAAATTACAATTAAGAAATCGTAAAGCCGTGTCTTCATTTTATCTCCTAAACTTCTAGGAGGTCATGTAGGGTTGGACATAATGTGCAGTATGTTGTGTATAATACACGTTTTACTTCTGTGCATGAGCACAAAGCACTAGTTACGGTTGCAGCCATATGAAGACCCATCTTGCGGTTTACAACTGCTTGCGGCCCCAATACGTTTGAAGAGGTGGAACAAGGAAAAGAGGGGGCATGTAAGACTAGCCAAAATAAATTATGGGAGTATTGACAGAAATGCAACTAATTTAGAGGAAAACTCAGATGTCCATGTGCCTGTCAGGAAACGGGAAACTTGCAGGTGCTCAACCGTTGGTATAAATTGCGAACTGATGATGATGATGACGATTAACTGAGATGTGTTCGGTTCAACATATCCGTGTAAAATGTGTCGTTTTTTTCAGAAGCAATTTATAACTGTGTTTAGATGGAAATTACATCCAACTCTACATGAGACCCATCATCTGTAGACTAACTAACTGTGAAATAGACACAACAAATTACCAGTATAGTATATTTGTTTTTATTGTTACATGTTTGTGAGAACAAGATTATTTTCTATCGGCCTGTTAATCAAATCCATTTATTGCTTGGCGCAGGTGACATGTTCAGCTAGCCAATCTCGATGGAACTCTTAAAGTTGCTAATTGAGCGGTGGCCATTATAAAATAAACTGTGATTTAATGTAAATAATATCAACGCTAATGTGGAAAGTACATAATCTTATGCCCTTCCCCATTAAATGCATGTTTTTGGATGAAATCCAAAAACAATAAATAATAGACGAGACGAGTTTTGTTGAAATAAAAAAAAGTGCTAAAACTCAACAACGGTTTTGGAAACAAAACCAAAAGACGGTATGGTACGATTATCTCTAATAAAAACGTACCATGATTGCAACTTATTTATAAGATTCTTGATGTTGTCTGTGCTATAATTCTGTAAAATTTATAAGAGCTCCTAGAATTTAGAAATGGTTACACTTGATCGGTTTATTGTAGATTTACTGGAATAGACACAGCAAATTACGAGTATAGTATTTGTGCTTTTATTTGTACATGATGACTGTGAGGTTTATGTACCTAATGTAAATGATACTCTTATTCATAATGGGGCACATTTTTGGACTTTTCAAATTTGCCCATAGATGTGTATATACATATGTGATGAAATCTGACAGAGATCTGGCCACTTGGGGTGGTCTGTCCAAGCAGCCATATCACCTTCTGCATTTGCACCTTTGTCATCGACTAAATGCTTGCCAAATGTGACAGGAAAGAACTGTGAACTTCTAAATTATCTTTATTTGCTGTGAGAATTTAAGTTTACTTATTTATGGACTAAAAATGTTTGGGAACTGTTCATCCATCTTTGGGACTATATCAATAAATGGACCCATTTGGTTCTTAAATGTAGCCAGGTGAGTTGCACGTTTCACTGTGGACTATAAATGGCTGCTCAGACATTTTCTGTCATCTAGTCTCTCCCACTGGACCAAAACACGAAGCCAGAAGACCTGAAAGCCCATTCTTTGTTAACTGGGAGTAAGATTATCAATAACAAATTTAGACAACGATTGTTATTCCCTGAAGTTTACCAGACATTGGGTTACCATACCAGCAGGGAAGAATCTCACATGGGGCTAGTCTCTGCCCATCTAAAAGGCCTAAGGACATCCCGGCCAATTTGCAAGACAGGTGACCCTAGAACTACCCTGTAGGCTCCTTGTGGGAAATTTGAATTGAATAAAAAGGCCCTGCAAAGGAAATTCCGAGTGTTTAGGAGTTATCTGAGTCTGGTGTTAGAGTTCTGTCTCCTTCCTTCTCAGAAGAGTGACTTTGCCTAAAATCTGTGTCCTACTTTCAAAAAGAGAGGAACCAATTTCCTGGAAGGAACTCTGCTCCATTTGGAGCTGCTCATGTATCTGTTCACCTGGAAAAGTAGCTTGGCCCAGGTGAGTCACAGCTTGGAGTAGTGTTTGGAAGGATTTAGAAAACCTGAGGCTTTGTTACTATGGTAAATGCCTCAAGACCACAACCTTCATGTAACAGCTTGGTTTGAGATATAACAGCCCAGTATAGGAACTACAGCTTGGCCAGGCTCTGGGTACTCCTAATGGACTGCTGTACTTTCCTTGCAGTTATCTCGGCAACTGCTTCAGAACACAGCCTTGGCCTGAGAACAGTTTTATACAACTTGGCCCAGCCACTGAATTTTTCTATTTAAACAATAGTTGTTGCCCTAAAATAAACTCTGGGATGCTGTGGGGGAGTTATTGAAAGTTGGTGATATCCTCTGTGTTGTTTAAAGTGTTATTCATCTTATTGCTATTGATTGCAGTGGTCTTGTTGCCTATTCTAATAAAGGTACTGTTGTATCATCTCTCCCTTAATCTGTGTGTTCCTGAACCCCTAAATACCAGGGATACCAAGTGAGCTATCACCCTAACACCCTGGTATCCTGACACCAGTGGCCGAAGTAGTCTGGTACACTCTGGAATGCCATAACGCCACTTCGCCTACTGCTTTTATTGTAAAACTGTTCCACTCACCTACATTTTCCATACCGCCACTTCTAAATTTCCACTTCAACCGCTGCCTAATACCATATAAAAACAAAATGTCATTTTTTTCTAAAGAAATAAATTAAATTTAAATCACAAACTGTTTTGCAAGCAATGAATAGCTAAATTTACATATGTTTCATGCCATAAAATGTAATTATATCACTTATCCTTGTATGTTGATGGAACCCTAGTTGTTTGCTTAAGGACCAGTTAAATATAGTAAATGTGGGGTAAAATTGAGCAACAATATAGTTTTGGTTTTATATAATAAAATGTGTCTGGCAGCTGACAGTGCTGGGGAATTGAATCTAGAGAGTCTTAAACATCCTAGTTCCATAAAGTTCAATGAGATCCCAGGTGGAGTCAACCAAACATCTTCATCATCATCATCAGCTATTTATATAGCGCCACTAATTCAGCAGCACAGTACAGAGAAAACACTAACACCAGTCCCTGCCCCATTGGAGCTAACAGTCTAAATTCCCTAACATACACACAGACCGAGAGACTAAGCTTAATTGGCACTATATGTCCCTATGTACTATGGATGTCAGGGTCTTGTACTTCTTATGATGTGTATAATTCAACATGACCATGTAAATGTGTAATTTTGCACATTTTTTGAGCATTGCACATGTAAGTTTTGGAAGCAAATGTGTTCAACTCTACATGAGGCCCCTGCAGACAAGGACAGATTCCGTTCTAACTTGCTGTGAGCTGTAGTGTGATACAGAACTAGGTAGTTGCTGGATAAGGAAAATTGGGATCCTGGAGGAGGTTGCTCCTATCTACTACATGGAGGCAGGTAACAATGACAGGGTCTAGACATGGGCAACCCCTTTAAACTCACCAATGTACTTAAATAAATCTCTAATGTCATTTTAAGTGACAAAAAAATTCATTTAATGTCATTTTTATTAATTTATCTGAAATAACCTGATTGCTATTTCAAGTAATTATAATGAACATAGAGGACATCTTCACATTGAAAATAAATGAACTTCACTGCTTTTCTGGTTTTAAGCATTTTCTTTAGTTTTTATTTTATTTTGACAGTTTGTTATTAGCACATGCTACTAATGTCCATTTATTTTGTTACTTTTATGTATGTTTTTACTGGTACTCTTTAAAACCTCATTAAAAAATAAATGTTACCTATAACAATATTATCTCCTGTGAACAACTGGTATAACCCCAAACATCAATGAAGACAGATTTCAAATCACAGACAGCTGGGTGGCCACTGAGGTCCATCACTCTACCTATTGAAGGGTTATATTGATAAAACTAATGGGTGGAACTACAGTGATGCAGGGGGTGTGGCCACTATGGGGTACTAGGTGAGGGGGCCTGACAAAACTGCATCACCCCTCTCTCACTGATGCCCCCCACTCCCCAGAGGCCTCTTCTGAGCCAACACACCAACACATGTGTAGTGGGTGCATGCACTCGAACATGCATGCTCAGAAGTGACCCCCCTCTGCACTTTTGAAAGCTGAACAAGGGTCGGGGAGGCTACAGTGGAATATTCGGGCCCCTGCTCAAATGTAGCTATAGGGCCCCATGTACATGGGTGCCCATGTGGATGTTGGCACTTGTAGTGGCACCAGTGTGCAGTAAAAATGTTGCCCTCCCCATCATCGAGAGGCAATAATTAACTATTGTCCCTATTAATTATCAAATAGTATTGTCCCCTTAGTATAATCACATATTCAAATTGCCCACGTAATATAATAATGCAATAATATTGCCCCCTTAGTATAATAAAAAATACATTTATCCACAATAAGTAATTATAAATTAATAGATATTGATTGCCTCCATAATTTATAAGTCAGTACTGTCTCTTCTTATGTTCTTCTCAAACAGCACGCGGTTTAAGCTATCTGGCCTATCAGAATTAGGTCTAAAAAAAAAATTGTACATTTTTGCCAGATTTTGCCTAAGCATCTCCTACATTAAAATTGTATGATACGCTTCTACATCTGTTTGTTGTATTGGGGTATTAATAATAACTTTGGACCACTGGAGTGACAAATACGTCACCCCCGAGAGTCCCAGCTATTGTAGTACTACATGTTCCAACAGGTACTGGAAGATATAATAATGTTGTGGTTGCAAAAGGAGCTAAAACCTTTGAATATTTTGGGCCTTTTTGCTGCCATTGGATGACATTTAGGATAAATGTTCTCACGTGGACTAAATCTGGAAAAAGGTTTTCATGTTTAGCAAAGTGATAAGAGAGGAGTTTTATTGAGTCATTATTTATATAAAAGTTTTGTTTCTTTAACTCTTTGTGTGGATTTATTTTTTTTCTATTTCAGCTACTGTGGATGGAACTGCATGCTCCCCACAAGCTCTGGCAGTCATGGGCTTGTGGTTCCACAATCTCCAGCATGCACTTAGAGTCAATGGCTGCTAGCGTTTGCTGGGACAAGAAGTGCCATGATAACTGGGACCATTAGAGGGGCAGATTTATTTCTATTACTATTACCCTATTACCCAGAGTGCTATTCTGCATGCAGCTGCTGCTTTCTATGAGGGAGCCCACTTTGTTTGTTGCAGAGGCTCCCTCAGTGGCTCCAGTCCCACGTTGATCAGGCGTGGACAGGTTCTCACCATAACAGAGATACCCCAAATTGTGGGTTTCCTTATTTTAGTGAGACCAGTCTACCCTGTTGGTTACCGTTTGAGTGGAATGGACCTATGCTGGTTGTTCCAGGCTCTCTAGCACTGGGGCTGTTCATCGATTTTGCAAGGGGCACACTGTACAGTGTTTGCACATGAACACCCAAAATTCAGCTCTTTGGGGCAAGGGGTCATGAGTTACATGTAATTCAAAATCCAGGTTTAAATTTTGGCACACTAACAGAGGCAATGCACATTTGTACACAGAACAAATAAAATTATATCCTAATACATATGAGGCCCAAATGGGTAGATGCATCAACTTATTATCTCTATTATAATTTCTTATAGTGTTTCATTAATAAACATTATGTTACCCTTTGTTTATTGTTTAAATTATTATTGTTCTTTGTTGTATAAATATACCAGATGCTGACATTTTATGTTATAGAAATAAATGCACATTTATTTCCAAACAAACTTTGATGGAAGAAACAAAAGATGCACAAAATATTCACAACTATAATGCAAAAAATTGTCTAATTCCACATCTGCAATTTGATCCAGCGACTTTGCCTTAACTACAAAAATCCCTATGCCTACTAAACCACAGAGTAGAATGAATTGTCATCCTAGAGCTATTTATTGATTATAAATTCTGTCAATTGTGGAATGCAGAATTTACAAATACATTCAGACGAATGGAATAGAAAAACAAGAAATCATTTTATAGGTCCAAAGCTTTGCACAACTGTGTCACTGGGAAAATTCAATTTCCATTCCATCCAAACCGTTTTAAAAAGTTTCCACTTTCTGCTTCCAAAATTTTAGCAAAATCCAGCACAGTTTGTGTAGCAATCTTTGAAAGATTTGCATGCCATTATTTTTTAATATATTCACATTCTATAGTTTTCCTACATATGAAAAGATATTTCCACATGGCTGATTTGATTTCTTGATTCCTTAAGCTGTATATAATAGGATTGAACAATGGGGTGACCACAGTGTACATAAGAGATACCACTTTGTTGATATTCAGAGAAAATCCTCTGGAGGGCGCTACATACATTGCAAACAGTGCTCCATAATAAGTGCATACAACAGCCAGGTGAGAACTGCAGGTAGAAAAGGTTTTCTGTCTACCTGTGACCGAAGTGATCCTCATTATGGTTAGAAAAATATAGCCATATGTGACTGTGATTAACACAAAAGGGACTATGGTTAGAACACTGGAGAATGCAAACACATAAAATTTCACTGAGGACACATCCGAACAAGACAGCTCCAGAAGAGGTCCGAGATCACAAAAAAAGTGGTTAATCACATTTGGACCGCAAAACCACAAAGTTTGCATGAAAAATATTGTAACAAGTGTAACTGTGAACCCTACTAACCAGCAAAATACAATCAGTGAAAAACAAAGTTTTATATCCATAACAGTGGTGTAGCGCAATGGATTACAAATTGCGAGGTAACGGTCATAGGACATAGCAGTGAGCAAAAGACACTCTGTAGCTACTAAACCACCATAGAAAAAAAATTGGGTAATGCAGCCTGTAAGGGACACAATCACACGTCCTGACAGCATGATAGACAATATGCTGGGGACAATGTTTGAAGTAAGCAACATATCAGAGAAGGATAGGTGACCAAGGAAGAAGAACATAGGAGAATGAAGATGATAACTGGTTGACACCAATAAGATGATGACGAAGTTTCCATTTATTGTCACTATGTATATGATGAGAAACACAGAGAAGATAAGGAACTTGAAATCATGCAGGTTTTCAAATCCTTTAAGAAGAATTTCAGTTACAATTGTCGTGTTCATTGAGCAGACTGCAGTGGGAGAAGAAACGAAGATTATGGAACATATATTCTATATTATCACATTGACGGTTCAAAAGATATTACCTACTGCATTTAAAATTTGCTTAACATTGTAACACAACTTATGACAATATTATGATAGCACATTTAGTCTAGACATACAATATTCAAAATTACCATTTAACATGAATATTGACTTACACTACTTAGCAAAAAAGGCATCTGTCTTGAGTATTGGATCTCAGTGGCCATAAGTCAATATTTTCATCATATTTTTACTTCATGTCCATCACATTCACTATCTCTTAAGGTATGAGAGGTTCCTTATAGCTTATGATTGAGTGTATCAGATACTTGTATGTGCTTGAGCCATGGAACCCTCATGAGAATAGTCTTTCATGTTGTGATGTAATTTCCACCAATGGTCTCTGTGAATTACAGTCTGTCTTACTGGTGTTCTTGGAATCAAATCTATTGTCTGAGTTATGGGTAGATTGACTTTTTGCTGACTTCTTACTGATGTTGATTTTGGACCCTGACCACAAACTCTCTCCAAATTTTTTGGGTGTCTAAATATTTTCATCATATTCCTGATTTAATTTTTTCCGCATGAAGGTTGTGTTATGAATCTCATCACTATCATTCCAGCCATAATCACAAGGTTAGTAACTACGGGCTGATGCTAAGTTGGATGCATGTTAGGTGCAATTATCACTAAGAAAAAGTCAGTAAAAATATAGTATGTACACCCATATGCTGAGCTGTAGGCATCTCAAGGCTTATGTCAGACATACATACACTCACATACACATACACACAGCCAGGTCATAAGCAAAATACAAGTTTGTATTTATTTGCTTTGATAGCTAAAAGCACATTTTCTATTAGGCTTAATATTTTACAGCATATATAATAATCCTCATGTTCAAATGAAAGTAGCAAAAATATTTGTAAAACTATGTACAAAGCCCTTGGGCTTCTGGGGTATGGGGTCAAGTACTAATGTTGGAAGCTGACCAGAAAAAGGGCGTGTCCCATCTCTGAAGTTATAAACAGTACTGAGTAATATTTTAGCACTACACTCTGCTGTCTAGGGCTGTGATTGACAATAGTATTGTACAATGAGAACAAAGAACCAATCTTATCCCTTTTGGTGATTGTGGTGCCCTCTTTCCTGTTTAAGGTGGCTGGGTTTCTCTTGGATGGATCTTAGCACAATATATGTGTATTGGTCTAGTGCTCGTTACCAAATCCACTACACATAAACTGCTTATTTCTCAATCTTTCATTAGGTACAAGTCCAAATATAATAAAATTAATGTTCATATAATGCATTCCTTATCCAGAACTTTAGGGAGGTAAAAGTCCATACAACATTACCAATAATCCTACTTTGATTACCTACAGAGTGTGTACTTGTCCATCCAGCCACTGTGTTTGTCTGAGATTCTGCTAGAGGTGTAGGTATCTCTTTAATTCACTGTGTTTGCCCTGCCTTCTGCAGTAGTTATAGCACCAACCAGACTAAGGACATTTCAGGTTCCAACACCAATATCTATCTTAGTGGAACCATTGTGCCTGTGGCCTGAAGCAGTTCAATGATGAGAGCAGGAGGCATGCCAATAAAGGACTTGAATTGTACTTGTATATTGGGTCTTCTGATGTGAGTGCCAGATATAAACATGGACCAAAACAGTGCAGAAGAGTGGTCCCCAAGGTAGGCAATCCTTAAAATTCAGCTGATTGGGATCAAGGGGGTAGGGAGTTCAGTCTCAGAATCTTCAATGTAAAGATGGAATAAGCTTTTAAGGTTAGTCATTGATGTCCATACATGTATTAAAAATAACTGAATTAGGCATTGTCATTGATAAAAGACTTACAAGGACCTTAACAAAGTCATTAGCAAGGATATAGTACAGAACAGGACAACTCATCCCAATCAACAATCGTAAGTTTCGTCTCAATTATTTGACACTGAGGAGAAGGTGTAGTGTAATTTGTGTAAATCTGTTTCTTACACAGATGATGACTTTACAGATTCATGGCTAGAAATGAGCAAAATGCACTTTAAAAAGAACTGTTCCAGTTGTCAAGCCAGAAACAAGAATCACTAGAGCTGATTCACAAAACTGCTTGTGTAGGACCTCCATACTTCTGATAGTTGGTGGATGAAGGATGTCAACTGTAAAAGATCCCGTGATTACACCTTAATTGTGCAACGCTATCCAGGGTCGCACGCAGGGGGGGTTTCTGGTTCTCCAGAAACCCCTCCAGTCTGCGAAGAACAGTGTCCCTACATAGCGGCACTGTACTATACAGCAGCCGTGGCGCTGTCAAAGAAGCGTCCACGGCGGTGCTGCTGTTCAGTGCAGTGCCGTTGAAATGGAGCTGCTGCGCATGCGCGGCGGCCGCATGCACAGCAGCTCTCTATATGGTTGTTTTTTTTCATGCGTGCGCCCTGCTATCTTCATATTCTGTTCCTGGATACGCTCATTATATAACCACTCGTTTTTACACTTTCCCTCTTTTCACACGCCTGCTTCAGTCCTTTAATTTATCTCACAGAGTTCTATATATAATATCTCCTGTATGTGACATTATAAATTCATATTCACAACTCAGATACAAATGTATGAAATAGAATCTTTAATTGTACAATATAATGATATAATTTCAATAACATAATCTTACGCACAGAACATATACAGATGACAATCTGTGTGTGTAGGTACAGTAACTTATTAATTTCTTGCTAATTGTGTATATCTTAATCATGTGGCTGTGTGTATGTATGTATCTCAGAATGCATTACCATTTCCATGTCAGCTCCATCTTACACACAGTGATCCTAATCGCACTCAATATATATATATATCACAATTCCAATACATCATTGTTTTGGTTCACATACTCTAGCGCTTATACATGTACAGCAGCTAACTCAATTACAACTCTCATCATTGAGTACAACAGGCACTTTTCAGTAAGACATTGATGCTTAATAAGACTTTCCTGTGCAAAGCCACAACAAATATCTCTTAATCAAGCAGTAATTACACATTATCTACTGACCTCCCTTTGGTATCACAGAGAGAAGGGATGTCTACAAACATATACAAACCATGTCTTCCTACAACACAGGAATAATCTTACACAAACCTGATTGCTAACTTCATTCTTTACCTATCTCATGCAGAATCCTTTTCTATCTTAAACTACAAGTCCACAACATACATGTCCCATAGCAAGGACATAAAGGTTTTTTGTATAGGCAAAACAAATTTCTAAAGTATTTATTAACTTCAAACACTTAAACTGCATTACTTGAACTATTTCACTTTCTAAGTAACAATTTCAAATATGACTTTCTAATCCAAAACTATAACAATGTCACTAATATACAGTATAGCTATGTACACACTGGAGCTTTTTCGTCCAATCATCGGTCAAATCAGCCGACCTACGACTGTTCGGTCGGAAGTCGGATTAATGTGTATATTGACACTATGGTCAAAAGTAGCCTCAAAGTCTAGATTGTCTGCTCATTTGTTTGGTTGTACTGTTTAATAATTTCTGCCCAATCACCTTAGTCTCATGTAGTGTGTATGCCCTCATGCTCACAATCTACATAGAGTTTACATAGTTGTGCTCTTTTCAGCCGATGCCAGCAATGAATGTCCTACTGAAAATTCGTTAGGACATGTAGATAGCTATAACAAAGAGATTTTAATCAGTGAGACAATGTGACAGGAATGAATGAATATCGTGCTGTCATTCTCTAAAGATTAGAGGACCTGATGAAGGACCAGATGAAGAGCACAGATCTGAACTTAAATTGTGTCAGTGTGTATGCATAAATCACCAGACTGATCAGACCTTCAGTCGTAGGCACAATCGTTTGAGATAACACAATGATCGGAAAATTCTTCCGTGTGTACCTAGCCTAACGTAAGCACAAAGCCAAAGACAATTGTATTAATAATAATAATAACATCATTACTGGCCAAATTATGTGATCTTTCCAAGATACCAGTTTCCATTTTGCCCCAATGTAGCTCTTATTGTTTATAGTTTTACCATGAAAACACTGACAATAAACACTGAGCATATTACTCATATTTAAGTCTATTCACTCATGTTCAAAGTATTATGGGAGCCTCAAAGAGCCAATGCTATACTTCTATGTCCCTGTGTCCTAGGAGCGGGGAAATCTGTGTTTGTCTCTATAAGCAGTCTTCTCCCCAAAAAGACCTTTGTCTTAAGAAAAGTTAATTACAAAGACTCTGTGGGAGTGATTGATGTACATGGTTGGAAGCCAGGTCCATTTAAATGTAAATGTATTTGGCCTCACAGCTCTCTTTAGACAAATGCTACATGCCATATAAAGTGGGGGATGGGAAGGTCCAGGGATAATGGCTAAAACTATGGATGGAAAATTATTTATTATATATAATCTTTTTCACTAGCTATAACATCATGTTTAGGAAAAGTTCTATCAAATAAAGGTGCCACCCCTGGGCTATATAGTGAAAAAATATCTGAGCAGATGTATGGAATAGATAGATTTGTAGCAAACATAGTTAAATGACTTACCCATGGCTCACTGGTAACTGCACCCCAAGTTTTTGCACCCCCAGCCGACAAATAGCCAGTGCACTGTGCCAGTATTTTAGATACAAATTACACCGAGTACATTTTACATTACTACAAAGATCACAAATCACCTAATATAACATAAATCATTATACACTTTGGAGCAAAAGGGAAAAAACTTAGACACCAATGGAAGGAGACTTTTAAGTGAAATAAGAAACTTTTTGGAAGGGCTGAATGTTCAGGAAGATTCAGGTCCCAAAGAATTGATGCAATAGTATAAAACTGATCACACAGCGCATTATAAAAATATCCATATGTTTGGGAAGGAATGGATTAGTATCTTGCAATCTTACCTTTAATACATTTTAAAACTGATCTTTACAGTCATCTGCAAAGTTAAAATAATCTTATTCAAGATTTGTCACAATAACTAACTCAACAAATAAGCAAGTAATCAAATAAACAATTGTAAAATAAGTGCAACACCAGTTGTTCCTAGACAATGACTTTTCATTCCAAACGTTGTGTAGATTTATAATGCTACAAGGGGAAGTGAACAGTCTTGAGAGGTTGATAAATATTCTTCAGATAATTCAATATGAGTTTGTTATATTAATTAATCCCCAGAAAATTGTGTGTACTGTAGCTCTATAAAGAAAACATGAATTATGTAACTCTTTCATGGCTGGCTAATATTATTGATTATGTTATTGTGAGTCACCCTACACAGGATATGAGGTCTGGAAAATGCCTCCAATGATGTTGACAAGCCCAGGGAAACTCCCCTCCTTAGTGGAGTAGAGATGGTCATTTCTGTTATTCAAAATATCCAGAAGTCAAAATGGCAATTAGGAATCAGCAGTCATTGCAAAATGTTGCACAAATCGAGTTTTGCTGAATAAGCGGCAGTTTCATAGAAACAGTTTTAGAGTTCCACTTTTGCTTCACCATTCCGTGGAAAAGCTATTGGACCCATTGGGCTCCAGCTACAGTTAAATGCATGTCAATTTTTGTAGCATTAATATGCACATTGTTGTGCTGTCCATGCATACCAATATACATCTGTAACTAGATTTCCGTATATCCTAGCTGTCTAGCTCCTTAAGCTTGGAGAACAGGGGTAAGAAAGTATTAGTTGAGTATAGCAATGGCATATATACGTAGGTGTGGCATGTCTCCTTGAGATGCCTTCCCAGATACACTTCTTAGGAGGTGACACCAGCACTTTATTGGCCACTTGCGTTTTGAAACCTCCAAATGATAGACTTCATTCAGTAGGATTACAACTGTATTATGTCAAACTGTGGCTATATATTTGTCATTTCTTTGTGGACTACAAAAAGAAAGAAGATCTCTTTGTGTAAACTCTAATGAAGGTAAGCTTTCAAAGAGCAGTTAAAGTTTTAAAGGCTGTTGGGAATCTGATCCGGCATGGTAGGGAATTCTACAGATGGCACGGAGAAGTCTTGGGGGTAAATGTATGAAGCTCAGATTTCTACAAGTCACCGGAAATCGCTGACATTGCAGGGGAAATTTAAAGCAGCAATGGCTTGTAAAGGCTTCATACATTTACCCCTTGATGTTGATTATCAGAGAAGTGGTCACTCACAGATCTAGAGGACGTAAGCAAGAGTATTTTAAATGGAGGTTTGAGATGTATGAAGGACTGGTATTGCTAGCGGCTTTGTAGATGAGTAGATGAGATGCAATTAGGAAGGATTAAAGCAAGCTGTGACAAGACCGGACACCACAAGGGGAATATCAGGCCGACCAGTTTTGCAAGTCAGTAGACCAACTAAGGGACATCGATCCACTCAGTTAATAAATGCAGCCCAATGGCTGGATCCAGAACTGTTTTGTTATCAAAGAGGGATGAGAGGCAGTCCACAGGATGCAAGTAACAGCTGGGGAACCGGTGATATCACAAATTAGTGGAAAGGGTTAAGAATAGGAGGGTCTGAAATCTATCTAAGATCAGGAGGTGGGATCTGACTATTGACTGAACATTGTCCCAGCACATCTCAAACCAGACTTGATGGCATGGAAGCTGCAAGTAGGATACTTCTGAGGTGGTGTTCTCCACCCCTGTTATCACCTAGATTCCATCCACCACCAATGAAAATGGATCATGGCCCAGGAGATTGGCCCAGAGACAGGGCAAGGATCAAAACTTTGGAGAGACACAAAAGGAGAGACCTGGGAGGGGAGGGGTTGTTGTTGTCAGTGGATCTTGGAGAGAGAGTACTTGGACTGATGTTAAACAGCCAAATTCTATCAGGGCCAGAGAGGATTATTTTGAAGCAGCAGCTTATTCAACCGGATCAGGTGCTAAACCTCTAGGACTGATTTTGTCATAACTTCATTGGAAGACACTTGCAGATTCTGGGAAATTGGGGAGCCTACACCAATAGGGAGACTGGTACCCAGAGTCCCACCAAGGTGGTTGTGTGGTGCCCCAAAGCCCTGTTAAACAACACAGAGGAAGTACATAAATGCTTTTAAAATGCAGGGCTACAAGGGGTTACTAGAGGCTGAGGAAGACACAGTGGGAATGACAGTTGAACTGAAAAGACGTACCCAGGAGTTATTGACAGGAGGAGGATGAAGGCATTGATTGGCTGGGGGAGTAACAGGAAGAGGATGTGCAGGAAGGAGGAGTGTGTGATATAGCAACAAGTCCACTAACTTTTGTAATAACTGTGAACTCCCAGAAGGCAGTGGGGAGAGGAAAGTTCTAGACTTTTGAGGGAGAGAGATGAGGTTTATGAGTGACAAGAAGACAGACCGAGAGATAAGAAATCTGAGTTGAATCTTTCCATGTGGCTGCTCACTACCTCAGGAACAGGCTGAGAAAGATAAGAGGTATTACTGCTGGAAGTCGATCATATGAAGGAACTCTAGTTGAAAGTACAGTAGGTCTGCAAATCACCTTTGTCACAGATTCCTCCACTTGCTTTCCTCCATGCTGACAGATTTAATGTACTACAAAATTCCTGTGCACAGGTCAGCCCAGGACTGAGTGTAAAATATGGTAACTTTACCAGGGATAATATTGGTGCACCAAATGTTTTAGTTGAATGTTAATGTTAAGTGATTTATCTAAAAATTGATTTATTGTTATTGAAGATGTTATCGCTATTGTGCCTTATATTCACCAGTTGTATATTATATGTTAAATGCTATTGTGCTCTATGTTGATCAAATGAATATTTTGTCATTACCATTGAGTTGAAGGGGTCAGTGGCGCGGTGGCTTACCAAAATTATCTCTACCGCATTATTAATAAACCCAAGTTATTTGACCAATCCTTGTCCCTTTCATTGAAGTATTTATCTCCTGACCACCGGATATCCGAACAAAAAAGAACCTGACTCGTGTCTGGAGGACAAGGTAAGGGAAGGAAATCCCATCAGTACTCAACCACCACATTAACTTTGGCGTCAAACCAAACAGGATCCGAGCGCATCAGGAGAGTAATACCCTCAGTGAAAAATGGATCAGCAACCAGCAGGGCCCATAACCCTACCATACTATTTTGGGGCCACATGGCTCCCGAAGTACAGCGGGGATGACGACAAGCTACAGAAGACTTCATTCACAGAATTTGAGAACAAACTGGAATCCATGTTACGGCTATACCCGTTGAATGAACAGCAGAAAGTGGAGATCTTAATAGGGCAACTCACAGGGTCGGCGCTCAGAGAAGTAATCTCATGGCCGATGGACGACAAGAAAGAAGCGGCACAGTTTTTAAAAAATAATTCCACAACGTTTGAGACAAGAACTCTTCCGGAGTTAAAGATGAAACTATATGCTCGCAAGCAACAACCGAACGAGACACTGCGGGACTATGCCCTGAGCCTACAAGAGATGCTAAGAGCCATTCAGGTAGTGGACAAAGAGGAAGTACGAAACGCGGACGAAGCCCTGACCGTACAGTTCGTAGAAGGAGTCGCCCAAGAAAGCAATAAGATTCAGCTACGACTGATGAAAGCACATATGCCAGGCAAAACCTTCCGAGAGTTTAAAGAGACCGCCATCGCCATTGTCGGTACCCAACGGGGAAGGGAAGAAGAATACCCAGAATTGCTGGGCTTCAGAGAAAGCGCAAGCTCGACGGGAGCCATGGCAAGCAGCACAGAAAAATCAACACGGGCAAAAGAATCGGTAATACAGAGCGGTCAGTATCCCACCGAAGACCCAATACAAACGCTCAAAAAGCAAATGGAGGAGCTGGCTGTCGAAAAGGTAGAAATCCAACGAGAGATGCCCCAAATGGTGAGGCCACCGGCACCCACCTACGGGGAACCAAAGTGGAGGCCCAAAAGACAAAGACCAGCCCGAGGCAGGTGGGAACCACCTCGCGAGTATGTACGACGATCGCCCAACCAATTCGATAGTCAAGGGCACCCGATATGTCTCCGGTGCCTTTGGATAAGACACATAGAACGAAGCTGCGACCAAAATGAACAGTTAATCTCCGACACCCCGAGATTGAGAGCCGAATCTCGGGGCGAGCCCCGGGAATAGATCCGGATCCAGAAAACTGGAGGCCCCAGTTCATCGGACAATTTCCCACATTACCTGTTACAATTAATGGAGTGGAGACCCTGGCTATGCTTGACACGGGGTCGCAGATTACGACCATCCGGCTCCCTACATTCCACAAGTATTGGGGCAAAGAGCAGCTGTTGTCACCACCCCCAGCCTGGCTGCAGCTGACCGCCAGTAACGGCCTCGAGATTGCGTGTGAAGGGTATTGGGAAGCGGACATACAGATTGGAGCGACCTTGTTGCCAAGACAAGGCTGTCTTGTCACCGCCCCCTGTGAAAGGAACATAGCTCCCATCATCCTGGGGACAAATGTGCTGCAAAGATGCCCGGATGAGCTAGTGGCGACTTTGAAGGGTAAATTAACCCAAGCGGCTTCCCCCGGTCATCAGGCCTTTCAAAATACTGTTCGGCTCCTACAAGGTTACCAAAAGTCCGCTGGTTCCAATGTAATGGTTTTGGGCACTGTCAAGTGGTTTAATGTGCGGAATGGATATGGCTTCATCAACAGAAATGACACCAAAGAAGATGTCTTTGTCCACCAGACAGCAATAAAGCGAAATAACCCACGGAAGTTTCTGCGCTGTGTTGGAGACGGGGAGATTGTGGAATTTGATGTTGTGGAGGGAGAGAAGGGTGCCGAGGCAGCAAACGTGACTGGCCCTGGTGGTGTACCAGTAAAAGAAAGCAGATTTGCACCCTACCGACGAAGGTTTCGCAGACATTTCTACCGGCCAAGAGGAGAGAATGCTGCAGAATCTGGTGGGGAAGTAAGTACAGAGCAAGTGAGCGAGGGAGAGAGAGCAGAAGAAGTGTTCTCTCAGCAGAGACCTGTCCAGCGCAGGCGCCCTCCTCCGTCCTTCTACAAACAGCAGCAGAAAGACTACGACTGGGATGCGCAGGCCTGTCGGCTGTCAGAAGGAAACATCGTCCTCAAGAAGAAACATCAAGGGATGACTGGGACAAAGAGCCAGATGATAGAAAAGGGACTTTGCCTCAGCTGCCCACTGACCCTTTCGAGCTACTATTGACAGTATCAGGATTAGAGATCTTTCTCACTGAGACTGTTGTATATAATGTATATTAAAACTGTTGTTATTAAAAATGTTTGCTATTATAAATGTTGTAGATGTGTGATTTGAGTTGATAAAGAACAACCACCTTTATGCGTGAGGACACGCACCTGAAAAAGCGGGGGTGAATGTGGTGCCCCAAAGCCCTGTTAAACAACACAGAGGAAGTACATAAACGCTTTTAAAATGCAGGGCTACAAGGGGTTACTAGAGGCTGAGGAAGACACAGTGGGAATGACAGTTGACAGTTGAACTGAAAAGACGTACCCAGGGGTGATTGACAGGAGGAGGATGAAGGCCCTGAATGGCTGGGGGAGTAACAGGAAGAGGATGTGCAGGAAGGAGGAGTGTGTGATATAGCAACAAGTCCACTAACTTTTGTAATAACTGTGAACTCCCAGAAGGCACTGGGGAGAGGAAAGTTCTAGACTTTTGAGGGAGAGAGATGAGGTTTATGAGTGACAAGAAGACAGACCGAGAGATAAGAAATCTGAGTTGAATCTTTCCATGTAGCTGCTCACTACCTCAGGAACAGGCTGAGAGAGATAAGAGGTATTACTGCTGGAAGTCGATCATATGAAGGAACTCTAGTTGAAAGTACAGTAGGTCTGCAAATCACCTTTGTCACAGATTCCTCCACTTGCTTTCCTCTATGCTGACAGATTTAATGTACTACAAAATTCCTGTGCACAGGTCAGCCCAGGACTGAGTGTAAAATATGGTAACTTTACCAGGGATAATATTGGTGCACCAAATGTTTTAGTTGAATGTTAATGTTAAGTGATTTACCTAAAAATTGATTTATTGTTATTGAAGATGTTATCGCTATTGTGCCTTATATTCACCAGTTGTATATTACATGTTAAATGCTATTGTGCTCTATGTTGATCAAATGAATATTTTGTCATTACCATTGAGTTGAAGGGGTCAGTGGCGCGGTGGCTTACCAAAATTATCTTTACCACATTATTAACAAACCCAAGTTATTTGACCAATCCTTGTCCCTTTCATTGAAGTATTTATCTCCTGACCACCGGATATCCGAACAAAAAAGAACCTGACTCGTGTCTGGAGGACAAGGTAAGGGAAGGAAATCCCATCAGTACTCGACCACCACAGTTGGAGAGTTGGCTGAGCCTCCGGGATCAGCAAGATACAGAGATCCACTTAACGGATCAGTACCCCTGGTCCACCTGGATTTACTGACACATTGTTATATTTGGTATGGGAATACATTTCTCCTTGGGGAGCACTGTTGCATTTACTTTGTCTGTATATGGTTAAATAAAGAGGCTATTATCTCTTTCTTGCTTCCTTACCTGTGAAATCCACATACCTAGAGGGTGAGTTTACCTAGAGAACTATGGTTCCAACCCCGGTGTCCTCACATTTTGGTGGCAAGCAGTGGGATCACACAGTCCCAATGTTTGGGTAGAGCGGAAGGACTTGTATCCAGATATGGTCAGGCTCTGTAAGGACGTAAGGCAACAAAATATCAGCACCAGTCTTATAGGAACACTTACTGAAGTTGGCAGGATGGTCAAGAATCGAGATAGAGATAGAGTACTCTGAAGGCCACAGAAAGTTTTTATATGAAGGCCAGAAAACAACGCTTGCATTAGTTCTGCAGAGCCAAGGGGGCTGACTTTGAGGACACAGATCTGCAAGAAGCTCTGGTGACCAAGTTAATGGAATGGGAAAAGGCCTACCCTGAGGAGATGGAAAAGTCAGGGGAGGAGGACGCTATAGCCCATCTACAGACAACCTACATAGGTACACAAACCAGACCACCCTATGGCACCCCAGCAGGGCTGCAAGATTGTCTGGCAGTGCTGGGGGAAGGAGTCACCCTATGTGAAAGTGCAGGAGTTCTCCAGATAATGTTGAGGGTGGCGATCAAGGTACCCAGCATACCGTAAGAGGAAGGTCGGGGGCAGACCTGGCACAGATTTCAGTTGGAATACAGTGGAGTCTTGATTTTTAAGGAATCAGAGACAGAGATCGATACCCACCTAAAGATTTTCAACAACTCTGACCCTAGTAGAGACCGATATGATCAAGAAATCCCAACTTATTGAGGGACAGCAGGTCTGGATCTCCACAGTGAGGGGCTATCTCACAGACATCTAGGTGCCCTGGGTACATTTGGATTGGGGTGCGGAGTTTGGCTTGGTGGAGATGGCCATTTTGGATGGATTACCAGCTAAGGTGATTTTGGGAAATGATTTGGGCCAGGGATTGGTCACTAACTTTGTGCAAGCTGTAACTGGAAGTCAGAGCCAGGCCCAAGCCAGAGCAACACCACAAGCCACCCGCAACTCTGAGGGGACCACCAAGACCCACCCCGACAACTAGAGCAAAGCAGTGGGATGCAGCACCATTGGGGAGTAACCTGAAGGTATCTGATGTTGTACCAGAAATTGATTTGGGGGAGGTAGACCGAAGAGAGTTTTGAAAAGCCCAACAGACTGACCCATCCTAGGTGAAATTGAGAAGTCCATATGATCCTGGGGGAAGGGAAATGACAGGCAGCAATAGTAGTGTGGAATAAAGGACTTTTATATAGAGTAGTCACTTCCATATAGATCAGGACCCAGGGACAGACGTGAAGCAGCTGGTGGTACAACATGCTTACCAGGCCCAATTGTTAGGGCTGGCCCATGACATTTTCACAGCGGAGCACTTTGGAACCAGAAAATTGTATGGCTTGAGATGTATGAAGGGCTGGTATTGTTGAGGGCTTTGTAGATAATAACAGGTGCAAACAAGAGGAAAACGTGTTTTGTAGGGGCACTCAGTGATTATTATTAAAACATACATTTTATTGGATCAGTTTAAAATAATGATATAGTTTTCCCAAGAATAAACCTGAATACCACTAGTAACGAAATATAAAAAGAACAAGAAAATAATAATAAAGTGTGAAATAATATAAAATAACAAAATAATAATTATAAAAAGGCAGAAAAAAAGCCAGACCTCGCTGTGGTATTAATTAATTAATTAATTAATATCCTTAGTGTATTGTTATAAATATGAATATTCTTATAAGAGGTTAATTAAGATCCTCACGCTGCAAAACACCTGTTTATATATACAGGTCATTAAGGATCATTTAGATGATTAGAAACATATAGATTCAGAAAAACGGTAATATGTATTAAGACATTCGGGCTGAATGTATAGAGTTTAATTGTGTTCCAGCTCTAATGCATTTATTTTTAACAATTATAAGTTCTCAATTTTCATGGGGTTACTAGATACAAACATATATAGCAATTAGCTATTTCAAATGTTGTTAAATCTTATTCTTAATGAATGTTATTCAAAAAGGTATTAATGGTGAAACACATCTAGCTCACTTCTACCCTTGATACTGAGAAATTCTCAGTCCCCCTGGGTAACGTCATTATGGAATGAGCTCAGATCAATTCATCAGTGTTATAGAGCTGCCACCCCCCTTGTTGTTTAATATGTTTCATTCTGGCATATTGGATATCGATAGCGGTATATCTAGCTCTCTTCTACCCTTGATCCTGAGAAACTGTCAGTCCCCCTAGGCTACCTCCTAGTAAGATAACCTCTGATATTCAGCATTATGGAACTACTATCCCCCTTATTCTTTGTTTCAACCTTACATATTAACTTAGCGGCGTAGGAATAATCTATTTAAATAACACAGCGAGGCTAACGCAGATGCGCGTTTCGCTTACTCTCTTTGACCAGGACAGCCGAGGAATGTAGCTGACATCTCTTTGAAAAAATGGGTACGCCCCCAAATGCAAACGTCACACAAGGCGAGCCAATCAGACTCCACCTAAACTGGAGACATCACCGTTGATGGACATGGAGATTAGCAAATCACCAAATAGGAAGGAAAGTTCCGCCTATCCGAATCTGTGATCTGACAGGTAAAACTCCAATGAATGAATGTAAATAGTAAATACAGAAGTTGGTGGTAATCAGAAATAAGATATATAAATATTAGCGATCTAACAGCTAATTGTCTATAAAAGAATAAATCCATATATAATAGATATTCTGGTTAATATGCGACCAGAAATAATTACCCCTATTAGATTTAAGGGACTTCATTCAAAGAGGGAAATTCATTGAAAGAATGATCTTTTATTTGTACATGGTGACTAAGTAAATATAATTTTAATGATATCATAGTCATAATTCACTCCCAAAAATATCATATATCTGAAGTGTAATAATATAGATCAAAATGCCGCTGAAGAACTAACGAACAGATCGCTGATATCCTAATATAATCATGATTACTGAGTCTTATTTATGATTACTACCAACTTCTGTATTTACTATTTACATTCATTCATTTTAGTTTTACCTGTCAGATCACAGATTCGGATAGGCGGAACTTTCCTTCCTATTTGGTGATTTGCTAATCTCCATGTCCATCAACGGCGATGTCTCCGGTTTTGGTGGAGTCTGATTGGCTCGCCTTGCGTGACGTTTGCATTTGGGGGCGTACCCATTTTTTAAAAGAGATGTCAGCTACATTCCTCGGCTTGCCTGGTCAAAGCAAGAAAGCGAAACGCGCGTCTGCGTTTGCCTCGCTGTGTTATTTAAATAGATTATTCCTACGCCGCTAAGTTTATATGTAATATTGAAACTTTATATAAAACAATAAGGGGGATAGTAGTTCCATAATGCTGAATATCAGAGGTTATCTTACTACGAGGTAGCCTAGGGGGACTGACAGTTTCTCAGGATCAAGGGTAGAAGAGAGCTATATATGCTGCTATCGATATCCAAAATGCCAGAATGAAACATATTAAACAACAAGGGGGATTTTAGCTCTATAACGCTGATGAATTGATCTCAGGTCATTCTATAATGAAGTTACCCAGGGGGACTGAGAATTTCTCAGTATCAAGGGTAGAAGTGAGCTAGATGTGTTTCACTATTAATACCTTTTTGAATAATGTTAATTAAGAATAAGATTTAACAACATTTGAAATAGCTAATTGCTATATATGTTTGTATCTAGCAACCCCATGAAATTGAGAACTTATCATTGTTACAAATAAATGCATTAGAGCTGAAACACAATTAAAATCTATACATTCAGCCCGAATATCTTAATACATATTACCGTTTTTCTGAATCTATATGTTTCTAATTATCTAAACGGTCCTTAATAACCTGCATATATAAACAGGTGTTTTGCAGCGTGAGGATCTTAATAAACCTCTTATAAGAAGATTCATATTTATAACAATACACTAAAGATATTAATTATTAAAACAGCGAGGCCTGGTGGTTTTTCTGCCATTTTATAATTATTATTTTGTTATTTTATATTATTTCACACTTTATTATTATTTTCTTTTTCTTTTTATATTTCACTACTAGTGGTATTCAGGTTTATTCTTGGGGAAACTATATAAATATTTAAAACTGATATAATAAAATGTATGGTTTAATAATAACTAATTAATCACAGAGTGCCCCTATAAATAATGTCTTCCTCTTGTTTGCACTTTTCTTCATTATTCAGATTAGTTTTGCAAGTATTGGGTGCACCATCCCAGTCATGAGATAGTTATATGGCTGAGGGACAATATAGACTGGGTATGTGATTACCTTGTGCATTGGTATTAACATTTCGGCTTTGTAGATAAGTTTGACTAATTTGAAATGGACTGTGAAGGATAGGGGGCTATTAGAGGGATTTGAGAAGCTTTGAGGCTAATGTGGAGCAGAGAGAAGTAATGTGATTGTTTCTGCATTTTTTAGGAAGGACTGACGCAAGCGAAGATGGGTAAGGACAATACCAGATAACAGCAGGTTGCAGTACTAGAGGGCAATACCATATAACAGGAGGTTGCAGTACTAGAGGCAGTATATGATGAGATAATGCATTTGTGGAATTGTCTTTAAGAAAAGGGTATATTCCAGCAATTTTTCAAAGGTGGAGGAGACAGCAATAGTGGATATATTTATACTATATGAGGTGTAAAACAGAGACCTATCAAGGGTGACACCAATGCAGTGGGTTTGGGAGACTGAGACAATTGTGGTGTTGATGGTGGTGAGGAAGATTTTAGGGGAGGTAGTGACTCTCAGAAGAGGTAAGATTATAAGCTAGTGTTGGACGTCTATGTGGCATTTTTTCAAGTAAGTTGGAGTTTGTATGTTCTCCCTGTGTTTGTGTGGGTTTCCTCTGGGTGCTCCGGTTTCCTCCACACACAAAAACATACTAGTAAATTAATTGGCTGATATCAAAAATTGACCCTAGTCTCTCTCTCGCTGTCTGTGTTTGTATGTTAGTGAATTTAGACTGTAAGCTCCAATGGGGCAGGGACTGATGTGAATGAGTTCTATGTACAGTACTGCGGAATCAGTGGCGCTATATAAATAAATGATGATGATGATGATGAAGTTAGTAGTGAAGTTGAGAGGTAATGGTAGGAGAGGAAGATATGGGTATCAGCATAAGGGTGGTACCTCTTCTTTTCACCAAGAGAAGAGCTACTCACTGAGAAAAGCAGAGGGTCAAGAGCAGATCCTTATGGGGCCCCAATAGATAGTGGTAATGGAGTATGTGCCAGAAGTAAAGATACTGAATTGGGTAGCAAGTGGACCAGGAAAGAATGGAAAGGAGTGAATGTTATGTAGGAGAAGAAGGTTATCAACGGTGTTGATTGCAGTAGAGAGGTCAAGGAGGGTTAGTATGGAGAAGTGACTTTTTCATATGTAGTATAGTCTGTTGTTATTTATACTCTGCATTGAAAGTGGTATTTAAAAATCTTATGTGAAAGTATATTCACATATATAAAGTGGGTCCATAAGTTGTCACTTATGGACCCACTTATGGACATGAAGTACAGAGGACGCTATTTACCACTTGCAACTAAAATCTTAAGTTAAGCCCCTTATTTCTCAGACACTGTCCATCTTCACCATGGTCAACAACTAATGTAACTGATATTATTTTTTTTAAAAGGTGTCAGGGATTCACAAAGTAGAGTAAATTGTGATGTTAGGTGCCAGAAACAGAGCCTAACCTTGTAACCAAGATACAAAGCAGAAGCCTTTTATTGTAAAGTCTACAAAGCAAATACCATTCTGTTGACTATCATACATTAAACTATTTTTTTTTAACTAAATCTCATATATGTTTTATTGTTGATTGTGGAAACCATTTTTCAAATTGGAGGCTCAGGTAAGGTTTTAATTGTGACACCCTGAGTACTCTTGTTGCTACACAGGCTAGGGACCCACATACAGGAGATGCCTTGACGTTGGCAGGTGGGCTTATCCCAATACAGATATATTGTGCACAAAATTCTCCTACTTATGTACTGACACATAGTGATTTATATATTGTGTGCCAGGCTATAGTTTCATTTGTTTGTACATACACAGTGATCTTAATTGTCCTGGCTGCACTCTCTCGAATGATCTAATTCACTTGTACACATATCATTCACTTAAAGGCACTCACCTTGGTTTCACTGATTGTAGTTTGTTTTTTGGGAGTCAGACCCCTACCCTCATAGGTTGCTGCATACTTTGAAAATGTAGACTCAGGAAGGTTCTAAATGTGACACCCTGAGTACACTAGTCCTTGCACTGGCTAGGGACTCATCTACAGGAGATGCAATGACAGAGCCGTAACTTAGAATTCTAGCGCCTGGGGCGAGAAAGACAAATGCCGCCCCTCTAGCCCTCAATTTTAACCAAATGAACCTAAAATATTCCTAAATTGCGCCCCCTTCAGCGTTGCGCCCTGGGCGGTCGCCCCCTGTCGCACACCCTAGTTACGGCACTGTGCAATGACATTGGCAGGTGAGTGTAACTCAATATAGGTATACTGTGAACAAAATTATCTTACTTATATATATGCTGACACATAGGGCCTCATTTAGAGTCGGACACAAAGTCCATTTCAGGCGCATCCTGCACATTTCCACTGTTGGGGTATGCGCAGTAGCAACAGTTTTGTCTGCTTTTTAGACGCAAGTGTAGACTGCGACAGCTTGCATCTCAGTAGAGGGAAAGGGTGGAACACGGAGTTATGTAGGCATGACCATGAATAATTCAGATACTACAGGCGTCTTCCCGCATCAACTACCCTAGTCAGATCAAAACGCAGGTGGAACACATGTCAAAACAAGACTGAGAAAGTGCGGCAGGAAATAGGTGGCGCAAGAAGTTAGCTTGCTGCAGGAACTGGTCGCAGCTTGGTAAGGTATTGCGTGTGGGACACAACTGGGGTTGCATGCCACTCGCAATACCCTACCAAACTGCGGCACACTCCCACTCCTACTCTTTCATGTAAGTCTTAGACGCACATTGCGTCCGACTCTAAATGAGGTCCATAGTGTTTTGCATATTGTTTGTTTTCGACTGCCAGACTATATTGTTTTGCATGTGGATCAATTGATTTACATTTTATCAACAAATCACACTTATGTATATTGTTCCGGTTGTGGAAATATAATAGAAAATATAGCCACTAGTAAAGTTTTATAATTAAAATGTTTGAATTTGAGTATAAAAATAATGGAAGGAGGCAAATAAAAGTGATGAGAGGCACTTATAACTTTGGAGGCAGATAGTGAATATATTAAAAGTTAGATTACTAAACAATTTCTACTACTGTATGTTACAAACCCTATTTTTTTGTCATCTGAGAAGAAGGAAAATGTTGATGTCTACTGTGGTAGACTGGTGTACGTTTATTTAGCTAAACCATTTGTTGTATCTCTAATGGTATTAAAGGTGAACTGCTTGACCATTGCTCAGATGTGGAGCTACATGATACACAAAGTGCCTGCATATCACAAAAATATGGCACATATTATTGATTAATTTCTATCCTGAAATAATCAAACCCAACATACAGTCCTATAAGAACTCTAAGGTGATATCTATGAAACATCATTTTCCAACTTTTATTACATTTTTCAAATTCACTAAAAATTGTAAAAGAAAATGATTTCATTGTCCCAATTTTCTACTCTATAAAGCAGGAATTTTTAGAAAGTCCGGTCAATTTAAAAAAAAAACGTGTTTGCCAGGGATGTTCCGTAGCTATTCCAGTTTATTCCAGTGTGGCTATTTATTTCAATGAATTTACCACAGATATGTTATTAGCACTCTTAAAATAAATAGCTGTGGGGGTGTGGCTAGGCAGCTAAAGAGAGTGGAAGCATCCATGCTGAACTCCGATTCAAGTGGCTATTAAAACGAGTCCTATCACCACCCAACATGGTCAAACCGACGGGGACTCATCCCCCCACTTACCCCTCACTCACCCTATCAAGTGTGGATGCCCCGTCTACAGTCGCAACAACTTACGCTGCATCGGGTGGTTAACCCACCGTTTACTGCCAGCCAGTTACAGAGCAGGGACCGCACTGAGACCCTGGAAAACCACTGTTAAGGAGTCAATTTGTCTATGCTGACCAGCGGTGCTGCACACAATCTGACCCCCTACCTGAACGGAGGATGGGACCCGGACAGCAGATCTCCCGCCGAGGTAGTCGGCACCATCTTGGCTGAACTTTGGCTGACCTGTCCACTGAGCGCAAGGCACCACAGGCGGGACTGAGGCAGAGTGAGGGGACACTGGTGATTACAGCTGATAATCCCTTCCCAGGAAACATTCGCAAAAGGTCAGCACCTCTTTGGGATGACCTGAGTGGAAGTGCAGGGGCGGACTGTGGAGGGGGACAGAGAGATTGTGACACCATTGCTCTGTATAAACAAGCTTGAACAAGGTGACTTTACTGGATGTGTAATGCCACACAATGTTTTCCTACAACTGCAAAATCAGTAAGCCGTTGAATCTAAATTCTTGCTAACTGGACATATATCTACACTATCAGCAATGGAAACATACTTTCTCACTTTGTGTGCTGCAGGAACCAGCCTAAACAACAGTGCCATCTAGGAGTGAAACTATTTACTGCAGGACTTGCTTCACTGTTTTTCTGTTATCTACTGCATTGAAGTGAACCAGGTTCCCCCCTGCATTGACTCTCAGGTACGCAGTATAATCGCAGACCAATACCATCTGATAAGGGTTTTTGCCTCGCTTCTTCTCCCTGCCGTATCCCTGAGCTTGGACGCAGGACCTCCCAGCCCGGAACCCGGATGGGAAAATAATAAAAAAACCACAAGAGACATCACCCTCCGTTACCCCCTATGGGACTCTTTCCTTGACTGCAAAACTACGTTTCTACCCATATTCTCACTAATTGGATGATGTGAGACTACGGACGCACCCGTCCAGAGCATTATATATATGACAAGTACATTCTATATGCAAGCAACATTTTGCACCTACCCCCTCTTTAACCATGAGTAAAACCGCTTTCAAAAACAAAAAGGGACAGAACACTTAAATTACTCACCACTTCTCCAAGTGACATAGTTGATGAGGTTGAAAAAAGACACCAGTCCATCAAGTTCAACCTATTTTGGATCTCCTGCGATCTTGCACTTATATTTGAAATTTATCCAGATTAAGCAACCAACAATCTGTTTCAATTGTGAAAATTCCCCCAGACCCAATATTGCAGTCCTATTTTTACCCTATATCTACTACTATCCTTCATTTTAATTAACGGTCGTATCCCTGGATACATTTTTCCGCTAAAAATTTGTTGAACCCTTTCTTAAATATATCTATTAAATCTGCCATCACAACCTTTCCTGGCAATGAATTCCATTTCTTGACTGCCCTTACTGTAAAGAACTCCTTCCTTTGCTGGTTGTGAAATTTCCTCTCCTCTAACCTTAGGGGGTAACCGCATGTCCTGTGTATAGTCCTTGGGGTAAAAAGTTCCCATGAAAGTTCTCTGTATTGACCCTTAATGTATTTGCACAGAGTAATCATATCTCCTCTTAGATGCCTCTTTTCTAAAGTAAACATGCCTAAACTGGCTAACCTTTCCTCATAACTTAATGACTCCATACCCTATATCAATTTTGTCGCCCTTCTCTGAACTCCTTTCTAGTTCCAAATGATCTTTTTTACAGAGTGGTGCCCAGAACTGTACTGTACTGATCTTACCAATGATATATACAGTGGCGAAATTACACTGTCTTTCCTTGCATCAATGCCCCTTTTTATGCATGCCATTACTTTATTTGTCCTTGCAGCTGCTGCTTGACATTGAGCACTATTGCTAGTCTAGTGTCTACGAGCATTCCCAAGTCAAGTGCAAGTTACATGTTATTCTAAATCCAGGTGCAAGTTTTGGCACATGTGCAGTAAGTCAAAGCACATTTTCATATGGCGCAAATAAACTTTCATCCAACGTCATGTGAGGCCCTATATGTCTAGATGCACCAACTTATTATCTCTATTAGCATTTACTAAAGTTTTTCATTAATAAATACGTAACAAATTCCATTATGTTACACTTAATTATTTAAAGTGTTATTATACTTTGTTGTATAAATATATAAGATGTTGGCACTTTATGCAATAAAAATAAATGCACATTTATTTCCAAACTTTGTTAACAGAAAAGTGTTCAAAACCTTTCAGAAATTCACATAATTCCACATTTGGGAACATAATTTTTGGACTGTGCAAAACTCCCTACTTTCAAATCAACCACACCACAGAGCAGAATGAATTAACCCCATTGTCTTCAATGATTATAAGTTCCACAAAAAGTAATTTGAATTTAAAATGAATAAAGACAGAGTAGAATGCCATACAGTGGAATGGAGAAAAAAGAACTCAAAGGTTATAGCTCACAAACTTTGCACATCTGGGAATCTGTTTCATTGGAAAAATTCTATTTACACACAGTTCTGCTGCAACTTTGTTTATCTCTAGAAGAAATGGCTTTATAAAGTTCACCAGTTCTGCTTGCAAAATTCAAGCAATACCAAGGACAATATGCGTGCAGTCTGTATTGAATTGCATAAGATGTCATTGGTATACATATATTATTTTTTTTAAAGCATTCACTTTCTATAGCTTTCCCTACACATGGAAATATATTTCCGCATGGCTGATTTGATTTCTTGATTCCTTAAGCTGTAAATAATAGGATTGAACAATGGGGTGACCACAGTGTACATAAGAGATACCACTTTGTTGATATTCAGAGAAAATCCTCTGGAGGGCGCTACATACATTGCAAACAGTGCTCCATAATAAGTGCATACAACAGCCAGGTGAGAACTGCAGGTGGAAAAGGTTTTCTGTCTACCTGTGACCGAAGTGATCCTCATTATGGTTAGAAAAATATAGCCATATGTGACTGTGATTAACACAAAAGGGACTATGGTTAGAAAACTGGAGAATGCAAACACCTCATTTTTCACAATGGACACATCTGAACAAGACAGTTCCAGAAGAGGTCCGAGATCACAAAAAAAGTGGTCAATCACATTTGGGCCGCAAAACCACAAAGTTTGCATGAAGAAAATTGGAATAAGTGTTATTGAAATTCCTAGGGACCAGCAAAATACAACCAGAGAGAAACAAAGTTTTATGTCCATAATAGTGGTGTAGCGCAATGGATTACAAATAGCGAGGTAACGGTCATAGGACATAGCAGTGAGCAAAAGACACTCTGTAGTTGCTGAAATACCATAGAGAAAAAATTGGGTAATGCAACCTCTAATAGACACAATGCCACCACCTGCCAGTGTAATGTACAATAAGCTGGGGACAATATTTGAAGTAAGCAATATATCAGAGAAGGACAGGTGACCAAGAAAGAAAAACATAGGACAACGAAGACGATAATTGGTTGACACCAGTAAGATGATGACAAAGTTCCCGGTTATTGTCACCATGTATATGATGAGAAACACAAAGAAGATAAGGAACTTTAAATCCTGCAGGTTTTCAAATCCTCTGAGAAGTATTTCTGTTACAATTGTTTGGTTCATTGCACAGACTTCAGTGGGAGAAGGAAATATGATGATGGAACACATTGATGGTTTAAGACATGCTATCAACTATGAGAATATTATGATTGCACAATGAGAATTGTTATAAAAAAAGGCAAAACTATAATTTAACATTGCTTCCCCTACTTAGCAAAAGCAGGTATCTCTCTTGTGTATCAAACCTCAGTGGCCAAAATTCTTGCAGTATTTTTTTTGAATTTCCTCTCCTCTTGTCCATCACAGCCACTAACACATTAGTCATGAGCACACTTGAGTTCTTTATATCTTATGATTGAGTATATAGATGTGCAGATGCTTGAGTGCGCTTAAGTTCATGCTTTCCTGTCATGCATATTGTGATGTAATTTCTAACTATGGTCTTTGCAAATTACAGGTTGTCATACTGGTGTACAAGCACATTCCTCTGCCCTAGGAAAAGTCCTGCTATATACAGGTGCACCACCATAGCCTACCAGCTCTGTGAAGATGTACATAATAGAAAGATTTCTAGCAAACATAGTTAAATGCTGTATCCATAAGTTAAGTGTAACTGCACAGGTCAAGCACCCTAAATTTTTTGTACTCAAACTAACACACATCCAGTACACCGTGCCAGTGTTTTAGATGCAATTTACAGTAATTACATTTTGCTGTACTGTACGTTTCTGCAAAATACCACAAATCACATAATATAGCTAAAATCATTCACTTATAAATTATATTTTACACAATGGAGTAAAGAATAATCAAACATTGCATAAAAATGGAAGAACGCTTCAGAATGAAAAAGGAACCATTTTGAAAGGCACATTCAGTAAGATTAAAGTTCCAAAAAAAAAAAAGCAATATGTTTTGGGGAAGAAGGGGAATGTCTTGCAATCTTACCTATAGTACAGTTTCAAGACGGTTCTTTCGAGTGATTATCTCTGGTGCTTTTAGCATAGTTAAAAACATCTTATTCAAGGTTTTTAAAAATGATTAACGGAACATAAATGTAAAATAAGTTCTATGCCAGCTGTTTCCAGACAGTGGCTTTTACATTACTGACATTGTGAACATTTATAGTGCTACAAGGGTGAATGAAGTGTCTTGAGAGGTTAGTAAATATTCTTAGGAGAATTCCATGCAAGTCTTTTTTATAATAATTAGTCCCCAGAAAATTGTGTGTACTGTAGCTCTTTAATAAAAACATGAATTATTTAACTATTTAATGGCTGCCTTATATTATTGATTATTTTTCTGTGGAATACTCTACATAGGATCTAAGGTCTGTTAAGTGCCTCCTCAGACAATGAGTAGCCTTGGACAACCTCCTTTCTTTAGTGTAGTGGCCACGGTTTTCTGTTATTCAAAATGGCCCAAATCAAAATTACAACTAAGGTTGAGAAAAGTCATTGAACAAATCAGGTTTTGATGAAGAACAGACAGTTTCACAGATGTGAAGTTTCGGTGATACAGTGTTTGAGCTCTACTTTTGCTTCACCTTTCCACAGAAAGTCATTACACATTGGGTCAACTCCAGGTGGATGTACATCATATGTTTGTTGCATTAATATACACATTTTCCTATGGTACTGTTAAATATGATTTTTTGTTTAGGCCCCATAAAGCCTTTGTTCAGCCATTTTTTGCAACTTGCATAGAAATATTATTTGCTAAAAGAGATTCTTCATTTTTCTGCTGATATGAAGTTTTACAAGATGTAAGCCCATGGCCTTGAGGTTAAGCTGACATAGAGAACTCCTGAAATTATGTATTAAGATATGAGAACAACAAGTATTTTCATTTTTAGCTTGTAGTGTGGGAGCTGTGCCCATGACATTGGACATGGCGGACATTTGATTAAAACCTCCAGCTCCCCTTGAGATAAGAACAATAGACTCATCTGTCCTTAGAAGGGGGAGAAATGAAACACCTCAAGAATATGTGAGAAAGTTAATCAGCATTAATCAGCAGCACATCCCATAGACTGTTGTAGGCTTATGACGTAGGATTCATTTATTCAGTAGGCTATAAAAACTTGTATCTTTGTATCAATAAATCAGAGAATATTCCTTGTATACAGAACTTGGTCTGTGTCAATTCTTTCCAGCTGATTGAAGCGCTTCCAGATATACTTGACACCACAGGCAAACTTGGATCAGAATTTTAGATCTGACAGTACATACAACCGTAACTAGATTTCAGTGTATTTTAGTCTTCTGATCCGGTAGGCCAGGAGAGGCAGAAATCGAATACATCATTTCAGTTAAGGTATGAACACATATGTGTAGCATTCCAAGGAGATGTGACCATAAGCCTAGGACACATCCCCAGATACACTGCTTAGGATTATTATTATTATTATTATTATTATTATTACCATTTATTTCTATAGCGCCACCAATTCCGTAGCACTGTACAGAGAACTCACTCACATCAGTCCCTGCCCCATTGGGGTTTACAGTCTAAATTCCCTAACACACACAGATAGACACACACACACAGACAGACAGACACACAGACTAGGGTCAATTTGATAGCAGCCAATTAACCTACCAGTATGTTTTTGGAGTGTGGGAGGAAACCGGAGCACGCAGAGGAAACCCACCCAAACACGGGGAGAACATACAAACTCCTCTCAGATATGGTCAGGAATTGAACTCATGACCCCAGTGCTGTAAGGCAGGAGTGCTAACCACTTAGCCACCGTGCTGCCCTTAGGATGTGTATCTTTTGAGGGTATTGGAGACCTGATTTATCGATACCTGATGATGATGATGATGATGACACCATCACTTCTGATTGGCCTCTTATGTTTTGACCACTCCAAATGGTTGGCGTCATTCAATATCATTGTGACTGTATTATGTTAAGTCATGGTCATATATTTAGATTCATTATTTGTCATTTAATTGTATGGCTACTGTAGGAAAGAAGATCTTATTGGATTTATAAAGTGATAAAAAATGGATATGGGGTGTTTGCATTTCTTTACATTTTAGATGGGAAATGTGACTCACATTTCTTAACATCCCAGCCAAAACACTCTTCTCTCTTTTGTACTGTACATGACACTTCATTCCATTATGTTCAGTATGAATAAGGTAATGTGACTTTTGCATCTATTATTAATATATCAAGCAGCATACTTATGCTATTGTAGGTTGTACATATTCACATTTCTATGCCTGACACAAAAAAATGTATGTAAAATAGGACGTAACAAATGAAATCAGCATAGAAAAGATTTTAGTTGCAAGGAATGTTCTTTAAACATCTGTTATCTATCCATTTTTTTCAAAAATGAAATAAAAAACAAGAAAGTGTTTTACAAAGTAAGACAAGTACAGCCAAATCAAGTGTCAATGGAATGTCTCAGTGTACTTTTCAAAGAAAATAATTCAAGCACATTTAAAATACATATGCTTTGTAAAAGTATCAATAGTACTCAGAAGTAGTACTCGCTTGAAAACTCATTATAAGGCAGTTTTATATACCTAGTTATAATTAGGATTTATTTTACCTGTACTTTTAAATACCAACAGTGGCTATAAAAAGTATTCACTTCCCTGAAATTAAGGATTCTCCAGCCTCTGGACTAGGTCTGCTATCTGGCTACTAGGTAATGCCTCTATGAACTGTTTTACCACTTGTGTCTTCCTGAGTAATTCAGCTACATTGCCAGTCCTTCTGTTGCATCTGCTGCCTTGAACTGTGTTGCCATTATCAATTACTGCACCATTCTTTGCCTGTGAATCTCTGCATAATAAAGACATTTTACTCTTACATTATCAATCTCTCTGGAGCTAATGGTAGGAATCCTGACACTTGTGACTCCAACTTGTGGAGTTCATCAAAGTGGTATATACACAAAAGCTGACACAACATGAAGTGGCATGGCCAATGTGTACATGGCAACCTATTGGTCCATTCCTGGTAAGCTAAATTACTTATTTCTGACATCTACTCTAACTTAACTTCTCACTCTTATCCTGTGTTCAAATACTGGTAACTGCTGGCCATGTAAACGGCTTACTCAGAGGTAGAACAGAGAAGTGCGGTTCCTTGACTTGGACCTGGACCATTCTCATTGACAAAGATGAAACAATGCCAGATCCTCTGTTGCAACTCAACACATGTGGATGTATCTAAATATGCCAGGCGCCACTTTTACCCAAATGTTATGCACCTTCCTACCATGTGATACTTCTATGGTGTTTCTACTTATTACATGCTACAAGATCAGCACTGGATCAGAAATTTCAACCTGAGAGGAAAATGCGCCTACTAATGCTGAAGAGCTAATGAAAGCGGAAACCAGGGCTTCATCCAACTCTGCAACTCCAGACACAATGCTAGAGTCAATGGGAACAAAGTCGGCATCTCTAATACCTATGGAACATCCACCACCTAATGTATCACTAGGCACAAAAGCAAAAGGACTAAGAGCAGCCTCACGTTAAGGTCAAAAGTGCAGATATTCTATAGAGTCCTTTAATTCCATGGACAGACTGACACTTTCTGTCTCAATTACAGGAACTAATATGTCAAATTGCATGTTTGCATTAGTTTTGTATCAGGTACAATTTTCAATGGCATAATAAATTCAACTGCTACATGGCAACATGCATCGGTCCATCCATGGTAAGCTAAATTGCCTATTTCTGACATTTACTCTAACAATTTCCCTCCAAACCAGCACAACCTCCAGATGGAAAAATTATTGGAATTGAGGACGAAAGGCAAAACCTCATCCACACTGGACTCAAAACCTGTTGCTCTGATTGATTACCATATATTGTATTTCCCATTAATTAATATCACTAAAGATTAAGCAAACAGTAAAACTTACTTACAAAGCTCAATTGATGGTCAGTGACAGCATGCCCTTATTTTACAATAAATGTGCCAGTCTATATGAGAAGTGCATGGATTAGTGCATTAAGATGACAGTCCAAACAACAGGGTGCAAATATTTGCATCTTCTGATGGGAGGAATATTAGGTAATTCAATGCAAGATAGAGGCAAGAAAGAAGTTCAAACAATTGTGAATTTATTTGAATATGTTGATTAACCAATGATCAGATACAGAGAAAACACAGCTTGCTACTGATTAATAAGTACAGGGCAAGTCTCTAGTAATGGTAGTCTCAAACAGCTGTAGTAATTAAAGATCACGGCAGTCTGCAGAACTTCAAAAAGAACAAAAACTGTTCAGATAGTTGACACAGACAATAATGTTCACAGATACAATCTTGGTAATGGGGGATATCCAATTTTCCTGATTACCGGAAAGCAGCAAAAGTCTAAGCACAACTGAAATGAGCCCAAGGTCTATCAGTGCAGTATCACCAGGCAGAGAGATATAGAAACACCTCTGGAAGACAAGATCTCCATAAGTTGGAGAAGGTCAAAGAATTTAAACGACCATTTGGTACGCAGCCATTTTCGGAATAAGACTTTAAATCCGAATAGAACCAAAGGCTTCTATAAATGCGGATCATGCAAAGCATGCCAATTTACAATCAATACTAAGGAATGCACAGATAAATATGGTAAAATCTGGAAAATAGATGACTTCTTAAACTGTAATTCTACTGGAGTATTATACTGCTTAACATGTCCATATTCTAAAAATTATATTGGTATGACCAGTCGTCCCTTTAAGAGAAGATTATTGGAACATGTGGGGAATATTAAGAATGCAGAGAAAGATCGGTCGAATTATAAGACATTAACTTCGGTCGCCAAGCATTTTTTATTACATCACAATGGGAATCCCAAATTGATCAGGGCATTTATAATGGAACAAGTACATATGGGTATATGTGGAGGAGACCTACAAGGAGAACTCCTTAGAAGGGAAACTTAAAAGATAATCATTATGGGCAGTATGATACCAGAAGGTCTTAACGACTATAATAGTTACCTGTCTTTCCTGTAAAGATTTTACTATAGGTTACAGGGATCTTCCTTAATGGATATATTTATGTATGAGGATGTATGTCTATATATCAATAATGGACAAAGCTAGGACTCTAGCATCTTCTATGAATTTCTAACTATAAATTAAATAATAATAAATATGGATTATAGGGCACTTAAATCATTTTATTTCATGAATGAGATAACTTCTCTATTCCTTAATCACTTTATTATTTCACTTTTTTTATATATTGTCTTTTTCTTTTTTTCACTTTTATATTACATTTTTCACTTAGTTTGGTGACATGATATAATTCATGTCTCCCTATAGTATTCACTTCACTCACTCTATATTAAATTGCATCATTTATGATGATATAGGACACAACATAATACTTTTCATTGATTGTTTTGTAACTATTGTCTATATTTATATAATATCTTTTTAATAGATTATTATATTAGTTAATATTAGAATTGATAGTTTTCACCTTACTTATTATTAAACACACCATCACAGTTATTTTTTGGGTTGCTCATCAATAATTAATGAGGTTACACATATTCCACTTCAAGAATTATATAATTATTTATAATGTCAAAAGAACAGTATTCTATTTAATTTAATATGCTGATTAATAAACTGTCAGAATCGCCCTGGTTAACAACTATTTACGGTATATATAATTGAATAATTTTCCCTTATGAATGAAAAGATCTCTTACCCATGTCCATAAAAACAATAGCGCTTTTTGAACCAATAATATCTCGCAATAGATGGAACATTAACCGGACTGGCTGCAATTAATGCCAATCATCCTTACAAGATTGTATCTCCGTCCCCTCTGTAACGATGACCAATGATATTCCCAGGTAGATGGACCTTCAATAGGATAGGCAGATATCGCTGCCGATCATCCTCATAAGCTTGACATCTCATTGGTACCTTCATGATAATGTGTATACGGGGGCCCGACCCTAATCATTTAAATATCCTATCAATACTATTGCTCGTCTTGCCTTGAAAAAGCATACAAGCGAAACGCGCATCGGCGTTCGCATTGTATCTCTCGACTTGCCTTTTTGTATTACTGCCATTAATAGCGTTTATAGGGCTGGCTGTTTAACAGGATCGTATAACATATTATCGCTACAGCCGAACTTAGATTCAGCTTGATAAGGAACTCCATTCCTAATAACTTGTGTATTTATAAATAGGACTACTAGATCTATATACCTATATACGCTGATCTCAGATAGTACTATAGAACCAGTGCACGCTGATCTCGTTATACTTTTACGAGACATATCAATTACCATTAGTAATTAGATCTTTAGTATACTATAGCACTTTAAGGAATATAAATTACTAGGTACCCGGATATTGTCACAATAATACAGATACTACCCAATCTATTAAGCTAATTATTGGATACATTATATTAACAGAGGCAGACGCCAACTATATCACTATCTGCCTCACTGTACAAGTAAAAATACTTAATATCCATTGCTACTTATAGCGTGCACACGGCTGAAAGCCTAACAGGGTCAACTTATATATCACTGTTATAGCCAATTGGTATAAAACAAACATATTTAGGTTTCAGACGGTACTATTGAAGTAATACATGCAGACTCAGAGAATATTTTAATAGACATATAATTGTCAAAATAAATTGCCAGAGCATTCATTTTGTAATATATAATGGCACTTCTGAGACCTTTGCAGATATACTGATAGTACTCTATTAATCAAGCTATTATTTGACATACTACATTAATATAGGCAAACGCTAATTACTTATTAAAGTGGTCATTATTAATTCATGTAGAGAGATAACAAAGCGCTTGCAGCAGAGACTGCAATTTTACTTCACATTGCACGATATTTTTTGTTTTATTTTTCGCTCATGTATGGAACCGTTTTTAAATATATATTAAAAAAAATTATCTTTTAGATTTTCTACACATCCTGGATTGCCTCTATACATACTTTTTTCTTGTTTGTTCCATCCTTGTACATGTAGAAATAGGGTGCACCCACCAGAGAAATTTATATATTTAAATATATCTGGAATAAACTGCGTGGTCAGCTATATTGGGGATGTATGATAAAAAACTTTGTTTTTCCACTTAGTGCGGCTATGTTCTACAGTCACTAGAGTTGGAGAACAGCCAAGCACTGTCTAAACTTATAGCCACGCCCCCATGCATGCTGGTCATGCCCACTGGTGGCGTGGTGTGGAAGCCCCCCACTACAAATCCTGCGTTTGCCCCTGTACATGTAAAGCATTATTTGAGGTAGATAAGTTGGTCATTGTTCCGGCCTCTCAAGGCTGAAGTGTTTCCTTTCGAGCAAGAATTACATTATGAGTTTGCTTTCAATGCATGTAGTCATTTAACATAAGGACAGAAATATGTCTGTCAACTACTAAAATAATCTTATATAATGAACAAACCTGGACATATGTTCATAGTTTCTTCAGTACATAAAATATCAGAGTATGATACAAACTTTTATCTTAACCAATATCTTACCAATGTCAGAGTTTTCATATTAAAGATCCACTTTGTTTCCTCCTGGGAAATGACATTAATATAATCGCCGTCCTTCCAAGGTTTGGGGACCTTACAGACGCCCATAAAAGCCAGTTGGGATGGATCTTGTGCATGACGGGACGCAAAGTGGGGATATATATTGTGCATCTCCAAGTCTTTTTTGATATTCCTATGATGTTATGATAGTCTCAGATGTTGTTTCCTGATTGTTCTACCAACATATTGTAACCCACAGGGACATTCTGAACGATAGATAACTCCAGCGGTTACACAGGTGAGTTTAGTAGAGATGTTGTATGTTTCACTGGTAGCGTTTAATTGAAAAGTTTTCACTGGTTTGTCGTTTCTGATCTTCCCTGTCTTACAAGCAGGGCACCTATTGCAAAAATAGAAGCCATTTTTATTCTCATTAAGCCAGGTGTTTTTATAAATAAACTTGGGCCTATCTGGTAAAATTTCCCTCGTTTTATCATCCCTTAGTAACACCTTTCGATGCTTTTCAATGACTTTTTGACCCTTTTTCAGTCTTGACTGAACCTGGTGATAAAGGGAAGCTGGGTTATGTTTTCCTATGGTTCCCTTTCTTTCTCTGTTTACATCTCTCAACACTTTTTAAGCATCCAGAACTTTACCTTGCTCATAATTTCCCTCAGCAAACCTCTGTTTAGGAGTGTCTGCTTGTTAGTCAAATTGGGCAAAATTTGAACAATTGTGTCTTAACCAGGTAAATGGGCCTTTCGTGATATTTTGTAGCTTATTTCTATGGTGACTAAAATCAATGAATTCCAATCGACATCTTTCAAATTAATTTTTGTCTTAATTTTGTCATTTTTGATATATATCTCAAGATCAAGGAATTGGATTTTCAAAAGAAATTTTTCATGTATGTCTTTGTAACCTGCCCATATACATATTACTTCGTCAATGTACGCATGCCATTTAAGTACGTGTTGGGTAAAAGGGTTATTATTCCAGATGTTAATGTTCTCCCATTCTGCCATAAACAGGTTTGCATAACTGGATGCAAAATTTGCACCCATAGCAGTCCCGCAAACCTGTTTATAGAAGCAACCCTGTAACCAAAAATAGTTATGTTGAAGTATAAACATATTTCCATCTAGAATGAATTCAATTTGTTCAATAGGTATGTCATATTCATGTGTAAATATCTTCCATACATAATCACAACCTGCCTTATGATCGACGTTTGTATATAGTGAGGTGACATCGCACATGACCACTATGTACCCTGCTTTCCACTCTACTTAATTAAGACTTTCTAGGACATCATCATCACCATTTATTTATATAGCGCCACTAATTCCACATGGCCTGTAACCCTAAGATAGCATACACAATGAGTAATACAAATAAACTGAATAATTAATAGAAACCATAGTGTGTTTGTGTGTGTATGTGTATGTGTGTATATATATATATATATATATATATATATATATATATATTCAGTTTTTATCATATGACAATTAGTATTTGCAAATTGCTAGTAAGTTAATTTCCCTCTATATAATACACATGAGAACACATCTAAATTCTCTATAGATCTTGTTAGTCTGCATTGTGTATTTCATGTGTCCTATATATAAATATGGGGTATCACTGCATTGAGTTTACGCTGTTATTTTGCAGGCATATACAGTAAGTGTCAGAAGATTCAATTCTTCCTGTTTTTATAGAGAACTCTGTTTATTCAATGGTTTCAGATTTCTACCTGGCGTTAGATGTTTTAAAAGGTGAGTGCATTCTGGCAGACTTTTTATTATAGTGAACAAGTTTTAAGACAGAAAAAAAGCAAGTTGCCCTGATTATGCAACTATACATTTTACACATTTTTATTTTGGTTGTAATTAACTATTCATGTAAATTTGAATAACAATCAGTAATTCATGCTGATCTATATACATTATGTCACCATGGGCTATTACGGACTTGTTCTATAATGGATAAACCTCATTGTCAGATGATTGTAAATATCTATATTTAAATCATGGTACCATTAGACCATTTTAGTTTTCCAATGTTGTATAATAACGTAAGATTATTTAAAAATGTACTGTTTAATTTTAAAAAAATATATACATGAGTTCTTGGCAGCTGGCCTGTCTGTCCTCCACAGTCAGACAAGTTACCAAATAAGAAACCAAGCATTGGGGTACAAATAGCACTGGTGGAGAGTGATCCAAAGCTGCAGGTCTCCTAGCATGGTGTTCACTCAAATGAGATAATTGAGGGAAGGGGATTTGGTAACTGAAAATTGATTTTTGTGAGTGGAAATATCACTTAAATTTCCATTTTTTTAGTGTTGAAATAGTGGCCAATATTGTTTTGCTAAATATGTATTCAGTAATTCACTAAGACACCTTTTCTTGACGGAAAATTAACTAGCACACTTTAGAATTAGAAATCACCAGATCGGCTCCATTTGAATCAGAAATAACATCAAACTTTATCCGATAATTTATTATAAATTGGCATAGAAGCGTTGGGCTTATCGATGGGGCAACCCGATGTGCTAAGCATATTACAGGTGTCTTCACACACTAATTTGATCCCCTGCCAAAACACAATGACATTCACTTACACAAAACATGGGGGTTTTAAGAAATCTTCCATTTGCATCATCTTTCTAAGCTCACAACATTAATGGTAAATCAGGGCCAGGCATACAAGTGGCTAAGAGGGTTAGTCAGCACTGGTCTCACTTTAATGGCATGATTACCACAAATTAAAAAGCATCCATAAATGATATGAGTTTAGAGGAATAGCATGTTTCCGGGGCCTCTTCCCAGCCCCATCTGTGCTTCTGGGGATAAAATAGCCCTTACTATGTTCGGTTCCTTGCACCACATAAATGCACTTGTTTCCTACTCTTAGTCCGCAGGCAGCAAATGGTCCTTTTATACTTACCAGAATTAGCCCAGAAGTTTCCAACTGGAAAACAACAACAAATAAGGGAAATTTTCCTTCTCTTATCCCCTACCCACTGACTACAGGAGGATTTATGGTGAACTGGATGAAGACACGTTGCCAGACATGTGCTACTAGATTGCAATTGGCCACTGGAAGTGACCAATTAGGAGAAAAATGTAATGACTAGTTATGTGAGAAACTTTAGTTATGACCAGTGATTTGAGAACTTTAGTGCCACTGGTACAGTTCTACTATAGGCATTGACTGCGGCTTGCAGAGTAGAAGAAAAGCAGCATTAGGCTGAGTAATGATGCCCATAGTATGGCCAATTTTGCCACTGCTTTATTACTGTGCTGCCAACATCTTTGTTGAAGCATATCACAGGATAAATCTTGATTGGCTTGTCCTCTTTGTCTGTTAAAAGCTATATCCTCCATCCAGTCCAGAGTAGATGTTATTAATTTGGTGAGTTTTTAGTGAGTTGGATTCTCTAAATTTAATTTTGATTTCAGAATCTGTTGAATTGCTTCACGTCTCTATATGCCTTTATCAAACATCCCAATAAAGCAGGGTAAAATTTATAGCTGGAAAAACCATTTCTTGGAAAAGGGGCATTAAATTAATCAAGGCCAATCTACAAGGTGTCTAAATGTGTGTTGCACAGAGAATAGTTTTTAGTGATTTATTCATAAATTGTATCATTTTAATGGAATGTGGGTGGACGTCCAACATCTTCAGCGGATACTAAATTTCCATCTTCTAGGTGGAGGCGGTTGGTCAGAGTGTTTGTAATTTGTTGGATGACCCACTCATATGCCTTGTTTTGTGTCCATAAGCAACAATTTGATTTCATTTTATGGGAAGAGATAACATAGATTCAACAGATGTAAAAACACATTTGCCGATACATTGCTGTTTAACAGGTGTCTGCAGTACAGGGTTACCAACAAGGATTATAAGAAACACTAAATATTCTGTTCACCACGATTTGGAGCAGCTCTGACAATGAAGTGATCCTAGCTCCTAAAATATAATGTTTAATTAAGTTAGAAGTTAGTTATGTTTCTATCTAAAGTTAAAGTCAATTTTATTTTTTGTATCTTTATAGTAAGTTTTGTAATTTGTTTGTTAATTTATTTTTGTTGGTTTCTTTTAAATATTAGTTTACAGTCCATGGGCCTGATTCATCAAGGCACATATCTGCCTTTCATGGGGGGAAAAAACAAAAAAACTTTTTATTTAACTGTTTTATCATTAATGCCTAGATTATTATCAGGTGACATTAATTTAATATATTTTTTTTCTGTGCATTCTATGGCAAATTTATAATCCACATAGGTATTGGACATATCCTGTAGCATCTTGTGTAGTAGAACACAGCAAACCTGCCCCCGGTTTCAATAGAATATGTTTCTTGAGACCCATGCCTTGCTGAATTCCGAAGTACGAAAGCTTAAATACGTGTGTTTAATACTAAACGTAGATTGCGCTCAGAATGCGTGCCATGAAGAATCAGGACACGTTAATTTTTTATTTATATCCATGTGTTTCTTTTTTGTATTAGAGAATGATGTCTCACCCACGACATGACATCTAATAGAGACAATTCTGGCAGTGCTAGATTGATAGTGGGCACTCCGGCAGTTTTGGCTCGGACTCCGCCATCTCTGCTATTTCCAGTTCTTCTTAGGATTTATCCAATGACAGTGTATTCCAGGTGTTCAGGCTCCAAATCCTGGGTCATTTACTACATATTTCTGCCCACATTTCCTGCCTGCAATCTGCTGGACAGTGCTGATTGTGCCAGTGGAGCTCCTAGCACAAGAAAGGGAGCATCCTATGAGGTCCTCAAGACCAAATACAGGCCGGTGTAGTCTGCAGCAAGTGAGTCTGCTAGCACTGCAGGAGCAGTGGTTTCAGATCCATCCATGTAGCGTTGTGGCAGATAGTCTTAGGTCACTGTACCAGAAACATTGCTTTGTCTGCTATAAAAAGGGGTGTTTTTTGTTGACAGGTTCTAAACACACTACTACCCTACCCTTCCTCCGCCTAACCCTGCCCTCTTACCACTCTCTTCTCTATCTTTGTATACTAACCTCTCTATACCTTGACCCTTCCTATTTACTCCTGTGCTTCCTTCCCCTCTGTGTTCTCTTTCCTCAACCCATCTTGCCACTATGTGTCTCTTGTCAGTTGCCCCTCACCTTTAGATTGTAAGCTCCCTTGAGCAGGACCCTCTTTCCCTGTGTCCTCCTCCTCATGTTTACCTTTGCCCTTAGCACTCCGACTCTTTTCTCCATTTCGTCAATTGACTCCTGCCTCTTCTCTATCTCTGCCTTGATCCTATAAGTAGTGCCCCGCTCTACTGGGCACTAGTGCAACCTCTTTTTCAATCTCCACCTCCCTCCTTAAAATCCCTCTCTATCTGTACACCTGAAGTCACTTTACCTCTCTTCCTCTTTGCCCTGTGCACCCTTCTCTGCCAAGCTGGTAATTATTTATACTTATTGCGCTTTTACTGCATTTTGTTTCTTTACTACCCTGTTTGCCATGTATCATTACCATATACTGTTATCTCTGGCCCTATGCATGGCGCTGCAGATCCTTTGTGGCGCTTCATAAATAAAAGATAATAATAATAATAATACCCATTAAAAGAGAAAATATGCATATTACTCACCCCAAACTAATCCAGACATTGGAATGTGAAACTGGACAATGATGTAATGTAAATTAATATATTCAGCCAGGTGTATTTTTGTGTTTTGGAGGTCCACAATCCTCTGACTGTAATTTACAGTACAGTCTATTTTCAAGAGTGTTTTAAGTAAGATATCTTCCCACGATTAGTCTTACAGCGTGTCCAGCAACAGCACTTACAGACCACAGCTTGTAAAATCAGCAGATATTAAAAGTCCTCCATTAAGAGTCACAGTCATAAATCATAAATAAGAATCAACGTCTACACCATGATCTTATTACACATGGATTTTACCAATATATAACTAATTCATCCACAGCACTCAGCTTTGCCAGACCAAGGTCATCATTTCAGGCCCCAGTATGACTATAATGTTGCAGACAGCCTTTAAAATTCTCTCTAGGATCCAAGCTCTCCCAGCCAATTCAGCTTTCATGTTTAGTCTACAAGTCTGGTCTCTTGGAAGTATATGCAACTAAGAAGCTGAGAGGGAGGTGCTGCATAGAATGGCGGAGTGACCCTGAGCCCACCACTCCTGACATCATCTCTGTTCCGTCTTCAGCTTCTCCAATGTAACCCATTGTTAAACCAAACCTTTCCTTCTGTCTCCTGTACCCAATATTTGTGCACATAACAAAGTTCTAACCAATTCTCAGCCTCGCTTGTACCACTCCCCTGTTTATCCTGCCCTGTTATGATAGTCTCTTCATACAACATTTTGCTCATTGCGGCCTTAGATGAGACTGCTCGAGCCCCCAAATATCATATCTGGCACTAAACCCCCAACTTTGTCACACCGAAGAGACCAGCAGAAAACAGGTCCCATAACAGTAGGTGTCGAGGTGGAAATCTTGCTCCAAAGCTTCTAAATAGATTTATTCTGCCTTCTGACTAAAGTACCCATTGTCTCGCTTAGCAGACAACTTTAAGTCACTAATATCCAGCCAACCATTTAATTGCTACCTTATCTTGCTTCCCTGTGCACCACATCCACCACCCCCCTCTTCTTCCCTTCCCTTTGTCTAATTCATCGCCTATTTCAAAGGCAAAATCTATGGTATACATCAAGAAATTTCCCATCAACAGATTCAGGACTCACACACACCTTATAATCCACTCCCCTATCCACCATCAGTTCTTTCACTCCCTTTATTAAGTGTCTGCAATTAGCTCTTCTGCTTCCTAAACCATTTGTCACTGATGCAATCACCTCACCCCTCGCGCATCTATCTCCACTCCAATCATTCCTAAATGCTGCTTCAAGACTAATCTTACTATCTGCCCATTTCATATATGATGGAGTATTATAACAATCCTAGGGCAAAAAGAAAAAACAAAGCATCCCTCCCCCAAAAATAATCTAGGTTTCTATCTATAAGTCAAGGGGAGGACAAACAATCAGTTGCAGTAGTTTATTTTTTCTCTCTTCAATGTAAACATCGTGGAGCTCTTGATGATTTGGGCATATGCCTATTTACTTAGCATATTATACATAAATTTCCACTGTGCACGACCACACAAAAATTGCCCGACTAACTTCGTATACAAATCTAAGACTTGTAGCCTATTTACACTTGCAGATGTGTAGCAGTGGAGGTAAGGGAGCACAGTTCATCTATAGTAATGGTGTGTTTATATAATTGTGAATAAGACAGATCCGCATGGAGATGCAGTTATACCTATCAACAGCCATATCTCTTGGTGCAAATACACACTGATGATGAAGATGATCGCAAGCACTAGTTATCTGCTTCTGATTGGCTGATCTTAGATTGACCTCTGACACTGATCGTGCCTATTTTATATGATTTTGTGTTGAATGTTAGAATATTTTTTTCCCAATATCATTTGGACACGAGAAGGAAGATTACAGATGCTGTATTACAGAGTTTTTTTTTTAACGTAAGTCAAATCTAATAGCGAATGCTTTTTGCTTTTTTTTAACAAATGTTAAAAAATGTTTCTTGTATTTATGATCTGGTTGGGTTTAAGTGTATCTGATGTATGCTTGATATCAACCTGGGGCCTGATTCATTAAGGAAAGTAAAGTAAAAAAAGAGTAACTTTGCACCTTGGCAAAACTATGTTGCATTGGAGGGGGAGGTAAATTTAAAATGTGGGGACAGATTTATAGTTGGAGTAGGACATGTTCTAGATCAACTTTAAATTTCAGTGTACAAATAAAGTTATCAAGTATCTGTGTGCTACATGAAAAAACAGCCAGTATTTATCTTATGTGCAAAATAATAAACTAATTTGCATCCCTTGCAATGTAACATGGTTTGTCTAGGAGCAAATATACATCTTTTTTGCCTTACTTCCCTTAATGAATCAGGCTCCTGGTGTATATGTTCCAAATCAGCCTCAGTCCCTGTGTGCTTAGGTGTATTAATGTAAATTTAAGTATCAAACCTTTGTAAAAACACTTGTCAATGTGCGAATTAACGCTATTCAATGACTTGTTTTAATCCAGGCAATGCCAGAGAGCAATATTACTTTCATCACTGAGGTTATCCTCTTGGGATTTCAAAGGCTCCAAAGCTTCAGGACAATATCCTTCTTTATCCTTCTTGTGATCTACTGTGTGACAATATGTGGAAACCTCCTGATCATCACATTGGTGTCCTACAGCAAGAACCTTCAGACTCCCATGTACGTCTTCCTCACACAACTCTCCATGTCTGACATCATGTTGGCCACAGATATTGTCCCCAACATGCTTCACACTATTGTAAATGAAGTGGGCACAATTTCTTTTATAGGCTGTATTACTCAATTTTATTTTTTTGCGGTATGTGAATGTTCAGAGTGTCTTCTTCTGACAGTGATGTCTTATGACAGATATTTAGCCATCTGCAACCCGCTGCGTTATAACTCTATAATGGACAGTACACTTTGCATAAAATTGATTATTATGTCTTGGCTGTTAAGTTTGTTTATCATTTTGATTGACACGACAACTATAGCTTTGTTGCACTTTTGTGGACCCAATATTATTGACCATTTCTTTTGTGATTATCCACCTTTATTAAAACTCTCATGTTCTGATACTTCTATAGTGCAATTTGAAGTAACTTTTCTTAGTTTTCCTGTGCTTATTGTGCCTTTCATTCTTATTATCGTATCTTACGTTTATATTATCCAAGTCATCCTAAGGATGTCATCCTTGGCCGAGAGACAGAAAGCCTTCTCCACTTGTAGCTCGCACCTGACCACAGTGTCCATATTTTATTCCACTCTGTTCTGCATCTACGTTCTTCCAACAAGTGGACAGTCGCTGAGCATAAGCAAAGTCCTGTCTTTGTTTTACACAGTCAGTACCCCATTGCTAAACCCAATAATATATAGCTTGAGGAATAAAGATATGAAAAAAGCATTTGAGAAATGTATTAATAAAGTTGTATTGTAAACTTTATATCATGTATACACTATATGAATATTTGAAATAAAAACGGAAAACCTAAATATCAAACATCATTAAAATATAGCATTATAAAGAAGCGGGCAACAGACAGATTCTGGATAAACATTAAAGAACGCGGGGGAAGTGAGCATGGCTAACGCACCATTATTTCAATCAAAAAACCACAAATCTATTAGTGAATTTGTACAGTATTGAGTATTTAGTGCATATAATATATATGTTCCATATAATGTATTACTTTAAGCTTAGGGATGACTTCAATATGACCCAGACAAATCCTGCGGACATATATTTAATTTAGATAGTCACATTCTTTGAACACATTTTCATAATGTGTTAAGTAATTACCCCTTGCTCCTTTATGAGTACACACACACATACACAGTCACGCATTGTAAGCTTTATAGTTAGCATAATTCCCAACTCTCCCAATTTTAGCGAGACAGTCCAGATTTGCAAACCACAAAAGGGGCAGCGATTTGGTGGATTTTGGATTGCAAAGCGAGTGCCTCTGACTGGAGAGGAGTTTGGGTGAATTGGGGGTGGGATTATTTTGTCCCTATCTCGTGAGTCTAAATGTTGGGCGATATGGGCTAGTGCAGCTATTCTGTTGTTAGCTGAAGAAATTGTGACTTAGCTTAAAGGTACATGTCACCAAGATACCATAGAGTTGACCACCAATGGAGCTACCTCTGTCAAATTACCAGGAAAGAAGAAATGTGTGAAAAAGGGTCAGTGTAGAGAATGGGCACAGAAAGGCATTCTAATTTGAAGAGGTGCAAAATATTGAATTTAACAACTTAAGGGGTCTATTTAATAAAACTGAGCAATGTATGCAAATGTGCTGTAACCCAACAACCAATCAGAGTCTGTCATTTCACTTCCCATGCTAAAGAAAAAACAACAGCTTATAGATTTGTTAAAACTTATGCAGACAAATGTCAATGAGAAAGTGTGTAGTGTGTAGATCGGTGGTCAGTTGAGATCATTATGGATCAGACCTGGCATTGTCAGCCTGTATTGTCATATTGTGCAATCACTGCAAAAGCAGATCTGCATTTGAAACCGGAAGTCGCTTATCTTCATAAAATGTAAACATACTGGCAGTTATAAAAGTCTGCATACACTCCTACCCGCCCCCTCCGCTCTGCCTCTGACCGCCGCCTCACTACTTCACTGACTATTTATTAAAAAAGCATGTTTAATGTTATATATCCCTAAATTATAGACAGAGGGTGGGTATTTACTATCAAAAAATTAAATGTGCAAGCTTGCGGAAACCGTAACATCCAATCAAGAAGTAGCATTGATTAGTCTACTGTATAATGAAAGTCAAGGGCTGATGTGTTCATATATATACCTTACTATATATTTTTAACTTTGTACTTTGCCAGCAAATAACTCTTAAAGTTTTTGAGACAACCTAAAATTACTTGTCATTAGGGTTTCATTAAAAGAACACAAATGAGGATGTAAGAGGAATCTCCACAGACTCATCGGTAATTTATACAGTAATTCACTTGACCGTGCAAGGTATATATATATATTATGACAATGTGACTTATTTACAGCATTGACAGTTACATGGAAATCTGCACGAGGCTGTACATGTAAAGGGCATTATATACATACAGAAATATTTTTAACTGTCAGATTTATCTGCTGTGTGATCTTTTCTTATTATCCTTTTTATATAAAGTCTGGTTATTATGCAGAGATGTTTAACAGAACTACAGTAGGATTCCATCTGAAACATATGCACTATACCTCTCCTGCTTAGTATTTACCTGTCAAATATATGTTGATTGTTTACAGTTGGGGTTGAAAAAAATCCATTTAATTTTCTGATCCATCTCAACAGTCACCTGCACAATATATATATGTGTATATTTTATTAGGTTTAGTTTACACAGGTCTTAAAACATCTTTGTTCAATCAAATAATAATATAGATTTTTTTTTTACAAATGTGTCTTATACATAAAAGCAAAAGTTACATTTTTTATATATTTTATGACAAATTAGTAGATAGTACTTGGTAAAGACAATTAGTTTCCAATTTCATTTCCTCACATGCTTACAATATTTTGCATTAACCCTTAACCATCACACTAATGTTTTTTTTATTGCACTGATGCTGCAGAAATAATCATAGCAGTAGTGAGATGCAAGGCGGAATAGTATTATATATTTTTTTTAATAAATAACCACATACATCGCTTTCGCAGTGAAGAGAAAACTGGCCTGGCTTCAATTCAATTTCAAGACATGCTGCTTAATTCTAAGGTGAGTTATTTGTCTATTGTCACACGCTACAGACAGAAAAAAAAGCTAAATAAATACAATGTTCTAGTAAAACTTGAAAATAGATATGTAACTAAATTACTAGGCGCAAAGAGGTAAGGATGATAATCAAGAAAAATCAATATAATACTATACTGATGATACAATATAATATCAATAATGAGAAAAACTCTGGATGCTGCAAAAACGAAGACCATCACAACCTCCTACCATAAATATTGAATTTTAAAACTTTGCAGCACTCTCTGGGATCCCTCTATACAAATAATACATAAAATAACTTTAAAATTATTGTAGCTCATTTTGGTGCTTGGCTGTTTATTTCCATATGACTGTTTTGTAATTGAAATCAATAAGTACAGACTTTTTCTGCAGATGGACACCCCTTTAGAATTTTTCCAAGAGTCTATGTGGTTTTATTAGTTATATTTCTGCATTGCATTGTATTTATGTATGTGTTTTATTAATATATTGTTTTCTATTAAATTATTTTCAATCTTATTTTATGTATTATTTGTATAGAGGGATTCCAGAGAGCGCTGCAAAGTTTTAGAATTCAGATCTTGAATATAGGCATCATTAGACAAGAGTGGATCACCAGTAAATAAGACCAGTAAGATATTTATTTAGTATAAAAACATGTAGCATCCACTATCGTTCACAATGACACCAACAGCCAAAGAGGTATCAAAGATTCTTTAGGGTACAAATGCCACCTCTCTATACTGACTGATCGTTCTACTATTCAGCCAATTTATGTATCATCATCATCATCATCATCATCATTTATTTATATAGCGCCACTGATTCCGCAGCGCTGTACAGAGAACTCATTCACATCAGTCCCTGCCCCATTGGAGCTTACAGTCTAAATTCCCTAACATATAAGACATACAGACAAGGTTAATTTTTTGATAGCAGCCAATTAACCTACTAGTATATTTTTGGAGTGTGGGAGGAAACCGGAGCACCCAGAGGAAACCCACGCAAACACAGGGAAAACATAAAAACTCCACACAGATAAGGCCATGGTCAGGAATTGAACTCATGACCCCAGCGCTGTGAGACAGAAGTGCTAACCACTTCGCCAATGTGCTGCCCATATCTAACTGTATAACTAGGGATAAATAGTTGCTGTGTGACTGAGTGAAACAATAGAAGCATAAAAATTGGTGTCGGCACATTTTAGTGTTTTTGTGTTTGTTTTATGTAGTGGAAGTTGCCTAATATATAATGCTTATACTGCATTATTCCCTAACACATCTATTTATCCATGGATCAATAACCCTTCTGTAATTAATGCTTCTTTATGATACTTTCCACTATCCCTCCAGCTTCATATGGCCTCTTGTGCTCAATTGAGAAAGGAATGTATTATTTGAAACAGTTTTGAAAAAGTTGCTCATCTTCATTGTCTATAGACAAATCAGATTAACGCACCCAAAGCATCTGCAGATATAATAACTACAGTTGCCCAAAAAATATAAACAACAAGTAAGAGGTAGCGTAGTACTAATGTAATAAAGAAAAACAATGATAATAATTAATTAACATGTGTGATAATACATTCCTCCATTTGTATTTTGCATCTGTAGGTAAACACTACTGAATTCATAATCTTGGGATTTCAGAATTTACGCACACTACAAGTTTTGATCTTCCTTCTTGTCCTTGTGATTTACTGTGTGACATTATGTGGGAACCTCCTGATCATCATACTGGTGTCCTACAGCAAGAACCTCCACTCTCCCATGTACTTCTTCCTCACACAACTCTCTATGTCCGACATCATGTTGACCACAGACATAATCCCCAACATGCTTCACGTTGTCCTAAATGGGGTGACTACTATATCGTTCACAGGATGTATTACTCAATTTTTTTTCTTCTCATTTGCAGAATGTTTACAGTGTTATCTTCTGACAGTGATGTCTTATGACAGATATTTGGCCATCTGTAAACCCTTCAGTTATATTTCTGTAATGACCAGTAAGTTGTGCCTGAAATTGATTATAATGACTTGGATCTTGAGCATTTTCATACCTCTTTTTAACACAGTATCAGTAGGTTCATTGGAGTTTTGTGGGCCTAATATTATTGACCATTTTTTCTGTGATTATTCTCCTCTATTAAAAATATCCTGTTCAGATACATTTATAGTTGAATTAGATGCTATGATTTCTAGTTATCCTGTAATTGTCTTCCCGTTTACAATCATCATTATATCTTATGTTCTTATTATCTCTATTATACTAAGGATTCCATCTGCTTCTGGAAGACAGAAAACCTTCTCCACCTGTAGCTCCCACCTGACTGCAGTGTCCAGTTTTTATATAACCCTGATATCTATGTATGTTTTTCCAACTAGAGGACAATCAACATACTTCAGCAAAATCAGATCATTGCTCTACACGGTGGTAACTCCATTACTTAATCCCATCATATACTGTCTGAGAAATAAAGACATCAAGAATGCTTTCAAAAAGGCCGTTAGTAGTTTGGCAGAATAATATATTAATATCTTTTGAATAAATAATATATTTACACTAGTTTCAATTTTATTTGCAAGTTCTTCCTTTCCGAATGTGAATATTAATTATTATTATTACTATTATTCCTTTAACAGTGCGTCGTTCCATGTGTTTTTTTTCCCCCACTGGAATGTCGGACCAAGACAAGATGAAGATGTCAGATAAGTATATGTAAATATTTATTCTATTTTCTTTATAAACTTAAATCACAGTATCAGGTCACTATGCATGGGGGCACTCATTTTATAAGACATTTGTTGGAATTACTATTATATTATTAAGTCCCTGGCAACCCATTGGTCAGGGGTACCAATATGGGCACAGTGATTTTCAGTATTGGGCTAGTTAGCTCTATGGACGGGGAGTAGATGTTGTTCGGACTCTAAGAGAGGACCAAACCAAAGCTGAGTAGCACAGGCGTTGAAGATAATTTATGGTAAAACTGGAAGTTTTTCTCTTGATTTACCATTTATTTTCTGCCATAACCGCATACAATTTAGAGGTTTTAAACCTGCCACACATTGAATATGGTAAGGAACTTCAGTCTCCAAATCTCAAGATAGGAGATAAGTTTCAAACTGGATCTTGATAGTGCAATTTTAGAGATATATTTGAATATTGTAAGAGCTTTTAATACTGTTACATATGACAGTCCAATATGAAAGATAACTGTACTAAATCTGCAGGGGTAGGGGTGAAGTACATACAAGTATAGAGAACTGGCTGAAGGCTAGAAATTAAAGGGTAGCTAAAAATGGAATATAATCATACTAGGTTAAAATTATTAGTGGTGTACCACAGAGATTAATATTGTACCACACCCTTTTTTTTATTTCTGACCTTTTAGACCTCCTAGAATGTAAGTTGCCCATATTTGCTAATTACACTAAGGTATGTAGGGTTATTAACACAGAGGTGGATATGAACTTGCTGTAGAAAGAATTAGACACATGGCATTCTGGGCAACTACATGGTAGATGAAACGGAATGTAGATAAATATAGAGTTATGATTTGGTCATGGTATTACTAATGCTACTTACACATTAAATTGGAAAAATGGGATAAGAAATGAGTTAGGAATACTAATCGCAGAATGCTGAACAGCAGCACAGAGTGCCATTCAGCAGGAGAAAATATATTCCTGTAATGCATAACACGGGGTCTAAATGTACATCATGCCAACATCTGGAATATTTGACACAGTTTTGGGCACTTCACTTTAAGGAGGCGATAGGAGAACTTCGAAGGGTTAATAGGAAGTCAACCCAATTAGTAAAGGGAATGTGTGGCTAGTTAATAAAAATAGTAATAATAATAATAATAATAATAATAATAATAATAATAAATAATAATAATGTGACATTAAGTTCCCTAATAGAAACATAACGACTGGGTTCAGTGCCATTGTCTTTCTGCTTCTGTGAGTAGAACCCAGGATGCACCTTATTGCATAGACTTGTCCAATAATGACAAAGATGGTAGTGTGTTGATGATGACATACGTATTATTATCACAGCTTGATGCAAATTTGCAAGCAGTTTCTGAAATACGACTTTTCTGTTCTTCATTAAGGCACGCAAAGCTAATGTATTGTGCATTTTTTATTTGATTATTGTCACCAATAATATAGTCATTTATGAAAAAAACATTAAAAATCCATAAAATACATTTATCAGGATGTTATTAATGCCTACTGTACATAAAATGCTTTTTTATAGTTGCTTGTGATAACAAGCACATGTTCTAGCATGAATACGCAACAATCACTGTAACTCAGCACTTTCCTGTAGATGGTGCAAGTGATATTATTGAGAGATTCCCAGAGCTTGAATCGGATGTTGCTGCATGTACTCCACCTTGTCTTGCCCTTACTGTACATTGACTACATTCATGCGTCCTTTCCCTTCCTCGTTCTACCCCTGAAATTGTAGACAGCAGTAACTGTCATATGCATTCGAAGAAAAATTGGATGCAGTAGCGTTAATTAGCATTTACTTCTTTTCTGGGCAAAAATAGTGCAGTTTTACACAATATATGGAACATTTCAGCATTACATTCCTTAATGAATCAGTACACAATATATTTGGCAATGGGAGTTGTCTGAACCGGTTTGCACTTTTTTTCATTGCCCAATTTTGGCTTATGGCCTGGTAGTAGATATTCCTACAAGACCTTCAATAAGAAGAGATGGACAGACTGACTAGAGTTAGTGACGACTTCAGAAAAATTGCTTTTTTTCCACTTCACAATACCCTTCAATAATTGTCTGCAAACATTTGGCAGTGAGGGAATGGGCAAATGTTTGCAGACAAATTTTTTTCTCACTTTCATGTTTTTCTTCTTTTTGTTATTAATATCTAAAAATACCTGAAAATGAATATCTGTTCATATTAGTCTAACACGGCCAGTCATGCATCAAATTATACAGAAAGGATTAAGAGCTAACATTTATCCATCTTTACAATTAGCTATAGAAAGTTTGAAAACAGAGTCAGAATTTGAACTTCCAAAATTCTCTACACTTATAACCATTCTAATTAATTGACACATTCATTTTAGATCAAAAGTCCAAAGGTATAGAACTTTTGAGTAATAAATGAAAATTAACTTGATGGTATTGAGACAAAATGTTTGAAAAATAAAAACTAAAACTAGACTGATCAGACAAAAATATAATAAATTGCAAAAGAAATAAATGTCAGGGAGATACAAGAGATTATTATAATAGTAAGGTCTTAAAATGGGATAAAGAAAAGGGACACATACAGAAGATCGATAATTCACTTCATTACCGTACCTCCTATTTAGAATACTGTGAAAGTGGCACAAAAAGATTAATAAGAAAAAATGCTCAATTAGCTCATCTTCCACCTCGTAAACTTGGGAGAGAACACAGGAGGCACTACAGGAGAAAACAAAATCTGAATCTAATTAAGTTATAAATTATAAGATACAATTTTAAAAATAGCACACAGTTCAATTGACAATGTATTGCCAAGATATCTTTTTTAAGTCTACAAATTAATAGTATTTTTCTTTTGCACCACACTGTTCATTGAACTTTATTTGAGTGTGAGTCACTATAGGGCTAACTAAAAATTATGTAAGATAAAAAATAAGCAGATCAATTAATGCTGCTATGTACCAATTGCAGAGAGAACAAGAGATAATTTGAAGATTTGAATCAGACACAGCTCACAAGCATTGCTGCCAACTCTGTGGGTGGTTAAACATCCTCAATATTTGTGCTACAAATAACCATTTCTATGCATGGCATTTTTTAGTCATGGATGGGAGGCAAAGAGCACTCCCACAATAATTTTGAAAAAGCTACAGTCACAAATGACAATTGTGAATAAAAGCATTAATTTTTCTACTACGATTGGCAATCATGTTACATAGCCTTTGTCTCAAGTTCGTAGGACTTTGTTTTAATACATCTATGAAGGTGGTTACATTATTAGTATATTATTTTCTCCAAAGCAAATATTTTGGGGCTCAGGTAGATTTGGACGTATTTCTATTTGATTTGAGTAAAATGCCCAAATCCGTACCGCACCTGTCCACCAAAAATGCATGCACAATCATCCATATGCTGATTTGTTGCATACTACACTTGCGACTACTTATGACTGGAGAGGTGAAAAGGGAAGATCCAGATAAATGTGTCAGGTGGCGTATCTCCTCTGCTTATGGGCTGGTGCAATGAGACACGATGATGGTGACGATGATGACAATGAGCAGCACTAACTAGCCATTTCTGACTGCGGATTCCCCTCTCCATCTAATAGTACTTCAATTATTAGTGTGGTTGCTATATTGCATGAAACCATAGCCATCTATTTGCATTATTTCATTGTCATTTACTTTAGAACGACAGAAAAAAAAAATGTGTTGGTAATAGGATATATATTAGAGATGGGCGGGTCCGGTTCCCCGAGAACCGAACTCACCCGAACTTTGGGTATCCGAGTACCGAGCTGAGTAGCTCGGTACTCTCCCACCCGTTTCGAATCCAAATCGAGGCCGAACGTCATCGTGGCGTCGTCGGATCTCGGGGCTCGGTTCTCGCGATACTTCAACATTATAAGTACACGCATCCACAGCAATTCATCGCCATTTGACAGAGGGAGAGAGCAGGGTGTAGTCACAGGCTGATTAAAGCAGGGACAGAGAATCCAATATTCTTCTTGCAATTGCTCTAACAAAAATCGCTAGAGAAGAGAGGAGGATAGAGGTTTATTATTTTTTGTTAATATTTGGCACTCCCCAGTGCTTTTGGGGTGTCCCCCATAATTGTGCATAAATATTTCTGGCTGTCAAAAGTCATATCTGTCAGCAGTATCTACCAACTAATTTTTAGGGCTCCTCAGTGCTTTTGGGGTGTCCCCATAATTGTGCATAAATATTTCTGGCTGTCAAAAGTCATATCTGTCAGCAGTATCTACCAACTAATTTTTAGCACTACAAGTGCTTTGCGCTCAGAATGGATTCAAAGCAGTCCACATATGATCAGAATGAGCAACCAGTTTCTGTCACCAGTCCTGATGTTAGTGTTCCCAGTACGTTATCTGGCCAAGGCGATGTCAAACAACAGAGTGTTTCCAAATCAGTGCAAAAATCAAAACCCCCAAAAAAATGTAAAGTATTGAAGCGAAAAAGAAGTGTTACTGAGCAAAAGTTAAGTGCCGATAAGAAAAAAATTGCAATCATGCTATTCTACACACGCAGTGGCAAAGAGAGAATGAGGCCTTCACCTTTGCCTATTAGTGGCAGATCCCAAAAAGTTACCCAGCCTACAATTGGTGCACAACTACTGTTACGCATCAAAGCCGAGCTGCAAGATAACAGTAAGGCATTAGAGGAGAATGTTTGCTCTGATTCACAAATGACAACAATCCCTGTGGAGAGTCCATACAACAGTGGGATGTCTAATCGTGAGCATTCTGTTGATGTGTGCCTTAATAGCCCGAGTGTAGCCGGTGATACCCAAATTGAGGATGCCACTTTGGAATTAGAAGAGGATGAGGGGTAGATTTGTGTAGGCGACAAGGGCGCTAATGAGGATGTTGATGAGGTTGTTTGTGTAAGTCTTGAAAAAGTTGCAGCAGTTCTGGCACGTGACAAGAAAAGGGCCATTATCATGCCTGGGCATAAAACAAAAAAATACACTTCTTATGTGTGGAATTATTTCTACCCAAATCCAGACAACAACTGTATAGCCATTTGTAGTGTATGTCAAGCCACAGTCAGTCGAGGGAGGGACCTTAACCATCTTGGAACCTCGTCTATGTTACGCCATTTAACGAGAGTTCATGGCAAAGTGTTGGGAAAAGCTGAAAGTTCTTCCCAAAAAAATACAAGCACTCCGTCATCAGCTAAGACTCTCCGCTCACCGACATCCTGACGGCTACAAAATACACCCACCACACCATCCTCATGAATATCCTCAGTAGCGCTTGGAGTTAGCCCGGCATCTCACTTAAGGCTGGATGACTCGTGCACTATTATTGATTCCTCTGAAGAAAGCTTTAGTCCCACTGCTGCTGCTGTTGCTGCTGCTGGGGGTGAATCGTCATCCCAGAGGCAGGTCAAGAAAATGAGCAGTCCTACATTTCAGCAATTAACTGTGAAACAATCATTTGCGAGAGGAAGCAAATATGACAGCAGTCACCCAGTCGCCAAGCGAATCACAGACGCCATGGCTGCAATGTTAGTGTTAGATCTGCGTCCAATCTCCACAATAAACGCAGCTGGTATTTCACAGTTAATTGAGGTTTTGTGTCCGCGTTACAGAATTCCATTGCGACACCATTTCTCCCGTAAAGCTATTCCACAACTATACCAAAAAGTGTGTAAAAATGTAGAGATTGCGCTGAAAAATGCCATTCTGCCCACTGTCCACTTAACCTCAGATATGTGGACAAGTGGAAGTGGCCAAACCAAAGACTATATGACTGTGACAGCCCACTGGGTTGGTCATTCACCTTCACCAGCAGTAACAGCAGCAGCATGTACACCACTACGTAACATTTGTCACAGGCAGGCCACTCTTTGTATCACCGGCTTCACTAACAGGCATACGGCTGACAATTTGTTACGCAAACTGAGAGATGTGATTGATGCATGGCTTATACCACTCGGACTCTCCCCAGGGTATGTCATTTCTGATAGCACCAACAATATAGTGTGAGAATTACAGCTGGGTGATTTCCAACATATTCCCTGTTTTGCTCACACCATCAACTTGGTGGTGCAGAGCTTCCTACGAAATAACCATGAGGTGCAGGAGATGCTTTTGGTGGCCCGTAAAATTTCAGGCCATTTCAGGCATTCAGCCACAGCATGTAGGAGATTACAGCAGCTCCAAGAGCAGTTTAACTTACCCTGCCACCAACTTAAGCAAGAGGTGGTTACTAGGTGGAATTCCACCCTGTACATGCTTCAGAGGATGGAGGAACAGCGTAAAGCCATCCAAACATATTGCACAAGCCATGACATTGGGAAAGGAGGGGGGATGTATTTCACTCTTGCACAGTGGGGAATCCTTTCAGTCCTGTGCAAGGTGCTGAAACCATTTGAAGTTGTGACGTGTGAGTTGAGTGCAGCCTCTGCTAGTTTGAGCCAAGTCATTCCTTTAATTAGACTATTGGAAAAGCAGCTTGAGAAAATGAAGGTGGAGCTGAAAGCAAGCAATTCAGATAAGTATGTTGGCCTTATCGATCAAGTACTTAATTTGTTTCACAATAATCCTCGAGTTATTAAGATCTTGAACTCGGATCAGTACGTTTTGGCCACTGTGCTTGATCCAAGGTTTAAAACCTACATTGAGTCTTTACTTGTAAATGAGCGAGATGTGAACTTTTGCAAGGAGCTATTGCTCAGCAAGTTTTCCGCTGAACTGGGCCTCGGCTTGACAACGTGTCCTCCTTCACTTTCTCAAGCTGCTGCTGCTTGTAAAAAATTAAATTTCCAAAAAAGAAGCAGGGAAGACGCAGAGGGCAGACCAGAACAATTTAACATCTGGGCTGGTTTGAAGGATTTTTCGAAAAAATGTGTCACTTTGCCCATAACTCCATCCAATATGAGTATAAACATGCAAAGGATGGTGGAGGATTACTTTCAAGAGGTAGTTGATATAAAAATGTCAGACAGTCCCTTTCCTTACTGGGAAGAAAAGCAGGCCATTTGGAAACCCATGTATAAACTTGCTTTGCAATTCCTAAGCTGTCCACCCTCCAGTATGTACTCTGAACGAGTGTTCAGCACAGCAGGGAACTTAGTCAGTGATCGCCATAGAAGGTTACTTCCCAAAAATGTGGAGAAAATGATGTTTATAAAAATGAACTACATCTTCCACGAGGAAGGCCTTCACCATCCAAGACACCCAATCACTGACTGTTCTCTAATGGCGGATTCAAGCGGCGATGAATTGATAGTCTGTGATGATGACGTACACACTGATGAGGGTGAGAATGAAGCTGAAGATGATGACGATAACATCTTTTTAAAACTTTCTATGCAAGTGTAGGGTGCAATCTACCCCCAAAGAGAAAAGGGACTTGTGGCATTTCCATATCACGTACCGTCTTGAAAGGCTGCTGTTTGGGCAATTTATCCTTAAGGGTAGGGTGTCATAGACAGAGTGACCCCAAACTGCCTTTGTCCATTTCTCTTAACATTGTACAGTCTATAACGGCTGAAATTTTTGGTATTTTATACAAGTGGAGGGGGGCCTAGAGAGACAGAAACCAAACTGGCTTTCTCCATGTCAATTAATATCGTATAGTCTATAACGGCTGAATTTTTTGGTATTTTATACAAGTGGAGGGGGGCCTAGAGAGACAGAAACCAAACTTACTTTCTCCATGTCAATTAATATTGTACAGTCTATAATGGCTGAATTTTTTGCTATTTTAAACAAGTGAAGGGGAGCCTAGAGAGACAGAAACCAAACTGGCTTTGTCCATTTCAATTAATATTGTACAGTCTATAACGGCTGAATTTTTTGGTTTTTTAAACAAGTGGAGGGGGGCCTATAGAGACAGAAAGCAAACTGCCTTTTTCCATTTTTTTACATATTTAACTATAAGTGTAGGGTGTAATATACGTCCAAAGACGATGGCTGCATTGCCAATATGCATAGAGGGAGAGGAAGACAATCTGTTTTGTGTGTAGAATAAATGAAGGCCTACCAACGAAGAATTAAACTGTTTTTTGGATGATTTATTACCTCTACAATTAGATTACTTATCTCTAAAACAGTTGGAGCACTAAATTGGGTTATTTTAGGCCCAAAAACATTGACTTTCCAACAAAATAGCAAAACAAAACCAAACAAAACCAAAACCAAAACACGCAATGGCGGTTTTGCGAAACCAAAACCAAAACACGGCGGTAATCCAGATCCAAAACTGAATCCAAAACCAAAACACGGGGGTCAGTGACCATCTCTAATATATATATAAATTAATAAGATTATAATTAAATAAAACTTTACAAATAGTATTCATCAACTATCCAGAGGTAATTTGCATATTTATTTTTCCTTAGTGTTTTCAATAATAGTCCAATATAATACATATAATCCCAGGCATTGCCAAATTTGTTTTAAAAAAAAAATTTGCTGTTGATAGGACAACAGTAAATCTGATTTTGAAACTCTCCCATATTTGCTCATGCTTCTCAACTAAGATCATCATCATCATCATCATCATTTATTTATTTATATAGCGCCACTAATTCCACAGCGCTGTATACAGAAAACTCATTCACATCAGTCCCTGCCCCATTGGAGCTTACAGTTTAAATTTCCTAATATACACACAGACAGAGAGACTAGGGTCAATTTGATAGCAGCAAATTAACCTACTAGTATGTTTTTGAAGTATGGGAGCACCTGGAGGAAACCCACGCAAACACCGGGAGAACATACAAACTCCATACAGATAAGGCCATGGTCGGGAATTGAACTCATGACCCCAGTGCTGTGAGGCAGAAGTGCTAACCCCTAAGCCACCGTGCTGCCTTGATCAGAGGATCTTCCAGTAATTCTCATCTCATGCCATGTGGTATTTTTGAAACAACAATGTATTTGTGATCGTGATGAGTTGGATAGACCACCAATAACGCTCTCCCAAATGTCAAAGAGTTTAGGTGGTTGTTCCTGTATCCATGATTGCAATATATATTTCCTAGCCACTGCTGTGTTTTCAACTTTCTATGGTTAATCTTAAGGATGGGTCTACTATTCTCAACACTGCTCATTCAGAAGAAAGTTGAGCAAAAGTTAGTAAATGGTTAGAGGTATAAAGCTGTACCTGTCTCGAAAAACGTTTTATCCTAGGGCATTACTACATACAAAGTAGGAAGGATTCTCCCTGACAACCACAATTTAGACATGTATTTGTATCTGATATCCCCATAACATAACTGTGTTGAAAAGATAAATAGCCTGTATGGCAGAAGTTAAGGAACATTTCTCTATATGAGCTTGCAGTTAACACAGATCGTGAGTAAGAGTTTTAAACAGCTGTACTAAAGTCCTTCCTGGGTGGATTTCCAATAAGTGAGACAGGCCTGTCTTTATCATGGTATAGTAAAAAAATAGCTGAGGATTTTTATTATGCAGAGAAATAGGTTTTCCCTTTCTCAAGTGCATAGACATCAGTGTATCCAAGCTATTTGACTAGTCAGCGGGGGAAAGAGCACCGGTGACCAATTTGGTATTATTTTTTGCCTGATGTAAAGCAAAAGCTTGTTTCATTATTTTCCATAATTTGGGCTACTTTTAAAGGATTTTTTCCATCAAAGATCCACTAAAGATTGTAGGTTGGTTATTCATTTTTCGGTCCATGAATGGAAAGGGTGTGAGGAATTTCAATCATGGAATTCTGTTTTTTAACTAGAAGATATATAGAATAATAGGACATGTTGTCCATGATGACATCAGTAAAGGATTGTCTAAGATTTCTTGTGACAATTCTGATTTATGGGTATGTAATAAAGAGGCTAAGTCAATTTTAGGTATAAAAGATTACTCCATTGGGATGTTTGTGTAAGTGTCTGTAAAATGTAATCAATACCTAATTGTTCTTAAAATGCTAGCATAATTATGCAGTTTAACATTTGGAAAAACAATTATTCCTCATTTCATAGGGTTAATGCTTGGGCAATTGTTTTGCCAAATAACCTTACAAAACTCACCATTTATAAGATTATCGTCTTTGTCGGCTAATATCATGGATATAATTTGTAGGGGTACAGCAAATTGGTGAAACTGATCCTTTTTATTAGGCTAGCTCAAACTAGGTGGGATAGTGGGAGCTAATTCCAACTATTTATCTCCTCTAATACATTTTTAATTCATTTTCTCATATTCAACAAATATAATGTCTCCATTTTTTTGGTACTTGTACCCCTAGGTATGCTTTGTGAGGCCATGATAGCTTTGTATTGTTACACCAGTTTGGCATGGTTGCATAGTTTATCAGTTTAACTGTTGACTTCTCCTAACATATTGTTTTATTTTATCTAGTATTAGACTAAGAGATTTGGGGGGATTTGAGATGTATATCATCAAATCATCAGCAAAAACTGTTATTTTAATTTGTGAATTGCCTGACTTGATAACTTTAAGGTCACCCATTGACTCTAGAATCCTAAGCAGAAGGGCTAAGGCTAGATAAAAAAATAATGGTGATAATGGGCAGCCTTGATGTGTTCCCTTAGTCATTGTGACTGAAGCCCCTTTTATATCATTAATATTGAGAAAGCGGTTGGAGAGGTATCCATGAACCTTATAAATTGTGAGATGTGTGCCCAAATGAAAATATTTCATATATGCTTTGTAAATATGTCTCGTTTCTCCTGCTGTCTCTCAGCCATCTCATCTTGGATGTACCAGCGCTTTGTTAAATTCAATATCTCCAAGACTCAACTAATAACCCCCACTCCAGGACTCCCTCACATCCTCCCTTCTCTCTTTCTGTGAATAACACTTTGATCCTTTCTGTCCTTCAAGTCCACTGCCTAGGGGTCATCCTCGACTCCTCCCTTTCCTTCAAACCTCAGATTCTGTCACTCTAATCTCTTTATTTTACAATAACAAGTCTTACCTCTGCTTCAGCAATATTACAGTTTAACATTTCTCTCTGATGGTTGCATAGCTAGTGTGTGTAGTTCTAAGTGTGCAGTTACAAGTGTATTTAAATGTAAATAACTTAAGCTAATTAAAAAGTTAGCATAATTCGGAGTTATACCAGACTTCTTATTAGTTATCAGTTATCTCTAAACCAGGCTAAGAGAAGTAACTAACCTCTGCTTCCACTTTTGCATCATCATGTAATTACTTCTACATTATTTGCACCAGTTTCGTAGCTGTATTAAGAAAGTGCATTTTCTACTTCTAATGGTATACTGTCCTTTCACTGTGTGTTTACTATTTGTATTGCTAATGTTTGTTGGGGGAGTTTAATAAGGGTCTGATTAAAGATACTCATCACATGTGTTTGTTAACTACATATAATCATTGTATGATGGCTGCATAGCTAGTGTTTGTAGTTCTAAGTGTGTAGTTACAAGTGCATTAAGATTTAAATAGCATATTTCAGAGTTATACCAGAGTTAAACAGGAGGAAACAGGAGAAGAGCATTCTGCCTATTATCACAGCTACAAAAGGACAACAGTCAGTATTCATCTGAAACTCCATATTCTACTCCTGGGGTTTTCATCTCTCCCTGGCTATCAGCTTCACACCACAAGAAGACTCTGGTCTTATTTTCTACTCTGCTCATGGAAGTTTGTTTTATTTGTCAGTTTATTTTCCCTGCAAAATCCATTCTGTTTAATCAGCCTGCTGTACTACTTGCTCAGCCACTCCCTACCCAAGCCACAGCTATTTCAGTCCTCTATCTCATTGTACATCCAATTCTACTCAAGGATTTGTAGAACTCAGCTACTGCATCACCTGTGCCTTTTTACTCTCCATTCAACACTTCCACCCACTCCCCACATCATTACTTCATACTATCCAGACATCTATGAATAAACTACATCTACTCACTCTGCACTACTTCTCTGATTGCACAGGACATTGCAACTAGGTAATTCTTTTAATTACCTCATTTTTTGCTATTTTGTTCATAAATCCCAATGTTTGCCTAAATATTTTTCTTCCTCTCCTTTCATGACATTATCTTTAGGACTATATCATCCTTCACCCATCCTGCAACACACACCTCTGTCCACATTGCCCCTTCATTACTTCACTCACCTCTAGTGAACACTCATGAACTCTTTTCCTATTTAAATTCAAGAATTTTAACAGCCTCACCCTGCCACCAGAAACTAAAAGGACACAAAACTTACCATCATCTTTCCTATCTGTCTTCCTCCCTGTTTCTGTTAGCTGGTGAGATATCACCTAATCCAGGTTCCCCTCACTTCCCCCACACATTTATATCTGAAAGCTACCGAAACCTGGCAAATCTCAAACACATCACCTGTCTCCCATCTCTTCCAAAGTCTTTTAAATGTGCCCTTTGGAATGAATGCACTGTTTGTAACAAACTTACCTCTGTACACAATCTCTTCCTCTCAAATAACCTCAACCTTCTAGCAATAACAGAAACATGGCTCACACAATCAGATATTGCCTCACCTGCAGCTCTTTCACTGGGTAGTCTCCATTTCACCTACACCCCCAGACCTGGAGGAAGACAAGGAGGTGGGGTTAGACTACTTCTCTCCCCACAATGCACATTCACAGTTCTACCAAACGTTCCATCACTCACATTCACATATTTTCAAGTGCACACTGAAAGGATTTTTAACCCATTCTCTATTCTTGTTGCTTTTATCTATTGCAACCCCTGGACCACACCAACAATTTCTTGAACTCTTCACTGGATAGCTCCCTCATTTCTTATCCTCTGACATCTCTACTATCATCATGGGTGATTTCAAAATCTCTATTGCTAATCCACGTTCCAATGCTGCTTCCAAACTATTCTCTCTAACCTCCTCACTTGACATCTCTGAGTGGAATGAATCCACTACTCATCAGGATGGCCACTGTCTTGATCTTGTTTTCTCTAGACTATGCTCAGTTTCTCATTTCCATAACACTCCTCATTTTCACCAAAACGTAGCAACTGCCCTTGATCATGTGACTCCAGCGACTCTTCATACTCCGCGTAGACCTCGTTGCCAACCGTGGCACACTAAAGTAACACAAACTCTACAAAAATGTTCTCACAAAGCAGAGTGTCACTGGCATAAATCTTGTACCTCTATTGATTTCATCACTTATACTGCTTTCTACCACTCTTATCGAAATGCTCTGGACACGGGAAAACAAACATACTCCCAATCTCTCATCTTTGCTCAGTCACCTAACCCCAAATGCCTTTTTAACACATTTAAATCTCTTCTAAACCTTCCCAACCCAAACCCTTCGACTACCATCAGTGCCCAGGATCTTGCTTCCTATTCAAGGATTCAAATTGATAAGATCAGACTTGAAATGGTATCATCTCCCTTGACAAGCAATCAGCTCAATTCCTTTGTAGCACCCTCTAACACTCTCTCTTCATTTGATCCACAAATAAAGAGGAAGTTTCTGCACTCTTCTTATCTTCCTACTTTACCTCCTTTCCTCTTGATCTCATACCCTCACAAATTGGTAGGCCTCTGTCTCCTGTGCTCCTTCCACCTTTAACTAAAATCTGTAATCTATCTTTCTCTACTGGTATCTTTACATCACTATTTAAGCATGCAGTGATTACTCCCATTTTAAAAAAACACAATTCTCAAGACCCAAAATCTCAAATTACCACCCCATCTCCCAGCTCCCATGCCTCGGCAAGCTTCTTGAGAGAATTGCCTACACTCGCCTCACACACTTTCTTTCAGCAAACAACCTACTGGATTCTCTTCAGTCAGGCTTCCACTCTCAACTCTCCATAGAGACTGTACTGAACAAGATTGTCAATGATTTTATCACACCAAAAAACTGAAGGCCATTATTCTCTTATAATTTTCCTGGATCTCTCTGCTGCATTTTACACTGTTGACCACTTTCTCCTCAAACAAATGCTATAATCCCTAGATCTTGACAGGACTTTCCTATCCTGGGGCCTGATTCATTAAGGATCTTAACTTGAGAAACTTCTTATTTCAGTCTCCTGGACAAAATCATGTTACAATGCAAGGGATGCAAAATAGTATTCTGTTTTGCACATAAGTTAACTACTGACTGTTTTTTCATGTAGCACACAAATACTTGATAGCTTATTTGTACACTGAAATATAAAGTTGATATTTGTGTGCTACATGAAAAAACAGTTAGTATTTAACTTATGTGCAAAACAGAATACTATATTGCACCCCTTGCATTGTAACATGGCTCTCATCCTACCTATCTAATCGCTCTTTCAGTGTTCATTTTCTCTGGATCCATCTTTCCTCTGCTTCCTTTATCAGTTGGAGTACCAGAAGGTTCAGTCTTAGGTCCTCTGCTATTCTACATCTACACCACTTCTTTTGGAAAACTAATAAGCTCCTTTGAATTTCAGTATCATCTCTATGCGGATGATTAACAAATCTATCCTCTCCTGATCTATTACCATCTTGTCTTGCGTTACTGACTGTCTTTCTGCCATTTCATGTTGGATGTCTTCTCGCCAACTCAAACTCAATGTTGAAAAACTGAATTAATGTGTGTGAGTGTCTATATTAGGGAATTTAGACTGTAAGCTCCAATGGGGCAGGGACAGATGTGAATGAGTTCTCTGTACAGCGCTGCGGAATCAGTGGCGCTATATAAATAAATGGTGATGATGAATGGTGATGAATTAATAGTTTTCCCACCCAAAATCAATAGCTTAATGCCTGACATTTCTATTTCTGTTGATAACATGACCATAAATCCCACCCCGCAAGCTGGCTGCCTAGGTGTAATCCTTGACTCACAACTATCCTTTGTTAACCACAATGACTCTGTTTCTAAATCATGTTACATAGATCTAATGATCAATTCCAGAATATGGACATATGTCTCATTGGTTGCCTGTTTTTCAGCGAATTCAATATAAAATTCTTCTACTAACATTCTATGGCCGTCAACAAAATTGCATCAACATACATCTCCTGACTTGTCTCAATCTATCTACCAACCAGATACCTCCATTCTGAAAAAAGGTCTGCTTCTCTCTTCCACTCTCATCACACCTCCCATTCCCGGTTACAGGATTTTTTTCGGGCTGCACCCACCTTGTGGAATTCTCTCCCTCGCACAGTTAGACTTTCCTCTAGTCTTCAAACCTTCAAGCGTGCACTGAAAACCCACCTCTTCAGACAAGCTTATGATATTCCTCAACCACCATCTTAATCTCCCTAGGTTACCCTATTATCACCCTCTACACTGCTAAAGCAAGACAACAACCCTCTGACCAACATTGCCACACACACAGCCCACTCAATACTTTTACCTTTGCATTCTAGCTGGTCCATTGTGCAATATGATGTAGCACATGCCCTTGTGTTTCTAACTCCCATTGTCCTATAGACTGTAAGCTTGCGAGCAGGGTTCTCTTACCTCTCTGTCTGTATGCATTACCCAGTATTGTCTTATCAATGTTTGTTCCCAATTGTAAAGGGCTATGGAATTTGCTGGCGCTATATAAATAAATGTTGATGATGATGATGATGCTCCGTAAGAACTTATGGATGGATAGGAAAGGATACAAGGTAAGGGTGAGGATTATAGAGGTCAGAGATGTAGTTAATGGTAGTCAAGGATGTGAACAAGAAGAGTTACAGGTGGCTGTCATGAGAGATGGGTACATATAGGCATTACACAAGACACATGGAGAAATATACAATCCAAGCAGAAACACAATGCAAAATACGATTAAAAGAAAGTAGTACAGACAAAATACAGAGGCAGAAAATAGAGGCACAGAACAATGAATGACTAAGTAAGACAAAATAACCACAGATACACATAATTTAAATGTAAAATACCCACTCTCTACTTGAAAAAGAAGACAACATAGTATAATATAAGGTAAAGAGGTAAGAATATTATACACGCTCTATATGTAAAGTCAGTTTCTCTTCATGTGAGGGTCATGAGTGGCTGTTTATTAGCTCTGTCCAGTGGAGTAAGGATGGTCCTTAGTTCAGATTTTACAGTGGGGGCTGGGGGGCTTTCATTACACTATCTGTCAATCACGGTAACTTATAACCATATAGAAAATTGTACTAATCACCATCTTTGTATTTGTAGAGAGTTATATGGAAAAATTGGTAACTTTCTAAATGAAAACTGTTGGTTTACTAGAAGAAATTAAATGAAACATTTACTTTGAGCTCTCTTCTTTTTAATAGCATTTTATTGTTTTGACAGGACTTATTTTCATTTTAAACAACATGTTTTATACAGGTTTGAGTTATCCTGGGTCTCCCCAATAATCTCCATAATTTGGCTGAATTCTGCATTTGGTGCATACGTAAAATAAACCTTACTTTTGGAAATATGAGGGCTCCTTACTAACAAAAAAAGTACTACTGATTGGTCTAGAACATAACGATAGCAGAGAACTAATTGTTTGATATACATCTCTATGTTTTTACCTTTGTACTTTGTCAGTTAATAACTCTTAAAGTGTTTTAGTTAATCAAAATTGACTTGTCACAAGGGTTTCATTAAAAGAAAACATGAGAATGTAGCAGGACTCTCCATGGACTCATCAGTAATTTTTACAGTAATGACCTTGACCCATGTATATAAAAGGTGTGGATACATTGTATTATGGCAATGTTACTGATTTGCAAAATATTAAATTGCATGGAAATCTGCGTAAGGCTTTACATGTAAAGGGCATTGGATACATACAGAATTATTATAATGGACTTATTCTTCAGCTGTGTGAGCTTTTTCTATCCCTATTTTATAGACAGAGCTGCAGAAACATTATAGCTGAATCTTAAGTAATATCTCATTCCTGCTTCAGATTTACTTGGCATGTTGCTTGCTAGTATATGTCTAAAATAAAAGAAACGTCCATATACCCTTTTGTTTTTCGTCTTCACCCTCAACTATAGGATACATTTTTGGAGTGGTTGCTTTGTTTATTGATTTTGTTTACCCCGCCCTTCAAACATATCTGTCCACTCATATTGTAATTTGATCATGGTTTACAAATATATCTTTCATTATACTTTAAACCAACAATTCATTTTTATATATTTTATGACTTATTAGGTCTTCCACTCATTTGTTGTAGATGAAGACAATTGTGATTAACTTTTATTCTTATACTATAGAACAATAACATAAGTAGTGAGAAGTAGGGATGTCTGTACCAGCTGGTAAACAATACTAAAAGATGCTGCTGAATTCTAAGGTAAGATCTTCCTTCTTCTGTCATATACTATGGACTGCACACTGCATAAATACAATGTCCTAATAAAACTTGAACATTTATATCAAAAGACAATAAGGTATCACCAGTAAGATACTTAATAAATATAATATTCATTGGACATATGATATTGTGCCTAACCATCTTTATTTACCAACATTATATCTGCATGTGGTCCTTAAGTTCCATTTTGACCTTGTATTTTCCTTGGTGACTTAATCTATTGGGCGTCTACTATTTCTGAGAAGGGGAGTTCCAAAAACAAGTACAATCGGAAACTGTACTTACAGAGACACTATACTAATTTATGCACAACAACTGATACTGGGTGCATAATATGCAAATGGAAACATCATTTTGTGCTATAAGGTGAAAAATGTAAAATGTCCAGCCTGATTTTGAGCTCCTTGCAATGCAGCAAGATTTGTCCAGCTACAAATTCTCCAGTCAGGCAAAATATGCACCTAACTCCAAATCAGCCTCCAAGACAACAACAGCCAAAGAGGTTTCAATGATTCCATAGTAATAGTCTACGTATATTCAGCCTCAACCAAGAAACTCATACTTCTGTACTTCCTGGTTAGGAAATTATTCTTTGCTTTGTAATTCAATGTTTTGCTTTCATATATAATGTTTCCATTAGTGTTCTCACTAGGGTGAAAGCTACCTTAATATACAGTGTTTGAATGGTTACATCATAAGACCTCTGTCCCTTCTTTCCTCTTAACTGTACATATCAAGTTCTCTAATCTGTTCCTAATTAGTTTTATTTTGTAGCTCATCCACCATTTTACTAACCCCCACTCTGCATTAATACATATATTTAATGTCTTTTTGGGATACACAATACTCAAGGTTAGATCTCTAAGTAAGATATTGTCTTTTCCCCTTGCTTTGCTTCACTATTTGTATATGACTCTTTTTGAGTCATGTCATTTGAAATGAAAGCTCCTAGGTTCCATTTCTTTGTTGTTGTTGATAGATCCCACATTTAGTTCTATTCCTCTATTTTCTCTAATTCTCTACTACATCTGGACTTACAACACTGTAAAAAATCTTAATGTCATCGGCAAAACGACATGCCTTGAGACATTGACCTAAAAAAAAATTATGCTAATATATGAATATATAGGATAATACATTGTTATGTTTGTGGTCTTGAATCTACAGTTAAACACTACTTTGGCTACTGAATTTATACTTTTGGGATTTCAGAATTTGCACAAACTACAAGTTCTGCTCTTCCTTCTTGTCCTTGTGATTTACTGTATGACAACATGCGGGAACCTCCTGATTATCATATTGGTGGCCTACAGCAAGAGTCTCCACTCTCCCATGTACTTCTTCCTCACACAACTCTCTATGTCTGACATCATGCTGACCACAGACATTGTCCCCAACATGCTTCACGTTGTCCTAAATGGGGTGACAACTATATCGTTAACAGGGTGTTTTACTCAATTTTTTTTATTTATAGTTTCAGAATGTGTGCAGTGTCTTATTCTGACTGTAATGTCTTATGACAGATACTTGGCGATCTGTAACCCTTTGTGTTATATATCTATAATGACCAGTAAGTTGTGCCTGAAATTGGTTATTATAACTTGGTTATTGAGCTTTTCTACGTCACTGATTAACTCAGTATCGATAAGTTTGTTGCAGTTTTGTGGGCCTAATGTCATTGACCATTTTTTCTGTGATTATTCTCCTCTATTAAAAATATCTTGTTCAGATACGTTTATAGTTGAATTAAATGTTACACTTCTTAGTTTACCTATAGTTATTTTCCCATTTGTAATCATCACTGTATCTTATGTCCATATTATTTGGATTATACTAAGGATTCCATCTGCTTCTGGGAGACAGAAAACCTTCTCCACCTGTAGCTCCCATCTGACTGTAGTGTTCAGTTTTTATATAACCCTGATATCTATGTATGTTCTTCCAACCAGAGGGCTATCAATGTATTGGAACAAAGTCATAGCCTTGCTATACACAGTGGCAACACCATTACTTAATCCCATCTTATACAGTTTGAGAAATAAAGAGATCAAGAATGCTTTCGAAAAAGCTGTTGGTTGTTTCATGGAATATTGTTTAATATGTTTTGAATAAGTAATACATTTTGTATTTTGTGAGCTCACCCTCTCTCTACCAAATGTGGAAGCTTGTGCAACCCTATAGGACATAATATGAATGTATAAAAAATAATAAAAAATAATAATAATAATAATAATAATAATAATAATTATTATTATTATTATTATTGTTATTATTATTATTATTATTAGATATTACTACTACTACTACTTCTAATAATAATAATAATAATAATAATAATAATAATAGTAATAATAATAATACAAATAATAATAATAATATTAATAATAATAATGATATACACATGCAATTGGGGATGATGAAAAATGATTGAAAAAGTATAATTATCATTTAACATAAAGTGTCAGTCTCGGGTGTCAAGTCTCTTTTTAAAATTTTCAATTTTTTAAAAAAAAATCAGGGTAAATCTTCTTTTATTTCCTTATGTTAAAATAAAAATGTAATTGTAGAAAATTAGTGTTACATTTTGATTCTTTTTTATTCATAAAAAAAGGAATACACAACAGGAATGAGTTTATATAGCATTAGCTTATGCTCATCATTAAATGCTACTTACACAGGAGGAGGTGTAGTTACACCTAAACAAGACTAAGGTGGTTAAAGCAACAGACCAAGATGGCATCAACCCATTCACCCATGTGTGCTAAGTGACATAAGTTTGATAATTAATAGACCCTTATTTCTTAAATGTGCTACCTCTTACCTAAGTGAGTGACAGAAGAGAGGCTGAAACAAGATGTGGCAAGTCTTTAAAAGAGGGAATAAAATTGGAACAAGGAATTCATAAATCTGTGCACCTGATTTCAGCCATTGATGAATTATTCAAAGGGATTCTGATGGACAAAATGTTGAAATACATTATATAAATTTTTTGATAACACTGTGTCAGCATACTTTCATAAAGAACCAACAATGTCTAATAAATATATAGAGTATATTTTATGCGGAGTTAATTTTCATACCTGACCTTGGTAGTGCAAGTCCTATATGTAAACAAAAACATATTCAATAACATTCTGCCAATTTAATTTCCTAAAAGATCAGTTAGGCCTAACAAATGTGATTGCAATTTTATTAGGAGGCACAGTGATTAGCATTACAGCTTCACAGAACTGGGGGTCATGGGTTCAAATCCGACCAAGTCCCTATCTGTGTGGAGGATGTATGCTCTCCCTGTGTTTGTATTGGGTTTCCTCTGGATACTCTGGTATCCTCCCCAGCCCAAAAACATACTGGTAGGTATGAACTTGTGTGTGGTAAGGAATTTACTAAACTGCGTGTTTGAATAAGTGGAGATGCTGGCTATAGCAACCAATCAGATTCTAGTTATCATTTATTTAGTACATTCTACAAAATGACAGCTAAAACCTGATTGGTTGCTGTAGGCAACATCTCCACTTTTTGAAACCCGCAGTTTAGTAAATATACCCGCTAGACTGCTGCCTTCAATTTGGCAGGGACTGATGTGAATGATTACATATTCTCTGTACAATGCTGTATAATATGATTGGTCCTTTCTAAATAATAATAATAATAATAATAATAATATTAACAATAATAATGATAATAATAATAATAATAATAATTATTATTTTTATTATTATTATTCAAACTCTATACATTGCTACTTTTTTTGCAATTTTACCTAAATTATGAGTAAAATAATACAATTAATATGCAAATGAAACTTGAGCTTTTATTAACTACAAAAAATATTTTTTTTAATATAACAAATATAAAATGTTATTTCAAATAATACCTCCAGTGCCATGTAATTGAAACCATATTGGCCAGCTCCAACATTTAATTTGCTATGCATGAAAACACAAATTGGCTTAATATGACCTGATTTGCCTCTTCAGACTACTGTGCTCCCTGAAAGTGTGAGAAGAAGCTATTTTTTTTTTTTAACAATACAGGTCAAGGGATTGTATCATTCGTTTGGCTTGCTGTAACTCCACCGTTCTAACAATACTGTTTGTAAAGTGCATGTGTATGAGGTTATATGATTTGGAAAGTAATTTGATCAACATTCTTTCTTCTTATATACATTTATGTTCTTTCTTTCAGCATTGCTAATTAAGATTAGGGATGAGCGCACTCGGATTTATGAAATCCGAGCCCACCCGAACGTTGCGGATCCGAGTCGGATCCGAGACAGATCCGGGTATTGGCGCCAAATTCAAAAGTGAAACTGAGGCTCTGACTCATAATCCCGTTGTCGGATCTCGCGATACTCGGATCCTATAAATTCCCCGCTAGTCGCCGCCATCTTCACTCGGGCATTGATCAGGGTAGAGGGAGGGTGTGTTAGGTGGTCCTCTGTGCTGTTTAGTTCTGTGCTGTTTAGTTCTGTGCTGTTTAGTTCTGTGCTGTTTAGTGCTGTGCTGTGCTGTGCTGTGCTGTGCTGTGCTGTGTTCTGCAGTATCAGTCCAGTGGTGCTGTGTGCTGTGCTCTGTCCTTCTGAGGTCAGTGGTGCTGCTGGGTCCTGTGCTGTGTCCTGTTCAGTCCAGTGGTGCTGTGTCCTGTGCTCTGTGCTTCTAAGGGCATAGTTATTTCCCCAATATTCCCCTGTGTTTAAAAAAATAAAAAAAAGTTTTTTTAAAAAATACCAAAAACTACTTTAATTTTTTTTAATTACCACAAAATTTGCACAACCAATCCTGCAGTATAAGCCCATTGGTACTGCAATATTACCAAGTTCACACATTCAGCAGTAAAAGTCCAGTGGTACTGCAATATTACAAAGTTTACACATTCTGCAGTATCAGTCCAGTGGTGCTGTGTCCTGTGCTCTGTCCTGCTGAGTTCCGTAGTGCTGCTGGGTCCTGTGCCGTGTCCTGTTCAGTCCAGTGGTGCTGTGTCCTGTGCTCTGTGCTTCTAAGGGCATAGTTATTTCCCCATTATTCCCAAGTTTTTAAAAAATAAAAAAAAAGTAAAAAAAAATAATTTTTTTAAAAAAAAAAAAAAAATATATAATAATTATAACCAAATTTGCAAAACCAATCCAGCAGTATAAGTCCATTGGTACTGCAATATTACCAAGTTCACACATTCTGCAGTATCAGTCCAGTGGTGCTGTGTCCTGTGCTCTGTCATGCTGAGTTCCGTTGTGCTGCTGGGTCCTGTGCCGTGTCCTGTTCAGTCCAGTGGTGCTGTGTCCTGTGCTCTGTGCTTCTAAGGGCATAGTTATTTCCCCACTATTCCCAAGTTTTTTAAAAATAAAAAAAAAGTAAAAAAAAATAAAAAATTAAAAAAAAAAAAAATATATAATAATTATAACCAAATTTGCAAAACCAATCCAGCAGTATAAGTCCATTGGTACTGCAATATTACCAAGTTCACACATTCTGCAGTATCTTGTGCTACATATAATGGAGATCAAAAATTTGGAGGATAAAGTAGGGAAAGATCAAGACCCACTTCCTCCTAATGCTGAAGCTGCTGCCACTAGTCATGACATAGACGATGAAATGCCATCAACGTCGTCTTCCAAGCCCGATGCCCAATCTCGTAGTACCGGGCATGTAAAATCCAAAAAGCCCAAGTTAAGAAAAAGTAGCAAAAAGAGAAACTTTAAATCATCTGAGGAGAAACGTAAAGTTGCCAATATGCCATTTATGACACGGAGTGGCAAGGAACGGCTTAGGCCCTGGCCCGTGTTCATGACTAGTGGTTCAGCTTCACCCACGGATCTTAGCCCTCCTCCTCCTCCCCCCCCCTACAAAAAATTGAAGAGAGTTATGCTGTCAGCAACAAAACAGCAAACAACTCTGCCTTCTAAAGAGAAATTATCACAAATCCCCAAGGCGAGTCCAAGGGTGTTGGTGGTTGTCAAGCCTGACCTTCCCATCACTGTACGGGAAGAGGTGGCTCGGGAGGAGGCTATTGATGATGTAGCTGGCGCTGTGGAGGAACTTGATGATGAGGATGGTGATGTGGTTATTGTAAATGAGGCACCAGGGGGGGAAACAGCTGATGTCCATGGGATGAAAAAGCCCATCGTCATGCCTGGTCAGAAGACCAAAAAATGCACCTCTTCGGTCTGGAGTTATTTTTATCCAAATCCAGACAACCAATGTATGGCCATATGTAGCTTATGTAAAGCTCAAATAAGCAAGGGTAAGGATCTTGCCCACCTAGGAACATCCTCCCTTATACGTCACCTGAATAACCTTTATAGTTCAGTGGTTAGTTCAGGAACTGGGGCTAGGACCCTCATCGGTACAGGGACACCTAAATCCCGTGGTCCAGTTGGATACACACCAGCAACACCCTCCTCGTCAACTTCCTCCACAATCTCCATCAGATTCAGTCCTGCAGCCCAAGTCAGCAGCCAGACTGAGTCCTCCTCAATACGGGATTCATCCGAGAAATCCTGCAGCGGTACGCCTACTACTGCCACTGCTGCTGTTGCTGCTGTTAGTCGGTCATCTTCCCAGAGGGGAAGTCGTAAGACCGCTAAGTCTTTCACAAAACAATTGACCGTCCAACAGTCGTTTGCCATGACCACAAAATACGATAGTAGTCACCCTATTGCAAAGCGTATAACTGCGGCTGTAACTGCAATGTTGGTGTTAGACGTGCGCCCGGTGTCCGCCATCAGTGGAGTGGGATTTAGAGGGTTGATGGAGGTATTGTGTCCCCGGTACCAAATCCCCTCGAGATTCCACTTCACTAGGCAGGCGATACCAAAAATGTACAGAGAAGTACGATCAAGTGTCCTCAGTGCTCTTAAAAATGCGGTTGTACCCACTGTCCACTTAACCACGGACATGTGGACAAGTGGTTCTGGGCAAACGAAGGACTATATGACTGTGACAGCCCACTGGGTAGATGCATCCCCTTCCGCAGCAACAGCAACAGCTGCATCAGTAGCAGCAACTACAAAATGGCGGCTCGTGCAAAGGCAGGCAACATTGTGTATTACAGGCTTTAATAAGAGGCACAACGCTGACAACATATTAGAGAAAATGAGGGAAATTATCTCCCAGTGGCTTACCCCACTTAGACTCTCATGGGGATTTGTGGTGTCAGACAATGCCAGTAACATTGTGCGGGCATTAAATATGGGCAATTTCCAGCACGTCCCATGTTTTGCCCACACCATTAATTTGGTGGTGCAGCATTACCTCAAGAGTGACAGGGGTGTGCAGGAGATGCTTGCGGTGGCGCGCAAAATTGCTGGACACTTTCGGCATTCAGCCAGTGCCTACCGCAGACTAGAGGCACATCAAAAAAGCATGAACCTGCCCTGCCATCACCTCAAACAAGAGGTTGTGACGCGCTGGAACTCCACCCTCTATATGCTGCAGAGGATGGAGGAGCAGCAAAAGGCCATTCAGGCCTACACAGCCACCTACGACATAGGCAAAGGAGTGGGGATGCGCCTCAGTCAAGCGCAGTGGAGACTGATTTCCGTGTTGTGCAAGGTTCTGCAGCCATTTGAACTTGCCACACGAGAAGTCAGTTCCGACACTGCCAGCTTGAGTCAGGTGATTCCCCTGATCAGGCTGTTGCAGAAGCAGCTGGAGAAAGTGAGGGAGGAGCTGGTAAGCCATTGCGGTTACACCAAGCATGTAGCTCTTGTGGATGTAGCCCTTCGTACGCTTTGCCAGGATCCGAGGGTGGTCACTCTTTTAAAGTCAGAGGAATACATTCTGGCCACCGTGCTCGATCCTCGGTTTAAAGCGTATGTTGTGTCTCTGTTTCCGGCGGACACAAGTCTACAGCGGTGCAAAGACCTGCTGGTCAGGAGATTGTCCTCTGAAGAGGACCGTGACATGCCAACAGCTCCACCCTCATTTTCTTCCACATCTATGGCTGCGAGGAAAAAGCTCAGTTTTCCCAAAAGAGGCGCTGGCGGGGATGCTGATAACATCTGGTCCGGACTGAAGGACCTGCCAACCATTGCAGACATGTCTACTGTCGCTGCATTGGATGCTGTCACAATAGAAAAAATTGTGGATGATTACTTTGCTGACACCATCCAAGTAGACATGTCAGACAGTCCATATTGTTACTGGCAGGAAAAAAAGGCAGTTTGGAAGCCCCTGTACAAACTGGCTCTATTTTACCTGAGTTGTCCCCCCTCCAGTGTGTACTCGGAAAGAGTTTTTAGTGCAGCGGGGAACCTGGTCAGTGAGCGGCGAAGGAGGTTGCTTCCTCATAACGTTGAAAAAATGATGCCCTCCAGATAGTACAGAGGGACCTGTGGTTGTGGAGTCCAGCGGGGACGAATTGATAATGTGTGATGAGGAGGAAGTACACACTGTAGGGGGAGAGGAATCAGAGGTTGAGGATGAGGACGACATCTTGCCTCAGTAGAGCCTGTTTAGTCTGTACAGGGAGAGATGAATAGCTTTTTTGATGTGGGGGCCCAAACAAACCAATCATTTCAGCCAAAGTTGTTTGGTAGGCCCTGTCGCTGAAATGATTGGTTTGTTAAAGTGTACATGTCCTATTTCAACAACATAAGGGTGGGTGTGAGGGCCCAAGGACAATTCCATCTTGGACCTTTTTTTTTGGCATTATATGACCAATCAACAGTCGTTTGCCATGTTCAAAAAGTAAAACCAAATTTAAAAAAATACAAGAAATTAAACCAAAAGTAAAATGCCGTGTCATAATTTAAAACAAGAGGTATTGACGTGCTCTAAAACTACTGTATTGTTGTTTATATTTTATAAACACTACACTTGAAAGCTTGAGTCTTTCAATAAAAAAGTAACTGTCCATTGCACGACTATGTGCAACAGGGACATTTTTTTGGGTTTACAAAGTCAAACAATAACACTTTGACCCTGTCTGTCTGGGATCTCAATGACGAATTGTCTGTACCATGTTTGAAGGAGGTATTGTGGCCCCGGTATCAAATTGGGTACCGGGGCCACCCCACTACGCAGTCCAGATACTTGTTTGGTGGAATTCAGACCAGTTGAGGGTTTTATTATTATATTGTGTGGACCACTCTATCTATACCACACTACAACTCTATACCACTCTATTTCATACTTTAATTCTATTTCATACTTTAATTCTATTTCATACTTTAATTCTATTACTAATTAATTACCATAAAGAGGAACAAAATAAACCAATTTTACCAAAAGTATAATATGACTTAGACTTACAAACACTACACTTGAAAGATCGTGCCTTTAAATGAAAAAGTCAGTCTTCATTGCACGACTATGTGCAACAGGGACATTTTTTTGGGTTTACAAAGTCAAACAATAACACTTCGACCCTGTCTGTCTGGGATCTCAATGACGAATTGTCTGTACCATGTTTGGAGGAGGTATTGTGGCCCCGGTATCAAATTGGGTACCGGGGCCACCCCACTACGCAGTCCAGATACTTGTTTGGTGGAATTCAGACCAGTTGAGGGTTTTATTATTATATTGTGTGGACCACTCTATCTATACCACACTACAACTCTATACCACTCTATTTCATACTTTAATTCTATTTCATACTTTAATTCTATTTCATACTTTAATTCTATTACTAATTAATTACCATAAAGAGGAACAAAATAAACCAATTTTACCAAAAGTATAATATGACTTAGACTTACAAACACTACACTTGAAAGATCGTGCCTTTAAATGAAAAAGTCAGTCTTCATTGCACGACTATGTGCAACAGGGACATTTTTTTGGGTTTACAAAGTCAAACAATAACACTTTGACCCTGTCTGTCTGGGATCTCAATGACAAATTGTCTGTACCATGTTTGGAGGAGGTATTGTGGCCCCGGTATCAAATTGGGTACCGGGGCCACCCCACTATGCAGTCCAGATACTTGTTTGGTGGAATTCAGACACGTGGAGGGTTTTTTAATTATATTGTGGCCTCGGTACCAAATTGTGTACCGGGGCCACCACACTACGCAGTCAAGATAGATAGATGCGTATTGCGTATCATAGATAAAGTACATTCAGTGGTGTGGGGCAAATTGAAAAATATTCAAAATGCACTGACATTATCAAAAACAAGAGGTTGTCACACGCTAAAACTCCAACATGTATATGATGGAGAGGATGGAGGAGCAGCCGTATGTGTAGTGTAATGCAGATCTGTTGAAGGTTTTTTATATATTTTATTGTGGTGCCCAGTGCCCACTCCTCTACGCAGTCCAGGTACAATTATTGGTGCGAATCATAAAAGTTCAGGGTTTTTAAGATATTGTGGTGACCCACTCCTCTACGCAGTCCAGGTACAATTATTGGTGCGAATCATAAAAGTTCAGGGTTTTTAAGATATTGTGGTGACCCACTCCTCTACGCAGTCCATGTACAATTATTGGTGCGAATCATAAAAGTTCAGGGTTTTTAAGATATTGTGGTGACCCACTCCTCTACGCAGTCCAGGTACAATTATTGGTGCGAATCATAAAAGTTCAGGGTTTTTAAGATATTGTGGTGACCCACTCCTCTACGCAGTCCAGGTACAATTATTGGTGCGAATCATAAAAGTTCAGGGTTTTTAAGATATTGTGGTGACCCACTCCTCTACGCAGTGCAGGTACAATTATTGGTGCGAATCATAAAAGTTCAGGGTTTTTAAGATATTGTGGTGACCCACTCCTCTACGCAGTCCAGGTACAATTATTGGTGCGAATCATAAAAGTTCAGGGTTTTTAATATATTGTGGTGACCCACTCCTCTACGCAGTCCAGGTACATTTATTGGTGCGATTCATAAAAGTTCAGGGTTTTTAATATATATTGTGGTGACCCACTCCTCTACGCAGTCCAGGTACATTTATTGGTGCGATTCATAAAAGTTCAGGGTTTTTAATATATATTGTGGTGACCCACTCCTCTACGCAGTCCAGGTACATTTATTGGTGCGATTCATAAAAGTTCAGGGTTTTTAATATATATTGTGGTGACCCACTCCTCTACGCAGTCCAGAAAGATACCTTGTTGCAACGTTTTGGACTAATAACTATATTGTGAGGTGTTCAGAATACACTGTAAATTAGTGGAAATGCTTGTTATTGAATGTTATTGAGGTTAATAATAGCCTAGGAGTGAAAATAAGCCCAAAAACTTGATTTTTAAACTTTTTATGTTTTTTTCAAAAAAAATCCGAATCCAATACCTTAAATCCGAACCGAGACCTTTCGTCAAGTGTTTTGCGAGACAAATCCGAATCTCAAAAATAACGAAAATCCGGATCCAAAACACAAAACACGAGACCTCAAAAGTCGCCGGTGCACATCCCTAATTAAGATGTTATTTTTTAAGGCACAAATTGAACTTCTATTACAAAAAGCAACAGGTTTGTTCCCAAGTACAAAAGCAATACAGGTTCTAAGGATAACATTACTTTTCAATATACTACATGTCTTAATAATGTTTAGTGAAGTTGATTTAAAATAAACATGCAGCTTGCATAATGCCATAGTTTCAGAAGTTGATTTAAAGCAGGTTCACTAGACAGTCTGTGGGTGACTTGTATTTTCAGACAAATGCAGCACCTGGGTAGATTATTTCACAAGGGACAAATGAATCAGCAATTATGGGGGAAAGCATAAAATACAATAGAATCCCTGAAGTTAGAAATATACACTCATACGGACTGTAATACGTGACATTTACGCTATCTATTAATTCAAATATATAATGTTTACTTTGTTCAGGGTCCACTGGAGGTTCACCCACCTCTTTAACCTCAAAATCACCTGGGGTGGCTCCTTCACTAACTCCCTCATGGGTGTTTATTCCTCCACCACTTCTACTTTTGTGATTGTGATTTGTAGTTAACAAATTATGTTTTTTTTTTAGTTATAATATCATGTGTGTTATCATTTATCTAATTAGGTGACATCCTGTGTTAGTGACATGAAAGCAAGAGAGCACTTTAGACACTGTCGAAGTCAGCAAATTGGATAAAGTCATTTCAATTATAATCAAGCAAATTTGGTTGTCTTTGTCTGAAATTATGCGTAGAGCACGCTACGGCGTGGATGGGCGTATCCAGCCGCAACACTTAGCAATAATAGGTTTTACACTTTTACACACATTCACACGAACATACACATTTGTAATTAGTACACATTAATTGTAGTTGCAACACATAGTTATTTATGTCGAAATGTAGCGCTATTTATGTTTAGTATTATAAGTTATATACATGTTAGTCAAACCAAAGGTTCAGGTTGCAGGAACTATGTCATGTTTAGTATCATTTTAATCCCCTATTCATCAGCAGTTGTCTGGTTCATTCGCCGAAGAGATCACACATTGCATGCTCTAGTTAGCGATGTTAGGGAATAAATGTTTAAAGTGATACTGACTATATAATGCAACTAGACTAGTTGAAACTGGATTTTTGGTGGGAAAATCGGAGTGCATCCCCTGGAGAGTTGACCCCCACCTTTGGATATTTTGGTTTGACCTGGCCTATGACCTGCAGTACACTGGACCTTCCTGAAGCCTGGAGCAATAGAAGCACGCCACATCATCTGCATTGTTCTACTGTATTCACTGACTGTATATAAGCAAGGGCTCTGGACCTAGTGACCAGTCTTCTTGACCACAGCCTTCAGATCTGAATGACTGTACACTGGATCCAGAGTGCCTGCGATAAGTAACGACTCTATTTGTTTTATTTTACATTGTTATTCTGCTACTTTTGGCTATTAAATAATTTGTGCTTTGGAACCACACATCGGCAATCGACAATCGTTATTGGATAGCAACTAGACGTGCATAACAACACTAATATGAGGATAATAACAATAAGCCAATTTCTTTATTTGTTGAGGGAAATCCCATTCTGCTCTAGAATCAACCATGTTAGTTTTGTCCCAAAACACATGGTAGAATCAGCCATTTTGACTTTATTCACTGACACATGAGAAACTAGTTTGGTGTACACGGACATACAACCTGCCTTTAAACATCAATGTACAGAGCTGTGAGCCACCTCACACTTCAGCTGGCATTTCACACACTTTTTCACTGCCTGTATTGGGCTTCTCCCAAGAGAGCTGGAAGTACAAGAAACATTACCCAAGACAAATTCAGTCTCTATAGCCCAGATGAACCCCTGGGAAACACATCATAACCCCTATACCCCTTCCCCTCCTTCCTCATGGCTCCTGGGTCTTCTTTCCAAAATGGTTACCTGTCCAAGACATGGCTAAGTACATTGACTACAAAGCCAGCACTGTGTGATTGTTGTTATTAAGTAATGCTGGGAGTAGTGAGATAAAAAAGGTTAGGGATACATGTGGTTATAATCTGAGACTGTAAGCAATGGAATTAGTAGTGTTGTGTGTGAATGAAATATATATAGTTTGTGATGTATTACAAATAGTAGACAGTGGATAGTGGGCCTCACAACATTGGAGTCATGAGTTCCATTCCCAACCAAGGCCTTATCTGTGTAGAGTTTGTATGTTCTCCCCATGTTTGCGTGGGTTTCCTCCGGGTGCTCTGGTTTCCTCCCTATCTCAATAAGCATACTAGTAGGTTAATTGACTGCTATTAAATTGACCTTAGTCTGTCTCGGTCTGTGTGTGTGTGTATCTGTATATTAGGGAATTTAGATTGTAAGCTCCTATGGGAGCTGGACTGAGTTCTCTATTCCGCTGCAGAATTAGTGGCGCTATAAAAATAGCTGATGATGATGACTTGTAATTGTAATATAAATGGAGTTATGTGCATTGATAAAGTCTATGTGTAATAAAAATCTGCAACAGGTTAATACTACTGGATACTGTGGTTGTGAGATAGTTGTGATATATTAATATAGTGATAGTTTTATGATATATGTCTGATTTATATGGAGGTCCATATGGAATAGAACTATATAGAAGCATTTTTGGAGCTATATAGGAGATTGTGTAGTAATGATGGAGTAAATGTGGTAGTACTGTGTGTAATAGAGTTGGATCAACTGAAAAAGCATAGAGACTTAATGACGCAGCTTACACATCACGTCTTCTGATTGGATAATATCCTCTTTATAAACCCAGAATTCTGCAATCTAAAATATCTAATTGGTATGATATGACAATAAGGATGTAAAACAATTCAAACATAATAGCATAAAGAATTGATTTGAATACTATGGCTATAGAATATATCTGATCTGAAATAATTTGTAAACAGTTTTCTCCTTATAATATAGTTAGGGACATAACATACAATTGTGGAAATCCCTTACAGCAATCAATTTAGGAACAACGTCTTTCATGATAACCATAACAGAGATATATTGATAAAATATTAAACAGTATAATACCAAATCAATATATTAATACTTAAAGAAAAGTGAAGAGGAAGCATCTAAGCAACTGAATAAAACGAACATAGTATATTTTCAATACCGTGATGGACTATGAAACGATGATTGAGAATATATGAGGGGATTTGAGATTATATGTCGTGTATTGTGAATAAGAAATTAGATGTTACATTACAATCTGTTAACCCTTCAAATTTATTAAAGATATAAGTGCTATTTGAGATGAATGAATTAGCCTATCAATAATGAGATTGATTAACAGATAGTGTGCTTCCTAATGTATATTCATGATTCAAGAAAAGAATAATTGACAATTAATGAATTCAGAGATGGAAGATTACCCAAATTTTCATACACATCTGTCATTATCTTTCTCACACAATTTCTCACTGTATATTTTAATATTTTGCCATGTTATTAATAAAATTACACCCAAATCAGATTTTTTTAAACGTGTGTAATTATTTCTTTAGTGCACCACGAGATAGCAATTCTAACCAAATGCTGGAAGAAGCACTAAATTATATGGAATAAATACAGGCAACCAATAGACCTGTAAACTGCATATAATTTTCGTGAAAACAGAGGTGGAAGAGATAAGATATTGACTACAATACTCTGAGAACTGGTCCAGAAGGAACTAGAAATTGTCATCCATAACTGCTAGATGAAATAAGAATGACATTTTTAGATCTTAAAATTAGACAAGCTTGAGAACTAATTCATAAGAAGAATATCATGGATTTGAGGCTAATCCAGGAATGAACAAATAAATTAACGCGTGGAATGGAAAAAATTAGTTTGAATATTTTTTAATGGTTTGATTTGTAAATATTAGTATTCATTAGGATTACAACTAAGATATATGCTCCATAAGAACTCATTGATGGTTACACTGTGTTTGCAGGTAAGGGTCAAGAATAAAGAGGACAGAGAGCTTGTTAAGGATAGTTAAGATGTAAGAAATAATAATTATAGGGGCTGACAAGGGACAAGGAGAAATATACTATCCAGCCCAGAAACATGATGCAAAACATGTTTAACAACGTGTAAATGTCATCACACAATATATATAATGACTCTGCTGACAGTTGTGGACAAAGGGGTATATTTAATAAACTGCGGGTTTGAAAAGGTGTTCTCCTGTGGACTCCCGCCGCATCACAAGGCTGCCGACTTCCACCCTTCCATGCCGACAGACTGTGACAGAAGATTTTAACTGTTAACTGTGCCTGGGCCAACTTCTCCTGCCTACTCGGACCCTGCTTACCTGATGCCGGCCCGCCTGAACACTTCCGCTGCCTGGACACCCGCTGTCTGGTCCGCCTGCCTTGTACTCTTGACTCCAGATGCCTGGTCCTGGTTCTCCTAGGCCGCTCCCTGGTCTCTGGTGCTGCTCGTCCCACTGCTGGACCCCTGTCTCTAACCCCACACGGCTCCTCACTGCCGCCGTCTCCCGGATTCATTGCGGCTAACACTGCCTGCTGCCTACCCTCGGGTGTCCCGGCCTCATCTGGCGCCACTACACTTCGTGCTGCTTTGTGTCTTCGCCTGCAGCTCGCCCTCCGCTGAGAGTCCCTGGATATGCCCTGTCTTTGTGGCCCACCGGACTCCTGTCTCACCTGTTCATGATCTGCTCCGGCAACTATCTAAACCACCCTGGACTCGTCTGCCCGGAACTCTGGTCTCCCTGGACTTTCCTGCCCTGGACCCGGTACCGGCTCTCTACAGCCCTACATCACTTTCACCACCTTGTGCTTTCATTTCTAACTTACCTTTAGCTCATTTTAACCTTAGTTTAACCATATTTTACTGCAATTTGACTTTAATTTTACTGCAATTTATTTTACTGCAATTTAATTTTACTGCAATTTAATTTTATCATATTGTACTGGATTTTATATAGGGGTGTGCACCGGGCACTTTTAGTGTTTTGTGTTTTGGGTTCTAATTAGCTTGAGGTTTTGGGTTCTGATTTGTTTTACTAAAACACCTGACGAAAGGTTTTAGTTCTGATTTAGGGTTTTGGGTTCTGATTTATTTTAAAAAAAGCATAAAAAGCGCTAAAATCCAGTTTTTGGTTTTTTTTTACACTCCTACGCTATTATTAACCTCAATAACATTCAATAACAATCATTTCCACTAATTTACAGTCTATTCTGAACACCTCACACCTCACAATATTGTTTTTAGTCCAAAACGTTGCACAGAGGTAGCTTTCTGGACTGCGTAGTGGAGTGGCCCCGGTACCTAATTTGGTACCGGGGCCACAATACCTCCTCCAACTGGTCTCAATTCCACTGCACATATGGCTGCTCCTACATCCTCTGCAGCATATAGAGGGTGTAGTTCAAACGCGTCACTACCTGTTGTTTTCGATGATGACAGGTCATTTTCATAAAATTTTGATTTGGCAGCAGCAGTCAACGTATTTTAATATATGATACGCATCTATCTGGACTGCGTAGTGGAGTGGCCCCGGTACCCAATTTGGTACCGGGGCCACAATACCTCCTCCAACTGGTCTCAATTCCACTGCACATATGGCTGCTCCTCCATCCTCTGCAGCATATAGAGGGTGGAGTTCTAGCGCGTCAATACCTCTTGTTTTCGATCATGACAGTGCATTTTAATTATTTTTGGATTTGGCCCCAACACTGTATTTATTTTAATATATGATACGCATCTATCTGGACTGCGTAGTGGAGTGGCCCCGGTACCCAATTTGGTACTGGGGCCACAATACCCCCTCCAACCATGGTACAGAGCATTCATCATTGAGATCCCATCAAGTATGTAAAAGACAGACAGGGTCGAAGTTGACTTTGGGAACAAAAAAACTGTCCCTGTTGCAAATCTTCGTGCAATGAAGAGTGACTTTTTCATTTAAAGGATCCAGCTTTCAAGTGTAGTGTTTATAAGTTATATTATACTTTTGGTTTAATTTGTTTAATTTGTTTTTAATTTTGTTTTACTTTGTGCTCATGGCAAACGACTGTTGAACGGTCACATAATGCCAAAAAAAGAGTTGCAAGATGGAATTGTCCTTGGGCCCTCCCACCCACCCTGATGTTGTTGAAATAGGACATGCGCACTTTAACAAACCAATCATTTCAGCGAAAGGGCCTACCAAACAACTGTGGCTGAAATGATTGGTTTGTTTGGGCCCCCACACCAAAAAAGCTATTCATCTCTCCCTGTACAAACTAAACAGGCTCTACTGAGGCAAGATGTCGTCCTTATCCTCATCCTCTGATTCCTCTCCCCCTTCAGTGTGTACTTCCTCATCCTCACACATTATCAATTCGTCCCCGCTGGACTCCACAACCACAGGCCCCTCTGTAGTATCTGGAGGGCAGTGCTGTACTTGATTCAGGAATTGATAATTCTTTTTTACGAACATCATTTTTTCAACGTTCTGAGGAAGCAACCTCCTTCGCCGCTCACTGACCAGGTTCCCCGCTGCACTAAAAACTCTTTCCGAGTACACACTGGAGGGGGGACAACTCTGGTAAAATAGAGCCAGTTTCTACAGGGGCTTCCAAACTGCCTTTTTTTCCTGCCAGTAACAATATGGACTGTCTGACATGTCTATTTGGATGGTGTCAGAAAAATAATCCTCCACCATTTTTTCTATTGTGACAGCATCCAATGTAGCGACAGTAGACATGTCTGCAATGGTTGGCAGGTCCTTCAGTCCGGACCAGATGTTGTCTGCATCCCTGCTAGCGGGTCTTTTAGGAAAACTGAGTTTTTTCCTCGCACCCACAGGTGTGGAAGAATATGAAGGTGGAGCTGTTGGCATGTCACGGTCCTCTTCAGAGGACAATTTCCTGACCAGCAGGTCTTTGCACCTCTGTAGACTTGTGTCCGCCGGAAACAGAGACACAACATACGCTTTAAACCGAGGATCGAGCACGGTGGCCAGAATGTATTCCTCTGACTTTAAAAGAGTGACCACCATCGGATCCTGGCAAAGCATACAAAGGGCTTCATCCACAAGAGCTACATGCTTGGTGGAATCGCAATGGTTTACCAGCTCCTCCCTCACTTTCTCCAGCTGCTTCTGCAACAGCCTGATCAGGGGAATCACCTGACTCAAGCTGGTAAATGTAATATTGATTACAGTACCTATTCTCTGGAACTGTTTAAAGAATGAACGTAGTAAATGTAATATAGATTGCAGTACCTATTCTCTGGAACTGCTTAAAAATTGAAGGTAGTAAATGTAATATAGATTGCAGTACCTATTCTTTAGAACTGCTTAAATATTTTTTTTTTATTAATTTTGTTTAATTTTTAAAATATTTTTTTTTTAGTAATTTTTAAGAGATTTTAATAATTATAAAATTTGTATGGACTTAGCACAACACAGCACAGGACTAAAGCACCACTGGACTCAGCAGGACAGACACTAGAACACAGCACCACTGGACTCAGCAAAACACAGCACAGCACGAGAAATAGCAGGACAGAGGACCACCTAACACACCCTCCCTCTTCCCTGATCAATGCCCGAGTGAAGATGGCGGCGGCAAGCAGGGAATTTAAAGAATCCGAGTATCGCGAGATCCGACAGCGGGATTATGAGTCAGAGCCTCTTTTTGAGTTTCGGAATCGGTGGGAATACCCGGACAGTGCTCGGATCTGACTCGGATGCACACTGTTCGGGTGGGCTCGGATTCCAGAAATCCGAGCCCGCTCATCCTTGATTTTATATTAATTATTTTATCTTAATTATTGTACTTTATCTTAATTATTGTACTTTATTTGCATTTTAAATTTCTCCGTTTTTATTTTATTCTTTACGGCACCTTATATCGCTTCAGTGACCGCCTTTTGTTCTTGCTCCATTCCTTTGTCCCTTTCAGTCCTATCTTTGTCTTTGTTTTACATTGTTCCGTCAATCCCTAATCTAACTAAGGTTAATCTAACTAAACTTAATCTAACTAAACTTAATCTAATTTAGTCATTGTCTTACTTTGGCTTAATCTAACTAAGCCCTTATCTGCTCTGGTCCATTTCTGTCTCCCTTTGCTGCCCTCACCTCTGTTAATTACCTTTGCCTCTTCTCTTATTCCCCATCCATCCCTGTCCCTCACCATGCCGCCCCACTCCTTTCCTATACCCATCCTCTCCCCCAGCACCTTCTCTCGCCTATCTCTCGCTGCCCCACCCCTCACCCTCCCTTACGCCCCATCAACCCTGACCATCTCATCCGCATCTCCCCTCTTCCCTCCCTCCCCTTCTCATGTGCCCTCTGGAACTCCAGGTCCATCCGTAACAAACTGGCCTCCATCCACGACCTATTAATCTCCAACTCTCTAAATCTTCTTGCCATCACTGAAACCTGGCTCACTTCTTCTGATACTGCCTCACCTGCCGCCCTCTCCTATGGGGGCCTCTCCTTCACCCACTCCACCAGACCGGATGAGCTTCCAGGAGGTGGAGTGGGCCTCCTCCTTTCCCCTAACTGCACTTTTCGGGTCATTCCTACTTTACCTTCCCTCTCCTTCTCTTCCTTTGAAGTACACTCAATCCGGCTCTTCTCCCTCATCCACCTCCGTGTCGCCGTCATCTACCGGCCCCCTGGCCCCACCTCCATTTTCCTTGATAACTTCGCTGCATGGCTCCCCCACTACCTTTCCTCTGACCTTCCCTCCATCATACTTGGTGACTTTGATATTACGATTGACAACTGTTCTGACCCTGCCACCATCAAACTTCTCGCCCTCTCCTCCTACCTAGGCCTCACTCAATGGACCTCTTCCCCCACCCCACCCACTGTCTTGGTCACTCCCTTGACCTTGTCTTCTCTCATATCTGTGATCTCTCTGACTTCTCCAACTCTCCCTTCCCACTCTCTGACCACCATCTCCTCTCCTTCACTCTGTCCTTCTCCCCTGCTCCTGCCTCGCCCAAAGCCACCCTCACCAGGCGCAACCTTGACGCTATTGACCCTACCACTTTCTCCTCCTCTCTTGAAACTCTCCTATCACCCCTTCCCTCCCTGGTCTGTCCTGACCAGGTGTCCTCTCTCTACAATCTCTCCCTCACTACTGCCCTGGATGCTGTCGCCCCGGCCTCTACTGTCAACAGACGCCGCCTTATTCCCAAGCCCTGGCACTCTAAACTCACCTGCTTCCTCCAAAAGTGCTCTCGCGCTGCTGAACGCCTCTGGAGGAAATCTCGTTCCCTGGCCGACTTCCTTAACTTTAAATTCATCCTTTCTTCTTTCAGCTCCGCCCTCTCCCTCGTCAAACAATCCTTTTTATTATTATTATTAATATTTATTTATAAGGCGCCACAAGGCATCCGCAGCGCCGTACAGAGACAAACAAAATTACAATACAATGGGAGACAGCACAGTACAGTAAACACAGCAACTCAGTAAGCTCAATGCACAGCTAGAGAGGGCGGGGAAGGGGGAGGGAGGATCCGCAAATGACGGGGCCCAAGAAGTAAGGGCGCAGAAGACAGGGAGACCCCCAGGGGGGAGGAGGGAGCGAGAGTGGACGTGGGGTGGAGGACCCTCGAGGAGGAGGGCTAAGTAGCTGGAGAGCAGAGTTATCCTTCTTTAAGTCCCTCATTTCTTCTCAGTCCTCCAATCCCCGCCACCTCTTTGCCATCTTCAGCTCCCTACTCTCCCCCCCACCCCTTTCTGTCCCGTCTTCCCTCTCCGCTTCTGACTTTGCCACCTTTTTCTCTTCCAAAATTGAGGCCATCAGACTGAACATCTCCTCCTCCCCTTCTCCTGCCTCCCTCTTCGCTTCACCTCCCACCAACACCCATCTCTGGTGCTCCTTCTGCCCTACAACAGGTGAAGAAGTTTGCTCTCTCATTCTTTCCTCTCCACCCTCTACCTGTCCTCTTGATCCCATCCCCTCTCACCTCCTTCGCTCTATTTCTCCCACTGCCTCCTCTTATCTCGCACACCTTTTCAACCTATCACTCTCATCTGGTGTAGTACCCTCCTCATTTAAACACGCTCTCATCTCTCCTATCCTCAAGAAACCCAATCTCGACCCCACATCTCTTGCCAATTATTGCCCTATCTCTCTTCTCCCCTATGCCTCAAAATTACTTGAGCGGATTGTCTGTAGCCGCCTAACCAGGCACCTCTCTGACAATTCCCTTCTTGACCCTCTCCAATCCGGCTACCGCCCCCTCCACTCTACCGAAACTGCCCTGGCCAAGGTTACAAATGATCTCTTATCGGCCAAATCCAAGTGTCACTTCTCCCTACTCATCCTCCTTGACCTCTCCGCGGCCTTTGACACCGTGTACCACCCCCTCCTGCTGCAAACTCTTCTCTCTCTCGGCCTCTCTGGTTCTGTCCACGGCTGGTTCACCTCATACCTTGCTAACTGCTCCTTCTCTGTATCCACGTCTGGTTCTTCCTCCTCCCCCTACCCTCTCACTGTAGAAGTCCCACAGGGCTCCATTCTCGGCCCTATACTCTTTTCGCTTTATACTTCCTCCCTGGGTGCTCTCATCTCCTCCTTTGGCCTTCAGTATTACCTTTATGCTGACGACATTCAACTCTACATCTCTTCATCTGATCTTTCCTCCACCCTCCTTGCTCAGGTATCTGACTGCCTCTCCGCCATCTCCTCCTGGATGTCGAAGCGCTTTCTCAAAATCAACATTTCCAAAACTGAACTCATTGTCTTTCCTCATCCCAGCCTCCCATCCCACCATGAACTCTCCATTGTCGTTGACAAAACACCACCATCTCCTCTGTCACCAAACTCCGCTGCTTGGGTGTCACCCTTGACTCCTCTCTCTCTTTTGCCCCCCACATTCATTCCCTCGCCCAAGCCTGTCGCTTCCAACTACGCAACATCGCCAGCATATGTCCCTTTCTCTCTCAGGAGGCCACCAAAACTATCATCCATGCACTCATCATCTCCCGCCTCGATTATAGTAACCTCCTCCTCACCGGCCTCCCACACTCCCATCTCTCCCCCCTCCGCTCTATACTCAATACGGCTGCAAAACTCATCTACCTCTCACGCTGCTTTTCTTCTGCCTCCCCTCTCTGCCTTGCCCTACACTGGCTCCCCTTCCCTTACAGAATTCTTTTCAAACTCCTCACCACCACTTACAAGGCTCTCTCCCACTCTACTGCCCCTTATATCTCTAACCTCCTCTCCATTCACACTCCAGCCCGCTCCCTGCGCTCGGCCCATGACCGCCGCCTCTCCTCCACTCTGATCACCTCTTCCCATTCCAGAATCCAAGACTTCTCCCGTGCTGCCCCCCTTCACTGGAACGACCTCCCTCGCTCCATCCGTCTCTCTCCCAATCTGTGCTCCTTCAAACGGGCACTTAAAACTCACCTGTTCCTCAATGCCTACCAACCATCCATTTAACCTCATCTCTTCTGCTCATCCTCCCTTGACCCCTCATCTCTCTCCCCTTTGATTCACTTGCTCCCTTTTGTGCCTGTCTTTGTTTACCCTCCCTTAGGATGTAAGCTCGAATGAGCAGGGCCGTCTTCCCTCCAGTCTCCATACCTGTTCTTCTGCTCCGTCTCTACTGTATCTGCCCTCCCGGAGTTTCTGAAGTACTGGTACTGTGTGTTTATTGTTCTGTACTGTTCTACCCTGTATAGTCTACTGTATAGTCTACTGTTTGTACTATGTGCGGCGCTGCGGAAAACTTTTCCCGTGCAGCCCCCCTTCTCTGGAATGACCTCCCTCGCTCCATCCGCCTCTCTCCTACTCTGTGCTCCTTCAAACGTGCACTCAAAATGCACCTCTTTCTCCAAGCCTACCACCCATCCACTTAACCCTCAACTGGCTCCTCTTGTGCCTGGTCTGTTTACCCTCCCTTAGGATGTAAGCTCGTATGAGCAGGGCCCCCTCCCCTCCTGTCTCCAGACCTGTTCTTCTGCTCTGTGTTTATTGCATCAGCCTGCCTGGAGTTTCTGAAGTATTGGTACTTTTTGTTTATTGTTCTGTACTGTTATACCCTGTATAGTCTACTGTTTGTACTGTGTACGGCGCTGCGGATACCTTGTGGCGCCTAACAAATAAAGGATAATAATAATAATAATAATAATCAGATTCTAGTTGTCATTTATTTAGTACATTCTACAAAATGACAGCTAGAATATGATTGGTTGATATAGGACACAACTCTACTTTTTTAAACCCGTAGTTTAGTAAATATACCCCAAAATATCAAATATTACAATATTATAAGCAGAAAGAATTGGCTCATTATAGGACAAATGTATAGTTTAGAGAGGTAAGTGAAATATGCAAAACATACAACTGGTCATAAACCTCTATAGGAGATATAAGTGGGTAACAGTTTTCATACAGATGTATGTATGTGTTTTTACATATATTTTATATATTTATATATTTTATATATAATGTGTGTGTCCTAGATATAATGTGAGCTTTATCCTGGCGTCAGTGTTGTGAGTGGCTGTTTGGGAGTTTTGTCCGGCAGAGTGAGGATGGCTCTTAGTTCTAATTTTGAACTGGGGTCTTTGAGGGTTTTCGTTACATCACTTAGGGCTAGATTTACTAAGCTGCGGGTTTGAAAAAGTGGGGATGTTGCCTATAGCAACCAATCAGATTCTAGCTGTCATTTTGTAGAAGGTACTAAATAAACAAAAGCTAGAATCTGATTGGTTGCTATAGGCAACATCCCCACTTTTTCAAACCCGCAGCTTAGTAAATCTAGCCCTTAGTCTGTGAATTATATTATTCTACTAATCACCATCTCCATAATACTAAAGTGTTATATGAAAAAATGGGCAACTTTCTAGATGAAAATGATTGGTCTACCAGAAAGAAACACATTGAAATATTTAACTTGAGCTCTCCTACCTGATACTCTGTCGTTAGTGAAATGTTAACAATTGTTTTTTTCTTATTTTGCCAGAGCATTTTTTTTAAATACAACATTGTAAATGTTAATATAGATTTGTATGATCCAGGATCTCCCTAATAATCCTCCTTGTTAGACCGAATCCTGAATTTAGCATATTCCTAAAATGCATTTCTAGAAAGAAGAGGGTTATGAACTAGCAAAATACTGCAAGCTTGTTGCAACCCATAACATCCAATCAGGAAGTACTATTGATTGATCTATTGTATAATGAACCGAGTACTGATGTATTGATATATGTTACTGTACATTTTCACCTTTGCACTTTGTCAGTAAATAACTTTTCATGTGTTTTAATTAACCACAAATTACGTGTCGAGAGGTTTGATTAAAAGAACACATGAGAATGTAACAAGACTCTCCACAGACTCATCATTAGTTTATACAGTTTTGCCCTTGACCGTCCAATGTATATAAGGTATCTTGGCACTGTATTATGACAATGTTACTTATTTGCCGAATATTAAGTTGCATGGTAATCTCCACGAGGCTTTACATGTAAAGGGCATTGGATACATGCAGGATTATTATTATTATTATTATTATTATTATTACCTGTTATATTTTGCAGTTGTGTGTACATTTTTATAATCCTTATCTTTATAAAATCTAGTTATTATGTATGTGTGTTTACTATTCTAACAGAACTACAGAAGAATTCCATCTGAAAAGTAAGTAATACGTTTCTCATGCATAAGACTGACTGTATACAGTATATATTTGAAACAAAATTTGAATAAAAATTAATGTATTCTTTTTGTTTTACATCTCAGCTATCACCTACACAATATATTTTGGGTTTGTATTCTCTGTTTATTGATTTTGTTTACCCAGACCTTTAAAGATCATTGTTCACTCGAGTAGTAATTAGATTTTTTATTTACAAATGTATCATTAATTATACGTAAAAGCAAATGTAACACCTTATTTTTATATATTTTATGACATTTTAAATCTTTCACTAAATTGGACTTGTTGAAGGCAATTATTCTCTATTTAATTTTATCACAAACCACCATAAATTTTACCTAAATGGTTCAACTTTGCACTAAAGTTTTTTTTTCTTATCTTACTAATACTATAGAAATAATAATATGAATAGGGTGATGAGTGAAGGAGTAGAAGACAGTGTTATGTGTTTTTCATGTGACATTGAGTAAAGCATCGCACTATCAGAGTGAGAAGAAATCTGTATCATCAGGACAACATTTTCAAAACATGATGCTGAATTCTAAGGTGAGGTTCCTGGACTCTACGGACAGAAAACATAGCTAGATAAATATTTTGTTTTAAAAAAACTTATAATATACCATTTCTTGTCACTTTTGATATAATTCTTAACCAGCTTAATTTAACTTGATGCTATCTGCATTTTATAGTCAATGCGCATAAATGTGTACTCCTTGAAGACATATTCTATGTGGTGTCTATTGTTTCTGAGAAGGGTAGTTTCAAAAACTTGCAGCATCAGCAATTTTACTTAACGAGCCTGATTTAGGTGTATATTTACTAAACTGCAGGTTTGAATAAGTGGAAATGTTGCCTATAGAAACCAATCAGATTCTAGCTGTCATTTTGTAGAATGTACTAAATAAATGAGAACTAGAATCTGATTGGTTGCCATAGGAAGCATGTCCACTTTTTGAAACCCGCAGTTTAGTAAATATACCCCTTAGTTACAAATTCAGCTACTGGGTGTATAGTTTGCCTCTGGAAACATCATTTTGTGCTGCAAGGTGGAAAAAGAAAAATGCATAAACTGATTTAGAGCTGACAGAGGGGAACACAGCTAAGCCCAGCTTTAAAATACAACTTAAACCAAAATCTGGACCAGTATGTGAATGCAGGATGCAAGAGATGCTGTATTTATTTTGCATACAAAAAATGCTTTATTTCATACCCCCTGCAGTGCAACACTAGCACCTAACTCTAAATCAGCCACTATGACACCAACCAGCCAAAGAGTTGTCAATGATTATTATGGGTACAAATGCCACCGCTCAGTAATAGTCTACATATATTCATCCTCTAACCAAGATATTCATACCTCCATGGAAATAGTTCTTTGTTTTGGAATACAATGTTTTGTTTTCGTATATATAATTAACACTAGTATTCTCACTAAGGTGAGAATTGCTCCATCAGTGGACATCACTATCTGAAGATACTCTATATGAGTTCAGTGTCCCTCTTAATGTGCAATTAATATGCCAACCTCACAAACCTGCAAAACACTAATTGATTGCTGTACTGTTCACTTCATTATCTCATTCCCATCTCTCACCCTATAACTACAGATCACTGAGTGACAATAAAGAAGTAGATAATTTGATGTTTGCACATTTTAATTGTTGTGTGTTTGTTTTTTGTCTTGGGTTTTCCCAGCACCTCTGGTTCTCCATGTATTTATCACCCTTCTATAAGAAGTGCTTATGTATGTTACTCTCTAGTCTCCCTCCCTTCAATGTCATATTATGGCCTATTGTTCTAGAAGTTCCTTTGTGTTTAAATATGGCTCCTATCTGAACCTTCTTAATGCCCTTAATATATTGAATGTTTGTATCGTATCACCCCTGTCCCTACCTTCTACTACACCAGTGATGGGCAACAGGCAGAATTCCAAGCCTTCGCCTTCAGCCCCCAGCTCCTTCCTGCTTTATTGTCAGATTAGTTTGTTATAGCTTGTAACACTTGTATATGACTGCTGATATGTTACTGCAGGTAGGTGTCTTTTTAATTGTTTAAATGTGTTGCTTTACATTATTAATGAGTTTAAGGGTAATGTGTGGCCCTTTCTGAAGGTTAGAGGGCCGCACCACACAGCCCTTGAAGTTTATCAGGTTGCCCATTACTGCTCTACACTGTATACATCAAATTCTATAACTCTTTCAGAATCAGTTTTACTTTGACGTCCATCCATCATTTCAGTAGCCCTATCACTGCATTAATATACATTTTTTTAACGTCTTTTCGGGGCACCAATTTTCCCAATGCTTTGCTTCACTGTTTGCTAAAATTCATTGAATTTTTCAGTTGAAATGGAAACTCATTAGCCCTTTTCTTTGTTGTTATTGATAAATCCCACCCATTATTGTACTCTATTGTCTCTAAATCACTACTACATCTGGAGTATCCTCACTCTTATTGAAAAAAACTCTTAGTGACATCTGCAGAAGTACATACCAATATGTATTGCCTACAATATTTTAAAGGTAATTTTTGAGCACACAAACGTCTACTGTTGCACAATTATGGATTGTTTTATGCATAAGAGCGTAGGGTTCGATGGCCAATATGTCCTCGTTTGTGGGAGGTGCAAACATTTGCACTTTCCAAAGGGAGGAGTTGATTTCGATATGGGTGCGACTTGGTGAGTGCCAATTTTAGTAGAAAGGCAAAAAAGGTGTAATAAATGAAGGGAGTGGTAGTGGTGGTAAGTTGGACATTGAAGTCACATTATTACTCTTCCAAACATGTGCATTTTCAAGTGGATCCACAAAAGTTGTTGCAGATTTATTTTCTTTAGGCAGACACTATGACCAGGACTTTGTCATGTGTCCAGATATGTGCTGGGAGGACAAGTAGGACACACTTGGGCAAATAAAGAAGAAGTTGGGTTCCGCATTTTCAGACTTAGGGCTAGATTTACTAAGAATCGTGTTTGGTGTAGGTTTAAAACCGCCACCCATCGCCGGTGGTTTAGTGGTTAAACCGCCGCATTTACTATAGGGCGGCTTGAGGCTTCAATTTAAAATGACTGGCGATGTATGGCGGATTGAAAAAGCTAAACCGCCGGCAGTTTGGATGAAACCGCCATCAAAACCGCCATCCAAAAGACAGGACAGGACAGGACAGTTTTAATACCTGCTTCAGAATGGCTTGATAGCTTAAATATGCTGATTGAACTAATTTTCCATTCAGAACATTAGAGAAAGCACCATTGACATTTAAATTATGTTGGCAATCATTATTTATTGATTAAGGGGCAAAATGAATTAAATATTAACTTATGAGGGAATAAAAAAATGTCATTATATTAAGGGGATAAAATTATTTAATTATTATAATATGTCATGACAAATTGTGCAACATAAATAATTACATCCACCATTAACAATCAGTTAATAATATTATATATTCACATTGTCTACATAATATAATGCTATAATAGTGTCCCTATAAAAAAAAAAATTCTCTCATAAATTAATATTACATTTATTTTGTCCCTTTATCAATAAATAATGTTTTTTCAAATGATTAAAATATCAATGGTGCTTTCTCTTATGTTCTGAATGGCAAAATAGCTCAAACAGCAGCTGTTTGATCAATCTCACCTATTGCAACCACCTCTTTTATTTTGGCCGTTTGAATGGCTGTTTTGCGGCGGTTTTGAAAACCCCAGCTTAGTAAATCCGGCTGTTTGTATGTTCATCATTGTTTAAATCGGGATGGCGGTTTGTAAAGTGGTGGTTTTGAAAAATGACATTTCTGGCCGTTTTGACGACGGTTTGGGCTTTAGTAAATCCGGCGGTTGGAAAACTAGCCGAAAAGCGGCGGTTTGAGCAAACCGCCCTTTAGTAAATCTAGCCCTTAGTGCTCTTCATGAAATTATTATGATATATGGGATCAAATACTGTGATAAATTCTATAGTCACCCAGTAAAAACAAATCCTAAATTCATTGACATTTGACATGTAAATTCATGCTGCTTGGATCATGTAAGTATTTTTATAAATGGTCAGTAGGACATTTTAAAGAAGTGATTCCATGAAGTACCCTAACTACCGATTAAGTCTTATTGCTATATAACATACTACTCTTCCTTTCTGCCTTTCTTCTGAAGATGAACCTGGATCAACATCAGTTAACAGAGATTGGTTAAAATATGTGTCTGAAAGTAGCAAAAGTTCTTTAACACTATAAGACAATAATAAATGTATGTGTATGATAGTACTAGGAAGAACATTCTTATATATCTGTAATTTTAATTTTTGCATCTATAGGCAAATACTACTTTGGCTACTGAATTCATACTTTTGGGATTCCAGAATCTACACAAACTAAAACTTTTGCTATTTCTTCTTGTCCTTGTGATTTACTGTGTGACATTATGCGGGAACCTCCTGATCATCACATTGGTGGCCTACGGCAAGAACCTTCGCACTCCCATGTACGTCTTCCTCACACAACTGTCTCTATCAGATATCATGCTGACGACAGACATTGTCCCCAATATGCTTCACATTGTGCTAAATGGGGTGACTGCTATACCTTTCACAAGGTGCATTACTCAATTTTTTTTATTTTCATTTTTAGAATGTTTACAGTGTCTTATTCTGACAGTGATGTCTTATGACAGATACTTGGCCATCTGTAACCCTCTGCGTTATATATCTGTAATGACCAGTATGTTGTGCCTGAAATTGATTATTATGTCTTGGTTGTTGAGCTTTGTTGTATCAATGATTAACACAGTATCTTTAAGTTTGTTGCAGTTTTGTGGGCCTAATATTATTGACCACTTTTTCTGTGATTATTCTCCTCTAATAAAAATATCTTGTTCAGACACCTTCATAGTTCAATTAGAGGTTACACTTCTTAGTGTTCCTGTAGTTGTCCTCCCTTTCGTAATCATCACAGTATCTTATGTTCATATTATCTTGATTATATTAAGGATTCCATCTGTCAATGGGAGACAGAAAACCTTCTCCACCTGTAGCTCCCATATGACTGTGGTGTTCACTTATTATATCACTCTGATATCTACATATGGTTTCCCAACCAATGGACAATCTTTGAACACAAGCAAAGTTGTATCATTGTTGTACACAGTGGCGACTCCATTAATTAATCCCATCATATACAGCTTGAGAAATAAAGATATGAATGATGCTTTCAAAAAGGCCATCAATTGTTTCACCGAATACTGTTCTCATATGTTTTAAGCAAGTAGTACATTTAAGGGTCGATGTATCAAGGCAAATATTGAGGAAAGAATGGCTTGTTTTGTACTCTTTCCTCCCTGTTTGCGTTCAGTAACTATCCATAATGGGGTATGGATGGAGGGGAGTTACGGTGGAGAAAAAGACTGCATGCATGGAGATTAGATGAATCATTACCATGCGTCGTATTGCGCAACTTCATAGCTTCATCTCTGCGCCGAAGTCCTTGGTCAACTTTGTTCCATTTTGGAGCAGTTCTGCGTTATATGTAATATCTCAATAATACATATGGTGCCCCTCTACTCTGAAAATAGGAGCCAGGTCGTATAAGTATATGAAATGAAATATTAATTTGTTATAATTATTGTTATTATTATTATTTATTTATTTATTTATTTATATAGCACCAATATATTATGCAATTAAATTGTAATAATTTACAACAATCTAAATGACCCAATTAACCTACTAGTATGTTCTTAGACAGTAGGAGATAGCCGGAGCAACTGGGAGAAACCACACTAACATTGATAGAACATATATGGCCTGACTCATTTAGGAATGTAAATGCTGATACGTGATGTATTTTGCATAAACCACTCTGCGCATGCCCAGAAACTAACCATACGCCAGAGAACACAGCAACATCCAATTTATCTAATTTATCTTCAAGCGCGAATGACCCTTAAGACAGCCTACGATTTCATGGGCTGAACCGGGAGGAGACTGGGCATGTGCACATAGTCAGTGTACAGTAATGGGCACACAGCAGTGTCCGATTCAAGCTTAGGACATCTCAAAGGTACATGTTTTTCAGTTGTATCATTTGCACCAGCTTCAAGTCTGGTGTAAGTGCCGATGACAGCTGTGTATATATGCTAGAACATGTGTTTGGATCTATCTATCTATCTATCTATCTATTCCAAATCTATCTATCTATTTAATTTTCTATCTATCTTTTTATCTATCGATCTCATATCTATCTGTCTTTTTATCTATCTATGGGAAGGGGAGCTGAAAAGTGAGAATGATGATTGATAAAGTGTCAGCCACAGGTGTAAGGTATCTTTAACAGTGAAAAATTGAATTGACCTTAATAAGTGACAACAACGATTGGTGTCACTTTCAGTTGTTTTAGAACTGATTTCACTCTTTAATTCTGACAATGATGATGTTTTTCTTATAATACATTTTAATTTCTATTGTTTGAATTTGCATTTTTTTAAATTTTGTTTCAATAAACATTTATTTTATTCCCTTATCTAAATAAAAGTAATTGTTGAAGAGAAAGCTTTAAATGTTTGTTTGTTTTTAATCTGTATTCTAAAAGGAGGAAAATTGCTGACAGCTTTGACATGGCTCACAAATGACTTTCATAACATTAACAACAAGTGTAGTGAATACACATGGGTTCTTGCCAGAAACAGAAAGGTTGCGAAAGAGCCAGAAAGGGTTCCGCCAGCAATTCTGACATTTCCCTTGTTCATTTAGGATGTTTACTCTGATTTAGTAATAATTATGTATATTGGAGCATGACTGGACCATTTGATAGGGCCTTTAGAAGTATTGCTACAGCACTGTGGCTTAGTGGTTAGCACTTCTACATCCCAGCACTGGGGTGATGAGTTCTATTCCCAACCATGGCCTTATTTGCGAGGAGTTTGTATGTTCTCTCCGTGTTTCTGTGGGTTTCCTCCGGGTGCTCCGGTTTCCTCCCACACTCCTAAAACATACTAGTAGGTTAAATGGCTGCTATCAAATTGACCCTAGTCTGTGTGTCTATGTGTGTGTGTTAGGGAATTTAGAGTGTAAGCTCCAATGGGGAAGGGACTGATGTGAGTGAGTTCTCTGTACAGCGCTGCAAAATTAGTGTAATAGATGATGATGAAATGTAAATGCTGATATTTAAATCATAGTGTAACTACAATGAGGATGAAAGGAAAATGAGTAGTCTCTGAAAGAATCGTTCAATACCCTCACTATGTCGACCAAATGTAAATGGTAAACTTGCTATTTCAGTCTTAGTAGAGGATAACTGAGGATGAGCAAACGGCAGGTTGAAAACCTTGTGAGTGCCCCAAGACTACATTACAAGGAAATCATTTTTCTGGAAAGATTCAAGTACTCTGAAATAGTTTAGGGAGCAATGACATCTGACCTGTGTTTGTTGGATAAATACTTGACATGTATAACTACAGAGTAAGTCATTTAAGACCAACTCTGGACTATATTATCATGACTTTTTTGTTATATAACAATAACATATTACAAAAGTTACTAAATCTTCCACATCTTCCTGTGAAGCTTATAGATTAAAGTCTCCACTACACAAACACACAGTAATCTTTCTTCACTTACCAGTATGTTATTCTTGACAGTTGGGGGTAACTGGACCAACCAGGAAAACCCATGGAAACATGGGGAGAACATCAATTCACAGAGATAGTGCCTTGGCTGAAGGGAAACCTATGGCCCTAGCTCTGTGATGTAGCAATCAGTGTGCATCAGACATTTAAGTGTAAAAATCATAATAAGCTTCTATATACAGGTTACACTAATCCCATGTGTTCAAAATTTATATTAATAAGAGGACATCAATACTCATTGTTTTGTGACATATTTGTGTAGTAAGTTATATGGAAATTCAAAATTGTGCTTGTGCCATTAAATCTGAGAGGTATTGGAAATATGTAAAAATAAGGGGAAAGGGAGTGGTCGCATCAATTTTTTAGGGAGTGATTATACCCTTCTAATATGAAATTTGTATTTGGATAATCTTTAATGTCCTTTATATCTTATCTTAAAAGGGTGCATCAAAACCTACAGTATTGTAAGAGTGGAGAAGAAAGAGATATTAGTTTGATAAGATGCACTAAGCACTCCACTTGTTTGACTGATTTCTAAATAGTTAGGGATTCTTCCATATAAAACGTAACTTTTATTACATTAATATTAAGATCTACTAAAACAGCGAAATATCTAACAAAAATAAAATAGATTAGTGAAATTATTACTTTAAAAGCTGGTCATGTCTCATAAAGCTCTTGTTGGTCAATCATATAGGGTAATTAATATGTTGCAACTCAATATATAGTGTTTTCCATAATGATCCCTTTATGAAATATGAAGGCAGTCCGAGTAATCAGTGTAATATGCTTATTGAGTATAAGCAGGCTGAAAAGGAATCTGTTGCTGGTGAATTAGATATTCACTAAATATAGTTTATATAGCGCTGCAATTGTTCGTGTGAATTTTGGTATTATCTACATATTACTAAAGACACTATGTAAAGAATGGGAAGAACATTTGATAGATTTCCTTATAACATTGCTTCTGTAATATCAGTTGTGACGGAAATATATCCTGCAAATTATCTGGGGCGTGTAATAGATTTTATAATAGGACAGGCAAAGTTTGAATGAAAATCTACGGTCTTGGATTGGTGTGTCCCAGTAATTAACACTAGCATGTGGTTTAGAATAAAACCCAGGATGTCACTTCTGAAATTAATCAGAGGACAAATATAACGGGGACTGCTGCACTTAGGTTTATAAGGCAAATAGGTTATGAAAAAAGTGTATTCCACTAATAATTTCAAGGATAGTTCCTTATTAATATTCCCAACCAAATATAAGTTTATTAATTTAGTTCATTAGTTAATTTCAGCGCTTGTTATACATCCTACATATTACGATGCATAAACATTTGCCTTTCCTTGTCTGTGCACAATATACACAAAAATTGTATTGTGAGTTGTATATCTCTTGCATAAGGTATTAATAAACCTTAATGCAATTAATTTCAACGCATATATGTATTGTCCATATAGCGATACATAAGTATGTTCTTTCTTTTATTTGCACACAATAAAAGTAAAGATTATATTATAAATTGTATATTTCCATCGTAGTGTGTTAGTAAACCACAGCACAGTCACTCCAACAGCCTGGCACTACGCTCAGCATTTAGTGTAGACAGATAATCAGACCTAACTTGAGTTTTCATGATAAAATGTATAACAAGAAAATAACATAATAACCAGGTGTTAGCTATTGATTTAGCTTAGGAAGAGGTAAGTTATTTAGATTATTTTTACAATTATTTAAAACAAGTCCATGTGTATTTTGCATGAATATCTATAAAAATAAATAATAATACTAATAATACTAATAATAATAATAATAATTAATAAAAAAAAAATTCAACCTGCAATAACCATTTTTATTTTATTTTGGGACCACTGTAAAATGAATGTATATTTTTTCATTTATGGGCATCATATAGGGAACAACAGGAAATATTTTGGTTTTAAAAAGCACACCTTTCCTTAATTATATGGTTAGGTACACACTATATATATAAATTAAATAAAACACACAATATAAACCCCAACATTTATTCTGTGACTTTGAACATTTATAGAGCTGCCAAATATTTTTGTGTAAAGTTTTCTGTGATTTGTTACGGGTGTGCACCGGCCACTTCTAGTGTTTTGTGTTTTGGGTTCTGATTAGATTGAGGTTTTGGGTTCTGATTTGTTTTGCCAAAACACCCGACGAAAGGTTTTGGTTCTGATTTAGGGTTTTGGGTTCTGATTTATTTTTAAAAAAGCATAAAAAGTGCTAAAATCCATTTTTTTTTTTTTTCACTCCTACGCTATTATTAACCTCAATAACATTCAATAACAATCATTTCCACTAATTTCCAGTCTATTCTGAACACCTCACAATATTGTTTTTATGCCAAAAGGTTGCACCGAGGTAGCTGGATGTCTAAGCTAAGCGCCACAAGTGGGCCTTTTGCTGCTCCTCCATCCTCTGCAGCATATAGAGGGTGGAGTTCAAGCGCGTCACTACCTCTTGTTTTAGTTGATGGCAGGGCAGGTTCATGCTTTTTTGATGTAGCAGGAACAGTGAACGTAGTTTAATATCTGATACTAATATTTCTGCACTGCAGGAACAGTGAACGTAGTTTAATATCTGATACTAATATTTCTGCACTGCAGGAACAGTGAACGTAGTTTAATATCTGATACTAATATTTCTGCACTGCAGGAACAGTGAACGTAGTTTAATATCTGATACTAATATTTCTGGACTGCCTAGTAAATTGGAATCTCGACGGGATTTGGTACTGGGGACACAATCCCTCCATCAACTGTCTAAATTCCACTGCACAGATGGCGGACACCGGACGCACGTCTAACACCAACATAGCTGTGCCGGTGACATGGCCTGCAGGACTATCTCTGATGGAGATAGAACTAGGCCCCAAAGAGCACATAATGCCCAAAAAAGAGTTGCAAGATGGAATTGTCCTTGGGCCCTCCCACCCACCCTGATGTTGTTGAAATAGGACATGCGCACTTTAACAAACCAATCATTTCAGCGAAAGGGCCTACCAAACTGTGGCTGAAATGATTGGTTTGTTTGGACCCCCCCAAAACGAGCTGGCAAAGAAAAAAAAGAGGGGCAAGATGGAATTGTCCTTGGGACCTCCAACCCACCCTTATGTTGTTGAAATAGGACATGCACATTTTAACAAACCAATCATTTCAGCGACAGGGACACCTAAATCCCTTGGTCCTGTTGGGCCCCCACACCAAAAAAGCTATTCATCTCTCCCTGTACAAACTTAACAGGCTCTACTGAGGCAAGTTGTTGTCCTTATCCTCAGATTCCTCGCCCCCTTCAGTGTGTACTTCCTCATCCTCACACATTATCAATTCGTCCCCGCTGGACTCCACAATCACAGGTCCCTCTATAGTCTCTGGAGGCCAGTGCTGGTCTTGATTTAAGAATTGATAATTCATTTCTATGAACATCATTTTTTCAACAATCTGCGGAAGCAACCTCCTTCGCCGCTCACTGACCAGGTTCCCCGCTGCACTAAAAACTCTTTCCGAGTACACACTGGAGGGGGGACAACTCAGGTAAAATAGAGCCAGTTTGTACAGTGGCTTTTTTTCCTGCCAGTAAGAATATGGACTGTCTGACATGTCTACTTGGATGGTGGGTGTCAGCAAAGTAATCCTCCACAATTTTTTCAATTGTGACAGCATCCAATGCAGCGACAGTAGACATGTCTGCAATGGTTGGCAGGTCCTTCAGTCCGGACCAGATGTTGTCTGCATCCCCGCCAGCGGGTCGTTTCGGAAATCTCGCAGCCACATGTGTGGAAGAAAATGAAGGAGGAGCTGTTGGCATGTCACGGTCCTCTTCAGAGGACAATCTCCTGACCAGCAGGTCTTTGCATTGCTGTAGACTTTTGTCCGCCGGAAACAGAGACACAACATACGCTTTAAACCGAGGATCCAGCACTGTGGCCAAAATGTATTCCTCTGACTCAAAGAGTGACCACCCTCGGATCCTGGCAAAGCGTACGAAGGGCTTCATCCATAAGAGCTACATGCTTTGTTGAATCGCAATGCTTTAACAGCTCCTCCCTCACTTTCTCCAGCTGCTTCTGTAACAGCCTGACCAGGGGAATCACCTGACTCAAGCTGGCAGTGTCGGAACTGACTTCTCGTGTGGCAAGTTCAAACGGCTGGAGCAGGGCCGGATTTGCCGCTAGGCAACCTAGGCACCTGCCTAGGGCCTAGCGGCTCTCAGGGGGCACAGCTGGGGGGGACAGGAGCAATTTTTTAAAAAATGGAAAAAAAAAATTCGGCCCCTCCCCCGACTCGCGGCACCCCCCCCCCCCCCCCCCGCGACTCGTGCGGGGGGGGGGGGGGTGCCGCGAGTCGGGGGAGGGGGGATCGGGTGCCGCGAATCGGGGGAGGGGGGGGGTCGGGTGCCGCGAATCGGGTCCCGGCAGCCTCTTCTCCTCTCAGTGTCTCAGTGATAGAGAGAGGAGGAGAGGCTGCCGGGACCCGACGAGCGATCACGTGACTCTTTCTTTTTTTCTTTTTTTTTTTTACATCTGGACTGACGGAGGAGGAGCAGCGCGCAATAGAAAGGTAAGTTAAACAAGGGAAAGAAGTGGTGATGGTGAAGGGGCACAGAAGTGGTGATGGTGAAGGGGCACAGAAGTGGTGATGGTGATGGGCACAGAGGTGGTGATGGTGATTGGCACAGAGGTGGTGATGGTGATTGGCACAGAAGTGGTGATGGTGAAGGCCACAGAGGTGGTGATGGTGAAGGGCACAGAGGTGGTGAAGGGCACAGAAGTGGTGATGGTGATTGGCACAGAAGTGGTGATGGGCACAGAGGTGGTGATGGTGAAGGGCACAGAGGTGGTGATGGTGAAGGGCACAGAGGTGGTGATGGTGAAAGGGCACAGAATTGGTGATGGTGATTGGCACAGAGGTGGTGATGGTGATTGGCACAGAGGTGGTGATGGTGAAGGGCACAGAGGTGGTGATGGTGAAGGGCACAGAGGTGGTGATGGTGAAGAGGCACAGAGGTGGTGATGGGCACAGAGGTGGTGATGGTGAAGAGGCACAGAGGTGGTGATGGTGATTGGCACAGAAGTGGTGATGGTGAAGGGTACAGAGGTGGTGATGGTGAAGAGGCACAGAGGTGGTGATGGTGATTGGCACAGAAGTGATGGTGAAGGGCACAGAGGTGGTAATGGCCACAGAGGTGGTGATGGTGATTGGCACAGAGGTGGTGATGGTGATGGGCACAGAGGTGATGGTGAAAGGGCACGTGATATTGTGAAGGGGCAAAAGTGACAATGAAGGGGCACAGTGTGATGATAGAGGGACAAAAGTGACAAGAGCACATACTTGGATTTATGCGTATTATTTTTGCAAACAACTTAAGTAAGTATTTCTGCCCTGACTTCAATATTTATTATGTTGTTTTGACCCAACTACTTAAAAAAACGGGACTGCTTGGTAATTATTTAGGGTTGCCCTTTTCTGCAGCAGGGTGGCCTTGCTCTTTTCACATGTTAGGTACGCCCCCAAAGATGCACGCCACGCCCTCACCTCCTTTGGCGGCGTGCCGCCGCTGCACGGCGGCACATGCTTTCATATCTACTTAACTATAGGGGTATATGGTAGGCATGCGGCGGCACATGCTTTCATATCTACTTAACTATAAGGGTATATGGTAGGCATGCGGCGGCACATGCTTTCACTTCTACGTAACTATAGGGGTATATGGTAGGCTGCAAAAATATAGTGCTATGAATTGTTTCAGGGAGGGGGCCCAAAAACAGTATCCTGCCTAGGGCCCTATGAGGTCTAAATCCGGCCCTGGGCTGGAGAACCTTGCACAACACGAAAATCAGTCTCCAGTGCGCTTGACTCAGGCGCATCCCCACTCCTTTTCCTATGTCGTAGGTGGCTGTGTAGGCTTGATTGGTCTTTTGCTGCTCCTCCATCCTCTGCAGCATATAGAGGGTGGAGTTCCAGCGCGTCACAACCTCTTGTTTGAGATGATGGCAAGGCAGGTTGAGGCTTTTTGATGTTGCTCGAGTCTGCGGTAGGCAGTGGCAGAATTCCGAAAGTGTCCAGCAATTTTGCGGGCCACCGCAAGCATATCCTGCACACCCCTGTCACTCTTCAGATAATGCTGCACCACCAAATTTATTGTGTGGGCAAAACATGGGATGTGCTGGAAATTGCCCATATGTAATGCCCGCACAATGTTACTGGCATTGTCTGACACCACAAATCCCCAGGAGAGTCTAAGGGCTAGATTTACTAAACTGCGGGTTTGAAAAAGTGGGGAAGTTGCCTATAGCAACCAATCAGATTCTAGCTGTTATATTGTAGAAAGTATTAAATAAATGAAAGCTAGAATCTGATTGGTTGCTATAGGCAACATCCCCACTTTTTCAAACCCGCAGCTTAGTAAATCTAGCCCTAAGTGGGGTAAGCCACTGTGAGATTATTTCCCTCAGTTTCTCTAAGAGGTTGTGAGCGTTGTGCCTCTTATTAAAACCGGTGATACACAACGTTGCCTGCCTTGGAACGAGCAGCCATTGTGGAGATGCTGCTACTGATGCAGCTGCTGCTGTTGCTGTGGAAGGCGATGCATCTACCCAGTGGGCTGTCACAGTCATATAGTCCTTAGTTTGACCTGAACCACTTGTCCACATGTCCGTGGTTAAGTGGACAGTGGGTACAACCGCATTTTTCAGAGCACTGAGGACACTTTTTCATACTTCTCTGTACATCCCGGGTATCGCCTGCCTAGTGAAGTGGAATCTCGACGGGATTTGGTACCGGGGACACAATACCTCCATCAACCGTCTAAATCCCACTCCACTGATGGCGGACACCGGACGCACGTCTAACACCAACATAGCTGTTACAGCCGCAGTTATCCGCTTTGCAATAGGGTGACTACTATCGTACTTTGTGCTCATGGCAAACGACTGTTAGACGGTCAACTGTTTTGTGAAAGACGTAGCGTTCTTACGACTTCCCCTCTGGGAAGATGACCGACTACCAGCAGCAACAGCAGCAGCGGCAGTAGCAGGCGCATTTCATCGTCTATGTCATGACTAGTGGCAGCAGCTTCAGCATTAGGAGGAAGTGGGTCTTGATCTTTCCCTACTTTATCCTCCAAATTTTTGTACTTTATTATAGTTTAATCTCTGGTACTAATATTTCTGAACTGCAGGAACAGTAAATGTATTTTTATATATTGCAGTAGTAATATTTCTGGACTACAGGAACAGTGAACGTATTTATATATTGCAGTACTAATATTTCTTGACTGCAGGAACAGTGAACGTATTTATATATTGCAGTAGTAATATTTCTTGACTGCAAGAACAGTGAACGTATTTATATATTGCAGTACTAATATTTTTTGACTGCAGGAACAGTGAATGTATTTATATATTGCAGTAGTAATATTTCTTGACTGCAAGAACAGTGAACGTATTTATATATTGCAGTATTAATATTTCTTGACTGCAGGAACAGTGAACGTATTTATATATTGCAGTACTAATATTTCTTGACTGCAGGAACAATGAACGTATTTATATATTGCAGTACTAATATTTCTTGACTGCAAGAACAGTGAACGTATTTATATATTGCAGTACTAATATTTTTTGACTGCAGGAACAGTGAATGTATTTATATATTGCAGTAGTAATATTTCTTGACTGCAGGAACAGTGAACGTATTTATATATTGCAGTAGTAATATTTTTGACTGCAGGAACAGTAAACGTAGTGTAATATTGCAGTACTAATATTTCTTGACTGCAGGAACAGTGAACGTATTTATATATTGCAGTACTAATATTTTGGAGTGCAGGAACAGTGAACGTATTTATATATTGCAGTAGTAATATTTTTGACTGCAGGAACAGTAAACGTAGTGTAATATTGCAGTACTAATATTTCTTGACTGCAGGAACAGTGAACATATTTATATATTGCAGTACTAATATTTTTGATTGCAGGAACAGTAAACGTAGTGTAATATTGCAGTACTAATATTTCTTGACTGCAGGAACAGTGAACGTATTTATATATTGCAGTACTAATATTTCTGGACTGCAGGAACAGTGAACATATTTATATATTGCAGTAGAACATTTTTAATACTTTTTTTTAATTTTTTTATATTTTTTTAAAATAATTTTTGTATAATTTTTTTTTAATTTTTATTTATTTTTTTTAGAATTTTTTAAATAAATTTGTAATAACAATGGACTTAGCAGGACAGAGCACAGAACACAGCACCACTTTACTCAGCAGGTCAGAGCACAGGACACAGCCCCACTGGACTCAGCAGGACAGAGCACTGGACAAAGCACCACTGGACTCAGCAGGACAGAGCACTGGACAAAGAACCACTGGACTGATCAGCAGGACAGAGCACACCACAAAGTAACCACTGGATTAGGAGGACAGAGTGACAGGACACAGACAGGACACAGGAGCACCACTACTACAACCTTCCCTGATCTGAGCCCAAATGAAAATGGCGGCCGCAAGCGGGGAATTTATGACATCCGAGTCTCGCGAGATCCAGCGCGAGACTTGGACGTCAGAGCCTCTGTTTCGTTTTTTTTGCCGCTGGAAATACCCGAACAGTGCTCGGATCCCGTCGATCCGCACTGTTCGGGTGGGCTCGGATTAGCGCAATCCGAGCCCGCTCATCTCTAACTCAAACCCGTCTGTCTCTTTATATGATTGCAGACAGACTTGATGATGTTTAGCTCAGGGCTCTGTGGGGCCATATCATCACTTCCAGGACTCCTTGTTCTTCTTTGCGTTGAAGATAGGTCTTAATAACATTGGCTGTATGTTTGGTGTCCTTGTCCTGCTGCAGAATAAACTTGAAGCCAATCAGATGTTTCCTTGATGGTAGTGCATGATGGATAAGTGCTTGCCTGCATTTCTCAGCATTGAGGAAACAATTAATCCTGACCAAATCTCCAACTCCATTTGATGAAATGCAGCCCCAAACTTGCAAGGAACCTCCACCAATCTTCACAGATAACTTCAGACACTCATTAATGTACCACTCTGTTATATTTTCTGGCTGACATCATTCCATAGCAGGAACCTATTGGCCATCAACAAAATGATGTAATGAGAGAAGTCAAAAATCAATTGGTTTTCAGCTTATTATGGATTTATGGTACTTACATTTTATCTGGAAAGTTAAGGAGCAGATTACAGAATAATTAAAGGAGACTGAGACTAAATTACTCAAATAGTCAGCAAAGTTAAATTCTAAAAATAAAAACAATTATAAAATGAAAATTACAAGGAGAGGATTTTCGGAGTCTAGCATTGGTGAGAGGTTTAATAAGTCCTAGTGTAATCAGACAGAAAAAAAAAACAATTAAATAACAAGAGCTCAACCCACCTTCTCCCATTTTAACTGAAAGTGATCTTTTCCAATATTAAGCTAATCAGACTTTTACAAGCAGAACCCCTAATATGTTGCCTTAATAAGGATACTATTTTACCCATCTCTAGGTGCCACAAAGAGATTTGTGGTGGCACTTGCCTTTGCCAATCTATTTGTGAGTTGAAGAGAAATGTTTCCGTGTGCCTAATATATACAATTTCCATGCTGTTAAATAGCTGTGGTAAATGGATGATTTATTTATGGTTTAGAAATGTCGTTTATGCAATCTTGACATAAATTTCTAAATAGCAACTCTGTTCATAGCAGCAGTAGGAGTCAACAGCAAAAATAACAGGTATACATGGATGACACAGAAAGCAACGGATGCAGTGAATGGTTATTGGCAATCTTAGTTCATAGAAGCAGCAGGTTCATGATAGCAATAATAACATACAGGTACGATGGTAAATGCAGATTCCTAGACACAAGGGGTGAACTGCAGCACAGGGTAGCAGGATTTGCCAGTTTTGGCTCTGAGGCTGGAGGTGCAGGGTCCCAGGCACAACTGATGAACTGGTTTAGCCACTGGAGTAGGTAAGACTGGTGTCCGCTGGAGAATCAGGCAAAAATGAAGGTCAAAAAAGCCAGGGGTCAGAGCCGGAAAATCCACAAATGTACCAGGGAATAGGCAGGAGCAAGGTCAAAACAATGTGGAATCTGTGTCACAAGAGGAGTTGCAGAAAGTAGAAACAAGCAGGAGTCAATTACGAGGAAGTCAGTGACGATCAGAACACAGGAGTACACTGAGTAACCAGCAGCAGCAAAGACAAACAAACTGTCACAGATTGCTTGAAAAGGCAGTCTCTTAAAGGTCAAAACCAGGTAAGTATGATACAGCTCATTTAATTAGGGCTTAACACCTAACAGGCAAAGACAACTGTCCAAGTACAACAGCATCGCCTCTGGTAGCACAGAGGTACTACAGGCCTAATACAGAATGAGTCCTAACAGAGGGAAGACTCTGTTTTGGGCATGTTAAGCTTTAGGCAGCGTTGGGACGGCCATGTGGAGATAGCCGAGAGACAGTTGGTTAAAGAAAATGTATAAGGTGAGGCTGAATAAAAGGAGTATGTGGTCAGATAATAGGATGGCCAAAATGGAGAAACTATAGATAAATCAGAAGCAGGAGAAGATAAGGTCAAGGGAGTGTTCATCATGGTGGCCGAGAGGTCCACTGGCAGAAGCTAAAGGAGGAAGTACAATATTATTATTATTTTTTTGACAGTAGAGACAGTGGAGATGTCAATGGAAATGTTGAAATCACCTAGTATGAGAGTAGGAAGGACACGGGGAAGTTTTGGGGGTGTAAGATTTATTTCTGTTTAAGCATGCTGGTGAGTGCAGTGGGTGCAGGAACTAAAAGACTCATGAGTGCAGTCTAGTGAGGAGGGAAGAAGTGAAGGGAAAAATGAATAATCGAGGGAGTAATAGGATGCCGGAGAGAGATGAGGAGGTTGGAGAGAAGTGTTTGAAAGTGAGTAGGAGAAAGCGTGAGTGTAAATTGAGTAGGTGCATCATGGAGGAGTGTGTGATTTGTGGATGCACTTGGATTAATAGGTAGATACAATTTGGGAAGGGCTATAGATGAGGTAAAGTGTAGTTTAATGTCCCTTGGTTGGGATTATAGAGTAAGCAGTGCCTGCAGCTTAGACACTTTGGGCTTAGTAGGTCCAGCAGACATGGCTACAGCAATCACAATTAAGCTCGGTGGGCAGCTGAACAGATATTTGAACAGCAATAACAGTGGAGATGGTGACAGTGATGACAGTAGAAGTCAGTGAGAACAAAAGCCAAACAGATATGACAACAACAAGGACAGTTTAGTTATGTGGGTCCAGCAATACAAGTAACATGGCAACAACAAGGACAGTTCAGCTTTGTGGGCCCAGCATCTGAATAGAGATGGTAGTTTAGTAGATCTTAGAACAGCTGACTGAGCTGATTTGTTGTTTACTTAATATTTATTATGGTGACTTGATGTGATTGTTGACGTCATAGGGGATATTGTGTGATGTCAGGCATCTGTGATGTAGCAATGTTTGAAATATTGTATGTGATGTCATGATTGACATCTTTATGTCATTTGTTATATGAATGATGTAATTTAGCAATCCTTGATAGGACAAGGCCATTTCCTGTGCTTAAGATGTAACCTTAAATTAACTTTTTTGCAATTCATTTCCTGTAAGAGCATAGAAATATAGATAGCATTGTTCTAGGCTAAGCCAATATTTCAGCAACAAATACTTATAAATAAAAAGAAATATATAATCTATATTTCATTGAAAGTATTTGCAAATGGAAAATAGCTTGTTAAATATTCCCCTGTAAACTCCGGTCATTATATCTTTGTAACACCATGTGTTGTATATTCCCCTCTGCCCTGCATGGTTAATGCTGCTAATTTATATAAATTGTGATACTGTAAAAGGTTTACCTGAGATCAGCATTTACTATAGACAAATAGTCAGAGCTGCGCTTGCTGAATTTTTATGATAAAAACTATAAGCATATAATATCTTCATTACCAGGTGAGAGCTGTTCACTTAGCTTTAAAAAGTGCTTTATTTAGATTATTTTTATAATTATATGAAACATGAAGTGTGTTTTGCAGAAATAACTTTGTTTTACTCATCCTACAATACACTTTTTTTTATTTTATTTTTATGTTGATACCATAATGTAGTGAATGTATCTTTATATTAAAGAGCAACATGCAGGGAAGAACAGGAAACATTTATTCACAATTGCATTTTTCCTTAATCCTTGTGTTGGCTTCATTTACAAATTTAATAAAACTAACAAAATATACACCAAAATTTTATTTTTGACTTTGATAGTGCATATATTTATACTCTATGAGCCGGAGTCATTAAGGAGAGCAAAGCATAAAAAATGAGCAACTTTGTACCTGGACAAAACCATGTTGCATTGGAGGGGGAGGTAAGTTTAAAATGTGGGGACAGATTTATATTTGGGATAGGGCAGGTCCTCGATCAACTTTACATTTTAATGTAAAAATACAACTATCAAGTATTTGTGTGCTACTTGAAAAAACAGCCAGTGTTTAACTTATATGCAAAATAACAAGCTAATATCCACCCCTTGCATTGTAACAAGGTTTGTCTCGGAGTTACTCATTATTTTGCCTTACTTTCCTTAATGGTTTTGTGTAAAGTGTTCTGTGTGTATTTGTGTGTGTGATTTACTTGTATTTTATTTTTCATATTTTTTATCCTCATACAAGAAAAATATATATATTCAGATGACAATTAGGGATGGACGCTCTTTACTTCAGCTCTGTGCACCACCTGCCACATCAAACCTACTAGAATACAATCTCAATTTAGCAGCTAGACTCAGTAATTTCAACGCTTCTGTTTTGTTCCTCTGGTGATGTCCGCGGCCTCTTCGGTTGGCCACAACTTCTATGAAGAAAGTGAACAATTTTTCTTACTATGTGTCCAGAGGCAAGTTTGATGCCAAAGCAAAAATACCAGACACATATCTACACTGAGCTGATGGAAAATCACTAGTGAAGCCAAGTAGCACAAATAAAAAACCCTTCTCTAGCACCAGAAGAGGAAGGAGGCTCTGTGAAGATTAATGCAGAACTGACTGACTTAAGATTTCTACAATGATTAATTCATCTTTCATGTCTCTAACTTCCACTGTCTCACCATATTTAAACTGATCCAATGGCAGCTTTAATGTAGTGGCTGATATAGCTTCTGCCTTATAGTAGCCACCAGCAGCAACAAGTGTTAGTCTACTGCCTCATATATCATGTGATCCCCATATCTATTAGAGTGTAAGCTCATAAGAGCAGGGCCAAATTTATCTTCTGTTTTATGTCATTGTATGTAATTTATTTGTATCATGTTCACCTCAATATATAGTGTGTAATATTGTGACACTTTAGAAAATAAAATTGAAATAATATATATAATAATAAGTTAAATAAACTTCTAAATCCTCTAAATTAATAACCTTTGTTAGAGCATGTTAATCCATGCTCTAACCATATGGGCATTTTGGCCTCATAAGACCTAGAGTCACTCTCTCCTGCAAGGAAATACCAATGGTGATCTACAAAAAAAGTTGGATTACCCATGCAAGACAAAATAATCAGGGCAGACAAAGTGATCTCAGAGATCTGTCTGTAATATAGAAGCAATATGGTATGTTTAGTCATTACTATGTGACTCTAAGGGGTGTATTTTCTATGTGGTGGATCCATAAAAGCCGCCGATTCCCGGCACTTTTAAGGCATTTTTTAAAACAATATTTTTATTAAAGATAAAGCCCATTGGATTTTGTCTTTAATAAAATTGTCTTGGAATAAAAAGACTTCAAAGTGTAGTTGCAAATGATATAATTGTAATATATATTATTAATTCATATATATTAGGGTAACATCTAGCCTTGGAGGATATAAAAGTATCCTCCTGTTAACAAATTAGTGCACTTTGTGAATGCAAAACTTCAAGCACAGGAACTATAAGGGACGGTCATTGACCGCATCAAAAATTCAACCCGTGATTGGAATAATATGTTATTGTGATGCAAAGTGTATTGGATTCACAAATTAATCAAGGTGTATTCAAAGTGTTTGAATACCAATCATGTTTTGAGAGGGTCGATCACACTCACTGCCAAATACGATACAGATGTTATTATATGTAAGTGATGATCTCCAATGTTCTTAATTGTATTTAAAATACAATGTGATGGAGTACCAGGCATGTATATTGCATATGATACCCAGTATGTTTTTAGTGACCTTATGTTTGTTCCATGTTGTTTTGATTGTTTCTGCGATTTAATTTTTTTCCAGTATTGTTATGTGACTTGTGTTACTTTATCAGTATTTTTATTTGCTGTCAAGCTATTTTTAAATAGATTATTTTGGATATGATCATTTTATTCTAACTACTTACATTATGTCATTATATGATGTGATTATTTTGTTTTGTTTTGTTGTTTTTATTTACAAAGATTTTGGTAGTTTTGTTTCCATTTCTGATGCCACATATTCAAATATTTGTTGATATATTATAGTTCTTTAATTTGACAATACAAAATGAAATTGATGTACCTGTTTTCACAATTTATTATTTATTTTCATGAACAGAATGTTGCAGCTCTGTAGTGTTCCTCCAGCTGCAATTTATTTAATTTTTTTCTGAACTTTATGTTATTATATCATTGACAACCTTAGTCAACACAGTGTCTGTGTAGTGTTGAAAACTAAACCCTGACTGAAGAGGATCCTATCAGTTGTTTGTGGAAAGGAAGTATGTGAGGTGGGTATAGACAAGTCTCTCTAGAAGTTTGGAGGGGCATGGGAGCTGAGAGATGGGACGGTAATGTGAGAGAGCGTTTGGGTCAGAATTTTGTATTTCAGAATAGTAGTAGTCACTGCATGCAGTTACCAGTAGAGAGAGAGAGATTACAGATTTTAGATCTTCAGTGCTATAGATTAATGTTTTTTTAAAAATCTATTTGCAAACACATGATTAATTATTTTGATCACAGCTTCATTTACATTTTAGAATCAAGGTATTGTATACCCCCCCAAAAAAAAAAATAACAGTGCACTCCAATATTCCAGCATAATGATCAATAATAATCACCTCTAACTCAACTCTTCAACCTGTCTCTCTCCACTGGCACATTTCCACCTTCCTTCAAATATGTGCTCATCTCACCAACTCTTAAAAATATCTCGATCCAGCCTCTCTCTCCAACTACCACCTTAAAAACATTGCCAGAATATGCCCTTTTCTTACTCTGCATGCTACCAAAACTCTTATCCATTCTCTCATCATCTCCCGTTTTGACTACTGCAACCTCTTTCTAGCTGGCATTCCTGGCACCCATATATCCACACTTCAATTCATTCTAAATGTTACTGCAAGATTGATCTTTCTCTCTCACCACTCCACATCTGCTGCACCACTTTGCAAACAGTCACTCCTCTTATTTTAGTTGTTCCCCCATCTGCTTACAATGGAAGCTCTCTAATGAGCAGGTTCATTTACCCATTGTTTTCATGTCTGCATTTATTTTGTCTGCCTTGTATATCCTTCTTTTATGTATGTCCTTGTTTTATGCATGTCCTTGTTTTATGTATGTCCTTGTTTTATGTATGTCCTTGTTTTATGTATGTCCTGTTTTGTGTACTGTACAGTGCTGCGGATCAGTGTTGCGCCTAAAAAATCTATGACAATAATACAAATAATAATAATATTACTTACTGTTCAAATGTATTATATATAGATGAGCACCTACTTTGTCATTGTAAGGTAGTTTGCCTAATAACAATGCTTTTATGTCACTAATTTACAATAGAATGACAGCAGCACTTATGGGAAAGATGGAAGAGGATTTATTGAAATAAGAGATTGTATGATTTGCCTTCTGATTGGCTGTGTCCCCTTTCCAAGATGATTTATATATGTACGTTGGATACAATATTTCTGCTGGCCTTAGTATACTGTATTAATGGAAATTCAACTGATTTTATTCTTATATGGTGAGTATATTAAATAGGGAAATATAGTTAATTGGGTTAACACTAAATAGTATTAGCATTTATTTTTTTTCTTCTATTTTCAGATAATGCATGAAACAAATGTGACCATCATCACCTTGATCCATCTTCTGGGATTTCAGAGTCCTCAAAGTATAACATATTTCCTCTTCTTTCTTTTCTTTATTATTTACTGTATGACAATATGTGGGAACCTCCTGATCATCACTCTGGTGTCCTACAGCAAGAACCTCCACTCTCCCATGTACATCTTCCTCACACAACTCGCTGTATCAGACATCTTACTGGCGACAGATATTCTTCCTAATATGGTTCATGCTGCTTTGGTAAAAGTCAACAGAATGTCATTTACTGACTGTATCACTCAGTTTTATTTCTTTGATGTCTCAGAAATCTCAGAGTGTCTTCTTCTTACCTTGATGTGTTATGACAGATATTTGGCCATCTGTAAACCACTGCACTACTCTTCTATAGTGAATACTCATGTATGCCTTAAAATGATTATTGTAACATGGATGTTAAGCATTTCATTAGTATCATTCCAAATTCTAGCAATAACCACATTGCATTTTTGTGGACCAAATATCATTGACCATTTTTTCTGTGATCTTGCTCCACTACTAGAGCTTTCTTGCTCAGATACCACCTTAGTTCAGTTACAAGTTACCTTGTTGAGTGTTTTTATTGGTGTGGTCCCATTCCTGATAATCATTATTTCATATGTTTATATTATAGTTACCATTCTACAGATTTCATCTGTTACTGGGAGACAAAAAGCTTTCTCCACCTGCAGCTCCCACCTAGCTGTGGTGTCTATGTATTATGGAAGCCTAGATTGTGTTTATTTGGTTCCAACTAGAAGACAGTCATGGAACATTAGCAAAGTCTTATCTCTGTTGTACACTGTGGTCACCCCACTGATGAATCCAATTATATATAGTCTGAGAAATAAAGAACTAAAGATAGCAGTTGAACAAATGATTAATGACTTAAAAAAAATCATTTGAAAGCATAAAAAAATAAAATTCGGATTTAAATAAACCCCAATAAGTATTTCATAAGGGGAATTAAATCTTGAAAATAATTTCTAAATAGAACCTTGTTTTAGTCATGCAGAACTATGGGAATTGTTAGGAAAAAAATACACAACCTATAATTTCTCTATGTTTCTGTATATTTGGTAAAACTCTCATTCTACTTTTTATTATTACTAGCTGAAGTACCTGGCGTTGCGTGAGTTTAAATCTTTAAGATTTTAAGTTATCAATGAGTTGGATGTAATGCTCAACATTATAAAAATAATTATCAGCTTAGCAGCTCTTCCAACACACCCATGAGGTAAATGTCATCCAAATCCATCCAGTGGAATGCCCATAACAGGCTCCTGGGGGAAAGGTCTGGCCTGTGCAGAACAACTAGAGGTCCAACCAGGACCTCAACCCCCTACTATGTCTTCTGGGATCCAATGTTACAAGTCTGTGAAGTTATCATCCAAATTCATCCAGCGGAAGGCTCAATACAAACTCCCTGGGTCAAAGTTCTGACCAGCATAAACTAACAGGTAGTCCAACTGGGACCCTACCCCCCCCTAAAACCTGGCCAGAATTTAACTGGACCACCTCCCATTGGTTTCATTTCGATCAGTGCAGGGTTGTCTGAATGCATAACTGGACAGACAAACAGGTCAATGATTTGTTTATGTAAGATGTCATCCATATCCATCCAGTGTAAGACTCAGAATAGGCTCACCAGGTCAAAGTTCTGGCCAGAGTACACCAACGGGAGGTCCAACTGGCACCAAAACCCCCTAGTATGTTTTCTGGTATCCAATGTTACCAGTCTGTGAAGTTATCATCCAAATCCATCCTGTGGAAGACTCAATACAAGCTCCCTGGGTCAAAGTTCTGACCAGCGTAAACTAACGGATGGTCCAACTGGGACCCTACCCCCCTAAAACCCGGCCAGAATCCAACTGGACCACATCCAATCGGTTTAATTTCAATCAGTGCAGGGTTGTCTGAATGTATAACTGGACAGACAAACAAACAAACAGGCCATTGAATTTTTTATGTAAGATGTCATCCATATCCATCCAGTGTAAGACTCAGAATTGGCTCACCAGGTCAAAGTTCTGGTTAGCGTACACAAACAGGAGGTCCGACTGGGACCTCAAACCCCTAGTATGGCTTCTGGGATCAAATTTTACTAGGCTGTGAAGTTTTCATCCAAAGCAATCCAGTGGATTGCTTAAAAAAAGCCAAAAAGTGTCAAAATTCTGTCCAGCATACAATAACGGGAGGTTCGACTGGTAACCTAACCCCCTTACAACCTGGGCAGGATCCAAATGGAGGACCTCACACTGGCTTCATCCCAATTGGTGCAGGAGTGTTCGAATGTATAACCGGACAGACAAGCAAACCAAATCCAAACAGTGGAAGGCCCAGAACAGGCTCTCTGGGTCAAAGTGATGGCCAGCGTACACCAACGGGAGATCCGAGTGGGACCCAAACCTAAAACCTGGCTACGATCCAACTGGACCACCTTGCGTTGTTTTCTTTACAATGGGTGCATTGGTGTTGAAGATATTCACCAATAAACAAACAAACAAATAAATTTCCTCTTTTATATATATAGATTGTTGTTATTGTTATTATTATTATTATTATTATTATTATTATTATTATTATTATTATTAAATGTGCAAGGTGTCACAGTGCTCCACAGTACCAAACAACATGGAAAGCAGAGCATACATAAAACTAGATCATGAAAGGTAGACATGATAAATGCCGACATGACAATCATTGGTATGAAAGGCCCTACTCGTGAAAAAGGTCACAATCTAGTGGGCAAGAGTAAAATTGTAACAAGATAAGCGAGTGTGGCTCAGAGAAAAGTTTGGGACAATGGTGAAAGTGGTGATAATGCTCCAGTATGACTATGACTGGTGGTTGTATGGTAGGGCTTTGAACAACATTTAAAGAGAATATTTAAAGATATGAAGGCTGAAAGAGATGTTCTAGGGGATTTTAATGGTGAGTAATTATAGAGGAGAAACCGTAAGACAGGCAAGTGATGAATTTAGGATAGAAGCAGATTGCAAAATCTAGTTTATAGACTAAGAGAATCATATAAATATATTATTGGCTGCTGGACTTCATTTTGTAACCTAGATTGATTAGCCAAACAAATCTCACAACCCTAGCTAACCTTCATTGCTGCTTTGTTGCATTGTGGGCCACTCTTAAAATCTTTAGAATTAGAGACTCCTACATTCATTTTCTCTTCAGCATTTTCCATTTTTTGTCATTAATACTACATTCAGTCTGTGACACTTTGAGAACTAAGTGCATGATTTTGCGTGTTTTGGAGTTGAACTGTAGTTGCCACACACTTGACTAGTTCTCGAATTTATCTACAACATGAATCATTTGGGTCATGGCCCTGATCTATCTATCCTGTATATAACTCTGTGCCATCTGCAAGAGACAGACATTTGCTTCAATTCCAATAGTGTCACTCAGGACAAGTAGAATTATGGCTCCTTGCTGGTACTGCCACTATTGACTCTGGAGGTGCGGAGTCTAATACCCTCCCCCCCAAATGTGGTACTTGTACAAGCATGTTTTCCTGCCAGAAACAAATAGGAGCTTGAAAAGCAAAGGGAGAGTGTCACGAACGCGCTCCCAGCTGCTGTGAATTTGGGGTGTTCGCTGTATGAGGTCACACACAATTCCAGCCCGCAATCTCTCTCTACCTATCACACAGGTTATAGACCTACAGAATTGCCCCCAAACACAGCACTCTCACACCCCCAGACACTTCAGGTTTGCCACCACCTATTGAGTACGGGCAATAGGACCCCAATATACTGTCCCACACTGGCACACAGGCTCCTAGTTATCCAGCCTCGGACTGGCCTGCCGGCCAGCTGGGCTGTAGACCGGTAGGCCTGGCCACGATTAAGCCCCGCCCCCTCCGACATTGGGGCGGAGCTTGCAGGGAGCACCTCGTAGACGGTCGTCTGCGGCGGCAGTGTTAGAAACACACTACCGCGCAGGCGCAGAGAGCCGTGCCTTGGCTCTCTGCGCCTGCGCGGTAGTGTTTTGTGAACTTCAGCAGGGGAGGAGGACGGAGTTTCTACCGCGGCTGTCTTCTTGTCACTAGCCGCGCCGCCCAGAGGAGCAGGATACCGGAGCTTTTCAAGGTAAGGTAAGTGGCAAAACGAGGGGTTACTATTACTATTTGTTTCCCACAGTGAATGAGGGATACTTTTTACCTCTTTTTTTGCCCCCTCTTTGTACTGCAGGTACTGTTAAAATGCACACAGATAGCTGACTAGCATTCACCATAAGTGTGTACAATGCTCTGGATCTTAGGAAAAAGCTATAAAGGGTTAAGTAAAATCAGCAGTGATTAGACTCCTTTGTTGACATTTATTGTGGGAGTCTATTACATTCAGAATTTGTGGAGCAACAACCAATGTGAGGTCCAGAAGTAATGCGTAGCACCTCACTCCCTGCCAATCGAGGAGCCAGAATTGGGAGTGCCCAACCTGTACCCAGAAGCCTCCACAGGAGGGGGACCCAAGTTAACCAGTACTAGCAAGAGGTTACCACTCATGCTGTACCAACAAGATGCAGAGGCTGCAAGCACCAGATATCTTTTTCCTCATTGCCTGTGAGCCTTGTATAAGCGTGTGCCCCAAAAACAGGCTGTCATTGGAGCAGGACTGCCTTGCTGGCTGTAAGAGGGGTAGAATGCTAGTTACCACAGGACTGTGCCCAGGGGTTGGCTAAAGAGAGACTGATAATTATAACGTATTCAGTTGTTATGGTATAATTGTTTAACCTTTTAATAAAAAGTACTATATCTCCGTTGTGTTAAATAAACTTAAGTTTTCATTATTCAGATGTTTGCCTGGATGTGAAAATACCAGTGTACACAATTAATGAAAAACTTTTGTTTTATACATCACGGAAACATTATCATTGTAAAATTCTGTAGATGGTTTAGCCAAACGGTATTGTCACAAGGCTTAGCAAGAGAGTTCCCCTGCTTTGGTTCTATACACTGTTAAAAACACCACAACTCCTGGGAAACAATAAAGAATATATATATATATATATATAGTGTGAATTGAGAGTACTATAGCTGCACAGAGAACACTAAATACTGAGTTGGTTTGGGTCTATAGTTGAATGTGAGGCTGAGTGTGTGGAGGAGGGCTATCTATTAAATGTGAATATTAATTATTTAATGCTAGGAATGGTAGTGGGAAATGGCTGTATTAAACGTAAATGCTATTGATTTATTGCTGGGGCCGTTTGGAGGGAGGGTAATAGGTTTATTTATTAAATGGGAATACTATTAATTTAATGTTGGGGTTGGTTGGACGGAAATAGATCTATTTATCAAATGTGAGCACTATTACTTTAATGTTGAGGCTGGAGAGAGGCCTAATTATTAAATGTGGGTGCTGTGGATTTAATGGCAGGGATGGTTGGCGTTTCTAAATGTATCCATTATTTTTTCCAAATAGGGCCCTCAACATTCCTGGATCCAGACAAGCCGCAACTAAAGAAACCAGCAGCCACAGGTGGTAAAAGTAACAAGAACAGGTAGGACAGTCTGTCAAATGTTCTGAGTCTAGTGTAGGCTTGGCTAACCTGTGGTACGCCAGGTGTTGTGAAACTACAAGTCCCAGCATACCCTTCCAGCAATAAGCTGCTATATATTGGCAAAGCATGCTGGGACTTGTAGTTTCACAACACCTGGAGTGCCACAGGTTAGCCAAACCTGGTCTAGTGGGACAATCCTGATTCTTGGTGACTGTTCTGCCCAATCTAAGAGGCAGGTCAAGACTGTGAATTCTTTATACACACACTGCATTCTTTATATACTACACTAAGGTGCTAGCTGTCCTTTGTGGGCTGACCACTCCCCCTCTAGTGTCTGGTCCCGCCTCTATGATGGCTGACCACACCACCTCTGGTGGGCCCCTAGTGTTGCATTCCCGGTGGGCCCTTCATGCCCCAGTCCGACACTGTAGTTATCCACAAACTAACAAGACCCACACCAGCACACACAGGGTTAACTCTTCACACCTCCAGACTGTTACACAAATGTAAATGCAAGCACACACAGCTTGTTAATCAAATGTATCAACAAATCACACACTGGCATTCCAAGGGTTAACCTGGTCGAGCAATCTCTTCTAATAGGCTAATGGATTCGTTAGAGTATCAAGGACGCAACTTATTAAATTATAGATTTAATATACAACATTACAGGGCATTCAGATATAAAGAAAAATAATGAATAAACAATTAATGGACTGACAGAACAAGCCAAAACAGTTTAAAATAAAAAAGGTAACAATACAGAGCATAACTCACTTATAATTTTTATGCCTGGGGCAGGCAGAGAAGATGGACAGTCCTTCAATTAGATTGAGTCACCAAGAAGCTGACAGTTTGTTCCTTCAGAACACAGGTTTTTAAGCAACATGAAATGGGATGGTTTTCACAGGGGCAGTATTTAATGCTAATAGGGAGTTGTGGCCTGTAACACTTTTTCAATCACCATTTACATCAGGCCTGTCCAACCTGCGGCCCTCCAGGTATTGTGAAACTACAAGCCCCAGCATGCTTTGCCAGTAGACAACCTGTTGATAGCTGGAAGGGCATGCTAGGACTTGTAGTTTCACAACATCTGGAGGGCCGCAGGTTGGACAGGCCTGATTTACATGTTGCCTGATTTACTAACCAATTCTACTACGTGATATATTTTTTCTGTACCTGGTACCGGTACTATGTTGTTCAACTAATGGTGCTAGTCGTTAACATTTTATCTGAATGCTATTAATAAAAAGTTTTAAAGTTTGATACAGTATCATACTATGTGGATATTTTTATATTTTTTTTATATGAACCGTGGATGACCGTGTTGACCGATTCTGGCACTACTTGACTCGATTTGAGAATAAATTGAAAAATCCGTGAGAAGACCCATTTGAAATCTTTGCCATACTTTTGAGAATGTGATCTGATTCGATCAGAGTAGCGTCCAACAGATCAATGAGAGGTCACCACTGAACTGCTATATTATTGGGATGTGAGAACAGGGATCTACACGGAGAGTTTCAGGTTCATTTATCGCGTCTGTAGACATATTGACTGATATGAATTATATAAGGAGCATATTTATTAAAGGAGCTTTATTGCTGATTTTGATGATAGGATCATTTCTGGGAGGATCCATATCTTCAATAAGACTCCTTCTTACTGACTTTTATATGTACATTCTTGCTATAATGTATTGAAGATCCAATGTCTTCTTAAGTATTGATTGGCGCCTGTCAGTTTATTCCTTATTTTTGTGATGTTATTTACTTTTAGGGTACGGGTGTGTCCTTATTGATTTAGCTACATGCTGCCTTTCTGAGCGCCTGTTTGACTGAAGTGACACTTTATTTGGTGTCACAAATAGTCTAGATCTCACCCCGGGAGTTTTTTGAAGCTGCCCCCCCCAGATGACACTTCTATCTTCTAACACTGGGATGTGCAAAGCCATCCAATAAATTTATATCAGACTCTCTGACTTCAAATCTTACACTTTAACGTATCAATTTGATATCACCTATTTACACTGCAGTAATGAATTATCCCTTATAAATAACTGCAAGCTCTCTATGTTCACGACAGAGGGGCACTTAGGCACAGATTTGCCAGGAACCCCTGCAAGGGAGTTCGGATTTTGCAGCTATGGATGCGCAGGTCGCAGTCCTCCAGGACAATAACCAGCAAAGTAGAAGGAAAAAAGTGGTCAGGCGATCCAGGTCAGAATCAGGGAGACAATGCAGAAACAAGCAGAATCCACAGGTAGGTTCTGGAGAAGTGATAAGACAAGAAGTGGCAGACTTGTCAACCTTTACACCTTCTTACAAAAAAAGAACGGGGTTGTTGTCGCACAAGAAATGGAACTGACCTTATTAGAAAATAAATTGAGATACTAATCCGACTATATCATCAAGGGCGTGCTCTTCCAATCTAATTTTAACAGTACGGATAAAAAGACCGTAGTAGAGTCTAAGTATATAGAAGGAAGGCTTTCCAGTCCACTAATCAGTAATTTTGTAATTACATGACAAGTATGCCTTTATTCCAAAGATTAATGTTGACAAAAAATGTAAACAATAGAAAGTAATGTGCACAGAAAGAAAATAGTGAGATTAAAAACAAAACAGACCCTTGTTTTTAATCTCACTCTTTCCTCTCTGTATTTCCTCTCTGTACACATTATTTTCTATTGTTTTAAATATTTTGTCAATATGAATATTTGGAATAAAGGCATGATTGCAATGAAATGAGAAAACATATGTTAATTATCCATAATAGATTTTAATTGTAAATTACTGATTAGTGGACTGGAGTTCCTTCTTTCTATATACTTAGACTCTACTCCGGTCTTTTCGTCAAGGCCTTTACACGTTTTAAGCATTGTTTATAAAGTGCCTCTCGCATTCTTCAGGGGAGAGACTTGATTGAACAATCTGCATTGAATCCTCCGGGGGAAGAACTGGATTCTGAAACCATGCGGGGAGTCACGTGATGAAGCAACGAGAATGATCCCTTTCCTGGTATGTCTATACAAATACAAAGGGCGATAAGGGAATTGAAATCAAGAGGAACCTGTCTGGAGGCGAGATTGTCCATAATTTGGTCTGAAAGCCCCTGTCAGAAGGTTGCTACTAGTGCCTCATTATTCCACGTTAACTCAAATGACGGGGTGTGAGGACACCAGGATTGGAACCAAAGCTCACTAAATACCTGATCCTCTAGATTCACAGGTCACACAGGTAAGGAGACAGATAATAATCCATTTTATTAAACAAAGTGCACACTAAGTAAAATACAACAGTACTCCCCAAGGAGAAACTTGTTCCCCCACCAAATATAAGTGTCAGAAAATCACCAGTGCAAATATAAGTTCCTCAACATAGTCCCCAGCAGAATAACTCCCAGCACAGAGTCCTAGCAGGCCCAAACTTCTGGAAATAAAATCCACAGCTGACAATCCAAGTGGACCAGGGGTTCTGATCCGTAAGGTGGGTCGGTGTGTCTTGCTGATCCCAGCCGCTTGGCCATCTCTCCACCAGCTTGGTGGGACCCTGAGTATTAGTCTCCCAACTGATGCAGGCTCACCAATTCCCCAGAATCTGTGAGTGTCTCCCGATGGACTGGTGACAGAATCAGTCCTAGTGGTACACTGATTGATCTGTGTCAAGAAACTCCTGCTTCAATCATTCCTTTCTGGCCCTGAGAGTATCCGGTTACTCTCAATCAGTCCAAGCCCTTGCTCTCTCAAGATTCTCCAACAACGTCACTCCCTCCCCAGACATCTCTTTTTTGTCCCTTCTCACAAGACACCCAATACTTTCCACCTCCCTGGGTCAACCCACCACTCATTGTCTTCTTGTAATTGGTGGTGTGAAGAGTTTGGGTGGTAACAGGGGTGGAAGTATCAGAGTACTCCCATCTGCGGTGATGGTGTCAATCAGACTGTGTTGAAGAGTTGCTGGAACAATAGTTAGCAAACAGGGAGAGTCCAACTCCTGATTTTAGATAAGGTCCTGACCCTCCTCTTTTTAACCCTTTCTGCTTTTTTTTTATGTCACAGGGACCACAGATGTTTCACACTTCCTGTGAGCGGCCTCCCCCCTCCCTCTCCGGACACCACAGCAATAACAGATCTGGCCACCGGGTGGCATTTAATAACAGAGTGGACCAAGGTTGTTAAATTGGCCCACTGATGACAGACTGGGTTGGCATGATAATCTCAATATAAGGCCCGGGTCTGTCACATAGGGTATGGAACTGGAATGCATACTAATCCACAGGAAGTGTACCCTGGAGAAGATTCATCAAAGAAGAGGTAGCTGTAGAGACACAACCCGGTTCATTAATAATCTTGCGGAAGGTTTCTATGAACGTGGCTTCTGCAGGATGGGGTCATCTCATTTCCTAAGTGGGGAGAACCACACCAAAACTTGACCTGAAGAAAAAGAAATTATAAAGGCCTCTTTGGCCTTTTGAAAAGAAAAACTTTCAGAATTCCACTGGAATTGTATGGCACATTGTTTGTGAATGTATTTCTTGGGTTTCCTGTTGTACTTCTCAGGAGGTGGGATACAGTGATTCTTGGAGTCAGTAGATGCTGAAACCGGAGGGGAAGCAGACGAGGATGAAGAAGTCGTGGGGGCAGGTGGCGAGGCTGCCAGAGAGTGTTGTAGGAATCCAAATGTATACACTGAAGCAGCTGGACTTGATCCAATTCTTGCTGCTCAACCCGCTGGGCCAAATGAAGAAAGAGAGTTCCAGGTGGTGGGTTCACCTCTACCATGGCCAGAGTATACTGTTATGCAGAAGAAGTAGATTTATGCCTACTTGCTGGTATTGACATTGCTGAATCTGAAAGGATGAAGCAGAAGGAAAAGAGTGGTCAAGCGGTCCGGGTCAGAACCTGGTGGACAATGCAGAACTGAGCAGTCAAAATACTTCTTTCTCTTGTATATCTCTTGTTGGCCCCTTTACTGGCTCTATCCACAATGATATCTGCTCTTGCCAGATTATCTTCCCCACCCATGCTCTCTATTACTCACTATGCCACACTTGGCTCCTACACTCCTGTAACTGTACATGAGATCCTCATTCTTCTCCCCTCCTCTTTTGCAACCTGTTTTCTTGACTTTGTTCCCTCCAAGTTTCTCTGCTCCCTGTCTCCCAATGCATATCTTCACCACTTTAACCTCTTTCACTCCACTGGCATCTTCCCCTCAGCCTCAATGCATGCTTTCATCTTCCCTATTCTCAAGAAACCCTCCATTGACCAATCCTCTATCCCCAACTATCGAACTATCATCCTGTATCTCAGCATCGTTGTGGCTCTAAATTCTCTAACAAATTGTTTCAATCATCTGACTCACTTTCTCTCTTTCCACTCTCTTCTTGACCTTCTTCAGTCTGTCTACCATCCCCTTCACTCAACTGAAAATTTACTTACTCTCAGTTAAGTCCAAAGGTCACATCTCCCTTCACGCACTCCTTGGCCTTTCTACTGCTTTTGACACCATTGATCATTGTCTTTTTTTTCACCACCCTTCACTCCCTAGGTCTTTGCAAAACAGATCTCTCATGGTTTGCTTCCTATATCTCTCGCCACTCCTTTAGCATCTCTGCTTCTGACTCTTCCACCCCCCTTTTCCTCTTTCTATTTGAATCCCACAAGGCACTTTCCTTGGCCCTCTGCTCTTCTCTCTCTGTACCACCTCTCTCATTGAAGTAATTAAATATTACCTCTATGCTGATGAAATGCAAATCTGTCTTTCCTCCTCTGACCTCGCTGCGCCTTCCTAACCCTAGTATCTATCTGTCTCTCTGCTGTAACTACCTGGATATCAGCGCTTCATCAAACTCATCATTTCCAAAACCGAGCTCATCATCTTTCCTCCTGCCAATGTTGCTAATCCTCCCAATATCCAACTTTTGGGTGACAACAAAACACTATTTCCTGTCAATCAAGCCTTCTGTCTTAGAGTCACTCTTAACTCTGCCCCCAGCTTTACCCCTCATATCCAGTCCCTCAGAAAATCCTGCCACTTCCTTCTCGGTAACATCACTAAAATCCATCCCTTACTCTCTCAAGAAGCAACCAAAATTCTGGTGCATTCACTCATCATTTCTTGTCTCCACTATTGCAACCTCCTTATTACTGGCCTTCCTGTCTCTCACTTTTCTGAACTTCAATCCATCTAGAATGCTGCGGCTAGGCTCATCTTCCTCTCCCATCGCTCCTCTTCCCCTACTCCTCTGAGTAAATCCCTTCATTGGCTCCCTATCCATTTCAGAATTCAGTTCAAGCTCCTCATACTCACTTGCAAAGCCCTTACCAATACTTCTCCAACTTACATCTCTCACCTTCTCTCTAGGTACATACCCGCCCGGCTACTCCGCTCTGCCTCTGACCTCCGTCTCAATTCACCTTTCAATACCTCCTCCCAAGCCCGCCTCCAAAACTTCAGCCATGCTGCCCCCAATGTTTGTAATGCCCTATCCTGCCAAACTCCACTCTGCTCCAACCTTCAATCTTTCAAACGCTCACTTAAAACTTGAATTTTAGCTCAGTAGATCTTAGAACAGCCTAATGAGCTGCTTTGTCATTTACTGAATATTTTATTATGGTGACTTGATGTGATTGCTGATGTAACTGTTGACATCATAGTGTGGATATTGTGTGATGTCAGGCATCAATGATGTAGCAATGTTTGAAACATTTTATGTGATGTCATGATTACATCATTATGTAAGTAATTTGATATATGAATGATGTAATCTAAAAATCTTTGATAGGACAAGTTATGACTGCACACAATCATAACAGCCCAATTTCTGCGTTTAAGATGTAACCCTAACTGAACTTTTTTCATTTATTTTCCTGCTTTTTCTTAAAGTGAGGCCCATGTTTCAGTAGCAAATACATAAAATATATATATATATATATATATATATATATATATATATATATATATATATAATCTTTATTTAATTGAAAATATTTGCAAATGGAAAATAGCTTGTTAAATATTCCCCTGTAAACTCTGGTCATTATGTCTTTGTAACACCATTGTTTCTATATTCCCCTCTGCCCTGCATGGTTAATGCTGCTGTTTTTTTATAAATTGTGCTACTGTAAAAGGTTTACATGAGATCAGCATTTACTATAGACAAATATTCAGATCTGCGTTTGCTGAATTTTTATGATAAAATCTGTAAGCATATAATAACATCATTACCAGGTCTTTGCTGTTGACTTAGCTTCAAAAGGTAAGTTATTAAGATTATTTTATAATTATATAAAACAAAAAGTGTTTTGCAGAAATAACTTTGTTTTACTCATACTACAGTGTGCATTTTTTTAACATTTTTATTTTAATACCATAATATAGTGAATGTGTCTTTTTATTAAAGGGCAGCATGCAGGGAAGAAGCAGAAACATGTTTTTTTCAAAAATGCACTTTTCCTTAATTATTGCATTGAAACTTTACACATTGAATTAAACCCACAAAATATACCCAAACATTTATTCTTTGACTTTGATGGATATATTTATACCCTATGAGCCTGAGTTATTAAGGAGAGCAAAACATAAACAAGGTGCAATTTTGCAACGGGACGAAACCATGTAGCTTTGCAGGAAAAGTAAATATAAAATGTGGGCACAGATTTATAGTTGGGGTAGGGCATGTCCTAGATCAACTTTAAATTTCAATGTATAAATAAACTATCAAGTATTTGTGTGCTAGATGAAAAACAGCCAGTATTTAACTTATGTGCAAAATAATAAACTAATTTGCACCCCTTGCATTGTAACATGGTTTGTCCTGGAGAACATTTACTCTTTTTTTTTTCCTTACTTTTCTTAATGACTCAGGCCCTTTAAGTGTATAGACAGAGTGTATGTCTTTGATACACATGGTGCGATTGGGAGTCTTCTGGATTATGCCCATGATGATGTCATGTGCCTCTATCTGTCTGTATTTTAACCTGCACCTACTCTTGTGATTAGCAAGGGCAGTATGGTGCAGTTAGATGCCAATGGCAGGAGTGACTAATCAAATGATATATGGTCTATTGCGTTGTTTGTCTACAAGTAACATGCTTCAGCCTTACTTACTGTAAGAGGTTTTGTCTAATAGTGTATGTCAGGGGATTTTAAACTTTTTCAGCTCAAGCTATCCTTAGGGTCTCTCCAAAAAATTTTCAAGGCACCCCTAAGCCAAAATAATTACCAAGTAGTCCACCTCCTTGCTTACCACTGGCCCTGGCTGAGGCCTCCCTGTCATATTTCCAAGGCACCCCAGGGAGCCTAGGTGCACAGTTTGGGAACCACTGGTGTACATTATATTAATGTGTCTGTGTAAAGTGATCTGTGTGTATTTGTGTATATGTTTTACTTGTATTTTTTTGTCATAATTTTTATTCTCATATAAGAAAAAAACATATTTTATATGGCAGATGACAACTAGGGATGGATGTTCTTTGCTTCAGCTCTGTGCCCCACCTCCCACATAAAATCCACAGGAATACATTCTCAGTTTAGCTGCTAGACCCAATGAATTCACCTATTCCGTTTTGTTCCTTTGGTGACCTCCGCGGCCTCTTTCATTGGCCACAACTTCTTTGAACATGTGTTACAAGTGTCTTTGCTCTGTATCCAGAGGCAATTTTGATGCCAAAGAAAAATACCAGACATATATCTACTCTGAGCTGATGGAAAATCACTAGTGAAGCCAAGTAGCACAAATGCAAAACCCTTCTCTAGCACCAGAAGAGGAAGGAGGCTCAGTGAAGATAAATGCAGAACTGACTGACTTAGGATTTCTATAATGATTAATTCATCTTTCATGTCTCTAACTTCGACTGTCTCACCATATTTAAACTGATCCAATGGCAGCTTCAATGCTACTGGCTGATAAAGCTTCTGCTTTATAGTAGCTACCAACAGCAACAACCGATAGTCCACTGCCTCATGTATCATGTGTTCATCGATATCTCTTTGCATGTAAGCTCATTTGAGTAGGTCTAAACTTGCCTATTATTTAACTATGTCATTGTATATTATTTATTTATATCATTATCACCTCAAGGTATAGTGTGTAATATACTGACACGTTTGAAAATAAAATCTAAATAATGTAAATAATAATATGTTAAATAAGCTTGGGTACCTGCTAAATTAATAGCCTATGTTAGAGCATGTTAATCCATGCTCTAACATAGGGACATTTTGGCCTCATAAGACCCAGAGTCACTCTCTCCTGCAAGGAAACATCAGTGATGACCCACAGTAAAATCTTCTTTCCCCATGCAAGACAAAATAATCAGGGCAGACAAAGTGATCTCATAGAAATCTGTCTGTCTTATGGAAGTAATATGGTATTCAGAGCCATTAAACAAAACTGTTTAGTCATTATTATGTGACTCTAAGGGGTATATTTACTATGTGGTGGATCCATAAAAGCCGACGATTCCTGGTGCTTTGAAGGCATTTTTTAAAACAACATTTTTATCAAAGACAAAGCCCATCGGGTTTTGTCTTTAATAAAATTGTCTTCGAATAAAGAGACTTCAAAGGGTAGTTGCAAATGATATAATTGTAATAAGATTTCAAATATATCAGAGTAACATCCAGCCTTGGAGGTTATAAAAATATCCTCCTGTTAACAAATTAGTGCACTTTGTGAATGCAAAACTTCAAGCACAGTAACTGAAAGGAATGGTCATTGACCGCATCAAAAATTCAACCCGTGATTTGAATAATATGTTATTGTGATGCAAAGTGTATTGGATTCACAAATTAATCAAGGTGTATTCAAAGTGTTTGAATACCAATCATGTTATGAGAGGGTCGTTCAAACTCACTGCCAAATACGATACAGATGTTATTATATGTAAGTGCTGATCTCCAATGTTCTTAATTGTCTTTAATATACGATGTGATGGAGTACCAGGCATGTATATTGCATATGATACTGAGTCGTTATGTTTTTTCTGACCTCATGTTTGTTCCATGTTGTTTTGATTGCATTATGTTTCTGATATTTCCTTTTATTTCAGTATTGGTATGTGATTTGTGTTACTTATCAGAATTTTTATTTGCTGTCAAGCTATTTTTATATTATATTAGATAAGTTCATTTTATTTTAACTACTTATATTTGCAATTATATGATGTGATTATTTTGTTTTGTTTTGTTGTTTTTATTTACAAAGATCTTGGTGGGGTTTTTTTTCCATTTCTGATGCCACATATTCAAATGTTTGTTGATATGTTATAGTTCTTTAATTTAACAATACAAAATTAAATGTATGTACCTGTTTTCACAATTTATTATTTATTTTCATGAACAGAATGTTGCAGCTCTGTAGTGTTCCTCCAGCTGCAACTTATAATTTTTTTCTGAACTTTATGCTATTATATCATTGACAACCTTAGTCAACACAGTCTCTGTGGAGTGTTGAAAACGAAACCCTGGTTGAAGAGGATCCTATCAATTGTTTGTGGAAAGGAAGCATGTAAGGTGGGTGTAGGCAAGTCTCCCTAGAAGCTTGGAGGGGCATGGGAGCTGAGAGATGGGATGCTAATGTGAGAGAGAGTTTGGGTCAAAATTTCGTTTTTCAGAATAGGAGTAGTCAGGCGCGGGCTGGCAGATGTCAGCCCTGGGGGCGCACAGGCGGCCGCATCACATGACACGGGATCACACATGCATCACATTTATCGCCGGTAAAAACCGGACGATATTGCCCCCCGGCCCAGCCCACCCCTGGGAGTAGTCACTGCGTGCAGTTACCAGTAGAGAGAGAGAGATTACAGATTTTAGTTTTTTAGTGCTTTAGATTAATTTTTTTTCATTTATTTACAAAAACATGATTAATTATTTTGATCACAGCTTCATTTTCATTTTAGAATCAAGGTATTGTACACCCCACAAGCAAAAAATTCACAGTGCACTCCTATATTCCAGCATAATCATCAATAATAATCACCTCTAACTCAACTCTTCAACCTGTCTCTCTCCACTGGCACGTTTCCACCTTCCTTCAAATATGTGCTCATCTCATCAACTCTTAAAAATCTCTCCATCCAGCCTCTCTCTCAATCTACCATCTTAAAAACATTGCCAGAATGTGTTTTTTCTTACTCAACATGCTACCAAAACTCTTATCCATTCTCTCATCATCTCCCGTTTTGACTACTGGAACCTCTTGCAATCTGGCATTCCTGGCACCCATATATCCACACTTCAATTCATCCTAAATGTTACTACAAGATTGATCTTACTCTCTCACCACTCAACATCTGCTGCACCACTTTGCAAACAGTCACTCCTCTTATTTCAGTTGTTCCCCCATCTGCTTACAATGGAAGCTCTCTAATGAGCAGGTTCATCTACTCATTGTTTTCATGTCTGCATTTATTTTGTCTGTCTTGTATATCCTTCTTTTATGTATGTCCTTGTTTTATGTATGTCCTGTTGTGTGTACTGTACAGTGCTGCGGAGCAGTGAAGAGCCTTACAAATCTACGATAATAATAAAAATAATAATAATATTACTTAAAGTACAAATGTATTATATATAGATGAGCACCCACTTTGTCATTGTAAGGTAGTTTTCCTAATAACAATGCTTTTATGTCACTAATTTACAATAGAATGACAGCAGCACTTATGGGAAAGATGGAAGAGGATTTATTGAAATAAGAGATTGTATGATTTGCCTTCTGATTGGCTGTGTCCCCTTTCCAAGATGATTTATATATGTACGTTGGATACAATATTTCTGCTGGCCTAAATAAACTGTAGTAATTGAAATTCAAATGATTTTACTGTTATATAGTGAGTATATTTAATAGGGAAATATAGTTAATTGGGTTAACACTAAACGTTACTAGCATTTATTTGTTAAACAGTCTTTCCTCATATTCTATTTTCAGATAATGCATGAAACAAATGTGACCATCATCACCATGATCCATCTTTTGGGATTTCAGAGTCCTCAAAGTATAACATATTATCTCTTCTTTCTACTCTTTATTATTTACGGTTTGACAATATGTGGGAACCTCATGATCATCATTCTGGTGTCCTACAGCAAGAACCTCCACTCTCCCATGTACATCTTCCTCACACAACTCGCTGTATCAGACATCTTACTGGCAACAGATATTCTACCTAATGTGGTTCATGCTGTTTTGGTAAAAGTCAATAGAATGTCATTTACTGACTGTATCACTCAGTTTTATTTCTTCAGTGTCTCAGAAATCTCAGATTGTCTTCTTCTCACCGTGATGTGTTATGACAGATATTTGGCCATCTGTAAACCACTGCACTACTCTTCTATAGTGAATAGTCAAATATGCCTTAAATTGATTATTGTAACTTGGATGTTAAGCAATTCATTAGTATCAATCCAAATTCTAACAATAACTACATTACATTTTGTGGACCAAATATCATTGACCATTTTTTCTGTGATCTTGCTCCACTACTAGAGCTTTCTTGCTCAGATACCACCTTAGTTCAGTTAGAAGTTACCTTGTTGAGTGTTTTTTTTGGTGTGATCCCATTCCTGATAGTCATTATATCATATGTTTATATTATAGTTACCATTCTAAGGATCCCATCTGTTACTGGGAGACAAAAAGCTTTCTCCACCTGCAGCTCCCACCTAGCTGTGGTGTCTATGTATTATGGAAGCCTAGTTTGTGTTTATTTGGTTCCAACCAGAAGACAGTCATGGAACATTAGCAAAGTCCTATCCCTGTTGTACACTGTGGTCACCCCACTGATGAATCCAATTATATACAGTCTGAGGAATAAAGAAATAAAGACAGCAGTTGTACAAATGATTAATGACTTAAAAAAATAAATCTAAAAGTATTTTAAATATTGGGCATTAAATAAACCCCAAGAATTATTTCATCAGAGGAGTGACATTTTTGAAAATAATTTCTAATTTGAACCCTGTTTTAGTCATGCAGAATTATGAGATTTGATAGGAAAAAAAATACACAACCTTTAAATTCTCTGTATTGCTTTATACTGTATGTGGTAAAGCTCTCATTATACTTTATATTACTGCTAGCTGAAGTATCTGGCGTTGCCCGGGTTTAAATCTTTAAATTTTTAAGTTATCAATGAGTTGGATGTAACTCTCAACAGTTTAAAAATAATTAACAGCTTAGCATCTCTTCCAACACACCCATGAGGTGGCTGCACAGTGTCATTTTTATTTCTTGATTATATGTCATCCAAATCCATCCAGTGGAAGGCCCATAATAGGCTCCCGGGGCAAAGTTCTGGCCTGTGTAAAACCAGGACCACAACCCCCTAGTATGTCTTCTGGGATCCACTGTACCAGTCTGTGAAGTTATCATCCAAATCCATCCAGTGGAAGGCTCAATACAAGTTCCCCGGGACTAAGTTCTGACCAGAGTAAACTAACGGGTTGTCCAACTGAAACCCTATCACCCTAAACCCTGGCCAGAATCCAACTGGACCACCTCCCATTGGTTTCATTCCAATCAGTGCAGGGGTGTCTGAATGCATAACTGGAAAGACAAACAAACAAACAGACCAATGAATTTTTTATATAAAATGTCATACAAATTCATCCAGAGTAAAACGCAGAAGAGGTTCACCAGGTCAAAGTTCTGGCTAGCGTACACTAACGGGAGGTCCAACTGGAACCTCAAACCCCTAGTATGTCTTCTGGCATCCAATTTAGCAGGCTGTGAAGTTTTCATCCAAATTAATCCAGTGTATTGCTCAAAAAGGCTCCCCGGGTCTAAATTCTGCCCAGCATACACTTATGGGATGTCTGACTGGTAACCTAACCCCCATAAAATCTGGGCAGGATTCAAGTGGACAACATCACATTGGTTTCATCCTAATAGGTGCAGGGGTGTTTAAATGCATAACCGCACACACAAACAAACCAAATCCATCCAGTGGAAGGCCCAGAACAGGCTCTGCGGGTCAAAGTTCTGGCCAGCATACACCAACGGGAGATCATAGTGGGACCCAAACCTAAAACCTGATAATGATCCAACTGGACCACCTTGCGTTGTTTTCTTCCCAATGGGTGCAGGGGTGTCGAAGATATTCGACAATAAACAAGCAAACAAACAAATTTTCTATTTTATATACATATAGATTGTTATTATTATTATTATTATTATTATTATTATTATACGTGTAAGGAGTCACAGTGCTCCACAGTACCAAGCAATGTGGAAAGCAGAGCATACATAAAACCAGATCATAAAAGGGGTACACATGATAAATGCCGACATGACAATCATTGGTATGAAAGGCCATACTCATGAAAGAGTTCACAATCTAGTGGGCAAGAGTAAAGTAGAGGCAATTTGGGTGATAGGAGAATCGGGAGTCTGTTTCCGTCACGTTACATCTTCAGCAGAGATCTTCTTTAGATCGGGATTCCGGAGTCCATATGATCTATTTATGTGAACTTCTATGCTGTTATCCGGTAACGGCAACCGCATCACCTGTTTTATTTTATAAGTGTGCATATTTTTATTTAATTGAATATTTTATACATAGTGCACTAGATTTCTATATTTTTCTTTTGTATAAACAATGTTTCTATACTCGTCTGACCAAAGAGAGAAAACGAGTAAGTCTGAAAGTATTTGGACGAACACCAGCTGTGTGTACTTTGAGAGATCTACATCAAATAAACGTTTATACTGACGGGCTCCATACATAGAAAACAGGGGAACGTGAACACTGGAAGCTTCCACACAAGCACCTGCTACGTGATCTTTGGTAGATCTATACTGTAAGTTAATTTCTTTATGCGAGGACTGAGTGTTCTGAAGTTGTGGCGCTTCTATCCCTTTTGGTTTTGAATTTATTATGGTACTGTGAACCATATAAAATTCGGACTTATCATCCGTGTTCTATAATACAAAAATATCTAATTATCCAAAGAGGTTCCCTCTCTGTGGGAAAGGATACCAATAGCGCTGGAAGTGTCTTATATTATTTTATTTTCTAAGAGTAGAGTTGTTACAAGAGGACCGAGTTTGGCCCAGAGTAAAGATTGGGACAATGGTGAAAAAGGTGATAATGCTCCAGTATGACTATGACTGGTGGTTGTATGGTAGGGTTTTGAACAGCAATTTAAGAGAGCACTTAAAGATATGAAGGCTGAGTGAGATGTTCTAGAGGATTTTAAAGGTGAATAATTATAGAGGAGAAATCGTAAGGCAGGCGTGTGAGGAATCTAGGATAGAAGCAAATTGCAAAACCTAGTTTATAGACTAACAGAATTATATAAATACATTAATGGCTCCTGGACTCCATTTTGTAACGTAGATTGATTATCCAAACAATTCTATATCACAACCCTAGCTAACCTTCATTGCTGCTTGGATTGTAGACCATTCGTACAATCTTTAAAATTAGAGACTCCTACATTAATTTTCTCTTCAGCATTTTCCATTTATTGTCATTAATACTACATTCAGTCTGTAACATTTTTAGAACTAAGTGCATGATTGCTCATGTTTTGGAATTGAACTGTAGTTGTAACTCACTTGACTAGTTCTCGAATTTGTCTGCAACATGAATCAGTTGGGTCAGGCTCTGATCTATCTATCCTGGGTATAACTCTGTGCCATCTGCAAGAGACAGACATTTGCTTCAGTTCCAATAGTGTCACTCAGGACAAGTAGAATTATGCATCCTTGCTGGTATTGGCACTATTGAATCAACACCCCACCTCCCATTGTGGAACTTGTACAGGCATGTTTTCCCGTAAGAAAATAGGAGCTTGAAAAGCAAAGGGAAGGGTGCTTAACCACAGATTTGCCAGGGAGTTTGGATTTTGCAGCTATGGATGCACAGGTCGCGGTCCTCCAGGACAGTAACCAGCAAAGTAGAAGGAAAATAGTGGTCAGGTGTTCCAGGTCAGAATCAGGGAGGCAGTGCAGAAGCAAGCAGAATCCGAAGGTAGGTTCTGGAGAAGTGATAAGACAAGAAGTGGCAGACTTGTCAACCTTTATACCTTCTTACAAAAAAAGAACGGGGTTGTTGTCGCACAAGAAATGGAACTGAGCTTATTAGAAAATAAATTGAGATTTTATTCCAACTATATCATCAAGGGGGTGCTCTTCCAATTTAATTTTAACAATATGGACGAAAAGACCGGAATAGAGGCTAAGTATATAGAACGAAGGCCCTCTAGTCCGCTAATCAGTAATCTTGTAATTACATGACAATTATGTGTTTATTCCAAAGATTAATGTTGGCAAAATATTTTAAACAATAGAAAGTAATGTGCACAGAAAGGAAATACTGAGATTAAAAACAAAACAAAAATTTCCTTTCTGTCCACCTTACTTTCTATTGTTTTAAATATGTCGCCAATATGAATCTCTGCAATAAAGGCATAATTGCCATGAAATGACAAAACATATGTTAATTATCCATAAGGGATTTTAGTTGTAAATTACTGATTAGTGGACTGGAATTTCTTCTTTCTATATACTTAGACTCTACGCCGGTATTTTTGTTGTGGCCTTTACACGTTTTAAGCATTGTTTATAAAATGCCTCTCACGTTCTTCAGGGGAGAGACTGAATTGAATTATCTGCATGGATTCCTCCGGGGGAAGAACTGGATTCTGAAACCAGGCAGGGAGTCACGTGATGAAGTAATGAGAATAATCCCTTTCCTGGTATGTCTATACAAATACAAAGGGCAATATGGGAATTGAAATCAGGAGGAAGCTGTCTGGAGGCGAGATTGTCCATAATTTGGTCTGAAAGCCCATGTCAGATGGTTGCTACCAGTGCCTCGTTATTCCATGTTAACTCAAATGAGAGGGTGTGAGGACATCAGGATTGAAACCAAAGATCACTAGATACCCGATCCTCTAGATTCACAGGTCACACAGGTAAGGAGAGAGATAATAATCCCTTTTATTAAACAAAGTACACACTTAGTAAAATACAACAATACTCCCCAAGGAGAAACTTGTTCCACCACCAAATGTAAGTGTCAGAAAATCACCAGTGCAAGCATAAGTTCCTCAACATAGTCCCCAGCAGGTTACCTCCCAGCACAGCATCCTAGCAGGCCCAAACTCCTGGTAATAAAATCCACAGCTGACAATCCAAATGAGCCAGGGGTTCTGATCCATAAGGTGGGTCGGTGTATCTTGCTGATCCCAGCCGCTTGGCCATCTTTCCACCAGCTTGGTGGGACCCTGAGAATTAGTCTCCCTACTGATGTAGGCTCACCAATTCCCCAGAATCTGCAATTGTCTCCCGATGGACTGGTGACAGAATCAGTCCTAGTGGTACACTGATTGATCTGTGTCAAGAAACTCCCGCTTCAATCATTCCTTTCTGGCTCTCAATCAGTAAGTTCTTGCTCTCTTAAGATTCTTAAACAACACCACTCCCTCCTCAGACATCTCTTTTTTGTCCCTTCTCACAAGACACCAGATCCTTGCCACCTCCCTGGATCAACCCACCGCTCATTGTCCTCTTGTGATTGGTGGTGTGAAGAGTTTGGGTGGTAACAGGGGTGGAAGCAGAGCATGACATCAGTGTACTCCCACCTGCAGTGATGGTGTCAATCAGACTGTGTTGAAGAGTTGTTGGAACAATAGTAGGCAAACAGAGAGAGTCCAACTCCTGATTTTAGATAAGGTCCTGACCCTCTTCCTTTTAACATCTTCCGCTCTTTTTTGATGTCACGGGGTCCACAGATGTTTCACACTTCCTGTGAGCTGCCTCCCCCTCCCTCTCCGGACACCACAGCACTAACAGATCTGGCCACTGGGCGGCATTTAATAACAGAGTGAACCACGGTAGTTAAATTGGCCAACTGATGACAGACTGGGTTGGCACGATATTCTCAATATATGGCCCGGGTCTGTCACCAAGGGTATGGACCTGGAATGCATACTAATCCACAGGAAGTGTACCCTGGAGAATATTCAACAAAGAAGAGGTAGGTGAAGAGACACAACCTGGTTCATTAAAAATCTTGAGGAAGGTTTCTATGAATGTGGCTTCTGCAGGATGGGGTCATCTCATTTCCAAAGTGGTGAGGACCACACCAAAACTTGACCTGAAAATAAAGAAATTATAAAGGCCTCTTTGGCCTTTTGTAAAGAAAAACTTTCAGAATTCCACTCGAATTGTATGGCACATTGGTTGAGAATTTGTTTCTTGGGTTCCCTGTTGTACTTCTCAGGAGGTGGGATACAGTGATTCTTGGAGTCAGTAGATGCTGAAACCGGAGAAGAAGCAGGCGAGGATGAAGGAGTCATGGGGGCAGGTGGCAAGGCTGCCAGAGAGTGTTGTAGGAATCCAGATGTATACACTAAAGCAGCTGGGCTTGATCCAATTCTTGCTGCTCAACCCACTGGGCCAAATGAAGAAAGAGGTCCCATGCGATGGGTTCACCTGTACCATCTGTCATGGCCAGAGTATACTGTCATGCAGAAGAAGTAGATTTTTGCCTACTTTCTGTTATTGACATTACTGAATCTGAAAGGATAAAGCAGAAGGAAAAGAGTGGTCAGGTGGTCTGGGTCAGAACCTGGTGGACAATGCAGAACTAAGCAGTCCAAATACTTCTTTCTCTTGTATATCTTAAAATGTGTTGGCCCCTTTACTGGCTGTATCCACATTGATATCTTCTCTTGACAGAGAAGCCTTCCCCACCAGTCCTCTCTATTACTCACTATGCCACCCTTGGCTCCTACACTCCTGTAACTGTACATGAAATCCTCATTCTTCTCTCCTCCTCTTCTTTTGCAACTTGTCTTTTTGACCCTGTTCCCTCCAAGTTCCTCTGCTCCCTGTCTCCCAATGAATGTCTTCACCACTTTAACCTCTTTCACTCCATTGGCATCTTCCCCTCAGCCTCCATGCATGCTTTCATCTTCCCTATTCTCAAGAAACCCTCCCATGACCAATCCTCTATCTCCAACTATCGAACTATCATCCTGTATCTTAGCATCGTTGTGGCTCTAAATTCTCTAACAAATTGTTTCAATAATCCGACTCACTTTCTCTCTTTCCACTCTCTTCTTGACCTTCTTCAGTCTGTCTACCATCCCCTTCACTCAACTGAAAATTTACTTACACTCAGTTAAGTCCAAAGGTCACATCTCCCTTCACGCACTCCTTGGCCTTTCTACTGCTTTTGACACCATTGATCATTGTCTTTTTTTCACCACCCTTCACTCCCTAGGTCTTTGCAAAACAGATCTCTCATGGTTTGCTTCCTATATCTCTCGCCACTCCTTCAGTATCTCTGCTTCTGACTTTTCCACCCCCCTTTTCCTCTTTTAATTTGAGTCCCACAAGGCACTTTCCTTGGCCCTCTGCTCTTCTCTCTCTGTACCACCTCTCTCATTGAAGTAATTGAATACCACGTCTATGCTGATGAAATGCAAATCTGTCTTTCCTCCTCTGACCTCCCTCCCGCCTTCCTAACCCAAGTATCTATCTGTCTCTCTGCTGTAACTACCTGGATATCAGCGCTTCGTCAAACTCATCATCTCCAAATCCGAGCTCATCATCTTTCTTCCTGCCAATGTTGCTAATCCTCCCAATATCCAACTTTTGGGTGACAACAAAACACTATTTCCTGTCAATCAAGCCTTCTGTCTTAGAGTCACTCTTAACTCTGCCCCCAGCTTTACCCCTCATATCCAGTCCCTCAGAAAATCCTGCCACTTCCTTCTCGGTAACATCACTAAAATCCATCCCTTACTCTCTCAAGAAGCAACCAAAATTTTGGTGCATTCACTCATCATTTCTTGTCTCCACTATTGCAACATCCTTCTCACTGGCCTTCCTCGCTCTATCACTTCTGATCTTCAATCCATCTAGAATACTGCGGCTAGGCTCATCATCCTCTCCCATCGCTCCTCTTCCCCTACTCCTCTGCGTAAAACCCTTCTTTGGCTCCCTATCCATTTCAGAATTCAGTTCAAGCTCCTTATACTCACTTGCAAAGCTCTTACCAATACTTCTCCAACTTACATCTCTCACCTTCTCTCTAGGTACATACCCACCTGGCCACTCCGCTCTGCCCCTGGCCTCCGTCTCAATTCACATTTCAATACCTCCTCCCATGCCCGCCTCCAAAACTTCTGCCACTCTGCCCCCCAATATTTGTAACACCCTAGCCTGCCACACTCGACTCTCTTCCAACCTTCAATCCTTCAAACGCTCATTCAAAACTCGAATTTTAGCTCAGTAGATCTTAGAACAGCCTAATGAGCTGCTTTGTCATTTACTGAATATTTTATTATGGTGACTTGATGTGATTGATGACGTAACTGTTGACGTATAGTATGGACACTGTTGTCAGGCATCAATGATGTAGCAAAGTTTGAAATATTGTATGTGATGTCATGATTGACGTCATTATGTAAGTAATTTGTTATATAAATTATGTATTTTAAAAATCTTTGATGGGACAAGTTATGACTGCGCACAATCATAGCAGCCCAATACCTGTGTTTAAGATGTAACCTTAACTGAAATTTTTTCAGTTATTTTCCTGCTTTTTCTTAAAGTGAAGCCCATATTTCAGTAGCAAATACACAATATATATATATATATATATATATATATATATAATTATAATCTTTATTTAATTGAAAATATTTGCCAATGGAAAATAGCTTGTTAAATATTCCCCTGTAAACTCCGGTCATTATGCCTTTGTAACACCATTTTTTCTATATTCCCCTCTGCCCTGCATGGTTAATGCTGCTGTTTTGTATAAATTGTGCTACTGTAAAAGGTTTACCTGAGACCAGCATATACTATAGACAAATATTCAGATCTGCGTTTGCTGAATTTTTATGATAAAATCTGTAAGCATATAATAACATCATTACCAGGTCTTTGCTGTTGACTTAGCTTCAAAAGGTAAGTCATTTTGATTATTTTTATAATTCTATAAAACAAAAGTGTTTTGCAGGAATAACTTTGTTTTACTCATCCTATAGTGTGCATTTTTTTTTTTTTTCATTTTTGGTTTGATACCATAATGTAGTGAATGTGTATTTTTATTAAAGGGCAACATACAGGGAAGAAGCGGAAACATGTTTTTTTTTTAAATTGCACTTTTACTTAATTTTTGCATTGAAATTTTACAAATTGAATTAAACCCACAAAATATACCTTAACATTTATTCTTTAACTTTTATGCATATATTTATACCCTATGGGCCTGAGTCATTAAGGAGAGCAAAGCATAAAAAAGGAGTATCTTTGCACCTGGATAAAACCATGTTGCTTTGCAGGGGAAGTAAATTTAAAATGTGGGCACAGATTTATAGTTGGGGTAGGGCATGTCCTAGATCAGCTTTGAATTTCAGTGTACATATAAAATTATCAAGTGTTTGTGTGCTTGATGAAAAAACAGCCAGTATTTAACTTATGTGCAAAATAATAAACTAATTTGCACCCCTTGCATTGTAACATGGTTTGTCCCGGAGAACATTTATTCTATTTTTTTCCTTACTTTTCTTAATGACTCAGGCCCTATATGTGTATAGACAGAGCGCATGTCTTTGATACATATGGTGCGATTGGGAGTCTCCTGGATTATGCACCTGATCATATCATATAACCCTGTCTATGTTTTAAGTGCACCCACTTCTGCAATTAGCAAGGGCAGCATGGTGCAGTTTGATGACAATGGCAGGACAGACTAGCCACGTGATACATGGTCTATTGCGCTGTTTGCCTGTAAGTCACATGCTTCAGCCTTACTTATTATAAGAGGTTTTGTCTGATAGTGTACGTCATAATAATGTTTCTGTGTAAAGTGTTATTTGTGTATTTGTGTATGTGTTTTACTTGTATTTTATTTTTTATCATATTTTCCTCATATAAGAAAAAAACATATATTTTATATGGCATGCCAATGACAAATAGGGATGGATGCTCTTTGCTTCAGTCCCACCTGCTACAAAAAATCTACAGGAATACATTCTCAGTTTAGCTGCTAGACCCAATGAATTTACCTATTCCGTTCTGTTTCTTTGGTGATCTCCGCGGCCTCTTTCATTGGCCACGACTTCTTTGAACATGTGTTACAAGTGTTTTTGCTCTGTGTCCAGAGGCAATTTTGATGCCAAAGAAAAATACCAGACATATATTTACACTGAGCTGATGGAAAATCGCTAGTGAAGCCAAGTAGCACAAATGCAAAACCCTTCTCTAGCACCAGAAGAGGAAGGAGGCTCAGTGAAGATAAATGCAGAACTGACTGACTTAAGATTTCTACGATGATTAATTCATCTTTCATGTCTCTAACTTCCACTGTCTCACATATTTAAATTGATCCAATGGCAGCTTCAATGCTAGTGGCTGATATAGCTTCTGCTTTATAGTAGCTACCAACAGCAACAACTGATAGTCCACTGCCTCATGTATCATGTGTTCCCGATATCTCTTTGCATGTAAGCTCATTTGAGTAGGTCTAACTTTGCCTATTATTTAACTACGTCATTGTATATTATTTAATTGTATCATTATCACCTTAATGTATAGTGTGTAATATACTGACACGTTTGAAAATAAAATAAAATCTAAATAATGTAAATGATAAATTGTTAAATAAGCTTGGGTATCTGCTAAATTAATAGCCTATGTTAGAGCATGTTAATCCATGCTCTAACATAGGGACATTTTGGCCTCATAAGACCCAGAGTCACTCTCTCCTGCAAGGAAACATCAGTGATGACCCACAGTAAAATCTTCTTTCCCCATGCAAGACAAAATAATCAGGGCAGACAAAGTGATTTCATAGAAATCTGTCTGTGTTATGGAAGTAATATGGTATTCAGAGCCATTAAACAAAACTATTTAGTCATTATTATGTGACTCTAAGGGATATATTTACTATGTGGTGGATCCGTAAAACCAACGATTCCCGGCGCTTTGAAAGCATTTTTTAAAACAACACTTTTATTAAAGACAAAGCTCATCTGGTTTTGTCTTTAATAAAATTGCCGTTTGAAGAAAAAGACTTTAAAGTGTGGTTGCAAATGATATAATTGTAATAAGATTTCAAATATATCGGAGTAACATCTAGTCTTGAGGTTATAAAAATGTCCTGCTGTTATCAAATGAGTGCACTTTGTGAATGCAAAACTTCAAGCACAGAACTAAAAGGGACGGTCATTGACCTCATCCAAATTTCAACCCGTAAATGGAATAATATGTTATTAGGATGCAAAGTGTATTGGATTCACAAATTAATCAAGGTGTATTTAAAGTGTTTGAATACCAATCTTTCTTTTTCATGTTTTGAGAGAGTCGATCAAACTCACTGCCAAATATTATACTGATATGTAAGGGAGGATCTCCAATGCCCTTAATTGTCTTTAATAAACGATGTAACGGAGTACCAGATAGGTATATTGTATTCAATACTGAGCCGTTATGTTTTTACTGACCTCATGTTTGTTCCATGTTGTTTTCATTGTATTATATTTCTTATAATTCCTTTTTCTCAGTATTGTTATGTGGTTTGTGTTACTTTACCAGTATTTTTTTTTTCACTGTCAAGCTATTTTTAAATAGATTATTTTAGATATGATCATTTTATTCTAACTACTTATTTTACGCAATTATATGATGTGATTATTTTGTTTTGTTTTGTTATTTTTATTTACAAATATCTTGGTAGGTTTTTTTTATACCATATGTTTTAGTTCTTTCATTTGACAATACAATATTAAATTGTTGTACCTGTTTTCACAATGTATTAATTATTTTCTTTAACAGAATATTACGGCTCTGTAGTGTTCCTCTAGCTGCAGTTTCTTTTTATTGTTTTCTGAACTTTATGTTACTATATCATTGACAAGCATAGTCAATGCAGTCTCTGTGGAGTGTTGCAAACGAAACCCTGACTGAAGAGGATTCTATCGGTTGTTTGTGGAATGGAAGCATGTGATGCGAGTGCAGTCAAGTCTCTCTAGAAGTCTGGAGGGGCATGGGAGCTGAGAGATCTGACGGTAATGTGAGAGAAAGTTCTTGTCAGAATTTAGTTTTTCAGAATAAGAGTAGTCACTGCGTGCAGTTACCAGTAGAGAGAGAGAGAGATTACAGATTTTAGTTCTAGTGCTTCTTCATTATATATCGATACTAGAAGATAACAGTTGTTTCTGCTTAGAGAACCCCTTGATTATTTAATCATGCCCACAACAAGGTCACTTGGAAAAGTCCTTGGGGTAAATGTATCATAGTGCAGGTTGTACAAGTTGCCGGAAATCGGAGAGATGACAGCTTAAATTTAAAGCGGCGCTGCCTCGTAAAGGGAAGTTTCTCTTTACAAGGCCGCGCCGCTTTAAATTTAAGTTTTTCCAGCGACTTGTACAACCCGCACTATGATACATTTACCCCCATGTGTCCTTCAGGGCTGAAATTATAACTTTTAGTATAGGCCACCCTATCAGCAATATACACACACACACACACACACACACACACACACATGCATATACACATAAACACACAAATAGATCAGTTATTTTAATTTATTTACAGAAACATGATTAGTTAGTCTGACCATAGCTACATTTTAATTTTAGAGTCAAGGGGGTATATTTACTAAACGGCGGGTTTGAAAAAGTGGAGATGTTGCCTATAGCAACCAATCAGATTCTAGCTATCATTTATTTAGTGCATTCTACAAAATGAAAGCTAGAATCTGATTGGTTGCTATAGGCAACATCTCCACTTCTTCAAACCCGCCATTTAGTAAATCTAGCCCAAGGTATTGTACACCCAAAAAAAAAGAAATTCACAGTGACTCCAATGTTTCAGCATAATCCTCAATAATAATCTACTCTAACGCGCCTCTCCATCCTGTCTCTCTCCACCGGCACATTTACCTCTTTCTTCTAAAATGTGCTAATCTCCCCAATTCTAGAAATCTCTGCTGCACCACTTTGCAAATCCCTACATTTGCTCCCTGTTTCCTCCATAATCCAATTAAAATTACTCACCTTTTACCTACAAAGCCCTCAACAACACCACCCCTTCATACATCGCAAATACGCTCTCTCTCTCTTGCTCTGTTAGATCTATCTCTGACCTTCACCTTGTATCGTCTCTGGTAACTTCCTCTCACTTACGCCTACAAGACTCCTCCCGTGCTCCTCCCCACTTCTGGAACTTCTTACTGTGCTCAATCAGACTTTCCCACAGCCTTAAAATCTTAAGACGCTCTTTGAAAACCCATCACTTTTTTTATAGGTGACCTTATCCCCAATAACACTATTCACCCTCACAGCTGTTCAAAACTCCACTCAAAGCCACACTCGCTCCTCTTGTTTTAGCTGTGCCCTCTGTCATCTACTCGTTGTTTTCATGTCTGCATTTTGTCTGCCTTATATGTCCTTTGTTTATGTGTGTCCTGTTTTGCCTATTCTATGGCGTTGCAGAGCATTCTTGCGCTGTACAAATCTAGGAGAATAGTAATAATAATAATACTTACAGTTTAAATGAATAATGTATAGACTAGCACACACACCTTGTCATTGTAAGATATTTTTCCTAATAACAATAGTTTTATGTCACTAATTTACAATATAATGACAGCAGCACTTATGGGAAAGATGGAAGAAGATTTATTGAAATAAGATGCCTAATAATTTGCCTTCCTATTGGCTGTGTTCTCTTTCCAAGATGAATTATATTTTAACATTGGATGCCAATATTTTTGCTGACCTTAATATACCATTTTAATTCAAATTCAAATGAGTTTACTCTTATCTAGTAAGTATATTTGATAGGGAACTATAGTTAATTGGATTAACTACAAAAATTAATAATATTTAATGGTTAAGCAGCCTTTCCTTATCTTCTATTTTCAGATAATGCATGACACAAATGTGACCATCGTCACCATGATCCATCTTTTAGGATTTCAGAGTCCTCAAAGTATTTCATTTTTGCTATTCTTTCTTTTCTTTATTATTTACTGTATGACAATATGTGGGAACCTCCTGATCATCGCTCTGGTGTCCTACAGCAAGATCCTCCACTCTCCCATGTACATCTTCCTCACACAACTCGCTGTATCAGACATCTTACTGGCAACAGATATTCTACCTAATATGGTTCATGCTGTTTTGGTAAAAGTCAAAAGAATTTCAATTACTGACTGCATCACTCAGTTTTATTTCTTCAGTGTCTCAGAAACCTCAGAGTGTCTACTTCTGACCCTGATGTGTTATGACAGATATTTGGCCATCTGTAAACCACTGCACTACTCTTCTATAGTGAATAGTCACATATGCCTTAAAATGATTATTGTAACTTGGATGTTAAGCATTTCATTAGTATCAATCCAAATTCTAACAATAGCCACATTACATTTTTGTAGATCAAGTATCATTGACCATTTTTTCTGTGATCTTGCTCCACTACTAGAGCTTTCTTGCTCAGATACCACCTTAGTTCAGTTAGAAGTTACCTTGTTGAGTGTTTTTTTGGTTGTGATCCCGTTCCTGATAATCATTATTTCATATGTTTATATTATAGTTACCATTCTAAGGATCCCATCTGTTACTGGGAGACAAAAAGCTTTCTCCACCTGCAGTTCCCACCTAGCTGTGCTGTCTCTGTATTATGGAAGCCTAGTTTGTGCTTACTTGGTTCCAACTAGAAAACAGTCATGGAACATAAGTAAATTTCTATCCCTGTTGTACACTGTGGTCACCCCATTGATGAATCCAATTATATACAGTTTGAGAAATAAAGATTTAAAGGTAGCAGTTGAACAAATTATTAATGACTTCTATAAAATTCATTTAAATATATTTTAAATATTGGGATTTAAATAAACTACAGGAATGATTTCATCAGAAGAATGAAATCCTGAATTTTTTTTCTAAATAGAACCTTGTTTTAGTCATGCAGGATTATGGGAATTGATGGGAAAATAACACACAACTTGAATTTCTCTGCACTGGTTGAACTCTCAAAATAATTAGCAGCTTAGCAGCTCTTCCAACAGACCCCTGAGGTGGCTGCCCAGAGTTATTTTTGCTTTTATATTAAATTGTATCCAAATCCATCCAGTGGAAGGCCCATAATAGGCTCCCTGTGTCAAAGTTGTGACCAGTGTACACTAACAGAGAGTCCGACCGGGACCCTAACCCTCCTAAATTTTGGCCAGGATAAAACTGGACCACCTCACATTGGTTACATCCCAATCAGTACAGGTGTGTTTAAGTGCATAACAAACAAGGCAAATCCATCCAGTGACATGCCCAGAACAGGCTTCCGGGGCAAAAAAACAGCCGGAGTACACCAACGGGAGGTCCAACCAGGTTCTCAACCCTCTAGTATGTCTTCTGGGATACAATGTTACCAGTATGTAAAGTTTTCATTCAAAGCTATCTAGTGAAATGCTCAGAACAGGCTCCCCGGGTCAAAATGCTGCCCAGCTTACACCAACGGGAAGTACGACTGGGACCCTAACCTAACATTTGGCCAGGATCCAACTGGACCACCTCGCACTGGTTGTATACTATACAGTGCAGGGGAGTCAAAGATATTTACCAATATACAAACAAACAGATCATCTTGTACATTTACAGATTGTTGTTGTTATTATTATTATTATTAGTAGTAGTAGTAGTAGTAGTAGTAGTAGTAGTAGTAGTAGTAGTAGTATTATGTTTGTAAGTAGTCACAGTGCTCCACAGTGCCAAACAATGTGGAAAGCAGAGCAAACATAAAACCAGATCATAAAAAGTAGACATAATAAATGCAGACATGACAATCAATGGTACGAAAGGCATCACTCATGAAAGAGCTCACAATCTAGTGGGAAAGAGTAGTGAGTGTGGCTCAGAGTAGAGATTGGGACAGTGGTGACAGTGGAGATAATGCTCCAGTATGATTATTATAGGTGGGTTTATAGCATGGTTTTGAGCAGCATTTAAAGAGAACATTTAAAGATATAAGGACTGAGGGAGATGTTGGGGACTTTAAAAAGAAGTAGGTATAGAGGAGAAGACGTAAGGCAGGCGTGTGAGGAAGCTAGGAGAGAGGCAGATTGAAAAACCTAGTTCATAGAAAAACAGAATCATACAAGTACATTAATGGCTGCTGGAGTTCATTTTGTAACCTAGATTGATTAGCCAAACAGTTTTATCTAACAACCCTAGTTAACCTTCATCATTGCTTTGTTGCATTGTTGGCCACTCTTTAAATCATCAGAATTAGAGACTTCTACATTCATTTTCTCCTTAGCATTTGTCATTTTTTGTCATTAATACTGCAACTTTTTCAGACCTAAGTGCATGATTTTACTTGTTTTGGAAATGAACTGTAGATGACACACCCTTGACTGTTCCTCGAATCTATCTTCAACATGAATCATTTTGGTCATTGACCTGATCTATCTACCCTGTATATAACTTTGTGCCATCTGCAAAAGACTGACATTTGCTTCAAACCTATAGTGTCATGCAGGACATGTAGAAATATGCCTTCTTGCTGGTATTTATACTACTGAATCTGGAGGCGCAGAGTCTACACTTTGCCAGGGACCCCAGCAAGGGAGTTTGGATTTTGAAGCTGAGACAACTTATACTGTGTGCTGGGACAGCGTCTCACAGTACTCCCTCCCTTCCTCCCAGCATGAGAAATATTCGGTAGACATTTAAAGAAATCTTCAAATAGCTGGGGAGCATGAAGATCCTTGTTCTTTAGCCATGATATTACAACTGGGCCAAACCCTTCCAATGAACCAGAAACTTAAGTTGACCTTTGTCAAAGTCAAATAATTGGATGAAGTTGTTGTAAATGAATAAATAGTGATTAGAATAATTTTTCATCCAATTGCGATTAGTACGCCACATTATGCCATGGTAAATACACACAGGTAAACAGAGAAAATACATTTAAATTCTCACCTACGCTTGTTCACTTTTAATAAAGTTCCAAATCACATAATTTTATTAGTAAGAGTTAAATGTTTTTTATTCAAAGATAAATTTGCATTAAAGGTATTTATAGTTCATGTCGTAAGAAATGTATGATGTTTGGTCTTATATTAATTCACAGGTTAACAGCAGAAATCTGGTATCATCAGCTAGGGTAGAGCACATTGTGTTTGCTGGCAGCTGTTGGAGTGAGTTGCCCCCTCCTTTGGAAGAGCTTTGTTTGAACCAACCTATGACCTGCATTGCATTGGACTATCTTGACCCCTGGATCTTAGTGTTATCATTGTATACATTGTGCCATCATTACTGTTTTTCTAACCTAAACTCTATAAAACAAGGCCACTGGGGCAGCACCCTCTTTGCCAACACAGACTTCAGTACTGATGACAGTCCCTGTGTAACGTATTGGTTATACTTTCTCATACTTTATTGTATTTTGTTATATTTTGCTATATTTTGCAATTAAATCTCTTATGTTTTGGAACCATATTAATCGCATCGGACAATCTTTATTGGTGAAGATAGAAATGGACATAACACTCTTGAAAAGACAATAGTCCAGGATGTAACTAATCTCACATTCATTACAGAAAATAGTTGGGATGGGAGAAGGACGAGCGGGTTCTCAGAAAAACTTGTTAAGTACAAGAGGTTTAAGCAAGGATATATGAAAGGAATTATGTACTTTAAGAGAGGGAGGAAGAAGGAGCCTGTAGGTAACAGGATTGATTACTTGTGTACTACTAAATGGGCCGATGAACCACAGGGCAAACTTCATGGAAGGGACTCGAAGCTTTAAGTTGTGGGTGGATAGCCAAACCTTAGTCCTAATAGGGAGAACAAGGAAGAGATTTCTGTGACGGTCTGTGGCAAGTTTATACCAAGAGGAAGATTCCAAAAGCTTGGTTTTAGTTGAAGTCCAAATGTGAGAGAAATCTCATACCATTGTATCTGCTGCTGGAACAGATGAACAAGGACTAGGGTTGAGGGTAGGAAGCACAAGATCTTAACCAACAAAGATAAAAAAAAGGAGAGTACTTTGGTTTAAGGAAGAATGAGAGGATAGATCCTCCCTATGTAAATAGATTTTCCAGGTATATGGTCAAAAGGGCAGTCCCACAGGCAAAGAGGAGGAAGTCTCCCTGAAGCAGCTTTGTTAAATATATTGTGAAAAGAAGCATAAACTGCCAGTAAGGTAGGTTGTCAACCTTTATATGTTTTAAACATTGTCAGACTTGTCAACCTTTATATGTTTTGAACATTGTTTTTAAAATGACTCTCGCATTCTTCAAGAGTGAGACGGGATCGACCAAACTGTATGAGTTCCTCCGGGGTAAAAACTGAATTTAGAAACCGGGTGGCAAAATACATAGTGAAGCAACGAGAACAATACCTTTCCTAGGTACGTTTCCTGAAATGTAGGTCTACCCAAATACAAAGGGCAATGAGGGAATGGAGACCAGGAGGAAGCTCTCTGGAGGCGAGATTGTCCATAATTCAGTCTGAAAATCTCTGTCAGAAGGTTACTACCAGTGCCCATTTATTCCATTTTAATTCAGATGCCAGGGTAAGGAACTGGACTGTGAGCTGATCTACAGAAAGCGTAACCATGATTAGGTTAAGTTATTACAGCCACTTGGCTGATTATGCAGCTGGGCACACTACATGCTCATTGGCCACCAGTACTATTTAAGACAGTGAGGACTGAGCCTCACTGCTGGTTATAGCATTCTGTTCCAGTTTGCTACCTGCTTCTGTGCTGTGTCGGTGATAAACCTTGGATTGCTTTTCTGTGTATGACCTCTGCCTATTCCCGGACTTTGAACCTTTGCCTCTGGCCCTGACCTTCTGCCTGTACCCAGACTCTGAACCTTTACCTGTGGCCCTGACCTTCTGCCTGTACCCAGACTCAGAACCTTTGTCTGTGGCCCTGACCTTCTGCCTGTACCCGCATTCTGAACCTTTGCCTGTGGCCCTGACCCTGCTTGTACCAGACATCAACGCCTGAGCTCTTTCAGGCCAGTCAGACATTATCATCTCTGTCCAGGCGGCTGACCTCTGGGCTGTCCCTACCCCGTGTATTACCTCCTGTTTCTGTGTGCCGCTGTGTGACCATAAACTTGTACAACACTGAGTGTAAGACCTGGGGGCATCCGAGTACCTGTGAGCATAACCAGTCTCTACGGGAAGGCGGTTGCTATAGGTGAAGACCTCTTCCGCTAGTTCTACAAGTTTATGATGCACAGGTGGCCATAACATTCTGGACAAGACTGCCGATTACGGTTAGACATAGTACTTATGAGGTGACTACATCTGGCATATATAGAGTACGAGCAGACACCACCATTACCTATCATTCTATACTATTACTACTACACATGCTTAACATTTAATTTGCTTGATATACTCATCTCTGTTACATTTTCCTAGTACCGGCAGATTACAGTCAAATGATGCAACGTAATTTAAGATAATGTTATAGACCTGCCACATGCAGGTATTACTATATTCATACCATTTGAGCAGACAATCGATGCTTGTGGTGCATGTTGCACATAGGTACTGATGATTTGTTTATCTGTTTATTTTAGATTAAGAAGTCAAGAACAATACACAGCAGGTGAATATCAAGTTACGATATTCGTATGATGTGTTTAGTTCATTTCCATGATTGGCAGACTTGATTAATGAATGAAAATACATTTAATCCAGTATTTATAAATTGTATTGTGTGTTTGTGAGAGATCACAGCTATTGCTACTATTTAATCCTATAGACGTGTGCTGGGTGTTATTTAATTATTTGGATTGTGACTATCTAAAGAGAGGGGTTGCTCTAGGTCCTAAGCAGCACGCTAAATCTATTTCTGGGTAGTGCACAAAATATTTTTGTTTATATATCTTCTGTGTAAATCACTTCATTGGCTTTCTATCCATTTCAGAATTCAGTTCAAGCTCCTTATTCTCACTTACTAAACCCTTACCAACACTTCTCCAACTTACATCTCTGACTTTGTCTCAAGGTACATACCCGACCAGCCACTTCACTCTACCTCTGACCTCCGTCTCAATTCACCTTTCAATACCTCAATACCCATGCCTGTCTCCAAGACTTCTGCTGAGCTGAACTCAATGTTTCGACCACCCTACCCTGCATCACTTGACTCTTCTCCAATCTTCAGTTCTTCAAACGCTCACTGAAAACTCAACTTTTCAAACTCGCCTATCCTACCACCTCCTGACTATCTTAATCATTACTTCCTCTTCCTCCGCAAAGCCATCTCCATTTTCTCCCAGTTGGTCCTACTGTCTCTCACCACCCCTCCGTCTATAGTCCCAGAGCAGTACTCACACTATTCTGTGCTAATTTTGTGTATTACCTCTTCTATTTGTTACTTCCTTATGTATACAAAAATGTGGGGAAACAAGGTATTAATATCACCTCAACCTGTCTGCACCTCGTTTCTCACAAACTGCGGACTATAAAAACATATAATTTTTCTAGCCCTCTGGTTCCCTATATTTGTCAGTCATATATAAGCTTGTATACTATTTTGAAAGTAGTTAAAATGTCTGCCGGCATGGTTTGCTACCTTGCAGACTACTCCAATATTCCAACCTAGGAAAAAGGATTATTGTCCACCAGTCCTGTATGAACATACATCACACCAGGGGGTCTCTTGTCTTTGTTAAGCTGTGAGCTCTATGTTTAATTACACAGTACTGCATTGTGTATTTAAATGTAAATGTGTCTGGATTGTGATCTCTCCTGTTTAAACTAACTCTGCGTATAGCCACAGAACAATACCTGTCCCTACTTAAATCAGGAGTGACTCATCTGCTATCACTTTGTGTGCATGTTTACCTGTGAAAGGGTAAAAACAGAAAATGACCAATCAGGAAGGTCCTTAAACTCCTAAGGAGGTAATTTTTGCCTTTAAAAAACAGCTACAGAGAACTGCAAATTGGCATTCACTACCAAGTGATAACTGAAGTCAGGCTGGCGTTGAGCTATAGAACTCTGCCCCTGACAGGAAAGGGATAATCAATACCTGGAGTACTGCCGTTGCCCTGATCTAACTCTCCAGGTCTTGGGGAGGTGTGTGTCTGCCGAAAGCGAAGTGACAGTGACTCATGGCCGCAACCTTTGCTGGTAGTCTTAAAGGAGAGAGGGGGATAAGCTTGAATTGATAGACAGCAGTCCCTGAAAGTCACAAGGATACTGGTGAGGTGTTTTTTATTATACCCTGTATGTTGTCTGTGCCAGACTATAGTGTTATTTGTTGCAAGTTATTATTTAAATATGCTTATTGCTTTTTTCTGCGACCATTTTGTAAAAATAAACTTATTTGTATTATTTTGGATATTTGCCTAGGTGATTTTGAACCTTAGGTAGGTACCGGTTAGGCCAGCAGTGCGGCGCAGAAGGTTACGTTAAACCCGGTATCCTCATATTATGTATGGCTCTACAAAATAAATATAATAATAATAATTAATAATAACTGCCCTTTTCTCTTCATCCTGAGCCTATGCACATCTGATTTCTTTCTTAGCATCTGTTTAACTAGATAAGCTACTTTCCTTTGATTCTTCTGAGTCTGCTTATATTTCCTACAAACAATCTTTTTAGTTTTTACATTTTTCTGAAAAATAGCTCAAGAGCTCAAGGATAGTAGCCAGTGGCAGTCTGCAATGAGCAGCGAGCAGACATCTAAGCTTGTATTGATCTTAGTTTGTATTGGTTAGTTTTTAAAGTTAGTAAAAATACACTTACAAGACATTAAACACCAGGGGGTAAATGTATGAAAGTCCAATTTCTGCAAGTCGCCGTAAATCGGCGACTTTGCAGCTACAATTTAAAGGGGCGATGGCTTGTAAAGGTAAACTTTCAAACCACAAGCTTTAGGAACTCTGTGTGTGGTATTAGGAGTAGAAGTCCTCAAAGTTTCCCAAGTATTAGTAATATTAGTTTTACATTCCAACCATTACTGAGCTGTGTAGTTTAACGCACAACTTCTGCAAAATGTTAAATTATTATATAGGCAGTTTGTTGCTTTTTAAAAGCTCAGTTCCACACCAATGAAGATATTTGTTAAATCCTCCTCTCTGCCGTTCCCGCAATATAAGCGTTATTTGTCCGCTAGCGCTGTTCTCTTTCTTCTACTGTCTTTTGAGTGCATAATGAGTTACCTAGCATTACTAGGGGATTAATTCTTCAAGTTATTAAGTTATCATTGAATTTGATGTAACTGTCAAACATTTTAAAATAAATTAGAAGCTTAGCAGCTCTTCCAACACACCCATTAGATGTCTGTCTATTGTCATTTTTATATTGAATATCATCCAAATCCAATCAGTGGAAGCCCCAGAATAGGCTCCTCGGGTCCACGTTCTGGCTAGCGTACACCAACGGGAGGTCCGACATGGACCCTAACCCCTTTAAAAATTGGCCAGGATCCAACTGGACCACTGTCACTATTGGCTTACAGGAAATTGATCCCTAGGCTCTGCTGAACATGGCTAAGGCCACCCACGGGTGCAGCATCTAACAGACAGGTGATTTTCACCAGGAACCCCTGCAAGGAGGTATGGTCTTAGCTGCACCAAGTCTGCAGGTCGCAGTCCCGAGAGTGAGTGTACAGCAGAACGATGTGGGGGATCTAGGTGAAGTGGATGGAGACGATGGAGTCCACAGATGAGTGGTATAAATACAGGCAAAACAATAATATAGGCTGATGGTCAACAGCCAATGAGTCACTAGGAGAATAGGTGCTCTGTGGTATACAACGAGAGGACAGAGGCTGTCACTATGAAGTACTCTGGGGATGGTAATGGAAGTATTGGAGCAGCAATAGTTCAACACAGCCAGATGTTGAAGGCTGACTGGAGTGGTGGAGGTAACTCGTAGTAACAGCTGATGAGTCCCAGATGAAATAGCAGCTCTGAACCGTAGTGATGAGAGAACTGGAGCTGTCACAATGAAGTACACTGGAGATGGTAATAAAGGTACTGGAGCAGTGATAGTTCAACACGGCCAGAGACTGAGAGCATACTGGAGTAACGGAGGTAACCCATGGTAACAGCTGATGAGTCACAGATGTAGTACCGGCTCTGAGTGGTAGTGATGTGAGAACTTAAGCTGTCACAATGAAGTACACTGGAGGTATTGGAGCAGCGATAGTTCAAAACGGCAAGAGACTGAGAGCAGACTGGAGTAGTGGAAGTACCCTGTGGTAACAGCTGATGAGTCACAGATGTAGTAGCGGCTCTGAGTGGTAGTGATGAGAGAACCGGAGCTGTCACAATGACGTACACTGGAGATGGTAAGTGAGGTACTGGAGCAGCGAAGGTTCAACAAGGCCAGAGACTGAGAGCAGGCTGAAGTAGCGGAGGTAACTCGAGATAGCAGCTAAGGAGTCACAGGTGTAATAGCGGCTCTGAGTGGTAGCGATGAGAGAACCGGAGCTATCACAATGATGTACACTGGAGATGTTAAGAGAGGTACTGGAACAGCGATGGTTTAGCACAGACCACAAACTGAGAGCAGACTGGAACACAGGCAAACCACAAGGAGAACAGAAACCAGAACCACAGGCTGCAGGAAGTGAGCTTGAAGAACAGGCATTAGACAGGTGAATCCAGGAGGTTTAAATAGTGCTCCAGAAGTGCTTAGCCAATGAAAAAGAGGGAGGAGGTCCTGAAGTGCAATAAGCTTGCACCTGCACAGATCTGAATATAGCTGAATGAATGAACTGAAGAATGTCTGATGCTGGGACATGGCAGTTTCCAGATGAATGGACTGCAGGTAACGAGACAGGTACTATCTGTGGGACCGGAGCATTACAAAGAACTTGACTGGTCCACATAAACCTGTGACCTGAACCCCATCGAACACTTTTGCGATGAACTGGAATAGAGATTGTGAGCCAGGCCTTCCTGCCCAACATCAGTGCCTGACCTCTTAATTGCTGTACAGTAAATGAATGGGCACATATTCAAAAAGAAACACTCCAACATCTTGTGGAAAGCCTTCCAAAATGAGTGGCAGCTGTTATTGCTGCAAATGGGTGACCAACTCTATATTAAAGAAAATATATTTGAATAAAATGCCTTTACAGTCCCTATTGGTGTAATGGTCAAGCGTGGTCAAGCATCCAAAACCTTTTTGTCGATATCTTTTTTTTTATTGGACGTATTTGGTAAAATTAGGAACTTTGAGTGAGAAATGTAGAGGTGGTTCAGGTGGGTATAGAAGCAAGTAGTTGGTGGAAAATAGCAGCTTAGGTTGGAAGAGTTGGTAGACATTAAATATTTAAAGTAAGTTTGCTTGACAAGTGAAGAGCCTTTGTTATAAGAATAAAGTATGAGTTTATTTATAGAAATTTGGCATAGGAACACATTCTCCTCCGGTGGCGTACAGCAATGCAGGAGCAGTTTTGCAAGTAGTGGGTCTATTTGATGTGCCATGGCTCAAGTTTGGATCATTGGAGACTATATTTAGTGGCTGGAGCTGCATTGTCTAGGGCTGAAGTGATTGTTTTCGTTGTAGAAAGAGGCAGCCTGAACAGGACAGGACAGTTAGTCATAAGGGAATTTAGTTGTTTTAATGAAAATAAGAAGTATATTGGGTCAAAAATATATAGGTGTGCAAAGGAAATGAGCTTGTGGTCAGATAGCAGGACAACAGAGTTGGAGAAACTAGAGATGGAGCAGAGACAGGGTTAGGCAAGGTCAACAGAGTGTTCATCATGGTGGAATAGCAATAATATCTACTGTGAGAGACCAAAGAAAAAAGAATGTGAATTAAGACTTGTGGCTGCAGAGACATCGGGGTTATCAATGGGAGTTATAAAAGAACCATGTATGAGAGTTGACAGATCAATGGATAGGAAATAAGGGAACTAGGCAGCACAGTTGTAAAGGAATTGGAAAATTGGACCTTGGGGATGAAAAACTGTAGTAACGCAAAGGTGGAGAAGGGAAAATAGACAGATAGTGTGGACTTCAAAGATAGAGAAAGAGGAAGGGTTCTGGTAGTATGACCTTGTCTGTTTCTGGGTCTGGGAGTATGGGTGTAGGGAAGGAGAGTCCTCCATAGGAACGAGCTGTAGGATATGTAGTGGCAGAGGAGGTGAGCCAGGTTTCTGTAATGACAAAGAGGTTTAGGGATTTATAAATGAATAGATCATAGATAAATGTGAGTTTATTACAAATGGAACTAGATTTCAAAAGTGTAAAGAAAAAGTAAAAGAGGGAAATGTGGAAATGTAGAGAAGGTTGCAGGGATTGGAAGTATAAGGTAGATGGAAAACTTTGAGGTGGAACAATGAGTGTAAGATGATAGTGAGGATGGCACATTTCACCTAATTCTCCAGATTAGGTGAGACAGCCACTAGCAGCCATGAGAAGGAGCAGAGTGAGAAAACATGTGACATGTAAGGATAATTTATGGGTGTAAGATTTTGCAGGAATTTAAACAGTTCATGAGTGAAGACTAATGAAGAGTAAAGTACTAAAGGGGAAATAGTAATGGAGAGAGAAATAGGAGGCTGGAGTGAAGTAGGATAAAAAGAGTGTGTATATTATGTAAATGCATGCTAGAGTGTTATGTCATATGTGGATGCATGTGGGTCAGCTAGGGTGGGTAATGAAAGTGTGTGGAAGAACAAGTGTTCCTTTACCACCCCCTGACTGGTGTTAAGAGAATAGGTAATCTCTGCAGTTTTGACACAAGGTTCTGAATGCTGACAGTTTAGCTCAGTGTGTGGCTCAGTGGGTTCAGTAGTGAAGCAAAGATTACTACAGCAATCACAGTTAAGGTCAGTGGGCAGCTGAACAGATATTGAAATAATAATACGTGTTAAGGTCTGTGGGTCCAGCTTCCAAGTGGAGACAGTAACAGAACTGACAGTTGAAGTCAGTGTGATGAGCAAACAGATATGACAACTGCAAGGACAGTTGAGCTCAGTGGGTCCAGCAGCTGATCAGAGAAGGCAACAGCAATGAGAGTTAAGCTCAGGGGCATCAGTAATCCTAAAACAGGTGTGAATTCAATCCTCAGTGTTACTGTGCCAATTTCTGAATTATATTTTAAAGACTACATGTGATTATTGACATAATCATTGATGTCATATGGGATATTGTGTGATGACAGACATCTGCGATGTGTTAATATGTGAAACATTCTATATGATGTAACAAGTTACATAATTGTGTCTATTGTCATATAGTTTATAAATTATGTCATTTTCAAATGGGGGTGGGTAAAGTCATGTAAAGTCATGACTGTCGAAAATCAAAATTGGGAACTGCTGTCATGGATGACAAAATTGTGAGAAAGTGTCATGGCTGTGCACAACCCTAACAGCCCAGGTTACTGTGCTTTTATTAAGCTTCAAACATAACATCACTGGACTTGTAACACACCTTTCAATTTATACCTTGATTTTTAAAAAGTAAAAACATATAAAATTACATAACCATGTTACAGGGTAATAGTTTACAAGCTGCTTTTCAGTAGCAGATGGATAGTGTGACAGGATGGACCGCCTATGCCACCCTGTCTGTTGTGTTCCTGTGGACCAGTTGGGCATGCCTTGCCACCGCCCTCTTTTTATCCCAAATGCACCCTTAACCATAGGAGGAGGAGCTTAAGCTGCTGCTACCACTGGACTGCTTAGCAGTATCCAGATCCGAATTTCTCCATGTAACTCTCGCTGCTAGTGTACCCTCTTGCTGGTACAACTGGGCTGGCACCCCTGACCTCTTGCCTTCAGATCAGGGTTGCTGTGGATGGTATCCCTGGCCTATCACACTGGCCAGAGCTGCAGGTAGTGGGCAAAGCTTTGGCACTGGAAATCTGGGTCCAAACCTCAGGACAGCCGGAGGTCTAATCTGTGGTTTCAGGAATTACAGCAGGGTAAGCAGTCTATTGTTCTGGAAAAGTCACAATTAATATATATATTTAGATTGTGAAGATTGTTAAATGATAAGGTTCAATGGAGTACCCCTCCGTGTATATGGTTTGTGAAGGGGGAGCCGCGGCGGCGCGCATATGGGGAATGTGTGCATGCGCGTCGGGAGCGTGCGTGCACGTACAGGGTACAACTGAACATGTGCAGTTGCAAAGCAGAATCCCCACTGTGTGTGCCGACTCAAGTCGGCACATACACAGTGGGGAGAACCGCCAGGGATGATGACATCTTCACCCCTGGACACACACAAAAGCTTGACGTGTGTGTGGTGAATCACCACACTCATGTTGCTGCTGTAGAGGTTGGGAGTTTCCAGGTCTGGACTATAAAAGCCAGACCCGGAGCCCCCCTCCCTCTCTCTCTGCCTGCTGCCCCTGGACAGCGAGCACAACACTACACTACAGAAAATACACTACACTACAGAAAAAACACTACACTACAGGAAAGGTTTAATAGGAACACTACACTAATTGGGACACACTACACTACAAAAAAGATATATATATTACACTATAAGATATATATATATATATATATATATATATATATATATATATATATATATATATTACACTAAAGGAAAGACAGTATACTATTATATAGGATTACACTACACTACTGAAAAGATACATTACACTACGCTACAGAAAATATATATATTACAGCAAAGGATCTATATTACACTACATTAGGAATACATTATACTACATAAAACCTATAGTAAGCTACAGGAAAGGATTCTATACTACAGGAATGTTCCCTACATTGCAGATAAAGAATTGGATCCAGGATACAAGCACTTGATAAGTATCATTGATAATATATACATATAAAGCTATATCTGTGTTTGTAATGTGGATTTAACTATTTATATACATATAACCGTGTAGCTATAGTCTGATATCTGTGATAGTTAAATCAATATTATAAATACTGATTCATATCAAGGATATATATGTAAAGCAAGGATAGCGTAAGTAAAAAAGGTGGTGAACCTAGGGTTAATTTTATATTGATATACTATGTTATATTGAACAACGTTATGATATATATGTGAACTGTGAATACAAGCTTTTCTGTGTTAACAGTAAAATACTTTGATTTAAATACATACATATGTTGTGAGTATTGGTTATTTATAATTGATATATACTGTGAAGTACTGCTGAGATACAGTGGTTATTGGATAAATAATTCTGTAAAGCTTGTGTTATTAAGTGTGGTCAAAAGACTGAGTAAGGCAACACTGTGACAACAAGAGAAAGATTCTGTCGCACTAGTTCATCATCAGAAATTGTATCCCCAATAAATATGTTATCATGTATATGTATTATGTTTCAACTAGGGGGTGCCACCTTAACTTGTAATACATGTATTTAGAAAAGGAGAGGAAAATAAGTTATTTTGTAGGTGCGCTAACACTTTCTGATGATAGAAATTAAATTGTAGATATAAGATATAACTTTTATTAGGTATTTAATTTAAAATAAGCGAAATATAAATTAAAAAGGTTAAAAATACTCGCTATCTGTACATATAATCTCCATAATATTAGGGCTTATGCTGGTAAGGAATTATAGTAGCACTGTGGTATTAATTATATCAAATATTGCTGTTAGTTCATGTGGCTCAAATAAAAGTTATATCTTATATCTACAATTTAATTTCTATCATCAGAAAGTGTTAGTGCACCTACAATATAACTTCTTTTCCTCTCTTTTTCTAAGGCAACACTGTGTAAGGAAAAGTGCATAAAAGTGCGAGTTTTATAACGAGTGTATCTGAGAACAGAGTAAGAGGATAGCGTGCGCATGTGAGGCGCTACCACAGGTCCTTTTACATGGTTCCTTGTGATTGTACTCATACCAGAGAGATTCTTGAATGGAGTATCAAACAAATTTCTTTACAATCGTCCTTCAAGGAGCTCTCTTGTCTTAAGTCTCTCCAATGTGTAGGTGAGCTGCATGTGCTTACACGAGTGCCCCCTTCCTGAATCAGGCTTTCAGAAGTTTCTTTCTCTTTATATTTCACTAGCTGAATTACCTGGCATTGCCCCGGGTTTAAATGTTCAAGTTATTAAGTTACTAATTAGTTGGATGTAACTGTCAACATTTTAAAAACAATTAGCAGCTTAGGAACTCTTCTAACGCACCCATAAGGTGGCTGTCCAGTGTTGTTTTTGTTTTTACATTAAATATCATGCAAATCTATCCAGTGGAAGGCTCAGAAGAGACTCTCTGGGTCAAAGTTGTGTCCAACGTACAGCAACTTGAGCTCTGACCAGGACCCTAACCCCCCTTAAAACCTGAACAAGATCTAACTAGACCACCTTGCGTTGGTTTCATCACATTCGGTACATGGGTTTCCAAATGCATAACCAGACAGACAAACAAACCAAATCCATCCAGTAAAAGGCCAGAAAAAGATTCCCGGGTCTAAGTTCTGGCCAGAGTACAACAACAGGAGGCCCAACTGGCACCAAAACCCACTAGTATGTCTTCTGGGATCCAATGTTACCAGTCTGTGAAGTTGTCATCCAAATCCATCCAGTTGAAGGCTCAGAACAGGCTCCCCTGGTCAAAGTTCTGCCCAGAGTACACCAACAGGAGGTTCAACTGAGACCCTAACTCCCTTAAAACCTGACCAGGATACAACTGGACCACCTGGCATTTGTTTCATCCCAATTGGTGCAGGAATGTCCGAATGCATAACCGGACAGGCAAACAAACCAAAAATCCATCCAGTGGAAGGCCCAGAACAGGCTACCCGGGTCAAAGTTCTGGCCAGCATCCATGAACGGGAGGTCTGACTAGGACTTCAAAGCTCTAATATGTCTTCTGGGATGAAATGTTACCAGTCTGTGAAGTTTTCGACTAAATCCATCCTGTGGAAGGCTAAGAAAAGGCTCTTGGGTCAAAGTTCTGCCCCGTGTACACCAATGGGAGGTCCGACCAGGAACCTAACCCCCATAAATCCTGGCCATTATCCAACAGGACCACTTTGCATTGGTTTCATCTCAATCGGTGCAGGGTTGTCGAAAATATTCACCATCAAGCAAACAAACAATAGATTCATCTAGCATAATATTGCTTTAATATATAAAGTTTTATTCCAATTCACAATATATAATAAAAACAAAACAAGTTAAAATAATTTTTTAAATCTTCATTTTAAAAGAATTTAACCAAAGGGGGCATTTGTGTGAAAACATGCGACTCACCTACACATTGGGGTGATTTAAGACAAGTGAGCTCCTTTAAGGTTGATTGTAAATAAATTTATTTGATACTCCATTCAAGAATCTTTCTGGTAGGGGTACAATCACAAGGAATCACACAGAGGGGTACTCCATTACACCTTATGATAAAACCATCTTCACAATCTATTGTTTTGAAAAAGTTACAATTAAATTATCATTGATTATGTTTTGAAGTTGATTACACTATGTGCTTGTTTGTGTTTGTATTTTTATATATAATGTGGATGAAAAATATGGAGGTATTAAGAAATAAGAGATATAGTCTAACTGATGCGTACTCCATGACATTAAAATAAGTATTATTTTGCATTTGTTTCTTTTATTTTATTCATCTTGGTTAAACAATAGAACAGGAGACCTTTAGTAAATTTATATTTATGCATATATCAAAATTGTATCAAGAACTTTTCCCAATCATAATTACATTGCAGCTACATTAATAACATGACCCCATGGAAATACAAAATTGCTTGCTAAATATTCCCATGTAACACGGTTCATTATATTTTTGTAACACATTTTATATATTCCCCTTTGTACTGCATAATTGATGCTGCTGATGTATATAAATTGTAATGACACCTTCCATTGTTTAACTTTCCTCAGCATCTAGCACAGACAAATCTTCAGAGCTGCGTTTGTTGATTGACAATATCTATAATAATAAAATAACATTACGAGTCTTAGCTGTTGATTTAACTTAAAAATGCAAGTTTTTAGATATTTTTTTTAGAATTATTTTGAATCAAGATGTGTTTTGCAGGATTAACCTTTATATGTTTTACTCAAGTTAGTAAAAACTTGTGAAGGTTGTAGGAATATATAGGCTGGGGCAGAGGAGAGTTAGCACAGCAAGGATGGAATTATTTCACAGATCTACTGGAATACCCTCTCAGTTCTGGTCCTGCTGAACCCAGTGAGTTCATCTGTCATTGCTATTGCCATCTATCTTCCTCCTTTGCTGATATCCATGGCCTCTTCTGCGACAATGGGGAACAAGTCTCCTGGATCTGTGTCAGCGACCATGAAAATTCTGGGTACACAGCTACATTGAGCTGGTGGATAACTACAAGAGAGCACATGCAGCACAGATCCAGAAGGGGAAGGAGGTTTGGGCAATGTATCTATGTGTCGGATATATATTATTAATGTAGCTGCAATATATTTATGATTTGGAAAGATTCTTGATACAATTTTGATATCAATTAATGACATCTTTCCACATATAGGGCCTGATTCATTAAGGAAAGTAAAGAAAAAAGGAGCAACTTTGCACCTTCGCAAAACCATGTTGCACTGGAGGTGATAAAGTACCAGGTATATATTTTGCATACAATATAGTGCAGATATTTAGCTAACCTCATGTTTCTTCCACTTTGTTTTGATTGTATAATGTTTCTTGTTTTTCCTTTTTTTCTCACTGTTTTGAAATGATTTGTATTACTGTACTGCCATTTTTATTTGTTATCAACGTATTATTTATACCGTTTGTTTTAGACATGATCATTGTAAACAACAATTTTATGCAAATATAGGATGAGATTATTGTGTTGTTTATTTTTATTTACAGATTTCTAGACAGTTTGTTTCAGAATCCACATATTCAATTATGTATTGGTATATTATAGTAGTTTTATTAGCAGTAGGTAATGTATTTTATGCACATGTTATATTGTTATAATGTGCATTAACACTACCACACATTTCACAGCAAGATTGGGGCTACTGTATTTCTGTAGTTCCACTTATAAGTAGACTAAACACACTCACACACACATACACACACACACACTTGTTTTTATTGCATCTTGAGGACCCATGTCTGGAACATGGCACAAAGGGACATCTCTTTCCTAATGCCCGGTCAACAGAACGTCATATAAGTATGTGTAGAAGCTGTTTGTCACCAGAGTTACCACTTGATGACTTTGCTTAAGGTTCTGACATGGACTGCATGGTGGGGAAAGTTTTGTGTGTTTTGACAGTCTGAGGACTTCCACATCCCACATGCATACATAACAATAATGATAACACTGGTTGAGAAAGTGTCATGTACTTTGGCCATCTGAGGACATCTGCATGCTGCCTCCACCGACATCTAGCCATGGAGGTTTCAGACCTGCTCAACCACTACGTATCATTCCAACAAGTTTGATCCCTCTTTAAAGCTGTTATGCTGTTCTTTATGTAGAATTTCACTCCAGACCAGTTTGGATCTATCAGTATGCATGGTTTAGCCATGAGGCACGCAACACAGTCATACTTGCTGGGCACCCGGGAAGTCTGTATAAACTTCCTCAGGTGTTTCTCCACAGCCTGGATCTCCAGTCTTTCCCATGATTTTCTCCACACTACTTTGCAACCTGAAAGGAAGTAGAGTGGTCCATTATGGCTCTACAACATACAGAGTAGACAAAGTGCTTGGTGGATAAACCACTTTGGTAGGCTTGCTGCTTCTCATCGAAATACATCAAGTGCATCTTTTCCACATCTTCCGTGAAAGGTAAAAGCTGAGGCATTTTCCACTTGGACTCCTTAAGAGTTTTCAAGGCAGCCGAAGAGAGATCAGCTTATTGCATCTCGCCTCATATATCTTCCTGAAGTTTTGTGTGTTTTCAACCGCAACAGCCCAACCCTCCATCATGATTTGGCACTTCACATTGCTCGCTATCTTTAGCAGACCATGCCCGACCTTGAGTGCCAGTTAACAGCTTCACAGTGACTACTACATTCAGTAAGTTCTATGGGGTATTAAAGTCTTCCATCCCCTCCTGAGGGGCACCTCTTCTGACCTGTAGCAGTAGCTTGCCCATGTCTGTAAGCCTCTAATGGATGTACTCATGTCTGCAAACATCTGAACTGATCCGGTTGAAGAAATGCTACCCCATCTGCATCAGTGTTTTTGACTGTGAGTAAAACTTCATCCTAGGTCATGTCACTCAAGAGCTTCCAAAAACATAGTGTCTGGTTAATGATTTGCCAGGTGTGGGCTTGTTGCCCCCTTTGTTTAACTTACATCTCTTCATGTGTCACCACAAGTATTTCATTACAAACAAGCCTTGACAGGCTGCACAGTGCATGAAGCCTTCGGCATCCATCTCTTTGCGTAGAAGTTTGCACTTGTCCAGAACACCATGTCCTGTACTTATTACCTCAGCATTGTGTGCAATGTTGTCCCTATTGTGAAGATGTGTCAATTGCAGGCACCTTTTTTTTGGGTGCATAGGGAATTGCATGGTACAGGCTACTTCAGTCTCATTGCGATGACCATGCTCCATGTGCCAGGTTATTTTTGAGAGGGGCTTCTCACAGTACATGCATTACTGTTTTTTTTACACACCCTAGAGCCATCACTGTTTCTGGAGAGTGTTTGGACAGACACCACATCATCTCTCCGACCCACTGTGTTTAAGACGCTACTGCCAGCAGGTTGGGAGTGGACCTACATAGATCCTTTGATGTTCTTTTATTGAACAAGACCACCTGTACCAGGGTAACTTTTGCAAGCAGTGCCCAGAGCTTAAGTGTAGACTTGGTGGATAGACCACTTCTGCTTCTCATCGAGGTACAAGTGCATCATTTTCACATCTTCCGTGAAAGGTAAGAGCTGAGGCATGCGTCACTTGGACTCCTTAAGAATTTTTCAAGGCAGCCAATGAGATCAATAGTTAAATATTGTCTCATATATCTTCCTGAAGTTGCATGTAATTTCATCTACAGCAGTGCAGCCCTATATTCTGGCTAGGCACTCCACAATGCTCGCTATTTTTTGCAGGCCATGCCCGATCATTAGCGCCAGTGAGGGTATCTTAAATGTACCTGTCTTCTAGTCATAGTCAACTAACAACTTCACAGCAACTATTTTAGGCATAAAGTTTGATGGGATGGTAAAGTCTTCAATCCTCTCCAAAGGGGTAGCTCATCTGGCCTTTAGCTGAAGCTTGCCCTTTTCTCTAAGCTTCTGATGGATGTACTCGTGCCTGCCAACATCTGAACTGAGCTGGTTGAAGAGATGCTGTCCCATCTGTATGATGCACCGGTCATTTTTGACAGCGAATAAGACTTCATCTGGGGTCATTTCGCTTAACAGCTTCTAAAAGCCACCAGTGATGTCAGGTGGAACAGGCTGAGCAAATGCACACATTCACTAGACTCTGTTTTTGCCAGTTGTGGGCTTGTTGCCCCTTTAGTTTAGCATGCATCCCTTCATGTGTCATCACAGGTATTTTCTTGCTAACAAGTCTTTCAGCAGCAGAGGGATGTGACCGTGTCTGTTTCCCTGTCAAGTGTAAATATGCTGCTCATGTATGACCTTCAGTAGTGGCACACACACACTCTCCCCTTCAAATTGGAAACACACACACCATTGTTACCACAAAAGTGACTTGAGGGGACATGCCAGAGTTCTATACCGGTCATATCAGCAAGGTCCCCTACATTGATTAGGTTTGAGGGGACCTAATTTTTTCTCCCCACTATGACAAAGGTCCCCGCAGTGTTGGTGTGTAAACAGGTCAATGTCCCCCAAACACATAGGAATGCAAGCACACACACACACACACACACACACACACACATTAAACACTCACTGGATTAAAGTTATACACTTGATACAACAGTGTAAGATGAACAGTATATAAAATATATGACCATTCCTCATCTTCTTTTTCAGATAATGTATGAAGCAAATGTGACCATCATCACCATGATCCATCTTTTGGGATTTCAGAGTCCTCAAAGTATAACATATTACCTCTTCTTTCTTTTCTTTATTATTTACTGTATGACAATATGTGGGAACCTCCTGATCATCACTCTGGTGTCCTACAGCAAGAACCTCCACTCTCCCATGTACATCTTACTCACACAACTCGCTGTATCAGATATCTTACTGGCCACAGATATTCTTCCAAATATGCTTCATGTTGTTTTAGTAGAAGTCAATAGAATGTCATTTGTTCACTGCATCACTCAGTTTTATTTCTTCTGTGTCTCAGAAACCCTAGAATGCCTTCTTCTGACCGTGATGAGTTATGACAGATATTTGGCCATCTGTAAACCACTGCACTACTCTTCTATAATGAATACTGCCATATGCCTCAAAATGGTTATAGTAACTTGGATTTCCAGTGCTTCAGTAGTGTTAATCCACACTCTAACTATAACCACTTTGCAGTTTTGTGGACCAAATATCATTGACCACTTTTTCTGTGATCTTGCTCCACTACTAGAGCTTTCATGCTCAGATACCACCTTGGTTCAATTAGAATTTAACCTGTTGGGTTCTCTGTTTGTTGAGATCCCATTCCTAATTGTCATTATATCATATGTTTATATTATAGTTACCATTCTACAGATCCCATCTGTTACTGGAAGAAAAAAAGCTTTCTCCACCTGCAGTTCCCACCTAGCAGTGGTGTCTATGTATTATGGAAGCCTAGTTTGTGTTTATTTGGTTCCAACCAGAAGACAAGCATGGAACATTAGCAAAGTCCTATCCCTGTTGTACACTGTGGTCACCCCACTGATGAATCCAATTATATACAGTCTGAGAAATAAAGAATTAAAGAAAGCAGCTGAACAAATGATCAATAACTTTGATAAAAATTAATTTAAATTTATTTTAAAGGTTGGTATTTAAATAAACGACAAGAAAGATTTCATCAGAATAATGAAATCTTGGAAATACTTTCTTAATAGATCCTTGTTTTTATCATACAGGATTATGGGAAATGATAGGAAAAAATGCACAACTTAAATTTCTCTGTACAGCTGTATTCTTATTGTTACTATTATTATTATTATTATTATTGTTACTAAATTTGTAAGGTGTCACAATGCTCCACAGTGCCAGTGTGGAAAGCAGAGAATAAATAAAACCAGGGCATGAAAAACAGATATAATAAATGCAGAAATGACAATAAAGGGTATGGGAAGCCCTGCTGATGAAAGAGCTCACAATCTATTGGGAAGAGCAGAGTTGAGACAAAAGGAGACAGTGTGGCTCAGAGTAGAGATTGGGACGGTGGTGACAGTGGTGATAATCCTCCTTCTGGTTGCAACCTAAGAACTGCTTGTCTTCATCATTTACAATTTTATGTGTCATTAAAAATCTGTTCTTATTAACATATATTACATCCCCCTGTGCCAAGGGACATATTTTTTTTGCATCATTCTACTGGAAGGATTGGGACTCCTCTTCTATACCACACTAGTCCCTACGGCAGCATTAGTTTCCTCATACACATTAGGGAACACAGATCCCCACCATTGGTTGTTGCTAAGAGTTGGATTTTGGCTTGAGAAAGTCTCATTCAGAGACGAAACACGTCGCCTATTGCTGTGGAGCATATTACCGCTCATTACTTGGAATCTGAACACATATTTGATATACGGACCTAACTTGTGAGGGACCTGACAATTTGGTTCCCTGTTTCTGCCCGGGCAGATTTTTCCAGCCCACACCACCATGTGCTGACAGCCGTACACTGTAGAGAGCTGCTACATACAATTAAGGGGACATCGCTTCTCAGGATACTGTGGACATTTAACAGCCTACAGCTGTAACAACATTCAATCCGGAGAGCTGTGAACTGAGCTGAGATTAGAGGATCGTGAGTACCGCTGGTTTTCGCTATCCCTATCTATTGCTGGACACTTGAATTGAACTCCATACTCCGGCCATTAATTTCAGTACCCATTATCATCGTTTCACCATGCTCTCAATTTTTATCCAAATACATATGTGATTGTGGCTTTGGTTTGCATATCAATGCGGCCCAATAATTATTTATGTGTTCAATTGGCAAGTTGATTGCGGTTTTTTATACATACCATTAGGAGTATTATCTCCTTATTTTATCATATTGCTAGATTTTGATACATGTATGTGCATTATTAAATGTTTGAAGTATTTATCTATTCTGCCCTGGTTTTTGATATTTTTTATCATTTACATTATTTATTCCAGAGTGTCATTTAACGCTGTTATCCTTTGTTCCATTGATTATAAGAGTTGGATTGTGTCAAGAGTATTTAGTGGTCACTTTGTGCATATGGATTTGGGTGCAGATAGTGGGCATGAGGTAAGGTGAGGCTGAAGGAAAGGAGGATGTGGTCAGATAGCAAGATGACCAAGATAGAAGTGTTTGGCCACAGTCAATTTACAGTAAGTGCATGCCAAACTCTGGCACGTGCAGCCATGTCCGAATCAATCTTTGGTGGTCTCAGAGTTACTGTGCCATCTCTTGATCCAAATACAGAGCTAAGTCCTGATCAGTAGTGATAACAGTTTTGTATGCATGCTATAACATGTGTTTGCAATAAAAACAATACAAACTAATTTTCTGTTTAGTAGACATTAAGAACATGCTAATATATGTATTTTATGGAAATAAAAAAAAATACATCTTTTTTTTACATTAATGCCTAAATTGCAACCAGATTAAATTAAGTATATAATTATTTTCCATGCGTTGTTTTGCAAATTTATAATCCACATAGTTAGCGGGTGTCTCCTGTAGTGTATTTTGTAGTAGTCCAGAAGCCAAGTAGAGATGGTGACAGTGATGACAGTAGAAGACAGTGACAAACAGACATGACAACAACATTGACAGTTTAGCTCTGTGGTTCCAGCAATGGAAGAGACAATGACAGTTCACCTTTGTGAGTCCAGCATCTGAATAGAGATGGTAGATCCTAAAACAGCCTACTGAGCTGCTGTGTCAGTTACTGAATATTGTATTATAATGACTTCATGTAAATGTTAATGTAACATCATAGGGGATGTTGTGTAATGTCAGGAATAAGTGTCAATGGTTAGATCATTATGTAATTTGTTACATGAATGAATTATTTGGGGTGAGACAAGTTATGACTGCGTACAACCATAACAGCCCAATGCCTGTGCTGAAGATATAACCTTAACTGGACTTGTCAAAAACTTTTTTCAATTAATTTCCAGTTTTTTCTTTAAGTAACATCATAGAAACATACATAGCAGAGATATAGGGGAATAGTTTACAAGCCATTTTTTTTAGTAGCAAATTGTTATATATTAAAATAACTATATAATCTTTATCTTTTTGAAAGTATTTGCAAATTAAAATAGCTTGTGAAATATGCCCTTGTAAATACTGGTCGTTATGTATATTCCCCTTTGCCCTGCATGGTTGATGCTGCTGATTTATATAAATTGTGATGTAAAAGTTTTTCCTGAGATCAGCATTTACTATAGACAAATATTCTGAGCTGTGTTTGCTGAATTTTCCTAGCAAAATCTACAATCATAAAATAATATCATTACCAGGTGTGACAGGATGGACCACCTATGCCACCCTGTCTGTTGTTGCTGGGAACCTGCTGGGCTTACTTTGCCACCGTTCCCTTACATTATCCCAAATGCGTCCACTTGCCGCAGTAGAAGGGGCTTACACATGCTGTGACCACTGGACTCCTTACCGGCATCCAGTACCGGGTTTCTTCTGGGTAACTGATGCTGCAATTGTACCCCGTTACTGGTGTAACTGGGCTGGAACTCCTGACCTCTTACTATGGATAAGGAAAGCTGTGAATGGATCTCCACGGCCTATCACACTGACCAGTGAGCGGTGGTACTCGAAAAGCTTGAGTCCAAACCTCAGATACAGCAATATTGAAGATGTTTTCAAGCAGGTCTTTGAAGCAAGATGATTATTTGCTCTCACATACTGGTGGAAGATAACAGTGTGATCAGGTCAGATGAAAATCAGAAAAACACATTTTGGTGTACAAGTCAGTGCATTTAAACATTTTAGACACATGCTATTTTTAGCAGCAGGATATACTCTATTTACACAAACATGGATCTTCTTGCATTGCAAAGCTAGCAAAATTTGCACTTATCTTTGAAATTCACTCTGGATAAAAGGCCACATAGTAATGAACCTCTGCTTGGCTTTTGGCCAGAGCAGGCATGACACTTCATCACAAAACCTTGTTAGCACTTCCTGCTATCAGACTCCCTTCCACATATGCCAAATTGGAGGTATCCACTAGCAACCTTACAAATCCCAAACAATGACACTTCCATACTAAACACATCCCAATACACACAAGACCTCCATCCACAAAGGCCTATAGTATCAGATATATGCATCAGAAATAAGGCCTATCCTTCAGTAAGGTGAAAAGAGGAAAAAACAGTTTCTACCCTGAAATAATGATTTCCTATTTCAGAATATATACAATACAAAAAATAAGTGCATATGCAATTATATAAATATGCGTCCTGCGCTATTTCCCTTAAATAAATTGATAACATAAGTTATTTATTAGTGATCCAGTCACAGAAGGCTTTTAGTGGCTTAACTAGGGTTGTATCACGCACCAAAAATATATAGTTTATTGATAAGTGTAGGTAAGTGCAGTGACAAGGGACAGAGTAGTTCCCTGGGTAACAAGCACTATTAAGTGTATTGATAGGAATAGTATGAAAATAGTAGGGGTGAGTAGCCCTACCAATATAGTGCAATGCAAGGCAGTAGCCCTATCTTAATCAGTCCATGACATTGACAAATGGGTGGGGTGCAGTGCAGTGTTAGGCAGGTTACTCAGGCATACAACAGACCCTAATCAACTATAAAAATATGGTAGTTTCTCTAAACAAAAATGAAAGACAAGGAGTGTACTCAATGTCTCTCCTCACCATAAGTTAATATAAATGAGGTAGCAGCAATATCAGCAGCAGGAACCTGGAACAATGGGAAAGAGAAAGGACAAGCAGCAGACACTTGGAACACTCCTTGACTCTACATAGATCTTTCAGGTGGGTCTGGACACTCACTATTCCTTTGGGATGATACTAGGCTTTCTATGTTCTGGGTCTGGCCTCTCCTTTTCTTTGGACTCCCCTTCGCAGCTTGTACAGGACACTTGCCAGATTAATCTCTGGCTATGGAAGTATTTCCTCTAGGATTGGCACTTCCCTTTGATATTATGGCACCTAGTTATAACAGTCTTAAAGCTCTTCCTCATACATTGGCTTATTTTGTGACTAGACTTGTAGTGTTGTCTATAATAATTGCAGCCCAGCATTTAGGTGTGGCAGCTTCCTATGTAAGACTTATGGCTCTGTATATGGAGTTAGAAGACCCTCACATCTCTTATTGTTCATCTATATAGTTTGAACTCTACTCTTATGCCTGGCTCAAGCACTCTCATGCACACAGTATGCCGATAGTCTGTATGATTTTACTTATATCCATTTCAGTAGCTATGTGCTGTGCAATATTGTTGTTCTCTGCCTGGTTCCAAGACTCTCAACCATGCAACCATCACATTTGCTGTGTGTTTCTCCCTCCTCTGCAGGCTTTCGCTCTTGTGCTCCCAAGAATGGCCATGTCTATCCCCATGCCTACTCCCTCCTCTGCCACTCTCCTGCATTTCTCATTATTTTATCTTTATTTTTGTTTCAAATGCCCAGTTTTTTGCAGGTTCTGATGTCACATATGTCCTTGTTTCAGGTCAAGCTAGGTTTGACTTTTAGATTTTAACATCCAAGTCTATATTGTATTGGTGGTAACTGCTCCCATTATGTCAGTCAACTCTTGGAACCCATCCTTCCCCATCAGATGAATTCATTAAAATAGGACATACATAATAAAGGGACATGCAAAGTAAACTAAATAAATGCAGACATAAAAACAAACGATAGAGAAGGCGTTGTTCATGAGAGAGTTTACATTCTAAATGGACACAACTGGAAAGTGTGTGGCTCAAAGAGGAGATAGGGATAGTTGTGAAGATGTGTTACAAATGGTAGCAAAGGTAGAGTTAGGGTAACCTGCATAAGAGAGATGGATTTTAGGAGTGGGTTTATAATTTTGAAGACTGTGGGAGAGTCTGATTAGGCTTAGTAGAGATTTCCATAAGTGCCTAGTGGCACGAGAGGTGATGTTTAGCATAAATGAGAGACGGTTACCAGAGATGAGGTGAGTCAAAGGTCAGAGGCAGATCTAAGAGGGTAAGAGCATTTTGATATGAATTTTGAGATATATTAAATGGTGTTGTTGCTGAGTGCTTTTTAGGTAAGGACGAAAAAATTTAATTTGTTTGAATTTGTATCTGGAGGACACAGGGACAGAGAGTAGAGAGTGGTGTAGTAGATGTGGAGCAGTGAGAGAGAAAGATCAGGTTTTCTTCTGCATTTAAGGTGGATTGAAGACACATCCATGTGTCTGTCTGTCTTCCCCTCCCTTTAGATTGTACGCTCCTTTGAGCAGGGCTCTCCCGCCTCCTGTTTTCATCACTTTTAACTGCGCTCTCCAGCTACTCAGCTCACCTCCTCTCGGACCCTCTGCCTCCTCTTGCGTCTTTCCGCTCCCCTCAGTGACTCTTAACCCATCATCCGTGCCCACCCTCTTGGGCCATAGTTACCTGCCTGTACTCACTTTTCACCTCCCTCCCTCTCTTGCTTGTGTGCCTGAGCCCCCAGAGTTATAGTGCTTAATGTTACTTGTACTGTGCTGTTTCAACTTGTACTGTGCCATTGTTTGTACTTGTATGGTGCTACGGATACTTTGTGGCACCCTATAAATAAAAATGAATAATAATAATAATAATAATAATAATAATAAGCAGGGATAGATTCTGACCATATTTCAAAGGTGAAGGTGACAGTACAGGGAGAGAGACTGGATGTGAGGAATAAAGCAGAGGGCAGGGTCAAGTGTGACAATAATTGAGGTGTTATTGACAGGAGGAAGATTTGAGTGGAAGTAGTGACTTTGGGAGTAGGGAGGATCACAAGTTCTGTTTGGGATACGTTGAGTTTTCATAGAGTGTGAAAGGTGGAGGGGGTGCAGATGGGTAGAGAAGTGAATAGTAGGTCGCAAATAGGCAGCTTAGGTTGGAACAGTTTGTGGACATTATTAATTTGATGTATGTTTGCTTGGCAAATTAAAGGGCAATATTGTAAGACAAAAGGATAAATTTAGGACACAGTCTCCTCCAGTGGCGCAAAGCTGTGCAGGAGAATTTTTGCAGGGAGCGGGTCTATTTGGGGTGCCATGTCTTAAGTGTGGATCATTGGGGACTATATTTGATGGCTAGAGCTGCTTTGTCTCGGGCTATAGTAAATGTTTTCAATATTAAAAGAGACAGTCTGGTCAGGGCAGGATAATTAGTCATAAGGGAAATTAGATGTTTTAGTGAAAATAAGAAGTATATTGAGTCAAGAGTATTTAGGTGTCACTGTATGCATGTGGATTTGAGTGCAGTGTGGAGGACAAGACTTAAGATAAGGCTGAAGGAAAGGAGGTTCTGATCAAACAGTGGGAAGGCCAAATTGAAGAATCTAGAGATGGAGCATAAACAGGGATAGACAAGGTCAGGGGAGTGTCCACTTTAAGAGATTGTTCCACAGTCCAGTGTCGCTGTGCTTTTAACCACTCCATCCAATGCTTGCCATTGGTCTTGGTAATGTGAGGTTTGCATGCAACTGCTCGGCCATGGAAACCCATTCCAATAAGCTCCCGCCGCACTGTTTTTGCATTTACATTAATGCCAGTGTAAGTTTGGAACTCTTCAGCTCAGAAATCAACAGAGCGCTGGTCTGTTATGCACCAGACGCTTTAATAGTTGTTGACCCCGCTCCGTGATTCTACGTGGTCTTCCGCTTCATGGATGAGTTACTGTTGTCCCTAAATCCTTCCACTTTCTAACAATATCACTTACAGTCGACTGTGGAATATCCAGCAGGTATAAAATTTCATGAACTGTCTTATTGCAAAGGTGGCATCCTATCACAGTACCACACTTGAAGTCACTGAGCTCTTCAGAAAGACCCATGTTGTATCACAAATGTATGCAATTGGAAACTTGCTTTTCAGTAGCAAATAGATAGATAGATAGATAAATAGATAGATAGATAGATAGATAGATAGATAGATAGATAGATTATATTTATTTCTTAGAAAGTTACTCCTTTTTTGTTTAACTTTCCTTAATGAATCAGTTCCATTAAGTGGAAATATGTCATTAAGTAATATCAAAATTGTACCAAGAACTTTAATAAATCATAAATACATTGCAGCTACATTAATAAAATGGCCCCATGGAAATAGCTTGTTAAATATTCCCATGTAACACTGCTCATTATATTTTTGTAACACATTTTTTAATATTCCCCTCTGTCTTGCATGATTTATTCTGCTGATGTATATAAATTGTGATGACACCTTTTATATGTTTTACTCAAGTTAAAAAAAAATTGTGGGAAGATATAAGCTGGTGCAGAGGAGACAGAATTATTTCACAGATCTACTGGAAAACCATCTCAGTTCCGGTCCTGCTGAACCCAGTGAGTTCATCTGTCATTATTATTGCCATTTATCTTCCTCCTTTGTTGATATTCGTGGCTTTTCATGTTGCAGCAGCTGCCTACACATCTTCTGTGACCACGGGGAACAAGTCTTCTGGATCTGTGTCCAGCAGAAAGCAGGATGCCAAAATTCTGTGTACAAGCTACATTGATCTGTTGTACAACTACAGGAGACACATGCAGTACAGAGGTGAATGGCTGCTACAGAAGCAGAAGGGAAGGAGGTTTGTGCAATTTATCTATGTGTCTGTTATATAGCGTGGCCATGTTATTAATATAGCTGCAATATATTTGAGATTTGGAAAGGTTCTTGATACAATTTTGATATTATTTAAAGACATCTTTCCACATACTGGGCCTGATTCATTAAGGAAAATAAAGCAAAAAAAGGGAGTAGCTTTGCACCTTGGTAAAACCATGTTGCATTGGAGGGGAAGGTAAATTTAAAATGTGGGGACAGATGTATAGTTGGGGCATGTGTTAGATTAAGTTTACATTTTAGTCTAAAATTAAAGCTATTAAGTATTTGTGTGTTACGGGAAAATGCAGGCAGTATTTTCCTTACTTGCAAAATAATAAACTAATTTTCATCCATTGCACTGTAACGTGGTTTCTCCCGGGGTAACTGTAAGCCAAATGAAACACCAAGGCAGAAGAAAAGACTTTGCAAAGAAAATAATTTTTTGTTATGATATTTAGAGTGTATAAGTAACGGATTATTAACTTATAATGGAGGAATTGCATTATACAGCTTGACAGTATCTTTACCTAGGCATATTAATAACTGCCTATATTGAAACATTATTACAATAACAAATGGAGGATTGACTATTGCTCATACATATTTTGGTTATTTCAGACGAGCTGGCCACTCGCTTGGATTTTCCATAACCTTCAGCTGTTTTTAGTGTAATTTATTCATTGTGTGACTTTCACTATGATTTCTAGCTGTGTGGAATAGCTGCTTTTATGCACAGATAGATTTTATATACTGTACTACATTAATACCTTGTGCACACACCTTCACCGTGGTTTCTGAAAGGTCATTAAGTAATTGAGTATCTTATATTTTATTTTTCTCTTCATATTTAGTGATGTCATTTGTTATTGTTTTTTATATATTTGATAGTACATATTCAATTTTTGTCAATGCTAATTTAAATTTTTTTGTACGGTTGATTGAAATGAAATCATGGCTTTTGGTGACCCATCTTGTTCGCTTTAGATTTTTTTGCGAAGAGCAAATTTACTCCTTTCTTTTGCTTTACTTTCCTTTATGAATCAGACCTATCGTCTTCATCCCTCTATTTGATGGGAATTACTGATGTTTTTAGATATTCTTGTTGCCATACATTATGGTGACGTCATAACGGCCTTGTACTTACAGTCAGTTGAAGCCTACAATACAACAGCAAAACAACAGCATTATTGTGACAGTTTGTCTATGACAAACTTAAGCAAATATTATAGTTGTTATAATTACCCCCACTGATAATTTTTTGTTAGAAATGTTACCCATGTAATTTATATTATATTGTTCTGGCATCATAATTGAGCTGTTTATTTATAATATATTCTTCCTTGTGTACCATTTGGAATACCCCTACTTGTACGGTTACATTGGCAACATGATTTCAAATACTTTGGAGTAACATCTAGCTTCTCATGGAAATGGTTTCAGAATGTCCTGCTCTGAACAAACTCATTCACTTTCTGAAAGCAAAACTTCAAACATATGAACGAAAAGTCATGGTTATTGACCACATCGAAAATTCACAGTGATAGCAATAGTTTGGGGTTGGAAAGTGTATTGGATTAACAAAGGTTTAAATACAAAACTATTCTTCAAGTTTTGAGACTGTAAATTCAATTCTATGCCGTTTTGCTATTTATGATGCAATTTCATTGGGGATCCTTCATTATCTTTAGTAAATTATGCGATAAAGTACCAGGTGTAAATTTAGAGTACAATATGGTGCAAATATTTTAACTAACCTCATGTATTGTGTTGTTTATTTTTATTTGCAAATCTTTTGGCAGTTTGTTTCCATTTCGGAAGCCACATATTCAACTATGTGCTGGTATGTTATAGTAGTTTTATTTGCAGTAAATACTGTATTTTATACACATACTTTATTGATATAGTGTGCATTTACACTATCAGAAACTTCACAGCAAGATTGTGGCTACTGTATTTCTTTAATTCTACTTATAAGTAAACCAACCAAACACACACACACACACACACACACACACACACACACACACACACATATTAAACACTCACTGGAATAAAGTTATGCATTTCATACAACAGTGTAACATGAACAGTACATAAAATATATGACCATTCCTCATCTTTTATTTTCAGATAATGCATGAAACAAATGTGACCATCATCACCATGATCCATCTTCTGGGATTTCAGATTCCTGAAAGTATAACATATTATCTCTTCTTTCTTCTCTTTATTATTTACTGTATGACAATATGTGGGAACCTTTTGATCATCACTCTGGTGTCCTACAGCAAGAACCTCCACTCTCCCATGTACATCTTCCTCACACAACTCGCTGTATCAGACATCTTACTAGCAACAGATATTCTTCCTAATATGTTTCATTCTATTTTGGTTAAAGGCAATAGAATGTCATTTACTGACTGCATCACTCAGTTTTATTTCTTCAGTGTCGCAGAAACCTCAGAGTGTCTTCTTCTGACTGTGATGTGTTTTGACAGATATTTGGCCATCTGTAAACCACTGCACTACTCTTCTATAATGAATACTCAAATTTGCCTAAAAATGGTTATTGTAACTTGGATATTGAGTGCTTCAGTAGTGTTAATCCACACTCTAACTATAACCACTTTACAGTTTTGTGGACCAAATATCATTGACCACTTTTTCTGTGATCTTGCTCCACTACTAGAGCTTTCTTGCTCAGATACCACCTTAGTTCAGTTAGAAGTTACCGTGTTGGGTTCTCTGATCAGTGTTATCCCCATCCTGATGATCATCATATCATATGTTTATATTATAGTTACCATTCTACAGATCCCATCTGTTACTGGAAGAACAAAAGCTTTCAACACCTGCAGTTCCCACCTAGCTGTGGTGTCTATGTATTATGGAAGTCTAGTTTCTGTTTATTTGGTTCCAACCAGACGACAGTCATGGAATATTAGCAAAGTTCTATCTCTGTTGTACACTGTGGTCACCCCATTGATGAATCCAATTATATACAGTCTGAGAAATAAAGATTTAAAGAAAGCAGTTGAACAAATGATCAATGACTTTTATAAAATCCATTTAAATTTATTTTAAAGAATGGGATTTAAATAAACGACAAGAAAGATTTTATCAGACCAAATTAAATATTGAAATATTTTATAAATAGAACCTTATGTTAATCATGCAGGATTATGAGAATTAATTGGAAAAAATACACAACTTGAATTTCTCTGTACAGCTGTATGGTTGGGTAAACGCATATTATTATTATTATTATTATTATTATTATTATTATTAATAATATTAAATGTGTAAGGTGTCACAGTGCTCCACAGTGCCAGACAGTGTGATAAGTAGAGCATACATAAAAGAATGGCATAAAAAGTAGCCATAATAAATTGTTACGACTCTGCCTATGTTTTGTATGTGGTAGCAGTACCTTTAATCCACCAGTGGTGCTGCTGTTCTGCTCCTGACCTTTGCATCATGCATGTACGGGTTAACCTCCTTGCCTAATTAGAACTGCACCTGTGTCTCAGCTAATAATACCTGCCTCAACCTGTGCTCAGTGCAGTTCATCTTTAATCCCTGGCTGCTGCTTGTTCCTCAATGATCCAATGTGTCACTCACCGGACTGTGAGTGCTACTTCTTGTGTGTTTAGGAACCGTGGCCGTCCACCATCCTGAGGGTCTGCACATGTGCAGTCCTTTCAAACCTTCAGTACATGTTCCTTTTAGTTAATTGGCTGATCAGGCAACACTCCCTATTTAAAGCACCTGTGGTCAATACCTCGTTGCCTGATCTTGGAGTCTCATTCCCCATGAGCCTCTGAAGGTGTTCCTGTGTTTCCTCGTGTATTCAGCTCCTGCTGATTCCTGTTGTTCGTTTGTGGTTTCCAAACCACTTCAACTCTCCTGTGTTCATCGTGACTGCACCAGCTGATTCCTATCCGCTGCCTCTGCGCTTTTACAGTTTCCAAACCACTTCAACTCTCCTGTGTTCATCGTGACTGCACCAGCTGATTCCTATCCGCTGCCTCCGTGCTTCTACAGTTTCCAAACCACTTCAACTCTCCTGTGTTTCATCGTGACTGCACCAGCTGATTCCTATCCGCTGCCTCCGTGCTTCTACAGTATCCTGCTCACCTCAACTCTCCCGTGTTTCATCAAGACTGCATCAGCTGATTCCTATCCGCTGCCTCCGTGCTTCTACAGTATCCTGCTCACTTCAACTCTCCCGTGTTCATCGTGAATGCACCAGCTGACTCCTATCCGCTGCCTCCGTGTTTCTTCAGAGTCCTGCTCATCGCAACTCTCCAGTGCTCATCGTGTCTGCAGCCGGCCAATCCGCTGTCTCCGTGCTTCTACAGTGTTCCTGCTTGTGTCAACTCGCCTGTCTGCATCGGGCCAACGCTCCGCTGCTTTCATCTCAGCTAGACTGCCTCAACTCTCCCGTGTTCTCCAGGTGTCCAGTTCTATATACTACTGCTTCCTGAGTATTGTTTAAATCCTTGCTGGTCTACCTACCGTGCACTGCACCTACTTGGTTACCGCTTCCACCCTCCTGGGACTTCTCATTCTGCCGGCCTCCAGCCGTTCAGGTATCCCTGCACCTCTCTCTGACAGCCTGCTCTCCTGAACCACGGTATGCATACTTCTCATTGACTGTGCTGGTGTATTGCATATCTAGCTGGACTGAGTTGTTCTCCTCCGGAGTTTCCTATCCACTGAGACTATTGCTATCATTTGACTGTGTTTCCTTTTAGCCTGGATAGTTCTTGTGACTCATTCTCATACCATCTGCTGTCTCCTGTTCCGTAATCACCCCGCTACCAGAGTACCATATTACCAACTATACTGCTCTGGTAAGTCCATCATCTGGTGATACCTGGGTAAAGACTCCTAGTGCCTGTGACACAGTGTTTGTTCTTCTGCTGCTGATCTCCCGTTGTGACCCTCTGCGTGATTCCTAGACCCTGCTTGTTTGCTTGTTGCCCTGACCTTGGCTTGATTACTGGATATTCGCTTGCGACCTTGACCTCTGCCTGGCTATTGGATTCTGCTTACCCTGATCTCTGCTTTGTCACTGGACTCTGTTTGTCCCTGTCTGTTCCCTGGACAGCCTCGTGCCTCCTGGACTTGGGTAACTCAGTATACTTGTCCCTGATATTTAACTCTACCTGCCCTTACTTGGAACCTGTCGCTCTGTGGACTTTCTTGCCATTTATTACACCTGTTCATATCTGTGGATTTGAGTTATATCTGTTTAGACTGCAACCTGGAAATCTGCATAGCCCACGAACTGAATCCCTGTTTATGTATTTTGCCTGAATAAAGTCATTTGGTTTATTATACTTCTGTTGCTGCTTCCTGAATGCACTTGGAATCATAACATGATGAACTGCCATACAATCTGGGCCTGCTGATTGCACACCCTCTGCTTTAGTCGTGGGATTTCTAGTGTATTTGCATTGAACTCTATGTTTGGCTGTTAAGACATGTCAGTAAATCCACAACTATAAATGCTGCAAATGGACATTATTCAGCTCCGTTACCAAATAATACAGGTATTTACTTTACTTCAGAAACTGCTTAAAACCCTTCCTGCTTCTGTGGTGAGCAGTTTCAACACAAATATCGATTCTAGAGCAACAAACTCCTCTAAAGAAAGCATGCAGACTGCAGGAAATCCTCTCGGAACATTTTCTGACATTAATGGTGATGTATCCACGGAACTGCCGGTGGTCTCTATCATCAGGGATTCTAAACGGGCAAGTTGCCTGTGTCCCCATCTGACCGAGGAGGAGCGATGGTGCAGAAGGATTGGCAAACTGTGCCTCTTCTGCGCCAGTGGCGAACATTACTTACAAGATTGTCCACTCTGCAGACCACAACATCTTATGGAGCAGCCTTCAGTGAGCTCCTCTCCAGATCCTGTATTGTTATGCACGTCACCACCTGTTGCTTTACTACAACCTGATCTGCTCCCTGGGATGGAGCCTAATCCGCCAGTTCCGACCGCCAGTCCTGAGGTGCCAGTCTCTGCCTCCAGCGCTGAGTCTCCTGCCATTGCTTCCTGTTCCGAGGTGCCAGCTCCTGACTTCAGTTCAGAGGTGCGCTTAAAGTTTGCTCCAGAGATGGCGCAGCACTTACAGCCTATTCCAGAAGGGGTGCAGCCCTTACAGTCTGTTCCAGAAGGGGCACAGCCCTTATAGCCTGTCCCACAAGGGGCACTGCCCTTACAGCCTCTTCTAGAGAGGGCCCTGTCCCTCCAGTCTGCTCCATAGAGGGCCCTGTCCCTCCAGTCTGCTCCAGAGGGGGCCCTGTCCCTCCAGTCTGCTCCAGAGGGGGCCCTGTCCCTCCAGTCTGCTCTAGAGACATTGCCAGTCCATGCGGTTCAGCCTGAGTTGCCAGTCCATGCGTTTCAGCCCGAGTTTCTAGTCTATGCGGTTCAGCCCGAGTTGCCACCCAATGAGGTTCAGCCCGAGTTACCACTTGGTGCTGTGTGCTCTGAGGCTTCTCACAGTGCTGTCTGCTCTTCAACGTGCCATCCAGTCTGAGTACTGTGTCCAGTCCGGGTTTCCCGTCAGGTGTGCCCAACTAGCCATCCCGGCCGGGAACTCCTTCACTGCCATCCCAGCCGGGGACTCCTGCTCTGCTGTCCCACCCGGGGGCTCTCTAGAGACTGCTGCGCAAGTTGGGAACTCTTCAGAGTCTGCTTTTGAGCCAGAGCACCCAGAGTCTGCTATTGAGCCAGAGCGCCCAGAGTCTGTTATTGAGCCTGAACTCCCAAAAGCCTTTTGTGAGTCATCAGATCCTTCTTCCGGTCTTCTTTGATGGAGACATCAAACAGTTTTTTACGGTACTCCAACTTTCCATGAAACAGTTTCAAGAATGTCCGGATTATTTTGTTGACCAATTTATTCAAGTGGGTTCAATTATTATGTGTTTTAGAGGGGAGCCACAAACTTGGACCTTCTCATTACTAAATTCTGATGACTCATTATTCATAATACCATGGACTTTGTTAATTTGCCAATTCCAGCATGTGCATCAGTTCCTCCACTTGTCCATAAGATCTCTATGAGTGTGTCTTCCATCAGGCAGTCCATTTCACCTAGGGAGAAGGTTAACAAGCAGAAAAAAACCCTCGCTTTGCCACTTCAGTCACAACAAACATCAACCATGGTGGCTGGCTATATGGGTATATCACCATCTTGCAATAAAATAAAAGGTCCTATCCCAACCCTAGGCTGGGACTCAGACTCTGAAAGTGAACTTACTGAAGATACTAGAGACTTAGTGGACAAACTTGCCAATTCTTCTGTTGCTCTTGAAGAATTGGGTCTTCTCTGTATTCCATTGGAGAAGAGCCCAATTGTGTCTCAAGCGAGACCCTATAAAAAGGAAAAGAAGAGGAGAAAAAACTGAAGGGAACTTGTATGGAGCGTCTGGAATCCGCTCCTTTAAGGGGGGGCTATGTTACGACTCATTCGCTTGTGACCTTGACCTCTGTCTAGCTATTGGATTATGCTTATCCTGATCTCGGCTTGGTCACTGGACTTTGTTTGACTGCTTCCCTGGACAGCCTCGTGCCTCCTGGACTTCAGTAACTCAGTATACTTGTCCCTGCTATTTAACTGTACCTGCCATTAGTTGGAACCTGTTGCTATGTGGACTTTTCTGCCATTTATTACACCTGTTCATATCTGTGGATTTGAGTTATAACTGTTTTGACTGCTACCTGAAATCTGCATATCCCACGAACTGAATCCCTATTTATGTATTTTGCCTGAATAAAGTCATTTAGTTTATCATACTTCTGTTGCTGCTTCCTGAATGCACTAGGAATTATAACATAAATTCAGACATGACAATAAAGGGTATAAAAGGCCCTGTTCATGAAAAGCTTGAAATATAGTGGGAAAGAGCAGAGTTCAGACAAAAGAAGCGAGCGTGGCTCAGAGAAGAGTTTGGGCCAGTGCTGACAGAGGTGATAATGATGCCTGTCTGACAGCAGCTGCAGCCGCGCTGACGTGAGTAGCGCAGCGGTTTGTGACTCCTGTTTATAACTTTTTGCCATCTGCAAAAGATAGACATTCCCTTTAATACCGATAGAATCTCTCTATTCATTAACCAATATTGTACCCACTCAACCAACATTGAAACCAATCACAAGAATTCCAATTGTTTTATTAGTCTTTTAATGCGGGAGAGTGTCAAAAACCATACAAAAATCTAGATAGGCTCACCCCAGTTTGCCTGTCATCCCTTTAGATTGTAAGCTGACGTGATCAGGGCCCTCTATCCTTATGTCCTCCTCTCTCCACTAAAGTTACCACTTTTATGCCAGTGTCTTACCTCTTTTCATAAATAAAGGACTATGATACCATTTGCAGCTAACACTACTGGTACAAATTCAGCTTGTGCTGATTTACTCCCTTTTATTATCCTATTTTTTCATGCCTCTTGCCTCATGTTTTAGTAATAGATTATACTCATCCTGCTGGATTTAAGATATTCTACAATTCTTACAAAATCACAAGTTTTATCGTGTTGAATAGTAGAAGTTTTGAAGGCTATCTACAGTGAAGTCCATAAATATTGGGACATCGACACAATTCTCATATTTTGGGCTCTATACACCACCACAATGGATTTGAAATTAAACTAACAAGATGTGCTTTAAATGCAGACTTTCAGCTTTAATTTGAGGGTATTTACATCCAAATCAGGTGAACGGTGTAGGAATTACAATGGTTTCTATATGTGCCTCCCACTTTTTAAGGTACCAAAAGTAATGGGACAATCGACTCAAAACCTATTTCATGAATATGTGTGAGTTATTCCCTCATTATGTTATCATCAATTAAGCAGGTAAAAGGTCTGGAGTTAATTCTAGGTGTGACATTTGCATTTGGAATCTGTTGCTGTCGACTCTCAATATGAGATCCAAAGAGCTGTCACTATCAGTGAAGCAAGCCATCATTAGGCTGAAAAATCAAAACAAACCCATCAGAGAGATAGCAAAAACATTAGGTGGGGCCAAATCAACTGTTTGGAACATTCTTAAAAAGAAAGAACGCACCGGAGAGCTCAGCAACACCAGAAGATCCGGAAGACCACGGAATAGAACTGTGGTGGATGACAGAAGAATTTTTTCCCTGGTGAAGAAAAACCCCTTCACAACAGTTGGCCAAATCAAGAACACTCTCCAGGAGGTAGGCGTATATGTGTCAAAGTCAACAATCAAGAAAATACTTCACAAGAGTGAATATAGAGGGCTCACCACAAGATGTAAACCATTTGTAAGCCACAAAAACAGGAAGACCAGATTAGAGTTTGGCAAACAACATCTAAAAAAGCCATTACAGTTCTGGAACAACATCCTATGGACAGATGAGACAAAGATTAACTTGTGCCATAGTGATGGGAAGAGAAGAGTATGGAGAAGGAAAGGAACTGCTCATGATCCAAAACATACCACCTTATCAGTGAAGCATGGTCGTGGTAGTGTCATGGCGTGGGCATGTATGGCTGCCAATGAAACTGGTTCCCTTGTATTTATTGATGATGTGACTGCTGACAAAAGCAGCAGGATGAATTCTGAAGTGTTTCGGGCAATATTATCTGCTCATATTCAGTCAAGTGTTTCAGAACTCATTGGACGACGCTTCAGAGTGCAGATGGACAATGACCTGAAGCATACTGCAAAAGCAACCAAAGAGTTTTTAAGGCTAACAAGTGGAATATTATGCAATGGCAAAGTCAATCACCTGACCTGAATTCGATTGAGCATGCATTTCATTTGATGAAGACAAAACTGAAGGGAAAATGCCCCAAGAACAAGAAGGAACTGAAGACATTTGCAGTAGAGGCCTGGCAGAGTATCACCATGGATGAAACCCAGCATCTGGTGATGTCTATGCCTTTCAGACTTCAGACTGTAATTGACTGAAAAGAATTTGCAACAAAGTATTAAAAAGTGAAAAATGGATGTAGGATTGTTTAGTTTGTCCTATTACTTTTGGTCCCTTAAAAAGTGTGAGGCACATATAGAAACCATTGTAATTCCTACATTGTTCACCTCATTTGGATGTAAATTCCCTCAAATTAAAGCTGAAAGTTTGCAGTTAAAGCACATCCTGTTTGTTTAATTTCAAATCCATTATGGTGAATTGTGTCGATGCTCCAATATTTATGGACTTGACTGTATGTAGTTGTAGATACCTTACAAAATGAAAACAAGAATGCTAATGAAGTTGTAGCAGAAATTTAGAATTTTATATTAGGAGGACTTTCAGTGGGTAAATTAGGGTTGTATCACGTACACAAAATATATTGTTCATTGATAAGTGTAGGTAAGTGCAGTGAAAAGGGGCAGAGTAGATCCCTGGTAACAAGCACTATTAAGTTTATTGATAGGAGCAGTATGAAAATAGGATGAGGGGAGTTGTCCCAGCAATACAGGACAATGCAAGACAGTACTAACTCAAACAGTCCATGATGTGGACAAATAGGTTTGGTGCATTACAGTGTTAGGCAGGTTACTCAGGCATACAACAGATCCTGACCAACAATGAAAATCTGGTGGTTTCTCTAAACACAAATGAAAGACCAGGGGGTAAATGTATCAAGCTGAAAGTATTCCAGCTGGTTTGAAAAAACGATTTTAGCTATCAATTATTTATTACATTCTACAAAATGATAGCTAGAATCTGATTGGTTGCTATATGCAACATCTCCACTTTTCAAACCTGCCGGAAAGCTCTCAGCTTGATACATTTACCCCCTGGGATGTACTCAATGACTTCTCACCATAAGGTAATGTAAATGAGGTAGCAGCAATATTGGCAGCAGGAACCTGGAACAATGGCAACGGGAAAGGACAAGCAGCAGATGCTTGGAACACTCCTTGACTCTCCATAGATCCTTCAGGTGGGTCTGAACACTCACTATTCCTCTGGGCTGATACTGGACTCTCTATGTTCTGGATCTGGCCATTACTTCTCTATGGTCTCTGCATTGCAGTTTGTACAGGGCCCTTGGCAGATTAATCTCTAGCTATGGCAGTATTCCCTCTAAGATTGGCACTTCCCTCTGATAGTCTGGCACCTAGTTATAACAGTCTTGAAGCTCTCCCTCATACATTGGCTTATTTTGTGACTAGACTTGCAGTCTTGTCTAAAATAATTGCAGCCCAGCCTGTAGGTGTGACAGTTTGCTCTTTATGATTGGTGGCTCTGTCAATAGAATTTGAAGCCCTTCTCATCTCTTATTGTATCTCTATATAGTTTAAACTCTACTCTTCTGCTTGCCTTTAGTACTCTTATGCACACAGTGTGCAGATTGTCTATGATTTTTACTTATAGCTACTTCAGTAGCTATGTGCTGTGCATTATTTTTGTTTTCTGTCTGGCTCCAAGACCCTCAACCATTAAACCATCACATTAGCTGTGTGTTTCACCCTCCTCTGCAGGCATTCACTCTTGTTCACTGAAGTATGGCCATGTCTATCCCCATACCTACCCCCTCCTCTGCCTCTCTCCTACATTTTTCATCATTTAATCCTCATTCTTGTTTCAAATGCCCAGATTTTGGCAGGCTCTGATGTCACATACATCCTCTTTTCAGGTCAAGCATGCTTTGACTTTTAGATTTAAGATTCCAAGTCTCTATTGTATTGATGGTAACTGCTCCCATCATGTCAACTCTTCAAACCCACCCTTCCCTATCAGATGAAATCACAAGTGTTGATAATAGGACATACATAATAAAGGGACATGCAAAATAAATAAAATAATTGCAGACATGAAAACAAAGGGTAGGGTGGGTGTTGTTCATGAGAGAGTTTACATTCTAAATGCACACAGCTGAAACAAGTGGATATTGTGTGGCTCAGAGAGGAGATAGAGATAGTTGTGAGGATGTGTTTGCCTTGGTAGTAAAGGGGAAGTTAGGGTAACCTGTAGAGGAGAGAGAGGCTTACAGAGAGGGTTTAAAGTTTTGAAGACTGTGGGACAGTCTGATTAGGCTTAGTAGGGAATTCCATAAGTGCCTAGGGGTGTGAGAGGGGTTGTGTAGCAGAAATGAGAGACGGTTACCGGAGATGAGGTGAGTTATAGGTCAGAGGTAGATCTAAGAGGGTGAGAGCGTGTTGATATGAGTTTTGAGATATATGAAGGGGTGTTGTTGCAGAGGGATTTGTAGGTAAGGGTGAGAAATTTGAATTTGGTTGAATTTGCATCTGGAGGACACAGGGACAGAGTGCAGAGATTTGCAAAGTGGTGTAGTAGATGTGAAGCAGTGAGATAGGAAGATCAGGCTTTCTACTGCTTTTAAGGTGGATTGAAGTAGGGATAGATTCTGACAGTATTTCAAAGGTTGAGGTGACAGGACTGGAGAGAGACTGGATGTTAGGAAAAAGGCAGAGGGCAGGGTCAAGTGTGATAACAAGGCAACTGGCCTAAGAGACTGAGGAAATGTGGTGTTATTGACAGTGAGGAAGATTTGAGGGGAGGTAGTGACTTTGGGAGGAGGGAAGATGACAAGTTCTTTTTTCGATATGTTGAGTTTTTGACATCATTGGGGAAAACAAGTGGACATAGCACAGAGAAAGCTGATTACACAAAGTGGTACAGAATGGGAGAGGTCACAGGAGGAGAGGTAGGTTTAGATGTCATCACTGAGAAAAACAGAGGGCTGAGAACAGTGCCTTGTGGGTCTCCAAAATATAGTGATAGTGGAGGGGAGGATGTGCTAGAAGTAGATACAATAAGGAAATACCTTGTCTTTTATTTAAGTATTTTGTAAAATCATAGGCTTTGAGTGTGAAATTTGGAGGTGGTTCAGATGGGTAGAGAAGCGAATAGTAGGTGGCAAATAGGCAGCTTAGGTCTGAACAGTTGGTGGATGTTGATAATATGAAGTATGTTTGCGTGGCAAGTGAAGGGCAATGTTGTAAGACAACAGGATGAATTTATTTATAGAAATTCGGCATAAAGACACAGTCTCCTCCAGTGGCGCGCAGTAGTGCAGGAGCATTTTTGCAAGGAGCGGGTCCATTTGGTGTCCCGTGTCTCAAGTTTGGATCGTTGGAGACTATATTTGGTGGCTAGAGCTGCATTGTCTAGGGCTAAAGTAAATGTTTTCATTATTGAAAGAGGCAGCCTGATCAGGGCAGGACAATTAGCCATAGGGGAAATTAGATGTTTTAGTCAAAATAAGAATTATATTGGGTCAAGATTATGTAGGTGTCACTGTGTGCATGTGAATTTGAGGCAGGATGGGGGACAAGATGTAAGATGAGGCTGTAGGAAATGAGGTTCTGATCAAACAGTTAGAAGGCCAAGTTGAAGAATCTAGAGATGGAGCATAAACTGGGTTAGACAAGGTCAGGGGAGTGTCCACTTTAAGAGATTGCTCCACAGTCCAGTGTCAGTGTGCTTTTATCCACTCCATCCAACGCTTACCATTGGCCTTGGTGATGTGAAGTTTGCATGCAACTGCTCAGCCATCGAAACCCATTCCATTAAGCTCCCGCCACACAGTTTTTGCATTGACGTTAATACCAGTGTAAGTTTGGAATTCTTCAGCTAAGAAATCAACAGAGCGCTGGTCTGTTATGCACCATGTGCTATAATAGTCGTTGACCATACTCTGTGATTCTACGTGGTCTTCCGTTTCATGGCTGAGTTACTGTTGTTCCTAAATGCTTTCTAATAATATCACTTACAGTTGACCGTGGAATATCCAGCAGGGATAAAATTTCACGAACCGTCTTATTGCAAAGGTGGCATCCTATAACAGTACCACGCATCCTATCACAGTACCACGCTTGAAGTCACTGAGCTCTTCAGAAAGACCCATGTTGCATCACAAATGTTTGCAATTGGAGACTTGCTTTTCAGTAGCAAATAGATAGATAGATAGATAGATAGATAGATAGATAGATAGATTATATTTATTTCTTTGAAAGTTACTCCTTTTTTGTTTTACTTTCCTTAATGAATCAGTTCCATTTAGTGGAAATATGTCATTAAGTAATATCAAAATTGTATCAAGAACTTTTCTAAATCATAAATACATTGCAGCTACATTAATAAAATGGCCCCATGGAAATAGTTTGCTAAATATTTCCATGTAACACTGCTCATTATATTTTTGTAACACATTTTTTAATATTCCCCTTTGTCCTGCATGATTTATTCTGCTGATGTATATACATAGTGATGACACCTTTTATATGTTTTACTCAAGTTAAAAAAAAATTGTGGGAAGATATAAGCTGGTGCAGAGGAGACAGAATTATTTCACAGATCTCCTGCAAAACCATCCAGTTCTGGTCCAGCTGAACCCAGTGAGTTCATCTGTCATTGCTATTGCCATTTATCTTCCTCCTTTGTTGATATTCGTGACCTCTCATGTTGCAGCAGCTGCCAACACATCTTCTGTGACCACGGGGAACAAGTCTCCTGGATCTGTGTCCAGCAGAAAGCAGGATGCCAAATTTCTGTGTACATGCTACATTGATCTGTTGTACAACTACAGGAGACACATGCAGTACAGAGGTGAATGGCTGCTACAGAAGCAGAACCGAAGGAGGTTTGTGCAATTTATCTATGTGTCTGTTATATAGTGTGGTCATGTTATTAATGTAGCTGCAATATATTTATGATTTGGAAAGGTTCTTGATACAATTTTGATATTATTTAAAGACATCTTTCCACATACTGGGCCTGATTCATTAAGGAAAATAAAGCAAAAAAAGGGAGTAGCTTTGCACCTTGGTAAAACCATGTTGCATTGGAGGGGAAGGTAAATTTAAAATGTGGGGACAGATGTATAGTTGGGGTAGGGCATGTGTTAGATTAAGTTTACATTTTAGTCTAAAATTAAAGCTACTAAGCATTTGTGTGTTATGTGAAAATGCAGGCAGTATTTTCCTTACTTGCAAAATAATAAATTAATTTTCATCCCTTGCACTGTAACGTGGTTTCTCCCGGGGTAACTGTAAGCCAAATGACACACCAAGGCAGAAGAAAAGACTTTGCAAAGAAAATTATTTTTTGTTATGATATTTATAGTGTATAAGTAATGGATTATGAACTTATAATGGAGGAATTGCATTATACAGCTTGACAGTATGTTTACCTAGGCATATTAATAACTGCCTATATTGAAACATTATTACAATAACAAATGGAGGATTGACTATTGCTCATACATAATTTGGTTATTTCAGACTAGCTGGCCACTCGCTTGGATTTCCCATAACCTTCAGCTGTTTTTAGTGTAATTTATTCATTGTGTGACTTTCACTATGATTTCTAGCTGTGTGGAATAGCTGCTTTTATGCACAGATAGGTTTTATATACTGTACTACATTAATACCTTGTGCACACACCTTCACTGTGGTTTCTGAAAGGTCATTAAGTAATTATGTATCTTTTATTTTATTTTTCTCTTCATATTTAGTGATGTCATTTGTTATTGTTTTTTATATATTTGATAGTACATATTCAATTTTTGTCAATGCTAATTAAAATTTTTTTGTACGGTTGATTGAAATGAAATCATGGCTTTTGGTGACCCATCTTGTTCGCTTTAGATTTTTTTGCGAAGAGCAAATTTACTCCTTTCTTTTGCTTTACTTTCCTTAATGAATCAGACCTATTGTCTTCATCCCTCTATTTGATGGGAATTACTGATGTTTTTAGATATTCTTGTTGCCATACATTATGGTGACGTCATAACGGCCTTGTACTTACAGTCAGTTGAAGCCTACAATACAACAGCAAAACAACAGCATTATTGTGACAGTTTGTCTATGACAAAGTTAAGCAAATATTATAGTTGTTATAATTCCCCCCACTGATAATTTTTTGTTAGAAATGTTACCCATGTAATTTATATTGTTCTGGCATCATAATTGAGCTGTTTATTTATAATATATTCTTTCTTGTGTACCATTTGGAATACCCCTACTTGTACGGTTACATTGGCAACATGATTTCAAATACTTTGGAGTAACATCTAGATTCTCATGGAAATGGTTTCAGAATGTCCTGCTCTGAACAAACTCATTCACTTTCTGAAAGCAAAACTTCAAACATATGAACGAAAAGTCATGGTTATTGACCACATCGAAAATTCACAGTGATAGCAATAGTTTGGGGATGGAAAGTGTTTTGGATTAACAAAGGTTTAAATACAAAACTATTCTTCAAGTTTTGAGACTGTAAATTCAATTCTATGCCGTTTTGCTATTTATGATGCAATTTCATTGGGGATCCTTCATTATCTTTAGTAAATTATGCGATAAAGTACCAGGTGTATATTTAGAGTACAATATGGTGCAAATATTTTAACTAACCTCATGTATTCTGTTGTTTATTTTTATTTGCAAATCTTTTGGCAGTTTGTTTCCATTTCGGAAGCCACATATTCAACTATGTGCTGGTATGTTATAGTAGTTTTATTTGCAGTAAATACTGTATTTTATACACATACTTTATTGATATAGTGTGCATTTACACTATCAGAAACTTCACAGCAAGATTGTGGCTACTGTATTTCTTTAATTCTACTTATAAGTAAACCAACCAAACACACACACACACACACACACACACACACACACATATTAAACACTCACTGGAATAAAGTTATACATTTCATACAACAGTGTAACATGAACAGTACATAAAATATATGACCATTCCTCATCTTTTATTTTCAGATAATGCATGAAACAAATGTGACCATCATCACCATGATCCATCTTCTGGGATTTCAGATTTCTGAAAGTATAACATATTATCTCTTCTTTCTTCTCTTTATTATTTACTGTATGACAATATGTGGGAACCTCCTGATCATCACTCTGGTGTCCTACAGCAAGAACCTCCACTCCCCCATGTACATCTTCCTCACACAACTCGCTGTATCAGACATCTTACTAGCAACAGATATTCTTCCTAATATGTTTCATTCTATTTTGGTTAAAGGCAATAGAATGTCATTTACTGACTGCATCACTCAGTTTTATTTCTTCAGTGTCGCAGAAACCTCAGAGTGTCTTCTTCTGACTGTGATGTGTTTTGACAGATATTTGGCCATCTGTAAACCACTGCACTACTCTTCTATAATGAATACTCAAATTTGCCTAAAAATGGTTATTGTAACTTGGATATTGAGTGCTTCAGTAGTGTTAATCCACACTCTAACTATAACCACTTTACAGTTTTGTGGACCAAATATCATTGACCACTTTTTCTGTGATCTTGCTCCACTACTAGAGCTTTCTTGCTCAGATACCACCTTAGTTCAGTTAGAAGTTACCGTGTTGGGTTCTCTGATCAGTGTTATCCCCATCCTGATGATCATCATATCATATGTTTATATTATAGTTACCATTCTACAGATCCCATCTGTTACTGGAAGAACAAAAGCTTTCAACACCTGCAGTTCCCACCTAGCTGTGGTGTCTATGTATTATGGAAGTCTAGTTTCTGTTTATTTGGTTCCAACCAGACGACAGTCATGGAATATTAGCAAAGTTCTATCTCTGTTGTACACTGTGGTCACCCCATTGATGGATCCAATTATATATAGTCTGAGAAATAAAGATTTAAAGAAAGCAGTTGAACAAATGATCAATGACTTTTATAAAATCCATTTAAATTTATTTTAAAGAATGGGATTTAAATAAACGACAAGAAAGATTTTATCAGACCAAATTAAATATTGAAATATTTTATAAATAGAACCTTATGTTAATCATGCAGGATTATGAGAATTAATAGGAAAAAATACACAACTTGAATTTCTCTGTACAGCTGTATGGTTGGGTAAACGCATATTATTATTATTATTATTATTATTATTATTATTATTATTATTATTATTAATAATATTAAATGTGTAAGGTGTCACAGTGCTCCACAGTGCCAGACAGTGTGATAAGTAGAGCATACATAAAAGAATGGCATAAAAAGTAGCCATAATAAATTGTTACGACTCTACCTATGTTTTGTATGTGGTAGCAGTACCTTTAATCCACCAGGGGTGCTGCTGTTCTGCTCCTGACCTTTGCATCATGCATGTACGGGTTATCCTCCTTGCCTAATTAGAACTGCACCTGTGTCTCAGCTAATAATACCTGCCTCAACCTGTGCTCAGTGCAGTTCATCTTTAATCCCTGGCTGCTGCTTGTTCCTCAATGATCGAGTGTGTCACTCACCGGACTGTGAGTGCTACTTCTTGTGTGTTTAGGAACCGTGGCCGTCCACCATCCTGAGGGTCTGCACATGTGCAGCCCTTTCAAACCTTCAGTACATGTTCCTATTAGTTAATTGGCTGATCAGGCAACACTCCCTATTTAAAGCACCTGTGGTCAATACCTCGTTGCCTGATCTTGGAGTCTCATTCCCTATGAGCCTCTGAAGGTGTTCCTGTGTTTCCTCGTGTATTCAGCTCCTGCTGATTCCTGTTTTTCGTTTGTGGTTTCCAAACCACTTCAACTCTCCTGTGTTCATCGTGACTGCACCAGCTGATTCCTATCCGCTGCCTCTGTGCTTTTACAGTTTCCAAACCACTTCAACTCTCCTGTGTTCATCGTGATTGCACCAGCTGATTCCTATCCGCTGCCTCCGTGCTTTTACAGTTTCCAAACCACTTCAACTCTCCTGTGTTCATCGTGACTGCACCAGCTGATTCCTATCCGCTGCCTCCGTGCTTCTACAGTTTCCAAACCACTTCAACTCTCCCGTGTTCATCGTGACGGCACCAGCTGATTCCTATCCGCTGCCTCCGTGCTTCTACAGTATCCTGCTTACCTCAACTCTCCCGTGTTTCATCATGACTGCATCAGCTGATTCCTATCCGCTGCCTCCGTGCTTCTACAGTATCCTGCTCACTTCAACTCTCCCGTGTTCATCGTGACTGCACCAGCTGACTCCTATCCGCTGCCTCCGTGTTTCTACAGTATCCTGCTCACTTCAACTCTCCCGTGTTCATCGTGACTGCACCAGCTGATTCCTATCCGCTGCCTCCGTGCTTCTACAGTTTCCAAACCACTTCAACTCTCCCGTGTTCATCGTGACGGCACCAGCTGATTCCTATCCGCTGCCTCCGTGCTTCTACAGTATCCTGCTTACCTCAACTCTCCCGTGTTTCATCATGACTGCATCAGCTGATTCCTATCCGCTGCCTCTGTGCTTCTACAGTATCCTGCTCACTTCAACTCTCCCGTGTTCATCGTGACTGCACCAGCTGACTCCTATCCGCTGCCTCCGTGTTTCTTCAGAGTCCTGCTCATCGCAACTCTCCAGTGCTCATCGTGTCTGCAGCCAGCCAATCCGCTGTCTCCGTGCTTCTACAGTGTTCCTGCTTGTGTCAACTCGCCTGTCTGCATCGGGTCAACGCTCCGCTGCTTTCATCTCAGCTAGACTGCCTCAACTCTCCCGTGTTCTCCAGGTGTCCAGTTCTATATACTACTGCTTCCTGAGTATTGTTTAAATCTTTGCTGGTCTACCTACCGTGCACTGCACCTACTTGGTTACCGCTTCCACCCTCCTGGGACTTCTCATCCTGCCGGCCTCCAGCCGTTCAGGTATCCCTGCACCTCTCTCTGACAGCCTGCTCTCCTGAACCACGGTATGCATACTTCTCATTGACTGTGCTGGTGTATTGCATATCTAGCTGGACTGAGTTGTTCTCCTCCGGAGTTTCCTATCCACTAAGACTATTGCTATCATTTGACTGTGTTTCCTTTTAGCCTGGATAGTTCTTGTGACTCATTCTCATACCATCTGCTGTCTCCTGTTCCGTAATCACCCCGCTACCAGAGTACCATATTACCAACTATACTGCTCTGGTAAGTCCATCATCTGGTGATACCTGGGTAAAGACTCCTAGTGCCTGTGACACAGTGTTTGTTCTTCTGCTGCTGATCTCCCGTTGTGACCCTCTGCCTGATTCCTGGACCCTGCTTGTTTGCTTGTTGCCCTGACCTTGGCTTGATTACTGGATATTCGCTTGCGACCTTGACCTCTGCCTGGCTATTGGATTCTGCTTACCCTGATCTCTGCTTGGTCACTGGACTCCGTTTGTCCCTGTCCGTTCCCTGGACAGCCTCGTGCCTCCTGGACTTGGGTAACTCAGTATACTTGTCCCTGATATTTAACTGTACCTGCCATTACTTGGAACCTGTTGCTATGTGGACTTTTCTGCCATTTATTACACCTGTTCATATCTGTGGATTTGAATTATATCTGTTTTGACTGCAACCTGGAAATCTGCATAGCCCACGAACTAAATCCCTGTTTATGTATTTTGCCTGAATAAAGTCATTTGGTTTATCATACTTCTGTTGCTGCTTCCTGAATGCAATAGGAATTATAACATAAATTCAGACATTACAATAAAGGGTATAAAAGGCCCTGTTCATGAAAAGCTTGAAATATAGTGGGAAAGAGCAGAGTTCAGACAAAAGAAGCGAGCGTGGCTCAGAGAAGAGATTGGGCCAGTGCTGACAGAGGTGATAATGATGCCTGTCTGACAGCAGCTGCAGCCGAGCTGACGTGAGTAGCGCAGCGGTTTGTGACTCCTGTATATAACTTTTTGCCATCTGCAAAAGATAGACATTCCCTTTAATACCGATAGAATCTCTCTATTCATTAACCAATATTGTACCCACTCAACCAACATTGAAACCAATCACAAGAATTCCAATTGTTTTATTAGTCTTTTAATGCGGGAGAGTGTCAAAAACCATAGAAAAATCTAGATAGGCTCACCCCAGTTTGCCTGCCATCCCTTTAGATTGTAAGCTGACGTGATCAGGGCCCTCTATCCTTATGTCCTCCTCTCTCCACTAAAGTTACCACTTTTATGCCAGTGTCTTACCTCTTTTCATAAATAAAGGACTATGATACCATTTGCAGCTAACACTACTGGTACAAATTCAGCTTGTGCTGATTTACTCCCTTTTATTATCCTATTTTTTCATGCCTCTTGCCTCATGTTTTAGTAATAGATTATACTCATCCTGCTGGATTTAAGATATTCTACAATTCTTACAAAATCACAAGTTTTATCGTGTTGAATAGTAGAAGTTTTGAAGGTTATCTACAGTGAAGTCCATAAATATTGGGACATCGACACAATTCTCATATTTTGGGCTCTATACACCACCACAATGGATTTGAAATGAAACTAACAAGATGTGCTTTAAATGCAGACTTTCAGCTTTAATTTGAGGGTATTTACATCCAAATCAGGTGAATGGTGTAGGAATTACAATGGTTTCTATATGTGCCTCCCACTTTTTAAGGTACCAAAAGTAATGGGACAATCGACTCAAAACCTATTTCATGAATATGTGTGAGTTATTCCCTCATTATGTTATCATCAATTAAGCAGGTAAAAGGTCTGGAGTTAATTCTAGGTGTGACATTTGCATTTGGAATCTGTTGCTGTCGACTCTCAATATGAGATCCAAAGAGCTGTCACTATCAGTGAAGCAAGCCATCATTAGGCTGAAAAATCAAAACAAACCCATCAGAGAGATAGCAAAAACATTAGGTGTGGCCAAATCAACTGTTTGGAACATTCTTAAAAAGAAAGAACGCACCGGAGAGCTCAGCAACACCAGAAGATCCGGAAGACCACGGAATAGAACTGTGGTGGATGACAGAAGAATTTTTTCCCTGGTGAAGAAAAACCCCTTCACAACAGTTGGCCAAATCAAGAACACTCTCCAGGAGGTAGGCGTATATGTGTCAAAGTCAACAATCAAGAAAATACTTCACAAGAGTGAATATACAGGGCTCACCACAAGATGTAAACCATTTGTAAGCCACAAAAACAGGAAGACCAGATTAGAGTTTGGCAAACAACATCTAAAAAAGCCATTACAGTTCTGGAACAACATCCTATGGACAGATGAGACAAAGATTAACTTGTGCCATAGTGATGGGAAGAGAAGAGTATGGAGAAGGAAAGGAACTGCTCATGATCCAAAACATACCACCTTATCAGTGAAGCATGGTCGTGGTAGTGTCATGGCGTGGGCATGTATGGCTGCCAATGAAACTGGTTCCCTTGTATTTATTGATGATGTGACTGCTGACAAAAGCAGCAGGATGAATTCTGAAGTGTTTCGGGCAATATTATCTGCTCATATTCAGTCAAGTGTTTCAGAACTCATTGGACGACGCTTCAGAGTGCAGATGGACAATGACCTGAAGCATACTGCAAAAGCAACCAAAGAGTTTTTAAGGCTAACAAGTGGAATATTATGCAATGGCAAAGTCAATCACCTGACCTGAATTCGATTGAGCATGCATTTCATTTGATGAAGACAAAACTGAAGGGAAAATGCCCCAAGAACAAGAAGGAACTGAAGACATTTGCAGTAGAGGCCTGGCAGAGCATCACCAGGGATGAAACCCAGCGTCTGGTGATGTCTATGCCTTTCAGACTTCAGACTGTAATTGACTGCAAAGAATTTGCAACAAAGTATTAAAAAGTGAAAAATGGATGTAGGATTGTTTAGTTTGTCCTATTACTTTTGGTCCCTTAAAAAGTGTGAGGCACATATAGAAACCATTGTAATTCCTACATTGTTCACCTCATTTGGATGTAAATTCCCTCAAATTAAAGCTGAAAGTTTGCAGTTAAAGCACATCCTACTAGTTTTACCTGTTATTATTCTTGCCTATTTCCATTGTCCTTATTACCTCTCCTTCTATTATTCTTTGCCTTCCACGCCCTAATTGGTTATTGTCCTCCATCTTGCTATTGTCTCCCTGCTTATTCTTACCTGTTATCCGCTGTCCTTATTATCTTACTGTTCTGCTATCATTCTTACCTGTCTTCATTGTCCTTATTATCTCACTGTACTGTTGTTCCATGCCCTCCACGCCCTAATTCGTTATTATCTTCCACCTTTTCATTGTCTTCCTGCCTTTGTTCTTACCTGTTTTTCACTGTCCCCACTATCTCACTGTTCTGTTACTCTCTCTCCCTACTATGCCTCCCCGCTCTCACTCCATACCCATACCCTCCCCCCGCCCTACCTCTCCCGTTCCTCCCCGCCATCCCCCGCGCGCTGCTCATCTTGCTAACCTCATCCCCATTTCCCCCCTCTCCTCTCCCCCTTTCTTCTGTGCCCTCTGGAATGCCAGATCCGTCCGCAATAAGCTGACTGCTATCCACGACCTCTTTCTATCCAACTCCTTTAACCTTCTTGCCGTTACTGAAACCTGGCTCTCCGATTCTGATACTACTTCCCCCGCTGCCCTCTCCTATGGTGGCCTCTCCTTCACCCACTCCGCCAGGCCTGGTGCCCGCTCTGGCGGTGGAGTTGGCCTCCTCCTCTCCTCCACCTGTACTTTTCGTGTCATTCCCCCTGAACCCTCCCTCTCCTTCTCCTCTTTTGAAGCTCACTCCATCCGCCTCTTCTACCCCATCCATCTCCGCGTCACTGTCATCTACCGCCCCCCTGGCCCCACCTCCCTCTTCCTTGACAACTTTGCTAGCTGGCTTCCTCACTACCTCTCCTCCGATCTCCCCTCGATCATTCTCGGTGACTTTAATATCCCCATCGACAACCCCACCTACCCTGCTTCCAGCAAACAGCTCACCCTCTCTTCCTCCCTTGGTCTCACCCAATGGACCTCCTCCTCTACCCACTGCCTTGGTCACTCCCTTGATCTTGTCTTCTCCTACCTATGTAATCTCTCCGACTTCTCCATCTCTCCCTTTCCTCTATCCGACCACCATCTCCTCTCCTTCTCTCTCTCCTCTTCTCCTGCTCCCCCCCCCTGCCCAAACCTACTCTGTCCATACGCAACCTCGATGCTCTTGACCCTGCCTCTCTGTCCTCCTCTCTCGATACCCTCCTTTCTCCCCTTTCCTCCCAGGCCTGCCCCAACCAGGCGGTCTCCCTCTACAATCACACCCTCACCTCCGCTCTGGACGCGGTCGCCCCTGCCCACTCCGTCCACCCCCGCTGCTCCAAACCCCAACCCTGGCACTCCAAATTTACCCGCTTCCTCCAAAAATGCTCCCGTTCCGCCGAACGTCACAGGAGAAAATCCCGCTCCCTTGCTGACTTCCTCCACTTTAAATTCATCCTTTCATCCTACAGCTCTGCCCTCTCACTCGCTAAACAATCTTTCTTTAAATCCCTCATCTCTTCCCAGTCCTCTAACCCCCGCCGCCTCTTTGCCACCTTCAGCACTCTCCTGGCCCCCTCCCCTCCCCCCACCCCCTCCTCCCTGACTGCCTCTGATTTCGCCTCCTTCTTCTCCTCTAAAATCGAGGCCATCCGACTTGAAATCTCCTCCTCCACTCTCTCTTCCACCCCTCCCACTCTTCTGTCCTCCCCCCCAACCACCTTCCCCTCCACTCCTTCCGTCCCACCACCGGCGAGGAAGTCCACTCTCTCATTTTATCCTCCCCCCCACTACCTGCCCCCTGGATCCCATCCCCTCCCACCTTCTTCGCTCCCTTTCCCCCACCACCTGCTCCCACCTCGCTCACCTCTTTAATCTCTCCCTCTCCACTGGCATCTTCCCCTCCTCCTTCAAACATGCTCTCGTATCCCCCATTCTTAAGAAACCTAATCTCGACCCCACTTCTCTCTCGAACTATCGCCCCATATCTCTTCTCCCTTTTGCCTCCAAAATTCTTGAGAGGCTCGTCTGCAGCCGTCTCACCTCCTACCTTTCTGAATACTCCCTCCTTGATCCTCTCCAGTCTGGTTTCCGCCCCCTCCACTCCACTGAAACTGCCCTGGCTAAAGTCACCAATGACCTCCTCTCTGCAAAAGCCAGGGGCCACTTCTCCCTTCTCATCCTCCTTGACCTCTCTGCAGCCTTTGACACCGTTGACCACCCCCTCCTCCTTCACACCCTCCAGTCTTTCGGCCTCTCCGGCCCAGTCCTGTCCTGGTTCACCTCTTACCTTACTCACCGTTCCTTCTCTGTCACCACCTCTGGGTCTCTCTCCCCCCATCCACCCTTCCAGTCGGGGTCCCTCAGGGCTCTGTTCTGGGACCCTTACTCTTCTCTCTATACACCTCCTCCCTGGGTGAACTCATCAGCTCCTTCGGCTTCAGCTACCACCTTTACGCTGACGACACTCAACTATACCTCTCCTCTCCTGATCTCTCTCCCTCCCTCCTCTCTAGGGTGTCCGCCTGCCTCTCTGCCATCTCCTCCTGGATGTCCTCTCGATTCCTCAAACTTAACCTTGCCAAAACTGAGCTCATAGTTTTTCCTCCCTCTCATACCCCATCCCCTTCTGACCTCTCCATCACTGTCGACAACACCTCTATCTCCCCTGTCCCCCAACTTCGCTGCCTTGGTGTCATCCTCGACTCCTCTCTCTCCTTTGGCCCCCACATCCTCTCTCTTGCTAAATCCTGCCGCTTCCAGCTGCGCAACATCGCTCGCATCCGGCCCTTCCTCTCCCAAGATGCCACCAAATGCCTTATCCACTCTCTGATCATCTCCCCCCTGGACTACTGCAACCTCCTCCTCACTGCCCCCCCCCCCCCACTCTCATCTCGATCCCCTTCGATCCGTCCTTAACGCTGCAGCTAGGCTTATTTTCCTCTCTCGCCGCTCCTCTTTTGTCTCCCCCCTCTACCTAGCCCTTCACTGGCTCCCATTCCCCTTCAGAATCCTCTTTAAGCTCCTCACACTCACCTACAAGGCCCTCGCCAACTCCACTGCACCCTACATCTCCACCCTCCTCTCTATTCATGCTCCATCCCGCCCTCTCCGTTCTGCCTCTGACCATCGCCTCTCTTCCCCCCTTATAACCTCCTCCCACGCGCGTATCCACGACTTCGCCCGCGCTGCCCCCCTCCACTGGAACAAGTTCCCTCCCTCCATCAGAACTTCCCCTAATCTGTCCAGCTTCAAACGGGCCCTAAAAACCCACCTTTTTCTTAAGGCCTTTCTGTCTCCCACTTAACTTCCTACCTTTTCTTCTGCCTCTGTTCCCCTACTCTCCCTCTCTCCCCCGCGTCTCTCTGTCTGTCCACCCCTCCCCTTAGATTGTACGCTCCTCTGAGCAGGGCCATCTCTCCTCCTGTTTCCACCACTTCTAACTCTGCTCTCCAGCTACTTAGCCCTCCTCCTCAAAGGTCCTCCACCCCACGTCCACTTTCGCTCCCTCCTCCCCCCTGGGGGTCTCCCTGTCTTCCGCGCCCCCCTTCTTGGGCCCCGTCGTTTTCGGATCCTCCCTCCCCCTTCCCCGCCCTCTCTGGCTGTGCGTTGGGCGTGCTGAGTTGCTGTGTTTGCTGTGGTGTGCTGTCTCCCATTGTATTGCGATTTTGTTTGTCTCTGTACGGCGCTGCGGATGCCTTGTAGCGCCTTATAAATAAATATTAATAATAATAATAATAATAATAATCCTGTTTGTTTAATTTCAAATCCATTATGGTGAATTGTGTCGATGCTCCAATATTTATGGACTTGACTGTATGTAGTTGTAGATACCTTACAAAATGAAAACAAGAATGCTAATGAAGTTGTAGCAGAAATTTAGAATTTTATATTAGGAGGACTTTCAGTGGGTAAATTAGGGTTGTATCACGTACACAAAATATATTGTTCATTGATAAGTGTAGGTAAGTGCAGTGAAAAGGGGCAGAGTAGATCCCTGGTAACAAGCACTATTAAGTTTATTGATAGGAGCAGTATGAAAATAGGATGAGGGGAGTTGTCCCAGCAATACAGGACAATGCAAGACAGTACTATCTCAAACAGTCCATGATGTGGACAAATAGGTGTGGTGCATTACAGTGTTAGGCAGGTTACTCAGGCATACAACAGATCCTGACCAACAATGAAAATCTGGTGGTTTCTCTAAACACAAATGAAAGACCAGGGGGTAAATGTATCAAGCTGAAAGTATTCCAGCTGGTTTGAAAAAACGATTTTAGCTATCGATTATTTATTACATTCTACAAAATGATAGCTAGAATCTGATTGGTTGCTATATGCAACATCTCCACTTTTCAAACCTGCCGGAAAGCTCTCAGCTTGATACATTTACCCCCTGGGATGTACTCAATGACTTCTCACCATAAGGTAATGTAAATGAGGTAGCAGCAATATTGGCAGCAGGAACCTGGAACAATGGCAACGGGAAAGGACAAGCAGCAGATGCTTGGGACACTCCTTGACTCTCCATAGATCCTTCAGGTGGGTCTGAACACTCACTATTCCTCTGGGCTGATACTGGACTCTCTATGTTCTGGATCTGGCCACTACTTCTCTATGGTCTCTGCATTGCAGTTTGTACAGGGCCCTTGGCAGATTAATCTCTAGCTATGGCAGTATTCCCTCTAAGATTGGCACTTCCCTCTGATAGTCTGGCACCTAGTTATAACAGTCTTGAAGCTCTCCCTCATACATTGGCTTATTTTGTGACTACACTTGCAGTCTTGTCTAAAATAATTGCAGCCCAGCCTGTAGGTGTGACAGTTTGCTCTTTATGATTGGTGGCTCTGTCAATGGAATTTGAAGCCCTTCTCATCTCTTATTGTATCTCTATATAGTTTAAACTCTACACTTCTGCTTGCCTTTAGTACTCTTATGCACACAGTGTGCAGATTGTCTATGATTTTTACTTATAGCTACTTCAGTAGCTATGTGCTGTGCATTATTTTTGTTTTCTGTCTGGCTCCAAGACCCTCAACCATTAAACCATCACATTAGCTGTGTGTTTCACCCTCCTCTGCAGGCATTCACTCTTGTTCACCGAAGTATGGCCATGTCTATCCCCATACCTACCCCCTCCTCTGCCTCTCTCCTACATTTTTCATCATTTAATCCTCATTCTTGTTTCAAATGCCCAGATTTTGGCAGGCTCTGATGTCACATACATCCTCTTTTCAGGTCAAGCATGCTTTGACTTTTAGATTTAAGATTCCAAGTCTCTATTGTATTGATGGTAACTGCTCCCATCATGTCAACTCTTCAAACCCACCCTTCCCTATCAGATGAAATCACTAAAGTGTTGATAATAGGACATACATAATAAAGGGACATGCAAAATAAATAAAATAATTGCAGACATGAAAACAAAGGGTAGGGTGGGTGTTGTTCATGAGAGAGTTTACATTCTAAATGCACACAGCTGAAACAAGTGGATATTGTGTGGCTGAGAGGAGATAGAGATAGTTGTGAGGATGTGTTTGCCTTGGTAGTAAAGGGGAAGTTAGGGTAACCTGTAGAGGAGAGAGAGGCTTACAGAGAGGGTTTAAAGTTTTGAAGACCGTGGGACAGTCTGATTAGGCTTAGTAGGGAATTCCATAAGTGCCTAGGGGTGTGAGAGGGGTTGTGTAGCAGAAATGAGAGACGGTTACCGGAGATGAGGTGAGTTATAGGTCAGAGGTAGATCTAAGAGGGTGAGAGCGTGTTGATATGAGTTTTGAGATATATGAAGGGGTGTTGTTGCAGAGGGATTTGTAGGTAAGGGTGAGAAATTTGAATTTGGTTGAATTTGCATCTGGAGGACACAGGGACAGAGAGTAGAGATTTGCAAAGTGGTGTAGTAGATGTGAAGCAGTGAGTGAGGAAGATCAGGCTTTCTACTGCTTTTAAGGTGGATTGAAGTAGGGATAGATTCTGACAGTATTTCAAAGGTTGAGGTGACAGGACTGGAGAGAGACTGGATGTTAGGAAAAAGGCAGAGGGCAGGGTCAAGTGTGACAACAAGACAACTGGCCTAAGAGACTGAGGAAATGTGGTGTTATTGACAGTGAGGAAGATTTGAGGGGAGGTAGTGACTTTGGGAGGAGGGAGGATGACAAGTTCTTTTTTCGATATGTTGAGTTTTTGACATCATTGGGGAAAACAAGTGGACATAGCACAGAGAAAGCTGATTACACAAAGTGGTACAGAATGGGAGAGGTCACAGGAGGAGAGGTAGGTTTAGATGTCATCACTGAGAAAAACAGAGGGCTGAGAACAGTGCCTTGTGGGTCTCCAAAATATAGTGATAGTGGAGGGGAGGATGTGCTAGAAGTAGATACAATAAGGAAATACCTTGTCTTTTATTTAAGTATTTTGAAAAATCATAGGCTTTGAGTGTGAAATTTGGAGGTGGTTCAGATGGGTAGAGAAGCGAATAGTAGGTGGCAAATAGGCAGCTTAGGTCTGAACAGTTGGTGGATGTTGATAATATGAAGTATGTTTGCGTGGCAAGTGAAGGGCAATGTTGTAAGACAACAGGATGAATTTATTTATAGAAATTCGGCATAAAGACACAGTCTCCTCCAGTGGCGCGCAGTAGTGCAGGAGCATTTTTGCAAGGAGCGGGTCCATTTGGTGTCCCGTGTCTCAAGTTTGGATCATTGTAGACTATATTTGGTGGCTAGAGCTGCATTGTCTAGGGCTAAAGTAAATGTTTTCATTATTGAAAGAGGCAGCCTGATCAGGGCAGGACAATTAGCCATAGGGGAAATTAGATGTTTTAGTCAAAATAAGAATTATATTGGGTCAAGATTATGTAGGTGTCACTGTGTGCATGTGAATTTGAGGCAGGATGGGGGACAAGATGTAAGATGAGGCTGTAGGAAATGAGGTTCTGATCAAACAGTTAGAAGGCCAAGTTGAAGAATCTAGAGATGGAGCATAAACTGGGTTAGACAAGGTCAGGGGAGTGTCCACTTTAAGAGATTGCTCCACAGTCCAGTGTCAGTGTGCTTTTATCCACTCCATCCAATGCTTACCATTGGCCTTGGTAATGTGAAGTTTGCATGCAACTGCTCAGCCATCGAAACCCATTCCATTAAGCTCCCGCCACACAGTTTTTGCATTGACGTCAATACCAGTGTAAGTTTGGAATTCTTCAGCTAAGAAATCAACAGAGCGCTGGTCTGTTATGCACCATGTGCTATAATAGTCGTTGACCATACTCTGTGATTCTACGTGGTGTTCCGTTTCATGGCTGAGTTACTGTTGTTCCTAAATGCTTTCTAATAATATCACTTACAGTTGACCGTGGAATATCCAGCAGGGATAAAATTTCACGAACCGTCTTATTGCAAAGGTGGCATCCTATCACAGTACCACGCATCCTATCACAGTACCACGCTTGAAGTCACTGAGCTCTTCAGAAAGACCCATGTTGCATCACAAATGTTTGCAATTGGAGACTTGCTTTTCAGTAGCAAATAGATAGATAGATAGATAGATAGATAGATAGATTATATTTATTTCTTTGAAAGTTACTTCTTTTTTGTTTTACTTTCCTTAATGAATCAGTTCCATTTAGTGGAAATATGTCATTAAGTAATATCAAAATTGTATCAAGAACTTTTCTAAATCATAAATACATTGCAGCTACATTAATAAAATGGCCCCATGGAAATAGTTTGCTAAATATTCCCATGTAACACTGCTCATTATATTTTTGTAACACATTTTTTAATATTCCCCTTTGTCCTGCATGATTTATTCTGCTGATGTATATACATAGTGATGACACCTTTTATATGTTTTACTCAAGTTAAAAAAAAATTGTGGGAAGATATAAGCTGGTGCAGAGGAGACAGAATTATTTCACAGATCTCCTGCAAAACCATCCAGTTCTGGTCCAGCTGAACCCAGTGAGTTCATCTGTCATTGCTATTGCCATTTATCTTCCTCCTTTGTTGATATTCGTGACCTCTCATGTTGCAGCAGCTGCCAACACATCTTCTGTGACCACGGGGAACAAGTCTCCTGGATCTGTGTCCAGCAGAAAGCAGGATGCCAAATTTCTGTGTACATGCTACATTGATCTGTTGTACAACTACTAGAGACACATGCAGTACAGAGGTGAATGGCTGCTACAGAAGCAGAAGGGAAGGAGGTTTGTGCAATTTATCTATGTGTCTGTTATATAGCGTGGCCATGTTATTAATATAGCTGCAATATATTTGAGATTTGGAAAGGTTCTTGATACAATTTTGATATTATTTAAAGACATCTTTCCACATACTGGGCCTGATTCATTAAGGAAAATAAAGCAAAAAAAGGGAGTAGCTTTGCACCTTGGTAAAACCATGTTGCATTGGAGGGGAAGGTAAATTTAAAATGCGGGGACAGATGTATAGTTAGGGCATGTGTTAGATTAAGTTTACATTTCAGTCTAAAAATAAAGCTACTAAGCATTTGTGTGTTACGTGAAAATGCAGGCAGTATTTTCCTTACATGCAAAATAATAAACTAATTTGCACCCCTTACACTGTAACATGGTTTCTCCAGGTGCAACTATAAACCAAATGAAACACCAAGGCAGAAGAAAAGACTTTGCAAAGAAAATTCATTTTTGTTATGATATGTATAGTGTATAAGTAACAGATTATTAATTTTCTAATGGAGAAATTGCATTATACAACTTGACAGTATGTTTGCCTAGGTATGTTAATATCTGCCTATATTGAAACAGTATTACAATAACAAACGGACGATTGACTACTACTCATACATAATTTGCTGATTTCAGACTAGCTGGCCACTCGCTTGGATTTCCCATAATCTTCAGCTGTATTCAGTGTAATTTATTCATTGTGTGACTTTCACTATGATCTCTACCTTTGTGGAATAGCTGCTTTTATGCACAGATAGATTTTATATACTGTACTACATTAATACCTTGTGCACACACCTTCACCGTGGTTTCTGAAAGGTCATTAAGTAATTATGTATCTTTTATTTTATTTTTCTGTTTATAATTAGTGATGTAATTTCTTGTTTGTTGTTAATAAATTTGATATTACATTGGTATAAACCAGGAGCTTTGATTTTTTTTCTGCCGTTATTCAATTTCTGTCAATGTTAATTTTATATTTTTTTTTGTACGTTTGGTTTAAATGAAATCATGACTTTTGTCGACCCTATTTGTTTGCTTTACATTTTTTTCAAAGAGCAAATTTATTCCTTTCTTTGCTTTAGTTTCCATAATGAATCATACCTATCGTCTTCATCCCTCTATTGGATTGGAATAGCTGATGTTTTTGGATATTCTTGTTGCCCTTTATGATGGTGAGATCATAGCTTCCTTGTGCTTACAAACAGCAGTTCAAGCCTACAATACAATAGTGCAAAACAACAATTTAATTGGGGATCCTTCATTATCTTTAGTAAATTATGTGATAAAGTACCAGGCGTATATTTTCTACACATATAGTGCAGATATTTTAACTAACCTCATGTATTGTGTTGTTTATTTTTATTTACAAATCTCTTGGCAGTTTGTTTTCATTTCAGAAGCCACATATTCAACTATGTGCTGGTAAGTTATAGTAGTTTTATTTGCAGTAAATACTGTATTTTATGCACATATTATATTGATATAGTGTGCATTTACACTATCACATATTAACAGCAAGATTGGGGCTATTGTAGTTCTGTAATTCCACTTATAAGTAGACTGAACACACACACACATACACACATACACGTAATAAAAACTCACTGGATTAAAGTTATACATTTGATACAACAGTGTAAGATGAACAATATATAAAATATATGACCATTCCTCATCTTCTATTTTCAGGTAATGTATGAAACAAATGTGACCATCATCACCATGATCCATCTTCAGGGATTTCAGATTCCTGAAAGTATAACATATTACCTCTTCTTTCTTCTGTTTATTATTTACTGTATGACAATATGTGGGAACCTCCTGATCATCGCTCTGGTGTCCTACAGCAAGAACCTCCACTCTCCCATGTACATCTTCCTCACACAACTCGCTGTATCAGACATCTTACTGGCAACAGATATTCTTCCTAATATGGTTCATTCTATTTTGGTTAAAGTCAAAAGAATGTCATTTACTGTCTGTATCACTCAGTTTTATTTCTTCAGTGTCGCAGAAACCTCAGAGTGTCTTCTTCTTACAGTGATGAGTTATGACAGATATTTGGCCATCTGTAAACCACTGCACTACTCTTCTATAGTGAATACTCACATATGCCTTAAAATGGTTATTGTAACTTGGATATTGAGTGCTTCAGTAGTGTTAATCCAAACTCTAACTATAACCACTTTACAGTTTTGTGGACCAAATATCATTGACCACTTTTTCTGTGATCTTGCTCCACTACTAGAGCTTTCTTGCTCAGATACCACCTTAGTTCAGTTAGAAGTTACCGTGTTGGGTTCTCTGATTGTTGTGATCCCATTCCTGATCATCATTATATCATATGTTTATATTATAGTTACCATTCTACAGATCCCATCTGTTACTGGAAGAAAAAAAGCTTTCTCCACCTGCAGCTCCCACCTAGCTGTGGTGTCTCTGTATTATGGAAGCCTAGTTTGTGTTTATTTGGTTCCAACCAGAAGACAATCATGGAACATTAGCAAAGTTCTATCCCTGTTGTACACTGTGGTCACCCCATTGATGAATCCGGTTATATACAGTCTGAGAAATAAAGATTTAAAGAAAGCAGTTGAACAAATGATCAATGACTTTTATAAAATCTATTTAAATGTATTTTAAAGATTGGGATTTAAATAAAAGACAAGAAATATTTCATCAGAAGAATGAAATCTTGTAAATAATTTCTAAATAGAACCTAATGTTAATCATGCAGGATTATGAGAATTGATGGGAAAAAATACACAACTTGAATATCTTTGCACAGCTGTATGGTTGGTTAAACTCTTATTCTATTTATATTGCTATTATTATTATTTTTATTATTATTATTATTATTATTATTATTATTAAATGTATAAGGTGTCACAGTGCTCCACAGTGCCAGACAGTGTAAGAAGTAGAGCATACATAAAAGCATGGCATAAAAAGTAGCCATAATAAATTGTTACGACTCTGCCTATATTTTGTATGTGGCAGCAGTACCTTTAATCCACCAGAGGTGCTGCTGTTCTGCTCCTGAGCTTTGCACCATGCCTGTAAGGGTTAACCTCCTAGACTAATTAGAACTGCACCTGTGTCAAAGCTTCTAATACCTGCCTCAACCTGTGCTCAGTGCAGTTCATCTTTAATCCCTGGCTGCTGCTTGTTCCTCACTGTTCCAGTGTTTGTGCTTCTGCTGCTGATCTCCCATTGTGACCCTCTGCCTGATTCCTGGACCCTGCTTGTTTGCCTGTTGCCCTGACCTTGGCTTGATTACTGGACAATCGCTTTTGACCTTGACCTCTGCTGGGCAATTGGATTCTGCTTACCCTGATCTCTGCTTGGTCACAGGACTCCGTTTGTCTGCTTCCCTTGACAGCCTCGTGCCTCATGGACTTGGGTAACTCAGTATACTTGTCCCTGCTATTTAACTGTACCTGCCATTACTTGGAACCTGTTGCTCTGTGGACTTTCCTGCCATTTATTACACCTGTTCATATCTGTGGAATTGAGTTATACCTGTTTAGCCTGCTACCTGGAAATCTGCATATCCCACAAACTGAATTACTGCTTATGTATTTTGCCTGAATGAAGTCATTTGGTTTATCATACTTCTGTTGCTGCTTCCTGGTTGCACGAGGAATCATAACATAAATGCAGACATGACAATAAAGGGTATGAAAGGCCCTGTTCATGAAAAAGCTCGAAATATAGTGGGAAAGAGCTGAGTTGAGACAAAAAAGTGAACGTGGCTCAGAGTAGAGATTGGGGCAGTGCTGACAGAGGTGATAATGATGCCTTACTGACAGCAGCTGCAGCCGAGCTGTTGTGAGTAGCGCAGCGGATTGTGACACCTGTATATAACTTTTTGCCATCTGCAAAAGATAGACATTCCCTTCAATACCGATAGTATCTCACTATTCATTAACCAATATTGTATCCACTCAACCAACATTGAAAACAATCACAAGAATTCCAATTTTTATTAGTCTTTAATGCGGGAGAGTGTCAAAAACCATCCTAATATTTAAATACTCTCACCCCAGGTTGCCTGCCATCCCTTTAGATTGTAAGCTGACGTGATCTATCCTTATGTCCTCCTCTCTCCACTAAAGTTACCACTTTTATGCCAGTGTCTTACTTCTTTTCATCAATAAAGGACTATGATTCCATTTGCAGCTCACACTACTGGTACAAATTCAGCTTGTGCTTATTTACTCCCTTTTATTTCCCCCTCTGTTCATGCCTCTTGCCTCATGTTTTAGTAATAAATTTATTCTCCTCCTGCTGGATTTAAAATATTCTACAAATCTTACAATATCACAACTTTTATCGTGTTGGATAGTAGAAGTTCTGAAGGCTATCTATGTAGTTGTAGATACCTTATAAAATGAAAACAAGAATGCTAATGGAGTTGTAGTAGAAATGTAGAATTTAGTATTAGGACGACTTTCAGTGGGTAAACTAGGGTTGTATCACGTATAAAAAATATATTGCTCATTGATAACTGTAGCTAAGTGCAATGAAAAGGGACAGAGTAGCTCCCTGTTAACAAGCACTATTAAGTGTATTGATAGGAACAGAATGAAATTAGGATGAGGGGAGTTGTCCCAGCAATATAGCGCAATGCAGGACAGTACCCCTATCTCAAACAGTCCATGACGTGGACAAATGGGTGTGGTGCAGTACAGTGTTAGACAGGTTACTCAGGCATACAACAGACCTTGACCAACAATGAAAATCTGGTGGTTTCTCTAAACACAAATGAAAGACCAGGGGGTAAATGTGTCAAGCTGAGAGTATTCCGGCGAGTTCGAAAAACCAATCAGATTCTAACTATAATTTATTTGGTACATTCTACAAAATTATAGCTAGAATCTGATTGTTTGCTATAGGCAACATCTCCACTTTTCAAACCCGCCGGAAAACTCTCAGCTTGATACATTTCCCCCTTGGACTGTACTCAATGACTCCTCACTATAAGGTAATGTAAATGAGGTACCAGCAATATCAGCAGCAGGAACCTGGAGCAATGGCAACGAGAAAGGACAAGCAGCAGACGCTTGGAACACTCCTTGAATCTCCATAGATCCTTCAGGTGGACCAGGACAGTCACTGATCCTCAGGGCTGATACTGGACTCTCTATGTTTTGGATCTGGCCACTTCCTTTCTATGGATTCTGCATTGCAGCTTGTACAGGGCCCTTGGCAGATTAATCTTTGGCTATGGCAGTCTTCCCTCTAGGATTGGCACATCCCTCTGATAGTCTGGCACCTAGCTATAACAGTCTTGAAGCTCTCCCTCATACATTGGCTTATTTTATGACTAGACTTGCAGTCTGGTCTAAAATAATTGCAGCCCAGCCTGTAGGTGTGACGGTTTCTTCTGTAAGATTGGTGGCTCTGTCAATGGAATTTGAAGCCCTTCTCATCTCTTCTTGTCTCTCTATATAGTTTAAACTCTACTCTTCTGCCTGGCTCTAGCACTCTTACGCACACAGTGAGCAGATTGTCTATGATTTTTACTTATAGCTATTTCAGTAGCTATGTGCTGTGCATTATTTTTGTTTTCTGACTGGCTCCCAAGACTCTCAACCATGCAACCGTCACATTTGCTGTGTGTTTCTCCCTCCTCTGCAGGCATTCACTCTTGTGCACCAAGGTATGGTCATGTCTACCCTCATAACTACCCCTTCCTCTGCCACTTTCCTATATATCTCATTATTTTATCCTCATTCTTGTTTCAAATGCCTAGATATTTGCAGTCTCTGATGTCACATACTTTCTCCTTTCAGGTCAAGCATGGTTTGACCTTTAGATTTAAGCATCCAAGTCTATATTGTATTGGTGGTAACTGCTCCCATCATGTCAGTCAACTGTTCAAACCCACCCAGTGTTGAAAATAGGACATACATAGTAAAGGGACATGCAAAATAAATAAAATAATTGCAGACATGAAAACAAAGGGTAGGGTGGGCATTGTTCATGAGAGAGTTTACATTCTAAATGGACACAGCTGAAACAAGTGGAAAATGTGTGGCTCAGAGAGGAGGTAGAGATAGTTGTGAGCATGTGTTTGCATTGGTAGTAGAGGTGGAGTTAGGGTAACCTGTAGAAGAGAGATGGGCTTACAGAGAGGGTTTAAAGTTTTGAAGACTGTGGGAGAGTCTGATTAGGCTTTGTAGGGAATTCCATAAGTGTCTAGCGGCACGAGAGAAGTCATGAAGTGGAAGCGAGAGATGGTTACAAGAGATAAGGTGAGGCACAGGTCAGAGTTTTGAGATATATGAAGAGGTGTTGTTGCTGAGGGATTTGTAGATAAGGGTGAGAAATTTGAATTTGGTTGAACTTGAATCTGGAGGACACAGGGACAGAGAGTAGAGATTTGCAAAGTAGAGTAGTAGATGTGGAGCAGTGAGAGAGGAAGATCAGGCTTTCTACTGCTTTTAAGGTAGATTGAAGCAGGGTTAGATTCTGACAGTATTTCAAAGGTTGAGGTGACAGGACTGGGAGAGAGACTGGATGTTAGGAAAAAGGCAGAGGGCAGGGTCAAGTGTGACAACAAGGCAACTAGCTTGAGAGACTGAGGAAATATGGTGTTATTGACAGTGAGAAAGATTTGAGGGGTTGTAGTGACTTTGGGAGAAGGGAGGATGACAAGTTCTGTTTTCGATATGTTGAGTTTTAGACATCATTGGGGCAAACAAGTGGCAATAGTACAGAGAAAGCTGATTACACAAAGTGGTACAGAATGGGAGAGGTCACAGGAGCAGAGGTATTTTAGGTGTCATCACTGAGAAAAGCAGGGCTTAGAACAGTACCTTGTGGGTCTCCAAAATGTAGTGGTAGTGGAGGGGAGGATGTGTTAGAATTAGAGACACTAAAGGAGCTGTTTATAGGTAGGAAGTGATGCAGGAAAAAAAACTTCATCATGTAGGCCAATGGAGTGAAGGATGTGCAGAGGGAGATCAACATTGTCAAAAACAGCAGAGATGTCCAGTATAATGAGAATGGATTATTGATCCTTAGACTTTATTGTAAGTAGATCATTGATCACTTTTACGAGAACAGTCTCAGTGAAATATTTGGGGCAGAAGCCTGATAGCAGAGACCTGAGATTTGAGTGAGAAGAGTAATCGCAGAGAAAGTGAGATAGGCAGAGTTGCATAAGTCATTCATGTAGTTTGGAGGCAAAAGGAAGGGAAGCAATAGAGCGATAGTTGGAGACAGAGGCTGAGTTGAGAGGTGGCAACTTTAGATTTCCTGAGATGAGTGTGTGTTTAAAGTAGGATGTAAATGTGCCAGTGGAGAGAGGTGAGCTAGAGGTCGGCATGTAGTGGGGTAGAAGGAACAGAAAAATAAGGAGAGAATAAGTTTGAGGGGTCAGATTGCATGCTGAGATGATGAGATGTATGCAAAGACTTTGTCTTTAGTTACTGAAGAGAATGAACTAATAGTGGATTGGAAAGTAAAGGAGAAAGTTGTTGGAGTGAGCTGAATTTGGCATAAGGAAATATGTTGTCTTTTATTTGAAGTATTTGGTAAAATCATAGACTTTGATTGTGAAAGGTGGACGTGGTGCAGATGGGTAGATAAGCGAATAGTAGGTGGCAATTAGGCAGCTTAGGTTATAAGAGTTGGTGGACATTAAATATTTGAAGTAAGTTTGCTTGGCAAGTGAAAGGGCAGTAAAAGTGTAAGACAAATGGATGAATTTATTTAGGGAAAGTTGACATAGGGACACAATCTCCTCTAGTGGCGTGCAGCAGTGCAGGAGCCCTTTTGCAGATCGCGGGTCTATTTATTGTGCCATGTCTCAATTTTGGATCATTGGAGACTATATTTGGTGGCTGCAGCTGCATTGTCTAGGGCTGAAGTGAGTGTTTTTGTTTTGAAACAGAAGGTAATGAAGGTAGCTGAAGGTAATGTTTTCATTGTAGAAAGAGGCAGCCTGATCACGGCAGGAAAATAAGTCATAGGGGAATTAGTTGTTTTAGTGATAATAGATTGTAAACTTGCGAGCAGGGTTCTCTTACCTCTCTGTCTGTATGTATTACCCAGTATTGTTTTGTTAATGTTTGTCCCCATTTTAAAGCGCTACGGAATTTGCTGGCGCTGTATAAATAAATGTTGATGATGATGATGACGTTATAAGAAGTATATTGGGTCAAGAGTATTTAGATGTCACTAAATGCATGTGAATTTGGGTGCAGTGTGGGGGGTACAAGAAGTAAGATGAGGCTAAAGGTAAGGAGGTTCTAATCAGACAGTGGGAAGGCCAAGTTGAAGAAACTAGAGATGGAGCAGAAACATGGTTAGACAAGGTCAGGAGAGTGTCCATCACTGTGGGTTAGAGATGAAATTCACTGTAAGAGACCAAATATGTGAATTAAGTTTTGTGGCAGCACAACCGTAAAAGAACCATGTATGAGAGTTCATGGGTCAATGGATAGGAAATAAGGGAGCTAGCCAGCACAGTTGTCAAGGAATTGGGAAACGGGTCCTTGGAGATGAAAAACGCCAACAACACAAAGGTGGAGTAGCGAAAATAGACATATAGGGCCTGATTCAATAAGGGAAATAAAGCAAAAAAAGGAGTAACTTTCCTTAATGAATCAGGCCAAAGTGTGGACGATAGAGGAAGGATTCTGGTGGTATGACCTGCATGGATCAGCTTGGACAAAGTAGAACCACCTTGTCTGTTTCTGGATCTGGGAATGTGGGTAAGGTAGAGTCCTCCATAGGAAGGAATATAGACATAGGAATAGACCATAGCCCACAACATTCCACTGAAATTGCTCTCACAAAAGTGATCAATTATCTCCATACTCATTCTCTTGGACCTTTATGCAGCTGTTGCCACTGTTTATCACCCTCTTCTCTTATACACCCATCACTCCATTGGCTTTTGTGACACAGTTCTTCCCGGTTCACTTCCTACCTATCAAACCACTCCTTTAGAGTTTATACCTCTACCACATCCCCCCCTCCTCTCCTATTATCTGTTGAGGTCCGAAAAGGCTCTGTTCTTGGCCTTTTACTTTTTTCATTGTACTCCTCTTCACCTGGAGCTCTAAGTCGCTCATTTGGCCTCCAATACACTCTCTGTGTTGGTGACACCAAAATCTATATCTCTGTTACGATTTTGATGCCTTAGTCAGTATTAGCACAGGCTTACCTAGGGCGCGGAGTCTAACGGCCTTCCGGTCTTCACCAAGAACCACCGAAAGGTAGTGTGGACTTAGCTGCCGAAGAACCGCAGGTCGCGACCCCCAGATTAGCCTACTGACGTAAGGGAGAAAGTTCTAAGTGATGGCAGGCAAACAGGAAAATAGACAATGCGGTGCAAGTACAGGCACTAACCGTTAATTCCAGGCGTTGTAGGTCTGGAACAGTAACCGGTAGATGCACGGAGGCAATGGGTGCGTGGCAGGGTCCAGAGAATAGTTGGTAACACAGCCGAGTCGGTACACAGAAGGTATCAGGGATGCGGTGCCAGAGGGAGATCCAGAGAATAGTTGGTAACACAGCCGAGTCGGTACACAGAAGGTATCAGGTATGCGGTGCCAGAGGGAGATCCAGAGAATAGTTGGTAACACAGCTGAGTCGGTACACAGAAGGTAGTCCAGTTGCGTAGTGCCAGGGATAAGCCAAAGAATAGTCAGGTCACAGCCAGGTTGGTACACAGGAGTAGGAGGAATAGGGGGGTTAACAGGGAGCAGGTTCACAGGAGTCAGGACACAGGAACTGTAGCCAGGAACAGGAAACACATTGCTCTGACACAGGCAGCGTGTCAGAGCAGGGGAGATATAGGAGTTTGAATTCCCCGCCCAGGAGTCACATGATCGGCAGCAGAGAGAACCCGGAAGTGCGGCAGCGCTCACAGAAGAAGCGCTGAAGAGATCGGACACCGCTGTCAGCTCCCGCTGACAGCGCAGCGGAACGGGAACAAGGTAAGTTCCTAACAATCTCTTCCCCTGACCTCTCTCCTTCTGAATTATCTTGTGTAACCAGCTGTCTTTCTGCTCTCTCCTCATAGATGTCCCTACGCTACCTAAAGCTCAACAGAGCTTATTATTTTCCCACCTGCCAGAGTCACCACCTGGCCTCAAATATCCCTCACTGTCAATAACACTACAATTTTCTTAGTCTCCCAAGCCAGCTGCCTTGGTGTCACACGTGACTCCACCCCCTGCTTTACTGCTCACATCCAGAATCTCTCCCAGCCCTAAGGTCAATATTAAACAAATGTGTACCGCACTGGGTGAGCCCACTACACAAGTGATATATTTATTTATCATCAATTCCATATTTATTATATGATTATCTATTCACTCAATATCACTGGAGAAGTTGCACCCTCACATATAGTACAGTATAACACTAAGGAAGGAGAAAAGAATATGTGTAGTAGGGCCCTCATTGGGCTAACTAAAAATCAAAAATGTTTATTTTATTGATAATTTAAAAAAAACATAGATATATGCTTAGTAAAATCTTAAATCTTAATAAAAAATCAACGTTATTAGCGAAATAGTAAAACCTCAAATGAAAATGAAAAACCAATTAATTGAATAAAGTTAAAAGTAGCAGTTGACTGCTAGACTGTGCCGCTGATTGTATAATCTCTCAAATAATGGGATTTCCTTGTTATATAACTCCTCAATTACCAGATGTTTCTGTCCAATCTATTTAACAGTAATACCCTCCATTGAGGAGTATATCTTAATATGCTTTGATAGTGGCGTAGCACTTTAGAAAGCACTCTTAAACAATTGATACAAAAGTACTGAATCAAGTGATTTATTTATCTATAATAATATATTGTATGTTTATTCAGCAAGGGTACCTTAGGTAGATAGAAAGTGCTGTACTAAGTAACACCCTAAACCAGTGTTGGCTAACCTGTGAAACTCCAGGTGTTGTGAAACTACAAGTCCCAGCATGCTTTGCCAATATATAGCAGCTTATTGCTGGAAGGGTATGCTGGGACTTGTAGTTTCATAACACCTGGAGTTTCACAGGTTAGCCAACTCTGCCCTAAACTCAGCTGATGATAGATGGACCCTATGTTTGTATAACAATCCAATTATAGTGAATTGGATATTGTAAATAGTCGCTGGACAAATTGTATATTGATGAAATGACTGAACAGAAAAAAGATTAATAACTGGTGAGAGAGCAGCAAGCACAGAAAGGCCTGTGCATATATCTATGTTTTTATCAAAAACTATCAATAAAGTTAAATTTTTTAATTTTGAGTTAGCCCAATGAGTGCCCTACTACACATATTCTTTTCTCCTTCCTTAGTGTTTTTCTCTCCCAGCCCTGTCTACTCAACCTTCAAAAATTGCCTGAATACACCAACTTTGCTGTACCACTTTGAAAATCCCTACACTGGCTTCCTCTGTCTTCTAGAATCAAATTCCAATTACTCACCCTTAACTACAAAGCTCTCAACAACACCACCCCTGCATACATCTCAAATCTAATACCAAAATAATCTCCCCCCGCCATCTTAGATCTACCTTTGACCTGTGACTTGTCTCGTCTCTGGTAACCACCTATCACTGCTGCCTACAAGATTTCGCCTGTGCTGCTCCCCACTTATGGAATTCCCTACCACGCTCAATCAGACTTTCCCACATCCTTCAATCCTTTAGAGGCTCTTCAAAAAAACAATCTCTTTTTTAGAGGTGGCCTTATCCCCTATAACACTATTGACACAAATGCACCCTTACAACTGTACCAGTGTCCACTCTGAACCACATTTGCTCCTCTTCTTTTAGCTGTGCCCTCTTCCACTTAAAATGTAAGTTCTCTAATGAGCAGGGTCCTTCATACCCTTTGTTTTCATGTCTGCGTTTATTTTGTCTACCTTGTATGTCCCTGTTTTATGTATGTACTATTTTCCCTACTGTATGGTGCTGCAGAGCACTGTGGCACCTTACAAATCTACAATAATAATAATAATAATAATAATAATGGTCAAAGTTACTAATGAACTACTTTTAGCCAAATCCAGGGTTCACTTCTCCCTGCTCATCCTCCTCGACCTCTCTGCGGCCTTCGACACCATGGACCACCCCCACCTGCTACAAACACTTCTCTCTCTTGACCTCTCTGGATCTGTCCTCGCCTGGTTCACCTCATACCTTGTTAACCGCTCCTTCTCTGTATCCACGTCTGGCTCCTCCTCCACCTCCTCCCCTCTCCCTGTTGGAGTCCCTCAGGGATCTATTCTCGACCCTCTACTCTTTTCGCTCTACACCTCCTCCCTGGGTGCTCTCATCTCCTCCTTCGGTCTTCAGTATCACCTTTATGCTGATGAATTTCAACTCTACATCTCCTTGCCTGATCTCTCCTCCACCCTCCTCTCTCGTGTACCTGACTGCCTCTCTGCCATCTCCTCCTGGATTTCCTCGCGCTTTCCCAAAATTAACATCTCTAAAACTGAACTCATTGTCTTTCCTCCCCCTAGACAACCCTCCCACCACGTCCTCTTTATTACTGTTAACAACACCACCATCTCCTCTGTCACCCAACTCTGCTCCCTGGGCGTTACCCTCGACTCCTCTCTCTCCTTCGCCTCCCACATCCAATCCCTTGCCCAAGCCTGTCACTTCCAGCTATGCAAATTGTCTGCATCTGGCCCTTCCTCTCTCAAGATGCCACCAAAACTATCATCCACGCACTCATCATCTCCCGCCTTGATTATTGCAACCTCCTCCTTACCGTCCTCCCCCACTCCCATCTCGCCCCCCTCCGCTCTATATTCAGTGCGGCTGCAAGACTCATCTTCCTTTCTCGCCTCTCCTCGCCTGCCTCCCCTCTCTGTCTTGCCCTACACTGGCTCCCCATCTGTTAGAGATCGCGGCGGCCGCAGGCACCGCCGCGACTCTCCTGGATCCTCCAATGACGTCCCGGCCGTTGCTACGGTAACCGGGACGTCACTTCCGGTTTCCACGTCCCAGTTGCCTGGGCAACAACCGGGACGCTACAGATTCCTTGTCTCCGCGCCCGGCCAGCTGGTTAATAGGCGGGCGCGCGCGCACAGGGCTAGTTAGGTGAGAGCCAATCATGGCTGTCCAGGTGCCTAGGAGGCAGCTTGTAGAGGAGTCAGTTATTAGTATGCAGCTGAGCACTGCATTACGATTGGTCACCAGCACTTCTATCTATTAGGCTTCTCCTGTGTGGGCTCTTCTCGGATTGGCTGCTTGAACTATTTAAGGCAATGAGGACTAAGTCTCATTGCCAGTTATAGCGTTCTGTCCTCAGTTCTGCTGCCTGCTTGTTCTCTCTGTTGGTTATTATTACCTTTGATTGACTACCCGTGTTTTGACCTTTGCTTGTTCCTGGACCATTGAACCTTCTCTTTTGACCCTGACCTTTTTGCCTGGATTCCGGATTTTGTTACTTTTGCCTGTGTGTCTGACCCTTCGCTTGTCCCCGGATTTTGTACCTGAGCTAGTGACCTTTGACCTTGGATTCCCTCTTTACTACAGCCTGCCAATCACTCCACTCCTGGGTTCTCCTTTAAGTCAGCATACGTTACTCGACCCTCGGTCGGCCCGCAGCCAAGTCTGTCCCCACCACTAGGGGCTCCAGCGAACACCGGGCCTTCAGAGTAGTTCCCGAGTTTCACTGTACTGGCTTGGGAGTTCCTAACACCATCCCTTACAGAATCCTTTTCAAGCTCCTGACCATCACTTTCAAGGCTCTCTGCCAGTCTACTGCCCCTATATCTCTATCCTCCTCTCCATTCACACTCCTACCCGCTTCCTGCGCTCGGCCAATGACTATCGCCTCTTCTCCACTCTGATCACCTCTTCCCACTCCAGAATCCAAGACTTCTCCCGTGCAGACCCCTTCACTGGAACAACCTCCCTCCCTCCATCCGTCTTTCTCCCAATCCGTCCTCCTTCAAGCGGGCACTCAAAACTTACCTGTTCCTAAAAGCCTACCAACCTTCCACCTAATCCCCTCATCTCCTTCGCCTGTTCTCCCCCTCTCTCCTCCCTGTCCCTCTGTTCTCTCCCCACTTACTTCAACTTGCTCCCTTTGTGCCTGAGTTCTATCTACCCTCCCTTAGGATGTAAGCTCATTTGAGCAGGGCCCTCTCCCCTCTGGTCTCCATACCTGTTCTTCTGCTCCGTCTTTACTGCATTAACCTGCCTGGAGTCTCTGAAGTTTTGGTATTTTTGTTTACTATTTGTAATGTTTCACCCTGTTTAGTCTACTGTTTGTGCTGTGTACAGTGCTGCGGAACTCTTGTGGCGCCTAGCAAATAAAGGATAATAATAATAATAATAGGATAGAGCTGCTGGAGATGTATTGACAGAGGAGGTAAGCCAAGTTTCTGTAATGGCCAAGAGGTTTAGGGATTTAGAAATAAATATAACATAGATAGATGTATGCTTATCACAAACCGATCCAGGGCTCAAAAGTGTAATGGAGAAAGTAAAAGAAAGAAGTTGAGAAATGTAGATACGGTTGGAGGGATTATAAGTATGAGGTCAATGGAAAACTTTGAGGTGGAACAATGAGCGTGAGCAGATAGTGAGGATGACACAGGCCTCCAGGTTAGGTGAGATGTCACCACCAACCATGAGGAGGAGAAGAGTGAGAGAATGGAACTGTAAGGATTTTTTATGGGTGTACGGTATATTTCTGTTAATGGAGAGAGAAATAGAAGACTGGAGAGAGAAATGAAGTTTGGAGACAAGTGGGCCTCATTTAGAGTAGGACGCAAAGTGCGTCTAAGACGTGCAGCAGTGGGAGTGTGCCGCAGCTTGGTAGGGTATTACGAGACGCAAGCAACACCAGTTGCGTCCCACTTGTAATACCCTACCGAACTGAGACCAGTTCATGCAGCTAGCTAACTACATGCGCCACCTAATTCCTGCCATATATTTTTAGCCCTGTTTTGATGTGTGTTGTGTCTGTGCCTTACTGCATTCAGGATTTACTTACAGGGTAACACCCCCTTGTTTTTATATTATACAAGTTCACGCCTTCACAATTCCGCATTCCGCCCTTTCTCTCGTACTCAGCAAGTGTAAATTGCGTCCGAGATGCAGGAAAATATGGTGCTTGCTGCACATGCGTGTTTTGTGGTCGATGCACCTAAAAAGGACTTTGCATCCGACTCTAAATGAGGCCCTAGTGTGTTTAGAGTGAGTACGAGAAAAAAGGTGTGCATTGTGTCAATGCATTATAGCATAATGTGTGATATGTGGATGCATGTGGGTCAGCTAAGGCGGGTAATGAAAGTATGTGGAAGAACAATTGATCTAAATTGTGCAGAGCAATGGATAAGGTGAAATATACTTTACTGCCCCCTGACTGGTGTTTAAAGAGTAAATAATCTCTTCAGTTTTAACACAAGGTCCTGAATGCTGACAGTTGGGCTCAGTGGGTCCAGTAGTCTAACAAAGATGGCTACAGCCATCGCAGTTAAGCTCAGTGGGCAGCTGAACAGATATTGAAATAGTAATAAGAGTTTAGCTTTCTGGTCAAGCAGCCAAGTGGAGATGGTAAAAGAAATGACAGATGAAGTCAGAGGAAAGAGCAGACAAACACATGACAACTGCAATGACAGTTGAGCTGTGTGGGTCCAGCAGCTGAACAGCTGAAGGCAACAGCAATAACAGTTAAGCTCAGAGGCTTCAGTAGATCTTAAAACAGCCTTGTTTTTGGTGTGAATTCAATCCTCAGTGCTGCTGTGCCAATTTCGGAAGTATATTTTTCATGTGATTATTGATATAATCATCGATGTCATATGGGATGTTATGTGATGACAGACATCTGCGATGTGTTAATGTTTGAAACATTCTATGTGATGTAACAAGTGACATCATTGTGTCTATTGTCATATAATTTATGAATGATGTTATTTTCAGATAATTGGGGGTAGGTAAAATCATGACTGTGCGCAACCCTAACAGCCCACGTTCCTGTGCTTTTATTAAGCTTCAGACATAACATCACTGGACTTGTAACAAACTATTTAAATTAATTCCCCGCTTTTTTTTTTAAAGTAAAAGCATAGATATATACATAATACATAGCCATGTTACATGGGAATACTTTACAAACTGCTTTATAGCAGCAGATAAATAAGATAGATAGATAGATAGATAGATAGATAGATATGAGCCAGAAAGATAGATAGATAGATAGATAGATATGAGCCAGAAAGATAGATAGATAGATAGATAGATAGATATGAGCCAGAAAGATAGATAGATAGATATGAGCCAGAAAGATAGATAGATAGATAGATAGATAGATATGAGCCAGAAAGATAGATAGATAGATAGATATGAGCCAGAAAGATAGATAGATAGATAGATAGATAGATATGAGCCAGAAAGATAGATAGATAGATAGATATGAGCCAGAAAGATAGATAGATAGATAGATAGATAGATAGATAGATAGATATGAGCCAGAAAGATAGATAGATAGATATGAGCCAGAAAGATAAATAGATAGATATGAGCCAGAAAGATAGATAGATAGATATGAGCCAGAAAGATAGATAGATACGAGCCAGAAAGATAGATAGATAGATATGAGCCAGAAAGATAGATAGATAGATAGATAGATAGATATGAGCCAGAAAGATAGATAGATAGATATGAGCCAGAAAGATAGATAGATAGATAGATAGATAGATAGATAGATATGAGCCAGAAAGATAGATAGATAGATAGATAGATATGAGCCAGAAAGATAGATAGATAGATAGAATCTTTATTTCTTGGAAAGTTGCTACTTTTTTGGCTTTACTTTACTTAATAAAACAGGCCCAATATGTGAAAAGATGTCATTAATTAATATCATATAAATTGGATCAAGAACTTTTCCAAATCATAAATATATTGCAGCTAAATTAATATCATGGCCAAATGCAAATAGAAAATAGCTTGTTATATATTCCCATGTAACACGGCTCATTATATTTGTGTAACATATTTTGTATATTCCCCTCTGTACTGCATAATTGATGCTGCTGATGTATATAAATTATGATGACACCTTCCAATGTTTAACTTTCCTCAGCATTTAGCACAGGCAAATATTCAGAGCTGCGTTAGTTGAATGATAAAATCAATAATAATAATAATAATAATAATAATAATAATAATAATAATAATAATAATAATAAAACAACAATATAAAATTTCAAGTCTTAGCTGTGGATTTAGCTTAAAAATGTAAGTTTTTTTTCATTAATTTTTTTAGAATAATTTAAAACAAGATGTGTTTTGTAGGATTAACCTTTATATGTTTAACTCAAGCTAAGGCTAAGGTAAGCCTTTTCTCCATTTTTATTATGGTACCATTGTTTAGTGAAGATTTGTAGCTTTCTCATTTACAGAAATCATATATTGTTAGCTACGAATTGTCCCCAAAAAATTTCTGGGACTTGGAACATTTATAGAGTATAGTAATATGGGTACAGCTAGAGCACGTTTATTTTGGGACACATCATCATCATCTTCACCATTTATTTATATAGCGCCACTAATTCCGCAGTGCTGTACAGAGAACTCATTCACATCAATCCCTGCCCCATTGGAGCTTACAGTCTAAATTCCCTAACATACACACCCACAGACAGAGACTGACACACAGACAGACAGACAGACACAGACTAGGGTCAATTTTGTTACCAGTCAATTAACCTACCAGTATGTTTTTGGAGTGTGGGAGGAAACTGGAGCACCTGGAGGAAACCCACGCAAACACAGGGAGAACATACAAACTCCACACAGATAAGGCCATGGTCGGGAATTGAACTCATGACCCCAGTGCTTTGAGGCAGAAGTGCTAACCACTACGCCACCGTGCTGCCCTGGTACATGGTATGATTGGGAGTGCTCTGGAATATATACCAAATTATGTCTTATGTCTCTATCTATAATGTTATAGGCCCCCATTCCCATTATTAACAAAGGCAGCATGGTGTAGATAGAGGTATAGTTGGGGTAGGGCATGGGTTAGATCAACTTTACATTTCAGTGTAAAAATAAAGTTATCAAGTATTTGTGTGCTACATGACAAAATACAGGCAGTATTTTCCTTATGTACAAAATAGTAAACTAATTTTCACCCCTTGCATTGTAACATGGTTTGTCCAGGAGAAAACTTACTCCTATTTTGCCTTACTTTCCTTAATGACTCAGGCCCAGGACCAGGAGCTTTGATTTTTTTTCTGTCATATTCAATTTGTGCCAATGCTAATTTTCATTTTTTGAACGGTTGATTGAAATGAAATCATGCCTTTTGACATCCCTATTTGTTTGTTTTAGATTGTTGTCCAGGGACAAATTTACACCTTTCTCTTACTTTACTTTGTTTAATGAATCGGGACCATCATCTTTATCCCTCTAATTGATGCAAATGTTTATGGATATTCTTGTTGCCCTTCATGGTGGTGAGATCATAACTTCCTTGTGCTTACAGAGAGGAGTTCAAGCCTACAATACAATAGTGCAAAACAATAGCATTATTGTGACAGTTTAAGCAAATACTATAGTTGTAATAATTCCCCGCACTGATATTCTTTTTGTTAGAAGTGGTACCCATGTAATGTATGTTGTTCTGCCATTATAAATGAGCTTTTTATTTATAATATATTCTTTCCTGTGTACCTGTTTGAATACCCCTATTCGTACAGTTACATTGGCAACATGATTTCTTGATACTTTGGAGATACATCTAGCTTGCCTTGGAAATGGTTTCAGAATGTCCTGCTCTAAACAAACTCATATACTTTTTGAAAGCAAAACTTCAAACATATGAACAGGATGGTAATTGACCACATCGAAAATTCACAATTACAGGAATAGTACGGGGATGGAAAGTCTATTGGACTTACACAGGTTTTAATAACAAACTTTATTTTTCATGTTTTAAGAGAATACATAGAATTCCATGCCATTTTGCTATTTACGATGCAGATTTTATTAAATTTAATTGGTGAGCCTTTATTTTCTTTAGTAAATTATGTGATGTAGTACCAGGTGTATATTTTGCATGCAACATTGCAGTTATTTTTTTTTTTACAAACCTTATGATTGTTCTATATTGTTTTTATTGCATAATGTTTTGTGCTTTTCCTTGTTTTCTTAGTATTTTTAAATGGTTTGTATTATTGTACTACCATTTTTTTGGCAACCTATTTCTTATATCAATTATTTTAGATATGATCATTCTAAACATTAATTTTATGCAAATATATGACGTGATTTTTTTGATGTTTATTTTTATTTACAAACATCTTGGCAGTTTGTTTCCATTTCAGAAGCCACATATTCAATTATGTATTGGTATTTTATACTAGTTTTATTTGCAGTAAATACTGTATTTTATGCACATATTATATTGATATAGTGTGCATTAACACTATCACATATTTTACAGCAAGCTTGGGGCTACTGTATTTCTGTAATTCCACTTTATGTAGACCTTATATACAAACAAAACACACACACACACACACACACACACATACTGGATTAAAGTTATACATTTGATACAGCAGTGTATAGTCATGGCCAAAAGTTTTGAGAATGACACAAGTATTGGTTTACACAAAGTTTGCTGCTTCAGTGTTTTTAGACATTTTTGTCAGATGTTGCTATGGTATACTGAAGGAAATTACGAGCATTACAAGCATCAAAGGCTTTTATTGACAATTACATTAAGTTTATGCAAAGAGTCAATATTTGCAGTGTTGACCCTTCTTTTTCAAGACTCTGCAATTCGCCCTGACATGCTGTAAATCAACTTCTGGGCCACATACTGACTGATGGCCGCCCATTCTTGCCTAATCAATGCTCAGAGTTTGTCGGGATTTGTGGGTATTCGTTTGTCCACCCGCCTCGTGAGGATTGACCAGAAGTTCTGAATGGGATTTAGGTCTGGGGAGTTTCCTGGCCATGGACCCATAATGTTGATATTTATGATCTCCGAGCCACTTAATTATCACTTTTACCATATGACAAGGTGCTGCATCATGCTGGATAAGGCCAATGATTTCAAGCAGCTCCCAGTCTGTTATTCTAATTCAGTCAGTATGGCAGAGTGATCTCCAGCCTTGTCCTCGTCAACACCCTCTCACCTGTGTTAACGAGAGAATCACTGGCCATATGTCAGCTGGACCTTTTGTGGCAGGGCTGAAATGCAGTGGAAATGTTGTTTTTGGATAAAGTTCATTGTCATGGTAAAGAGGGACTTTGAAATTAATTGCAATTCATCTGATCACTCTTCATGACATTCTGGAGTATATGCAAATTGCCATCATAAAAACTGAGGTAGCAGTCTTGTGAAAAATAATATTTGTGTTATTCTAAAAACTTTTGCCCATAACTGTAACATGAACAGTGTATAAAATATATGACCATTTCTCATCTTCTATTTTCAGATAATGCGGGAAACAAATGTGACCATCATCACCATGATCTATCTTTTGGGATTTCAGAGTCCTCAAAGTATAACATATTATCTCTTCTTTCTTTTCTTTATTATTTACTGTATGACAATATGTGGGAACCTCATGATCATCACTCTGGTGTCCTACAACAAGAACCTCCACTCTCCCATGTACATCTTCCTCACACAACTCGCTGTATCAGACATCTTACTGGCAACAGATATTCTTCCTAATGTGGTTCATGCTGTTTTGGTAAAAGTCAATAGAATGTCATTTACTGACTGTATCACTCAGTTTTATTTCTTTGATGTCTCAGAAACTTCAGAGTGTCTTCTTCTGACCGTGATGTGTTATGACAGATATTTGGCCATCTGTAAACCACTGCACTACTCTTCTATAGTGAATACTCAAATTTGCCTGAAAATGGTTATTGTAACGTGGATATTGAGTGCTTCAGTAGTGTTAATCCACACTCTAACTATAACCACTTTACAGTTTTGTGGACCAAATATAATTGACCACTTTTTCTGTGATCTTGCTCCACTACTAGAGCTTTCTTGCTCAGATACCACCTTAGTTCAGTTGGAAGTTACTTTGTTGAGCGCTCTTTTGGTTGTGATTCCATTCCTGATCATCGTTATATCATATGTTTATATTATAGTTACCATTCTACAGATCCCATCTGTTACTGGGAGACAAAAAGCTTTCTCCACCTGCAGCTCCCACCTAGCTGTGGTGTCTATGTATTATGGAAGCCTAGTTTGTGTCTATTTGGTTCCAACCAGAAGACAGTCATGGAACATTAGCAAAGTTCTATCCCTGTTGTACACTGTGGTCACCCCATTGATGAATCCAATTATATACAGTCTGAGAAATAAAGAAATAAAGACAGCAGTTGAAAAAACTATCAAGGACTTATATAATTGCTATTTAAATGTATCCTAATAACTGTGCTTTAAATAAACCACATTAAAAATTTTATCAAAATAATTTTAATTGGTTAAATTAAATATTGTAAATAATTTTTATTTCATCCAAGGAGGATTAGAAGAGCCTATAGGAAACAATATAGAAATTGAATTCTCCTTACTGTTATATGATGTCTCTCTTTCTCTATTATTATTGTTATTATTATTTTTGTTGTTGTTGTTGTTATTAGTATTATTGATTTGTAAGGTATTGCAGTGGTCTGCTATTCATGAGAGTTGATAAACCAGTTCATATGTAACACAGGGACATACAAGGTAGGCTCAAGACATGCACATGTGAAAACTAAGTGTTTGAAGGGCCCTGTTTGTAAGAGACCTTACAATCTATTGAAAATGGGCAAAGCTCACACAAGAGTATCCCATTTGGCATCTATATTGTGACAGTAGTGAGAGTGTGCTTATATGAATAGCATATATTAAGTACTCATTGAAGTAGGGTATGGTCTAGTGTAGAGCTGGGTTTTGAGAAGGTGTTTAAAAATTTTAAGAGTCTCATCAGTCAAAGTATGGAATTCTGTAAGTGTGGTGAAATGATTGGTTAAAGGTGGCCGCCTCTTTGCGTTTCCCGGTTTCTAGACATATTAAAATAAAAGTTAACCCACAGTTAATACCTATCTTCCATGTTGCCCATGAAAAGCACTGGAAGGAATTTTGACCCCAGATAGCAGCAAACTGAGGAAACTGGAAACCAGGTATGTGGTCAAGGGACCTCTAGGAATTTGAGGAATGGGTTGTGTTGTGCCCTGATATTGATTTAAATGATTTTGTTGGTAAACACATTAACATTATGGCTCTGGTGTGACAAATGTAAATACAATTTTGGGAGTCTAATGTGGGGATGAATGATTTGTATTAAATGAACCTGCTATTACAATTTTTTTATTTTCTGATTACTAATATTTAATCTTGTGCGGAAATATAGGACTTTCAGTTTTTAAATGGTAATCAAGTTATTATGAGAATCTCCTGATGTACTTCTTTCTCTCCCGACTACCCCATCTGATATACTAGTTAGAACTTCTTTCAACAGACATATGTTATGACAAATGCTGTTTCTGACAACCTGTAGATCACTGCATTATAATTCTATCATGGATTTTGCTTAAAATTTATTTCCCCAATGCTCCTTAGTACGACAACATCATTATTGCAGTTTTGTGGACCATGATTTATTGACCATGTACTCTGTGATTAGAAGATGCACATGTCTTGCTCAGATTCCTCGATCATTCAGTTATAATTATTTTTAATAGTATACTTTTATTTACATATCCATTTATTGACATGATATGATTTTACATTTTTATAAAGGTTATTTTTCTGAAAATCTTCCGTGTTATTTATATTTCTCCAACCAGAGGACAACCAATGGATATAAGTTTTGTCATTGCTGTACATTACAGAACCTCCTCTACTGATTCACTATATACTGTTTGCGGATTCAACACATTAAGAAGTCCTTTGGAATGTTTAAAAGTGATTTTATTGAATAGAACATTTTTCATTAATACTTTCAATGTTTTAAGGAAAATAATGAAAATTTATAGCATTGGAACTGAATTTGTAAATCTTGTATTAAAAATGAATAAATCTTGATTTATAAATGAGAATTTTATCCTAATTTAACCCCCTCCTTACCACTGTTTCACATTAATGACCCGAATATACTTTTCTTGTTTGGCTGAAATATAGGGATTTACTATCACAAACAGACCAATTATAGCACATTTGGCATTTAACACTCATTAGCTTTGTTAACTGTATGCAATGAGATTTAGTACTCAAGTAAAGTGTATATCTCTCCACAGCAACGTGGAATCTTCCTCTCTCTTGGATATTAAAATGGAGTCTGTCTTCTATAAACTAATACAATTTTTTTATCTTACATAAATGAATCATGTGATAGTCCTCTAAGAAAATTGGAATAAACAAACTCTAATTGTGTTTGCATTTAATTATATTTTATCTGGAAAATATGGCTTTTGATTTTTTTCATAACATTGTAAATAAACTTACTTTAATAAGTTTACTGTAAAAAACCTACTCTCTTAAGTTTATGGCACTTCATTACATTATTATATTGTGTACAAATGGTCTAATGCAACTTTAGTATATACTACTAACCGGTGGTAGTCATTTTAACGGTGCTAATAACACCGACAGTGACTACCATGAACCCACAAAAACGAAACTCACTTGGCCGACTGATAACAAATGATGACTCACCTTAACAATGACACAAGTCCCCAACAGTGTCATACCAAATCCCGATCAGTAGTAAGAACGGCAGCGTCTTTTGACGCCATTTGAAATTGCGTCCTCTATATCAGTCTTTTTAAATCGGCACTGCCGATTCTCATACCACCTAACTCTTACACTTAGGCTTAGGCTTAGCGTTAGGGTTAGGGTTAGGAATAAAAATCTTAACGACTCAGACCCACAGAGAGTAACCCTGCTAACTTTCAATATAATAAACAGAAAGTACAATGATTACACTCTCATCCCATTGCACACCCATCTATACAAAATCATTTAGATCCGTAAATTTTATATATGCTTTGTAGAAATAAAGATCTTAAAGGCTGTTCCATTGTATGTGTACTTAAGGACTCAAGCGTGATAGTAAATAAAAAAAATCAGACAGGTGTAGGATAATGTCAAAGATCTCCATCACTCTGTGTGACTAAATGAATGTGATACGCTAATCATTCTATTTCTCATTTGTCACATAATGTGGATTATAGCAAATACTTTTTGTAGCCCTTCTTTTGTTCCCAAGCTCACCCGACTACAATTGCATTGTCCAATAACATGTGGCTAAGGGGACATTGTAGTTCAGTGTAAATATGTAAATTGTGTATTGTATATTGATGACTTGCAGTAAGGTTGCTATTCATTGTCTGTAAAGTGAAGCCAGGGGGATTGTGGGTAGGGATCAGGTTGCCATGTGCTGGAGTAGGAAAACTAATTGGTGTCCATTGTTCTCACCAGGCTAGTCCAGACAGGCCATCTAACAGGGGAGGTTCTCTTGAAGGACAGCTCATCTTCACTCCCGTGTCCAAACCCCCTAGTCCAGCACTGACCAATGGTTAAGGAGAATAGACCCAGGGGTTTGCCCAGGGAGGGGAAAGACTGTGGAAATTAGAACTGTGATATAAGGAACAACTCCAGAGGGGAAGGATGCTGGGATTTCATTCATGAAGGTGCATCTAGTTTTGAATTGTCGTTTTCTAACTAGCGTCTATATATGCAGCTGAGAGGGATCCATGGGTCATGAAGTCTGGACAGCAGGTGACTATATCTCCTTAAGTTATTGGGGTAAGGGACAGATAATGTGGTAAACCTGCCTGGCATTTATTTACTGTGTGTACATAAGATTCTAGTGTTGTTTGTATGACAATAAATATACTGTTGTATGTTTATAACTGCATTTTGCCTGAGTGACCATACGAATCCTAGAAGGTGCTGGGTAGACTTCCCTGGCATAGGAAGGCACCCGTGGGTGGCCAGCCAGCGTGAAGTGGGTTGCATTGGGCCAGATACACCCGGTATCTTCACACTCGGGATATGAAAACCACGATATAGTGAATAACTCAAAGGTCCACAGTATAACACCATGATCTAGCTATCTCCTCTGACAGTTCACCAACGCGATTTAATTGAATACTCTTTTTCAAGGTGATATGGGGAGGAGCCACACCTTTTGGTTTTTTTATACCCCTCTTCAGGAGTCAATAAATAGATATTCTCAGTGGTTAAATCACAACACATAAAGATGATAATTACCTTTACAATGTACAATGGCACTAAACTGAATACCAAATTAGCCACTAACCAGCTGCAAAAAGTAAAAAAATGACGGGGAACGACTGCCACTCAACAAAAATAAGAAATGGCACTAGTCCACCAAATTCATTAATAACATATTTGATGTCAAAATAATGTACATATAGACATATGTACATTAATTGATTTTCACATGGTGTAGCAACTACATCTCTAAATTGGAATGTGGAATGTGGCTATATAGAAAACAATGTATATTAGAATACAAAAGTTGTAAATACTATTGGCGCTCCAATATGCCAAAAGCAGCCAAAACAATTCTCTAACTAAATAATAAACTCATCCATTGATAATAAATGGAAAAGGATATGAGTTGGCAAATAATTCAGCGCCAATGTAACTCCAAATTCAAAAACAAAAACAAATAGAAAGATGAAGATTGTACTTTGTTTTTCTCGTTGTGGCATAACTACAGTACTAGGCTTAAAGTGTATAGGGGCTTACATTTAGCAAGAGCTGGCATGTGAGCCCCACTAAAATGAGAAAATGAGCCTTAAATAGGCTTTATAGACAGCTGCTTAGACAATACAAGGCAGTATTTTGAGACAAAACCAGAGAAGATATAAGCCCGCACTTGCTTAATCCCATATTATAAATGGTACCAGCCGCATGGCAAAATAAATGTCCTATATGTATACAAAACAAAAAGATAATTGTTGTCAGCACTTATCCTTCACAATGCATATCTATGTGTATCTAGCAAAATGAAAACATGAGGTGCTGGTTCATATTTTGATTAAAACATTTAAGCCTACATCCCAGTGGACAGTGTAGCTCATTGTATACAGGTCCTACACTATAGGTCATGTTTTCAGTTTGCTAGATACACACAGATATGCAGTATTAAGGATAAGCGCTGCCAACAATTGTGGGTAGAAGTGTCCCAGCAATGAGGTGAGCTGAGTATGGAATCTGGACGGAGACCTAGACCTTTACACCAGCTCTATAATTTTCAAGTAAGTTCTTCCTCCCATCTCCTCTCATCAGCCATTGAAAACTTCTGTTTCTCTGCAAAAAATTCCTTCTTGCCCTAACAAACCAATACATTATGGAAGAAATTAGGTGCACCCGTGGAAATAATTCTAAATAAGTGACCTCCTTTGAGTCTCAGACTATTCACATAACACAATATTCTTCTGTAGTCTGAAAAGTATATATGATCTTTCTATATGAAAAAAAGGATTATATTGTAGGTTTTATAGATCCATACAGTTTATGACTGGTCTGTTGAGGAACTTTCCTGCATTCTCTGTCAACCACAGGCTGTTTGAGCATGCTATTGTAATACCCAGAAACTGTTGGGCACTAGGACCCAGTGAAACAGGACTGTCACAGCATGATACTGAACAGGATTTAATACCCAGAAAGTCCAGTCTGTGGGGGCTGCTGAAAAGTTCTGTGTTTTGGGTGACAAGAAAAATGATGAGACTGTGGAGACAGTGATTCAAGGAAGCAGAGTAACAGAGAGAGGGCTGAGGAGCCTTGTGAAAAGAGAGAATAGAGGAAAACAGACAAAAAGACAGCTAATGAACTGGAGTGACAGCAGCAGTGACCAGAAGCACTGATAGAGTGACAGAGAGGCAGCAGTGAGCGGAGGTGGTGAGACACAGTGAGAAAGAAATATGAGACAGACATTAAAAAGTGTGAGAGTGATAGCATTATAAAGAGAAATTCATAAAGAGATAACAGAAGAGGATGAGACAGTGAGATATATTTACCTGTTTGCAAGTGACAATTACTCTGACAGGAAAACAACAAATAGTTTCTCATATTTATCAGAATATCAGTATTATTTATTCCTCCCAATTGATAAGAAGAAATGTACAGAACATTTGGCTGAAAGTTATGTTTAATCACCAGATAAGTGTGATGTGTGTCCAGTGACAGAGACTCTTACCTCACAGTAACACAGAACCTTTGTTTTAACTGAAACCTCAGAGATATCCTCCATCTTGTGGTTAGCAGCCATATTGCCTAGTTACGTTCATTTCCACAAAGACTACTGAATGCTGATATAGAAAGGAAAAGAGTAATTGTTTTATTTGATATGCTGTATGTAGAAATGTAAAAATGTGCTTAAATCCGCGGTGCTATTTTCATAACTGTTACCAAAACACTCAAAAACAGTGAATTTTTATTTAGATTAAAAGTTAAATATTTGTGAGTAGCATTGATTATAACTAGAAATTTGTAATTATATGGTATTTGCTGCTAATCATTATTTGCCCCAAACATTTTAATAATATATTGTTCCCAAATAATAAATTTGATGTTAGTTCATTTTTGGCGTCCTATTTGTATTGGGGACGCAAAGGTTCTCTGTTCCACTGTCGTGTCGTGATCCAAAGAAGAGCATCAAAGAAGAGAATCCAGAGACCAGATGCGATCCGCACTACACCTACCTATAGGAGTGTTACACTAGTAATTACAATTTCACAATAGCTAAAAAGATATAGGTAATCTCAGGGCTTTTTTTCTCATAGAACGCTCCGAGCGGCATTTTTTTTCAAAGAGTTTTCAAACTTTAATTAACTTTTTAACATTTTTTTTTCTCTGCAATGCTGCGACAGTGCAGCACCACATCTTAGTGTGTGTCCGGCTTCCGGCCCTGACAGTGTTGTGACGTCACGACGCTGCCAGTCAGAGGAGCCGCGTTCAAGCAGAGAAGCGAGAAAAGACGCATAGAAGGTAAGTACAGATTACAGAAAGGGTGGGAGGGGCTCTGAAAGAGAGGGCTACCGAAAAACGAGGGGGCAGAAAGAGAGGGCTACAGAAAAGAGAAGGGGACAGAAAGAGAGGGCTACAGAAAAATGAGGGGGGCAGAACGAGAGGGCTACAGAAAAATGAGGGGGGCAGAACGAGAGGGCTACACAAAAAAGAGGGTTGCAGAAAGAGAGGGCTACAGAAAATTGAGAGGGCAGAAAAAGAGGGATACAGAAAAATGATGGGGGCAGAAAGAGAGGGCTACAAAAAATGAGGGGGGCAGAAAAGGGGTGAGAATAGCTAGTGGGCATATGTGAGAAAAGTTGGTAGGCAGCAGGGGACGTGTCAGTGTGTAACAGGTGAGTGATGTCCAGATGTTTTGTTTTGTATTATTAAATCGAACATTTGGGGCCTCCCCTCTAGATATCCTGCGTTTGCTCCTGGGCAGCAGTGAAGACTGGACATCATTCTACTTTAGACATCAGTGCATCTGGACTGCAACCTTGCCAGCAAGCCCGGAGGAGGTAAGTTATTATTTTTATTTTACAATTGTCAAGTGTGTGAGGGGCAAGGAAGGGAGTATTGGGGGGAGGAGGGGCGGTAGGCTGAAGACTTGCCTTGAGGAGTATTGGATTTTCAAGCACAGAGGTGTTTGGAAGGAACCATTGTACAGTTTATATACACTAATCATGGCTCAATAAGAAGTATAACATCAGTACAAAAGATTTTTTTTTGAATAAAAGATTAACAAGATGTAAGTTCCGGCAAATTTTTTCTTGTCTGTTGCATATGTTTGATAACATCCCTGCAATTAACTTTTTGGAAAATTAGGTTGTAACACCTATGTCCACGTAGCTAGCAGAGCTGAGGTGGGTGAGAAACATCAGTTATTTATCAGATAATCATCTCTTGTTTATATCAATGCTTAATTCAGCTCTCCAGCATCTCTGTGTCAAGAATACTACTTGTATATTACAATTCTGTTTCAAAAACGAAATCCTTGCAATGACAGCCATGGAGCCAGAAGTATGATGAAAACATTAAAAATTATTTGTTGCAGTGAGAACACAATCCAAGGTAAACACAGACCAGGTAAGGCCTGGTAAGTAAACAACCATCCGGATGTGGCAAGATAACAAGTAAATGGTAATGAAAACATCCCAGCAGAAACAGGTAAGTTAGCGGTACAAAGATTAACGGCGAGGGCCAGGAATTCACAGGAACTGTAAGTTTGCAGTATGTGCAACCATATGACAGATTTCAGGTTAACATCCTGGTGACTGGGTATAGATGAGTAGTAAGTGGTTTCTGAACAGTAGTTACAGGCAAAAAGAATGATTTCACAGAAACAGAATGTAGCAATACAGTTAGTTCAAGGGAAAAAACAAACAACAATTACCAGCAAGGAGCATAGTGAGGAGCAGGCATATAGTCAATAACACAGGTGCTGTAATTGACAGGAGGAGAAGGTTAACTCCTGCTAGTAAAGGAAAAGGCAATAGAACAATAGCAGCACCTCTGGTAAGCCAGAGGTACTGCAGGCCTGAAACAACATTAGTCCACCAGACTGGAGCTGCAGAGGCAAAGCGGCATCCCCGTGGGCGATGCTGCAGCGCAGACGGAGGCAGATCCTGACAATGTATTATTGCAGCCATCCACATAGTATTTTCATCACAAAAAAGCACCATATGTGCTTGAATTACAATTTTATGTATTTCACAAATGGTGACATCATGGATATTGCAACCCAACCATTATGGTAGTTTGGAAAAGAGGGGTGACCATTCCCACACCAAGAGAGCCCTTACTTTTTTAGCCTCTCATCCACCTCAATACCATTTGTATGGGTAATGATTTTTATACCCAGGTAGATACCTTAATTTGCTTGTATAACTGAATAGAAAACATAAGAGTTTGTTAAACCAACTCTTTTACAAACAGTTACACCATCACACTAATCCTGTAACGTGACATTAAATTAAGAAATTCACACCATACAAATATATACTCTAAGCGCTATGCTGGTATGCTCGTATGGACACTGGGCTATGCTCCTTGTAACCTTGCAAGGCAGCAGTGTGGCTTAATGGCACATTGCATTTGGTGGACACAAACTTAAACACAGATCTGAAGCATCTGGGAGGACTGAAGAAGAAACTTTATAATAGTTTAAGTTGATGTATCCAGCCCCTTCATCTACAACAGTCCAGCATGGACTGTACTCCCCAGCCAGTCCTGTTGTTCAAGTGTATCTGGATCTCCAGGGGTCAGACTTTTTATCATTGACCATATTTCCACAGTCAGCGCTTATGTGTACATGGAGGGAACCATCTCAACTGGCCATCTGATGCCTGGACTCTTCCCCTTTCTCCTTAGGGCCCACGACTGGTAATAGATCCATGTAGTCTAGAGATAAGAGGTTCCAACAATACCTCTCAATCATCTGAAGCAAAGCAACATAATTACTTTCCACTCCAGATTATCAAAGTACCTTCCTAAAATTAGCCTGTTGCATTTTTGCTAAAGTCCCATTTGTTATGTATGATAAAACCCAAATGTGCTTGAAACAGTCTTGATTGGAGCAACCTCCCAAGGGATGATTAGGCTCTTTTAGGGTATAATGCAACCTATACATAATAATTATATAACATATATCCACCATAACCACCACCTGGCAATATTTAATATTTATGGGGATGTGGCAATGGCATTATTCCTGATGAGAGAGGGTCCCAGGAGAGCTTAACCGTTATTATTGTTGCCGGGTTCCTTACACTTGTCACAAGAGGCATTACACTAGAATTTTATTTCTGAGCGGACTTCTTTTAATTGTTTGAGACTTCACAGTGGAAAAGAAAGACATGTTTTTAAGATACTTTGATGGCTTGACCATAGCTAGTATCATAACACGGTTAAAACCTAGTACATAAATTTAATTAATATATATATTGAACAGGAGTCATATCTTCAACCTGCGCTAGGGCCAAGATTATTTTATCCTACTACTATTCGGTATTGCATCATCTTTGCATGAAGATCAGATAATCCTTTTGGTCAGGGGTCAGGGAACTTTTTTACCTTTTACCCCTAAATATATTTAGATACGCCGACGTTACCCCCTTGTTTTGAAAGGAAGGAAACCATATATTAAACCATATATTATTAATTATTGGAATTCAAAATTTTATTCAACTTCAAAACTTCAGGTTTTAGAGAAATGATGTTGCTTCATTTTTGATACGAGAGCAGCAATATTGTGTCAATTTCTCTGCTTTGTTGTTATGTTAGTTAGAGTGGAAAATCTTTGTTCGCAATGGTAGGTTGTTGCAAAAGGCAGCAACTTTTTGACTGCCTCCTTATGTGCAATTTTGAATGCCTTTGCAGCTGTTGACATCCAAAAACATGAAAGATCTGCTTTGTTTTACAATGCAATACGTGCTTCATTATTGCATCGAAGCTCAAGAAGTGGCTCTGCCAACCCTTGAGGCTCTTCTGGTACAACAGCAATTTCACATTTTAAGGGGTCTACAATCCAACTGACAGCATGTGAATCAGCAGCATTACCCCCAGGAATTACATTTTTACCCCATTTGGGGTAATTTACCCCTGTTCCCTGACCGCTGCTTTAGGTCATCAAAACAGGAAGGCAGGTATATTCTATCATCATCATTTTAGTTTCCTTATAACGCAACAAAGAATCTGCAGTGTTGCGCAATCAACACAAAAATAAACAGAACAAAATGCAGAGAAGTGTCAAGAGAATCAATAAAAATCAATATAAGAAGAAACAATATAGAAAGCGACTACATAAGAAAACACAACTTGAACAAAGGAAAACTTACAAAAAGGATGAGGAGATAGGAGATAAGAGGACAAAACTTTTGAGATTTAACATTCAAGAGTTGTATGGAAATATATGAAATGATTGGGTGAAGGCAATCGAGACGAAGAAATAGGTGGAGCAAGAGCAGGGACTTATTTAGGATGGGGCAGGGTAGCAAATGCAGATGATAGGTAAGGGAGATGAGTAGAAGGTGGAATGTAAGGAGGCAATTACTTTAGATTGGAGCAGAATAGGCACGTTGGGTTTTGAAGGCGCACATCAAAGATTTGACATTGTGGGTAAGTCTGTTTGGGTTGGGCCGGTTAAGGAGTTCCAAATGTGGGAAACAGTTTGGGTGAAGTTCTGAAGGTGGGAGTGTGAGGTAGTAGCAGGAAAGGTGGAGATGTGACGTTCATTGACAAAACAGAGTGCATGAGTAGGGGTGTATTTCTTGACAAGGTAGGATATGTATAAGGGAAGGTGTTAATGATGGCTTTATAGGTGAGGGTAAGCAACTTGAATTGTATTACGTTGGTTATGGAAAGTCAATGGAAGGCTTTGCAAAGAGGCACAGCAGAAAAAGTATGGCAGAAGTGGGTGATTAGTTACAACATTGAAGTCAGATTTTAGGGTAGACAGATATTAGACAGAAGATATAGAAGATTTCAATAATTAAGGCAAGAGATGACAAGAGCATGGCTGATAGTCTTGGTTAAATCCAGGAAGAATAAAGGGCAAATTCTGGCAATATTGTGATGGTGGAGATAACAGGATTGTTTGTTGAATGTAACTGAAGGTGGAATCTATAATGACCACCAGACAGTGAGCTTGGAGAACAGGGGAGAGTGCTACACAATCAATATTGGGCAGTAGCTAGAGAGAGTGGCAGGTTTGAGAAATGGTTTCTTGACAATGGAAGTTGCATTTTTGATGCTGGAAGGGAAGATGTCAGAAGAGTGGGACATGTTGAAAACATTGGCTAGGCAACTACAAGTGTCAGAGGAGAGATTGGGAGGAGGCAGGGGAGGAGGACAATGCTTGAGAGAAAACAGGTTGAGGGGAAAGAGGAATGGAGATAGACTGTGACAGGAGGGATAATTGACAATGTGTGGCAGCAGGGCTTTGAAATAGGCTGGGGTAAAGGTAGTAGTAGGAGATTTCTTGATGGATGTAGGCAATTTTCCCCTTGAAGTAAGAAGCAAAGACATAGACAGTGAGGGTGGGTGTTATAGTCCATCTAAGCTGAGCAATATAGAAATGAAAGAATCAAAAGTTAAACTGAATGAAAGTCTACTCTGATTACCTGAATGGAGTATTTGCTAATCATTTCAGTCCTGCAAAATTAGTTTTCCTACCTAATTAAGTTTTCAACACTATTATTTCTGGATTGCACATTTTAGAGTGACATTTTTCTTACTCAGTCTTATAGGGGATGAAAAATAAATATAATATTAGTATTTAAAACATTGGAGCATTTTGAAACTGCTCTCCTGATATTAAGAACAAATTACCAGCACTCTTGTTATACTCCCAATGGACTGGTTATTATCACACAGGAGAAGATCAAGGACTCTCGAAAGATTTACTTGTTTATTTTAGTTCAGTGTATTCATCTATATAAGAGGGTATATATTAATATATTCAGTTCAATGCTTCATGCAAGAGATTGACAACATGTTTCTGAACACTGACAATATTCATACCGTGGTTTGCTAAGAGGTCTGTATAAATACTGCATAAATCATTTGACTTTATTATGTTGCTGAAAAATACTAACATGTAAAATCTCTTAGAATTTGAGCAACCAGTTTTGGAGAAATACTGATAGCTGTGTTAAATATGCTTTTGTAAAGATGTTTTAAATAAAAAGTACAGAAACATAATGGCCCATTTGTAATGGCAGAAATTCTACTTAAAAATTATTTTTAAAGATGGCTCAAATAGATTATCTCAGACATATATGACCCATATATATCACTTTCTGAATCTACTTTCCTACATAAATGAGAGGAACACTAAAGAACCAAGAGTCCACCAATGAGGGACCACCTTTACAGAAAAACATGGAAGATACTAATGTAAGTACATTAATTTGGCAGTAAGCATTGATGGATATATTGCCTATTCCAAATCAAAAACTTTTGCTAATCTGTGATATATAATTCAAGTTAGGCAATACAAGTAATCCTGAGAGTGGTTCTCAGAGATGAACAAACTTTCAGTCGTCTAATTTGTGTGCTTTTTATATTGATATATTCACAGCATATACATTGTATACTGTATGTATGTATGTATGTATGTATGTATGTATGTACACCTTTATCATCATCATCTATTTATATAGCGCCACTAATTCCGCAGCGCTGTACAGAGAACTCACTCACATCAGTCCCTGCCCCATTGGAGCTTACAGTCTAAATTCTCTAACATACATACAGAGAGAGAGAGAGAGAGACCAGGGTCAATTTGATAGCAGACAAATAACCTACTAGTATGTTTTTGGAGTGGGGGAGGGAACCGGAGCACCCAGAGGAAACCAACGCAAACACAGGGAGAACATGCAAACTCAACACAGATAGAGCAATGTTTGGGAATCAAACTCATGACCCCAGTGCTGTGAGGCAGAGGTGCTAGCCACTAAGCCACCATGCTGTCACCTTATAGGGTAATATAGTGTATATTGCAGTGTATTATTTGCATAGATTTCAACAGCAGTAATTTAAGCAGGTTTTGTTATATTTAGTTAATTGACCATAAGACAAGACTTTTCTTGAGGTTAACCCCTGATACCAATTAACTTGGACTTTTCCCTTGTTGAGTAAAGTGATATTAGTTATCCACTAATGTTTTACCAGCTGACGTGTTTTTTGACTTTCTATTCCCCTTTCTCGCAGACGTGATGGTGATATTTTTGGGGGGTTTCTCTTTCCCTCAGTGAAAGAGTCTGCTCTTATTTTTTCGTCCAAATATCCATCAAGATTTGATAGTTGGCACTCCATCACTTTTCTTATTTCAAATAGGAAGATATTAACAAAAATGTCTTCAAACATCTGATTTGTTTTTTAGGCCTTTTTAATATCTTCCTTTAGGCCAGTTTCTCTCCTTTAGTTAGCACTGTATAGGGAAGAGCACATTGTTGCAGTTCTGTATAGAGACGGGTGAATAGATTTGGCCTAATATGAAATATGGACTAATTTCAGCGATTCGAGGCTCATGAATAAATTAGCACAATTATTTACACCCGCCAGATAATCAGGCCAATCATACTGAATTTAATGTAATGAAGCCAATCAAAATGTCACTTGTTTATAAAATGATAAAAGGAGCTCTCATGTTGAAACTCATTGTCCCTGTATTGTCCTAGGGGAAAATCGCCTATGAATGCTGCAATATTAGTTTGTGACTTGTGACCACTTATCAGTGGTCTCTGATGTTTCCAATCTTCATCTTTACTTTTCTGTGCCCACTCGGTACATTGCAGTAGGATTGTTTAAAGTCTCAAAATTGTGTTTGCCACTTTTCTTTTTTAAATTTTAAAATAAATTCTGCTTGTGAATCAGGATTTTCTTCAGTTTATTCCTATTAGGCAGATTGTAGCATTATTTTAACCCGATACTTCCTATCAGCCATCTACAACATGGAGCAAAACACAGAGGGTCTGAGTCATTAAAGAGAGCAAAGCATAAAAAAGCAGTAACGTTCCACCTGGGCAAAATCATTTTGCACTGGAGGGGGAGGTAAATTTAAAATGTGTGGACAGATTTATATTTGGGATAGGGCAGGTCCTAGATCAACCTTAAATTTCAGTGTAAAAATAAAGCTATCAAGTATTTGTGTGTTAGATGAAATACTTATCTCAATTTCAGCACATGCAATCAATTCCCAAAATGATGCAGAGTTGACAAACAAGAAAGACATATTTTCTACAGCTATCATTTATTTCCCTTGGTGTACATTTAAAGTAGGTGGCATAGGATGTCCCACTGTATTATTTTTAATACTTCCAGCAATAAAAGTTGGTGGCCTTAATTATGGCTTTTCTGGAATTTTCTTGTAGAATTATTACAAACATTATGTGATGATGACTGAGAATTTACAGTTTGCACTTCACAATTAACAACAGATGGGGCTTCATTTCACCAACAATCAACATGTACATCATCATCACCCTGACAGATGCTTTAGATATACAATTAAGATATTCATTTGCTTTTTCTGAACTATATTCTGGTTTGTCAGGTCTTGTATGTTTCTTCAAAAGATGACTACGGTGTCTTTCCTTATGTTAGATTGATTTGATATTTTGATCTTTGTTCCATGGTAATTTCAATTTAACCATACTGCACAATCTAGGTACTTGATAATAACTGTGTTATCTATGTAACATCATGATCATCATCATCATTTATTTATATAGTGCTAAAATATTCCATAGCGCTTTACAATTGGGGACAAACATAATAAACTAATAAACAAACTGGGTAAAACAGACAGAGAGGTGAGAAGGCCCTGCTCGCTAGCTTACAATCTATGGTACAATGGGAGATTGACACATGAGGTTAAGTCTACATTTTGCATATTGGCCCAGCCAGACTGCAAAGGTAAAAGTGACTCATAAGCTAAATGATCCTGTCACACAACAATGTTGGTCAGGGGGTAGTTGTCTTGTGTGAAATTGTGTAACAGGCGGTAACAGGCTAAAGGTAGTGAGGTTAAGAGGGTGGTTGAGGAATATTATAAGCTTGTCTGAAGAGGTAGGTTAACACTAAATCATTGTCCAAATTGATAGTTTTGGTTTTTCACTGGTGATTGGACTTTTACATAACATATGACTGTTATTTCCTGTGTTAAGAAATGTCTTGGTACTTGTTTGTTGTAGTTGATAGAGAACTAGCAGTCATACTATTACTTTCAACTTGCCTATGATAATTCATACTTTCATTAATAGAATAATATTTTTCAAGCGGGATGCAAGGAGTTGTGCTTCTCTGATGCAATTGCTGCAAAAAACCCTTTTTTATGCTGAATGGCAACTACATACAGTTTTATGAATATAGGGTGTATTTATGACCCAACTCAAAATTGCCTCGGAAAAAATCATCCCTTGTCACCGCTTTTGCAGCAATACGGGATGAAGTATCTGGTAATGAAAACTGCATGCACAGAGTCAGCTTAGTAAAAATCTTTACATTTCGAAGCTTGGTAAAGAGGTTTACATCACAGTCCTCATTGACAATGGGAACTGTAGTAGCAGGTTCTGAAAATACATAATATACTGACATTTTATTTTGTGAGGCTATTCCCCAATATTCTGAAAACACACATTTCCTTGTTTTGTGAACAAATGAGAAATGTTTGCAGCCCAGTAAACGTTTTTATCATAAGTAATTTGGATGCGGGTCAAGATGCATCAGCACTAATTTCCTTTGCTTCATTACCACTGTCACCGGCATTGCTTCTTTTCCTGTAAAATAGGGGGTTATCTGAGCATTATTTGTCCTTTTAAATGTTTGTAATTTTTTATATCAATCTCTCCTCCTTTGAGTGTTGGATGAGAATAAATGTTCATCATCATCATCATCATCATCATATCTCTGAGGATGACAGTGTTACTGTCATCATGTTCATGCTCAAACTGCTCGAAACAGACACTGTTAGTCCTAAAACATGGACAGGTAGGTCAGTGTGTTTTAATATACAGGTGACAATAAAGCAAAACCACATCAAAACAGGTGTTTTAGATTTTACAAATGTTGACTTTTGTTTTCATGCAGCTTCCAGGGCGGGAATTGATCGCTGTAGTGTCAGAACAGTGGAATAAACTAAAAATTATTAAATGCAACAAAACTGTGTGCCAGACATGGTATTAAAAGCAAATGGAAGAGAAATCCAATACGGTTCTCCAACGAAGTGGCAGCTGTTATAAGGGCTAAAAAAAAACTACTTATAAGAAATAAAAATTGACCAAATAAGAGTAAAAAAGCGTACAAAGCAAGTTTAAAAGACATTAAACAAACGATACAATGTACTATACCACAGACAGCAAAATAGATTGCACCGACAGTAACAAAGGGTTACAAAATGTTTTTTAAATACATTATAGGTAGACCAAAAACAAAGGAAAGAATAGTAAAACTAAAAACTAAATGGAGATATTGCAGATTGCCTAAATAATTGTTTCTGCTCTGCATCTGCAGTTGTGAATTCATAGAGGTCACTTACACTAGAGGGGATAAATGTCAGGTACAACAGTTTAAATGGTTAAATTATGAAATTTTTTATTATGCCTCTGTTGATAAATGTCTCTTAATATGTCTATTTTATCACATCTGTTAATATCAAAGTAGTTTTTTGTATATCTTTCTGGTATTGTAGAACAGGCAACGCACATCTCCAGGGGGACTTGATGAGATCTTCAAACTGGTTTTAAAGTTTAAACAATTGTGATAAATGGTTGAATTTTTGATAGGCTAAAAAATTCCAGCGAAATTCACCATGTTCAAGTTGGCTCGGACATGTTTGAGCTTGTTCGAAGTTAAATGGTTAAATTCTATAGTTTTGGTTTTTTTTCTATTCGAACGGCAAATTCCAGCTGCCATCATCATAATCATCAGCTTCAATATTTTTTTTTAAAAAGAACAAGTGAAGCTCATGTTTAGACAGTTTGGATCAGAAATAACAAACAGCTAACAACTCCTGGCTGCATATAAACCAAAATGTACATTGGTTGTCCTCCAGACAACTTAAGATTGGAACATGATTTTCAGCAGTATCAGATACATCAACAAGTCATGTGTAAGTGCCGAGTGATGACGGTCCCGTATACATGCTAGAACATGTTTTTGCTCTCAGGAGCAACTGGAAAAAGGCGTTTTATGTACAGTAGACTTTGCTAGCATCCTGATAAAAGTATTTAGATTTTCCAAAATGAAAAATTAAACTTTTTAAATGTTTTTGCATGAATGATTATATTATTAACTGATGTTAATGTGTTTAATATTTTATTTTCTATCTATGCTTTCTGATGGGACTTTATAAATACATATGCAGTGTGTTGTGACTGTGCATATGGGAAGTGTCGTATAGGAAGCGTGTACTTACACCCGTATTAAATGTTTCTTGAGATCCTCTTCTTGATGAATACGGGTGTACCTGCTGCATTTTCCGTCCATTTATAAAAGAGAAAATTTCACTCACTTTTTTTTGTTTCTTAATGAATCAGGCGCATAGAGTGTATGAATATTTAGCTTTTCAGTGACTACTAATGTCCAGTATTTTGCTCTATACACTGCACAATCTTATTTATTATATATTGACAATTGCTTTTCTTATTTTCTAGCATATGTGTTTTATAATATTCAATTTCAACTCTTTAGCAAGACTTAGTTTTTTGCTTATTGCATTTTGCTAATATACAGTTTACATTTTTTTTACAACTCTATTAATTTCTTCCAATTTCCTCAATCAATACAGGAGAGCAACCTGACTATGGTCACTGAGTTCATCCTCTTGGGATTTCAAGTTAGCCACAACATAAAGGTTTTACTCTTTACTCTCCTCCTTGTGATATACTGTGTGTCCATATGTGGGAACCTCCTGATCATCATATTGGTGTCCTACAACAAGAACCTCCATTCTCCCATGTACTTCTTCCTTACACAATTGTCTATCAGCGACATCTTGTTGATCTCAGATATTGTCCCCAACGTGCTTCATATTGTACTGAATGATAGGGGCACCATTAGATTCGCTGGCTGCATCACTCAGTTATATTTCTTTTGTGCTTTAGAAACGTCTGTGAGCCTTCTTCTCACAGTGATGTCTTATGACAGATATTTGGCCATCTGTAACCCCCTGCATTATGCTTCTATTATGAACAGTGTATACTGCATGAAATTGGTTGTCATCTCTTGGACATTGAGTTTTTCTACTGTTTTGATTGACACTGTTACAACATCAATGTTACAATTTTGCGGACCGAACATTATTGACCATTTTTTCTGTGATCTCGTTCCCCTACTGGAAGTGTCTTGTTCAGATACATTTATTGTACAAATAGAAATATATTTACTAAGTGGCCCTCTGGTTAGCCTCCCATGCATAATAATCATTATATCTTATGTCAATATCATTTCTACCATCTTAAGGACACCATCTAATAGTGTCAGAAAGAAGGTCTTCTCCACCTGTAGTTCCCACATGACTGTGGTGGCCATTTATTATGGGACCATGTTTAGTGTTTATGTTCTACCAACAAGCGTGCAATCATTGAGTATAAGTAAAATTCTATCACTCCAATACACAGTAGTGAACCCTTTGATAAACCCCATTATTTACAGCCTGAGAAACAAGGACATTAAGGAAGCTTTGCACAAAACAATCCATAAATTTTTATTTTGTTGCAATCTTGTTCTATAGTAAAGTATTTGGGCTGATTTACTGAAGGGTCGCTTTGTAGAAACTGCGTATTTCAGGCAGAATTTTTGACATTTTCAAAACTTCCAGATTTATTAAACTGCTTGCAAACTGCCTGAAAACCATAGTTTAACAAAGCTCTATATTACACATTGCCGTGATGATTTTTAACATGATAAGAATGTAAAACATTAGACGTATAAAGCTGTGGTTGGACAAATCCGCTAGGAAAACAGCTGGAAAAAATATGTAGTTGTTAGATGGGAGTTTGCTCAAATTGAATGCTGTTCAAGCTATCTAGCCATTCAGAACATAAGAGGAGGCCCCATTGATTTTTGAGCTATTTATGGGTCACCCCAAATATGGCTGCTTTGATGATAATTAAGAAATGCCCATGCTGTTGTAATTTCCTTACTGACCTAATGACTTATTTTACATTACCAAGGAATCATCATCATCATTTATTTATATAGCGCCACTAATTCCGCAACGCTGTACAGAGAACTCACTCACATTAGTCCCTGTCCCATTGGAGCTTACAGTCTAAATTCCCTAATATACACACACACACATACACACAGACTAGGGTCAATTTGATAGCAGCCAATTAACTTACTAGTATGTTTTTGGAACTGTGGGAGGAAATCGGAGCACCCGGTGGAAACCCACGCAAACACGGGGAGAACATACAAACTCCTCACAGATAAGGCCATGGTTGGGAATCGAACTCATGACTCCAGTGCTGTGAGGCAGAAGTGCTAACCACTTAACCACTTACTCCTATAGTAAGTTGCATTGTAACTACCTTCAGTCATGAGTGGTTCTCATTTTAATTACCCTAGTTACTACATTTATGCCTAGGAAAACCTTTGTGCTTTTCAATCCTGGGGCTAGCTGTGTTTAGTAAGGGAGGATCACATTTAACCATATCAAAAAGCAGCCAGTTTACACTGACAATGCCAGAGTTTGGTGATCATGAGTAAGAAGGATGAATCTCACCCTGAAGGTCTCTCTGAAGTCAAAAAAACAAATAGCTACTTCAATAGACATTAATAGAACATATAAATGGCCAGATGTATGCTGCCTGCTTCATAACAGCACTGAACATGCAGCAATTGAAGGGTCACTAAATTGTTTTTATATATATTAATTTGGGAAATCACTACTTGTAATAGATATGTGTAAGGTGTTTCTAAATTAAATCAAATTCATTCATGTAACTGGAAAAAATGGAAAATTTGCTGTAAAATTAATATTTTTAATCTAAATTTCTTAATCTTAAGCACTTTGAGAGATTTAATTTCCGATGTACTCCTTGAAATTTTAACATAATGTTTTACTAAAATGAATGGAAAAAGTAGAGCTTTCCTTTTCAGTGTCGTTTTTTTCTTTTTATATAATGTTATCCAAATCCATCCAGTGGAAGGCCCAGAACAGACTCCCCAGGTCAAAGTTTAGGCCAACTTCAGGACTGACCAGGACCTCAACCCCCTAGTATGTCTTCTTGGGTCCACTGTTACCAGTCTGTGAAGTTTTCGTCCAAATCCATGCAGAAAAAAACTCAGAACAGGCTCCCCGGGTTGAAGCTCTGCCCAGCGTACACCAAAAGGAGGTTCGTCCAGGACCCGAAACCTCCTAAAACTTGTCCAGGATCCAACTGGACACCACGGGGTAAATGTATTAACCTCTGATTTCTTCAAGTCCCGCGAGTTCGGCGTCTTCTGCGCTTAAATTTAAAGCGGCGCTGCCTTGTAAAGGGAAGTTTCCCTTTACAAGGCAGCGCCGCTTTAAATTTAGGCACCGAAGACGCTGAACTCGTGGGACTTGAAGAAACCGGAGGTTAATACATTTACCCCCACGTGTTGGTTTCGTCCCAATTGGTGCAGGGGTGTTTAAGATATTTGCCAACAAATAAAGAGACAAAAAACTTCTTCTTTTATATATAGATGTTTTCCAAACCCTTTCAGTGAAAGGGTCAGAACAGGCTCCGCACGTCAAAATTCTGTCCGAATGCAAATAATGCAAACATTATCCAAACCCATCCAGTGGAAGCTCAGAAGAGGCTACCCTTGTCAAAGTTCTGGCAAGCATACACAAACGGGAGGTCTGACTGGGAGCTCAACCCTCTGGTATGTCTTCTGGTATCCTAAGTGACCAGGCTGGGAAGTTTACGTCCAAATCCATCCAGTAGAAGGCTCAGAACAGGCTTTACGGGTCAAAATTCTGCCCATTGTACACCAGCGGGAGGTCCGACCAGGACCCTAACCCCTTAAAACTGGACCACCTCGCGTTGGTTTCATCCCAATCGGTGGAGGGGTGTCTGAATGTATAACCCGGACAGACAAACAAACCAAATCCATCTAGTGGAAGGGCAAGAACAGGCTCCCCGGGTCAAATTTCTGGCCTGCGTATAGCAACGAAAGGTCCAACCGGAACTTAATCCCATAATAATCCTTTTCAAACTCCTTACCACCACTTACAAGGCTCTCTCCCAGTCCACTGCCCCTTATATCTGTAACCTTCTCTCCATTCACATTCCCGCCCGCTCCCTGTGCTCAGCCAATGATCGTCGCCTCTCCTCCACTCTGATCACCTCTTCCCACTCTAGAATTCAAGACTTCTCCCGTGCTGCCCCCTTCACTGGAACGACCTCCCTCGCTCCATTCGTCTCTCACCCAATCTGTGCTCCTTCAAACAGGCACTTAAAACTCACCTGTTCCTTAAGGCCTACCAACCGTCCACTTAACCTCTCATCTCTTCTGCTTGTTCTCCCCTGGCCCCTCTTTTCTCTCCCCTTTGCTTCACTGGCTCCCTTCTGTGCCTGATTTTGTTTACCCTCCCTTAGGATGTAAGCTCGTATGAGCAGGGCCCCTCTTCCCTCCTGTCTCCATACCTGTTCTTCCGCACCATCTCTACTGTATTTGCCAGCCCGGAGTTTCTGAAGTATTGGTACTTTGTGTTTATTGTTCTGTACCGTTTACCCTGTATAGTCTAATGTTCATACCATGTACGCTGCTGCGGAAACCTTGTGGCGCCTTACAAATAAACAATAATAATAATAATAATAGAGTCTCCATAATTTTTCAAGGCACCCCTCCAAAATAAATTACAGAGCAGTATAGTTTTATAAGTAGTTGAGTCAAAATAACGTAATAAGTATTGAGGTCAGGACAGAAATACTTAGGATGTTGTTTGCAAAAATAAGGGAAAAGAATATTATTATGTATTTTTTCAATTATATTTCTGTCAAAGAATAATTTACAGCTAATACTAAGAGGAATAAGAACAAACAAAATAAAACATCAACATGTACAGAAATCATCACACTGTGCCCCTTCATCCTCACACTCTGTGCCCTCCTTCACGATCACACTGTGCCCCTTCATCCTCACACTCTGTGCCCCCTTCATCCACACACTCTGTGCCTTTCTTCATCCACACACTCTGTGCCCCCTTCATGCACACACTCTGTGCCCTTCTTCATCCAGACACTCTGTGCCCTCCTTCATCCACACACTCTGTGCCCTCCTTCATCCACACACTCTGTGCCCCTTCATACACACACTCTGTGCCCTCCTTCATCCACACACTCTGTGCCCTTCTTCTCACTCTTTGCCCTCCTTCATCCACAGTCTGGCCCTCTTCATCCTCACTCTGCCCCTCTTCATCCTCACTCTGCCCCTCTTCATCCTCACTTTGCCCCTCTTCATCCTGATTCTTCCCCCTTCTTCATTCTTTTGCCCTTCCATTGCTGTTTCCTATCACCATTTCTTTACTTACCATACTTGGTCTTCTTTCTTCTATTTCTTCTGTCTTCCTACCAATCTGGCGGCGCCCAGGACCCAGCATCCTCCTCTCTTCCGCCGCTTCTCACTGAATATGTTGGATGTGATGATGTCACTCCCGGCACTCAGTGAGAGGGAGGAGAATGCTGGGTCCCAGGTGCCGCCCGAATGGTAAGTTTTTTGTTTTTTATTCTTTTCTTCCTGGCCACGGCACCTGTAACAGCACCGTGGCACCCCTGGGAGCCACAGCGCACACTTTGGGACCCGCTGCATTTGCCTGTTATGAAGAACATTGATTGACCATGTTAACCCTTTAAATGCTGGTCTGTGAAATGTTAATCCATTTGACTAACAAGTCTTCTATGTGCCAGAGTGTACATTTGTGTAACAAAGTTTTGAGGTATTAAGTGTTAACCTTTTGACTGCTGGTGTGTGCATTGCTAGCCTGTGTGTAACAAGGAGCATAGTGTGTGCCAGTGCGTGATAGTATATTGGGGTCCATCTGCCCTTATTCAATAGGTGGTGGCAGATCATAGGTGTATATGGATGTGAAAGCACTGTTTGGGGGCAATTCAGCATATCTATAACCTGTGTGATAGGTGAGTGAAAGATTGAGTGCTGGAATTGTGTGTAACCCCATTCAGTAAAACACACAAAGTCAGAGATGCTGGGAGTACGTCCTAGACACCTTGCTACTACTTTAGTAGTCCTCACTCTCTGTAATCCAGGACTCTCATTGGCTCCTGCCTCACAAATTCAAGCTCTCTGGAAAAGTCTGCCTCTCTTTACTAAAGTGTCACAAATCCGGTTCTGCAACTTCTCCCAGCTGCCTCCTGCAGGACAGACCACAGCCCCTCCCCCTGAGCTCCCTTCTGAGCTGTTGGTGGGTGTGGTCACACTCATTTTCAATCCTGTTAGGGTATAATTTACTTTGAGTGGTGTTTGCACTTAAAGTTCCTGAAATTGTTGGAAGTCCTCCTTTTCAGAATCTGGGCCAGAACTTCTCCTTCTTACATTAGTGGGTCACACTACACATACATTGCCATTCATGTTGAAGTCACTGTCTGTGCTAGAGGGCTGAAGGGAAAACTTACAAATACATAATTTCGATCGTGGGCAACCAAAACAAAACAACTTATCAATGGGGAAAAGATCAGTGTGTCCAGACAGCTATGATTATACTAATATTGTATTTAAATTATTGAGATTAGCCCAAAGACTGCATGACTAATCAACAGCTAGAGGAAAAGTTAATTAAGTGTGGAATTCAAATAATTGGATGAAGTAGGCTAAATTGATTAACATTGTTTTGCCGTACGATTGCGATTAGTACAAGATGTCATAACAGGGTTAATAACGCAATCGCACAGGTAAATAACGCACACTTACTATTTACATTTTGTAAATAGTACACATTTATTAAAGTTCCAATCCACATTAATTTATTAGTAAATGTATTAGAAATTATTTATGCACAAGATAATACAACAGTAAAGGTAACTATGGTTCAAGTCAACAGAAATGTGTGGAGTTTGGTCTCATATTAAGCTTTATTTTATTAGCTGAAATCTGGTGTCAATAGGGGAGCAATCGCATATTGCAGTCGCAAGTAATGAATGGTATTAGATTTATACTCAAAAGCACTTTGTTTATTGGTCAGTTTAAACTGGCTATTTGGCGGGAAGACACATAGGCAACAGTTGGATTAAGTTGCCCCCCATCTTTGAAGAGAGATCAAATGAACTGACCTATGACCGGTAGTCTAACGGACCAATGAAGATCTTTCTTGGTGTTATCTGTGTATATTCATGACATCATCACTGTTTATGTTAACTCAAACTGTATATAAGCAAGTCCTGGGCCTGTAGACTACAAGACTGAATCTGGACCTGGGCCCAGGGGGTGCTTGCGTAATGTATTCGGATATACTTTCCTGTAAATGATTATACCTTTTATGCATCATCATGGTTTGCTGTTATCCTGCTATCTTTTGCTATAAAATCTATTTGTGCTTTGGAACCACATTAATCGCATCGGACAATATTTATTGGTAGCGGTAATACGAACATTACATAAGGCAAATAATATGCCACCAAGCACTAAATCTAAATGTCCACATGCTTGTTCCAGAAAATAAAGTACATTTCAGACTTGAATAAATGCATGAAAAAGTTAAATTTCTATGCTACTAAGCACGAGAGATGCTTAAATTTGTTTTAATGTGATTCTCAAACTGGCTCAACAATTCAGCTCTAAAGTTCAAACATTTATGATAAATTCTGCAACTTTAAATACATAAAATCTTTAAGCTAAAGTCAAGCAACGCAAACAGTTTAACAATTTTGGAACTTTTGGAACCTCCCGTCCCCTCTTCTCTCCTTTACATCAACTGGCCCCTTTTTATACCTGAGTTTTGTTAACCCTCCCTTAGGATGCAAGCTCATTTGAGCAGGACCCTCTTCCCTCCTGTGTCCTTACCTACTGCTCCGTCTTTTCTGCATTAGCCTGCTTGAAGCTCCTGAATTGTTGGTATTTTTGTTTACTGCTCAGTAATGTTTTAGCCTGTACTGTCTATTGTCTGTGCATTGTACGGCGCTGCAGAACTCTTGTTGCGCCTAACAAATAAAGGATAATAATAATAATAATAACTTGGTCAAGCTTAAATGTCTGCATTGTATAACAGTTTTAAACATTTTCTGTGTGAACTCCGAACTCCTACTGTAAACACAAACTTCAAAGTCAAATACAGTAATGTTTGATGTTTGGTTTTTCTAAAAAAATATCAAATTACTATAAAATGTAGCCATTTAGGCTCAAACAGGCAAAATACTATAGCTTATTTTAACTGTTTTTGTATTAACTGTTGTACCCCCAAATCCATGGGAGTGCTTCTCAGCCACTTGTGAGGAGTTCAGAGAGATGTATGGAGACAAAAAAATAGAAAATAAACAAACTTCTTGGTATGTTTCTAAAATACAAAGGTGACACTGTCTCCTATAACCTTTTGGAGTAACCTGAGTGGAAGGAGATCACTGAAGTTGCTCTGACTGCCCCAGGAAACTGCATACCATGTTGCTTATGTCCAGAGCCAGGAAGAATTATTTTCAAGGGAGAAGCTGGTAGAGGAGGATTTTGTTTCCTACACTATTCCCTGGCAACCTGGCAGGACAAATAAGTTGACGATGATTGAAGGACGATGGCCACGGTGCCATGAGCATTTGTTCCCAGAGATGGACATGGAGGAACTGGTAGACAATTGACAGCTACTGGGCATCCCCTGCCCCGACTTGACTAACTGATGATGATGATGATGATGATAAGGAGGGGTTACAACACATTGCCTGTGGCCAGAAAGACCAGATAAACTTCTACAGTGATTATTGGATATGGATTCTTTTAATGGGGCAGTTAAGTCTCCTAGAAAAACTGAAGTACCTGCAGGAGTGCTGAAAACTGGCTCAGGAAGAAACATTAAGATTCCGCAGCCAGACATTTCTGCCCTAATGGCCGTGTGCACCGTTGCCTCTGCACTTCAAGCTGCCCAGCTAGCCTTGATCTGGGAGACTGACAGCAATACAGGTCCCAAGGAGGAGCTGACTCTGCAGATGACACATAATCAGTTACTGGTCACAATTTGATTGCATTCTCCACCAGACCAGATCGACATCTGATAGATTCAAATTAGATGTTGATAAAGATCAGTGATAATTATGGTCCATTACATACAGTGATAAATTAAAACTGATGTGATTCACTATCTGAATTACATCTTCATTAGTAAGACATTCCAAATTGATACTTCCACCTATTACTCAGTTAAATGATGAGATGGATTTTTTAAATCATACATTAATTAATTCATGAATAGATCATTTTGTATTGGATATATTTAGATGGTCTATTTTGGATCAAGATCAGTTCACAATTTATTCCTAAATACATATTCCAGTAGATTATTCAATATAGTCTACAAACATCCTTTCGCAATGGATATTTATTAAAAAGTGCAAAATTACTCTCCTCATACAAACGCTACAATCCCTAGGTCTTGAAGGCACTGTTCTATCCTGGTTATCATCCTACCTATCTGATCGGTCTTTCAGTTTTAATTTCTCTGGATCCACCTCTGCACCGCTTATCAGTTGGAGTACCACAAGTCTCAGTCCTAGGTCCTCTGCTATTCTCTATCTACACCACTTCTCTTGGAAAATGAATAAGCTCCTTTGGATTTCAGTATCATCTCTATGCGGATGATACACAAATCTATCTATCCTCTCCTGATCTTTCACCATCTGTGGTGTCTCGCGTTACTGACTTTCTGCCATTTCATCTTGGATGTCTTCTCGCCAACTCAAACTCAATCTTTCAAAAACTGAATTAAAAATATTCCCACCCAAAAACAAAAGCTTCCTGCCTGACATTTCAATTTCTGTTGATAACATGACCATAAATCCCACCACGCAAGCTCGCTACCTAGGTGTTATCCTTGACTCACAACTATCATTTATTTCCCACATCAACTCCATATCTAAATCATGTTACATACATCTAAAGAACATTTCCAGAATAGGCACATATCTCACACAAGACACCACAAAAACCTTAATTCATGCACTGATCATCTCCCGCATCAACTATTGCAATTCCCTCCTTACTGGTCTTCCCAAAGTCAGACTTGAACCCCTACAATCTATTATGCACGCAACGGCTAGATTGATTTTTCTTGCAAACCGTTCTTCCTCTGCTGAGCCACTCTGTCAATCTCTACATTGGTTGCCTGTATTTCAACGAATCCAATATAAAATTCTTCTACAAACATACAAGGCCGTCAACATAATTGCACCGACATACATTTCCTCACTTGTCTCAAAATATCTCCCTACTCGACACCTCCGTTCTACACAAGATCTGCAACTCTCATCACATCCTCCATTCTCGGTTACAGAACTTTTTTCGGCCTGCATCCACTTTGTGGAATTCCCTCCCTCGCACAGTAAGACTTTCCTCTATTTTTCAAACCTTCAAGCTTTCTCTGAAAACCTACCTCTTCAGACAAGCTTATGATATTCCTCAACCACCATCTTAATCTCCCCTATTACCACCCTCTACACAGCTAACACAAGGCAACAACCCTCTGACCAACATTGGTACACACAGAGCCCACTCAGTACTTTTACCTTTGCACTCTAGCTGTTCCAGTGTGCAATATGATGTAGCACATGTCCTTGTGTTTCAAACTCCCATTGTCCCATAGATTGTAAGCTTGCGAGCAGGGCCCTCTTACCTCTACATATGTATGTATTACCCAGTATTGTTTTATTAAAGTTTGTTCCAAATTGTAAAGCGCTACGGAATTTGCTGGCGCTATATACATAAATAATGATAGATGATGATGATGATTGCTCAGCTTAGAGTGAACAATGGTCAAGTGTACTTCTAAGAACCAAAGTATATATTTTCATTTTTATATAATATTATTTTTCAGTGTTATAGAAGACGCAAGGCAAATGCTACATAATATTTATTTTACTTTTAATGAGCTAATAAAACTATTGGGGACAAATTAAAAGCAATTTTCGTATACTCCCAATGCACTTATTTTTATCACACACAGGGAAAATCAAAGATCTCTCCAAAGATCTACTGGTTTTCCATAGTTGCTTTATTAATCTATGTAATGTGGTATATATGAAGGTGGTCACTTCAGTGTTCAATGATATACTGGAATATAGATGCATTAAAAATAATGAGCAACAAAGAATTTATCTTTGAGACCTGACAGCAAAAAAGAGAACAATATCATGGTACCAAGATAGTAGAAATGAGTGACCATCTTCATCAGCAGGAAGTTCCTGATGTAAGTACTATCTAACTAATCTCCAATTAAAAAAATCACATACAAATTTGTGAAACGAATTTCATGGTAATACAGAATATCCAGAGTAGCTGAAATTGATTTTTGGTGATGAGGAAACATTTGGAAAGTTGATTCATGAGATTAGTCACTTAACAATGTTTCAAGGACATATTGTTTTACGGCAACATATAAATTATTTTAATGTCATTTTATTTGTTTTTTACTTTATTTTTTGACAATCAACTATGTAACAGTGATTTATAAAGAAGGTGCTTGAGTCACCTCTTTGAAAAATTTGTATTGCACAATGTTTACTGAGGAGCATCCATAGCTTGAAGTGCTGGGTGACTAATAAACAAAAGAGAGAGAATTTGCAGAATTCTTTTTAGTATCTTGAATGTCACGCTGAATGGTCCTATCGCTGAGGTGTAATGTTGTAGTGATACAGTCCTCGAGTTGCAAATTTGTATCTCCATTCTGTTGAATGGCATTTTACACTGAATTTCTAAATTCTGCGAATTTAAACTCTATAAATAGAGATTTGACAACAACGGTGCCAATTCATTCTGTGTTGTGGTTGGAAGACTATAAATGAAAAGACTGAATGGTAATCATGTGGAAATTATGGATACAACATAAATGATATGGGAAACTTATCACTTTGCCTCAGAAATGTGGGAATTTCTGCAGCCAAACACACAATAAGGTGACTATTTTGCTGAACATGTGGTTTATCTCTAATGAATATATATTTAGAACATTTTAAAAATACAAACTTGTTTTAACTAAATACAAAATATAATCTCAAAAATTCTAATGATCAAATCCATTATCTATTTAGTATGCAATTACGAAATATTTGGCAGCATGCAGAGGATTCCATAACTCTTTAGCTCTGAGTTTATCTATGTCTCTCCATGGACATCTCCTTAAGAATATGAGAACATTGGTCTTCCTTTCTTCGCTAACTTAGAAATGAGTTTTCCAAGATAACCAAAAAGAACATAGAAAAAAATGAGGGTACTGAATAAAGACTATATATGTACACTGATTATATTTTATTCTGCATTCTGCGTTTTTTCTGTTTCTACATAATTGACTGCTACCTAAGGGTTGAGTTTTTATGTGGATGATAAGGGGCCTCAGGAGGACCAGGGGAGGTGGCAAGAATAGTCCTGGTCTGAATCTTGCTCGTAAATCCTCTTAATTTAGCACCCTCTAAATAGGTGGAAGAATCCCTCAACATCCTTTTATGGCACAGAAGAAGGTCTACTGTCCTCATTACTAAGGGAAAGCAGAAGACGTCATGGCAGGAAAGGAGCACACGGAAAATACATTTGCTCCTGCAGTCTTGTTTAGTCATGTATGGCATGATTCAAGATGGACAAGAAGAATATTACTGTGAGCTGTAGGTTTGAAACTCAACTGTAAGCAAAATGAATTGTGCTTACAGTTGACCATACAGGGACCATAGGCATGTCCTTTTTAATTGCCAGATAGGCAATTAAAAGGACATGCCTAGGGTCCCTGCACTAAAAAAAACATCTTGTGCCAAAGAGGAGGCACAATCCAGGAATCAGTCTATCAGCATCAGATTCCTATACATTGAATGTTTTATAGTTTTATAATTTAAGTCTGAAAAAGTGCAGTTATAGCTTTAGTGCTTTCCTCTGACTGCTCTGTTCTAGTCAGCCAATGTGATTGATGAAAAATGAAACATGAAATGGTAAACAGTATGTTGTAACCACCTATGTACAGAGCAGAATAAGCCTTGTGGCACCTTATAAATAAAATAATAATAATAATACCATTAACACCTGGTATAAATTAAATACTACTTTAAACCCTTAATGACTATGTAATGTAGATTTAAGTTTTGTTGTTCTTTGCCTTAGAGTAGCAGTACATATGAGGCACAGTAGTTCTACTCTCTAGATAGAATAAATCCAATTATCACTGACAGAACACGCTCTGCATAAATGTTTGTCCTCCAACTCTTCCAGTCCTTGAGTTTTGTAATATTCAACTAGAATTAATCAGCAGCATTTACTTTTTTCATATTGCCATTACAAATATACATAACAAATTTATAACTAATAAGATATTTTTTTATTTCATCAATCAACAAAGGGGAGCAATCAGACTTCGGTCACTGAGTTTATCCTTTTGGGATTTCAGGGAAGCCAAAATGTAAGGATTATACTCTTTATTCTCTTCCTTGTGATTTACTGTGTGACCGTATGTGGGAACCTCCTGATCATCACACTGGTGTCCTACAACAAGAACCTCCATTCTCCTATGTACTTCTTCCTCACACAACTCTCTATGAATGATATCTTGCTAACAACAGATATTGTCCCCAACATGCTTTATATTTTACTGAATGAGAAGGGCAAAATTAGTTTTGTTGCCTGTGTCACTCAGTTTTATTTCTTCTGTGCCTCAGAAGCATCTGAGTGTCTTCTCCTCACAGTGATGTCTTACGACAGATATTTGGCCATCTGCAACCCCTTGCGTTATGCTTCTATAATGGACAGTGCATATTGCCTGAAATTGGCGATCATCTCTTGGATGTTGAGTTTTTCCATTATATTGATTGACACTATAACAACATCAATGCTACAATTTTGTGGGCCAAATATTATTGACCATTTCTTCTGTGATCTTGTTCCCCTACTGGAAATTTCTTGTTCAGATACAAAAATTGTTCAATTAGAAGTTTATTTACTAAGTGTTAATGTGGTTATCATCCCATGTATAATAATCATAGTATCTTATGTTAATATCCTTCACTCTATCTTAAGGACTCCATCTAACACTGTCAGACAGAAAGCCTTCTCCACCTGTAGTTCCCACCTGACTGTGGTGTCCATATTTTTTGGAACTCTGTTTGGTGTTTATGTGCTACCAACAAAAGGACAATTTTTGAACATAAGTAAAATCTTATCACTGATTTACACGGTGGTAACCCCTTTGATAAATCCCATTATATACAGCCTCAAGAATAAGGACATAAAGAAAGCTTTACACAAAACAGTCCATAAAAATATATTTTGTGGCAATCTTGCTCTATAGAAAACATGTTCTTTCGTTGAATCTATGTAGAATTATTCAGAACTGTTGTCATAACTGTATCCTAATCAGAATACCCCTCTACCTCTTTCTCCTGACCCTTCTACCTCCCTCCACTCTTGGTATCTGACTGCCTTTTTGCCATCTCCTCTAGGATGTCCTAATGTTTTCTCAAAATTAACATTGCCAAAACTGAACTCATTGTCTCCCCTTCTTCTAGATCTCCATCCCACCTTGATCTCTCTATCACTGATAACACCACCATCTCAACTGTTCACCAACTTCATTGCCTGGGTGTCACCCACGACTCCTCCCTCTGTTTTGCCCCCCACATTCAATCTCTTCCAAAATCCTGTTGCTTCCAACTACAAAGCATTGTGCGCATCCGGCCCTTCCTATCACAGGATGCCACCAAATCCATTATCCATGCACTCATCATTTCCCATCTAGATTACTGTAACCTTCACCTCGCTGGCCTACCCTCCTCCCATCTTGCCCCCTTACATTCTATACTCAACATGGCTGCAAGGCTCCTTTCACGCCACTACTCTTCTGCCTCCCCTCTCTGCCTTGCCTTACACTGACTTCCCTTTCTCTACAGAATCTTTTTCAAACTCCTCACCCTCACCTACAAAGCCCTCTTCCAATCTTCCACTCCACTGCCCCATATATCTCCAAACTCCTCTTCATTCACACTTTATTCCATTCTCTGTGATTGGCCAATAAACATTGCCTGTCACGGGCACTAGGAGTCTTTACCCAGTATCACCCGCTGATGGTCTTATCAGAGCAGTAGAGTTGGTATATGATACTCTGGTGGCAGGGTGATAATGGAACTGGAAACAGCAGATGGTTAGAGAATGCTCAGAAAGTCTATGACTAGCAGCACTGGTAAACAATAGGTAACTGAACACGAGGATCTGGATGGACAAGGACACGTGAGGGTAGTCAGTGGTCTGCGCACGGCAAGTTGTACCACTGCTATAGTGAGAAGAATGTCCAGGAGTAATAAGGAGGTGGAAGTCAGCGGTCTGCGTATAGCAAGTTGTACCGCTGTCTGTAGTGAAGGAATGGAATCCAGGTGAAGGTAACGGGGAAGTCAGTGGTCTGCGTGTAGCAAATTGTACCACTGCTTATGTGAGAGGATATATGCAACTGGTGACACAGGGAAACAGGAATCAGTGGTCTGCCTCTAGCAAGTTGTACCACTGAATGTATATGTGAGGAAGGACACGAGGAGATAAATGCAATGCAGAGTCTACACGGGTACACTGAACTTGATCCCACGTTGAACTGCACACAATAATAATAATGAATGAACAGCACTGCACAGATAAACAAAGTCACTAGAATAGTCCAGCAAAAGGAAACACAGTCAATAATAGCAATAGTCTCAGAGAATGGAAATTCCGGAAGAGAACAATTCAGTCCAGATGGATATGCAATATACCAGCACAGTCAATGAGAAGTATGCATACCGTGGTTCAGATGAGCAGGCTGTTAGAGATAGCTGCAGGGATACCTGAGCGGCAGGGAACTGACGAGATGAGAAGTCCTTGCAGAATGGAAGCGACAGGTAGGTGCAGCGCACTGTAGGTAGGCCAGCAAGGACGACAAAATACTCAGGAAGCAGTAGTATATCGAATTGAACAGCAGGAGACCACGGGAGAGCTGAAGCGATGTAGCAGAGCTGGAAGCCGAGGAGCGTAGACTCGATGCTTAACAGGCAAGGACACGAATGGACACACTGTAGAAGCAGTAGGCAGCGGGTCAGCTGACGGCAGGTGGAATGCAGACTGGAGCGTTGAGACGAGCAGGACTCTGTAGACACGCTGAAGTAGCTAACAGGAATCAGCTGGAACAGTAGCGATGTAACACAGGAGAGTTGGAGAGATCTGTAACTTGTTAGACACACGGAGGCAGCGGATAGGAATCAGCTGCTGGAGTCACGATGAAACACAGGAGAGTTTGCAGTAATCTGTAACTGTAGATATACGGAGGCAGCGGATAGGAATCAGCTGCTGGAGTCACGATGAAACACAGGAGAGTTTGCAGTAATCTGTAACTGTAGATATACGGAGGCAGCGGATAGGAATCAGCTTCTGAAGTCACTAGGAACACGAGGAGTAGAAGTGGTCTGGAAACCACAAACGGCAAACAGGAATCAGCATCAGCTGAACACACGAGCCGGCACTGGAACACCTTCAGAGACTCATGAGGAATGAGACTCCAAGATCAGGCCACGTGGTATTGACCACAGGTGCTTAATATAGGGAGTGTTGCCTGATCAGCCAATTAAGTTAAAGGAACAGAACTGAAAGTTAGAAGGGACTGCACATGCGCAGTACCTCATTATAATGGACGGACACGGTTCCTAGCTACCTTAGAAGTAGCACTCACAGTCCGGTGAGTGACATTGCCTCTCTTCCATTATGATCACCTCATCCCACTCCAGAATCCAAGATGTCTCTATTGGCTCCATTGAAATGACCTTCCATGCTCAATCCGACTGTCCCTAATCTGTGCACATTCAAACCGGCACTTAAAACTCATATGTTCCTCAAAGCCTACCAGCCATCCTCCTTATCATCACTTCATACTTGACCTCTTCACCTCTCTCTTCCCCTATCCCCTCTTGCTTGTTCCTCTTGCGCTATATCTCCTCCACTGACTTCCCATTGTGCCTGCTGTCTATTTGCAATTCCTTTAGGATGTAAGCTCTTACGAGCAGGGCCATTTTCCCTCCTGTCTCTATAGCTATGCTTCTGCTCCAACTTCACTGTACTAGCTAAGCTAAGAGCTCTTGGAGACTTGGTATTATTTGTTTATTGTTCTGTACTATTTTGCCATGTGTGATCTATTGTTTGTATTCTGTTAATGATCTCATCATCTTTTCTAGAAGCTAAAGTTGCTTTAGTCAAGCAACTTACCAGCAAGTCACTGGCAGATAAGGGTTAATGTATGTTGATGAAAGGATCATACTTTCAGAGTTATCATGTTATCATAAAAGAACAAATAACCCTTTTTATTACTCAGTTCAACGAACCCTAAAAAGATTGGATATACACCTTCCACCAGGAAGAACGGTAGGGCTTGAATCCAAGTCCAATATATAATCCTTATAGAACACAATAATGAGTAAAGCAATACTTCCCACAATACAGTTTTGTGAAGACCTCTGTATACATTTGTAACCTCTGGAGGTAACAAATAACGTGTTAATGATATATCAATTCCCTAAGGAACCTTTATTGATGAGCTATCTCTCCTGAAATCCAAAAAATGTAGTGTTATTTCATATGTATAAGTGCAGAAAAACATACAATATTCCAGTAGGGATTTATTACTTATTTTTTGGAACACTAATAGAATTGTTGGACAGAGGGCAATAAATCGGTTGTAAAGCTTTTACCATACCAGTTATACTCTTTCAGTGATTTCACAGAGGAGCATTTTTTTGACGATAAAGAAAAAAGTTACAAATGCAGTAAAATTGTTAGTTTTCACAGTCTGCTACTGAGAAGTTGTTCCAAACTTCTAGCTTCCCCCCCATCGTCAGACTATGAGAAAGTGTACAAAGTGTAGTATTTGTTTTTGTATTTACTTATATTTTATTTTAAGAAACTGATTTGCATGTATATGTCTGTAAGTCACTATGTACACCCATCAGCAACAACATTAAAACCACCTGCCTAATATTGTGTACGTCCCACTTCTGTCGCCAAACAGCTCTGACCCATCAAGGCATGGACTCCACAAGACCTCTGAAGGTGTCCTGTGGTATCTGGTACCAAGACATTAGCAGCAGGTCCTTTAAGTCCTTTAAGTTGTGATGTGGGGCCTCCATGGCTCAGACTTGTTTTTCCAGTGCATCCCACAGATGCTCAATTGGATTAAGATCTTGGAAATTTGGAGGCCAAGACAACAACATTAAATCTTTGTCATGTTCCTAAAATCTTTCCAGAACAATTTTTGCAGTGTGGCAGGTCACATTATCCTGCTGAACGAGGCCAGGTGGTACGTGTCAAAGTAACATCCACATGAATGCCAGGACAAAAGGTTTTCCAGCAGAATATTGCCCAGAGCATCACACTGCCTCCACTGGCTTGTCTTCTTCCCATAGTGCATCCCATGTAAACAATGCACATGAACCTGGCCATCCACATGATGTAAATGAAAATGTTATTCATCAGACCCAGCCACCTTCTTCCATTGTTCCATGGTACAGTTCTGGTGCTCATGTGCCCATTGTACAGGGGTCACCATGGCTACTCTGACCTGTCTGCAGCTACGAAGCCCCGTACACAGCAAACTGCAATGGACTGTGTGTGCTGACACATTTCTATCATAGTTGGCATTAACATTCTCAGAAATTTCTACTACAGTAGCTCTTCAGTGGGATTGGACAAGACGGGCTGACCTTCATTTATGTTCGTCAGTGAGCCTTGGGCGCCCATGATCCTGTTGCACCTGTTGTCCTTCCTTGGACCACTTTTGCTAGGTACTACCAACTGCATATCCGGAGAATCCCACAAGACCTGTCATTTTGGAGATGCTCTGACCCAGTCGTTTAGTCATCACATTTTGGCCCTTTTCAAAGCCGCTCAGATCCTTATGCTTGCCAATTTTTCCTGCTTTCAACACGTCAACTTCAAGAACTTACTGTTCACTTGCCGCCTAATATATCCACTGACAGGTCCCATTGTAATGAGATAATCATTGTTATTCACTTCACTTGTCAGTGGTTTTAATTTTGTGTCTGATGGGTATATATAAAAAGCAGTGCAATTTTTTTGTGTTACACTCTTAAGCTGGCTGAAATGGTATTCTGTGTAAGGTTCAATAACATTGAAACTGTTCAAATATGGGAAAAGTTACTAGTTTCGGACATGACAACTAAGGAAAAAAGAAAATACCATATGAGCTTTAGAATTAACTCTAAGCTTGTATTTTATTCATTATGCCTTGCTGTCATCTTCCTTGGAGGAAATGAAGGCGGCAAAAAAGGTGATACATTGTGTTGTCTGTTCAAAACTTTGGAGGTGATCAATAAGGTCCAAGTATACAACACTCAGATGTGTCTTGTCATGGCAACTGTAAAAAATGACCTTTGTTCTCTTTATTAAAAATGTTTGAAGAAACTTTTATTGTTGGAAGTAGGTGTAAATTTGTACCTTACTCTAACAGCACAGAAACATATTATTATCGTACATATCAGTTTTCTTTAAGTGGGAGATGGATAATGTGGGAACTATGGATCATTCAGACTTTAAACAAAAATGTGAGAATTATATCCTAAATAGCTCATTAAGTGGAATTGAACCATAGGTGTACATTAGGAAGGAGATAAATTTGGTGCACTTTGCACATTAAGATAAACTCGTTATCCTTTGTTGAAAGACATACAGAATATATGACCATATTGTCATGTTTCCTCTTTCAAACATCATATAAATTTGTCCTTGTCTGGATTATTAATGTTATTAAGCATAATGGGTGATTTATCTCTGGGAAAATTTTCTCGCCACTTTAGCTTGTTTGCCATGTCGTTGCACCAACGTTTGTACTGTTCAAATGTTTACTAGATTTAAATTACTGGATTATACTGTATATTAGCACAGAAATGGATAATGTGTGCATTTGAGTTTGCCATAGATATATAATTATGTAGGTGTTTAATATGTGCCTGGTGCATGAAATCTGCAAAAGAAATGATGGATTTATAAACCAACTACATGAGCAAAAAGAAAACATGACTTAAAAAACTTGGACATGCGTGTGAGAATACCGGGCTCATGTGTAGTTCTTTAGCCCAGTTAGGCTAGATAGTCAACCGGAGACAGCCACTAGTGGTAGCTGAGAGTAAACGATATCTATGTGAATTCAGGATTATCTAGGCAATAACAAATGGAGAAATTAAAGTGTTCCGTTATTTTAAATCACAAATATAGATTTCAATCACACTTAACAAGAGTACAGTTAATAACAGCCAGGGATTGCCTACCATACTACCCTACCCTAAATGGTCTATGTCACTGTTTTCCTGGACTTACACTATTCACTCTTCACCCAGCTAGTAAAGGAGGAATCCCAATGTCCTCCTGCTTTTTCAAGTCCTCACAATATCAAGGCCTGCAGAGGCTTTGCCGATCTGGTTATTGGATTGTTCCTTGACCAGTCCAACAGGAGCCATAAACTCTTATTTAGCATATGTGCCCAGTTTGCACCAGGCACACATCACAGGCATGTATATCCCAGTTGTGCCCATGCCTCTATGTATTTATATGTGCAACAAATGCATTTCTATGCAATATCAATAGAACTTAAAACAACCTCTCTAATATAGCAGAAACAGCTGCCCACCATGTGCTTAAATATGCAACAATAGCATAATGCATGACTCAGCAATAAAGAAAACACCAATCAGTTTCAGCGTCGCATTTGGAAAGGTTTAATCACAAGCGGATCACTAGCGTCGGAAACCGTCATCATCATCTGTTATTTACATTAGCCCCAGTCCACCAATACGGCTTTCTCATGTCTGGTCTGTATCCATTTGCAATTGCATAATCATGCCGTTATTGCACTCAGTCTATGTTAGCCATCATGCCCTGTCCTGCTTCTCCAGGTGCAGCCTGGAAGCCCGACATAAGTGGCAGAATCACACCCACTTTTCTACAAAACGGATGTACTATTTAATCTTCATCCGCCCGTAAGTGTCCGTGTTACACCAAGTGTTGTTTGCAAAGAGGCTGCAATACTATATGATAGAGAATTCCTCAATTGAATAAATGTAATTAGAGTTGTAAGCAGGTATGCAAACTTATTTGCAACATAAATGCCTGGTAAATCAAATATGCTACTTATGTCCGCTTGCACTTAGAGTTACACTACATTTAGCACATCTCAATAGTAAATATGAAAGTACTAAAAGAGAAAATGTAGAACTTGAGTCTACTTTATATACACCCAAAGAGAAGAGCTGCGTTGGTAATTTTGTCATTGCTGAAATACAAATATACAAGTCCTTGCAGGCTTTTTTTCTGACTGTGCACCAATAAGTGTAGGATTTTATATGCACCCAAAGAGAAGAGCTGCGTTGGTAATTTTGTCATTGCTGAAATACAAATATACAAGTCTTTGCAGGCTTTTTTTCTGACTTTGCACCAATAAGTGTAGGATTTTATATACACCCAAAAAGAAGAGCTGCGTTGGTAATTTTTTCATTGCTGAAATACAAATATACAAGTCCTGCAGGCTTTTTTTCTGAATTTGCAGACAAATTCAGAAGTGTTATATAGGTAACAGACAAAGAGCAGTGCTCCATTGCTAAGAGTCATTGCTGAAATACAAATATACAAGTCCTTGCAGGCTTTTTTTTCTGCATTGCATTTGCAGGCAAATTCAGAAGTGTTATATAGGTAACAGACAAAGAGCAGTGCTCCACTGCTAAAAATCATTGCTGAAATAGACATTATAGGGCTGGCTGGCTTAGCCTAAATCTGCAGTTACATTTTACTGTACCATAGCTCACTCAGAAACAGGAGAGGTGGCAGGGTTCAGTGCTGAAACAGAAATTGTAATAATAGGGCTGTCAGTGTTCTTCAAAGTCTACAGTGACATTGTATTGTGCCATAGCTCATACGGAAACAGGATGGGTGACATTGTTGTTACCACTCTCCAGTCTCAGTCATGATGATAATAATTCCTCAATCTCATGTGCTAAAGCCTATGTTCAAGTGCATAGTGGTTTTAAGTCAGGGAAACAAAAATGTAAATAAAAAGCATGTATCTTTTTAAAGAAAAAAAACCTCTAGCTGAATAGCTAAAAAGTTTTCTGTAGAAAAACATAAAATTGTCAAGATACCATTCCACCCAAAATATTAACAGGCATATCAGCATCAGGTAGCTCCCTTCTCTTAGCTAGATTTCAGCACCTACAATCTACATTGTCATCATATTTACCCTAATCATGGTGTACATCTTCCTCAAACAAAACTAATTTATCCCCGCTGGAATCCACCATCACAGAAGTCTGTGTACTTTGATGTAATTGCCGATAATGGCCATCCTCATGGAATTTGTAGTTCATTTTATGGCATAGCTGTCACAATTTTTGGGCAATTCTTTTACAACACAGCAAATGTCAAAATGTTGTGCTGACTTATCTGCATCTCCACTGGGTGTCTTGGGAAAGCTACGTTTTTTCCGAAAAGCAGTTGCCAGAGAAACTGAAGGAAGAGACGTCATTACAAGGTGTTGATAGCTCTTGGATCCTGGTGAAGCGAATTAAGTCCTAGATCTACAATTACAATATAGTTAGCGGATTTGCTTTGTTTTATTTCATCCTTCAATTTCTCTAGCTGCTTCTCAAAAAGTATAATTAAGGCAATCACTTGACACAAGCAACCGTGTCTGCATTCTCTTCACAGGTGACTGCTTCGCTGAGCTAAAGTACATTCCCCTCAAATTCTAGTCTTCTTGCAGCTGCTGCTTTCTCCTGCATGCTGCTGCAGAATCCCAAAAATGACCCTAAATTTTTTGCGACACAAACAACATTTCCTGCATGTAACATAGTAACATAGTTGATGAGGTTGAAAAAGACACCAGTCCATCAAGTTCAACCTATTTTGGATCTCCTGCAATCTTGCACTTATATTTGAAATTGATCCAGAGTAAGCAACCGCCAATCTGTTTCAATTGTGAAAATCCCCCCAGACTCAATATTACAGTCCTATTTTTACCCTATATCCACTATCCTTCATTTTAATTAATTTTCCGCTAAAAATTTGTTTAACCCTTTCTTAAACATATCTATTGAATCTGCCATCACAACCTTCCCTGGCAATGAATTTCATATCTTGACTGCCCTTACTGTAAAGAACCACTTCCTTTGCTGGTTGTGAAATTTCCTCTCCTCTAACCTTAAGGGGTGACCACGTGTCTTGTGTATAGTCCTTGGGGTAAAAAGTTCCCATGAAAGTTCTCTGTATTGACCCCTAATGTATTTGTACATAGTAATCATATCTCCCCTTAGTCGCCTCTTTTCTAAAGTAAACATGCCTAAACTGGCTAACCTTTCCTCATAACTTAATGACTCCATACCCTTTATAAATTTTGTCGCCCTTTCCTGAACCCTTTCTAGTTCCAAATTATCTTTTTTATAGAGTGGTGCCCAGAACTGTACTGCATATTCGCCAACTCCACAGCAACCTACATCTCCTCCCTCCTCTCTACTCATGCTCCATCCCGCCCTTTCCGATGGCCAATGACCATTACCTCTCTTCCCCCCTGATCACCACCTCCCACGCGCGTATCCAAGACTTTGCCCACGCTGCCCTTCCACTGGAACAAGCTCCCTCCCTCCATCAGAACTTCCCCTAATCTGTCCAGTTTCAAACGGGCTTTAAAAACCCACCTTTTTCTTAAAGCTTTCCAGTCTCCCACTTAACTTCCTACCTTTTCTTCTGACTCTTCCCCTTTATTCCCCTTCCCTTATCCCTATCCTCTGTTCCTCCTTCTCTCCTTCTCTCCCCGGTGTCTCACTGTCAGTCTACCCCACCCCTTAGATTGTAAGCCCCTTTGAGCAGGGTCTTCTCTCCTCCTGTCTCCACCACTTTTAACTCTGCTCGCCAGCTACCTAGCCTTCCTCCTCAATGACCCCCTTCCCCCGTCCCCTCTTGCTCCCTCCTCTTCCCCCCGTTGGTCTCCCTCTCTTCTGTGCCCTCCTACCTAGGTGCCGCTGTTGGCGGACCTACCCCTCTCCCCTCCCCCACCTCTCTAGCTGTGCCCTGAGCTCACTGAGTTACTGTGATTATTGTTTACTGTTCTGTGCTGTTTCACCTCGTATTGTAATTTTGTTTGTCCCTGTAAGGCGCTACGGACACCTAGTGGCACCCTATAAATAAAAAATAATAATAATAATAATAATGAATATTATTCAACATGAGGTCTTACCAACAATTTATACAGTGGCAAAATTACACTGTCTTCCCTTGCATCTATGCCCCTTTTTATGCATGCCAATACTTTGTTAAATATTAAAAAGGAGTGGCCCTAGCACGGAACCTTGAGGTACTCCACTTAAGACTTTTGACCAATTAGAAAATGTTCCATTTATCACCACTCTCTGTTCCCTATTCTCTAACCAGTTTTCAAAGTACAAATGTTGATTCCTAGACCCAGTTCCCTTATTTTTTAAACCAACCTCTTGTGTGGCACTGTATCAAAGGCCTTTCCAAAATCTAAGTAGACCACATCTACTGTGCTGCCCTGGTCTAAGTTCCCACTAACTTCCCCGTAGAAACTAATTAGATTAGTTTGACATTATCTATCCCTCACAAATCCATGTTGATTCCCACTAATAATTTTATTGTGTACCAAGTAATTCTGAATACTATCCTTTAAAATACCTTCCAGTAGTTTCCCCACTATTGATGTCAGCCTTACAGGTCTATAATTCCCTGGTTGTGATCTCGAACCCTTTTTAAACAAAGGCACCACATCTGCTATTCACCAATCCCTTGGTACTGAGCCTGATGAGATTGAATCTCTGTCATTGTCATTTTTTGAAAGTTCTGTAACACCAAGTTGATTGTGTGAGCAAAACAGGAAATGTGATGGAATTCACCCAGCTGTAATCCTCTAACAATATTGGTGTCGGTATCAGAAATGACATATCCTCAGGAGAGTCCAAGCAGGATTCGCCATGTTGCAATGACATCCCTTACTTTTTGTAACAGATTGTCAGCTGTATGCCTCTTAGTGAAGCCGCTGATACACAGAGTAGCCTACTTCTGAAAAATGTGAGGTACTTGGGTGCCTGCTGCTGCTGTTCCTGCTGGTGAAGGTGAATCCCCAACCCAGTGGGCTGTCACAGTCGTATAATCTTAAGTTTGCCCAGTTCAGCTTGTCCCCATATCAATTTGTATACATAGGGATAACCAACATTACTTTATTATCAAATTGAACATAGAGACCCCATCTGGTTCTGCTCAGGGGCAAATACAGGATTTCCGTTCCACTCTGTCAGAGTGTATGTAAGGGGCATAGCTATCATTTGAGACAGTGATAGGCTGCCCTTCATCTCTTCCAATCCCCTTCAAATACATGGACAATGGTAGCCAAGTGTCCTGATACTGTTTGGAGCAGTGCCAATTTTATGTGACTATCCCGCTCATTCAGGACTTTGTTCCCACTGCAAGGATATTTGGGATGAATGTCCTGCTTCACACTGTACTATACCACCAGAATCAGGACAGTTGGCATACTGTGCCACGCTCTCCAACCTGTTCCAGTAGTTTCCACTACCTGCAGCTGCTGGTCTTTTAAGCTTGCTGCTTGTCTGGATTCTGGAATTTTGGAGCACTGCTTTGTAAAAAGAGAGATGCATAAAATATGTAAAGTCTAGCAATGAGTATAGGCCAATATAGGCCTCCCTCTCCCAACCAACCCAGATGTTAAATCAATAGCACTTACATTTACTGAAACCAGTCCAACATTAATTTAATAGTATTCACACGTAATATATAGACTTATTTCTTCCCTACAATCCCCGACATTGAAATAATAGCATCCACATTTAATAAAAATACCTATTTCCCCCTAATTAGCCCCAACATTAAATAAATAAAATTAATAGACAGACCTAATTCCCTCCACCATGCACTGTCATTAAATTAATATTATTCGCATTTAATAATTACACCTATTTACCCCAAAACAGACCCAATATTAAATAACTGGTGTTCACAATTAATAAATAGCACTCCTTCATGCTAATCTCAGTCCCACATTTAGGTAATAAGCCCCAAAGCACCCAAGCATTAATTGAATAATGCCATCACACCACCTTAAATTAATAGTCATTACAATGTACCCACTATTAAATTAAGTAGTCCTCAACTTGAAATAAATTGCCCCACCAATAAATTAATATTTCTGACCCACTATTAAATGGTTATCACCCACCCTCATCATTAAATTAATACACAACCTTCATCCTTATTACAATAAGCCCTCACTTACCTTCTTCCATTTCGATTTCTACACTTCTCTCCTATTTTCTGTACCATGACATGCTGTCGGCCCCGTGAAAGAGGGGAACAGGATGCATACTGCAGACGGGGAGGAACTAATCTGTGGACTTACACAGTATGCAGCCAATCGGTAATAGGTTGGTGTAGCTAATGAAAACCAACGCATTTCTACCGTACAGGGCTTCCTCAGGGATCATTTTTGACTGCCGCCATCAGGAACTTATTAACACAGCATCTCCCTATGCGCATGCGCAGAAGAACCAGGACGTAAAGACACTTCATCTGAAGCTGCTATTGTGTGGCTGAATACAGTAAGGATTTCTTGTAAGAGCTGGAGGAAGTATAGATATTGGAAGGGGCACATTGAAACGACAGAAATTCAGGCAGCACACCTTATTTCATCTGAGCTAGCCCTGCTACCTGACCCAACCACTGGACTTACACAATACTGTGGAACATTGAGACACCAAATGGTGTGTTATTCTGAGACTGAACCTGTTGTTATTTGTGTGGCACTCGAACGACAGCTGCTGCTGTCAGAATTGTCCTGGTTCATCCAACACGTCTTCCGACTCCATGGACTCCCCGTCAATATTGCTCCGGACCATGGCTCTCAATTTGTCGCCACCTTTTGGAAAGCCTTTTGTACCCGGCTGGGAATCAAACTCTGTTTTTTTTCAGGATATCACCCACAGTCAAACGGACAAACTGAGAGGGTCAACCAATCCCTTGAGTAATTTCTTTGTTCGTATGTTTCCAAATGCCATAACGACTGGTCCTCTCTGCTTCCATGGGCGGAGTTCGCTTACAACAACCCATACCACTCTTCTTCACAGGTATCTCCATTCTTTTGTAACCTGGGATTCCATCCACGGTCAAACTCCTTGTCCATTCTGGCATCCTCCAATATCCCAGATTCCCATCATTCTGCTGGCCTTCTCTCACGGATATGGAGAAAAGTCCATATAGCCCTTGTCACTCACCGGACTGTGAGTGCTACTTCTCGTGTGTTTAGGAACCGTGGTCGTCCACCATCCTGAGGGTCTGCGCATGTGCAGCCCTTTCCAAACCTTCAGTACCTGTTCCTTTTAGTTAATTGGCTGATCAGGCAACACTCCCTATTTAAAGCACCTGTTGTCTGTACCTCGTTGCCTGATCTTGGAGTCTCATTTCCCATGAGCCTCTGAAGGTGTTTCCTCGTGTATTCAGCTCCTGCTGATTCCTGTTGTTCGTTTGTGGTTTCCAGACCACTTCAACTCTCCCGTGTTTCATCGTGACTGCACCAGCTGATTCCTATCCGCTGCCTCCGTGCTTCTACAGTTCTTAGTCCACTTCAACTCTCCTGTGTTTCATCGTGACTGCTCAGCTGATTCCTATCCGCTGCTTCCGTGTTCTACAGTATCCTGCTCACCTCAACTCTCCCGTGTTTCATCGTGACTGCACCAGCTGATTCCTATCCGCTGCCTCCGTGTTCTACAGTGTCCTGCTCACCTCAACTCTCCCGTGTTTCATCGTGACTGCACCAGCTGATTCCTATCCGCTGCCTCCGTGTATCTGCAGTGCCCTACTCATCGCAACCCTTCAGTACTCCTCGTGTCTGCAGCCAGCTGATCCGCTCTCCGTGCTTCTACAGTGTTCCTGCTTGTGTCAACTCGCCTGTCTGCATTGGATCAACGCTCCGCTGCTTTCACCTCGGCTAGACCACCTCTACTCTCCTGTGTTCTCCAGGTGTCCAGTTCAATATACTACTGCTTCCTGAGTATTGCTTCCATCTCTGCTGGTCTACCTATCTGTGCGCTGCACCTACTTGGTTACCGCTTCCACCCTCCTGGGACTTCGTATCCTGCCGGCCTCCAGCCATTCAGGTATCCCTGCACCTCTCACTGACAGCCTGCTCTCCTGAACCACGGTATGCATACTTCTCATTGACTGTGCTGGTGTATTGCATATCTTGCTGGACTGAGTTGTTCTCCTCTGGAATTTACTATCCACTGAGACTATTACCATCATTTGACTGTGTTACCTTTTAGCCTGGATAGTTCTTGTGACTTTGTATATTTGTGCAGTGCTGCCCAGTTATTACTATTTTGTGCATATCATCGTGGGATCAAGTTCAGTGTGCCCGTGTATACTCTGCATTGCATTTATCTAACCGTGCTCCTCCTCACATATATATTTCAGTGGTACAACTTGCTAGAGGCAGACCACTGTTCCCTGTTTCCTCACTCACCAGTTTCCAGTATCCTTTCACATAGCAGTGGTACAACTTGCTAACGCAGACCACTGACTTCCCGGATACCGTCACTTGGATTCCATTCCCTCACCTAGACAGCGGTACAACTTGCTATATGCAGACCGCTGACTCTCATCACCTCCTCGTTACTTCTGGACATTCCTCCTCACTATAGCAGTGGTACAACTTGCTATCCGCAGACCACTGACTACCCTCACGTTTCCTTGTCCATCCAGTTCCTCGTGTACAGTTATCTATTTATTACCAGTGCTGCTAGTCATAGACTTTCCACGAGCATTCTCTTACCATCTGCTGTCTCCTGTTCCGTGATCACCCTGCTACCAAAGTACCATATTACCACCTATACTGCTCTGGTAAGTCCATCATCTGGTGATACCTGGGTAAAGACTCCTAGTGCCCGTGACAGCCCTCAAACAAGCCTCTTTTAAGTCCAAACTTTATGCAGACCTGCATCGCAGACCATGTTCTTTCAAAGTTGGTGATAAGGTCTGGCTGTCAAGACGCAACCTTAAGACTCAACACTCAACCTCAAGATTTAAGCAGCCCTGCAAAAAATTAGGTCCCAGATTCATTGGACCCTTATTACTAAGCAGATTAATCCAGTGGCTTTTAGACTGAATCTTCCTTCTTCTCTCAGGATTCCCAGGACTTTTCATTGTTCACTACTCAAACCCGTTACTTGGTCTAAAAAATTTAGGCTGCATCAAGCCCACTAGCCTCATTCTGTTACAGTCAAGGGACACCAGGAATTCATAATCGAAAAAATTCTCGACTCCAAAAAGGTCCGTGGACAAATTCACTTTCTGGTCCATTTCGAAGGGCTATGGCCCAGAGGATTGTTCTTGGGTGCCACAAAAACATCTACATGATGACGAATTGCTCAAGGATTTTTTCAAACGGTTCCCTGGGAAACCAGGTTGTCGGGGTGCCTTAACCCCTCCTAAAGGGGGGGTACTGTTACGAGACGCGGCAGTACGCCGCATCCTGGTGTGAGGTAGCAGCCGAGCATGTGCATTAGTTTAAATACACTGTTATCTTTGTGGCATAGAGTAGGAGGGAGTAGGGACATCCTCCAACTCCAGGGGGAGCTCTCGCATGATTCTCTTTGTCATTTATACATGTTCCTGGTTTGTAATATGACCTATGCTAGTTCCCAGCTAGTAATTAATTAGCAGCCTCCTGAGGCTCATTGTCAGCCCTGTCCTCCTCCTTTCTGATTTGTCCATCATAGTATTTAAGGCAGTGAGGACTGGGCCTCACTGCTGGTTATAGTTCCTGCTCTGTGGATACTTACCTGCTCCCTGCTCAGTTCCCTTTCTCTGCCTTTGGATTGATCTCGCTGTGTATGACCTTGGACCGTTTACTGGACTCTGCTGTATTGCCTGTGACGTGGATCTCTGCCTGTTTCCTGGATTTGTTGTTTGCCGCCAGTCCTGACCTTTTGCCTGGACTTCACCACCGCTGTATGTTATTACACAATATCCCTAGGTTCTCCCCAGTCAGTGCACATCTCACGACCCTCTGTCTGTCTGCAGCCAAGTCTGTACCCACCACTAGGGGCTGCAGTGAACACCAGACTTTCGGCGCAGATTCCGATTTTTGTTGTGCTGGCTGGAGTGGTTCCTAACAGTGTGGCACTCTCCTGCTAAGCTTGTGCTTCTAAGTCTCTTAGAGTCCAGGGGATAAAAATAATGGCCAACACTGGTGTGACAGGATGGACCACCTATGCCACCCTGTCTGTTGTTGCTGGCAACCGGCTGGGTTTACTTTGCAACCGTTCCCTTTCGTTATCCCAAATGCTCCCTCTTGCTGCAGTAGGAGGGGCTTACATGTGCTGCCACCACTGGATTCCTTGCCGGCATCCAGTATCGGGTTTCTTCTGAGTATTTAGTGCTGCTAGTGTATCTCATTGCTTGTGTTCCTGGGCTGGAACTCCTGAACTCTTACTGTGGATCAGGGAAGCTGTGGATGTATCCCCCCTGGCCTATCATACTGACCAGGGCTGCATGGGTAGCAGGCAGAGCGGTGGAACCGGAAAGCTTGGATCCAAACCTCAGAAACAGCTGGCGAACTAATAAGATTTTTGGATATAATTTGCAGGTCACAGGATGTTCAGCATGGAAGATATTTTCAAGCAGGTCTATGAAGCAAGTGATGTTTATTTGTTCAAACACTGGTTGAAGGTACCAGCGCTCAGGTCAGATGAAATCAGAAAGAACAAGTTTTCAATACAAGCCAGTGCCTTTTATACAATTTAGACACAGGCTATTTTTAGCATCAGGATATAACCTGTTTACACAATCATGGATTTACATGCATTGCAAAGCCCACAATATTTACATTTTTCTATGAAATTCTTAAAAACCTTGCTGTGATATCCTGTGTCTTATTTCAGAGGCAGGATACAAACTAGCAAGTCAAAAGGTCTAACTGACATGAATACCTTCTTCAGACAGTCGCCGAGTACACATTCCTACAAAACCAAACAAGCCAATTCCCCACATCACAATACACCAAATGCTTTGTAAACAAAGGCTCATTGTATCTGATATATACATCAGACATAATGCATTTCATCTAGAAAGGCTCAACAGAAAAAACACATTTTTTACTCTGGTCTCAGAAATAGCGATTACCTATCTAAAAATATACACAATATCAAAAATATGTGCATGTACAATTATATAAATAAGCGCCCTGCGTTATTTCCTTTAAATTAATTTATACCATAAGTTATTTATATGTGATCCAACCACAAGAGGATAATGACATTCTTAATCCAAGTTGATGAAGAGTTTCTCCTTGTTTTAACCCAATACAAGCATTTGTGATGTTGAAGGGACTGAAGGAGCTGATAACTTCTTGTGGATGTGATGAGAGAGGGATGGAATCCAGGTAATAGGCAATCCACCATTTTGTAAGTCCTCGGTGCTTCAATGTAAGTTAATCCATCTGACTCTATTTAAGAAGCTAGGTGATGCCAGTCCATATAAAAGAACGTGTGAACAATAAGTTCTCAAACGACCACAACCCCAAATAAAAGAAATGTTCTCAAGGAATATAATTAAATCCACGGGATCCAGTGAAAATGATGAAAATACAGCAGAAAGGAATGTTGGCTGTAGTCCGTGCTGCCACACATTCAAAGTAAAAATAGTGAAAACCCTGTCTGCTGATCAAGAATATCAAGAGAATTAGAATCAAGAATTAGAGAAATGTTTTCAGAAAAACATGGCCGAACAAGTTAAAACTAACCTAAACAACCATAATATACCCAAGATTAGTCAAGAAGCTAAAGTATTTCCAAGGAAGTTAAAAAGAAATCAAACTAGATAAAACTGAAGAGTCAAATAGTGAGTCTCATTGTCCTAATTTCAAAATCAGATGGGAGTTTGTATTTCTACAAGGATTTCCGTAAACTTAATTCTATGTTTAAATTTGATGCCTACCTTATGCCCCATGTGGATGAGCTAATTGAAATACTGGGAAAACATCAACATTGTAGATATAACAAAAGAGTGCAGGCAATTGCTATTAATACATAGGATAAGAGAATAGGTGGAAGGTCAGTTTTAATTCAAAACATTTGCATTCAAATTACATTTGGCTCCAGACACAATCCAGAGAGTGACGGAGAAGAATGTTAAGCTCTAACCGACAATATGCCACTGTTTGTATTGATGAAGTTATCATCATCCATGGTCCTGATTTGAAATCACACATACCTAGGGTGCAAGTGGTGTTAAACTTCATCTTTGGGAGAGAATTAACAGCCAACCCAAAGAAGTGCAATATAGGTAAGGAAGAGGTCAAATTTCAAGGAAAAACATAGGAAGATATTTTTTTTTTCTAAATCCAGTATTTTTATTGAAATTTTTTAAGATATAAACATACTAAACAACAAAAAGAAAAGAAAAACAATCGCATACATATCGGAATTAAATGACGGAATTTACAAGATTACATTAAAGCATAATAATAATAAATGTGCTATATTCATTCAGGATCATAAATCGTAAATGCTTATACATAAGTATGTTACACATGCAGGGTTTATTACATGGACTCAGATACTTATTATAAGAACTGCGGTAGCCATACATTTAAGTAGATAGAGCATCTGTACTAGATGACATAGGATAGAATGGAGACTCTAACCATCTGTACCATATATTCTCAAATTCCTTCAGAGCCTGTCTGCTAGTATAAACAAATCTCTCATGCCTTATGGTGGTATTGACCAGTGCCTTCCAATTTTTAACCGTGGGACTCGTCGGGGCCAACCACAGCCTCTCTATACAGACCTTAGCCAACATCAATAACTGTAAAATGCACATTTTTGTCAGTTTATTAACTTTCCCCTTCAATCGGAGCCCAAAGAGACAAGTGGTCGGTGAACTAAGAGACACTTCAATTCCAGTAACCTGAATACATCTCCTGATCCTTCGCCAGAAGATTTGTATACATGAACACTCCCATGGAAGGTGCCAAAAGTTAGCATTGATCGAATTGCATTTCGGACAGTTAGGGGTAGCATCCGGGCAAAATTTTGCCAATCTAATAGGGGTAAAGTAGGCCCTGTGTAAGATAAACACCTGTATTTGTTGAAATTTTAATGATGAAGTATAACCTTTAGTACTGTCTGTAACCATTTCCCACTCCTTGTCTGATAAAGGGCCAATATCTATTTCCCACTGATTCCTCAAACCATCCAAATCATCTGCAGTGGATTCACACAGAAGACATGAATACATTCGAGAGGTCAGACCTCTATAACCCAAGGCCTGTAATTGTTTCTTCAGTGGATCCACCCCAAACACCAAAGTCTCCCCTTTAAATTGTGTGCTTAGGGCGTGTCGTAACTGAAGGTAAGAATAAAACATTGTTCTGGGTACAGAGAATTCCCCAACCAACTGTTCGATGGATTTAAGTACATTTGTATCATAAAGCTGACCTACCGACACCACACCCAACCGAGAGATAGGAAGATATTTGATAAAAAAAACAACTTAATAAAACTGAGGCTATACACAAGTTGCCCCAAACCTGTAATCAAGACATTTAAGGAATCTTGTGATATTATCAAAGGTTTATACCTATTTTTCTCCACCTTAGCTGTCTCTTTGACTGACCTTACCAAAGAAAAACAGTCACTCATGATGAAGTGGAGTCCTGAAGTTGAAAACAAATTTCAATAGCTAAATGTAGCCTTATGTACTCAGGCTGGGTTTATAACACCAGACATAAAAATGAATTTATAGTACAGACAGATGTCTCAGATGTAGGGATAGGTGCAGTTCTGTCCCAGAAAAAAGACCGGGAAAGGCATCCAATCATGTACATGAGTAGATAGCTTAATGACCATGAGAAAAAATATGTCAGTGACAAAGTAGAACTATCCTGATAGAAGACAATTTAAGCTTATTGCCAACCATATTGATATTGATGTGTGAAAATAAAGAAAAGAACTTCCACGTTACCAGATGGTACTTGTAGTTACAAATTTTAAGTTCACAGCAGAGCATACGCTTCAAATGCCAGGGAAATTGTGCAGTGTGATAGAAAGACAGCTTTGCAAAAGGCTTGTCTCAAGTAAGTGGTGGTTTAAGGATTCAATGGACTGAGGGCAGGATTCATTCCTAAGGCTTTGTTCAGGCCTCAGGCCTCTCATCCAGACAGCAGACTGATTAGTAGCTGAAAGATGTAAATAAACAGGTGTGTAAGTAAGTTAGCTGTGTTTTCCTCATTACTTGGGAAAGAGAAAGTCTCTGCAGAGAAAAACACACTTGGCTATTTTACTTTCAAGGGCCCCCTGGATGCCAGAGGCCCCTGGGCTGTAGCCCAGTTAGCCCTATGGTTAATCCGTCCCTGGATACAAGGGGCCTGATTCATTAGGGATCTTAACTTGAGAAACTTCTTATTTCAGTCTCCTGGACAAAACCATGTTACAATGCAAGGGGTGCAAATTAGTATTCTGTTTTGCACATAAGTTATATATTGCCTGTTTTTTCATGTAGCACACAAATATCAACTTTAAATTTTAGTGTACAAATAAGCTATCAAGTATTTGTGTGCTACATGTAAAAAGGCAGTATTTAACATATGTGCAAAACAAAATACTAATTTGCACCCCTTGATTGTAACATGGTTTCGTCCAGGTGACTGAAATAAGGATCCTCTTCATTTAAGATCCTTAATGAATCAGGCCCTTGTTGTTAGTAAGGTCTATATATATATATATATATATATATATATATATATATATATATATATATATATATATATATATTCAAGACAGGGGGAGCATGCAGTTCAACAGGCCAGCACTTGTAGGTTCAACAGACCAGGACATGTAGGATAAATGCAAATTGAAAAGACAGACTTAATCTGCGAACTTAACTTCAAACTCCAACTCTAATTCAGCCTAGGTTGTTGAACACAAATCAAACTGCTTCAAAAATCACAAATATAATGTGGATTTTCAGCCAAATGGCCTCAAACCAACCAAATGTTGAGCTGATTTAAATAATTTGAGTATCTATTCTAGACAGGACTGCAAAGTGATTGGATGAACAGTTTGCCTAATTTAGCCACACACTTATATTAGTAGTTTTGAAAGATATAACCTATTAGTTCTTGAGCAAAATGGCTGGATCCAATGGGTCATAAATTGTTTGGTCAGAGAATGACCTTACACATAATCGGATAGTGGTCACCCTTTGATTGAATTCTCCACCAGACCAGATCAACATCTGATAGATTCCCAATTAGATATTGACCAAGATGGTGATCCTTTGTGTGTCATTACTTGCAGTGATAACTCAAAACTGATCTGATTCACCATCTGAATCACAAGACACTCCAAATTGACACTTCCAACTGTTATAAAATAAGTTAATTGATGAGAAGGATGTTTTTAATCATACATGCTTTCATTAATGAATAGTGCATTTTGCATTGAATAGTGTTGAAGGGTCTATTCAGGTAGAAAATCAGATTAAATTGTATTCCTAACTGCAGATTTTATTAGATGTTTCTATATAGTCCACAAACGAACTTTCATAATGGATTTTTCCAAAAAACTTTAGTTTTTAAAGAATCATTTCTTAGCTGCTAAGCTTACAGTCAACAGTGGTCGGGTGTACTTAATGGAACAAATGTATATATTTAATTTTAAGATATTTTTAATGCAATAGTGGAGGCAAGGTAAATACTACATTAACATTTTTGTTTATAATGAAGTTACTGGTTCTCCTGATATTGGCGAATAATTTCTTATACTCTCAATGGACTAATTTTTTCGCACACTGGGACAAAAATCAAAGAACTCTCCAAAGATCTAATTATTTTTCATAGTTGTTTTATTGATCTATGTAATGTGGTATATATAAAGGTGGACACTTCACTGCTTCAAAATATATTTTGTATACATATACATCTTTAAACCCTGTTACCCATCTACTATGTACTATGTATTCACCTAACAGCAAGAAAGAGTGCAATACCAAGGTTCCAAGAGAGTAGAAATGAGTGACCATCTTCATCAGCAGGAAGTTCCTAATGTAAGTACTATTTGACTAATTTACAATCAATAGCATAAAATTAATGGAATTAATCTCTTTGGTAATATAGAGTATCCTGATAGTGATTTGCTGTGATGAGGAAACATTATAATTCATGAGATCAAAGTAAAATCTTTGAAGAAAACTAGCCATATAAGTAGGGGAAACACTGTTTTGATGCAGCATAAATATTGTTTTATGTTCATTTCTTTGAATTCTTTGAATTCTCTTTTTTGGCTAGTTGTTTTTTTACAACCACCTATTTCTCCCAGTAACAGTTTTTTAAAGGGAGGTGTTAGAGGATAAATTATAATTTGGAGATGACAGTCATATCTCTAGTTTCCCAGTTCACATCTCCTTTTCAACCCAACTTTTCGAAAACACTGTACTGTACATTGTTTACTGAGGAGCATCCATTACTTGTAGTGCTAGGTGAACATAAGAAATGATTGAAGATGTAACCAAATTTCGAGAGACTTGAATTTTTACGCTGGAACAAATCATTTTGCCGAGGTGCAATGTTCTAGAGATACAATTCTTGAGTTATACTTTTGTTTCTCCATTCTGCGAAGTGACATTCTGCTCTGAAATTGTAATTGTGGAAGATGTATAGTATGGAAGAGAGTTCTGACAATGACAGTGTCAATTCATTCTGCTCTTTGTTGTGATTGGGGAACAATAAGTCAGAAGATCAGGCAGAATAAAAATGGTGTGGAAATTTCGGGTGCACCAAAGATGATATGGGGAATTTTACACTGAACTTGAGAAATGTGTAAAATGTCCGCAGTCAAATGCACAATAAGGTGAATATATTGCAGAACAATTTTGAAAATGTTGCTCATGTCTAATGAATATATGCTTAGACTATTTTAGAAAGATAAACTTTATTTGAACTAAATAAAAGATATCATCTTAGCAAATGATGATCAAGTTCCCCACTGCTCCCATGGCCAACCAAATCCATATCCAGTTACTCTGCAATTACAAAATGTTGGCAGTTTCCAGAGGATTTCATAACTATTTAGCTCTGAGTTTATCCATGTCTCTACATAGAAAGAAAATAATATTAATCTACATGTCTCTTAAAAATATGATAAATTGAGCTTCCTTTCTTCGCTGCCTGGGAAGGGAATGGTTCAAAATCGGCAGCAATAATATAGAAAAAAACATTACAATAGTGAATGAATGATATATAGGCTTATTATACTGTATTAAATGTTCTGTATTCTTCTGTCGCTGCCTAACTGGTTGTTACCTAAAGTTTGAGTTTTTATGAAGAAGGAAACGGGCATCAGAAAGGGAAGGTCTTAAGAATAGTCCTGGCCAGAACACTGGTACTGATATTTAACATTCTATGAATATGTAGATGAAGCATCCAACCTTCTTATAGGTACATAAATCAACCTTCTGTCCTCATTACTAAGTGAAATTAGCAGATACCATGACAGGAGTATATGGAAAATACATTTGCTCTTGTAGTTTTGTTTGGTCGTGCATTGTATAATACAATATGGACAAGGAAACTTCTGTCGATCCCCTTGATTTGGTCATTAAACCCATCATTAATGCCAAGGCACACTGATTGTGAGCAGCAGGTTTCAAACTCCACTGTAACCAAATTGACGTACCAGACAGTCTATCCAAAAGGAATTGTCTATGGCGCCTACACTGAAATTGCATCATGTGACAAATAAGAAGGAATGTAGGAATCAGCTGTCAGCATCAGATACCTATATGTTGAAAGTGTCATAAATTAAGTGCTCCAAAAACATACCAGTAGGTTAATTGGCTGCTACCAAAATTGACCTTAGTCTCTCTCTGTCTATGTGTGTATGTTAGGGAATTTAGACTGTAAGCTCCAATGGGGCAGGGACTGATGTGAGTAAGTTATCTGGACAGCGTTGTGGAATTAGTGGCGCTATATAAATAACTAATGATGATGATGATGATGTTGAAGTCTGCAAAAGTGCAGGAACAGCTTCAGTATATTTTTCTTGTCTGCCCTGTTCAAGCCAGCTAATATGACTGATAAAAAATTCAGAATTTAAAGAAAAAAGTTGCAAGAAAATACAATTAATATCTACAGTAATGAAACAAGAAATTTGAAAATCTGAAAATGTGTATTATGATAATAATAATAATAATAATGATGATGGAAAATATAAAATAAGTAAATAGTGATCACATCAAATAAACCCATATATGTATATATATATATATATATATATATATATATATATATATATATATATATCTATAATATAAATGTCTAGTGGCGTGTGTTAGTCTGTCTGTGTGTGGAAAAAATAAAACCAAGCTGTAGCGCCACCTGCTGGGCGGAGTTATACACTGACCTACTAAATTCTTAGTGTGTGTGGAAAAAACAACTCAGAAAGGGCTGAAATTTGGTATACTAAGATGTTTTTAATTTGTTAATTTAATTTGTTAATTGTTAAAAGTGTTTATAAAGATTTAAAATATATATATATATATATATATTTCTTGAAGGAGAAGTGACAGTTGGGAGTGGTTGTGGTTGCCGGGGGTGACAGTGGGGAGTGGTTGGTGGTTGCCGGGGGTGACAGAGTGAGAGGAATGTGATACTCAGGACCGCTAAGAGAGATCCCTGTGTCTGGATAGACATCTGGATAGATGTGGCGATGAAAATGAAGGATGAGGTGATGGAGAAGAATGATGAGGTGATGACATGTGGACAAAACCACGTTAAAAAAGGGCGCTTGCGTCGGGAATTAACGCTCTTCCCCTGAGGAGGCCTGGGCTAGGGCCCAAATGCATGACAAGAACCTTTTTAACACCTTAAGTAGCTTGATTTGACTAGAATGCATGAGTATCATGCACGGGTTAACTTGTATATATATATGTATATTTATGAGAAGAACAAAATCAATGCAATACTGGCGAACAGTTCGAGATTGTATCATGAAAGTCCAATGTATATTCACACCCGAATACCTCCTCCAGACAAAGTGGCAGCCTCCCTTCAAATTTAGATGGTATTCCCAGGTCAAATCTAAAATGTATAACAGAAGGGAAGGGCAGAAAGTAGATATCAGATCGCTTATTCCATTCACTCCATCATAGGTTTAAAACTGGCATCATAAAAATAAAAATATGATGGAGTGAATTGAATTAGAGACACTTCCAGCTGCTATGAGTTATTCTACAGATAAGCGATCTAATATCTACTTTCTGGTACGCATAATTTATGATGACCGGACATAACACTGTCCTATATGCTGTACGTTATTGCTCTATTTTGTTTTTCTCTCTCTTTGTCTACATGACTACATGGTACCAATATGTACCTATATGAGTGAACTGAAGCACCCAGGATGTATCTATTGATGAGCAGTCTTTTAAGAACTTATCTGGTATGCATAAGCACACGCCCTTTCTCAAAATAATACACCATAGCCGCCCTTCCCTTCTGTTTTACATTTTTACACATATATATCTCTATATATAGATATATATGTATATATATATATATATATATATATATATATATATATATATATATATAACTTTTTGACAATGCTTAAATATTTTTATATTATTTTGAGGGCAGTATATGAGATTGTACCTTGAATAAGTTCATTTTTAATGTTTATGTTTCAACCTAACGTGAATTCTACCAATGTTGAAATTATCTACTGTATGTTCCAATGCTGTTTTGAGTCCTATTCATTCAATCTAACTCAATGTACTGTACATACTGTAAGTATGACAAGTTATTAGCTGTAAATCATAACTATCTGTTATGATTCAGAGCTAATAACTTGTCATGTCAGCTGGATCTGAAACCAAACGGCTATAATTAACCAATGTGACTGACATTTTGCTGTAGCAACAATATCAGAAAAGAATTATGATCGATTTGAACCAATATATTTTTTCCAGCAATTACTGATATGGGACAATAATACTGGAATATCAACATATTTATATAAATTATTGTTTATTTGGAGGTTGACTCCCCCTAAGCTGATTGCTTAAGATAAGGTGTTCTATTACTATATATAAGTAAGTAATAAGAGTCATGGGGCCTGATTTATTAAGGATCTTAACTTGAGAAACTTCTTATTTCAGTCTCCTGGACAAAACCATGTTACAATGCAAGGGGTGCAAATTAGTATTCTGTTTTGTACATAAGTTAAATACTGACTGTTTTTTTCATGTAGCACACAAATATCAACTTTAAATATCAGTGTACAAATAAGCTATCAAGTATTTGTGCGCTACCTGAAAAAACAGTCAGTATTTAACTTATGTGCAAAACAGAATACTAATTTGCACCCCTTGCATTGTAACATGGTTTTGTCCAGGAGACTGAAATAAAAAGTTTCTCAAGTTAAGATCCCTAATGAATCAGGCCCATGCATGGCAAGTTTTAAAACACTTTATATTCACTTTTTCACATTTATATTTCGCTGCTTTTTAGAATCAAACTTTTTATCTTTTACTAATCAGTTATGTTTTATTTCTGAGTACCTAAACTGTAAAAATTCTACTCTTTTATTTGCTCTTTTAGTCTTACATTGTAATCACATGTGTGAACCTATTGATCACCACACCGATATCCTACATCAAAAACCTCAGTTCCCATGTACTTCTTACTTACACAACAGTCAATATATGATATCTTGTTAACCATAAATTTTGTTCCTAATTTAATGTTATCCTCTTGGGTTTCTCACCATATGTGTTTGGCCATGTTATTGAATTAAATGGATATAGGTCCACACTCAGCGCTGAAATACCAATTGCAGCAGATAGCAACTCCTAATACAGCTGCACACAAGCTGTAAATAAATTTAATAGATAGTGGTGTAGAAATGAGTTGTTGCAGCGCTACTGGGTTTTCAGTTATCTAAATACACAGAGACATAAATTGCTAAATTTAACCGTTATTCTTAAAATAACACACTAATCCAGAATCACAAAAAAAACATTAAAATGATACATGGAGAATAGATGAAATAAAAACTTGACTGAGTATTCAAGCAACTACTGACTTTAAAAGGTAATCGTATTCTTCACACGCTAAGTAAGATTTCTCAAGTTGCGGGCTATTAGAAATAGACTTACAGTCAAGTGGTGATTGATGTTCACGTAGCAGTTACTTGTACAATATGATAGACTATCGTTTTCTCCAGAAAGTTCAGTGTCAATCGTCAATGATCAGGCTGATTCCCGTATTCGGATCAACAGCAGCTGATGATGTTTAGACGTCTTTTCAATCTCCACCTCTCCACAGAATCATGAATGAAATATAGAGACAAGAGAGAGACATGCTTGTGTAGTACGTAAAACACAGTTTAATAAAACATATTAAAAACCCATAGGACCGGGATTTAGTTGCCCGTACCAGAAGGTGAGCGGATCACAAGCTCAATGAAATCAAGTGTACAACAAAGACTTCAGCGGTTGGAATCGCGATGTTATAGTCACCAAACAAATGTAGCAGGCAATCAGAGCTCCCCAGTCCGTGTTACACCGACGCATTTCAACTTTAAAAGTCTTTCTCAAGGTGGTCTTGAGAAAGACTTCCCCGAATACGGGAATCAGCATGTTATTGAATGTCTTTCTATCATTTCACCTTGGATGTCCTCTCGCCATCTCAACCTCAATCATTCAAAAACTGAGAGAATATTATCCCCACCAGCCAAAGAATCAATCTACCTGATATATCTTATTACCCCTCAAGCTTACTGCCTTCTCATCCTTGATTCAGAACTGTCATTTGTTCCCCATATTCAAATCCTGGCACAAACAGCTAAGAAACATTTCCAGAATATGCACATATCTCACACAAGACATTGCAATAACTTTAATTCATGCACTCATTATCACCCATATGGACTATTGCAATTCCTGCCTTACTGGTCTTTCATTAAACATAAATTCACCTCTACAATCAATTTTAATTTCAGCGGCTAAACTTATTTTCCTTGTAAAATGTGCTTCTTCTCTGTTAGTCCCTACATTGGTTGCTTGTATGTTACCAAATCCAATATAAAATGCTTCTACTAACATACTAGACCACAGACAAAACTGTACCAACATGGAACTCTTCAGAGTTTCAAAATCTCTACCTACTTGACTCCTCCCATCTTCACAAGATCAGCATCTCTCACCAAAACATCATTTGCTCCCATTCCCAGTCACAGGCTGCTCCCACTTTGCCAAGACTTTTCTCTAGCCTCTGAATCTTCGCACTTTCACCTGAAAATTCTCCTCTTCCAGCAAGCTTATCTAATTTCCAAACTACTCTATTAACTGCCCTAATCTTCTCTACCCGATTACCACCCCTTTACACAAAAATTTACATGTATTCTCTATCATTACTCAAACAATCCTCTGACCAGCAAACTGGATCACATAGATCCACAAAGCACTTTTTCCCATTGTAATCTGTTTGGAGCAAAATGCAATAAGTGGCACTTCATGCAACAAACTCCTATTGTACTATAGACTATAAGCTTGCACGCTGGACCGTCTTACCTCTTTGTTTGTCTATTAAATCCTGGTTTCATTTTATTACTGTGTTTATTACATTTATACACAATTGTTAAAGTGCTATGGAATATGCTTGCGCTAAATAAATAAATGTTAATAAGCAAATGAACAAATCATTTTGATTCCTGAATTTTAGCTTTCTAGTCAAATCAACGTAATTTAAATTCTGCTTGAAATTGTTTATCACCATCCTCATTGTTTATTTATAAGTTGTCACAAAACTCATCAGCGCCGGACAGTGAGTATCGCAAATCATGCAGAGGAACAGATCAAGGACATACAAGGTTAATGGAGACGGTGCAGGGTAGAGAGGGTTCTGCTTATGAGAGCTTATAATATGCAACATAGTATAATAATAACCTCTTCATTTCACTTATATCTTTGATACTACCCTTATCACCTAGTGTAGATCACATACTAATCCCTATTGCTTTAATCCCGTAATGACTGCCAGATGTAGATTTAAGTTCTATTGTCATTATTATCTCACCCCATGTGTCAATCATTTGTCTGCTCCTTTCACTTGAGATTGTAAACTCTAGTGAGTAAGACCCTCTGCCCTCCGGTTCCCATTACCTATAGCTTTGTTCCAGGCTATCACTAGCTCTGTTGTGAGTTGTAGAGTTATTTGTTTACTGTATGTTATTTTGTGTGTCTTATTGTTTTTCCTCTGCAGAACGTATGTAATGCCCTATAAAGAAATATTAATAATAAAAATAACTTTGTGCTAGACATTAATGCCACAGTACATAGATCTACATCCTGAATGCCTAGTCCTACTGCCCTCCTCCTAGACTCAAGCCCAACTGTCACAGACATGCTCTGTATTTAATAATATGCCTGTGTGCACGCACTCAATTAACTTAACACAACGATTGCCATAGCAGAAGAGAGACATCCGTACTAGGTTGCAAGAGAAAATGTGCACCATCATCATCATGGCATGACAGCTAGCAATGCTGAGGTGCATGGGAGACTCGCATCTAAATCCCTGTTAAAATACAATGTATCTAAAAGTGAGATAAAATAACAAATAAACAAATTAAAATAAATAATCAAAATACAAGCTAAAAAACAAAAATACAGTTGAATGCCTTCAACTCACAGCCAAACACATGATAATATGTTAATTAATAAATGTTACATTCCCATTGCAAAGTTTTGTCCTCCATATCATCTAGAACTTCTGTTTTCTAATAATCAAGTAGAAATAGTTAACAGCACTTATATTTTGCTTATTGCCATAATTGTTAATCTATCAATGTTAAAATGTATATCTAATAAGCTTTCTTCTACTTCCCTCAGACAACGCAGAAAAACAACCAGACTTCGGTCACTGTGTTTATCCTGTTGGGATTTCAGAATACACAAAATATAAGGATTTTACTCTTCATTCTCTTCCTTGTGATTTACTGTGTGACCATATGTGGGAACCTCCTGATCATCACACTGGTGTCCTACAACAAGGACCTCCATTCTCCTATGTACTTCTTCCTCACACAACTCTCTATGAATGACATCATGCTAACCACAGATGTTGTCCCGAACTTGCTTTATATATTACTGAATGAGAAGGGCAAAATTAGTTTTATCGGCTGTATATTTCAATTTTATTTCTTCTGTGCCTCAGAAACATCTGAGTGTCTTCTTCTCACAGTGATGTCTTATGACAGATATTTGGCCATCTGCAACCCCTTGCGTTATGCCTCTATAATGAACAGTGTGTATTGCATGAAATTGGTGATCATCTCTTGGATGTTGAGCTTTTCCATTATATTGATCGACACTATAACAACATCAATGCTACAGTTTTGTGGACCAAACCTTATAGACCATTTCTTCTGTGATCTTGTTCCGCTGATGGAAATTTCTTGCTCAGATACAAACATTGTTCGATTAGAAGTTGCTGTACTAAGCGCTCCTGTGGTTATCATTCCGTGTATAATAATCATAGTATCTTATATTAATATCCTATTTACAGTCTTAAGGATGCCATCTAATACTGTCAGACAGAAAGCCTTCTCCACCTGTAGCTCCCATCTGACTGTGGTGTCCATATTTTTGGGGACTCTGTTTGGTGTTTATGTTCTACCAACAAAAGGACAATCATTGAATATAAGTAAAATCGTAGCACTCATATACACAGTGGTAACTCCTTTGATAAATCCCATTATATACAGCTTCAGGAACAAGGATATCAAAAAAGCTTTGCATAAAACAATACATAAAATATATATTCTGTGGCAATCTCGTTCTACAGAAAACATGTTCTTTGGTTGAATCTATGCAGACTTATTTATAACTGTTGTCATGACTATATCCTAATCAATGAAAGAAATGGAAGTGCCAATGTCTCAGAAATCTTTATTATTAAACCACATTATAGCAAATCATAAATATATCAAACAATATAAAAATAAAAAAATAAAAAAATTATTAATATATAACCAAATTGCAACCACCTGTTAATATTACAATATAATTAAATATCTCAGAATATCAATATATCCCAAAAAACTATGCATACATTTTTTTCCAATATAACACATATCCAGTGCATCAAAAAAACAACACAATATCTTCAGATATGGAGAAAATAAACTCCAATCAAATTGGCGTATAGTTCTATTGCTAGATAGACTAAACCAGCACAATGATTATGCTCAAAAATAAGAATAACTTCCAGTCACATTAGGATATATTTTGTTGCTAGGTAGAATAGTAATGAGCAAAAAAAATAAATATATTCAATATGCGTGTTGTCACAGACCCAAAAGCCTTAATTAATCACTCGTTTAGGAATTCCTTAGCAGTTAGATTTTAATCAGTCCCTTTTGATGGAAAGTGTTATCAACAAGTCCTGAATTGACTCCATAGGCGTATTCAGATGTTTTGTTTCAGTCTCCTGTATTCAGGGTATGCCCCACTATTGAAGTCTTTACCACTCAATTCTAAAAGTGGATAACATAAAAGAATCTAAATAAACTAAATATATATGCTAATATCTAGTTTCACTTACTCATATTAGTAATAAGTTCCACTGTTAGCATAATTCTCAAATCAGTCTCGGTATTGAGACTGTAAATAGGAGCAGAATGCTCGTACTTTTGGTGTGTTTTTCTGCTCCATCCACTGCTGAGCAGTTTAGTAGTTGTAAAACATTGCTGTGAAGGTTTCTAACACTGAAATGTGCACATATAGTGTGAAAACGTTACTTATCTTTTATCTTTTTATTTTCTTTTTTTTCTTTTTTCTTTTTTTTTCTATATTTTATCTTATCTTTTATTTTACATATCTATACATATCTTTGCATCAAAGACTGAAAATAAGTAACATTTTCACACCAAAAGTACGAGCATTCTGCTCCTATCTATAGTCTTTGAGAATTATGCTAACAGTGGAACTCATTACTAATATGAGTAAGTGAAACTAGATATTAGCATATATATTTAGTCCATTTAGATTCTTTTATGTTATCCACTTTTGCAATAGAGTGGTAAAGACTTCAATAGTGGGGCGTATCCTGAATACAGGAGACTGAAACAAAACATCTGAATATGCCTATGGAGTCAATTCAGGACTTGTTGATAACACTTTCCATCAAAAGGGACTGATTAAAATCTAACTATTAAGGAATTCCTAAACGAGTGATGATTAAGGCTTTTGAGTCTGTGACAACACGCATATTGAATATATTTTTTTGCTCATTACTTTTCTACTTTTCTACCTAGCAACAAAATATATGCTAATGTGACTGGAAGTTATTCTTATTTTTGAACATAATCATTGTGCTGGTTATTCTATCTAGCAATAGAACTATACGCCAATTTGATTGGAGTTTTTTCTCCATATCTGAAGATATTGTGTTGCTTTTTGATGCACTGGATATGTGTTATATTGTAAAAAGATTTATGCATAGTTTTTTTGGGATATGTTGATATTCTGAGATTTTTAATTATATTGCAATATTAACAGGTGGTTTCAATTTGGTTATATATTAATACATTTTTTATTTTTTTATTTTTATATTATTTATGATTTGCTATAATGTGGTTTAATAATAAAGATTTCTGACACATTGCCACTTCCATTTCTTTCATTGTTCTTCCTATATGAGACATATCAGTAGAATGTCTATTGGAAGTTGCTAATATAGTAATATAGTCAAAATATTATATTAATTACGAATTTATAATATTGTTTGGATTAGTACCATATAGTGCCCCTATATTTTTGGTTTATATATATCCTAATCAGAATACCTCTCTACCTCTTGTCTCCTGATCTCCCCCCCCCCCCACCCCCATGCACTCTTGGGGCTAGATTTACTAAGCTGCGGGTTTGAAAAAGTGGGGATGTTGCCTATAGCAACCAATCAGATTCTAGCTGTCATTTTGTAGAAAGTTCTAAATAAATGAAAGCTAGAATCTGATTGGTTGCTATAGGCAACATCCCCACTTTTTAAAATCCGCAGCTTAGTAAATCTAGCCCTTGGTATCTGACTGCCTTTCTGCCATCTCCTCTAGGATGTCCTCATGTTTTCTCAAAATTAACATAGCCAAAACTGAACTCATTGTCTTCACTTCTTTTAGTCCTTCTTCAGCTTTCTGTCACTTTACTTTGATTATTTACTCAAAGATGTCATTGTCTCAGAAGAGCATTTATCCTGTTTGTTAATCCACATAGGAGTTCAGAGAGTCCTAAAAAGATTGACTGAATGCCTAAGACCAGAAAAAATGTTTAGGTGGAATCCAAGTTCAGTATATAATCATTTTTGTAAACAGTAATAATTAAAGCAATACATGTTGGGGCAGCACAGTGGCTCAGTGGTTAGCACTTTGGCCTCACAGCACTGGGGTCATAAGTTCAATTCCCGACCATGGTCTTATATGTGTGGAGTTTGTATGTTCTCCCAATGTTTGCTTGGGATTCCTGCCATACTCCAAAAGACATACCAGTAGGTTAATTGACTGCTTTTAAATTGACCTTGATCTCTTTGTGTGTGTGTGTGTGTGTATGTTAGGGAATTTCAATTGTAAGCTGCAATGGGGCAGGGACTGATGTGAGTGAGTTCTCTGTACAGCGCTGCAGAATTAGTGGCGCTATATAAATAGATGATGATGGTTATGAAGACATCTGTGTAACAAATGCCATTTATCAATTATATATATGTCCCCTAAGTAACCTTTGAGGATGAGATATGTTTCCTGGAATGTTCATGTGCAGAAAATCATACCATGTGTGGTAGAATAAAGTCATATCTTTGCCATGTTCCAGTATAGAGATATGATATATTTTTGGACACAGTAATAGAACTATTTGCAAGTGGGCAATAAATTGATTGAAAAACCTTTTACCGTACCAACACAGATGTTTCAGTGATGTCACAGAGTAGGGAGGTTTTTGGATAATAAAGAAAAAAGTTCAAAAACACTCTACAGTAGGTTGGAAATTTTTATTTTTATGGGGTCATTCTGCTCCTGAGAAGTTATATAAATCTCCTAGTCTTCCAACAGATATCAGATTATGAGAAATAACTCATGAGTGTAGAATTTGTTTCTCTGTCTTATTTCTTCTTAAATTTAAGTAAATTTTGCATTTATATGTCTGCATGTCAATTTGTATTCAATAAGCAATTTTTCTGCTATAATACACCCTTGAGGTGTCTGAATTTGCAGTCTGTTTAAGGTTCAATAATATTGAAACTGTATACATTTCAGAATTGAGACAGGAGAGATAAAGGAACAATGGAAATGACAGACCAGGTTCAGTCTAAGCTTGTATTCTACTTTGTATGCCTTGTTGTCATGTACCTTGGAAGAAATAAAGTCTCTCAAAAATCAGATACATTTGTGTTGTTCGGTCTACATTACATTGCTACCTTGGAGGTGAAATATAAAGTCCAGTTTTCCAACACAGGTGGGACTTGTCATGACAGCTGTAATAATATATCAGAAGTTGAAAATCGTGTTTTAATCCTACTATGAGCTCATTTTAGACAATCAGGTGACCCCTACTCCTCTAAGGCATAGACGCCAATTATGAGGCCAAGTATGTGATGCTGTAAATGCAGTGGAGCCTTTATATAGCTCTGTGCCTCACTGTAGTAAGCGCTTTTCTCATATAAAGAGGCTTTTGAAATAGAACATGGCAGAAGAGAGAAGGGCAGCAGTAGCCACAGATGATGTCCCACCTGTTTGTGTGGAGTTCACATCACATGAGGAAGAACTGCGTCAATTCCTCCGTAAACTATTAAAGGAGTGTGTAAGATGCCGTCCCTGTGCCTCCCCGCTGGCCGGGGAAGGACGTCTTTCTCTCATGGAGCGCTCCGTTGCTAGGCAACAGAGACGCTCCTTCCGGGGCTTGCCGCACGCATGTGCGCCCACTGCTATGGCAACGGGACGCGCTGCGCGACTTCCTGTTGGCAATCAGCGCGTCTGACTGCCGCCCTCTGGCCACCAATGAGCAACCTCTTCTCCCTATATAAGGATGGCTCTGGCACCATTATGGTGCCAGATTCCTTGATTTACTTATGCAATCGCATTGATTTGGACTTCCGGGAGCGAACTCAAGAACGCTCTGCTACTAGACAAGTCTCTCCACGCCTTACTCCCCTGTTTCAAAATCCTGGTCCTGCGGAAGAACCCATGCAGATTGGCCATTCTCGCTTATCTCCTGAAGAACGTCAAAGACGTTTCAAGCAACATCTTTGCCTGTATTGCGGAGAACCTGGTCATGTTCTATCTTCCTGCTTCAAGAGGCAGGGAAACGCTCCTTCCTAATCGGTAACAGGGAGGCCAACTTAGGAGTTAGATTTACAACTTCCTATACTAATTCTGGTTTTGACTTCCTTATGTCTATATCTCTGGATACTCCTGTCGGCCCCTATGAGACCTCTGCCTTTGTGCACTCCGGCTCTGCCGGGAATTTCATCTCCGCCACTCTGGCATCGCAACTCCAATTATCGATCAGAAAATTGCCTCAGTCGCTCTTTCTCACCCCTGTGGACGGGAATCGTATCTCCAATGGTTCTGTTTCCCACATTTCCTCTCCTATTCGGCTGACGGTAGGGGTGCTACATTCCGAAGAAATTGAGTTCTTGGTCCTTCCTCGGTCTGTGAATTTCGTTATTTTAGGACTGCCGTGGCTCAAGCTTCACTCCCCCCGTTCGACTGGACTCGTGCGATGGTTACCTCATCGGGCTCCCGATGTCATGGATATTGCTTGTCAGGAGTCAAACCCGGACACCTATCCCTTCCTTGTGGTTTGTTGTCTACGCAGGCTGACTTGCCTTCTCCCTACATCACTTTTCAAGACGTATTCTGCAAGGCCGCTGCGGAGAGTCTTCCTCCTCACCGTCCCTGGGATTGTGCCATTGAATTACTGCCGGATAAACCACTACCTAAAGGCAGAATCTATCCATTATCCCTTCCTGAGAATCTGGCAATGTCCACCTATATCTCGCAGAATCTTCAGCGAGGCTTCATCAGAAAGTCTACGTCTCCCGCAGGTGCGGGTTTCTTTTTTGTCAAGAAGAAGGATGGAACTTGTATTGATTATCACTGACTCAATGCCATCACTGCCAAGAACAGGTATCCTCTGCCACTTATCTCGGAACTCTTTGACAGGATTAGCGGATCCAAGATCTTCACTAAGCTGGATCTACGTTGGGCGTATAACTTCATTCGTATATGTCCAGGAGCTGAGTGGAAAACTGCCTTCTGTACTCGAGAGTGTCACATTGAATACCTTGTGATGCCCTTCGGCCTTTGCAATGCTCCAGCAGTATTTCAATCCTTCATCAATGAAATCTTCCAAGATCTTCTCTACGTCTCTGTCGTTGCATACCTAGACGATATTCTAATATTTTCTCCTGACCTGACTTCTCATCGTCTGCATGTCAAAGAGGTCCTATCACATCTACGTTCAAACCATCTATACTGCAAACTCAAGAAGTGTGTGTTTGAGGACTCACAAATTCCGTTTCTAGGTTACATTGTTTCTGGAGCTGGTCTCCGGATGGATCCTGAGAAGCTATCCGCAATACTCAACTGGCCTAGACCCTTAGGATTAAAGGCTGTACAAAGATTTATTGGCTTCGCCAATTATTATCGGCAGTTTATTCCACAATTCTCCTCTATAATTTCTCCCATCACGGCCCTTACTCGAAAGTCGGCGGATCCACGGAATTGGTCCTCAGAGGCCATCACTGCGTTTGAACTACTAAAGGAAGCTTTCCTCTCGGCTCTGGTGCTCGCTCAACCAGACCAAAACAGACCTTTCTTCTTGGAGGTTGATGCATCCTCTCTTGGTTTTGGGGCAGTATTATCTCAAGAATCCTTCTCCGGTAGCCTCCTTCCCTGTGGCTTCTTCTCGAGAAAATTTTCCTCCTCTGAGATTAATTATGGCATCGGTGATAAAGAACTACTCGCAATCAAATCCGCGCTGCAGGAATGGCGCCACCTCCTCGAGGGCACTCTCTACACGAACTGTGTTCACCGATCATAAAAATCTTATCTATCTTAAAGATGCCCGTTGTTTGAATCCCCGCCAAGCCAGATGGTCTTCATTTTTTTCCAAGTTCAATCTTAAACTTACCTTCTGTGCCGGCTCCTTAAATTCCAAGGCTGATGCTCTCTCCAGGTCATTTGACATTTCCGATGAACCAATCATTGTGGAACCCCCTCCTGTGATCGAACCTTCTTGTATCGTAGCAATCACTCGTACCCCCCCTGTCGGTTGTTCTTTCTGGAACCCCACCTCCATCTGAAGGCTCTTCGTTGGGCAAATTCTTCCAAGTTCACTGGACATGCCGGGGTGGAGAAGACTCTTTCTTTACTGTCCCGATACTACTGGTGGCCTACCATCCGGATGGACACCCAAGAATTCATATCCTCTTGTGCCACGTGTGCCCAAAATAAAGTTCCTAGGCAACTTCCCGCTGGTTTACTACAAACCATTCAGATTCCAGACATGGTTAAGCATTTCTATGGATTTCATCACAGATCTACCTCCTAGCTGTGGTTTCAACACCATCTGGGTAACAGTGGACAGGTATTCTAAGATGGCCAATTTTGTCCCTCTGAAAGGCTTACCCTCCGCCTCCAAATTGGCACAAGTCTTTGTCAAGGAGATTTTTCACCTCCACGGGTGTCCTCGGGAGATAATCTCTGACCGTGGTGTTCAGTTCATATCCCGATTTTGGAGGGCATTTTGCAAGGACTTAGGTGTTACTCTCAAATTTTCTTCTGGTTACCATCCACAAACCAATGGACAGACTGAACGGGTAAATCAGGATTTGGAATTGTTCCTCCATTGTTTTTCATCCCACAATCAGTCTAACTGGAGTCTTCTGTTGCCTTGAGCTGAATTTGCCCATAGCAATCATAAGCATTCCTCCACAGGATCCTCCCCTTTCTTCATTGTTTACGGTACTCACCCTATTCTTCCTACATTCTCTTCTTCATCTCCCATGGTTCCTGCCGCTCACGTTATGACTCATGGCCAAACTTTGGGACTCCACCAGAGAAAATCTACTGAAGTCTGGACTTCGATACAAATACTCTGCTGATCTTCCCAGAAGACTGGTACCTACTCTTCAGGTCGGAGATAAGGTGTGGCTGTCCACTAGGAACCTAAGACTTCGGGTCCGTTCTATGAAGTTGGCACCTCGGTTCATTGGACCTTTCCCGATTATTCAAGTTATTAACCCTGTTACCTTTAAACTCCGGCTCCCCTCTAACCTCAAGGTCCATAATACCTTCCACATCTCCTTATTCAAACCTTTGGTACTTAAAATATTCTCACACATTTCTCCTGTCCCTCATGCTATTCCAACTACCACTGGGGATGAATATGAGGTCAGCCAAATCTTGGTCGAACGCAAACTTTGCGGGGACGTTCTCAGTATCTAGTTCATTGTAAGGGCTTCGGACCCGAAGAGAGGTCGTGGGTCTTTTAAGAGGATTTACATGCCCCACGATTATGCTTGACGCCCGCATGCGTGCCCGTTGCCATGGCAGCGGGACGCGCTGCGCGACTTCCTGTCGGCGGTCAGCGTGTCTGACTGCCGCCTTCTGGCCACCAATGAGCGCCCTCTTCTCCCTATATAAGGATGGCTCTGGCACCATTACGGTGCCAGAGCAACTAGTTCATTCTAGCCTCCAGCGTTATATATATTTCTATATCCTTATCATTGTTCCAGTGTACCGACCCGCTCTCCCTGACCTTGCTTTTAGATTCTCCCTTGGTGCTGCATTATTCTCTCCGGTTTGACCTTTGGCCTGTTGACTATCCTCTGCTTCCTGATTTTGTACCGTATCTGCCCGCACGTTTCCTGGTTTCAGCCTGTATGACCACGATTACCTCCGCCATCTCGCAGGTAGCTCCCTGGGAGGGCCGCGACCTGCACGTCATTTTCCGCGAAGACCAAACTTCCTTGCGGGGGGTCCATGGTGAAGAGGGGTGGTGTGTTAGACTCTGCCCCTCCTTGTGTAGCAGTGCCAATACCCGCAGGTGCCGCAATCTTCCTCGTGGCAGAGTGAATGTGCAGGATACTGATGCCCTTCCAATACAAGAGGAATCTGTTGAGTGTCTTGCATTTAAAAAAAAAACTTTACAATGTAAATGTAATTTAGCATATTTTTTTAATTGTTTTTTTCTTAATCTGTTTATTTTTGACAACAACAGGAACATAAAGTGAAAAATAAATGGCATTAGATATTTGACTTCTAAATAAAAATTATATTATTGCATATAATTTTTATAGTTAGAAAATAGAGTTTATACATGTGCTACTAAATATATTCAAGAGTAGGAAGCATGTTCCAAAATAACTTATTAAAATAGTGAAATACAGTAAACTGGTGTCTGACAGGTAATGCCTGGATCTCAAACTAATCATGGAATCCAGCCAGGGAAAAGTAAAATGTTGTTGGATTTTCTGCATAAATGTTGGAAAGGGGAAGGGACCAGGGAAGGGAAAGGGAGTGGTAAGGGAAGACAAGATATATGTCCATCTAGGGTGGAGTGATCTGCACCGCTACCACCCCAGAGCGTAAAAGAGACAATACTTTGCGAGAAAGAAGAAAAGAGAAAAATACTTAAATGTCAAGAAGTGAGAAAGTGGTTCATCTAGTACCAGGTAATGGAGTGTGATAAAATTTGTACCATGAATTCCATGTCTTGTGAAACTTTAAAACCTTATTCTTTAAAAGGCTTGTGAAGTACTCCATTCCATACCCAGGAGATCACTATCTGGATGCCTGGAGGGGATGAGGGTTTCCAATCTGCAGCAATTTGTAAGCAGGTAGCTGCACAGACGTGTTGTACAAGTTTGTCCATATGTTTATCAATAGTTTTCACAGGAGAGCAAAGCAGTATGACATGGGGGGTCGAGTATTATGTCACTGTCCAGGATCTGAGTAAGTAGCGCAGTCACCTGTCGCCACTAAGTTGAGATGTGAAGGCACTGCCACCAAATATGTTAAAAAGTCCCCACTCCCCCGCATTCTCTCCAGCAAAGATCGGACGTGCCCGGATAAAGTCTGTGTAATCGCGTGGAAACCAGCTACCAACGTGTGGAAACTTTGAATGCGTTTTCCCTGATTGAGGTGTTAATTGATAGCTTAGATATCCTGAGTATTAGCTTAGACCAACCCTCCTTGTCCAAAGTCTTCTGAATGTCACGCTCCCATGTTGTATCAAATGGTTCCAAGGTCTCAGTGGATGGTGATAATATATCATGGTATATGAGGGACACCAATCCTTGGAAACCCATTCGGTGCATGCAAAATTTCTCAAAGGAGGTAGGTTTCCACAATTTAGAGGATTTACACTGGGCCTGCATAAACCCTCTGATTTAATTGTAGGAGAAATGCAAGGAAGATGGGAGGCCCGCTCTTTCACTAAGATCAGAAAATGTGCGTGGAGCATATTCCCCCGATATGTGTTCGAATTAGGTTATACCAGCCCTCTGCCAGGGTGTTATATATACGAGATTGAATTCCATGGAGGGAATGCCGGATGGTGCCAAAGTGGAGTAAGAGGTGAAGGGAATGTAGCGATGTCCGTCTTCTTCCTGTTAAGTTTGTCCCATATGTTTAGCGTGACTTGTATAGTGGGTTGAGAATATAGTAAGGCTGGACTCTGGGTACGTGGGAGCCAAGGAAGGTATTGTAGAATGTGGTTGGGTGTTAATGCATTCTCTAAGTCTACCCATCTCTTTTTTCCTGGGGTCTTATGCCAGGAGATAATGTGGCTGAGGTTGACTGCCTGGTAGTAATGTTCAAAAATTGGAATGCCATACCTTCCAGATATAGCCGGTTTGGCTAAGCAGGAGCACCAAAGTCAAGGTTTTTTACCATGCCACATGATTTTTTCACATATTTGTTGTAGGGAGGACAGGAAAGTCTTCGGAACTGAGATCGGGAGCGTTTGAAATAGGTATAAAAATTGGGGAGGACATTCATTTTTATCACGTTTATTCTACCAAACCACGAGATGTAGAGGTGATCCCATTTGATTAAGTCCCTTTTGACTGTGTCTAAAAGTGGGATATAGTTAGTTTGGAAAAGTGTGTTGTATTCCTTGGTGATAAGTATCCCTAGGTAACGTAGAGATTTGGTGCGCCATTTAAATGTGAATTTAGTCTTGAGTATCGAGATTATTGCATCCGATCCCTGGAGGGGAAGGGCCTCCGTCTTAGAGTTATTGATTTTATAATTTGAGACTGAGCCATTTTCCGCCAGCTCCTTAAGCAAGTTGGGAAGTGAGATTATGGGGTTGGAGAGCGTTAGCAAGACATCATCCGCAAATAAGGACAGTTTAAAAAGGCGAGGTCCTATTTGAATCCCCAGAATATCTGCATTCTGGCGAATTGCAGCTGCTAGGGGCTCTATACAAATGACATAGATTAGAGGCAAAAGAGGGCATCCCTGTCTTGTACCGTTTCTTAAGGGGAAGACAGAAGACTGTAACCCATTGGTTAGTACAGATGAAGAGGGGCGATGGTAGAGAGCTTGAATAGCAGTGAGAAAAGCTCCTTGGAAGCCAAAGTGACTAAGTGTGCGAAACATGAAGGACCACGAAAACCTGTCAAAGGCCTTCTCCGCATCTAGAGCTAGGACGACCGTGGAAACTTTATTTTTGTTGATGTGTGCGATGATGGCTATATTCTCCTTGTGTTGTCCAGGGCTTGTCTGGTGGGAACAAAGCCTACCTGGTTGGGAAATATTAAATATGTTAGGTGGGAGTTTAGACGAGTAGCTACTACCTTGGAAAATAGTTTTATATCCGCATTGAGAAGTGAGATTGGACGATAATTGGTGCAACACGTCGGGTCCTTGTTTGGTTTTGGAATTACAACTATAGTAGAATGTGTGGTTTCATTATGGAATGTCCCTCCCTGCATAATGTGGTTATACATTGAAGTAAGTTGGGGCATTAGTTCTTTGGAAAAGATCCTATAATATGACATCATAAATCCATCTGGGCCTGGGGCCTTAGAGCTCTTCTGGGATTTGAGGGCCAATGTTACTTCCTCTTCTGTGATCTCACAGTTGAGGGCGGCTATCTGCAGTAGAAAAAGCGTGGGTAGGGAGCATTTATCCAGATAGGTGTTTATCTTCTGGGTTTCTGGGACCAGGGTAGACTGTGTAGGGTGGAGGTTGTACAGAGCCTCGTAATAGGATCGGAATGTGTTGTTGATAGCTCTTGGGTCAAAAGACAAGGCTCCTTTTTTATCACTAATTGAGGGAATAGCCTGTGAGGCGCGTTTTGCCTAAGTCTGTTGGCCAGTATTCTGTCCGCCTTGTCTCCCCTTTCATAAAATGTCTGCTTTAACCATCTAAGCTGGCGTTCCGTTTGCTCTGATTGCATCATTTGGATCTCTCCCCTGATTTTTTTGTTTACTTTGGAATTGCGTGTGGCAATGAGTCTGCTTGGGTAGAGTTTCAAGATCTCTGAGTTGGTCAGACAATTTATGGAGTGTCAGAGAGAGTTCTTTTTTCCACCTGGAAGCAAACTGAATGATCTCCTCCCATATAACTGCCTTATGGGCCTTCCAAATTGTGGGTATAGGGACCTCCGGACCAGAATTTAATGTGAAGTACTGTATAATGGAGACCGAAATGGTCTCTTTGAAGTGGGGTAGTTTAAGGAGCGTCTCATTCAGTTTCCACGAGGTCCGTCCCCTGGGATTTTGAAGGAGGTTGACCATCAGTGATAGGATGGAGTGGTCAGACCACGTATTTGGTATGATGTTCGCCGAAGTAATGTGCCGAAATGTTTTTGCGCAGCTCAGAAACATATCAATACGCGAGTAGGAATTATGTGGGAAGGAAACGAAACATAATTGCCACTCTGTTTTTCTTAGAAGAGTGAGAGGCGTAGTACACCGTGGAGAAGCGACGTGAGGACAAGGAGGGGTGGTCTCCATCACCTTTAAGCTTGTGAATGGTGTTATATAACATAGATCATTTTTGGGGAGTGTTACGTCCCTTGACGTTTAGTGATAAGACTGTAATTGTCATGACTGGTATATAAGAATGTCTTTATGAAAATAAAGTGAATAGTGGAGAAGTGGAGTGTGATGACAGCTAAGTATGGAAAGGTGGAGAGAATGAGGGAGAAAAGGAATGAGTGGAGTGGGGAAATAGGGTGGAGTGGGCAAGAAGGGTGGGGAATGGAAAATGGGAAAAGGGTGTAAACCAAAATCTCACGTCAGAGGGGTGACCTACAAGGGAAGTGCCTAAAGAGTAAAGTAGGAGTAAACTAGGTGGGTAGCACCTATATGATGTATTACTATAGGCACTAGAGGTCGGAGAGCAGCTAAACAAAGATTGTGTATAAAATGTAAGGGAGCCTGAAGACCTCCCTGAGGTCTAGCTCCTTCGCTCCCAAAGTGTGTGTGGGGGACGAGGCCTGGAGTAAAGTGGACCACTGCCTGTCCAAGTGAGAAACAAAATACTAGCGAACAAACATTAACTAGGGGTAGCATAAAAGTGAATTAACAACATACAATGCCTTCACAGACCGAACAGACTGTCCACAGTAGCTGAAAATGTTATGACCCTCTCACAGAACTTGTGCTCAGCATTCAAAATGTAGCTGTGTGGTGCCTCTCTCCCTGGCTACTGGTGTGGGTGCAGCAGTTGAGGTCTGAAGTATCTGTTGTCTTAGCTGAAGCAACTGCCAGCAGCAGGCAGTTTGTATGACTGCAGGAGATAGGGGTCACCCCACAGTACAAATAAAAGTTCCGCTGGCATCGTAGAGTGACAAATGGTGCTGACCTGCTCGATGTGGATCTGCTACGGCATCAACTCATGCACATAGATCTCCCTCATCACCTCGCTCAAGATGACCGCCCCCGTGCTGGAAGACCCTTCCATGGGAGAAGCTCAGCCAGCCTCTCTAATAGGTAACAGTTTCAGTGGTTTGTTGTCTTCACGAGAAACTGTCCGAGGGGTGAAAATTGCTGCAGGTGAGGTGTTTTATGTAGTGGGTATATCAGTATTTTCATCAACGAACATAAGGGAGAAGTCTGTGGATATAGCTGTGAATTTCTGCTCGAGGAGGATAAGCATAAGAGCTCTAGCAATTCACAACAATGATGTGATGTGCCGTGTGTAATTAGGGGAAGGGAGATCCCCAATATTCATATAAAAAAGAGGTTTCTCTGTGGAGCTCCACAGAAATACGTCCACACCGAAAGGCATCCAAGCCACGCCCCGTTTAATTGGTTTTTTTAAACCAACATTTGAAAACTGTATCAATGAAGAAAGTTTTGTCACTGTAGACACAGAGTTTTCTTTTTGTTTTTTTTATGTTTGCCTTTAACAGTCACCACAAAGAATAATTCCTCCCCCTTCAATCAGGGATGCTGCCCCAGAAGAGCAAGCTGTTGAGTATAACCTGTTGGTAGAAAATGTCATGGTTATAATGTGTATAAGTAGTCTGATTTCTAAATTTGTTTTTTTAAAAAAAGCTGCATTTCCACATAGGAAAAAATATCTATTCAAAAATATATTTGTGCATTATAGATGGCTGCCCTACAAAAACCCCACATAATGGTTCAATATTTCACACCACTCCACCCTCTTTCAGTTAAGTTTTGTAACTGAAAAATAATAATACAATTGCTGGTGGTATTTGTCAATGTGTGACATCCTGGAGCTTTTGCATTGTTGGTCAACTGTTTGTAGTTGTTTGTATTCTGCAAGGCGGTGCGGAAACCTTATGGTGCCTTATAATTAAAGGATATTAATAACATGCTTCCCAGCTTAGGGGTTTGTCTCCTTCAGTTGTCTTTCAGGTTGTGGTGACTCTGAAAAAAAAGTTGTTCACAAGTTTAACAGACTAGAAGATTTAGATCTGGATGGTTGGGCAAACTTTTGTGTTCTGGGCGTCTAGACACAATATGGCAAGTAATTGTTCCACCTTTGTCCGCCCCGTGGAGGATCACTGGTTCGGTAAGAGGGGTCTATGTTGGCCGGTCTTTATGCCATTGTTGATTCTATATATAGGAAAGTGGGGGTCTCTTGACATATTCATTATGCACTTAGGAGGCAACAATTTGGGTAAGGAGAACTTAATAGTGAGCATTAGAGAAGATCTTCGTTTGCTGAAGTCTAGATGGCCGGTCATTAGGTTATGCTGGTCTTATGTGATCCCGCATCTACGCTGGCGGGGTAGCATTTCCTCCCCCATTATGAGTTAAGCAGCTGAATCGTTGTTCAGGCCATGTGTTCCAGTGTCTTTGGGTGTTTAGTGATCAACCACTCTCTAATTATGATGGTGCATTTATTTACAGGGGATGGATTCCATCTCACTGAGAAGGGTTAATGGATTTTCATGGATCAGAGTTATTGGAGGGTTGGGGGATTAAGTTTTTTGGTGGTGGACTGTTTTTATGTTAAGTGAATGGTGCAGGAACCACAATGTAGCTGGTGAAAGACAAGACTCTACACCAAGCTCAAGAAGGTTCTTTTAATGGGTCCAAATTTTCCATAGTGAAAATCCCACCCTACAGGGCTAGTTCTAATCAGCTTGGTTCAGGATCAGGGCCTGATTAGCCAACAGGCTGACCAGGCTGCAGCCTGGGGCGCTGGGTAGGGAGGAGGGGGGGCAGCGCTGGTGAAGTAAAAAAATAATTTCCTTTTTTCTTTTTTTTTGAGGCCGATTCAACCCGTAAACTGCCCCCCTCCCCCCCCAAAATTCCTACCTTATGGGGTCCGCTTCTGTGTATGGAGTCTACCTATGACTCCATACACAGTCAGTGACAGGCTGAGCATCAATAAGCAGGCGGCAGCTGACAGCTTCTGCTTAGCTGTCAGTGCAGGCACGGTGCGCTGTTTAGTGTGGTCACGTAAGATGTTAACATCTCACGTGACCACACTAAGCAGACAGATTGCGCCCGCACTGCTAGAAGGAAGGAGCACCGGAGCGTCGCACGGGAAAGAAGAGGACCAGTCCAGCAATCCTCAAGGTTAGTTAAAGTCAAAAGCAGGCTGCGGGGGCATCATTATTATTAATTCTCAAAAGGGGAGGGATAGGCTGCGGTGGCATTGTTATTATTAACTGTATATTGGGGGGGAGGATCATGACTCCGGGGGGGGGCAGGCTGCAGGGCATCGTTATTATTGTCTATGTGGGGGGGGATCATGACTCAGGGAGGGGAAATAGGTTGCAGGGGCATCATTATTATTTTATGTCTATGAGGGGGGGGATCATGACTCATGTTGGGGTGTAGACTGACGAAGTCTATATGACGAAACACGTTGAGGCTGTTCTACATACATTATTCCTGGTACACATTAGGCTGTACTGTCTACCTAATCCCTGAAAAGTTACCCCATTGAGAACTTCTGTGCGGAGCCCATTGGTGTTTACTTCTTATACATCCCAGTGATCTACATCGTGTAGCAGTATCCTATGTCCACAGGATTTACAGATAAGCTTTTAAACCTTATATATATTGTGAGTGTGTTTTATTATGATACATGCTGAATAAATTATTGAACATAAGTACTACACTATATGGCTTTTTCCTCTCTTAATACACCGTATGAGTGGAGCTTGTGAGCAGTGACTGTGCTGTGGCTGATGATCCAGTTACCGTATACCTACATAAGATATCTACACATCTGTTCCTGACCTCTTGAAGCTGACTGGAGCTTATTTCCAAGAACCTCTGATACAGATAAGCTGTTTATTTAAATCTTTTTGGTACGTTGCCACCTATCACTTGCTACTGATTGTCACGGATACATCTGAAACGTTGTTTTCTGCTTTCTTCTGTCTGTGTTTCAGCATATGATCAGGAATTATGAACATTGGTGTATACTGTTTATACCAGCCTGACATGATGAACACTTTGTATTTATATTTCTGTATACAGTAATACTGACTGTCTGGACGATCTGTACCAGTTAGCACTACTAGATTTGGCGCCATCATCCCTCTTTCTACATTTACAATATATATATATATATATATACATATATAAATATATATATAATACATATATATATATATATATATATATATATATATATATATATATATATATATTCATATATATATATATATATGTATATATATATATATATAACACACACATGTATGTACACGCACACACAGTGGTGAAGTGGGCTGATAGGCTGTGGTATTCCATACCTGCACTTCTACTGCCTTAAGTGTAAAACTGTTCTAAGTTTCCACTTTGAACACTGTGTATAAACATAGAAATATAGGTATGGGTTGGGGCGGGAGGCGCGCGTGCAGGAAGAAGGGGGGGCGTCAACCGATGTGTTAGCCTGGGGCGGCTGGAACCCTTAATCAGGCCCTGTTCAGGATTGACCAGGGTGAAAACATGGGTTGATGATGGGCAGGGATTAGGATTTACCCCATGTGTGGCTCTTCCCTGCTGAACTTCTAAGTCTCTTAGAGTCCTGGGGATAACATTAATAACTTCTTGCCTGATAAGACTAGCTGCAAATAGTTTCACTGTTTTGAATATATATGATATATACATATATATGTAATATATATACACACATATACATGTGTATATATATATATATATATATATATATATATATATATATATATATATATATATATATGTATCCAATGGCTCATAAATTGTTTGGTCAGAGAATGTCCATAAACATAATCAGATAGTGGTCACAATTTGATTGCATTCTCCACCAGACCAGATCAACATCTAATAGATTCCAATTAGATATTAACCAAGATTGGTGATCTTTTGTGTGTCATTACTTGCGGTGATAACTCAAAACTGATCTGATTTATCATCTGAATCACAAAACACTCCAAGGGCTAGATTTACTAAAGGGTGGTTTGCTCAAACCGCCGCTTTTCGGCTAGTTTTCCAGCGGTTTTGAAACCGCCGGATTTACTAAAGCCCAAACAGCCGTCAAAACGGCCAGAAATGACATTTTTCAAAACCACCACTTTACAAACCGCCATCCCGATTTTAACAATGATGAACATATAAACAGCCGGATTTACTAAGCTGGGGTTTTCAAAACCGCCGCAGAAGAGCCATCCAAATGGCCAAAATTAAAGAGGTGGTTGCAATAGGCGAGATTGATCAAACAGCTGCTGTTTGAGCTATTTTGCCATTCAGAACATATGAGAAAGCACCATTGATATTTTAATCATTTGGAAAATCATTTTTTTTTTTATAAAGGGACAAAATAAATGTAATATTAATTTATGAGAGAATTTTTTTTTCATATTTTTTTTAAAGGCACACTATTGTAGAAAATGTGAATATATAATATTATTAACTGATTGTTAATGGTGGACATAATTATTTATGTTGCACAATTTGTCATGACATATTGTCCAAATAATATATTAATTAAGTAATTTTATCCCCTTAATTTAATGACATTTTTTTATTCCCTCATAAGTTAATATTTAATTCATTTTGCCCCTTAATCAATAAATAATGATTGCCAACATAATTTAAATGACAATGCTGATTTCTCTAATGTTCTGAATGGCAAAATAGTTCAAACTGCATATTTAAGCTATCAAGCCATTCTGAAGCAGGTATTACAACTATCCTGTTCTGTCTTTTGGATGGCGGATTTGATGGCGGTTTCATCCAAACCGCCGGCAGTTTAGCTTTTTCAAATCGCCATACATCGCCAGTCATTTTAAATTGAATCCTCAAGCCGCCCTATAGTAAATGCGGCGGTTTGAACCACTAAACCACCGGCGAAGGGTGGCGATTTCAAACCGCCACCAAACACGATTCTTAGTAAATCTAGCCCCAAATGTTAACACACTTAACATGTTGACACACTTCCACCTGTTAAAAAATCAGTTAATTGATGAGAAGGATGTTTTTAATCTTACATTATTTCATTAATGAATAGTGCATTTTGCATTGAATAGTGTTGGAGGGTCTATTTAGGAAGAAGATAAGATTACATTTTATTCTTAAATGCAGATTCCATTAAATTATTCTACAAACGACCTTTCACAATGGATTTTTCCTAAATTTCATTTCTTGGCTGCTCAGCTTACAGAGAACAGTGGTCGGGTGTACTTAATGGAGCAAATGTATATCTTTAATTTTCAGACATTTTTATTTCTTAATGCAATAGTGGAGACAAGGTAAATACTACATTAACATTTTTGTTTTTAATGAAGATACTGGTTCTCCTGATATTGGCTAATAATTTCTCATACTCTCAATGGATTAATTTTTTCACACACTGGGACAAAAATCAAAGAACTCTCCAAAGATCTAATTGTTTTTCATTAATCAATGTAATGTGGTATATATGAAGGTGGTCACTTCAATGCTTCATAATATACTATAATATAAGTGCATAAAATTAAATGTGAAATTAGAATTTATCTTTGAACCCTGTTACCCATGTACTTCTTTGTATTCACCTAACAGCAAGAAAGAGAGCAATACCAAGGTTCCAAGAGAGTAGAAATGAGCGACGATTTTCATCACCAGATAGTTCCTGATGTAAGTACTATTTAACTAATTTCCAATCAATAACATAAAATGCAATCTCTGGAATTAATCTTTGTGGCAATATAGAGTATCCTGATAGTGATTTGCTGTGATGAGGAAACATTATAATTCATGAGATCAAAGTAAAATCTTTGAAGGAAACGAGCCATGTGACTAGGGGAAACACTGTTTTGATGCAGCATAAACATTATTGTATACTTTGATTTTTACTTTTCTTTTTTGGTTAGTTGTTTTTTTACAACCACCTATTTCTCCCAGTAACAGTTTTTTTAGAAGGGAGGTGTTAGAGGAAAAATTTTTAATTTGGAGATCACAGTCATATCTCTAATTTCCCAGTTCACATCTCCTTTTCAACTCAACTTTTTGAAAACATAGTTTTGTACATTGTTTACTTAGGAGCATTCAAAATATCTAGTGCTGGGTGAATATAAGAAATGATCGAAGGTGTAGCCAAAATTCGAGAGACTTGGAAAAATCATTTCGCTGAGGTACAATGTTCTAGAGATACAATTCTTGAGTTATTCTTTTGTTTCTCCATTCTCCGAAGCGACATTCTGCTCTGAAATTGTAAATGTGGAAAATTTATAGTATGGAAGAGAATTCATTCTGCTCTGTGTTGTGAATGGGGAACAATAAGTCAGAAGACCAGGCAGAATAAAAATGATGTGGGAATTTCGTGTGCACCAAAGACGATATGGGAAATTTTACACTGAACGTGAGAAATGTGTAAAATGTCCGCAGTCAATGCACAATAAGGTGAATATTTTGCAGAGCAATTATGAAAATGTTGCTCATGTCTAATGAATATATGTTTAGACTATTTTAGAAAGATAAACTTTTTTAACTAAATAAAAGATATCATCTTAGCAAATGATGATCAAGATCCCCACTGCTCCCATGGCCAACCAAATCTAGTTATTCCAATACAAAATGTTGGCAATTTCCATAGGATTTCATATCTATTTAAGAAAATAATATTAATCTGCATTAATCTAAATTGATCTTCCTTTCTTCGCTGACGGGGAAGGGAGTGGTTCAATATCGACAGCAATAATATAGAAAAAACATCACGATACTAAATGAATGATATATATGCTTATTATACTTTATTAAGTGTTCTGTATTAATCTTTCTCTGCCTAACTGGCTTCTCCTAAAGTTTGAGTTTTTATGAGGAAGGAAATGGGCATCAGAAAGGGAAGGTGGCAAGAATAGTCCTGGCCAAAACACTGGTACTGAAACATGTATATGTAACATTCTCTGAGTATATCAAAGAAGCATCCAACCTTCTTTTAGGTACATAAATGGACCTTCTACCCTCATTACTAAGGGAAATTAGCAGATGTCATGACAGGAGTATAGGGAAAATACAATTGCTCTTGTAGTCTAATTTAGTCATGCATTGTATGATACAAGATGGACAAGGAAACTGCTGGTCATCACCTTGCTTTGGTAACTCAACTGTAACCAAATTGAAGTTCCAGACAGTCTATCCAAAAGCAAGTGCCTCTGGCTCCTGCATTGAAAGTGCGTTGTGAGTCAAAGAGGAGACAATGTAGAAATCAGGTGTCAGCATCAGATACCTATGTGTTGAAAGTGCAATTTTTTAAGTCTGCAAAAGTGCAGGAACAGCTTCAGTATAACAGTAACTTTTTAAAAATATTTTATATATTTTTTTATTCATTTTGAGGACTTTTTGTAGAAATGGTGAATAATGATGTCATTCATTTCTAAAAATGTAACAATCAAAAATGTATTATGAACATGTGTGTATTACAGATTATATATATATTCTGATATATAATTTATTAAAGGTCATAAAGATATTTCAAGTCATCTCAGAGTTTCGTGCCCAGTCTAAAACATTTTCTCACTTTTTATGGACTTCTACCATATTGCTCTGAGTGGTTAAATTTGAAATTAGCTTCTGCTGTTAGAGTTTGTGCATCTCCAGATGCTCAGTTACATCTCTGTTACTGTCTTACTTGCTGTTATTAGCATATAACTTGATATTAATTGACTTTTAGTTAAATGTATTTAACTTTCCTCAGTAAGAACAGTGAAATAACCTTACTATGATCACTGAGTTTAACTTCAATTGATTTCTGAGTACTCAAACTGTAAGAATTCTACTCTTTTCTTTGCTCTTTCAGTCTTAAATTGTAATCAACAGGTGTGAACCTATTGATCACCACACTGGTGTCCTACATGAAGATCCTCAATTCCCCCATGTACTTCTTTCTCACTCAACAGTCTATGTATAAGATCTTGTTAACCATAGGTTTGGTTCCCAATTTAATGTTATTCTCTTGGATCTCTCACTATTTGTGTTTCTCCATGTTATTTAATGTCTTTCTATTATTTTATCTTGGACGTTCTCTCGATATCTCAATCTTAACCACTAAACACACAAGCAAATATTATCCCCACCAGCCAAAGAATCTATCTGCCTGATATATCTTACTACCCCTCAAGCTTACTGCCTTCTCATCCTTGATTCAGAACTGTCGTATGTTCCCAACCTTCAAATCCTGTTACAAACAGTTAAGAAACATTACCAGAATATGCACATATCTCACACAAGACAATGCAATAACTTTAATTCATGTACTCATTATCACCCATATTGACTATTATTGGCAATTCCTGCCTTAGTGGTCTTTCATTGAACAGAAATTCACCTCTACAATCAATAAATTCAGCAGCTAAACTAATTTTCATTGTAAAATGTTCTTCTACTGTTGTTCTTCTCTGTCAGTCCCTACATTGGTTGCTTGTATGTTACCAAATCTAATTTAAAATGCTACTACTAACATACTAGGCCATAAACAAAACTGTACCAACGTGGATTTCTTCAGAGTCTCAAAATCTCAACCAACTCAACTACTCCCATTTTTACAAGATCAGCATCTCTCACCAACACATTATTTGCTCCCATTTCCAGTTACAGGCTGCTCCCACTTTGCCAAGACTTGTCTCTAGCCTCTGAATCTTCACACTTTCACCTGAAAACTCTCCTCTTCCAGCAAGCTTATCTAATTTCCAAACTACTCCATTAACTGCCCTAATCTTCTCTACCCGATTACCACCCCTTTACACAGTTCACCAAAAATTTACATGTATTCTCTATTGTTACTCAAACAATTCTCTGACCATAAAACTGGATCACATAGATCCACAAAGCACTTTTTCCCATTGTAATATGGCTGGACCAAAATGCAATAACTTCATGCATCAAACTCCTATTGTACTATAGACTATAAGCTTGCACGCTGGACCATCTTGCCTCTTTGTTTGTATGTTAAATCCTGGTCTCCTTTTATTATTGTGTTTATTACATTTATACACAATTGTTTAAGTGCTATGGAATATGCTTGTGCTAAATAAATAATTGTTAATAAGCAAATGAACAAATAATTTTGATTCATAAATTTTAGCTTTCTAGTCAAATCAACGTAATGTAAATTCTGCAGGAAATTGTTTATCATCATCATTGTTTATTTCTAAGTGGACACAAAACTCATCAGCGCCAGACAGTGGGTATTGCAAATCATGTATAGGAACAGAACAAGGACATACAAGGTTAATGGAGACGGTGCAGGGTAAAGAGTTCTGCTCATGAGAGCTTATAATGTGCAACATAATTTAATAATAACCACTTCATATCACTTATATCTTCGATAATACCCTTATCACCTAGTGTAATTCATATTCTAATCCCTATTGCTTTCATCCCTTAATGACTGCCAGATGTAGATTTATGTTCTATTGTCTTTATTATCTCACCCCATGTGTCAATCATTTGTTTGCTCCTTTCACTTTAGATTGTAAGCTCTAGTGAGCAAGATGCTCTGCCCTCCGGTTCCCATTACCTATAACTTTGTTGCAGGCTATCAGTAGCTCTGTTGTGAGTTGTAGAGTTATTTGTTTACTGTATTGTACTGTTCTACTGTTATATCATGTGTCTTGTTGTTTTCCCTCTGTATGGTACTGCAGAACATATGTGGTGCCCTATAAAGAAATATTAATAATAATAATAATAATAGTAATAATAATAATAATAACTTTGTGCTAGGCCTTAATGCCACAGTACATAGATCTACATTCTGGATGCCCAGTCCTACTGCTCTCCTTCTAGACTCAAGCCCAACTGTCACAGACATCCTCTGCATTTAATAACATTCCTTTAAGTACCCACTCAATTAACTGGACACAATGATTCCCATGGCAGAAGAGGAATATCCGCACTACGTTGCAAGAGAATATGTGCACCATCATCATCATGGCATGGCAGCTGGCAATGCTGAGGTGCATGGGAGACTTGCATCTAAAACCCTGTTAAAATACAAAGAATCTAAAAGTGAGTTAAATTAACAAAGAAACAAATTAAAATAAATAATCAAAATATCATCATCATCATCATCATCAACATCTATTTATATAGCACCAGCAAATTCTGTAGCGCTTTACAATTGGGAACAAACATTGATAAGACAATACTGGGTAATACATACAGACAGAGAGGTAAGAGAACCCTTCTCGCAAGCTTACAATCTATAGGACAATGGGAGTTTGAAACACATGGGCATGTGCTACATCATATTGCAGAATGGACCAGCTAGAATGCAAAGGTAAAAGTAATGAGTGGGCTGTGTTTATGGCAATGATGGTCAGAGGGTTGTTGTCTTGAGTAAGCTGTGTAGAGGGTGGTAATAGGGTGATCTAGGGAGATTGAGATGGTGGTTGAGGAATATCATAAGCTTGTCTGAAGAGGTGGGTTTTCAGAGAACGCTTGAAGGTTTGAAGACTAGAGGAAAGTCTTAATGTGCGAGGGAGGGAATTCCACAAAGTGGGTGCAGCCCGGAAAAAGTCCTGTAACTGAGAATGGGAGGATGTGATGAGAGTGGAAGAGAGACGTAAATCTTGTGCACAACGGAGGTGTCGAGTTGGGAAATATTTTGAGACAAGTGAGGATATGTATGTCGGTGAAATTTTGTTGACGGCCTTATATATTAGTAGAAGAATTTTATATTGGATTCGTTGAAATACAGGCAGAGAAAGTAGAGACTGACAGAGTGGCTCAGCAAAGGAAGAACGGTTTGCAAGGAAAATCAATATAGCCGTTGCGTGCAAAATAGATTGTAGGGGTTCAAGTCTGACTTTGGGAAGACCAGTAAGGAGGGAATTGCAATAGTCGATGCGGGAGATGAAAAGTGCATGAATTAATGTTTTTGCGGTGTCTTGTGTAAGATATGTGTGTATTCTGGAAATGTTCTTCAGGTGTATGTAACATGATTTAGATAAAGAGTTGATGTGGGGAATAAACGACAGTTGTGAGTCAAGGATTACACCTAGGCAACGAGCTTGCGGGGTGGGACTTATGGTCATGTTATCAACAGAAATAAAAATGTCAGGCAGGAAGCTTCTCTTTTTGGGTGGGAATATTATTGATTCAGTTTTTGAAAGATTGAGTTTGAGTTGGCGAGAAGACATCCAAGATGAAATGGCAGAATGACAGTCAGTAACACGAGACAACACAGATGGTGAAAGATCAGGAGAGGATAGACAGATTTGTGTATCATGCGCATAGAGATGATACTGAAATCCAAAGTAGCTTATTAGTTTTCCAAGAGAAGTAGTGTAGATAGAGAATAGCAGAGGACCTAGGACTGAGCCTTGTGGTACTCCAACTGATAAAGGAAGTGGAGCAGAGCTGGATCCAGAGTAATTAAACCTGAAAGAGCGATTAGATAGGTAGGATGAGAAGCAGGATAGGACAGTGCCTTCAAGACCTAGGGATTGTAGCGTTTGTATGAGGAGAGAGTGGTCAACAGTGTCAAATGCTGCAGAGAGATCCAGTAGAAATAGAAGAGAGTAATGGTTATTATTTTTTGCTGTGACCAAATCATTGACAACCATGGTCAGCACAGTCTCTGTGAAGTGTTGAGAGTGAAAGCCTGACTGAAGAGGATCCAATAGGTTGTTTGCTCTGAAAAAGTGTGTGAGGCGAGTGTAGGAAATTCTCTCGAGAAGCTTGGAGGGGCATGGGAGCTAAGAGATGGGGCAGTAATTTGTGAGAAAGTTAGGGTCAGAATTTTGTTTTTTTAAAATGGGAGCAGATTTTAGTTAGAGGGGGAATGAGCACAGGAGACAGGGACCTACCAATTTGTGAGGGAATGGGATCAAGAGGACAGGAGGTAGAGTAGGAAGATGAGAAGAGAGTAGAAACTTCCTCTTCATTTGTGGGATCAAATGAAGAGAGACTGTCAGAGGGTGCTACAAAGGAATTGAGCTGATTGCTTGTCGAGGGAGATGATACAATTTCAAGTCTGATCTTATCTATTTTGTCCATGAAATAGGAACCAAGATCTTGGGCACTGATGGTAGTTGGAGGATTTGGAGCTGGAGGATTCAAAAGAGATTTAAATGTGTTAAAGAGGCGTTTGGGGTTAGAAGCTTGAGCATAGATGAGAGATTGGAAGTAGGTTTGTTTAGCAGTGTCCAGAGCATTTCTATAGGAGTGGTAGATCAGTATATGTGATAAAATCATTAGAGGTACAAGATTTACACAGTAACATTCGCTTTGCGAGAAAGTTCTTGTAGAGTTCGTGTTGCTTCAGTGTGCCACAGTTGGCAACAAAGTCTACGTGAAGTATGTAGTGTCGCTGGAGCCACTTGATCCAGAGCAGTTGCTAGGGTTGCCATAGCAACGGCCAGACGCTCTTCTATCCAGCGCCGCGTCCCGGCATTACAGGGCAGCCGGGCGTGTGCGCAACAACAGGGCAAGTCTGCAGGCTGATTAATTCCATCAGGAACAGCCTGTGGGCAATTTTGAGTACTGGGTTCTCATTGGTCTGGTTCAGTATTTAAGACAGGGAGGGCTTAGCCTCCCTGCTGGTTATAGCTTCCAGTTCCTGTGTTGCTGCCTGCTGTTGTACTCCTGTACCTTTGGTGATAACCTTTTGGATTGATTTCTGCCGTGTATGACCTCTCCCCTGTTTCCTGGATTTGCCTGTTTGCCTGTGCCCTTGACCTACTGGCCTGTACCACCGTTTATGCTGAATTGCCCATGACCTCGACCCTTGGCTTGTTTCTGGACTATTCTTCCTAGTAAGTGACCCCTGACCTCGGCCTGACCTTTGGAACTGTTGCCTGCCATTACCTCTGCTCCTGGGTTCCCCGCAGCTGATACACGCCACACGACCCTCTGTAGTCTGCAGCCAAGTCTGTCCCCACCACTAGGGGCTCCAGTAAACACCTGACTATAAGAGTAGACTCCGGGTGGTGTTGTATTGGTTGGAGGGGTTCCTGACAGTGTTTAGATATATGCGTGTGGGAGTAGTGAGGGGGACCTGGATTAGGTGATATATTACCAGCTAATAGAAGCAGGGAGGAAGAAAGGTAGGAAAGATGATTGTAAGATGTGTGTCTTTTTAGTTTCTGGCGGCAGGATGAGGCTGTTAAAATTATTAAATTTAAATAGGAAAACAGTTCATGAGTGTTAAGTAGAGGTGAGTGAAGTAATGAAGGGGCAATGTGGACAGAGGTGTGTGTTGCAGGATGGGTGAGGGATGATATATTTCTAAAGATTATGCCATGAATAGAGAAAAAGAAAAATATTTTGACAAGCATTGGGATTTATGAGTTAAATAGCAAAAATGAGGGAATTAAAGGAATTACCTATTTGCAATGTCCTGTGTAAAAAAATAGGTAGTGCAGAGCTAGGCTGCAGCAAATGTAGTGTGTTCCTGGATGTCTGGATAGTATAGAGTAATGATGTGGGGAGCCATGTGGGGGAGTGGGTGGAAGTGTTGAATGGAGAGTAATAAAGAGCAGGTGATTGAGTAGCTGCGTTTTTGCAGAGTCATGAAAGAGGAGAGTGGTTGAAAGACAATATCATTTCCTCCTACTTGTGATGGCAGACAAAGCTTAAAGTAGAATTGAAAGTACAATGCTAAGGTAGGGGACTAAAATATCAGTAGCGTGGGCAGTGAGTGGTTGAGCAAGTAGTACAGCAGGCTGATTAAACAGAGTGGATTTTGAAGTGAAAACAAACTGACAGATAAAATAAACTTCATGATATGAGAAGAAAATAAAGTCCAAAACAGTCCTGATGTTGCATGTAGCTTGTAGCCAGGGAGAGTTGAATGCATCAGAGGTACAATATGGAGTTTCAGGTGAGTAATGACTGTTGTCCTTGTGTAGCTGTGATATTAGGCAGAATGTTCTTTTCCTGTTTCCTCCTGTTTAACTCTGGTATAACTCCAAATTATGTGATTTAATTTTTTTACACTTGGAACTAACACACTTAGAACTAGACACACTAAATATGTAGCCATCACTGGCTTGCAGCCATTCTACATATTCTACAAAGATAAACTAAAAAAAACAAAAATACAGTTGAATGCCTTCAACTCATAGTCAAACACACAAGAATATGTAAATTAATAAATGTTACATTCCCATTACAAAGTGTTGTCCTCCATATCGTCTAGAACTTGTGTTTTCTATATTCAAGTACAATTACTTAAAAGCACTTGCTTTTTGCCATAATTGTTAAATTATCTATAGTAAAAATGTATATTTAAAAAGCTTTTTTCTGCTTCCCTCAATCAACACAGAGGGACAACCAGACTTCGGTCACTGGATTTATCCTCTTGGGATTTCAGGGTACCCAAAATATAAGGATTTTACTCTTCATTCTCTTCCTTGTGATTTACTGTGTGACCATATGTGGGAACCTCCTGATCATCACACTGGTGTCCTATAACAAGAACCTCCATTCTCCTATGTACTTCTTCCTCACACAACTCTCTATGTCTGACATCATGTTAACCACAGATGTTGTCCCGAACTTGCTTTATATTTTACTGAATGAGAAGGGCAAAATTAGTTTTATCGGCTGCATCAGTCAGTTTTATTTCTTCTGTGTCTCAGAAACATCTGAGTGTCTTCTTCTCACAGTGATGTCTTATGACAGATACTTGGCCATCTGCAACCCATTGCGTTATGCTTCTATAATGACCAGTGTGTATTGCATAAAATTGGCTGTCATCTCTTGGATGTTGAGTTTTTCCATTATATTGATTGACAATATAACAATATCAATGCTACAATTTTGTGGACCAAACATTATTGACCATTTCTTCTGTGATATTGTTCCCCTATTGGAAATTTCTTGCTCAGATACAAACATTGTTCAAATAGAAGTTTTTGTACTAAGTGGTCCTGTGCTTATCTTTCCATGTACAATAATCATAGTATCATATGTGAACATCCTATTCACAATCTTAAAGACGCCATCTAATACTGTCAGACAGAAAGCCTTCTCCACCTGTAGCTCCCATCTGACTGTGGTGTCCATATTTTTGGGGACTCTGTTTGGTGTTTATGTTCTACCAACAAAAGGACAATCATTGAATATAAGTAAAATCTTATCACTCATATACACAGTGGTAACCCCTTTGATAAATCCCATTATATACAGCCTCAGGAATAAGGATATCAAAAAAGCTTTGCATAAAACAATACATAAAATATATATTCTGTGGCAATCTCGTTCTATAGAAAGCATGTTCTTTGGTTGAATCTACACATTTTTATGTATAACTGTTGTCATGAGTATGACCTAATTTGAAAAATTATGAATCAATTTCTTAATGTTATAATGATCTATCTTAAAAGCTGAAATTATTTTACTCAAACTGGTCTCCAGCAAATCACTGAGTGCTGGCAAGCCAGGGATTAACATTTGTTGATGGAAGAAGCAGAGATTCAGAGGCCTGGTTTCTGTCACTTTACCTTGATTATTTACACAGAGATGTCATTGTCTCAGAAGGGCATCTATCCTGGTTTTTAATCCATATAGGAGTTCAGAGAGCCCTAGAAAGATTGGCTGAACACCTAAGACCAGAAAGAATGTTTAGGTGGATTCCAAGTTAAGTATATAATCATTTTTATAAACAGGAATGATTAAAGCAGGGCAGCACAGTGGCTTAGTGGTTAGCTCTGGGGTCATAAGTTCAATTCCCAACCATTGTCTTTCCTGTGTGGAGTTTGTATGTTCTCCCTGTGTTTCCGTGGGATTCCTGCCATACTCCATAAGACATACCAGTAGGTTAATTGGCTGCTTTTAAATTGACCTTGGTCTATGTGTGTATGTTAGGGAATTTAGACTGTAAGCTGCAATGGGGCAGGGACTGATGTGAGTGAGTTCTCTGTACAGTGCTGCAGAAATAGTGGCGCTATATAAATAGATGATGATGATGATAGTTATGAAGACCTCTGTAGCAAATACCATTTTTCAATTATATATATGTCCCCTAAGGAACCTTTAAGGGTGAGATATGTTTCCTGGAATGTTCATGGGCAGAAAATCATACCATGTTTGGTAGAATAAAGTCATATCTTTGCCATGTTCCAGTACAGAGATATGATATATTTTTGGACACAGTAATAGAACTGTTTGCAAGGGGGCAGTAAATTGATTGAAAAACCTTTTACCGCACCAACACAGCTGTTTCAGTGATGTCACAGAGTAGGGAGGTTTTTGGGTAATAAAGAAAAAAAGTCCAACAACACTCTACAGTAGATTGGAAATTTTTATTTTTCAGGGGTCATTCTGCTTTAATAACTTAAATAAATCTCCTAGCCTTCCAACAGATATCAGATTATGAGAAATAACTCATGAGTGTAGAATTTTTTTCTCCGTTTTTTGTTTCTGCTTAAATTTATGTCAATTTTGCATTTATATGTCTGCATGTCAATTTGTATTCAATAAGCAACTTTTTTTTGCCATAATACACCCTTGAGGTGGCTGAAATTGCATTCTGTTTACGGTTCAATAATATTGAAACTGTATGAATTTCAGACAGGAGAGGAAGGAACAATGTAAATGACAAACCAGTTTTAGAATCAGTCTAAGCTTGTATTCTACTCTGTATGCCTTGTGGTCATGTACCTTGGAAGAAATAAAGTCTCCAAAAAAACAGATACATTTGTGTTGTTCGGTCTACATTACATTGCTACCTAGGAGGGGAAAAATAAGGTCCAGTTTTCAACACAGGTGGGTCTTGTCATGACAACTGTAATAATATATTAGAAGTTGTGAAATGTCTAAGAAACTCCCCAGTTTCTGCACCAAATGACCTTTCAAAACTACCTTTATTACAGAAGTGTGGTGATATTTATGTTGTTGGAATTAATTGTAAATTTGTTCTGTACTCTTAACGCATAGCCCAGAAACGTGTTATTATCTCATATGCCAATTTTCATTAAGTTTAAGATGGACAGTATGGAAATTATAGACTTTTAGGAGTAAATTTACTAAGAATCGTGTTTGGAACCTCTGCGCATCGCCACTATTTTTCAGTGGCTTCAACCTATAAACCGCCTAAACCACCGGACGATCGTTGTGATGCACTGCGGTTATAAGCATTTACTATTTGGTGGTATAGCGTTTCAATTTTAAACCGCCGTCGATGTTTGGCAGTTTGTAAGCTTTCAGCTTTTAAGATTGTGTTATAAGCGCAAATTTTAAATACCAACCTTTCGTTTTCTTTTTTTGGCTATTTTCCCTACCAGGAGATTTTACATCACAAGCACTTTATAAGCCTGGGAACTTCCTCATTACTTTTGATAGTGTTGTGAGGAGCTAGGAGTTTGTCTGTGCTATTTTGGAAGAATTTTCTAGAAATTTTTCAGCTTGGTGTCTGAATATTCTTGTGTTTATTTTGCTGTTCTGTTGGTTTATTACCTTTTGTCTTTTGTTATTTTCAATTGCTTTTGGCAATTGTCTAGAACTTTGTGTGTATGTATTGTGTGTGAGTGTGGTGCGAGTAGCTGTAATGCTAGTCTGCTTAGTAATTTGTGTTTGTCTGTGCTTTCCTGTTAATTGTTTATTGTATATTGTTTGGAGCAATGGAGAGAGATAAGAGGGGGCAGAGGCTGTGGGGAAGGAGAGGGAGATTGAGCAGGAGGGGGCAGATGAAGCAAAGGAAGAGTTATAGGAGGCAGGAGAGGGGAGGAGGAGGACCAAGGCTGGGAGAAATATCAGTTTTGCAAATGATGAAAATTGAGTCTTAATCCTACTATGAGCTCATTTTAGACAGTCAGGTGGCCCCTACTCCTCTAAGGCGTATATGCCGATTATTGTGGGCAGCACGGTGGCTTAGTGGTTAGCACTTCTGCCTTACAGCAGTGGGGTCATGAGTTCAATTCCCAACCATGGCCATATCTGTGTGGAGTTTGCATGTTCTCAGTCTGTTTGGTGGATTTCCTCCGGGTGCTCTGGTTTCCTCCCACTCTCCAAAAACTTACTGGTAGGTTAATTGGCTGCTAACAAATATAGCCTAGTCTGCATGTCTGTGTGTGTGTATGTTAGGGAATTTAGACTGTAAGCTACAATGTGGCAGGGACTGATGTGAGTGAGTTCTCTGTACAGCGCTGTGGAATCAGTGGCGCTATAGAAATAAATGGTGATGATGATGATGAGGCCAAGTATGTGATGCTGTAAATGCAGTGGAGCCTTTAAATAGGTCTGTGCCTCACTGTAGTAAGTGCTTTTCTCATATCAATGCTTTTGAAATAAAAAATGGCAGAAGAGAGGAGGGCAGCAGAAGCCACAGGTGGTGGCCCACCGGTTTGTGTGGAGTTCACATCACATGAGGAAGAACTGCGTCAATTCCTCTGTAAACTATTGAAAGAGTGAATGTGCAGGACACTGATGCCCACCCAACACAAGAGGAATGTGGTGAGTGTCTTGTATTTTAAAAAAAGACTTCACAATGTAAATGTAATGTACTATATATTTTTGGGTTTTTGTACACCAACATTTGAAAAACTTGACTGTATACATGAAGAAAGTTTCATTACTGCAGACACAGAGTTTCTTTTTTTTTTTTTTTTTTTTTTATGTTTGCCTCTAGCAGAGTCCCCACAAAGAAGAATTCCTCCTCTTTCCTTCAGGGATGCTGCCCCAGAAGAGCAAGCTGGTGAGTGTAACCTGTTGGTACAAAATGGTGGTTATAATTAGAGATGGGCGGGTCCGGTTCTCCGAGAACCGAACCCACCCGAACTTTGGGTATCCGAGTACCGAGCTGAGCAGCTCGGTACTCTCCCGCCCATTCCGAATCCAAATCGAGGCCGAACGTCATTGTGACGTCGTCGGATCTCGGGACTCGGTTCTCGCGATACTTCAACTTTATAAATACACGCCTCCACAGCAATCCATCGCCATTTGACAGAGGGAGAGAGCAGGGTGTAGTCATAGGCTAATTAGAGCAGGGACAGAGAATACAATATTGTTCTTGCAATTGCTCTAACCAAAATCGCTAGTGCAGAGAGGAGGATAGAGGTTTATTATTTTTTCTTCATATTTGGCACTCCCCAGCGCTTTTGGGGTGTCCCCCATAATTGTGCATTAATATTTCTGGCTGTCAAAAGTCATATCTGTCAGCAGTATCTACTAAATAATTTTTAGCACTCCTCAGTGCTTTTGGGGTGTCCTCCCTAATTGTGCATTAATATTTCTGGCTGTCAAAAGTCATATCTGTCAGCAGTATCTACTAAATAATTTTTAGCACTCCTCAGTGTTTTTGGGGTGTCCTCCCTAATTGTGCATTAATATTTCTGGCTGTCAAAAGTCATATCTGTCAGCAGTATCTACTAAATAATTTTTAGCACTCCCCAGTGGTTTGCGCTCAGAATGGATTCAAAGCAGTCCACATCTAAATGAGCAACCAGGTTCTGTCACCAGTCCTGATGTTAGTGTTCCCAGTACGTCATCTGGCCAAGGCGATGTCAAACAACAGAGTGTTTTCAAATTAGTGCAAAAAACAAAAACCCAAAAAAAAATTACTGTATTGAAGCGAAAAAGAAGTGTAACTGAGCAAAAGTTAAGTGACGATAAAAAAAAATTGCAAGCATGCCATTCTACACACGCAGTGGCAAAGAGAGAATGAGGCCTTCACCTTTGGCTATTAGTGGCAGATCCCAAAAAGTTACCCAGCCTACAATTGGTGCACAACTACTGTTACGCGTCAAAGCCGAGCTGCAAGATAACAGTGAGGCATTACAGGAGAATATTTGCTCTGATTCACAAATGACAACAATCCCTGTGGAGAGTCCATCCAACAGTGGGATGTCTAATCGTGAGCATTCTGCTGATGTGTGCCTTAATAGCCCGAGTGTAGCCGGTGATACCCAAATTGAGGATGCCACTTTGGAATTAGAAGAGGATGAGGGGGAGATTTGTGTAGGCGACGAGGGCGCTAATGAGGATGTTGATGAGGATGAGGTTGTTTGTGTAAGTCCTGCACCAGTGGCAGCAGTTCTGGCACGTGACAAGAAAAAGGCCATTGTCATGCCTGGGCATAAAACAAAAAAATTCACTTCTTATGTGTGGAATTATTTCTACCCAAATCCAGACAACAATTGTATAGCCATTTGTAGTGTATGTGAAGCCACAGTCAGTCGAGGGAGGGACCTTAACCATCTTGGAACCTCGTCTATGTTACGCCATTTAACGAGAGTTCATGGCAAAGTGTTGGGAAAAGCTGAAAGTTCTTCCCAAAAGAATACAAGCACTCCCTCATCAGCTAAGACCCTCCCGCTCACCGACATACCGACGGCTACAAAATACACCCACCACACCATCCTCATCAATATCCTCAGTAGCGTTTGGAGTTAGCCCGGCATCCCACTTAAGGCTGGATGACTCCGGCACTATTATTGATTCCTCTGAAGAAAGCGTTAGTCCTGCTGCTGCTGTTGCTGCTGCTGGGGGTGAATCGTCATCCCAGAGGCAGGTGAATAAAATGAGCAGTCCTACATTTCAGCAATTAACTGTGAAACAATCATTTGCGAGGGGAAGCAAATATGACAGCAGTCACCCAGTCGCCAAGCGAATCACAGACGCCATGGCTGCAATGTTAGTGTTAGATCTGCGTCCAATCTCCACAATAAACGCAGCTGGTTTTTCACAGTTAATTGAGGTTTTGTGTCCGCGTTACAGAATTCCATCGCGACACCATTTCTCCCGTAAAGCTATTCCACAACTATACCAAAAAGTGTGTAAAAATGTAGAGATTGCGCTGAAAAATGCCATTCTGCCCACTGTTCACTTAACCACAGATATGTGGACAAGTGGAAGTGGCCAAACCAAAGACTATATGACTGTGACAGCCCACTGGGTTGGTCATTCACCTTCACCAGCAGGAACAGCAGCAGCATGTACACCACTACGTAACATTTGTCACAGGCAGGCCACTCTTTGTATCACCGGCTTCACTAACAGGCATACGGCTGACAATTTGTTACGCAAACTGAGAGATGTGATTGATGCATGGCTTATACCACTCGGACTCTCCCCAGGGTATGTCATTTCAGATAACGCCAACAATATAGTGCGAGCATTACAGCTGGGTGATTTCCAACATATTCCCTGTTTTGCTCACACCATCAACTTGGTGGTGCAGAGCTTCCTACGAAATAACCGTGAGGTGCAGGAGATGCTTTCGGTGGCCCGTAAAATTTCAGGCCATTTCAGGCATTCAGCCACAGCATGTAGGAGATTACAGCAGCTCCAAGAGCAGTTTAACTTGCCCTGCCACCAACTTAAGCAAGAGGTGGTAACTCGGTGGAATTCCACCCTGTACATGCTTCAGAGGATGGAGGAACAGCGCAAAGCCATCCAAGCATATTGCACAAGTCATGACATTGGGAAAGGAGGGGGGATGTATTTCACTCTTGCACAGTGGGGAATCCTTTCAGTGCTGTGCAAGGTGCTGAAACCATTTGAAGTTGTGACATGTGAGGTCAGTGCTGACTCTGCTAGTTTGAGCCAAGTCATTCCTTTAATTAGACTATTGGAAAAGCAGCTTGAGAAAATGAAGGAGGAGCTGAAAGTAAGCAATTCAGCAAAGTATGTTGGCCTTGTCGATCAAGTACTTAATTCGCTTCACAATGATCCTCGAGTTATTAAGATCTTGAACTCGGATCAGTACGTTTTGGCCACTGTGCTTGATCCAAGGTTTAAAACCTACATTGAGTCTTTACTTGTAAATGAGCGAGATGTGAACTTTTGCAAGGAGCTATTGCTCAGCAAGTTGGCCGCTGAACTGGGCCTCGGCTTGACGACGTGTCCTCCTTCACTTTCTCAAGCTGTTGCTCGTAAAAAATTAAATTTCCAAAAAAGAAGCAGGGAAGACACAGGGGGCAGACCAGAACAATTTAACATCTGGGCTGGTTTGAAGGATTTTTCAAAAAAATGTGTCACTTTGCCCATAACTCCATCCAATATGAGTATAAACATGCAAAGGATGGTGGAGGATTACTTTCAAGAGGTAGTTGATATGGAAATGTCAGACAGTCCCTTTCCTTACTGGGAAGAAAAGCAGGCCATTTGTAAACCCATGTACAAACTTGCTTTGCAATACCTAAGCTGCCCACCCTCCAGTGTGTACTCTGAACGAGTGTTCAGCACAGCAGGGAACTTAGTCAGTGATCGCCGTAGAAGGTTACTTCCCAAAAATGTGGAGAAAATGATGTTTATAAAAATGCTACACATGGAAGGCCTTCACCATCCAAGACATCCAAGCACTGACTGTTCTCTAATGGCGGATTCAAGCGGCGATGAATTGATAGTCTGTGATGATGACGTACACACTGATGAGGGTGAGGATTAAGCTGAAGATGATGCCGATAACATCTTTTTAAAACTTTCTATGTAAGTGTAGGGTGCAATCTACCCCCAAAGAGGAAAGGGACTTGTGGCATTTCCATATCACATACCATCTTGAAAGGCTGCTGTTAGGGCAATTTATCCTTAAGGGTAGGGTGTCATAGACAGAGTGACCCTAAACTGGCTTTGTCCATTTTTCATAATATTGTACAGTCTATAATGGCTGAATTTTTGGGTATTTTATACAAGTGGAGGGGGGCCTAGAGAGACAGAAACCAAACTGGCTTTTTCCATGTCAATTAATATTGTACAGTCTATAATGGCTGAATTTTTTGGTATTTTATACAAGTGGAGGGGGGCCTAGAGAGACAGAGTGACCCCAAACTGTCTTACTCCATGTCAATTAATATTGTACAGTCTATAATGGCTGAATTTTTTAGTATTTTATACAAGTGGAGGGGGGCCTAGAGAGACAGAAACCAAACTGGCTTTCTCCATGTCAATTAATATTGTACAGTCTATAATGGCTGAATTTTTTGGTATTTTATACAAGTGGAGGGGGGCCTTGAGAGACAGAAACCAAACTGGCTTTTTCCATTTCTTTACATATTTAACTAGGGTGTAATATACATTCAAAGACGATGGCTGCATTGCCAATATGCATAGATGGAGAGGAAGACAATCTGTTTTGTGTGTAGAATAGGCCTACCAACGAAGAATTAAACTGTTTTTTTGGATGATTTATTACCTCAACAATTAGATTACTTGTCTCTAAAACAGTTGGAGCACTAAATTGGGTTAATTTAGGCCCAAAAACATGGATTTTCCAAAAAAATAGCAAAACAAAACCAAACAAAACCAAAACCAAAACCAAAACACGCAATGGCGGTTTTGCAAAACCAAAACCAAAACACTACGGTAATCCAGATCCAAAACCGAATCCAAAACCAAAACACGGGGGTCAGTGACCATCTCTAGTTATAATGTATATAAGTAGTCTACTTAAAAATATAGTTGTGCATTATAGATGGCTGCCCAACAAAAATCACTCATAATAGTTTAATATTTCACACCACTCCACCCTCTTTCAGTTATGTTTTGTAACTGAAATATAATAATACAATTGCTGGTGGTATTTGTCAATGTGTGACATCCTGGAGCTTTTGCATTGTTGGTCAACTGTTTGTAGTTGTTTGTATTCTGCAAGGCGCTGCGGAAACCTTATGGTGCCTTATAAATAAAGGATATTAATAACATGCTTCCCAGCTTAGGGGTTTGTCTCCTTCAGTTGTCTTTCAGGTTGTGGTGACTCTGAAAAAAATGTTGTTCACAAGTTTAACAGACCAAAGGATTTAGATCTGGATGGTTGGGCACTCCTTTGTGTTCCTGGCTTCCAGGCACAATATGGCAAGTAATTGTTCCACCTTTTACTGCACCGTGGAAGTTCACTAGTTCGGTAAGAGGGGTCTATTTTGGCTGGTCTTTATGACTTTGTTGATTTTAGATATAGGGAAGTGGGGGCCTCTTGACATGCTCATTATGCATTTAGGAGTCAACAATTTGGGTAAGGGGAAGTGTTTAGACTTAATAGTGAGCATTAGAGAAGTTCTTCATTTACTGAAGTCTAGATGGCCAGTCATTAGGTCATGCTGGTCTTATGTGATCCCACATCTACGCTGGCGGGGTAGCATTTCTTCCCCCATTATGATTTAAGCAGCTGAATCGTTGCTCAGACCATGTGTTCCAGTGTCTTTGGGTGTTTAATGATTAATCACTCTCATTATGGTGGTGCATTTCTTTACAGGTGATGGAGTCCACCTCACTGAGTATGGTTAATGGATGTTCATGGATCAGACTTATTGGAGGGTTGGGGATTAGGTTTTTTGATGGTGGACTGCTTGTCCATTAAGTGACCACAGGGTTGGAAGGAATGCATTGCGATCAGCGAATAATACACACGGCACTACCGCTGATTGGCCGCTGGTCACTGCCCCCTTCAAAGGAGAGGTGACTCTTAGTCCTTTTTTGTGGGGGACTCCTAGATCTTATTTGTTTGGGCATGTCTTTGTGCGTCTAGAATGAGTGTAGTCGGTATGATGCCAGATTTAGCGCTGGCCATTTAGTAAGGGATTATTATTATTATTTTTATTATTATTATTTATTTACATGGCATCACAAGTTTTCCGCAACACTGTACAAAAAACATAATAAAAAAACAGCAGTAGTTCATCCAGGGTACAACAGTACAGAGCAAAACGAGTAAAACCAAGACTCCAAAAGCTCTAAGCAAAGCAAGTACAGTGACGTTGGAGAGAAAGACCGAAGGGAAGAGGGCCTGCTCATAAGAGCTTATATACTAAAGGGAGGTGAAACAGACATCAGGCACAAGAGGAGTCAGTGGAGGGGATCAAGCACACGAGCAATGCGAACAGGGAAGTGGGAGGTGAGGAGAACAAGGATGAAGAAGGTTAGGTGTATGGCTCATAGGCTTTGAGGAACAGATATGTTTTGAGAGCCCGTTTGAAGGTGCACAAATTAGGGGATAGATGGATGAAGCTATGTAGGTGGGGGGAAGAATGGTGGGGGGGCAGAACGGGAGAAATCTTCTAGCTTGGGCTCATCATCATCATTTATTTATATAGCGCCAACATATTAGCGCTTATGTGATGAGGTGATCAGTGGGGAGGTCATTGGATAATTGCAGGGAACGGGTGGGAGTGTGAATGGAGATGAGGTTAGAGATATAAGGGGCAATAGAATGGGAGGGAAACCTTGTAGGTTACGGTGAGGAGTTTAAAGAGGATTTTGTAGGACAAAGGGAGCCAGTGTGAGGCAATGCAGAGAGGGGAGGCAAAGGAGAAGCAGCATGATAGAAAGATAAGTCTCGCAGTCGCATTTAGAGTGAAGGGACAAGATGGGAGTGGGGGAGGCTGGTGAGGATAAGGTTACAGTAATCAAGACAGGAAACGATAAGTGCATGGATAATGGTTTTGGTGGTATCCTCAGAAAGGATGGGACAGAAGCAGGCAATATTCCGTGCTTGGAAATGACAGGATTGAGCAAAAGATAGAATGTGGGTGGCAAAGCAGAGGGATGAGTCGAGGGTGATACCCAGGTAGTGGAGTTAGGAACAGGAAAGATGGTGGTGTTATTAACGGTGATGGAGAGATCAAGGTGTTGCAAAGCTTTAGATAAAGGGTGTTTTACCAATGAGTTTTATTGAGAAAATGTAAAGATATCCAGGAGGAGATGGCAGAAAGGCAGTGAGAAAAATGAGAGAGGAGGGGAAGGGGAGAGGTCAGGGGAAGAAATGTATAGTTGATTGTCATCGGCGTAGAGGTAGTACTGGAAGTAGTACTGGAGACCAAAGGAAGAGATGAGATTGCCCAGGGCGGTAGTGTACAGTGAGAAAAGAAGAGGGCTGAGTAGAGAGCCCTGAAGGACTAAACACATGGAGGAGCAGAGGGGTGTGTGGATGAGTCAGAAGTGGAAACAGAAAAGGAGTGGATGGCAAGGTATGAGATGAACCATTTAAGGACAGTGCCAGAGAGGCCAAGAAAAAGAAGGGTCTGCAGAAGGAGAGGGTGGTCCATGTTGTCAAAGTCCACAGAAAGGTCCAAGAGAATGGGCAGGGAGAAGTAACCCCTGGATTTGGCTAGGAGGCAGACATTAGTAACTTTGGCCAGGGCGGTTTCAGTGGAGTGGAGGGGGTGTAATACAGATAGGAGAGGGTTGAGGAGGGAGTTAACCGAGAGGTGACTGGTGAGGCAGTTGCAGACAATCAAGTAGTTTGGAGGCAAAGGGAAGAAGTGATATGAAGCGGTAATTAGCAAGAAAGCTTGTGTCAAAGTTGTGTTTCTTAAGAATGGGGGAGATAAGGGCGTGTTTGAATGAAAAGGGGCAATGCCAGTGAAGAGCAATAGATTGAAGAGGTGTGCAAGGTGGGAGTAGGAAGTGGTGAAAGGGAACGAAGGAGGTGAGAAGGGATGGGATCCAGTTGGCAAATAGATGAGGAAGGGGAAAGAATGAGAGAGTGGACTTCATCACCCTATGTAGGGTGGAATAAGCACCAGAGTTGATGATTGGAGGAAGGCAGAGTGATAACTGTGGCTTGAGGATGAGATGAGGAGATGTCAAATCTCAATTTTATTGGAGCAAAAGGAGGCGTAGTCAGTGGAAGAGAGGGAGAGCTGGATGGGGGAGGAGAGAGTTAAACATAGCAAAGAGGCTGTGAGGAATGGATGACTGAGAGAAAATGAAGGACTTAAAGAAAGACTGTTTGGCAAGGGAGTGGGTGGAACTGTAGGTGGAGAGGAGCAACTTAAAGTGAAGGAAAGCGGCCAGGATGATAGATTTCCTTAAGTCGCGTTCAGCAGCATAAGTGCACTTTTGAATGAAGTGGGTGAATTTGGAGTGCCAAGGTTGGGGAATTAAGCGGTGACAGCAGACAGAAGAAGCAGGGTCGACAGCATCCAAGGCAGAGGTAAAGGAATGGTTGTAGAGAGAGGTTTCCTGGTCAGGGCAAGCCAGTGTGAAAAGAGGGGAGAGGAAAGTTTTGAGAGAGGAGGAGAAGGAAGAGAGCTCTAGAGCATCAGGAATGCGCCTAATGAGGGTAGTTTTAGGTGGGGTGGTGCAGGGAAAGAGGACATGAGAAAGGAGATGGTGGTCAGAGAGTGGGGAGGAAGAGTTAGAGAAGTCAGAGAGAGCACATAAGTGAGAGAAGATGAGGTCAAGGGAGTGACCAAGACAGTGGGTGAGGGAGGAGGTCCAATGAGTGAGGCCTAAGGAGGAAAAATGGGCAAGAAATCTGCTGGAGGCAGAGTCAGTGTGTTTATACATATGTTAAAATCACCTAGTATGATGGATGGGAGGTCAGAGGAAGATAGTGGGGAAGCCAGCTGCACAGTTGTCAAGAAAAAAGGAAGTGGGGCCAGAGGGGTGGTAAGTGACTAAGACACGTTGGTGGATGGGGGAGAAGAGAAGGATAGAGTGGACTTCAAGTGAGGAGAAAGGGAGGGAAGGCACAGTGGGAATGACCCAAAATGTACAGTTAGGTGATAGAAGGAGAAATACTCCACCTCCTGGATAGTCATCTGGTCTGGTGGAATGGGTGAAGGAGAGGTACCATGGGAGAGAGCGGTCGGGGAAGCAGTGTCAGTAGAAGATAGCCAGGTTTCGGTAATAGCAAGAAGGTTGAGAGAGTTGGAAATGAAGAGGTTTTGGATAGAGGACAGCTTGTTAAGGGTGATTCTGGAGTTCCAGAGGGCACATGAGAAGGAGAGGGAGGGAAGTGGGGAGAAAAGGATAAGAGTGGCAGGGTTACTGGAGCGTGGGGGAGGGTTGAAGTTGGGGTAGAGAAGGGGCTAAAGGACAGGATGGACACAGAACAGGAACAAAGAGCCATGGTGAGAGACCAGGAGATGAGGAGAGGTGGAGGGGTGAGAAAAGAAACAGGGGCAAAAGAGCAGGAACGGTGGTAAGAGTGTAGAGACAGAGATGGACAGCAACAACAGGCAATCAGTAGAGAAACAGACTAAGGGCTAGATTTACTAAGCTGCGGGTTTGAAAAAGTGGGGATGTTGCCTATAGCAACCAATCAGATTCTAGCTGTCATTCTGTAATAAGTACTAAATAAATGAAAGCTATAATCTGATTGGTTGCTATAGGCAACAGCTCCACTTTTTCAAACCCGCAGCTTAAGTAAATCTAGCCCTAAGAAATAAAATAAATAAGGACAAAGTAAATAAGCAGAAAATAAAATTAGGTGATGCTATAGTGAGTACAATGCAACGCAGAGAGGAAATTGCATGAAATAGAATGCACGAAATACAAAAGGTGAGTGACCATTGGTACTGGATGTAGAGTGACCACAGGAGCAGATTTACTCAGGCGGTGGTGAAGGGTGATGAGCAGGAGATGAGCAGGAGCACAGTTGAGTCCATGTGATTCCCGAGAGGGGAGTACAGTTAAGTCCAGGAGTTCAGGTGAGTCCAGGTAAGTCCAAGGAGGTGAGTTCAGGTGAGTCCAGGAGTTCAGGTGTGTGAGGAACTTACCTGCTACATGCTCCTGATCACAGCACTCTCTTGTTTACTTACTGCTTGGTGCTGTGATCATATAACTCTGGGCGGAGAGTTTGAAACTCCCTGCACTATAGAAGATCCACTATGACATACTGTCTGTGTCAGAGCAAAAGTTTGCTAACCCTTTCTTCTGGCTCTTGCTGTGCTTTCTGGTTCTCAGCTCCTAGCGAATTTCTCCTGGCTTGTCTGACCTTGCTTTCTAGATTGTCCTTGGCACCATGTACTTCAGCATGGTATGTGGCATCAATTAGGGAGGCATCATCAGATGGAGGGGTAGCATTAGATAAAGGGGCAGCAGACAGGGAAAGAATCCAGGCCAGAGAGTAAAGTGAATGAGGAGTGGCAGAAGGTAGGCCCAAACTGCGGCATGTATTGGCAGAGACCGTCATGTGGAGCTGGGGGAGATAAGGGTGACCAGAGGCAGTATCAGGATCAGGAAGGATCAGGAACTCGAAGTTGCAGGTGGCATTAGGCAACAGGTACATCAAGATGTCAGACCGGGAGACACTAGGCCCGGATCAGCTAGCTGGAGAGTAGGCCAGATCAGTGTCCTGGATTGATGGCATAGGTTGGGACCGGACCAGGCAGCGAAACACCATGTGGTATGAGGAAGCAAGGCTTTAGGCCTCAGACAGCAGGGGTGCACAAGACGGTGGGACCAGAGGTAAGTAAACCACCCGGAGAATAGGCCTAAGCCAGTGTTTTGATCAGACGATCAATGTATGAGAATAATGCACCCATGAGCGTGGCAGAAGAATACAGGATCGGGGAGAAACGCAGGCATCCCCAGATGGAAAACCAGCTGGGCTCCAACGGAGAGCTCACAGGACACGCCTGCCTTGTACAGGAATTAGAAGAAGAAAAAAAGGTGGAGGACTTCTTGAACTATAGGAGACAGAGTCATTTGGCCATCCACTTGTTTGGTTCAGTATTTAGTTATTTTAGCTGTCTCGCATTTGTCTTTCTCCGCCACCAATTTATTCTAATTAAACTGTGACCTATTTCTCGCCTAATTTACATATGTATCTGAGTGGTTATTTATGTTTTACAGTATTAAGTTTTAACTTGTTGGAAGTATTATTATACAGTGGAAATAGTCATCAACAATATGTAGTTGATGGAGCTCACAGTCTGAAAGGAGCCTGTGGCCATATGACCACACCTCAAAAAAATTTGCAGCCCAGAGACTGCATGAGACCATGTATCTGGCCGTAATTCTACTCTCATCTGCTCATAAAGATTCAGGCGATCGGTGCCCATCAGGCAAAACATCTGTATCACCTCCTGATCAGACAGGAAGTCAAGGTTCAAACAGACCCTGAAAGAACATGTTCTGTGAAGCCTCTACAGAACCTGGTGCTGGCATTCCTCCTCCTCTTCTTCTCTCTTTTCTGCTTCATGTATTGCAATGACAGCATATATGCTATAACATGTATGCATTGCATTACCTATATCTGCCATCTTAACCATCCACATACAGGATCGGGGCCCTTTTTATAGTCATCACCATTAATTTTAGGCCAATAGAAACTGCATTTACTAAAGTCACCTGTAACAACCATCTCTTTGTTTTGGTAGTTTTGATGGCATTTTTGCAGCGCTTTATAAAACTTGAGCTTCATACATTTGACGGTTTGCATATAGTCAAAGTGAAATGTTAATAAATAATATTAAGTGATAATAAATGCTTCGCTGGATCAAGGGCCTGGCCGGATTCAATACATTTTGGAGGTAAGGTTCATGTTTACAAGAGCTTGAAACTTTAGCATCATACCACCCATATTCAATCTTAAGATAGTTTAAGAAATGTTTAGATTTCAATCTGGGTGGTAATATGTTGTGCCTAAACAATACTTGCTGTACGTAAACACACATAACAGACATATATAACATTTACGCACATGCGCAACTACAATAAAATTTCAACATCGCGCATAAATCTTATATTTTATCATAAATTAACATTAATAACTTAACAGTAGAAAAATTGTAAAAATATTTTAAAATATATATTTTTCCATTATTTACATAAAAATGATCACTTCAGTGCGTACTGTACTTGCAATACATTTAAATAAAACAGAAAGACAGTAGATGTCAGCACTTATCCTTAAAACGTAACATATGTGTGCATCTAGCAAAATGAACACATAAGGTATTAGTTCACATTTTTATCAAAACATTTAAGCCTGCATCCCAGCGTCAAGGGCACCTCATTGTTCTCTGACCTGTATGCTCTGAACTCCACTAAAATGCAGTTAAAATCAGATGCACTCACCTTCCAGGTACAGGGGCTTCGTAGGTAAGGGTGTGTAATATAATTTGGATACTAAAGTACACAGTGAGCAAGTGTAGGAATTCACCAAGTGGTGCAGCAGATGTGGAGCGGTGTGAGAGGAAGATCAGTCTTGCAGCAGCATTTAGAATGGATTTAAGTAGGGATACATGGGTAGCAGGAGGGTGCCGTTGTGAAGAAGGGAGATGATGAGAAAATACATGAGAGTTTTGGTTAGAAAAGGGCATTTTATTTAAATGTTTTTTATGGTGGGGTTGAAAGGACTAGGAGAAACTCTGGATGTGTGGAATAAGGTGGAGTGAAGTGTGGCACCAAGGCAGTGGGCTTGGGAGACTCTGGAAATTGTGGTGTTATTGACACTGATGGAAATTTGAGAGGAGTTGGTGACTCTGGGAGGAAGCAAGATAATACGTTTTGTAGCTTTAGGGAGCATTAGGACATCCATGTGGCGATAACAAAAAGACTGTTGGGTACATGAGATAGAACAGAAAGGGAGAGTTTGCGGAAGAGATATAGATTTGGGTGTAATCCGCGTTAGATTTGGTACTGGAGAACGAATGAGTGAATTAGATCCCAAATAGAAGAGGTGTAAAAAGTAACGGGCCAAAAACAGAGCCTTGTCGGACCCCAACGGAGAGTAGGAGTGGAGGGAAGGATGTACCAGAGGTAGAAACACAGGTTTAAAAGCTAATTATACAACACAGGACTCAGCATCTGAGAACTCACCCTCCTCTTTAAAGGGAATTGTCCACAGAATGGTGAATAAAGAACCTTTGGCAGTATTTATCTCTGTGAGGGGATGAGTGGTTCCTATTAAGCCACTTATCACACCACAACCGTGGAGCCTATACCCGATTAGAGGATATTATATATGAAAAGTGAGTGTTTTACACCAAGCCTGTTACCTACAAATTGAGACAAGACAGCGACTTTTGCACAAGAGTGGTTGATCTACTAGGGGATCAAACTGCTGATGACCAACATCTGTTAACTACACAGTTTGAAGCAGGAGTATATAGATTATCTTATTGTGGGGGGGGGGGTGAACGAGTTGTTCCTGCATAGCTTCCTGCTTTACCACTATAGCAGAGTTTACATCTTGTTGCAGGATGAGTTCTACTGGAGTGAGTTGAGTTGACCACTCGCCTCCCCTTAATTATTTCCATCAACCCTCAGTGCAGTATCAGCAGCCAGAGTATTATAGAAAGATATCCTTCCTACCCAGCAGACAAATGTTCAATATAAATATGCAGTTCCATGCACAAGCTGCTGTACTCACAGAGGAATTCACAGTAAGCTGGAATACAGAGTTCTGAGTTGGAGTAGTAATGCTGTTTGCCAAGGTACAGAGTCTGAAGTCTTTGTATGCTGTTTGCCAAGGTAGTATAGTCTGAAGTCTTTGTATGCTGTTTGCCAAGATTGTAGAGCCAGCATTGAAGCAGAAATCAGTAAACTGAGATTAGACTGTGCTGGAGTTCAGTGTCCAGAGAAAACTCTATCACTGACGAAGACGCATAGAACAGGATGGGGTTTTAAACTCTGAGGAGTATTTTTACTCAGTGGTGATTCCAACAGGCCATCGAATCTCAGCGGTTTGCAGTCATTTTTTTAAAATGTCAATTTTATTACAGGCGAAATTGTTTTTGAATAAATCGACATTCTAAAAATTTACGGCAAACTGCCAAAAATTGGCGGCTCATCAGAACCGCCACTTAGTAAATATAATCCTAAAGGTTCAATTAGTTCAGGGGAGAAGGACACCCTCATTTAATGAGACAGGTGTGCACTGGCTCATGCTCACCACAGTTGAATAGGTAACATCAATATACACAGTCAATGACACATGCTTACCAGCATCAAAGACGCAATGCCAATGTCCTTACATATGTGTAATTTTTAGTTCAAAGACTATGCCATGTCAGTCATCACTATCAGTGGATATTTATACCTTCTCTGTAGTGGGTGTAAAGATATGACTGAGAACAAGCGCACTTATGCCAAACACAGAACTTTAATTGACTTGAAATGAAAATAACCTTACTGTGTATGGGATACATTGGTCCACACCTTCCCCACCCCATTCTACCTCTCAAGTTGTAGGTAGTCGCTATTCTCAAGTCATGCAGATTTGAATTGCCTACAATTGCACTCATTAGTGTAATGTCTGTTACTGGGCATGCGCAATGTGGATTCACGCAAAAGGATGTACATCCAAACAGGAAACAGGTATAAAGTCTCTTTATAATAATTACGTAAATCCTTATCACATGCTCCACAAATGCATTTATGAGTCTTGCTAATCTTCTTTTTTTCTACAGACTTTGAAAGAGTACTGAGAGGGAAATGTGAACAATAAAAATAATCTCATTCCATATGAAAACACCCCTAATTTGGGGCTTAAATAAAACGCATGTCTTTTGGCTTAAAGTTGGTTCCAAATTCATGTTTCAGGCTTTTTACCAGGACTCATCGATGCATTTCTCAAACTCCCCATTCTTTGTGAACTGACCCTGAAATGATGTCCAACATTCAAGTAAAATTTTTGGATAATGTGGCGGCTGCATACATATTTTTAATATCCTCTGTCTAAAGACTAGTTTTTCTGCATTTATTACATAAAGTCCTTGGTGGACATGCCCATAGGGAGTGATATTGGGACACTTCTGCTCTACCAGGGAACATAGACACATAGACAAAAAAAAAAAAAGAGGTCACTACCTTCACCACTGTCTTATTCAGCTTTCAAGAGTAAAAAAACTTAACAAAGGAATAAGGAGTCAAATTATATATTTCCTAGCAGTGTCAACTTTTGTTCCTGCCTCTACTCAGCTGATCAAGGATAAACTCATAAGGAAAGTAAAGCAAGCAAAATGAGTAACTTTACACCTTGGCAAAACCAGTTGCTATGGAGGGAGATGTAAATGTAAAATGGGATTGCAGATTTATAGCTGAGATAAGGCATGTCCTAGATCAACTTTAAATTTCAGTGTAAAAATAAAGCTATAAAGTATTTGTGTGCTGTATGATAAAAACAGCCTGTATTTAACTTATGTGCAAAATAATAAACTAATTTGAATCCCTTTTTTTGAGTTACTTTCCTTAATGAATCAGGCCCATTGTGTAGGGCTGACATGAAACGTAGGGCTTATTTTCTAATATATATACAGTAATGCATAATAAAGATAGGGTGCAAATGAAATAGTAGGCTGTGCTTTGAACTACTTAAGATTTACAAACCATGTACAGCTTGAGTCACATTAAAAAATAATAATAATAATCTGTTATGGTCACAGAAAGAGACTGCATGGATGCACTCTATGTCTGCTCTTGAGTCCATGAATCCATTTGATGCCTTAATAAAGCCATAATCGTGCATTAAAATATGCTGCTTTCTGTTATTTTTTTTGCATTTGAAATGATGCCTCTAACTCACTCCATTAACCATCAGATTCACGTATATATCACCACACAGTTTAATTCACAACGACTGGAGGGTAACTGGTTATATAATACTGATCTGTTTCAAGATCTAATTACATATCTCGTTACCCCACCATATCACATATTAAACATTTTAATATTAAATAAAAAATAATATCATACATAAACTCATAGCAGGCTCTCTATCATGAGTCCTGTGTTAAGGATGGCTGCTTGCCTGAAGTGGTAGTTTGCCACTGATCAGCTGTGTTCTCTCTTTCACTCTATCACCTCGATTAGGCAAGGCTGAGCACCAGGGTTCAGAGGATCATGTGATAATCCCTGGTTGAAGGCACTCAGCACTGGCAAGTGTGTTGGGCATATTAAAAATGCATTTTAAACCCATTGAAGACCCCCTATTGCCTAGTCCTGTATTATATGTCTTTCATTGCATGTGTATGTTTTTGTGTGTTTGTAAATTTCTAAGTGTTTCCAAGTAGGTGTTGTAGGTAACGCTAGATTGTTTAACATGTCCCTAGAAGAGCTCTTTTCTCATGGAAGTACCAGGGCGCTAAGAAATCTGGGGACACCCAGAGAAAGTATGCTGACCTGTGGCTAATACTTTGCAGGTTTTCCTCAGTTAGCAGTCGGCCATGTTGAGCTGGAACTGCCAATCAGCTTTTACTGGAAAAATTGAAAACAGTCGTGCCAAAAGATCTCACTAGACCCAAGGTAGATTGACAATCAATATAAGATAGCATATATTAATAAATAACATTATGCAACTATAAACATAAAAACAACAGCAAAAAATGCCCTTACAAAAACTGTTAGTATAATAAAACAATGCAATTAAGCACCTATCAGAGAGACAATTATCTATCAATATATTAAAATGAAATCCACTAGGCTTTTATATCATTTTCCCAGGACTAATCAAGATCTATAATTGCTTGTGTTAGTGAAACTTAGTGTCCAAAATTTCAAAATATAGAAGCATTCAAGAGTATACAAATGGTATGCTGTACACATAGCGCAGAATCGGAGCAGGCACAGTTTATATATAGACAGAGTAAACTGAACATAGGTAGGATACGTTCTAATAAAGTGAATGGGAACTCACATAATAAGGAATCCTTTTAACCTTGAATACAAATGAATTTGATCCCAAATCTGTCAGCAGAATCCACAAACAATATGTTCCTTAAGTCGGCACCAGTTATTACCCTATGAAAACAGACCAGCCAATTTACAATCCCAGCATGAAACAGCTGCTCAAATCTCCCAATTGCAAGCACATAAGTGATGCTATTACAGTATGAAACTGCACGAACTGCACTAAAGTGTGATGCCCACCATGAGAAGCAGATCAGGCTTCAAAGAGCTAGCATGGCCAACTGGTCCCGTCATACATTTTACTTCAGACAGGCTGACCAGTTGCACTGGACTGAATAGGGAATATACAGAGGATTGGATCTTCTAAGCCTGTGAACTTTGCTACTTCTTTGGCTGCCAAATGCAGGAAGACATTGGACTTGGTCACTGCCTTTTAGTAGAGGAGTGATTGGTGAGGTTCAGTTGTGGGGACAGTACACTGGAGGGATGGGTTGGGTAGTCTAGTAGGCTCTCTGTGTATGTTGAACCCCATACCTGTTATTAACTGTATCTTTTTCCTGTGTTTTTTATAAATATATATATCTATTTTTTATATAAAACAAAGATACATTTGTATCTTTTCATTTGTTGTGATTCTCAGCTAACAGAATTACAGTGTACCCTTAGATAGTGCATTCGGCTGCCTCCTATAGCCCAGCTATACTGAGATGGCAAATTATTTACAGACTTAGTCCTTGGAACACACCAAGGTGCAGTTGCAAGAAAGCTGTATACAAAATACAGTCAAGAACTCCGCAAAATTACTGGTACTCAGGAACCAGCCACCACACATAGCTGAAAGAATTCCTGCATATCTGTTCATGCTGTGGTTTACAAATAAGCACACCCTGAGGTGTAGAAAGGTCTGACAGGTCTGAGAAGTGACATCTGTATAAACTATACCGGGTTAGAAAATATAATTTGGCCAGTGGGGGATTAGAAAAATTACTCACTGCCAAATTAATCTCATGGGACAAAGAGCACCCCCAAAATTAGGGAGAAGATGTCTCCAGGAATGAGGAAGACATGCTGACCCCACTTCTCTGGGCATCAAGGAGGGAGTCGGTCACGAGTGGGGTTCCAGCATTTCTCCAAACCTTCTAAATGATCTATTTGCAGCACTAGAGATGAATGCCAAAGAGTCTGAGAGAGCCTGTGCAATAAAAGTAGTCAATATGTTGCTGAGCCAGATAGAACACAGAGGGGTGCTTGGTCCCTGTCTGGGATACAGGGACCTGCCCAATTTAGATAAGCTGACAGTGGACATAGAGACTCATCTGCCTGTTGTGAGGATTTGCTGGGGAAGACATATGAATGACTCGGTACTTTATCCATGTGTGCAAGATGTCACATTCAGATCAGGCCTGAAAACCCCAGAGCAAGCATACCCCAGCAGCACCTTATAACCCACTGAGATGGCAGGCACGAGGGCTTCTTGAGCCTCATATTGTTTCTGCGGTGATCGACCAGGCAACATGCAATGTGATTGCCCCAGGAGCGAAGGTTCATTATCAGGTGCTTGCCCTGAGCTGACCAGACTGGACAGTTGGGACATATGCAAACTTTTTGGTGGCGGATAAGAAGTTTATGGGACTTAGGGACTAATGTAATGTCCCATGTGCTATGGGACACGAGGGTCCACATTGCCATAGCCATGGAACAGATTAAAGACATCCCTATGGCCACAGTATAACTGGATTGGAGACATTATATAGGACAAGTGGAGGAGAGACACTGATGTACTACCTACTGATCTCCTCAGTAACAATCTGGTACAGAGACTCAACAGTCACTCTGTCAATGCTGTTAAATGCAACCAGATCTGGGCTGCCCACATTGGCCCTGTCAGAGCTCCACTATCAAGACCAGTCATATCTGATATATCACCAACCACTACCCCTGAACTGCCACAAGGCTGAGTTCAGGGAGACCCAATGGATGGACCAGTCCCTAGCTAGACTCAACAGTGACACATACCAACCAGATGTTCCAAGAAGTAGGGAGCAGATAGCGTGGAGAATGGCCTGTTGTGTTGTATAACTAAGATGTATACTTTGCACAAGCCTGGATGCTTGGTAGGCCGCTGATTGTCATCAATGGGTACAGAGTGCAGCTCCTAGCCCAACAATGTCCCAGTAGTGGGTCATCAAGGTATCTAAAAGATCAATGTCAGGTTACAGCACAGCTTCTTCTGGCTAGGGATTACACAAGAAGTGAAAAGTACAAGGCCTTTTACAGTGTGTGCCATCATCTTGATGGACCATCTTGCAGTGCATCGTTAAAGCCCATGCCAGCTATCAGCTAACCTTTCCATCTAGTGGCTGTTGATAATATAATCTTCTTGCTTAAGCCCAATAGGGCAGGAAAAAGGTACATCCTGTTCTTGGTAGATTATGCCACCCAATACCACAATGCCATTGCTTTGTCATCCATAGATGCAGATCATATAGTGCAGGCACCAATGGACATTTTCATCAGATTAGGATTTCCCCAGGAGGTGATCTGTGACCAAGGGTCCAAAATTCCATGGTTACTTCATGAACACCTTGCAGGAGAAATTTAGGATTAGACCGATACCAGGTGTCTACTGTCCAGCCCTTCCTAAAACACATTACACACCCATCGGGTCCTCACATTGCCCCCTTAACAGCATAAATGTAACAGTCACCATTGAAAGTGACGTGAATGTCACAGGCACTATGTTCTAATGCCAGAATTCTTCTCAGTCAGTTTTTAAGCAAGCCGGAATTAACTGCAACTCAGAATTACAGCACTCGGAACTTTACTGATGCTGTAAGTGCTGTCGGGATTATCTTCTTTGCAAACTTCTACCGCACCCTCCTCATCTACACACTGAACCATGAACCATGTCTCATTCCAGCATGCAAGAATTCCCGCTGTGTTGCCCCCATCTGGCTCGATCTCCCCCATTTTACCAGGCTATCCCCTTGTAAAGGTTTAAACACTCCTTGAAAACTCACCTGTTCATTAAAGCCTAACATCCCATTGGTTAACTACTTCCCTGCCCTCTTTTTATCCCCTCTTTGTGTACATCTCAAAATATACCTCATCCTCTTTCATCCTCCACTATTCATCTCACTCACTCTTGTTTCAAACCTAACTATCTGATTTCAAGATCCTTTTATACACACACCCCAATTTGTCTGCCCCTTTCCCTCTAAAATGCAAGCTCTCATGAACAGGGCCCTGTTCCTACTTCCTGTCATCCGCTTTTCATTATCAATGCCTTCTGTTTTGCCCCTCATTCCTGTGCTATCTGCCCCTGGACTCCACGTCTGCCTTGTTTTTGCAACTAAATCAATGGCTCTGACTCGGTTTACTGTGCCCATGCTGTGATTTGTATTTCTATTTAAAACAATAAGGAGAGAAGCGCCAAACATAGTGTGATACCAGATATATTATCATGTAGATTTCAAAGTGCTGTATTTGCCGCGTACCAAATAATAAGTAATTCAGGCTTATCTGTAGTGATCCCGCTCCTCTTCAAAACAGGCCAGACTCAAACTAGAACTCGAAATAAGGGTAACATAGTGTAATATGTCCACAGATAGTATATTTAAAATAGTTATTTATTAACCAAATAGCAAAGGTAAGCAAATGCCCGTACATCAAAACAGATTAAAAATAGCTTATCTGAGTAGGTTGTCCGGTATCTCCCATGGAAATTCCTAATACAGGGGACAGAGTTCATAAGCAGTCCAGAGAACCTCACAGAAACATCTCCTTCACCTTAACGCATTTCGTCTAGAAGACTTTATCAAAAGATAGTGCTCACTAGTAACATATTGCCTTCTTTTATAGTCTAACTAATCAGACTGATTTAGAATTGTAGGCGCCAGTCCTTTGAATCCGCCTACATCACTTCCGGTATCCTCTCGATATGTCATATCCGCCCGCACAAGGATGAGAGGACACCTCCATCTAGCTTCCACCCAGGCTTCTAGTTACATCACTTCCGTCCAGGCTTCCAGTTGCATCACTTCCGTCTGCCTCGCGATATGTCATATCCGCCCTTTCGAGGCTCAAACGGACAACTTTCTCAATAAGGCATCCGCCCTTACATTGCGGGCAACACAAAGGGGTACTTAAATACAATAAGTTAAAATTAGAGAGCAAAACATCTCTCCCAAACCAGTAACATTACTCCCACAAAGCGGGATGAGAGTTTACAAATATATATACAAGCGATATAGCAGATCATAGTTATACAGAGTATATATATAAAACACAATAATAAAAACAACAATAATAAAAAACAACAATAATAAAAAACAGAATGGAAGTGGGAGGAAAAAATAAAAACATCATTAGAACCATCATATAAAAGGTGCTATCTCAAAAGCCTCATTCAGACCCAAAGGAACTAAAGTTTTCAGTTTATAAATCCAGCACATTTCTCTACATGACAATTTCTTGGCCAGATCACCCCCTCTAGGGCCAAGAGTTACATGTTCTATAGCTTTAAACTTCAAAGTACTTGGATCTCCATTATGAATTTTAGAAAAGTGCCTAGAAACTGAGTGTGTATCAGACTATAAAAGAAGGCAATATGTTACTAGTGAGCACTTTCTTTTGATAAAGTCTTCTAGACGAAACGCGTTAAGGTGAAGGAGATGTTTCTGTGATGTTCTCTGGACTGCTTATGAACTTTGTCCCCTGTATTAAGAATTTTCCTAATACAGGGGACATATTTTAAATATACTATCTGTGGACATATTACACTATGTTACCCTTATTTCGAGTTCTAGTTTGAGTCTGGCCTATTTTGAAGAGGAGCGGGATCACAGATAAGTCTGCACTACTACAGATAAGCCTGAATTACTTATTATTTGGTACGCGGCAAATACAGCACTTTGAAATCTACATGATATTATATCTGGTATCACACTATGTTTGGCGCTTCTCTCCTTATTGTTTTATCTAGGCGATTTGCATCTGCAATTTGGTGCATTTGGAAGTGAAGCAGCCTACTGTATGTGATCTTTTGTTTTTGAGCACTTACTTGCACTTTATTGGTGGTATTCACTAAGCGCCATTTGGTCTAATCACCGTTTTCTATTGTATTTCTATTTGTTTATTGTATTTCCTGTAATGCTATGCACTGTTTTGTTGTGTGTCCTCTGTACGGCACTGAGGACCCTTTGTGGTGTCCTATAAATAATGCATAATAATAATAATAAAAATAATAATAATAATTATATTAATAATAATAATAATAGGCTGGCTGGGGACTGCACGCTATGGGGTATATTTGCTAAACTGCAGGTTTGAAAAAGTGGAGATGTTGCCTATAGCAACCAATCAGATTCTAGTTATCATTTATTTAGTACATTCCACAAAATGACAGCTAGAATCTGATTTTTTGAATTTGAATACAAGTATAAGTGTGCTCTGGTTACACGGCACTCGCCGTATGCAGACAGACTCGACAGAGAATAAGAAAATTATATTGTCTTTTAATTGTAAACATATGTTATGGCAGGCATATGCATCCATCATCTCTATCAATTGGCACTAACACCTGCCTTTTAGTTGGTAAAATTGAGACGGCTACAAATCATATACCTGAGAGATGTCCAGAACTTGAATCGGATGACTGCGTATGCGTTCAACCTTGGCCCCCCCTTACTGTACCTTGCTTACGTGCATACAGCCCTCCCCACCCCCTTACTGCCCTTTAAATCATAGGCTGTTGGAATATGTGTTTTGACTTAAATTGCACGTGTGTTCACTGGCTTATAGTAAGTTTTGAGTGTGCGCAGAGCAATTTCACGCAAAATATGTCATGCAACATGACTTTGATTCCTTAATGAATAAGGCCCAATGTAACAAGCCTGGATCCTAGTACTGCCAGACACCTCGTACCAAAGAGGCACAAAATTGGTCTGTATTCATTATTCCATTTGGAATATTTTAGCTTACTGCTAGATTTTTCAGAATGAAGATCACTCCGGCACATTTCAGCTGGTGGTGGATCATCTATGGATGAATGTTAGCAGTTTGCCCAGGGTTACTATTATGTTATAGATATTTCCAATGAGACATGGGAAGAGCATCTCTGACATGTCGTGCCGGTACTCAAGATCATTAGCAAGGCAGGTCTGGCAATCTGCTGTAAGAAGTGCCAAATGGGGATGGCAATGGTGCTGTTCTTGGGGCATCATGTTGGAGGATGCAAAATTCATCCAGAGCTGGACAAAGTCAAGGATTTGTTGTCCTAGCCTTGGTCCTTCAACTAGAAGATGGTCTGGACCTTTGTAGGGATAAATGGATATTTTTAGACATTTGAGCCACAGTTTGGCTCCTTTTGCCATGGTCATGACGAGTCTGACATCCAAGAAACACACAAGCAGATGCTATGGATGCCAGAATATGAGCTGACATTCAGTTAGGTAAATACAGCCCTAGATCAGGCATCTATCCTAGCCACCCTTGACTTCAGATGTTGGTTAATTGTTCAGATTTATGCATCTGCGTGCATTATGCATCTGGGAGCAGTGATTAGTCTGTTAGCGGAAGATGGTCGGAATTAGTCCAAGGTCTACCTCTCCTACAAACTAGTAGACCAGATAGCTTATGATACCATTTAGAAGGAATGCCTTGCCATAGTTGGGACACTCAAGAAACTCTAGCCTTACATCACAAGCCTAGTATCCTCACAAGGACATCTAGAGACATAGAAGTACATGATGGCCCACTCTAGCTGCACTGGCACTATAAGTATAGCTCTTATTGAAAAAATCATTCAATTTTATAATTTGGGCGGCTGGGAGAGGGCCTAGGTCACCTAGAGACCTTGAAATTCCCCAATTATAGAGATACTAAACATGCTACTTATGCAAGGTATGGCAATGTTACCAGGCACCTCTCAGTCTTTTCCCTCCTTGACCCCTTCCAATCCGGATACCGTCCTCTTCACTCCAGCGAAACTGCACTGGCCAAGGTTACTAATGACCACCTATCAGCCAAATCCAAGGGTCACTTCTCCCTACTAATCCCCCTTGACCTCTCTGCAGCCTTTGACACCGTGGACCACCCCCTCCTGCTGCAAACCCTTCTCTCTTTTGGCCTCTCTGGGTCTGTCCATGCATGGTTCACCTCATACCTTGCTAACCGCTCCTTCTCTGTATCCACGTCCGGCTCTTCCTCCTCCCCCTACCCTCTCCTTGTAGGAGTCCCGCAGGGCTCCGTCCTCGGCCCTCTTCTCTTCTCGCTCTACACTTCCTCCCTTGGTGCTCTCATCTCCTCCTTCGGTCTTCAATATCACCTTTATGCTGACGACATTCAACTCTACACCTCTTCTCCTGATCTTTCTTCTACCCTCCTCTCTCGTATATCTGACTGCCTGTCACGGGCACTAGGAGTCTTTACCCAGGGATCACCAGATGGTAGGCTTACCAGAGCAATGTAGATGGTAATAGCGTACTCTGGTAGCTGGGTGATCACGGAACATGAAATGATGGCCGATGAGATGCTCAGGAAAGTCTATGACTAGCAACACTGGTAATAATGAGGTAATAATACACAAGGAACTGTATGGACAAGGCACGTGAAGGTAGTCAGTGGTCTGCGATAGCAAGTTGTACCACTGCTATAGTGAGGAGGAATGTCCAACAGAAACAAGGAGGTGATGAGAGTCAGCGGTCTGCGGGTAGCAAGTTGTACCGCTGTCTGAGTGAAGGAATGGAATCCAAGTGGAGGTATCCGGGTAGTCAGTGGTCTGCGGTAGCAAGTTGTACCACTGCTATGTGAGAGGATAATGGAACAGGTGATACCGGAAACAGGGATCAGTGGTCTGACATCAGCAAGTTGTACCACTGAATATATATGTGAGGAGGTGCACAAGGGAAGACTGCAACACAGGATATACACAGGCACCTTATACACGATCCACAGTAATATGCACAATATAGATATATATATATATAAATGACTGAGCAGGTCTGCAATCTAGAAAGTCTCTTGAAGTAGTCCAGCACAATGATAACACAGTCAATGATAGCAATAGACTCAGCGGATAGCAGACTCCAGAGAGAACCAAACACAGTCCAGCAAGATATGCAATACACAGCACAGTCAATGAGAAGTATGCATACCGTGGTTCAGCAGTAGCAGTCAGATGGGAATGCAGCGGTACCTGAGCGGCTGGAGACCGACTGGATAGGAAGTCCCTGGATAGGTGAGGCAGCGGTCTAGCAGGTGCAGAGCACAGGTGAGTAGACCAACAGGGACACGAATCCACAGGAGTCAGCAACACGTGGAACTGGACTCAGAAGGGACCCAGGAGAATGGAGATGATCCAGCAGAGGGTAGTAGATGAGATACAAATCCAATGCTGTAAGGAGGGTAGAGACCAGTGGAACACGTGAAGGCGTGGAGAGCGGATCAGCAGGAGATGGACGATAGCGCTGACCACAGCAGCAGGACTCAGCGGCACACGGAGGTAACCAGTAGCAACCACAGGAACCAACAGCGATGGGACACAGGAGTGCAGCGCAGGCCAGGAGCTGTTGATCACGAAGTGTAGCAGATAGTAATGCAAGCGGCAGTCTCGAGGAAGATACAACAGAGATGAGATAAGTCTGCAGTGCACAGGGCAGCGGATAGGAATCAGCTGGCAGTCACGATGATGAACACAGGCGAGTTGCAAGCAGGAGACTGTAGTGCACGGAGGCAGTGGATAGTAATCAGCTGGCAGTCACGATGATGAACACAGGCGAGTTGCAAGCAGGAGACTGTAGTGCACGGAGGCAGCGGATAGGAATCAGCAAACAGACTTGATGAGAAGCAGGTGAGTGAAGTAAAAGCTGGAGTGCACGGAGGCAGCGGATAGCAATGAGCAAACAGTCACATTGAAATAACATAACGTTGAAGTGGTTTAGAAGACTGTAGTGCACGGAGGCAGCGGATAGGAATCAGCAAACAGTCACGATGATACAGTTGATGGTAGAAGTGGTATGGGAACCACAGTAGTAGAAGTGGTTTGGAAACCACAGGGATAGAAGTGGTTTGGAAACCACAGGGATAGAAGTGGTTTGGAAACCACAGGGATAGAAGTGGTTTGGAAACCACAGGAATCAGCAGCGCTGAATACACGAGGAATACAGGAACACCTTCAGAGACTCATGGGGAATGAGACTCCAAGATCAGGCAACGTGGTGTTGACCACAGGTGCTTAATATAGGGAGTGTTGCCTGATCTGCCAATTGAGTTAAAGGGGTATACACTGAAGTATAGAAAAGGGCTGCGCATGCGCAGACCCTCAGGATGGTGGACGGCCACGGTTCCTAAATGTCCGGGAAGAGGCACTCACGGTCCGGTGAGTGACAGTACCCCCCCTTTTAAAGGTGGGCACAGAACGCCTGGAACCGGGCTTGTCCGGATTTTTGGAGTAAAACTTCTTCAAAAGGGCAGGAGCATTAAGATCTTCAGCTTTGATCCAAGAGCGCTCCTCAGGACCAAAGCCCTTCCAATGAACGAGGAAGTGGAGGACTCCTCGCGAAATTTTTGCGTCTAGTACCTCGGTAATCTCGAAATCCTCCTCCTGATGGACTTGAACTGGCTGGGGAGCTGAGGGAGGAGTTGAGAAACGGTTGATAATAAGAGGTTTGAGCAAGGATACATGGAAGGCATTAGAAATCCGAAGATTCTTAGGAAGAAGGAGTTTCACACATACTGGATTGATAACTTGAATGATCCTATATGGACCAATAAAACGAGGGGCGAATTTCATGGATGGAACCTTCAAACGAATATTTTTGGTGGATAACCAGACACGATCTCCAATTTTTAGTGGTGGAATAGCCCGCCTCTTCTTATCTGCGAAAGATTTATATTTGATAGATGTCTTCTTTAAACAGGTTTTGACCTGAGACCAGATATTTTTAAAGGTCTGACAAGCAGTCTCCGCCGCAGGAACTTGGGTGGGCGGGAGGGCAGGAAATTCCGGAAAAGACGGATGGTGACCGTGAACCACCAGCACTTGACTTTTTGAAGATGACTCCTGAGATCCATCTTCAACGTCCGATGACGTCATGAACGCCCGATGAGGAGGAAGGCGTTCAGACTGAACTTTATCACACAGATCCGTAGATGAAGGATCTTGTGGAGGAGGACCTGGTGGAATAGACGAATGCTGTCTTTTGAATGAAACCACTTGGGAGAGACAACGATGATGACATTCAGTTCCCCAAGATGTAACTCGAGGAGTGCGCCAGTCAATCTGGGGAGAGTGACACTGAAGCCATGGAAGGCCTAAGACAATCGGACTTGTCGTAACAGGAAGGATTAAAAACGATATTTCTTCATGATGCAGGGCACCAATCTGAAGTGTTACTGGAGACGTACTCTGGGTGATGAGACCGTTGATGAGACGTGATCCATCTATAGCCGTCACAGTAATGGGTGTTTTTAAGGTAATCACTGGTAGAGACCATTGATTTACTAATGATTTGGAAATAAAATTTCCTGCTGCTCCGGAATCAATCAATGCCTGTGACTCAAAGGCTTTGGTAGCAAAGGAAATCGTAACATCAAAAGCGCAGGCTTTTAATTTCATGGAAGATGGAGAGGACTCCAGGAACCCTAACCTTATCTCCCCAGTATTGGTTAGAGCCCGGCATCTCCTGGGACAAGAATTGAGCATATGCGTAGAATCGGCACAATAGATACAAAGTCTATTCTTTATTCTTCGGTCCCTCTCCTCTAAAGTTAATTTGGAGCGACCTATCTCCATGGGTATCACCGGAGATGAAGCTGGGTGAAATTGAGGATTTGAGAGAAGAGGTGTTTTAACCGAAGTTGTTTTCTCAGGTTCTCTTTCACGAAACCTCAGGTCTACCCGATGGCAAAGAGAGATCAAATCTTCTAAAGAGGAGGGTAGTTCTTGTGAAGTCAGTGCGTTTTTAATTTTATCGGAAAGCCCCTGCCAGAAGGCGGCAACTAGTGCTTCAGTGTTCCACTGAAGTTCAGAGGCTAAGATCCTAAATCGAATGACGTACTGAGCCACAGTGCGAGATCCTTGGCGAAGACGGAGAATGCTGGATGCAGCGGAAATGACACGACCTGGTTCATCGAATACACTTCGGAACGTGGAAATAAACTCGGCACTATCCTGTAACAATGGATCGTTTCTCTCCCACAGAGGGGAAGCCCATGCGAGAGCTTGTCCAGAAAACAATGAAATAAGATAGGCCACTCTGGAACGATGGGTAGAAAAATTTTGAGGTTGGAGCTCAAAATGAACTGAGCATTGAGTAAGAAAACCCCTACAAGTTTTGGGGTCTCCATCGTATTTTGACGGAGTAGGCAGGTGAAGCGTGGAAGCTGTAAACACCTGGGATGGCACTGGGGAAACGGAGGAAGGCACAGGAGCATCAACAGTAGTTGTGGCATCTTGTACAGACGGTCTTTGGGAGGCTAACGCCTGGTAACACCGCAGTAAATGCCGTTGGCGAACTTCATGTTGCTCAATACGAGTAACCAGATGCCGCAGCATCTCTTTGGCTGTAGGTTCCGTATCTGGGTCTGTCATGGCCTGATCTTACTGTCACGGGCACTAGGAGTCTTTACCCAGGGATCACCAGATGGTAGGCTTACCAGAGCAATGTAGATGGTAATAGCGTACTCTGGTAGCTGGGTGATCACGGAACATGAAATGATGGCCGATGAGATGCTCAGGAAAGTCTATGACTAGCAACACTGGTAATAATGAGGTAATAATACACAAGGAACTGTATGGACAAGGCACGTGAAGGTAGTCAGTGGTCTGCGATAGCAAGTTGTACCACTGCTATAGTGAGGAGGAATGTCCAACAGAAACAAGGAGGTGATGAGAGTCAGCGGTCTGCGGGTAGCAAGTTGTACCGCTGTCTGAGTGAAGGAATGGAATCCAAGTGGAGGTATCCGGGTAGTCAGTGGTCTGCGGTAGCAAGTTGTACCACTGCTATGTGAGAGGATAATGGAACAGGTGATACCGGAAACAGGGATCAGTGGTCTGACATCAGCAAGTTGTACCACTGAATATATATGTGAGGAGGTGCACAAGGGAAGACTGCAACACAGGATATACACAGGCACCTTATACACGATCCACAGTAATATGCACAATATAGATATATATATATATAAATGACTGAGCAGGTCTGCAATCTAGAAAGTCTCTTGAAGTAGTCCAGCACAATGATAACACAGTCAATGATAGCAATAGACTCAGCGGATAGCAGACTCCAGAGAGAACCAAACACAGTCCAGCAAGATATGCAATACACAGCACAGTCAATGAGAAGTATGCATACCGTGGTTCAGCAGTAGCAGTCAGATGGGAATGCAGCGGTACCTGAGCGGCTGGAGACCGACTGGATAGGAAGTCCCTGGATAGGTGAGGCAGCGGTCTAGCAGGTGCAGAGCACAGGTGAGTAGACCAACAGGGACACGAATCCACAGGAGTCAGCAACACGTGGAACTGGACTCAGAAGGGACCCAGGAGAATGGAGATGATCCAGCAGAGGGTAGTAGATGAGATACAAATCCAATGCTGTAAGGAGGGTAGAGACCAGTGGAACACGTGAAGGCGTGGAGAGCGGATCAGCAGGAGATGGACGATAGCGCTGACCACAGCAGCAGGACTCAGCGGCACACGGAGGTAACCAGTAGCAACCACAGGAACCAACAGCGATGGGACACAGGAGTGCAGCGCAGGCCAGGAGCTGTTGATCACGAAGTGTAGCAGATAGTAATGCAAGCGGCAGTCTCGAGGAAGATACAACAGAGATGAGATAAGTCTGCAGTGCACAGGGCAGCGGATAGGAATCAGCTGGCAGTCACGATGATGAACACAGGCGAGTTGCAAGCAGGAGACTGTAGTGCACGGAGGCAGTGGATAGTAATCAGCTGGCAGTCACGATGATGAACACAGGCGAGTTGCAAGCAGGAGACTGTAGTGCACGGAGGCAGCGGATAGGAATCAGCAAACAGACTTGATGAGAAGCAGGTGAGTGAAGTAAAAGCTGGAGTGCACGGAGGCAGCGGATAGCAATGAGCAAACAGTCACATTGAAATAACATAACGTTGAAGTGGTTTAGAAGACTGTAGTGCACGGAGGCAGCGGATAGGAATCAGCAAACAGTCACGATGATACAGTTGATGGTAGAAGTGGTATGGGAACCACAGTAGTAGAAGTGGTTTGGAAACCACAGGGATAGAAGTGGTTTGGAAACCACAGGGATAGAAGTGGTTTGGAAACCACAGGGATAGAAGTGGTTTGGAAACCACAGGAATCAGCAGCGCTGAATACACGAGGAATACAGGAACACCTTCAGAGACTCATGGGGAATGAGACTCCAAGATCAGGCAACGTGGTGTTGACCACAGGTGCTTAATATAGGGAGTGTTGCCTGATCTGCCAATTGAGTTAAAGGGGTATACACTGAAGTATAGAAAAGGGCTGCGCATGCGCAGACCCTCAGGATGGTGGACGGCCACGGTTCCTAAATGTCCGGGAAGAGGCACTCACGGTCCGGTGAGTGACACTGCCTCTCCGCCATCTCCTCCTGGATGTCCGAACGTTTTCTCAAAATCAATATCTCTAAGACGGAACTCATTGTCTTTCCTCCATCCAGACTCCCATCCCGCCACGACCTCTCTATTGTCGTCAACAACACTACCATCTCCTCTGTCACCCAACTCCCCTGCCTGGGTGTCACCCTCGACTCCTCTCTCTCTTTTGCCCCCCATATTCATGCCCTTGCCCAAGCCTGTCGCTTTCAACTACGCAACATCGCCCGCATCCGTCCCTTTCTCTCTCAGGATGCTACTAAGACTATCATCCACGCACTCATCATCTCCCGCCTGGATTACTGCAACCTCCTCCTCACCGGCCTTCCCCACTCCCATCTCTCCCCCCTCCGCTCTATACTCAATGCGGCCGCGAGACTCATCTTCCTCTCAAGCCGCTCCTCCTCTGCCCCCCCTCTCTGCCTTGCCTTACACTGGCTCCCCTTCCCCTACAGAATCCTTTTCAAACTCCTCACCACCACTTACAAGGCTCTCTCCAACTCTACTGCCCCTTATATCTCTAGCCTCCTCTCCATTCACACTCCTGCTGGCTCCCTGCGCTCGGCCAACGATCGACGCCTCTCCTCAACTCTTATCACCTCTTCCCACTCCAGAATCCAAGACTTTTCCCGCGCTGCCCCCCTTCACTGGAATGAACTCCCTCGTTCCATCCGCCTCTCTCCTACTCGGTGCTCCTTCAAACGTGCGCTGAAAACCCACCTCTTCCTCAAAGCATACCAACCATCCACATAACCCCGCCTCTCGCTCTCAACACACTCTCCCCATTACCTTATCTGGCTCCCCCTGTGCCTGTTCTGTTCTCCCTCCCTTAGGATGTAAGCTCACTTGAGCAGGGCCCTCTTCCCTCATGTCTCCCTACCTGTTCTTCTGCTCCGTTTTTTGCATCAGCCAGCCTGGAGTTTCTGAAGTATTGGTATTTTTGTTTATTGCTTTGTACTGTTTCACCCTGTATAGTCGACTGTTTTGTACCGTGTACGGCGCCGCGGAAACCTTGTGGCGCCTAACAAATAAAGGATAATAATAATAATAATAATAATGTTACCTCTAAAATGGCCTATCTGGAAATTAAACAGTCAATATTTAAGTTGGAATGGCTGAATAGAATAGTTGCTGATCTGCATAAACCTGCACTATGGACTTTTCCTAAATGCTTACATTATAATACTATTATTTCCAGTGTCCAGAAGCATATAAGAACACACAATTTACTTACATACATTTTTATTTCTCAGTGCTTTAGGGGATACTAAACAAAACAACTTTAGAGTTTTTTCTTTATCGACGGAACATGCTCCCCTGATGTTTGAAACTAATTGACAGCAAACATTGTGTACTGCCAATGAATTGATTATCATCACACATTAGTAAATTAATGAACTCTCCAAAGATCTCTGTTTTCCTCACCTCAGTTCTCTAACCTACGTAATGTAGGTATATATATTGCAACCACTTCAATGTTCCATGGTATATGAAAGAAAAAATCAAACATCATTTCTGATTACCAGCACTATTTATTGAAGAACTTGCTCAAAAGTATCTAACACATGTTTTCACTAAGTTACAGAAAAATTACTGAAATATAAAATCTGTAAGATAAAATTTGATAAGCCAATTTTGGGGAATTGTACATAATTGTTGGTAGGTGACTCTTTTTATAAAATCAAATATTTTCTTGTTGGTTTAGACAAAAAATTGTATTAATCTTATCTGACCAAATTATGACCTATACTTTCCCCCTGTTATATATGTCACTCTCTGGATCCACTTTACAGCAGGAATGAGAGGACCACCCGGCAGCCAAGAGACCACCAGTGTGGAACCTTCGACAGCCATGAATAGTTTACAGAGAAGGTCAGAAATGTGTGATGTAAGTACTGTTTGACGAAGTTTACCAATTTTAATTGATGATAAATGTTGACTAATCTTCATTCAATAACTTTTGCATTCAAGGATTCGATCCCAGATCCTTGCCACTGGATGACATATCTGAGACAACAGCTTTATACTTATATTTTGTGCTTATTGCTACCAAAATTTTTAAGAATTCACTAGACCTGTCTGGAGATGAAATTTGTACGAACTTCTTAGATTCAAACACGTAGTTTAAATCTTAAAATGAGCAATGAAATCCGGAGAATAAAATAATACCTACCGTACAATCAGATTTCATAGTAAAGTTTATGGAGATGAGCCAAATAGCAACATAACAGACACCATCACATGAAACCACCCTGTAAATGTACCATGTATCCAGCTCCTCATTAACTCTTCCTATATCTACAAGAAAATAAACCTTTATGAGCCTGAGTCATTAAGGAGAAGAGCACATAAAAAACAGTAACTTTCCGCCTGGTCAAAACCATGTTGCATTGGAGGGGGAGGTAAATTTTAAATGTTGGGACAGATTTATAGTTGAGGTACATCAACTTTAAATTTCAATGTAAAAATAAAACTATCAAGTATTTGTGTTCTAGATGAACATCTAGATCTGGCATCAGTGTCAGCAACAGAATAGTAACTGAAACAGTATTTATTAGTTAACTGACAAAGAGTCAAGACTTTTCTTCCACTAAGAGATTTGTCTTTCACTTCACCAAAAGCTTCAAAAACGTTTTGTGTTCACCGGTATTATGTGGTTTCAACATTGTAAACTGTATTAAATAATTTGCAATATGTTTGTAATTAACTATTGTTTTCATTCAAAATTCACTGGGTTGCCAAAATAATATAATATATTATAATTATGATTAGAGATGTTCAAATTATTTAAGTAAGTGCAAAATGTATCTGGTTCAAGAGACTCGTATGTGTTTGCTGTATATTCGTCATTTTGGGGCTGGTGCTATTTGGGTTCAACTACCATGGCTGAAATTGTGGTTCTAAGTTTGAGCCTACAGCTAAAACATAAGATATTACAATAGTTCATAATGTTTTGTTTCTTACAGCTTAAATGGCAACATTTATATTATATTATTAAAATTTTCAAACATTGCTGTGATTTAGCTTGAATACTATAATGTAGCTATTTAAGCTTAAACCTATTAGAACTTGCCCAAGCATGAAAACACCTGGGGGTAAATGTATCAAGGTCCGATTTTTTTCAGCGTGTTAAAATCGTGGCAAAATTTTCTCAAATGTATCAAGCTGGTTATCTCTGGCGATTTGCTGCGTTGTAAAACACTCCCGTGTTAGCTAACTCTCCTAAGCTCATTGCGTAGCAGAGCTTCTACTATGTAATGGGCCCCCCCTTAGCAGAAGAACTGAACAGATTTCAAACATGGACATTTGGAAGTACAAATTTCTTTGGGACAGAGGCAAGCAGGACTTTTGGAAGTACAAATTTCTTTGGGACATGGTCAAGCATGGACTTTGGATACAAATTTATTTTGGACATTAGTGACAGTCAATTTTGGATTGAAAGCTGCTGACAAGAGAAGAAAACTTCATTGGTGAGTATAGGGTATTTATTATTTTTAATAAAATTATGTGGTGTAAATGAGGGTGTTTACTGTACTTATTGTGGGTTTATTATTTTTAATAAATGTTAGTTGTTTTAACCAGGGTGTTGTGGATTTGTAAACATTTTGTTTTGTGGAACTACAGGGCCCAGGCAGCCGTGGGTGTCAGGGCATGTTGGCACTTGTGGTTCTCCAAGTGCCAACATGCCCTGGCTGCCGTGGGTATGCTGGTGCTTGTAGTTATACAAGTAGCAGCATGCCCACACTATTTAGGGCAACCTGGCTTGCTGGGACTTGTAGTTCCACAAAACAAAATGGCGTCTGTTTGTTTTGTTCACACTTATTTTGCCGTTATTACCCTACACCCACCGCCCAGGGGTGTAGGAAGAGCCCTAGTGCTAACAGCACTGGGCTGGGTGTCCCTGGGGGGGGGGGGGGGGCTGCTCGTTTTTTTCTGCGGACCCCACTCCCTAGGGAATCCAGCCCAGCGCTGAACAGTCTGGGGTTGGTTAGTCAATATGGCAGGGGTCCCCTGCCGAGTGTCCCCCTGCTATAGTGCCTTCAACCCCGGCTGGTTTGCCTAGTGCTGGTTTCATGAAAATAGGGGGGACGCCGCACAAAATTTCCCCCCGATTTTCACGGAACCAGCAGTAGTCAGGCAGCACTAGGGTTAAGACTGAATAGAGGGGGGACCCCATGCTTTTTTTTTTTTAAACTTTTATCTATTCTTTACTGTTTTGACAGGCAGTGTAACAGTGATGGGTTTATACAACACGCTGCTAGAATGCAGCGTGTTGTATCTGGCATGTTTGAAAGCAAACTCTCCTGAGTTTGCTTAATCGCAGCTTCATACATTTGAGACTTGTATAGCTGCAGTGGTAAACAATCGGAAGTTTGATCTCTATCGATTTTGCAAATAGCGATTTTGACAGAAGCACAACGATTTTGCATGAAATCTCAGCTTCATACATCTGCGAGTTTCAACTCTCCCGAGAAAATCGCTGATTTTGCAAAATAACACCTTGATACATTTACCCCCTGGTCTCCTTGCTTGATTGTAGTTTTGCTTTTTTAGAATATTTTAAGTGCGGAAATATCTTGCAGGTTTTCTTACTTTTGCAGAGATGGTTGGACAAACTTGTTCGAGAACCACTTTAAAACAAAATAACGTATATTTCTTACGGAAAGGATATGGCTAGCACTCTATGAAACTGAGTGCTTCTTAATGCATTAAAAAAATAGACTCAGCATTATCATTAACTCTATAAGCCAGCTCCCTTATTGTGCTCTACAATTCATGTTCCCTATTGGCCTTGTCTAATTGTCCCTTGTTTGTCCAGTTTTTAAATTTGTGCCACCCAATCTAAGGACTCACGGTTCCAATGAATTTCTGATTCCGAACATTTCATGTCAGCTCTTTAGTCAGCAAATACTGAGGTCTTATCTCAGCTATAAGTACCCTATTCTCAATTCTAGATCGAGGGCATATTGTGCCATACTATTTAGATGAAGCTATAACAGCGTGATAATGACCAAGTACAGCGTTTCACTCACTAGACTTGTTAATAATTTATCTGAAACACTAATTTCATGGGGATGAAATGCGTCCATGTCTTTCTGAGCAGAAGGCCTGGTGCTGTGAATTGATTTAGATAACATTGCACAACATTATATACCTCTTGCTACCTACACTAATTTCTAATCAGAGCATATTATGACAGCATTTTAGACAGTAGTAATGATGAGATCATTCCAGAGACTAATCTTTTAACCGCTACACTTTACACTATTTTTATACTCTTGCTGAAACACTGTCTTACGTGTGTCACAAGGCGACACGTCTTCTATTTTGCTTTGTGTTATAGGTGGTAGTACCTCACTGTGAACATATATACTGATAAAATTAGCCTACAGGAAATTTTACAGTCTGGGGATTAACGATAGCTATTGCCTCCTTAAATGACTCTATGACAAAGACACTCACTGCGTTACCAAAATTCAGAGGTTCGAGAACTAACATTTAGGTAGCGGGTTTTGGTCTCCACCGCTTCACATGCAGACCCAACCATATGTTCGGTTGATGTCGCACAGTGTATATACCCTTTGAAACGCAAAGTTGATACCATTAATTTTTCCCCCTTGACTAAACTGCAAATGGGAGCAACCTTTTCCACCATCCATTGATTTTATTGGCTTAGCACCCATTCTGTTAGGATTCTATTAGTATTGGGGCACCTACTGCTGAAGCTTTTGGGCCTGCCATTGAGGGTATAATTCTATTGCGAAGAGAGAGATCCAATTGCTACAAAGCCTCGCAGCTGACACACATTGATTAACATAGGTTGCTCAATAGGCACATGTTACTCGGAAGCACACATATTGGGCCTGATTCATTAAAGATAGTAAAGCAAAACCAAGGAGTAACCTTGTACCTTGGCAAACCATGTTGCATTGGAGGGGGAGGTACATTTAAAGTGTGGGGATAGATTTATAGTTGGAGTATGGATTGTCCTAGATCAACTTTAAATTTCAGTGTACAAATAAAGCTATTAAGTATTTGTGTTCTATATGATGAAACAGCCAGTATTTAACTTATGTGCCTCTGAGGTTTAATAGGTTTTTTTAACTTCATATGGGTTATTACACCTCCCCTTTTCCACCCCTACTCCCTCCCTTTTCCAGTGACTCTTTGCTGTTGTATGTTGTTTATTTGTTTACCCGGACGACATTTGCCATGAAGGTATTTGGTTTGCAGGTGATCTCAGGGCCCACATGGATGGCTGGTCACCCATTGGTGTCCTCGGCATTCAGGCACTATATGATTCATGTGTGGTCATTCTTTCCCCACCCCGTTGAATTTCTTGGCTGGTCAAAAAGGGTGCACTGGCTGGATCTATGGCCATGTTAGTCTCAAAGGGGGGTATTCAATTGTTAGCGTTAACGCAAAAAAAAACGAGTGCTCAAAAAATATTACCGTTTATACGGTAATATTGCGCGCGAAAAGCGTTAATACGGTAATTTACTCGCGGAATTTCAGCTAGCTGAAATTCCGCGAGTAATTACAGTATTAACGCTAAGATTTTTTGAGCGCTCATTTGAGAGCGTTAACGCTAACAATTGAATACCCCCCAAAGGATCTGACTCGAGGCCCTCCCAACTTACTTGTCGTGCTTCTAGGAGGTAACGATTTGATAACAGCAGATCTGTCGAGTTGCTAATTAAAATCAGGCTCGATTTTAGAGAGATCAAGCTTAGATGATCAGTGGTAAGTTGCGCTGGCCAGACACATCCCTAGGATCTGCTATCAAGGCATGGTTAGTGCCTCCAGCACAAGGCAATGGCTGCAATCTGAATGGGTCAACTGGCTTTTAGTTATGGAGCTCCAGGGGGGCGGCCGTCCCAAACAGCCTGAACAGCCCTTAGACAGAGCGGCCCGGGTCCAGCCCGCCCCTGGGTTCACCTCAATGGAGATGGTTTGTGACTGGTCCTAAAATGGATCTATTGGGGCTAGGGGATTTTACTTTCGGTTGTTTTATGGTGGTCTGTTTTTCTGTTAGAGGACCACAGTGGTTGTAGGAAAACACTGCGATCAGTGACTGATACATACGGCACAATCTCTGATTAGTCGCAGGTCGCTGCCCCATTCGAGGTAAAGTTGGCTCTTTGTCCTTGACCTGCTTTGTGTGGGCAGAGTCTAGAAGGGGTGTAGTCACTCTGGGGCCTGATTTAGCACCGGCCAATCAGTAAGGGACTTTCTTCTTAGTTTAGTAGATTTAGGGCCATTTTATCAACCACTAGTTTGGTTCAGTGTTCATTTGTTTTAGGTGTCTCACATTGTGCTTTCACCGCCATTAATTTATTAGAAATAAAACTATGACCTAATTTTGCCAAACTTACAAATGTGTCCGAGTCTTTATTTGTATATTACAGTATTAAGCAATAACATTTGGGTAGGTGATTGTGCAGTGGAAAGGGGGCATCAACAATATGCAGCCTATGGGGATCTACTCCCTCGCCCTCTCTGCCTGCCATTCTGTAACAATCCTGTGCAGGTTTGCTACTTTCCCCGTCTGCTCTGTTCTCCTGTGGATCACATGACTCGCCCTCAGGACGGGTCATTCAAACCTGCTCTATTTAAACTCAGCACTGACACCTGCTCACTGTCAGTGCAATTTGTTTCCTACCCCGACTCCACTTGTGTATACTATCCCTGTGTATTCATTGTGAAAGAATTCCATTTCTTTAGCCGAGTGCTGGAGCACTTCTCCTGGGAGTTCCTTGTTGCAAGTATCTTCATGTGCATATTCCAAGACTCTGTTTACTCTCAAGTGTGCCTCTACTGTGATACACAGACACTCATTACCTTCAACCCTGCTGTATAAGAACTTTTGTCATACCAAACAGGCTGGTTCGCTTACACTGCTAATTCTTGGACTCTGCGGTGTATAGACTTTACCTTGCATCTCTGTGTAGTGTCATCTACTAATTACTGAACCCTGTCGTATCCTGGACATTTACATGCTTTGAAATCTATTTTATCTAGTAAGTGCATACCCTTGAGGGGTTAAGAGGAATCTCCATATCACGTGGTGTTTGCGTATCTTTAATCAGTGCACGGGCACTAAAAGGGAAATTATCCATAACCTTAATAGACCAACAGGTTGCACTATGTTTGTATTTTGTTTTCTTTTATGTATACTCATGGGAGAAGCGTGAGTGGATTGGAAACACCATAGAAGATCATACCGATATCTTTTGGAGTTCAGGACATTGGATGAACTGATATATGGACTATATATGTCAAAAAGACCAATAGCACCGTCTTCCCGTTTAACCTGTTGTTTATATGTGAGCTTCTATTGTCTGTCTCTACCTACATGATATATGCATAGTTTTGTTGGTTTTGATTTTATTCATTACCGTTGGTTAACACTAATCGGATGTTATTGCCTTTTTAGAATTTATTACATCCTTGTTCAGTGATTTGCTTGATCCAATTGTCTAGGGACTTGAACTATCTAGAGTATATTTCTTCTCTTTTCCCATTTTGATTGGCGCCTGTCAGCAAATCTCTGTGTCGATTTGTTCTATTGTTAATAGGTACTGGTGTGACCTATTTTAATTTGCTACAAGCTGCCTCTGATTTTACCATTGTTGCCACTGTGTTTGACCGAGTGTCTATTTGCCTGTTATTGGTTATTGCTATCTTCTCCGTGGTGCACAGAGCGCTGACTATTCTCATCTTTGCTGTGGTTATTGTAGCTAATATCATCTGTACTGTGAACAAGACTGCTGTTGTGTATATCACTTTGCTACGCTCCGCAGTGGCTGTTTGACACCTGCATTGTATCACTGCCTCTGCTACAGTCATGGCTATGCTCTGCTGTAGCTAATTACCGACCCTCTTGTGTGCTTAACCTTGTCGGATTCTCCATCTCTGCACAGTGACATATCGTATCTCCCTGCATTGCTGAATGTGGTGTTTCGCTCTGGATTCCTCTCTGCCTCAGTCCCAGTACTCTGCCTTCTCGTATATTGATGCTTGCATTGCTATATGTTCTCCCTGTGATTTGCAGCACTTGTCGCTGCTTCCATTATTCTAACCATTCTCGTTATTTATGTATTATGTACGTTACTAATACGTCCACATATTAGCTGTAACATCTATACGTATTTATGCTTCTCCATTATATGTGATATCTGTATTATACATCCGCAGACTATACTTCATTCCTGTCATCTGTGCATATTTATATATATGTTTATTATCTACTCATTGAAGTATTAAAGAAGCAACATCTGTGTCTTGCCTCCTTGTTCTGAACCCTAGTTAAGACTCAGCACCAGGTCGTGTACAGGCCTGCTCTGACTAATCAGGCCTGTATCAAACCAGGGACCTGATTCATTAAGGATCTTAAATGAAGAGGATCCTTATTTTCGTCTCCTGGACAAAACCATGTTACAATGCAAGGGGTGCAAATGAGTGTTCTGTTTTGTACATAAGTTAAATACTGACTGTTTTTTCATGTAACACACACATATCAACTTTAAATTTCAGTGTACAAAAAAGTATTTGTGTGTTACATGAAAAAACAGTCAGTATTTAACTTATGTCCAGGAGACTGAAATAAGGATCCTCTTTATTTAAGATCCTTAATGAATCAGGCCCCAGATTCGCAACATATCCACACTGTCCCCAAATTCTTCAAAAGCTCTAGTTTGCAGTCTCTGACTCCTGGTTCTCACCACACTACTTCCTACTAGCTCTATAGCTCCAACAAACACACATTTATATATATAAAAGAAGAAGTTTGTTTGTTTGTAGGTGAATATCTTCGACACCCCTGTACCAATTCGAATGAAACCAACGCGAGGTGGTCCAGTGGGATCCTGGCCAGGTTTTAAGGAGGTTAGGTGTATACTGGCCAGAACTTTGACCCAGGGAGCCTATTCTGGGCCTTTCAATAAATGGATTTAGATAACATTTAATATAATAACAAAAATGAAACTGGGAAGCCACCTAATGGGTGTGTTGGAAGAGCCTCTAAACTGACACTTATTTTTAAAATGTTGACTATTGTATCCAACTCATTATTACCTTAATACCATGAAAATTTTAACATGGGCAATGCCGGGTACTTCAGCTAGCATATATATATATATATATATATATATATATATATATATATATATATATATCTATATCGGTTGAATCAGGGGATGGGGATGTGTGACAAAGTCACTGGTATGGTATACGGAAACAAGTATATTTGAGGTTATTTCATTGCGATGATTATTTATTCAAGATTTGTATAGTGTTTATTTTTATATAACAGTGTATTATTTTAATTATTGGATTATTCAATATTTCTAAATAGAATTTTTTCTGGTGTGGCAGTTTATTATGCATTCTGCCACGGTGTAAATTCATGTTTATGAGATTCCCCCATTTACTAACATTCATTGCATATAAATAAGTGATGATGATGATGATGATTGCTGCTTTCTGTTTCTTAGGTACCATTGACCAACAGCACAAAATAATATAAAGTCTTGCCATTTGGATTACATGGGGCTCCAGTAACCTTCCAGCATGCCATGGATAAGTTGTTGAAGCCCTGCAGACAGTATGCAGTGGCCTATCTGGCTGATGTTGTAATTCACAGTCCAGATTGGGACTCTCATTTAAATAGAGTACAAGCAGTGTGAAACTCACTTATAAAGGCAGGGATAACAGCCAACCAGGAGAAACGTTGCCTAGAGATGGAAAAGGTTAGGTACCTGGGCTTTACCATAGGAAGAGGTTTGGTTAAGCCCCAGTTCAATGAAACTGTGGCTATGCAAAACTCTGAATAAAAAACAGGTGAGAGCCTTTTTGGGATCATAAGGTATTACTGGTGGTTCATCCCTAACTTTTCCACCACAGTGGTCCCATGATTAGACCTTACAAAGGGAAATCAGTCTAATATGTTGAAGTGGTGCCCTGAGGCAGAAGAAGCCTTCCTGGCATTAAAAACGGTGTTGTATGCAGCCAGTATTATTAACGCTAGGTTTTTCAAAAGAGTTTGTGGTGCAGAAAGATGCCTCAGATGTACGGGTAGGTCCCTTTTTAGCCCATACCAGAGATGGGGCAAAGCACCCGATTATGTATTTGAATAGAAATATCAATGAGCATGAGAAGAGGTATGCCATTATAGAGAAGGAAGCAATAGCTATTAAGTGGGCGTTAGACATTCTGAGATATTACCTTTTTAATCTTGTGAAGGATCATGTCCCATTAAAGTGGATGTCCACAAATAAAAGTCTAAATGCCTAAATGTTTACAGAATGGTTTCTAGCTTTACACGAATTTAGGTTTACAGTTGAACATAGACCGGGTATGCCAATGCATTGGCTCGTGTCTCCTGCTTAGGGACTACAGGTGTTCCAGTACCTAGGTCGATCAGGGGATGAGGATGTGTGACAAAGTCACTGGTATGGTGTATGAAAACAGCTATATGTCGACTAAGTTCCTAACCTACTGCTTTTAAAACCCCAGGAGAATGTGTGTCTGTAGTAACTGTGAGCTGCTGAAGGACTATAGGCTTGTTGAAAAGTCAGAAAAGGGTCCTGGAGTTTATAGATGGCGAGAGAAGGACAGGCTCCATCCATTAGGTCTGTTAGCTGGGTCTGCCAGGTTATGTGTGAAACTGCTGGTAATCAGGAGTTGTACCTGAATGGGGCTGGTAAAAGGCTGCTGACCAGCTCAGTCAGTCTCTCACGGCCTGGGGACTGAGACTGTACAGTCTCTGTGGGAGAAATGCCAGATATTTGTCTGTAAGTGAACTGTGCTTATACTGCTACAGGAGTGACAAATGTTTCGTTAGAGCCAGATGACAAGGTGTTTATTTTGAAGTTCTCTTTAATTTCTCTGCTTAAAAAATCTGTCTGAGGCCAGTTGCACCAAACGCTTAGTCTTGTGTGACTTATCTGCTGCATTACATTGCCGTTTACCCCAGGAAACGGCTACTGATCCCCTGACTTGCTTGCAATATACACACAGAAATATGTGTGTGTTTGTGTGTGTATAGGTTGTGTGTATAGCCATCTAATAGTTCATAACATCATTTATAAGTGGTGCACTTTAGAATTGTAACCTTGTGCCTTTATCAGACTGGTGGCCAAGATAGGTTCTTCTCCAGGTACTTAAATTTATTTGGCCAAGAAATTAGGTAGCCAGGAAATTTAGCTTCAATAACAGGGTAGGAGTTACAAGTATAACATTACAACTATTTCTGCTTTCTCAATCAACACAGGAGAACAACCATACTACCATCACTGAGTTCATCCTCTTGGGATTTCAGGGTTCTCAAAGTGGAAGGATTTTACTTTTTACTTTCCTGCTTGTGGCTTACTGTTTGACTTTATGTGGGAACCTTCTGATCATCATACTGGTGTCCTACAACAAGAACCTCCACTCCCCCATGTATTTCTTCCTCTCACAACTGTCTATGAGTGACATCTTGTTGACAACAGATATTGTTCCCAACGTACTTCATATTGTATTGAATGACGGAGGATACATTAGTTTCACTGGCTGTTTTGCACAATTTTATATCTTCTGTGCTGCAGAAACATCTGAGATCCTTCTTCTCACAGTAATGTCTTGGGATAGATATGTGGCCATCTGTAACCCTTTGCATTATGCTTCTATAATGAACAGTGCATATTGCACTAACTTGGCCATCATCTCTTTGATGTTGAGTTTTTCTATTGCTTTGATTGACACTTTACCAACAGCATTGCTGGAATATTATGGACCAAACATTGTTGATCACTTCTTCTGTGATCTAAATCCCCTACTAGAAATTTCTTGTTCAGATACAAGTAATGTACAATTAGAACTTTATTTACTAAGTGCCCCTGTTCTTATCATACCATGCACAATAATAGTAGTATCCTATGTTAATATCCTTTTAACCATCTTAAGGACTCCATCTAACACTGTCAAACAGAAAGCCTTCTCCACCTGTAGCTCCCATCTGACTGTGGTGGTCATATATTATGGAAGCATAGTCAGTGTTTATGTTCCACCAAGAAGTGTGCAATCATTGAGCGTAAGTAAAATGTTATCCCTCCTTTACACAGTGGTGACCCCTTTGGTAAACCCCTTTATATATAGTTTGAGGAATAAGGATATCAAGAAAGCTTTGAACAAAACAATCTATAAAAATGTAGTTTGATTCAATTCTGTTTAAGTCACAATTAATCAAATTATTTTAAACAATGATTTATTATGCTTTATCATGCCCGGGCTTACTTTTGCCATGTTGTATTTAATCCAATAATATACATGTGTAAATACATGGGCAACACGGTGGCTAAGTGGTTAGCACTTCTGCCTCACAGCGCTGGGGCCATGAGTTCAATTCCCGACCATGGCCTAATCTGCGTCGAGTTTGTATGTTCTCCCTGTGTTTGTGTGGGTTTCCTCCGGGTGCTCCAGTTTCCTCCCACACTCCAAAAACATACTGGTAGGTTGATTGACTGATAACAAATTGACCCTAGTGTGTGTTAGGGAATTTAGATTGTAAGCCCCAATGGGGCAGGGACTGAAGTAAGTGAGTTCTCTGTACAGCACTGCGGATTTAGTGGCGCAATATAAATAAATGGTGATGATGATATATATATATATATATATATATATATATATATATCTATACATACACACAGTTTTTCTTTAAATGTCTACTTGTTGATTGTGTTCTAAGTACAGAGGGAGTGACTTTGTTAAGATGAATAGAAACTGAATATTTGAATTAATGCAATGTGTAATATTTTCTCTGCCCATATAGGTATGTGGTCCTAAAATAGGGAATTGTCAACTTTTGTCTTTACACCTTAGAGAATACATTTATTAGTTAGATACCGATTGCCTCATTTAGAGATGGGCGTAAGTGCTGCATGCACAGTAAAGCAATGTTACAGTCGTTTGCCCATTAAATGTCATGATTGTCGGCGTGTATATGCGACTCAAGTACAGTAGGGAGGTGCACACAAAGTGTGGTATGCCCTCTGGAGATGTGGCCTATTCTCAGTAGGGTACAACTACAGTTATTCCTATTTCCATGCTGTGATTTTGCCCCTGTTCCAAATATCCATGACAGTCAACAGAATGGATCATTGAATTTTTTTTTATTGCTTTTCAGCATGGGCTGCATTTTCTATGGGAATAGGGCCTGTAACAAAATGCACTGAGGGCTCATACCAATACCCTTTAGTGGTGGAGTGGTGGGGTAATAATGTAAAGCTAATCAAAAATTATATTTTAATATGTGGTACTACTCATCTCTTATGCAGACTTTTTTTGTTTGCGTGGTACCTTTACATTCTTCTTTCCTATTAGCAACTTCTTTAAACTCCAATGCTACTTTAAAGGCCACAGATTTAATCTCTTTATCACAAGCCACATTCCCAGAGAGAAATGTACTGGATTTATGAACTTGGGTCTGAATGAAAGTTATGAGATAGTTCCCTTTCTATGATGTACGACTAAATAATATTACTCTATTTTTTAAAATTATGAATTTTATGAATTATACAATGGGTTTTATAATAATCTTGGCCTATGCAAAACAGGAACTTTTTATGTTTTTTATGATTTCATTTTATCTTATATATGATTTTAGTTTTTTTCTGATAAGTGAATGTCTGATTAATGAGGTCCTTATTTCTATATGATCCATCCTGTATTTTATAACTAGGCTGTTGATGTTCTTTTGCCAAGAGGCTATCACTATATCTTATATATTTTGATTTTAGTTAGAGCTAGGAGGTTTTTATTTGATGTTTCACATTTTTCAACATAATCCTAATTGTATTCTTATTTCAATTTAAACATAGACAGGCAATATCTATGTAGAGATATAGGTAACAATTCATATAATGTGCTATTTATTGATTTTTTTTTTTTATAATTGTGTAACATATGTTGCTGTCATATCGCTGGTGATGAAACTGCATGTAAAGGATGCATGGATAATCTGCCCTCTATAAAAATGGCTGCCATAATAGTTATACCTGGCTAATGATATGAGAATAGCACCAGGAAGCAAGATGGCCACCATAGAAAATGCCAGTTATACCTATAGAGTTCAAATTATACTAGGTACACTTACTAATTAAAGATTGTAACTACTAAGGTTAAATACAAAGTAGGTCCCCGCTTAGACAGAAAATGACGCATTTCACTGATGCGCACATGCGCAGAAGTGCGATGCTCCGAGTGCGCATGCACAAGATGGCGCAGCACATTATTTACCACCAATGAGTGTATACACAATACTTATTCCTCATAATGAAGTTGTGGGTGTTCTTAATAATTATTATTTACTATTAGTTTGTTGCATTTGTGTCCTATAAAGCCCTGGGAAACATTCTCCAGCTAACTTTTTGTGTGGAAGTTGAGTGGAAGACATAACATTTATATACCAGGAAGAGGACACATTCTACATTTGGATTCCAGATAAGCAAGTTATCTTTTTATATTTTGTAAGAGCAAAATGTATATGTTAATGTGCAATAAAAGTCTGTATAAATATACTACACTATATAGTATTCCTATTTCTCTGTTCCTGGATAATGAAGACTACTAGTTATAATACCTATGGAATTAACTGGACCCATTGGAAACAGACATAAGGACCAATTACAGATAAGCATTCCTTATATCTATTCTTGTACGCATAAATATACCAAAATATGCTGGGTGACAGATGTTTCACTAACAGGTTTTGACAATATAACACTAATTATGTTTTCTACTATTTTGTCTCTACCTGGCACAAACAATCGAGGACCCATCCGAAGGACATTTCTGAATTTTAAATAGATGGTGATATCAAGAGGTGAAATACAAACGGATAATAAATAGATAAGCGTGATTTATACCTTTATTTGCTATGCATATAAACTGTTCTGCTGTATCTGAGGATGATACACTATCTCTGGTGCTTTTGTTTTATTTATTACAAGATTGAGAACCCTTCAGGACGAGAGATTAATCACCGGGGATTTTGATCCAGATGAGCTTCCTTTACTTATATATTCGGTACGCTTAAATTTGTAATCTTGGGTATTGGACATTATTTGTACATACTACACTATTGGGCTCATTTTCTGTGGTAGAATATATATATATATAATGTGTAACTAAACTGATGCATTTCAGATAAGTTACACTTTTCCCACATTGTAATCGGCTTTACTAACAGGCAAGGATTCAAAAATCTATGATTGTTGCTTCATACTTATCAGTGCTGCATTCTCATAGAGCAGGGTTTCCCAAACCCAGTCCTCAGGGCTCCCCAACAGTGCAGGTTTTCCATATCTCCTTGCTGGAGCACAGGTGTATTCATTACTGACTGACACATTGTAACAGATCCACAGGTGGTCCTAATTATGTCACATGTGATCCAGAAAACCTGCACTGTTGGGGAGCCCTGAGGACTGGGTTTGGGAAACCCTGTCATAGAGTGACCCTATTCAAAATATCTGGGACCCTTGCTGACTACTATGTTGGATATGGTGGAGAATTCCTGACTTGGAGATAAATCGGGCTGTGTGAAGATCAAGTGAGGGGATAAGATTCCCTAAACAGTAACCACTCCACGATTGGGTGAAACTGCTCCTAATTGACATCTGCCACTTTTGCAACATAGAAGTATTCTGACTATTTTATTTAGCTGGGTCCCGTATTATTATTCATAGATTGTCGGCTGGTGCAACATAAGAAGCATGTATAGATTACAAACAAATGCTGCTTTTACATTGCATTCAATGAATTTTCAGCAATAACTACACCAATAAATTCACACTACTGTACTTTTTAGATCAGTAATAGTCAATAAAAAAGTATAACATTATCTTACAAGCTGCCAGAAAGATTCCTTCTTTATCATATGAGGGATGTACCCTTCAAATTTTCCAGGACCTTTCCCCCACCACTTTATCTCGGAGGCGAGAGCTCCAACCTGTCACCCCAATCCTCAGGGAGAACAACATCAGATATCGCTGGGGGTTCCCCTTTCGTCTATATCTTTGGCACCAGAACCAACAATTGTCAGCTAAAAGTTTAGGCGAAGCACGGGATCTTCTACGAAAGATTGGCCTGAACCAACAGCCCTCTTTGGAAGCTTCTCAAGCCCTTGCTAATGGTGCGGGCCCCTCAACACCGAGAGGGCAAAGGATTGCTCGTAGAGATTGGTCAACCGTCCCCCGTCATTCTAAACCGCAATCCGCGGTTCCCTGATATCCATGCCCTCGTTCCTGCTCCCTCTCCAAAGTGCGGACGCACCACCTTCTACGGGTCTCGTTGTGGCCCTTGCAACTTCCTGATATAGTTCTATAATTGGAGATAGAACCCAAGGCACCCATGTTTTCAGATGTCCTTGCCCCTCATCCTCTACTACACCAAAACTATAACGTGGATGCTGGGCACTGTAATGCCTTATACTATCTGTTGCCTTGTTGCTGCCTGCCCCCTGAGAGGACAGGCTGTTGTTCTTTATATCTTCTTCTAGGTGGGACGAAACACTGACGATGCGCAGACTACAATTCCTGCTCTCGCCACTGATAAGTTGCTGTGATGCTCTGTTTTATTTGTCTCTATGCTGTATTATCGGTTTTACGGTTGTTATGTTGTTTATTTGACTCTTTCTATAGCTCTTTCATTGGGCCACACTAGGTGGCTTCACAAGTGTCTACTACGATATGCCCAGTGCTATTAAGTTATTTCCTACCTCATATATTATGTTTATTGCTGATAATTATTACCTTTGTCTTCTCCTTTCTTGTACTTCCCCTTCTCCTCATCTACCGTAGAGGTTAGTAATCTCCCTATCTCCTCCTTACTCCCCTTCCTTCCAATAGGTCATATACACTAAAATGGTCTCTTGGACTCCCCTTCTGGGTCCCCCAGCTCTCCGTTTTCTTCTGTGGTTGCTCATAGGCTACCACCCCCCTTAGAGCCTAGGGCTCTACGTTGGTCCCCCTGATGGCTTGTCCATCATGTCCTATCCCCTACCAGCATTTACGACAAGTGGACTTTGGTCCGCTATGTCGATCCCCTTATACCCTTAACCTTTGGTTCTCCCCTCCTTCTCCTCACTGGTAGCCACCTACCACGTCATCCCCGGTACAGTCTTCCTTTTTATCCTCTCCCCTGAGATTTCTTCCCTCTTCTGGTCTCTAGCGCTCCTCTCATTGATTTTCCTATGACCCTTAACCTTATCTCCTATAATGTCAAGGGCCTCAACTCCCCTCAGAAAAGGGCTAAACTCCATTCCTCTCTAAAATCCCTTAAAGGGGACTTGATATTCCTACAAGAAACTCATTTTGTCCAACATATCCACCCCGAGCTCCACTCCAGAAAATTTCCCTTGACATTTCATGCATGTGACCATAGGCAGAAAAAGCGGGGTGTGGCAATTCTGTTTGCGCGCCATTTAATTTTCGGACTTCATGACTCCCATAAAGATAAAGAAGGCAGATTCCTGATTCTCCTAGGCACTCTGAATAATCTCCCCTGCACTCTAGTGAACCTCTATGCACCCAACACCGGCCAACATAGGTTCTTCAAAAAACTGGGTTCTTTGTTAGCACGTGTTCGCCAAGGTGAACTTATTGTTGCTGGTGACTTCAACACTGTTTTAGCCCCGACCATAGATCGTTCCTTAGCCCCCTCCTCTTCTCCCTCGAGGAGAGATGCCCACACCACAGCTGCCTTACAGGCTTTTCTGAAACTCCATAACTTATATGACTCATGGAGAGTATTGGACCCCCTGGCCAGGGACTATACCTTCTTTTCTTCTCCCCATAATACCTATTCCCGGATCAACATGATCTTGCTCAGCCACGACCTCACTCTTAAACTTAGCTCCTCCCAAATCTTCCCTGTTACCTGGTCAGACCATGCCCCTGTCTCCGCTGTACTCACCTCCCTTGCTCACCGCCCTCCTAGAGCAACCTGGAGAATCAACGAATCACTCTTACATGATAAAGAATCCACTACTCACCTAAATTCTCTTCTCTCTGAAAGCTTTGAGACGAACGACACCCCTGATATCTCCCCTATGACTCTCTGGGACGCCCATAAGGCTGTAATACGGGGTCATCTTATCGCCTTGGCGTCTCAGACTAAGCGATTCCGTTTGGCTAAAACTATTCAATTGACGGACTCGCTGAGAGCTTTAGAGCAACGCCACAAATTGAATCCTGATCCCTTGGTTCTCCAGGAAATTGCTTCTGTCCGTGGTGAACTAAATCTCTTGCTGTCCCACCAGGTTGCCAATAAACTGAAGTGGCTCAATCAGCGCTACTACGAAAAGGGCGACAAGGCCGATAGATTGCTGGCCACCAAACTTAGAGCTAAGATAGCGGCCCGGAATCTCCTGGCTATCAGGGACTCCGATGGAGTTTTACACTATGACCCTCAGCGGATACATGCTGCCTTCCAATCCTATTACACTAAACTTTATAACCTTCCCCAGCCCTCTGATCCTTTAGTCTCCCAGCAACACTCACTGGTGATTGAATCTTTTCTTTCTTCTGCTAAGCTTCCGAAACTCTCTCCACAGGCCAGTACTCTTCTGGGGGATGAGATTACTAAAGATGAAATTGAGCAAACCATAAAGTCTCAAAAAACAGGAAAGGCTCCGGGGCCGGAAGGCTTCACTGCTGTGTATTATAAAAGGTTTGCTGGGCTCCTGGTCCCCCGTTTGCACACCCTATTCAACTCAATCCTGACTGGGGGTTCCTGGTCCAGGGATTCTTTAGAGGCTCGGATCTCCGTCATTCATAAAGAGGGTAAGGATGTTCATGACTGCACTAGTTATCGCCCTATCTCCCTGCTTAATACAGATGTCAAATTATATGCTAAAATTTTGGCTAATAGACTAAATTCGGTCCTTCCCTCCCTTATACATTATGATCAGGTTGGCTTTATACCGGGCCGTCAGGCCAGAGACAATACCAGGAGAGTCATTGATCTGATTCATATCATTAATACCAAGAAGGCCCCGGCCATTGTTCTCTCCCTTGATGCTGAGAAGGCTTTTGACAGGATCTCCTGGAGCTTTATGTCCCGAGCCTTGTCGGCGTTTGGGATTTCGGGTAACCTCCTCACGGGTATTCAAGCCTTATACTCTCGACCCTCCGCAAGAGTCATGATCAACGGCCCTCCCTCTTATCGCCATATCCAACGGTACACGCCAGGGGTGCCCTCTGTCTCCTCTCATTTTTGCCCTTGTTATAGAGCCTCTTGCCGCCTCTATCCGGGCCTGTCCGAACATACAGGGTGTGCGGACGGGGAATCTGAGTAAGCTCTCTCTCTTTGCGAACGATGTCCTTCTGACTCTCCTGCAGCCTGAGAAGTCTCTCCCTGGACTCTTTAGCATATTATACCACTATGGGGACCTTTCAGGTTACAAGATCAATATTATGAAATCGGAAGCTCTCCTCCTTAATATTCCATCCCCAGAGGGACTGGTACTCACCTCCCGCTTTAATTTTTGGTGGCAGAGAAAGAAAATTAAATACTTAAGTATCTTTATTACCGACTCCTATGACTCCCTCTACCGGGAGAACTATCCGGGCCTTTTTGCTAAGATCAAGTCTGAATTGTTCTCCTGGCGCTCATTGATCATTTCTTGGCTGGGCAGGATCATCTCTGTCAAGATGAACCTCCTTCCTAAGCTTCTCTATTATTTCCAGACCCTTCCTGTTCGAGTCCCCCTCTCGGATCTGACATCTATCCAAAATTGTCTTTCTAGGTTTATCTGGAATTGCCGGTCTCCCAAGATTAAGCTGGCTCTCTTAAAGAGACCCACCAGAGGTGGTGGTAGGGGTTGACATTGAATCCGCTTATCTTAATTTTCCAATTTTGTCCTGTATATGGGGCCTCTTAAAACAAACTAGATCCCCCCTCACCTCCCAATGCCCTACCCTTCTATTCTCAGCTGCAATATGGGAGACCTGCCGACCCCATCTCAAGATACCGGTGTCCTCTCTTACTATCCTACCTCTTTGGGGTAACCCTGCGTTTCCTCCTGGGCTCTCCTCTGCCTTCTATAGTCCCTGGATCACTGCGGGAGTTCGATTTGTCGGAGACCTATTATTTCAGGGGGCCTTTATCTCCTGGGATGTTCTACGCTCTAAATATCCAAGTCTCCATCCTAAATTCTATGGATATTTCCAGATACGACACTTTGTGGGCTCTCTCCTAGGGGGGCTCCTCTCCCCTCTCTTAGGTCTCCCTTAGAATCCCTATGTCTCTCCTCACCTTTGGGTAGGGGCACGATCTCCTCTATCTACAGCCTAATCCTCAATGCACTTTTACCTCCGGGCGGTAGGCATGAGAGGGAGTGGGAGAGAGATCTGCCCCCCCCCCCCCAGAGGAGTATTATTGAGAAATCATAAGGGATCAAGTCGCCACCAGCTCTATTTCCACTTTGGTGAAGGAGAACGCGTATAAAGTATACTATAGGTGGTACTACACACCCGACAAACTCACTAAAATGTTCCCCTCTAGTTCTCCATTATGTTGGTGGGGTTGTGGCCAGATGGGTTCCTTTTTTCATATTTGGTGGTCCTGCCCTAAAATATCCTCCTTTTGGGATCGAGTTAGGGCCCTCCTCTCCTCCCTCCTTCCATGCCCTGTCCAGAAAGACCCATGGTCTTTTCTTCTCTGTTACCCTCTGATTGAGGATGATAGACAGTCTGCAAAATTAGCCTCCCATGTCCTGGCTGCTGCGCGATGCCTAGTAGCTAAGTCTTGGAAACAAGTTGATCCCCCCACTATGGCGGCCCTGCGATCCTATATCTGGTTTATCGCCCGGATGGAGCAGATTACTTACCACCTGCATGATAAGGATGATAAATTCCACCAGATTTGGGCTCCTTGGCTTTACTTATAACCCCATACCTCTTGTACCAACTCCTTACTCCTAAAAAGACTCCCTATTCTCATAGGTGGCCTGACTCTTGACTCTTGTTGCTGTTTCCCTTCCCAGAGAATCTGAGTAGTATCCTCCTTTGAAACTTTTGTAGCCCCTCTTATATTTATTTGTTTCTATTCTTAAAAACGGAAAGATAAGGGTAAGGATTTGTGTGGATAAAAGGAAGTGTGTCCTCTTCTTCTTTCAATCTCGGTGGCGACCGGCTCCCCCTCCACCCCACCCCACCCCCCCCCCCCCCCACATTATATTGTTATAATATGTTATAGTTTCTTGAGCATTCTGGATAACAATTGTATATTTATCTGTCTGTTTATTGGTAGCCTCTGGCTACTTTGTATATTTACTACTCAAATATGTTCTGCTCCATTGACATATGCCCATGATAAGTAATGTTTTATGTTTCTTGCCCTGCAAATGTACTAATTGTTGATTCTTATCTGTACATGACTGCTATTTTTCAAAATAAATAGTTAAAAAAAAAAAAAGTATAACATTTGGTGCAGTATTTGTTAGATAGAATTCCATTTATCACATATAAGTATCTATTTGAACATCAGATAACATTTTAGATCAACTTAAGGAAGAAATACAGACATAATAAACTGTTCACAAACCTCTTACCACTGTAACACAAAATATAATCCTGATCATAGGTTGTAGGGATACAACGAAACTGTATTTTTAAAGAAATAGACTCTGCCCACAGTATGGATCAACCAAAAATTACTAATATTAGTAGCACTAAATAGATTGACTATTATCACACAAATACAAAGCAGAAAATTGCAGAATTGAATAAAGACCTAAAATTCTGCACTGTTCATTGTATCTTTGTAAAGATACCAGAGATGTTATCTTCCAGTGAGTTAACTAATCACTTGGGCATGAAAACCAAAGGGATAAAATAATGGTGGGTTTTAATGAAAGTTCACACTGCACATTAACATCAGCTCCAATACACAGTAAAGTGATTACACCAAAGTTGTCACAGTTCCACAGAGTTTAGCAATGTAAAGTGGAATTTAATAACTGCCACTGGCAACCACACAGTCCTGGATAGCATGCAGTAGGTAGAAGCTGAGTCTCTAGTTCGCTATAACAGCAGGGAATAGCTCAGTGTATCACGGCTTGGCATATCATCTTACCCAGCTGGCTAAACCAACAGTAGGAATCTCAGACTGATGGAATCTGAATCCCTGCTCAGACTTTTAAGAAGTAGCACACACATCAATGTGTTTGCTTTCCATCTTTATACTCAAGACCTTGTGGTCTTTCCTATGGGCAGGCTGCAAGGTGCCACAATGTCGGGACAGACTTGGGGCTATGTTTATCAGATTCGTGTTCACAAAATAGGGTTAACTGTAGACATAGTGAAGCTGCATCCCAAACCCACACTGCTCAGCTTATTAAAGCCAAGTGATTGACAATGTGCTATTAAATTGGCCTTAGTCTCTCTCGATCTGTGTGTGTGTGTGTGTGTGTGTGTGTGTATGTTAGGGAATTAATATTGTAAGCTCCAATGGGGCAGGTAATGATGTGAATAAGTTCTCTGTACAGCGCTGTGGAATAAGTGGCGCTATATAACTAAAGTTCTGATTTGAAATCACACTTACCCAGGGTACAAGTGGTTTTAGACTCCATCTGTGAGGCAGGATTGACAGCCAACCTAAAGAAGTGCGGTATAGGTATGGAAGAGGTCAAATACCCACGGAAAAATAGAGGTTTGATAAAACACAATTTAAATAAAGGATATTCACAAGTGGCCCCAAACCTGTAATGAAGCATAGGAATCAGGGAATATTATCGACAGTTTACACCCTTAGCTGTCCCTTTGCCTGACTAAACCAAGAAAAAACTAACTCGTGATGAAGTGTAATCCTGAAGATGAAAATAATTTTCAATATCTAAATGTAGCCTTATGTACTCAGCCTGTGTTTGTAACACCAGTCAATAGCTCTTTGAGATTGATGTGTGAAAATAAAGAAAAGAACATCTGTGTTACCAGAAGGTTCTTGGCGTTACAAAATTTTAAGTTCACAGTAGAGCTTGGCCCTGGGAGCCAGCTAGCAAATCCAGATGCATTATCTCAAATCCATCATTTGAAACTAGTGGTGGTGGGGGAGTATGTGATGGAAATACTGGGAAAGATATAAATGGTTTGTATGTGTGTCCCGGGAATTATAACTTATTTTTTTTCAAATGCCAGAGAAAGTGTGTAGTGTGATGGAAAGACAGCATTGCAAAAGGCTTGGCTCAAGTAAGGTCTGGGTTACAGGTTCCCTGGAGTTAATGAAGAGAGAGAACTAGCTTCACTACTGAGACCCTATTCGGATCTCTGGCCTCCCAGACAGACATCAGGCTGTTTAGCAGCTGCATATATAGGAAATGATAGAGGGTGAGTCCACACTCCCTTGAGTGAATGGTGATATGTGTGTTGCTGCCTGGGGGAAAAATGACGAGGGAATAGTTCCAACCCTTAGACACGAGTGTTGAAACAAGAGATGAATCCCTTGGCGCAGTATGGGAGAAATGAACAGGGCATAGGCCAATCAATGCGTGGTAAGCAATTTTATTTCTAGTGTACAATATCTCAAAAGGGAGGCACCTTGAAATATGTATAGACCTTCACAAATGTGGGTATATCAATATAAAGCAGGTAAGTGCAGTCAGATGATGAAGTTACACAAAGACTCAATGAAACCTCTGGCAAACGATGCATACAGAAAAATGTCAATCAGAATCAAGTGCTGTACCGTGCCTTGATGTAGGGTGTCACAAATCTCTGACAGTATTGTATATAGAGTCAATCACAATATGATGCTGTATCATGCTTTGGAGATTATATCAAAATAGAGCTATAGAGTGCTAGTCCATAGTAGCTCAGTATTAGGGTGTGGATAAAGAAATGATAAGTATTCCATGGTAGCATAGAGCAGAAATATAAGTCCCACCTGGGGAATCAGTGAATGTATTCTCACTGCGGCTTGGAGAACTCCATGTCTGCCAATGTATATATGGATGGGTCCAATATCGGGTGGGCGGTGCCAGATGCCTGGTGTAATGACCTGCCTACAAGCTTGCTGCTTTGTATTGACAGCTTCTAACTCCTGGACTTTTGGACTTTATTTGTGTTTCATTTTATGTGTTATCAGCAGTACCTCTGATCACCAGAGGTGCTGCTATTGTGCCTTTTTCTTGTGCTTTAGTAGTTAACCTTGTTGAACTTAAGGGTTGCGGCCGCGGCTCCTTTCTTATAGCGCATGCGTATGCGTCTTTTGAGATAAAATCCTTCTTGCTGCTTCAGAGAGAGCGCTCCGTAGAGAACCTGAAAGAATGACAGAATTAAGCGTGGACCCAACGCATTTCGCCTTCTGCGAAAATTTCCTGAGATATGAACACCTACTTATACAGGAACTAAAACAGTGGTGGGAAGCCACCACCCTCTCTAAATACTTAAATAAAAAGATTGTTCCAAGGGGTTTAAGAATTACCAAAAACCCACCTTTAATATAAACAATGAACAATTCATGAATACATGGAATAATGCCCTAGAATCCTCTTTTTCACACTTATGGGATTAATAATTGCAGACAGGGAAACATCCTTAAAAAAACATAGAGGAAGAAATTACCCTCATGTAGGATACACTTAAACCTATACAGCACCTTGAGGACTACATCAATCTAGAAACACTTACCCTTAACAAGATCAAAAGCATTGAGGAAGGAATTATCAAAAAAAAGAGAAAACATTTCAGAGGGACATTAGGGATTATGAGCAAAACACAATCTTTCCCACACCCGATGCCCCCAAGCGATCTATACAGAAATACAATAGTAAAATTAAGGAACTCACTTCCCCTAGAAAAGGGAACTCAATTAGGAAATCACACAATCACACTACCAACAGAAGGAAATCTTTTAAATCCCCACTTATTAGGACTATACCGGAGAGCGGCTCCCATAACAGAATCTACAAGCCACTTAACCCTAGAAATATAGGTAGCCCACTGAGACCATCCCCTATAAGGAAGTATAACTATTCTCAAACAGCCCGGGAAGGATATAAAAAAGGAAAGGACACCTATGAGAAAGGGATCACTGATTCACAAATCAGACTTCTTAAGAGACTTGATCAGACTACACACTAGCAAAACCATCATTCTAGTGCAACTCTAGAAGTAGAAGAAAATCCAGATTTTTTGTTAGAGCTGGCACAGAAGCCATCTCCTCCACTAGCCTATGTCCATAAAAACAACTCCCCCGACCATTACTAGACACTCCACACCAGTTTGTGGATTTACGACCACAAACTCCAAATGTAAGAAAGAGACAAAAACCATCAGAGGAAAGCGAGGAGGAAAGACCACAAGGGGCAAGACCTAAAATAAGAAAATAGCACCCAACAATAAAGGAATCTTCAACATCAGTAAGACCACACTCACTCAGCAACAGATGGAGGTTGTAGGGAAAGGACCCCTAAATAAATTTGAAACCTATATTAATCTGCATAAATTCATCCGCAAACTGACTTTAAAAAAATTCTTTATCCAATCCGACAAAGGCATACCTTTGGAAAAACAAAATTATATATAAATGGTGAATTCGTACATACTGAACTGAAAGAAAAATCTGAATTCTATCCCAGTCACTTCAAGGGACCCTTTATCAATGCATTCCAAAAACTTGTAGAGGATGACATTGATTGCATCCCAACTAACAGCCAACACAACAAAAGCTCTAATCTGACGAACAAAGAAAAACGGGCTCTGAGAGAACTTAAAGACAACCACAAACTTATTATAAAACCGGCAAACAAAGGTGGAGGGATCACCATCCTTGATAAAGAAAATTATCTAGAGGAACTCAACAGACAACTTAGATATATAAACACCTATGAATGCCTTCCTAGTGACCTCACCAAAAAATACCAAGAGGAACTTCTCCTCTTCCTTACACCAGCATTCCAAAGAGGCATTCTTAGCAAAGCCGAATTTGATTATTTGTACACTCAATTCCCCCATATACCGGTACTATACCAACTCCCAAAATCCATAAAACCCTTGAAAACCCACCGTGCACACCCATAGTGTCTGGAATCTCATCACTCACTAGCCACTTGTCCAGTTATATTGACTCATTCCAACAGCCCCTTGTCACCAAGCAGAAGATATATATATATATATATATATATATATATATATATATATATTTATATTTATGCAAGACAAGTGGGAGCATGCAGTTAATTCTTGTTAAGTCCAAGAGGCCGTGTACAATAAATGCAAATTGAAAAGATGGATTTAAACTTCAAACTTGTTGAACTTCAAATTCCAACTTTAATTCTGTCTAAGCTGTCAAACAAGAATCATACTGCTTCAAAGATCACAAATATAATGTGGATTTAAAGTTAAATATTTTTTCCTAAAAACTTCAGTTTTTACCGAATCATTTCCCGACTGCTCAGCTAACAGAGAACAGTGCACGGCTGTACAAAGTGGAACAAAAGTATATATTTAATTTTCATACATTTTTATTTATGAATGTTATAGTGAATGCAAAGCAAATATTACCTTGTAATTTTGCTTTTTAATGAAGTTACTGTTTTTCCTGATATTGGCAAATAATTATAGCAATCTTTGTACACTCCCAAAAGAATGATTTGAATGATCAGCCACAGGGAGAAAAGTCAAACAACTCTCCAAAGATCTACTTGTTTTTCATAGTTGTTTTAGTAATCTATGCAATGTGGTATATATGGAGGTGGTGACTTCAATATAACCATGTTATACATTTACGTCTTTGTATTCAACTAACAGCAAGAAAGAGAGCAATACCAAGGTTCCTGGAGAGTAGAAATGAGTGACCATCTTCCTCACTGGGAAGTTCCTGATGTAAGTACTACTTGGCTAATTTTCAATCAATAACATAAAATACAATCTGTGGAAATAATCTCTTTGGTATTATAGAGTATCATGATAGTAATTTGCAGCGACGAGGATACATTTGGTGATTTGGATTCCTGAGATTGGTCACTGTAAAATATTTCAAACAAACTAGGCATATGGCAAGGGAAACGCTATTTGATGTAGCATATACATTATTGAATGCTCATTTTATTTGTTTTTTACTTATTTTTTTATTTTTGCTACTTTTTTTTTTTTGACAACCACCTATTTCTCCCAGTAACAGTGTTTAAGAAGGGAGGTGTTAGAGGGGAATTATAGTTTGGAGAGCATAGTCACCTCTCCAATTTCCCAGTTTACAACTCATTTTAAACTGAGCTATTTGAAAATATTGTATGTACTTTGTCTACTGAGGAGCAACCATAACTCTTGTAGTACTGCTGAATATAACAATTGAGCGAAGGTGAGGCAAAATTTGGAGAGACTGAAATTCCATTCTAGAACAGATCACTTTGCAGAGGTGCTATGTTCTAGAGAGACAATCCTTGAGTTACGCTTTTGTTTCTCCATTCTGCAGAGCGACATCCTGCGCTGAATCTGTAATTTTTTGAAAATAAATAGTATGTAAATAGATTTTTGACAACGACCGTGTCAATTCATTTTGTTGTGTGTTGTGCTTGGGATATGATGTGAAAAGTCCAGGCAGAACAAAAATGATGTCCCTGAGGAAAGTACTATACTGAAATGTTGGAATAGATTAAATACAGCCTTTTGATACAAGCTTCAATTTGTCTTAAATCCTTGAGTGCCGCCTCATCTGCAATCTATTTATTGTAATATCCATACAAGTGAAGAGCCGAGGAAGGCAACAGGAAGGACCACGGAATAATCAAGTGGGAGGATCCAGTGCCAGCGACAGAGGATACATCACTATACAGATAAGCCTTATATATATTACATTCTGGTACGCAGAGTTACGATGGAATGCTTTTGGTTCTAGAATTTTGGTGTCTAAAGGATAATACACTATGATCTTCATTTGTTTCTTTCTGAGAGTATCTGATCTCCTTGGACACTATTGAGAAGAAACTGTCGTTTGGAAGATTCATCTATTCAAAATACTATTTGAAGTGTCTGTGATTATCTTCCTTGTGGTACGCATATTTGAATATACCCATTTATGAAGGCGCCCGCTTCATATCTATTTTTTATCATCTTATCTTCTTCTGGACTAACCTAACAGTTTTTGAAGCAGAGCTGCCACATGCACATCTGGGACTTATTTTCATTTTCATATGAACTTTAATTTATTTTGTGTCGGAGATACAGTGAAGCGCCAAGGGTATTCACACATTGGTCTATAGGACAAAAATCATGTTGAAATTCCAGGTGCAACAAAAATGTTATGAGCTATTTTATGAACACTTAGCTTGAGAAATGTGGTAAATTTCCGGTACCAATTGCAGAATAAGGGGAGTATGTTGAAAAACAATTTTGAAAATGCTGCTCATGTCTGATGAATATATGTTTAGAATATTTTAGAAAGATAAACTTGTTTTAGTTAAATTAAAGATATTATCTTAGCAAATGATGATCAAGTTCCTCACTGTTCCTATTGCCGACCAAATCCATATCTAGTCATTGCGCAATTACTAAATGGTTGGCAGCCTGCAGAGGATTCCATAGTTCTTGACCTATGAGTTTATCTATGTCTCTGCATAGAAGGAAAATAATATTAATTTGCACGTCTCCTTTAAATATATAAGAAAATTGAGCTTCCTTTCTTTACTGCCTGGGTAGTAAGTGGTTCAAAATCAGCAGCAATAATATACAAAAAGCATCAGGATGCTGAATGAAGAATGTATGCAGATTATCTTTTATTCTGTGTTCTGTATTTTTCAATCTCAACAAAACTGACTGCTGCCTAAGGTTTGTGTTTGTATTAGGAAGATAAGGGGCATCAGAAAGTCCAAGAAAGGTGGTCCTGGCCTGAACCCTGGTACTGAATCCTATATATTTAACAGTCTCTGGGAATGTAGACCTTCTTTTAGGTACATAAAAGGGCCTTCTGCCCTCATTACTAAGGGAAATTAGCCAATGTCATGACAGGAATATATGGAAAATATATCTGCTCTTGTAGTCTTATTTATTCATTTATTATATGATACATGATGAACAAGGCAAAATTTGGGCTATCACCTTCCTTTGGTCTTAAAACCTATCACCATCGTCAAGGCAAACTGATTGTGAGCTGCAGGTTTCAAACTCAACTGTAACCAAATTGAAGTACCTGACAGTCTATCCAAATGCAAGTGCCTCTGTCTCCTGCACTGAAATTGCATTATATGACTAGGAGGCAATATTTAGCAATATTTGAATTATTTATTATTCATTCAAGGAAAATATATGTGCCTTGAATAAGTAAATTTTTTAATGTGTATGTTTAAACCTAATGTGATTTCTACTAGAGTTGATCTTATTTATGCTTCAATTCCTATTCTTTAGAATCTTCATTCAATCTAAAATCATTGTACTGTACTGTACTCTCTGTAAGGAATTTTGTAAGACATAAGTTAATACTTGTCTAACAGCTGCAGCATATACTAGTAATACAACTCTAATCAACAAGGATTGAGGCCGGTATCATATCATGATAACAGTGATGTTAAAGAAATGGTGACTAATTATGTCATTAATGTTTAAGATGGATCATGGTTTTGAGGACAACAATCAAAAATGTATTATGAACATGTCTGAATTACACAATCTAATATATACTTTATTATGGGTTATAAAGATATTTGAAGTCACCTTGACTAAAACCTTTTGTCACTTTTTATGGAGCTCTACTATATTTTGCACCATATTGCCCTGTTTGATTATATTTCAAGTTTACTCCTGTGTTTAGAGTTTGTATATCTCTAGATGCTCAGTTTCAACTCTGACTCTCACTTTCCTCAGTCAGAACAGAATAATAACCTAACTATGGTCAGTGAGTTCATCCACCCTGGATTTCCGAGTAACCAAAATGTAAGAATCCTCATCATCATCATTATTTATATAGCGCCAATATATTTCGTAGCGCTTTACCATTGGGGACAAACATAGTAAACTAATAAACAAACTGGGTAAAACAGACAAAGAGGTGAGAAGACCCTGCTCGCAAGCTTACAATCTATGGGACAATGGGAGTTTGACACATGAGGCTAAGGCTAAGTCTACATTTTGCATTTCGGCCCAGCCAGGCTGCAAAGGTAAAAGTTACTCATACGCTAAATGATCCTGTCACACAACTATGCTGGTCAGGGGGTAGTTGTCTTGTGTGAAATTGTGTAATGGGTGATAATAGGGTAATGTAGTGAGATTGAGTTGAGGAATATTATAAGCTTGTCTGAAGAGGTGGGTTTTCAGAGAACGCTTGAAAGCTTGTAGACCAGAGGAGAGTATTATTGTGCGAGGGAGAGAATTCCATAGAGTGGGTGCAGCCCGAAAAAAATCCTGTAACCGGGAATGGGAAGATGTAATGAGGGTTGATGAAAGACGCAGATCTTGTGCAGAACGGAGTTGCCAAGTTGGGAGATATTTTGAGACAAGAAAGGAGATGTATGTTTGTGCAGCTTTGTTAATACCTTGTAGGTTAGTAAAAGTATTTTATATTGGATTCGGTAGAAAACAGGCAACCAGTGTAGAGACATACAGAGTGATTCAACAGAGGAATAACGGATTGCAAGGAAAATTAATCTTGCCGCAGCGTGCAAAATAGATTGTAGGGGTTTGAGTCTGTTTTGGGGAAAACCAGTATGGAGGGAATTGCAATAGTCAATGCGGGAGATGATAAGTACATGAATTAAGGTTTTTGCAGTGTCTTGCGTGAAATATGTGCGAATTCTGGAAATGTTTTTTAGATGTATGTAACATGATTTAGATATAGAGTCAATGTGGGGAACAAAGGATAGGTGTCAGTCAAAGATTACACCTAGGCATCAAGCTTGTTGGGTGGGATTTATGGTCATGTTATCAACAGAGATAGAAATGTCAGGTATGCTCTTGTTGGTGGGTGGAAATATTATTAACTCTGTTTTAGAAAGATTAAGTTTGAGTTGGCGAGAGGACATCCAAGATGATATGGCAGAAAGACAGTCAGTTACACGGGAAAACACAGATGTCGAGATATCAGGAGAGGATAGATAGATTTGGGTATCATCCGCATAGAGATGATACTGAAATACAAAGGAACTTATTAGATTTCCAAGAGAAGCGGTATAGATAGAGAACAGCAGAATGTCTTACATTGTAATCATATGTGTGATCTTTTTTATCACCACACTTGTGTCCTACCTCAAAAGCCTCAATTTTCCCAAGTACTTTCCCCTCACACAACAGTCTATGTATGAGATCTTGTTAATCATAGATTTTGTTCCCAACATTATGTCCCAGCTCAATTCTATCATCTTGTATCTCTCACCATCTGTGTTTGCCCCTGTTACTGAATGTCTTTCTGCCATTTCATCAAGTCACCTAAAACTCAATCATTCAAAAACTGAGCCAATAATATCCCCACCAACCAAAAGAAGATACCTGATATATATGCTGCTTGTCACCCTTGGTTCAGTACTGTTCTTTGTTCGTTACATAAATCATTATTCAAATCCTATTAGAAACAGCTAAGAAACATTTCCATAATATGCGTATATCTCACAAAAGACATTGCAAAAACTTTAATTCATGCACTCATTATCACCTGTATTGAATTTGCAATTCCTGCCTTACTGGTCTTTTACTAAACAGAATTTCACCTCTACAAATTATTTGAAATGCAGCAGTTAAACTAATTTTTCTTGTAAAATGTTCTTCTACTGTTGTTCGTTTCTGTAAGTCCCTACATTGGTTGCTTGAATTTTACTGAATCCAATATAAAATATTTCTGCTAACATACTAGGCCAGTAAATATAAAACTTTCTCAGTTCCAGGCACCCTTAGGGTCTCCAAAAATTTTTCAAGGCACCCCTAATCCAAAGTATTTACCAAGAAGTCCCTTGCCTTGCTTACAAATGGCCCTGGTCGAGGCACCCTTGTGAGATTGCCGCTGCACCCCAGGGAGCCACAGCCCACAATTTGGGAACCACTGTACTAGGCCATAAACAAAACTGTACCACATGGAATTCAAAAGATTCAAAATCTCTTCCAACTCTACTCATCCCCTCTGTACAAGATCAGCATCTCTAAGCTAAAGCTGCCATTCCCAGTTACGAGCTGCACCCACTCTGTGGAATGCCCTTCCTAGCACAACAAGACTTTTCTCTAGCCTCTAAATCTTCACACTTTCACCTGAAATCTGACTTCAAATCTTCAATAAGCTTACCAAATATTAAAACTACGCTACTAACTGCTTTAGACTTCTCTACCCAATTACCACCCTATAAATAGTTCACACAAAATTTACATGTATTCTATTAATTTACAACCCCCTGATCATCAAATTGGATCACATAGCTTCACAAAGCACTTTTTCCCATTGCAATTTGGCTGAACCAAAATGCTATAAGCATCACTTTACCTCATGCAACAAACTCCAGTTGTACTATAGGTTATAAGCTTACGAGCTAGGCATAAGAAAAATAATATGGAGGATGCACTACTGCTCAGATGTATATAATATCATAAAGAGATTTTTTTTTCACGACTAAGCACAGAGCGAAACGCGTGTTGGCGTTCCGCTGACTGATCTATTGTCTATATTACAATAAGAGGAACTTTAGAAAAACAGTATCTGTTTTGCTCCATTAGCCCCAAAGATTAGCAGGAGCAACAGATAGGTAGTTAGCAAGACACGCTAGAACTTATCTATTGAATTGATACAAACAAGCAATAAATTGTTGGCTTATGCGCCCTAGGTATTAGTAGCAGCTTTGGTCACATAAGATTTCACTGGCAGTAATCCTATTACTCACAGGCAATGAAGGATCGTGTTTGCTCTAACAGCTCTATAGATTAGCAGGGGCAACGGTCAGGCAGACAATAAGTTAATATACAATCAAGACGTATATCAGCTTACTATTGATGCCAATAATAAATTAACCTGGCATGTTTATAACTAGATACATTGACTATTTACCAAGCAAATTCATTTCATTTATAACATATAGTCAGTCATGAGTGTCTGGCAGTCTATGATCCTCAACTATTTATACTATTAGCCTTTATATAGAGGTTGGATATAGCCTTTGCAATTATTGCTGCTCACAGTATAATAATTAATATATATATAGGTGTCAATTGCCAGTCAACAATTGCTATATATACATATGAGTTGTATATATAGAGTTCTATTATCTTTATCCTGCTGACAGAGATTTCCTCATAAAATTATTGGACGGTATAAATCAGCCAGCGGATTTTAAAGCACACAGTTGTTTTGAAGCTTTATTTATTTTACATTTCGCTGCAATAAACAGTCAATAAAGGTTAAGTTTTATATATGAGTGCAACAAATCTCTTTATGATATTATATACATCTGAGCAGTAGTGCATCCTCCATATTCTTTTTCCTTTTTTGTACTTATGCTTGTTATTATGGCTGCACTCTCCAGATCATGGCATCAATAAGAGATATGAACCATGATATTGTTATATAGGAGAATATGCTCAGAAACTTTGGTGCGGTAGATGTAGAATTCCCTTTCCCGATTCTCTCTCCCGTTAGATATACAGCTAGCTAGGCATAAGATAAACGGTAGCGAGGGCCCAGCTAATGAGAGATTGTATTGTACAACATAATTTAATAATGACCTCATCATGTCTCTTATATCTTTTATATTTTGCTATCGCCTGGTGTAAATTACATGCTACTCCCTATTGATTTAATCAATTGTTTTCTGCCAAATGTAGATTTATGTTCTATTGTACAAGGCTTTAATGCAACAGTACATAGATCTATGTCCTGGATGCCCTGTAGCACTGCTCTTCAGATACACTCAAGTCCAACTGTCATTGGCAGCCTCTACTTTAAATAGCATGCTAGTGTACCAAGCATATGATTGCTAAAACATAGCACTCAATTAACTCAACACAATCCTCCCCATGGCAGAAGAAGAACATCCACACTAGGATGCAAGAGAGTTCTATGTACAGCTCTGTGGATTTAGTGGCTCTATATAAATAGATGATGATGATGATGATCATCATCATCATCATGACATGACAGCTAGCATTTCTGAGGTGCACAGGAGACTTGCATCTGCACCCCTGTTAAAAAACAAATAATCTATAAATTTGCTAAATAATCAAATAAAAAAATTAGAATAGATAATCAAAAAATACCCAAAAACAAAAAATATAGTTACAATTGTTTCCACCTTACAGCCAAAGAATGTTAATCAATAAATGCCATATTCCCATCACAGAGTTTGTCTAAGATTTATTTTGGAACTTATGTTTTGTCATATTGAAGAATTACTTAAATGTTGCTTTTTTTTACATTATTCTTAATCTACATTAAAAATGCATAGTTAATAAGCTTTCTTATACTTTCATTAATCACAGGAGAACAACCAGACCATGGTCACTATGTTTATCTTCTTGGGATTTCAGGGCACCCAAAAAAAAAGGATTGTACTATTTATTCTCTTTCTTGTGATTTACTGTGTGACCATATGTGGGAACCTCCTGATCATCACACTGGTGTCCTACAACAAGGACCTCCATTCTCCTATGTACTTCTTCCTCACACAACTCTCTATGAATGATATCTTGCTAACCACAGATATTGTCCCCAACTTGCTTTATATTTTACTGAATGATAGAGGAAACATTAGTTTTATTGGCTGCATTATTCAATTTTATTTATTTGGTGCCTCAGAGACATCTGAATGTCTTCTTCTCACAGTGATGTCTTATGACAGATATTTGGCCATCTGCAACCCCTTGCGTTATACTTCTATAATGACCAGTGCATATTGCCTGAAATTGGCGATCATCTCTTGGATGTTGAGCTTTTCCATTATATTGCTTGACACTATAACAACATCAATGTTACAATTTTGTGGACCAAACATTATTGACCATTTCTTCTGTGATCTTGCTCCCCTACTGGAATTGTCTTGTTCAGATACAAATATTGTTCAATTACAAGTGTATGTTCTAAGTGCTATTGTGGTTATCTTTCCATGCATAATAATCATAGCATCTTATGTTAATATCCTTTTTACTATCTTAAGGATTCCATCTAATACTGTCAGACAGAAAGCCTTCTCCACCTGTAGCTCCCATCTGGCTGTGGTGTCCATATTTTTTGGTACTCTGTTTGGTGTTTATGTCCTATCAACAAAAGGACAATCATTGAACATAAGTAAAATCTTATCACTCATATACACAGTGGTAACCCCTTTGTTGAATCCCATTATATACAGCCTCAGGAATAAGGACATCAAGAATGCTTTACACAAAACAGTTCATAAAAATATATTTTGTGGCAATCTTGTTCTATAGAAAACATTTTCTTTTGTTGAATCTACACAATGTTACTAGAGATGCTCAGGCTCGGTTCCTCTGGAACCGAACACACCTGAACGTAGGTGATCCGAGTACCAAGCCGAGTCAGCTCGGTACTTTCGTGCTTTTTTGGAATTGAAAACGATGCAAAACATCATTGTGATGTCATCAGATCTCGGATCTCGCGAGTTTTGGAATCACTAAATACCGCTCTCCATGGATCTAGCACCATTTGAGAGAGGGACACAGAAGGGGTAGCATAGAGTATAGAGCAGTTGAGCAGGCAAAGTTAGAGAATTGAAAGAGGAGGGTGGTAGCAGTGTTAAACAAACTAATCAGTGACATTCAGGAGCACTCCATAGCTCCAGTGTTAAATCTCATTGCAGAAAAATACAAATAATAGTGCTGGCAGGGTTGGTGTAATTCTGCAGTCCAATTCTACTGTGTTATATAGGTAACACACACAAAGGAGAGTTCCAGTGTTAAATCTCATTGCAGAAAAATACAAATAATAGTGCTTACAGGGTTGATCTAATTCTGCAGTTCAATACTACTGTGTTATATTGGTAACACAAAAAGGAGAGCTGCGTTACTAATTGTAATTGCTGAAATACAAATACTAGTCCTTGCAGGCTTTTCTTCTGAATTTGCACCAAAATGTGTACGGTGTTATATACACCCAAGGACAAGAGCTCCATTGCTCCATTGCTAATTGTCATTGCTGAAATACAAATACTAGTCCTTGCAGGCTTGTCTTCTGAATTTGCAGGCAAATTCTACTGTGTTATATAGGTAACAGGCAAAGAGGAGTACTCCATTGCTAAGAGTCAGTGCTAAAATAGAAATTATAGAGCTGGCTGGCTTGGTCTAAATCTGCAGTTACATTTTACTGTACCATAGCTCACTCAGAAACAGGAGAGGTGGCAGGGTTCAGTGCAGAAACAGAAATTGTAATAACAGGGCTGTCAGTGTTCTTAAAAGTCTCCAGTGACATTGTACTGTGCCATAGCTCATACAGGAACAGGAGGGGTGACGTTGTTGTTGTTGTTGTTCAGTCTCAGTCATGATGATACTAATCCTTCTACCTCATGTGCTAAAGCCTATGTTCAAGTGATTTTAAGTCAGGGAAACAAAAATGTAAATACAAAGCTTGTACCTTTTTAAAGAAAAAAAACCTCTCTAAAAAAGGTGAAAGTTTACTGTAGAAAAACATAAAATTGCCAAGATGCCATTCTACCCAAAATATTACCAGGCATACCAGCATCATGTAGCTCCCTTCTCTTAGCTAGATTTCAGCACCTGCAATCTACACTGTCATCATATTCACCCTCATCATTGTGTACATCATACTCAAACAATGCTAATTCGTCCACACTGGAATCCACCATCACAGAAGTCTATGTGCTTTGATGTAATTGCCGATAATGGCCTTCCCCATGGAATTTGCAGTTCATTTTATGGCAGAACTGTCAGGATTTTTGGGCAATTCTTTTAGACTAGACCAAATGTCTAAATGTTGTGCTGACTCATCTGCATCATCACTGGGTGTCTTGGTAAAGCTAAGTTATTCCAAGAATCATTTGCCAGAGAAACTGAAGGAGGAGATGTCATTACAAGATGTTGATAGCTCTTGGATCCTGGTGAAGCGAATTAAGATCTTAATCTACAATTACAATATAGTTAGCGGATTTGCTTACTTCAATTCAATTTCTCTACCTGCTTCTCAAAAAGTATAATTAAGGCAATCACTTGACTCAAGCTAACCGTGTCTGCACTCTCTTCACAGGTGAATACTTCGCTGGACTAAAGTACATTCCCCCCTCAAATGTTGCAATGACATCCCTTAGTTTTTGTAACAGATTGTCAGCTGTATGCCTCTTAGTGAAGCCGCTGATACACAGAGTAGCCTACTTCTAAAAAATGTGACGTACTTGGGTACATGCTGCTGCTGTCCCTGCTGGGGAAGGTGAGTCACCAACCCAGTGGGCTGTCACAGTCATATAATCTTTAGTTTTCCCAGTTCCACTTGTCCCCATATCTATGGTTATGTGTACAGTGGGTAGAATGGCATTTTGTAGTCCAATAATTACATTTTTACGAACCTTCTGGTAGAGGTGAGGAATAGCTTTTCTAGTAAAATGGTGTTGTGATGGAATTTGGCAACGGGGACACAAGACCTCAAGTAATTGTCTAACCCCAGCTGCATTAATAGTGGATATTGGATGCAGATTTAATACTAGCATAGTCCCCATGGCATCTGTGATCCGCTTTGTGACTAGGTGGCAGCTTTCATACTTTCTTCCTCTAGCACAGAATTGGTTAACAGTCAATTGTTGTAAACTACTAGTAGTCTTCTGCTGGGTTGAAGATCCACCCCCAGCAGCAGCAGCAGCGGGATTAATGCTCAATAATTCTTCAGAGGAATCATGGTTAGTAGAGGAGTTCATCAAGCCTTAGCAACTAGGATGCAGGACTAACTCCATTCGCTTGTGAGGATATTGATGATGAAGGTGTTGGGGGTGTAGATTGCAGGTGCTGGGATCTAGATAAGAGAAGGGAGTTAGCTGATGCTGGACTGCGTGTTGTTGTTTTTTTAACATAATTTTCTGATTTTCCAAACAGCTTTCCATGACCCGCTTCAAATGCCGTAACATGGATGAGGATCCTAGATGGTTAAGGTCCCTACCTCTACTGACTGTGGCTTTACAAACGCTACAAATGGCTAGACAACTGTTGTCAGTATTTGTGTAAAAATAATTGCACACATAAGAGGTGGATTTTTGGTCTTATGCCCAGGCATGAGAATGGACTCCTTCTCCTCCTCGCTTGAATCTCTCCTATCACCCCTTCCCTCCCTGGCCTGTCCTGACCAGGCGTCTTCTCTCTACAACCTCTCTCTCACTACTGCCCTTGATGCTGTCACCCCGGCCTCCTCTATCCGCCAACGCCGCCTGATTCCCCAACCATGGCACTCCAAACTCACCCGCTTCCTCCAAAAGTGCTTTCGCACTGCTAAAACGCCTCTGGAGGAAATCTTGTTCCCTGGCTGACTTCCTCCACTTTAAATTCATCCTCTCCTCTTTCTACTCTGCCCTCTGCCTCGCTAAACAATCTTTCTTTAAGTCCCTCATTTCTTCTCAGTCCTCCAATCCCTGCTGCCTCTTTGCCACCTTCAACTAGCTACTTTCTCCCCCCCCCTCTGTCCCGCCTTCCCTCTCCGCTTCTGACTTCGCCACCTTTTTCTCTTCCAAAATTTAGGCCATCAGACTGAACATCTCCTCTTCCCCTTCTCCAGCCACCCTCATTGCTTCTCCTCCCTCCAACAACCAACTTTGGTGCTCCTTTTGCCCCACAACAGGCGAAGAAGTCCGCTCTCTTATTCGTTCCTCCCTACCCTCTACCTGTCCTCTCGACCCCATCCTCTCTCACCTCCTTCGCTCTCTCTCCCCCACTGCCTGTTCTTATCTCGCACACCTATTCAACTTCCCACTCTCCTCTGGTGTAGTCCCCTCCTCTTTTAAACACGCTCTTATCTCTCCTATCCTCAAAAAACCCAATCTTGACCCCTCCTCTCTTGCTAACTATCACCCTATCTCACTACTCCCCTATGCCTCCAAATTACTTGAGCGGATTGTCTGCAGCCGCCTCGCCAAACACCTCTCTGACCATTCCCTCCTCGACCCTCTCCAATCCGGCTACCGTCCCCAACACTGCACTGAAACTGCCCTGGCCAAGGTTACTAATGACCTCCTATTGGCTAAGTCCAAGGGTCACTTCTCCCTACTCATCCTCCTCGACCTCTCCGCAGCCTTTGACACCATGGACCACCCCTCCTGCTGCAAACTCTTCTCTCTCTCTGTCTCTCTGGTTCTGTCCATGCCTGGTTTACCTTATACCTCGCCAACCGCTCCTTCTCTGTATCCACATCTGGTTCTTCCTCCTCCCCCTACTCTCTCCCTGTAGGAGTCCCGCAAGGCTCTGTTCTCGGCCCGTTACTCTTCTCGCTCTATACCTCCTCCCTTGGTGCTCTCATCTCCTCCTTCAGTCTTCAGTATCACCTTTATGCTGATGACATTCAGCTCTACATCTCTTCTCCTGATCTTTCTTCCACCCTCCTCTCTCGGGTATCTGACTGCCTCTCCGCCATCTCCTCCTGGATGTCTGCTCGCTTTCTCAAAATTAATATCTCTAAAATGGAACTTATTGTCTTTCCTCCACCCAGACTCCCATCCCACCATGACCTCTCTATTGTCGTCAATAATACCACCATCTCCTCTGTCACCCAACTCCGCTGCCTTGGTGTCACCCTCGACTCCTCTCTCTCTTTTGCTCCCCACATCAATTCCCTTGCCCACACCTGTCGCTTCCAACTACGCAACATCGCCCGCATCCGTCCCTTTCTCTCACAGGACACCGCCAAAACTATCATCCACGCACTCATCATCTCCCGCCTCTATTATTGTAACCTCCTCCTTACTGGCCTCCCCCAATCCCGTCTCTCCCCCCTCCGCTCTATACTCAATGCGGCCGCTAGACTCATCTTCCTCTCACGCCGCTCCTCCTCTGCCTCCCCTCTCTGCCTTGCCTTACACTGGCTTCCCTTCCCCTAAAGAATCCTTTTCAAGCTCCTCACCACCACTTACAAGGCTCTCTCCCACTCTACCGCCCCCTACATCTCTAACCTCCTCTCCATTCACACTATTGCCCGCTCCCTGTGGTCAGCCAATGATTGCCGCCTCTCCTCCACTCTCATCACCTCTTCCCACTCCAGAATCCAGGACTTTTCCCGGGCAGCCCCCCTTCACTGGAATGACCTCCCTCGTTCCATCCGTCTCTCTCCTACTTTGTGCTCCTTTAAACGTGCACTGAAAACTCACCTCTTCCGTAAAGCCTACCAACCATCTACTTAACCACCTCACCTCCTCCACTCGCTCTTCCTTCTCTCCCTTTGCCTCTTCTAGCTTCACTCGTGCCTATACTGTCTAACCTCCCTTAGGATGTAATCTCACATGAGCAGGGCCGTCTTCCCTCCTGTCTCCTCACCTGTTCTTCTACTCCATGCTTATTGTATTAGCCTGTGTGGAGCTTCTGAAGTATTGGTATTTTTGTTAATTGTTCTGTACTGTTTCACCCTGTATAGTCCACTGTTTGTACTTGTGTACGGCGCTAGGGATACCTTGTGGCGCCTAACAAATAAATGATAATAATAATAATAATAATAATACCATTACCAACCCTCTAATCTCCCTCCCCAATCTATGCCAAGAACTCCACACATTATCAACCCTCTCTCACTTCGAAATAAATACTCTTAAAACAGATATCTTATACTTTAACATCCCCCTCAAACAAAAACAGCTTTTGGAACTAAATTTCCCCTGTCATCAGAACACCTCCCACGCCAGATACCTGGGTATTGCCCTCACCTCTATCAGACCAACTACCCTCCCCTTATAACCTGCATCAAGCGTGATTTAACTTTATGGGATAAACTCATGATCTCATGGGTTGGCCGGGTCACCTCAGTGAAAATTAACCTTCTCCCCAGATTTTTGTATCTCTTCAACACCTTTCTCATTATGGTTCCCCCTCCTACCCTAAAAATGTGTTAATGTCACTGATGTTCATAAAATCCACTGATGTGTTTCATCTGGTCAATAAACGTCCAAGGATCACAGCTCGCACCCTTCAGCATTCCCCCATAGCACGTGGCCTGGGCACCCCCAAGCTTTGGAATCACTATTATGCAGGCTGCCTAGCTCAGTAAGTCCATTGGCACTCTCCCCCGTGGGCAAGAGTTTTGGTAGACATAGAATCAGACTTGCTAGGAGGTTCACCGATCTGCTCTACCATTTGGCTACCCACTAGACTTCGCCCAAACCGCTGCCCACACACACCCAGTAGTAAATCACTATCTCTCCATCTGGCCCCGATGTGACAGAATGGCCTCTCTTTTTCTATCTCCCCCAACAGTGATGTTATGCACAGAAAACAACCAGGTACAGGGGCGTGAGAGAGCTGCCTCGCATGCACAGCAGCTCAGTTTCGGCAGCACTGTGCTATACAGCAGCCCCGGCGCTGTCAAAGAAGCGTCCGCGGCGGTGCACAGCACCATCGCGGATGCCTCTTTGACGGCGCCGCGGCTGCTGTATAGTACAGTGCCGCTATGTAGGGCACTTTTTAAGCGGAGGGGAGTGGTTTCTGGAGACTCAGAAACCCCACCTGCGTGCGCCCCTGGAGTAGTAGAAACAGGTCAGACACTCGCCCCTCACGGAAAACAGTTGGCAGCAAATTCTGTAGGCAACAGTAAATATGGACAGAGGAGCAATGCCACATTAATAATAGGATACAGCGCCAGTTCAGTGTTGTGCAGTGAGAAATGATTAAATAATGAAAAGTGGTTTAGCGTGACCTCTTCTGAGATGTGATCATCAACAAATTTCATAAGCAAATTATCCAGACATTATTAGCAAAGCCAGAATTTTATATCTGAAAAAACTCTTTCAACTTCGCAACTTGACACATCCTGTTAGTTCATCAATAAATATTTGGTGTGTTACTATATCAGTTATAGCACATATATGTTAAGATATATTGGTTCTCATCTGAGTGTGTTAGGCTAACAACACATGCAAATAAATACAGATGTACTGATATCAAAGTGCTGATCAACAGATATTCCTTGGAAATCCACATATGCTTAGGTGAATAAATATCTATCAGACATAGCGGCAATAATATAGTATGTGTACCTGAGGCATTTCTCCTCCTCCTTTGAACAGTGGTTTCATCAGAAGATCTTTAGCTAGCATCCGTGGTCAGTGTAGAACCAGGTCAATACACAGAGATACAGGTTAATCAGATCGTTGGATACTGAGCATGGAGACTAAATAAATTGGTAAGGCATTCATTCACTAACCACAGATATACATCCCAGAACCTGTACAGCATCATTGCTTACCAAGATACACTTCAGATTAACCCTTCTTCCTTAAGTTCTTTAGATCCAAACTCCCAAATCTGGAAATTGTTTCCGAATTGGCAGCTTCTAGCATATTTCCTATATTGTGATTTCCTAATCACATAAATCATTCTAGGCCTCTGAGCTTCAGATGTCACTATGGCGGAACCTGCTCATGACATCAGCTCTAGAGTTCAAAAATCTCTAAACTCTCCAACTTTAGATAGATCATAAATTTGAGGCCAAATTCAAGCAAGGTGAATTGGATCGACAATGTTCTAGCTTGGTCGAGCATAAATGTCTGGATTGTATAATATTTTGAATGGTTTTCCATGTGAATGCCAAACACAATGTAAATATGAACTTCAAGCATGAACACAGTAATGTTTGAAATTCATCTTAAAAAAAACACATTTACTAATTTACTAAAGGGCTGTTTGGTCAAACCGAGGCTTTTTGACCATTTTTCCGGCAATTTTGAAACAGCCAAACTTACTAAATCCCAAACCGACATCAAATCGGCCAGAATTGACGTTTTACAAAAACCACCACTTTACAAATCGCAATCCCGATTTTAACAAGGATGAACATACAAACCATCAGATTTACTAAGCTGGAGTTTTCCAAACCGCCGCAAAACAGCCATTCAAATGGCCAAAACGAAAGAGGTGGTTGTGAGTGGCGAGATTGCTCAAACTGCATGTCGAGCTGTTTTGCCATTCAAACCTTAGAGGAAGCACCAATAATATATAAATTATTGAGGCAATCATTATTTATTTATTAAGGTGCAAAATTCATTTATAATTTACTTATCAGGATTTTTTTTTTTTACATTTAAAAAAAAAAATATTTTCAATTTTAAGGTGGCAAAATTATTGAATTATTATATTTTTCTGGCACTATATAATGCCAAATTGTGCAACAAATATAATATTATTAATAATTTTAAGCGATTGATAATGGTGAATCTTATGGTTTTGATTGCACAATTTGGCATTACATAGTGCCAGTTAAATATAGTAATTCAATAATTTTGCCACCTTAAAATTGAAAATATTTTTTTTTGCTCATAAGTAAATTATAAATTAATTTTGCATCCTTAATCAATAAATAAGGATTGCCTCAATAATTTATATATGATTAATAGCATGCAGTTTGACAATCAGAGGCAGGTATTTAAAAACCTGTCTTTTGGATGGCGGTTTTGATGGCGGTTTGGACAAAACCGCCAGAGGTTTAGCTTTTTCAATCCACCACACATCATCATGCATTTTAAATCGCAGGCTTAGTAAATTTAGCCCTGAAATTATTATAAAATGTAGCCATTTAAGCTGGGACAGGCAAAATGTAATTGTAAATGTTATTTTAACGTCTTTAATTTTAGCTGCACTGAAAAGATTAGAGATGCGCAGATCAAATTTGAAAAAAAATCAGAATGAAACATGGAATTTTTGGGGTACCATGTCCAATTCAGTCATAATTTGGATTCTAACGCCAAGGTTGGACCAAGACAAAACATCACTTCCGGTAATAAATCGTGTCTCGCAATTTGTTGATGGATATCTGCTATATATACAATATATTGCCCTCCCTCCTGTTCTCAGCTTCGATTTTAGAATTGATTGCATGCGGCTAAGACATGTACTGCGATTATAATCTCATAAAGTGGATTGTAGAGATTTGGACATGGTGAAAGTAGCAATATATAATCAAATACTGTAATTTTACTGCACAAATCTTAACAGTTTATTTACAGAACAGTCTGTTTCAATTGTGTGCTGATAAAGTGGGTGTTGGAGACTGAAGAGTAGAAAATCAAAGACTAATGGTAATAACAGTATATTGCTAAACTAGGAATGGGAAAAAACAATATTCTTGTTTTTAAAATCCAAGTGTTGGAGGGGCAGTATCACTGACAGTTGAACGATTTAGTAAATAAAAAATCTGTGCTGTTTGACTAATCTGCTAAAACATGATGCATTGATGGCGGAAAATACATGCACATCCAATGCTAATATAGCTGTCATGGCTTTAGAGATCTGCAGTGCAACAGAATGCTGGTTGTCGTACTTGGTTCTTCTTTCAAAACCTTGCTTCACATACTTGTGTTTTTAAAATGATGCTACTCTTCTTGATCCCCTTCTGTATAGAAGTTTCACCCTCAGCAGCAGCTGTAGAATGAACGTATGCCTCATGGGAGTCATGGTTTGCATTAGGGAAATCAGTTTGCATTTGAAAATTAAATACTGGACTACACACTAATAATGAGGAGGTTGATGATGAAGATGTTGACATTGAAAATTGCAAGCGGTGTCTATCCATTCTGCTGCTAGCTGAGGCTGAACTGCTTGTTACTTTATAAGATTTTAATACCATTTGATAAACTACTTGAATGAACTCGCTGAAAATGACATAACAAGGAAGAGGTGCCTAGAGGGTTAATGTCCCTACCTCTACTTATTGTGCCATCATCAAGGCTACAGATGCCTTGACTAATGTTGCCTGGTTTGGGATAACATTATATCCATGCACAAAATGTGGATTTTCTGGTCTTTTGCCCAGGCATGACAATGCGCTTATCATGGTCAAGAGGTGAACCCACTGGTGTCTGCGTTACTTGGACACAATCATCATCATCCTTCTCATTTTCTTTTTCAAAAACAACACATTCATAATTTTTAGATCCACAATTATCCCCCTCATCCTGCTGCATATTAGCAAATTCCGAAGTAGCCTCCTCGGATGCTTTGTCTAAATCATCATCACTACTAGTCATCCTCGCATATCCAAATGGTTGATACACTTTGAAAGGAGGTTGCTCTATAATTGCAGTGTCAGAATCTGAAATGTCAGATTGACATATAGCACTCATGAACACCCTTAGACTCTCCTCAGGATTCAGTCAGTGTCCAAGTTGTTCTTCAGCCTCAGTGATTTTTTCATGCACTGATGTGGCTGCTATGGATTTGACAGACCTAGGTGTATGGGAAGTTACAGAAGATGCACGACTGTGTTGCACTATTTTGCAATGAACATTCTAGTATGTCTAAGAGCAGTAGCAGGACCATTACTAGCAAAATGTGGTCTGAGCATTTCTTACCTGGCAATTGAGACACTACTGCAAAATATCATTCCTGTTAATACAATTGGTTTGTTAAAAACAATGTTTTGAGATTTTCGGTTTGTGTCAAACACAGCTACCTGTCCTTTGGTTGCTTACTAATATCGGTGTGATGCTGCCTCTCACACAATTGCCTTCACATATAGAATCTTGGATTTTAAAAACCAAGAAATATTGTTTTAAGCGGGTGTGCTGCTCAGTCAATCACAAGGAAGCTTCTCTATGTATTGCTGACTTCACTAAGAAGCATATCTGTGTCAATCCATTGAAAAACTAAGGAATGTCATAGCAAACTGTCTCATGCCGCTAAGACTATTCTCAGGATTTCTCATTAACGATAATGCAGAGAACAATGTGGGCCTGATTCAACAAGGCACGCATTCTGAGCGCAAACCGCACTTAGTATTATGAGCACGTATCTAGGATTTGCGTGCTCCTGAATTCATCAATCAACAGATCTCAAGATCTCTGAGCTGTTGAATACAGTGTTGCTGTTCACGATTACAGAGGATGCTGCAGGTACGCATGTACCTGTCAGCGCCTGCAGTATCCTGCTGGGCCGGCGGCATTACAGTCGCCGGACCCATCAACTCTATACAGTATTTAAAAAGATTTAAAAAAATATGTGGTTTCCTCCTACCTTATAATATTAACACTAGTGCTGCCAGCCCAGGTCTGGTTGCTGCAAAATTGAGGGGAAAAAAAGCGTCAGGTTCCTTCGATTTTACAGTAACCAGCAGAAGGCACGCCAGCCAGGACTGGTGGCACTATAGCCACAGGGGTGTGGTTTATTTATATTTCACTTAGTGGAACTGCATGGCTCAGTGGGCCCTGGGTGTGAGGGCATACTGGCACTTGCTGTTCTCCAAGTGCCAGCATTCCCTGGCTGCCATAGGTATGGGTATGCTGGTGCTTGTAGTTCTACAAGCACCAGCATGCACAGACTGTTAATGGCAGCCTGGGCTGGATGGGACTTGTAGTTCCACTATGTAAAATGGTGTTATATACCATACTTACCAACCTTCTGTTCTTCAAATCCGGGAGCCTGCAGAAAAGGTGGGCGTGACGGGGGGCGGGGTTTCAAAATGTGCATCAATGGGGCCAAACGCCGCGATTCATCGGGAATCGGGGCGTTTGGGATTTAATTCTGCCTACTTCACTAGGAAGTGGGCAGAATTATCCAGATGCCGGAGATTGCCACACTCGCCCGGGAGTCCGGGAGACTCCCGCATTTTGCGGTAGTCTCCCGGACATTCCGGGACAGTTGGCAAGTATGTTATATACATTTTATTATTTTCATTTTCTTACTGCTGCTGCTGTCTCTCTTCAATTAGTCATCTTTGCTGTCTAACGTTTAGAAAAACAAACATATCCATGGTATTTCTCAAACCATTTCATTTCTCAGTTGGGCCCTCCTTGGTCTATCTTCTTTTCTAAAATGACTAATGCTGCTCTCTGTCTAATGAGCTATTATTACTGCCACTGCTGTCCCTCTCCAATGTGTCACACATGCTGTCCAATGTTGAGAATAACAAATACGTCGATTGTATTTCTCAAACCATTTAATTTCTGGGTAAGGCCTACCTTGGTCTATTTTCTCTTACAAAATCATCTGTTATTACTGCAGCTGTTATCCCTCTCCATGTCACACATGCTGTATAAAACTGAGAACAAAATAGAAACCATTTCAGTTGTGGGTTGGGCCAACCTTGGAATATCTTCAGTTCTACCATGACCATCAGCCAATTCTCTGCCTGCATGTTTTAAAGGTGTCTTTTACTATATAAAACTGCCATTCTGTCTACACTGCTGTACCACTATGTTTCCTAAGGTTTCTATCTTTTTTTAAACTGTCATTAATTTTAGCCAGCCATCTTGCTGCAACCTTTGGCCAATATTGGTGGAAATATTGAGAGGTGTGAGGAGCTCATTAGTAAATAGATAGTGAATGACTGTAAATGATATAAGTTAATGATATAAATACCAATGAAGGATCAAAAACAAGGCAAAATATACATGATTTTACCTGTTTTCACATTTCTAAAAGAAATCCAGAACCAAACCCAAAACAAGTTTTTGGTGTCCAAAACTTAAAACCAAAACACCAGGATGGTTTCAGAACCAAAACCAAAACTAAGTCCAAAACACAGTGGTCTGTGTAAATCTCTAGAAAACACCAACTTGAACTTCAAACTCTAACTTTAATTTGGCATTGGCTGTTAAACCCAAATGAAACTGATCCAAAAATCATGAATATAATGTGAAGATAAAGTTAAAAGCCTCAAACTAGCCAAATTCAATCAAATATTTAACTGGTTCAAATACTTGGAGCATCTCTACTACACAGGAGTGCAAAGTGGTTGGATCTACAGTATGTCCAATTTAGCCACACATATGCATTGCTACATCGGAAAGATCAAACTTTTAAGCGCTTGAGCAAAATGTCTGGGTCATAAACTGTTGGGTCAGATAATGACCTCACAGATAATCAGACAAAGCAGTCACTCTTTGTATTCTCCATCTGACCAGATTGACATACAATAGATTCCAATTAAATATTGAGATGTTTGTTATTTTTGGCCCTTACATGAAGTTATTAAACAAAACTGATGATATTTGCATGTGAATCACATCTTCATTAGTAAAAAAAAAACCTCCAAATTGACTATTCTACCTTCCATTAAATTATTCTATAGTCCACAAAGATCCTTTCAGTTTTTGCAGAATAATTTTTCAACTGCTCAACATGAGTGAAGAGTGGTCAGATTTACTTATAGGAACAAATGTATATATTTTAATTTTCATGCATTATTATATCTCAGTGTTATAGAGGCTGTTTGGTAAGTTTTTGCTTTTAATGCAGTTACTGGTTCTTGTGACTTGGGGGACTAATTACCAGTAATCCTCTAATGTACCAGTGGACTGATTTTTATCATACACAGGGACAGATCAAATAACTCTCCAAAGATCTACTTGTTTTGCACAGTTGTCTTGGCACATGCCTAAGGTAACATTGTTTTAAGGCAACATATACATTTTATGCTCATTTTATTTAATTTTTACTTTAGCTTTTGACAACCAACCAACAGTGATTTATAAGGGAGGTGTTAGAGGGGAGATGAGAAATAGAAAATAGTTGTCAGCAAATTCTGTGAGTAGCAGTAAGTGTGGACATAGAGGAACAACGCCACAGTAATTAAAGATTATAGCGCCAGTGCAGAGACGTGCAGGGAGAGATGCTCAAATAATAAAAAGGTGTTTAGGATCCACTTGTCTGAGATGTGAGCAGCAACGAAGTTTCTCCAGCAAATTATCCAGATATTAATAGACAAATTCAGAATATTAAATAATGGAGACAATATGAATGTTCGTTCTGCAGAAAGAAGGAGTGGGGCTAAATGTCTTTTAATAGTAAATAAATCCAGGGGCAAAAAAGAAAATGGTAGTTAATACAAACCTCAGGATCAGAATGGCAGGCAGCTACTAGCTGAGATATATTGAAGATATAAGGACTGATATGCAAAATAAAACAATTTATTAAAAATAAAATGTAATAGTAATAATAATAATAATAATAATAATATAATCTTTTAATTCAATATTCATATATACATCTCGTACTTCTTATATTGTATGCAATAATGCGGTATATATATATATGGATAATTAAAAGTTAGTGTCCACAATTCAAATTCAAGGGAGCACAATGTGATTCAGTCTTTAAAGATCTTAGGTATTTTATAACTGAAATAACTCTTCTAACTTAGTATCTTGACACAATGATTGGAGCTAAGCATGTATGATGTTAGTTCATCAATAAAAGTCTGGTGTATTAGCAAATCAGTTATATCACATATATGTTAAGATTCATTGGGTCTCATCTAAGTGTGTTAGGGTAACAACACATGCAAATAAATACAGATGTACTGATATTCAGGTGCTGATTAACAGATATCCCTTGCATATCCACATACACTTAGCTGAATAAACATTTCTCAAATATGGGGGAATATTTCCAGAATACAGAATTATTTAAGCAGCCCATCCTTCTCATTAGCAACATTAAAGCCAGTGGATCCAGCTGATTTCTAAGTAACCAGGGGGTAAATGTATCAATCTGCGGGTTCTTCAACACCCGCGTGTTCAGCCTCTTTCGCGATTAAATTTCAAGCGGCGCTGCATTGTAAAGGGAAGTTAACCCTTTACAATGCAACGCCGCTTGAAATTTATTCGCGAAAGAGGCTGAACACGCGGGTGTTGAAGAACCCGCAGATTGATACATTTACACCCAGATGTCCATTCTGTGAACCATATTATGGCTCCCCACACTCTGTTGCACTGTGTGCCATTTTGCTCATTAAGCCACCTCCTTATCGCGGTAGTTTCATCAGAGAATCTCTAGCTAGCAGTGGTGGCAGGGGAGGGCTGGCACATTTTAGCCTGGGGGGCAAGACTCATCTCAGCACCTTATTGCTAACATTTTAAAGGGGAAAAAAAATACAGGTGGCCCTGTGACCCAGCTCAAGGTAGCCCACTATGGGACTGGCCCAGGGGACAGATGCCCATCAGCCTGCCCCTGAGTGGTGGTCATTGCAGAGCCAAGTCAATTCACAGAGATACAGGTTATCAGGAAAGCTGGACAATTATCATGGAGACTCAATAAATTGGTAAGGTATCCTTCCATTGACCAGATCTTATAACCACAGGTATATGAACATCCCAGCTCCTGCGGAGCATCATTGCTCACCTAGAAACAGTTCAAATTAACCTTCTTCTCTTTCCTTAGATCCAAACTGCCTGTTTGGATCTAAGGAAACTATGGAGTCATAGCTTGTAGCATATTACTTATATTGTGATTTCCTAATCATAATAGTTCAAAAATGTATGATAAACTCTCCAACTTTACATAGACCAAAATTTTGAGGCCAAATTCTAGCAAGGTTAATTGGCTTGACAATGGTCTCACTTGGTTGATCGTAAATGTCTACATTCATCATCATCATCATCATTTATTTATATAGCGCCACTGATTCCTCAGCGCTGTACAGAGAACCCATTCACATCAGTCCCTGCCCCATTGGAGCTTACAGTCTAAATTCCCTAACATACACACACAGACACAGACAGAGAGAGAGCCTAGGGTCAATTTTGATAGCAACCAATTAACCTACTAGTATGTTTTTGGAGTATACAATGGTTTTCTGTGTGAATGGTAAACACACTATAAACATGAACTTCAAGTTGATACACAGCAATGTTTGCTGTTCATCTTTGAAAAACAGGTTAGAACTATTCTAAAATGTAGCCATTTAAGCTTGAACAGGCAAAATGTAATAACTCTTTTTAACATCTTTGGTCTTAGCTGCACTGAAAAGACTAGAGATGGGCAGTTTGGATTTGCAAAAATCCGAATGAGAAATTAAATTTTGGGTATCAAGTCCAACTGAGTCATTTCCGGTAAAATGTCGACTCTCATAAGATTTTGGATCAATATCTTCTATATATATAGCTCTCCCTCCTGTTCTCAGCTGCCATTTTGGAATTGATAGTATGTGGGTAGAACATGTGCTGCAATTGTGTTCTTATAAAGTGGCTTGTAGAGGTTTGGACGGGGTGAAAGAAGCAATGTATATTGAAAAAGAGGTGATTTTGCTGCACAAATCTTAACAGTTTTGTGGCTGGGTCACTTATAAATAACTTATTGTATAAATATATTTAAATTATTAGTGCAGTGCTCCAATGTATATCATTGCAAATGCACTTATCTTTCTTTGTTGGTATGTGTTTGGTATGGAAATGTGTAGACTTCGGAGACAGATATCATGTTTGGGTCTTGCAACTGTCTGGAGACAGGTAATCTCATGTTAATTAAGTGACCAACACATCTGCTTAGCCTGAAAGAACAGGAGGGGTTCATTTGACTTGCTTGTAGACTCCCTAGGATTGTAAGACTCAGGATGCAAAAGATCACAGATGAATGTGAATTTTGCAAGTTAAATTGTGTTAAAAGCAAGATTATAGAAATCTTATATCCTGATGGTAAACATTCCTCAGATGGTGTGGTGCCGATAGCAGCAATATAAAAAGGTGTTAAACCCCTCTGGGTTAATTTATGTGCAGACTGCATTAAGCACCTGGATTGGTTAGCGCAGCCGGAGGCTGGATTACCCCCTGCCAGGGTATCTGTGTAAATCTGTATAAAATGTGTACTGTTTGACCATGTAATGTATTATACCATCTGTACATCTGGAGATCGCTTGTACCTTAAGCTAGTGGATTGAAATGTCAGAATTTCATAGGAACTTTTTGAACACATAGACTTCCTGGACTCTTGGAGTTAAAACCAATCAAGTTTGAACTGTTTAAAACACTATTGTATTGAGACCGATTTATTTGTTATTTCACCTGTTGGGATTGTATAGTTGTAAGCGCCAGTTCAATTTACGCGGGTATATCAATCGTTTGTTTTTTCTTTGAAAACACATGGATGGTTGTAGAACCAAAACCAAAACTAAAGCCAAAACACAGTGGTCTGTGCACATCTCTGTAAAACACTAACATAAACTTTGAACTTGAACTTCAAACTCTAATGTTAATTTGGTCATGATTGTGAAAACCAAATGAAACTGGTCCAAAAATCATGAACATAATGAGAAATTAAAGCTAAAGGCCTCTAACCAGCCAAAATCAATAAAATTTTCAATAGTTCAAATAATTTGAGCATCTCTACTAGATAGGAGTGCAAAGTGATTGGATCTACAGTATATCCAATTTAGTCACACACTTATATTGCTACACCAGAAAGATCTAGGGCTAGATTTACTAAGCTGCGGGTTTGAAAAAGTGGGGATGTTGCCTATAGCAACCAATCAGATTCTAGCTATCATTTTGTAGAAGGTACTAAATAAATGAAAGCTAGAATCTGATTGGTTGCTATAGGCAACATCCCCACTTTTTTAAACCCGAACCTTAGTAAATCTAGCCCCTAACCTTTAAGTGCTTGAGCAAAATGGCTGGATTCGAAGGGTCATAAACAGTTTGGTCAGATATGACCTCACAAATAATCAGATAGTGGTCACTATTTGCATTCTCCATTTGAACAGATTGACATATAATATTCCAATTAGATGTTGATCAAGATTAGTGATCATTTTTGGCCATTACATATAGTGATCAAACAAAACTGATGATATTTGCCATGTGAATCACATTTTCATTATTCAGATGCTCCAAAATGTGATTCACATGGCAAATATCATCAGTTAGTTGATGTTGTAAAAGTCAATTGATGAGAAGGATGTTTTAATCAGATATCTATTAAAGCATTAGAATGAAATAGACAATTTTGTACTGTATATTGTTGGAGAGTCCATTTTGGATGAAGATCAGATCACATTCCCGGTTACAGGACTTTTTTCGGGCTGCACCCACTCTGTGGAATTCCCTCCCTTGCACAGTAAGACTTTCCTCTAGTCTTCAAACCTTCTAGCGTTCTCTGAAAACCCACCTCTTCAGGCAAACTTATGATATTCCTCAACCACCATCTTAATCTCCCTAGGTTACCCTATTACCACCCTTTACACAGCTAACACAAGACAACAACCCTCTGACCAACATTGCTGTGTGACTGATCATGCAGCACGCTCATACTTTTTACCCTTACATTTTAGCTGGTCCAATGTGCAATATCATGTAGCACATGCCCTGGTGTTTCAAACTCCCATTGTCCCATAGATTGTAAGCTTGCAAGCAGGGTTCTCTTACCTCTCTGTATGTATTACCCAGTATTGTTTTATTAATGTTTGCTCCCAATTGTAAAGCGCTACGGAATTTGCTGGCGCTATATAAATAAATGTTGATGATGATGAGGATCACATTTTATTCCTCAATACAGATTCTATTAGGTTATTCTATAGTCCACAAACAATCCATCACAATGGATTTTTCCTAAAAAGTTCAGTTTTTACAGAATATTTTTATGACTCTTCAACATGAATGAACAGTGGTCAGATGTACTTATAGGAACAAATGTATATATTTTCATACATTCTTATTTCTCAGTGTTATAGAGGATGCAAGGCAATTACTTCATTACAGTTTTTGCTTTTATGAAGTCACTTATTCGTGTCCTATTGGGGACTGATTACCAGCAATCTTCTAATACTCCCAGCGGACTGATTTTTATCACACACAGGGACAAATCAAAGAGCTCTCCAAAGAGGAATGTGTTTTGCATAGTTGTTTAATTAATTTATGTACTGTGTTATATATAAGGGTAGTTATTCCAGTGTTCCATGATATTTTGGAAAATAGGTGCATACAAATAATGGTAAAATTAGGTTTTGACTTTGAACCCAGTTATCCATGTACTAGTTCACCTAACAGCAATAAAGAGAGCAATACCAAAGTTCCAAGAGAGTAGAAATGAGTGTCCATCTTCATCAGCAGGAGGTTCCTGATGTAAGTACTATCTAACTATTCTCCAATCTATAAAATAAAATACAAATCTGTGACATACACCTCTTGGTATTACAGAATATCTAGAGTAGCCTTTGGAGGCAACAAATAAATGATGTTATGCTCATTTTATTTAATTTGTACTTTATTTTTTGTCAATCAACTACGCAACAGTGATTAAGAAGCTAGGTATTAGAGGGGAAATGAGAATTTGGTGTGCATAGTCACCTTTGTAATTGCCCAGTTCACAACAGTTTCTCAACTCAATTCTTTGAAAATATTGTACTGTACATTGTTTACTGAGGAGCATCCATAACTTGTTGTGCTGGGTGAACATTACCTATGACAGAGAAGATGCAGAAATAATCACTTGTAACTTGAATTTCACACTACAAAAAGGTCTTTTCCCTGAAGTGTAATCTTCTACTGATACAATCCTTAAGTTACTCTTTTGTTTCTCTATTCTGTTGAACGGCATTCCTCACTGAACTTATGAATTTCTGCAAATTTATACTATATATATAAAGTTCTGACAACAACAGTGTCAATTCATTCTGCTCTGTGTTGTAGTTGGGGGTATAATATGTCAGAAGACCAGGCAGAGCAAAAATTATATGGGAAATTTTACACTGAACGCATAATGTGAGAAATGTGAAAAATTTCCACAGCCAAAAGCCAGAATCTTGGGCCTGATTCATTAAGGATCTTAAATGAAGAGGATTCTTATTTCAGTCTCCTGGACAAAACCATGTTACATTGCAAGGGGTGCAAATGAGTGTTCTGTTTTGCACATAAGTTAAATACTGACTGTTTTTTCATGTAGCACACACATATCAACTTTAAATCTCAGTGTACAAATAAGCTATCAAGTATTTGTGTGCTACATGAAAAAACAGTCAGTATTTAACTTATGTGCAAAACAGAACACTCATTTGCACCCCTTGCATTGTAACATGGTTTTGTCCAGGAGACTGAAATAAGAATCCTCTTCATTTAAGAACCTTAATGAATCAGGCCCCTTATTCTTAAGGTGAATATGTTGCAGAACAATTTTGAAATGTTGCTTATGTCTAATGAGTATAGGTTTACAATATTTTAGAAAGACAAACTTGTTACAACTAAAATAAAAGATATGATCTGAGCAAACAATGACCAAGTTCCTCACTGCTCCCATTGTCGACCAAATCCATCTCTAGTTATAATGCCGATACAAAAGGTTTGGCTGCCTATAGAGGATTCCATCATTCTTTAGCTCTGAGTTAATCTATGTCTCTGCATATAAAGGAAATTTTATTAACAGGCATGTCTCCTTTAAATATAAGAGAACATTGAGCTTCATTTCTTCACTGCCTGAGAAGTAAGTTGTTCAATGTCACCAGCTATAAAATATAAAACACTTCAGGATGTTGAATGAGGAATATATGCAGATTGTCTTTTATTCTGCATTCTGTGTTTTTCAGTCTCTGCCTTACTGACTGCTGCCTAAGGTTTGTGTTTGTATGAGGAAGGTAAGATTCATCAGAAAGACTTCGGAGTTTGCATGAGTAGTCCGGGCCTCAACCCTGGTACTGAATCATATATATTTAACATACCCTGAGAATGTAGAGGAAGCACACAACCTTCTTATAGGTACATAAATTGCTTTGGACATTAAACCCATCACTATTGTCAAGGCAAACTGATTGTGAGCTGCTGGTTTCAAACTTCACTGTAACCAAATGGAAGCACCAGAGAGGCATACACAGGACATACCTGTGACTCTGGCACTGAAATTGCATTGTGTAACAAAGAGGAGGCAATGTAGGAATCATCTGTCAGCATCAGAAACTTCTATCTTAAAAATGTTTTAGTTTATGTCTGCAAAAGTGCGGGAACAGCTTCAATATATTTCCCTTGTCTGCCCAGTTCTAGCCGGCCAATGTGCTAAAAATTAACCATGAAGTGATAAATAGAAAGGGCCTGATTCGTTAAGAAGCTTAACTGGTGATTGTTTGCATACAATGCTCATAATTACTCTGTGCATCTCCAGAATTGGACCATATGCCGCAGAACGCAGCAGCTTCCAGATCACCTTCGAGCTCAAAGGACACTTACGACAGTTAATGATTTCAGGGAGAGGAACAGAATGGGGAAGGGGCGTATGACTGTAGTCAAAGTAGAGTAAGGGTGTGCCAAGCTCAAGTACACGTGGCAGCATCCAATTCAACCTCTGAACATCTCTAAAGTACTTGTTTTTCAGCTGTATCTCTTGCTCCAGCTACAAGACTAGTCTAAGTGCCAATTACTGGTGATGACAGCTGAATATGTATGCTAGAACATGTGTTTGCAATCAGGAACAACTGTAAAAAGGTACTTTATGTACATGAGACATTAATTGCATCCACATAATTGCATTTTCATGGGGGTTATTTTATTTTTTCATTTTTTTGTCAACAAACCTTTTATTATTAACAGGTGACATTAATTGGATACGGGTTTTTTTCTGTGAATTCTTTTGTGAGTTTAATACGCACATATTTCACACAAGACATTGCAAACAATTTAAATCATGCACTCATTATCTCCCGTAATTACTTTTGCAATTCCCTCCTTATTGGTCATCTAAAACAGAATTTCACCTGTACAATCTATTTTAAATGCAGCTGCTAAATTAAATTTCCTTGTAAAATGTTCCTCTACTGTTGCTCTTCTCATTGGTTGCTTGTATTGTACTCTCACCTTGATACATTTACCCACTGGTGTAAATCAGAAAACACGCCCTACTGCTTTAATCCATTAGTGACTGCCACATATAGATTTATGTTCTATTGTGCTAGGCCTTAATGCAACAGTAAATAGATCTATATCCTGGATGCCCAGTAGTACTGCTCTCCACCTAGGTTAAAACCCAATTGTCATTGGCAGCCCCTGCGTTAAGTAACATGCCCGTGTGCCAGTCATGTAACTGTTAAAACGTAGCACTCAGTTAACTGAACACAATGCTCAACATGGCAGAAGAAGAACGTCCGCACTAGGTTGCAAGAGAAATTGTGCATCATCATCATCATCATCATGGCGTGCCAGCTAGACATTCTGAGGTGCATGGGAGACTAACATCTGCGCCCCAGTTACAACGAATCTAAAAATTTGTTAAATAATCAATGTAGTAGATAATCAAAAAATAAGTAAAAGCAAAAATATAGTTAAAATTGCTTTCAACTCTTAGTCAAACACACAATAATATGTTAATCAATAAATGACACATTCCCATCACAAAGTTTGTCTCCCATCTCTTCTAGGACTTGTGTTTTGTAATATTGAAGTAGAATTAATTACTTATTTTTTGCTTATTGCCATTATTGTTAATCTACATTAAAAATGTATATTTAATAAGCTTTCTTCTACTTTCCTCAATCAACACAGAGGAACAACCAGACTATGGTCACTGTATTCATCCTCTTGGGATTTCAGGGTACCCAAAATATAAGGATTTTACTCTTTATTCTCTTCCTTGTGATTTACTGTGTGACCATATGTGGGAACCTCCTGATCATCACACTGGTGTCCTACAACAAGGACCTCCATTCTCCTATGTACTTCTTCCTCACACAACTCTCTATGAATGACATCATGTTAACCACAGATGTTGTCCCGAACATGCTTTATATTTTACTGAATGATAGGGGAAACATTAGTTTTATTGGCTGTATCGTTCAGTTTTATTTTTTCAGTGCCTCAGAAACATCTGAGTGTCTTCTTCTCACAGTGATGTCTTATGACAGATATTTGGCCATCTGCAACCCCTTGCGTTATGCCTCTATAATGAACAGTGCGTATTGTATGAAATTGGCGATCATCTCTTGGATGTTGAGTTTTTCCATTATAATGATTGACACTATAACAACATCAATGCTACAGTTTTGTGGACCAAACATCATTGACCATTTCTTCTGTGATCTTGTTCCCCTACTTAAAATTTCTTGTTCAGATCCAACAATTGTTCAGTTAGAAGTTGCTGTACTAAGTGCTCCTGTGGTTATCGTTCCATGTACAATAATCATAATATCTTATGTTCATATTCTTTTTACAGTCTTAAGGACTCCATCTAATACCGTCAGACAGAAAGCCTTCTCCACCTGTAGCTCCCATCTGACTGTGGTGTCCATATTTTTGGGGACTCTGTTTGGTGTTTATGTTCTACCAACAAAAGGACAATCATTGCACATAAGTAAAATCTTATCACTCCTATACACGGTGATGACCCCTTTGATAAATCCCATTATATACAGCCTCAGGAATAAGGACATCAAGAAAGCCTTACACAAAACAATACATAAAAATATATTTTGTGCCAATCTTGTTCTATAGAAAACATGTTCTTTTGTTGAATCTACACATTGTTATGCATAACCGTTGTCATGAGTAAGACCTAATCCGGATAATTATGGATCTATATAATATTGTCATAATGATCTATCCTAAAAGCTGAAGTTATTTTAATCAAAGTGGTTTCCAGCAAATCACTGAGTATAAGCAAGCAAAGGGTTAATATATGTTGTTGAAGGAAACAAGGATTCAGAGGCCCAATTTCTGCCACTTTACCTTGATTATGTACTCAGAGATGTCATTATTCCATAAGGTCAATCACCCTGTTTTGTTACCCACATAAGAGATCAGAGAACCTTAAAAAGTTTGGCTAAACTCCTAAGACCAGGAAGAAAGGATGGATGGAATCCAAGTTCATACAATCCTTTATAGGAAACAGGCAAATACCCTGTGTCCATTATATACAAGTCCCCTAAGGAACCTTTAAGGGTGAGGTATCAGTCCTAGATGCTTAATAGTATTTTTTTCTATGTGTATGTACAGACAATCATACCATATTTAGTAGCATTAAGGTAATATACTTGCTATGTTCCAGTAGAGAGTTATGATATCGTTTTGGACACAGTAATAGAACTGTTTTCAAGAGGGAAATAAGATGACTGTAAAATCTTATCCCCGTTCCAACACAGCTCTTTCAGTGATGTCACAGAGGAGGGAGGTGTTTGGTCAATAAAGAAAAAATGTTCAATAACTCTGTACATTAGGTGGAAAATTTTAGCTTTCAGGGATCATTCTGCTACTGTGAAAATTGTCTAAATCTTCTAATCTTCTAACACTTGTCAGATTATGAGAAAGATCATATGAGTGTTTGTTTCTGTGTATTCCTTCTGTTTTAATTTAAGTCACTGTTTTGCATTTATATGTCTGTATGTCAATTTGTATTCAACAAGGTTTGTGACTTTTTTGCTATATTACACCCTTGAGGTGGCTGAAATGGCAATCTGTAGAAGATTCAGTAATATTGAAACTGTATAAATATAGATGAAATTGGTACTTTCAGACAAGAGAGATAAGGGAAGAAAGAAATAACGTACCAGCTTTAAAATTCACGCTAAGCTTGTATTCTACACTTTATGCCTTGATATCATGTACCTTGGAAGAAATAAAGTCTGCAAAAAAGAGATACATCTGTGTTGTCCGGTCACTACGTTGGAGGTGATAATAAAGCACAGGGTTCCAACGCAGGTAGGTCTTGCCCTGACAATTATAATAATATATGAGAAGTTATGAAATGATTGATAGACTCCACAGGTTCTGGACCAAATGATCTTTGAAAATGCCCCTTGTTCTCTTTATTACATACGTTTATTGATATTGTGTTGTTGGAAGTAGATTTAAGTTTGGCCTTCACTCTTACTGCACAGCCCAGAAACTTATTGTTATCTCATATACCAATGTTCTTTACGTGGAATATGGATAATATGAAAACTATAAACTTTTAAACTCTTTAAACACATATGTGAGAATCATCTCCTGAACAGGTCATATAGTTTATGACACCATTTTGTTTCAAACACTATACAAATTTAGCTTGTTTGGATTATTAATTTGTAATATACAACATAATCTTAAAATGAAGTGGCCATTTCTGACTGGGAAAAAATTCTCAGCACTTTAGCTTGTTTGCTATCTCATTGCACCAGTGTTTGTACTGTTCACATTTTTGTGCGCTTTAAATTATTAGATTTATAGATTATCACAGGAATGAACAATCTGTGCATTTGGGTTTCCAATAGATATATAATTATGTAGGCATTTTTTATGTGTCTGGTGCATGAAATCTGAAAAAGAAAGGTGCAATTATTATTATTATTATTATTATTATTATTATTATTATCATAATAATTTTATTATTAATTCATATAGCACCAACATATTCATTAGTGATATACATTTGGAAATAAACACAGTAATAAAATGAGACTGCGTATTACTGATATACAGGAGAGGTAAAAGGGCACGGTGTAAAAGTGTAAAAGTTTACAATCTATAGGAAAATAGAATTCAATAAATGCAGGTAAGTGCCACATATTGCATAATTGCACAAACAAATTACAAAGGTAGAAATTGACTGCTTAGTGGGCTTTATGATCCAGACACACAGTAATTTTGGTCACGGAGGCAAAGCTCTAAGGGTTGATTGGGTATAGAAATAACACATACAAGTCATTTGTGAAATGTGTAGGTAGTGGTAATAGGATACCCCAGGGAGGTTAAGTGGGTGGTTGAGGAATATAATAAGCTTGTCTGAAGTGGTGGGTTTTCAGTGAAGGTTTAAAGACTATTGGAAAATCTTGTGGGTGCAGTCTGAATATGAGCAGGTAATGATGAGAGAAGCAGATCATGTAAAGAATGGAGGTGTTAAGTTGTGAGATATTTTGAGATAAGTAAAGAGATGTATGTTGGTGCAGTTTTGTTGATGTCCTTGTATGGTAATAGGAGTATTTCATATTGGATTCGGTTAAAAAAATGCAACCAATGTAGAGATTGAACAGAGTGGAGCAGCAGGGAAAGAGCGAATTGCAAGGATAATCAATCTAAGCTGCTGCGTGCAAAATATATTGTAGGGGATATCGTATAGTTTGATGATGAGAAAATGAATTAAAGTTTTTGCAGTGTCATGCGTGAGATATGTCAATATCCTGGAAATGCTTTTTAGATCTATGAAACAGGATTTATATATAGATTGGATGTGGAAAACAAATGATAATTTGGACTCTATACTCCAGTAAAGTGGAATAACAACATTTTGGTGGCTCCTTTCTGACAGGGTCTTTCTGACAGAATTGAAGATGAATTGACCACCCAGGAATTAAAATCTTCTCTAGATGACCTAATTTCCCTTTGCAACAGAATTGAAATCCACTTCCGAGAGTGGGAGCAATCCCATTGTGCAGTTATCAAAATAGCCCGACATTTCATTCACCTCCTCAGTCTCAAGAAGAACTCAACCAATAGGGCCATTCACTCTTATCTGCCAGGGAGGGCGAGAAATTATTTAAAAGCAATCTATGTATATATGATTCAGAGTCTGGTCATGTGATTTCTAAGCGCCCAAAGCGTCCGGAAAGCTCTAAATCCTAAGAGAAAGGCCAGGTTGGGAGTTATGAGTCTTTCTCCTACCATTTCTAATGGCAATTAATTTTCTCTTCCTGTCACCATTATATACTCCACTTGTTCCATAACTTACAGGGCAGCACGGTGGCTTAGTGGTTAGCACTTCTGCCTCACAGCACTGGGGTCATGACTTCAATTCCTGACCATGGCCTTATCTGTGTGGAGTTTGTATGTTCTCCCCGTGTTTGCGTGGGTTTCCTCCGGGTGCTCTGGTTTCCTCCCACATTCCAAAAAAATAATAATTTACTAGTAGGTTAATTGTCTGCTATCAAAATTGACCTTAGTGTGTGTGTGTATGTTAGGGAATTTAGACTGTAAGCTCCAATGGGGCAGGGACTGATGTGAGTGAGTTCTCTGTACAGCGCTGCGGAATTAGTAACGCTATATAAATACCTGATGATGATGATATCTTTATCTGCTTTTGTGGACTCAATAGCTGCTGGGAATTTCATTGTTCAAGAACACTTTTCTAATTGATCTATTCCTGTGATTCTTGTCAAACCTCCAACTTTTTGACTGCTTTCCAACCGCGGCACACTACAGTAACACGGACTCTACAAAAACTTTCTCGTAAAGCAGAACGTCACTGGCGTAAATCTTGTGCCTCTAATGATTTCATCACATATACTGATATCTACCACTCCTACAGAAATGCTATGGACACTGCTAAACAAGCATACTACCAATCTCTCATCTATGCTCAGGCTTCTAACCCTAAACGGCTCTTTAACACATTTAACTATCTTCTGAATCCTCCTGCCCCAAATCCTCCAACTAACATCAGTGCACAGGATCTTGCTTCCTATTTCAAGGACAAAATTGATAAGATCAGGCTTGAAATGGTATCTCCCTTGACAAGCAATCTGCTCAATTCCTTTGTAGCACCCTCTGACACTCTCTCATGATTTGAACCCACAAATGAAGAGGAAGTTTCTACTCTCTTCTCATCTTCCTACTCTACCTCCTGTCCTCTTGATCCCATTCCCTCACAAATTGGTAGGTCCCTGTCTCCTGTGCTCATTCCCCCTCTAACTAAAATCTGTAATCTATCTCTTTCTACTGGTATTTTTCCATCTATATTCAAGCATGCAGTGATTACTCCCATTTTAAAAAAACAGAATTCTAACTCTCTCATAAATTACCGCCCCATCTCCCAGCTCCCATGCCCCTCTAAGCTTCTCGAGAGAATTGCCTACATACGCCTCACACACTTTCTTACAGCAAACAACCTATTGGATCCTCTTCAGTCAGGCTTTCGCTCTCAACACTCCACAGAGACTGCGCTGACCAAAGTTGTCAATGATTTGATCACAGCAAAAAATAATTACCAATACTCTCTTCTAATTCTCCTGAATCTCTCTGCTGCATTTGACACTGTTCACCACTCTCTCCTCATACAAACGCTGCAATCCCTAGGTCTTGAAGGCACTGTCCTATCCTGGTTCTCATCCTACCTATCTAATCGCAGTGTTAATTTCTCTGGATCCACCTCTGCTCCACTTCCTTTATCAGTTGGAGTTCCACAAGGCTCAGTCCTAGGTCCTCTGCTATTCTCTATTTACACCACTTCTCTTGGAAAACTAATAAGCTCCTTTGGATTTCAGTATCATCTCTATGCGGATGATAAACAAATTTATCTATCCTCTCCTGATCTTTCACCATCTGTGTTGTCTCGTGTTACTGACTGTCTTTCTGCCATTTCATCTTGGATGTCTTCTCGCCAACTCAAACTCAATCTTTCAAAAACTGAATTAATAATATTCCCACCCAAAAACAGAAGCTTCCTGCCTGACATTTCTATTTCTGTCGATAACATGACCATAAATCCCACCCCGCAAGCTTGTTGCCTAGGTGTAATCCATGATTCACAACTGTCGTTTATTCCCCACATCAACTCTATATCTAAATCATGTTACATACACCTAAAGAACATTTCCAGAATACGCACATATCTGACACAAGACACCGCAAAAACATTAATTCATGCACTCATCATCTCCCGCATCGACTATTGCAATTCCCTCCTTACTGGTCTCCCCAAAGTCAGACTTGAACCACTACAATCTATTTTGCACGCAGCGGCTAGACTGATTTTCCTTGCAAACCGTTATTCCTCTGCTGAGCCACTCTGTCAGTCTCTAGATTGGCTGCCTGTATTCGAATCCAATATAAAATTCTTCTACTAACATACAAGGCCATGAACAAAATTGCACCGACATACATTTCCTCACTTGTCTCGAAATATTTCCCTACTCGACATCTCCGTTCTGCACAAGATCTACGTCTCTCCTCCACTCTCATCACATCCTCCCATTCTCGGTTACAGGATTTTTTCCGGGCTGCACCTACTTTGTGGAATTCCCTCCCACGCACATTAAGACTTTCCTCTAGTCTTCAAACCTTCAAGCGTTCACTGAAAACCCACCTCTTCAGACAAGGTTATGATATTTCTCAACCACCATCTTAATTTCCCTAGATTACCCTATTACCATCCTCTACACTATAGAGTGGCGCTATATAAATAAATGTTGTTGATGATGATGATGATGCTTTGTTGGACATAGAATCCCAGCAGCAACTATTAAATTTTGGACAACACCTATGATTTTACAAGTAGGGGCAAAACATGTGGACTATTTATCTTCAGGTCATTCCACAAGTCTTTTGCTTGATCATCCTGGGTCTTCTTTGGCTGCATATTCATTCCCCAACCTTTAATTGGAATTCTGCACAAGTCTTGGACTGGTGTTCAGATAGCGAGGATTCTTGTTTGAAGAAAGTTCTTCCTCTCAGCCACTCTTTTATTATTTCTCAAACTGAATCTTCTGCTGTTTCTCCTTAATTTCTTCCTTCATAGAGGTATTCAGCAAAGCACAATCTGAAGAACTTTCCCCCTCTCAAATGTGAGACCATCCCATCGATCTACTCCCTGGGCAATTGCCTACTCATGGTAGGGTTTATCCCCTCTCTGAACCTGAATCTATGTCTATCAAGAAAATCTCCGAAAATTATATATTAGAAAGTAATTTTCACCAGCAGTGACAGGGTTCTTCTTTGTAAAGTAGAAAGATGGCAGCACCTGACCTTGTATAGATTATAGAGGTCTCAATGTCATTACTGTCAAAAGCCATTATTCACTTCCACTCATCACTAAATTGTTTGACTATTTTAAAGAAACCTGCATATTCACCAAATTTGATTTTCGGTTGCTTATTATGTAACTTGCATGAGAGCCAGCGATGAATGGAATACCACCTCTTTACATAACCTCCCTTGGTGATTTCATTACCTCCTTCGGTCTCCAATATCACCTCTACGCTGATGACATTCAGCTATACATCTCTTCTCCTGATCATTCCCCCTCCTCTCTTCTGTATCTGACTGCCTTTCCGCCATTTCCCCTTGAATGTTTTCTCGCTTTCTCAAAATCAACATTGCTAAAACCATGCTCATTGTATTCCCTCCTTCTAGATCTTCATCCCATCTTTTTTTCTCTATCACGATTAACACCACCATCTCTTTCCTTTCCCAAATTCACTGCCTGGGAGTCACCATTGACTCTTCCCTTGCCTTTGCCCACCACATTCAATCTCCCGCCAATCCTGTCACTTTCAACTCCGCAACATAGCCTGCGCCTGGCACTTCCTATCTCAGGATACCACGAAAACAATTATCTATGCACTCATCATTTCCAGTATGAATTACTGTAGCCTCCTCCTCACCGACCTCCCCCTCTCCCACCTTACCCTCCTCAGGTCTATACTTAGCGTGGCTGCGAGACTCATCGCTCCTCTTCTGTCTCCCCTCTCTGCCTTGCCTTACACTGGCTTCCCTTCTCCTACAGAATCCTATTCAAACTGCTCCCCTTTACCTACAAGACCTACTCCCACTCCACTGCCCCATATCTCCAACCTCCTCTCAATTCACACTCCCTCCGTTTCCTGTGATCGGTCACTGGAACGACCTCCAATGCTCCGTCCCCTAATTGGTTTACCTTCAAACGGGATCTTAAAACCGATCTGTTCCTCAAAGCCACCCGTCTTACCTTCTCACCATGTTTGATCTCCTCACCTCTCTTCCTCTGTCCTTCTACTCACTCCTCTTGCGATTGATCACATTTGACTCCCCATTGTGCCTCCTGTCTGTTTGCCCTCCCTTTAGGATGTAAGCTCTTACGAGCAGAGTCCTCTTCCCTCCTGTCTCTCTACCCATTCTTCTCCTCCAACTCCACTGAGCTATTGAAGTACCGGTATTTTTGTTCACTGTTCTGTACTATTTTACCCTGTATGGTCCACCATCTGTTTTATGTACGGCGCTGTGGAAATCTTGTAGTGCCCTATAAATAAAGATTAATAATAATTATAATACCAGAGATAGTCACTACGAATATCTTGTCTTGCCCTTCGGTCTCTGTAATGTTCCAGCAGTATTCCAAAAATGTTTGAATTAGATTTTTCAAGATCTTTTGTATGTTATTTTGGTCTAGCTTGATGAAATCTTATTTTTTTTTTCCAAGTATCCCTCTTCATATTGTTCCACATGAAAGAAGTACCCTCCTGACTTTGCAAGCATCAATTATTTTGTAAACTCAAGAAGTGTGTCTTTGAACAGAGGAGCATCTCCTTTCTCAGTTACATTGTCTCTGGTACTGGTTTGCAGATGACTCCTGAGGAGGTCCAAGCTTAATTAGCCCCAACCATCTGGCCTAAAAGCGATTCAGCATTTCTTGGGATTTGTCAATTATTATTGACAGTTTATTCAAGGCCACACCACCTTACAGGCTCCCATTACTGCTCTCACTAAGAAGGGTAACAATGTTAAGACATGGTCATCCAAGGTCACTCAAGCTTTTACTTGTTGAAAGGTCACTCAAGTTTTTACCTTTCGTCTTTGGCAACCAAATCCACCCCAACCGTTATTAGTTGAAATCAATGCCTCTTCAGTGGGAGTAGGAGCTATTGTCTCCCAATGTTCTACCCTGGGGAAATTCCATCGTTGTGGTTTCTACTCTAAAAAATGTATTCCTGCCGAATTGAATTATACATTTGTGATAAAGAATTACTGGCAATGAACTTAGCCTTACAGAAATGATGACATCTCCTGGAAGGATCTCACTTTCATGTTACCATTTTCATGGACCACAAGAAGCTTTTCTATCTATTGGTCGCCTTAACCTATGTTTTAGTTTAAACTCATTTGACTGTATTTTATTGTATTTTATTCAAATTTCCCTTTTGCTGCCCTCCATCTGTGTTTCTCCCTCTCCCCTCCCCTGCCTCCTCTAGCCATTCTCTTATTCCTCTCTGTCCCCTGTCTCTTATCATGCCGCCTCGCTCCTTTCCTATACCCATCCTCTCCCCCAGACCTATCGCACACGGTCCCATCCCCCACCCCCCCTCGCTCCATCAACCCTGACAATCTCATCCACATCTCCCCTCGTCCCTCCCTCCCTTTTTCATGTGCCCTCTGGAACTCCAGGTCCGTCCGTAACAAATTGTCCTCCATCCATGACCTCTTCATCTCCAACTCTCTCAATCTCCTTGCCATCACTGAAACCTGGCTCACTTCTTCTGATACTGCCTCTCCTGCCGCTCTCTCCTATGGGGGCCTCTCTTTCACCCACTCCACCAGACCAGACGACCATCCAGGAGGTGGAGTGGGCCTCCTCCTATCCCCTAACTGCACTTTTAGGGTCATTCCCGCTTTACCTTCCCTCTCCTTCTCCTCCTTTGAAGTCCACTCCATTCGGCTCTTCTCCCCCATCCACCTCCGTGTCTCCGTCATCTATCGTCCCCCTGGCCCTACCTCTCTTTTCCTTGACAACTTTGCCGCCTGGCTCCCCCACTATCTTTCCTCCGACCTGCCTTCCATTATTCTTGGCAACTTTAATATCCCTATTGACAACTCTTCTGACCCGGCCATCATCAACCTTCTCGCCCTTACCTCCTCCCTGGGCCTCACTCAGTGGACCTCCTCCCCCACCCACTGTCTTGGTCACTCCCTCGACTTTGTCTTCTCTCATCTCTGCAATCTCTCTGACTTCTCCAACTCTCCCTTCCCTCTCTCTGACCACCATCTCCTCTCCTTCACTCTGTCTTCCTCCCCCGCTCCCTCCTCGCCTAAAGCCACCCTCACCAGGCGCAACCTTGATGCCATTGACCCCATCTCCTTCTCCTCCTCTCTTGAAACTCTCCTATCACCCCTTCTCTCTCTGGCCTGCCCTGATCAGGCACCCTCTCTCTACAACCTCTCCCTCACTACTGCCCTGGACACTGTTGCCCCAGCCTCTTCTATTCACCGGTGTTGCCTTATTCAACAACCCTGGCACTCCAAATTTATCCGCTCCCTCCAAAAGTGCTCTCGCACAGCCGAACGCCTCTGGAGGAAATCTCGTTCCCTGGCGGACTTCCTTCAATTTAAATTTATTCTCTCCTCTTTCTGCTCAGCCCTGTCCCTCACTAAACAATCCTTCTTTAAGTCCCTTATCTCTTCTCAGTCATCCAATCCCCGCCGCCTGTTCGCCACATTCAACTCCCTCCTCTCCCCCCCTCCCACTGTCCCGCCTTCCATCTCTGCCTCTGACTTCGCTACCTTTTCTCTTCCAAAATTGAAGCCATTAGACAGAACATCTCCTCCTCCTATCCCTCCCCCACCACCCTTATCGCTTCACCTCCCTCCATTAACCAGCTGTGGTGCTCCTTCACCCCTACATCAGTTGAAGAAGTTCGCTCCCTTATTTTTTCCTCTCCAACTTCTACCTGTCCTCTTGATCCCAACCCCTCTCACCTCCTTCGCTCTCTCTCTCCTACTGCCTGCTCTTACCTCGCCCACCTCTTTAACCTATCACTCTCCTCTGGCGTAGTCCCATCCTCATTCAAGCACGCTCTTATCTCCCCTATCCTCAAGAAACCCAATCATGACCCCACCTACTTGCGTACTACCGCCCTATCTCTCTTCTCCCCTATGCCTCCAAACTTCTTGAGCAGATTGTCTGCAGCCGCCTCACCAGCCACCTCTCTGACAACTCCCTCCTTGACCCACTCCAACCGCCCTCTCCACTCCACTGAAACTGCCCTGGCTAAAGTCACTAATGACCTCCTTTCAGCCAAATCCAAAGGTCAGTTCTCCATACTCATCCTCCTCGACCTCTCTGCGGCCTTTGACACCGTGGACCACCCCCTCCTGCTGCAAACTCTTCTCTCTCTTGGAATCTCTGGTTCTGTCCATACCTGGTTCACCTCATACCTTGCTAACCGCTCCTTCTCTGTATCCACGTCTGGTTCTTCCTCCACCCCCTCCCCTCTCCATGTAGGAGTCCCCCAGGGCTCTGTTCTCGGCCCTCTGCTCTTCTCGCTCTATACTTCCTCCCTTTGTGCTCTCATCTCCTCGTTTGGTCTTCAGTATTACCTTTATGCTGATGATATTCAGTTCTACATCTCGTCTCCCGATCTTTCCTCCTCCCTCCTCTCTCGTGTGACTGACTGCCTCTTAATTATCTCCCCCTGGATGTCCTCACGCTTTCTTAAAATTAACATCTCAAAAACTGAGCTCATTGTTTTTCCCCCGCCCAGACTCCCATACCACCATGACCTCTCTATCGTTGTCAATAACTCCACTATCTCCTCTGTCACCCAACTCCACTGCCTGGGTGTCACTCTTGACTCCTCTGTCTCTTTTGCCCCCCACATTCAATCCCTCGCCCAAGCCTGTCGCTTCCAACTCCGTAACATTGCCCGCATCCGTCCCTTTCTCTCTCAGGATGCCACCAAAACTATCATCCACGCTCTCATCATCTCCCGCCTCGATTACTGCAACCTTCTTCTTACTGGCCTCCCCCACTCCCACCTTGCCCCCCTCCGCGCTATACTCAATGCGGCTGCAAGACTCATCTTCCTCTCACATCGCTCCTCCTCCCCCTCTCTACTTTGTCTCGCCTTACACTGGCTCCCCTTCCCCTACAGAATCCTTTTTAAACTCCTTACCACCACTTACAAGGCTCTCTCCCAGTCTACTGCCCCTTATATCTCTAACCTCCTCTCCATTCACACTCCTGCCCGGTCCCTGCGCTCAGCCAATGATCGCCGCCTCTCCTCCACACTGATCACCTCTTCCCACTCTCGAATCCAAGACTTCTCCCGTGCTGCCCCCCTTCACTGGAATGACCTCTCTCGCTCCATCCGTCTCTCTCCCAATCTGTGCTCCTTCAAACGGGCACTTAAAACTCACCTGTTCCTTAAGGCCTACTAACCATCCACTTAACCTCTCATCTCTTCTGCTTATCCTCCCTTGACCCCTCTTCTCTCTCCCCTTTGATTCACTGGCTCCCTTTTGTGCCTGACTTTGTTTACCCTCCCTTAGGATGTAAGCTCGAATGAGCAGGGCCCTCTTCCCTGCAGTCTCCATACCTGTTCTTCTGCTCCGTCTCTACTGTATCTGCCCTCCCGGAGTTTCTGAAGTACTGGTACTGTGTGTTTATTGTTCTGTACTGTTCTACCCTGTATAGTCTACTGTATAGTCTACTGTTTATACTGTGTGTGGCGCTGCGGAAACCTTGTGGCGCCCTACAAATAAACGATAATAATAATAATCTATAGAGTGTGCAATGTCTCGGTCACAAATTTTCTACCAGTTCCATCTCTGGGTCATCTTTTGACCAGGAGGGAGGAATAAAAAAAAAAGCTGATGATATTTCCCCATCCTTTACACTGATAACCTAAATTTATATAATCCTACTTTGTCTCCACAGACTCTTCATCTTGTAGCCTCTTCATCCACTCAAAAACCACCCCGGCAAAACTTTTGTGCCAGAGAACCTTCGAAAGAGAGTTTTTCTCTGAACTTATACCTCCCGATTCACCGCTCATGCCAAAGTCAGGAAAACTGTCAAATTATTTTCTATAAGCTACTGGTGGCCTTCTCTTGAAGGGATATCAAGGAGTTTGTGTTGGCCTGTCAAGCTTGTGCTCAGCATAAGGTCCACTCGATCCCCTCCTTATGGTCCGCTGCTTCCTTTGTCTTTCCCAGATAGATCATGGTCTCAATTAACAATGGACTTTATAATGGAACAGAAAGGGATTCAATACCATCTGTATCGATATTCTAAAGTTGCTCATTTTATTCGTCTTGTTGGTCTTCCCAATGCTGCTACACTTGCTGAAGTTTTCCGAAAAGAGATTTTACCCGATTGATGGGTACAGTTTATTTCTAAATTATGGAGAACTTTATGTAAGTTACTTGGTATTCAGTTACAGTTTTATCTGCCTACCATCCTCAGTCTAGCAGTCAATTGGATAGAGGTAACCAAGACCTTGAGACCTTTATAAGAATCTATTCATCGGCTAATCAGGACAATTACATGGACTTGTTATCATGGGCAGAATTTGCCCACAGTAACCATTATCATGAATCTTATTCTTTTACTCCATTTTTCGGCATGTACAGATGCCATTCCATTTCCCTCATTTTAAGCCTCCATCTTCCGAGGTACCAGCTGTAAATGCTCTTTTTTTATAAATCCTCTAGAATATGGTCCTCTGTCAAAAAGATTCTCTAAAAGTACTCTTCTCATTACAAATCTTTCACTAGCATGAAGTTTGCTCCAAATATTATTGGAGCTTTTAACATTCTTCAAGTTGTCAGTCCGGTGAATTCAGTTATCCTCTAAATTGAGATTATGGTTGAAAATGTATTCCATACTTCATTTCTGAAGCCGCTTTTTATTAATAAATACAGTTCTCAACTTAAGGCACCAGCTGCAGTTGACACACTTCAATCTGATGTATTTGAAGTAAAACAAAGTTTGGATTCTCGAAACTTTAAAGTGAAACTCCAATTTCTTAATGACTGGAAAGGATATGGTGCTGAAGAACTCTATTGTGTGAAAGCTGAGGATGTTCATGTCCCTCGTTCTTTGCAAAAATTTTATTGAAAATTACCTCTTAAACCTTCTTTGACGTTTTCAGATCCCACCTCTAAAAACTGGGCAATGTAATGCGCTCGACTTATATCATTCCAGAATGCTTTTCATTTGTTGCATCATGATGTCACCGAATTCTCTTCTCGCTGTCAGTGTATTTCCCAGATCTCTATCGCAGATGTGCTCATATGGGTGCATGTGCATCCAATTCAATTAAAGAATCTGTCAGGTGACCAAGCACACCTCCTACCTGCCCCCCTCTCTCTTGGTTCCTTTTTTAAACCTTCTCTGTGCACTGCTAGGGTGCCAGCGCATTTATCCTTGTTTGTGCAAAAAGCCTGCTTCCATGGTTACACCTAATGTAACAAAATCAAAATCAAAATTACAAAACCAACTCCATTGCCTGGGCGTCACCCTCGACCTCTCCCTCTCTTTTGCCTCCCACATTCAATCTTTTGCCCAATCCTGTCTCTTACAATTCCACAACATTGCCCGCATCCAGCCCTTCCTATCTCAGGATGCAAACAAAACCATTATGAATGCTCTCATCATTTTCCGTCCTGATTACTGTAACCTTCTCCTCACTGGCCTTGCCCTCTCCCATCTCGCCCCCTTTTGTTATATACTTAATGTGGCTGGAAGACTTTTCTTCCTTTCTCGCCACTCTTCTTCTGCCTCCGCTCTCTACTTTGCCCTATACTGGCTCCCCTTCCCCTACAGAATCCTTTTCAAGCTCCTCACCTACAAGGACCCACTCCACTGCTCCATACATCTCCAACTTCCTCTCCATTCACACTCCCTCCCATTCCCTGTGATTGGTCAATGATTGTCGCCTCTCCTCCACCCTGATCATCTCTTCCCATTCCAGAATCCAAGATTTCTCCCAGGCTGCCCCCACTGGAATGACCTCCCACGCTCCATTGAACTGTCCTCTAATTTGTGTACCTTCAAACGGGCACTCAAAACTCACTTATTTCTCAAAGCCTATCAGCCGTCCACCTAATCTTCTCTCCATTATTGATCTCTTCACCTTGCTCCACCCCTGTCCCGCTACTCACTCCTCTTGCACTTCATCCCCTCTTCTAACTCCCTTTGTGTCTTCTGTCTGAATGCCCTCCCTTTAGAATGTAAGCTCTTACGAGCAGGGCCCATTTCCTTTTATTTACAGATCAGTCTGTTGCAATTATGTGCTGATAAAGTGGGTGTGAGAGACTGAAGAATAGACTATCAGGGACTAATGTCAGTAATAGTATATTAGTAAACTAAATAGGTTTGGACAAAATCATTATTTCTTGTATTTAAAATCCAGGTGTTTCAATTTGAAGACAATTATGTGAGGGGCAGTGTCACTGACATCTGAACTATTTAGTGGACAAAGAACAAGGTGCTGTTTGACTTTGAGAAGCGCACCACCCCCAAAAAAATATATTTCTTGTTTTAAAATCCAAGTATTTAAATGTGAAGGCAACTGTGCCAGGGGCAGTAACACTTCTAAGTACTAGTAAGTGGCCAAAAGACAGGGTGCTGTGAATGACCTGGCATTGTGTGCTAGAACTACTATGCTGAAAGGATGATGATGATACTACAGGTGCTGCTGAAGAAGGAGGTAAACCTTCCCAGTGTGCTATCATGGTCATGCTGTCTTTTGTTTGACCGGTACTGCTTATACACAGTAGTATCCATAGTTTGTACTTATCTACAGAAGCAGATTGTACAAACTATGACATTTTCTAGGGACTTAATGACTTTTTGTTTAATCTACCTCTGTGGATTTGATGTTTGGGAGACATGGAAACGAGCGGCAATTTGGTAACGTAGGCACGTGACCTCAACTAATCTGCTAAATCCTGATGTTTTGATGGTGGAAATTTAATGCACATCCAATGATAATATGGATGTCATGACTTTAGTGATCCGCAGTGCAACAGGATTCTGGCTGTCATACTTGGTTCCTCTTGCAAAAGCGTGCTTCACAGACAATAGATTTTTAAAGCTATACTTACTCTTCTTGGTCCCCTTCTGTATAGAAGTTTCACCACCAACATCAGCCATAGCATGCAAAGATACCTCTTGGGAACCATGGTTTGCATTAGGAGAATCAGTTTGCATTTGAAAATTGAATGCTAGATTATTAGTTATATAGAGGCAGGGCCGGATTAAGGGAATGGAGGCCCCTGGGCTAAGGTGGCCTCCTTTCCCCCGTGAGGGCCCCCCCCCGTGATCCGAGCCGCCCCTCCTCCCCCCAGTCAGCCAAGCCGCCCCCAAGGCACTTACCTCCTCCTGGCATTGCAGTCCTTCACCGGCGCGTGTACGCTCTTTACTGAGGAGATCTTGTGAGAGTGAGACTCATGAGATCTCCTCAGTAAGGAGACTACAGCGCGCCAGAGAAGGACTGCAGTGAAAGTGCTCAGCAGCATTGATCGCGCTGGGGGCGTCCCCGCCCCCAACCGATCAATACTGCTGCTGAGCACTTTTAAGGGCCCCCTGGATGCCCGAGGCCCCTGGGCTGTAGCCCACTTAGCCCTAGGGTTAATCCGGCCCTGTATAGAGGAGGTTGATGATGAAGGTGTTGACAGTGCAGATTGAATGAGGTTTCTACCCATTCTGCCTGCTACAACATAACATATTTCCATCTATTGATAAACTACTTGAATGAACTCTCTGCAAATAAAATAACAGGGAGTAGGTGACTAGATGGGTTTACATCTACCTATTGTGGAAAAACTACAGATGCCTTAACAAATGTTGTTTGGTTTGGGATAACAATATATACACACACAAGATGTGGATGTTTTTGCCTTTTCGGTGGTACTCGTTATTACGATGCTGGTTATTGCGACACCAAATATATGGACAAAATAATTCCGAATAGTATCAGTGTGACATGAATAAAATGTAGACTTACTATAAACCAGCCACAGATGCTCTCCAACCCGACTGCTATAAATTCAGAATACAGTTATATCAGTTTACAATTATGTCATATATTATAGCGACATAAGGATTTCCGTATTTAAAGCAGCAATGCCAGGGCCTAGCAAATATACAATTTAATCTAAGGGTTAGGGATACGGTTAGGATTAGGATTAGGGTTAGGATTAGGGTAAAGGTTAGACACCGGATCCTGGCATTGTCGCTTTAAATACGGAATTTCCAATGGTGCTATATTAAGTGACGTAAATGTGAAATGCCGCATTTTCTCTATTCGGAATTAACGACAGGCAGGTTGGAGATCTTCTGGGTCTTTTTTATAGTAATTCTACATTTTATTCATGTAGCTCTAATACTATTCGGAATTCTTTTGTTGATATACAAGTTGTCGCAATAACCAACATCATACCCTACCCTATGCTTTTATCATGGGCATGAGGTGGTACCACTGGTGGATGCATTACTTGGACACAATTTTCATCATCCTCCTCATTATCTTGTTCACATACAACACATTCATCATTTTCAAATCCACAATTATCCAGCTTGTTCTGTTGCATATTAGCAAGTTCCAGAGTAGCATCCTCAATTACGAAGTCTAAATCATCATCATTACTAGTCATCCTCACATTTACAAATGGTTGATACATTTTGGATGAAGGCTGCTCTATAATTACAGTGTCAGAATCTTAAATGTTAGACTGACAGATAGCACTCATGAACACCCTTAGACTCTCTTCATGATTCTGTCAACGGGCAATTTGTTTTTCAGCCTGAGTGTTCTTTTCATGCACTGATGTGGCTGTTTTAGAAGTGAAAGACCTACACTCTGAGCCAGAAGCTGGTGATTGGGAAGTTACAGAAGATGCATGACAATGTTGTGTGCTTTCATTTGTAATGGGCATTCTGGTACGTTTACCATCAGTAGCAGTACACCTACTTGCAAAATAGTGGGCATGGTCTGAGTCTTATTTTTGCCATTGCTGGTGGTGTTAGAATGGTAGCTATTTTCTTTTTTTTAAACAAATCACTACATTCATCAGTAACTTTTCTGTTAAAACATATATCAATAGATCATGTTTTCTTTTAGATGACAAAAATGACAAATGTTGTTTGGAGTTGGAACGCCCTTTCTTACATTTTCTTCCCACATTCCTTTTTTCCAGTAGAGGATGAAAAAATACTACTACTGCCAGTACTACAGTAAAGCTACTTGAAGTTGGAGCTACTTGTAGCTGCCTCCACAACATATGAATGCACAATGCGATAGGGGAAGGAGGAACTGTTACCTTGCTATTCAGACACTACTCCACAATATCATTCCAATTAATATAATTGGTTGTAGAAATTTTTTTGGGGGTATCTTTGGGTTGTGCTGTCTTATTGGTTGCTTACTAATATTGATGTGAGACTGCCCTTCACACAATTGCCTTCATAGTTTAAACTTGGATTTTAAAATCAGTAAAATAATTTTTTGGGAGCATGTGCTGCTCAGAGTGAAACACAGGCAAGCTACTCTGTATTTTGCTGACTTCATTAACAAGCATACAAGTGTCAATCTGTTGGAAAAACTAAGACATGTCATAGCAAAATGACTCATGCCGCTAAGACTTAGGATTCCTCAATGCCAATAATGCAGTGAACATTGTGTGCGCAGTACGACTGGGTCAATTTTAACACGCACCATACTTTGCACACGTAATAAACTTGTTGGAAGTTGTGTATTCAGTATGACTGGGAGGTGTGCTTGCAGGATTTCTTAACAAATTAGGTCGGTGAAGGATATGCTGTCTGTGGCCCTTAAAATTTTCTGGGCATTTTCGGCATTTCGGTCGCATGAAGGTCGCATGAAGTACCTACAATGCCACCAACTGAAGAGAGAGGTAGTAACAATGTGGAATTCCACACTTTATATGCTTTAGTGACTGGAACAGTGACAAACCATCAGGATCTACACATAAGAGATAGGAATAGGGGGGAACTGGATAATTCTATTGGTTTTATGGGCTTTGTTCACCTTGCTGTGTCCTATTTTATAAAATTACAATTTATTACTGCCACTGCTGTCCCTCTTCAATGTGTCACTTATGCTGTCTAACGCTGAGAAAAACAAACACATCTATTGTGTTTCTCAAACCATTTCTACTCCAAGTTAGGCTCACCTTGGTCTATCTTCTTTTCTAAAATGACCAGGACACAAGTTGCAATGCTGTCTCTCCGACTGCACTGTTAAGACGGAGAGAAAGCTATTCAACTTGTGTCCTGGTAACGATCACCATAGTAACAAGAGTGAGTGCTCGTCCAGTTACTCTCCCACACACCCCACCCATAACACTATTTAAACATTAATAACAGCAACTATTCAACATCACCACACACACACATGCTGATGTTATGAAAGGCATTGAAACCACACCCACATACATTTGCAAGAAGTTATGCACTGTGCATCTCGAACTTTAATACAACTAAGAAGACGCTGCTGCTCGGATAGGAAATTTGGATGATTCTCTGTGTATGCTATGGACGTAATACTATAATTGAACATTAGAATAAGTATATGGTGCTGTGTGTTTAGCTAATGAAGTGATATTTTATTTTACTTTATTATATCATTTCAATTTTTTCTTTCACACCTGCACACGCTTTTGGAGAAGTGGACAACTACTTGGACCCCAAAGGACAAGCTTAAACATTTCCAGATATCATATCCAATTAAGAACTATAAGAACATTACTAAACATTTTGCTCCACCCCCCCATTTTTTCTGCAAATGACTCTACAAGAACCTGATCCATTCATTTTTAGATCAGGACATGTGGATATATAGACAAGTTTATACATTACTGATTGTGGCTTACCGTTGCATCATTAGTGCATAACTTTATTTAATCAATCTGAGATTTTTGGTTCACAATATACAAACATTTATATACTGTTTGTATTATGTTTTCTCATTCCACATTCATCTCCCATGCTAATAGGACTTTAGAGTGTTAATAGTGCTTGTTACTATATATGTTCATGTCACACATGCTGTCTAAAATTGAAAACAAAATGTCATGATTTTATTAAACCATTTCAGTTGTGGGGTTGGCCTACCTTGGCATATCTTATCAGCCAGTGCTCTGACTGTATGTTTTAAAAGTGTCCTTTACTATATTAAACTGCCACCTTATCTGCAGTTCTGTGCCACAATGTTTCATAGGATTCTCTTTTTTAAAACTGCCATATGTTTGTGCGCTGTACTGTCACTCTTTTTAGCTAGCTATCTCGCTGCAACCTATAGCCAGTATTGGTGGAAATAATGTGAGCTGTGAGGTGGTCATTAGAAAATAGACTGTAAATGACTGTAAATGAATGTTAATTATATAAATACTAGCTGAAGTACCCAGCGTTGCCTGTGTTAAAATCTTGAAGCTATTAAGTTATCAATGAGTTGGTTGTAACTGTCAAAATTTTTAAAATAATTATCAGTTTATCAACTCTTCCAACACACATGATGTGATTGCCCAGTGTCGTTTTTGTTTTTATATTAAATGTTATCCAAATCCATCCAGTGAAAGCCCCAGAACAGGCTTCCTTGGTCAAAGTTCTGGCCAGCGTACACCAACGGGAGGTCTGACCGGGACCCTACCCCCCTTAAAACCTGGCCAGGATCCAACTGGATCACCTCACATTGGTTTAATCCCAATCGGTGAAGGGGTGTCCGAATGCATAACCATACAGACAAACAAACCAAACCCATCCAGTGGAAGGTCCAACCCAGGCTCCCTGGGTAAAATTTCTGGCCAGCATACACCAACAGGAGGTCCAACAGGGACCCTAACCCTCTTAAAACCTGGCCAGGATCCAGCTGGACCACCTCACATTGGTTTCATCCCAATCAATGCAGGGTTGTCGAAGATATTCGCCAACAAACAAACACACAAAGAAACAAAGAAACGTGTTCTTTTATATATATAGATGTTTTCCAAATCCATCCAGTGGAAGGCTCAGATCAGGCTCCCTGGGTAAAAGTTCTGGCGAGCACACACCAACGGGACGTCTGACCCGGACCTTTATCCCCTCAAAATCTGGCCAGGATCCAACTGGACCACTGCACGTTGGTTTCATCCCAATCAGTGCAGACGTATAGAAGATATTCGCCAACAAACAAATACACAAAGAAACAAACAAACTTCTTTATATATATATATATATATATATATATATATAGGTGTTTTTCAAATCCATCCAGTGGAAGTCCCAGAACAGGCTCCCTTGGTCAAAGTTCTGGTCAGCATATACCAACGGGAGGTCTGACCAGGACCTCAACCCCCTCGTATATCTTCTGGTCTAATATTACCAGCCTGTGAAATTTTCATCCAAATCCATCCAGTGGAATACTCAAAACAAGCTCCCTGATTCAAAGTTCTGCCCAACGTACACCAACGGGAGGTCCGAGAGGGACCCGAACCCCCTTAAAACCTGGCCAGGATCCAACTGGACCACCTTGCATTGGTTACATCCAATTGGTGTAGGGGTGTCCGAATGCATAACCGGACAGAAAAGCAAACCAAATCCATCCGGTGTAAGGCCCAGAACTGGCTCCCCGGGTCAAAGTTCTCTCCAGCGGGAGGTGTGACTGGGACCATAACCCTCTTAAAACCTGGCTAGGATAAAAACTTGACCATCTCGCGTTGGTTTCATCCCAATCGGTGCAGGGGTTTTAAAAGATATTTGCCTTCAAACAAACAAACTTCTTATTTTACATATATATAGACTAATGAAAAACAAAAAAAAGTAAATATTATATGATTTTACCTGTTTTCACAATTTTTAAGAAAATCTAGAACCAAAATAAAAAAACATGAGTTTTATGGTCCATTGCACCAACTTAAACTTTGAATTTGAACTTCAAACTCTAACTTTAATTTGTCCTTGGCTGTCAAACCCAAATTAAACTATTCCAAACTCATGACCATAATGTGAACTTAAAGTTAAAGGCCATGAATCCAATAACATTTGTAACTCATTCAAATAATTTGAGCATCTCCACTAGACAGGAGGGCAAAGGGATTGGATCTACAGTATGTCCAATTTAGCCACACACTGTAATTACTACATCAGAAAGATCTAACATTTAAGCGCTTGAGCAAAATGACTGGATCCTATGGGTCATAAACAGTTTGGTCAGGTAATGACCTCACAGATAATCAGATAGTGGTTACTTTTTGTATTCTCTATCTGACCAGATTGACATATAATAGGTTCCAATTAGATGTTGATCAAGATTCATGATCATTTTGGGCCATTACATATAGTGGTGGAACAAAACTGATGACATTTGCCATGCGAATCACATCTTCATTATTCAGATGCTCCAAATTGATCATTTCACCTGTTACAAAATCATATAATTGATGAGAAGGATGTATTAATCAGATATTTATTAATTAATGAATAGAGCATTTTGTACTGGATATTGTTGGAGGGTCTATTTTGGATGAAAATCAGATTGCATTTTATTCCTAAATGTAGATTCTATTTGATTATTCTATAGTCCACAAACATCTTATCACAATCGATTTTTCCTGAAAAGTTCAGTTTTTACAGAATCATTTTTTTGACCTCTCAACATGAGTGAATAGTGGTCAGATGTACTTACAGTAACACATGTAAATATTTTTATTTTTATACATTCTTATTTCTCAGTGTTATAGAGGATGCAAGGCAATTACTTCATTACAGTTTTTGCTAATTTCCAACAATATTCTAATACTCCCAGTGGACTGCTTTTTATCACACACAGGGACAAATCAAAGAACTCTCCAAAGATCAATTTGTTTTGCATAGTTGTTGTATTAATGTATGTAATGTGTTATATATAAGGATGGCCATTTCAGCGTTCCATGATATATTGGAATACAGGTGCATATAAATAATGGTCAAATTATAATTCATCTTCAAACCCTGTTATCAATCTACTTCTTGTAATCCACCTAACAGCAATAAAGAGTGCAATACCAATATTCCAAGAGAGTAGAAATGAGTGACCATCTTCATCAGCAAGAAGTTCCTGATGTAAGTACTATCTAATTAATCTCCAATCAATAAAATAAAAGACAAATGTTTGAAACACATTTCTTTGTAATACAAAAATATCCTGAATAGCCAGATAAGGATTTTCAGAGATGAGGAAACATGTTTCAAGGTAACCTGGCATACGCCTAGGAAAACACTGTTTTGAACATATAAATTGTTTTATATTCACGTTATTTAGTTTTTATGTTATTTTTACTTTATTTATGATGGCTAACTAGGTAACAGTAACTTAGAAGAGAGGTGTTAGAGGGGGAAATTATAGTTTGGAGAGCATGGTCACCTTTGTATTTACCCAGTTCACAACTCTTTTTCAACTCAACTTTTTGAAAATATTGTACAATACATTGTTTACTGAGGAGCAATCATTGCTCTTGTAGTTTTGGGTGAATGTCACAAATGAGACAGAAGATGCAAAAAAAATGCATAGTATAAAAGGTGATTTTCTGAGTTGCAATGTTAGAGTGACACAATCCTTGAGTTACGCTTTTGTTTCTCTATTCTGTCGAACGGTATTCCATTCTGAATTTGTAAAATTCTGCAAATCTATGGTTTATTAATAGAGTTCTGATGACTCCAGTGTCAATTCATTCTGCTCTGTGTTGTGGTGGAGGTATAATGTCAGAAGACCGAGCAGAACAAAATTACATGGATATTTCAGGTGCAATAAAAATAATATGGGGAATTTTGCACTAAACACTTAACGTGAGAATTGTAAGAAACATGGGAAATTCCGCAGTCAAACGAAGAATGTGTTGCAGAACAATTTTGAAAATGTTGCTCATGTCTAATGAGTATATGTCTACAATATTTTATAAAGGCATTTTTTTTAACTAATGGATGACCAAATCAATATCTAGTTATTATGCAACTACAAACTGTTTGGCAACCTGCAGAGGATTCCTTAACTCTTAAGCTCTGAGTTAGTCTATTGAAAAACAAAAAAATATATATCTGTACATCAACTAACAATATGTAACCTGAGTACAATAATATATACAACGAGTAAGTAGTGGCTATCAAATATATCACAAAATAATGATATATACTAAGTTTTGTGTGATATTCAGTAAATTAAATTCATTCATTCAATCTTACATCAATGTACTGTAAATTCTCTAAGGAATTTTGCAAGTCATAGTAAATACTAGTCTAACTCCTGCTGCATATACTATTGAGACAACTCTTAGTACTTGGAGTGCATTTCTACTGGTTTGACACTGTTCTTTATCAACAAGCATGAAGGCCATCATTTTATGATAGTCATGACAGAGTTTTGATTTTGAAGAAATAGTGACTAATTATGTAATTAATGGCTATGCTTACGGTGTTATCCCACATTATAGTTCTGAGAACAACTATCGAAAATGTATTACGAACATGTGTGTTTTGCACATTGTAAGGTATACTTTTTTAAGGTTAGACACATATTTGAAGTCACCTTAGTTCCGTGCGCTTTCTAAAACATTTTGTCACTTTTTAGGACTTTAATTATATTTTAATCCATTTTAAATAGGCTTCTGCCTTTTAAAGTTTGTGCATCTGTAAATGCCCAGTTGCAACTAATTATTAACCGTACTATTTTGCTTGGTGTTATTAGTATAGAACTTGATGTTAGTTGATCTGTAGTTAAATTTGTTTTACTTTTACTCAGTCAGAACAGAGAAATAGTCTAACTCTGGTCTCTGAGTTCATCCTCCCTGGATATCTGGGTACCCAAAATGTAAGAATTCTACTTTGCTGTTTGTGTTTTATATTGTGATCATATGCGGGAACCTCTTGACTACCATACTGGTGTCTTAGACCAAGAGCCTTTCCCATGTACTTCTTCCACACACAACATTCTATGTGTAAGTTCTTGTTAGCCATAGATTTTTTTCTCAACATTTTGTCCTAATTCTGTTCAATCTTTCAAAACCAGCTAATAATATTCCTAAACACCAAAGAAGCAACCTACTATATATATAATTTATTTGTTGACAACATAACAATAAACCCTATACCTTAATCTTGAAAGCTAGGTGTCAGCCTTGATTCAGAACTGTCCTTTGTACCCCAAATCAATCAGCATCCAAATCCTGTTACAAACAGCTAAGAAACATTTCCAGAATACGTTGCTCATTTCTGTCAGACCCTACATTGTTTGCCTGTATTTTACAGAATTCAATACTAAATAATTCTACTAACATACTAGGGCATAAATAAATACTGTACCATCATAGTTCTCTTCAGTGTTTCAAAATCTCTTCCAACTCGATTCCTGCCCTCTGAGCAAGATTTAAATCTCTCATCCACACTAATTACCTGCTCCCATTCCCAGCTATAGGGCTGTTTACTGACTCTCTAGAATGCCCTCCCTCGCACAACAAGACTTTCCCCTAGCCTCCAAACCTTCAAGCATTCCCTGAAAACTCACCTTTTTGGGTAAGCTTATAAAATTCCCAAACTGCATTCTTAACCGGTCTAGACTAATCTACCTGATAAACACCCCTCTACATAGTTCAAATGAAACTTCATGCCTCAATGTCCTATTGCCCTATAGATTGTAAGTTCTTTGCCTGCCTGTTAGCACCCAGTCTCATTTTATTACTGTGTTTGCTCCCAAACGTAAAGAGTTATGTAATATGCTAGCGCTATATCATCATCATCAACATTTATTTATATAGCGCTAGCATATTCCGTAGCGCTTTACAATTGGGAACAAACAGTAATAAAACAATACTGGGTAATACATACAGAGTGGTAGGAGGGCCCTGCATGCAAGCTTACAATGTACGGGACAATGGTTTGATAAACAAGGTAAGTGCTACATCAGAATGCAAAGGTTAAAAAGTATTTAGTGTGCTGTAGGTTCAGTCACACAACTATGTTGGTCTGAGGGTTGTTGTCTTGTGTAGCGGGGGATAATGGGATAACCTAGGGAGATTAAAAGATGGTTGAGGAATATTATATGCTTGTCTGAAGAGGTGGGCTTTCAGAGAAAGCTTGAAGGTTTGAAGACCAGAGTAAACTCTTATTGTGCGAGGGAGTGAATTCCACAATTTGAGTGCAGCCAAAAAAAAAGTCCTGTAAGAGAGAATGGGAGGATGTGATGAGAGTGAAAGAGAGACGCAGATCTTGTGCAGAATGGAGGTGTCGATTTGAGAGATATTTTGAGACAAGTAAGGAGATGTATGTTAGTGCAATTTTGTTGATGGCCTTGTATGTTAGTAGAAGAATTTTATATTGGATTGTTTGAAAACATGCAACCAATGTAGAGACTGATAGAGTGGCTCAGCAGAGGAAGAACAATTTGCAAGGAAAATCAATCTAGCTGCTGCATGCAAAACAAATTGTAGGGGTTCGAGTCTGATTTTGGGAATACCAGTAAGGAGAAAACTGCAGTAGTCAATACGGGAGATGATGAGTTCATGAATTAAAGCTTTTGCAGTGTCTTGTGTGAGATATGCATGTGATCTGGAAATATTTTTAGATGTATACAGCATGATGTAAATATAGACATCCAAGATGAAATGGAAGAATGTGAGACAACACAGTAACACAGTAACACGAGACAACAAAGATGGTGAGAGATCAGGAGAGGATATATAAATTTGTGTATCATCTGCATAGAGATAATACTGAAGTCCAAAGGAGCTTATTCGTTTTCCAAGAAAAGTGGTGCAGATAGAGAATAGCAGAGAACCTAGGACTGAGCCTTGTGGTACTCCAACTGATAAAGAAAGAGAAGTGGTGGTTGTTCCAGAGAAATTAGCACTGAAAGAGCAATTAGATAGGTAGGATGAGAACCAGGATAGGACAGTGTCTTCAAGACCTATGGATTGTAGCGATTGTAAAAGGAGAGAGTGGTCAATAGTGTTGAATGCAGCAGAGAGATTCAGGATAATTAGAAGAGAGTAATGGCCTTTAGTTTTAGCTGTGATCAAATCATTGACAACCTTGGTCAGCGCAGTCTCTGTGGAGTGTTGTGAGCGACAGCCTGGCTGAAGAGGTTACAAAAGGTTTGCAGAAAGGAAGCGTGTAAGGCGAGTGTAGGCAATTCTCTCGAGAAGTTTGGAGGGACATGAGAGCTGAGAGATGGGGCAGTAATTTAAGAGAGAGTTTAGGTCAGAATTTTTTTTTTCAGAATAGGAGTAATCACTGCAAACTTGAATAGTGATGAAAAGATACCAGTAGAAAGAGATAGATTACAGATATTAGTTAGAGGTGGAATGAGTACAGGAGAAATGGATCAACCAATTTGTCAGGGTATGGGATCAAGAGGACAGAAGGTAAGGTAGGAAGATAAGAAGACAGTAGAAATGTCCTCTTCATTTGTGGAATCAAAAGCTTGTCAATACTGAAGAGTTGGTATACAAAATCATACAAATCAGATACTACTCCCTATTGCTTTAATCGCTTAATGACTGCCAAACGTAGATTTATGTTCTTCTATGCTGGGCCTTAATGCAATGGAACATAGATCTAAGTCATGAATCCCTCCGCACTTTCTCTTGCTAGACTCAAATCCGACTGTCAGAGAGCCTCTGGTTTCAGAAACATGCTCATGTGTCAGGCATGTGTTTGTTAAAATTTAGAACTCAATTAACTCAGAACAATGTCCCGATGGCAGAAGAGAATTTCATCATCATCAAGGCATGCCAGAAAGCAATTCTGAGGTACATAGGAGACATGCAGCTGCACCTCTTGATAAAATACAATTAATCTAAAAATAAATATAAAAAATAAAAATAAAATAGAAAATCATAAAATAAACAAATATCAAAAGAGACAATAAAGAATGGCTCCAGCTCACACCCAAACACTTTAAGACTATGTCAATCAATATATGTCACATTCCCATCGCAAAGTTTGTCTTCCATCTCTTCTAGAACTTGCGTTTAGCAATATTCTACTAGAATAAATTAGCAGCACTTATATTTTTTACTTATTGCTATTATTGTTAACTAATCTACATTGATAATGTATATCTAGTAATAGCAAAAAAAACATTAGGACATTCAGCGCATAAAGGTTCCCATAGAAAGCAAATGGTGAAAAACAATCCGTAATCATAATTCCATTCTTATAATAAGGTGGTTATTTCTGTGACATAGATGTAGTCTCTTTCAAAGTGATTGAGCCCTTCCCGTCACCTTCCGTGGGAAATATTACAAATGGATTCCTACCAGAGATCCTGATGATATCAGCATAAAGGATATCCAGCGGAATCCTCTCGATGTCAAAGAACTCTTAGAGATATCTCCACTTTTTCACATTTTTATAGTCCTCGCCAACAGCGATGCATGTTGAGTCAGACGCACTGTCCTGTGTTGTTGTTGTCAGTAACCCGGCACCAGATGCCAGCAGCAGTATATCTAGTAATCTTTTTTCTATTTTCCTCAATCAACACAGGAGAACAACCAGACTTCAATCACTGCATTTATCCTATTGGGATTTCAGGGTACACAAAACACAAGGATTTTACTATTTATTCTCTTCCTTGTGATTTACTGTGTGACCATATGTGTGAACCTCCTGATCATCACACTGGTGTCCTACAACAAGAACCTCCATTCTCCTATGTACTTCTTCCTCACACAACTCTCTATGAACGATATCTTGGTAACCACAGATATTGTCCCTAACATGCTTTATATTTTACTGAATGATAAGGGATACATTAGCTTTATTGGCTGCATCATACAGTTTTATTTCTTCAGTGCCTCAGAAACATCTGAATGTCTTCTTCTCACAGTGATGTCTTATGACAGATATTTGGCCATCTGCAACCCCTTGCGTTATGCTTCTATAATGAACAGTGTGTATTGCTTGAAATTAGCTATTGCCTCTTGGATGTTGAGCTTTTGCATTATATCCATTGACACTTTAGCAACATCAATGCTACAATTTTGTGGCCCAAATATTATTGACCATTTCTTTTGTAATTATATTCCCCTACTGGAAACTTCTTGTTCAGATACAACAATTGTTCAAATAGAAATGTATGTACTAAGTGCTATTGTGGTTATAATCCCATGCATAATAATCATAGCATCTTATATTAATATCCTATTTACAATCTTAAGGATTCCATCTAATACCGTCAGACAGAAAGCCTTCTCCACCTGTAGCTCCCATCTGACTGTAGTGTCCATATTTTTGGGGACTCTGTTTGGTGTTTATGTTCTACCAACAAAAGGACAATCACTGAATATAAGTAAAATCTTATCACTCATATACACGGTGGTAACACCTTTGTTGAATCCCATTATATACAGCCTCAGGAATAAGGACATCAAGAAAGCCTTACACAAAACAATACATAAAAATATATTTTGTACCAATCTTGTTCAATAAAACACATGTTCTTTTGTTGAATCTACACATTATTATGCATAACTGTTGTCATGAGTATGACCTAATCCGGATAATTATGGATCTATATATTATTGTTATAATGATCTATCCTAAAAGCTGAAGTTATTTTAATCAAAGTTGTTTCCAGCAAATCACTGAGTATAAGCAAGCAAAGGGTTAATATATGTTGTTGACAGAAGCAAAGATTCAGAGGCCCGATTTCTGCCACTTTACCTTGATTATGTACTCAGAGATGTCATTATTGCAGAAGGTCAATCACCCTGTTTTGTTACCCACATAAGAGTTCAGAGATCCTTAAAAAGATCAAGAAAGCTTTACACAAAACAGTCCATGCAAGTTTATTTTCATGGTTATTTCTTGTTCAATAGAAAACATGTTCTTTTTAAATCCACACATTATTATTTTTAGCTCTTTCCATGACCATAGCCTAATCAGGATAATTATGAAATTATATGTTAATATTATAACAATCTACTTTAAAGGTTATTTTAATCAAAATGGTTTCCATCAAAATAATGAGTGTAAGCAAACAAGGGGTTAAAATACACCATTCAGCCACAACATTAAAACTACCTGACTAATATTGTGTAGGTCTCCCTCGTGCTCCAGAAGACCACTAAATGTATCCTGTGGTATCTGGCACAAGATGTTAGCAGCAGATCCTTTAAGGGGGTGAGCGGCGTGAGAGGAAGATGAGACTTGTGGCCGCATTGAGTATAGAGCGGAGGGGGGAGAGACGGGATTGGGGGAGGCCAGTGAGGAGGAGGTTACAATAATTGAGGCAGGAGATGATGAGTGCATGGATGATAGTTTTGGTGGCATACTGAGAGAGAAAATGACGGATGTGGGCGATGTTGCGTAGTTGGAAGCGACAGGATTGGGCAAGGGAATGAATGTGGGGGGCAAAAGAGAGAGAGGAGTTGAGGGTGACACCCAGGCAGCGAAGTTGGGTGACAGAGGAGATGGTGGTGTTATTGACGACAATAGAGAGGTCAAAGTGGGATGGGAGTCTGGGCGGAGGAAAAACAACACGTTTTAGAGATATTGATTTTGAGAAAGCGCTCGGACATCCAGGAGGAGATGGCAGAGAGGCAGTCGGATACCCGGGCGAGGAGGGTGGAGGAAAGATCAGGAGAGGAGATATAGAGTTGAATGTCATTAGCATAAAGCTGATACTGGAGACCAAAGGAGGAGATGAGAGCACCAAGGGATAAAGTATAGAGCGAAAAGAGTAGAGGGCCAAGAACAGAGCTCTGCGGGACTCCTACAGGGAGAGGGTAGTGGGAGGAGGAAGAACTAGATGGGGATACAGAGAAGGAGCGATTAGCGAGGTATGAGGCAAACTAGGCATGGACAGAACAGAGGCCGAGAGAGAGAAGAGTTTGCAGGAGGATGGGGTGGTACACGGTGTCAAAGGCTGCAGAGAGGTCAAGAAGGATTAGTACGGAGAAGTGACCCTTGGATTTGGCTGATAGGAGATCATTAGTAACCTTGGCCAGGGAAGTTTCGGTAGAATGGAGGGGGCGGTAGCCGGATTGGAGAGGGTCAAGGAGGGAATTGTCCGCGAGGTGCCTGGTTAGGCGGCTGCAGACAATCCGCTAAAGTAATTTGGAGGCATAGGGGAGAAGAGAGATAGGGCGATAATTAGCAAGAGAGGTGGGGTCAAGATTGGATTTCTTGAGGATAGGAGAGATAAGAGTGTGTTTAAATGAGGAGGGTACTACACCAGAGGAGAGTGATAGGTTGAAAAGGTGTGCTAGGTAAGAGCAGGCCGTTGGAGAGAGAGAGCGAAGGAGGTGGGAGGGGATGGGATCAAGAGGGCAGGTAGAGGGTGGAGAGGAAAGAATAAGGGAGCGAACTTCTTCACCAGTTGTAGGGCTGAAAGAGCACCAGAGTTGGTTGATGGGGGGAGGTGAGGCGATGAGGGTGGCAGGAGGAGGAGATGTTCAGTCTGATGGCCTCAATTTTGGAAGAGAAGAAGGTGGCGAAGTCAGAAGCGGAGACAGAAGGCGGGACAGAAGGCGGGGAGGGGAGAGGAGGGAGCTGAAGGTGGCAAAGAGGCGGCGGGGATTGGAGGACTGAGAAGAAATGAGGGATTTAAAGAAGGATTGTTTAGTGAGGAAGAGGGCAGAGCAGAAAGAAGAGAGGATGAATTTAAAGTGGAGGAAGTCAGCCAGGGAGCGAGGCGTTCAGCAGTGCAAGAGCACCTTTGGAGGAAGCGGGTGAGTTTTGAGTGCAAGGGTTGGGGAATAATGCGGCATCGGCGGATAGAAGAGGCTGGGGCAACAGCGTCCAGGGCAGTGGTGAGGGAGTGATTGTAGAGAGAGGAGGCCTGGTCGGACAGGCCAGGGAGGGAAGGGGAGAAAGGAGAGTTTCAAGAGAGGAGGAGAAAGAGGTGGGGTCAATAGCATCCAGGTTGCGTCTAGTTAGGGTGGCTTTGGACAAGGCATGAGCAGGGGAGGAGGACAGAGTGAAGGAGAGGAGATGGCGGTCAGATAGTGGGAAGGGAGAGTTGGAGAAGTCAGAGAGATCACAGAGATGAGAGAAGACAAGGGCAAGGGAGTGACCAAGACAATGGGTGGGGGATGAGGTCCACTGAGTATGCCTAGGGAGGAGAAAAGGGCGAGAAGTTTAATGGTGGCGGGGTCAGAACAGTTGTCAATAGGGATATTAAAGTCGCCAAGTATGATGGAGGGAAGGTCAGAGGAAAGGTAGTGGGGGAGCCAGGCAGCAAAGTTGTCAAGGAAAAGAGAGGTGGGGCCCGGGGGATGGTAGATGACGGAGACACGGAGGTGGATGGGGGAGAAGAGATGGATGGCGTGTACTTCAAAGGAGGAGAAGGAGAGGGAAGGTAAAGTAGGAATGACATGAAAAGTGCAGTTAGGGGATAGGACGAGGCCCATTTCGCCTCCTGGACGCTCGTCTGGTGGAGGGGGTGAAGGAGAGGCCCCCGTAGGAGAGAGCGGCGGGTGAGACGGTATCAGAAGAAGTAGGCCAGGTTTCAGTGATGGCAAGAAGATTTAGAGAGTTGGAGATGAAGAGGTCATGGATGGAGGACAGTTTGTTGTGGATGGACATCCCACAGATGCTCGATTGCATTGAGATCTGTTAAGAGGGTAATGTAAGTATGCACCCATATGCAATGTACTGCGCTTTGTAAAGTACATTGTACATGGGCGCATACTTACATTACTCACTTAACAGGAGCGATAACAGCATCGCTGATGTAAGTGACATCATCAAGTCACGCCATATTATTGCTTCATCGTCATTGGTTAAAGTCGCAACCAACACCAGTCGTCATCAATCCTCGTCGACAAGCAGCTTCGGTGTACAGATGTTGGGGTAAGTGGTGTCGGTTTAATCATCTTCATTATACCGTACCCTACCCTCTCTTGACAGATGCTGTTGTAATGAGATGATTCATGTTATTCACTTCACTTGTCAGTTTTTTTGAGACTGATCGGTGTATGTTGATAAAGAAAACAGACTTTCAGAGGCTTGATTTCTGTCACTTTACCTTGATTATTTACTCAGAGTTATCAATATATCCCTGAAGGTTAATCACCATTTTATTACCTACCTAGGAATTCAGAGATCCCTTAAAATATTGGCTAAACTCCTATGACCTGAAATAATGTATGGTAGAATCCAAGTTCAGTATGTAATCCTTATAGGAACAGCAATGATCAAAGGGATAAATGTTTATGAAGACTTCTGTACACATTTTTAACTTGCGATAGTAGCAAATAACATGTGTCAATTATATACATACCCCCCCAAGAAAACTGTATTGATGAGTATCTCTCCTGAACTCCAAATAATATAGTATCATTTCACATATAAGTGCATGAAATGATGTTTAGAAGCATTAACACCAAGGGCTAGATTTACTAAGCTGCAGGTTTGAAAAAGTGGGGATGTTGCCTATAGCAACTAATCGTATTCTTGCTTTCATTTATTTAGTACCTTCTACAAAATGATAACTAGAATCCGATTGGATGCTATAGGCAACATCCCTACTTTTTCAAACCCGCAGCTTAGTAAATCTAGCCCTAAATCTCTGCTATGCTCCAGTAGAGATTTATTATTTATTTTTGGACACAATAATAGAACTGTTAGCAAGAGGGCAATAAATTGGTTGTAGAACCTATTACCATACCAGCACAGTTCTTCTATGATGTCACAGTGGAGAGCGATTCATTGACAATAAAGAAAAAAGTTTCACAATGCAGTAAAATTTTTAGTATTCATTGATCAGTCTGCTACTGATAAATTGTCTAAATCTTCCAGTCTTCCCCCAGTTGTCAGATTATGATAAATAGTACATGTGTCTAGTATTTGTTTTTGGATTTTGTTTCTGTTTAATTTTAAGAAACTGATTTGCATTTGTATGTTTGTATGTTAATATGTATTGTGGAAGTCAAATATTTGGATGACGTAGGCTAAATTTATTAATATTGTTTTGACATGCGATTGCGATTAGTATGTTATGTCAACACAGGGTTAATAACACAATCGCACAGGTAAACAACACACACACTTACATTCACACTTACATTTTGTAAATAGATCACATTTATTCCAATACACATTCATTTCTTTGTAAATGTATTAGAGATTATCTATATATAGATAATATTACAGTAAAGGTAACTATGGTTCAGGTCAACAGAAATGTGTGGAGTTTGGTCTCATTATAATATATATTTTACTAGCTGAAATTCGGTGTCAATAGGGAAGCAATTGCATATTGCAATCGCAATTTATGAATGGTATGAGATTTATACTCAAAAGCACTTTGTTTATGGGTCAGTTTAAACTGTTTTTTTTCGGCGGGAAGACAGTTGAAGTAAGTTGCCACCCACCTTTGGAGAGAGATCAAATGAATTGACCTATGACCAGCAGTCTACTGGAACATCGTAAACCCTGAACAAATGAAGAACTTTATCTCTGTGTATATTCATGATATCATCACTGTTTATGTTAACTCAAGCTGTATATAAGCAAGCTACTGGGACAGTATTAAATCCTCTTTGACTGCAGACTACAAGACTGAAACTGGACCTGGGCCCAGAGGGAACTTGCGTAATGTATTTGGATATACTTTCCTGTAAAATGATATGCCTTTTATGCATCATCATGGTTTGCTGTTATCCTGCTATCCATTGCTATTAAATCTCTTGGTGCTTTGGCACCACATTAATCGCATATGACAATTTTTATTGGTAGCGACAATGCGAACATAACAGTATACAATAAGCATTGTGCCTTTTTATTCATATTACATAATTATGGTGGCTAAAATGGCATTCTTTGTAAGGTTCAATTACATTGAAACTGTACAGATATAGGCAAAGTTGCTAGTTTCAGACAATAAAGAATAAGAAAAGAAGGAAATAACACACAAGCTTTAGATTTCACCGTAAGCATGTATTATACACTTTATCATCTGTTTTTGTCTCCCTTAGAAGAAATAAAGTATGCAGAAGAAGAGAGATACATTTGTGTTGTCTGGTCACAATGTTGGAGGTGAAAAATTAGGTCCAGATATCCAACACTCAGTTATTTCTGGTTAGGACGACTGTAATAAGTAAGAAGTAATAAGAAGTTGTGAAATGGCTGACAAACTCCAGTGGTTGTCAACCAAATGACCTAGTATGTACACTTTATTATAAGTTTGATGACATTTTTGTTGTTGGAAGTAGGTGTAAACTTGTTTTTTACTCTTATAGCGCAGAAACATATTATTATGTTAAATATCAGTTTTAATTAAGTGGAAGAAGGATTATATGGAAACTATAGACCTTTCAGACTCTTTAAACAAATATGTGAGAACTATGCCTTAAACAGCTCATTAAGTAGAAGTTGAGCCATAGGTCAACATTAAGAAGGTGATGAATTTTGTGTACATTGCACATAATCAAGATCATCTCCTTATTCTGCAGTGAAAGGCATACAGCCTATGTCACCATATTGTTGCATTTTCTGTATCAAACATTATCCAAATTTTGCTTGTCTGGATTATTGATATTATACAAAATGTTCTGAAGCATAAGGGGTGATTTAGGACTGAGAAAATATGCTCAACATTTTAGCTTGTGTGCTCTGTCATTGCACTAAAGTTTGTGCTGTTCAAATGTTTCTGAGGTTTAAATTACTGGATCTACATATTAGCACTGGAATTGCTAATTTGTGTATTTGGGTTTCCAAAAGATGTATTTATGTAGCTGCTATATATGTGCCTGGTGCATGAAATCTTCAAAATAAAGGGGTGATTTATAAACCGATTATATGAGTTAAAAGAAAACATGACTTAAAAAATTTGTATATGTTATTTTGCCCACTAAGCCTAGATAGGCCACCGGACTTACTTGCTAACTGAGAGTCCTTTAATTCAGCATCATCTAGGCAAAAACTACAAGCTTTATTTTATATCACAAAAATATATTTACATTTACAAATCACATTGAAAAACGGGGTTCACTTCATAGAGTACCTACTAAACTATCCTACTCTGATTGGTCTATAGTCAACATTCCTCTGGAGCTACACTGTTCATTCTTCCTCAAGCAAGAAAGAGTCCTAGCCCAATGTCCTCCTACTTTTACAGGTCCTCAAAATAGCAACATCTGGACAAGTTTTGCAGATCTGATCATTGGAATGTTCCTAGACCAGTCCAACAGGAGCAGTAAACCCTTAGTCAGTCTGTCCAAAGTTGGATGACGAATAGAGTCCAAATGGCCATTCTGCATCTTTTAAGTCAAGTGGTGAGGACTCGGTGAGGGCTGGTCCCAGATAACACTTCGTCGCTGGATTGGGTATCTGCATAATGGAGGACTGCCACAGAGCATATCCCAAGACCTCAGTTAGGAGCAGGCACCCTGTGACGCGGGACTTCAGGAGGTCTGGTTAGATTAACTGGAGAACAATGGACAATTTATCAGACAATAAAAGATAATTTAATTAAGTATCAGTTGACCCCTGCGTACTTTGTAGCACAACGGTGTTCTCCAACTGATCTGCACATCCAATTCAACATGGTCAAACTGCAAAGTCTTAGGCTGCTGTCGGCACATCTTTTCTGGGTGGCTCCAGGTGAATGGGTGCCCTGATAACCCCAGGTGAATATGATTCTCTCAAAAGACATGTTGGGGTCTAGTGGTTAAAGTAAAAAGTATGTCCTGCACTGAGCTTAATCCAAACAAAAGTAAGAAAATTATGTCAGCATCTGTACTGAAAAAAAGGGTTAATGCCAAACCCCTCTCAGATTTAACAGGAAATTGACAGTCCCAGCACATTAATCAAATGTTGACACTGTGCCTGATTTGTTCGATCCCAAAAATGACATTAAACCAATAAGATAAATGACTTAAATTAGGGTATTTAGGGATAGCACTTAAGTAACACAAGTGGTCAGTGGTAATGCATGGTTTTGAATGTGTGCACTCAAAGGGCTTGATGCAGAATTGGCCACAATTGGGCATAATTTATGATCAAAAAAGCCAGACATTGATTAGGGTCAGCATTAGTAGCATGTGTACTCAGTTTATGCTAGGCACACGTCACAGGCACTTATATCCCAGTTGTGCCAATTTTTTTTATTTATTTATTATGTGCAACAAATACATTTATATTATATATCAATAAAATGTTAAAAAAAAGCCTCCCTAATACAGAAACAGCTCCCACCTTGTGTTTAAACATGCAACAATAGCATAATATATGCCTGAGTGATGAAACAAGTGCTGCAATGGTCTAATTACTGAACTGCATTTGTTTTTGTTTGCATGATTACACCTACGTTAGAACTTGTCCATCCTGTCTTGTCCCACCTCTCCAGATACAGTGATAGAACCACATTTTTGACTTACACAAAGTGTTTTCACGAAAGACACACCACACAAACTAATGTAACGCTCAATCTACACCAGCCCCTAATCATCCATGTTAGACCAGGTGTTTCTTGCAAAAAGGCTGCACTCCTATCCAACATTATAGAACATTCTTCACTTGTGTGTGTGTAATTGTAAGTAGTTTGCAAACTTTCTTGCATCAAGAGCGGAATGATAAATTAAATACATTAAATATGTTCACTCCTATTTAGAGGTACACTACATTTAGAAATCTCAGCTGTAAATATGAACGTAACAGATACGCAAGTGTTGAACTTGTGGTTCCACTGTCACTACTGTGGGATGTGTCCCTTCCTTATTGCATGATGGTATTCTAAGGAAACATTTCCCCGTTTCTGGAAGATATTGGAAAATGAAAACTTACAGGGCAAAGTAACTTAGCTCCCTGTGATAATACTGATGAGGCAGTGACACTGGGCATATCCTCTGAATTTCCTGACCCATTACCTTATTTGAGCATGATTTGGGAGACAGAGAATGATGAGGTCAACAGTGTGTCACAAACTTATACACCTCCTCCTGAGGAAGGGGATGTTGAAAGAATTGTGTATGTGCACAGGTAAGGAAAGAACTTTTTGCCTGAAAACAATTGAAGAATCTTGAGGTGAGGAAAGCAAAATAATTGAAAGACCCCACTGTAGTAAAAGCTTTAAAAAATTAAAAGTGGTTAATAGGAACCCAGTAGAACCTGATAGTAGACTTTCAAACTCTCATATGATGATACATAATGACTTGTTGCATCAGGGGACAAAAAAGCGGGAAGACATTGTGGAAAAACTGGTAATTCCTAAAAAATGTCAGAGAACAGTGTTTGACATGGCTCATGGTCACATTACAGAAGGCCAATTAAATGTAGATAAAAAATAGAGAGAATTTTGCAGCATTTTTTTCATGACATTTCAGATATTTCTGAATATTGTGTGTCTTGCCCTGAATGTCAGTATTTCTTCCAGGCCTCATTTTAGGAGTTATGTTGACCATTTATCTCTTAAAGAGATCCCTTTTGAACAAATAGCGTTTGATCTAGTAGGGCCTCTCATAAATTCTGCATGAGGTCTTCAAAATGTTCTAGTTACAATGGATTGTCCTACTCATTATGCAATACTTTAACTAAGGTGATAGCTAGAGAAACAGTTTATGTCTTTAGCTGGAAAATAAACCCTGACTGATCAGGGTATTTTATTTGTGTAAATCATGAAGAAATTAGGCAGAATGTTCAAGGTCATTCTCATAAGATCCTCTGTTTGCTTCCCTTAGCCAAATGATTTGGTGCAAAGGTTTAAGAAATTCCTAAAAAGTATGCTATAACGGTTGTTGTTAAAGGTGGGAAAATAGTATTATATCCTACCATTTTTTTTCTTGCTATTAGGGAAGTTCCACAGTCATCTACCAGGTTCTTGCAATTTGACATGTTGTTTGGGATACATCCGAGGGAATTACTGGATATAGCAAATTAAGTATTTGGTGAGGGGATAGCTGCTTTAGTGTCAATAAGGAGAGAGAACATGGAGCAGGCAACAACAGGCTCAACAAAAGGTGGACAATCATAATTCCCAAGTGCATACCTTTAAACCGAGTAGCTTATTTTAGATCTCTTCAAAGAAAGTAAAATTTGGGACAAAATCACAGGGACATTTGAGATCTTAATGAAAGTAGAACAGTCAATTATGAAGTATACCAGCGCGAAAAAAATATACTCTAAATAATGTATCACTTAAATCTGAAATAAACCCTGGAAGGATAGTTTAGCTCTGTTGGCCGAACCTTCCACTCTAAAAGCATCAGTGCTATTATCTCTTGTAGTAAAATTAGTGGAAACTCTGTCTGCTGCTCCAGAATATGAAGCCAAAAAGTTACTCTTAAGGATTAGAGAAAGATTTTCAGAAATACCTGGTCGAACGATAATGATTAAGCTTTACATTGTTGTTGAGCCAGAAGCTAAATTTTGCCTAAAGCCCTATAGAATACATAAGACTAGACAAGAGGCTATTACAAAGGAATTAAAAAAATTGAAATTAGATTTAATTGAAGAGATAAATAGTAAGTGATCAATCTCCATTGTGCTAACTCCAAAACCGGACGGGAGTTTGTGCTTCTGCAACAATTTCCGTAATGTAATGCTGTGTCTAAATTGTATGGCTAACTTATTCCTCATGTGGATGAGTTAATTGAAAGATTGGGAATAGCCTGATACCTCACCACCGTAGGTTTACTAAAGGATAATGGAAAGATCCATTGCCACACAGGCCCAAAAATATATCACCATCTCCAGGTTGGAAGGACAGTTTTACTACAAAACATTGCAATTCTGATGACATTGGGCTCCAGCCACAATCGTGAATATATTTTTAAGCACTCACATAATATATGCCATTGCTTTTATTAATGATGCAGTCATCCATAGATCTGATTTGAAATCACGCTTACCCAGGGTACAAGTGATGTTAGACTCCATCTGTGAGGCAGGGTTGGCCGCCAACCAAATGAAGTCTGGTATAGATATTGAAGAAGTAAAATACCTAGGGTACAGCATAGGCAGAGGTTTGATAAAATACCAACATAAAAATATTGAGGCTATTTAAAAGTAGCCTAAAAATTATTTTTAGGAATCATGAGACATTATCAAAGTTTTATACCAACTTAGCTGTTCCTTAGGCTGACTTTCCAAGAAAAAAACAGCCACTCATGATAAAAATAGTTTTCATGCCCTATACGTAGACTTCTTACTTATGTGCCTGTAACATGAGATTTTAAAGAGAAATTTAAAGTGCAGAGAGATGCCTCAAATATGAGGATAGGTGCAATTCTGCCCCATAGCAAAAATGTGGAAGAGCATCAAACGATATACTGTAGAAAGCTAAATGACCATGAGGAATAAAATATGTCAGTTTCAGAAAAGAAAAATCTTATGAGAAGGAAATTTTATCTCATTGCCAACCACGCCTCTTTCAAATTGATGTTTAAAAATAATAAAAAGAATGGTGCATTACCAGATGGTTCTTGACATTAAAAACATTAAGTTCACAGTAGAGCACAGGCCTGGGATCCAGCTAGCAAATGCAGATGCACTATGTCGAATTTATTATTTAGATGCTACAAGTGTCCACGTCTTAGGTTGAAACCAGGGGGGTGGGGGAGTATGTGATAGGAACACTAGAAAAGTTGTAGATGGTTTGTATGTGTGTCCCAGGTTCTATCTTATGCTTTTCAAATGCCAGGGAAATTGTGCAGTGTGATGGAAAGACAGCTTTGCAAAAGGCTTGGCTCAATTAAGAGCTGATTTAAGGTTGGAGTGAATGAAGATAGTGTGCAGGCTTCAGGGGAGGGCTGGCAAATTTTAGCCCGGGGGGCAGCCTATTAGGAACATTTAAAGGAAAAAAAAATTCAGGTGGCCCAGTGACCCAGTCCAAGGTAGCCTAGTATGGGACCAGACCAGGGGACAGATGCACCCCTTCCTCCCAACCCAGCCTGCCCCAGCAGGCTTCATTCTGGAGACCCTGTTTGGTTCCTAGGCTACCAGCCATACATAAGGCTGACTTGTTAAAGATAGAGAGGAACTTATTGTCAGTAAGATCTGAACAGGACAGGCTTTATTGTGGTTGCTATATTAATACTTTCTTTCCTAATAAAACTAAATTGTCACACTTGAGGCTCTGTCTGTACCCAGACTGGGCTGTGTCTCTGGAGCTTGACTGGTGACTATCTGAAAAAAGCTGGGTGGCCGGATAATGTTCCTCTGCATGTAGTGCATGGACTGGTGCATATGGTGATTACACTAGCAGAGGAGAGCCAACAGGAACTGAATTGCTGGACTGGAATGGAACCGGAATGCTGAAAGAGGATTACTGGAACCGGAATGGAACCGGAATGCTGGAAGAGCATTGCTGTAACCAGAATGGAACTGGAATGCTGTGACCGGAATGGAACCAAAGTGGATGGATCCAGATTGCTGGAATCGGACTGGAACCAGAATGCAGACTGCACTGTCAGAGCTGGATTTTAAATCAATGTTCCATCCAGTTTAAGCTTCAGCCTGGGAATTTGAAACACAACAATTCCCCCTAAAAAGCTATAGTCATCAGCACCAAGTTTATTCTAAAGTGGCTTTTTTAATCATTTATTTTGTTTTGAGAATTCAATTGATTTCGTATTCAATTCTCACAGAAGCGCCCATTTTTATCCTTTTTGGATTAATATATATGGCCTGGGAATTTCCTTACGGACAAAACCAAGGTGGCATATATTATTTCCCTTTTATCTGGCCAAGCTTTAGCCTGTTTATCTCCTTTATGGGAGAGTGAAGACCTCTTGTTATATAATAGCACCACTTTCTTGGAGACCTTTAGAAGGATCTTTGATGAGCCAGGCTGGGTTTTCAGCGCTGGCTATGGTATTTTGCATCTCTGGATTCTGAACTGCACTGGAATAATGAAGCCCTTGTGGCTCCATTTTGGCAGGGTCCTCCTGACCGAATTAAAGAGGAATTGGCAGATCGTGAACTCCCTACATATTTGCACTCTCTGATTTACTTTAGTAACCAGATTGACATAACTTTTCAGGAATGTAAGAAGGAAAGGGAGCTGTCTTGCCGGTCCTGAGTCTGAAAAGCACCCCGATTCCACACTCTGGTGGTCCCTATGGAAGAACCTTGCAATGGAGAGAGCCCACCTCTCTCCAGAAGAAAATTAGAGACAATTCACAATAAAGAAAAAAATGTGATGGTACCTTAGAAACTGGTAAAAAAAACATCCACCAACAGTATTCTTCATAAACAAAGTTCACATTTCCCTCCTGTGATCTCTAATATTCCCAAAGAGGAATTCCTTAGGATTAAGAGAAATTGCTTTGATCCTCATGATCTTGCTGTTAGGATTCAAGAACAAAGTACCAGATTATTGGCAAAAGATTGATCAAGAAAGCGCTAAAAGAGGTGGAACAAAAGAGTGGACGCAATTTAATTTTCCCAATAAAAAAGAAGCAAACTCTAAAGGAGTCAGGTTCATTGGTGACTTTTGCAATGAATGGAAACTGATTGGCTCTATAATTCAAAAACATTGGGCTATTTTGCACTGAGATGAAGACCTTGATAAAGTCTTGGGCCCCAGAGTTCAATTTAGTTGGAGGAGAACCACTAATCTGAAGAATAGATTAGTTAGGAGTCACTTCATAGATAAGAGATGAGTTAAGTGTATCATGGGATCATTTCAATGTGGTGATTGTAAAATTTCCCTTATATGGTTAAAACTGACAAGGTCATTGACAAATTTGGAACAAAACACAATATTAACAATCACATCAATTGTAAGACTAGAGGGGTTATTTTTGCCCTTTTTTGTCCATGTAATAAGATCTGCGTGGGAAAAAATGGGCGAATGCGTGGGCACTAGGCTCGATTAGAAATGCCTATCGTGATAAAGACAATTTCAAGTAGCTAACATCTGTGGCCAGACACTTTTTATCGCATCATAAGGGAAATCCTAGTACCCTGAAATGTTATGGCATAGAAAAAATATCACTAGGCATTAGAGGAGGAGATCTAGAGAAACATCTGCTACAGAATAAAAGTAGATGGATTTTTCTTCTTAACTCCCTATCGCCTTCTGGATTGAATGAAAGCAATAGCTATTCCAGCTATCTCTGAATTTGAATCAAGGGGCAAATATCAACGTATCCCGTTTTTTTTAATCTGGACAACAAAAATAAGATTAATGTGATGTTATTCTGAGCATCTTACTTTCGCACACTGAATCTACAAGTATCTACCTTCTTTTTTTTTGTCCTCCTCGTTTACACTTTGGTTTATTTATAATATTTGTTACACCTGGGTTATATCACTCACATATTATATATAGTGAGTGTCTTATATATTTTTTTACCTTTCTACTTTGTTACAGACATTTTGTATCATTACTACTTTTATTATTACCATCTTTTATAATTATTTTTCTGTCACTTCAACACTCTTATATTTTTCACTTTTATTTGCAAAACATAGCTTACATTTCTAATACTATTGTATCTACACCCATATATCCCTATTCCTTTTATATTTTTTATACATAGGTGTTTATTACATCACCATGAGTATTTTGAACTTAGGTTCATAAAGTACCATTCATCACGTGTTTATAAGTATTTAGCACTTCACATGAGAAAATAGAATTGTACAAAGTGGACACAATAATTTATTGATGGATATGTTGCTCAATAACACCAAATAAATAAGTGGATAATAAAAACAAATATGCAAGAAACATTGGTTGTACATGCGTTCAATGATAATACATTTGGGAAATGGGCACCATATACATAATAATTAAATTTAATATAAAACATATTAAAAAAGAAATATTAAATAAACTACACTGATTAATAATATAAAAAATATCAATAGTAAATTAGCAATATAGGAGATATTACATCATTGCACACATATATATTTTGGGAGATATTGCAGGGGATTATTGATATTTATTGGCACATAACTAGCCTATATAGTTGCCAGTTGGGATTTTATTATTACTTATATGACACTTTTTCATTGCACAATACTTACCTTACATCAGCTAATAAATAGTCCTTCTAAATTCTATTTCAGTTACATACCCAAGGAACATATTTTAATAGCATTGTTTGTTGTGTTTTTTTCATCAACCACATTTGGGCCTAAGTGATTCCTCTTTCTCAGTTTGCGATTATAATTTATCTTGTATTTATTAATTTTTGGCATTTCTTGAGATAAGATATTGATATACGCTCCCTGATTGGAGGTTTCATGTGTCTATCACACATATCAGCTACCTGATTGGGTATTTACCAGATGAAAAGAAGCCCGTTGACGACAATCCTGTTATCCCGTGAACAAGCTCTAGGCGTACTTTTTATGATTGAAGAAATGAGGATGGTTCCAGTCCTAGTGCGATAGCTATTTTCCTCAAGAAAGTGAAATTGTCCCAGAGGGGTACTTCATCCATTCATGACCTGTCTTCAAATATTCCTCCTCAGTACAGTTAATTTTTCGATGTCTTCTGCGAAGAGAAGTCCACTCAGCTCCTGCCGCATAGACCTTGGGATTGCAGTATTGAATTATTGCCAGACAAAACGTAGTCCGAACCTGAATCCCAGGCCATGTCAGTAGACTTTGACGATAATCTGAGATGATTTATCAGAAAGTCTAGCTCTCCTGCTGGCAGTGGGTTTCATTTTTGTAAAGAAAAAAGATGGCAGTCTGAGCCCATGTATAGGTTACCGGGCATTAAACACCATCACTGTAAAGAATGAATTTCCACTACCATTGCTTTCTGAGTTATTTGATCAGATCAGAGGGGCTTCTGTGTTCAACAAGCTGGACCTTAGAGGAGCCTGCAACTTAATTCTGATCAAGCATGGGGATGAATGGAAAACGGACTTTAATGCACATGATAGCCATTTTGAGTACTTTGGGCTATGCAATGTTCTTGCTGTTTTCCATAATTTCATTAATTAAATCTTCTGAAAAATCCTGTATCAGTTCCTGGTTATGTATCTGGATGACATCCTCATATTCTCTCCCATTATTGACGCAAATCGTGAACATGTCTCTATCGTTCTCAGACGGCTTTGTCAACACAGTTGGAGAAATGGAGAAATGTGTTTTTGAGAAAGAACAACTTCATTTTTTTGGGTATATGGTCTTGGGCTCTTGTCTCCAAATGGACCCCGGGAAGCTTAAAGGCAATATTAGATTGGCCTCAACCTGTAGGATTCAAGGCGGTCCAGCGCGTTTAAGGTTTTTCCAACTATTACCAACATTTCATTAAGAGCTTTTCCTCCTTAGTTGCACCCAACACTGCATTAACCAAAAAAATTTATTAATTCTAAATATTGGGCTCCAGAGGCCATAGAGACCTTCACTTTGCTTAAGAAAGCCTTCACTTACCTATCATACAACAAACCAATTCCACCGTGCCTTTCTTTCTCAAAGTGGAAGCTTCCTCTATCAGTGTTGGAGCCATTCTGTACCAAAAGAGTCCTTCAGGAGAACTTTGTCCATGTTCAAAAATCGTGATCACATTGTGAAATTAAACGCCTCTAACAAGCCAAATTCAAAGAATTTTTTAACTGGTTCAAATAATCTGAGCATCTCTACTAGATAGGAGGGCAAAATGATTAGATCTAGATTTAGCCACACATTTATGTTTCTACATCAGAAAGATCCAACCTTTAAGAGCTTGAGCAAAATGGCTGGATCCAATGGGTCATAAACAGCTTGGTCAGATAATGACTTTACAGATAATCAGATAGTGGTCACTCTTTGCATTCTCCATCTGACCAGAATAACATATAATAGGTTCCAATTAGATATTGATCAAGATTAGTGAACATTTTGAGCCATTACATGTAGTGGTCAAACAAAACAGATGAGATTTGCCATCTTCATTAGTAACATGCTCCAAATTGACCCTTCCGCCTAACTGGTGATAATGATGTTTTAATCAGATATTAATTAATTTATAAATAGAGCATTTTGCAGTGGATCATTTTTAAGATCTATAGTCCACAAACATCCTTTCACAATGGATTTCAACTAAAAATCCGTTTTTACAGATCAATTTTTTGACAGCTCAATATGAGTGAACAGTGGTCAGATGTACTTATAGTAACAAATGTTTATTTTATTTTTCATAAATTCTTATTTCTCAGTGTTACAGAGGCTGCAAGCAAACACTACCTTAAAGTTTTAGCTTTTAATGAAGTTACTGGTTCTCGATATATTGGAGACTAATTACCAGCAATCCTCTTCTACTCCCAGTGGACTGATTTATATCACATGCAGGGACAAATCAAAGAACTCTCTAAGGATCTATTTGTGTTGCACATCTGTTGTATTCATTTATGTAATGTGTTATATATAAGGGTGGTCATTCCAGTGTTCCCTGATATATTGGAATATAGGTGCAGAAAAATAATGGTCAAATTAGAATTCATCTCCAAACCCTGTTATCCCTGCACTTCTTGTAATCCACCTAACTGCAATAAAGAGAGCACTACCAACGTTCCAAGAGAGTAGAAATGAGTGATCATCTTCATCAGCAGGAGGTTTCTAATGTAAGTACTATCTAACTAATCCTAATCAACAAAATAAAATACAATTCTGTGAAATGCATATCTTGGTAATATAGAATATCCTGAATAGCTTAATAGTAATTTTCAGAGATGAAGAAACACGATTCAAGGAAACTTGAAATATTCCTAAGGAAACATTGTTTTGATGCAACACATAAATTATGTTATGATCATTTTATTTTCAGTTTATTTTTTGACAACCAACTAGTTAACAGTGATTTAGAAGGGAGGTGTTAGAGGGGAAATGAGAATTTGGCGTGCAGTCACCCTTTGTAATTACCATAAAAGTTTTGAGAATGACACAAGTATTGGTTTTCACAAAGTTTGATACTTCAGTGTTTTTAGACCTTTTTGTCAGATGTTGCTATGGTATACTAAAGTAACATTACAAGCATTTCTTAAGTGCCAAAGGCTTTTATTGACAATTACATTAATTTAATGCAAAGGGTCAATATTTGCAGTGTTGACCCTTCTTTTTGAAGACCTCAGCATTTCGCCCTGTAATGCTGTCAATCAACTTCTGGGCCACATACTGACTGATGGCTGCCCATTCTTGTCTAATCAATGCTTGGATTGTTTCAGAATTTGTGGGGTTTTTTTTGTCCACCCGCCTCTTGAGAATTGACCACTAGTTCTCAATGCAATTAAGGTCTGGGAAGTTTACTGGCCATGGATCCAAAATTTCTATGTTGTGATCCCCGAGCCACTTAGTTATCACTTTTGCTTTATGACAAGGTTCTCCATCATGCTGGAAAAGGCATTGTTCATCACCAAACTGTTCTTGGATGGTTGGTAGAAATAGCTCTTGGAGGATATTTTGATACCATTCTTTATTCATGGCAGTGTTCTTAGGCAAAATTGTGAGTAAGCCCACTCCCTTGCCTGAGAAGCAACCTCACACATGAATGGTCTCAGGATGTTTTACTGTTGGCATGACACAGGACCTATGGAATTGCTCACCTTTCCTTCTCCGGACAAGCGTTTTTACAGACACCCCAAACAATCTGAAAGGGGATTCATCAGAGAAAATTACTTTACCACAGTTCTCAGAAGTTTAATCCCTGTACCTTTTGCAGAATATCAGTCTGTCCCTGATGTTTTTCCTGGAGAGAAGTGGCTTTTTTGCTGGCCTTTTTGACACCAGGCCATTCTCCAAAAGTCTTTAACTCACTTTGTGTACAGATGCACTCACACCTGCCTGCTGCCATTCCTGAGCAAGCTCTGCACTGTGGTGCCCCAATCCCACAGCTGAATAAATTTTAGGAGACAGTCCTGGTGCTTGCTGGTTGTTCTTGGGCGCCCTGAAGCCTTCTTTACAACTATTGAACCTCTTTTCTTGAAGTTCATGATGATCCGATAAATGGTTGATTTATGTACAATCTTACTAGCAGCAATATCCTTGCCTGTGAAGCCCTTTTTTTGTGCAAAGCAATGATGACTGCACGTGTTTCCTTGCAGATAACCATAGTTAGCAGAGAAAAAACAATGATTTCAAGCACCACCCTCCTTTTAAAGTCTGTTATTCCAATACAGTCTGCATGGCAGAGTGATCTCCAGCCTTGTCTTTGTCAACACTCTTACCTGTATTAATGAGAGAACCACTGACCTGGTGTCAGCTGGTCCTTTTGTGTCGGGGCTGAAATGCAGTGGAAATATTGTTTTTTGGGCAAAGTTCATTGTCATGACAACGAGGGACTTAATTTAAATTAATTGCAGTTCATCTGATCACACTTCATGACATTCTGAAGTATATGGGAATTGCCATAATAAAAGCTGAGGCAGCAGACTTTGTGAAAAATAATATTTGTGTCATTCTCAAAACTTTTGAAATTACTGTACATTGTTTACTGAGGAGCAATCATAACTCTTGTACTGCTGGGTAAGTGTTACATATGAGAGAGAAGATGCAGAAAAAATGTGGGCATTCCATTCTGAATTCTGTGTTGTGGTTGGGGTATAAAAGGTGAGAAGACCGAGCAGAATAAAATTATATGGGAATTTCAGGTGCAATAAAAATAATGTGGGGAATTCTGCTCTAAACACTTTGGGTAAATAAACTGCGGGCTTGAAAAAGTGAAGATGTTGTCTATAGCAACCAATCAAATTCTAGCTTTCATTTATTTAGTGGACTCTACAAAATAACAGCTAGAGTCTGATTGGTTGCTATAGGCAACATCTCCACTTTTTCAAATCTACAGTTTAGTAAATATAGTCCTTAATGTGAGAATTGTAAGCAACATGGGAAATTCTGCAGCCAAATGAAGTATGAGGCAAAAATTTTTGCAGAACAATTGTGAAAATGTTGCCTCTTCTCTAATGAGTATATGTCCACAACATTTTTAAAAGGCAACTTTTTTTTTAACTAATGGCCAATCAAATCCATATCTACTTATTAAGGAACTACATAATGTTTGGAAGCTTGCAGAGGATTCCAAGGGGTAAATGTATCAAGCTGAGAGTTTTCCAGCGGGTTTGAAAAGTGGAGATGTTGCCTATAGCAACCAATCAGACTCTAGCTGTCATTTTGTAGAATGTACTACATAAATGATAGCTATAATCTGATTTGTTTTTCAAACCTGCTTGAAAACTCTCAGCTTGATACATTTACCCCCATACATCTTTAGCCCTGAGTTAGTCTCTCCAGAGGAGGAATATAATATATATCTGCACATTTACTTCAATATATGAGAAAAATCGGCTTCCTTTTTTCACTGCTTTGGAAGAAATTGTTTCATCACCAATAATAACACAAATAAAAAAATCATGGTGCAGAATAAAGGATAAACTGTATATTATGACTATATTTTAACAATAATAATTTAAAATATAATTAAAATTGCAATGTGTGATTGTAATTTTATAAAAAATGAGTAAGTAGTGATCATCAAATAAATCACAAAATACTAAATATATGCTTTTGCTTTATTCAGTAAATGTAATTCATTAATTTAATATAAAATCAATGTACTGTAAATTCTAAAAGTCATAAGTTTATAGTAATCTATCTCCTGCTACATGTACTACTGAGACAACCCTTACTACTTGGTATTGATTACTACTGGTAGATGCCGCTCACTATTAACAAGGATGAAGAACATCACCATGTTATGATAGCAGTGATGTCAATTTTATTTTGAAGAAATGATGACTAATGAGTCATTAATGTCTATAAATGGTGCTTATGGTGTTATCCCAGATCAAAAATGTATTACGAACATGTGTGTTTTACACATTTAATGTATACATTATTAAAGATTATACATATATTTGAAATCACCTCAGTTTCGTGCCCTGTCTAAAACATTTTTGTCACTTTTTAGGGACTTCTACTATATTTGCACAAAATTGGTGGTTTGATTTCATTTCAAATAGGCTTCTGCCTTTTAGAGTTTGTGTATCTGTAGATGCCCAGTTACAACTGATTATAAACCATACTATGCTTCTTGCTGTTATTAGTATAGAACTTGATGATAATTGATCTGTAGTAAAATTTATTTGATTTTGACTCAGTCAGAACGGAGAAATAATCTAACTTTGGTCACTGAGTTCATCTTCACTGGATATCTGGTTGCCCAAAATTTAAAATGTATTTTATTCTACTCTTTTCTCCACCTTTAGGGCCAGATTTACTTAGCTGCGGGTTCGAAAAAGTGGGGATGTTGCCTATAGCAACCAATCAGATTCTAGCTGTCATTTTGTAGAATGTAATAAATAAATGAAAGCTAGAATCTGATTGGTTGCTATAGGCAACATCCCCACTTTTTCAAACCCGCAGCTTAGTAAATCTAGCCCTTAGTGTTTTACATTGTGATTATATGTGGGGATCTCTTGATCATCATTCTGGTGTCTTAGACCAAGAACCTTTTCAATGTGCTTCTTCTTCACAGAACAATCTGATTTTGTTAACCATAGAATTTTTATCAACATTATGTTCTAATTCAGTTCAATCCTTCAAAAACAGAGTTAATAATATGCATGCCTGGAAACAGAAGCTACACACCGGCGAGTTATTTTTTTGTTGACAACATAACAATAAACCCTATACCTTAATCTCGATACCTAGATGACAACCTTAATTCAGAACTACCCTTTGTTCCCCACGTCAATAAGTATTTAAAACCTATTACAAACAGCTATGAAACTTTTCCAAAAATAAGTAGCTAATTTCTGTCAGTCCCTACATTGTTTGCCTGTAATTTAGAGAATCCAAAACAAAATAATTCTACTAACATACTAGGTCATAAATACAACTGTACCACCATACATCTCTTCAGTGTTTCAAAATCTCTTTCAAGTTGGCTCCTTTCCCCTGGGCAAGATCTGAGTCTCTCATCCACAATAATTACCTGCTTCCATTCCCAGTTATGGGACTGTTTACGGCTGCATCAGCTCTCTGGAATGCCCTCCTTCGCATAACAAGACTTTCCCCTAGCCTCCAAACCTTCAAGCAGTCACTGAAAACTCACCTTTTTGGACACCCTTATAAAATTCCCAAACTACCCTCTTAACCGGTCTATGCAAATCTAACTGAACACAGTTCAACCTACCTTATACACAGTTCAAATAAAACTTCATGCCTCAACATCCTATTGACCTATAGATTGTAAGTTCTTTGTCTGCCCGTTAGTACCCAGTCTAAGGGGTATATTTACTAAAACACGGGTGTGAAGGAGTGGAGATGTTGCCTATAGCAACTAATGTCTAGCTGTCATTTTTTAGATTGTACTAAATAAATCACAGCTAGAATCTGATTGGTTGCTATAGGCAACATCTCCACTTTTTGAAACCTGCAAATTATTAAATATACCCCTAAATGTATTACTGTGTTTGTTTCCAAATTGAAGAGAGCTATTGAATATGCTGTATAAATAAATATTAATAAATAAATAATTCTAAGTCCAAAATTGTAACGTTACAGACAAATCAATGTACTGTAAATTCTACAAGTAATTGGTTACTATTATCAGAATCATCGTCATCATCATTGTTTGTTTCTAAAGCTAATTGACGGCTGTGACCCTTTATGATTACATTAACCTATGGAGGGCACTGTCTACAACATATCTAAGGTAATGTAAAGGTTATAGATAAGGGATGAACAAATCAGATTTGACCTCAGAGATCCGATTGTTCTTATAAACAGCTGAATAATTATTGCAAATAAATTATTAGCAGAGATATAATAAGATACACGTATATAAGGGCTTATATAGATAAATTAAAATGGCAACAAAGACATTGCAGTTGTTAAAGGTAGTAGACTTTTTGCCACCTGTAAAATCCCTTCTAATTCAGGTATACAGTGAGCACTGGAGAATTGATCTGAGACACACACACAGTTGTCTGGAATAATCAGTTCTGTTTTACTGAAACTGGAATACTAATATTTATACAGAAAACATAGCATACCCTCTTGTGGTTACATAGTATAATAATCAACACAATTCTTTACATTGTAGTTATGACTTTCACTCAATTGTGCAGAGACATCTGTAAATCTTTCTCTCCAGACTTGTCTCCTGTTCTTGTGTCTCTCTCTCTTATCTCTATAAATGAGTTATTTCTAGGGGTTTGGAAGTAAACCCTCTCACCCTTGACACAAAGGTCGTTAATCTAATTGGACCTCTTTTAGCTATGAAGATCATTTCAGTCTTTCACTAAAGGATTCAATCTAACACTTGGATTTATGATCCACTACATTGACACACTTCACACCCTACAGCAGAGTGCAGACCTCTGAACTCATAGGACTTTTACTCTTCCATCCATAAGGAAAACCTCCTTTTAATTAGTTTAGCTTATCTTAATGATGTATTCCCCCCTGTACAAATTTCTTGATGTAACTTTTGTCTTTTTTGATTTAACATCACATAGCTATAAAGATCTTTTAACTAATTGGCTTCTACATTAACTATTTCTATGCAAGCTATACATTGCTTAATTAAAAAGATCATAACTTCTTTTACACAGTTAATCTGCAATTTTTAAATTCACTATTGTTCACAAATTATATCAGTCACATCACAGTTTCACAGTGATTTTAATTATTTCCTTAACTTTTCCTCAATATGGATACATTTACATTTTAAACGATATTAATAAAGAATTTACATTTTCTTAATTTATCAACAGACCAGACTGCCTCTTTTTCGTACACTTCTTTTCTTTTTCCTACTTTGACTGTATGTGTTACTATGTGTAGGTACACCAAATTTAGGGAATGTATAAACTAAGTATCTGGTGCGGTTGAACTTATAGCCTTTAATTTCAGTAACATGACCATGTGACAGGCATGTCACTGCTGAAAGGTAGCACTCAACAAACTCGGCACAATGTTCCCCATGGCAGACTTGGAACTTCCACAAGGGTTACAAGAGAATTTCTGCAACATCATCGACATCAAGGTATGCCACCTAGCAATTCTGAGGTGCTTGGAAGACTTGCAGCTGTACCACTCTTACAATACAAATAATCTAAATATACATTTTAAAAAAATTATTTAGAAAATCATAAAATAAATAAAAGTAAAACATTGAATCAAAATGCCTCAAGTTCACACCCGAACACTTTAAGGATATGTCAAAAAATATTTGTCACATTCCCATCGCAAGTTTGTCTTCCATCCCTTCTAGAACTTGCATTTTGCAATATTAAATTAGAATTAATTAGCAGCACTTACTTTTTGCTTATTGCCATTATTATTAATTAATATACGTTACCTATCTATACCTAAGAAGTCTTTTTCTACTTTCCTCAATCAACACAGGAGAACAACCAGACTATGGTCACTGCATTTATCCTCTTGGGATTTCAGAGTACACAAAATATAAGGATTTTACTATTTATTCTCTTCCTTGTGATTTACTGTGTGACTATATGTGGGAACCTTCTGCTCATCACACTGGTGTCCTACAACAAGAACCTCCATTCTCCCATGTACTTCTTCCTCACACAACTCTCTATGAATGACATCATGCTAACAACAGATATTGTCCCCAATATGCTTTATATATTACAGGATGATAGGGGAAACATTAGTTTTATTGGCTGCATCATTCAATTGTATTTCTTCTGTGCTTCAGAAACAGCTGAGTGTTTTCTCCTGACAGTGATGTCTTATGACAGGTATTTGGCCATCTGCAACCCCTTGCGTTATGCTTCTATAATGAACAGTGCATATTGTCTGAAATTGGCGATCATCTCTTGGATGTTGAGCTTTTCCATTATATTGCTTGACACTATAACAACATCAATGCTACAATTTTGTGGGCCAAACATTATTGACCATTTCTTTTGTGATTATATTCCCCTATTGGAAATTTCTTGTTCAGATACAACAATTGTTCAAATAGAAATTTATGTCCTAAGTGTTATTGTGGTTATCATCCCATGCATAATAATCATTGTATCATATGTTAATATCCTTTTTACTATCTTAAGGACTCCATCTAACACTGTCAGACAGAAAGCCTTCTCCACCTGTAGCTCCCATCTGACTGTGGTGTCCATATTTTTTGGAGCTCTGTTTGGTGTTTATGTTTTACCAACAAAAGGACAATCATTGAACATAAGTAAAATGTTATCACTCGTATACACGGTGTTAGCCCCTTTGTTAAACCCCATTATATACAGCCTCAGGAATAAGGACATCAAGAAAGCGTTACACAAAACAGTGCATAAAAGTTTATTTTGTGGCAATCTATAGAAAACATCTTCTTTTGTAACATCTACATATAATTATGTTTAGCTCTTTTTATGATTGTAGCCTAGTCAAGATAATTATGAATTAATATGTTAATGTTATAATGATCTACCCTAAAAGCTGAAGTTATTTTAATGAAAATGGTTTCCGGAAAATCACTGAGTATAAGTAAACAAGGGGTTAATATATGTTGATGAAGGAAACAGACTGGTTTTGCTGACCTTGATTGTTTACTCAGTGATATCATTATCCCAGAAGGTTATTGGCTAAACTTCTACGACCTGAAATAATGTGTGGCAGAAACACAGTTCAGTATGTAATCCTTATAGAAAACATTAATGATCGAAGCAATAAATGTTTATGAAGACCTCTGTATACATTTTTAACTTGTGAAAGTAACAAACAACATGTGTCAATTATATACATGCCCCCTAAGGAACCTTTATTGATGAGGTATTTTCCCTGAACTCCAAATAATATATTATCTCATATGTATAAGTGCCTAAAATAATATGAAACTTAGAAGCAATGACACCAAATCTCTGCTATGTTCCAGTAGAGATTTATTATTTATTTTTGGACACATGAATAGAACAGTTGGCAAGAGGTCAATAAATTGGAACCTATTACCATACCAGCTCAGCTCTTTCAGTGATGTCACAGAGGAGGGTGTTTTATTGACAATGAAGAAAAAAGTTAAGGAAAGAAGGAAATACAATACCAGCTTTAAAATTCATTGTAAGCCATTGTAAGCATGTATCTCTTTATACTTTTCAGCCTTATAAGAAATAAAGGATACAAAAAAAGAGATATATTTGTGTTGTCTAGTCACTATGTTGGAGGTGATAAATTAGGTATACAACACTCAGGTGGGTCTTGTTATGACAACTGCAATAAGATTTTAGAAGGTTTGAAATCGCCGATAAATTTCAGTGGTTGTGGACTAAATTATCTTTAAAAATGACCTTTGTTCTGTTTATTACAAGTTTGATGACATTATTGTTGCATAAAAGTAGGTATACATAAGTACTTTACTCTTAGAGCACAGAAATGTATTACTATTTTATATATCAGTTTTCATTATGTGGAAGATGATAATATGGAAACTATCATCATCATCATCATCATCACTTATTTATATAGCGCCACTAATTCCACAGCGCTGTACAGAGAGCTCACCCACATCAGTCCCTGCCCCATTGGGGCTTACAGTCTTAATTCCCTAACATACACACACACACATACACACACACACACACTCACAGGCAGACACATAGACTAGGGTCAATTTGATAGCAGCCAATTAACCTACTAGTATGTTTTTGGAATGTGGGAGAAAACCGGAGCACCCAGAGGAACCCCACGCAAACTCAGGGAGAACATACAAACTCCTCACAGATAAGGCCGTGGTCAGGAATTGAACTCATGACCCCAGTGCTGTAAGGCAGAAGTGCTAAGCACTTAGCCACCGTGCTACCCAAAACTATAGACCTTTTAAGACTCTTTAAACAAATATGTGAGAATTATGTCCTAAGCAGCTCAATAGGTGGAAGTTAAACCATAGATCAACATTAAGAAGGTGATGAAATTGATGCACATTAAACATCATCTGGGTTATTGATATTATACAAATGTTATTACAATAAGGGGTGACTGGTGCATTATATCAGCATAAGAAATGGAGAATTTATAATGCAATTACCTGAGAAAACAGAAGACATGACGAGGAAATGTTGGATTTGTGTTTGAGAACACCAGGCTTACGTTTAGTTCTTTTGCCCACTAAGCCTAGCTAGACCATCGGAGGTAGCCTTATGCACTAGCTGAGAGTCTCCTTTAATTCAGAATCGCCTATACAGAAACGACTAGAAAAATACAAATGTACCTCCATTTTTTATATCACAAATATATAATTAAATTTACAAATCACATTGAAAAAGGGTACAGTAAGTAACAGCTAGGTGTTCCACTGAACAGAGAACCTACTAAACTAGCCTAGCCTAATGGGTCTATAATAAATGTTCCTCTGAAGCTACACTGTTCTTTCCTCTGCCAGCACGGAAAGGATCCTAGCCCAATGTCCATCTGCTCTTTCAGCTCCTCAAAGTAGCATCTTCTGGGGAAGCTTTGCAGATCTGATCATTGGCATGGTCCGTTTGTCAGCCTGTCCAAAGTAGTGGAACGATCTACCTGATCTCTGTTTCAGTGATGTCGGATTACACCAGCTCAGTGCGAGAGTCGGCACTTCCAGATCTCGCCTGAGATCACATGACTGCCGCTGGGGAGGCGGTATGGCAAATCTTCCAGCATAAAACTTGTTCTGACAACATTTGTCTAGCTATTTGTAATAATTGTAAAACCACAATCAGTAGAGGTAAGGACCTTAACCATCAAGGAACCTCATCCATGTTACGCCATTTGAAGAGAGTTCAGTCCTGCATCCAAGTTGCTAAGGCTAGATGACTCCTCCACTATCCATAACTATAATGCAGCTGGTTTTAGAAAGTTAATTGAGGTCTTGTGTGCCCATTACCACATTACATCATGACACCATTTTACTAGAAAAGCTATTTGTCACCTCTACCAGAAGGTTCGTAAAAATGTAATTATTGGACTACAAACTGCCATTCTACCCCCTGTACACTTAACCACAGATATAAGGACAAGCAAAACTGGGCAAACTGAAGATTATATGACTGTGACAGCCCACTGGGTTGGTGATTTGCCTTCACCAGCAGGAACAGCAGTAGCATGTACCCAACAGCGGCAGAATTTTCAGAGGCAGACTACTCTGTGTATCACACGCTTCACTAAGAGGCATACAGCTGACAATCTATTACAAAAAGTAAGGGATGTCATTGCTACAATGGCTTATCTTACTTGGACTCTCCTGAGGACATTTCATTTCTGATAATGCCACAAATATTGTCAGAGCATTACAGCTGGGTGAATTCCATCATATTTCTTGTTTGGCTCACACAATCAATTTTATGGTGCAGAACTTTTTGAAAAATGTCAGGGATGTGCAGGAGCTGCTGTCTGTGGCCCGTAAAATTTCTGGACATTTTTGACATTCTACAACAGCATGTAGGAGATTGCAGCAGCTACAAAAACAATTTAATTTGTCCTGCCACCAACTGAAGCAAGACAGTGGTAACAAGATGGAATTGCACCATTTATATTCTTCAGAGGAGGAAGGAACAGTGAAAAGCAATCAGTCTTAGACTTCATTGGTTTGTTAAACTGTACCTGCTACCCCTTCTTTTTCTGTTTGAATTTGTTAAACCTTTTTAACATATTTCCCAAGGACAAATCCATTTTGCACTATTTGACATTTTGGGCTTGGTCTATCAACTTGTTTAACAGTCAACAATTGAGGTTGCAACAGTATTATTAGGTTGCCAGTTCACATGGTTTTCAGTATGATTAGGTAGACTATTCAAATGTGGATGGTATTATTATAGGGCTAGGGATATGGTCAAGGACAGGTCTAGGGACAGGGATAGGGACGGGTTCAGGGATAAGGAGAGGTGTAAGGATAGGGATAGGGACAGGTCTAGGAATCAGGGTTAGAGTTAGGAATAATACTGTCTACATTTGAATTGTCAACCTAATAATTACTGTCTACATTGCAATTGATGTCCTAATAATATTGTCAATGTCATTATATTGTCGACTTTATAACCTTGTCTACTCTGCTGCCCATCAATTATATTATGTCAATCCAACATAAGGGTGGGTGGGAGTTTCGAAGGACAATTCCATCTTACATCCCTTTTCTGCCACTGATGTGTGGCAATGTTTCATAAATGTGCTATGAACTGCCATGTGTTTGTGCCATTACTAATCGAAATGGCAACCAGGCAGCTTGCTGCAGTCTTAGAGTTCTCTGTTAGCTTAGCTGCCTTAAGCCCATTTTTACCTTGTAATGTGGGGGCCCAAACAAACACCAATCACTTCAGCCACAAAAGTGGCACTCCTTGTCGTTGAAGTGCTTGGTTTGTTAAAGTCTGCATGTCCTTTTTAAGATCCATTATAAGGGTGGGTGGTAGGGCCCAAGGACAATTCCATCTTACACCACTTTTCCTTCCAGCTACCACTGTGTGTCAATGTTACCTAGATGTGCTATAAACTGTTGTGTGCTTTGCAAAACATAGCTTTCCAAAGACAACCATTGATGATGCAGATGACTCAGCACAACATTTTGACATCTGGTCTTGTCTACTCTAAAAGAATTGACCAAAATTTGATGATTTTAATGACAGTGTACAAATAGACAAGTCAGACAGTCCCTTTACATACTGGCAGGAAAAAAAGACAATTTGGAGACCCATGTACAAACTCGCTTTGCAATACCTAAGCTGCCCACCCTCCAGTGTGTACTCAAAAAGATTTTTCAGCACAGCAGGGAACCTTGTCACTGGTCGGCGTAGGAGGCTACTTCCTAAAAATGTGTAAAAGATGATGTTCATCAACATGAACTACAAATTCCACTAGGAAAGCTTTTTCTGGCAATTACATCAATGTAAAGAGACTTCTGTAATGTTGAATTCCAGCGGGGATGATTTAATATTGTGTGAGGAGGATGTATACACTCATGAGGGTGAGGATGATGACAACAACATCTTGCCACTGTAGAGTTCATTGACAGCACTGTTGGGCTTAAGGCAGCTAAGCTATTGGTAGCTTGTTTTGTGAGGGCCCAAACAAACCAAGCACTTCCGCCTCAAAAGTGGTACTCCTTGTCGCTGGAGTGCTTGGTTTACTAAACTGTACATGTCCTTTTTAATATCTAACATAAGGGTGGGTGGGAGATTCCAAGTACAATTCCATCTTGCACCACTTTTCTTTTCTGCCACTGCTGTGTGGCAATGTGTCATAGATGTGCTCCGAACTGACATGTGTTTGTGCCATTGCTCTGTCGCTTAGTATCCGGCCGAAAGTGGACGGAAATAATATTGTGACCTGTCAGGTGTTAAAAATTGTCTGGAAATGACTGGAAATTAGTGTTATTGTGGTTAATAATAATGTGGGAACAAAAAAATAAAAATTATGTGATTTTAGCTTATTTTAGAAAACCAAAACTAAAACACTCTAGGCTGTTTTTGCCAAAACCAAAACCAAAACACGAAGTTAATACATATCCAAAACCAAAACCAAAACCAAATCACGGGGTTAGTGAACATCTCTAATAATAATGCATACAATTAATGACACATAATACAATACTGGTTGTGAGGGGATGACAGACTGTTTTAACCTTTATTTTTGAAATTTCAACATTAAGAAAGAAAACAAATGAATCTGTGGGTGCTGGAAAACTTATATTGAGATGTTACTAGTGGAAAAATAGTAGATTGTCCTTTGCAGCTCTGAGAGAGCCTGTACGGTCCCAAAAATCAAATATATTTACATTGTGTATCACAGGGTTGAGGAGTCAGTTACTACCATTCATACACAAAAATGAATTCATGAAAACGTACAAAGAAAAAACCTGACTGAGCATGGTGTGCTCTCAATTGATAACAGCATAGAGCTTTCATTTACATTGAAGTGATCAAGTAAACATCTTTATTGTGTTTCTGTTTGAATTATAGATTTGGATCTGACAGAGTATACTCTATTGCAACATTGTCCTATGAAAATCAGAATTTCCAGATTAATGTGACCAAGGACATTGTTTATTATGCTTCATATTTGATTTGCATCTTTGAAAAAAAGAACATTCAAAAGAAACTACTAAGATCATCGCTGATGGTCTGTCTCTAACTTTTAGAAAAGGATTTCATAGATAATTTGAGAGATGGGGATTTATTAATGATACATTAGCTGTGTTTAGTATACTGAATATTTGATACACAAAAATGAATGTGCAATAGACCCAGCATCATGTTTTAGTTTAGATTCAATTAAGTAATTGGTATTTTTGTAATGATTCCATTAACTGATTTTTGTTTGTGGACTGTGGTAATTGATTCCTCAGTGCTGTGATACAGTGTAAATAAATTTATATTTGAAATGCCCACCACCCTGCTGTCACCACATTCTTCCCTCTCCTTAAACTTGCCCAGAGTCCACTTGTCCTACCTCAGGGCAAGTGGCGGTGAGCAGGTCAGGTGGGGTTCATAAGGTGAAATATATTTCTTCCTGCTGAGACAGTACATTAGCATTCCCATGATCTCGACACTCTTCATATGAAATCATCAGTTTAGCACAATATAGGCTTATCACCACTGAGAGCTCATGTCTGTACAATTATGGCTGGAGTTTGCATACAAAGGCAAGGGACTCCTTTTCAATAGTGACATAAGCCATCTTCCTGTCCATTCATTTCTGGGAAAGGTAAGTGGTGATCCCAACCATCATCTTCCAACTGTCTAAGCGCTGCTCCCAGTACACAACCAGAGGCCTTGGTCTGTACAATAAACCACATTTGAAAGTCAGGATCTCACCTGTAAAGTGTTTAGCCAGTGGTTCTTGCAGTTCTCTAGGTACTTCTGGGTGCCCTGATAATCATAGGTGAAACATACTGTCTCAGGGGACATGATGGAGAATCTAGAAGTACATAAACAACCCACCAAGTGACATTTAAGTGTATACAAATACCACATTTCAAAAAGGCATAAAATGAATGACATATTATACAATACTGGGCAAGAGGAGATTCCAGACGGTTTAGCCTTTGTCTTTAGTATGCCCAGCACCCTGCTTTGATCACATTCCTCACCGTTCTTAAATCCAACCAGAGTTCTGTTGTCCTGCCTTCCAGCAATAAGGGTTGAACAGACTACTTGGAGTTCATGCAGGGGAATTCCATTTCTTCCTGCTGGGACTGTCCATCTGCATTTCCATGATTCTAACATTTTTTTGTAGAACGCCGCAAAGTTAAATGATTGCAAGGTGAGGCTCCAGTGCAATAATGTCCATTGTCATTTGTGGTCTGGTTCAGCTAGTTTACGATTGTTTTGGTCAGTCACCGCTGAGAACTTCTGTCTGTATTTATATGGCTGTGGTTTCTTCAGTGCCCATACTATAGCAAGGCACTCCTTTTCAATAGTAGCAAAAGCCATCTCCTAGACCGCTTGTTACTCAAGAGTTATGCTGTCACGATCTGCCTGCAGCATACTGCTTTGCCTGGCAGCTCCTGCCTCCTGGACTATCAGACTTTATCATTTGTGTTCATTTTATTTGTTAGCAGCAGTACCTCTGATCACCAGAGGTGCTGCTATTGTGCCTGCCTTCTGAGATATTTCTGGTTACTTGCTGCTTGGAATCTGTTCATACCTCCTGCTTCCCTGCACTAGCTGTGTACCTGCTGGTTCCTGAGAATTCATATTTCTTCCTGCATCAGCTTGCATCTGGTATTTACTACAACTCTTGATTACCTGCTATTTATACTTTTCTGCAAATAAACAGAGTGTTTTCACCATATTCGTGGCTCCTAGCTGTACTCCTGTATTTAACTGTGACATATGCTATGAGGACCATCAATACCTGACTAATCACTATTCCTTGTCTGCAACCCGAGTCATTGGTCTGCACAATGAACCATTGTTGGAAGTCAAGGGAAGTAAACGGCCAACCTCAGGAAAGCCTGGATCTGTTTCTGGTTGGATGCCTGAAACCAGAATAATATATCTTCAGCTTCGGCTGGCTCTAGGTGAAATTTGTCTCCTTAAACCTGATGCCTCAAATATAGCAACTGCTCCGCATTTGACAAAGTGGATAGTCAGCACTGTGTCACACACTGCAGTCAGTTTGATGGAGACTCTGGACAAAAGTAAACCTTTGGCTATCCCTAGGAAGGCTCGGACCTGTTTCTGGTTGGCGGTCCAAGGCAAGAACAAAATAGCCACAACTTTGGACAGTTCAGATCAGAGCCGGATTTAGACCTCATGGGGCCCTAGGCAAGATATTGGTTTGGGCCCCCCCCTCCCTCCCTCCCTCCCTGAAACAATCCATAGCACTATCTTTTTTTTAGCATAGCATATACTCCTATAGTTGAGTAGAAGGGTAAACTATGTGCCGCCGCACATCACCCTGCATCACCATGCGGTCCCTCATTATTGTCCCTCTCATCACACTGTGCCCTCCTTTATCATTACACTGCATCACCATGCGGCCCCTCATTACTGTCCCTCGCATCACACTGTGCCCTCCTTTATCATTACACTGCATCACACTGTGGTCCCAGCAGTTAAAGAATAATGTCCATGGACCCCATATTTTGTGAAAGTATCTAGCAGAATTTTGAATTATACTGGTCATATACTCCATACGATGAATATTAAGCTCAGTGGTCGAAGTGGTAGTTTAGAAGTGGCGGTATAAAAAATGTAAGAATGAAAACAAGTGAATGGAATTTTATTATTTTACAATGAAGGCAGTACGAGAAGTAGCGGTATGGTCTACTACCATATGCACCCCACTTCCACCACTGCTTACCTTTCAATTCACACAAATTGTACTTTATCTTAAACTAAACTACTTAGGTATTAATCATAATTAACATGTCAAGAAACTTCAGTTCATGGTTAGCAAGCCCAGCAATAAAAAAAACAGCAGTCTCCTATCACTACCACGTCACAGAGTGTCTGCCACTACAGTTACTGACTGCAGCCCTCTACCAACAGAAACATGAAAAAGTGCTAGAATGCAATAATCATGTTAATATGTCAGTCTTCTGCATGAATCCCATAGTGCAACATTTAAACAAGTCAGACCTCCTCATAATATAAATCCCACCAGATTCAGGATAGTTGGCAGACTGCCCTGCTCTCTCCTACCTGTTCTCGTCACTTTCACGACTTGTGGCTGCTGGTGTCTTTTGATCAGCTGCTGCTTGTCTGGATCCTGGAATGTTGGAGGCCCTATTTGGGGAAAAAATGGGTACACAAAATTTAGTAAACTCAAACCAGACGCAGTGTTAAATCAATATAGCACCCACATTTTATAAGTAGACCTCCCTCCAACCAAAACATTAAATTAATATCATACACATTTAATAAATAGACCTATTTCCCTCCAACCAGCTCCAATATTAAATTAATAGTGTTACCATTTAAAAAATAAACCTATTTCCCTCCCACAAACAGCCCCTTATACACACACATAATATAAATACACTGGCCCCTCCCACACACATAATATACATACACTGGCCCCTCACACACACATATTATATTAATATAAATCGGGTGAAGGGGGTGGGGGGACGCGAGTCGGGGGAGGGGCCGAAAATTACTATTTTTTTCCTCTCTTGTCCCCCCCATCTAGACCCTCTGAGAACCGCTAGGCCCTAGGCATGTGCCTAGGTTGCCTAGCGGTAAATCCGGCCTTGGTTCTGATGCCCATAAACATTTAGCAGAACTTCAGATTTGTACAGGGGAAAGTTGTGTAACTAAATTCATAGAACTGAATTGGCCACAAAATAGGCATAATTTACACTCAAAAAAGGAAGAAATTGATACTAGGGTTGCATTAGTAGTATATGTGCCTAGTTTACACCACATTTATTATGTGCAACAACCACATTTCTATTAGGTATCAATAAAAATGTAGAAAAAATATACTGTATAACAGGGATAGACCGCGCTTCCTAAATGAATATGTAAGAATGTGGCTTTCAATGGAAAATACCTTGTGATAAGGGGGATCCCTTCCCTTTTTCAAACAAATGTAACAAAATGGTATAACCTGGCGCAAAGGTGAAGTAAATAAAAACAGATGTATAAAAATACAACAAAAATATAATAAAGTGATAAAATATCACCAATGGTCCGGATAAACAATGAACAGGTATAACTACACATGTAAAATAATGTAAACAAGAGAATAAAAACTCCTATAGGTTAAAAATAATATATATAGTTGTTAGTTTGTCCACCTGAAAAATGTCCACACTAGGGGGTAAATGTATCAAGCTGAGAGTTTTCCGGCGGGTTTGAAAAGTGGAGATGTTGCCTATAGCAACCAATCAGATTCTAGCTATTATTTTGTAGACTGTAGTAAATAAATGATAGCTAGAATCTGATTGGTTTTTCAATCTCTCTGGAAAACTCTCAGCTTGATACATTTACCCCTAGATGTTCATTTCTAGGAGATGGATGGGTGGATTAAAATGATAAAAACAGTCACACATCAATAGGATCCAGCAATGTAAAGGTATGATAACAGAGACGAATGGTACATAACAGTCACTCACTCAGGTATCCTAGTGAAAGTCCCGCTCAGCTGTATCCGGGTAATTCCTCTGTGAGACACCACAAGTCCCTGTCTCCGAAATCTTACTGCACAGTTACCAATGTCCTTTTCAGTGTACACTGATGTTCTGACTGCAGGGTGTTTTGTTGTCCAGAAGAGAAATAAAGTTGTGGCCAGTCAGCTGGTACTTCCTGCCGCATGGTCCACGCATTCGCTGTTGGCATATGGAAGTAAAGCGCTGGAACCGCCAGGAATGTAATGTAATAAACACAAAAAAAAGAAGAAAATAAATTGTAGGACATACGTGTTTCGCTCGTGACGAGCTTCCTCAGGGATGTTAATGGTGGAGAATTTCCTGCCTTTTAAGGAGGTATTCGTTCAGTCATTGGTTGCATTAACTCAATGGGCATTTTCTTTTTTTCCCCATATCAAAACACAGTACTAAAAAAGGCCCAAATAGAATAGTCTTAGTATGTCTTTCATAGGGGCCATATTGTTGAAGTACAATGTGCAGATACATATATATGAAAAACGATATTGATATAGAAAAAACCTATTAGAAATGTTAAAATGAAAAAGAAGGACATATATAGAAGTAACCACAAAAAATTGCAAACAAGTACTAAAATCAAAAGTCAGAGAAGCAGGGATAATAAATATAAGAGCCAGACAATTTACAAGAATGTATTAAGCTCAAAGTCCACATTCAAGCCAAAGTTTTCAAATTAAAAATCCACCTTTTTTCCTCTTGGGAGATCAATCTGATGAAATCCCCTCCCCGGCAAGGCTTTCTCACCTTTTTTATTCCAATAAACCTTAGGCCAGAGGGATCATGGTCATGGCTGTGGAGAAAATGGTCAGGAACACTATGTGTGGTCAATTTATTTTTGATATTTCTAAGGTGCTCCTGAATTCTGGTACTTAATTTTCTGATTGTCCTGCCGACTTATTGTTTTCCACAAGGACATTCCAACAAATAGATGATTCCTGTTGTATCGCAAGACAATCTGTCCTTAATGGTATAAATCACATTAGTGGCATTGGAGCTAAAAGTTACTATAGGTTTGGTATCCCTATATCTACTTGTCTTACACGCAGTGCACCGGTTACAATAAAAGAAGCCGTGTGCATTCTCATTTAGCCATGTACTTTTCCCATCTCCCCCCTTAGGTGGTATAGTACTCTTGACCAGCTTATTCCTCAGATTGCCTGTCTTTTTATAAATAAATTTAGGCTTGGACGGGAGAATGTTTCTTAATAATTTTTTCTATCTTATAAGAATTGCTGCTATATCTAGTAATAAAGGGAATTTCTATTGCACTCTGTTCATTGTTATCCCTTCCCTTACTTTCTAGGAGTACTTCCCTTTCAGTGTCCCTAATTTCCATGCAGGCCTTATCTATCAAACCTTTATCATAATTTCTCTCTAGGAATCTCTGTTCGATTATGGTCACTGAATAATCTGTTCTGAGCTTTCCACTAGATGGATTTGGACAAAAACAGGCTGGTAACATTGGATCACAGAAGACCTAATAAGGGGTTGCGGTACCAATCAGACCTCCGTTGGTGTATGCTGGCCAGAACTTTGACCAGGGAGATTGTTCTGGGCCTTACACTGGATGGATTTGGATAACATTTAATATAAAAACAAAAACAACACTGGGCAGCCACCTCATGGGTGTGTTGGAAGAGTTTCTAAGCTGCTAATTATTTTTAAAATGTTGACAGTTACATCCAACTCATTGTTAACTTAATATCTTGAAGATTTAAACACAGGCAACACCATGTAATTTAGGTGGTCTAAAATAAAGCAATATATAACACAAATTATTAATAAATAAAATAAAAAATAGATGACTAGATGACTATAGAGCAATAGTCACTTCTAATTAGACTTAGTTTTTAGTATTTTTATCTTAATTGAGTTTTAGGACTAAAATGCATTACAATTTTTAGATTTATTGTAGTAGACATTGTGATTTCCACTTGTAAATCAGAACACCATAGATGTTCATAACTCATTAATTTTATAATTATTTTCAGCGTTGATATTGTTATTAGACAAATATTGCATCTGGTATACATACATGGTTTGCTTTTCATACACAACATTTGGAGCGCTGGATCAATATTCTTTATTTTAAAGTCCTCAAGCCAATCAAATTCAACCGAATTTTGTACGGGGTCGAATAATTTGAGCATCTCTACAAGACAGGGGTGTAGAGTGATTTTATCTAGCCACACACATATTTTGCTATATCAGAAGGAACTAACCTTTTAGCTATTGAGAATATTGGCTGGATCCCATCATCAGTTTGGTCAGATAATGACCTTACATATAATAAGATAATGGTCACTCTTTGATTGCACTCTCAACCTGACCAGATTGACATACAGTATAATAGATTCCAACTAGATGTTGATCAAGATTAGTGATCATTTTGGGCCCACAGCATGAGTGGACGGTGGTCAGATATACTTATAGGCACAAATGTATATATTTTATTTTTCATACATTCTTATTTCTCAGTGTTATAGAGGATGCAAGGTAAATACTATATTAAAGTTTTTGTTTTTAATAAAGTTACTGGTTCTCCTGATATGGGGGACTAATTACCAGCAATCTTCTAATACTCCCAATGGACTGATTCTTACCACACACAGGGACAAATCAGAGAACTCTCCAAAGATCTACTTGTTTTGCATAGTTGTTTTATTAATTTATATAATGTGTTATATTTGAGGGGAGTCATTCCAGAGTTTCTTTATATATTGTATATAGGTGTTTGTTCCAATGCAGTAGAAATGAGTAACCATCTTCATCGGCAGAAAGGCGCTGATGTAAGTACTATCTAACTAGTCTTCAATCATTAAAATAAAATACAAATCTGTGAACTCCATCTCTATAAGCCTATTTAGAATTTCCTGAACAGCCTGATAATGATTTTCAGAGATGAGGACATATTTGGTGATTTAGGGCCTGATTCATTAACGTAATTTGGCCGGATGACCTGGTAATGTGCCGCATTTGTGTGAAGTCTGTTTTTTAAGCTGTCGGTAAGCACTCCATCGCTCTTCTCATGTAGGGCTAATTGGTGTCGGTGTTTATGTAGTCGGTGAAGTGAATACCACCGCACAGATTAGGGTCAATTTGATAGCAGCCAATTAACCTACTAGTATGGTTTTGGTGTGTGGGAGGAAACCACACAAACCCTGGGAGAACATACAAACTCCACACTGATAAGGCCATGTTCGGGAATCAAACTCATGACCCCAGTGCTGAGAGGCAGAAGTGCTAACCACTAAGCCACTGTGCTGCCCCGGACATGGACAAGGACAAAAAATTTGCTTGTGCACTCTTATTCATTCATATATATATATTATTCTTGATGGACAAGGAGACACTGGTTGTGAGCTGCAGGTTTGCAAACTCATTGTGAACAAAATGAATTACCAGACAGCCTATGCAAAAGACCATGTCTGTGGCTTCTGCACTAAAAATCCATGTTGTGGCAAAGAGGAGTCAATTCAGGAATCCAAATCAGGGGCCTGATTCATTAAGGATCTTAACTTGAGAAACTTCTTATTTCAGTCTCCTGGACAAAACCATGTTACAATACAAGGGGTGCAAATTAGTATTCTGTTTTGCACATAAGTTAAATACTGACTGTTTTTAAATGTATCACACAAATACTTGATAGCTTATTTGTACACTGAAATTTAAAGTTGATATTTGTGTGCTACATGAAAAAAGTGTTCTTCTGTTGTTGCTCAGTGCATACATTGGTTGCTTGTATTTTATCAAATACAATACAAAATACTTCTACTAACATAATAGGCCATATACAAAATGTTTCAACATGCATCTCATTCAGTGTTTCAAAATCACTTCCAACTCGATTTCACTCCTCTGTGTAAGATCTGCATCTCTCACCCACATTGATTATCTGCTTTATCTCCCGATTACAGGACTTTGTATTGGTTGCACCCACTCTATGAAATGCTCCCTTGCACAAATATTTTCCTCCTTCAAATCTTCACACATTCACCAGAAACTCAATTCTTCAGGAAAGCGTTTCCAATTACCTGCTTAATAGCCCCAGGATTATCTACCTGAATACCATCACTGTATACAGTTCACACAAAACTTACATGTGTTCTCTTTCTGTACCCAAACAACCCTCTGACCATCAAACCAATATTGCTGTGTGACCGGCTCAATTATCCCCACAAAGTCCTTTTCCCCTTTCAATCTGGCTAGTCCAAAATGCAATAAGTGGCACTTAACTGCATGTATCAAACCCCTATTATTATTATTATTATTATTAATTTTTATTTATAGGGCGCCACAAAGTATCCGTAGCGCCGTACAAGGACAAACAATGGCACAGTACAAGGTGAGACAGCACAGTACAAGTAACAGTAATCACTATAACTCTGGGGGCTCAGGCACAGCATGAAAGAGAGGGAGGGAGGGGAAAAGTGAGTACAGGCAGGTAACTATGGCCCAAGAGGGTGGGCACGGATGACAGGTTGAGAGTCACTGAGGGGAGCGGAGAGAAGCGAGAGGAGACAGAGGGCAGAGGGACTGAGAGGAGGTGAGCTGAGTAGCTGGAGAGCGCAGTTAAAAGTGATGGAAACAGAAGGTAGGAGAGCCCTGCTCAAAGGAGCGAACAATCTAAAGGGAGGGGAAGACAGACAGACACATGGATGAGACGGAGAGACAGGAGAAACAGAGACGGAGTCGAGGAAGGGGGAGAAGGGAAGAAGGGATGAGAAAGAGAGGTAGCCGACCGGTGGGAGTTTAGGCATGAGACTGGAAGGCTTTAAGGAAAAGGTGGGTTCTATAGATTGTAACGTTGTAATGAGGGTCCACTTACCTCTCTGTCTGCCTGTTAATACCTAGTGGTATATTTACTAAACTGCGGGTTTGAAAATGTAAAAATGTTGCCTGTAGAACCAATCAGATTCTAGCTTTCATTTTACAGAATGTACTAAATAAATGATAGCTAGAATCTGATTGGTTGCTATAGGCAACATCTCCACTTTTTCAAACCCGCAGTTTAGTAAATATACCCCTCTAGTCTCATTTTATTACTGTGTTTGTTCCCAATTTTAAAGTGCTAAGGAACATGCTGAAGCTATATAAGTACATGTTAATAAATTGTTCCGAGTCCTAAATTTTAGCTTTCTAGTCAAATCGCTTTACATTCCTAAAGAATTTATTTTATGAATATCATTGTCACCATTTATTTCTAAGGTGCCACAAAGCTTGTCAGTGCCAGAGAGTCAGTATAACAAAAGATATATAGAAACAGATCAAGGATATATGAGGTTAATGGAGAAGTGCAGGTAGAACACATGGGCTAGAGAGGACCCTGCTAGTTAGAGCTTACAGTGTACAACATCATTTATTAATAACCTCTTCATGTCACTTATATGTTTAATATTACCATTATTACCTGGTGTCAATCAGATAATAGTCCCTATTTCTTTAATCTGTTACTAGCTGGCATATATAGATGTCTATTCTGTTGTGTTGTACCTAATGCTGCTGTACATAGATCTAAGTTCTGATGACCAGTAATACTGCTCTCTTGCTAGACTCAAACCTGACTGTCACTGACATCCTCTGGTATATGTAGCATGTAATAGAACTAACACTTACATTATTTACCTCATTGCCATTATTGTCAACTAATCTACATTAAAAATGTATACCTAGTATTTTTTTTTTCTACTTTCCTCAATCATCACAGGGGAACAACCAGACTTTGGTCACTGTGTTTATCCTATTGGGATTTCAGACTACACGAAATGTAAGATTTCTACTATTTATTCTCCTCTTTGTGATTTACTGTCTGACCATATATGGGAACCTCCTGATCATCACACTGGTGTCCTACAACAAGAACCTCCATTCTCCTATGTACTTCTTCCTCACACAACTCTCTATGAATGATATCTTGCTATCCACAGATATTGTTCCCAATATGCTTTATATTCTACTGAATGATAGAGGATGCATTAGTTTTATTGGCTGCTTAATACAGTTTTATTTCTTCTGTGCCTCAGAAGCATCTGAGTGTCTTCTTCTCACAGTGATGTCTTATGACAGGTATTTGGCCATCTGTCACCCCTTGCATTATGCTTCTATAATGAACAGTGCTCAAATTGGCAATCATCTCTTGGATGTTGAGCTTTCCCATTGCACTGATTGGCACTTTGACAACATCAATGCTACAATTTTGTGGGCCAAATATTATTGCCCACTTCTTTTGTGATTATATTCCCCTACTGGAAATTTCTTGTTCGGATACAACAATTGTTCAATTAGAAACTTATGTGCTAAGTGCTCCTATGCTAATCATCCCATGCATAATAATCATTATATCATATGTTAATATCCTTTATACAATCTTAAGGACTCCATCTAATACTATCAGACAGAAAGCCTTCACCACCTGTAGCTCTCACCTGACTGTGGTGTCCATATATTTTTGTACTCTTTTTGGTGTTTATGTTGTACCAACAAAAGGACAATCATTGAACCTAAGTAAAATCTTATCACTCATATACACGGTGATGACCCCTATGATTAATCCCATTATATACAGCCTCAGAAATAAAGACATCAAGAAAGCTTTACACAAAACAATACATAAAAATATATTTTGTGGCAATCTTGTTCTATAGAAAACATGTTCTTTTGTAAACTCTATACAGTATTGTCATGAGTATATGAGTATGGCCTAATCAGTGGCTTATTACCCACATAAGAGTTCAGAGAACCCTAAGAGAGATTGGCTAAACTCCTAAGACCAGAAAGAATGTATGGTTGGAATCCAAGTTCAGTATATAATCCTTATAGTAAACAGCAATGATTAAAGCAATACATGTTTATGAAGACATTTGCATACATTTATAAGTTGTGAATATAACAAAGTCTATGAGTCAGTTATATACATGCTTCCCTAAGAAACCTTTAAGGATGATGTATCTTTCCTGGAAGACTAATGGTATTTTTTCTATGTGCTTATGCAGACAATCATTCCATGTTTACTAGCATTAAAGTCATATCTCTGCTATGTTCCAGTAGAGAGTTATGATCCAGCTTTGGACACATTAATAGAACTGTTTGAAGAGAGAAATAAATTGGCTATAAAACCTTTTCCCGTACTAACACAACTGTTTCACACCCCTTTCACACTGCCACTGTGACAATATCCCGGGTATATAAACCCGGATTATTGCCGGGGGGGCAGTGCCTCCCACTCTTCCAAATACCCGCATAGACCGTGGTCACACTGAACATGGGTCTGCCTGGATCTTCATGGCAACTTCACACGAACAGCTCTGATTGACTCCTCTTGTGATGCTTTTTTTAAAAACAATATTAACTTTTTAATGGGTCTCACTGTTCACACTGGCATCTACTCAGGTTGGACCCGGGAATAACCTTCCAAATGACCCGGGTTCAATTCCTGGGTGATCTGACCCAGGTAGATAGATGCGGGGACTCCCTTTCACACCAAGCCTAGACCTGGGTTGCTCATCCCTGCAATAACCCAGGTCTTTTAGGCAGTGTGAAAGGGGTATCAGTGATGTTACAAAGGAGATTGGTATTTGGGCAATAAAGAAGAAAATCTCAACAACACTCTACAGTAGGTTGGAAATTTTTAGTTTTCAGGGATCATTCTGCTACTGAGAAAATGTCTAAATCTTCTAGCCTTCCAACAGTTGTCAGATTATGAGAAAGAGCACATGAGTGTAGTATTTGTTTCTGTTTTAATTTATGTCACTATTTGAATTTATATATCTTTAAGTCAATTTGTATTCAGTAAGCTTTGTAACTTTTTGCCATATTACACCCTTGAGGTGGCTGAGATGACATTCTGTTTAAGGTTCAATAATATTGAAACTGTGTAAATATAGACGGAATCGGTAGTTTCAGACAAGAGAGATAAGGGAAGAAGAAAGTAATGTACTAGCTTTAGAATTCACTCCAAGCTTGTATTCTACTCTTTATGCCTTATCGTCATGCACCTTGGAAGAAATAAAGTCTTCAAAGAAAGGGATACGTTTGTGTTTTCCGGTGACTACAATGAAGTCGAGAAATAAGGTCCAAGTTTCCAACACAGGTGGGTCTTGCCGTGTCAACTGTAATAATATATGAGAGGTTGTGAAATGACTGAAAGACCCCACAGGTTCTGGACCAAATGACTTTTGTAAATCAACTTCCTTCATTCTCTTTATTACACAGGTTTGGTGATTTTTGTGTTGTTGGAAGTTGATGTAACTTTGTCTTTACTCTTACTCCACAGACCATAAACTTATTATTATCATATAATTATCTCATATATCAATTTTCTTAAGTCGAAGATGGATAACATGGAAACTATAAACTGTTAGACACTTTAAACAAATTTATGAGAATCATCTCCTGAGCAGAGCACAAAGTGGAGGTTGAACAAACGGTTATCATTAATACGGAGAAGAATTTGGTGCACATTGCACATCATCAAGATCATCTCATTATCCTGCAGTAAAAGGCATACAGCCTATGACACTTTGCTATTTCAAACACTATATAAATTTGGCTTCTCTGGATTATTAATTTGTAATATATAAAATAATCTTAAGCATAAGGGGTGATTTATGACTGGGAAGAAATCCTTTGTACTTTAGCTTGTTTGGTATGTCATTGCACCAACGTTTGTTCTGTTCACATATTTGAAAGCTTTTTATAACTGGATCTATAGATTAGCACAGGAATGGATAATTTGTGCATTTGGGTTATCACAAAGATATATACTTATGTAGGTGCTTTATGTGTACCTTGTGCAAGAAATGTGCAAATTAAATGGCATATTTATTTTTATTATTATTATTATTATTATTATTATTATTATTATTATTATTATTGTTGTTGTTAATATTATTATTATTATTATTATTATTATTATTATTACTATTATAATTTATTTATATAGCCCTAGCATATTCCACAGCGCTTTACAATTGGAGACAAGCACAGTAATAAAATGAGAATGTTATAGAATGTATTACAGACAGACAGAGAGGTAAGAGGGCCGTGCTGGATTGGGTATACAAAGAACACATGCACGTTTTGTGTGAAATGTGTAGAGTGTGGTAATAGGGTACCCTAGGTAGGTTAAGAGTGTTGTTGAGTTATTTGATAAGCTAGTGTGAAGAGGTGGATCAGAAGACTATTTGAAAGTCTAGTGGTACAAGGGAGGCAATTCCACAAAATGGGTGCAGCACAAAAAATTAACTGGGAATGGGAGAAGGCAATGACTGCATATGAGAGATGCAGATCTTGTAAAGAATAGAAATGTTGAGTTGGGAGATTTTTTGAGACAAGTGATGAGATTGATGCTGTTGCAGTTTTGTTGACGGCCTTGTATGTTAGTAGAAGTATTTAATATTGGATTTGGTAAAAAACAAAAACAAAATTGGTGTTCTGCACAGGTCTTGGCATGCGATCAGATTGTCAGGATTTTTGTTTGAATAAAGTTCTTCCTCTCAACCAATCTGCTATTAATTCTTATTCTGAAACTTCTGCTGTTCTTCCCCAATATTCTTCAGAGATGTATTCAGTAAAGAACAATCTGAAGAGCTTCCTCCTCACTAATTGTGGAACTGTCACATTGATTTACTCCTTGGGAAATTGCCTCCTCTTGGTAGGGTTTATCCCCTCTCTGAACCTAAAGCTCAAGCTATGTCTCAATGCATTGAAGTATATCTCCAGAAAGGACTTATTAGAAAGTTTTCTTCACCAACAGAGACGGGATTCTTCTTTGTAAAGAAGAAATACGGCAGCCTCAGACCTTGTATAGATAAAAGAGGGCTCAATTCCATTACTGTCAAAACCTTTATCCACTTCCACTAATCAACAAATTGTTTGACTGTTTTAAATGAGACTGCATATTTACCAAACTCGATCTTTGAGCTTATAACGTAATTTGCATCATAGCTGGTAATGAATGGAAGACCACCTTTAATTTCAGACATGTATACTGGGAAAATCTTGTTCTTTGGTTTCTGTAATGCTCCAGCAGTATTACAAAGATTTGTGAATGTGATTTTTAGGGAAAGTTTATACAGTTTTGTTGTGGTCTACCTTGATAACATTTTAATTTTTTCCAAGGATCTCTCTTCACATCATTCAAGGAAGTAATGTCCCTTCAAAAGCATCAATTATTTTGTAAACTCGAAAATTGTGTCTTTGAACAAAGAAGAATCCTCTTTCTCTGTTACATTGTCTCCGTGACTGGTTTGCATATGGATCCTGAGAACTTCCAAGCTATTCTTAATTGGCCTCAACCATCTGGCCTAAAGGAGATTGAACATTTCTTGGGATTCGCCAATTATTAGCGACAGTTTATTCAAGGATACTCCACCTTAGTGGCTCCCATTACCACTCTCACTAAGAAGAGTGCCAATATGGTCATCTGAGGCCAATCATGCTTTAGCCTTCTTAAAACAAGCTTTTGTCTCAACTCTGGTACTTAGGCCTCCAGATTCATCCCAACCGTTGTTAGTAGAAGTTGATGCTTCCTTAGTGGGAGTTGGAGCTATTCTCTCCAAATGTACTTCCCTCACGAAATTCCATCCTTGTGGTTTATACTGCACCAGATTGGTTTTTATTTTCTTTTTATTTGGCACATCATGTTATTACTTTGTGGAGGAATTTGAAAGCGATACACAGGAAGGATTACTAGAGATGCTTTATTAAAGCCAACATCTTGTAAGCATATACCTTTGGGGGAGATGGTGTAAAAAGTCACAAGAACTGCGGTGGTATTCCTTCGTTTCATCACGAGGTTGAAGATTATACTCTCTCTTCCGGGAACTCTGTGGACTTTTATATGCTCATTTTTAGACAATCTGCACTATTATTTCTCCATTTGTTTTATATTTCCATGAGTCTGATTTTCAGACTATAGGAATTCCAATTGAGGAGAGAGATAAGGGTCATCTATCCAGTGAAGGGAGTATAGGTGCCCTATCTCCTGTGAAATGTGAAAAGGTGCACGCTAAGTGTATGTTAACTATATTTTATGTCTGTGCTTTATCTGTGGAGAATAGTGGATACTCCTCTACATACATCAGGCTGCACACTGAGTGGAGCGCCACATCAGATCAATTACTTTTTATTGTAATAAACTTGTGGTTTATACTGCAAAAAATGCATTCCTGACGAATTTAATTATACCATTGGTGATAATCCAAGACACATCTCAGTGTGCAGTTTATAGTCTTAACACCTGCACCTGCCAGGGGTCTAGTATAAATTCTGTTGCCTGGTCTGGCTGAGGCAGCTCTATGCAGTTCTACACAGTGTAAAAAATAGATTTTAAAAAAAGTGTGTGGCGTTCCCCCTCTTAATAATATTAACCCTTGTGCTGCTATCTTAGTGCTGGTGATCGCAAAATCGGGGGGAGTGGGGTCTTCAAAAAATGTTTTTTCTTCTAGGAACACCCAGCCAGTAAGGCAGTTACGTGCCTTAATGACTCAGGCCCATGATTGTTAAGAATGTCTTAAAAATTGGGGTCAATACAGAAAATGCTGTTTGTGGCCCATAAACTTTCTGGGCATTTTCAGCATTCAACGGCCGTATATAGAACACTGTAGTAGCGGCAGAAAAAAATATTACATTTATATACATTTAATTCTGAGCTAACTATTTTTTAACTCCCTGCAATCACTATGTTGACAAGACATGTCTCATATAAATCAGGACTCATTGATTACCTGTGATTACAGAGGGCCTGATTCATTAAGGAACTTAAATTAAGAAGTTTATTATTTAAGTCTCCTGGACAAAACCATGTTAAAATGCAAGGGGTGAAAATTAGTTTTCTGTTTTGCACATAAATTAAATACAGACTGTTATTAACTTATGAGAGCTGTAATGTGGTCATTAGAAAATAGACTGTAAATGACTATAAATTAATAATACTGATATAAAAACTAATGAAGGAACAAAAACTTCTCAAAATTAAATGACTTTACATGATTTCACAATTTTTAAGGAAATTCAGAACCAAAACCAAAAGAGCTTTTTGTATTTTTTTGTCCAAAACCAAACACTAGAATGGTTTTAGAACCAAAACGTAAACTAAAAGTAGAACGCAGTGCTCTGTGCACAACAATATAAATCACCAACTTAACCTTTGAATTTGAACTTCAAACTCTAACTTTAATTTGTACTTAGCTTTCAAACCCAAATTAAACTTGTCCCAAAATTCCAATCATGATGTGAAGTTAAAGTTAAAGGCCCTTGAACCAGCCATATGCGATCATTTTTTTTAACTGGTTCAAATAGTTTGAACATCTCTACTAGACAGGAATGTAAAGTGATTGGATACACAGCATGTCCAATTTAGCCACATACTTATATTGCTACATCAGAAAGATCTAACCTTTAAGCGTTTGAGCAAAATGACTGGATCCTTTGGGTTATAAACAGTTTGGTCACATAATGACCTCACAGAAAATGAGATAGTGATTACACTTTGCATTCTCCATCATCATCATCAACATTTATTTATATAGCACCAGCAAATTCCGCAGCGCTTTATAATTGGGAACAAACATTAATAAAACAATACTGGGTAATACATACAGACAGAGAGGTAAGAGGGCCCTGCTCGCAAGCTTACAATTGATGAGACAATAGGAGTTTGAAACACAAGGTCTCGTGCTACATCATATTGCACATTGGATCAGCTAGAATGCAAAGGTAAAAAGTATTGAGTGGGCTGTGTGATCAGTCACACAACAATGTTGGTCAGAGGGTTGTTGTCTTTTGTTATCTGTGTAGAGGGTGGCAATAGGGTAATCTAGGGAGATTAAAATGCTGGTTGAGGAATATCATAAGCTTGTCTTAAGAGGTAGGCTTTCAGAGAACGCTTGAAGGTTAGAAGACTAGAGGAAAGTCTTACTGTGCGAGGGAGGAAATGCCACAAAGTGGGTGCATCCCGAAAAAAGTCCTGTAACCGGGAATGGGAGGATGTGATGAGAGTGGAAGAGAGACGTAGATCTTGTACAGAGCAAGGAAAATCAATCTAGCTTCTGTGGGCAAAATAGATTGTAGGGGTTCAAGTCTGATTTTGGGAAGACCAGGAAGGAGGGAATTGCAATAGTCGATGAGGGAGATCAGAGTGCATGAATTAAGGTTTTGGCAGTGTCTTGTGTGAGATATGTGCGTATTCTGGAAATTTTCTTTAGATGTATGTAACATGATTTAGATATAGAGTCAATGTGGGGAATAAATGACAGTTGAGAGTCAAGGATTACACCTAGGCAACGAGCTTGCGGGGTGGGATTTATGGTCATGTTATCAGCAGAAATAGAAATGTCAGGCAAGGAACTTCTGTTTTTGGGTGGCCCAGATTGACATATAATAGATTCTAATTAAATGTTAATCAAGATTGGTGTTCATTTTGGGCCATTACATATAGTGATAAAGCAAAACTGATCAGATTTGCCATATGAATCACATCTTTATTAGTAAGATGCTCAAAATTGACCATTTCACCTCCTACGAAATCAACTAACTGCTAAGAAGGATGTTTTAATCCGATATTTCTTAATTCATGAATAGAGCATTTTGCATTTGATAATGTTGGAGAGTTTATTCTGGATGAAGATCAGATCACATTTTATTCCTAAATGGAGATTCTATGGGATTATTCTATAGTCCACAAATATCTTTTCACAATGGATTTGTCCTAAATAGTTTAGTTTTTATAGAATAATGTTTCGACTGCTCAATATAAGAGAACACTGGTCAGATGTGTTTATATGAACAAATGTATGTGTTTTACTTTTCATACATTCTTATTTCTCAGTGTTAGAGAGGATGCAAGGGAAACATTACATTACATTTTTTACTTTTAATGAAGTCACTCATTCTCTTGCTACTGGGGACTAATTACCAGCAATCTTCATATACTCCCAGTGGTCTGATTTTTATCACACACAGGGATTTATCAAAAAACTCTCCAAAGATCAATTTGTTTTGCATTGTTGTTTAATTAATTAATGCATTGTGTTATATATAAGGATAGTCATTCCAGTGTTCCATGATATGTTAGAATAGAGGTGCAGTAAAATAATGGTAAAACTAAAATTCATCTTCGAACCCCTATCCATGCAATTCTTGTAATCCACCAAAGTCAATTAAGAGTGCAATACCAAAGGTCCAATGCAATGAGTGACCATCCTCATCAGCAGGAAGTTTCTGATGTAAGTACTATCTAACTAATCTTCAATCTATAAAATAGAATACAAATGTTTGAAATACATCTCTTGGTAACACAGAATATCCTGAATAGCCTGACAGTGATTTTCACAGATGAGGAAATATGTTCAAGGAAACTTAACATATGCCTAAGGAAACATTGTTTTGAGGCAACATATAAATTATATTATTCTCATTTTTTAAAATGTTTACTTTATTTTTTGACAACCAAATATGCAACAGTGATTTATAAGGGAGGTGCTAGAGGGGAAATGACAATTTGGTGTGCATAGCACCTTGGGCCTGATTCATTAACTTGAGAAACTTCTTATTTCAGTCTCCTGGACAAAACCATGTTACAATGCAAGGGGTGCAAATTAGTATTCTGTTTTGCACATAAGTTAAATACTGACTGTTTTTTCATGTAGCACACAAATATCAATTTTAAATTTCAGTGTACAAATAAGCTATCAAGTATTTGTGTGCTACATGAAAAAACAGTCAGTATATAACTTATGTGCAAAACAGAATACTAATTTGCACCCCTTGCATTGTAACATGGTTTTGTCCAGGGGACTGAAATAAGAAGTTTCTCAAGTTAATATCCTTAATGAATCAGGCACCTTGTAATTAACCAGTTAACTTTTTTTCCAACTCAACTTTTGAAAACATTGTACTGTACTTTGTTAACTAAGAGGCATCCACAACTCTTGTGGTGCTGGGGGAAAATTACACATGACAAAGAAGATGCAGGAAAAAATTGTTAGTACCCTGCTTGTCACACAATAAAAGGTAATTTCACTGAGTTCCAATGCTCTAGTAATACAATCCTTGAATTGTGCTTTTGTTTCTTCATTCTGCAGAACGGCACTCCTCACCGAATTTTTATGAATTTCTGCCAATTTATAGTATATAAATAGAGTTCTGATAACAAACATGTCAATTCATTTTGCTGTGTTGTGGCTGTTGCATAGTAGATGAGAAGACCAGGCAGAACAAAATGACATGAGAATTTAATTTGCAATAAAAATAATATGGGGAATTTTGCACTAAACACTTAATGTGAGAATTGTGAGAAATGTGGAAAATTCCGCAGCCAAATGAAGAATGATGTGAATATGTTGCAAAACAATATTGAAAATGTTGCTCTTCTCTAATAAATATATCTTTAGAACAGTTTAGAAAGGCAATTTTTAGTAACTAATGGTCGACCAGATCCAAACGTAATTATTATGCAACTGCAAAATATTTGGTTGCCTGCAGAAGATGTCATAACTCTTTAGCTCTCAGTTAATCTAAGTCTTTCCATAGGAAGAAAATAATGTGTATCTGCATCTCCACTTAAATATATGAGAAAATTGGGCTCCTTTTCATCGCTGCCTTGGAAGTGAGTCTATTTAATAATAATGGTAATGGAGACTATAATTAAAATTACAATGTGTAACTGAGTACAATAATATATAATATAAGTAAGTAGTGACCATGAAATAAATCACAAAATAATAAATATATAGTAACTTTTTTTCTATATTCAGTAAATGAAATTCATTCATTCAGTTTAAAATAACTGCACTGTAGAGTCTATAAGGAATTTTGCAAGTCATAAGTTAATACTAGACTAACTCCTGCTATACATGCAATTGAGACAACTCTTATTACTTGTGTGCATTGCAACTGGTTAGATACTGCTTTCTATCAACAATAATGAAGATTATCATCATTTTATGATGCCAGTGACATCAATTTTATTTTGAAGAAATGGTGACAATGGGTCATAATTGTCTATAATGGTGCATATGGTGTTATCCCAGATCATCATTCTGTGGACAACAATCAAAAATGTATTATGAACATGTGTGTTTTACACATTCATGTATACTTTATTAAATATTTGAAGTCACCTCCGTTTTGTGCCCTGTCTAAAACATTTTTTCACTTTTTAGGGACTTGTACTATATTTGCAGCAAATTGCCCTGTTTGATTCTATTTCAAATAGGCTTAAGCCTTTTAGAGTTTTTGTATCTGTAGATGCCCAGTTACAACTATTTTGATTGCTCTTATTAGTATGGAACTTGATTTGACTTTGACTCAGTCAGAACAGAGAAATAATCTAACTATGAACTGAGTTCATCCATCCTGGACATCTGGGTACCCAAAATGTAAAAATTTGTGTTTTATATTGTGATCATATGTGGGAACCTTTGACAACCATACTGGTGTCTTAGACCAAGAACATTTCCCATGTACTTCTTCCACACACAACAGTCTATGAGAAGTTCTTGTTAACCATAGATTTTATCCCAACATTATGTCCTAATGTCAATCTTTCAAAAACAGAACAAACAATATTCCTGCCTTCCAACAGCAGCTACCTACTGGAAATACATTTACCGGCTGTACCGTCTCTGGAATTTCTTTGTAATTGTAAAGAGCTATGGAATATGCTACCAATATAATGTATAAATAAATGTTAATAAAGAAAGAAATAAATAAAAAATTCTGAGTCTTAAATTTTAACTTTCTATTCAAATCAAAGTACTGTAAATTCTGCAAGCAATTTATTATCATCATAATCATCATCATCATCATCATCATCATCATCACTTATTTCTAAGGCTGCACAAAGCTTGTCACTGCCAGACATTTGGTGTAACATATCATACATAGAAACAGAACAAGGATATCTGAGATTAAGGGAGAAGGTGCAGGCATTAGACAAAAGGCCTTGTTCATGAGAGCTTACAATCTACAACATAAGTTAAAAATATTCTGTTCAAGTTATTTACATTTTTGATACTAGCATTAGCACCTGATATAAATCAGATACTACTCCCTATTGCTTTAATCCCTGAATGACTGGGAAATGTAGATTTATTTTCTGTTGTGCAATGCTTTAATTCAATGGTACATAGATCTGAGTCCTTGATGCACAATCACACTGCTCTCTTGCTGGACTCAAATCCAACTGTCACTGAGAGCTTCTGGTTTCAGCTACATGCTCATGTGTCAGGCATGTGATTGTTAAAACATAGCACTAAATTAACTCAGCACAATGTCCCCATGGCAGAAGAGGAGCTTTCACATTGGGTTACAAGAGAATCTCTGCAGCATCATCATCATTAAGTCATGCCAGCTCGCAATTATGAGGTGCAAGGGATACTTGCGCTGCACCCCTGATAAAATACAATTACTGAAAAAAAAAAAGAAAATCATGAAATAAACAAAAACAAAAACTACAATAAAAAAATGAATCCATTTCACATCCAAATACTTTAAGAGTATGTTAAACAATATCTGTCACATTCCCATCACAAAGTTTTTCTCCATCTCTTCTAGAGCTTACATTTTGTAATATTCTATTAGAATTAATTAGCAGCACTTTCATTTTTGACATTGTTGTCATTATTGTTAACTAATCTACATTAAAAATGTATATCTGGTAATCTTTTATCCACTTTCCTCAATCTTCACAGGGAAACAACCAGACTTCGGTCACTGCGTTTACTCTCCTGGGATTTCAGGGTACCCAAAACATAAGGATTTTACTCTTTATTCTCTTCCTTGTGATTTACTGTGTGACCATATGTGGGAACCTCCTGATCATCACACTGGTGTCCTACAACAAGAACCTGCATTCTCCCATGTACTTCTTCCTCACACAACTCTCTATGAATGACATCATGTTAACCACAGATGTTGTCCCCAACATGCTTTACATATTGCTGAATGATAGGGGAAACATTAGTTTTATTGGCTGCATCACTCAATTATACATTTTTTTGTGCCTCAGAAGCATCTGAGTGTCTTCTCCTGACAGTGATGTCTTATGACAGATATTTGGCCATCTGCAACCCCTTGCGTTATGCTTCTATAATGAACAGTGCATATTGCCTAAAACTGGTGATCATCTCTTGGATGTTGAGCTATTCCATTATATTGATTGACACTTTAACAACATCAATGCTACAGTTTTGTGGGCCAAATATTATTGACCATTTCTTTTGTGATTATATTCCCTTATTGGAAATTTCTTGTTCAGATACAGCGATTGTTCAATTAGAAAATGAAGTACTAAGTGCTCCTATGCTAATCATACCAGGCATAATAATCATTGTATCATATGTTAATATCCTTTTTACTATCTTAAGGACTCCATCTAATACTGTCAGACAGAAAGCCTTCTCCACCTGTAGCTCCCATCTGACTGTGGTGTGCATATTTTTTGGGACTCTTTTTGGTGTTTATGTTGTACCAACAAAAGGACAATCAATGAACATAAGTAAAATCTTATCACTCATATACACAGTGGTAACCCCTTTGATTAATCCCATTATATACAGCCTCAGGAATAAGGACATCAAGAAAGCCTTACACAAAACAGTCCATAAAAGTTTATCTTGTTCTATAGAAAACATGTTCTTTTGTTAAAATCTACACATATTTATTTATAGCTCTTTTCATGATTGTAGCCTAGTCAGGATAATTATGAAATAATATGTTGATGTTATAATGATCTACCCTAAAAGCTGAAGTTATTTTAATGAAAATTGTTTCCAACAAATCACTGAGTGCTAACAAACAAGGGGTTAATATTTGTTGATGAAGGAAACAGACTTTCAGAGTTCTGATTTCTGTCACTTTACCGTGATTATTTACTCTCTGATGTCATTATAAAGAAGGTCGATCCCCATGGTTTTTTACCCACCTAGGAGTTTAGAGATCCCTAAAAATATCGGCTAATCTCCTAAGACCTGAAATAACGTATGGCAGAAACCAAGTCCAGTATGTAATCCTTATAGGAATCAGTAATGATCGAAGCAATAAATGTTTATAAAGACCTCTGTATACATTCTTAACTTGTGAAAGTAACAAATAATGTGTGCCGATTATATATATATATATACATGTCCCCTAAGGAAACTTTACTGATGAGGTATCTCTCCTGGACTAGTATTATTTCATGTATACGTTTATAAAATAATATGATGTTTAGAAGCATTAACACCAATTCTCTGCTGTGTTCCAATAGAGATTTATAATTTATTTGTGAACACATGAATAGAACTGTTGGCAAGAGGGCAATAAATTGGTTGTAGAACCTATTACCCTTCCAACTTAGCTCTTTCAGTGACAGAGGAGGGTGTTTTATTGACAATAAAGAAAATAGTTTCACTATGTAGTAGAATTGTTAGTTTTAATTTATCAGTCTGCTACAGAGAAATTGTCCAAATCTTCTAGCCTTCCCCCAGATGATGATAAAGAGTACATGAGTGTAGTATTTGTGTTTTGTTTCTGTTTTATTATAAGAAACTGATTAACATATGCATATTTGTATGTCCATATGTATTCAATAAACATTGTGCCTATTTTTTTTATATATTACACCCTTATGGTGGTTAATTGTACTACGATTTTAGAAGTTGTTAAATGGTTGATAAACTGCATTGGTTGTTGACCAAATGACCTTTAAAAATGACCTTTGTTCTCTTTATTACAAGTTTGATGACATTTTTGTTCTTGGAAGTAGGTGTAAATTTGTACTTTACTTTACAACGCAGAAATGTATTATAATCTTACAGGTTTGTCTTTTTTAAGTGAAAGATGGATAATATGGAAACTTTAGACCTTACAGACTCTTGTGCTCATTCATACCACTATCTATGTGAATTGACCAACTTGGAGAATGAACAGATCAATTTCATTATGAGTATGATGGAATTCATTCTCCAACACAATTATTTCCGGTATGGGAACGACTTCTACCTCCAAACCTACGGGGACAGCTATGGGAACTCGCTTTGCCCCTAGCTACGCAAATTTATTTGTAGCGAAGTGGGAAGACGAGTGCATATGGAATAATAACCAATTTAGGGAGAAACTAGCATGTTGGAAGCGCTATATAGATGACGTTTTCTTTATTTGGGAAGGAACACATGAAGAATTACAACTTTTTCTGACATATCTCAATAAGAATGTATATAATTTAGAGTTTTTGGCTGAAACGAGCAATCTAAAGATTAACTATTTGGACCTGACAGTATATATTGAGAATGGACAGCTTAAAACTAAGAATTTTACAAAAGAAGTAGACTGCAATAACTTAGTAATGGCAACCAGTAACAATCATTGGAACTGGATAAAAAACATCCCAAAAGGTCAATTTAGGAGACTCAAAAGAAACTGCACAGATCTAGGAGTTTTTGAAAGTCAAGGTCTTAAACAAAAATTCTTGGAACGTAACTATGCTAATGAGATGGTTTCATCAGTCTTTAGTGAGGTGACGAATATTGAAAGGAAAGATCTTTTAGGGTACAAAGAAAAAGAAATGAAATCTATATCAGAAATATCATTTGTCACGCAATTTAATAGTAATTCAAGAGCCTTTGAAAATATTTTAAAGAACCATTGGCATATATTAAGCCTAGATGAGGAAATAATCAATTTTTACCAAAAAAACAAGGATTATCTATAAGAAAGCGGCAAACATCAAAAATTTACTCACTAGAAGCTATGTGCCCACTCCTGAAATTGATCAATCTACAAAAATGTCAGCTGGATTTCCTTTCTGCTTAAATTGTAAAGGATGTAAAAACAGCATAACATCTGGAAATAAAACCACTAAGAAATTTCAATCAAATTCAAATGGGAATCAATTTCAAATCAGGAATTGTGTAAACTGTAATATTGAAGGAGTGGTCTATCTATTGGAATGTAGTTGTGGACTACAATATATAGGTAGGACCAAACGAAAATCAAAAATCAGAATTTCAGAGCACATTCACAACATAAAAAATGGAGTAGCAACGCACAGTGTTTCGAATCATTTTAAAAATTTCCACAATTGTGATCCTAAAAGTCTCAAATTTCTCGGAATTGAACAAATTACAAGGTCATGGAGAGGAGGAGACTATATTGAAAGAATATCACGTGTGGAGGCAAAATGGATTTATTTATTAAAGACATTACAACCTGATGGACTTAATATAGACTTTGACTTAGGTTCAATCCTCAGTATCTAGTCAAAATACAATAAGTAGAATATCTTCAGAATTATATTTTGATGTAGAAAGAAAAATATACATCTTATTTAAGATCTATTTACTATTTTATCCCTTTCATTTTTTATCATCATCATTATTTTCATTTTTTACTATTCCATCCTAGTGTATGGATTTAAAATTTTCTATTTAATAAAATTGCTTTTTGAAAAGGAGCAGAGCTCCTTTAAAACAACTAACAAATCAGCAGAGAGTACCAGGTATATAGGAACACACTGGCATACAGCAAGTTATTCTTGAAAAAGTTCACAAGCTGAACGAAACACGTTGGTTACATTTTTGACCCTCCTAGGATCCTGTAGTGAAGACGCTTTAGCGCTTCTGCATTCAAACTGAGAAAGCGCTACCACTACCCTTTTTTTTTCTCGGACGGAGTACAGATTCACCAAGCGGAATTTTTATAAGAAGAGCAGTGGGAAGGACGGCACCAGCAGGAGCATAGGTATATCTAGGGTAAGATTTTTGTCTGGATGGACCTGGCTGGTTTTTGTCTGCTGATCAATTAAATTTGCAAAAGTTGCTATAAACATTCCGTTTTTTGGTGTTTTGATACTTCATTGCATATAATCTTGTAGCGCCCTCTGGTATTTATACTGAGTGTTTTAATTTTTGTACTTTTGATGAGGTGCGGCTTAAACTGTGTACAAGAGCGCCATATCCTAATATTTTTTATATATGAGAATTATGTCCTAAACAGCTCATTAAGAGGCAGTTGGACCACAGGTTAGCATTGAGTAGGTGATGATCTCATTATCCTATAGTGAAAGGCATACAGAATATTACACCAAGTTGATGTGCTTCCTGTTTCAAACATTTTACAAATATGGCTTCCTTGGATTATTGATATAATACAAAATGTTCTTAAGTATAAGGGGTGATTTAGGACTGGGAAAATATGCTCAGCACTTTAGCATGTTTGCTCTGTCATTGCACCAACGTTTAATGTGTGCCTTTGGGTTTGCCATAGATACATATTTATGTAGATGCTTTATATGTGCCTGGTTCATGAAATCTTCAAAATAAATGGGGGATTTATAAACCATAACATGAACAAAAAGAATACATGACATGGAAAACTTGGATAAGTGTGTGAGAATACTGAGCTTATGTGTAGCTCTATTACCTGCTAAGCCTAGATAGTCCACCAGAGGGAGTCTTACTTGTTAACTGAAAGCCTTTAATTCAGAATCACCTAGGCAGAAACAGCTGGAATAATACAAATGTACCTTTATTTTATATCACAAATATATATTTAAATGAACAAATCATATTGGAAAATTGATTAATAACAGCTATGGGCTTCCTGCACAGAGTACAGACTAAACTACTCTACTTTACACTAATAGATCTATAGTCAACATTCCTCTGGAGCTACACTGTCCATTCCTCCACTAGCAAGGTAGGGTGCTAGCCCAATGTCATCTTGCTTTGTTCAGGTCTACAAAGTAGCAACGTCTGGGGAAACTTTACAGATCTGATTATTGGTATTTTCTTAGACCAGTCCAACCGGAGCTGTAAACCCTTAGTCAGCCTGTCCAAAGTAGGATGTAGAATAGAGTCCTAATTGCCATGCTGCCTTTTTTAAGCCTAGTTTGGTTTTCACAGTGGTGAGGACTCGGTGAGGGCTGTCACAGATATCAATTTTCTGCTGGATTGGATACATGCATAAAAGAGGGCGGCCACGCAGCCTATCCCAAGACCTTAGATGACAGAAGGTACCCTGCAAAGAGAGACTTTTGGAGGTATGGTTAGATTAGCTTGAGAAAAATGAACAATTTATCAGACAATACAGGATATTTCAATTAGGTATCAGTTGACCCTGAGTACTTTGTAGCCCAAAGGCGTTGTCCAACTGATCTGCACTTCCAATTCATCATAGTTGAACCACAATTTCTTAGGAAGCTATCAGCACTTCTTTTCTTGGTGACATATGACCTGATAACCCCACATGAATATTAGTCTCTCAAGAGACATGTTGGGCAGTTTAGTGGTACCTAAAAAACCCACTTGGTGACATTTAAGAATATACCAACACACTTCATAAAAATGCATACAATGAATGACGTATAATACAATATTGGAAGTGAGGGGAAGCCAGACTAGTTTAAACTTTATTTTTATAATTATTATTATTATTATTATTAATATTTATTTATAAGGCGCCACAAGGCATCCGCAGCGCCGCACAGAGACAAACAAAATCACAACACAATGGGAGACAGCACAGTACAGAAAACACAGCAACTCAGTACGCTCAATGCACAGCCAGAGAGGGCAGGGAAGGGGGAGGGAGGATCCGCAAACAATGGGGCCCAAGAAGGAGGGCGCGGAAGACAGGGAGACCCCCAGGGGGGAGGAGGGAGCTAGAGTGGACGTGGGGTGGAGGACCCCCGAGGAGGAGGGCTAAGCAGCTGGAGAGCAGAGTCAGAAGTGGCGGAAACAGGAGGAGAGACGGCCCTGCCCAGAGGAGCGCACAATCTAAGGGGAAGGGTGGACAGACAGAGAGACGCAGGGGAGAGAGGGAGAGTAGGGGGACAGAGGCAGAAGATAAGGTAGGAAGTTAAGTGGGAGACAGAAAGGCTTTAAGAAAAAGGTGGGTTTTTAGGGCCCGTTTGAAGCTGGACAGATTAGGGGAAGTTCTGATGGAGGGAGGGAGCTTGTTCCAGTGGAGGGGGGCAGCGCGGGCAAAGTCTTGGATACGCGCGTGGGAGGAGGTTATAAGGGGGGAAGAGAGGCGACGGTCAGAGGCAGAACGGAGAGGGCGGGATGGAGCATGAATAGAGAGGAGGGTGGAGATGTAGGGCGCAGTGGAGTTGGCGAGGGCCTTGTAGGTGAGTGTGAGGAGCTTAAAGAGGATTCTGAAGGGGAATGGGAGCCAGTGAAGGGCTAGGTAGAGGGGGGAGACAAAAGAGGAGCAGCGAGAGAGGAAAATAAGCCTAGCTGCAGCGTTAAGGACGGATCGAAGGGGATCGAGATGAAAGTGGGGGAGGCCAGTGAGGAGGAGGTTGCAGTAGTCCAGGCGGGAGATGATCAGAGAGTGGATAAGGCATTTGGTGGCATCTTGGGAGAGGAAGGGCCGTTTGCGAGCGATGTTGCGCAGCTGGAAGCGGCAGGATTTAGCAAGAGAGAGGATGTGGGGGCCAAAGGAGAGAGAGGAGTCGAGGATGACACCAAGGCAGCAAAGTTGGGGGAATGGGGAGATAGAGGTGTTGTAGACAGTGATGGAGAGGTCAGAAGGGGATGGGGTATGAGAGGGAGGAAAAAATATGAGCTCAGTTTTGGCAAGGTTAAGTTTGAGGAATCGAGAGGACATCCAGGAGGAGATGGCAGAGAGGCAGGCGGACACCCTAGAGAGGAGGGAGGGAGAGAGATCAGGAGAGGAGAGGTATAGTTGAGTGTCGTCGGCGTAAAGGTGGTAGCTGAAGCCGAAGGAGCTGATGAGTTCACCAAGGGAGGAGGTGTATAGAGAGAAGAGTAAGGGTCCCAGAACAGAGCCCTGAGGGACCCCGACTGGAAGGGTGGATGGGGGGGAGAGAGACCCAGAGGTGGTGACAGAGAAGGAACGGTGAGTAAGGTAAGAGGTGAACCAGGACAGGACTGGGCCGGAGAGGCCGAAAGACTGGAGGGTGTGAAGGAGGAGGGGGTGGTCAACGGTGTCAAAGGCTGCAGAGAGGTCAAGGAGGATGAGAAGGGAGAAGTGGCCCCTGGCTTTAGCAGAGAGGAGGTCATTGGTGACTTTTCTCTAGGATCCGCCATTAGCAGGAGGGGATCCGCCGCCAGGATGCAGATCTTCGTGAAAACCCTCACGGGGAAGACCATCACCCTCGAGGTTGAAGCCTCTGATACTATCGAAAATGTCAAGGCTAAGATTCAGGATAAGGAAGGTATTCCTCCTGACCAGCAGAGGTTGATCTTTGCCGGCAAGCAGTTGGAAGATGGCCGCACTCTCTCCGATTACAACATCCAGAAGGAGTCCACTCTTCACCTGGATCGGTAACCAGATAGTCAATGGAGCCAAATCGCAGGACAAATAGAGTGGTCAGGAAGAAGCTAGGAGTCAGGAACCAAAGGACAAATAAACAGGAAAAGTAATGCCCACCACCCTGCTGTCACCACATTCCTGCTTCTTAAATCTGGTCAGAGTCCAGTTGCTCTGCCTCCGGGCAAGCGGCTTTGACCAGGTCAGGTGGGGTTCATAAGGTGAAATCTATTTCTTCCTTCTGGGAAAGTCCATCAGCATTCCCATCCCATAGGAAATCATCAGTGTAGCGTAATTTGGCCTATCACACTGAGAGCTCCTGTCTGTAAAGTTCTACCTCCCAACTGTCCACTGTCCTTGTAGTTGGACCAAATCCTGACTAAGCAAGACAGTCACCCAAATTTGGGACTGTGCCAGCAGATTTAGGACAGTTGGCAGACTGTCCTGCTCTCTCCTACCTGTCTTGTCACTGTGGCTGCAGGTTTCTTTAGATCAGTTGCTGCTTGTCTGGATCCTTGGAGACCCTAATGGAAAAAAAATGGGTACATGAAATTTAGAAAACTCCAACAATCCCCAGCATTAAATCAATAGTGCCCACATTTAATAATTAGGCCTCCCTCTAGACCCAACATTAAAATATTAGTACTCACATTTGATAAATAGATCTATTTCCCGCCAACCAACCCCAACATTAAATTAATAGTATTCTCATTTAATGAATAAACCTAATACCCTCCCTCTAAACAGCCCCAGCAAAAAAATAATAGCATTTACGTTTAATATAACCATTTACCAAGACCATCCTCCCCAAACTCATCCCTACAATCAATTATAGACCCAAACCACGCTAGCATTAAACTAAAGGTCCTGTCAGCCCATCTTAATTTAATAGGCCCCACCATTAAATTAAATTGCCCCACCAATAAATTAAATTGCCCCACTGTTATCCCACAAATAAAATAGCATTCAATAAATAATTAGCCCCCACCTAAACTCCACCATTAAAGTAATAGCCTATCTTCCACCCATGTACTATTAAGACAGCCACCCTATTACCTCACACATTATAGCCCCTCTCCTTATAGTTTAGAATAGGCAGCCTTCCTTATAGTTTACTATAGGCAGCCCCCACCCCCTCCCTATAGTTTAGTATAGGCAGACCCCCTCTCTATCCCTATAGCTTAGAATAGGCAGGAACCCCTCATTCCATCCCGACAGTTTAGTATAGGGAGGCCTTCCCCTCCCTCCATCCCTATAGCTTAGTATAGGCAGCCCCCCTTCCCTCCATCCCTATAGCTTAGTATAGGCAGCTCCCTCTCCCTCCATCCCTATAGCTTAGTATAGGCAGCCCCCTCTCCCTCCATCCCTATAGCTTAGTATAGGCAGCCCCCTCTCTCTCCATCCCTATAGCTCATTTACTTTTAGCTGCTTCGCATATCAGGCAGACAGGAAGTAAAGTGACACTTCCTGTCTGCCGCACAGCACTGTGGGTGCCCATATAGCAACAGGCAGCCAAGTGATTGGTTGACTGCTGTTGTCCACTGACTACCAATGCCCTTGATCCCTCCCCATGATTGCGCCCCCGCACACACTCCCCGCACCAGCATTCTCCCCCCCACCCCCTCTTAGCAAAAAAAAAACCCATGAGCTGCTCACCTTAGCAAGCATCGGGGCACCCCGAGGAAAACCCAGATGGGCCAGTCTGACGCTGATTATGTCTCTCGACCTAATGGGGTGAACATTGTGAATGTCAACATGCTAAATGTCAAAATTTCAACTACATTCCAGACCCAAACCTGCTTCTGGTTGGACCGCGGAGTCCAGAACAAGATCGCTACAACTTTGGCCGGCTCTGGTGCCCACAAACATTTAGCAAATTTTCAGATTTGTGCATGGAAAAGCTGTGTAAAAAAATACTTAGAAATGACAGCCCCAGCACACTAATCAAATGAAGCCACTGTGTCTGAGTTGTTTAATACCAAAATAACATTAAAACAATAAGCTAACTGATATAAATCTGGAAAATTTGGTAAAAAATTAACACAAGTGGTCAATGTTAATACATGGCTTTGAATGTGTGCTGATGCCAAATTTGCCACAAAATTGGTGTAATTTACGCTCAAAAAAGCCAGACATAAATACTTGCGCTGGCATTTGTGGCATATGTGCCCAGTTTACAGCAGTCACACAGCGCAGGCACTTACACCCCAGTTGTGACAATTTTTTAAATCTATTCAATGTTCAACAAACACATTTTTATTAAGCATCAATAAACGTTTAAAAAACCTCTTTAATACAGCAGAAACAGCTCCCGACCTTTTGCATAAACATGCAAACATAAGTATAATATATGCCTGGGCAATGGAGAAAGCAGCAATCAGCTTCAACAATGCAAACGAAAAACAGCCAATCGCTAGCGCCGGAGACCATCATCATCCCTATCATCTGTTATTTACACTTGCCACTGTCCAATAGCAAATAATACGGCTTTCTCAGACATATGTGGTCTTTTTCCTAAACTGTGATCATTTACAATTGCATGATCACCCCTATGTTAAGACAACCCCATCCTTTCCTGTCCCTCCTATCCATATGCAGCCTGCAGACAGTGGCAGAATCACTTTCATGGCTTACGTAAAGTGGTTTCACACAAAATACACCACACAAACTGATGTAGCACTCAATTTGCATCAGCCTCTAAGTGCCTGTGTTGCAACAATTGTTGCTTGCAAATAGGCTGCAATCCTAACCGACACGATATAACATTCCTCACTTGTGTGCATAAAATTAGCGTTGTAAGCAGGTTTGCAAATTTATTTGCAACAAGCATGGGATTATAAATCAAATACATAAATATGTCCGCTTGTATTTAGAGTTACACTACATTTAAAACATTTAAATAGGAACGTAACAGAAGTGCAAGTGTAGAACTTGCAACTACTTTCTCTAGGCACAAATAATATGCCTACAAAACATGCATTTCAGACTTAACTATAACCATTAATATGTACTTAAAGGGTAGTAGTTACCTTGATCCACCTTTCGAAGTCTAATGCTCTGTGTTACATGCAGCTCAAGGTATTAGCTCAGGTTGTGACATGCAAAATTATGATTTGAAATGCACTTGTGTCCAACACTATATCGGGCCCAAGTAAAAGAAAGGCACAAGAAAGGAAAGAAAATGTAAACTGTGCCAAGTAATTTTAGTCTTTCATAAATAGTCATGGCTAAATATCCACTATAATGTTAGGTGTTTAATAAAAAAATGTTAATGAGGACTTGCAGGTAGGCTCAGGACCAGGAGACTGGTCAGCCTTGCAATGAGGGTCTCTGCCTCATAAAGGACTTAACTTAAATATATGGCAAGCTAGAAAATATTGCTGCAAATTATCCAGTTGATGATGAAGCCATGCTCATGTAAATCACAATTTTTATTTCTTTGCCCAGCTAGCATGCACTGCAGTACAACAGGCAGAACAAAGCAAATGAGTGTAATTTTGGAGGGTAAACATGTAAAAGCTCTTTTAAATAAAGAAACTTTTGGACCCAAAACTGTGCATCCGAATAGTTGCTGTACATAGTGTACCTGTTTTGATAGTGCTCTTGCCATTTTACCCGAGACTGGGAGAGAAAGAGTTGAGCATCTGGGTAGAGGAATACTACAGGCAGTCTGTGGCAGTTTGTGGCAGTTGATGACTGCTGGGACAAAGCGCCTCTGTAATACCACATACTGGCCTAGGTGAACACAGCCTGTGATATCCATCTGATACAGGTACATTTATATCCTTGTACAAGTGAGGAGTAACTGAATTGGGCTCTGGACTTATTTGATTATCATTATCAGTGTTATTGGAGGAGATATACCTTTCTCTGTGAAGATAACTGGCTGCAATGCACTGCTAGCAATACAATCTGAGCTGTACACCTATATGTAATTAAAGCTATACAGGTTACAGGGTTGCATATAAGCTTATAGGATAAATATCATCCCATCTTTCCTGTGAAATTATGGGCAAACATAACCAGTCCACCACAGCGGGAAAATTGGACCGCTTTGCTCGCTCCTCCACTATAGCCTCTGGTTCAGGAGATGCATTACATCCCGTTACCCCCCCTTTGTCGGCTCCACTGGTGGACCCTGAAGTTACATTACAGCAGGTCCTGCAGGCCATTGGGGCATCTGAAAAGTGTGTTACGGATAAAATAGGAGAGGTGCAGGTGGACCTCTCTCTTCTCCGGCAAGACGTGCAAAAAATCAGGGAGAGAGTGGGTGAAGTGGAGACACGTGTGTCTACATTGGAGGACACTTCTGCACCAGTTGCGGGCCGGTTGGAGAGTCTGGAGTCGCAAGCCTCTCTGTTTAAACAAAAGCTTACGGATATGGAGGGGCGTTTGCTTCGCAGCAACATTCGGTTGGTTGGATTGCCCGAGAAGGCAGAAGGTGTCTCCCTAGAATCCTTCTTGGAAAAGTGGTTAATCCAACTGTTTGGTACAGATTCATTTACAGCCCAATTCGCAGTGGAGCGGGCCCACCGTATTCCAACTCAAGCACCCCCTCCTGGAGCCCCCCCACGCACCTTCATAGCCAAATTGTTGCACTATCGTGACCGAGATACCATTCTACGCTTGGCTAGGCAGAAAGGTTCAGTGGAATACAATGGTCAGCGAGTAGCAATGTATCCTGATTTCGCTCTGGATGTACAAAAGAACAGGGCTCAATTCATTCCGGTGAAGAGAAGATTGAGAGATTTACAGATCCCATATGCCATGATTTTCCCTGCCCGGTTGAGAGTGGTTTCGGAGGGCCGTACATCCTTTTTTGATACTCCCCGAGAGGCTGCAATTTGGTTGGACCGCCTAGCTGCTGCTGGACGCTGATGCTGGATGAGTACTTTTTTATGCCTCTCCTGATAGACATTGCTGATTTGTCATTGATATTATGCATGGTATTTGCTATACATAATGTAATTTCTCTTCTGTGGTACAAAAAAAATAACAAAATGTATTTCGCTCAGGTGGGGTCTGTGATTTTCAAACTAATATTGAAAGGTCCATTGTAAAAGAAAAAAAAAAATATGTAATGGGCTGGAGAGCCCATGGCTTTAAGGCTGTTCTTTTCCTCTCTTCTCTCAATTCGCCCCTTTTCCTTCCTTCCTTTTCCTTCCTCTATCTTCTGGTATTTTGCGGGTTGGCGGGTGACCTTTTTTGGTAGTGTGCTGGCCTGCTGAATATCTTAAGGTAATTTTAGTTAGGGTTTCAGTTATACTTAAGTTGGGTGGAGTATACAGGGTGGGGGTATGGGTTTAGTATTAAAGTTATTTAAGTTGTGGGTAGTTTTAATGTTATCGCAAATATATAGACAAGGATTATATGTGCTTATAAGTATGTCAATGTATGCTCTGCAGGGGTGTGGGATGCGGGGTAGTGAGATAAGAGGGACTACTATTATATGTATTCTGGTACATCTGATAAGGAGCTGAAAATTCTCTCCTGGAATGTGCGGGGCCTAAATAATGCTGTGAAACGTTCTCTTGTACTAAGACAAATTAGAAAAAATGATCCTGATATTGTTTGTCTATTGGAGACTCACTTACACGGTGATAGAATACTCGCCCTTAAAAAAGCATGGGTAGGTAGGGCATACCACTCTACGTACACGACTAATTCTCGAGGGGTCTCTATATTGGTACATAAACGTCTCTGCTTCTCCTTGGAAAAAATTCAAGTGGATGTAGGGGGAAGGTTTGTACTGATGAAGGCTGTCATTAATTAGGTTCCGGTGATTCTGTTAGCTGTATATATACCCCCACCGTATAATGGTGAGGTGTTAAGGAAATGTGGAGAATTCATGGCATTGTTCCCAGATGTTCCAGCCATTTGTATAGGGGATTTTAATAATGTGATAAATGGAGAGGTGGACAGATGGCGAGAGAAAAATGCTGTAGTTGGCAACTCTAAGTCGGCTTTTTCTGCTCTGGTTGAGGAAATTGGGTTAGTAGATGTATGGCGTTTGAGGCACTCAGAAGATGTCCAATTCTCCTGCTTTTCTACATCACATAATGCATTTTCAAGAATTGATCTGGCTCTGCTGTCACACTCTCTGGTACCGCTGGTAAGGAGCGTGGAATATAGGGCTAGGGGAATTTCTGACCACTCGCCCCTCTGCTTATCTATTGATTTTGCAATTGAAAGAGGCCAGTCCTTTTGGAAATTAAATCCCTTCTGGCTCTCTTTGATGGGTACAGGAGCGACCTTGGTGACACAGTGGGAAGGCTTCTTTGTAGATAATCTGGTAACAGCAAGGCCACCTATAGTTTGGGACGCTTTTAAAGCTTTCCTAAGGGGGACATTAATTGCTGGCATAGCTGAAATTAAAAAGTCGTCCAGACAAAAAGAACAGATATTAGAGAAAAAGTGTAAATCCTTAGAAGCACAATACATTGCGGACAAAACTGAGGTTGCAAGGGGAACATGGCAGTTGGCCCAGAGAGAGTGGGTAGAGTATGTATTTGAGAAATCCAAACGTAAATTTCTGTTTTCTAAGCATGTACGATATGCAGAGGGCGATAGAAATGGTAGCTTCCTGGCTTATCTGACAAGGGCGGAGAGGGCAGATGCAGCAGTACCGGTTATCTGTGATGACAGTGGGGTTAAGAAGTATCTGATGCCTGATATTGTTGAGGTATTTCATAAATATTACACGAATACATATAAGCCACAGGTCAGATATGACATGGATACGTTACAGCAGTATTTGAATGGTATCTCCCTTCCTGTCCTCTCCGATGATAGTAGGGAGTTTTCGGACTCACCCTTTACTCTTGAAGAGATTGATATAGCTATTATGTCATTCCCTAATGGTAAAGCCCCTGGAGTAGATGGAATCCCAATTGAATTATATAAAAAAACACCGGCCCTTTTTTGTGTCTAGGTTGTTGGATACATTCAGCGAGCTGGGTGAGATTGGCGCTCTTTCCCCTTCAATGGCAGAGGCAATAGTGGCGGTGCTGCCTAAGTCAGGGAAAGATTTGTTGTACCCTGAGTCCTACCGCCCAATTTCACTTTTGTCAAATGATGTTAAGATTCAAGCAAAATTACTGGCTTTGAGGTTAAGTAGAGTGGTGCTGGAATTAATTCATCCGGATCAGATGGGATTTATGCCAGGCAAGTCCACGTCTATCAATCTTAGAAGGCTGTATACTCTCCTGCAGGTGCGGTCACCCTCTTCTGAGAGCGAAGTTGTGGTGTCCTTGGATGCAGCCAAGGCGTTTGACTCGGTGGAGTGGCCATACCTGTGGGAGGTATTGTCCCGATTTGGAGTGGGCCCGGAATTTATAAAATGGTTAAACTTTTGTATTCACATCCAGTGGCGCGGGTCTATGTCAATGGGCATCTATCTCAACAATTTCAATTAGAGCGGGGTACTAGACAGGGATGCCCGTTGTCTCCGGCCCTGTTTGCATTAGCAATAGAGCCGCTGGCCTGTAAGATCCGGCATGATAGAGAAATTGTGGGACTTAGATCAGAGCACAGAGAGGATAAGGTGGCATTATATGCAGATGATATGCTGTTGTTCCTTTTAGATCACGACACTTCCCTAAAACATTTGCTGCGGGTGGTTGATGGATTTGGGTTTTTTTCCGGCCTAAAAATTAATTGGGATAAATCTAGCGTGTTCCCTCTGGGATGGGAGTGTCCCGTGACAATGCCAGAAGGCTTACAGTTAAAATGGGCATCGAAATTCAAATACTTGGGAATATGGATCTCTAATACCCCGCTGAATATGTAGAACTTAATTTGCGGCTCCAGATCAAATACATTAAAGAAAAAACTCATGTATGGAAGAAGCTACCACTTTCTGTCTCCGGTAGGATAAATTTAATTAAGATGATGGTGCAGCCAAAGTTTTTATATATACTCCAGCAGTCACCTGTATATATTCCACCCTCCATTTTCCGATGCATTGATAGCTATTTGATTTCATTGGTTTGGGGAGGGGGAAGGGCTAAGGTCAAGCTCAGCTCGCTGTATAGATCCAGATCTTCTGGTGGATTTGCACTTCCTAACTTGAAATTATATTATTTTGCATCTCAATTGGTCCACCTTAAGGCATGGGTTTCGGACCCCGATTACCATGAGCTACATTGGGTGTTGGTACACCAATTTAATTCTAATCACACTCCCTTACAGTCACTGCTGGCGGGGCGGCTTGGTATGCGGGCTCCTCCGCTCCTGATTCAGGCAGTTAAGATTTGGACAATCTGTAATAAAATAATGAAACAAACTGACATTGATCTATATACTCCTATCTGGGGGGCAAAGAAATTTGAGAAGTTGAATACAGTGAAGAGGGCCAGGGAGTGGTCTCGGTTGGGTGTGGTGTCGGTAGGTCAGCTTTATGATACAAATGTACTTAAATCCTTCGAACAGTTGGTTGGGGAATTCTCTGTACCCAGAACAATGTTTTATTCTTACCTTCAGTTACGACACGCCCTAAACACACAATTTAAAGGGGAGACTTTGGTGTTTGGGGTGGATCCACTGAGGAAACAATTACAGGCCTTGGGTTATAGAGGTCTGATCTCTCGAATGTATTCATGTCTTCTGTATGAATCCACTGCAGATGATTTGGATGGTTTGAGGAATCAGTGGGAAATAGATATTGGCCCTTTATCAGACAAGGAGTGGGAAATGGTTACAGACAGTACTAAAGGTTATACTTCATCATTAAAATTTCAACAAATACAGGTGTTTATCTTACACAGGGCCTACTTTACCCCTATTAGATTGGCAAAATTTCGGCCGGATGCTACCCCTAACTGTCCGAAATGCAATTCGATCAATGCTAAGTTTTGGCACCTTCTATGGGAGTGTTCATGTATACAAATCTTCTGGCGAAGGATCAGGAGATGTATTCAGGTTACTGGAATTGAAGTGTCTCTTAGTTCATCGGCCACTTGTCTCTTTGGGCTCCGATTGAAGGGGAAAGTTAATAAACTGACAAAAATGTACATTTTACAGTTATTGATGTTGGCTAAGGTCTGTATAGCGAGGCTGTGGTTGGCCCCGACGAGTCCCACGGTTAAAAATTGGAAGGCACTGGTCAATACCACCATAAGGCACGAGAGATTTGTTTATACTAGCAGACAGGCTCTGAAGGAATTTGAGAATATATGGTACAGATGGTTAGAGTCTCCATTCTATCCTATGTCATCTAGTACAGATGCTCTATCTACTTAAATGTATGGCTGCCGCAGTTCTTATAATAAGTATCTGAGTCCATGTAATAAACCCTGCATGTGTAACATACTTATGTATAAGCATTTACGATGTATGATCCTGAATGAATATAGCACATTTATTATTATTATGCTTTAATGTAATCTTGTAAATTCCGTCATTTAATTCCGATATGTATGCGATTGTTTTTCTTTTCTTTTTGTTGTTTAGTATGTTTATATCTTAAAAAATTTCAATAAAAATACTGGATTTAAAAAAAAAAAAGTTCCGGTTTATTATTTATTAAATGCCAAGGGAAAACTATTGGGGTAAATTGTTTACACGGGGATAATCCACATTAGGTTACAGCTAAATTGAACATAGAGACAACTTGTGGTTCTGCTGTCACTACTTTGGGATTGCTCCCTTCCTTAATGCATGAGGTCATTCTAGGGAGACATTTTCCCCATTTCTGGAATATATGGGAAACCTGATTATTTACAGGGGAAAATAAACCAGCTCCCTTTTACAATACCGGTGGTTGAAGAGGCCATGGGGGTGTCCTCCGAAACTCCTGTCCTTATTCAAGCATGACTGGGGAGATAGAGAATGATGAGGTCAACAGTGAGGCAAAAAGTATTACACTTCTTTCCTGCAGAAGAGCATGTTGTTGAATGTGTTGAGTATGTGCATAATCTTGAGATGAGTAAAGAACATTTTGCCTAAAAACAATTGAAAGACCCCACTCTAAAAAAAAACTATAGAAAATGTAAATGTGGTTTGGAACCCAGTAGATGATATTAGGCTTTCATATCATCATATGGCAAAACATAGTGACTTGTTGTATCAGGTGACACAAAAGTGGGAAGACATTGTGGAACAACTGACAATTCCTTAAATATGTTGGAGAACAGTGTTTGACCTAATAATAGTAATACATAGTCACATTACAGACATTTAGGGGTAAAGAAAACCTATGAAAGAATTTTACAGCACTGAAATTTTTAAGAGTTTTTTTGTCGAATTTCCTCTTATATAGATCCCCTTTGAATGAATTCATTACTTCTACTTAGGCGATAGCTAGACAACTAGTCTATACCTTTAGCTTTGACTTGTATTGGAGACATCCTAGGGGATTGCTGGATATAGCAACCCAGTCCTTACTAAAGTGTTATTACCTGTGACTCTGGGATACAGGAGAGGATACCAGCTTTACTAGCAATAGTGTGAGAGAAGATGGAGCAGACAAAACAGGATCAACACAAGGTGGACAATCTTAATGCACAAGTACATACATTTAAGATCTTACCATAAAAAGTAAAATTTTGACCAAATAACAGAGATTTGAGATCTTAAAGGCAGCATGATGGCTTAGTGGTTATCACTTCTTCCTCACAGCGCTTTGGTCATGAGTTCAATTCCTGACCATGGCCTTATCTGTGTGGAGTTTGTATGATCTCCCCGTGTTTGTGTGGGTTTCCTCCAGGTGCTCCGGTTTCCTCCCACACTCCAAAAACATACTAGCAGGTTAATTGGCTGCTATCAAATTGACCCTAGTCTCTCCTTCTGTTTGTCTCTGTGTGTGTATGTTAGGGAATTTAGACTGTAAGCTCCAGTGGTGAGTTCTCTGTACAGAGCTGCAGAATTAGTGGCGCTATATAAATAGCTGATGATGATGCTGATTATAGAAAGAGGACAAGGTCAGTTATGATGTATACCAGTGCTGGAAAAGAAACCCCAAATTATTTATTATTTAAATCTGGTATAACCCTAGAAGGATAGGTTTGCCTAGTTGGCCAAACCTTCCACCTAGAAGCATCAGTGCCATTAGAGGTGGTAAAACAGCTGTCAGCGGTGACTAAAAATGTGTCCTCCAGCTCAGATACTATAAATCCAGTTCCATATGAGCTAGTCATTTCTTGAAAAAATCACTCTGTCTGACGAAATAGAGGCATAGCTGACCATACTTGAGAGAACCGCTGAGTGTGAGACTTGGCCTAAAAAACAGTGGGCCAGCCTGTTGGTACCTTTTCTTGCATGAGAGCCTTAGAAAACTTACTTCAATTTAACCACTGCAGATGCTTAGGACTACAAAAAGCTAAAAACTGAAATCCTGACTCGCCTGAGAGCTACGCTGTCTGTTCGAGTGCAACAGCTGGGTTTACTTGTGACAAAACACTGGAAAAGTGTTTCTGGGTAGCTATGCTCATCCCAGGTTTTTAACCAACGTGTTTTAAAAACCCCATCAAAATATTTGTATGTATTTATGCGGCTTACTAAGGGCTTAAGGCCTTTGGTAAAAGCTGGTAACAGATCCTGGGGTTATGGAGAGTGAGGGCGGGCTCCATCTATTAAGGCATATTTCGGGTCTTTTGGGCCTCTAGCCTAAGAGTAGGCCAATTACCATTTGAGGGTGTTAAAAGAACAGTCAGGCTCATCCAATCTCTCACTGCCTGGGGGAAGGGACTGCATAGTCTCTATGAGAGAAAACCTGATACTTGTTGTGAGTAAATGAAACATGCTGGAACTTATTATGTTTTGTTTAGTTCGACAGTCAGGGCCGACTTGCATTTAGTTAGTGCCGGACAGGCAAGGTGGTTATTTTGAACTTTTCATTAATTTTTCCTGCTTGATAAAACTTTTTACCAAAACCCTAGACTTGTGTGAATTCGCATCTACTGTACACTACCACCTATCCCAGGAGAAATGGTACCTGTTCCTCTTACCCAGTAACAATATATATACAAATCAGACGATGTGCTGCAAGGCAGGGGGAGCATGCAGTTCATTCTTGTAAGGTAAAAGAGGAAAGCACATGGAGGATAAATGCAAATTGAAAAGACCGACTTATTCTCCGAACTTGAACTTCAAACTCTAATTCAGCCTAGGTTGTCAATCTCATGTCAGACTGCGTCAAAAATCATGATCATAGCTTGGAGCTAAAGGTAAAGGCCTAGAAACAGCCAAATTTAATAAAAAAAAATTAACTGGGTCAAATAATTTGAGCATCTCTACTGGATAAGAGTGCAAAGTGAGTCAATCTAGCCGTACACATATATATCTGCATCAGAAAGATCTAACCTTAACCTCTTGAGCAAAATGGCTAGATTCCATGGGTCAATCAATTTGGTCAGATAATGACCTTACAGGTAATCAGATAGTGGTCACTCTTTCATAGCATTATCCACCTGATCAGATTGACGTACAATAGATTCCAACTAGATGTTGATCAAGATTGGTGATCATTTGGGGCCATTGCATACAGCGATTAAACAAAACTGTTTTTAATCATATATTCATTAATTCATGAGTAGAGCATTTTGTACTGGATGATGTTGGAGGGTCTATTTTGGATGAAGATCAGATCACATTCCTAAAAGCTGAATCTATTAGATTATTCTATAGTCCACATATATCTTTTCACAATGGATTTTTCAGGATGAATGAACAGTGGTCAGATGTCCTTATAGGAACAAATGTATATAGCTTAATTTTCGTACATTTTTATTTCTCAGTGTTATAGAGGATGCAAGGCAAATACTACATTACAGTTTTTGCATTTAATGGTTACTACTTCTCCTGGTATTGGGGACTAATTATCAGCAATCTTCTTCCACTCGCAGTGGGCCGATTGTTATCACACACAGGGACAATTGAAAGAACTCTCCAAAGACCTACTTGCTTATCCTTGTTTTTTTAAATAATTTCTTTAATGTGTTATATATGAGGATGGTCCTCCCAGTGCTCCATGATACATTGAAACAAAAGTGCATAAAAGATCAGACTAATTAGAATTCATCTTCGTACCCTGATATTCCTGCACTTCTACTAACAGCTATACCAAAGTTCCATCAGAGTAGAAATGAGTGACCATCTTCATCAGCAGGAAGTTACTGATGTAAGTACAATTTTTCTCATCTCCAATCAATAACATAAAATACATATCTGTGAAATGCACCTCTTGGTAATACGGAATACCCCGAGTAACCTGATAGTGATTTTCAGAGATACAGAAACATTAGGTGATTGGATTACTGCAATTTATCACCATAAAATGTTTCAAGGAAACCTGGCATATGCCTAAGGAAACATTGTTTGGAGGCAACATATCAATTATTAACTACATTATACTGTACATTGTTTACTGAGGAGCAATCATAACTTGTGTAGTGCTGGCTGAATATTACATATGAGAGAGAAGATGCAGAAATAATCCCTACTAACTTGAATTTCCCACTATAAAAGGAAATTTTGCTTATAGTGATACAATCCTTTGCTCCTGGACAAACCATTTTACAATGCAAGGGGTGCAAATTAGTTTATTATTTTGCACATAAAGAAAATACTGACTGTTTTTTCAAGTAGCTCACACATACTTGATAGCTTTATCTTTACATTGAAATTTAAAGTTGATCTAAGACTCGCCCTACTCCAAATATAAATCTGTCCCCACATTTGAAATTTACCAACCCCTCCAATGCAACATGGTTTTGCCAAGGTGCACATTTACTCCTTTGTTTTGCTTTGCTTGCCTTAATGAATCTGATCCTTAATGTGAAAGTTATGAGAAATGTAGGATATTCTGCAGCAGACAGCAGAATGAGGTGAGTATGTTACAAACCAATTTTTAAAATGTTGCTATTATCTAATAAATATATGTTTAGAACATTTTAGGAAGGCGTTGATTTTTTAAACTAATGGTCGACTAAATCCATATCTAGCTATTATGCAACTGCAAAATGTTTGGCAGCCTGCAGAGAATTTCGTGAGTCTATAGCTCTGACTCAGTCTATGTTTCTCCATAGAAAGAAAATAATGTACTGTATATCTGCACGTCTCCTTAAATATATGAGAAAATGACATACAATAACATAAAACAAAATCATGGTGCTGAATAAATGATATATATTCTGAATTTATATTATTCTGCGTTCTGTATTTTTTTGTCTCAGAAAAACTGTCTTTGTCGGCTGACAAGGTTTGTGTGTTTATGGATAAGGTAAGGGGCATCAGTAGGACCAGAGCAGGTGGCAGGAATAGTCCCGGCCTGGGCTTTGGTACTAAATCTTCTTCATTTAACATCCTCTGAGAAGGTGGAGGAAGAACCCAACCTCCTTTTAGGCATAAAAAAGGGTTTACTGTCCTGTTAATAAGGTAAAGCAGCAAATGTCATGGCAGGGAAAGAGCACATGGAAAATACATTTGCTCATGCAGTCTTGTTTAGTTATATATGGCATGATTCTTGATGTACAGGAAGACACTCGTTGTGAGCTGCAGATTTGAAACTCCACTGTGAGCAAAATTATTTACCAGACAGGCTATCCACAAAGACATGCCTATGGCTCCTGCAGTAAAAATGCTTCTTGTGGAAAAGAGGAGGCAATTCAGAAAATCGAATCACATCCATTTATGTTGAAAGTTTGAAATTTTAAGGGCCTGAGTCATTAAGCAAAAAAAGGAGTAAGTTTGCTCCTGAACAAACCATGTTACAATGCAAGGGGTGTAAATGAGTTTAGAAGGAAAATATTGGTTGCTTTTTCATGTAGCACACATATACTTAATAGCTTTATGTTTACACTGAAATTAAAGTTGATCTAGGATATGACCTATCCCATCTATAAACCTATCCACACATTTTAAATTTACCTCTCCCTCCAATGCAACATGGTTTTACCAAGGTGCAAATTTAGTCCTTTTATGCTGTGCTTAATGACTCAGGCCCTAAGTCTACAAGTAAGTAAAATTTGCATAATATACTTCATAATGTTAATGCTTCTTTCCACTGCAAAATAAACCTCTTGTGTCATGTAAAAGTTATCACTATAATAATGAAATAAACACATGAACACAGATATGAATTTGGCGAAAAGGACACAGTATTAATTATAAATGAAAAGGGTGATGGAGAAACCAAAATATGAGTTCAGCTGAACAGACTAATAATAAACCAAAACGAGTGGATAGCTGGCCCCGAATCTACTAAAACCAAGGATATCCTACCTTAACTGAATGGCCGGCGCTTAACCTGCATCAGAGAAACAACACCCTTTGTGGACTCACAATGACTTGTCCACACAAATAGTTTAAAGTGTCTTCCACACAGCTCCCTAACTAAATTGCCATTGGGCCTATTCATTTTTTTCCGAATCTGCCTCATAATGAATTCACTAACTTAACTCTCCAGCAGATCCTAGGGATAATATCTGACCAGCACAATTTAACTGCTAAAATCTATTCTTGATCATGCTAAAATTCTTCTCAGATTTCAATCAGCAACACGATGGATGTGCATTTAATTAAATTGTTCCCTGCAAGATGTTCAACAAGAGTTTCGGGAGGGTCTTGATTCTCAAATTCTGAGATCAACAACAGCCCAGCACAGACCTCTCTTGCCAAACCACAAATCTCAATGGGGTGGGAAAAGAATGACCCCTCATGGGCGATATGGTGTCTGAACGTCCAGAACACAAAAGAATGACCATACACCCATATCCGTATATCCGTTCTGTGCACACCTGTAAACAAAACACCCTTATTTCAAATTATGTCCTGACAGACAAAGAAATAAAATTAATCATCAAAGACCTGCCTTGCATAAGGAAGGGGGAGTGGGATTTCGGAAACCCATATGACGGTAAAAATCCCATATAAAATCTCAGAGGCACATAACTAATCAGGCCTTTGTACGAGGAAAAACTTGGAAAAATGCCTTCATGTCCTCACTAAAAGTGACAAGTAGCAAAGCCTTGGGTTACTGAAGGTAGGGATCGGGCATATTAGTTTATTGTAGGTCTGATACATGTCTAGTAGGCATCGCACTTCCATCACCCTAAGTGTTTTATCTCTGCAATGGAAGACCTATCTAATCCTGCAGCAGTAGCTGCCCCAATCCTAAACAAATGGGTGCCATAGTTGTCTTTGTCTAAGCAGATAAACTGAATTGACCGCTTAAAAATTGGTCCAATCTGAAATTTTGTCAGGGGAGAAAAGTATATGTGTATTAAACCATGCAAAACCTCCCTGCAGTCGAACAGCTACATACCTACTCCCTTAGGTGACCAGACATATGGTCACGCCTGCATGTGAAAAGATGGAGACCCATTGCACTTTACCTAAATGGTCCAATTTGGACTTCTGAATTTTAGTGTAAACAGCGAGTATCACCGCACTAGATCTATCTATAAAATACAATAGTTTTAGTTGATTTCCAGATTTCAAATTTATATAGTAGTAATAGTATACTTTAGTTTATTTTAGTCTTTTGAATAGACATAGGGAAGTGTTACCATTTAGAACAGTATAGATTCACAAAAGCAGCAGACAAGTGTTAACTTGTGGTGCACACATACTAAAGAGTTTGAATGATTTTAAATAAATTTACAATGATTAAAAAACACCATATATTCTACTTCTGCAAAACATGAACTTTGGAATGATCTCTGTTGTGAACATACAGAACTTACAGTTATAATGGTTAACCCATTACATAATTGTGGGAATAAGGCCTAAATCATAACTGCAGTGTTTATTTCATATATCAACTGAATCCATTGATAAATTGAGCTACTATGGTGTAAAATGTGAAGTCAGAAGGACTGTTGTATGTTTATTTGGTGGCTCTGCACATCCTGGTGTTAGAAGATAGCAGTGTCACCTGTGGAAGCTTCAAAGGCCCCTGCGGTGAGCTATATCCTGACACGTTAGTTTCTTGGACACCTGAATAGACTTTTTGGAGCCATTCACAGCTTGACATCCTTGCAGACAAAGGCAGCAGTTGAAGGCTGCCTATACAGGTATGAAATATGAACCTCAAAGAAAATGTCTTCATATTACATATTTTGGGAAATCTGTGTGGCACTCCATACTGAGGAGCAGAAATCTCACCAGGGTTGTGAATTACAGGTACTAGCGGTATCAGAGAACAGCTGTATTCACATATCTTTGGGAAAGGTATGTCACATTGTTATAATTCCATCATATTTGGTAATTAAATGTGCGGAAGAATATGACTGGTTTATTGACACAGACCCAATTTTATTATTAATAGATCCACTTTAAATGTACCAATTTATTGATACCAAACAGGCCTATGTCCAGCATATTTGTTGACCTTAAACTCATTTCCTCAACTCCTCTGTGTGATAGAATGCTTTATTTGATATAGGGGCTGCCCTTCATCCTGCTATTGAGGAATACGTGGTTCATCACTACTGTTATTGATTTTAAGTTAAATTTTGGAAACTGAATTATATGTGTCTATATAAGATTCAGCAAGTCGTCATTCTGTGAACGGCTCCTTAGCTTCTTTCTCGGTGTCAAAAACTCTCCTACGTCAGGATGCTGCTCACCCCAGGGGCCTTTGAAGCCACTTAGCTTTCCCTGAAAGTGTTGCAGTTATCTTTTAACATACAGTTGGGCAGAAGCACCAGGTAAACACACACTAGACCCTCTGACCTCACATTTTACATCTAAGTAGCTCAATTTATCAGTGGATTCGTTTGATATAATATATTTACACTGCAGTTATGATTAGGCCTTATTCCCCACAATGATCATCATCGTCATTTATTTATATAGCGCCAACATATTCCGCCGTGCTTTACAATTGGGTCAAACATAGTAAACTAATAAAAAAACTGGGTAAAACAGACAAAGAGGTGAGAAGGTCCTGCACACAAGCTTACAATCTATTGGACAATGGGAGTTTGACAAATGAGGTTAAGTCTACATTTGCAGTTGGCCCAGCCAGACTGCAAAGGTAAAAGTAACTCATAAGCTAAATGATCTTGTCACACAACAATGATGTTATTGGTTAATCCTTGTTACTGTAATTCCTCTCAGTTCACTATAGTTTTCTTTGTAAAATGATCTTCTGCTGTTGCTCTTGTCTGTCAGTGCGTACATTGGTTGCTTATATTGTACCAAATCCAATAAAAAATACTTCTACTAACATAATAGAGCATAAACAAAACAGTATCAACATGCATCTAATTCAGTGTTTCAAAATCATTTCCAACTCGATTTCTCCCCTCTGCGCAAACTCTGCTTCTCTTACCCACATTGATTATCTGCTCTTTTTCCAGATTACAGGAGCTTTTACGGGTTGCACCCACTCTGTGAAATGCCCTCCCTGACACAAAAAGTGTCAGGCGTAGTGTCCGCACTGACAATCGGTGCAGGAGACAGATGCCTGCACCTTCACGGCAACCGCGTCCTGCTTCCTAGCAGCGGGACGCCATCTCCGCTCACCAGGTGCAGGGGAGGCACCTTATGTATATAAAGCAGCCTCTGACACACGTCTAGTGCCAGAGTATTGGTTCTCTCCTGCTCCAGCGTTTTCTGAACTTCTGATCCTGTGTTCGGCTTCCTGTGACTATTCTCCTGCGTTACAGTTCACACAAAACCTACATGTATTCTCTTTCTATATACATACAGTATAACCTTCTGACCACCAAACCAATATTGCTGTGTGACTTGAACACTTATCCCCACAAAGCACTTTCCCCCTTTCAATCTGGCTCTTAACCTCATCCTTGGCTCCCAATCATCCTTTGCTCCCCACCTTGACTCTATATCTAAATCATTTTACATACATTTAAAAAAACATTTCCAGAATACACACATATCTCACTCAAGACACTGCAAAAACCTTAATTCATGCACTCATCATCTCCTGCATTGACTATTGCAATTCCCTCCTTGCTGGTCTTCCCCTAAACAGACTCAAATTCCTCTGATCTCTTTTGCAAAATTGTTCTTCCTCTGCTGAGCCACTCTGTAAATCTCTACATTGGTTGCCTGTTTTTTACATAATCCAATATATAATTATTTTACTAACATATAAGGCCATCAACAAAGCTGCACCAACATACATCTACTCACTTGCCTCAAAATATCTCCCAACTCCACAACTCTGTTCTCCACAAGATCTGCATCTCTCATCCACTCTCATTACATCCTCCCATTCCTATTTACAGGACTTTTTTCGAGCTGCATCCACTCTATGGAATTCCCTCCCTCGCACAATGAGACTCCTCTGGACTTCAAACTTTCAAGTCTTCTCTGAAAACCGACATCTTAAGGCAAGCTTATAATATTTCGAAACCTGCCTCTTAACCTCACTTGGTTACCCTATTACCACCCTTTGCATAATTGACACAAGACAGCAACCCTCTGACCCCAGACCACCATTGCTGTGTGACTGGATCACATAGCATACGAATCAATTATTCCTATTTACCTTTGCAGTCTGGCTGGCCCAATATGCAGTATGTAGATTGAACCTCATTTATCTGACTCCCACTTACCTATATATTGTAAGCTTGCGAGCAGGGGCTTCTCACCTCTTTGTCTGTTTTACCCAATTTTGTCTTTTACTGGCTAGCGCTATATATATAAATGTTGATGATGATGATAATGTATCAAACCCCTATTGTCCTATAGATTGTAAGCTTGTAATCAGCGCCCTCTTACCTTTTTGTCTGTCTGTTAAAACCCAGTCTCATTTTATTACTGTGTTTGTTCCCAATTGTAAAGCTCTATGGAATGTGCTGGTACTACATAAATAAATGTTATTAAATAAATAGTTCTTAGTTCTAAATTTTAGCTTTTTAGTCAACTCATTGTACTGTATATTTCTATAGAAACTGAGTATCATCATCATTGTCATTGTTTATTCCGAAGGTGTCACAAAACTTGTCAATGCCAGAGAGTTAGTATAACAAATGATACATAGAAATAGAACAAGGATATATGAGGTTAATGGAGAAAGTACAAGTTTCGGAGATATTACAATCTACAACATAAGTTAATAATAACCTCTTCATCAGGGGCGGGCTGGGCCGGGGGGCAGGGGGGCATCGGTCAGTCTGACTGCTGTTTGGGCCGGCTGCCCTTCCCCCGTGAATGCAATATTTCCTGAATATTACCGGCGGCCGCATGACAAGACACGCAATGCGGCCACGTCAGCGCACAGACGGCCGCATCGCGTGTCATGTGATGCGGCCGTCTGTGCGCCCCCCGGGCTGAAATTTGCCCGCGCCTGCTCTTCATGTCACTAAAATGTTTAATACTACCTATATTACCCGAAGTAAATCAGATACTACTCCCTATTGATATAATCTGTTAATGGCTGTTAAAAAAGATTTTTGTTCCGTTGTGCTGTGCCTAATGCAACTGTCCATAGATCTAAGTTCTTCATGCCCAGTATTGCTGCTCTCTTGCTGGACTCAATCCCAACTGTCACTTACAGTCTCTGGTTTATGTAGCATACCCGTGTACCAGGCATATAATTGCTAAAGCATAGCACTAAATTAACTTAGCACATTGTTGCCCATGAAACATTGGGTTGCAAGAGAATTTGTGCAACATCATCATCATCATCAAGACTTTCCAGATAGCAAATATGGGGGGCATGGGAGACTTACATCTGGGCCGCTAATACAATACAATTAACCTAAAAATAAATTAAAATGAGGAAATCTTAAAATAGATATTACAAAAAAAAAAGTACAGGTAAAAATGCCTCCAACTCACACCAAACGTTTTGATAATATGTCAGTCAATGTCTGTCACATTCCAATCATACAGTTTGTCTTGTATCTCATCTACAACTTGTGTTTTGTAACATTTAATTAGAATTAATTAGCAGCACTTCCTTTTTACTTAATGCCATTATGAATTAATCTACATAAAAAAATTATATCTAATAAGTTTTTTCTACTTTCCTCAATCAAACCAGGAGAACAACCAGACTTCGGTCACTGAGTTTATCCTCTTGGGATTTCAGGGTACCCAAAACGTAAGGATTGTACTCTTTATTCTCTTCCTTGTGATTTACTGTGTGACCATATGTGGGAACCTCCTGATCATCACACTGGTGTCCTACAACAAGAACCTCCATTCTCCTATGTACTTCTTCATCACACAACTCTCTATGAATGACATCCTGTTAACCACAGACGTTGTCCCGAACTTGCTTTATATTTTACTGAATGATAAGGGACACATTAGTTTTATTGGCTGCATCACTCAATTGTACGTATTCTGTGCCTCAGAAGTATCTGAGAGTTTTCTTCTCACAGTGATGTCTTACGACAGATATTTGGCCATCTGCAACCCCTTGCGTTATGCTTCTATAATGAACAGTGCATATTGCCTGAAATTGGCGATCTTCTCATGGATGTTAGGCTTTTCCATTATATTGAGTGACACTTTAACAACATCAATGCTACAATTTTGTGGGCCAAACATTATTGACCATTTCTTCTGCGATCTTGTTCCCCTACTGGAAATTTCTTGCTCAGATACAAGCATTGTTCAATTAGAAGTGTATGTACTAACTACTCCTGTGATTATCATTCCATGCACAATAATTGTAGCATCTTATGTTAATATTCTTATTACAATCTTGAGGACTCCATCTAATACTGTCAGACAGAAAGCCTTCTCCACCTGTAGCTCCCATCTGACTGTGGTGTCCATATTTTTGTGGACTATTTTTGGTGTTTATGTTCTACCAACAAAAGGACAATCATTGAACATGAGTAAAATCGTATCACTCCTATACACGGTGATGACCCCTATGATAAATCCCATTATATACAGCCTCAGGAATAAGGACATCAAGGAAGCTTTACACAAAACAGTCCATAAAAAAATATTTTGACGGAATTACGTTTTATAGAAAGCAGGTTATTTTCTTGAATCTAAACATTATTATTTATAACTGTTGTCATGACAGTTGTTGGGTTATCCTAAAAGGGTAGATAAGTGTAGTATATGTTTCTTTGTTTTGTTTCTGTTTTATTTTAAGTTGTTGTTTTGCATTTACACCCTTGAGTTGGCTGAAATGGCATTCTGTTTAAGGTTCAATAATATAGAGACTATACAAATATAGAGGGAGTTGGTAGTTTCAGACATTATATATAAGGGAAGAAGGAAAAAACATAGCAGTATCATGAAACGAGGGGTACATTTCACTACACCAGTCTGCACTTCATCTAGTGATGATTATAAAATCATATACTTTCTAGCCTTTTGGTCACCCAGTTTCCCCAATTGAATTGCTATTTGCCTCTGTATGACAACTAATGAAATAAATAGAATACATTTATACACAGAAATTTAGGGTATACCAGTACATATTTTATTGTAATTTTTTTATTTTTTTTATTTTTTTATTTTAGTTCATGACTTTGTGTTACCTACACCAATAATCAGCGACAGTGACGTGACTGGCAGTTCATTCTGCCATTTTAACTGTCATTAGAACATTTTCAGTTTATTGTCACTCACCAACTTTTATTATTTCGCTATAAGTCTTAATAAAATTAAAGATTATTTATTATTAAACAGCCCAATAATATATGAGCATTATACATTCAGTATTTTTGAGAAGTATTTTAATGTATATCAATAAAGATTGACATTTTTAATTTTATTTGTAATAACCAATAAATGCCTCAGTTATACACACTTTTCTTTCTCTCCTCTGTTTTTGAATTGATCATGTTGTTTGTGTGTGAGTGCACCCCTCCCCAATTATATATAAATATTTACTAATATCCAGTATATGGAGGGTTTTTTGGATTACTCTCGGCGGTGTAAAATTATTTAAGCCTGGAACTCTACAGAAGGCCTTCAAAAGCTCCAAAAAACAGCAAATTGGCATTTACTATCCAGTGATAGATGAAGTCAGACTGACATTAAGATTTCGGTCTTTGCCAGCTAACAGGCAAAGACAGTTGGTCCCTGGAGTACTGCCTTCATCCTGATTTCTCTCCAGGTTTTGGGAATCTGTATGCACAGCAAAAGCAGAGTGACAGTGACCCGCGACAGTTGCCTTGATGGGAAACTCAAAGGTGCTAACCATTAGACCACTCTGCTGCCCATTGTCTTGTGCCTTGGAAGAAATAAACTCAGCAAAAAAAGAGATACATTTGTGTTGTCCAGTCATTATGTTGCATGTGATAACAAGGTCCAGGTTTCCAACACTCAGGTGGGTCTTGTTGTGAAATATGTATTTTAAGCCACTTTTTTGCATGTATACTTCTGTAAATCTGGACGGTGAAACACAGCTGACATAGGTGAGTCCACTGGAGCAGATAGTGGGCACCATCAGGGCCGTCTTTCCCATTGGGCACAATGGGCAGGTGCCCTGGGGCCCTGCAGCCCAGGGGGGCCCGTCAGAGGCAGCACAAAAAAAACCTGAAAAAAAAGAAGAAGAAAATACTTACCTTGCTGTCAGCTGGCGATCCGGCTCCCTCCCTGGTCTCCTCCTCCGTGCGGCGCTGGCAGTGCATGTCTGGTGTGACGTCATCACGCCCGCCCAACATCCATTGCGGAGTGCGACGGAGGAGGAGTCCAGGGTGGGAGCCGGATCGCCAGCTGACAGCAAGGTAAGTATTTTCTTCTTCTTTTTTTTCAGGTTTTTTTTTTGTGCTGCCTCCGACGGGCCCCCCTGGGCTGCAGGGCCCATATATATAGCCACTTTTTTTATATATATATATATATATATATATATATATATGTATATATAGGGGCCCCGGTGCACTGCTTTGCACGGGGGCCCAATAGGTTGTTAAGAGGGCCCTGGGCACCATGATCCTGCAGCCTGTAGGCGGCATCACAGATGAAAGGCAGAGTCAAACAACAGGCAAAGAGTTGGTTCAGGCAGCGTTATAAGTAGTTGGGGGTCAAAAGCAAAAGGTCTATCCAGTGTGGTCAGGTCACAGGCAGAGGTCATAAACGAGTATCAGACAACCAAGTGTGTGAATGCTATAACCTGCAAGGTTCAGTGAAACTGACAGGTTTTTAAAGCAGTGGTAGCCACTCAGGGCAGGAGTCAGATTGAGATGCAGGTGAGTAGAGTTCATGTGATCACACCCAGGCTGACAACAACACTGCAGCAGACAAAACAAAAACAACAGTCACCTGCTGTTCCTAACAATCACTATTCAGGTGGCTGAAATGGCATTCTATTTCAGGCTTAATAATAATGAAACTGTATAAATATTGATGGAATTGGTAGTTTCAGACAAGAGATATAAGGGAAGAAGTTTTGTCATGCACCTTGGAGAATTAAAGTCTGCAAAAAAAAGAGATAAATTTGTGTAGTCCAGTCTACATTACATTACATTGAATCACATTGTATTACTACAATGGAGTACAATGGATAAATAAGGTTCAGGTTTCCAGCACAAATCGGCCTTGTTGTGACAACTGACTTATAAACTCCACAGGTTCTGGTCCAGTTGATCTTTGAAAATTACCTTTGTTCTTTGGACGTATTTGTAAATGTGTCCTTTATCTTACTGCACAGCCGATGTCTCCTATTCTGAAAAAAATTAATTTGTGACCCATACTCTTTCCCAAATTATTGTCCCATCTCTCAGCTCCAATGCCCTTCTAAGCTTCTTGAGATAAATGCCTACACTCGCTTAACACCCTTTGTCCCCTCACATAACCTATTATGCCCCTTAAATCTGGCTTTTAATCCCAACACTCTACAGAGACTGTATTGAGTAAGTTTGTCAATGATTTGATCAGTGCTAAATCTAAAGGCCACTGCTCACTTCTAATTCTTCTGTAAATCTCTGATATATTTGATACCATTGTCCGTTCTCTTCTCATACAAACACTACTATCCCTAGTTCTTCAGGACACTATCGTATGCCGATTCTCATCCTACCTATCGTTCAGTGTTTGTTTCTCTGGATGCACCTCCTCTCCTCATCCTTCATCAGTTGGAGTTCCACGAGACTCAGCACTCTTCCCTATCTATATCACGTCTGTTATTAAACTAATAAGCTTCTTTGGATTTCAGTATCATACTCAATTCAATCTATCCTCTCTGGATCTCTCACCATCTGTGTTTGCCTACGTTACTGACTGTGTTTCTGCCATTTAACCTTGGATATCCCCTCGCCAACTCAAACTCAATCTTTAAAAAAGAGATCTAATAATATTTCCACCAGCCAACAGAAGTTGCCAACCTGACATTTCTATTTCTGTTGACAACATGACAATAAATACCGCAAGTTAGGTTTGATACTTGACTCAGAACTATACTTTATTCCCCACATACAATCTATTTTTAACTCTCTACTACATACATCTAAAAACATTTCCAGAATATGCACATATCTCACAAAAGACAATACTAAACCTTTAATTCATGCACTAATCATTGTAATTCCTGCCTTACTGGTTTTCCTTTGAATCATTTCATTGCAAATCGCTCTTCTACTGCTGCTTCACTCTGTCAGTCTCTAGATTGGTTGATTTTTTTTTCTACCAAATTCAATATGAAATACTTTTATTAACAAAACCTTCAAGGATTCTCTCAAATTCACCTTTTCAGGCTAGCTTATCAAATTCCTCAAGAGTGGCAACTACTGTTTAATGCCAAAAAATGCAAAATCATACACTTGGGTCTCAAAAAACGCAAATGCTAAATATAGTATTAATGGCACTATAATGGAAACTACTGAGGAGGAAAGGGATCTAGTAGTCACTATTTCAGGTGACTTAAAGGAAGGTAAGCAATGTAACAAAGCAATGAGAAAGGCAAGTCATATGCTTGGTTGCCTAAGGAGAGAAATCAATAACAGAAAAAAAGAAGTTATAATGCCACTGTATAGGTCATATGTACGGCCTCATCTACAATACTGTGTCATATCTCCAGAAGGCTATAAAGACTGTACAAAGAAGGGCAACTAAAATGGTGCATGGCCTACAGCACAAAACCTATCAGGAAAGACTAAAAGATATTAATATGCATAATTTGGAGCAGAGAAGGGAACAGGGGACATGATAGAATCAAATATATCAAGGGTTTTAACAAGGTACAGGAGGGAAACATTATTCAAAGGAAAAGAAATATTAGATCATGAGGACATGCACTGAGACTGGGGGGAAGTAGATTCAGAGGAAATTTGAGAAAAAACTACTTCACAGAGAGGGTAGTGGGTAAGTGGAATAGCCTCCCATCAAAGGTGATAGAAGCTAATACAGTAGAGCAATTTAAACATGCTTGGCATAGATATAAGGATATCCTTACAAAGATTAAAGGACAAAATAGGGTATACGGTTACCATAGATTAATAAAAAATGGGCAGACTAGATGGGCTAAGTGGTTCTTATCTGCCATCAAATTCTCTGTTTCTATGTTTCTAAGTTACCCTTTTACCCCTCTCTACACAGTTCACACAACACTTTATTATGTTCTTTCTATACTGAATCAACCTTCTGACACCCTGACCGACATTGTTGTGTGACTGGATCATATAGCCCACTCAGCAATGTCTACCTTTTTCATCTTGCTGGACCAATTAGCAATATGAACCACTTAACCTCATGTATCAATCTTATATTGTCCTTTAGACTGTAAGCTTGTGAACAGGTCCCTCTTATTTCTCTGTCTGTGCTTGTTCCCAAATGTAAAGCGCTATGGAACATGCTGTCACTATATAAATATATTATAATAATAATAATAATAATAGTAATAATAAATCCACCATTTATTTTGCAAATTCCATGCACCAGGCACATATAAAATGCCAACATAATTATATATCTATGATAACCCCAAATGTAGAGATTATTCATTCCTGTCTAATCTATAAATCCAGTAATTTAAGGCTCACAAACATGTGAACAACACAAACGTTGGTTCAATGACATAGCAACCATGCTAAAGTGCTGAGCATTTTTTCACACTCATAAATGGCTGCTTATGCTTAATATTATTTTGTATATTTCCAATTAATAATGCAGACAAGCTATATTTGTATAGTGTTTAAGGCAATATAGTGTCATAGGCTGTATGCCTATGTAATGAGATGATCCTGATGATGTGTAATGTGTACCAAATTTATTACTGTATTACAGATAACTTTTGGTACAACCTCTACTTAATGACCTGTTCAGGAGATGATTCTCACATATTTGTTTAAAGAGTATAGGGGGTAAAATCTCAAGCTGTTTGAAAAAGTGGAGATGATGCCTATAGCAACCAATGAGATTCTAGCTGTCATTTCAACGATTGTATTAAATAAATGATAACTAGGGGCCTGATTCATCAAGGTAGGCAAACGCATACGCATCTGTGTTTCATACTTTGAGTGACGCAAACCGTTATATTTACGTTGGAGTTTGAGATTGAGTTGACTTTGAGTGCCGTATCTGCTCTGTTTGCGCTGCATATGTGGTGTTTTACGTAGCTCAAGTCCCGTTTAGCAGATGCGTATGCGTTTGCATACCTTGATGAATCAGGTCCTAGAATTTTTCAAAACCGCAGCTTTTTAAATTTATGCCTAGAAGTCTATAGATTCCATATTATCTAAATGAGGGCAAATTAGGTTATGTGAGGATCCCATTTTTGTGGAGAGAAAATTAATAGATTTAACATTGCTTTGGGTGTGATGAGGCTTGGCAGAGTTTGACAGCAGAGAGCTTAAAGAAATGGCAGAGAGCTATTAGCAGATAATTTAATGATCTGATGAGGTAGATCTGAGAGGGAAAAAGGAGAGTTAAGGAAATCAGAAATTAAACATAAGCTAGAGAAAACAAGATGAAACCATTGGCCATCCCATTGAGTAGAGAAGTCAGTCTACTGTGAGAGGTTGAGGGAGAAAATTTAAGAGAGTAGTTTGGAGGCACAGGTAGAATGTGGATTATCAATGGTGATGTTGAAATCACCCATAAAGATGGTAGGGGTATCAGGACATAAGAAATCAGGGAGCCAGTCAGAGAAATGTTCAAGACATTGTTGGTGTGGTTCAAGAGGACACAAGATAACAGCTACATGCATAAAGAATGGGTTAAAAATCAGGACAGCATTTATTTCAAAGCATGATTGATGGAACATTTGGTTGAATTGTGAATGTGAAAGAAAGAGTCCAACCTCAACTCCTTGTCTGCTTCTAGGTTTGGGGGTACGGGTGTAGTGGAGGCCTCCATGCCAAAGGGCTGCGGGTGAGACAGTGTCTTATTGTTTTAAGGGTATTGATTATCCTGAATGGTGTTTGCACATGAGTTCCCTGTAATTGTGGACAGTCTTCTTTTCAGAATCTGGAACAGAACATTTCCTTCTTACTTTAGTTGGTTACACTTCACATACAGTGCCATTGATGCTCAAGCCACGGGCTATGCTAAAGTGCTGGAGGAAACATTTACAATGACATCATTTTTATGGTGAGTAAGCAAAACAAAGCATAGAGAATTCTCACTATGTTATGATTATTGCCACAGTGTATTTTATTTTTGGGGTTTAGTCCCAAGACTAATCCACAGCTAGAGGATTTTTTTTTAATGCACAAGAAATGCCACCAGTTACAAACTATAAATGTCCACATACTACTTCCAGAAAAGAAAGTACATTTAACAGTTATATGTTCAATAAATACATGAAAAAGTTGAATTGCCATAATATTAGTTTTAATTTGATTCTCAAACAGGTTCAGCATCTCAGCTGTTAGGATCTGATGAACATACCGCAAGATCAGACTCCAATGGCTGTAACCTCTAAACTTTTATGACTAAGTAGTAATATACGTAATGAAAACAGTTTTCAAGGCTGCAAAATATCCAGTCTTTAATATAGACAGCTTTCATATGCATAGCAGAAACCGAGAACAGGCAGCATTCCAATATACTTCCCAGGGATTCCTAGGAGAACTATAACTAGGCCATGAGTATAGCTGTGCCCCAATATTTAGAATGATGATAACTAGATAGTTTCAAAACCATCAATATGGATAGGCACAGTTCATGTTTCAGAATATAACAAGGCTTATCCAGAGCACATTAACATTTATTGTCCCTCTTATTAACAGCATGCAGAAATGCATACAATTAGGCATGGCTACTATACAGTGAATTCTTGCTTAGTAAAAAAATGGGAATAATTAGACTCACTGAACCATGAAAGGTAATCATAAGTCTGGAACCAGAAGAACTGATAACCAATCTGTAATAGAGTACAGTGTCGCCACTCCGTTGGTATGAACAGCAAAGAACCAGGTAGTAGAAGCAGGAGAGGCACTTGCCCATCATAGAAGACAGTTGTCACAAGATCTGTGGGTAACTATAGGTCTGGACACTGTTACGGCTTCCACTGATGCTGGATAAATTCTTGGAAGCAGACTAAGAGAGGCCTTCACCTATAGTAAGTCAACTTTCACATAAAGAGTGATGTTCTCACAGGTACTCGGATGTCCTCAGGACTTGAGCTCAAAGTAGTAACAAGACTGAGAAGACAAACCAGATGGTAGATAAGAGGTAACCAGAGGATATGCAAATGATCGAGACAGACAGGGTACCAGGTCCTACCTCAAAGACACCACACAATTTTTGAATTCTATATCGTCATTTCAGTGGAAAGATAACTTTTAATTTTTATTGTGTGATATGGAGACCCTTTACATGAATATACCCCATGAGGTGGGTATAAATACAGTGAAGTATTATGTGGAGAAAGATGGGCGCCTTGATTTTTCACAACATGGATTTGTTTTAGAATCGATTATGTTTATTTCATCACATAATTATTTTCTTTTTGGCACATAATATTTTTTACATTTTCACTGCATAGCGATGGGCACTTGGTTTGCTCCACATTTTGCAAACCTTTATATGGGTTTATATGAACAAGAATTTATCTGGAATAGCAGCTTTGAGGTGAGCCTAGTGCTTTACATAAGATATATTGATGATTTGTTTTTTATTTAGGATGGGGACACATATTCTTCTAGTCAATTTGTTAAGCAACTCAACACTAATAATTATATTTTACAATTCAAAAGTTCATTTAGCGGGAGCCAAATTAACTTCTTGGACACTGAGTTAGAGAATTGAATTAGAGTCGAGTATGCTTTATTAAGAAAGTAAAAAGAGAGAAAAATAGATTGTTTATTATTAGAAGTTAAATATAAAAAAACATAACGCTATGATATCTTTTGGATTCAGTATATTGTAAAGAATTCCAGTTATCTATCTTTAAAATAGACCATCCACAAATGAACAGCCTGTGGCCAAATTGGTTAGTGAACCGTCCAGACAATCAATCAAGTTTTGAGTTCAAATCCCGAGTCAGAAGAACTCATAGAAAAAGTATAGAATGGAAATAATTATTTATGTTTTTGTCTTTTGTAAATTAGGATGTTTACATTTTTGCTGAATAAATGAAAAAATTAGATTTGGATGAATTTGTAGAGAATACATTTTTTAGCTACAATTACCTTCACAAATTTGATTAAAAGAGATTAATAAGAAATAATGTGTTTAATGTGTTTAATTGTAATGACTTCATGGATATTTCATTAAGCATTCATCTTTTGATTGGATAGAGTTTTTTTAAAAGGAAGTCCAGATCCTTGGAATAGTATATCTGTTGAAACCACGCTATCTGTGGAGAAACGCGTAAGCCTGAAAATATAAGAACCAGCTCAAGATTTGGACTCTTAAACCCATGAAAGTTAATTTTAACATTTAAAAGTGTGAATCCTATTACTTTTAATCCTCCTACTTGGAGCAAATCTGACTGTGAGTAAAAAAACTGCATTATAATTGGCTATTACAATGCAGTGAGTTACAAGGGAATAAAGGTAGCTATAGCCGACAGGGAACCAAACTGTCTACACAGTCTGCTAAGTCCTACCTTTGAATCTCCCAGAGGCAGATTGTATGAGTTTAATTCCAGCAGTGAATAGTTCCACATACAAAGTGGAGATATTTAGCGGATACCAAAATAAATGATACTACTTTGCAATTCTTCTTCATTTGACTATCTGTACAAATATTGATTGGAGTCATTAGAAAATATATATATGTGGAATTAATTTCCTACAAGTGCACTGTAAGTTATGACACAGGACCACCAGTAAAATCAGGTAGAGCCCTTATTAACTGCAATTTGAATTGAACTTCTCAATTTTACTTTTTATGTTGTTTGCTATATGGTTTTATATTTTTTTGTACTTTTTTGAATGTGTTATATTAATTACTCATTTTAAAATATTTTTTAATAAATCAATCTATCTGTTATTAGATTAACTTGTGGTGGTATAAAGGATATGTGCTTTTCAATATATATTTTTTTTCTACCAGGATACATGGAGACAGGCTGAAGTTTGGGCAGACAACAAACAAGTGAGGTCCAATAAACAAAGCCAAAAGGTCCAGCTGGGAAGCAGACAAAGAATAACCAGGAACAAGAAGAAGGCCTAGGAAACGGGCAATCAAACTAATAGAGTATCAGCAATAGCAGATGAACAATGTACAGGCACAACACTATAACTTGATGGGAGGCTAAGCTCTCCCTGCATTTAAACAAATGGGGGATAATGTAAATGCTCCAGGATTGTTAAGAAGTTGCTTATAAAAAGCATTTTTCAATTTTTTTACATGAAGTTTGTTTGCAGTAATCCAAGATCTCTCTTCCTAGCCATAACCTCTCCAATGGACTAAGTAATGAATTTGACCTTGAACCTATTTAAAATCTAGAATTCTCTCTACAACATATTACCGATGCCCATTGACAGTTACCAAAAGAGGTTTAGGGAAAATTTGAGCCCAAACTTTTTAGAGAAAACAACAGGTTTAAAAAGAGAACAGTGAAAGTGTTCAAAATCCATAGAGGTCTAGGAAGATCCAAACAGAAGCCAACAGCATTCACCTTTTTAATGATCCTGAATGGACCAATATATCTGAGCCTACGTTTTCTAGAGGGTAATCGTAGCTTGATATTGTAAGTTGAAAGCCGGACCCCATCACTTGCTTTTTAGTTTTCTGATGTTGGTTTGAAACACATTTTGAATGAAACAAGACTTGTATTAAGAACTTTCTTTCAAAAGAACTTAAACTGTACAGCATGCTTTCATATTTCGGGGAGATTAGAGTGTATGAGATGAGACAAGGAGTTAACTTGGGGATACTGATCAAGTACACAAAAGAACAGAGAGGTATTGGAGGATGAATGATAGTTATCGTATGCAAATTCATCCATGGTAGAAATTCAATAAAATTATTATTACGTTTGGAAACATAACAACATAAGTATTGCTCCAAGGAGTGATTCACCCTCTGCATCTGGCTATTGGATTGTGAGAGGTACGGAGACTCTATCAAATGGAAAACCATGGCATCTCAGTACATAATTTGGCAGTAGGTAACTTAGTAAGTGGAATGAAATGAGCCCTTTTGCCAAAACGATCCACAGTTACCTAGATGGTATTGTGACCAGCAGCAATGTGTAGATCAACAATAAAATCTATTTAAATATGGGTTGAAGATTTGCTATGCAAAGGTAGAGGTATGAGTTGTCCAGAAAGAAAATTCCTAGGAGAGTTATTTGTGGCACAAATCTCACAGAACAGGACAAATTCTTCCATGTCCATATCCATAGATGGCCACCACACAGAATGGGAATAGTTTCTGTGTTTTAGCAATTGCAGGATGACGTAAGGTGTTGCAAGAATGGAGCTTCAACAGCACCGGTTTCCTAAGACCAGCAGTACCAAATCACAGCTGAGCAGATGCTTCTGGAAGGGCTTAATCTTACATTACTGACAAATAGGCAGAGAGATCCCATGTGTTCCCTGTTATAATGGCTGTAGTAGAAATAACAATTAGTTGTTCAGACTTAAGATTAAGGTTCAGAAGAAAACTTCAAGATAGAGCATCAGCTTTGAGGTTTTTATAGACGGTCTTAAATAAAATAATAAAGGTGAATTGTGAAAAAATAGTGCCCAACGTGCTTGTCTTGAATTTAGTCTTTTAGCTCTCTCGAAGTACAGCAAGTATTTGTGAGCAGTAGGCACTGTAATGGTATATTTGACTCCTTATTATCAGTGCCTCCAGTCTTCGCAGTTTCACTTTATGGCAAAGAGTTCATGGTTACCAACATCATACTTGGATTCAGTAGATGAAAACATTTGGGAAAGAAAGGCACAGAGATGTAAACTCATCAATTGGATCAACTTGGGAAAGGATGGCTCCAGCACCAATATCCGAAGCATCCACATCAACGATAAAAGGTAATTCAGATTTGTGATGATGAAGCACTGGAGTAGATATAAATGCTCTTTTTATGGCAGTGAAGGCTTCCAGTTCTTGAGGAGTCCAGTTTCTAGTGTGAGCCCCTTTTTTGGTTGAGGCAGTGATGAGTGCAACAATGACCGAGAATTAATAAATTAATCTTACTTAGTAGTTGGTGAATCTTAGAAACCTCTAGATGGCTTTTAATTTGGTGGGTTGCACCCAATCCAGGATGGCCTGAAGTTTACCATGATCCATAGAAAACCTTGAGTAGAGATAATGTATCCAAAAAAGGCAACCTTGGCAATTTCAAATTTGAATTTATCAAATTTTGCAAATGACTGATGCCCCAAGAGTTTCTGAAGCACCCTCTTAACATGCAGCTGATGTAATTCTAGAAATGAAGAATAGACCTGAATAACATCTAGATACACAAGAAAAAATTTGCCCAGGAAATCTTGAAAAAATAATAATTTATTAAATCTTGAAAGATCACAGGAGTTTTGCACAGACCAAAGAGCATAACAAGATATTCGTAATGTCCAGAATGAGTATTGAATGTAGTCTTCCACTTATCTCCTTCTGTTATACAAATTAAATCATAAGCTCCATGAAGGTCTATTTTAAAGAAAATTGTAGCTCCCTTGAGTTAACATAGTAACGTAGCTAATAAGGTTGAACAAAGACACCAGTCCATCAAGTTCGCCCTGTTCTTGATCTCCTGCAATCCCTCTTTTATATTTGAAATTGATCCAAATGAAGCACCCGCCAATCTGTTTCAATTAGGAAAAATCCCACCTGACCCAAAATTGCAGTCCTAATTCTCCCTGGATCCACTGCTATCCTTCTTTTTAATGGTCATAACCCTGGATACCCTTTTCCACTAAAAAATTGTCCAACCTTTGCTTATACATATCAATTGCCATCCCTGGCAGTGAATTCCATATCTTGACTGCCCTTATTGTAAAAAACCCCTTCCTTTGCTGGTTGTGAATCTCTCCTCTACCCTTAGGGAGTGATTGTGTGTACGGTCCTTGGAGTAAAAAGTTCCTATGAAAGTTCTCTATATTGACCATTAATGTATTTGTACATAGTAATCATATCCCCTCTTAGACGCCTATTTTTAAACGTTAAACATGCCTAAACTGGCTAACCTTTCCTCATAACTTAATGACTCCATACCCTTTATCAATTTTGTCTCCCTTCTCTGAACCCTTTCTATTTCCAAAATATCTTTTTTATAGAGTGGTGCCCAGAACTGCACTCCATATTCAAGACAAGGTCTTACCAGAGATTTATTTACTGGCAAAATTACACTGTCTTCACGTACATTAATGCCCCTTTTTACGCGTGCCAATATTTTATTGCTCAATATCAAGCTACTGTTTGACATTGAGCACTATTGCTAAGTCTACTGTCTATTAGCACTCCCAAATCTTTTTCCATTATAGATTCTCCCATTTAATTTATAGATTTCATGCCTGTTTTTGTTTTCTAAATGCATAACTTTACATTTATCTATGTTAAACTTCATCTTCCTTTTGGCCACCCAATCCTCCAGTTTATTCCTTCTGTAGAAACTACATCTTCTCTGATTTTATTGCCATACAAAGTTTAGTGTGATCTGCAAAAATGGAAACTTTGCTCTTTAATCCATCACCAAAGTCATTAATAAATATATTAAAAAGGAGTGGCCCCAGCACGGAACCTTGAGGTATTCCACTTAAAATTTTTGACCAATTACAAAATGTTTAATTTATCACAACTCTCTGTTCCCTATTCTCCAACCGGTTTTTGACCCAAGTCCAAATGTTGTTTCCTAGACCCAGTTCACTGATTTTGTCAGCCAACCTGTTGTGTGGCACTGTATCAAAGGCCTTTGCAAAATCGAAGTAGACCACATCCACTATACTACTATGATCTAACTTCCTCATAGAAACTAATTAGATTAGTTTTGCATTACCTACAACTCACAAATCCATGCTGATTCTCACCAATATACTTATTTCACACCAAGTAACCCTGAATGCTATACCTTATAGTAGTTTCCCCATTATTGATGTTAGGCTTGCAAATCTATAATTCACTGGTTGTGATCTAATTCCCTTTTTAAGCAATGGAACAATATATGCTATATGCCAATCCCTTGGTACTGAGCCTGATAAAATTGAAGGGTCTAGCTATTTCTGAGTTTAGCTCCCAAAGAACCCTTGGGTGTATGTCACCTGGACCTGGAGCTTTATTTATCTTAGTTTTATTCAGTTGCCCATAGGACTTCTTTCTTAGTATCCAAGTATGGCTTAATGCTATGGTTATATTGCCATTTTATGTATTATTCCTAACTTTTCTTCCTCTCTAGTAGATACTGAAGACAAGAAGATTTTTAATACCTCTAATTTTTTCTTATTATCATTAATCAATCTCACTTCTTAGGGGTCCTATATTGTCTTTTTTAATACGTTTCCCATATATATATATACTTAAATAACTTTTTAGGGTTTGTCTTAATTTCTTTTCCAACTTCTTTTTTATTATTATTTAGCCAATCTATTTTCCTTTTTGCATTTTTTATTACATTCCTTAAATATACGGAAGGCTTAAACAATTTAAGTGCACTCTTTTCATTTTCATTTTCATTTCTTCCCTTACCTTTTTAATTAGCCACATTGGTTTAGACTTAATTCTTTTACATTTGTTTACCATAGGAATGAACTTATACATGTATGTTTCTAACAACGTTTTAAAGACAGCCCACTTTTCTTCTGTAAATATTCCTTAAAAAATGCATCCCAATCTATGCACTTTATAGACTTGTTTAGCATATCAAAATTTGCATTTCTAAAGTTTAAAGCCCTTATACTGTTGCTTCTGGAAACTGATTTCAAATGAGACCATATTATGATCACTGTTTCCCAAGTGCTCTCTTATTTGAATATTTGATATTATATTACATTATTTGTTATTACTAGACCTAGTATATTCTGGTTTCTAGTTTGCTCTTCTACTATTTGGGACATGTAATGGTCTTTTAGTGTGCTCAGAAACCTGTTGCCCCTATCTGTACCACAAGTCTCAGTACCCCAATCAATGTTCGGATAATTAAAATCCCCCATAAGTCAAATGTGTCCCAGTTGTGTAGCCTTTTTAATTTGCTATAGCAGTTGGGCTTCCTGGATCATACTAATATCTGGCAGTTTATAGCAAGTCCCTCTCAGCAACTTCTACAAACTTTTCCCTCCACTAGATATTTCCACCCAGAGTGCCTCTATATTATCACCATCACTCTCAATAATAAATACCTGAATACTTGGTTTTAATACAGGCTTAACATAAAGAAATAATCCTCCTCCTCTTTTATTTACCCTATGCCTCCTGAAGAGAATATAGACCTCCAAGTTGATTGCCCAGTCATGTGTATCATCCCACCATGTCTCGGCAATACCGATAATATCATGATGCTCGTTCGTTGCTAGTAGTTCTAACTCCACAACTTTACCCGTCAGGCTTCTTGCATTTCCAAACATACATGTAAGTCTATTTCCTCCCTTTGGTATTCTTTTCTGCTTTGACATGACTCTTTTTCTTACTAGATGCCCCCCTCCACCCCCTTGACACATGTTAAATAACCCCTTACTACTCTCAATTTCTATCCCATTAATATGTGCAATACCTTCTAACAATCTCACCTAGTACAGCAGCCCCCTCCTCTTTCAGGTGCAATCTATCACGACAATAAAGATGGGAACTGACTGAGAAATCAGCCCAGTACTCTAAGAATCCCAAACCCTCCTTCCTACAGCAATCTCTTAGCCACGCATTAAACTCCCTAATCTCCTGCTGCCTCCCTAGGCTAGCACATGACACAGGTAGTATTCTTGAAAATACGACCTTAGATGTTCTTGCTTTACGTTTGCAACCCTGGTCCCTGAAATCATTCTTAAGGACACCCCATCTTCCTCTAACTTGGTCATTGGTGCCAACTTGCATCAAAACAGGAAGGTCATTCTCAGCCCCCTCAACAATCTGTCCACCTGATTCTCAATATGTTGAACCTGAGCACCTGAGAGACAACACACTGTTCGGCATGCATGGTCCAGGTAACAGATTGCCCTGTATACATTCCTAATAATTGAATCTCCTATCACCATGAACTGCCTAGGTCCCTGAATAAGTGGTCTCCTCTATGATGGATAGACCATTCCTCTGGTTGCTAGTGGGAGCAGTCTCACCCAAATCTGCCAATTCTGAACTGCATTCCAAAGTATCTTCATCCAATCTGGCAAATCTGCTGGGATTGCTCAGCTCAGAGCTGACCTGCCTCTTCCTCCCTCTGCTTCCCCTTGGAACTGTAAGCCAGATTGGCAAACTACCTCAATGGTGCAAATGTCTGTCTTAGATCAGTTACCTGGGCTTCCAAAGAAACCTATTGCTCACATTTCTCACAGAGGTATATACCTTGGAACAATTGCTCCAAGTGTGCATATATGTGACAAGATATGCATTGAGTGAGATCTTTAATCCTGCTCCCGTTCATTTTATTATAACTAACTTAATCCCCTATAACCTAAAGTGGACTCGAACTATTAACCTTTGCTAGGCCCTTACAAGATTCATCCCCTTCCTGGGGTACGTGACATCAAAATGCAGTTGAAATCACAGTTCCAATCAGTAGATCAAATAAGACTGAGATTAATGCTAAGGGGCAATAAATCCTGATGGTAATTTTATTTAGTCTCCTAAAATCAATATAGGTTCGAAGGCTCCCTCCTTTTTTAGAAACAAATAAAAAACCTGCTCCAGGAAGTGACTTGGAAGGAGAAGACAGAGCATAACGTATTTCGTTAGCCAGTCTGGTCCTCATGACATAACCCGAAAGCAGAGTCGTAGATTCAGTGTGGGGGTTGAGTGTCAGCTGCTTTTTAAGAGAAGACTTCCAGAAATTCATGTTGGGAGAGGAAAATTTTGAGGAACAGCCTGAAACACCAGTATGGGTAAAGACTGACAAGAGGCATTGCAATTAGTGCCCCAGCAAATTATTTCGCCTTTAGTCCAGGCAGTAAGAAAATCATGATTTTATAACCACAGATGACCTAAATTGAACGGAGCCATGGGGTATTTGATCAGTAATAGTGACAACTATTCCAAATACAGGCTCCCAATAGGTAAATGTAAAGGTGGAGTCTTGCTCAGACTCCTTTCCCCTAAAGGGAATTAACATTTAGACTGCATGTTGTGATAACTGGATCCATATTAAGGAAAGGAATTATAACGTCTTTAGCTAACCCAATATCCAAAAAGTTTCTCACTGCTCCACTATCCAGGAAGGCAGAGATGTCTGAAACTTGATTGCCCAAAAATAAACAAACAGGAACTAGAAAAGAGTTCCTGGAAGAGACTAATTCATCATCATCATCATCATCATCATTTATTTATATAGCGTCACTAATTCCGCAGCGCTGTACAGAGAACCCACTCACATCAATCCATGCCCCATTGGAGCTTACAGTCTAAATTCCCCAACACAGCCACAGACAGACAAACAGACAGACAGATTAGGATCAATTTTAATAGCAGCCAATTAACCTACTAGTATGTTTTTGGAGTGTGGGAGGAAACCGGAGCACCCGGAGGAAACCCAAGCAAACACGTGGAGAACATAAAACTCCACACAGATAAGGCCATGATCGGGAATTGAACTCATGACCCCAGTGCTGTGAGGCAGAAGTGCTAACCACTTAGCCACCATGCTGCCCTGTATGCCATATGACCCTACATCCACAGTATAAACAGAGACCCAAAGAGCGTCTCCTAGACTTTTCTTTCTTGGAAACCCTGTAAGCCCCCAGTTGCATGGGTTCAGTCTGAGCTCGACTATTCCCCTCACTGTCCGTGGATCAGCATCTGAATTCAGCGCAGTATTCCACATAATAAGGCCTTGTTTGAAACATCAGAGATGATTTTCAGTGGAGGCTACTCTTTCAGGGTCATCATATAATAAGTTGAGGGCTTCAAGAAATGGGCCTACTAAAGTTCATGTTTGTGGATCTCACTGGTGTAAGGAGATAACAATTCCCATGTTTGTTGGTCAGATTTGAAAAAATTAGGCCTCAGTCTGAAATATAATTTGCAGCTCTCCTTGAAGTTACAAAAGAGCTTACGTTTCCCAGAAAAACGGTCAGTAAGGTTTAATTTAGGCTTTACTACCAGACTTCTGGAAACTTGAGTTGCCCTAGAAGTTCTCTTCCTGAGCAGACAAACTCTAGTACCACTTACAAGAGTGCCTGGATTTGACTAGCCAACACTTACGTGGGACTTGGTGCCCAGTCTCCATGGTAATACCTTTTCCCTCTAGGCTCTCACTGACTCTGGATAATTTCTTAGAACCAGATTAAGAGAGGCCTTAACCTATAGTAAGCCACTTTTCCTGTAGAGAGCTATGTTACCAAAGGCACTTGAGCTCAAAGTAGTAAGAATAGATCATGGATGCCAGGTAGCAAGTGTGTATGGAGATTCTTGGAGCAGGTTGTCGAAGTCAGCAAATTGGATAAAGTAATTTCAATTAAAGTCGAGCAAACTTGGTTGTCTTTGTCTGAAAAGATGTGCACGGTACGCTATGGCGTACAAGGGCACGCTACGGCGTGAAAGGGCGTATGCATCCACTACACGTGGCAGCAACAGTAATTGGTCTTTTACCATACATTCGCACAAACACGCATACTTATAAAATAGTACACATTAATGGTAGTTGCAACACATAGTCAGTTATGTCGAAATATAGTAGTATTTATATGTTATATTAAAGTTACATGCATATTAGTGAAATATACGGAACAGGTTGAAGGAATCACATCATGAGTGGTATCATAATGAACCTCATTACATATCCTACTGTTTGGTTCACTCTGCGAGGGAATCGCAGAGTGCATACACAAGTTATGAATAATAGGGAATTATGAACTACTTAAGACTAAGGAATCTTGGCGGGAAGAGCCGAGCATACCCCCTGGAGAGGTGACCCCCTCCTTTGGATTCCTTAGGATGAACTAGCCAATGATTTACAACCCCTTGGACCTTCCTGAGACCTGGACCAATAGATGCAAGCTATACCATCTTCATTGTATTACTGTATTTCTGTGTGTATATAAGCAGCAGCTTCACATCTAGTGTTCAGACATCTTGTCCCCAGACTTCAGGATTGAATGACTGCACTGGATCCAGAGCGCCTGCGATAAGTAACGGCTGTATTTATTATCACTTTGCTTGAACATATTATTCTACTATTTGCGAATAAATCTTTGTGCGTTGGAAACACAAATCGAGGTTCGACAATCGTTATTGGTTAGCAACAATACGCACATAACAAGGTGAACTGAGAAGACACATCAGATGATAGCCAAAGGGTCAAGATCGGCAACAGACAAATAATAATGATGAACAAGCAGAGTCTGGGTAACAGGTAGTCAAACCAATAGACTATCAGCAACAACAGGCTAACGAGGTGCAGGCACAACACTATAACCATATGGGAGACAAAGCCCTCCAATTTAAATGAATGGAGGGCAATGAAAAAGCTCTAATGGTAGCGACACTGATCAAGGAAACTCAATAATATGGCAAGGTATTCTTGCACTGACCGGACCTTATAAGCACAGGTATAAACCCTAGCACCTGCATAACATCATTGCTCACCTAGGCACACACTAGTTTAACCCTTCTATTGTTTCCCTAGATCCAAACCAACTGCCAATCGGTAAAATGTTTGTGAGCCATAGGTTCTAGCATGTTTCTTATATTGTGCTTTCCGAATGATATACATCATTCTAGGTGTCTGAGCTTCATATGTCTCTATGACTGAAACTGTTTGTGACATCAGTTCTAAAGTTCAAAAACTTCATGCTAAATCCTCCAACTTTAGATAGATAAAAAATGTTTAGCTAAATTCAAGCAATTTCCTTGGGTTTATTAGGCTAGGTACACTCTGAAGATTTCTCTGACCGACATGTTATCTACAACGACTTTCCCTTTGACCGAAGGTCCGATCAGTTGGGCGATTAATGCGTACACAGTAGTCACGTTTTAGACAATTAAAGATAGAGCGACCATCCGGAAAACAACTTTTCAACGCCATATTGTCGTGAGCAAATATTACAAATTTGTACACACTTAAATGACTATGTAACAATATCCCCAAGAAATTTAAATAAGGGGCAGAGCATGTTCGAATAAAGTATTTTTATTGAGATTTGTTATCTATAACATACAAATAACATATTTAACAGCTATTCTAACTAACATCTATATCTGCCTATGTCGCTATAAACATTATACAGTGATATCTAGTGAACTTTAAGGTTGATATCATCCTAACATTTTCACTACACTCCAGGTCAGATCAATTGAAGCTGCACAACGTTAAGAGTTATCCATCCACCTGGTGACTCCCCAAACCCACCATATCATCCTGATGAGGGTGGATAACATAACTTGATTCATACCAGTAGTGCCTTATCTTATGGTATTTATGTATGGCTTTTCTACTTTCATACATGAACTGCTCATGCCTCCATACTTCAGTAAATAGATTAATCCAATGAGGTACCCTAGGTGGTTCAGTCGCCATCCATGCCCTTGCTATAATAACCTTAGCAAGGGAGATTAAGGTAAATATATATTTGAAGTGTGGTTTACTTAAATTTTCTCCTAATGTAGTCTCAAATAGACAGATCTTAAGGCATAACAAAAGGGTCACAGGTAGTGTGGAGGAGATGCAGTCCCATATTTGGCCCCAGAAGGACTGGACCATAAAAGATGCCAAAAAGTTCCCTCAGTGTTTCCGCACTTGGGCCACTTCGAAGAGGTGCGCAGTCCCATTGCGTGCATCTTGGTTGGTGTTAAAAATACTCTGTGTACAATTTAAAAATGGATCTGTTGAAACCTAAGACAAGATGAGGCACGTCTAGTACTTCCCACCACCATTTTCCACTCCTCATCAGAAAGAACCCCTAGATCTAATCCTCTCTGGGACAGCTGAGGTAATAATAAGGCATAGAGCACAGAAATAATTTTGTATGACCCTTTTTATATAAAGGGCAGAGCATGTTCAATAGTAACCATCCCAAACCTCATAAAAAAATGAAGGCAACACGTTTTCTTCATACATTCGCTACCCGTGTACATTGTACGTTCATTCTCAATCGCAAGAATTAATTTTTTTTACTAATATGAATACTTTTGAAGAACGACAATCAGCTGCTCTTATTCTGCTCAATGGGGCAAGAAGACTGCAGGTACAGACCCAAAGGGAAAGTAGGAATAAGAATAGATCTTGTTGGACCAAAAGAGTGGTTCAAGAGGAGAGACTCATTCTCTCATATTTCCTTGCTGCAGGAGATATGGGTCAACAATCCCGATGACTTCAGGAATTTCCTGAGAATGAATTGCCCACATTCCAGGAACTGCTCCAACTAGTCACAACCATCATCCCGAAGAAGGATACCTGTTTAAGAATACCCATATCTGCTGAGTAGAGACTGGTTGCTACACTAAGATTTCTGGCAACAGGAAGGACACTGGCGGATCTGAAATACAGCACAGAGCAATTTCTCCGCAAGCTCTGGGTTTGATAATACCTGAGACCTTTGATTCTATCATTGAAATTCTCTATGAACAGTATATGAATGTTGGTAAACATAAATAGTATTTTTTAAATATAAATGGTCTTTTTTAAATATAAATATATAATTTTATTTGCATACATTAAATTTACAATATATATTAAATTTATAAAGTACAAACCAATAAAAGCAGGCAAATATACAGTTTATAGTTGTTCATATTTCAACACGTCGCTATTATCCATTTGTGATGAGCTTCCACTGAAGTGTTGCATGTTTGAACTGGGTATAGGGGTAGAAGTCAGGAATGGTTTTGGCATTAAATATTGTCCCTCCATACTACCATGCTGCATCTGTGTATGCCAAAATGTGTACGAAGGTGTCTGGCTGTGGTTTGCTGACCTTAGAATTGTGTCCAGGTACAAATCATCTTTGGTAGCCATACACAAGAGGTCACACACCAAACATTCCAATTCCACTTGTATTGGTCTACTAACCCTTTCCATTTTACTTGCTAGCATTTGTCCAAGTAGGTTAAATGTGTGTGGTTCAGGTTTTTTGGCCATCAAAGTGTTTGCACATTCCATCATCTTTGTAGTTAGCGCATCACTTTCATCAACCTCACGGAGCCTTTTTCTTGCCTTTGCTGTTGCATTTGTGTAGGAATTACAACCTACAGGTACATCATGGCTGTTGACTGTCATCTGGGTTCCCTGTCCAATAGTTGTAGTTGTCTCTTCATGGTCATCAAATTCCATTTAGTTCAAATAATTTAAACATCTAAGTGTAATTGGGTCTACACTATGTTCAATTTAGTTACACACATATTGCTACATCAGAACCTTTAATTGCATGAATAAAATGGCTGAATCCTAAACAGTTTGATCGGGTAATGATTTCACATACCATCAGATAGTGGTCACTCTTTTTTGCATTCTTCACCAAACCAGATTGACATCTGACAGACTCCAATTAGAAGTTGATCAAGAATGGTGATTAATTTTAACATTTTTAATAAATGTAAGAATATATTTGTTAATTAATTAATAGAGCATTTTGGACTCTACAGTGTTGGATTGTATATTTTTTTTTATGAAAATCAGATCACATTGTACTTCAATATGTTAGTTTTTACAGAACCATTTCTCGATTACTCAGTGCCGGTGAACAGTGGTCAGGTGTACTTATAGGAACAAAGTTGAATATTTTAATTTTCAGACCTTCTTGTTTCTTAATGTTACAGAAAATACAATGGAAATACAGCATTACATGTTTTGCTTTTAATGATGTTACTGGTTCTCCTGATATTGGGGAGTAATTACGAGCAATCTTCTTCTCCTCCCAATGGACTGATTTTTATCACACATTAGAAAAATATCAAAGAGCTCCCCAAAGATCTACTTGTTTTGCATAGTTGTTTTATAAACCTATATAATGTGTTATATATTAAGGTGGTCACTTCAGTGTTCCACAATATATTGAAATACAGGTGCACTATTCACTTATTTCAATCCATCTAACAGCAAAAAGAGTGCAATACCACAACTCCAAGAGATTAGAAATGAGTGATCATCTTCATCAGCAGGAAGTTTCTGATGTAAGTAAAATGTAACTAATTTCCAATAAATAAAATAAAAAACAAATCTGTGAAACACACCTCTTAGCAATAAAAAATATCCAGAATAGCCTGACAGTGATTTTTCAAGATGAGGAAACATTTAGTGATTTGATTCCTGAAATTACTCACCATAAAATGTTTCAAGGAAATTTGGCATATGCCTAAGGAACATTATTCTGCATATCAAATAATTTAAGCTAATTTTATTTAATGTTTGCTTTATTATTTATGCTAGTTGGTTTTTGACAACCAACCATTTCTCATTTCTCCCAGTATTATTGGTTTAGAACAGGATGTTAGATAAAGGGAAAATGAGAATTTGGATGCATAGTCACTGTTGTAATTTATTTTTAAATTCAACTTTTGAAAATATTGTATGTACTTTGTTTACTGAAGAGCATCTATAACTCTTGTAGCGCTGGGTGAATATTACATATGAGAGAAGATACAGAAGAATGTCACACTAGACAAGGTCATTCCACAGAGGTACAATGTTCAATGTTTATTGTATATAAATAAGCGCAACAAAAAATAAATGTGGAATTCTGCAATGAACAATTAATGTCAGAAATGTGGGAAATTCCGCAGCCAAACGCACAATAAGGTGAATATGTTGCAGAACAATTTTGAAAAAGTTGCTCAGCCCTAATGACTATATAGCCTGCAGAGGATTCCAAAACTTTTTATCTCTGAGTTAATCTATATCTCTCTATAAGAAGAACATAATATCAATCTGCATATCTCCTGTAAATATATTAGAACATTGATCTTCTTTTCTTCACTGCCTGGGAAATAAGTGTTTCAAAGTCACCAACAATATTATTAAAAAAAAATCAGGGTGCTGAAGAAAGGATATATATGCTGATTATATTTTATTCTGCTTTCTGTATATTTTGTATGTCTCTGCATAACTGACTGCTGTTACAGTTGCCTCTCTCTCTGCAACTTACATCTAAACTCCTTGACAATATTCCAAATAACCGACACTAAGGCAAAAATGAGCGCATACCACATCGAATGACTGTTGCTCAAAGCTATAGTCAAGGTTTTAGAGACCAAATTGTGTCTGTTCACTACCAGTCTGACTTCTTTTACTCCCACCATGCCCACAGGTGCCCTTCTGTCCTTCTGTCAGAGCACATCTTACATTAAAACCTAAAATAAAAACTAAATAATGTACTTTTTTCTTGGCCCTATAACTTCATCAGAGCTTGTGTAAAAGACAGCAAAGTACATATATTTTGTATACCTATAATTGTGAGAAAAATCTTAGTACAGTTTGGGTGAAACTTTCTGGTGTTGCTTCAATTGTTTAAATTTTAATATGAGAGGAACCATGGAGTTGATTTTTCCCCATGTTTCCTAGATTTAGCTGTCTATAATGTCCAAAAGTTATAAATACCCATTTACTTCACTATGTTACCAACCGAATTTCTGATGTGTTCCAAAAAAAATATTATACAGTTCACCAGGGTAGACTATAGAAAAAAAATATTCGAGTGTAAAAAGAACATCTCCTGAACATGAACATTTGTCTGGATTTTATTGAGATATTAAATATTATGGTAATTAAGTGGTTAAAGCACAACCAAGACCAGCATAGTGTTATCATGCGAGCGATATAAACATATGCGCGTGTCCTTTCAAATAGAGACTAATGTTGTCATTACTGTAATAGCGTTACTGTTGTTGTTATAGATTATCATGGTGATATTAGGAATAAGTGTGGATTATAATTATTTAATATTACTTTATATAATATGGCAGTTGAAGCCATTCTAGAGTTGTGTTCTCTGTATAAAAACACTTTGCCTTGTGATTATGAATAGGTACCATTCAGTGACTAGTAATATACTGTATTTTGTACTAGAGACAGTATAACTCTATTTCTTTAAATCCTGAAGTTTGTCTTCTCTAAGTTGTGTTTTCTAAAATTCAGTTAGAATTGATTAGCAGTACCTACTTTTTTGCATATTGCCATTACCAATAACTAATATACAGTATAATTTAATAGCTAATAAACGTTGTTATACTTTGCTCAATCAACACAGGGGAACAACCAGACTGAGTTTATCCTCCTGGGATTTCAGTGTACCCAAAATGTGAGGATTTTGCTCTTTATTCTCTTCCTTGTGATTTACTGTGTGACCATATGTGGGAACCTCCTGATCATCACACTGGTGTCCTACAACAAGGACCTCCATTCTCCTATGTACTTCTTCCTCACACAACTCTCTATGAATGACATCTTGGTAACCACAGATGTTGTCCCCAGCATGCTTTATATTTTAATAAATGAAAGGGAAAGTATTAATTTTTTTAGCTGTTTCACTCAATTATACGTATTCTGTGCCTCAGAGTCATCTGAGTGTTTTCTTCTCACGGTGATGTCTTATGACAGATACTTGGCCATTTGCAAACCCCTACGTTATGCCTCTATAATGAACAGTGCATATTGCATGAAATTGGCTGTCATCACTTGGATGTTTAGTTTTTCGATTATATTAATTCACACTGTAACAACATCAATGCTACAATTTTGTGGACCAAACATTATTGACCATTTCTTCTGCGATCTTGTTCCCCTATTGGAAATTTCTTGTTCAGATACAAAAATTGTTCAATTAGAGCTTTTTTTACTAAGTGTTCCTTTGGATATTATACCATGTGTAATAATCATAGCATCTTATGTTAATATCCTTTATACTATTTTATGGACTCTCTCTAATACTGTAAGACAGAAAGCCTTCTCCACGTGTAGCTCCCACCTGAGTGTGGTGTGCATTTATTTTGGGACTCTGTTTGGTGTTTATGTTCTACCAACAAAAGGACAATCATTGAACATAAGCAAATTCTTATCACTCATATACACAGTTGTAACCCCTTTGATAAATCCCATTATATACAGCCTCAAGAATAAGGACATAAAGAAAGCTTTGCACAAAACAATCCATAAAAATATATTTTATAACAATTGTGCACTATAGAAAACATGCATGTTTGAATCAATACAAGATTTCACTATTTCTGGATGATGTACTTTTAACCTTGTCCTTGCCACAAACTTTATTCCCCACCTATTTGTACAGCTAGAACAATACAGTCAACGCTCAGGATAAAAAATGGACAACTCCAAATCTGAAGCACTCGCCCTTCCCCTCCCTCCAAAAGTCTAATAAATTGTTAGAAATTAATTTTTAAGGCCAATGGGCTCTCTTTCAATCCAATCCATTTTACTAGCCATAGATTATAGCTAACTTTTTTAATCCAACTACCCTCTGTTACTTTCTCTTATTAAACTGCAATTATCCAATTGGATTTCTCTTTACATCTTGTTGTTCCAAAGGATAAACGTTATAAATTGAATATTTTGTTCAAGCTGTTGTATTTTTCAAATGCAGCAGTTAAAGTCCCGACTCATTTGGTCTACTCCCTTCAATCACTTTGTGGTATATTTATTTGAAATGTCAAAAATCACAGAAATAGAAGAATTTGTCTAGCTAAATCTATCCACAATGTGGTCTTGGGTCTTAGCGCTTACTACCATGCTACCCAACTGAGCCATCTTCTCTCCTTTCATGATTACCCAGGCATTAAAAAGTGGGTCAATATTGAGTAAACTGTGTCTAGCGAGCTGGAAGTACGATTCTTACCATTGCTTTCCATGAGCCTTAGACCAGCCTCAGCTTATGTTATTACAGCTATCTACTTCACACTGGAGACATGGGATAAACTGAACAAACATCTGTGAGTAGATGCATGAGGCTGGGAGTTTATGGTGGGCTTGAAAAGTGGAAATGTTGCTATAGCCAATATTCAGATACTAGCATTCATTCTTTAGAATGTACTAAATAAATAATAACTAGAATCTGATTGGTTGATATAGACAAAATCTCCACTTTTCAGACCCGCCGGAAACTCGCAGCTTGATACATTTAACCCCTGGAGCAAGTGCCATACCCATCCTCACTCACACCCATTTGGAACATCCACTCTTTCCCCTAGGTCATAAAACTGCTTTTGTACAAGGCTGTACAAAAGCCCATATTTTAGGTGAAGGCTCACCTACAATATTGGTGAGTTTGGATAGAGTTCTCCATATTATGGGAGAATATGCCACACACACCTTTTCAGACATGAGGGAAAAATACATTCTTCATCACACTCTACAATTTTACTGTATTTAACTGAAAAGTTTTGTACAGGCTCCAAAAAAAATCTTAAAAACATAGACCCTCCCGAAACAGTTTGAGTATTTCTTTATTTACACCCTAGGAAGAATTGATCCCCCCCCCCTTCGATCAGCAGAGCCCTTTTAACCGCATGGGAGCAAGAACCGTTGATCTTGCTGGACTGAGAAGGATACTTGCTCATACACCAATTCATCACAAAATCTTCAATCAAAATGGCGGTAAGTGGGAACATCTACACAGTTTACACTAAATGGTATATGGTCCTACCAGATTGCAAACTATCTATCCTTAAATTTCCAATTTATGCTGGTGGAATTAAGAACACAAAGGTAACTTGTTGCCAATTTGATGGTACTATCCAGTAATATTTTGATTCTAGGACAGCATAGTAAACCTGATCTAACAGCTTATCAATATTTGACTGCCCAAGGACCCCTTGATCACTTTATTATGCCAACCACTTAGATCACTAGATAAATATTTTAATAAATTAATCAAACCCATCTTCAATGCAACTGCAAATTGCTTGTAACTGGGGAAAAAGCATAACATACAAGTAGAGCCTTATCTTATGGGATTGATGTATTGCTTTTCTTCTTTCATACATGAACCGCTCATGCCTCCATACTTCAGTAACTAGATTATTTCAGTGAGGTACACTAGGTGGTTAAGTCGCTATCCATGCCCTAGCTATAATAACCTTGGCCAGGGAGGTTAAGGTAAATATATATTTGAAGTGTGGTTTACTTAAATTTTCTTCTAATGTAATGCCAAATAGACAGATCTTAGGGAATAACAAAAGGGTCACAGGTAGTGTGGAGGAGATGCAGTCCCATACTTGGCCCCAGAAGGACTTTACCATAAAAGATGCCAAAAAGTGCCCTCAGTGATACCGTACCGGGGGCTCTCCGAAGAGATACGCAGTCCCATCACGTGCATCTTGGTTGGTGTTAAGTATACTCTGTGTAGAATGTAAAAAGGGATCTGCTGAAGCCTAAGACAAGATGTGGCATGTCTAGTACTTCCAACTACCATATTCCACTCCTCATCAGAAAGAACCCCTAGATCGGTTTCCCATTTTATTCTGAGGAGATCTAATCCTCTCAGAGACACCTGAGGTAACAATAAGGCAAAGAGCACAGAAATAGTTTTATATGACCTCTTTTATATAAGGGGCAGAGCATGTTCAATAGTAACCACCACAAACCTCATAAAAAAGCGAAGGCAACACGTTCTCTTCATACATGCGATAGCCCATGTACATTGTACGTTCATTCTCAACCACAAAAAAAATATTTTTACTAATATGGAAACTTTTGAAGAACGACAATCAATTGCTCTTTTTCTGCTCACTGTGGCCAGAAGATTACAAGTACAAACCCGAAGGGAAAAAAGGAGAAAGATAAGATATTGTTGGACCAAAAGAGTGGTTCAAGAGGAGAGACTCACTATCTCATATGTCCATGCTGCTGGAGATATGGGTCAACAACCCCGATGACTTCAGGAATATCCTGAGAATGAATGAACCCACATTCCAGGAACTGCTTCAACTAGTCACCCCCATCATCCAGAAGAAGGATACCTGTTTAAGGAGTCCCATATCTGCTGAGTAGAGACTGGTTGCTACAGTAATATTTCTGGCAACAGAAAGGACACCGACTGAACTGAAATACAACACATCAATTTCACCACAAGCTCTGGGTTTGATAATACCAGAGACCTTTGATTCTATCATTGAAGTTCTCTATGACAGTATATGAAGGTTGGTAAACATAAATAGTCTTTTTTTAAATATAAATGGTCTTTTTTTAAATCTAAATGTATAATTTTATTTACATACATTAAATTTACAATATATATTAAATTTATAAAGTACAAACTAATAAAAGCAGGCAAATATACAGTTTATAATTAGTCATATTGTAACACGTCGCTATTATCCATTTGTGATGACCTTCTACTGAAGTGTTTTATGTTTGAGCTGCGTATAGCGGTAGAAGTCAGGAATGGTTTTGGCATTAAATATTGCCCCCCCCCATACTACCATGCTGCATCTGTGTATGCCAAAATGTGTACGAAGTGTCTGGCTGCGGTTTGCTGACGTTAAAGTTGTGTCCAGGTACAAATCTTCTTTGGTAGCCCTACGCAAGAGGACGCACACCAAACGTTCCAATTTCACTTGTATCATCCTACTAACCCTTTCCATTTTGCTTGCTAGCATTTGTCCAGGTAGGTCAAATGTGTGTGGTTCAGGTTTTTTGGCCATCAAAGTGTTGGCGCATTCCATCATATTTGTAGTTAGCGCATCACTTTCATCAACATCACTGAGCCTTTTTTTTTTCTTTGCTGTTGCGTTTGTGGTGGAATTACAACCTCAGGTACATCATGGCTGTTGACTGTCACCTGGGTTCCCTGTCCAATAGTTGTAGTTGTCACTTCTTGGTCATCAAATTCTATCATGAGTTCTTGTAACAGGACAGATGGCTGAGTATTGTTAAAATGAGAGAAAATGAGTACAATATTAAATGCATGTAATTAAACTCTTTCACTCATCTTTATGTTTTAGTTTCCTGCAATGGTAGAACTGTGGTGGTGCCCTTGCTGGGAAACTGTGGTGGTGGCCTTAATGGGAAACATGTCAGAATTATGCCTTCATCCAACAGTGGATCTTTTTATTTTAATTATAAAGGATTTTTCAGCATCATTCTAATGGCCATAGTGGATGCGAATTATGAATTCTTATTTGTGGACATTGGAAAAAATGGTACCGTGTCTGATGGCGGTGCATTCGAGCAGACTCCCTTTCATGGTAAATTAAAAAACAATGAACTTAATATTTCAACTGGAAGTAATAGAAAATATGTACTTAATTTTGTGTTTGTTGCATATGAGGTATTTGCGTTGCACAAAAATGTATTGAAACCTTACCCACAACGCAATCTGTCTACAGAAAGGCAGATATTTAATAATAAACTGTCGCGAGCTAGTCGTGTTGTTGAAAAAACGTTTGGAATTCTCAGTAACAGATTCTATTCTGCTAATAATCTGCGTTTGGACAAGATAGACAAAGTGTTGATGGCCTGTTGTGTTCTGCATACCTTTCTAAGATGACAAACCTCCTGTGTACGCAATTCACACACTTATGAGAACAACAATGTTGAGGTAATGGTGGTAGTTAGCTTGCAACCTTTAAAGTCGTGCCACCTTGGAAATGCAAGTGCCAGTGCAAAATTAATCAGGGAGGCGTACCTTCAATATTTTAAAGGGAGGGGGGGGGGGGGTACAGTACCATGGCAGAATGAGTGTATCTGACATTTGTGCATAAGCATGTTATGTATGCAAACTTTTTTGTTAAGTATTTCAACTGTAATAATCCTGTTACACAGCAACAGCGTAATATACTTTACTTACAGTTCCACTAAGAGGTATGTCATCTGCTTGGACCACATCAGTAGGAGAACGGCTGTCCGTATCCAGGCTGCAGGTGGACTGGCCTTTACTTTCATTTTCACAAATGAAGTGCAGAAGATCAAAGTACCACAGCTTTGGCACATAAACATCATCTGCACCTGCCCCTGTTTTGTTGGAGACCTCAACCTTATTTAGTTATTTTCTGTATATAGTCCAAAGGTTCTGTATTTTGCTCTTTGCCAATTCCAAATTTGATCCAGGGTAATGTGGCAGGCAGCTTTCACAAGGTCTTGCATAGCCACATTATGTAACATTCTTTTACAATATTCCTTTCATTTTATTTTCCACAATCATGGTGCGCCCTATAAGTCTCAATGAAATCCCTCATGAGCCCCACATTGCGGTCATGTGACATTTTCAGGTTCTGTTTAAAAATAAAAAGACAGAGTCATGATCATCTTTTGTCCTATGATAATCTCAACAATATATAGTACTATATTTATACTAGTACTAGTGTATCATAAATAATACTAATAAGTATAAGCAAAGAATTTTGCATATACACATATTAACATTCACAAAATATATATGTATGCAGTTCATACAATAAGCACATCTGTACAAGAAAAAATAAATAATCATAACTTGGATGTAAGGTGTAAAACACTCGTAGCATCAGTTGGCATTTCTCTGACCACTAGGGGTTAAATATATTGATATTTTTGCCGAACACGAAGTTATACACAAATGGTCTTCACCCACAATGCTCCATTCTGTACAGGTACCACCACTGATTGGTCCACAACTGAAACATACGCCAATGTCTGAGTGTATAAAGTTACAGAAGAGCCTGCCTGGCACAGAGGGACGTAAGAAGATGGCGGATGAGGAGCAGATGTCGGTGGGGATGCGAGACATAGCAAAAAAATGTGTAGAAGTAGTGGAGGGGGGTGGAGAAGAAGAAGAAATACAATTAACGGGCCTGAAAAGAGCAAGGGCAATGAGCCCGAGAGAGATGGAGATGATGGTAAAAGTACTGGACCAATACGACTACGACTGCCAAAAGAGAAAATACTGAAGAGCTAATACCAGAAAGGAACTAATAATGCAGAAATTACTAAAACAAATTAAGGAGAAACTTGGAAAGAAAATAAATACATTTCAAGTACAGAAGCGTTGGTCAGACCTAAAAAATAAAAAACACCGAAGACTGATGCGAATTTGTAGAAAGGGAATTTGACTGCTTAATGGTCTTTTAGGTGAATTTGTAGGTAAATGACTAACAATAGTATATAGTGTATTAAAAATGTTGTATTATTTCCAGAAAGAAGAATGCACGATGACATGTGCTGCGTAGGTACCGAAAATGTTAAAGTTGAACAACCACTTATTAAAGCTGAAAAGATAGATACAGAATTAGAAGGGAAAAAACATGTATTAATAGAGGGTATTTTAAGTCACATGTGGTAAAATGTAAAATGTTTTGGCGAGAAAAGTATACCGTTATAATAACCTAAATAATGCCTGTTTTACAGAACCTATGTAGGTAAAGGGCACCTTTGCAGAGATGCAACAAGAGGAACCACAACATAAAGTTATTACGAGCAGGGTAGGAGCTGAACACATTAGAACTTTACTTGGTGTTGGAAAAGAATGAAATTTTATTACAGATATAGAAGGTAAATGCTAACCTTTTTTTTTCTCCTTTTGTCGTAGATACCATCGTCATATCGGACGAAAGTTCTGCGGGAGCAAATAATCTTGTTAGTCCTTTACAGGGTGTGGTAGAGAAGATGGAAAAGATTGACGAATATTTTAAAGAATTGAAGACAAACATCAATGATGTAAAAAAAAAATCAAAAACGTAGAAAAAAACTTCATGGAGATGGTTACGTTTTTTTCAGAAGCTTATGCCGCAAAGCACTAGGGACTTTTAACATTAAAAAGTAAAATTTTAGAGTAATAATAAAAATATGTTGAAACATTTTTTATTTTTTTTTACTTTATTTTTTAAAGCATATTTCAACAATAAATCTTTTGGATGTACAATATGTGGTTTATTCTGTGTATTTTACAAATATATACCTTAACAAGTAAATAAAGGTTTCAATATAAAACATCTTAAATGTACATGTAAAGTGTTTTACAGAACAAAGGTGCAAAATGCAGAACTATTTACACAGGTACTAATATGCAGCCAGACATATATAAAATACACAGCTATACACATCTATAGGAAACACACAACCGTGTTTTATACACAATAATGTATTTAATTATGCAGGCAGACAAATGTAATACACATATTTAACCTTTTTATTAATTTGTATTGAGTGTACAATCAAGTGACACATAGCTATAATTAAGGTGACAGACATTAGCAATACACATATAAATAAAACTTTGTTTGTTATAAGACTACACTGACAAAGGTTTATAATTAAACTTACAGTGCATCCGGAAAGTATTCACGGCGCTTCACTTTTTCCACATTTTGTTATGTTACAGCCTTATTCCGAAATGGAATAAATTCCTTTTTCCCTCAAAATTCTACACACAATACACCAAAATGACAACGTGAAAAAAGTTTTTAAATTTATTAGAAATAAAAAACTAAGAAATCGCATGTACATAAGTATTCACAGCCTTTGCCATGAAGCTGAAAATTGAGCTCAGGTGCATCCTGTTTCCACTGATCATCCTTGAGATGTTCCTGCAGCTTAATTGGAGTCCACCTGTGGTAAATTCAGTTGATTGTACATGATTTGCAAAGGCACACACCTGTCTATATAAAGCCCCACACTTGACAGTGCATGTCAGAGCACAAACCAAGCATTAAGTCAAAGGTATTGTCTGTAGACCCCCGAGACAGCAAAATCTGGGGATGGGTACAGAAAAATATCTGCTTCTTTGAAGGTCCCAATGAGAACAGTGGCCTCCATCATTCATATATGGAAGAAGTTCGGAACCACCAGGACTCTTCCTAGAGCTGGCTGGCAATTGGGGAAGATGGGCCCTAGTCAGGGAGGTGACCAAGAACCCAATGGTCACTCTCTCAGAGCTACAGCATTCTTCTGTGGAGAGAGGAGAACCTTCCAGAAGGACAACCATCTCTGCAGCAATCCACCAATCAGGCCTGTATGGTAAAGACGCCAGACGGTAGTCACTCCTTAGTAAACTGCACATGTCAGGCCGCCTGAAGTCTGCCAAAATGCACCTGAAGGACTCTCAGATCATCATAATCAAAATTCTCTGGTCTGATGAGACAAAAATTGAACTCTTTGGCGTGAATTCCAGGCGTCATGTTTGGAGGAAACCAGGCACCACTCATCACCAGGCTAATACCATCCTCACAGTGAACCATGGTGGTGGCAGCATCATGATGTGGAGATGTTTTTCAGCGGCAGGAACTGGGAGACTAGTCACGATGATGGAGCTTGAGAGGTGCTGCAAAGAGGAATGGGTGAAACTGGACAAAGATAGGTGTGCCAAGCTTGTGGAATCATATTCAAAAATACTTGAGGCTGTAATTGCTGCCAAAGGTGCATCAACAAAGTATTGAGCAAAGGCTGTGAATACTTATGTATATGTGATTTCTTAGTTTTTGCTTTTTAATAAACTTGCAAAAATTTCATAAAAACTTTTTTATCGATCGAAAAATTATACACACTACATGATCGTTAGGTGAATTGGTCAGAATATATTAAACAGTATGACCAATCAAATGAGCCAACAATCGGCACTTTGGCATGACTTTAGACCATCATTTCACTATACACCCAAACCCGACTTCTGACCGAACGGTCGTATGTTGGCTGATTTGCCTGATTATTGGACGAAAACGTTTCAGTGTGTTCCTAGTCTTAATTTTCCAGCTAGGTTGAGCTTAAATGTCTTTATGGTTGACCTTACTTGTCTACATTGTATATTATTTTTAACGGTTTTCTATGTGTGTGGCAAATTCACGGTTAACAAGAATTTCAAACATGTACACAGTAATGTTTGCTGTTCTTCTTACATAAACACAATAAAAATATTATAAAATGTAGCCATTTAAAGATTGAACGGAAAAAATGATATAGTTTATTTTGGCTTTAACTGGGAGCTGAGAACTGAAAAGATGACCTTTAACATTCAACTTCACCTAATTGACTTAATTCTGCCTTGGCTGTCAAATCTAAATAGAGCTTGTCCAAAATAACAATCATAATGTGGAGTCCAAGTGTACTTATAGGAATTACGTTTAATTGCATGAATAAAATGGCTGAATGCTAAACAGTTTGATCAGGTAATGATTTCACACACGATCAGATAGTGGTCACTCTTTGCTTGCATTCTTCACCAAACCAGATTGACATCTGACAGATTCCAATTAGAAGTTGATCAAGAATGGTGATCATTTTTAACATTTTTAATAAATGTAAGAATACATTTGTTAATTAATTAAAAGAGCATTTTGGACTCTACAGTGTTGGATTGTATATTTTTCTTATGAAAATCAGATCACATTGTACTTCAACATGTTAGTTATTACAGAACCATTTCTCGATTACTCAGTGCCGGTGAACAGTGGTCAGGTGTACTTATAGGAACAAAGTTGAATATTTTAATTTTCAGACCTTCTTGTTTCTTAATGTTACAGAAAATACAATGGAAATACATTATTACATGTTTTGCTTTTAATGATGTTACTGGTTCTCCTGATATTGGGGAGTAATTACGAGCAATCTTCTTCTCCTCCCAATGGACTGATTTTTATCACACATTAGAAAAATATCAAAGAGCTCCCCAAAGATCTACTTGTTTTGCATAGTTGTTTTACAACCCTATATAATGTGTAATATATTAAGGTGGTCACTTCAATGTTCCATAATATATTGAAATACAGGTGCACTATTCACTTATTTCAATCCATCTAACAGCAAAAAGAGTGCAATACCACAACTCCAAGAGATTAGAAATGAGTGATTATCTTCATCAGCAGGAAGTTTCTGATGTAAGTAAAATTTAACTAATTTCCAATAAATAAAATAAAAAACAAATCTGTGAAACACACCTCTTAGCAATAAAAAATATGCAGAATAGCCTGACAGTGATTTTTCAAGATGAGGAAACATTTAGTGATTTGATTCCTGAAATTACTCACCATAAAATGTTTCAAGGAAATTTGGCATATGCCTAAGGAACATTATTCTGCATATCAAATAATTTAAGCTAATTTTATTTAATGTTTGCTTTATTATTTATGCTAGTTGGTTCTTGACAACCAACCATTTCTCATTTCTCCCAGTACTACTGATTTAGAAAAGGGATGTTAGATAAAGGGAAAATGAGAATTTGGATGCATAGTGACTGTTGTCATTTATTTTTAAATTCAACTTTTGAAAATATTGTATGTACTATGTTTACTGAAGAGCATCTATAACTCTTGTAGCGCTGGGTGAATATTACATATGAGAGAAGATACAGAAGAATGTCACACTAGACCAGATCATTCTACAGAGGTTCAATGTTCATAGTATATAAATAAGCGCAACAAAAATTATATGAGGAATTTTGCAATGAACAATGAATGTCAGAAATGTGGGAAATTCCGCAGCCAAATGCACAATAAGGTGAATATGTTGCAGAATAATTTTAAAAAGGTTTCTCTGCTCTACTGAATATATGTTCATAATATTTTAGAAAGAGACACTTTTTTAGACTAAATGGAAAAGATCATCTTAAAAATTAAGATGATCAAGTTATTATGTGACTACAAAATGTTTGGCAGCCTGCAGAGGATTTAATATTTTTTTATCTCTGAGTTCATCTATGTCTCTATAGAAAGAACATAATATCAATCTGTATATCTACTGTAACTATATTAGAAAATTGATCTTCTTTTCTTTACTGTCTGGGAAATAAGTGTTTCAAAGTCACCAACAATAATATTACAAAAAAATCAGGGTGCTGAAGAAGGATATATATGCTGATTATACTTTATTCTGCCTCCTGTACATAATCTATGTCTCTGCATAAGTGACAGCTGTTACGGTTGCCTCTCTCTCTCCAACTTACACCTAAACACCTTAAGAAAATACCAAATAACCGACACTGATTCAAAAATTAGCGCATACCACACCGAATGACTATTGCTCGATCCTATTGTCAAGGTTCCAAACACCAAATTGTGTCTGTTCACTACCAGTCTGACTTCTTTTACTCCCACCATGCCCACAGGTGCCCTTCTGTCCTTCTGTCAGAGCACATATTACATTAAAACATAAAAGAAAAACTAAATAATGCACTTTTTTCTTGGCCCTATAACCTCATCAGAGCTTGTGTAAAAGACAGCAATGTACACATATTTTGTATAACTATAATTGTGAGAAAAATATCAGTACAGTTTGGGTGAAACTTTTTGTTGTTGCTTCAATTGTTTAAATTGTAATATGAATGGAACCATGGATTTGCTTTTTCCCCCATGTTCAATAGATTTAGCTGTCTATAATATCCAAAAGTTATAAATACCCATTTACTTCACTATGTTACCAACCGAAATTCTGATGTGTTCCAACAAAAATTATTATACAATTCCCCAGGGTAGACTATAGAAAAAAATTATTCAAGTGTTAGAAGAACATCTCCTGAGCATGAAAATTTGTCTGGGTTTTATTGTGATATTCAATATTATGGTAATTAAGGGGTTAAAGCACAACCAATGCCAACATAGTGTTATCATGCGAGCGATATAAACATATGTGCATGTCCTTTCAAATAGAGACTAATGTTGTCATTACTGTAATAGTATTACTGTTGTTGTTATAGATTATCATGGCGATATTAGGAATAAGTGTGGATTATAAATATTTCATATATAAGTTACTGTAGATAATATGGTAGTTGAAGCCATTCCAGAGTTTTGTTCACTGTATAAAAACACTTTGCCTTGTGATTATGAATAGGTACCATTCAGTGACTAGTAATATACTGTATTTTGTACTAGAGAAAGTATAACTCTACTTCTTTAAATCCTGAAGTTTGTCTTCTCTAAGTTGTGTTTTCTAATATTCAGTTAGAATTAATTAAAAGTACCTACTTTTTTGCATATTGCCATTACCATTATCTAATATACAGTATAATATTTTAGCTAATGAACTTTATTCTACTTTGCTCAATTAATACAGGGGAACAACCAGACTGAGTTTATCCTCCTGGGATTTCAGTGTACCCAAAATGTGAGGATTTTGCTCTTTATTCTCTTCCTTGTGATTTACTGTGTGACCATATGTGGGAATCTCCTGATCATCACACTGGTGTCCTACAACAAGGACCTCCATTCTCCTATGTACTTCTTCCTCACACAACTCTCTATGAATGACATCTTGGTAACCACAGATGTTGTCCCCAACATGCTTTATATTTTAATGAATGAAAGGGGAAATATTAATTTTTTTAGCTGTTTCGCTCAATTATACGTATTCTGTGCCTCAGAGTCATCTGAATGTCTTCTTCTCACAGTGATGTCTTATGACAGATACTTGGCCATCTGCAAACCCCTACATTATGCCTCTATAATGAACAGTGCATATTGCCTGAAATTGGCTGCTATCTCTTGGATGTTTAGTTTTTCCATTATATTAATTGACACTTTAACAACATCAATGCTACAATTTTGTGGACCAAACATTATTGACCATTTTTTCTGTGATCTTGTTCCCCTATTGGAAATTTCTTGTTCAGATACAAAAATTATTCAATTAGAGCTTTTTTTACTAAGTGTTCCTTTGGATATTATACCATGTGTAATAATCGTATCATCTTATGTTAATATCCTTTATACTATCTTACGGACTCCATCTAATACTGTCAGACAGAAAGCCTTCTCCACATGTAGCTCCCACCTGACTGTGGTGTCCATTTTTTTTGGGACTCTGTTTGGTGTTTATGTTGTACCAACAGAAGGACAATCATTGAACATAAGCAAATTCTTATCACTCATATACACAGTGGTAACCCCTTTGATAAATCCCATTATATACAGCCTCAAGAATAAGGACATAAAGAAAGCTTTACACAAAATAACCCATAAAAATATATTTTGTAACAGTTGTGCACTATAGAAAACATGCATGTTTGAATCAATACAATATTTCACTATTTCTGTGTCCAAATCTGAAGCACTCGCCCTTCACCTTCCTCCACAATCTAAAAACTTTTTAGAAATGAATTTTGAAGTCCAATGGCGCTCTCTTTCAATCCAATACTTGGCCATTTTACTAACCATAGATCATAACTAACTTTTTTTTATCCAACTACCCTCTGTTTCTTTCTCTTATTAAACGGCAATTAACCAATTGGAATTCTCTTTACATCTTGTTGTGCGGAATGATAAACGTTATAAATTAAACATTTTGTGCAAGTTGTTGTATCTTTTTCAAATGCAGCAGTTAAAGTCCCGACTTATTTACTCTACTTCCTTCAATCACTTTGTGGTACATTTATTTGAAATGGCAAGAATCCCAGAAATAGAAGAATTTGTCTAGCTAAATCTATCCACATTGGGGTCTTGGGTCTTATTGCCTTACTACCATGCCACCCAACTGAGCCATCTTCTCTACTGTCATGCTGGCCCAGTCATTAAAAAGTGGGTCAATATTGAGTAAACTTGGTCTAGCGAGCTGGGAGTACGATTCTTACTTTTGCTTCCCAGGAGCCTTAGACCAGCCTAGCTTATATTATCCCAGCTATCTACTTCACACTGGAGATATGGGATAAACTGAACAAACAGCTGGGGGTATATGCATGAAGCCCAGAGTTTATGGTGGTTTTGAAAAGTGGAGCTGTTGCCTATCGTATCCATTCAGATACTAGCTTTCATTCTTAAGAATGTACTAGAGAAATAATAATTAGAATCTGATCGGTTGCTATAGGCAACATCTCCACTTTTCAAACCCACCGGAAACGAGCAGCTTGATACATTTAACCCCTAGAATAAGTGCCATACCCATCCTCACTCACACCCATTTGGAAACAACCACTCTTTCCCATAGGTTGTAGAACAGCTTTTACACAACCTTGGATATTGGTGAGTTTGGATAGAGTTCTCAATATTATGGGAGAATATGCCACATACAGCTTTTCATACATGAGAGAAAAATTCTTCATCACACTCTACAATTTTACTGTATTTAACTGGAAAGTTTTTCACAGGCTCCAAAAAAAATTCTTAAAAACTTAGACCCCCTACACAGTTTGAGTGTTTCTTTATTTACACCCTAGGAAGAATGCCTCCCCCCTCAATCAGCAGAGCCATTTAACCAGCATAAGAGTGAGACCTGTTGATCTTGCTGGACAGAGAAGAATATTTGCTCATACACCAATGCATCACATTGGTTGTGTGTGGTAACATCTACAAAATTGACACTAAATGGTATATGGTCCCTACTAGATTGCAAACTATCTATCCTCATATTTCCAATTTATGCTGGTGGAATTATGAACACAAAGGTACCTTGTTGCTAATTTGATGGTACTATCCAGTAATATTTTGATTCTAGGACAGCATAGTAAACCTGATCTCAGAGCTTATCAATATTTGAATGCCCAAGGACCCATTGGTCACTTTACTATGCCAACCACATAGATCAGTAGATAAATCTTCAAATAAATTCCTCAAACACATCTTCAATGCAATTTCAAATTTCTTTCAACTGGGAAAAAGCATCACAACCATCCCAGAATACTATAATGAATAGAATCTGATGCAGTCTCTTTGGAGAACATAAAAAGTCTGCTTCATAATTGCAAACTCACAGGAACATCATAATCTGCCCACTGCAACTATCATCATAAGTTCTCAATTTCACCTTCTTTAATTGCCTCAACCCTCTGATTACTGATACCCAATTCATATTAAAAGTTGTTGAGACACTGGAACCACCATCCCCTCTCTCATCTCTGCACCCCCTCTCCTTTTCCTATATGAGTGCTCTAAGCCTGATGGTAGAGAAGCACTATCCTCCACTCCCTTATTTTTTTCTTTCCTACCTAAATTATGTAGTAGACAACCCCCAAAAAAATCAGTTCTTTATTACTTACTAGCTGAAGTACCCGTCATTAAATCTTCACGTTATTAAGTTATCAATGAGTTGCATGTAACTGTCAACATTTTAAAAATAATTAGCAGCCTAGCAGCTCTTCCCACACACCCGTGAGGTGGCTGACAAGTGTAGTTTTTGTTTTTATATTAAATGTCATCCAAATCGCTTTGGTGGAATGCCCAGAACAGACTCCCCGGGTCATAATTCTGGCCAGCGTACACCAATGGGAGGTCCGACTGGGAACTAAAATCCATAGTATGTTTTCTGTGATCCAACGTTACCAGTCTGTGAAGTTTTAATCAAAATCCATCTAGTGGAAGGCTCAGAACAGGCTCCCCGGGTCAAAGTTCTGCTCAGCGTACACCAACAGGAGGTCCGACTGGGTCCCTAATCCCCCTAAAACCTGGCCAGGATCCAACTGGACCACTTTGCATTGGATTCATTCCAATCGGTGCAGTGGTGTCAAAGATATTCCCCAAAAAAACACAACACACTTTTTATATATATAAACAGATTTTATACAATAGACTGGCCATGGAACTCTATACATTTTCATGTTTCTGTTCTGCTTTTTTTTAAAAAAAAAACCTTATATTTGCCTTAGTACTACAAATCATGTTTGCTATGACCTATATTTTATTTTTGCTATTACAAATAAAAAGATTTTAAAAAAAGAAAACATGCATGTTTGAATCTGTGCAGAATTGTTTATAAATATTGTCATGATTATGGCCTAAACAGGATAATTAGGAAAATAATATGTTACTGTTTTCAAGATCTACTATAAAACCTGGCATTGCTGTAAACAAAATGGCTGTCAGCAAATCCCTGGATGTAAGCAAACAAGGGGTTAATGTACGTTGGTGAAGAAAACAAAGACTAATTTATGTCACTTTATCTTTATTAATTTTTAAGGGATGCTATTATTACAGAAGGGCAAACAACCCTTTTTCAAGACACAGGTAAGAGTTCAAGGAACCCTAAAATGATTGGCAAACACCTATGATGAGGAAGAACTGTATGGGTCAAATCCAAGTTTAGTATGTAATCCTTATAGGAAAGAGTAGTGATTAAAACAATATTTCCCTGAATACATGATTACATTTGTAAGCACTGAAAGTAAAAAATAACATATTTTAATTATAAATACATGCCTCCCATTGAACGTATTGAAATTATGTAACTCTACTAGAATCCAAATAATGTAACTATGTTTCAAATGTATATGTGCAGAAAAAAATGACATGTGTAGTGAAATTAAGGCCATGGGGAATATTTACTAAACTGCGGATTTGAAAAAGTGGAGATGTTGCCTATAGCAACCAATCAGATTCTAGTTACCATTTATTTAGTACATTCCATAAAATGACAGCTATAATCTGATTGGTTGATATAGGCAACATCTCCACTTTTTCCATCCTGCAGTTTAGTAAATATTCCTCCATATCTCCGTTATGTTCCAGAAGACAGTTAAATATAGTTTGGGTACATTAATAGATATGAACGTAAAAGGGAAAAAAGTGGTCTGTTTGTAGTAAATTTTATTGTCATAACAAAAAGCCTCTTTTGGTGATGTCATAGATAAGGGATTTATTTGGTCAACAGAGAAATATTTTCAATTGTTAGTTTGCAAAGAACAGTCTGCCACGAAGAAATTATCAAAATCTCTTTCCCTGGCACCAGATTATTTGAAAGAGTACATCGGTGTTGTATTTCTTTTTCTGAGTCTTTTTTTATTTTTTATTTTAAGAAACTGATTTGCATTTGTATGTCTGCATATCAATTTGTTATCACTACATTATTCAGTAAGCATTGTGATTTTTTGTCATATTAAATCCCATTTAATAACTGTTAATTCTGTCTTTGTGTTCTTAAAGACTCCACGTGTCAGATAGGCTTTGTTTCTTTAATGTTATAATTATGCAGGAAATTTTGTTTACAATAAATCTGATTAAATATGGCTGTGATTGCATTCTGTGATAAGTGAGTAATTCAGTTCTTGAACTAAATCTTGACAGTACTTTGAGTTTAAAAGTGAATCTGAGATTTATTTTGGATTAAAGTCATTTTAGACCAGGTAGTTTTATGTTTTTATTAATGCACTGCTTCCATAATATTTGCTTCTCTTTTCATCTCCTTTATTAGCCATGCACCTTGCACTACTTCTGCGTACAGATGAGCACTTCAACCTTTGGAGCTTGAATCTGTTGTTAAGATAGTCTATTTGGTCCTGAGAGGGATACTCCCCTTTCCTTTAATACTGAAACCTGCTACCAGTCAAGTAGACTATCCGGTACTCTGTGTAAATCTTGTAGACTGATCTAGAGGCCTGGACTGCAATCCCACTGATTGAGTAACTTTAGTTGAAGACTCTCACCCATGGCAGTATGATTTAGGAAAATATCCCTAAGAGCCTGAGACAATCCCTTTTTGAGTGTTGTTGTATCCATTGCGTTTGTCAGATGTTGAATTTTCCAAAGCTTTCCCCATTAGGTTTTGCCTTTCACTTTGTCTATTTGTATTCCCAGAAATTGCAAGTGTTGAGCTGGCACTAGGTGACCCTTGACAGTATTTCTGACCCAACCATGATCCTGCAGAAAAGTTCTTTGAGTATTTTGTTTTGTGCACTGTTCCCTGATTTCCTTTTTACCAGAATAAGGCCAAACTGCAACTCCCCGCTCTCTAAGAGCAGCCATAATAACTGGTAGCACCTTGTAAATGCTCTGGGAGATGTTGAGAGTCCAAATGGCAGCACGGTTGCTTAGTGCTTAGCACTTCTGCCTTATAGCACTAGGGTCATGAGTTCTATTCCCGATCATGGCCTTAACTGTGTGGAGTTTGTATGTTCTCTGCGTGTTTGTGTGGGTTTCCTCTGGGTGCTCTGGTTTCCTCCCACTCTCCAAAAAACATACTGATAGGTTAATTGACTGCTATTAAATTGCCATAGTGTCTCTCTCCATCTGTGTATGTGTAATATAGGGAATTTAAATTGTAAGCTCCAATGGGGCAGCGACTGATGTGAATGAATTCTCTGTACAGCTCTGCAGAATTAGTGGTACTATATAAATAAATTGATGATGATGATGTAAATTGGAAATGGTGTCCCAGGCTGTAGAACATGAGAAAGCAATGGAGTTATGTTGCAATTGGGACTTGTATATAGGCAACCTGCAGATCTATTGATGTAAAGAATTCTTTCCCTATTGCATTGAGAAAAGAGTTTGAATTTGAGAAAAAAGTTATGTGGAAATGTTTTGCATTTACAAACTGATTGAGACTTGTTAGATCTAGCACTGTCTGAATTCCTCCTGACTGCTTTTCTACTAGAAAGCATCTGGAGTAGAGCCTGTGCCTTTATGAGCGATATGTACTAGAAAACTTACCTGTTTCTCCAGACTGTAAACTGCTGCATAATGCTCTCATTTTCAGGGAATGACGAATCTTTGATTTCACAAAAATACTTTTTATGGGTAATGCTCGATGCTCTATCTTGTAGACTGCAGTATACGCACATGCATAAGTATAATAAAAGTTCAAATCTGAATGCATAAAATATTTTATTTTATCATAAATTAAAATGACAACTGTTAATAGTATAAAAATGTTAAAAAATATTTATTTTCAAATATACATTTTTGCATTATTTCCATAAATAAAGATCCCTTCAATGCGTATTGTACATACAATACATTTAGTTTATCTTAGTTGCATACAGTCGTTATGTAATACGTGTAGTTTTTAATTAACAGACTATGCCGTGTTAGTCATCACTATCAGTCAGCATTTACACCTGTCCTGTAGTAGGTGTAAATGACACGGCAGAAAACAAGCGTACGTATGGATATGAATTGCCTGAAATCACACTAATTAGAATAATTTCAACTTCTGGGCATGAACTACAGTGCAGAATCACACAAGATACGCCATGCAAAGAGTTGTACATTCAAACATGAATCAAGCCCAAAGTCTTTACCACATATTCCACAAATGTATTTACGGTTCTAGAACATGGATCTTTTGGCTGTTGGGTGTTGCTACCAAATCTATGTTGCAGGGTTTGTACCAGGACTTAGCGATGCATTTCTAAAAGTCCTCACTTTGTGTGAGAATACTGACCCTAATACTTGCTTTAACTAGGCTAGCCTAGTTAAAGCAACTATGTGAAACGTGGGTCGGCGTTCGCCTCGTTATGTTTCTTTATAATAGATCCTTTTCTTATAGTTCTATACAACAATAATTAGCGGCACTACCCCTCGTAGATCCAGGACGTGAACCACTTAGAGTAGCATTCTTTTATCTATCTATAAGTAAGCTACTCAAAACATAGCATAGATTCAGGAGCAATAGCATTTTAGTATTCCAACCAGTAAGGGGATAAGCCTTTCATTCAGCTCAATCTCTATATAGAGACTGATATCTGAACAAAGTTGTCTGAATCTGGTGCAGTGCATTTTTCAATGTTTTTTTTTCTTGCACCCTGTTAATCATCAGATATAATATTCCTCTGTCTATCTAACTTTTAAATACTCATTGTTATACGGTATTAATTAGGACATCAAAACATCAAAAGAAATTATATCATCTTTATTGAGATTAACAATTCAGGATCTCATAATAATTTATTATTTTGATTATTGATTCACTACCAATTATATTTAACTTAGCGAGGCGGGGCAGCAGAAGCTGCTACATTTTAAACACCAATCTTGCACTTTTGTCACTGTTCATTGTTGTTTTTAAATATTTCACTACTGGTGGCTTATTGGCCATTTAGGGATCATTTTAATATATACCCATTAAAGTTTTTTATTTTAAAATATTACTCTATCACTCTAAGAGTGCCCTCACTTACATTCCATGTTTTCTTTCTTTTTCCTTTATTATTATCTGTGAGCTATACATGGCTGGGGAGCACTACCCTAATAAATGTTGGAATGCTATAATTCAATTATATATTTGTTAAAATAATAATTTAATTTCTTCAGCAAAAGAAACTTTAAGAATAAAATTATATCATTGTTTATTTACAAAAGAAAAGCTTGCACTGTGATAATATCACTCTCATTTTCAGTCTCTGAAAACTCTGTCTTTTTACATTCCAGACAATTACTTTTAGTACCAATAAAAGTAGGTCGTACTACAATTTACAAATGTCATATTACAATTGGCTGAGAAGGTATATAGGCGTATCTTGATCCTTTTAGCTCCCCGGGATGCATTGGAGACTTTGAAGAAATTCTTGCAACTCTTTGTCCAACATCTCTGATTAGAAACATCTGTTCTTTGAATAACTCCTTCATTCCTGTTCATATCCCTCTCATCAGCTCACACGCAAGGATCCATTTGACATAATAATACCACATCAAATATTAATGATATACTAAAATAACATAAAACAATGTAAATATTTTCATATTAATAAATTGTCTTCATCCAAAATAAAATATCTTTGACAGTCCCTCATTTGATAGTTCTCTAAACTATCATACAATATTATGATTATGAGGTTTAATTTGTTCATACAGTTCTATAATTACTTCCCCTGTATTATTCACTCTCTTAATTTCTCTACTCAATGTTTTCTTACAAAATTTCCACAGTACTAGTATACATTTTAATACAAAATAGATAACTAACAATATTCCTAATATAAAAAGAAGAAATCTTCCTAATAAATGCATCAACGATTGAAACCATGTACCAAAACCTGAATAATTATTATTATATATTGTTTTTAATCTAACAACGAAAACCTTGTATCTACTGCAGATAATGTCATATTATATATATCTTTGCAAAATCTCTCTTTACTATTATTACTTCATCCATATAATTATCTTCTCTAGATTATGTTTCATTTGTAAAAAAAAATATAACTTTATGTTTCATACTTCATCTGTAATGTTACACAATATCCTCTTGTTTGTGCAGTAAAATAATTTAAGATCAATCTATGTTCTAGTAACTATATTTTAAAAAAAATTGAAGTTCTTTTGCAACATAACAAAGGGTTTCATCATACACATTTGATATTTTCTCAATCAATGTAGCTAAACCTTGGATATAAAACCAATTAATATTTCTGTGTGCAGTGCCTATAACTTTTAATATAATCCATACTTGTACACCAGTTGATTCACTAATAAGTTGTGATACTGGTTACTGTTCCCTCTTTTCATCACTTCTTTCCTATCTTTTTATAATCAAACATCTATTAAATACTTTTTTCGATACAATTTCCTTTAAATCATTTTGTGCAAATACATTAACAACTGGAATCACCTCACCTAGATAACATATTCTACCTTAATTCAATTGTATACACTTATATGCCTTACTTCCACATTTGTAATATATTATCTAATAAAATACATGGTATTGCTACATGTAATATATCTATGTATACAATATCTATAAACTTTCCGTGCTTGTTTTTCTCTAACTACCCTTTACAATCACCATCTTGTAACATTATAATATTGTATTTTCATGCTACTGTTCCCAGAGATCTCTTTGATCCAACATATATAAATTTTAGATTTATTTTTAAATGCAGGACTTTTCCCAATTTTACCTAGATGTTTATTTCTCTCATCTATAGGTCTTTTAGTAAAATTTATACCTATAACACTTTCAGTCAATACATGTGGCAACAATTTTAAATAAAGAGGTTGTGTTTAATTATATTTCCCAGCAACTGGTCTTTCCTCTGGCAAATTAAGGAACGCTGTAAAATTTAATGGTATTGGTAACAATTCAACATATTGGTGTCCATGTAGTGTATGTATGTGTACAATTAGTAAAATTAGTTTAATTTCTCGTCTTATCATACCATTGTACACATTTTTAGGAGGTTATTACAATATTGACATATACATATTTTAGTTGACAGTCTCTCATTACAATCTTCAGGTTCAATTCCAATTCCAATTACTTATCTTTTTATTCTATCTTATATGTGGTCATTATTGTATGTGTTATTAGTTATTAGTAGAATGAATGATGAAGACAGTTCGGATTCTCTATTTTTATGACTATATGCCCCCATTTCCTCAAACCACTACCGGATCTTACCATCAGGTCCTCATAACCAAATGTCCATAAAAAATAATATAAGGTATAACAATAACAATAAATCATGCCTATAGCAGTCACAACAATAATAATAAGGATATTTTCCTTTGACTTCTGGGTCAGATTCTTCTTCCGGAACTACATCTTTATCCAAATCCTGAAACAAAATTGTTATATATGGTTCCAAAACTTTATTAGTCTCTGCGTCTCTTCAGGTCACTGTCGGATCGACTACCTTCTTGCAGTGGGATATGTGAATCCAAGTATCTTGTTTCAGCAACTTTCAATGCTGTGGTTATTCCCATCGATCTGTCAAATAACTGGAACATTAAAAATTTCTGACCATAACATTTTCCTGGTTTTATATACTGACAGTTCTCAATAGGCATTTGTAGTACAATCAGTTTCAAAGTCTCTTGTTGCTTTTGTAACTGCTTACTCATCTCATTCAGGTGCTTAACAGTGACATCTTGAATGCATTTTAAAAGTCTCTTGCAGGCTGATAATATTATTGGGTTGTCTTCTGAACAAAATCTCATATGGTGAAAAAATTGAATGGAAGTCTGGAAGTGGTTCTGATACTATAAAATATTAAAGATAAAACCTCTAATTAAATCATCCCTGTATTCTTCATCACTTTACTCAGTGTATTTTATATACCATTAAATCATTTCAGTAACTTTCTTTTTTTTTATTCTTTAGTAAAATACATTTAAAAAAAAAATCCAAACTTACACATTGAAATGTGTACCTCTGTCATTCTCCATCATTGGTGATATACCATATCTATGCACAAATTCATATACCAATTTCTTTGCTGTAAATACTGCAGTGCAACTTGCAGTGGAATTACACTTCTATCCCACTTAGAAAACATATCTACAAACATTAGTACATACTGTAGATTACAACATTTTTTTTATTTGGATAAAGTCAATTTTATATTACCTGGGATAAGTCTCTGCAGGAGGAATATGTGATGGTTCTACAGATATGGCTTTACCTGGATTCTTCCCTCAGGCAAATAAAGCATGAACCAGCCTTTCTACCTGCATGAGAAGAGAAGCCAGGTGCACACCAGTAGGCCCCAAGTCCACACATACCATACTTGTCTAAGTGAGTCAGACCATAGGCTGCTTCTGCCAGTGCTGGTAGGTAAGCCTTTGGGGCCACTGATCTATCTTTACCATCTTTCCATGTACCATTGGTATCTTGTACACATCCCTTCAACTTCCAGAGGGCCAATTCCTGTGAATAACAAAACTTTTACATTCTGATTAATATCTGATCAGTAATTAACTGAAACAACAACAAATTCAAGTCCTGTGAAGTAATGTTCATTAGTAATGGACTTCTTACTACACCTATTGTAACTTAATCTGTCCTTTTATTACGTAATGCAATTGATCAGTATTACTTGTGTGATTTTAACACTTAATCACTACCTGCAATGACATCTGAATAGCATCTAGCATCTTCTTTACATATTGAAAATGTGCTATCGAAGTACCAACTACAGTTAGAAAATCTCTAAACCACCACAATGCACCAAATACATATGTACTATCTGTGTAGATGTTTAATACTTTTACCTTGCACCAACTCACACACTGTTGTGAGTGCAACTTGCATATCTTATACATAACTTTTAAGTCTCATTTCATCTATAATAACTACCATCTGTATAAAAAAATTATAACTACCCCTAGTAAGTGTGTATCCTCAATGTCAGATCTAGCAGTAAAGGTTCTAGTCCAAAAGTTCCATACAGTCATAAATAGGCATTAATTCATCAAAAATTTCATATACTTATCAGTACTCTCACCCACCCTCTGTGCATTCCTATGCACACTGATTAAGAACTTAACAGTATTAAAGATATTACACCAACAAATGGTTAGATAAAGAAAAGCCATAAGATCTCATTTACAATTTACGAATCTGGCAGCGAAGACTTGTCATTTTTGTGCAAAATTCATCAAGAGCAAAACAGGATACGGAATGAAAAGAGATCATTTCTGATTAAGTACTAGATATTTTACTTTATATATGAATAATGCTACAGTTGCAACTACTTTTAAACAGATTGACAATGAATGAGCATCTATGTTTAAATTTGTCACTATAATAAACAATAGGTCTTTGATAGTTTCCATGTAAACTCCAGCTACACATCCCTAGAAAGATGTGCACTTGTGATTTATTTAGCGACTAGTGCATATGCAGAATAACTCGCACTCTTTCTGAGGAAAGATGTGTCAGTCCTTGGGTCAAGCAATAACCGAAATACTTAACCTGAACTGGCAAAATAGCAGTTTATTTCTGGAAACCATGTAGCCATATATTATCCCATGATATAGGAATATTAACAGCTAACAATAGTGTCTACAAAGACTGTAAAAAAACAAAAAACAAAAGTAAGCTATAAACATATAAGATAAATACAAAATCACAGTGTGATATAAAAGTCTCAGGAGAATCAGACAATAAAATTAATAGTTCACATAGATTGTAAGCTTGCGAGCAGGGCCTTCTCACCTTTGTGTCTGTTTTACCCAGTTTGTTTAATAGTTTACTATGTTTGTCCCCAATTGTAAAGTGCTACGGAATATGTTGGCGCTATATAAATAAATGATGATGATATTAGTTCAACATCTAAAGTTCTCTGCTTTTGATCAGAAATCTACACATGTATTTTTTTTCTCTTCAAAGCCCATGGCTCCCCTTCTCTTGTGCTGGACACAAAGAAAACTTTCCACTAGGAGTGAAAGGTGTGGGGGATGGGTCTGTTTCTCTGTCCTAACAAAAAAACAATGATAGAAATAATTCTTGTCAACATGTAAAATAGTTACCAGACATTTTTAGGTGTGATTCACAATCACATTGAATATTTTTAAATTATTGGGCTTTTAATTCTCTTTGTCTAAAAGATTTTAATTGAACAGTCAACAATTTATATTTCAAATCTTCTTTTTCTTACTAATAATATATGACAATTAATGATCAACTCTTACTCTTACACTCTAGGGTGGCAATTTGAAGAATGCTTCTCAAAGTTTCTGTTAACACTTCAGCTCCAAATTTTAACAGCCTTTTATCTATGCTCTACTATGTCCACATATACATATATACACATACACATACATATACCCATCTAATGTGACATTTTAGCCACATCTTATGCATAATAATCCTTAAAAGATTTACTATTCTTTAGCTTAATCATGAAAAGTTTATATTAATCAACTCACAGGAGAAAATGCATAATTAGTAACACAATTATATTAAATATGATCAAAAATGTCATTCATGCACAGCATCTAGAATTATCACAAAATTGAACAATGTCCCACAGGCAATTAAATTTCCAAAACCCATAATAAATTTCTAACATTTTTCTTAAAAAAAATTAAATTTACAGTTTACTATATCTGATATACTAAAGCAGCCCCTGCGCCATCTATTGGTTACTTCTGGTATTGCAGCCACTCCCTATTAAATTATTTCATTGGGATAATTCTCCACTATTATATTGTTATCCTGTGTCTTTCAGACATAACTGTTTCATAATCACCTAGATCAGATTCAGGTGACTGTAAAACACTTTTGTTTATCAGTTCTTAGCCCTTTAACTCTGTCAAACAATACTTCAATATGTCCATAACTTTATTTGCTGATTTTTTCAATTTTTCTATTTCTGTTTGCACATTATCCAAAATATTTTTATCAAAGGACCCTGCACTTGGAAACTGCTTATCACAATGATTAGTCATATTCATACAGCCTTACACAAATCACTCAAAAAAAACCATTTTTTATGTGTTTTGTAGTCCTGCAGTTCTACAAACATATAACTTATTTTTCTAGCTAAACCAATGGACAATCTGTGACTGGATCACTGTTAAATAACTTTTGATAAAAATGTATTTAAAGCGAATAGCGCAGGGCACTTACTTATGTAATTGCATTTGCACTTATTTTTTGATATTGTTTATATTGTGGACTAGGTAATCGTTATTTCTGAGACCAGGGAAGAAATTTGTTTCTTGTCTAAACTTGCTATAGGATATGCCTATTTCTGATGCATATATCTGATACAATAAGCCTGTATTTACCAAGCCTTTGGTGTATTGTGGTTTGGGAAACTAGCTTGTTGTATGTCCCTTTGTTGTTCTGTGTGAATATGAATTCCAAACGGTCTGATGAAAGGCATGTGTTAATTAGATCTTTTTATGTGTGAGGTTTAATTTGGAGAAAGGAAGGTTTAATTTAAAATGTGCTGACACATTTCCTGCATCTCAAACATGCAAGAAATCACAGCAAGGTTTTTAAGAATTTTAAAACTAAGTATAAATACTTGTGGCTTTCCAATGTATATAAATTTATTCTTGTATAAATAGAGTATATCCTGATGCTAAAAATAGCATGTGTCTGAAAGGTATAAATGCTCTGACCTGTACACTGAAATGTATCATTCTTCTGACTTCATCTGACCTGATCACACTGGCGTGGTGGGTGGCTTCAACATACATTTGCAAATGTGTGCAACTGAGACTTTTGCATTTTTATCTACAGTAGAAATAGCAGATCTGTTGCTGGCTATAGCAGTGTGCTGGGGGAATTTGTCTCTGTTTTTTCCTTTTAGGATAACCCCACCCTTTCATGCACCTGTTATAGCCTATAAATTGATTTGAGCAACTACCAGTTTTTTATTTTTAGTTTTTTATCTGATCACACTGGTACCTTCCACCAGTGTGTGAGCAAATAAACCATCTTGCTTCAAAGAACTGCTTGAAAACATCTTCAATATTGCTGTTTCCTGTGATCTACAGATTAGACCCTAAAATCTTTTGCGTTCTCCAGCTGTGTCTGCGGTTTGGACCCAAGCTTTCCCAGTACCATCGCCCTGCCTGCTACCTGCAGCCCTGATTAGTGTGATAGACCAGGGGGGATCCATCCACAGCATCCCTGATCCATAGTAAGAGGTCAGGAGGACCAGTCCAGGTACACCAGCAACGAGACATGCTAGCAGCGTCAGTTACGCAGAAGAAACCCGGTTCTGGGTGCCGGTATAGGAGCCCAGTTGTGGCAGCAGCTTAAGCCCCTCCTACTGCGGCAAGAGGGCGCTTTTTGGATAACGAAAGAGAACGGTGTCAAAGTAAGCCCAGCCGGTTCCTCGCAACAACAGACAGGGTGGCATAGGCGGTCCATCCTGTCACAGATTTCTGGTGGTGAGCGGTGGGATAACCGCAGGTGGCTTTTCGTGAACCAGTCAGGAGAGCCGAGTTATTCAGGAGACGAATAACTGCAGCCAGGAGAACGCACAGGATGTCTGATTACACCAACGTGTCCAGGGCGGATCTTGAGACTTTGTGCAGTGCCAAGGGCATTGACAACAGCCATTCGCCAAACAGGACGGAGATGAGAGAGGCGCTGACGGAATGGCACCGACAGCATGGTACCCCAGACGTCCACACAGCAGAAATCCCTGATCAACAGCCTGCAGAGACCTCTACCCAGCAAACTTCATTCGTACAACCAGACCCTCTATCCTATGATGAGCGCAGGGCTGCGGGGCTAAAGATCCAGCTGGCGGCTTTAGGGGACAAGGCATCTGCAGCAGAGCGGGCACAGGTCATCGAGGCATGGCGCCAAGAGAGAAGGGCACCAGCCTTGCAGCCCAGGTGGTAGGTGCCCCCTAGAAGATCAGGACTGTTATCTTTACCTTGCCCTAAATTTGAGGACTGTGTTGGGAATATTGATGAGCACCTGCAGGTATTTGAAAGGACCTGCAGGCTACACACTGTACCCAGAGAGGAATGGGTTAAGCATCTGGTGCCCACACTGCAAGGACATGCAGTGGAGGCCTACCGTGGGGTGCCCACAGAGGACTGTGCGGACTATAATATAGTAAAAAGGGCACTCCATAAATGGTACACTATTACCCCAGAGACCTATCGTTTAAAGTTCCGGGACTTTACAAAGGACTTTCAAGCCACTCATGAGGAGTTTGCCAACCTGCTGTGGGAGTTTGCCAGTAAGTGGGTGCGCGGGGCAGGTGCCCAAAAAGTGGATGAGGTAATAGACTTGTTGTGCCAAGAGCAGTTTCACAGACGGTGTGCACCGGAGGTGAAAGAATGGGTGCTGGACCGGAATCCAGGCACCCTGGAAACAGCCGCACAGCTAGCGGATCAATTTGTGGCAGTGAGGCCACACTGGCAGAAGCGCCAGGTTAACAGCCAACCCCAAAGGACTGTACAATCAGGGCGACACCCCTCTTCTACTCACCCCCAAAAGCAAGTACCTAGCCCTTCGGGTACCATTCGCCAGCCACCGCCCCGTTCTGTCCCTGGGAGTTATCAGAGACCACCGGAGCCCAGGCTGGAGAGAAAGGGCTACAGCTGCGTGAAAATCGGTCATTTAAGGATGGACTGTCCAACAGCCCCAGCACCCCAGACTCGTGCCCCTAATCCGAGTCCTGGGGCCCGACTAACTTGCTTAACTGGTGAAGGTGAGCCACTAGAGACTGTTTCCACCGCTGCCAGCCCAATGGAGTGTGGCATGTCTGAAGGTGACTCAGCGGAGAGAGTCACCTGTGTGTTTAAAAGACCCCCTAAAAATATATGAAGGAACCTGCAGCCGGTCCAAGTGGGCCCCTGCAGGGTGAAGGACTGAGAGACTCAGGGGCCTCAATTACTGTTGTGAGTCCCCATCTTATTGATTCTGCTGCAATATTGCAGAATCCAGTGCCAAAGTTACTGTGGCAGATGGACTTGAAAAAGAAGTGCATGTAGCGAGGGTGTTTCTGGACTGGGGAGATGGCCAGGAGATACGGGATGTTGCCATTATGGATGGCCTCCCAACTAATGTGATTTTGGGCAACGATGTTGGGGGTGGAATTGTGACTGCATTTATGAACTCTCTTACCCGGAACCAAGCTGCTAAGCTACAGTCTTCAGGATCTACACCTGCACAGCCCAGCCCAGAGGAAAAGACCACAGCTGCTATACAACAGACATCACCTGCAAACACAACTTCAGCCAGCCCAGAGAAAAGGACAACATCTGCTATTTCTTCAGGAAACAGCCAGCCCTTTGCCTCTGGAAAGACTACGTCCCCTAGCTACGTAGAGGATGTGGTCTCTTGCCAACCTGATCTTGTGGGGGTGCCCGGTGATGCTCCTGTCCCTAGCAGTATGCCAGCTCCAGCGGTGAGTACAGCTGACCACAGTAAGCCCCCTTTAACTGACCCCACTTTGACTGACCCTAGTCACCCAAACATAGACCCCCCTGCAGCGTATCCTGACTTAGATGATAGTAAGGGCCGCAGGGAAGAATTCAGTGCAGGGCAGCTCTCTGATCTCTCACTGGAAGGCATGAGGCGCCAGGCTGGCGGCAGTCTTCCAGCGATGGAGGTAGGGAGTGTGACCTGGCGTAAAGGGTTGTTGTACCGTGTAGCTAGGAAGGTAGACGGGGATAGACCAGTCTGGGAACCAGTTCAACTGGCTATACCACGGGGCTTTTGTGCGCAACTAATGGCAGTTGCTTATGAAATCCTTATGGAGGGACATCAGGGTAGAGACCAAACACTGAAGCGCCTGACACAGAACTTTTTCTGGCCTGGACTCTCTGATGACATCCTGGACTACTGTAAGTCCTGTGATATGTGTCAGCGTCTGCGGCTCCCCAGTGTTCGTGCTCCCCTCAGATCCTTGCCAATAATTGGGGAACCTTTTCAGCAAATGGCTGTGGATATAGTAGGTCCCCTGCCTATGCCCATGTCTGACACCTACCCCTTGGCCTGTATTAGCGCTTCTGTAGATGAGTTAGGCAGAGTGCACCGTTACCTAGAGGACATTTCCAATTTCAGTAAGATTTGGGAAGATAATCTAGAGCAAATAGAGCTGATGTTAGGGAAGATGGGGTGGGCAGGTTGGACTGCTGGGGCAGAGAAGTGCCAGATGGGGATGTCAGAAGTACAGTACCTGGGTGATCATTTGGGGGTGGAAGGGTTAGGTCAGAACCAGCTAAGGTAGAGACAATCCAAGCCTGGCCCCAGCCCACGACCCAGTTACATGTACTATCATTCTTAAAGACTGCAGGGGACTACAGACACTCTGTCCAAGACTTTAGTACTGTAGCGCAGCCCCTGACGGATCTCACTAAGAATATACTCCCCAAAGTAGTTGACTGGACACCCGCTTGTGAGCTGGCATTTCAGTCATTAAAGGAAGTTCGTGCTAGAGTACTGTTGGCGCCTAATTATGACAAGGACTTTATTGTGCAAACTGATGCGCCACAGTATGGACTAGGAGCAGTACTTAGCCAGGTGGGGCCTGATGGGCAAGAGCACCCCGTGGCCTATTTGAGCAGAAAACTGCTAAACTGGGAGGTGGGGTATGCCACAATTGAGAAGGAATGTTTGGCCATTTTGTGGGCAGTGAAAAAACTACAACCTTATTTGTATGGACGACTTTTTACTGTGGTGACTGATCATAATTCTTTAAAGTGGCGACAACACACTTCAGGTGAAAATGGCTGTTTGTTGCGCTGGAGCCTTGCACTTCAAATTTATGGCTTTGACATAATTCGCAAGCAAGGAATGGCTTGCAGCAATGTGGATGGACTGTCTTGGCAGGAAGAGCCAGATCCGCCGGATCACCTCCGGTAACCCTAGGATACTGCGGACCAGGAGCCAAATCGTTGGACATGGCACCCTGGTTGCCGCATGGACAAGGGGGGGGGGGAGGGGTGTGTCTGGATCACTGTTAAATAACTTTTGGTAAAAATGTATTTAAAGCGGATAGCGCAGGGCACTTATTTATGTAATTGCATTTGCACTTATTTTTTGATATTGTTTATATTGTGGACTAGGTAATCGGTATTTCTGAGACCAGGGAAGAAATTTGTTTCTTGTCTAAACTTGCTATAGGATATGCCTATTTCTGATGCATATATCTGATACAATGAGCCTGTATTTACCAAGCCTTTGGTGTATTGTGGTTTGGGAAACGAGCTTGTTGTATGTCCCTTTGTTGTTCTGTGTGAATATGAATTCCGAACGGTCTGATGAAAGGCATGTGTTAATTAGATCTTTTGATGTGTGAGGTTTTACTTGGAGAAAGGAAGGTTTAATTTAAAACGTGCTGACACATTTCCTGCATCTCAAACATGCAGGAAATCACAGCAAAGGTTTTTAAGAATTTTAAAACTAAGTATAAATATTAGTGATTTTCAATGTATGTATGTAAATTTATGTTTGTATAAATAGAGTATATCCTGATGCTAAAACTAGCATGTGTCTGAAAGGTATAAATGCTCTGACCTGTACACTGAAATGTATCATTCTTCTGACTTCATCTGACCTGATCACTGGTATCTTCCACCAGTGTATGAGCAAATAAACCCTCTTGCTTCAAAGAACTGCTTGAAAACATCTTCAATATTGCTGTTTCCTGTGATCTACAGATTAGACCCTTTTTGGATAACGAAAGGGAACGGTGGCAAAGTAAGCCCAGCCGGTTCCTCGCAACAACAGACAGGGTGGCATAGGCGGTCCATCCTGTCGCACAATCTATTTCTCATACTTCACTGAGGATTTATCCCCCGCAGTACATAAATCGCTCATTATATTTTATATTCATCTTTATTTTATTTTATTTATTGTAAGAACTGGACTCTGCAGTACGCAAGTCCAAATTTCTCAAGTTGAAATGCGTCCCGCAGTGCGCAATCATTCGATAGTGGCCCCGCTTTTCCACTATCCAGAAAGTCCATTAGGCCTCACGTCTGAGAGATAGCCTCAATCTCAACACTGTATTCAGTGACTACGTAGATTTATTAACTGTTTATTTTATCTCTTATCTTCTCAACACTCATTAACACACACTCATACTCAGATAAGCAGTTCACAAAGCAGCTTTCCCCGAACTCAGGCAAATATTTTATATTGCCTACATTCCAATAACAGAAATACATATGGGGTAAATGTATCATAGTGCGGGTTGTACAAGTCGCCAGAAATCGGCGAGATGACAGCTTAAATTTAAAGTGGCGCTGCCTTGTTAAGGGAAACTTTAAGGCAGCGCCGCTTTAAATTTAAGCTGTCATCTTGCCGATTTCTGGCGACTTGTACAACCCGTACTATGATACATTTACCCCATGATGTACTGTTTAGCAAAGTAGCAGACATAAAAATGTAACACTTTAAACTCCTACTTTTAAATTCTAAAACAGTTACTATAAACAAAAATAATAAGCTAAAAGTTCTCATTTCTGCAACACAAATTTCATTGGGAAAAAAACCACAAGATAACCAGTTTGCAATCTATGGTGTACACTTTTTTTTTCTATTTCAAAAGGATAGGCAATAACTTACCTTCCTTTATAAAAGAGAAAATCGTTGACCATAGATTTCAAAATTAGAAATCCAAATGTCCCTTTTCCAAATCGAATCATGTCGAGAAATCTCAGCAATTGCCTCCAATTTTGTTAAAGTAATAATTTAATTTTTTCAGCAAAAGAAACTTTAAGAATAAAATTATATCATTGTTTATTTACAGAAGAAAAGCTTGTGCTGTGATAATATGTCTCTCATTTTCAGTCTCTGAAAATTCTGTTCACTTTCCAGACAATTACTTTTAGTACCAATAAAAGTAGGTTTTACTACAATTTACAAATGTCATATTACAATTGGCTGAGAGGGTATATAGGCGTATCTTGATCCTTTTAGCTCCCCGGGATGCAATGGAGACTTTGAATAAAAATTCTTGCAACTCTTTGTCCAACATCTCTGATTAGAAACATCTGTTCTTTGAATAACCCCTTCATTCCTGTTCATATCCCTCTCATCAGCTCACACGCAAGGATCCATTTGACATAATAATACCACATCAAATATTAATGATATATTAAAATAAGATAAAGCAATGTACATATTTTCATATTAATAAATTGTCTTCATACAAAATAATATATCTTGACATATTACATACAATATACAGGGTGAGTGATTGCCTGGTGCGGTGGATATTTTCTTGTCATAAGAATACTGACCCTGAAATGATCAGGTCACATTGCTTGATGAAGCAGCGGATGCATGCATTTATTTCCCCGCATTTCTACCTAATGGCATTGTATGTTGCAGTTCGCATTAAAAGCATATTGATTAATGTATTTAACATATATATATATGAAAAAATGCATTTTGTTTACAAGCTATATTTTTATTAATGATTATACTGTTATGAATTCTTAATTTATTTTATAATAGAACAGGCCCTAAGTCTTCTGTTGAGTCCATGAACCCATTAGATGCTTTAGTAGTGCTGATCAGCTTTTGACACTCAAAAGTTAACTGAGAGATGGGCAATAGACTTAATGAAAATATACTTTATTGGCTGACAAATGGGTGCACATAGTTCTTCATCAAATCTAGCCAGACTTCCCAGAGCCTCTCTTCATAGTGTATCTCCTATCATCTATTGACTTAGGGTAGGTACACTGGATGCCCTCCATTATCTACCATAGATGCCCACCATGGGGTCTGGATCAGCCTTCAAAGATGTAGCATGGCCAACCAGTCCCTGTCCTACAGTTTACTTGGTCCAGGAATATGTTCAGGATTAGATCTGATAATTCACAGTGAACCTTGCTACTTTGTGGACTACAAAATGTAGGAGGACATTGGACTTGAGCTTTGCTTTGCAGGCAGAGAAGTTTTTGGTGTGGTTCAGTGGCAGGGACAACACGCCAGAGGAATGATAATTATAGCCTCTTTAGGGTTGGGTAGTCTCTATGTGCAGTGAACCACATGGCTGCGTTTGTGATTTGTAAATAAATATTTGTTATGATATAAAATAAAGGTATATTTATATCTTTTAATTTATGTTACCTATGTAATTCTCAACTCAATGAGCTACCTTCAGTGTATTAGGCTGTCTACTGTAGCCCAACTAGACTTATTGGGAAAAGAGCTACACATCATTCCAGTATCCTCATATTTGATGGTATTAATTGGATCACCAAGTCCTGGGAAATCACCCAGGTGGAGATGCAGGGGCGCTGTATACTGGATACAATCAAATGTTCTGTAAAACTACTGGCACTCAGAAGCCAGCACCATGCATAGCTGAAAATATTCCTGGCCAAGAAACAAGCATTTCCCATGAAGTTTGTACTGAGGTACACAATTAAGTACACTCTGGAGTGCAGGAAGAAATGGAGCAGCCCTATCTCGGTACCAAGAGACCACATCTGCATAAACTATGCTGGGCTAGAGGAATGGAAATTGTCCCAGAGGAGATTAGAAAGGTACTCATTGCCAAACAGCATGGGACAGAGAGCACCCTTAAGACTTGGGGAAGGATGACTCCAGCGATAAGGAGGCCAGCAAAGAGGAAGACATGCTGATCCCACCTAACTGGGTCTCAGGGAGGAAATCAGTCAGTAGTGAGTAATCCAGCAGTTCTCCAACTCTGCTAACAGAGCTACTTGTTGTGCTAGGGCCGAATGTCAGAGAGCATGAAAGCAAACCTGATGGTGCCCTTACGGGCTGAGCAAGACAGACCAAGGAGGGGGCCTTTGTCTGACATACAATGATGTGTTTCACTTTCAAAAAGATGATCATGGACATAGATACTCATCTGAACATGTTCAAGCCCATCATGGTGACATGGAGAGGAGGTCTGGCCTTGGTGCTTGGGCATGTTTGTCCAGTATATGAGAAGGTGCAAGGGGTCCTAAATGTTAAGGAGCAAGAGAGTCTGAATTTCCATAGCCATAGAATAGCTTAAGGAGTGTGCACCTCTGGATCACTACAAATTTGGAGTCAGATTTTTAATAAAAATAGTGGTGTTTTGCTAAACAAAGTGGATTTTTATATGTGATTATAATGATGTTTTATATTAAGTTGTTTTAATACATTGTGGTTGGTTGGTGTGAAGTATAGATAAGATAATAAGTGCCCTGATTTCCTTTAAAGTTTTTCTTTTTTTTAGCTTAAGGACATCCCAGCGGCTATAGTATGCCTGATCCGGATACAATGGATGCATGATTTTGGACAGGTGGAGAAGGTGTACTCATGAACATCTAACTGATCTCCTCAGTAAGGATCTGGGGACAGAACTTGCAAGTCACTTAATCAGTCTGGGCTGCCTGCAGTAGCCATGTTAGAGCACTATTAAGACCAGTCATCCCTGATGTATCCCAGCCAACACCCTGGAACTGCCTCTGGTGAGTACCCAACAACATACATAAATGACCAAAGACTTGACATGGGGAAGGTAGACAATGCTGTGTTGATGAAAGCCTAATGGATGGACCAGTGACTAGCTAGTCTCTACAGTCACACAGACCAACCATATGGTCTAACAAGTGGGGACCAGATAATGTGGGAGAATGGCCTGTTGTATTGGATAACTGACATGGAGGTTCCACACAAGCCTGAAGGTTTGACAGGCAGCTGATTGTCACTAGAAGGTGCAGCGCAATGTCCCAGTAGCAGGCCACCTGAAAGTCCATTGACAAGTCCATTGTCACTCATATGTGATGAAACGTGTCAGTGGATAGGAGACATTGATTATACACCACTACAGAAACTGTGTGATTGCATTTATTCTGCCTCCGGAGGTCTGTTTTATATTCTTCAGAATTTTGTATGACATTGCGGACAGAAGTTTTCCACGCAAACAGCATGCAGCGTGAGGACGGGTCAGGAGAGGTCATGCTCTCTGCCGACAAGAGCAGTACATGTGTGGGCTGAGTTCATCGAGTTTATTTACCGGGATGGTGCCGCTCAGAGTCATAGTATTTAAATGCATTTGACATCTATTTGCTAAAACCTGGAAGTCTATACATAACATCAATATGTGACTGTGATTTGAAGTAATTATTACATCCTGAATATACGCTGCAAAGTCTGTAAAGTACATACACGAATTCTAGCTGCACGCTGAGCATTAACTTTTGCAATCACTTTCCACATGCATATCCATTTGCTATTGTGGAAGCCCAGATCCTACTTCTGGAAACCAAGTCAGTTGTTTAACAGATTAAACATCTAAATGTCCTGAGATTATGCCGATATTGATTGACTGATTTATAAGACTATATTGGTTATTTAGATAAGTCTGTGAAACGGCTTTATTGTAAAAGAAGGACACAATTATAACAAAGACTATGTTGTGAGACAGTCGGTTGGCAGATAGAGTTGGTCAGATCAATGTTTTTTTATATGTCCATTTTGGTATGATATGGCAATTGTGTGTTATTATACAGTTAGTGGTGTAGACATCAGTGCACTGATTATATTTATATATTTGTACGTTTTATGAATAATTTGTATTAAAAGCTGGTAAGTTTTATCAAGTTTCACTTATTTATTAATTGGTCAGCGGTGTCTTTCAATTCCCAGCGCTGTCATTTTGTCTTTTGGCACTCCCTCCCACTCTGGCAGGCCAACAGCCATCTCCTCACCTCCCTCTGGTAACCATGTCTCACTCCCACATCCAAGATTTCTTTTGTGTTGCCTTCCACCTCTGGAGCGATCTCCCTCATTCTATCTATGCCCTTTCCTGAAAAGCTTGAAATGCTACTTGCAAGTCTACCTGTTCATTTAAGCCTACCACCAATGGTTAAGTACTCCCCTACAATATTTTTCTCCCCTATTTGTGTCCCTCTCACTTATATAAAGTATAACTTACCCGTCTTCATCTCACCCACACTTGTTTCAACACCACCCATCTGACTTCTAGATCCCCTTACACTATCCCACTCCTGATACACATTTGTCTGCCCCTTTCCTTTCTAGATTGTAAACTCTTGGGATCAGGGTCATCTTCCATCCTGTCCTCTTCTTTTCATTATCTATGCTTTCTGAAGACTAGCTGATTTGCATCTTCTCTCTCGGTTCTCTGCCCCTGGACTCCACAACTCCCTTGTCTTTGCAACTCAATCAATGGCTATGAGCCAGTTTGCCTCTCCTACACTCATGGGCACAGGTTTCAGCTTGCACTGAAAATATCCTTTGCATCTAGTATGTTTTGTTTTAAGGCTCAGCAAACCGTTTCCGGTGCCCTATAAATTAAGGACAATAGCAATAATAATAATATTAGATTGGGGGGAGCAGCATGCTATGTGTCCACACTGGATCTTAGTAAGGAGTATTGTCAGATATCCCTTACCAGTGAGGCATAAGAGCAGTCTGCATTAATCATCTATTTGGCCTATTAGAGCTTAGTGCTATGTCATTCAGAATGAAGAACACCCCGGTCACTTTCCAGCAGATGGTGGATCACCTCTGGATTTTGCCCAGGCATACCTTTATGATATTGTTATGCTATCACAAGCTGTGGGATAGCTACTAGCTGGTATCTGCTCTGCAGGGATGCGCGAAGTCTAACGCACCCAGCACCCAGCGTTCAGCAGGGACCCCCACAAACGAGTTTGGACTCCGCTGCAGGAGGGTGTGCAGGTCGCAGTTCCCTGAGTCAGCCACCAGAATAGTAGTAACAGAGTGGACGGAGCGTAGTCAATCAAATTGGGTCGGAACCAAATGGACAGCGAAGTACAAGGGGAGATCCGAAGAATGGTCATAGGCAAGCCAGAAGTCAAGAAACCAGAACTAGCAGCCAGGTGTACAACCGAAATCCAAATGGGGTGTCAGTGGAGAAAAGCCAGGTCACAACAGGAGCAGTATTTGGAAACAACAAGGAGCTGGAGCTGGGTGGAACCAATACTCTGGCACCCTAGTTGCGCCAGAGGCAGCCTTAAATATGTCCTCTAGGATTCTAATTGGAGAGGCGCTGACCGCCGACAGGTGAGGCATCTCTATGCCTAGAAATGGGACGCAAAGACTAACTGAGCATGTGCGCGCAGCGTGACCCTTAACGTGAACCCGGAAGCATCTCCTTGCCTGGCAGGGTTTGGAGAAAGTCAGGCGGCCATCTCTGGCACTTAGTAACAGTGCGGAGATGGCGCCTGACAATACCCCCTCCCTCTTCTCCAGAGCAGAACGAAGTGTGAACTGTTCTTTGAAAAACTTGAAAAGAAGACAAGGTGCATGTAAGTCCTTCTTGTCAACCCAAGATCTCTGTTCTGAGCCGTAACCCTTCCAGTGGACAAGAAACTGTTCTCTGGCACGAATAGAACAGGAATCCAGGATACATTCTATGTCATACTCGTCACCAAAGATCGACTTGATGGGCGGAGGTGGAAAATGATATTTAAAAAATTAATTGAGAATTAAAGGTTTGAGTCGAGAGATATGAAAGGGGCTGTGCACATGACGAGAGGAAGGTAGACGAAGTTTGTAAGTGACTGCTTTAATAACATGCGAGATGCTGAAGGGGCAAATGAAGCGTGGTGAAAACTTTATAGCTAATACTCTGAGTTTGAAGTTACGGGTGGATAGCCACACCTTGTCCCTTACATGCAAAACCGGATGGCTCCTGCTATGGCGATCCGTAAAGTGTTTGTGCCGGTTCAAAGCTTGTAGTAATTTATCCTGTACTTAGGTCCAAATCTTCAAGAAGTCACTGATTACTTCTTGAATGGCTGGTATGGATGAACTAGATTCGTCAGAGAATGTAGGTAAATGGTGTTTCTGCCAAAGATGATAAAGAAAGGAGATGCTGCGGTGAACTCGTGCTGATGGTTATTACTTGATAATTCCGCCCAAGGGAGATGATCATTTCAGGAGGCTTGGTGATCGGAGTAATAACAACGGAGAAAGGTCTCAAAATCCTGATTGACCCGCTCAGTTTGACTATTGGTTTGTGGTTGGTATACCGAGCAGAATTTTAAATGGATCCCAAGATGACCACAAAAGGATCTCTAAAACTTGGAGATAAATTGTACACCCCAATCAGAAATGATCTCCCGGGGGCAACCATAAAGACGAAAGACATTCTTGATGAAAAGAAGAGCAAGTTCTGAAGCAGAAGGTAACTTCTTAAGAGGAATGAAATGTGTCCATCTAAAAAAGCGGTCCACTATCACCCAAATAGTATTAAAACCATGACTATTAGGGAGGTCCGTACTAAAGTCCATAGAAATGCTGGTCCATGTTGAGTGTGGGACCGGAAGAGGTAGAAGAAGACTGGCAGGGGACCGCCTAGGGGTCTTATGGCGTAACGTCACAGGCAGCTACAAACTTATGAACATCAGAGCTTAAGGAAGGCCACCAATAATTGCGGGACAGAAGAATAATAGTCTTCTTGGTGCCAGCGTGTCCGGCAAATTTGGCTTTGTGAGCCCAAGCTAAAAGTTTGGGGAAAAGATGAACATCCACAAAGGAAAGCCCAACAGGAGGATATTTCGGAGAGGACTTGATCAAAGCTAGAATCTTGAGTGGGCTAATAACAGGTTTAGGATCTGGAGGGCAGGATTCAGATGGATCAAAAGACCTAGAAAGGGCATCAGCCCTGGCATTGTTGGACCTTGCACGAAAGGTCAAAATTAGTTGTTATCGAGAGAAAAAAAGTGACCAACAGGCCTGGCAGCGATTAAGACATTGCACTGACTGTAAATATGTGAGATTCTTATGATCTGTGAACACAGTATTAGAATGGAGGGCTCCTTCAAGAAGATACCGCCACTCCTCTAGGGCTACCTTAATAGCGAGAAGTTCCTTATCACCAATACCATAGTTAGCCTTGCAAGGAGAGAATTTCTTGGAGAGGAATCCACAGGGAGTGAAGGTGCCAGCAGGATTCTTCTGTGAAAGGACGGCCCCCACAACTACAGAGGAAGCATCCACTTCAAGAAAAAATAGGAGCATCTCGAAAGGCTTATTTTAGGGTTTTAAAGGCAGAAATTGCTTCTTGAGGCCAGTCTTTAGCATGTCCCCCCTTACAGGTGAGAGAAGTGGTTGGTGCAATTAAGGAGGAAAAGCTCTTGATAAATTGTCGGTAATAATTGCAGAATCCAATGAAACATTGAGTGGCTTTAAGGCCGGAGGTTTGAGGCCAATCAAGAATAGCCCTCACTTTCTGGCATCCATCTACCTCCCCACACCAGAAATTTTGTATCCAAGGAAAGGTACTTGTGATTGCTCAAACAGGCATTTTTCCAACTTACAATACAAGTGGTTCTCTCGGAGACGGGAAAGGACTGCCTTGACATGCTTTCGATGTGAGGAAAGGTCTTGAGAAAAGATCAAGATGTCGTCGAGGTAGACAACCACTGATGAATATAACAAGTCTTGAAACATTTCATTAAGTCCAAAGAGCAGGACAAGGTACTCGTAGTGCCCATCCCTGGTATTGAAGGCAGTCTTTCATTCACCACCTTGGCAAATCCGAATGAAGTTGTAGGCTCCCCTGAGGTCTAATTTAGTGAAAATTTGGGGGCCACGGATAAGGTTGAAAAGCTCTGTTATAAGAGGAAGGGGATAGCGATTCTTAGAAGTAATGCCGTTTAATTTACGGGAATCAATACAAGGCCTGAGAGATCCGTCTTTCTTCTTAACGAAAAAAATCCAGCACCAGCAGGGGAATTGGATTTACGGATTAAACTGCATTCAAGGTTTTAGTAAATATAGTCAGCAATAGCCTGAATTTCTGGTAAGGATTGAGGAAACACTCTGCCCCTAGTAATCCTCTTAATGGGAATAAGATAGATGGGACAATCTCAGGATCGGTGAGGTGGCAAAGACTCAGCAGCTGCTTTGCTGTAGACATCCAGGAATTCTGTGTAGGCCTTCGGAAGACTAGGCTGAGGAGTGGAAGCGAGGCAAGCGATCGAAGCCTTAGCAGGAAGTACCAAAGATAGACATTGATGTTTTGAGGTAGGTCCCCAGGAGATGACCTGAGCTCAGAGCCAGTCGAACTGCGGTGAATGTGCCCTAAGCCAAGGTAGACCCAAAAAAAGGTGAGTGCGGCCTAGTTGCATGGGTTCCTCAGAGGGTGTAACTGATGACTGAAACTGAGTAGCCAGACGAGGAAAGGGGCGACGAGAGTGATCCTTCTCCTGGTAGCGCTCCCGTTGATGAATATCCACCTTAATGCACACTAGAGCCTCATTATTCCAGTGAAGCTCAGAGGCTAGAGTCCGAAACTGTACCGCATATTGACCTGCGGTCAAAGTGCCTTGGCGAAGAGCTAGTAAACCAGAGGCTGCAGAATAAACTCGGCCCGGCACATCAAAAATCTTCTGGAAATTCTCGATAAAGAGAGAGGAGTTCTGCAACATAGAATCATCCCTTTCCCAGATAGGAGAAGCCCAGGCTAGAGCTTGGCCTGTGAGAAGGGAAAAAATGTCCGCCACCTTGATGCATTAAGAACTGAAATTCTCGGGAACCAGTTCCAATTGGATGGCGCACTGGTTCAAAAACCCTTGGCATTTCTTGGGGTCACCATCGAATTTCTCAGGTGAGGGAATGCGCAGACCCTGGAAATAGAGATACTGACCATAGAAGCAGCGGCAATAGTGGAGACTGTGACCATCACAGAAGGGTGTCTATGCGAGATACGACCCCCTGGAGGCACTGTAGTAGCTGGACCTAATTAGACTCTTGCTGGTCCACTTGTTGAGCAAGATGGAGCAGAAGTTCTCGAGCGGAGGGTTCTTCCTGGGCGCTCATCTTCTGGCCATAGTATACTGTCACACTGTCACAAGCTGTTGCATAGCTACTAGCTGGTATCTGTACAGCTGAGCAGGAAGGCACTGAGTCTAACGCACCCCCGGTGTTCAGCAGGGACCCCTGCAAGGGAGTTTGGGCTTCACTGTACAAGGGTTCGCAGGTCGTGTATCTACAGAGTGGGCGGAGCGTAGTCAATCAATCTGGGTCGGACCAAACAAACAGCGAAGTACAAGGGGAGATCAAAAGAATGGTCAGAGGCAAGCCAGAAGTCAGGAAACCAGAACAGGCAGCAAGGTACACAAACCAAAAGGGAGGTCAGAGAAGAAAAACAGGGTCACAACAGGAGCAGTATTTGGAAACAACAAGGACCTGGAGCTGAGCAGCCTTAAATAGATTCTATACGATTCTAATTGGTGGCGGTCAGAAACGCTGAGATGAAGCCTCACTGCGCATGCGCACGCAGCGTGACCCTTAACATGAACCCGGAACCAGGATTCGGGGCAAGTCAGATGGCCGTCTCCGGCACTTAATGACAGTGCGAAGACAGCGCCTGACTGATATAGCCATCTTCAGCGATGATAGGAAGAGCATATCTGGCATGTTGTGCCAGTACTCAAGAGCAATAGCAAGGCAGGTCTGTCTGCTGTGGTGCTGCATTTGGGGCTCCAAGTTGGAGGAGGCAAAATTCTTCCAGAGCCGGCCAAAGTCAAGGCTATTTTTTCCTGGACTTCGACCTTCAACTTCAAGCAGGCCCGGCCCTGCCTAGGGACAGCCGGATATTATACCACAGTATAGCTCCAGTTACCATATTCATGACAGACCTCACAGGCAAGAAAAACACAAGCAGATGCTATGGACCCCAGAGTGTGAGCAGGGATTTAATCAGTTAAAGACAGACCTAGATCAGGCCCCTATCCTATTTACCCATGACTTCCTATGGCAGATCATTGTGCTATAAATTACTAGAGAATTATACAAAATTATATAAAATTATAACAAAATTCTACAAAACTATTCATAATTTGTACAAGGTATAACAAATTTTTTTTGCTTAATAAAAAGTTTTTGCTTCTTTAAAAGTTTTTGCTTTTAATGAAGGAACTTGTTTTACTGATATTGAGGTCTAATTACTGGCAAATATTGTGTACTCTCAAGGGATTGATTATTATCACATATTAAAAGATCAAAGAATTACCAAAGGATCTGTTTGTTTTCCCTAGTTCATTTTTTTTAACCTATGTAATGTGGAATACACTGTATATAATGTAACCAGCTCAATGTTTCATGATATATGAAAGATGAGGGCAGACATCATTTCTGAATTCCAGCAATATTTTTTGAAGAGCTTCCTTGAAGGTCAGTATCACATGTTTTATTAATTTACAGATAAAATACTAAAATGTAAAACCTCTAAGAAAAAATTTGAGCAGTACGTATTGGGTAAATGTAAAGAATTGTATGGTAGGTGGCTTTATAAAGGTTTGTTTTTTAATGTATCTGTTGGTCTAGACAAAAAAATGTAACAATTTAAAGGTGAGTATCAAATCATGCAAGGGTGAGTACAGAATAATATACTTTAAAATATGGTTTTGAAAATGTTTTAAATAAGTAAACAGAGGTACAGGAAAATAATGGCACATTTTGGGCCCAGAAATTATATTTAAACATATGGTAGGTTGGTCTTGCAAAGCATTTATTTCTATTATTTCAGATATTTATCCCATTAGGTTGACCAAATTATTATTTCCCCCTTTTATCCATGACACTTGACAGCAGGAATGAGAGTAATGACAAGGATCCAAGAGACCACCAACGAGGGACCTTCAACAGCAGGAAATAGTTCACACAGAAGCTCGGACATTCCTGATGTAAGTACTGTTTGATGAGTTTTGCCAATTTTAAAATGTTGACTATTCCTCATTCAATAATTTTTACAAAATTGTCAAACACATTTATGCGGTATTTCTTTTATGTGATTGTATTCTTCAGCCGTGCCACTGAAAATGTTTCTAGATAGAGAGAAGACATATTTGAGACAAGATAATATAACAAAGTAATGGGGGGTCTGCGCTTTCCTAAAGAAAAGGATAGTAAGGCAGCCAAGGGGAGAGAAACAGGAGATGGTCTAAGTCTCCTATAATGAAAGTGATATAATTTTATCCCCAGCGCAAAAAGAGGAAATAAAGGGGGAAATAGGTGAGAAGAAATATAGGCTGAGCTCTTTTATGTAAAAATATTATGTATTGGTAAATAAACACAGAGTAAAATACAAATCACATAAATATAAAGCAAGTAGCTGATAAAACAATTTCAATAGGCTCACAATGTCGCATAGATATATGTTCTAAAGCTAGAACAAAAATAACTTAATGCCGTGGCAGCGAGCGGGACTTTGATTCACTCAGTTGATTGGAGAACAGGAGATTCGGCTGGATCATCTGGGGAGGAAGGTAAGTGCACTACCTACCCTTCCCAGTCTTGAGTACGGATTTGCATTGTGGATTTTACCTTTGTTTATCTATTTTGCTTGGCACAAGATCTCCACATGCCAGGTACAGGAGTTTTTTGGCATTAAGTTATTTTTGTTCTAGCTTTAGAACATATATCTATGCGACATTGTGAGCCTATTGAAATTGTTTTATCAGCTACTTGCTTTATATTTATGTGATTTGTATTTTACTCTGTGTTTATTTACCAATACATAATATTTGAGACAAGAGCTTTTTTTTTTTGCTGTTACTACTACCATTATTTATAAATGCCGTAGATCTGGAAATTAAATTTGTACAAATTTCTTAGATTCCTACAAATCAGTTCAATTTAAAATGAGCACTGATCCAGAAGAGATCCAGAGAATAAAATAAATTCCAACATAAAATTGAATTTCACAGTAAGGTTTAGGGAGAAAAGCCAATAACAATAGAACAGACACTAATCACATGATAAGAGCCTGCAAATGTACCATGTAGCCAGTTCCGCACTAACTCTGGCTTAGTGGTTAGAACTTTTGCCTTACAGTGCTTGGTTCAATTCCCGACCATGGCCTTATCTGTGTGGAGTTTGCATGTTCTCCCCGTGCTTGCGTGGGTTTCCTCTGGGTGCTCCGGTTTCCTCCCTCACTCCAAAAATTATACTGGTAGGTTAATAAGCTGCTATCAAAATTGACCCTAGTCTCTCTCTGTCTGACTGTCTGTCTGTCTGTGTGTGTTTGTGTGTGTGTATGTTAAGGAATTTAGATTGTAAGATTCAATGGGGCAGGGACTGATGTGAGTGAGTTCTCTGTACAACGCTGCGGAATCAGTGGCGCTATATAAATAATTGATGATGATTATGAACTATTCCTACATCTGTGAGAAAATTAAGCTCTATTAGTGTATATTTCGTATCTTGTCTGCCCTGCCGAGCTCCCCCTTTAAAAACAGTGTCACAGTGGTGTAAAAATTTTTTAGTGTACATACAGTATTTACCATACATTATAAGGTAAAATTTCTACTGATGAGATAAATAAAAATTCTTATGGAAGTGTATTATTTGCATCAGTGTTAGCATCAGAATAGTTATTAAAACAGTTTTTATTGGTTAACTGATAGAGTCGTGACTTTTCTTCCACTATGAGATTTGCCCTTCATTTCACCTAAAATGTTTTTTTACAGCAGTTTTATGTGTTTTTATAATGTTATTATAGTTTACAATAATTTTGTTGGCAATTCGCTATTGTTTTCATCAAACATTCTCTGGAGGTTGCCAAAATAATATTGTAGTTATAATTAGAGATAATCAAAATTATTTAAACTGTTGTGAAATTTAATCATTTTTTTCTAGTTCAAGAGAGGCGTATCATACTTGTCTGCTACACATTTATGATTATTGTGCTGGTACTATTTGGCCAAAATCATGGTTTGACGTATGAGCTTGCAGTTAAAACATAAAATATTAAAATAGATCATAACATTTTGCATCTTACAGCTTACAGCTTAAATGACTACATTTTAGAATATACAGTGGTTGGACAATGAATTATGAATTTTTTTGTTTCTTGTAAAATTTTGGGAAAATAATGGCAAATACACATATTCAATATTTTATATAACTTTTTTTTATTTAAAAGCTTTTGCATGCATTAGGTTAGCATATACCTCTGCTAATACTTGGTTGCATGTTTGCAACATAGACTATCAATCAGTACATACTTACTATATATTAAATACTTTTGTGGTACAAACTTAATAATGCACAATAGTTTAAAAATTCCTAATTCATTGTCCAACCACTGTATATAGTATATTACTCAAATAGTGAACATTGTAGTTGTTTAAGCTTAGACATCTTAAAACCAGCTTGAACATGAGAGCATCTGGTTACCTGGCAGAATGTAGTTATTTTTTTAGAATATTTATAGTTTGGTATTATTGTGCAGGTTTTTTGTTCTTTATAGGTGGTTGGACAAGTCGGTTTTAGAACCACTTTGAAACCATAGTCAATGTACAGTTGGGATGCGCCAAACTCGAGTGCGCGCAGCCACATCCGAATCAAGCTCTGGGATCCTCAAAGTTACTTATTTTTCTGCCGTATCTCTTGCCCTAGATATGGGGTTAGTCTAAGGGCTAGATTTACTAAACTGCGGGTTTGAAGAAGTGGAGATGTTGCCTATAGCAACCAATCAGATTCTAGCTTTCATTTTGTAGAATGTGCTAAAATAAATGATAGCTAGAATATGATTGGTTGCTATAAGCAACATCTCCACTTTTTCAAACCCGCCGTTAAGTAAATATACCCCTAAGTCTTGAGTCCTAGTGATGTCAGTATCATATGCATGCTATAACATGTGTATGCAATCAGGAGAAACTGTATAAATGTCTGTTATGTACAATAGACTTTAAAGACAACCTAATAAATATTTTTCCAAGGGAAAAAATATTTTAAAAAAATATTTTTTTAAAAAAATTCCCTTTATAATCCTAAATGACTATTTTATGGACAGGTTAAATTATTTGCTTAATATTTTTTTTCTGTGCTTCTTTTGAGATTTTATATTCCACATAGGTATTGTATGTATCCTGCAATGTCTGGTCTAGTAGAACAGAGTAAAATTACACCTGTAATCAACACCACGTGTATCTTTAAATCTGTTCCTTGTTGACTTCGGGAGTACAGAGAGCTGATTTGCGTGCGCCCAGCATGCGTCCCTTAATGACGAAGCCTTACATGTCTGACCGCAAAGTGGGCATTTTAAAATTTCCCTTATTCTGTCCTAAAATGTTCATGTGTCAAATAAGAAAACAGGGTAATAATGGCAGTTAATTGGCAGTCTTATAAAAACTCTTTTTCACTCAAATAAACTTGTATTGTGGTGGTGCATATTATTGTGAGTCCATACCATAAAGAAATTGGCACAACAATATGCGCATTTTACAAATAATATTTTTTTCATTGAATACCGTAACAGTGATGGTTGAAGGGAATGTAAAACAATGTAAAGTCAATGTGATTAAACCTTTTCAGAGCTATACATGTTTATATTGATTACACCAAAAAATGTTATACTTCAGAATATAATATGTGTTATAAAATTGGTATTTATTTGAAAATAATTTCCAAAGAAGACATGCTCCTAATGTTACATTATGATTTATTTTAATTGGGAGTGAATTTTGTCTATTTACCAATTTTACAAAATGTCTCTTTTCATATAAGTCCTCACACCCATACAGTATATTAGGCTATAACAACAAAGGGTCCAAAATAATGTCCATATTCCCAATAGATACAGCAGAGGGGACGAAAGATGATTCCGTGCTGGACAAAAATTGATGGGATGGGGTACAGTTACTATAGCGCCAAAAAATATCCGGTTACTATAAGCCCGACATGAAAGAAATACAAATTTACTATAAAACACCCATAGAACATTTTTGACCGGCCTTATATAAATTTGGAATACAGAAAATGCCAGCAGTGAGGATTGATGTAACTTAAAATGGCCACAGTGAGATTGTTGTTTTAAAGGGGGTAATGCCAGGATCCAGCACCTAACCCTAATCGTAATTTTATCCCTAACCCTAACCCTAATCCTAACCCTAACCCTAATCCTAACCCTAACCCTGACCCTAATCCTAATCCTAACCCTAACCCTGACCCTAATCCTAATCCTAATCCTAACCCTAATCATAATCCTAATCCCAACCCTAATCCTAATCCTAACCCTAATCCTAATCCTAATCCTAACCCTAACCCTAATCCTGACCCTGACCCTAATCCTAACCCTAACCCTAATCCTAACCCTAATCCTGACCCTAATCCTAATCCTAACCCTAACCCTAATCCTAATCCTAACCCTAACCCTAACCCTAACCCTAACCCTAACCCTGACCCTGACCCTAACCCTAATCCTAATCCTAATCCTAATCCTGACCCTGACCCTAATCCTAATCCTAACCCTAATCCTAATCCTAACCCTAACCCTAACCCTGACCCTTATCCTAATCCTAACCCTAACCCTAATCCTAACCCTAATCCTGACCCTAATCCTAATCCTAACCCTAACCCTAATCCTAATCCTAACCCTAACCCTAACCCTAACCCTGACCCTGACCCTAACCCTAATCCTAATCCTAATCCTAATCCTGACCCTGACCCTAATCCTAATCCTAACCCTAATCCTAATCCTAATCCTAACCCTAACCCTAACCCTGACCCTTATCCTAATCCTAACCCTAATCCTAATCCTAACCCTAACCCTAACCCTGACCCTGACCCTAACCCTAATCCTAATCCTGACCCTAACCCTAACCCTAATCCTAACCCTAATCCTAATCCTAATCCTAACCCTAACCCTAACCCTGACCCTGACCCTAATCCTAATCCTAACCCTAATCTTAACCCTGACCCTGACCCTAACCCTAATCCTAATCCTAACCTTAACCTTAACCCTAAATCTAACCCTTAGTTTAGACTATAGAGGCAGCGGGTCCTGTCATAGTAGTTAGAATGTTTTTGTCGCTATAGTAACTGTCGGAATTGTCTCAATAGGAATAATGGCTACTTCCGTATTGATGGTAGGAAGTTCCTAAAGGAAAAAAATTTTGACTGATTGGATCACTGAATTATATTGCAAATAACTGCATAATGTGATGACATTTGTATAGTTGGTTGCACATAGTTTTTTTTAAAAAAATGGGCTTATTTCTGCTATTTACTCAGCACTGCCCCTTAGTCCTAACTTTTGCAACATGAATCAATTTCCATTCATACACATTATCTGCTATAAGGGTCAGAATTCACAATACAGAGAATATAAATACATGTCTAGATAACCACTTCACAGGTGGCAGCATTGTTGAGTTATGAAAAGCTCCTAAAAGGTTTAAATTCCTTATTTGGGCTAACTTTATGGAGGGATGAAAAGAGAATTAGAACATAGGGCTTATTGGGGTAAATCTCAGGAGACATATATTACATTTTGAACTTACAAGAGACAAGTTCAAGATGATGATAGGTGCACTAAAAAGCAGTTGGAAACACCTTAATTCTCTTTCACTCTGAAATGATGGTTAGGCCTCCGATAAGATGTGTGACCATAATATAAAAAGTCTTAAGTCTGAATGAGGCGATTACATGGCCTTTGAAATTCATCTCCCCATTTGAGGCAGAAGTTTGAGGTCAGGATGAGGATAGATGGTTTATCTAAAACAAATCAACAGGGCCGAATCATTTGCCAGGTAAATGGTTTGTATTTGTGACATGCTGGCCCTCTGTAATGACACCTCAGACCTATGGAAATATACCAACCTTATTTTGTATCATTAGGATGCTGTCCGATTAATGGGAGCAATAACTAGATCCTCTGGGGCCCCTTTGGGTATCCAACAGGGGATCAATTTCACCACTTAGATATCTCCTGAAAAACAAGTAGCAGGTTTATTAAATATAACAGTAAATATCAATCAGCGGCTATAATTTAGCAACAATGTTAGTAGTACATGGGATGTAACAATATACACATGAAGGGAATAAATGGCCCTCATGAGTAGTGGTCATGAAATATCATAAGTTATTCTCCAGCAGATAGCAGATTAATGCCTTCCAAGTTCTAATGCCAGCTTGGCAGTAGTCTAGTCTAACATCAGCCTGCTTTTGGCGGTTATACGAAAGGATGCAGAGCCTTAGTTCATGATGTAGGTGCAGCTGTGCTTCCTTCAGCAATTTAAGGCATTTAAATCCGACAGAGCCGTAACCTTGAAGGAGGGGCAATAGGAATGAGATACCCCGATTTCTGTAGCGGATTGGGCAGTATTATCTCAGGGCAGTTACATTTGGGGAAGGGGTTTGCTTTAGAAATCTTGAGATACCCCACTATGCTAAATCCTTAAAGTCTAAAATGGTCACCATGAAACAATAGTTTGTTCATTGGGCATGCAGTTGGTAATAAGCATAGCAAACATTGCTATTGTAGGTTCAGGCTGGTTGTACAGTTAACCCCTTGGTAGATTTTCTTTACAGACCACATGCAAAACTTTCCATACGTCTGGTGCTATCAGTGTGATCAATTGCGATCAACCAACACTCCATTTAGAAATACATTTTAGTGTTACTTTTAAAGTCCAGGATGAACAGCCGCTGGGTATTTTATGACATACACTATCATGAGCTCTGTTCCATGAACACCAGCACAAGAAGAGTATATTGTGAAACGATTATGCTGTTTATCTGTCTTTTTTTGACATGCTGCTGAATTATTTTAATCTGATTTGCTGCCATGGATGTTATAATGGAATGGCCTCATTCTGGACTTTAAAAGTAATAATTAAACGTATTTTTATATGGAGTGCTGGTTTCCAGTCTTGCTTGACAGGAATTTATGAGCAATTTTTTGAACCCGGCTTCCATCATCAAGTTTTTGGATGTGTTGTGCGCCTCTTATTGACCTATATATATATATATATATATATACTAATCACTGGATAATGCTAGCATAAGATTTATATAATCAGATCATAGTATTGTAAACATTTCAGTAAGATATGCTAACATAAAATATATAAATCTAAAACAAGAACTATTGCTGACCCCAAATATAAAACCAGCTCTAGTGCTGGCAGTCTAGGATAGGATCTGCTAAATCAGGGAGATGAAAATATTGGGATCCCCCTAAAGGTGCCAATACTAGCAGTAGGCTATGCCAGCCCAGGCTGGTGGCTCTAAAGCAGAAAACCCCCTAAAGCGGGGTCATTATCCTGTCATAGTTCCAAACAGCCCTAAGCTAGTCAAAATGTGACTGAATTCCATAAACTGTAGCCCACCACATCCATAACTAACCCCATGCAAATATTACTATGGCCTTTACTATAGCACTGGTTCAGTGGTGCCTTCTAAACCGCACACTAGGTATTAGCACCAGCCTTCATATGGTACATCTGACCTTTTGTTTAAGGATGACCCTGTTCCTTCCCTATATTTATAATCATCGCCGCCTCTCCTCCACTCTTATCACCTCTTCCCACTCCAGAATCCAAGACTTTTCCCGTGCAGCCCCCCTTCTCTGGAACGACCTCCCTCGTTCCATTCGTCTCTCTCCTACTCTGTGCTCCTTCAAACGTGCACTCAAAACTCACCTCTTCCTCAAAGCCTACCAACCATCTACTTAACCCCCATCTCCTCCCTTTAGCTTGTCCTCCCTTCTCTCCTCTTGCCTCAACTGGCTCCTCTTGTGCCGAGGTCTGTTTACCCTCCCTTAGGATATAAGCTCGTATGAGCAGGGCCCCCTCCCCTCCTGTCTCCATACCTGTTGTTCCGCTCCGTCTTTACTGCATATGACTGGCCGGAGTTTCTGAAGTATTAGTACTTTTTGTTCATTGTTCTGTATGGTTTAACCCTGTATAGTCTACTGTTAGTACTGTGTGCGGCGCTGCGGATACCTTGTGGTGCCTAACAAATAAATGATAATAATAATAATAATAATAATAATAATAATAATCATCGAAAGAATGATGAGCACAGAGCCAGAGAGAGGTAGGAAGTGGTAGTGAGAGGGAGACATTTTTGCTTAACCTGGATGGACAAATTAGTGATGTCATGTATACACTGGCATTTTCTGTTTTTTACACCTGTGGCAAAGTGTTTTTCACAGGTTATCAGAATTCAAGCATGGGCCACTTGGTCATGTTTTGTAAGTTGTGCATAGATCGGCCTTCTACCTTCAGTTGGAGATCGCAGGTGGTCACTCAAAGACTTTTACAAGCACCTAAGTAGCTTCTGTCTGAACCTCCTGATCTTGAATCTCAAAAGTCATCATCTTATTGAGATTCACCGAGTATGACTTTAAACTTGCTAAATTGAAATTATTTGCGCTGCTTTCCCTTCTTTCCCTCGTGATTCTGTTTGTCACTAATCAGCATTTCATATGGATCTGAATATATAAATATTGAACTAATATACAATAATTTCATAAGTGACTATATAACACTATTTGTTTCCTTCCTGAAGTTTGGCTCCCATATCTAGTGTTTGTTTTTTGCTATATTTAATTTCAATTAATTAGCTGTTTGTCAATTTCGACTTACCATAACTATTTTAGTGTGTCCACCAAACAGAGAATAGCACAAAAGTACCCCTCTCTGTCTTGCCTAGCACAAATCAGCAATGCCAATTTGAAAAGGAATAAGACAAAATGGTGTGTTCATTTTGGGTACAAACAATTAAGTAAATGGTGAGTAAGTGTAGTGTTGGCAAAGAGGTAACTGGACAGGTCATGTCAAAATACTGAATAACCAATTTATATGATGCAATTTCATCCAACGATTAACTCTAGTGCAATTGTTAATTGTTAATCGTAACTGTATAGAAATATCACACACACACACAAACACACAGACACACACACACACCAATTATGACCCAAGCACACTTTATTTGATACAGACATAACCAATTTATTGTTTGCTTGTTGTGCTTTATTGTCAGAATGGCAAAGTACTTAGCAACATGAGGATTCCATACACTTTCTTGTGACCCTGACACTAAATACGCAGGTACCAGATCTCTAGACACCGGCCGACTTATTCAGCATTGGTCACACTGAACAAATGTGAGCCAGATTTTTGGATTTGATACTCCTCCCACAGCCCTAGCATGATGGGCAGGTGACAATGCCACCTTAGTGTTAGGTAGGAGTACTCATCAGCTTCTCTGCATTGATTGCTCTTACTGCAGAAACACCCTATCAGCCTGCTGCCTCTATGGGAAAATTACAATTTTAAACCATGTAAGTTAAATCAGTCTCTATACTATTAAGTTGTCACACATACAGTCAAGTCCATAAATATTGGGACATCGACACAATTCTCATATTATGGGCTCTATACACCAGCACAATGGATTTGAAATTAAACTAACAAGACGTGCTTTAACTGCAGACTTTCAGCTTTAATTTGAGGGTATATACATCCAAATCAGCTGAACGGTGCAGGAATTACAACGGTTTTTATATGTGCCTCCCACTTTTTAAGGGACCAATAGTAATGGGACAATCGACTCAAGAGCTATTTCATGGACATGTGTGGTCTATTCCCTCATTATTTCATCATCAATTAAGCAGGTAAAAGGTCTGGAGTTGATTCTAGGTGTGATATTTACATTTGGAATCTGTTGCTGTCGACTCTCAATATGAGATCCAAAGAGCTGTCCCCATCAGTGAAGCAAGCCATCATTAGGCTGAAAAATCAAAACAAACCCATCAGAGATATAGCAAAAACATTAGATGTGGCCAAACCAACTGTATGGAACATTCTTAAAAAGAAAGAACGCACCGGAGAGCTCAGCAACACCAAAAGACCTGGAAGACCACGGAAAACAACTGTGGTGGATGACAGAAGAATTTTTTCCCCGGTGAAAAAAAACCTCCTCAGAACAGTTGGCCAAATCAAGAACACTCTCCAGGAGGTAGGCATATATGTGCCAAAGTCAACAATCAAGAGAAGACTTCACAAGAGTGAATATAGAGGGTTCACCACAAGATGTAAACCATTTGTGAGCCACAAAAACAGGAAGACCAGAATAGAGTTTGGCAAACAACATATAAAAAGCCATTACAGTTCTGGAACAACATCCTATGGACAGATGAGACAAAGATCAACTTGTGCCAGAGTGATGGGAAGAGAAGAGTATGGAGAAGGAAAGGAACTGCTCATGATCCAAAACATACCACCTCATCAGTAAAGCATGGTGGGGGTAGTGTCATGGCGTGGGCATGTATGGCTGCCAATGGAACTGGTTCCCTTGTATTTATTGATGATGTGACTGCTGACAAAAGCAGCAGGATGAATTCTGAAGTGTTTCGGGCAATATTATCTGTTCATATTCAGTCAAATGCTTCAGAACTCATTAGACGGCGCTTCACAGTACAGATGGACAATGACCCAAAGCATAATGGAACTTCGCGCAGAGAAGCCACTCTCTCAAAGGACCTCAACCTCAACCTTATCGACACAGAACTGGATAAGTTGGCAGACTTACTTTGGCATGTCATCAGGGTGCACCGGCAGTACTACTCCAACTCGCCAAGATCAGCAAACTGTTATTGGCTCTCGAGAGTGGCAGACTGGCTGAATTCAAAGGCAAGAATTTGAAAGAGATGCACATTGATCCGGAAGGTAATTTGGAAACCTTTTGTCTGATGTATGCTTTTGACTTTTACCTCAGTCATTTACATAATTGGTTCATTTCAGAACTGGTTCAGCTACAGAGTAACAGGTCGGATGAACTGTGACACAACCGCATAACAGCTGTAAAGAGGGATTCAACTTGTTGAAATCATACGCAGTCGTTGAACAGGGATGTGACCTCCAGGGCTAGGTGTCGGTATATGCAGACATGCGGATGTACTCAGACGGCCAACATATATGAACCTTTGTTCACCATTGTTACATATTTATGTATGCGGTAATCTGTATGCCCTCATACGGTTAAAATACATGAAACTTTCTCCACCATGCAATCAGAGTCAGTACTTTAAGCAAAGTCAAAGTTTAAATCTCAAGTGGTAACTCTGGTGACAAACACCTCCTACATATACCCATATGATTTTTCCGTAGGCAAGGTATTAGTAAAGGGGTGCCCCATGCATCATGTTCTAGATATGGGTCTTCGCGATGCAGTAAAAACAAGTTTGTGGGTGTGCATGTGAATGTGTGTAGCTATCTAATCTAATTGTGTAACTAGTTAAACTGGTGGCCAAGATTAGGTACTTATTTAGCCATTCCAAGGTAAACCAGCCTAAATCTTGTTCGCTTTTCCCCGTTATGTCAGGTAGTACCAGATAGTATAGTGAGTAATATGCCATTTCTACTCCTCAAACACAGTGTATATTAATAGTGTAATAATATTGAGCAGTCCTGGTGGAAGGTGGATGAATTTCCCACTACGCATTTGTACACAGATATATTACTGGAGGCTGTAAGAGGCTGCTATAGCTTGTGTCTCCTTCCTCATCTGCTCAATGGAGCTCACACTTCACATATTTTTTGTTGCAGGTCCCTTCTAATAAACCTTGATACTGAGACTGCCAGGAAATGTAGCTTAACATATAGCCTACCAATAACAGGGTAGCATTTATGGAACTGCCCAGACCTATGTCTGCCCATTTACAGAGTAGGAGTTACAAGTATAAAATTATAACTATTTATTTTCTTCTTTGTCAATCACACAGGAGAAGAACCATACTACCATCACTGAGTTCATCCTCTTGGGATTTCAGGGTCGCGAAAGTGAGAGGATTTTACTTTTTACTTTCCTACTTGTGGCATACTGTTTGACTTTATGTGGGAACCTTCTGATCATCATACTGGTGTCCTACAACAAGAACCTCCACTCCCCCATGTATTTCTTCCTCACACAGCTGTCTATGAGTGACATCTTGTTGGCAACAGATATTACTCCCAATGTACTTCATGTTGTACTGAATGACGGAGGATACATTAGTTTCACTGGCTGTTTTGCTCATCTTTATATCTTCTGTGCTGCAGAAACATCAGAGGTCCTTCTTCTCACAGTAATGTCTTGGGATAGATATGTTGCCATCTGTAACCCCTTGCAGTATGCCTCTATAATGAACAGTGCATATTGCACAAAATTGGCCATCATCTCTTTGCTGTTGAGTTTTACCATTGCTTTGATTGACATTTTACCAACAGCATTACTGGATTATTGTGGACCAAACATTGTTGACCATTTCTTCTGTGATCTTATTCCCATACTAGAAATATCTTGTTCAGAAACAAATAATATACAAGTACAACTTTATTTACTAAGTGTTCCTGTTCTTATCATCCCATTCACAATAATAGTAGTATCTTATGTTAATATCCTTTTAACCATCTTAAGGACTCCATCTAACACTGTCAGACAGAAAGCCTTCTCCACCTGTAGCTCCCATCTGACTGTGGTGGTCATCTATTATGGAAGCATGTTCAGTGTTTATGTTCCACCAAGAAGTATGCAATCATTGAGCGTAAGTAAAATGTTATCCCTCCTTTACACAGTGGTGACCCCTTTGGTAAACCCAATTATATACAGCTTGAGAAATAAGGACATCAAAGAAGCTTTACACAAAACAATCGCTAAAAATGTATTTTGATACAATCCTTTTGAGTGAGAACTAATCAAATTGTATTAAACAACAATTTACTGTGTCTTGACATGTCCGACCCAGAGACTTATTGTTGTCACGTTATCTTTAAACTGATAATACACATAAATGTAAACTATATACAATATATCTTTAAATACATATTTGACATTTGTGCTATGACTACATATGGGGTGAATTTATTCAGATAAATTAGAAATTAATATTTGGATGAAAGCATTGCAAAATCCAATATTTTCTCTGTCGCCCTGAAATGGTTAACTTTCAACTCTTGTTTTTACAATTTATAGATTATCTTTATTGGTTAGATACCGAGGGCTTCATTTAGAGTTGGACGGACGTACAGTAAGAGCCGCTTATGCTGTAAAACAATGTGTGATATTTAGTTCTGTGCAAGTTAGATTTGTGGCCCTCTACCCATTAAGAGGCAGATAGTGGCAAGTGCGGTAAGAGGATGCACACAAAAGTGTGGCATGCCCCCTGGAGATGCGGTCTAATGCAATAATAAAGACCAGGGGCCTGATTCATTAAGGATCTTAACGTAAGAAACGTCTTATTTTAGTCTCCTGGACAAAACCATGTTACAATGCAAGGGGTGCAAATTAGTATTCTGTTTGGCACATAAGTTAAATACTGACTATTTTTTCATGTAGCACACAAATACTTGATAGCTTATTTGTGCACTGAAATTTAAAGTTGATATTTGTGTGCTACATGAAAAAACAGTCAGTATTTAACTTATGTGCAAAACAGAATACTAATTTGCACCCCTTGCATAGTAACATGGTTTTTGTCCAGGAGACTGAAATAAGAAGTTTCTTAAGTTAAGATCCTTAATGAATCAGGCCCCAGATTCTTAGTTGACAATTACTGGAATATAGGGGATGGACCTAATACCAGCAACATTGACAGTTAAACCTACAGGCTGGGGCGGATTGGTCATAACACTTATCGGAACTTTTCCCACTAGGTTGGTGGTCTAGTGGGGCCAGTTAATGATTTTTTTAATGGGTTTTTTTAAGACTTTATTTATAGTTTCCAACACAGTGTATGCACATGCAAATATGAGCCCAGAAGGCCCCAACAGATGACATCATACAAAACCAGAAGAGAACAAATTACACATACAATTAATTGGTGAAAGTTAAGCGTATAATAAATCAATAACGCTAAGAGATGTGCAAGAGTGTGACGTTTTTGTAGGTTAAGAGGAGGGTGGGAGAGGTGGGAAGTGTGGAGGGAAGGATTATCTGAGACCTAGCATGGGACCCCAAGCTCCCAGTGGGTTATTTGTGGGGGGACCAAAGTTGATGTTAGCTAATCATTAGAGCAAGCTTTTGGTAAAGTTATATGAAGAGAGTTGAGACAACTTGGGAATGAGAAAGAGAAGTGTGAGGCCCTGAGGGACTATAGATAATCCAATCACACCAGATTTGGGAGAATTTGTGGGATTCATTATTGATATATGCTGATATTTTTCCATTGACGCCAGGAACCAATAACATGTATCTATAACATTCAGAAGCTTACTGGTCTGCAGTTGGCTTGGGTTACAACCATAGTGTTAACATGGTACAAAGAACTTTGGTCCCACCTGTCAGGATGAGAGCATAAATCTGATATGATGAAATAGAATATTAAATGTCAGGGCCCAAATAAAATATTGCATTGATACATAGAAGTGAACCTGATTTCCCTATCAGATAAATGTTTGTTTCCTTTTTAAAACATTTGGTCAATTAGCCCAGTAGGAGGTAATTAGGTTTAACAGACCCTTTGTGAGGAGACTAGCTAAACATATGCAGATCCTAGACATCCATTGTTTTGATCCTGTATTCCACTTCCTAATTGATTTCCTTTCAATAGGTATTATAAACACAAAAGAACCACTAAGTGCAAATTAGAGAGCCATATGCCTAGGTGAGAATCTTGTAGACCCAGGTAAAACCTGAAGGCTCTTTATGCAGGTATATAGAAAGATGAGCTTCAAAGGAAAATGTCTTCATAGTTCATATTTTGGGAAATCTGTCTGGCACTCCATACTGAGGAGCAGATATCACACCAGGGTTGTGAATGACAGGTATTGGCGTTATCCGGGAACAGTTATAATCACATATCTTTGGGAAATATATGTCACATTGTCATAATTCCATCATGCCTGGTATTTAAATGTGCAGGAGATTAGGACCGGTTTATTAAAGGGGGAGTTATGTCTCTGGGATATATCTGTGAAGAATTACCCAAAGGCCAAAACTTTGGGAATATTTGTGAGCAAACTATAGTGACACCCAGGGGACATCCCTGTCTCCTTATTATCATTAACACTGCCCCTGTGAAGACCGTCCCATTTCATTTTGCTTAAAAAACCTGTGTTGGGAAGGGGCAAATTGTCAGTTTCTTGGGGATCAATCTAATTGAAGGAATGTCCATCTTTTCTGCCTACCCCCAGGCATACAGATTATTAAACGTAAGTTATGCTCTGTACTTTCTTCCCAATTGTTTTTATAACTGTTTGCATTTTTTTATTTGTATGTCACATCTTTATTTAATTGGTTTTTTTTATTGTCTGTAAGCATTGTACCTTTTGTGTATTAATTCTAACAATTTAATAGTTCTGTCCTTATTGCTCTTAATGAATCCATTGCCTGTGTAGAGATAAGATTGCTGGACCATGCTAAAACCTTTCATTGCTGAGGTGTGAATTGCGAATGCATTTATATAACAAGCCTAGTGTGTGCCTGCATGTACATTTGTGTCATAAAACCTTGAGGGGTCAAGGGTTAACCCTTTGCTTGCTGGTGCCTTGCTAACTGCATGTCACAAAGAGTGCTCATTGCGTGCCACTGTGGGACAGGATATTGGGGTCCTATTGCCCGCATTCAATAGGTGGTGGTAAGATCGAAGTTGGTGTGGTTGTGTGAGTGCTGTTTGGGGCGATTCAGCAAATCTGTAGCCTTAGGGAATGAGGGAAGTGTGAGATTTGGGCTGGAATCTGGTGTGTTCCTTTACGGTAAACACTTCGTGCAAAGTGCGGTTTGTGACTGGTAAAGGCAGTTAGGATAGGTTTTCCTGACAAAATAGAGGTGATATATTGTCTGACTGTGAGAATATACGATAAGATATCTAATCAGGTAGTAGCTAGAGGGGCTTATCCCTGACACCACCTCTTAGGAAGGGGTTGGTAGGTACGTATGTACTTGCAATTAAAGTTCATATTGTAGTCTCCGCCCAAGTGTAATTATCCCAGCTTTGAAAATAGCACACTTAAGTTAGAATTCCAAACGTACTCACTGCTGTAGTGTGACCTCAATATAGACTGGTAGTTGGTGTGTGATTGGAATTTTCTTACAAATGATTAATTCCAATTATTGATCCCATCACTGGCTATAAGTAGAGACTACTGCTCGCAATATCGTAGGGTGTCCACTTTTTGACAATTTGTGTGAGGAGCTTGACAAGCTGGTAAAAGCAAATGTGGAACTTAGTGAGCTTAGGAGTAGTTAGTTTCCTTTCTCAAACCATTTTGCTTCTGGGTGAGGGCAATCATAGTGTTATACATAAGTGGATATATAAGTGTGACTAAAAAAAAACTATAGGGACTCACATAGAATGTAGCAGAAGACATGATAAAGACATGCGAGGAAGACGGACAATAGACATACATGAAACAGTAGGTAGAGAGAACCTTGCCCATGATAGCTTTCGTACTAGAGGGAAGGGTTGTGAGAGACAGTGGAAATATCTGCAATAAAATAGAGCTGGTGGGGCAAAGGAAGAGGAGGTGTGGACAAGATGATCAATGAGGTGGTTGAATAGGCGAGCATAAAGAGATGAGCTTAAGTCTTACTTCCTCACTTGTTGCCATACTATTTGGTGATATAAAAACAAAATAAAAGTCAAACTAGTGAAAATTAGGCCTGTTAAAGTGCATGTTCAACTGTGAGACTAAATCAATGACTTGGTGCAATATTTTATTTTCCTCCAAACATCAAATATATCTTTGCCATAATTTATTGCTAGGGTACTGTGAAGGATGAATGCGAGGACTCAGTGGGATGGACGTGGGGACTATATTTTGTGCTACAGCGCTGCTCAGATCCTCAGTTGCATAGTGCACATATATGCATATGTGTATTCCAGTGAATACACAAATCTGTGAGTTAGCAACTCCACCATTATAGGAGTGACAGCAATCTCACTCCATGATAGTGCTGAATCTGCAGCTAACCACAGGATGTGATGACATACCATGTCTGTATTGTGTGAGTGACAGCAATCTCACTCCATGATAGTGCTGAATCTGCAGCTAACCACAGGATGTGATGACATACCATGTCTGTATTGTGTGAGTGACAGCAATCTGACTCCATGATAGTGCTGAATCTGCAGCTAACCGCAGGATGTGATGACATACCAAGTCTGTATTGTGTGAGTGACAGCAGTCTCACTTCATGATAGTGCTGAATCTGCAGCTAACCACAGGATGTGATGACATACCATATCTGTATTGTGTGAGTGACAGCAATCTGACTCCATGATAGTGCTGAATCTGTAGCTAACCACAGGATGTGATGGCATACCATGTCTGTATTGTGCAAGGAACACATGAATTAAGGCTTCTGCCTTTTTTTCTTAGTTGTTAATAACCAAGTATGTTTAAAAAGCTTTATTATTTTAGCCTATAACATCACTGTTGGATGCCTATTCCATCAGTATCATTTTCGTAAAGCAATTTATCCTCAAACAAACCTAGTTCCCTTCATTGCGAGTGCCCACCATCCTTTCTTTCATGTTGCCCCCTGCCCACCAGCTTTTCTTTCTCTTACATCCACTGGGGACACTGCTTACACTGGGGTATAGAATGTGGTATCAGGAGCTTGTGAACTTTTAATTTTGCCTCCAAAAACTCAAGCTCCTCCTGCTCTATATCCCAGAAGTCTGGAGGAACTTCAGGATTTTTTTTTTTAAAATCCAGTATTTTTATTGAAATTTTTTAAGATATAAACATACTAAACAACAAAAAGAAAAGAAAAACAATTGCATACATATCGGAATTAAATGACGGAATTTACAAGATTACATTAAAGCATAATAATAATAAATGTGCTATATTCATTCAGGATCATACATCGTAAATGCTTATACATAAGTATGTTACACATGCAGGGTTTATTACATGGACTCAGATACTTATTATAAGAACTGCGGTAGCCATACATTTAAGTAGATGGAGCATCTGTACTAGATGACATAGGATAGAATGGAGACTCTAACCATCTGTACCATATATTCTCAAATTCCTTCAGAGCCTGTCTGCTAGTATAAACAAATCTCTCGTGCCTTATGGTGGTATTGACCAGTGCCTTCCAATTTTTAACCGTGGGACTCGTCGGGGCCAACCACAGCCTCGCTATACAGACCTTAGCCAACATCAATAACTGTGAAATGTACATTTTTGTCAGTTTATTAACTTTCCCCTTAAATCGGAGCCCAAAGAGACAAGTGGCCGGTGAACTAAGAGACACTTCAATTCCAGTAACCTGAATACATCTCCTGATCCTTCACCAGAAGATTTGTATACATGAACACTCCCATAGAAGGTGCCACAAGTTAGCATTGATCGAATTGCATTTCGGACAGTTAGGGGTAGCCTCCGGGCGAAATTTTGCCAATCTAATAGGGGTAAAGTAGGCCCTGTGTAAGATAAACACCTGTATTTGTTTCAGGATTTTTAAGTGGCGGCTGGAGCTGGGCGATTTTGTTTCATGACTGCTATAGGAAGCCTCTTCTTTTGATGTTATTGTATTGTACATATCCTTCTGCCGACAGCTTGCTCCCAATATGCAATCACCTCCGTGGGAGAACTGGCCACTAGCAGCACAAGTAATACCCAGGATCCCTGGGCCGCCAGCTCCATCAAGCTGGGACCAGCAACAGATTGTGCACTGAAGGCACAACTGCGACTGCAAACTCTTTTGCAATCCACTTTCAGCTGGTCATTGTGCTCTGCAGCAGTCCTGTATATCTCCCCTCATCTTTTCTAAAATGTCAGATTAGAATAGTATCTGCAGGTCCAAGCCTGGGGGCTTAAATATTCCTGAAGGAATATGGTGCTTAGCCGCATCATGTGCGGTAGATGTTCAGCAGACACATTCAGTTTGTAGGGGTGTGCACTGTGATGGTTGCAATACTTTAGCTACAGGTATGATGATACTAGGTTCCTCCACATTGCAGACCTGCATGACGAAACTGTCCATGTCTGCAGCCTTATTATCATTATAAACAACATTGCTTTGAGTGTGAGGTATATGGTATATTGTGCCTCTAGGCGTATTGGAAATCACGCACCTTAGTTCACTTTATAAGCATTTTTTTTTTCCCAAAATGTTCTTATTGTACAGATATTACATAATACCATAGACCATACAAAATGAGATACAAGTCTAAAATACATAAGTAAAATTTTAACAATTTAAGAGGGAAAAGAGATAGATAGAAATAGAGAGAGGAAGAAAGGAGGGAAAGGAAGAGAGGCGAGGATGGAGGTATACAAGTGGCTCAATATTTTGTAACATATCACATCACACATTTGGCACATTTTATATTTTAACAGTATATATATATTTATATAGTTTTATTTATTTCTGTACCTTAGAGTTAAACATCACAAAAGCCTTAGTAATGACCAGTTGGTGCTTTCAAACACTTGCATAATGTGAGATTGTGTATGGCTATTCATTGTTTCTATATGCACACCCTACTTGACATAACATTTTTTAGACCCCTTTCTCCAAGTCAGAGAAGGCAGCACGTCTATCAAAATAGAGTTACTGTCGGGGATGTATGCGAAGCCCACCTGCCCAGGGTAGCTTTTTTAGCTAATGTGACAACAACACAGGGATAATCTGAAGATCTTTCATGCTATCCTTCCACACATCAAAATTAGCAAACAAGAACGCTTCATAGTGCGGTCGTAGCTGTAGCTGAAAAGTAAAATTCAGGAAAACAGTCAATTTGTTCCCAAATTTATCTATTTTGGGGCTCGCCCATCGGTTATGTATCAATGTAGCATTACTTGTCTTACATTTAGGGCAAAGGCTTGATTCATTTGCCTTCTTTGCTTTTGAGAGATGTTTGCTCTATTAATAGTTTAAATAGTACAACATTTTTTTTAATGTATAACAGAGTAGTCCACTTCAGATTGTGTCATATAAATTGCGTGTGCCGTCAGACAGGTGTGTATTGAGATCAATTACTGCACACCAAGGACCATTGAATATTTTTGTCAGTTTCAAAATTCTGCCCCTCTGGGTTTTTTAAGAATGCAGGGATGGGACTCCACATACATGGGGCCATGCTTCTTTTACATCACCAAATACAGCAGTAGAGACTTGGGCAAACCAAGCTGGAACATATACACACCGAGGGTCTGAGTCATTAAGGAGAGCAAAGCATAAAAAAGGAGTAACTCTGCACCTGGGCAAAACCATGTTGCATTGGAGGGAGAGGTAAATTTAAAATGTGGGGACAGATTTACAGTTGAGGTAGGGCATGTTCTAGATAAACTTTAAATTTCAGTGTAAAAATAAAGCTAACAAATTTTGTATGCTACATGAAAAAACAGCTGATATTTATCTTATGTTCAAAATAATAAACTAATTTTCACCCCTCGTATTGTAACACGGTTTGTCCAGGAGCAAACTTACTCCTTTTGGAGCTTTGCTCTCCTTAATGGCTCAGGGCCTGAGTGAGCACACGCTGCTGCTCTGAGGATTTATTGAACTTTTATGGAATATAAGAGCTGCTATGGACTACTCAAGTGCTATTTGTTTTCAGTCATGGTGACAGCTTAAGTATGGTTGTTTTGTGTGCTTCATCCAGTGTAGATTACACCACTTTTCTTTTACACCTACAACCATACTAGTTGTGGGACCATTAAATGATGTAGTAGACCAACGAGGCATCAAGTAACCAATGGAGAATTAAGTTACTTACAAGCTAGAAAGATACATGACAGGTTTAAAGCTTCTCATTTCTGATATGGTTGACTTTAAAAGTATGGGTCAGTGAAGCATTCATCAGGTCTTCATGCCATATTGATAAGTAAAGTGACATTTCTGATTCATCTAGAAACACTAGTTATTGGGACTGACTCTCATTTCGGATCTGATTCATTAAAAAACACAAAAACACTTAATGTGCATTATTTAAAAAGCGCAAGTGCATCAGGTATACGAAGGTCTGTATTCAACAAAGATCTGAAGATACGTCTGTTGATGAATATGGGCCTAGGTTCACTCTACTCTAACTGACAAGACACTGCAGGAAGTGTTCAATATAGGTGGAATATCAAGTCCTAAAAGAACACACAGAAAAAAAGAAAAAAAATATTAAGATTTTCTTACTGTCTGCTGTACATAGCAGGGGCAAATGCAGGATTTGTAGATGGGGGTTTCCACACCACACCACCAGTGGGCGTGACCAGAATCCATGGGGGCGTAGCTATAATATTAGACAGTGCTTGGCTGCTGTCCAACTCTTCCTATCCCTATAATATACATGGGCAATGCTGTGTGCACTATTGTTAGGTAGCTCTCACTTTTCAAGCAAAGTGAGAGCAGGGTCCAGTCACCTCAATTATACAGTGTTCCAGGCTTGGAGGGGGGTTTCCAGGCACTAGAACCCCCCTCCCCCTCGGTTTGCCTATGCATAAATTACATGGCTACATGTGTCCCATCTACTGCCTCTATGACATGCGGAAAGCTGGCTATAGTGGTAAACTGCTGCTTTATGAGCAGAAGGGACTCCTCATTGAGTGGCAAATGTATAAATTGGCTCAGTCACAACAGGAGCGCCCTCAACACAACCTGCAGCATGTGACTGAAGGTGGCCTGGGACATCCCTAACACGACTCCCACAGTGGTTTAGAATGACCCTGTGGCGCAAAAGTGCGATGCCACCAACAGATTGGTCAATGGCGGTACTGCTGTTGGGATGTGGGGCATTGACTCTAGTTAACTCTGCACAATGAGCAGGGTGTTCATGATAACATGAGGAGTGGGCCGATAGCGACAGACCACCTCAGCATCTAACATCCGAAGGAGGCTGACACATGGCTTGAAGATATGTTCCCTGGATATGCTCCATGGGTTGGCAAGGTTAGACCAATTGCTAGTTTTGGAGGGGTGGATGCCTGTCACCCTCCTCTTGAAGGTTCACCTCCTACTCATACATAACTTGCTTCACATCACAGAACGGCTATATGTGAGAATGATTGATGAAGAAAGCAAAAAAAGAAATTAACTCATGCCTTGCAACCTTTGTAGCTTGCATGTACACTAAAGAGTTAAAACATACTTACATCTACAAGTGGCCTCATCAGGCTCATTATAGATCTGTTTGAGGATTTTTTTTAAAAAAAGATTATTTCAAAAGCATCTTTAAAAAAGCACAAATGAAAAGAAAAAAAAAAATTCACACTAGTATACAGTGCATATAAGACATATAAAAAATACCTCTTAATAGAATTTATAGAACAATCGATCTAAAAGGTTTTTTTTTTTTGTTTTTTTAGCAAACTATCACCAGGGGGTAAATGTATCATCCTCCGATTTTTTCAACTCGCCAGAAATCGCGACTTTGCATTGAAAATTTAAGTGGCGATGGCTTGTAAAGGCAAGTTTGCCTTTACAAGCCATCGCCCAAGGGCGGGTTGGGCCGGGGGGCAGGGGGGCATCGGTCCCCAGGGCCACTCAGTCTAACCCCTATTCGGGAAAACAGAAAACACGCAATGTGGCCGCTGAGATTTGCCAGCCCGCGCCTGCCATTGCCGCTTTAAATTTTTAATGTAAAGTCGCCGTTTTCCGTCGAGTTGAAAAAATCGGAGGATGATACATTTACCCCCAATATATATATATATATATATATATATATATATATATATATATAAAAAGACACAAAACAATGCATATGTTAAACTATAGGCATACAATAGAAGAATACAAGCCTTGAAAAAATATACATCAAAAATAAATCAACAGAATGCCAATGTACTGAAGCATGTGAAAAACTATTAAACAGGCACATAACATTTTAAAACAGTGAAGCATTGGTAATGTGGCACATACATGTGTTAATTCGCAGTTTGCAACAACAAAAAATACATTTACAAGAGTAGGCAGTGCATTAGAAATATAAAGCTTACTTCTTAAGAATAGAATATATCAAAACCTCACAAAAACCTCTCAAAATCTCACCAATCCATGACTAACACTCCACTCGCTGTAAACCATTGCAATCTTCCACTATGTAATTGTCCATCACTGGGTCTTTTACAATGTTTAATAATGGTCTATAATGAGCTAAGTGTATGGTTCAAATTTGCATTAGATGATGCACGTGTCAAGCTGTGTTTTACATCAAGCTCTTTTAGCGTGGACCATTGACTAGACCCTGAGGTGGGAGGATAAGTGAATTTCTGCATGCTCTAGGGTATGGTTCTCACATATGTGCAGGTGAACGCCTACTTTGAAAATTTCTTACAGGTGTACTCTCCTCACATGCCCCTTTTCTGTCCCAAAGTCGCACGCTATAGTAAGTGCTTCTTACGCTCACTCGAACGGACATGGGTGGTGTTCATAGGAAAAAAAAAAGTCCCGATTAGCCTGGCAATTCCTGTGTACACACTATACACATTTTATTATTATTATTATTATTATTATCGTTTATTTTTGAGGTGCCACAAAGTCTCTGCTGTGCCGTACATAGAGATTTACCTTTTAGATGTACATTTTACAATATTTACCTTCAGATCTGTGCTCTTCATCTGTCATAACCGTTGGTTAAAAAGATCATGACTCGGTGAACTCTACGGAGATCCTGATCATGAGTACATAAACACTACAGCATTGGAACGACATTGTTCCATTACTGAACAAGATTTTCAAGTCAGTTTGAAAATCTCGATCAACAATTTCAGGTGCTTCAAGATGACAATCGTTCATGGTTTCAGTGTACACACTAATGTGATATCGGACTGAACAGTCATTTATTGTCCGATTAACCCAAATAATTGGCTGAAAAAACTGTAGTGTGTACCTAGCCTTATACCTTACAGCAGTGGTTCCCAAACTGTGTCTAGGCTCCCAGGGGTGCCTCGGCGATCTCACAGTGGTGCCTCGGCCAGGGTGAGCAAGGCGGGTGGACTACTTGGTAATTATTTTGACTTAGGGGTGCCTTGAAAAAATTATGGAGACCCTAAGGGTGCCTTGAACTGAAAAAGTTTGGAATCCACTGCCTTACAGAGACTAATAAATGTTGTATAAGAAAAATATGGCTGCATTTCTTAATTTTAAAATATGTATTTAAATAACAGGAAACATATTTTAATCCTAAATTTGATCAAGTCCGATGCCATATCTATGTTTAATATCAAAGTGTACGATATTACCAATACTAGGTGCAAAAATTTGCAAAAATTAACAATACACTTAAATATTTGCATTCAATTTATGTTTACATTTTTTAAATGCTTCCTTAATGTCTTTATTCCTCAATGTGTATATAATTGGGTTCAGCAATGGTGTCACAACAGTGTAAAAGAGAGAAAGGACCTTGTTTACACCTAACAATTGTCCTGTGGGTGGAACAATGTAAACGGAAATCAGTGCTCCATAAAATATGGACACCACAGTCAGGTGGGAGCTGCAGGTGGAGAAGGCTTTCTGCCTCCCGGTTATGGACGGGATCCTTGAGATAGTGAATACAATATAGACATATGATATCACAATTATTATAAATGGGCAAATGATTACTGAAAAACAAATGATGACAGTCTGAACGTGAACTATGGAAGCATCTGAACAAGCAAGATTTAACAGAGGAGTAAAATCACAGAAGAAATGATCAATAACATTTGCTCCACAGAACGTTAAATTGCACATGGCGACGGCATTGGTCAAAGTCATGAAAAAACTCAGCAGCCAAGTAAAAGTTATTGATTTCACACAAAACATGTCATTCACTGTTACGCTATAATGCAATGGTTTGCAGATGGCCAAGTACCGGTCGTAAGACATTACTGTCAGAATAAGACACTCCAAAGCTTCTGCGTTGGCAAAGAAGAAAAACTGAGCAATGCAACTCTTCAAAGAGATTGCGTTTCCTTCATACAGTACAATAGGGAACATGTTAGGAAGAATATCTGTAGTCAGTAAGATATCAAACAAAGACACTTGTGTAATGAAGATGTACATAGGCAAATGCAGGCTTTTGCTTAATGAAACCAAAGTAATGATAAGTACATTTCCAGAGATAGTCAGACAGTAAATAATAAGCAAGAACAAGAAGAGAACAATTTTGAAATGATGAAGACCTGGAAATCCAATAAGTACAATGAAGGTGATATTATTTTCTTGCATTTTCTGGAGATAAAACAACAAGAAAAACTATATAAAAGGTATAAATGCCTAACACTAAAAGCTGAGCATAGAATCCAAATTTTTTACTTTACGTACATAGCTTCAAATCATTTAGCCCTGAGCTCTCTATATCCAGCTGACATTGAAAACATACAACGTTATAAGCTTTACAATTGACATACCATACCATATAACCAGAGTAGGGATTAAAAGTACTAAAAATGCTAATATTAGTGAAGAATTAGTAGAAGTTCAAGAACAAGGAGAGCTATAAAGAGTTCTGCGGATGTCATAGAGGAGATAACAAGAGGTAATAGATATTGAAATGACTATAGGGTGTGGCTGGGACAATAGAGATGAGCTTCCATGTACAAGGTAAAGCAGACTTGCTCATAACTAATTATGTTAAGGATATGGTATTGCATTTCATCTTGAGAAATAGAGAAAGCCTTTTATATGACTGGCAAAATGGGCTAACAGGATAGGGAAAAGCTACAGTATTTATAACAAATTGAAATGAGGGGAGCCTGGTAAGTGAGTGATGTGATGAAGATCTGGGGCTAAATTTTTTGCAGTGCTGGATATTATTAATTATTATTATTATTATCTTTGACTTATAAGGCGCCACATAGGGTCCGCAGCGCCGTACATTAAATATACAGAAAACAGAGAACCAAGATACAAAATTATACAAAAATATAAACAAACTTAGGGGACAGGGTAAAGCAAATCAGATTATTTCTGGGACAGATAATGAAAGGGATGGTAGAAATCAGTGAGAAGATGTCCGAAGCTTAAGAAAACAGGGAAACCAGGGCTAGCGAAGCAGGCCAAGAGGTACAGAGGGTGATGGAGTAGTAGAAGGAGCACACAAGGAAAGAGGGCCCTGCTCATGAGAGCTTACATCCTAAAGGGAAGGGGGAGACACAAATAGGGTGGTACTAACTGGGGGAGAGAGCCAGGACAAGGAAGTTAGGAGGAGGGCTGATGGATTTGAATAAAGAAATGAGTCTTAAGGGCACGCTTGAAGCCTTTGAGAGTAGATGCTAACCTGATGGAAATTGGAAGATCGTTCCACAGCAGGGGAGCAGCCCGGGCAAAGTCCTGAAGACGGTATGGATATGGTTAAAAAGGAGAAATCTAGCCCAAATAGTACTCCTCAACAGTAATCATGGAGCCTGACTTTATGATGGCAGTTTTCAGTGCCATTAAGTGCAATAGATGAGGCAATAGCACCAATTATTTTGTGTCAAAGTTTACTTTAGGAATGACAGTAACCGGACCACCAAGCCAAATTGCTGGATTATTTGATATGCAAATATTTATATGACTTGAATTTAGGTAACTGAGGAATGGATACAAGATTTTGTTTGATTTCAATGTGGAGATTGAAAGCTCAGCACATGTAATTTAGCAGTTATCAAGGAAGAATATGTAGATGGTGAATAACAGGGTGACCAGTGCAGAGCTTCAATGGGCAAATTTAAAAATAAAAGTTAAGGTAAAAAAAAATGTATGTTAAAGCAAAACAATGAAATAAACTTCTTACTTATAAAATGTCAATTATGATCTGACCTAGAGCACAACTGGCAAAACTCTATCACAAAGATCTGTTTTACAGAGAATATATAATCCTGTATTAGGTGATAGTTAATCACCAAATTACTTGCTACTCTCTACAGCATTTACTGAGACTCTCTAATGTGTGATTAAGAATATTCCTATGAGAATAATACTTTTAATAAATAACTTGTCCAACTTTTACTAGAAAAACTATAGTAAAAGAAATAGTGATTTAAACAAATGTAAATCAAATATTTTCATGCTACAATAAAAAAGGTGGTGAATATTTTTAAGAACATATTTTATTGGATTTTGGGTGGGCTTGGTGGTAAAAAGTAGAAAGGAGGGGGGGATACAGGCTCAATTAAATAATAAGTAAATTTGGCTTGAAGAGATATAGGGCTAGATTTACTAAGCTGCGGGTTTGAAAAAGTGGGGATGTTGCCTATAGCAACCAATCAGATTCTAGCTGTCATTTTGTAGAAAGTACTAAATAAATGAAATCTAGAATCCGATTGGTTGCTATAGGCAACATCCACACTTTTTCAAACCCGCAGTTTAGTAAATATACCCCATAGACTATACAGCAAGTAAACTTAATAGAATATAAATCATTTTTATAAATATAAATAGGGTTGCAAAGGAAAAAACTGTGTTGTTGCGTTACCGTATTTCCTTATGTAATTAATGCTCAGCCGCTGTGCAAGGGCAATCTCTGGACCTAATTGAATATGCCACTAAGGGCTAGATTTACTAAACTAGGGGTTTGAAAAAGTGGAGATGTTTCCGATAGCAACCAATCCGATTGTAGCTGTCATTTATTTAGTACATTCTACAAAATGACAGCTAGAATATGATTGGTTGCTATAGGCAACATCTCCACTTTTTTAAACCCGCAGTTTAGTAAATATATCCCTAAGCCTTGAAATACCTAAATACAAACTGAACAGCAATTTGTACAAATTTTCTTTTATTTGCCTAGAAATTGAGCTCTTAGCAACTCCCTAACAGATACCGGATCAGTCAACCGGGCTCAGGGTTTCCTGCAGGTCTTCCTCCCAGCGTACCTCATGCAGTTCTTTGGGCAGATGGGCTTGTTTAATAAAATAAGAATAGATAGTAGTGCTTTGGAGGTGGTCCCATTCAGGCAAAAGACTTCCAGCGCAGAGAGGAGATGATTAACCTCGGTTTCATTTTGCTATTGTAAAAGTGACAGCGTTGCCTGTATTGGTAAAAATACATTTATTAATAACCCAAAGTTACCTTAGAGTGCAGAGAGCAAAGGGAAAAAAATTCAGGGATGCTATGTCATGGAAGAATTTGAAACTATGTTTTGTCTAGTGCACAAACGCGTTGGGTTCTAGACCCGGAGAGGAATCCGAAGAGATTATCTAAGAGGTCAGTGGTGTGAATACAATAGTTCCAAATCGTATTAGCAAAGTGCAGAGAGGGAAGGAGGCATGAAGACTGTGGGTGGTCCTTGGGATCCATACAGAATAGGGTGTAAGAGGAAAGAATATGGAGCAACGTGCCTTCTATGTCTACCCAAAGTCTAGTGTCATCGTTTGCATAAACTAGCACAACCTGCATGAGATGGACAGCAAATAGAACTTATGGAAGAAGGGAAGGCCCACCTCTTCCTCAGGTGTCTGTAGAGGACTTTAAGGCTAATTCTAGGTCTTATGGTGGCCCAGACAAAGTGCATAATACTACTTTGGAGATCTTTGAGGAAATTGAAGGGAATCTTCTCTGGGAAGGTTTGGAAGAGTTAAAGGAGCCTGGAAAGGATGTTCATCTTAACTTCTGTCACTTTACAAATCCAAGAGATACACTGGGAACTCAGGAGTGCAGTTTTTTTTTAGAGCTTTGTTTGTTACTCTGAGAGCTGACTTTAATTCCTGTGATATTGTGGTTGTTCTGGAAAGTAGCCGCAAGAGGTTCCATGGTTAGTGCATAAAGGAGGGGAGACAAGGGGCAACCCTGCCTGGCTCCATTTATGATTTGGAAGGGGGACAATGAGCAGCTATTTGCCATTTGCCTTGGAGTTGGCTTTTAGTATAGCACAGAGATGCCCATCTCCCACAAACTTCTGAACATAACAGGGATGCGAGGAAGGGCAGATTTCTTGTTTTTATGTGCAATGGCTGCCATCAAGGTATCTCATCTTCTAGAGGATGCTGAAAGTTAGTTAAGGAGATTATAATTCTATATCTGAAATGGCTTGGAGCAAGATCTGCCCTGGATTAGTGGTGAGTGCGCATAAGTTGGGGAGGTTCCCTCATGTTTCACAATTGAGGTTATTATTCTACTTGAGAGAGCAAAGAAGAATGTTTCAGAGTCTTAGGTGACCACCTGATGGCAGCAGGGTCCGTTTATAGGTAGCAGGTGAATCAATGTAGATCAAGAGTTGCTTGATGATTTTAAGCCTTTTAATCACTGTGAAGAGGCTAAACTATAATGCAGGTGACTATTACAAGGGCCCTGCTGCATGGGAAAACACAGCATAAGGTGGTGAATATTGATAAAAGATTTGGCCACATGCAGTGCTGTTGGGTAGATAGCCCTTACTCATGATGTTGGTTCGCCCTAAGTCCCAAAGCTGATGGTCTGACGTGTGTGTTTCCAGAGCCAGGTAACACCCACAGTAGCCAGGCAAAGCTTGTGTGTTTCCTTCACATAAGAAAATTGCATGTGGCAAGCAAGGCAGGAGAATGGTGATCCAGTGTTGACAGAAAAGCAGAACTTTGTGGTACGCTCTTCACTTGCCATGGTGCCACAAGTAATTGTACAGAGAGCAGCCATTGGAACCTCCAGGCATGATCAAAGGACAAGATCTGGGCATTTCTACAGGCAGTCAGGAAAGTAGATAGAGGGTTGGGACACAGCTTCTTGCTGCCAACCACAAAACTGTGAGGTCAAAGCTGGTAAGCAGGTATTGCGGTGGTTGGTGGGCTTTAGTGATCACTCCAGGTGAGTTCAAAAGCCTGTATCACAGACACCTTAGGAAGGAGATGTGTGAGGTGGGTTGTATATATTTTGCAGGCTACCACAGAAGGCTGAAAAATCCCTTGTTAAGCTGAAGCTCATAGGGACTGCATCCTAAGTTGATGCATGCTAAGCCACACCACTAATAGTGAGTCATTTTTAATGGTGTATTACCAAAATAATAAAGTGATTATGATAACATTAGTAAAATAGCATGCAGACTGATTTGATGTAGCTAGGCAATTTTTTTATTTATTTTTAATCTTAATGCTGTTTATTACCTTGGCAATAAAATACTAGTAAAGATCAACTCTAATGATTAAGATAATTCAGAAGGATGCTCAGTGTACAAAGATGGCTTTTTTCATTTCTCTCAGCCATCATTTCAAAAATGTAATGTGTATATTTTACGATATATTTTTTAGAAATGTGGTGATGGTCATTGAGGATGATGGACTTCATGTGTCAATCACATGTGTGTCCCAGCTGGGGGCTCATGTTAAGGAAAGGTAGTCATTTAGATCACTGGGAAACGAGTGTATCTCTACCTATGTGACTTAATTTAATTAGAATGGTCAGACGCTTATATCACTGTCACCTTTCAATAACACAATGAAGACATTCTGGTGTGGTAGCATTTTCATGTAGATTGCCTTCTAGGTGATTTATCAACAGCGCTATGTTGATCTTTCTTTAATGCCTACTACATTATCTCACAAAGGAGACTACTTTCCTTAAGCTGTAATGCCATGATGCCACAAGTGGCTGCACAACCATATGTGGATGTCAGAGCACGGAGCCAACTATTCAGAGAGCAGCCATTGGAGAGCGGAAAGCTGGTGGAGCTTTCAGACATGATCAAAGGACAAGACCTGGGCATTTCTACAGGCATTTCACAGTGCACTGCGTAGCAGTATGGCGCCTTCCAAATCTACGATAATAATAATAATAATAATAATTATAATAATCCATAGAAGGCAATATGTATTTTAGAGGAATTTACTAAAATCTTAAATAACATAACAGTTACAATTCTTAATTTTAAGAGGGGAGGACTTCATTTTGATCTTATATATAGATTCAAACATTTGGGATCCACCATTTAAGCTACAAATTATTTTGGGGAACATGTAATTTGGGCTCCTTTTGTAGTTTGGTACCCAGGTCATCTGAGTTGTTATATCTCTGAATAGGAATTAAAGGCTGGGATTAATGAATATGATAGGAATTATAGGAATTGGGAACCTAGGTATTTGAGTAAGTCATTTGTAGAAGAATTAGAAATAAACATCACTCTCAAAAAGATTGTAATTGGCTTGATTTAAAGATAAACATCATAGACAAAATTAAATGTATTTAAAAACATTTGTATATGACGAGCAGGCTTATCTATCTATATATCTATCTATCTTCTATATATATATATATATATTTATATATATATAGATATATATATAGATATATATGAAAAAGTTTGTTTGTTGACAAAAAACATCTTTGACTCTTTGACACTCCTGCACCAATTGGGATGAAACCAGTGCAAGGTTATCCAGTTGGATCCTAGCCAGGTGTTACTGGGGTTAGGGTCCTATCAGACCTCCCATTGGTGTGCGCTGGTCAGAAATTTGACCCAGAGAGCCTATCTAAGCCTTCCACTAGATGGATTTGGATGAAAACTTTACAGACTGGAAACATTGGATCCCAGTAGAGATACTAGGGGGTTGTGTTTCCAGTCGGCCCTCTCGTTGTTGTACACTGGGCAGAACTTTGACACGGGGAGTCTGTCCTGGGCTTTCCACTGTATGGATTTGGCTGACATATTATATATAATATTATTGGATTTGTTTGTTTGTCTGTCCAGTTATGCATTCGGGCTTCCCTGTACTGATTGGCATGAAACCAACTCAAAGTGGTCCAGTTGGATCCTGGCCAGATTTTAGGAAGGTTAGGGTCCTGGTCGGACCTCCCGTTGGTGTAAACTGGGCAGAACTTTGGCCTGGAGGGCCTGTTCTTGGCCATCGATTTGGATGATATTTAATATAAAAACAAAAATGACGCTGGGCAGCAACCTCATGGGTGTGTTGAAAGAGCTGCTAATCTGCTAATTATTTTTAAAATGTTGACAGTTACATCCAACTCATTGAATATTTGAACCCGGGCATCATCGGGTACTTCAGCTAGTAATCAACTAAAATAATTGCAGCTAATCAATGTGATACCATGGCATACTCAAACACTAAAAGGTTCATTTTGGGGGCGTGGCCTGATGGACAGCAAGATAGGACACATTGCATGTGAGCGCATTGCAGAATGTTCTTTCTCCCACAAAGTGTATACTTTAGGTCTTTCAAGGTTTTTTATTTCATGGTGACCAAAAATGTGCATTTTTTTCCGTCAGCAACACTGAAAACCCTCAAAGACTGACTTGTAGGCCTAATACATGTGACATACTCAATGAGCTTACTTTCAACTGCTTCCTTATATGGATGCCTCATCAGACTGTGTATTCTACCCTGGCCATATTTTTCAACTAATGTGCACATGAGAACATCTCCTGACTTTGGCCTCCCTAACTTGAACCCAACCCAGTTATTGTCTTTAGCTTTCAGGACATCCTGCCACCTCTCCGCTGGGTTCTCTGCTGAGGCAGTTAATTCCTGGCTGCAGACCTTTTGAGCACCCCCCTGTGTAGTGGCTGAATGGCCATGCAATGCTGTCGACACTACTTGCTGCCATCCTTTCACTTGTCAGATACTGGAAGTCTTTGGACCAGGCATATTCAAACACTTCAAATGATCTTTACTGCCCATTATGACCAAATCATGTGTATCCACATAGTGACTACACTATACTATTCTTTAACTATACCTGATTGAGGATCTGCTGCCACCTAGTGGCAATTCTATACACATCTCACATAATCAGTATCCTGAATATCAAGACTTTGTTTATTCTCTTGGACCACAGAGCAAACAGAGAGACCCCCAAGGAGAGAATGGTCCACCATCCCCAAACTCTCTAAACAGTGGTCTCCTGTCCCCTGAGTGTTGTGCCTTGTATCTCTCATTGGATGTGTATTGACCGAGACTGCTGTGTTGCTCATCTTACTTCTGTTGCCTAATCATATCCCCTTGGTAGTTTTCAGTCCCTCATGATGCACCTGCTCTGGTTTTGGAAGTCCTTCAACATTCAACTCTCTGGCTATAAAATGAATATTGCTAAATCCTTAACATCTCTAACCATGAGACACAAAACATCACCTCTCAATTTAATTTCAAGTGGCAAACAACGAGAATAAACTATCTCAGGGTATATATCAGTGATAGTCAAACCTGAAGGTAGGACTCTTCGGAGATGGAGTCAGAGACCTACTCTCCTCGCTCCTTCCGTGCAATGTTAGAAAGGACCAATGGTCCTTCCTCCTCTTTTATTTGCTTCCAGGTGCAGATAAACATTCAGAAAAACTAGCCTCTCATGTTCTAGCAGCTGCCAAATGCTTGATTGCAAAGCATGGAAGCAGAGTTCCTGTCCTAAAATCATATATCTGGTTCATTGCCTGGACGGAGAAGATTTCTTATCACCTGCATGATAAGGAGGGTCAATTCCATCAGGTATGGACACCCTGCCTATACCTATAATCCTGGACTAACTGCTACCCGTTAAGCAATATACCACTATCTTTACCCACTGGGTTGAGCTCTTGACACTTCTCCATATGCACTTTCCACGGTACTACTCTACGTATGTGATGACCAGTAGCCCACAAAACTACATTTGCATTCAAAATATGAAAATAAAGAATAATAAAAGTTCATATTGGGCCTGATTCATCTTTGAAAGTAAGCTCCATTGCGTGCCGTGTCTTGCATGATATTGCTCTGCGCATGCTCAGAAATGGACCTTATGCCAGTGAGTGCAATTGCATCCAATTCATGTCCCAACGCAAATTACACTTCTGACTGTCTACAATTTTGTGGGCATAACAGACAGAAGGGGCGGACACACACATGCAATGTACAGTAAAGGTGTACAGAAGTCAAGAGCCAGCACATTCATCCAATTCAAGCTCTGGGCATATCCTAGATATGTGTTTTTAGCCGTATCATATGCACCACTTACAGGACGGGTATAAGTGGCGACTGATAGTGATGACTAACACATATGTATGCCAGAACATGCTTTTGCTAGTAAGAGAAACTATAAAAATGTATTTTACTATAGTACACATTAAGAACATCCAGATTTATGTGTTTCATGTAAAAAAAAGTTTTTTTAATATATACATGTAATAATGATTATAATATTCTTTTTTTGTTGCATGTGTTCTGATGTTGCACATATGTATGTGCGTGTCCTGCAGTATGTTCTGTCTGTCTGCATACAGCAAGTAATTTATAGTTAGAATGTACAATTATAAATATAATGCCAAACGCACTTATAATCAGAGCCGGGAGCAGCTCGGAATTAATTTGCCATCAGGATGCAGCATGAGAGTGATGCAGGTTCCCCACCAGTCTGTCAGCACCAGAGGCAAGGGAACCTGCACAACATATCTGGCAGAAGGGTTGCCCCCTCCTTCACTGGCACTACTGAGGGTGGGCACAGTGTAGCCACCCTACTTATCCATTATATTAGCACCTTATCAGGAAACAAAAACCTTATACCCTAAACACTCCCCCCACTTCCACACACATTTACTCACATGGGGGAAACCATCCCTCTTCCTCACCAGTCTATTTCTCAGGCCCCCCTCATCTTGGCCCCATCTGCTCAACGGGAGGTTTCTGTCCTCCCTGAGCTCGCCTTAGGACACCTGCGTTACGGTTTGACAGGTGTACCGCCCCAGTCAAACTCCTCACCTGCCACTGTCCTCGGATACCCCCTTATGGCATACAGGCCCATGCAAAGGCATATCATGTCCCTGGTCACCTCGGTGATGTCCACAGTTGGGGACTCACTCCTACGCGTCCAACATCCCCTACCATACTCCCCCTCCGCCAAAGACAGTGGCACGGTAAACCGAATGGCACCCCCTCCATGCCCTTGTTCCCAGCCTCCCAGTACCATTTCACCATGTCTACTCCATCCTCCACACTCCCCTTTACCTCCTGGCTTTTTCCACCAGCATCCATGAGTGACACAGTCCCCAGATTTGCCCCCACCAGATGGACCCCTCCCAGGTCCATGTATGGTATACATGGCATTTCCCAATGATCAGACCCTTACCCCCTCCTTAATCCCACTAACCACATAGTTTTTTCTGCCCCCACACTTGGCTTTTGGGGACCCCAGCCTTCCTGGAGCCCTGCCACCCACCTCACCCCCCTCAGCTACCATCAATGAGTTTGGTACACCCGCCGGTCCCTAGGTTCATGCTCCCACACTCTTTTCTCTCTCCGGGGCTCTCCTCCACATCCCGGGTTGTCACAGGGCCACTGTCTTGTTCAGATGACTGTTTGCTAACGTGTCCAGTACTGCAAGAACTGCACCCTCAAGAAGTTGTTTCAATCTGGCGCCAGGAGAGAAGGTTACTGCATCTTTGCAGCATACTATTAAGAGACTAGAACCTTAGCTAACATAGATGTCTGGTGATATCTCCACCTGATTAACAAGATGTATGTCAGCAAAGGGGCATATGGCACACCTATGCTTCAGATGCAAAGTTAATGGGCAGATGATCATCCCTTTCAGCTATAAGGACATAGACATATGGATGGCCTTGATGCGCCCCAATTGCCGTCCCAACAAACTGAGCTGGGGGAGCTAGGTTTCCCACATTGGGGAGGAGCAACACTCCCCAAATCTCCAGGAATCAGTGTTTCTCTTTTAACAGTGCTGCCTGTGGGAGAGATGAGTCGAGTAAATACCTGCACACTTGACTACACCCAGCTAGGTGGGCTCTAGTAGAGGCCCCGGTAACTCGGGTGCACTGTTTAAGACCCCTTCCTCTATAAACTTGCAGGTGCTAGGCACATGGCTCTGCGGGTTTTACAATGCTTCCCAGGCCCACTTCCTGGAACAGATTTTTTGCTGCGGCTTCCATTTCCCAATCAGCTATGGTTTGCCTACCTACGGGAAGGGAGTGCTCTTGGCGAAGCTGGACATAAAATTTGCTTTTCACCACCTCTCCCTACACCCAGACTCCTTTAAGTATATAGGTTTTCGATTGACAGATGGGTTCTATATTGATTGGTGCCTTCCCATGGGTTGCTCGGTCTCGTGCGCATACTTCCAGATGTTCAGCTCCTTGCTGCAGTGGTGTGTACAAGCAGGAATGGGACACCCTAGGATCACACACTATCTAGACAATCTTTTATTCACAAGCTCAGTTTCTAAATGTGTGTTCAAGGACACAGTATTCACCATGCAAGCTTTGTTCTCAGTAATTCCCATTGCCCACGATAAGACAGAGGGGCCAATGGAGTCTTTAATATTAGAAGCGCTACACTCACTTTAACTTTGTGTGTTTGGCTATCCCTATGGGTAGGATATTAGTGGTACAACAGTTTGGTATGCAACTTACTTGTTCTAGAATTATTCCACATCGTAGTGGCCATCGAACTGTGGTCCCACCGCCTCTGTGGCAGGAAGGTATCGTTTTGGTGCGATAACCTAGGGGTGGTGCAGGCGATCAACTGCCAGAACGCCATGTCTTATCGAGGTTTTGTTGGCTCCATCTACCAGAAGGGCTCACATGATGGCCTCGCAGCAATAGGTAATCTTCGTGGGATTGTTGGCTCACAAGACCGCAGGACAACATACTCGATTTCATGTAGGATAGATAGCAAATGGGGGTGTCAAAAACAGCTATGGCTTCCACATTGCCAGGCAAATCATTCATGGCACGGTTGAAGGGTGGAGTTGATACCACCAAGTCCTTTATAATAATGAAGGCCTTTTAGGGAGGAGATAAGATATGTCCTATGGGGTAGACAGATGTGACCTATAGACACAAATATATTAACTCAATTGATTAGGGCCCTACCATCAGTAATGACAGACACCTATGGAACAACTCTATTTAGCGCTGTGTTTCAAATAGCATTTCATGGCACTTTTCAGGGTGAGTGAATTAGTTACACAGTCCAAGAAATCCAATGGTGTGAGTTTTCTGGTTAGGTATACAGTAGTTGCTCCACACAAGTATCCTGTAAATTGCTTAAGTCAGAAACTGATCAATCAGGGAGAGGGCAGTGGTTAACCTTGACCACCCAAGACTACTCGGCTATCTACCCAGTAACTTTAGGTATATGATTGATGGGGTTGACGGTCGAACCTCCAATTAGTGTACGCTGAGCAGAATTTTGACTTGGGGAGCCTTTTCTCTTCCTTCCATTGAATGGATTTGGTTTGTTTGTCTGTCTGGTTATGTATTCCGAAATCCCTTTACCGATTGGGATAAAAAAAAAAGCAAAGTGGTCCAGTTGGATCCTGTCCAGGTATTAGGGTGGTTAGGGTCCCGGTAGGACATCCTGTTGATGTACGCTGGACAGAAATTTGACCCGGGAAGCCCGTTCTGATCCTTCCACTGGAAGTATTTGGACCAAAACTTCACAGACTGGTAACACTGGATCCCAGAAGACATACTAGGGGGCTGAGGTCTTGGTCTGACCTCCTGTTGGTGTATGTTGGCTAGAGCTTAGACCTGGGGAGCCTGTTCTGGGAGTTCCACTAGATGGATTTGGTTTGTTTGATCTTCCGGTTATGCATTCGGACACCACTCTTCTGATTGGGATGAAATCAATGCAAGGTGGTCCAGCTGGAGCCTGGCCAGGTTTTAGGAGTTTTCGGGTCCAGGTCGTACCTTCCATAACATTTAATATAAAAACAGAAACGACACTGGACAGCCACCTAATGGGTGTGTTGTAAGAGCTTCCAAGCTGCTAATTATTATTAAAATGTTGACACTTACATTCAACTCATTGTTACCTTACTTAATAACTTAAAAATCCAAAAACGGGCAACGCTGGGTACTTCAGCTAGTCTTGATAGATAGATAGATAGATATAGCTATATAAACTATAATAATAACCAGTAACCAGTACTCTGAACTCTCTGACAGATGGACACCCAATTGATCAGAAAACTATTCCAGCTAATTAATCTCTACTGAAATAAACTTCATTAAAATAAACACAGCTATTGTATTGTTTACTATGTACATTTCCTCTTTCACCCTGTCTAATGCTGCAGTGTTTAGTCTAAATGCAATATTTGGAGCACAGTCTTGCAGCCTCCCTCCTCCCAACACTCTCCCTTCTAAAATGGCAGATGGGGACATGAGGGAGGGATATATCTGAAATATATCAATCCAAAAACTCATGAGATCCAATATTTTCCTGGAAATCACGCTTTTGCCTCATTATCAGATCCGATTTTGGCGCGAGAAACCTAGTCATGTTTTGGTTTGACTCGAATCCCCAAAACTCGTATCTGTTGGATTTCTCCACTCATCTCTAGAAATTATATAAGCCACCTTTGGCCTACCACTGGGAATATTAACCAGGAGTATCTCAAATTGAATATTACATTGATTGAAGAATCCATGACAAGTCTTGGGATCCATAGAATACTTGGTTGGAGTGGGAAATCCAAAGTTACTGGCAGCAATAGGAACTACTGGTGCTGCCTAACTGCAGGAACAGGTGCATGGGGTAATGCATGTTTGACCAGAGAGTTCTGGAGAGTATCAAAGTGGGTGGAGAGTCCCTGAAGAGACTGGACTAGCTGATTCTGAATCACCTCCTGCTTGTCCACACACCCCAGCAGTAGTTGCTGCAGCTCATTAGGGACGGAACACCTGCAGAACACATTTTTTTTGGCCAAAAATTACTGTCAGGAATCACACTGGAACTTTACTGGATGCACCAGCTGGACAAATTTGGCACTACCTACTACTGAGGTGCAGAGTTTAACAAGGGGTAGGTATTCACCAGGGACATACTCACTTAAATGGTATTTTTAACCAGTTATCATAATTAAACCTTCACAGAATAAAGAAGCAAGGATCCAACTAAAATATTTTACACTGGATACATGTTCTGTAACCTGAATATTACTAAACCTCTACAGCTATCACCATCCCCATATTCAGTAACAGTGGTCTTATCATTGGCACATGAGACATAGGTTTCCCAAATGAGCCACTTAATATGAGACATTTATGAATTAAACATGTTATCTGGTTGGCTGTTTGGAACCAGTAGAGACAAAGACCACAGGTCTACAAGAATAGTATTTTTATGTCACATTTTTCTTGCAATCATATATTGCAAAGCAAGGTGAATGGAATTTCTTGGGAGGGAGAGGAAGCAGGTTAGGGACCATAAAGTGAGATAAAAAACACCCAAGATGAGGATCTCACTTCGCCTTATAGGATGAACTGCACTCTCGCTTGGGAGTGTCATGAATGCCAGTGCAGTAAAACAGTGTGCCTCTAAAACAGTGTGCCTCTAAAACAGTGTGCCTCTAAAGATTAAATGCACTGTGATAATATTATATGTACTATTGTTGCATTGTTCCACTGTTTTTCATGGTCCCCCCAATAGGTTCCAGTAGTGCAGAATTATTTTTACTTCTCCTAATACCATTTCAGACAGTAGATGGTCTTGTCAAACCTTTCCTGTGAACTTCTCATTTTACGTAAGTGTTAGGTTCATGTTGAAGGGCATGAGCAACACTGATGTTTGTTTGAATCAGTCCAACCTTAAGAGAAGAAAAAAGTGCAGATATGAACCATTGGAGCCTTAAGAGAAACCCACAGGATCAATTTTTCAAAATTTACAGTATTATCAGCAAGCATATATGTGTCAGTAACTGTGTCTTGAATGCCAAACAACCTGCTAATTTTAGCACTACCCTATCTTGAGGCGCGGAGCCTAACTTACCCCAGGTCTTCACCAGGAACCCCAAGGGAGTTTGGAATTAGCTGCAGGGAGGATGCAGGTCACAGTTCTCCAGGAGGGCAACCAGCGAGGTAAATGATAGTAGTCAGAGAGTCAACGCAGTACCAGGGAGGTCCAGTAGAATAGTCAGACAGGCCGGAGTCAAAACACCGAAGCAGGTAACTAAGCCCAAAGGCTCTAGTTAACAACCACATCAAAAATAATGGTAATATTTGTAACACCAACTGGTTAAGTGCCGTCAGCCAAACACCAGGCCTCTATTACTGTGGTAAATGCTTTAATTGTAAAACACTTAAATGTAGGAGCACTAGGGGTGTTTCCCAATTCAAGTCATCATATGACAGTAAAACATACAAAATTAGGGAATTCATAACTTGTAGTACAAGTAATGTCATCTATCTTATTGAATGTCCCTGCGTAAAACAATATATCGATCGCACAATCAGACCTCTTAAAACCCGGCTAGTCATTTCACAAACCCTACATAACTGGAGATACAATCAAAAATATAAATAAAGAAGAAGCAAAGATGATTTTTACTTTGAAGACATTAGCACCAAGAGGTCTCAATATTCAATTTGACCTCTCTTCATGATTTCAAGTCAAACCAGTAACAGAAACACAATTATTTAGATTTCTATCCTATAATGGATGTGTGTTGGTGAGACTACTGGGCCTTGTTCATCCAGATCTTGTCTCCTTAGGAGCAGCACCATCGCACTAACTATGGTCATACCACCCTGGGAATGCACAACCACCATCAGCTTTGGAAGCCAAGCAGGTTGGAGCCAGTATGGTACCAGGATGGGTGACCACCTGGGAACATCTGGTACAGCAGGTACCATGCGATATTTGTGCTACCTTGGTGTAAGATTGGAGAACAATGCAAAGCGGTTCCCATCACTCAACTAATGGTTTTCCACTTAACTTAGTACTTGTTAGTTACTTTCTCTAAAATAAGCCCCCTCCCTTTTTTTTGTTTCTTTTAGTTAGGGCAAGGAGACATCAACTGTCCTAATCCTACACTCCAACTCTCCAATTGAAGTTAATGTCCTTCAAATATTTATATACATTACTTACCCTTTTCAATATGGATGTTCATCCATTATTACCTAATCAATAAATATACCCCTTCCCCTGTGTACCTGAACAAATGAACTGCTGTAGATGATTTTAACCCTGATACCCTGTATGAGCTAGTGTACAATCACATATCCCAATGGGACCCTGTAAGTTATATAATTAAGAATGGTCAATTGACACAGCGTTTCTAAACATATAAGATTATTCGGTTATAACTCCAATGTTGATATCCATATTATAAAATGATATGTATGCCTCTAATAATTCTATAGGACATAACATTGTCATGGTAGATCGTAACCTCTACCACTAGATATTGATGTATTGTTTTGAGTTTGTATTCTTTATTGATGTGATCCACTTTCACTCTGTCATTCAACATTTCAACCATACGAAAATGTCACTGATTGGGTATTCAAATTAATGAAGATGCATAAATATCCACCCCCTATGACAGAAACTACATCCCCCTAAGGAAATCCGCTAGTCGGATGAAACGCCTTGGGTACTCCCATTTTTGCTGACATACAGGAAACACCAACCCTACGTTCCACTGTGGAACGCACGCTGCATGCTGCCGCCTTCACTTTCTCACTCATTTGACTTTGTGTGTCTGATGATCCGGTTGACAGCTTATCGGGACTTACATATTCTTCAGCTACACACTGCCTATCAGCTCGAATTTGAGACATCAAACAACAGTGAGTTTTCTTGGGACTGAGTACCCGCAACTTGACAGTTTACATATTTGCACTGTTCCAACTGCATTCTGTCTATGACATCGCTATTAAGCTACTGAGCCATCAAGCAATAGTGAATTCACTTGGAATCATGTACCCGCAATTTGACAGTTAACATATTTGTATTGACTCACATTGGCATATTAAAGTAATTCTATCGTTTTCCAATAAGCATTGTCTAAGCGATTTGTGTTTCCAAAGCACAAAATAATTTATTTAGCAGATGCAAAATTTAGCAGTTCAATACATAATTATAATACAGTACAGCCGATACCAGATAAATAGATAAGTAATATCCCCGTAGCGCACAAATGTAAGAGAGGTGTAAATATTAGAATTTATTGTAACACGTTATATGATGGTTGAACAAAACAAGGTTGCAAACCACAAATCCAGCTGTATATGCATAAAAACCTCATTCTCCCGATGTAGTGCTCTTTAGCCGCAGAGAGTGAGAGTCTTAGCGCTGTAGTGAATGGCAAATGCAGTGCTCACGATCGCTAACTTTATTGATTACTCTGGCAAACGATTAGTGATCGTGAGCACTGCATTTGCCATTCACTACAGTGCTAAGACTCTCACTCTCTGCGGCTAAAGAGCACTAAATCGGGAGAACGAGGCAGCGCTTTGACCCCATAGGGGTAAGTGAATATTCCACCACCACTCTGCATTACTGGAACGGATGTTACTTTATTGACTACTCTGGCAAACGATTATTCATTGTGAGCACTGTATTTGCCACTTATCATAGCGCTACGACTTTTGCATTAGCCGGCATATGTTATCCACAGCGGTCTGTATTTATGTTGACTTCAGTGTGAAGCAATATCAGCTTACCCATTCTGAAGACATCTATTTATGTGTTTATACTATTGGGACTCATTTCACCTATTCAGTTTCTGGGACCTCTGTGTCCGACTACACAGGACTTATGTGAACTGTTTAGGTCTGAGCCTTGTTATATCTATGTTTTTATGCATATACAGCTGGATTTGTGGTTTGCAACCTTGTATTGTTCAACCATCATATAACGTGTTACAATAAATTCTAATATTTACACCTCTCTTACATTTGTGCGCTACGGGGATATTACTTATCTGTATATCTACATAAGGGTTTGAAATACCCTTATTTCTTTTCCCCTATAGCAGCCCCACCAACATCGGGGAGCGCTCACCAAACCCCGCCATTTATATTGATACCAAATAAATACATACATACCGCCGCGCCCTTCGCTGCGCTCACTGGTACCAGCTTACAGTACTTCACTCCAGAATACTGTGGTCAGAGAATTGACTGAAGCCAGTGCCACCACAGCTATATTATATACACTCAGTGTTATAGAGAAGACAATGCAGATGACGTGGCTTGTTTCTATATGTCCAGGCTTCAGGAGGGTCCAGTGTAAACAGGTCATAGGTGTCAGGCGTCGTCCCCGCTGATCCCCTGTCAGTCGGGGAACGGACGCCTTCCTTCTTCCGGGCCGCAGCGGTCTGTTGCTAGGCAACAGACGAGCTGCGGCTTCCGCTCCAGGGTCCCGTCGGGCGCATGCTCCCTGCCTCGTCCCGTTGCCTAGCAACGGGACGCTACCTATCCCGCAGGATACCTGCCTCCTCCAATTATAAGCTGACCATCCCTATTTAAACCTGGATCTGGTGTCATTAGTGTGCCAGAGTAACAGGTTCTATACATATATCCTGGTTTTCCTGCTCCATTGTTCCCTGCTGTGCAACCCCTGTTTCCTGCTCTTCGCTGTGACCCGGCTTGGCGACCATCCTATTATCTGTGAGACCTCTACTGTACTACAACCTCGGCCTGTTGACTACCCTTTTCGGATTCTCCCTGGTACCGTTCATTCCCGATTGGCTCGACCCGGACCGTTTGACCTTTCTATACTACACCGGCAACTGACTAGTAGGACAGCAACCTGTGTGCCCTGTGCAGCGAAGTCCAAACCTCCTTGCGGGGGTCCCTGGTGCACACCAGGGGTACGTTAGACTCCGCACCTGCTAGTTCAGTGGCGCTAATACCGGTTAGTGTCTGCTCTGTTATATTCCTCAGAAGGCCTTCGGCCTGACAATAGGCTAGTTCAAACAACGCCCTCCAAGGGTGAGGGTGAACATTCCAGATGATTCTCCCACCCAGAAACCAGTTTAAGCTAGTCTATTAACAATTCACAGTCAGTAACAGTTAGAGATGGGCGGGTCCGGTTCTCCGAGAACCGAACCCACCCGAACTTTGGGTATCCGAGTACCGAGCTGAGCAGCTCGGTACTCTCCCGCCCATTCCGAATCCAAATCGAGGCCGAACGTCATTGTGACGTCGTCGGATCTCGGGACTCGGTTCTCGCGATACTTCAACTTTATAAATACACGCCTCCACAGCAATCCATCGCCATTTGACAGAGGGAGAGAGCAGGGTGTAGTCATAGGCTAATTAGAGCAGGGACAGAGAATACAATATTGTTCTTGCAATTGCTCTAACCAAAATCGCTAGTGCAGAGAGGAGGATAGAGGTGTATTATTTTTTCTTCATATTTGGCACTCCCCAGCGCTTTTGGGGTGTCCCCCATAATTGTGCATTAATATTTCTGGCTGTCAAAAGTCATATCTGTCAGCAGTATCTACTAAATAATTTGTAGCACTCCTCAGTGCTTTTGGGGTGTCCTCCCTAATTGTGCATTAATATTTCTGGCTGTCAAAAGTCATATCTGTCAGCAGTATCTACTAAATAATTTGTAGCACTCAGTGCTTTTGGGGTGTCCTCCCTAATTGTGCATTAATATTTCTGGCTGTCAAAAGTCATATCTGTCAGCAGTATCTACTAAATAATTTTTAGCACTCAGTGTTTTTGGGGTGTCCTCCCTAATTGTGCATTAATATTTCTGGCTGTCAAAAGTGATATCTGTCAGCAGTATCTACTAAATAATTTTTAGCACTCCTCAGTGTTTTTGGGGTGTCCTCCCTAATTGTGCATTAATATTTCTGGCTGTCAAAAGTCATATCTGTCAGCAGTATCTACTAAATAATTTTTAGCACTCCTCAGTGTTTTTGGGGTGTCCTCCCTAATTGTGCATTAATATTTCTGGCTGTCAAAAGTCATATCTGTCAGCAGTATCTACTAAATAATTTTTAGCACTCAGTGTTTTTGGGGTGTCCTCCCTAATTGTGCATTAATATTTCTGGCTGTCAAAAGTCATATCTGTCAGCAGTATCTACTAAATAATTTTTAGCACTCCTCAGTGCTTTTGGGGTGTCCTCCCTAATTGTGCATTAATATTTCTGGCTGTCAAAAGTCATAACTGTCAGCAGAATCTACTAAATAATTTTTAGCACTCCTCAGTGTTTTTGGGGTGTCCTCCCTAATTGTGCATTAATATTTCTGGCTGTCAAAAGTCATATCTGTCAGCAGTATCTACTAAATAATTTTTAGCACTCCTCAGTGTTTTTGGGGTGTCCTCCCTAATTGTGCATTAATATTTCTGGCTGTCAAAAGTCATTTCTGTCAGCAGTATCTACTAAATAATTTTTAGCACTCCTCAGTGTTTTTGGGGTGTCCTCCCTAATTGTGCATTAATATTTCTGGCTGTCAAAAGTCATAACTGTCAGCAGAATCTACTAAATAATTTTTAGCACTCCCCAGTGGTTTGCGCTCAGAATGGATTCAAAGCAGTCCACATATGATCTAAATAAGCAACCAGGTTCTGTCACCAGTCCTGATGTTAGTGTTCCCAGTACGTCATCTGGCCAAGGCGATGTCAAACAACAGAGTGTTTTCAAATTAGTGCAAAAAACAAAAACCAAAAAAAAATTTACTGTATTGAAGCGAAAAAGAAGTGTAACTGAGCAAAAGTTAAGTGACGATAAAAAAAAAATTGCAAGCATGCCATTCTACACACGCAGTGGCAAAGAGAGAATGAGGCCTTCACCTTTGGCTATTAGTGGCAGATCCCAAAAAGTTACCCAGCCTACAATTGGTGCACAACTACTGTTACGCGTCAAAGCCGAGCTGCAAGATAACAGTGAGGCATTACAGGAGAATATTTGCTCTGATTCACAAATGACAACAATCCCTGTGGAGAGTCCATCCAACAGTGGGATGTCTAATCGTGAGCATTCTGCTGATGTGTGCCTTAATAGCCCGAGTGTAGCCGGTGATACCCAAATTGAGGATGCCACTTTGGAATTAGAAGAGGATGAGGGGGAGATTTGTGTAGGCGACGAGGGCGCTAATGAGGATGTTGATGATTATGATGCAGACAGATACCAAATTGCCTTTCTCAATTTCTATTTATATTCTAGATTATATAACGGCTGAATAGTTTTCTATTTTACTCCTAGTGGAGAGAGGATCTGATACAGACAGATACCAAACTGCCTTTGTCCATTTCAATTTATATTGTACTGTATATAACGGCTGAATTTATTAGTATTTTATACAAGTGGAGGGGGGCCTAGAGAGACAGAAACCAAACTGGCTTTCTCCATGTCAATTAATATTGTACAGTCTATAATGGCTGAATTTTTTGGTATTTTATACAAGTGGAGGGGGGCCTAGAGAGACAGAAACCAAACTGGCTTTCTCCATGTCAATTAATATTGTACAGTCTATAATGGCTGAATTTTTTGGTATTTTATACAAGTGGAGGGGGGCCTTGAGAGACAGAAACCAAACTGGCTTTTTCCATTTCTTTACATATTTAACTATAAGTGTAGGGTGTAATATACATTCAAAGACGATGGCTGCATTGCCAATATGCATAGATGGAGAGGAAGACAATCTGTTTTGTGTGTAGAATAGGCCTACCAACGAAGAATTAAACTGTTTTTTGGATGATTTATTACCTCAACAATTAGATTACTTGTCTCTAAAACAGTTGGAGCACTAAATTGGGTTAATTTAGGCCCAAAAACATGGATTTTCCAAAAAAATAGCAAAACAAAACCAAACAAAACCAAAACCAAAACCAAAACACGCAATGGCGGTTTTGCAAAACCAAAACCAAAACCAAAACACGACGGTAATCCAGATCCAAAACCGAATCCAAAACCAAAACACGGGGGTCAGTGACCATCTCTAGTAACAGTTTAAACATTTATTCCCTAACATCGCTAACTAGAGTATGCAATATGCGATCTCTTCGGCGAATGAACCGGACAATTGCTGATTAATAGGGGATTAAAATGATACTAAACATGTTTCCTGCAACCTGAACCTTAAATATCACTAAAGTGTACATATAACCTTAAAATATATATATATAACTATAAACTAAATACCATCTGCTCATAAAACATTGTAGAATGGAACCATTATTGTATGAAATATATAAATAACTAAATATGAGAGTACGAATGTGTGTGTGCGTATTTTACCGCGTGATCGCACCATGCCACATGTTACATGGCATACTGATCGCAATCGCACGGTAAAACAATATTAACCAATATACTTTCGTTCATCCAATTATACGACTTTGACAGGCATTTTGGATCATTGGACAAAATGGTTATATATTTAGTTGTATTGTTGGTCTGTATAGATCGATCAAGTTAACACTTGGGACTATTACAATCTCATTAGCCTATGTTTGACAACTTGGCCTTGTTTTTATCTCTTTCAACCCTCTTTTTTAGCCACTGAGATTACATTCATTGTCCCACCTCTTATTTATGTTATAAAATAATGAATCAAAGTGGTGGATTGCGCCAAACTCAGCTGCTGCTAAACTTCCTATTGGAATCACACAATATTTGGTAATAAATAAATGAATATAGGAGTATTCAGTGCTGCTGATTACCCTCACATAGATATATCCAAATTGTAACAATTGTATGTGGACTCACCACCTGCTCCTAATAATAATCTGATAAACAACTGTGAATTTTGAAATTATAATAAAAACAAATAAAAATACTTATTTTTTAGTGTGGAGTAGATCCGTGTGTCATAGTGTTCTGATCTTTTTTCTCCGTTTGTTTTACACGATGATGATATAGCATAAAAAGATATAAAAATATAACATAGCGTAATATTGTAATAACAAGTGAACTGTGATACAATCAATAATGTTTCTTTCAGAATATTGCTCTTTTTTCAAAATGTGATCAATTCATAATCAATTTCTATTGAAGGTCTTCTTCTTATGTGAATCCACTCCCCAGATGATAAATATATAAATGCCTTGAATATTGAAATGTGCTCAATAAAGTATATACGTATTACTTCTTCACCCAAATCCTTAAGTGAAAACACTTACAAGATGGAAAAATTAGAAGGCCTGGTTTCAAATTTCTTTGAGATGCTCCATGGGGATATCAGAGAGTTCTTCCCAGATAGATAGTCTCAGATGTCAATGCAAAAAGAAAAACAAACAGATCTAGTGTGATACCGGTTATCTACAAATATTTATTGCACATATATGACATATAAAAACAAATAAAATTGTATATAAAAAAAACCTTCTCGAGATCCATACTCAACCCGGAACCAGATACAAAATAGCCTAAAAATTGAACTTGGGAAACTTCAAAGATACATTTTTCTAGTTTGTAGAAGAAATGATGTTGGCTTAGGGGAGTAAGAAACTCCCTGATGTGCTTCCGATGAAAAGATAAAACCGGGGAAATATCAAGAAAACATAATACATACTACCACTGAAAACATAGAGAAGATCTCTAAATATCTCATTCATAAACAATTGAAAGACAGTCAGTGCATTACATAATCCAAAGGGCATGACTAAATACTCGAAGTGGCCCTCTCGTGTGTTGAACGCAGTTTTCCATTCATCTCCCCTCCTAATACGAATTGAATTATAAGATACGCGGTGTTCCAACTTGGAAAACATCTTGGAGCCAGAGAGGATATCAAAAAGTTCAGAAATGAGGGGAAGAGAGTGGTTCTTAACAGTTATGTTATTTAGAGGTCTGTAATCAATGCATGGACATAATGAGCCATCTTTTATTTTAACAAAAAAGAATCCAGCTCCAGCAGGTGAAGAAGCTTTCCGAATTAACCCCCGTTGCAGATTATCCGAAATATACTGAGACATGGCCTGGGTCTCAGGGAGAAAGAGAGGGTAAATCCGACATCTGGGTATACGTTTCCCTGGAAGCAAATCAATGGCACAGTCTCAAGGACAATGAAGATGTAGGGTCTCAGAGTTTGTTATTGAATATGTCTTGGAAAGAGGAATAAGCGGTGGGAACTACAGGGTCCTATGAGAGGATGCTGCAAGAAGTATGAAAAACGTGCGGGAAGCACGGGAGTGAGGCACTCTTTGTGGCAGAATGGACCCCAAGACTCGACTTGGGCCCGGTTCCAGTCAAGTTGGAGTACGTGGGTACGTAATCAATGTAGCCCTAAAATGAGAGAATTAATGGACTTGGGCAACACCAGGAATTGAATCCACTCTTGATGCAAGATGCCGATGGACAGACTAACGGGAGTAGTAATGCTGGTGATAGGATCACTGGATTACCATCAATTACATCAATTAGGATCAATTACCATCTACTGATGTGAGAGAAAGAGGTTGCAGTAAAGGCAACATAGAAATACGGCGTTGCATGACGAGGGATAAAGAGATACAATTTCCGGGGGAGCCAGAATCCACAAAGGCAGATATCCCAAAAGGACTACTAGGAGCCTCCAGCAGGACTGTCATCAAAAAAGTCTGAATTAGGGAGAGAGCAGGTACTGGGCAATGGAACTCCTAGTTCGGTCTCCTTTTTACCGACTAGGATGCCTCATTTCCTGGTCTCTTAGGGAAAGTGTTGCGCAGATGTCCAGACTCCCTGAAGTACAAACAAAGATTTTGTTTCAAACACCTTTCTCATTCTTCGGCAGTGAGGCGGGAGCGACCAATTTGCATGGGCTCTTCAGGTGGTGGTGGTGGAGGTAAAACCGGATTCTGGAAACGTTGAGCAAGACGACCTGTGAATTTCCAGGAGGAAGACCTTTTCTGGGTACGTTCACTATAACGGAGGTCTACTGTAATACAGAGAGAAATCAAAGAATCCAAGTCTGCTGGCAGTTCCATAGAAACCAATTCATCCTTGATCTGGTCAGCGAGACCCTGCCAGAAGGTGGCAGTGAGGGCCTCGATATTTCACTTGAATTCAGATGCCAATGTGCAAAACTGGATGGTGCACTGTCCAAATGATAAAGGCACTTGGCGCAATTTAAGAAAACTGGAGGCGGCAGAGGTGACATGATCAGGTTCATTAAAAAACCTTTCGAAATGCTTCAATAAACACTGCAGAATTCTGAAGAAGCGGATTCTCTCGTTCCCAAAGTGGGAAAGCTAACCAAGTACTAGATGGATCCGTCCAGAGTGGGCAGACAGCCCTGTGCGGACGGAAGAGCACAGGGACGGCGCCTGACAATATCAACTTGTGATCCAAAAAGTCCTATACAATATTTTAAAAAATAATGTAGAGAATAATCACATAAGGTATTATTTATTTTGAATGATTTGTTATTAAAATTAATTAAAATTCTGTTTAAATTTTTCAAAAGCTTCCATGAATTTTTTATTCCTCAGGCTGTATATGAATGGATTAAGCAATGGTGTAACCACAGTGTAAAGCAGTGATAATGCCTTGCTGGTAGACAAAAATTGACCTTTTGTTGGAACCATATATACAGAAAACAGAGACCCATAAAATATCAACACAGCAGTCAAATGGGAGCTGCAGGTGGAGAAGGCTTTCTGTCTCCCACCGATGGACTGAATATTTAGGATGGTGGAGATGATAGACACATAAGAAACAATTATCAGTGTGAATGGACTTATGATCACAATAATACAAATAATGATGGTCTGTATTTGAAGCATTAAAGTATCTGAACAAGAAATCTTTATAATAGGAGTTAAATCACAGAAGTAATGGTCAATAACATTTGGTCCACAGAAATCTAATTTGCGTATAGTTATTTCATTCATCAACATCATTGAGAAACTTAACAACCATGATAAAATGACAGATTTCACACAAAACATTTTGGTGATTATAGAGCTATATCGCAATGGGTTACAGATAGCCACATATCGATCATAGGACATCACCATCATAATGAGACACTCTAATGCCTCTGCATTACCAAACACATACATCTGTGATATACAGACAGTAAGAGACATGGTGCTACCTTCATGTAGTAGAATGTGAAGTAAGTTAGGGAGAATAGCTGTTATCATCAGAATGTCCAGTAAAGATATTACTGTGATGAAGAAATACATTGGATAATGAAGATTTTTGCTCATTGTAACTAAAATAATGGTAATAACATTGCCACATATGGCAAAACAGTAAATGAGGAGCAGGAGCAAAACCAATAGACTATTAAAGCTTTGAAGATTTGGAAATCCCAGGAGAAAGACATAAGATACATTGTTCTTCTGCATTATGTGAACAAATCTTGAAGGACAAACATAAAAATCACACCTAGTTATAAGTCATGATATCATATTATTTTATCATGAATTGCTCAGCTATATTTATGGAGGTTTTTTGGGATCACCAAAGCTTGTACCATTCCTGGTGCTGGTGATTCCCAGGAGAAAACCACTTAGCCATAGTAGTTGTCAAAGATATATGACATGTGGCCAAACCGCTTATTTCTAAGAGGATGGGTAGTGAGGGACAAAGCTAAAATTGATGAGTTGGAAAAGGAAGAATGGTGTTGGATGAAGCCAAAGTCGATGGGTTGGAGTATGTAGAATTCTGAGGGATGAAGTTAAAGTCAGTAAACAGGCAAACAAAACCAGATGGTTTGAAGCACTAGCATATAAATTCAATTCCAACTTTGTCCTTGCAAAGAGTGGTGTGAGAGAAGGTGTTATAAAGGCTGCATACAGGTGAGATCTTTTAGTCTCAATTGACTTGTCCTTTAGTAAAGTGCTGATTGAAATAAGTGAAATGGAATGTTCAGTTGCCACCTGTCATCTGTAGCTGGCATTGTGGCGGATTCTCCCAATACCTCTCTCAATGATTGCGATGTCACTTTTTAACCTATATTTAATGTCACTGCCAAAGATCAATTAATTCATTAATAAACTGCTCTTTTACAACCAATGTATGTGAGAGTTTATTTAATTAGTAAATCATCAGTTTAAATTAGATTAGTTTTAAAAAAATATTTTAATAATATTAGATTTACTTTAGAGATTCAGGAAGTTGCTCATAAGATGTTAAATTATGTGATTAGTCCAAGTTAGAGTAATCTGCAGGTTGTGTGAAACCTAAACTCAAAACTCATCTCTTCCTCAAGGCTTGCCAGCCCTTCACTTAACCCTCTTTCCATGCTCGTTCTCATCTCCTAGATCCTCCTTTGAAAAGGGTGCGCTTGCTCCCCTCCTCTGACTCCCTCTGTGCCAATTGTCTGTTGCCCTCCCTTTAGGATGTAAGCTCTAATGAGCAAGGCCCTTCTCCCTCCTGTCTCTCTACCTTCTCTTCTGCTCCAACCTCAATATTCTTGATTTTCCTGGAGCATCTGAAGTCTCGGTATTACTCGTTTATTGTTCTGTACTGTTATTCCCTGTACAGTCCATTGTTTGTACTGTGTTCGGCACTGCGGAAACCTTGTGGCGCCTTATAAATAAATAATAATAATAATAACCTATAATACAAGAGGAGAATCTATTTTATCTTTTTTATGTCAAACATAACCTCACAATTTTGGAACTGAACTTTCACATAATAAACATATGATATTGTATTCATCTTTCAAAGCTGCTTGGCTGGTTTTTATAAAGACTAAATTTCTCCTCAGTTTTCAGAAAATATTCATTCATTTTTATCTAAATCTTTCCTTAGGGCAGTAGTTAGGTGGCACTGACAGTTCCTGGCTGATCTGTGTTCTCTCTGATTGCCCTCCTCGCTTCTCATGGTAGTGAAAGCAAATTTAGGGGCACATGGAGCTGTGTAGTTTAGCAGATACAAACTGGACCGCAGATCAATAGGCCAGAAAACCAGAGACCTGTTCTTATTCATGCCACAGACATTATGGATAGTTGTTGTGTGTCTGAAAGGACCAAGCTACTCCCACTCAGAGCCTGTGATGCCATGATGAGCCCTCTGGCAAGTGGCCCACAAGTAAAACAACTTACTAAGAGTGAGGAGGAGAAAGAGAGTTTTCTGAAGAAAGTTCTCACCTATTTGTGTTTCTTGAAGGCAAAATGTTTTATCTAACTTCCCTACAGATTTGAATTATGTTTAAGCTTTGAATTTATTACTACTTACCATCTTCTAGCTGTTTAACTGATGCACAGAAGTGCGATTTGTAGAATGAAGTGCTGTATTTGACTGCACCAAAAATCCTGCCACTAACAAACTAATAATGATAAAAAAAACATATATTTAGCTGATAATAGTAATAATCCCTATAATAATAGAAAGGAGAAAAAGATTGGCGCACTAAATTGCAGGAAACTGATACCCAAAATATTTATTGATATGTTTTATTTCTTATTTAAATAACATGGGTAAGTATTATTAAATATTTGTTATATGGGGTGCAACCTAAACTTAATTATAGTACATCTAAAAGTGAAAGAAGTTAATTGATAAGGTGCACTATATATAGTGCACCTTATCATTTAACTTCTTTCCCTTTTAGAAATAGTAATGATCCCCTCAGAGCAGAGCCTATTTGGCCAGTGGTGCCCTATTCTGTAGGATTATTATGTAACTATTAACATTTCTTAACATTAAGTGGTGTATATTAATACTAATTAATAATTAAATAATCTTCCTAATATTTTATTCCAATACGTTCTCTAGAGAGTCATTTTGTTTTTTTGGGTCATCTTTTGTATTCTTTCTTTCCAAAAGATGAAAGAGCGAATAAATGTTACAGGAAAATGTCACAGTCTTTTTTTTATCCTACAAATGAAAACAAATCTTATAAATACATTATAAAATTTAATTTATGTTTTATCTTTTTTGTGACCCAATTATATTGAAATAAAGGTTCAAGGTATTCTTCTGATGTGACCATTTCCAAATTTTTTTCATCCCTCTTGACTCAGTAGTAGGTAGTAGGTTAGCATTAAAAAAGAGAGTAAAATACTTCTGCAAATAGTAATAATAAAAGTAGTTTAAAGAAGATATGTTAATAGCTGACTTTAGTGAAAATATCTTCAAGTTTGCAATGCTCTAAGGCACCTTCATTTGGATGTTCAGGGTTTAGACGTTGGTTTTAGAAATAATATCACCTTGAATTTTTAAATTTGTATTATTTGCAAAAATGTTTCTCTTTCATTAATACATACAACATATTCTACGCATAATGTAGTAAAAAAGCTAATAGAACTTCTGAGAACGCTGATGAGTTAATTTTTCTTCCCAGGAACCAGGAATTACCAGAAATTTTGAAATAAACAATATTTATAAAAGTGTTTATATTACGCATTTGTCTAATATATTGATGTGGTGCCCTCTTGTGATTCGATATGAAAGCAAGAAATAGATGAATGCATTATTCATTTTATCAAGCTATATTCAAATCTCTAAAGTAAGCTAACATTAAACATAACAGATGTCCACTAATGAAGGAATTACTGACTCACCTCAATAAACTCTAAGATCACATTTCTCTCATTGACATAAAGCTTTCAGTAAAGCAGTCTCTTAACACAGAATACAGATATGTTGCTCTGTGTACAACCCATTGCTGCAGCATTGTCTTATACATTGTCAGAGATATCTCTAGTGAGCTGGTTACTCCGTGGAGACCTCACAGAGGATCTCTTATGTGTATTGTAAGTAGCCTTTAGAGAAGATAATGTATGGGGTAATATTAAAAAGGTTAGATAATGATCTGGTGAAACAAAAGTCCTAATTACAGAGGAAAGACATTTTTAACACATATTAGCCAATATTGACTATACATTTCCCTACAAAATATTCTTATCATCAACTAATTTTGACATAGATTATATATTTTATTTTACATGGTGACAACTTTATACCTTCCCCATAGTTCATTTATCTCATTATAATATGTTAGCCAGTTTTCCTAACATTTGCTGGTCCATTTCCCCAACAACAAACTTCATCAAATTTTAAATAGGAAATTTCAAGATTTGCGACTGGCCAAGACAAAACAATCAACTGATTCTTTACAGGAATTGGAGCTGCACCATAAGTCTCACCCATGCCCTAACGTCAGCTCTGTCAGGGGAGAGCTTAAACTCTTAATCGAGCACCAAGCAGTCAACAAATTGCAGTAACTAAATAAGGCTGATAAAGCATTGGCCACTAAACTGAGGACTAAGGTAGCTGACCAGAACCTCCTGGACATGAGGAACTCAAATAGAATTTTACAGTATGACTCCATCGGATTCAGTCTGAATTCCAGAAGTATCTACGAGTGTCACGGCGGTTACCTGTGTCAGCGCCGATCCTCCGCTTCGTACTGCCGCACTTCCGGGTAGGTCCCGGCGGCAGGTCAGCTGATCTGGGCGGGAAATTCAAACTTCTACTTCAGGCCTGCTCTGACACACTGTAGGTGTCAGAGCAATGTGTTACCTGTATCTGGCTGCACTTCCTGTGCTTTGGCTTCCCTGGTGTTCTCCCTTGTTACTTCTGATCCCCGTGTACCAAACCAGCTATCCTTCAGACCATTCTACTGCCTAATCCCTGGTACTGCATAACGGACAGATCTCTGTGTACCGAACCGGCTATCCTCTAGACTATTCTTCTGCCTTATCCCTGGTACTGCATAAACGGACGGATCTCTGTGTACCGAACCGGCTATTCTGGACTACGCTTCTGCTCCTGGGGCTGTACTGCAGACTGACTCCTGCATTCCACCAGTCTCTAGTCCAGACTACTACCTTCTGAATATATGGTTAGTGATTTCAGTTATCTATTCCTCTGTGGATCTGACCGTGCCTTTACAAGTCCATCTCATAGAACTCTTTCTTTACGTCAGTAGGCTAACCTGGGGGCCGCGACCTGCGGTTCTCCGGAAGCAAAACCCACCCTGCCTTGCGGCGGTTCTTGGAGAAGACTGGGAGGGCCGTTAGACTCCGCGCCCTAGGAAGGCCGGCGTAAATACTGACTAAGGTAACCTTGAAACCTAACAACGAGCCTGTCTCAAGCCTTGGGTGCCTCGGCTAAGCAGAATCAGATGCAAGTGATAGATGAATTCCTTGCTGGCGCTAAACACCCTAAATTGTCCCCTCATGCAGTGAGGCAACTCTTGGCTGAGATTATGATAGAGGACATTGAAGGTCATGAAGAGTCAAAAATCAGGAAAAGCTCCAGGGCCTGACGGCTTTATGGCTGCTTAGTATAAAAATATTACTAATATTTTGCTTTCCCATCTGCACACTCTTTTTACCTCTATCCTGCAGATCTTGGACTGAAGAATGCTTGGAGAATTGGATTAAGGTGATTCACAAAGAGGGCAAGGATTTTTATTGTTCTAGTTGCCATCATATCTTACTTCTGAATAATGATATAAAAATATATGCTAAATTTCTTGCTAACCTGCCTAATTTGGTCCTCCTGTCCCTGGTCCATTATGAACAATTTTGCAAGGGATAACACGAGGAGGGCTGTTGACCTGATTCATATCCATAACGCCAAGAAAATTCCACTTCTTATTCTCTATTTAGATGCTGAGAAGACTATCAATATGATATACTGGAACTTCATTTCATGAACATTAGCACGCTTTGGCCTCTCCGGAAACTATCTCACTGGCTTCAAGGCCCTTTAGTTCCATCTCTTTGCTAGAATGATGTTCAATGGCTCTCCTTCTGACACCATGTGCATTAGCAATGACAAATGACAAGGATGTCTTCTCTCCCCTCTAATTTTTGCCTTAATTATAAATCCCCTCACTGCAACCCTTAGCGCTTGACCGGAATATGGGGTGTGTGGATGGGGAATCTCAAGAGCAAGTTATCCCTATTTACAGATTATGTCCTCCTACAAAGAAGAACTTATTTTCTCCATTTGTTTAAGATTTTAAATAACTATGGTATTCTCTCCAGCTATAAAATCAATATCAATAAATCAGAAGCTGTTCTCCTTAACATTCCCAACCACGAGGCACAAAACATCACCTCTCAATTTAATTTACAGTTGCAAACAAGGAGAATAAAACACCTTGGAGCAATTATCACTAACTCTTATGAGCCCCTCTATCAGGAGAATTTTCCTGGGCCTCTTCACTAAGTCTAAATCAGAACTGGTTTCCTGGTGACACCTCATGGCTGGTCAGGACACCCTGGTTGTACCTTTAATCCTGGAACCCTCCGCTCCCCTTTTGGCTTTGGGTTTCCCTGCTCCTGCTAAGCACCACCATTTTTACCCACTGAGTTGAGCCCTCTCTTGAAACTTTAACTTATGCACTTGTCCACTCTATGTAGTCAATGACCGGTACACCACCACCCATCCCATCCCTACCCTTCCCTCTCCCCACCCATTTTATATCCTATTTTATTCTGCATAATTTAAGGCAAATGTTTTTGATGTTCTCAACATGGGATCTAATGCATTCAAGTTTCTTTTCCTTGTTATCTGCATTTCTCTGGCCTGTATGTATTTTATATTGTTTTCTGATTATTTTTGTCTTGAATACTTTACACTTCGTCGCTTGACTACATTTGTATCCAAAATGTGAAAATAAAGAGTTAAAAAAAAGTTCATATTGGGCCTAATTAATTTTGTAACGTAAGTCCCGTTGTGTGCCATATCTTGTGTGAAATTGCTCTGCGCATGCTCAGAAAAGGACCTTATGTTAGTGAATGCACATGTATCCAATTGCTGTGCAAATGCAATTGACATGTCCGACTGCCTATGATTTGTTGGTGGTACTTGGGTGGGAAGGTACCGTCACATGTAGGCAATGTACAGGAATGGCAAGCAGAGGTTGTGTGCATGCACATTCATCCAATTCAAGCTCTGAGCATCTCTTAGATGTGTGCATATAGCTGTATCACATGCACCAGCTACAGCCGACCAAAAAGGATGACTGTCACATACGCATGCTAGTAGCATGTATTTGCAAGTATTTGCAAGTAGCAAAACTATAAAAACACAGAGAAAACGCACAGAGCTGAGGATGGCCAAACATTTTAAATATTAAAATACCAACTCAGTGAAAATAAAATAACTATATACTTTATTATCAATACAGAAAAAAAAATATTCACAACCTCCTTATGCTGTTTGCAATATCAATTAAAGTTCTGAGGATGCTCAAGGATGCTCAATTAAAATTGTTAATTAATGATAAAATTAAAATTAATACTATAATGAGCTAAGTGTATGGTTCAAATTTGCATTAGATGATGCATGTGTCAAGCTGTGTTTTACATCCAGCTCTTTTAGCGTGGACCATTGACTAGACCCTGAGGTGGTGTATCCTTTACGTGGGAGGATAAGGGAATTTCTGCATGCTCTAGGGTATGGTTCTCACATATGTGCAGGTGAACGCCTACTTCGAAAATTTCTTACAGGTGTACTCTCCTCACATGCCCCTTTTTTATCCCAAAGTCGCACGCTATAGTAAGTGCTTCTTACGCTCACTCGAACGGACATGGGTGGTGTTCGTAGCAAAAAAAAAAGTCCCGATTAGCCTGGCAATTCTTGTGTACACACTATACACATTTTATTATTATTATTATTATTATTATTATTATTATTATCGTTTATTTTTGAGGTGCCACAAAGTGTCTGCTGTGCCGTACATAGAGATTTACCTTTTAGATGTACATTTTACAATATTTACCTTCAGATCTGTGCTCTTCATCTGTCATAACCGTTGGTTAAAAAGATCATGACTCGGTGAACTCTACGGAGATCCTGATCATGAGTACATACACACTACAGCATTGGAACGACATTGTTCCATTACTGAACAAGATTTTCAAGTCAGTTTGAAAATCTCGATCAACGATTTCGGGTGCTTCAAGATGACAATCGTTCACGGTTTCAGTGTACACACTAATGTGATATCGGACAGAACGGTCATTTATTGTCCGATTAACCCAATAATTGGCTGAAAACACTGTAGTGTGCACCTAGCCTTACACCTTACAGCAGTGGTTCCCAAACTGTGTATCTAGGCTCCCAGGGGTGCCTCGGCGATCTCACAGTGGTGCCTCGGCCAGGTTAAGCAAGGCGGGTGGACTACTTGGTAATTATTTTGACTTAGGGGTGCCTTGAAAAAATTATGGAGACCCTAAGGGTGCCTTGAACTGAAAAAGTTTGGAATCCACTGCCTTGCAGAGACTAATAAATGTTGTATAAGAAAAATATGGCCGCATTTCTTAATTTTAAAATATGTATTTAAATAACAGGAAACATATTTTAATACTAAATTTGATCAAGTTCGATGCCATATCTATGTTTAATATCAAAGTGTATGATATTACCAATACTAGGTGCAAAAATTTGCAAAAATTAACAATACACTTAAATATTTGCATTCAATTTATGTTTAACTTTTTTTAAATGCTTCCTTAATGTCTTTATTCCTCAATGTGTATATAATTGGGTTCAGCAATGGTGTCACAACAGTGTAAAAGAGAGAAAAGGACCTTGTTTACACCTAACAATTGTCCTGTGGGTGGAACAATGTAAACGGAAATCAGTGCTCCATAAAATATGGACACCACAGTCAGGTGGGAGCTGCAGGTGGAGAAGGCTTTCTGCCTCCCGGTTATGGACGGGATCCTTGAGATAGTGAATACAATATATACATATGATATCACAATTATTATAAATGGGCAAATGATTACTGAAAAACAAATGATGACAGTCTGAACGTGAACTATGGAAGCATCTGAACAAGAAAGATTTAACAGAGGAGTAAAATCACAGAAGAAATGATCAATAACGTTTGCTCCACAGAACGTTAAATTACACATGGCGACGGCGTTGGTCAAAGTCATGAAAAAACTCAACAGCCAAGTAAAAGTTATTGATTTCACACAAAACATGTCATTCACTGTTACGCTATAATGCAATGGTTTGCAGATGGCCAAGTACCGGTCGTAAGACATTACTGTCAGAATAAGACACTCCAAAGCTTCTGCGTTGGCAAAGAAGAAAAACTGAGCAATGCAACTTTTCAAAGAGATTGCGTTTCCTTCATACAGTACAATAGGGAACATGTTAGGAAGAATATCTGTAGTCAGTAAGATATCAAACAAAGACACTTGTGTAATGAAGATGTACATAGGCAAATGCAGGCTTTTGCTTAATGAAACCAAAGTAATGATAAGTACATTTCCAGAGATAGTCAGACAGTAAATAATAAACAAGAACAAAAAGAGAACAAGTTTGAAATGATGAAGACCTGGAAATCCAATAAGTACAATGAAGGTGATATTATTTTCTTGCATCTTCTGGAGATAAAACGACAAGAAAAACTATCTAAAAGGTAGAAATGCCTAACACTGTAAAAGCTGAGCATAGAATCCAATTTTTTACTTCATTTACATGGCTTCAAATCATTTAGCCCTGAGCTCTCTATATCCAACTGACATTGAAAGCATACAACGTTATAAGCTTTAAAATTGACATACCATACCATATAACCAATATAGGGATCACTTTGGTTATATGGTATGTCACAAAAATGATAATATTAGTGAAGAATTAGTAGAAGTTCAAGAACAAGGAGAGCTATCAAGAGATCTGCCAATGTCATAGAGGAGATAACAAGAGGTAATAGATATTGAAATGACTGCAAGGTATGGCTGGGACAATAGAGATAAGCTTCCATGTACAAGGTAAAGCAGACTTGCTCATAACTAATTATGTTAAGGATATGGTATTGCTTTTCATCTTGAGAAATAGAGGAAGCCTTTGATATGACTGGTAAAGTGGGCTAAGAGGTTAGGGAATAGCTACAGTATTTATAACAGATTGAAATGAAAACAGCCTGGTAAGTGAGTGATGTGATGAAGATCTGGGGCTATTTTTTAGCAGTGCTGGATATGGTTAAAAAGAAGAAATCTAGCACAAATAGTAATGCTCAACAGTAATCATGGAGTGGGCATCACGGTGGCTTAGTGGTTAGCACTTCTGCCTCACAGCGCTGGGGTCTTGAGTTCAATTCCCTACCATGGCCTTGTCTGTGTGGAGTTTGTATGTTCTCCCTGTGCGTGGGTTTCCTCCAGGAACTCCGGTTTCCTCCCACACTCCAAAAACATATTTGTACGTTAATTGGTTGCTATCAAAATTGACCCTAGTCTATGTAGGTGTATGTTAGGGAATTTAGACTGTAAGCTCCAATGGGGCAGAGACTGATGTGAAATAGTTCTTTGTTCAGCGCTGCGGAATCAGTGACGCTATATAAATAAATGATGATGATGATGCTGGATTTTATGTTGGAAGTTTTCAGTGCCATTAAGAGCAATAGATGTGGCAATAACACCAATTATTTTGTCAAAGTTTACTTTAGGAATGACAGTGACCGGATCACCAAGCTGGATTATTTGATGTGCAAATATTTATATCACATGAATTTAGGGAACTAAGATTTTGCTTGATTTCAAAGTGGAGATTGAAAGCTCAGCACATGAAATTTAGCAGTTGTCAAGGGAGAATATGTAGGCGGTGGATAACAGGGGGACCAATACAGAGCTTCAATGGGCAAATTTAAAAATAAAAGTTAAGGTAAAAAAAAAATGTATGTTAAAGCAAAACAATGAAATAAACTTCTTACTTACTTATAAAATGTCAACTATGGTCTGACCTAGAGCACAACTGGCAAAACTCTATCACAAAGATCTGTTTTACAGAGAATATATAATCCTGTATTAAGTGATAGTTAATCATCAAATTACTTGCTACTCTCTACAGCATTTACTGAGACTCTCTAATGTGTGATTAAGATTATTCCTATGAGAATAATACTTTTAATAAATAACTTGTCCAACTTTTACTAGAAAAACTATAGTAAAAGAAATAGTGAATTAAACAAATGTAAATCAAATATTTTCATGCTACAATAAAAAAGATGGTGAAAATTTTTAAAAACATATTTTATTGGATTTTGGGTGGGCTTGGTGGTAAAAAGTAGAAAGGAGGGGGGTACAGGCTCAATTAAATAATAAGTAAATTTGGCTTGAAGAGATATAGGGCTAGATTTACTAAGCTGTGGGTTTGAAAAAGTAGGGATGTTGCCTATAGCAACCAATCAGATTCTAGCTTTCATTTATTTAGTGCTCTCTACAAAATGCCAGCTAGAATCTGATTGGTTACTATAGGCAACATCCCCACTTTTTCAAACCCGCAGCTTAGTAAATCTAGCCCATAGACTGTACAGCAAGTAAACTTAATAGAATATAAATAATTTTTATAAATATAAATAGGGATGCAAAGGAAAAAACTGCGTTGTTGCGCTACCGTATTACCTTATGTAATTAATGCTCAGCTGCTGTGCAAGGGCAATCTCTGGACCTAATTGAATATGCCACTAAGGGCTAGATTTACTCAACTAGGGGTTTAAAAAAGTGGAGATGTTGCCTAGAGCAACCAATCAGATTGTAGCTGTCATTTATTTAATACATTCTACAAAATGATAGCTAGAATAAGATTGGTTGCTATAGGCAACATCTCCACTTTCTGAAACCCACAGTTTAGTAAATATATTCCAAAGTCTTGAAATAACTACAGCAACCTGAGCAGCAATTTGTGCAAATTTTCTTTTATTTGCCTACAAATTGAGCTTTTAGCAACTCCCTAACAGATACCGGATCAGTCCTCTGGGCTCAGGGTTTCCTACAGGTCTTCCTCCCAGCATAACTCGTGCAGTTCTTTGGGCAGATGGGCTTGTTTAATAAAATAAGAATAGATAGTCGAGCTTAGACCTTTGGAGGTGGTCCCATTCAGGCAAAAGACTTCCAGGGCAGAGAGGAGATGATTAGCCGCTGTTTCATTTTGATATTGTAAAAGTGACAGCATTACCTGTATTGGTAAAAATACATTTATTGATAGCCCAAAGTTATCTTGGAGCGCAGAGAGCAAAGGGAAAAAAATTCAGGGATGCAATGTCATGGAAGAATTTGATGCTATGTTTTGTCTAGTATAATATGATATAGTATTAGCGCTTAAATTGTCCTATGTATTGATTGATTAAATACAATGTATTCGATGCAAGTATGAAGTCAGAGGGGGTAATAATAATAATATTACCCCCTCTGACTTCATACTTGCATCGAATACATTGTATTTAATCAATCAATACATAGGACAATTTGAGCGCTAATACTATATCATATTATTCCAGTTGCGTTAAAGGGACAGGATATTCCCTTTAGTAACTAGCTGCTCTTGTCTTATAAAGAGTAGAGCGCTACCTATATCTATTTTGTTTATGTTTTGTCTAGTGCACAAAAGCGTTGGGATCTAGACCCAGAGAGGATTCCGAATTGCTTCAAAGAGGAGCCTTCTTGCAGAGATTATCTAAGAGGTCAATGGTGCGAATACAATAGTTCCAAATCGCAATAGCAAAGCGCATAGAGGGAGGCATGAAGACTTTGGGTGGTCCTTGGGATCCATACAGAAAAGGGTGTAAGATGAAAGCATATGGAGCAACTTGCCTTCTATGTCTACCCATAATCTAGTGTCAGCGTTTGGATAAACTAGCACAACCTGCATGAGATGGGCAGCAAATAGTACTTATGGAAGAAGGGGAGGCCCAAGCCTCTCTTCCTCAGGTCTCTGTAGAGGACTTTAAGGCTAATTCTAGGTCTTATGGGGGCCCAGACAAAGCGCATAATACTACTTTGGAGATCTTTGAGGAAATTGGAGGGAATCTTCACTGGGAAGATTTGAAAGAGTTAAAGGAGCATGGAAAGAATGTTCATCTTCACTACTGTCACTTTACATATCCAAGAGATGCACTGGGAGCTCAGGAGTGCAGACATTTTTTAGAGTTTTTATTAGTGGTGAGGAGATGGCTGAGAATAATTTGTCATAAGACTTGGTCAAGTGGATTCCTGGGTATTTCAATTTATGCGGTTGCCATCTTAAATTAAGCATTAAGCATTTGTAATATATGCTGGATGACATTAAGAGGGAGGGCTTCATTATTAATTTTTAATTCATGCAGTTTCCATCTAAATTTGAAATTAGATTTAAGCAGTTGTAACATATGTTGGGGAACATTAAGGGTGAGGGCTTCATTATTAATTTTATAATTTCAAATCTGGACATATTCCTTAATTTCATCCAAGGTAAAGAGATGTGGGTGTTTGTCAGTGTAAGGAGCATATTGTTTGTGTAAACAGACAATTAGTTATTCTGAGAACTGACTTTAATTCCTGTGATATTGTGGTTGTTCTGGAGAGTAGCTGCAAGAGGTTCCATGTTTAGTGCATAAAAGAGGGAAGACAAGGGGCAACCCTGCCCTGCTCCATTTATGATTTGGAAGGGGGACAATGAGCAGCCATTTGCAAAGAACGCTGGAGTTGGGATTTAGTATAGCACAGAGATGCCCATCTCCCATAAACTTCTGAACATAGCAGGGTTGTGAGAAAGGGCAGATTTCTTGTTTTTATGTGACATGGCTGCCATTTAGCTATCTCATCTTTTAGAGGATGTTTAAAGTGAGTTAAGGAGATTATAATTCTATCCCTGAAATGGCATAGAGCAAGATCTGCCCTGGATTAGTGGTGAGCATGCATAATGTATGGGGGAGTTCGTTCACGCTTCACAATTGAGGTTATTATTCTACATGAGAGAGCAAAGAATGATGTTGCAGAGTCTTAGGTGACCATTTGATGGCAGCAGGGTGCCTTTATAGGGTAGCAGGCGAATCAATGTGGATCAAGAGTTGCTTGAAGATATTAAGCGTTTTAAGCACTGTGAATAGGCTAAACTATAATGTAAGTGACTATTACATACTGATACATCGGGAAACACAGCAAAAGGGGGTGAATATTGATAAAATATTTAGGGGTATATTTACTAAGCTGCAGGTTTGAAAAAGTGGAGATGTTGCCTATAGCAACCAATCAGATTCTAGCTGTCATTTTGTAGAAAGTACTAAATAAATGAAAGCTAGTATCTGTTTAGTTGCTATAGGCAACATCCCCACTTTTTCAAACCTGCAGCTTAGTAAATCTGGCCCTTAGTCACATGCATTGCTGTTGGGTAGATAGCCCTTACTCATGATGTTGGTTCGCACTAAGCCCCAATGCTGATGGTCTGTGTTTCTGGAGCCAGGGAACATCCCCAGTAGTCAGGCAAAGCTTGTGTGTTTCCTTCACAGAAGAAAATTGCATGTGGCAAGCAAGGCAAGAGAATGGTGATCCAGTGTTGACAGAAAAGCAGCACTTTGGGGTACACTTCACTTGCCATGGTGCCACAAGTAATTACACAACCATATGTGGATGTCAGAGCACTGGAGCCACCTATACAGAGAGCAGCCATTGGAGAGCAGAAGACCGGAGGATCCTCCAGGCATGATCAAAAGACAAGACCTGGGCATTTCTACAGGCAGCCAGGAAACTAGATAGAGGGTCGGGACACAGCTTCTTGCTGCAAAACACAAAGCTGTGAGGTCAAAGCTGGTAAGCAGGTATTGCGGAGGCTGGTGGGCTTCAGTGATCACTCCAGGTCAGTTCAAAAGCCTGGATCAGAGGCAACTTAGGAAAGAGATGTGTGAGGTGGGCTGTATATATTTTGCAGGCTACCACAGAAGGCTGAAAAATCCCTTGTTAGGCTAGTGCTCATTGGGATTGCATCCTAAGTTGATGCATGCTAAGCCACACCACTGATGGTGAGTCATTTTTAATGATGCAATACCAAAATAATAAAGTGATTATGATAACATTGGTAAAATGGCATTCAGACTGATTTGATCTAGCTAGGCAATTTTTTATTTAGTTTTATGATGAATGCTGTTTATTGCCTGGGCAATAAACTACTAGTAAAGATCAACTCTAATGATTAAGATAATTTAGAAGGATGCTCAGTGTACAAAGATGGCTTTTTTCATTTCTCTCAGCCATCATTTGAAAAATTTAATGTGTATATTTTACGATATATTTTTTTAGAAATGTGGTGATGGTCATTGAGGATGATGGACTTCAGGGATCACAACTGATCAAACTAAATTGTTCTAAGTTTGTGTATCACATGTGTGTCCCAGCTAGAGGCTGATGTTAAAGAAAGGTAGTCATTTAGATCACTGGGAAACGAGTATATCTCTACCTATGTGACTTAATCTTAATTAGAACGGTCAGACGCTTATATCACTGTCACTTTTCAATAACACAATGAAGACATTCTGGAGCATTTTCATGTGTAGATTGCCTTCTAGGTGTATTATCAACAGCGCTATGTTGATCTTTTTTTAATGCCTACTACTATGAATGAAAAGCTTCTCCAGACCTTACCCTACATTATCTCACAATGGAGACTACTTTCCTTAAGCTGTAATGCCATGATGCCACAGGTGGTTGCACAACCATATGTGGATGTCAGAGCATGGAGCCACCTATTCAGAGAGCAGGCATTGGAGAGCGGAAGGTTGGTGGAGCCTCAAGACATGATCAAAGGTCAAGACCTGGGCATTTCTACAGGCGTTTCACAGTGTGCTGCATAGCAGTGTGGTGCCTTACAAATCTACGATAATAATAATAATAATAATAATGATTATAATAATAATAATAATATAAATAATAATAATAATTTTAATAATACATTGAAAGCAATATGTATTTTAGAGGAATTTACTAAAATCTGAAATAACATAACAGTTACAATTCTTAATTTTAAGAGGGGAGGACTTCATTTTGATCCTATATATAGATTGAAACATTTGGGATCCACCACTTAAGCTACAGATTATTTTGGGGAACAAGTAATTTGGACTCCTTTTGTAGTTTGGTACCCAGGTCATTAGAGTTATTATATCTCTGAATAGGAATTAAAGGCTGGGATTAATGAATATGAGAGGAATTATAGGAATCGGGAACCTAGGCATTTGAGTTAGTCATTTGTAGAAGAATTAGAAATAAACATCACTCTCAAAAAGATTGTAATTGGCTTGATTTAAAGATAAATATCATAGACAAAAATAAATGTATTTATAAACATTAGTATATGACCTAAAGACCTGGCATCTTATATATAAAATGAATTGGTCTGATTGTTTGTTTGTCTGTCCAGTTATGCATTCAGACTTCTCTGCACCGATTGGTATGAAACCAACTCAAGGTGTTCTAGTTGGATTCTGCTCAAGTTTTAGGTGGATTAGGGTCCCATTCGGACATCCCGTTGATGTACACGGGCAGAACTTTTTCATGTCCTTTTTCATGTCCTCCATGGATTTGGATGATATTTAATATAAAAACAAAAATTACGCTGAGCAGCCACCTCATGGGTGTGTTGGAAGAGCTGATTAGCTGCTAATTATTTTTAAAATGTTGACAGTTACATCCAACTCATTGATAGCTTAATAACTTGAATATTTGAACCCAGGAAACGCTAGGCACTTCAGTTAGTGGTCAACTAAAATAACTGCAGCTAATCTGTGTGATACAATGGCATACTCAAACATTAAAAAGTTCATTTTTGGGGGCGTGGCCTGATAGTCGGCAAGAGAGGACACATTGCGAGCACATAGTAGAATTCCACAAAATCCATCATCATCATTAATCTTTTTTCCCCAAATTGTATATTTTAGCTCTCTAATGGGATTTCAATATCATGGTAACCAAAAATGTGCAGTTTTTCCATCAGCAACACTGAAAACCCGACTGGCTTGGGGGTCTACTACATGTGACACACTCAGTGAGCTTATTTTAAACTACTTCCTTACATGGCCACTGAGTGGGTGCCTATAGCCTGATAATCAGCCTCATCAGACTGTGCATTAGAGCATCTCCTGACTGGGGTCTCCCTAACTTGAACCCAACCCAGATATTGTCCTTAGCTTTCAGGACATCCTGCTAGCTCTCCGCTGGGTTCTCTGCTGAGGCAGTTGATTCCTGTCTGTGGACCTTTTGAGCACCCTTCTGTGCAGTAGCTGAATGGCCATGCGGTGCTGTCGACACTAACTGCTGCCATTTTTTCCCTTGACAGACACTGGAAGTCTGTGGACCAGGCACATTCAAACACTTCAACTTATCTTTACTGCCCATTTTGACCAAATCACGTGTATCCACATAGTGACTGCACTATACTATTCTTTAACTATACCTGACTGAGGACCTGCTGCCATCTAGTGGCACTTCTATACACATCTCACATAATCAGTATCCTGAATATCAAGACTTTGTTTATTCTCTTGGACCACACAGCAAACAGAGAGACCACCAATGAGAGAATGGTCCACCATCCCCAAATTCAAACAGCGGTCTCCTGTCCCCTGAGTGTCGTGCCTTGCATCTTTCATTGGATGTGTATTGACCCAGACTGCTGTGTTGCTCATCTTACCTCTGTTGTCTAATCATATCCCCTTGGTAGTTTTCAGCCCCCGATGATCCACCTGCTCTGGTTTTGGAAGACCTTCAACATTCAACTCTCTGGCTATAAAATGAATATTTCTAAATCCCTAACATCTCTCACCATGACCTCTCAATTTAATTTCAAGTGGCAAACAACGAGAATAAACTATCTCAGGGTATATATCAGTAAAGGTCAAACCCGAAGGTAGGACCCTTCTGAGATGGAGTCAGAGACCTACTCTCCTCGCTCCTTCCAAGCCATGTTAGAAAGGACCCATGGTCCTTCCTCCTCTTTTATCTGCTTCCAGGTGCAAAAAAACATTCAGCAAAACTAGCCTCATGTTCTGGCAGCTGCCAAATGCTTGATTGCAAAGCCTGGAAACAGAGTTCCTGTCCTAAAGTCATATATCTGGTTCATTGCCTGGATGGAGAAGATTACTTATCACCTGCATGATAAGGAGGATCAATTCCATCAGGTATGGACACCCTGTCTATACCTGTAATCCTGGACTAACTGCTTCCTGCTAAGCAATGTACCACTATCTTTACTCACTGGGATGAGCTCTTGACACTTTTCAATATGCACTTTCCACTAAACTACATTTGCATTATAAATTTGAAAATAAAGAATAATAAAAGTTCATATTTGGCCTGATTCATCTTCGAATGTAAGCTCCGTTGCGTGCCATATCTTGCATGAAATAGCTCTGCGCATGCTCAGAAACGGACCTTATGTCAGTGAATGCAATTGCATCCAATTCATGTCCCAACTACCCCCTGCCAGGTCCCTGTAAGGTATTCATGGCATTTCCCAATGGTAAATCCCTTACCCCTTCCTTAATCCCACCAACCACATAGTTTTTTTGTACCCCACACTTGGCTTTCAGGGACCCCAGTCTTCCTGGAGCCCTGCCACCCACCTCACCCCCTAGGTTGCCATCAACGGGTTTGGTACACCCACTGGTCCCTAGGATCATGCTCCCATACTCTTTGCTCTCTCCATGGCCCTCCTGCACATACCGGGTTGTCTCAAGGCCACTGTCCTGTGACTGTTCTGCTAATGTGTTTCCTCTTCCAGTACTGCAAGAACTGCACCCTCTAGAAGATGTTTCGGTCCGGTGCCAGGAGAGAGTCGCCAGGAGTGTGGCAAAACTGCAGCACACAGTATCGAAATCAGCACTTTTTTTCTCCTGAGATAGTCCAAGGCAGTCGCGTGCCCACGAGCCACGCTATTGAGCATATTTTTTTACACAGCACACATGAACAGGCCACCTATTTCCACACCTAGTGATGATTCCACAGTGTTAGAACAGGGCCCACGCAAGCTTCTGAAAATATTGCATGCATGCTTCGGGAGGAGCAAGATCCCGAGAGTATGTGAAGTGACGACAACTCCTCCCTCATTGGCAGGTGATGAGATGGTTTGCTGCAAATATACAGCGCTTCTGTACGGCATCCAGCATAGTGCAAGGGAAAAAATAAAGAAATGTATTTACATGGACATGTTTTCCCTTACAGACATGCCCAAAAAAGTACCTTTCAGCCTGCGCGAAAGGGGGATAGTTGAGGAGCCATATATATATATATATATATATATATATATATTGCAAAACAAGGTGAATGGAATTTCTTGGGAGGGAGAGGAAGCAAGTTAGGTACCATAAAGTGAGATAAAAACCACCCAAGATTAGGATCTCACTTTGCTTTTTTTGAGGAACTGCACTCTCGGTTGGGAGTGTAATGAATACCAGTGTAGAAAAACAGTGAGCCTTTAAAAACTATATGCACTGTGATTATATCATATGTACTATTGGTGCATTGTTCCACTGATTTTCATGCGCCAAATAGGTTACAGTAGTGCAGAATTGCTTTTATTTCCACTAATACCACTTCAGACAGTAGAACTTCCTGTGAACTTCTCACTTTACGAAAGTGTGAGGTTCATGGTGAAGGGTATGAGCAACAACGATGTGTGTTTGAATCAGTTCAACTTTAAGAGAAGAGAAAAGTGTAGATATGAACCGTTTGAGTCTTAAGAGAAACCCACAAGATCAAGGGATGATTTCAAAATAAAAAGTATTATCAGCAAGCATATATGAACTTGCAATCCAAAAAGTCCTGTTCAAAATTAAAAAAAAATTGTTGAGCATGATCACATTAGTTATTATTTATTCTGAATGATTTGTTATTAAACTTAATTCAAATTCTGTTTCAATTTTTCAAAAGCTTCCTTGAATTTTTTATTCCTCAGGCTGTATATGAATGGATTAAGTAATGGTGTCACCACAGTGTAAAGCAGTGATAATGCCTTGCTGGTAGCCAAAAATTTACCTTTTGTTGGAACTATATATACAGAAAACAGAGACCCATAAAATATCAACACAGCAGTCAGATGGGAGCTGCAGGTGGAGAAGGCTTTCTGTCTACCACTGATGGACTGAATGTTTAGGATGGTGGAGATGATAGACACATAAGAAACAATTATCAGTGTGAATGGACTTATGATCACAATAATACAAATAATGATGGTCTGTGTTTGAAGTATTAAAGTATCTGAACAAGAAATATTTATAATAGGGGTTAAATCACAGAAGAAATGGTCAATAACATTTGGTCCACAGAAATCTAATTTGTGTATAGTTATTTCATTCATCAACATCATCGAGAAACTTAACAACCATGATAAAATGACAGATTTCACACAAAACATTTTGTTGATTATAGAGCTATATCGCAGTGGGTTACAGATAGCCACATATCGGTCGTATGACATCACCATCAGAATGAGACACTCTAATGTCTCTACATTACCAAAGACATACATCTGTGATATACAGACAGTAAGAGACATGGTGCTACCTTCATGTAGTAGAATGTGAAGTAAGTTAGGGAGAATGTCTGTTATCATCAGAATGTCCAGTAAAGATATTATTGTGATGAAGAAATACATTGGATAATGAAGATTTTTGCTCATTGTAACTAAAATAATGGTGATAACATTGCCACATATGGCGAAACAGTAAATGAGGAGCAGGAGCAAAACCAATAGACTATTAAAGCTTTGAAGATTTGGAAATCCCAGGAGAAAGACATAAGATACATTGTTCTTTTGCATTATGTGAACAAATCTTGAAGGACAAACATAAAAAAATCACACCTATCATAAATTGCTCAGCTATATTTATGGAGGTTTTTGGGGATCACCAAAGCTTGTACCTTTCCTGGTGCTGGTGATTCCCAGGAGAAAACCACTTGGCCAAAGTAGTTGTCAAGGATACATGACATGTGGCCAAACCGCTTATTTCTAAGAGGATGGGTGGTGAGGGACAAAGCTAAAATTGATGAGTTGGAAAAGGAAGAATGGTGTTAGATGAAGCCAAAGTTGATGGTTTGCAGAATGTAGAATTCTGAGGGACGAAGTTAAAGTCAGTCAATAGCCAAACAAAACCAGATGGTTTGAAGCACTAGCATATAAATTCAATTCCAACTTTGTCCTTGCAAAGAGTGGTGTGAGTGAAGATGTTATAAAATCTGCATACAGGTGAGATCTTTTAGTCTCAATTGACTTGACCTTTAGTAAAGTGCTGATTGAAATAAGTGAAATGGAATGTTCAGTTGCCACCTGTCATCTGTAGCTGGCATTGTGGCGGATTCTCCCAATGATTGCGATGTCACTTTTTAACCTATATTTAATGTCACTGCCAGAGATCAATTAATTCATTAATAAACTGCATTTTTACAACCAATGTATGTGAGAGTTTATTTAATTAGTAAATCATGAGTTTATATTAGATTAGTTTTAAAACAATTTTTTAATAATATTAGATTCACTTTAGAGATTCAGGAAGTTGCTCAGAAGATGTTAAATTATGTGATTAGTCCAAGTTAGAGTAATCTGCAGGTTGTGTGAAACCTATAATACAAGAGGAGATTCTTTTTTATCTTTTTTATGTCAAACATAACCTCGCAGTTCTGGAACTGAACTTTCACATAATAAACATATGATATTGTATTCATCTGTCAAAGCTGCTTGGCTGGTTTTTATAAAGACTAAATTACTCCTCCGTTCTCAGAAAATATTCATTCCTTTCTATCTACATCTTTCCATAGGGCACTTGCTGGGCAATAGCCTCCCGGTTAGGTGGCAATGACAGTTCCTGGCTGAACAGTGTCCTCTCTCATTGTCCTCCTCTCTTCTCATGGTAGTGAAAGCAAATCTAGGGGCACATGGAGCTGTGTAGTTCAGCAGATAGAAACTGGACCGCATGGTCAATAGGCCAGAAAACTGTTCCTATTCATGCCACGGACATTATGGAAAGTTGTTGTGTGTCTGTAAGGACCAAGCTACTCCTACTGGGAGCCTGTGATGCCATCCCTGCATGATGAGCCCTCTGGCAAGTACCCCATAAGTAAAACAACTTACTAAGAGTGAGGAGGAGAAAGAGAGTTTTCTGAAGAAAGTTCTCACCTATTTGAGTTTCTTGAAGGCAAAATGTTTTATTTAAATTCCCTACAGACTTAAATTATGTTTAAGCTTTGAATTTATTACTACTTACCATCTCCTAGTTGTTTAGCTGATGCACAGATGTACGATTTGTAGAATGAAGTGCTGTATGTGACTGCACCAAAAATCCTGCCACTAACAAACTAATAATGATAAAAAAAACATATATTTAGCTGATAATAGTAATAATCCATATAATAAGAGAAAGGAGAAAAAGATTGTCGCACTAAATTGCAGGAAACTGATACCCAAACTATTTGTCAATATTTTTTATTTCTTATATAATTAACATGGGTAAGTTATTAAATATTTTTTATATGGGGTGCAACCTAAACTTAATTAAAGTACATTTAAAAGGGAAATAAGTTAATTGATAAGGTGCACTATATATATCGTGCACCTTATCATTTAACTTATTTCCCTTTTAGAAATCATAACGATCCCCTCAGAGCAGAGCCTATTTGACCAGTGGTGTCCTGATCTGTAGGATTTTTATGCAACTATTTTCATTTCTTAACATTAAGTGCTGTGTATTAATACTAATTAATAATTAAATAATCTTCTTTTTTCCTAATATTTATTCCATTACGTTCTCTAGAGTCATTTTGTTTTTTTTGTTTCATCTTTTGTAGCCTCTCTTTCCAAAAGATGAAAGAGCGAATAAATGTTACAGGAAAATGTCACAGTCTTTTCATCCTACAAATAAAAACAAATCTTATAAATTTATTATAAAATTGAATTTATGTTTTATCATTTTAGGACCCAATTTTTTTGAAACAAAGGTTCAAGGTGTTCGTATGATGTGACCATTTCCAAATGTTCCTCATCTTTCTTGACTCAGTAGGAGGTAGTAAGTAAGCATTAAAAAAGATAATAAAATACTTTTGCAAATAGTAACAATAAAAGTATTTTAAAGAAGATATGTGAATAGTTGACTATAGAGAAACTATCTTCAAGTTTGTAATGCTCTAAGGCACCTTCATTAGGATGCTCAGGGATTAGACATTGGTTTTAGAAATAATATCACCTTGAATTTTAATTTTTTTATTATTTGCAAAAATATTTCTCTTTCATTAATACATGCAACATATTCTGCACATAATGTAGTAAAAAAAGCTAATAGAACGTCTGAGAACGCTGATGAGTTCATTTTTCTTACCAGAAATTACCAGAAATTTGAAATAAACAATATTTATAACAGTGTTCATTTTACGCATTTGTCTAATATATTGATGTGGTGCCCTCTTGTGATTCGATAGGAAAGGAAGAAATAGATGAATGGATTATTCACTTTATTAAGCTATATTCAACTCTCTAAAGTAAGCTAACATTAAACATAACATGTCCACTAATAAAGGAATTACTGACTCACCTCAATAAACTCTAAGATCACACTTCTCTCATTGACATATAGCTTCCAATAAAGCAGTCTCTAAACACAGAATACAGATATGATGCTCTGTGTACAACCCATTGCTGCAGCATTGTCTTATACATTGTCAGAGATATCTCTAGTGAGCTGGTTACTCCGTTGAGACCTCACAGAGGATCTCTTATGTGTGATTTAGGTAGCCTTTAGATAAGACAATGTCTGGGGTAATATTAAAAAGGTTAGATAATGATCTGTTGAAACAAAAGTCCTAATTACAGAGGAAAGACATTTTTAACACATATTAGCCAATATTGACTATACATTTACTTACAAAATATTCTTATCATCAACTAATTTTGACATAGATTATATATTTTATTTTACATGGTGACAACTTTATACCTTCCTCATAGTTCATTTATCTCTTTTTAACATATTAACCAGTTTTCTTAACATTTGCTGTTCCATTTCCCCAACAACAAACTCCATCAAATTTTAAATAGGGATGTTTGAAGTTATTTGGCAAATTTCAAGATTTGCGACTGGCCAAGACAAAACAATCAACTGATTCTTTACAAGAATTGGAGCTGCACCATAAGTCTCACCCATGACCTAGCGTCAGCTCTGTCAGGGGAGAGCTTAAACTCCTCATCTTGCACCAAGCAGTTAACAAATTGCAGTGGCTGAATAAGGCTGATGCAGAATTGGCCACTTAACTGAGGACTAAGGTAGCTGACCAGAACCTCCTGGACATTAGGAATTCAAATTGAATTTTACAGTATGACCCCCAACGGATTCAGTCTGAAATCCAGAAAATCTACGAACCTCTATAACCTGACTCAGCCCTCGGGTGCTTTGGCTAACCAGAATCAGATGGAACTGATAGATGAACTCCTTGCTGGTGCTAAACTCCCTAAATTGTCCCCTCATGCAGTGAGGCAACTCTTGGCTGAGATTATGATAGAGGACATTGAAGGTTGTGAAGAGTCAAAAATCAGGAAAGTCCCCAGGGCCTGACAGCTTTATGGCTGCATAGTATAAAAATATTACTAATATTTTGCTTCTCCGTCTGCACACTCTTTTTAACTCTATCCTGCAGATCTTGGTCTGAAGAATCCTTGAAGAATCGGACCCAGGTGATTCACAAAAAGGGGAAGGAATTTTATTGTTCTAGTTGCCATCACATCTCACTTCTGAATAATGATGTAAAAATATATGCTAAATTTCTTGTTAACCTGCTTAATTCGGTCTTCCTGTCCCTGTTCCATTATGACCAGGGATAACACGAGGAGGGCTGTTGGCCTGATTCATATCCATAACTCCAGAAAAATCCCACTTATTAGTCTCTAATTAGATGCTGAGAAGACTTTCAATATGATATCCTGGACCTTCATTTCACATTAGCATGCTTTGGCATCTCCGGAAACATTCTCACTGGTATCAAGGCCCTTTATTTCCATCCCTCTGCTAGAATGATGGTCATTGGCTCTCCTTCTGACACCATCTGCATTAGCAATGGCAAATGACAGGGATGTCCTCTCTCCCCTCTAATTTTTGGCTTAATTATAGATCCCATCACTGCAACCATTAGAGCTTGCCCAGACATAAGGGGTGTGTGGACGGGGAATCTCATGTTATCCCTATTTACAGATTATGTCCTCCTACAGAGAAGAACTTCTTTTCTCCATTTGTTTAAGATTTTTAAAAAACTATAGTAATCTCTCCGGCTATAAAATCAATATCACTAAATCAGAGGCTGTTATCCTTAACATTCCCAACCATGAAGCACAAAACATCAACTCTCAATTTAATTTCCAGTTTCAAACAAGGAAAATAAAACACCTTGGAGCATTTATCACTAACTCTTATGAGCCTCTCCACCAGCAGAATTATCTGGGCCTCTTCACCTGGTGACACCTCAAGGCTGGTCAGGACACCCAGGGTTTACCTATAATCCTGGACACCCTCCCCTCCCCTTTTGGCTTTGTGTTTCCCTGTTCCCTGCTAAGCAAGGCACCACTATTTTTACCCACTGGGTAAGTCCTCCCTTGAAACTTTAACTTATGCACTTGTCCACTCTATGTAGGCGATGACCGGTACCCCACCAACCATCCAATCCCTACCCTTCCCTCTCCTCACCCATTTTATATCCTATTTTATTCTTTATAACTTAAGGCAAATGTTTTGGATGTTCTTGACATGGGCTCTAATGTTTTCAAGTTTCTTTTCCTGAATTTCTCTGACCCGTATGTATTTTCTATTGTTTTCTGATTATGTTTGTCTTGAATACTTCATATTTTTGTCATTTGGCTACATTTGTATGCAAAATTAGAAAATAAAGAGTTAATAAAAAAGTTGATATTGGGCATGATTAAGTTTGTAACGTAAGTCCTGTTGTGTGCCTTATCTTGCGTGAAATTGCTCTTTGCATGCTCATAAATGGACCTTACATCAGTAAATGCAATTGTATTTAATTGATGTGCAAGCGCAATTGACACTTCCAACTGCTGATGATTTGAAGGGTGGAACGGGGATGGGAAGGGGCGGTCCCATGTAAGCAACGTACAGGAAGGGCATGCAGAGGTTGTGCGCACACACATTCATCCAATTCAAGCTTTGGGCAACTCTTAGATAGTATTTTGTAGCTTTAACCCATGCACCAGCTACAGCCGACTCATTAGGATGACTGTGACTTATGCATGTCAGTAACATGTATTTGACTGTAAGCAAAACTATAAAAATACACTGAAAATACACAGAGCTGAGGATGGACAAACTTTTTAAATATTAAATTACCAACTCAGGGAAAATAAAATAACTATATACTTTAATATCAATACAGAAATAAATATATTCACAACCTCTTTATGTTGTTTATGCTGTTATTCAAGTTCTGAGGATGCTCATGTATAGTAATAGAGTGTTTTTTGCTTTCTATTATCTGATGTCTGGGTGTAGTACCTATATACGGTACTGACTACCTCGACAGAAGACATGACGACACGAGGACTCTGACTGAAGAGGAGGGCGACCTGCCAAATGAAGTACTTACCGGAATGCAGATGTCTTCAGATGATGACTTGCTGTCTTGCCAGCTCCTGAAAATGACGTCATCCTCAAGCGCGACTGCCCTAATTAGGGTTAACCCTAGTCTTAACCCTAATATCCCTAACACCTCTAACCCCTAAAATAGTACTTGCCTGTCATAAATGACAGGCGGCTCCTGCCATCGCCGCCTTAAAGGGCAGTCGCGCTTGAGGATGACATCATTTTCAGGAGCTGGCAAGACAGCAAGTCATCATCTGAAGATATCTGCATTCCGGTAAGTACTTCATTTGGCAGGTCGCCCTCCTCTTCAGTCAGAGTCCTCGTGTCGTCGTGTCTTCTGTCATGGTAGTCAGTACCATCTTACTGACTACAACCACTGATGTCTCACATTGTTTCTCTGTATATTGTCCTTTTAACTAAGTATCAGCTGAAAATAGGTCGGCATAAACGGACCACCACCTTAATTCACATATAACTTAATGTTAAATGAATTTTCGTTCTCTGGTTGATTTTAATAGCACCTTTAACTTTTGTGGTAAGAAATAAGTCTCTCATCAAAGCATATGAACCACCAGATTGTACAGATTTATGACTTGAAATAACTGATATATATCAATCGGTATTATTGCTTATATATATATATATATATATATATATATATATATATATATATGTATATATACTAGCTGAAGTACCCGGCTTTGCTCGTGTTTAAATCTTCAGGTTATTAAGTTAACAATGAGTTGGATTTAACTGTCAACATTTTAAAAATAAATAGTAGCTCAGAAGCTCTTCCAACACACCCATTAGGTGGCTTCCCAGTGTCATTTTTGTTTTTATATTAAATGCTATCCAATTCCATCCAGTGGAAAGCTCAGAACAGGCTCCCCAAGTTAAAGTTCTGCCCAGCGTACACCAACAGGAGGTTCGACCTGGACCCAAAACCTCCTAACTACCAGGATCCAACCGGACCACCTTGCATTGGTTTCATCCCAATCGGAACAGGGGGGTCCGAATGCATAACTGGACAGTCAAACAAACCAAACCCATCTAGTGGAAGGCACAGGATAGGCTCCCCAGGTCAAAGCTCTGGCCAACATACACCAACGGGAGGTTCGATCTGGACCTCAGATTGCTAGTATGTCTTCTGGGATTCAGTGTTACCAGTGCGTGAAGTTCTGTTCCAAATACATCCTGTGAAAGGCTCAGAACAGGCTCCTCGATTCAAATTTCTACCCAGCGTTCACATTAGAAACTGTACAGAATCCAACTGTACCACTTCGCATTGGTTTCATCCCAATCAGTGCAGTGTTTTACAAATGCATAACCGGACAAAGAAACACACCAAATTCATCCAGTGGAAGGCTCAGAACAGACTCCCAAGTCAAAATTCTGCCCAGCGTACACCGACGGGAGGTTCATTATGAACTGTAACACCCCTTTAAAACCTGGCCAGGTTCCAACTGGACCACCTTGTATTGGTTTTATCACAATCAGTGCAAGGGTGTTTGCCGACAAGCAAACAAAGAAACAAACAAGCTTATTGTTTTATATATATATATATATATATATATATATATATATATAAATCTATTCAGTGGAAGGCGAAGAACAGGCTCAAAGGTCAAAGTTCTGGCCAGGAACAGGAGGTCCGACCGAACCCTAACCCAGTGATGGGCAAACCAGTCCTCAAGGGCCATCAACAGTTCATGTTTTTAGGATTTCTTTAATCATGCACAGCTGAGTTAATCTATTTGGCTGGGTCAGTAATTATCCCACCTGTTTCTACAGACAGAAATCCTAGGATTTCCCAATCTCCACTCTAAACCACACTCCCTTCTCTCATTTCAGCTGTGCCCTTTTCCACTTAAAATATAAGCTCTCTAATGAGCGTGGTCCTCCATACCCTTTTTTTTCAGATCTCCATTTATTTTGTCTGCCTTGCATCCCCCTTGTTTTATGTATGTCCTGTTTTCCCTACTGTAGAGTGCTGTGGAGCACTTTGGTGCATTACAATTTTACGATGTTAATAATAAAGATCTTTATTGATATTTAAAGTGAGTCATGCTCCTGAGTAAAGACTGTACTGCTCACTATCAAGATCACTTTTCCCCCATTTCCTATAATGTCAAACCATGCAATTGGCTAGAATTATTCTTTGTAAATAGAAAAATGCATGATATTAATATAGCAACATGAGTAGCGTAACATATATGCAACAAAGGATGCTCCATCTTCCAAAGCACAAAATGAATTAAAATGACATACAGAAGAAACATAGTTTTGAACGTCAAAATAGAACTGAATGGTCCTGTGAACTTCTTTTGATCATTGAAATGATACTTTTTCTATGTATTACTTGTTAATATAAAGATATAGGGTGGAATCAACTGAAGCCCATTTGTCATAAATAGTTATTTTAATTGCTATTTTCAGTGATTTACATGTAGATATTGAAACTGCTGAATTTATTAAAAGAAAATCTCCATAGAACTATTTAGTTTCTGAACAAAGTATCTTAACAAAGATCACCAAATATTGCAATATAGCTGACATGTCTGCAGTGCGGATATAGAACAGGAGTAATCTATCCATTTGGTAAATTGGAATTAAAATGGTGTAAAACAATTATTTGTTTTCTCACATTAAAACCAGGTGGTGAGAAAAAGCAAAAAACCTTTTATGTATATACAGCAAATTTCCCATTCACTTGAATTGCCCATTCATTTCAATGGGGTCTCAACATGCTGGAAACTCTTTGGAATGAATGGAACAACTAAGAAATAAAAACAAAATAGGGTATATACCCATCCCAAATCCTCCACCAGCCTTAGTGGCCGACAGCCTGGGCTAGTTTCCACTAAAGAAAGGAGGTCAGCAAATGTACCAAACTAAACAGCATATGATAGGGAGACAAGAAATGTTGTTCCTCTTTCATAGTGAAAACTAGCCCAAAACTGATCAGCACAGTGCTGGTTCCTCTATGTGGGGTGCAGAAAAAAATAGTGGGTATCCCCTCCCAGAGCTTAATAGCCTGTGCTAAAAGGTGCTGGGGCTCTTCCTAACCTCCCTGAGGTTTGTTTTTTTTTGGGGGGGGAGAATGTAACTATACATTTTGGGGCCCTTAGTGTGACAAATTTTCTACCCAAGTGATCCCAGTATCATTATTTAAGGCCCATAAGACCACTATTCATTATATCTAAGTATAACATACATTACCACAATTGACACAGCTTCCAAATACATTTTATTTCAATAAACATCTAATATTTTTAATAAAATAAATTATTATTATTTTATGTGTTGATACACTGTACTCCGATGAGGAATTACATTATTTTCTTCTCTCTTTTGTCTCAAACCAGGGTAATCATAGAGAAATATGAAAAACTTAATAAAGAATAGATGTATCCATATACTAGTGCTGCCCACCACTAAATAATCTAACCCAGAAGTCCCAGGACTCCCTATCTTCGCCTGTCAATCACAAGCAGTTCCCCACAATGGCCATTTGTGACTGGCTGAAGGTGTGGGGACTCCTTGCTTTTATCTCACATCAATAAGTACTGATTAAATCGCTACTGATGCAGGAAACAAACAAGTAGCAATACTGTGGAGCTACCTTCATTTTAATGGGGTTCTACAATTACTGGAAATCCCATTGAAATGGATGGATCATTGAAATAAATGGATAAGCTTCAATATTTAGAGATCATCTCTGGTAGTTTTTTTTTTTTAATTCCCCAAAATTGGTCAGAATGACCACAATTTAATTGATTTTGAAATGAAATTGCTGTTTGGCAGATTAGATCATTTGGACAATGAATTCACAATGAATTCCCATTTTTGGTGATTTATGGTGACTTTTATCAATCATGGAAGAAAATATCTTCAGTAGATTCACCCATAATGTTATTTAGATACTTGCCAATTCTTTGCCTTTTTAAAAAGATGCCCTTTTATGGAAACAAGAAAGCAGAAGTGTATAAGAAAAGTGATTCACCACAGAAAACAAGAGTTAGAAAATGTTCACATATATTTAAAGACTAGCAATAGCCCTCAGAAGATTGGATTGCTAATCAAGAATATTTGTGATGGCCAAAAGGTGGCATTGCTGTAGCTTGCAACATTTATTTACAATGCATGCTATCTTATTACAGATAGGTGCCTTTTTCTTTAATAAACTACAATGTTTTCCTGAGAATACGTGTAATGTACATAATGTACAGCACTTTTGAAGGTTAGAGGGACACATTATGTGGCCCCTGGAGTATTATATATATATATAAATATATATATATATATATATATTATTATTATCATTTATTTGTTAGGCGCCACAAGGTATCCGCAGAGCCGCACACAGTACTATATATATATATATATATATATATATATATATATATATTTACTTTCTAAATGTGCAGTAAATTATAGGTCAGTATGCATATGTTCTGTATCACTTGTACAAAATATTTTTTTTAAATGCTGTAGAATATTGGTATATTTTTTATGTTATTAGATTTTATATTTGCCCTACCAATATGAATGTGCATGTCGAGTTGTTATGTGTTATATACTGTAGCATCATGTTATAATTATTAGTAAGATAATATAAATGTGTCATGACATATTGAATAACACAGGTAATGGACAAGAACAATAATATATTCACATAATAAGCTCTGTTTCGCCAGCGCTGTCCTATACAGCAGCCGCGGCGCAGTCTAAGAAGCGTCTGCGGCGGTGCTGTATACAATACAGCACCGCCGCGGACGCTTCTTTGACAGCACCGCGGCTGCTGTCTAGGACAGTGCAGCTATAGTGGCCACTTAGTTAGCGCGGGGGGGGGGGTTTCTAGAGACTCAGAAACCCCCCCTGCGTGTGCCACTGGTGTTACCCTAATAGCCATGTCTTGTAATCAGTATTCCATAAGGAACCAAATCAATGCATTTTGTCTGAAAGTAGCAACCTTTTGTTAGGTTACATGTTTTAGGCAAATAGTAAAAATGTGTCATTTACAATTTTGTGGACAAAATTGACAAAATCAATTTTAAGTAATGACTTACATAACATAATGCTCTCTTTTTCTCTCACAATTATTTTATGATTTTAAACCTGTCCCATGCATATTCATATGTCTTTAACTATATAACTATATCCAATTTTCACCCCATTGTTTTATTTGTGTAGCAGTAATCCTGATAATAGTTGTCATATGTCTCTATTATTTGTGTCATTCTAAGGATGTCATGTATTGCAAGAAGGTGATTTTTTTTTTCACCTGCATCTCCCTCTTAAATTTAAAGCACATTTACTATCTGTCAGTGATGGGTATTTATGTGCTTCCAACAACTGGAATTAAGACAGTGTTGACAACCATAGGACAGGTTTCAATAAGCAAAGTCTTTTCTATGCTTTGCAGTATTATATACATTTCCTAATGCTCTTCATTCATAAAAATAAAAAATATGCATTCATACATGTTATTAGCAGGATCAAATGATAAACATTTTGTTAGGTTTTCAATAGAGATTGCCAAAGTTATTAATTTATTCTTATATTCATCATAATGTAAGTGTTATTTGAGAAGGAGACGAAAAAGAAGAAGAAGAAGAAGAATAGGAAGAAGAGGAAAATAAGAAGAGAAAGAAGTAGAAGAAGAACTTGAAGAAGATAAAGAAGAAGAGAAAGAGGAAGAGGAAAAAGAAGAAGAAGAATAGGAAGAAAAAGAGTAAGAGTAAGAGGAAGAAGAACTGGAAGAGGAAGAAGAAGAGGAAGAGGAGAAAGAAGAGGAAGAAAAAGAATAGGAAGAAGAAGAAGAGGAAGAAGAAGAAGAAATGCGAGAAAGTAAGTGAGAGGGAGAAAGAGAGATAAACAGAGATAGATAGCATCTAGAGATTATTTTATCAATTATGTGTGTTTGAAGAGCTGCATGTACCTTAAAATATGGGTGCCTCGGCATACTACTGTAAAAATGTATCTGCTGTATGAAGATAGGTATAAAGCATTATAGTCTTGTATATTATAGTCTTAAAGTGTGTGATAAGCTTTAAGCACATCATCATGCTGTAGAGATGCCTGTCATCATCATCAAGTTTATAGAATGAGTGCTAATAATTCACTTCTGGGGGAACCACCTAATTTGTTGATAATGGTCACAGCCTGATTTCCCATGTAAAGTTAAAACTGTCTTTATCATATCTCTTTTAACAGAAGCAAAAAACATATGACAGAAGTCATAGGCAATGTTGGATTTAGGCTAAAAAAACAAAGATGAACTGAGATGGTATTTTGCACATTCAGAATCATCATCACCATTTATTTATATAGCGCCACTGATTCCACAGCGCTGTAAAGAGAACTCATTCACATCGGTCCCTGCCCCATTGGAACTTACTGTCTAAATTCCCTAACATACACACATACAAACAGAGAGAGACTATGGTCAATTTTTATAGCAGCGAATTAACCTACTAGTACGTTTTTGTAATGTGGAAGGAAACCAGAGCACCCAGAAGAAACCCACGCAAACACGGCGAGAACATACAAACTCCACACAGATAAAGCTATGATCGGGAACTGAACTTATGACCTGTGAGGCAGAAGTGCTAACCACTTAGCCATCGTGCTTTCCCAGAATCGGAAGAAGAAGAGGAGGAAGAAGAAGTGCGAGAAAGTGAGTGAGAGGGAGAAAGAGAAATAAACAGAGATAGATAGCATCTAGAGATTATTTTATCAATTATGTGTGTATGAAGAGCTGCTGTCTCCTACTGCACACTTTGCTTATCTCCTCCATCGGTTCAAATGCTAATGATGTCATAGGTGCACAGTGCTGGGTGTATTCTATTCCTGACACATTTTCAATTCATAACAAGAGTTATTGATGAGGTTCTTGAAGACACCTTCTTCACTAATTGTCACTCACCGGACTGTGAGTGCTTCTTCCCGGACATTTAGGAACCGTGGCCGTCCTCCATCCTGAGGGTCTGCGCATGCGCAGCCCTTTCTAATCCTTCAGTGTATGTTCCTTTAACTTAATTGGCAGATCAGGCAACACTCCCTATATTAAGCACCTGTGGTCAACACCACGTGGCCTGATCTTGGAGTCTCATTCCCCATGAGTCTCTGAAGGTGTTCCTGTGTTTCCTTGTTTATTCAGCGCTGCTGATTCCTGTGGTTTCCAAACCACTTCTACCTCTGTGGTTTCCAAACCACTTCTACTACTGTGGTTCCCATACCACTTCTGCCATCCTGTGTATCATCGTGACTGTTAGCTGATTCCTATCCGCTGCCTCCGTGCACTACAGTCTTCAAAGCCACTTCAACTCTACCATATATCATTGTGACTGTTAGCTGATTCCTATCCGCTGCCTCCGTGCACTACAGCCTTCTATCCACATCCACTCACCTGTTCATCATCGTGACTGTTAGCTGATTCCTATCCGCTGCCTCCGTGCACTACAGTCTTCAACCTGCAACTCGTCTGTGTTTCATCATCGTGACTGTTAGCTGATTCCTATCCGCTGCCTCCGTGCACTACAGTCTTCAACCTGCAACTCGTCTGTGTTTCATCATCGTGACTGTTAGCTGATTCCTATCCGCTGCCTCTGTGCACTTCAGTCTTCAGCTCATCTCATCTCTCCCGTGTTTCCTCGAGACTGCTGCTATTATTGCTATCCGCTACTCTCCGTGATCAACAATTCCAGGTCTACTCTGCTCTCCCGTGTTCCATCGCTATTGCACCTGCTGGTTGCTATTGGTTACCTCCGTGTGTCCGCAGAGTCCTGCTGCTGCTGCTGTCAGCGCTAATCGTCCATCTACTGCTGATCCGCTCTCCACGCCTTCCTGTGTTCCGCTGGTCTCTACCCGCCTGTCAGCATTGGATTCGTGTCTCATCATTTATCCCTCTGCTAGACCATCAGCATTCTCCTGGGTCCTCCAAGAGTCCAGTTCCACGCTCTACTGATTCCTGTGGATTCGTGTCCCTGTTGGTCCACTTACCTGTGCGCTGCACCTACTAGACCCCCGCTTCATCTATCCAGGGACTTCTCATCCTGCCGGCCTCCTGCCGCTCAGGTATCTCTGCACTCCTGTCTGACTGCCTGCTTCTGAACCACGGTATGCATACTTCTCATTGACTGTGCTGGTGTATTGCATATCTTGCTGGACTGTGTTGGTTCTTCTCTGGAGTTTACTATCCGCTGAGTCTATTGCCATCATTGACTGTATTATCTTGTGCCGGATTACTTCAAGAGACTTTCTATATTTGCAGTGCTGTTCAGTCATTCATATATATATTGTGCATATTACTGTGGATCGTGTTTAAGGTGCCGTGTATATCCTGTGTTGCAGTCTCTCCCCGTGCACCTCCTCACATATATATTCAGTGGTACAACTTGCTAGCGGCAGACCACTGATCCCTGTTTCCTGTATCACTTGTTCCAGTATCCTCTCACATAGCAGTGGTACAACTTGCTATCGCAGACCACTGACTCCCCGGATACCTCCACTTGGATTCCATTCCTTCACACAGACAGCGGTACAACTTGCTATCCGCAGACCGCTGACTCTCATCACCTCCTCGTTTCTGTTGGACATTCCTCCTCACTATAGCAGTGGTACAACTTGCTATCGCAGACCACTGACTACCTTCACGTGTCCTTGTCCATACAGTTCCTCGTGTATTATTACCTCCATATTACCAGTGCTGCTAGTCATAGACTTTCCTGAGCATCTCATCATCTGCTATTTCCTGTTCCGTGATCACCCTGCTACCAGAGTACCATATTACCACCTACATTGCTCTGGTAAGCCTATCACCTGGTGATCCCTGGGTAAAGACTCCTAGTGCCCGTGACACTAATGAAATGTATATTTCACTTATATTTCAACTATGTTGCAGTATTAAAAGTTTTATATTTGCTTTTGCCAGTAGATTATTTCAGTAAAGACACAATGAACAGTAGAGCCATGGCCAAAAGTTTTGAGAATGACACAAGTATTTGTTTTCACAAAGTTTGCTGCTTCAGTGTTCTTAGACCTTTTGTCAGATGTTACTATGGTATACTGAAGTAATATTACAAGCAATTCATAAGTGTCAAAGGCTTTTTTGACAATTATATTAAGTTTATGCAAAGAATCAATATTTGCAGTGTTGACCCTTCTTTTTGAAGACCTCTGTAATTCGCCCTGTAATGCTGTCAATCAATTTCTGGGCCACATACTGACTGATGGCCGCCCGTTCTTGTCTAATCAGTGCTTGGAGTTTGTCAGGGTTTGTGGGATTTTGTTTGTCCACATACATCTTGAGGATTGACCACAAGTTGTTGATGGGATTAAGGTCTAGGGAGCTTCCTGGCCATGGACCCAAAATTTCAATGTTTTGATATCCGAGCCACTTAGCTTTTAACTTTGCCTTATCCAAGGTGCTCCACCATGCTTGAAAAGGCTTTGTTCATCACCAAACTGCTCTTTGATGGTTTGGAGAAGTTGCTCTTGGAGGATGTTTTGCTAGCATTCGTATTCATGGCTGTGTTCTTAGGCAAAATTGGGAGTGAGCCCACTCCCTTGGCTGAGAAGCAACCTGTCAGACGCCGTCTCCGTGCTATGTCTGCCGCACAGAGACGGACGTCTGCTTCTGTGACAGAGAGCTTGGTTGCCAGGCAACCGGGCGTACTTCCGGGTCAGCGGTCGCGCGTTCCGTTGCTAGACAACGGAACGCTTCCCAGTAACTCTGGCGGTGGTGTTTAGCGTCACCACCGCCAATGATTGGACTACAGCTATATAAAAGCCTCACTCTGGCACATGGAGAGTGCCAGAGTATTAGGTCTCATCCTAGCTCCAGCGTTCCTGTGTACCGTTTCCAGCGCTTCCTGTGTATTACCCGGCTTGTTATTTACTACTCCTGTTCTGTGCTCCCTGTGAACTTGACTTCGGCTTGATATTTGATTCTTCCTCCTGTGCTTCTGACCTCGACCCGACTACCCTGACTACGGCTTTGAACTTTCCCTTGGACATCTCCTGAATTCACGGTTTGGACCCAGCCTGTACGACACCGCTTTCATCTACTGCTTCACTGATTACTCCCTCGGAGGACCGCGACCTGTGTGTTCCCGCAGCTAAGACCACACTTCCTTGCGGGGGTCCCTGGTGAAGACCAGGAACACGTTAGACTCTGCGCCTCTTTGGTGAGTAGTGCAAAAACCAGTAAGCAAATACCCTAATTTGTGACAGTATACTCTGGCCATGACGTCAGATGAAAAAGGTGAACCTACAACTCGGGATCTCATTATCCACCTGGGTCGCCGAGTGGAACAGCAGGAGGCAGACCAGGCTCGTTTACTCCAGTGTGTGCAGGGAATTCTATCTCGCCTGGACTCTCTACGGGCGGAACAAACTCCTCCTACGGAACCATCTGCGGCTCCTTCTCGCTCTGTGGTGGCTCCCGTAGCTCCTGCTGCCCCTCTAGCCGCCACTACTGGACTGAGAATACCTTCTCCAGATAAGTTTGACGGAGATCCAAAAAGATGTAGAGGTTTCCTTAACCAGTGTGCCATTCACTTTGAGTGTAACTCTTCAGCATTCTCCTCGGAACGTACCAAGGTAGCCTTCATAATTTCGCTACTTAGTGGGCAAGCCCTGGCCTGGGCCTCCCCGTTATGGGAGCACAATGACCCTTTGCTGGAGGACTCCGCGGCTTTTATTGACATGTTCCGGAAGGTTTTCGATGAACCGGGCCCAGTCTCATCTGCTGCATCTAGCCTCTTAACCCTGCGACAAGGTTCTATGTCTGTAGGGCAGTATGCCGTACAATTTTGGACCCTCTCTTCTGAGCTTTGATGGAACAATGAAGCCCTCATTGCTTCCTTCTGGCAGGGTCTTACCGACCGAATCAAGGACGAACTGGCTACCAGAGAACTCCCCTCAGAGTTGGACTCCCTCATTTCATTATGTATCAGGATCGATCTTCATTTCAGAGAGAGAATTTCAGAAAGATCCTCTACAAGACGGACTCCCCGTTTGGCTCCCCAATTTCAAAATCCCATATCTTCCACAGAAGAACCTATGCAGCTTGGCCGCTCTAGGCTAACGTCTGAAGAACGCGAGAGACGGTTCAAGCAGAGATTATGTCTATATTGTGGGGAGTCTGGTCATGTTCTAAGTCTCTGTCCCAAAAGACCGGGAAACGCCTCCTCCTAGACGGTAAGAGGGAGGCCGCCTTAGGAGTTACCGTTTCCACTCCCTACTCCACCTCCAATCTCGAGTTTCTCATGCCTGTCCAGCTTTTGACCACTAAAGGACCCCAACGAACCTCTGCCTTCGTGGACTCCAGTGCCGCAGGAAATTTTATCTCGGTCTCTCTTGCTTCACAGCTCCAATTGACCATCCAAGATCTGCCCCAACCGCTTACCCTCACTGCCGTGGATGGTAACCGTGTCAGCAACGGTTTCATCTCCGGCATCACGAGGGCGGTTCAATTGTTGGTAGGAGCCTTACATCAAGAGTGGATCCAATTCCTAGTGTTACCACAGTCAATTAACCCACTGATACTGGGTCTTCCTTGGCTCTGGAACCATTCTCCTCAATTTGACTGGGTTTGTGCGGAGGTTATTTCCTGGGGCCCGCAGTGTCATAACCAATGTATCTTCTCACCATGCTTTCAAGTCTGTCATACTCAGACGAATTCTAAAACCTGTACATTACCTTCGGTCTATCTAGCCATTAAGGACGTCTTCTCCAAGCAAAGATCAGAGATTCTTCCACCCCATCGCCCGTGGGACTGTCCGATTGAATTAATTCCGGGAAAACAGATTCCTCGTGGTAGGACTTATCTCCTGTCCTTACCAGAGACCCAAGCTATGTCACAATACATATCTGAGAACCTAGCCCGAGGGTTCATTAGAAAATCATCTTCTCCAGCCGGAGCAGAATTCTTCTTTGTCAAAAAAAAAGACGGATCCTTATGCCCTTGTATTGATTATCGGCAACTAAATAAAATTACTATTAAGAACCGTTATCCATTACCCCTTATTATGGACCTTTTCGACAAGATTAGTGGAGCCCGCATCTTTACCAAACTAGATCTCAGAGGGGCATATAATTTAGTACGGATCAGTCAGGGAGATGAGTGGAAAAGAACGTTTAGCACGAGGACGGACATTTCGAATATCTAGTTATGCCGTTCGGGCTTAGTAACGCCCCCGCAGTATTCCAATCCTTCGTTAATGAGATCTTCCAAGACTGTTTATATCACTTCGTCGTTGTCTATTTGGACGACATCCTAATCTTTTCCCAAGACATTGCCTCCCATTGACACCACGTTAAGGAAGTCTTACTCCGATTACGAGCTAACCAACTCTTCTGCAAATTAGAGAAGTGTATCTTTGAAGTGGAACAAATCTCTTTCCTTGGGTACATTGTTTCCGGAGCAGGATTAAGCATGGACCCCCAAAAGGTGTCTGTCATTACCAACTGGCCTCTTCCCCAAGGCACCAAGGCCATCCAAAGGTTTATTGGATTCGCCAATTATTACAGACAATTTGTTAAAGGGTTCTCTTCCATTATTGCACCAATAACTGAGCTGACACGAAAATCAGCCAACCCTAGGAATTGGTCTTAGGACGCCCTAAAAGCATTTAATATCCTGAAACAGGCCTTTTCATCCGCTCCAGCCCTTTCTCAACCAGATCAATCTGAACCCTTTTTTCTAGAAGTTGACGCCTCTGCTATAGGTGTTGGGGCAGTACTCTTCCAAAAATCCAAAAACAGTTCTCATCTACCTTGCGGGTTCTTTTCCAAAAAAAAATTACTAGCAATCAAGGCTGCCCTAGAGGAGTGGCGACACTTACTTGAAGGTTCACGTCATCCAGTAACAGTTCTTACCGATCATAAGAACCTGCTTTATATCAGTGAGGCCCGATGCCTCAATCCACGCCAAGCTCGATGGGCATCGTTCTTCGCACGCTTTAACATCATCCTGACATACCACCCAGGATCCAAGAACATCCGAGCTGATTCTCTATCTCGATCTTTTGACAACACGGATCTCTGTACTCCCCTGGAACCCCTACCCATTCTAAATCCGACCAGGGTTATCGCCCTTACCAAAACCACGGCCAAGACACCCCCGAGTGGCTGTTCCTTTTTGGAGCCTAAATTACGAATCAAAGCTCTCCGGTGGGCACATTCCTCCAAATTGGCAGGACACTCCGGTGTTAAGAAAACTTATGAATTCCTTCGTCGGGGATATTGGTGGCCGAAACTACATTCAGATGTACGAAGTTTTGTGGCTTCTTGTGATACATGTGCCCGTTGTTAGAACCCCAGAATGGCCCCTTCTGGGCTCCTTCAACCACTTCCCATTCCAGATTTTCCTTGGCAAAACATAGCCATGGATTTCATCACGGATCTTCCCCCCAGCAATGGATGCACCACTATTTGGGTTGTTGTGGACAGATTTTCTAAAATGGCCCACTTTGTACCTTTGTCTGCTCTACCATCTGCTTCTCAGTTAGCTTCTATCTTCATTAAAGAAATATTTAGACTTCATAGATGTCCTCGTGAGATCATCTCTGACCCCATGTTCATTCCCTCTGATGAAGTTACGTTCCGTAATGAAACGCGTTAGGGCATAGAGTCAACTATTTAGTTGGTCTCTTATTACATTTGGTACCGTATTGTGCTATTTTTATTCATTTTCTACATGCTTCAATTGCCGGCTATATTCCACTCATCATACACAGGAGTTGACATCACCGGATCAATCTGGAAGTAAATAATTGTCTCCGTTGGAATCCTACGATCTCTTCATACACCTCTCTCCGTTCGGAGCTTTCTTCCACCACAGTCAGTGGTGGGTGAGGCGGTTACACATGCAGCTGTGAACCGCGGATTACACAAGCACCATCATCTGATGCAGTGCGTGAAGTTATTCATGAGAGTATCCCGCTAAAGCCTAAAGGGCTGCACTATTATTCACCCACGATTCCAGTCTTCATCATGAAGGAGTGGGACTCCAATCTATAACCATCGGACACACAGTGATCCTAAGGAGATGATTCTCTAATGGTATAAATTAACGAGTGTGTAGAATGACGCATCTCATTTCCAATCAGAGACAGTGAGTACTATAATATATCTTACTCATTTATGTGTCTTTCTCCATCTATGGGGTATGAAGTGGAATACACTTTTCATGGTGAACTAATACTATAAAACCAACTGGAAGCTGAGGCTTCAGATCATCTTTACTCCGTACGGAGCTATACATATGGCCATATAGATATTATTATTCATCGGAAGAAGTTTATTATTATATGTGGACTAATAACTACGGCAATAATCAGCATTTTTTTCTAGGAGGAATTTGCAGAACAATGCTCAATTTTTAATATTTTTTGACCACAATATCGGCTACAGGGTACACAGCTGTTATACATATTTCTAATAGTAACGTTGTGGTTCTAATAATTTAGACTCATGAGCACCATTTTACATGGTTTTTTATAGTTCATGAATTGTTATATCATCCTATGTCACAGTGCACTGTGACGTAGATTCTGTATATATTTCCCCCTATTACCATCATTTAAGCATCAATAGGTAATATATGTATGATTTTACTGTGAAATTAAATACTATTTTATATATTTGACCACTCGTGATCTGCTATTTATGCTCCACTAGCCCATATTGGGAGATAGTTAGATTTGAGCGCTGCATTCATTTTTTGTTGTTAATTCTGTTTGTTGGTGGGCGCAGCCACTTGGTTTATGCAGCAGCTTGTCTTCTGTCTAATATAACATTGGGAGATCATTATTATTTAGTTGTTTTCCCACTATTCCATTTACCTTTATTGGTATTATATTGGCGCCATATCAGGGGTATTTTTCTGTTTTTTGCTATCTCTGACCGTGGAGTGCAATTCGTTTCCAAATTCTGGAGGGCCTTTTGTAAAATACTTGGGTCTGACCTCAAGTTCTCATCAGGTTATCATCCGCAAACCAATGGTCAAACGGAGCAGGTTGACCAAGATCTCGAAGTCTTCTTACGATGTTTTTCTTCAGATAACCAAGCAGAATGGGCTAATATCTTACCTTGGGCGGAGTTTTCTCACAATGTTCATCATCACGAGTCTACTGGTGCCTCTCCATTTTTTATTGTTTATGGTTCCCAACCCACCCTCCCAGATATTTCCAGCCAAGGTTCCTCGTCAGTTCCCATAGTGTAGGGTGTCATGCGGAACCTTTCTCAGATTTGGTCTAATACGAAAACTAGACTCTAAGAGACTTCCCAACGCTATAAGCAAGCAGCAGACTGCCATCGGAGACTGGTCCCTCTTTTACAGGTTCACGACAAAGTATGGTTATCCACACGTAACCTTAAGTTAAAAGTACCTTCTCAAAAATTGGCTCCCCGTTATATTGGGCCCTTTTCCATAACACATGTAATCAATGCAGTAACCTACAGACTCCGGTTACCTCCTTCCCTGAAGATCCACAATGTCTTTCATGTCTCTCTTCTCAAACCACTTGTACTCAATAAGTTTCATCAGTCGCCTCATCGTCCAGCTCCTGTACGTACTACGGAAGGTGAAGAATTTGAAGTAAGTCGCATCCTGGATTCCCGTATCCTCCATGGACGACACCAATTCTTAGTACATTGGAAAGGCTTTGGGCCAGAAGAGAGATCATGGGTGCAAAGAGAAGATCTCCACGCCCCACGGCTATTAAAACAGTTCCTCGAACAAAGATCTATCCAACAAAGTAGGGGAGGAGGTACTGTCAGACGCCGTCTCCGTGCTATGTCTGCCGCACAGAGACGGACGTCTGCTTCTGTGACAGAGCACTTGGTTGCCAGGGAACCCGGCGTACTTCTGGGTCAGCGGTCGCGCTTTCCATTGCTAGGCAACGGAACGCTTCCCAGTAACTCCGGCAGTGGTGTTTAGCGTCACCACCGCCAATGATTGGACTACAGCTGTATAAAAGCCTCACTCTGGCACATGGAGAGTGCCAGAGTATTAGGTCTCATCTTAGCTCCAGCGTTCCTGTGTACCGTTTTCAGCGCTTCCTGTGTATTACCCGGCTTGTTACTTACTACTCCTGTTCTGTGCTCCCTGTGAACTTGACTTCAGCTTGATATTTGATTCTTCCTCCTGTGCTTCTGACCTCGACCCGGCTACCCTGACTACGGCTTTGAACTTTCCCTTGGACATCTCCTGAATTCACGGTTTGGACCCGGCCTGTACGACACCACTTTCATCTACTGCTTCACTGATTACTCCCTCGGAGGACCGCGACCGGCGTGTTGCAGGGGTCCCTGGTGAAGACCAGGAACACGTTAGACTCCGCGCCTCTTTGGTGAGTAGAGCAAAAACCAGTAAGCAAATACCCTAATTTGTGACACAACCCTACACATGAATGGTCTCAGGATGCTTTACTGTTGACATGACACAGGACTGATGGTAACGCTCACTTTCCTTCTCCAGACAAGCCTTTTTCCAGATGCTCCAAACAATCTGAAAAGGGATTCATCAGAGAAAATGACTTTTCCCCATCCTCAGCAGTCCAATCCCTGTACCTTTTGCAGAATATCAGTCTGTCTCTGATGTTTTTCCAGGAAAGAAGTGGCTTCTTTGTTGGCCTCCTTGACACCAGGCCTTTCTCCAAAAGTCTTCACCACACTGTGCGTGCAAATGCACTCACACCTGCCTGCTGCCATTCCTGAACAAGCTCTGCACTGGTGGTGCCCTGATCCCGTAGCTGAATCAACTTTAGGAAATGGTCCTAGCACTTGCTGGACATTCTTGGGCACCCTGGAGCCTTCTTCACAACTATTGAACCTCTTTCCTTGAAGTTCTTGATGATCAGATAACTGGTTGATTTAGGTGCAATCTTGCTTGCAGCAATATCCTTGCCTGTGAAGCCCTTTTCGTGCAAAGCAATGATGACTGCACATGTTTCCTTGCAGCTAACCATGGTTAACAGAGAAAGAACAATGATTTCAAGCACCACCCTCCTTTTAAAGCTTCCAGTCTGTTATTCTAACTCAATCAGCATGACAGAGTGATCTCCAGCCTTGTCCTTGTCAACACTCTCACCTGTATTAACGAGAAAATCACCGACCTGATGTCAGCTGGTCCTTTTGTGGCAGGGCTGAAATGCAGTGTAAATGTTGTTTTAGGGATAAAGTTCATTGTCATGGCAAAGAGGGACTTTGAAATTATTTGAAATTCATTTGATCAAACTTCATGCCATTCTGGAGTATATGCAAATTGCCATGATAAAAATTGAGGCAGCAGATTTTGTGAAAAATAATATTTATGTCATTCTCAAAACTTTTGGCCATGACTGTATATGATTTCTATTTTATATTGGAACATAGTTGTCAGATGGATAGCTGGACGAATTCAGACTAAAACATTTCAGTGCACTAAAGTATTGAGAGGGACTTGATTCAGTTATCTCAAATTTTCTCAGTCATTTTTTTAATCACCTAATTATTCGATATCAAAAAATTATGAAAATTAACATATTTTTGCACATGTCTAAAATAAATTCTTAGTAAACAATCACTCACTACAGTTATTATGAATGCAGATTTTTGCACTGATATTTTTCACTTGTTATCAGCATTAACAATTCACAATTGTTGACAACATTTTTTTACAACCTTAAATTAAAATTAAAATTAGTATATCTATAAATACAGTTATTATTATTATTATTATTATTATTATTATTATTATCATTATTCCAACTGGATTATCTCTATGACCATAAATCGTTAATAGTATTATTTTATATGGTCTATATTTTGCATAAAAAAACAATTAGGACCCAACTAAAATACTTTACATTGCATACACATATTGTGATTAGCCACTGCATGTAGTTTGTTACTGATACTTGATGAGTCACCAGTTATGCCCCAGTTTTGTAGCCCATATCTTATTAACCCTCCAGAACTATCACCACCCCCACATGCATTAACAGTGGTCCCATCTCTGTCACCATCATCATCCTCACCATTTATTTATATAGCGCCACAAATTCCGCAGCGCTGTACAGAGAACTCACATCAGTTCCTGCCCCATTGAAGCTTACAGTCTAAATTCCCGAACACACACACACACACAGACTAGGGTCAATTTTTTGTTAGCAGACAAATAACCTACCAGTATGTTTTTGGAGTGTGGGAGGAAACCGGAGCACCCGGAGGAAACCCACGCAAACACAGGGAGAACATGCAAACTACAGATAAGGCCATGGTCGGGAATTAAACTCATGATCCCAGTGTTGTAAGGCAGAAGTGCTAACCACTACACCCCCATGCTGCCCCAGCAAGAGACATATCTATAGATTGTAAGCTTGCGAGCAGGGTTCTCTGACCTCTCTGTCTGTATGTATCACCCAGTATTGGTTTATTACTTTTTGTTCCCAATTGTAAAGCGCTACGGAATTTGCTGGCGCTATATAAATAAATGATGATGAATGATGATGATAGGTTTGCCAAATCATCCCACTAATATAAGACATATGTGAATTAAACAGGATATCTGGCTGTATGATTGGGGCCAAGAGAGACAATGAAAAGTGATTTGTTTCAAGTTAGGCTTTTCTTTCTGAATATGGCAGAACAAGGTGACATGATTTTCTGGTATGCTATTAAAAAAATATATGCTGTATGATAACATATTATGTACATTTGTTACATTGTTCCCCTTATGGGCATGCCCCCCCCCCCCCCAAAAAAAAAAGGTTCCAATAATGCAGAATTGCTCTCTATTCTCCAAATACCACTTCATACAGTCTGTAGTTTTGTCAACCTATTGATGTGAACTTTCCATTCATGTGAGTGTGAGGTTCATAGGGAAAGGCATCAACAACATCAATGTGTGTTTGAATCAGACCAAGTTTAGCAGAAGAGAAACGTTCAGAGTTGTACTGTCAAACCTTTAAGAGAACCCCACAAAATCAAGGGTTCATGTAACAACAAAAAAAATATCAACAAGCATATATAAATTTGAAATCCGAAAGCACATAGACCTATAAAATATATCCAAAAATAATGTTAAGTACAGTCACTATATTTATTAATTATTTTGCAGAATGTGTTGCTAAATTTTGTTTAAGTCTTTCAAACGCTTCCTTAAAGTCTTTATTCCTCAGACTGTATATGAATGGATTAAGCAACGGTGTCACCACAGTGTAAAGCAGTGATAATGCCTTGCTGGTAGCCAAAAAATTACCTTTTGTTGGAACCGTATATACAGAAAACAGAGACCCATAAAATATCAGCACAGCAGTCAGATGGGAGCTGCAGGTGGAGAAGGCTTTCTGTCTCCCACTGATTGACCGAATGTTTAAGATGGTGATTATGATATACACATAAGAAACAATTATCAGTGTAAATGGACATATGATCACAATAATACAAATAATGATGGTCTGTGTTTGAAGTATTAAAGTATCTGAGCAAGAAATATTTATAATAGGGGTTAAATCACAGAAGTAATGGTCAATAACATTTGGTCCACAGAAGTCTAATTTTCGAGCAGCTATTTCACTCATCAACATCATTGAGAAACTTAACAAACATGATACAATGACAGATTTCACACAATATATTATGTTGATTATAGAGTTATATCGCAGTGGGTTACAGATAGCCACATATCGGTCATAGGACATCACCATCAGAACGAGACACGCTGATGTCTCTGTATTGCCAAACATATACATCTGTGATATACAGGCAGTAAGAGACATGGTTCCACCTTCATGTAGTAGAATGTGAAGTAAGTTAGGGAGAATGTCTGTGGTCATCAAAATGTCCAGTAAAGATATTATTGTGATGAAGAAATACATTGGATAATGAAGATTTTTGCTCATTGTAACTAAGATAATGATAAAAACATTACCGCATATGGTGAAACAGTAAAGGATGAGCAGGAACAAAAACAGTATAATATTAAAGCTGTGAAGATTTGGAAACCCCAGGAGAAAGACGTAAGAGACGTTGTTCTGATGCATTCTGCGAACGACATCTGAAAGATAAGCATAAAATATCTCACCTAGTGATAACTCATCATATCACACTAATATTACTTTTACCATCATTTGCTGAGCTATGCATGGGGAGAGTACCCAAACCTTCTACCTCTGTCTATGATTGTGATGATAATGCATCACCTTCACTTTAAAAATCTCTTCCACCGATCATTTAAGCAATTAAGAAAATACACTCGTTCAATGTTTATTTAATTAGTAAATTCAAAGGTTTTTTTTATAAGTAAATGATCAGTAAAAATAATTCCAGAAGAGCTTTAAAATAATATTGAAAAATAAACAAAGAAGAGCTCAGACTAACCAAATAGGTACTTTAAGATTTTCAAAAGATATAAAATGTGTGAGTGACTCAATTCCGAGTGATCTGAAGGTAGTATCATACCAGTGTTGGCTAACCTGTGACACTCCAGATGTTGTGAAACTACAAATCCCCGCATACCATTCCAGCAATAAGCTGCTATATATTGGCAAAGCATGCTGGGACTTGTAGTTTCATAACACCTGGAGTATCACAGGTTAGTCCACACTGTATTATACCTTTGAAAGAGGGGAATCCTGCTTACCTTAGCTCTAACTCCACCTAACAGCTCCGTAGGTAAACATTTTCATAGATTCAATATATAACATTGCCTTTAATGCTGATTGATTTGCACACATTTCTATATAGTAATGCCTGAAATTTTTGGCTCAACAACTGAAAAATATTGAACCTAAAATTAATTCATTTTCCTCGGTTTTCAGAAATTGTTGATGTATTCCAATCCCATCTTCTAGACCAGTTGCAGGGCTCTCACCTCCTGGATAGGGTGAGCTGAAAGTTCCTGGCTGATTTGCGTCACCGGTCATTGCTCTCCTCTCCTCCCATCAGGCTGGACATGGCATTGAAATCAAAGTTAGGGCCACACAGAGCGTTGTTGCTCAGCAGACAGGAACCGGACTCAGTTTATAACAGACGGTAGAGACAGAGAAAGCCCCAGACCTGTTCTCATTCATGGAAACTATAGAAGAGTGTTGTGTGTCTGTAAGGCAAAAGCCCAAGCTTCTCAAACTGGGAGCTTCTGGTGCCCATCCAGCATGAGGAGCCCTCTGGCAAATACCCTGTAAGAAGTGAAACAAAGCAATTTACACCCAATGAGGGTTAGAAAATTGAGAAGAGCATTCTAGACAAAATGATTGCTTCTTTAGTTTATTTAGTTTCTTAAGAGTAAAAGGTACTTACTACCAGCTATTAATTCAGTTAGTGCACAGTAATAGGACTTGTAGAATGAAGTGGTGCCCTTTATAAGACAATGAGAAATAACTATTGGAACAACTACTACCGCTGATTTTCATGCCAGGATTTCTTTAAAAAAAATTGAGTTTGGCTGTGATAGTGAGAAGGTGCCTCATGTGATTAGACATAAAACCCAAGATAAAGATGAATAAATTATTCACTCTTTAGAGCTATCTTCAACTATCTAAAGTAAGCTAACATTAAACATAACAGATGACACTAAAGCAGGAATTACACAATACACCAAAAAAGCAATGTCATAATACAGTAAAGGGGAATAATGATCTGCAGCATTCTATTATACCTTATCAGAGATATATTAATTGAGCTGCTTAATCCTTAGAGACTCCCCTGAGGAACTCTTGTGTGTGATGTAAATTGCCTTTAGAGAAGATGATCATTGGGGTATTTCTAAAATGGTTAGATGATGATCTGCTGACAAAAAAGTCCTAATTATAAAGAATATAATAAAAACACATAATAGCCAATATTGACTATACATTTCTGTGCAAAATAAACTTATATTCAATTAATTATATATTTCATTTTGTATGGTAACAATGTTATACCTTCCCCATAGCTCACCTACCTTTTATAACATATGGACCACCTGCAGCATGGGGCACAGGGGCGGGCTGGGCCGGGGGGCAGGGGGGCATCGGCCCACCGATCTGCTCAGTCTAACCCCTGTTAGGGCCGGCCGCCGCCCCCCGGCTGCAATATTACCCATATATAACCAGGCGGCCGCATCACATGATATGCGATGCAGCCGCGTCATCAATGACACGGCCGCATTGCGTGTCATGTGATGCGGCCGCCTGTGCGCCCCCCGGGCTGCATGTTGCCAGCCCGCCCCTGATGGGGCAAATAAACTGTATTTAAGCTAAATAGGCTCAGTGGGTTATATCTGGAAGGGATGCTCTGCCTGTTTGAAACCGCTCATACAGAGATCTTGTGCAGTGATTCTCAACTTCAGTCCTCATGTACTTCGAAGAGATCATGTTTTGAGAATTAATCATGCACATGTTCAATCTGGTTGAAGCAGTGATTAACCTGTCAGCTCAGAGGGATATGCTTAAAACTTGTCCTTCATATAATTACAGTTATAAATGTCTTCTTTTTCCCTATCATAAACAGTTGACTGAATCTAGATCTGTTAGTTAAAATTCTTTTCTTATGGGGATTTCCTTTAGAACTACATGTTTCCACAGCAGTGCCATCTTTATTTTTCTGTTGTTTGACTTATGTAATTGTGGGTGTTGAAGGGTATTTGCTATCATTGTCATTGTTTGTCAGCTATTGCTGTTTAAAATACACCTATCTTAAGATCAACCCGAAACGCTACTGCATCTCCCTCCCCACCATTGGGAAGTTTCATCGAGGCACTCAGCTGTCCACCAGAGTAGAGCCAGATTGAGACAACTGCTGTGGAGTTATGCTCCGGGGGCACTCCACAAGGAGAGAGAACATTCACCTACACTACCTAACAGGACCTGGAGACCATTTACAATGTTCCCTGGGCATCAGCTGATGTTTCTCATGTAGGATCAGCTACCTTGACAGACCTCCTAACACAGACCATAGCAGTACTCACCTAGGACTCATTTTTAAATTTACTACCCAGCTCCAGAGCCAAATTAGAGGTCGCTCCCTGTCTGCATAAATAAGTAGAAAACCTTATTAAATCTCATGAGTGTGCATAAGTACAGGGCCTTGGATCTACAAGAGCCCACATTGAAGAAGAGCTACAATACAGAGCCACATACCTTGGCTGTTTTCTCAATTTGTGTGCTTCCTTGAAGAACTGTTCTGATTTCCTACTTACATGGAATATATTTCTAATAAAACATGAACTGCTACAATTCCATTATTTGCATCAAGAAATAAGTATGCTCAATATCCTAGTGAACTATAGTCAGTCCCTGGTCTCTTGGTCATTTTTCTTGAAACATTTTTAAGCAATCAGATAGTCATGTGATGTTTTCCTTTCCTAAAATATTGACTGGTTTCCAGCCTCAAACAAGCTTGATATTTTAACAAATGAGACATTAATAAGGCCCTAAGATCGAAAGGCAGAATGCTTCAGATAGAGCAAGCTTCTTTAAAAGGCATGAAATACCCCTGAAAGGGAATATGGACTTATGAACTATCTATTATCCAGCAGGTCACAACCCTCTGAGTAAGTATCAGTTGAGACTGGTGGGTGTTAGGAATCAGGGGCCTGATTCATTAAGGATTTTAAATGAAGAGGATTCTTATTTCAGTCTCCTGGACAAAACCATGTTACAATGCAAGGGGTGCAAATGAGTGTTCTGTTTTGCACATAAGTTAAATACTTTCTGTTTTTTCATGTAGCACACACATACTTGATAGTTTATTTGTACACTGAAATTTAAAATTGATATGTGTGTGCTACATGAAAAAACAGTCAGTATTTAACTTATATGCAAAACAGAATACTAATTTGCACCCCATGCAATGTAACATGGTTTTGTCCAGGAAACTGAAATAAGAATCCTCTTCATTTAAGATCCTTAATGAATCAGGCCCCAGATGAGAAAGATGAGAAGCATACAAGATGGCAGATGATCTAGATGAACTCACCGTTATAGATGAGATAACCAGTACACACTGGCGTGGACGAAATTACAAGTACACTCTGAAATAAATAAAACAACCAAGACAGTCTGGCATATTAAGGGATACTATTTGCTCACAGGCACAGGTATGATAAATGAATATAGCACAGGAGGGAACCAGCCACACACAGTCTAATATAGCACTGACCTTCTGGCACCCTCTGACTGTTAGAGGGTGTATATATATATATATATATATATATATATATATCCCCTGTATGTATGTATGTATGTATGTATGTATGCACCCTGTGCATGTATGTATATATATATATATATTTATATATATATTGTGGCAAGAGCCCGCTACTGCTGAAGCACAAGCGAACAACTTCTTATTTTTATGCAGCTTTATTTTCAGGATGGTTTAAAATGTATTTGACACCATATGAATTTCACAGCAAATATGGAGACCCTAAACGCTAGCTAGACATAGACAATCTCTCTCAAGACCAGCCAGCTTCCCCAGCATTGGTCTCAGAGAACAAATGACACAATCAAGCTTTTATACATGATTCTCCTCCCCCAGCCTTAGCTTGATGGGCAGGTGACACACCCACCTTCTCTTTAAAAGGAAACTCCCATCACTGGCTCTGTTTGCACTAACAGACACACCCTGTCTGTTTGCTGAGAGGAAGGAGCTTTCAAATCATGTAAATTAACCAAACTTTAAACTATACATAAGTCTTTACCTGGTTTAACCTCAATCTAGGTGCATAACTACGCCAATGTTTTATTCTGCTTGTATGCTTTCTCTGCATCTTGTCAGATAAATGCCTTCCTTTTGTTACATATCCCTCCCCCTAGCGTCTCCAAGTAGGGGAACGCGGACTTCGCAAGGAGCGCATATTTTTGTGACAATGCATCTGCATTCTTGTGCAGAATCCCAGGTCTATGTTCTACTGAGACCTTGAAAGGTTGCAGTGCCAAGGACCAGTGGGTTACCTTGGCATTTACCTCCCGGTTGTTCTGCATCCATCTCAATGGTGCATTAACTGTTATTAAGGTGAACTCTCTGCCTAGGAGATAATAGCGCAGAGCTTCTGTAGCCCATTTTATGGCGAGACATTCTTTCTCCACAGTGGCATATTTTTGTTCCCTTGGAAGTAACTTACGACTTAGGTACAGGACAGGATTTTCTACTCCATTCTCCTCCTGTGATAAGACTGCACCTAAGCCAACACCAGAAGCATCAGTTTGGAGAAAGAACCTCCAAACTTTAAACTATACATAAGTCTTTACCTGGTTTAACCTCAATCATAACTGCGCCAATGTTTTATTCTGCTTGTATGCTTTCTCTGCATCTTGTCAGATAAATGCCTCTCTTTGTTACAATATATATATATATATATATATATATATATCAGAAGCCAATTGGGGGTGCATGTAGAGATGGCCAATCAGATTTGGCACTTTTTGAAATAAGAAGCGTGAATGCCTGGAAAATCCAAAATGGCTCCCACCATCAGTAATGCATTTGCGGAGATGGAGGGGAAGAAGATCAAAAAAGAGTGCACCAGAATCCAGATAGGCAGGTAATGGGCCGGTGCTTGACAGTTCCCCCTCTTATTGGTGGACACACAACACCCAATAACAGACTTTTTAGGAAATTTCTGATTACATTTTTTCAGAAGAATGGGGGCGTGCATATTTGCACTATCAATCCCGACACAGTCCTCTGGAACAAAAAATTTCCAATCAACTAAAATTTGGACTTTTACACAAGAGATTCTGGAACCATAGATTTGTTGTAATTTGTTTTTATTACTACAATTGGTATTGATAGTAGAGAGAGGAGTGGATGTTGAGGAAAACCGGTTAATAATAATGGGATTCAGCAGTTAAATGTGAAAAGAGTTGGGAATACAGAGAAATTTACAAGAGAAAAAACTGTAAGGATGCAATTTCCCAAGAGAGGACTTTGCCATCTATAGCAGATAAATCAACAGGGTTCTCCAAAGTAAGAATGCAAGGACCACTAAGGTACTGTATCAGGACAAATAAAATTTCCAGCAGCTCCTGACTCCAAAAGGGCAGAGTGGTTAACAAATGCAGTGGAAGAAAATAAGCTAGTGGAAAGCAGATGGCCTGTTACTGAACAATAATTATATAAATTGTTTCTGAACCTTTGCCGTCATTCTTTAGGAGTCAGACGTGAACAATGCAATTGCATGAATTCTTCTGCAGATGGCTGTGGCAAGCCAGGTGCTAGCACAAAGGTGGAGTGCTGGCCCTGTTTCTTCTCCTGTGTGCATTCCCAGAATGGATATTAATTCAGTTGCACAAAGATGTTAGGTAATCAAGAAAAGTGGGTAGCTCCTGGGAGATGTGTTCATCCATGATCTGGTCTGAAAGACCCTGCAAAAATGTTGCTACTAGGGCTTCATCACTCCACTGTATTTTAGAAGTAAATGTATAAAGTCTGGTGCCCTGACTCCAATGTAAACTATTAGCAATGACAGAGGAAAAAATTCCGGGTTCATCCATTATTTTATTAAAGGCCCTAATGAAGGTGGCACTGGAGAGCAGGATGGGGTCATTCCATTCCCACAAGGAAGAAGCCCAAGCCAGGCCTTGACCAGAATGAAAAGAAATAATATAAGCCAACTTTGAACTTTTAGTAGTAAAATTACCCAGGAGTAACTCAAATTGGATATCACATTGATTGAGGAATCTTGGGATCCCCGTTATATTTGGCTTGAGAGTGAATTCTAAGGCTGCTTGCAGCAACAGGTACTGCTGGGGAATCCTAGCTGCATAAGCAGCTGAAAGTATAATACAGGTTGGAGCAGAGAATTTTTGAGAGTACCGAAGAGGGCGTAGTGTCCGTGAAGACACTGGACTAGCTGATTCAGCAACACCTCCTGCTAGTCCACACAGGACTCCATAAGGATAGATAGATGCTGTAACTCCATAAGGATAGATAGCCTGCAGAAAATATTTTTTTGGCCAAAAGTTACTGTCAGGATTCACACTGGAACATGACTGGATTCAACAGCCGGACCAATGTGGCATTACCTGCAACTGAGGCACTGGAATCTAACCAGGGGTAGGTCTTCACCAGGGACACCTTCAAGGGGGTATGGACCGCTATCCCCCCTGCATTTCATGGCCCCCACGAGTAGGTATGAGTCATGGGTGACAGGTGTTAGATATCAGAAGAGAAAGATGAGAAGAAGATAAGATAATCAATGATCTAGAACTCATTGGCGTAAATGGGACAACCAGGACACACTGACATGGATGGAATAACCAGGACACTCAGGCGTGAATGAAATTTCTTGGATATTCAGCATGGATGAAATAATCAGGACACTCTGTTGTGAATGGAATAACCAGGACACTCTGGCAGCCAGAGGAATAACATGCTGACAGGCACAGGAATAATATATGCTGACAGGAACAGCAACAATAAATAGATATACCACAGGATAGAACCAGCTACACACAGTCTTATGCAGGACTTTCAGAGGGGCCATATATATAGCAGAGTCCAATAGGGGATGTGTGGAGAGAGGCCAATCAGAACCAGCTCTATTTCATAAAAGAATCAGGCATGCATACTTTTGCACATGCCCAAAAAATCCAAGATGGTTCCCCACCACAGTAATGCATTGGTGGTTCCGGAGGGAACGAGGATCCCTGGCCATTCCTGAAAAACAAAGAAAAGCATTCCAGGACACTGAGAGGCGGGTAAGGGTTCCGGTTCATGGCAAAGCCCCATAGGCTTTCCATTTATCACTCTTAGCTCATTTAAATTTTGTTACCAATAATGAGTTGCCTTGAACGAGAAAAAATCCCCTTTCCCCCGCTCTCTGTTATCATCCTCATTTCTCTCTTCCCTAGCCGCTTTCCTTACACAATAAAACAAGCATCATAATGTGGTTTATTTGACTCAGTTAATAAGCAGTTCTTTAAAAACAGAAAGAAAATGAAGATTTTATAACTGAGCCTTTCTAATAAATAATGGTCAAGTTACAAATGTATTGATAGGTGTGAGAAGTGCTGGCTCAGCTTTATGATCAGTCTTGTAATGTCCTCTATGAGAGTTGGTCACAAGTGTCTATCATATTTGAGAAGTGGTTTCAGAGACAACTGCCAAAAGTCTGCCTACAACCTCTATCTGGTCTACTCCTGTGGGTCCTACCTAGGATACGCTAATCTTTCAGTTCCCAACATATATCGTTGTAATGTAGGGTCTTTGATTTATTGGCTCTAGTTTGCAATGATGTAAAAGCTAATCCCCAAGAAGCACCTTCTAATATAGGTACTTGGGCCATTATATTAGGGATTCTTTTCCAGTGGTTCCAGAATTCTGGGAGAGAGGACTATGTTCATCATTTAACCATTTACCCAGTTCTTCCATCCTTGCATCAGAGAAAGGAAAGAGAGATGAAGGATAGCTGAAAGCTGCAGCCTGAAACATTTGATTTCAAGGACACTGACAATTCTCTTGCTATGACGTAAAAAGTGATAATGGAAATTACTAAGTGAGATCTAGCACATTGAGAGGGAGAGTAGGACTTGGGACTAACACAGAGAGTGGAGGGATATGAAGCATTCTAGCGAGGGAATGAGTGCCGCATATGAAGCCTTCTAGTGAGGGATCACAGTGATTCAATCTATCAGATATGGATGTGGCGGCCAGAAAGAAAAATGGAGATGAAATATCACTGACCACTATAATATTCCCTCTATTAGTGAAGCCTTGGGTTCTTTGCAGAAATGTTAGTATTGAACATGAGAATCAGCTGTTACCAGAACTCCAGGACTAAGGAGGACACAGATAACACTGCTTTTATCTGCACTTTGAGGCATTACCAAGAGAATGCATCAAAGAGTGTCAGGGAAATTCCTTGAGGCAAAAATGCTATTTGTCACCAATTATCATCATTAAAAGTTCAAATATTTTTTCCCAACACATGTTGACACGTGTGTCTATTTACAGCATTGTTTTACAACCTTAAATAAAAACAACTGCAATATTATTATTATTATTATTATTATTATTATTATTATTATTATTATTTTTATTATATAGTTGAATAATCTGCATGACCATAATCTTTTAATTGCATTATTTTATATTTTTTAACTTTTGAATAAAGAATCAAGGATCCAACTAAATACTTTGCATTGGATACACACATCCGTATGTGATTAGCCACTGTACGGAGTCTGCTACTTCTATTTGACCAGCCAGCAGTTATGTTCCTAGTTCTGTAACTTGAATATTACTAAACCTCCACACAGTCATCACCATCCCCACATTCATTATTACTGGTCTCATCATTGGCACCATGAGATATAGGTTGGCCAAATTATCCATTTAATATGAGACATATATGAATTAAACAGGTTACCTGGCTAACTGGGACCAGGAGAGGCAAAGGCCACAAGTCTCTAAAAATTGTTTTTTTGTGTCACGCTGAATTTTTCTTGCAATCATATATTGTAAAGCAAGGTGAAGGGAATTAATTGGGAGGGAGGGGAAGCAAGTAAGGGATCATAAAGTAAGATGCAACCATCCGAGATGAATGTCTCTCTTTGCCTTATAGGAGGAACCGCAGTCTCACTTGGGAGTGTCATGAGTATCAGTGCAATAAAACAGATTCTATTTAAAAGACTATGGACCTGATTCATTAAGGAAAGTAAACCATGTTGCATTGGATAGGGGATGTAAATTTAAAATGTGATGGCAGATTTATAGTTGGGTTAGGGCATGTCCTAGATCATCAATTTTAGTGTACAAATAAAATTATCAACTATCAAGTATGTGCTACATGAAAAAACAGCCAGTATTTAACTTGTGTAAAATAATAAATTAATTTGCACCCCTTGTATTGTAACATGGTTTGTCCAGGAGAAAACTTACTCCTTTTTTGCCTTTACTTTCCTTATTTAATCAGGTCCTATATGCTCAGTGACAATATTATTTGTACTATTGATACATTGGTCCACTGATTGGCATGGCCCCACAATAGTTTTCAATAGTGTAGAATTGCTTTTCCTTTTTCTAATACTATTTCAGGTAGCCTCTGGTATTCTCAATCAGTTCCTGTGAACTTATTATTATTATTACTTTGAGCCTTTATTTATAGAGCGGCATAAAATTTCTGCAGCACCGTACAGAACCAGACAATGGACCATACAGGGTAAATAGTACTGAACATTAAACAAAAAATACTAGGACTTCAAATGCTCCAAACATAGCTTTCACAGTGAAGTAGGAGCAGAAACACAGGTAGAGAGACAAGAGGTATGAGGGCCCTACTCGCAAGAGCTTACATCCTAAAGGGGGCAAACAGACAGGAGGCACAAAGGGAGTCAAAGGAGGGGCTCAAACTCAAGAGTAGCAAGTATGGGGAATGAGAGAGGGTGAGGTAGTCAAGCATGGAGAGAAGCTTAGGTGGATGGCTGGTAGACTTTGAGGAACAGAAGAGTTTTGGGAGCCCGGTTTGAAGGACACTCAAAACTCAGGGAACTTACATAAAATGAGAAGGGAACGTCTAACTAACCTATATAAAATAAGAAGGGAACTTCTAATTTTATGTAAGTGTGAGGTTCATGAGGGAAGGGCAATTGCATCACTGATGTATGTTTGAATCTGACCAAGATAAAAGGGCAGAGTTGGACTCTTGGAGCCTTAAGTGAAACCAACAGAATCACAGTATCATTTCAAAACAAAAGCTATTAACAACACGCATATATAGATTTGAGATCCAAAATCACAAAGTCCTATGAGATATTTGTAAAAATAATGTTAAGCATAATCATAATAAATATAATTTATTTTGCATGATTTGTTATTAAAATTATTTAAAATTATGTTTCAATTTTTCAAAAGCTTCCTTGAATTTTGTATTCCTCAGGCTGTATATGAATGGATTAAGCAGCGGTGTCACTGCAGTGTAAAGCAGTGATAATGCCTTGCTGGTAGCCATAAATGTACTTTTGGTTGGAACCATATATACAGAAAAGAGAGACCCATAAAATATGGAAACAACAGTCAGGTGAGAGCTGCAGGTGGAGAAGGCTTTCTGTCTCCCACTGATGGACTGGATGTTTAGGATGGTGGTGATGATAGACACATATGAAACAATTATCAGTGTGAATGGACATATGATCGCAATAATACAAATGATAATGGTCTGTATTTGAAGTATGAAAGTATCTGAACAAGAAATTGTTATAAGAGGAAATAAATCACAGAAGAAATGGTCAATAACATTTGGTCCACTGAAATCTAATTTACGTATAGCTATTTCATTCATCAAAATCATCGAGAAACTTAACAACCATGATATAATGACAGAATTCACACAAAACATTTTGGTGATTATAGAGCTATATCGCAGTGGGTTACAGATAGCCACATATCGGTAAAAAGACATCACCATCAGAATGAGACACTCTAAAGTCCCTACATTTCCAAACACATACAACTGTGATATACAAGCAACAAGAGACATGGTCCCATCTTCATGTAGTAGAATGTGAAGTAAGTTAGGAAGAATGTCTGTTGTCATCAGAATGTCCAGTAAAGATATTACTGTGATGAAGAAATACATTGGAGAATGAAGATTTTTGTTTATTGTAACTAAAATAATGATAATAGTATTACCACAAATAGTAAAAAAGTAAATGAGGAGCAGGAACAAAAACAGTAGACTATTAAAGCTGTGAAGATTTGGAAATCCCAGGAGAAAGACGTAAGAGCCATTGTTCCTGTGCATTATGAGAACAATCCCTGAAAGACAAGCATAATATACCACACCTAGTTAAAAGTCATCATATCGCATTATTATTTTGTATCACAATTTGCCCAGCTATGTAAATTGAGATTTTATGGGGTCTAAGAAGACTATTCCTGCCCTGGTGCTGGTGGTTATCAGGAGAACCCCACTTGGCTGTGGTAGCTGTAAGAGATACACCACAAATGATCAGCTGCTTAGTCCTAAGAGGAAGGATAGTGAAAGACAAAGCTGAAGTTGTTGTATTGGAAAAGATAGAATGATGATGGACAAAGCCGGCAACAATGGGTTGGAGAATGCAGGGAGATGAATTCCAACTTTGCTTTTGCAAAGAGTGGTAGGAGTGAAGGCATTATTAAGTCTGCATAAAGGTAAGATCACTTAGTCTTAATTGACTTGACCCTTATTAAAGTGCTGATTGAAATATGTGAAATGTAATGCTCAGTTGACACCTGTCATCTCTAGCTGGTATTTAGGCGGATTCTCCCGATACATCTGTCCGTGATTGTGATGTGACCTTTTCAACCTGCAATGAATGTTACTGCCAGAGATCAATTAATGATTTAATAAGCTGCTCTTTTACAACCAATGTTTGCTAGAGAAGTTTACTTAATAAGTCAATCAGCAAATTAGTTTTAAAACAATATTTTTATAATATTGTAAAATATTAGTGAAGTGATCATATTCACTTTACAGGTACAGTAATATACTGGGAGGATGCTAAAATATGAGATTAGTTCAAGGTAGAATAATATGTAGGTTGTGTGAAACCTACAGGGGAGATTCATGTTTACCTTAAGTCAACCACAACCTCACAATTCTGGACTGAAATTTTTCATAAATTAAACAGATGATATTGTATATATCTTTCAAAGCTGATTGGCTGATTTCTGTCATGAGTTCATTTCTCCTCAGTTTTCCTAAAATATTCAGGTCTTCCTATTTACATCTTCCCATAGGCCACTTGAAGGGTAGTAGCCTCAGAATTAGGTGGCACTGACAGTTCCTGGCTGATCTGTGTCCTCTCTCATTGCCCTCCTTTCTTCTCATGGACATGGCAGTAAAAGGACAACTAGGGGCACATGAACCTGTGCTGCTCAGCAGATAGGAACCGGACAGGATTATCAATAGGCCAGAAAACCAGAGGACGCCTGAAACCTCTTCTTATCCATGCCATGGACATAATGGAATAGTTGTTGTGTGTCTGTAAGGGCCACGTTACTCTCACTGGGAGCCTGTGATGCCACTCCAACATGATGAGCCCTCTGACAAGTACCCCATAAGAATTCCAACAAACCAAATTACTTCCAATGAGATGGAGAAAAATGAAAAGAGCTGTCTGAAGATAATGCTCACCTCTTTACATTTCTTTAAGGAAAAATGTAGTAGTTACCTTCACTGCAGACATGAATTATGATTATGCTTTGAATTTATTACTACATACCACCACCTATTTGTTTAGCTGATGCACATAAATACGATTTGTAGAATGGAGTGGTGCATTTTATTGCACCAAAAATTCCTGCTACTAACAAACTACCGTATTTGCCGGCGTATAAGACGACTGGGCGTATAAGACGACCCCCAACATTTCCACTCAAAATTATAGAGTTTGTTATATACTCGCCGTATAAGACTACCTCCTCTTCCGCACACCTTCCACACACACACTGTATTAAATCACTGGCCCCCACACACACTGTATTAAATCACTGGCCCCCACACACGCTGTATTAAATCACTGGCCCCCACACACACTGTATTAAATCACTGGCCCCCACACACACTGTATTAAATCACTGGCCCCCACACACACTGTATTAAATCACTGGCCCCCACACACACTGTATTAAATCACTGGCCCCCACACACACTGCATGAAGTCACTGGCCCCCACACACACTGCATGAAGTCACTGGCCCCCACACACACTGCATGAAGTCACTGGCCCCCACACACGCTGTATTAAATCACTGGCCCCCACACACACTGTATTAAATCACTGGCCCCCACACACACTGCATGAAGTCACTGGCCCCCACACACACTGCATTAAATCACTGGCCCCCACACACACTGCATTAAATCACTGGCCCCCACACACACTGTATTAAATCACTGGCCCCCACACACACTGCATGAAGTCACTGGCCCCCACACACGCTGTATTAAATCACTGGCCCCCACACACACTGTATTAAATCACTGGCCCCCACACACACTGCATGAAGTCACTGGCCCCCACACACACTGCATTAAATCACTGGCCCCCACACACACTGTATTAAATCACTGGCCCCCACACACACTGCATGAAGTCACTGGCCCCCACACACACTGCATGAAGTCACTGGCCCCCACACACACACACACTCATATATGCTGATCACACACTCTGCATTGACATGACATAACATAAAACAAACATAACATAACACATACTAATAACACTTACCTTCTTCTGCTGTCACTCTCCTCTGTCCCCCTCCTGTCACTCTCATCTGTCCCTCTCTCCCTCTCTCACTTTGCCCCCTCTGCCGCGCCCCAGCCATAAAAAAAACAACAGAAACACTTACCAATCCGCGCGGCGCCGGGACCCAGCATCCTCCATTCTCACGCAGCAGCTGTCACTGATATTATTGTAATATTTATAACAGTGTTTATATTACACATTTATCTAATATATTGATGTGATGCCCTATATGATTTGATATGAAAAACAAGAAATAGATGAATGTGTTATTCTCCTTATCAAGCTGTATTCTACTCTCTAAAGTAGAGATGAGCGGGCTCGGATATCTGAAATCCGAGCCCACCCGAACATTGCCGATCCGAGTCGGATCCGAGACAGATCCGGGTATTGGCGCCAAATTCAAATATGAAACTGAGGCTCTGACTCATAATCCCGTTGTCGGATCTCGCGATACTCGGATCCTATAAATTCCCCGCTAGTCGCCGCCATCTTCACTCGGGCATTGATCAGGGTAGAGGGAGGGTGTGTTAGGTGGTCCTCTGTCCTGGTAGATCTCGTGCTGTGCTGTTTAGTTCTGTGCTGTGCTGTTTAGTTCTGTGCTGTGCTGTGGTGTGCTGTGTTTTGCAGTATCAGTCCAGTGGTGCTGTGTGCTGTGCTCTGTCCTTCTGAGGTCAGTGGTGCTGCTGGGTCCAGTGCTGTGTCCTGTTCAGTCCAGTGGTGCTGTGTCCTGTGCTCTGTGCTTCTAAGGGCATAGTTATTTCCCCAATATTCCCCTGTGTTTAAAAAAATAAAAAAAAGTTATTTAAAAAAATACCAAAAACTAATTTAATTTTTTTTAATTACCACAAAATTTGCACAACCAATCCTGCAGTATAAGCCCATTGGTACTGCAATATTACCAAGTTCACACATTCAGCAGTAAAAGTCCAGTGGTACTGCAATATTACAAAGTTTACACATTCTGCAGTATCAGTCCAGTGGTGCTGTGTCCTGTGCTCTGTCCTGCTGAGTTCCGTAGTGCTGCTGGGTCCTGTGCCGTGTCCTGTTCAGTCCAGTGGTGCTGTGTCCTGTGCTCTGTGCTTCTAAGGGCATAGTTATTTCCCCATTATTCCCAAGTTTTTAAAAAATAAAAAAAAAGTAAAAAAAAATAAAAAATTAAAAAAAAAAAAATATATAATAATTATTATAACCAAATTTGCAAAACCAATACAGCAGTATAAGTCCATTGGTACTGCAATATTACCAAGTTCACACATTCTGCAGTATCAGTCCAGTGGTGCTGTGTCCTGTGCTCTGTCCTGCTGAGTTCCGTAGTGCTGCTGGGTCCTGTGCCGTGTCCTGTTCAGTCCAGTGGTGCTGTGTCCTGTGCTCTGTGCTTCTAAGGGCATAGTTATTTCCCCATTATTCCCAAGTTTTTAAAAAATAAAAAAAAAGTAAAAAAAAATAAAAAATTTAAAAAAAAAAATATATATATAATAATTATAACCAAATTTGCAAAACCAATCCAGCAGTATAAGTCCATTGGTACTGCAATATTACAAAGTTCACACATTCTGCAGTATCAGTCCAGTGGTGCTGTGTCCTGTGCTCTGTCCTGCTGAGTTCCGTAGTGCTGCTGGGTCCTGTGCCGTGTCCTGTTCAGTCCAGTGGTGCTGTGTCCTGTGCTCTGTGCTTCTAAGGGCATAGTTATTTCCCCATTATTCCCAAGTTTTTAAAAAATAAAAAAAAAGTAAAAAAAAATTAAAAATTAAAAAAAAAAAAAAAATATAATAATTATTATAACCAAATTTGCAAAACCAATACAGCAGTATAAGTCCATTGGTACTGCAATATTACCAAGTTCACACATTCTGCAGTATCTTGTGCTACATATAATGGAGACCAAAAATTTGGAGGATAAAGTAGGGAAAGATCAAGACCCACTTCCTCCTAATGCTGAAGCTGCTGCCACTAGTCATGACATAGACGATGAAATGCCATCAACGTCGTCTTCCAAGCCCGATGCCCAATCTCGTAGTACCGGGCATGTAAAATCCAAAAAGCCCAAGTTAAGAAAAAGTAGCAAAAAGAGAAACTTAAAATCATCTGAGGAGAAACGTAAAGTTGCCAATATGCCATTTACGACACGGAGTGGCAAGGAGCGGCTTAGGCCCTGGCCCGTGTTCAAGACTAGTGGTTCAGCTTCACCCACGGATCTTAGCCCTCCTCCTCCTCCCCCCCCCCTACAAAAAATTGAAGAGAGTTATGCTGTCAGCAACAAAACAGCAAACAACTCTGCCTTCTAAAGAGAAATTATCACAAATCCACAAGGCGAGTCCAAGGGTGTTGGTGGTTGTCAAGCCTGACCTTCCCATCACTGTACGGGAAAAGGTGGCTCGGGAGGAGGCTATTGATGATGTAGCTGGCGCTGTGGAGGAACTTGATGATGAGGATGGTGATGTGGTTATTGTAAATGAGGCACCAGGGGGGGAAACAGCTGATGTCCATGGGATGAAAAAGCCCATCGTCATGCCTGGTCAGAAGACCAAAAAATGCACCTCTTCGGTCTGGAGTTATTTTTATCCAAATCCAGACAACCAATGTATGGCCATATGTAGCTTATGTAAAGCTCAAATAAGCAGGGGTAAGGATCTTGCCCACCTAGGAACATCCTCCCTTATACGTCACCTGAATAACCTTCATAGTTCAGTGGTTAGTTCAGGAACTGGGGCTAGGACCCTCATCGGTACAGGGACACCTAAATCCCGTGGTCCAGTTGGATACACACCAGCAACACCCTCCTCGTCAACTTCCTCCACAATCTCCATCAGATTCAGTCCTGCAGCCCAAGTCAGCAGCCAGACTGAGTCCTCCTCAATACGGGATTCATCCGAGGAATCCTGCAGCGGTACGCCTACTACTGCCACTGCTGCTGTTGCTGCTGTTAGTCGGTCATCTTCCCAGAGGGGAAGTCGTAAGACCGCTAAGTCTTTCACAAAACAATTGACCGTCCAACAGTCGTTTGCCATGACCACAAAATACGATAGTAGTCACCCTATTGCAAAGCGTATAACTGCGGCTGTAACTGCAATGTTGGTGTTAGACGTGCGCCCGGTGTCCGCCATCAGTGGAGTGGGATTTAGAGGGTTGATGGAGGTATTGTGTCCCCGGTACCAAATCCCGTCGAGATTCCACTTCACTAGGCAGGCGATACCAAAAATGTACAGAGAAGTACGATCAAGTGTCCTCAGTGCTCTAAAAAATGCGGTTGTACCCACTGTCCACTTAACCACGGACATGTGGACAAGTGGTTCTGGGCAAACGAAGGACTATATGACTGTGACAGCCCACTGGGTAGATGCATCCCCTTCCGCAGCAACAGCAACAGCTGCATCAGTAGCAGCAACTACAAAATGGCGGCTCGTGCAAAGGCAGGCAACATTGTGCATTACAGGCTTTAATAAGAGGCACAACGCTGACAACATATTAGAGAAAATGAGGGAAATTATCTCCCAGTGGCTTACCCCACTTAGACTCTCATGGGGATTTGTGGTGTCAGACAATGCCAGTAACATTGTGCGGGCATTAAATATGGGCAATTTCCAGCACGTCCCATGTTTTGCCCACACCATTAATTTGGTGGTGCAGCATTACCTCAAGAGTGACAGGGGTGTGCAGGAGATGCTTGCGGTGGCGCGCAAAATTGCTGGACACTTTCGGCATTCAGCCAGTGCCTACCGCAGACTAGAGGCACATCAAAAAAGCATGAACCTGCCCTGCCATCACCTTAAACAAGAGGTTGTGACGCGCTGGAACTCCACCCTCTATATGCTGCAGAGGATGGAGGAGGATGTCAGCCACCTACGACATAGGCAAAGGAGTGGGGATGCGCCTCAGTCAAGCGCAGTGGAGACTGATTTCCGTGTTGTGCAAGGTTCTGCAGCCATTTGAACTTGCCACACGAGAAGTCAGTTCCGACACTGCCAGCTTGAGTCAGGTCATTCCCCTGATCAGGCTGTTGCAGAAGCAGCTGGAGAAAGTGAGGGAGGAGCTGGTAAGCCATTGCGATTACACCAAGCATGTAGCTCTTGTGGATGTAGCCCTTCGTACGCTTTGCCAGGATCCGAGGGTGGTCACTCTTTTAAAGTCAGAGGAATACATTCTGGCCACCGTGCTCGATCCTCGGTTTAAAGCGTATGTTGTGTCTCTGTTTCCGGCGGACACAAGTCTACAGCGGTGCAAAGACCTGCTGGTCAGGAGATTGTCCTCTGAAGAGGACCGTGACATGCCAACAGCTCCACCCTCATTTTCTTCCACATCTATGGCTGCGAGGAAAAAGCTCAGTTTTCCCAAAAGAGGCACTGGCGGGGATGCTGATAACATCTGGTCCGGACTGAAGGACCTGCCAACCATTGCAGACATGTCTACTGTCGCTGCATTGGATGCTGTCACAATAGAAAAAATTGTGGATGATTACTTTGCTAACACCATCCAAGTAGACATGTCAGACAGTCCATATTGTTACTGGCAGGAAAAAAAGGCAGTTTGGAAGCCCCTGTACAAACTGGCTCTATTTTACCTGAGTTGTCCCCCCTCCAGTGTGTACTCGGAAAGAGTTTTTAGTGCAGCGGGGAACCTGGTCAGTGAGCGGCGAAGGAGGTTGCTTCCTCATAACGTTGAAAAAATGATGTTTATAAAAATGAATAATCAATTCCTCAATGAAGTACAGCACTGCCCTCCAGATAGTACAGAGGGACCTGTGGTTGTGGAGTCCAGCGGGGACGAATTGATAATGTGTGATGAGGAGGAAGTACACACTGTAGGGGGAGAGGAATCAGAGGTTGAGGATGAGGACGACATCTTGCCTCAGTAGAGCCTGTTTAGTCTGTACAGGGAGAGATGAATAGCTTTTTTGGTGTGGGGGCCCAAACAAACCAATCATTTCAGCCAAAGTTGTTTGGTAGGCCCTGTCGCTGAAATGATTGGTTTGTTAAAGTGTGCATGTCGTATTTCAACAACATAAGGGTGGGTGTGAGGGCCCAAGGACAATTCCATCTTGGACCTTTTTTTTTTGCATTATATGACCAATCAACAGTCGTTTGCCATGTTCAAAAAGTAAAACTAAATTTAAAAAAATACAAGAAATTAAACCAAAAGTAAAATGCCGTGTCATAATTTAAAACAAGAGGTATTGACGTGCTCTAAAACTACTGTATTGTTGTTTATATTTTATAAACACTACACTTGAAAGCTTGAGTCTTTCAATAAAAAAGTAACTGTCCATTGCACGACTATGTGCAACAGGGACATTTTTTTGGGTTTACAAAGTCAAACAATAACACTTCGACCCTGTCTGTCTGGGGTCTCTCAATGACGAATTGTCTGTACCATGTTTGGAGGAGGTATTGTGGCCCCGGTATCAAATTGGGTACCGGGGCCACCCCACTATGCAGTCCAGATACTTGTTTGGTGGAATTCAGACCAGTTGAGGGTTTTATTATTATTATATTGTGTGGACCACTCTATCTATACCACACTACAACTCTATATACCACTCTATTTCATACTTTAATTCTATTTCATACTTTAATTCTATTTCATACTTTAATTCTATTACTAATTACCATAAAGAGGAACAAAATAAACAAATTTTACCAAAAGTATAATATGACTTAGACTTACAAACACTACACTTTAAAGATCGTGCCTTTAAATGAAAAAGTCAGTCTTCATTGCACGACTATGTGCAACAGGGACATTTTTTTGGGTTTACAAAGTCAAACAATAACACTTCGACCCTGTCTGTCTGGGGTCTCTCAATGACGAATTGTCTGTACCATGTTTGGAGGAGGTATTGTGGCCCCGGTATCAAATTGGGTACCGGGGCCACCCCACTATGCAGTCCAGATACTTGTTTGGTGGAATTCAGACCAGTTGAGGGTTTTATTATTATTATATTGTGTGGACCACTCTATCTATACCACACTACAACTCTATATACCACTCTATTTCATACTTTAATTCTATTTCATACTTTAATTCTATTTCATACTTTAATTCTATTTCATACTTTAATTCTATTACTAATTACCATAAAGAGGAACAAAATAAACAAATTTTACCAAAAGTATAATATGACTTAGACTTACAAACACTACACTTTAAAGATTGTGCCTTTAAATGAAAAAGTCAGTCTTCATTGCACGACTATGTGCAACAGGGACATTTTTTTGGGTTTACAAAGTCAAACAATAACACTTCGACCCTGTCTGTCTGGGGTCTCTCAATGACGAATTGTCTGTACCATGTTTGGAGGAGGTATTGTGGCCCCGGTATCAAATTGGGTACCGGGGCCACCCCACTATGCAGTCCAGATACTTGTTTGGTGGAATTCTGACACGTGGAGGGTTTTTTAATTATATTGTGGCCTCGGTACAAAATTGTGTACCGGGGCCACCACACTACGCAGTCAAGATAGATAGATGCGTATCATAGATAAACTGATAAAGTACATTCAATGGTGTGGGGCAAATTGAAAAATATTCAAAATGCACTGACATTATCAAAAACAAGAGGTTGTCACACGCTAAAACTCCAACATGTATATGATGGAGAGGATGGAGGAGCAGCCGTATGTGTAGTGTAATGCAGACCTGTTGAAGGTTTTTTATATATTTTATTGTGGTGCCCAGTGCCCACTCCTCTACGCAGTCCAGGTACATTTATTGGTTCGATTCATAAAAGTTCAGGGTTTTTAATATATTGTGGTGACCCACTCCTCTACGCAGTCCAGGTACATTTATTGGTGCGATTCATAAAAGTTCAGGGTTTTTAAGATATATTGTGGTGACCCACTCCTCTACGCAGTCCAGGTACATTTATTGGTGCGATTCATAAAAGTTCAGGGTTTTTAAGATATATTGTGGTGACCCACTCCTCTACGCAGTCCAGGTACATTTATTGGTGCGATTCATAAAAGTTCAGGGTTTTTAATATATCTTGTGGTGACCCACTCCTATACGCAGTCCAGGTACATTTATTGGTGCGATTCATAAAAGTTCAGGGTTTTTAAGATATATTGTGGTGACCCACTCCTCTACGCAGTCCAGGTACATTTATTGGTGCGAATCATAAAAGTTCAGGGTTTTTAATAGATATTGTGGTGACCCACTCCTCTACGCAGTCCAGGTACATTTATTGGTGCGATTCATAAAAGTTCAGGGTTTTTAATAGATATTGTGGTGACCCACTCCTCTACGCAGTCCAGAAAGATACCTTGTTGCAACGTTTTGGACTAATAACTATATTGTGAGGTGTTCAGAATACACTGTAAATTAGTGGAAATGCTTGTTATTGAATGTTATTGAGGTTAATAATAGCCTAGGAGTGAAAATAAGCCCAAAAACTTGATTTTTAAACTTTTTATGTTTTTTTCAAAAAAAATCCGAATCCAAAACCTTAAATCCGAACCGAGACCTTTCGTCAAGTGTTTTGCGAGACAAATCCGAACCCCAAAAATAACGAAAATCCGGATCCAAAACACAAAACACGAGACCTCAAAAGTCGCCGGTGCACATCCCTACTCTAAAGTAAGCTAACATTAAACATAACAGATGTCGACTAATGAAGGAATTACTGACTCACCTCAATAAACTTCTCTAATTGACATTTAGCTTCCAATGAAACAGTGTCTAAATGTCAAACAAAGTTATGATGCTCTGTTTACAACCCATTGCTGCAGTATTGTCTTATACATTATCAGAGATATCTTTAGTGAGATGGTTACTACGTGGAGACCTCACTGGGGATCTCTTGTGTTTCCTGTAAGTAGTCTTTAGAGAAGACAATGACGAGGGTAATTCTAAAACGTTTAGATAATGATCTGGTGAAACAAAAGTCCTAATAACAGAGGCAAGACATTTTTTAACATATATTAGCCAATATTGACTATGCATTTCAATACAAAATAATCTTATCGTCAACTAATTTTGATATTGATTATATATTTTATTTTATATAGTGACAACTTAATACCTTCTCTATAGATCACTTATCTTTTCATAACATATGGACCAGTTTTATATCTTTTCATAACCTTTGTTATTCCATATTCCCAACAACAAACTCCATCACATTTGAATTGGAGATGTGTGAAGTTATTTGGCAAGTTTCAAGATTTGCAACTCTCCAAGACAAAACAGTTAATCGAATCTTTACAAGAATTTGAGCTGCAATATTAGTCTCGTCCGTGCCCTAACATCCTCCTGAAGATCAGATCTGTCAGGGGAGAGCATAACCTTGTCCTCTTGCACTAGGCAGCCAACAGATTGAAGTGGCTGAATCGGCTCTACTATGAAAAATCAAATAAGACTGATAGAATTTTGGCTACTAAACTGAGGGCTAACCTAACTGCCTGGGACCTATTGGCGGTCAGTGACCCGAATGGAGTATTACAGAATGACCCCCAACGGATTCACTCTGAATCCCAGGATTATTATATGAATCTCTATAACTTGTCTCAGCTCTCTGGTGCCCCAGCTAAGCGGAGGCAGATGCAAATTATAAATTAATTTCTTGCTGGTGCTAAACTCTCTAAATTGTCCCTTATGCGGTTAGGCAATTCATGGCTGAGATTTTGATAGAGGAAATTAAACAAGTTGCGAAGAGCCAAAAATCAGGATAGGCCCCAGGACCTGATAGCGTTACGGATGCTAAATTGGTAATAATTTGCTTACCTGTCTGCACACTATTTTCAACTCTATTCTCAGTGGGAGATCTTGGTCTAAAGGATCTTTGGAGGCTCAGATTACAATAATTCACAAAGAGGGTAAGGATGTTTATACCTGTTCTAGTTAACGTCCCATTTCACTTCTAAATAATGATGTAAAATTGTATGCTAAAAATCTAGCTAATCGACATAATTCGGACCTTCCATCTCTGGTGCATTATGACCAAGTTTGCTTTGTCCCGGTCCGGTAGGATAGGGATAACACAAGCAGTGCTGTTGTTCTTATTTATATCTTTAACTCCAAGAAAATCTCAGCTATTTTTTTCTCTTTTTATGCTGAGAAGGCTTGCGATAGAATATCCTGGACCTGTATGTCAAGAATGTTAGTAAGCTTTGGAATCTCCAGAAGCTTTCTCACTGGCATCAAGGCCCTTTATTTCCATCCCTGAGTCATGGTCAATGGCTCTACTTCTGATCCCATCTATATTAGCAATGGGGTTGTCCCATTTCTCCTTCAATTTTTGCCTTAATGACAGAGCTCCTCACTACAGCCGTTAGAGCTTGCCCACGCATAAGGGGAGTGTGGACAGAGAATCTCAAGAGCAAGTTATCCCTTTTCATGGATATGGTCCTCATAACCATCCAACAGCCAAAAACTGCTTTTCCCAGCTTGTTTAATATACTAATTCACTATGGTAATTGTGACAGGATGGACCACCTATGCCACCCTGTCTGTTGTTGCTTGGAACCAGCTGGGCTTACTTTGCCACCATTCCCTTTCGTTACCCCAAACGCGCCCTCTCACCGCAGTAGGAGGGGCTTACAACTGCTGCCACTACTGGACTCCTTTACCAGCATCCAGTACCGGATTTTTTCTGAGTAACTGACGCTGTGAGTGTACCCCGTTACTGGTGTACCTGGGCTGGTACTCCTGACCTCTTCCTATGGATCAGGGTTGCTGTGGATGAATCCCCCCTGGCCTACCAAACTGGCTAAAGCTGCTGGGTAGCGGCAGAGGGGTGGTACTGGATACTGGGTACAACCTCAGAAAAAGCCGGGAATGGATAAGATTTTGGGTCTAATCTGTGGGTCACAGGATTTTCAGCATGAAAGATGTTTTCAAGCGGGTTTTGAAGCAAGTGACATTTATTTGAGATGGAATCAGAAGAAAGATTTTCAATACAAGACAGGCTTTTTATACAGATTTGGGCACAGCCTCACAGACTATTTTTAGAATCAAGATGCAATTTGTTTTCCAAAACATGGATTTACATGCAATGCAAAGCTAACAATATTTACACTACTCTGTGATATCCTAAAACGTTGCTGTGATTTCCTGGATCTTGTTTCAGACACAGAGAAAATCTAACAGCATTCTAATTAGACATTCCTATGCCTTCGGGTGCTAGACCCTCCCACATCAAAAGATCTAATTAACATGGGTCGTCCTTTCTTCCAACAGTTGCAGAATACACATTTCCTCCAAAGAAAAGAATTCCTCAAGAAAAGTTGCAAAACCCCAAACAAGGCATTTCCTTACACCAGGATACACAAAAGACTTCCTAAACAAAGGCTTCTTAAGTGGAAAACTGGCGCCTTACAAATTTACGATAGCAATAATAATAGTAATAATGATAATAATAATAATATTTAAAGTGAATAATGCTCTTGAGAAAAGACTGTACTGCTCACTCTCTTGATCACTTTTCCCCCATTTCACAGGATATTACAAGATGCCATTGACTAGAACAGTGGTTCCCAAACTTTTGCAGTTCGCGGCACCCTTAGAGTCTCCAAATTTTTTCAAGGCACCCCTCCAAAATAATTATTGAGCAGTCCTGTATTAGAAGTAGTTGGGTCAAAAAATTGTAATATGTATTTAGGTCAGGACAGAAATACTTATTTAGTTGTATGCAAAAATGCCCCCTCTGCATCCAGACACTCTGCCCTCTCTCACACTGCCCCCTCTGCCCTCTGTCACACTATCCCCCTCCTCTGCCCTCTCTCACAATGCCCCCCTCCTTTGCCCTCTCTCACGATGTCCCCTCACCTCTGCCCTCTGTCATGCTGTCCCCCTCCTCTGCCCTCTCTCATGCTGTCCTCCTCCTCTGCCCTCTCTCACGCTGTCCTCCTCCTCTGCCCTCTCTCACGCTGTCCTCCTCTGCCCTCTCTCATGCTGTCCTCCTCTGCCCTCTCTCACGCTGTCCTCCTCCTCTGCCCTCTCTCATGCTGTCCTCCTCTGCCCTCTCTCACGCTGTCCTCCTCTGCCCTCTCTCACGCTGTCCCCTCCTACACTGTATCCCCCTCCACTGCCCCTCTCACGCTGTGCCTCTCCTCTGCCCCGTTGTGCCCCTCCTCTGCCTCGCTGAGCCCCTCCTCTGCCCCGATGTCGCACTCCTCTGCCCAGCTGTCGCACTCCTCTGCCCGCTGTTACACTCCTCGCTGTTACACTCCTCTGCCCTGTTGTGCCCCGCTGTCACCCTCCTCTGCCCTGTTGTGCCCCGCTGTCACCCTCCTCTGCCCCTGTTACACTCCTCTGTCCTGTTGTGCCCCGCTGTCACCCTCTTCTGTTCCGTTACACTCCTCTGTCCTGTTGTGCCCCACTGTCACCCTCCTCTGTACTGTTGTGCCCCGCTGTCACCCTCCTCTGTACTGTTGTGCCCCGCTGTCACCCTCCTCTATACTGTTGTGCCCCGCTGTCACCCTCCTCTGTACTGTTGTGCCCCGCTGTCACCCTCCTCTGTACTGTTGTGCCCCGCTGTCACCCTCCTCTGTACTGTTGTGCCCCGCTGTCACCCTCCTCTGTCCTGTTGTGCCCCGCTGTCACCCTCCTCTGCCCCTGTTACACTCCTCTGTACTGTTGTGCCCCGCTGTCACCCTCCTCTGTCCTCTTGTGCCCCGCTGTCACCCTCCTCTGTCCTCTTGTGCCCCGCTGTCATGCTTCCTCTCACTCCTCTGCCGCGCGCCATCCATAGAATAAAAAGAAAGAGCACAGAAACGTACCAATCTGTCGGGCGCCGGGACCCAGCAGACTCCTCTCTCCCACAGCAGCTTGTTACTGACGTCGATATTCAGTGACAGCTGCGGGAGAGAGGAGTCTGCTGGGTCCTGTCGCCCGACAGATTGGTAAGTTTCTGTGTTCTTTCTTTTTTTCAATGCTTGGCCCGCGGCACCCCAGTGACAGCGCCGCGGCACCCCTGGGAGCCGCGGCGCACAGTTTGGGAACCGCCGGACTAGAACCATTCTTCATCAATAGAAAATGTGTGATTTTGACTTACCATGATGAGTAGTATATGCAACTAAGGATGCTTCATGTGCCGCTCAGTGCTTGAATAAGCTACCTGAAAACCTCAAAATGAATTACAATGACATACAGAAAACATAACTTTAGAGGATCAAGATAAAACTGAATGGTCCTGTCAACTTCTTTTGATCATTGAAATGTTACTTTTTATGCATTACTAAGAAGCAAAGTAATATAAAGATTTAGAGTGGAATCAATTGAAGCCCAGTTTTCATAAATAGTTATTTTAATCGCTATTTTCAGTGATTTACATGTCGATTTTCAAACTACTTAATCGATTTAAAGAAAATAGAAACAAATATATCTAGATTCTGAGCAAAGTTACTGAACAAAAATCACAAGATATTGCAGAATGACTGAAATTACAGATCTCTGCAGTGTAAGTTTAGAACTGGGTAAATCTATCCATTTAGTAAATTGGCATTGAAATCAAATTATCTGGTTTCTTGCAACAAAACCCTTTCTGTATGTACAGAGCATATCCCGTTCACTTCAATTGCTCATTCATTTCAATGGGGTTTCTACATGTACCACACATGCTGGAAACTCTTTGAAATTAATGTCAAAGGCACCACTAATAAATAAATACACAATAGGGCATGTACCACTACCAAATCCTGCACTAACCTCAGCAGTAATCAGAATGGGCTATTTTACACTAAAAAAGGGAGGCCCACAAGCATCCCAAGCTAGATAGCATGGGTGACTTTCCACAATAACAGGGAGACAACAATGTGTTATTCCCCTGACATAGTGGAAATTATTCCAAAACTGGCCAGCAAAGGGCTGGTTCCTATATGTAGAGGGCTGCAGAAAATAGTGGGTATCCCATCCCAGAGAATAGTATTCCTTTGCTATTATTTTCTTGTGTCTTGATACACTGCATTCCAATGGGGAATTCATTTATTATCTTCTTTCTTTTGTCTCGATCTATTGTTATCATAGGGAAAATTAAAAATATAAGAAAAAAATTATGCATCCATATACTAGTGCTGCCCACCACTAAATAATCTAAGCAAGTAGCCCCAGGACTGCCTATCTTCACCTGTCAATCAAAAGCAGTTCCCCACAATGGCTATTTGTGACTGACTCCTTGCTTTGATCTCACATTAATAAGAACTAATTTAGTATCTACTGATGTAGAAAACAACCAACTAACAGTTATGTGGTGCTACATTCTTTTTAATGGGCCTTCTGCACATACTGGAAACCCCATTGAAATGGATGGATCATTGAAATAAATTGGATGAGCTTCAATATTTAGAGATCATCTCTGGTAAAAAAAAAAAAATCTTAATTGTCCAAAATCGGTCAAAATCACAACAATTGAATGGATTTTGAAATAAAATTGCTGTTTGGCAGATTAATTCAATTTGGACAATGAATTCCCATTTTTGGTGATTTACTGTGATTTTGCTCAATTGTGGAATCAACTATCTTGATCAGATTTACACATAATGTTATTTCTTTCATGCCAATCCCTTAGCTTTTTAAAAAGGTGCCCTATTCTGAAAACAGGAAAGCAGAAGTGTATAAGAAAAGTGATTTACCACAGAAAACAAGAGTTAGAAAATGTACACATATATTTGAAGACTAGCGATAGCTCTTAGAAGGTCAGTTTGTTTATCATTCATATATTTGATGGGCAACAGGTGGCCTTATAGTCGCATATGACCCTTAAAGCCTATACCTGCAGCCACCAGCTCCATCCTGCTTTATTGTCAAATTTGTTTGTTGTAGCTTATAACACTTGTTTAAGATGCATACTGATATCTTGTTAAAGATAGGTGTATTTTTATTTAATTTAATATAATGTTTTAACCTATTCCTGAGATTAAGGGCAATGTACAGCACTTTTGAAGATTAGGGGAGTATTATAAATAAATATATATATATATATATATATATATATATATATATATATATATACTTTTTTTTTTTTTAATTTATAAATGATCAATGAATTATAATTTGGTGTGCAGTTGTCAATGTTTTGCATCACATGTGCTAAATATTTTTTAACATTGTTGTAGGATTTTAGTATACTTTTTATGTTATTTGATTTTATATTTGACCTACCATTATCATCATCATCAGCTATTTATATAGTGCCACTAATTCCCCAGCGCTGTACAGAGATCTCACTCGCATCAGTCCCTGCCCCATTGGAGCTTACAGTCTAATTTCTCTAACATACACACACACACACACAGACTGAGAGAGACTAAGATCAATTTGATAGCAGCTAATTAAACTACTAGTATGTTTTTGGAGTGTGGAAGGAAACTGGAGCATGCGGAGGAAACCCACGCAAACATGGAGAGAACATACAAACTCCACACGGATAAGGACATGGTCGGGATTCGAACTCATGACCCCAGTGCTGTGAGGCAGAAATGCTAACCACTAAGCCACTCTATTATGTACTTTCAACATCACACATCTCTCCATGTTTGACCATCTTGTTAAGTTGTGAACTGTTGCCTAATATGCTCTTTGTTGTACTGTGAGATGTTATCACAGTGTTATCAAATACATGAACAAAATGTTTTTTGTGTTTCAGAATGTTGAGAGTGTTTTCCTGATAGTCATGTCTATTAATCAGTATTCCATAATGAGCTAAACAATTGCATTTTGTCTGAATTTAGCAACCTTTTCCTAGGTTATATGTTTTTAAATAGTAAACATTTGTCAATTTCCAATTTTGTAGACAAAAAAAACAGAATCCATTTTCTCAAATAAGTAATTACTTGCATAATTTAATTATGTCTTTTTCTCTCTTAATTATTTTATGATTTTAAACCTGCCCTATACATATTCACATGTCTAACTAAATCTAATTTTTCCTGCTTTTTTTAAAACTTTTTGCAACAATCATCCTGATAATAGTCCTTATATCTCTATATGTTTGGCCCCATTCTAAAGATACCATGTGTTACAGAAAGGAAATATCACCTGTATCTCCCACTTGAATTCTGTGCCCATTTACTATTGGTCTTTAATGGGTATTTATGTGATTTAATCCACTGGAAATAAGACAGTGATAGCAACCACAGGGCAGATATCAATTAGCAAAGTTTTTTCTATGCTTTGCGGTATTATATCAATTTCCTAACAGACCTCATTCTTAAAAGTATGAAATAAGCATTCAAAAATGTTATTATAAAAATGTTATTAGGTTTTCAATAGAGATTGCCAAAATTACTTATTCATTTTTATATTCATATTGTAATTTTTTTTTGTAGTCTTAAACTAATTTTTGTAACAGAAGAAGATGATGATAAAGAGGAAGCGGAACAGGAAGACATGTCATTGCTAACATGACTAAATTGATACTAAGGACCTGATGTAGGGTGGAATTTTTTTTATTTCAAAAACATAAAAAATGCATCCAAATAATGAAGGAATTATGTGTGTATGCAGAGTTAAACGTACCTTAAAATTCTTAATCATATCTCTTATAACAGAAGCAGAAAACATAAAATAAAAGCTAAAGACAAAATTGGATTTATGCTAAAATTAGCAAAGATTAACTATATGCTTCCTTAGTCGTTTCTGTGAAGGGGATTTGCTTGGCGCATCAAATGCTGAAAGATCTAAGATGGCATTTTGCAGATTCATAATCTAATTTTGAGACAGATGTAACTCAATTTGCACCACATAAAACTACATACATTTTGTCACACTGTGCATATAGGGTGAGAGTCATTAAGTAGAGAAAAGCATAAAAAAGGAGTAACTAGGCAAAACCATGTAGCATTGGAAGGGAAGGTAAATTTAAAATTTTAGTGTGAAAATAAATCTATGAAGTATTTGTGTGCTACAAGAAAAAAGCCAGTAGTTAACTTATATGCAAAATAATAAACTAATTTGCACCCCTTGCATTGTAACATGGTTTGTCCTGGAGAACATTTACTCCTTTTTTTGCCTAACATTCCTTAATGACTCATGCCCATAGTATTTTGAGGTGTGCTTATCTTATACTTGTGCCCACTCACAGTTGGAGAGGTGGGCCAGAGGTGTCAATGTGTAAGTTCAGTACAGTAGCAGCAGTGAGATGAAAGTCAATCATGCCTCTTACAGATACATCTGATATTCACTTGCACATATCTTTAAGATACTCCGTTTAGGAGGCATATCTTATGCACATCCCTTGTGTGAAATCGATGAATATGACAGTCACATTTTTATGTCCAATATATTCATATACTAGATTTAAGGTTGTATATACTTTAAAATACATGTAACTCAAAATACAGCTGCACATATCTAAGTGTTTGTGTGCATTATTGCCTGTTTGCAAAGTCATGATTTTAAATTTAACTGTAAATCAGAACCTCACTCTTTGGGGAGATTTTATTAGAAATGAAGTGGAGTTAAATTATCATTAACATGTTTTTAAATATTATAAAAAAAATATAACAGATTGAGATTTTAAAAAAAAACTTGATACCCCAGTACTCAAAAGGATTAATTTATTAGGATTAAGTCCTGAAAGAGAAAGGTCTAATGAGATTAAGCAAAACATGCCAATAGTTAAAAGCATTGCAACAGGTCGGGTCCCACACAAATAAAACCTCTGAATTATGTAGAGATTAGTTATTTAACCAGGGGCATTTCAACAAAAACAAATTTCAGAAAAACAAGTAATAATTATATGAGTATAAGTAATATGTACCTTAATAATTATATACAGAAAACCACTGTTATTAAAAAAGAAAAATACATACTTTCCTCAATATTACACTTATTTCCCACCTTCATCAGTGTTCTCTTCCTTATCTGATACTAGAAGTAGCGCACAATGATTGTTCAATTGACTGACTTATCCCCATGTTTCTCATCCAGTATCAGGGTGTAAGAGGCAGGCCTGGGACTGGCAGTGGTGGGATTGTTTCAAGAATGAATATGGGAGAAGAATAGTTGGTTAATTACTAGTTCCCATAGAAAGGACCTACCAAAAATGAAACAACTATTTTTGTTCTTTTTCTAATAATAATCATTCATCCCTGCTGTCTCCTGCTGCATACTTTTTTACTCCATCTGTCCAAATGCTGGTGATGTCAGAGATGTACATTTTTGGATGTATCATAGGTGTACAGTTCTGGATGTATCGGAGGTGTACAGTTCTGGATGTATCAGAGGTGTACAGTTCTGGATGTATTAGAGGTGTACTGTTCTGGATGTATCATAGGTGTACAGTTCTGGATGTATCGGATTTGTACAGTTCTGGATGTATCGGAGGTGTACAGTTCTGGATGTATCGGAGGTGTACAGTTCTGGATGTATTAGAGGTGTACTGTTCTGGATGTATCAGAGGTGTAAAGTTCTGGTTATATCAGAGATGTACAGTTCTGGATGTATTAGAGGTGTACTGTTCTGGATGTATCAGAGGTGTACATTTCTGGATGTATTAAAGGTGTACAGTTCTGGATGTATCAGAGGTGTACAGTTCTGGATGTATTAAAGGTGTACAGTTCTGGATGTATCAGAGGTGTACAGTTCTGGATGTATTAAAGGTGTACAGTTCTGGATGTATCAGAGGTGTATAGTTCTGGATTGTATCGGAGGTGTACAGTTCTGGATGTATTAGAGGTGTACTGTTCTGAATATATCAGAGGTGTACAGTTCTGGATGTATCGGAGGTGTACAGTTCTGGATGCATCAGAGGTGTGCTGTTCTGGATGTATCCGAGATGTACAATTCTGGATGAATTAGAGGTGTACTGTTCTGGATGTATCAGAGATGTACAGTTCTGGATGTATCAGAGGTGTACAGTTCTGGATGTATCAGAGGTGTACAGTTCTGGATGTATCAGAGGTGTACAGTTCTGGATGTGTTAGAGGTGTACAGTTCTGGATGTATCGGAGGTGTACAGTTCTGGATGTATCAGAGGTGTACAGTTCTGGATGTATCGGAGGTGTTCAGTTCTGGATGCATCAGAGGTGTACAGTTTTGGATTTATTCTATTTCAGACACATTTCAACTCATAACAAAAGTTGTTTAAGAGGTTCTTGAAGATGACTTGTTCACTTATTAAACCTATTTTTCACCTTTATTTCAACTATGGTGCTGCATGAAAAGTTATATATTTGCATCTGTCAGCAGATTATTTCAGCAAAGACACAAAGAACAGTATAAGATTTTTAATCAATACTGAAATTTAAATTTCAGATGGATATCTAAGTGAATTCCATTTTTGTACCAAACATTTTAGGGTACTAAAGTATTGATAAGGACTTGATTGAGTTATCTCAAATTTTCACAATCATTTTTTAATCACCTAATCCTCCGATATACATGAAATTATGAAAAATGTATTTTTGCTCATGTCTAAAATAGGTGCATAGCAAACTAAATCACATACTACAATTCTTATGAATGCATGTATGTATATAATATGCATATATATATATTTCCACTGCTACTTTTCACCAGTTATCAGCATTAAACCTCCACAGAATTTTGTTTTCAAGAATGTTGACAGCATTGTTTTACAAACTTAAAGAAAAACTACTATATAATAATAATAATAATAATAATAATAATAATAATAATAATAATTATTATTATTATTATTATTATTATTATTATTATTATTATTATTATTATTATTATTATTATCCCTACTGGATTAATTCTATGACCATAAATAATTTATTGTGTTATTGTATATGGACAATATTTTTAATAAATAAACAATAAGGACCCAACTAAAATAATTTACACTGACTACATGATTAGGCACTGTATGCAGTCTGTTACTTATACTTGACCAGTTAGCAGTTATGCCCCAGTTCTGTAACCTAAATTTTGATAAATCTCCAGAACTATCACCATCCCCAAATGCATTAGCAGTGGTCCCATCACTGTCACTAAGATACATAGATTTGCCAAATGCTCCATTTAATATGAGCCATATATGAATTAAACAGGTTATGTGGCTATAGAGACAAAGAACACAAGTCTGCAAGAAAATGTATTTGTTTCAGGCTGTGTTTTTTTTGTTTATGAATATTGCAGAGCAAGATGACTGGATTTTCTTCTCTGTATGAAATACTATATGCTCTATGATAACGTCAAATGTGCTTTTGTTGCATTGTTCCCCTGATGTTTCCCCCAGAAGGTTCCAATAATGCAGAAATGCTATCTCTTCTCCTACTACCACTACAGACAGTCAGTGGCACTGTCAACCCCTTCCTGTGAACTTCCTATTTATGTGAGTGTGAGGTTCATCGGGGAAGGGCATCAACAACACTAAGACCAAGCTTAGAGTAAGAGAAAAGTTCAGAGTTGAACTGTTGAAGCCTCAAGAGAAGCCTACAAAATCAAAGGATCATCTTACAAGAAAAATAATATTAACAAGCATATATAAATTTGAAATAAAAAAGCACATAGACCGATAGAATATTTTTACAAATAATGTTTAGTATAATCACATTATGTATTATTTATTTTGCAGAATTTGTTATTAAATCACGTTTACATTTTTCAAAAGCTTCCTTGAAGTCTTTATTCCTGAGGCTGTATATGATTGGATTAAGCAGTGGGGTAACTACAGTGTAAAGCAGTGATAAAGCCTTGCTGGTAGCCATAAATGTACCTTTCGTTGGAACCGTGTAAACAGAAAATAGAGACCCATAAAAAAGCAACACAACAATCATGTGGGAGCTGCAGGTGGAGAAGGCTTTCTGTCTCCCACTGATTGATCGAATGTTTAGGATGGTGATGATGATAGACCCATAAGAAACAATTATCAGTGTGAATGGACATATAATCACAATAATACAAATTAAGGTTGTCTGTGTTTGAAGTATGAAAGTATCTGAGCAAGAAATCTCTATAATAGTTGTTAAATCACAGAAGTAATGGTCAATCACATTTGGTCCACAAAAGTCTAATTTGCGTGCAGCTATTTCATTCATCAACATCATTGAGAAACTTAACAACCATGATAAAATGACAGATTTCACACAAAACATTTTGGTGATTATAGAGCTATATCGCAACGGGTTACAGATAGCCACATATCGGTCATAGGACATCACCATCAGAACGAGACACGCTGATGTGTCTGCATTGCCAAACACATATAACTGTGATATACAGGCAGTAAGAGACATGGTTCCACCTTCGTGTAGTAAAATGTGAAGTAAGTTAGGAAGAATGTCTGTTGTCTTCATAATGTCCAGTAAAGATATTATTGTGATGAAGAAATACATTGGATAATGAAGATTTTTGCTCATGGTAACTAAGATAATGATAAGAACATTACCGCATATGGTGAAACAGTAAAGGATGAGCAGGAACAAAAACAGTAGACTATTAAAACTGTAAAGATTTGGAAACCCCAGGAGAAGGACGTAAGAGACGTTGTTCTGATGCATTCTGCAAACGACTTTTGAAAGAAAAGCGTAAAATATCACACCTAGCGATAACTCATCATATCACACTATTATTATTTTTACCATCATTTATCAGTTATGTATATGGAGAGTACCCAAACCTTCTACCTCTGTCTATGATTGTGATGATATTGCTTCAACTTATTTCAAAAGTCACAACCACAGATCATTAAATCAATTAATAAAATACGAATTTACAATGTTAATTTAATAAGTAAATGATCAGTAAATAAATCCAGAATAGTTTTAAAGCAATATTTTAATAATATTCTAAAATAAACAAGAGCAAGATATCAGACTTCCCATACAGATATATAAGGACTTTCAAAAGATGTCAAAATATGTGAGTGACTTAACTACACTTCATAGTTCTGAGAGGGAACATTTACATAGATTAAATATGTGACATTGGTTGCAGCTCTCAAAGTTGACTGGCTGATTTTCTGGCATTTTTCAGTTAGTAATGCCTGGAATTTTTTGCTCAACAGCTAAAATATATTCTACCTAACAAATTCATTTCTTCTCAGTTTTAATAAAATGTTCATGTATTCTAATCCCCATCTTTTCCTAGACCAGTTGCAGGGCTCTCGCCTCCTGGATAGGGGATTCTGAGAGTTCCTGGCGGATTTGTGTCTCCTCCAATCAGGCTGAACATGGCAGTGAGAGCAAAATTAGGGGCACATAGAGCATGGTTGCTCAGCAGGCAGGAACCTACCTGAGTGGAAAACAGACCCTAAAGCAGAGGTCGCCTGAGACCTGTTCTTATTCACAGAAACTACGGAAGAGTGGTTGAGTGTCTGTAAGGCAAAAGTTCAAGCTATTAAAATTGAGAGACTGTGATGCCCATCCAGCATGAAGAGCCCTCTGGCTTATACTTTGCAAAGTGCAACAGAAACATTTACTAGCATTTAGAGTTAGAACAAATAGATGAGCATTCTGGAGAAAAATGTTCATTTCTTTTGAGTTTCTTTAGCATAAAAGGTATTAGTTACCTCCCTGCAGATTTGTAATATGATTATACATTGTATTATTACGGTTATTTATTCAGTTATTGCACAGTAATAGGACGTGTTGAATGTACCTTTGCCTTTTATAGGACAATGTAAAATAACTATAAGAACAGCTACTACCACTGATTTCATTTTTCATGCCAGCAGTCAGGATATTTTTCATAAATTTGAGATACATAAGATTCCTAGCAGTGTAATATCAAACACATTTAGCTGAGATATTGACATGGTGCCCTATGTGATTAGATATAAACCCCAAGAAACAGAAGAATATGCTATTCACTCTATAAAACTATCTTCAACCATCTAAAGTAAGCTAACATTAAACATAACAGATGTCCACTAAAGCAGGAATTACGCACTCACCTGAGAAAATTCTAAGACCAACATTTAACTTTCAATGAAGCAGTGTCATAATGCATTAAAGGGATACAATGGACTGCATCATTCTCTTATACGTTGTCAGTGATATCTTAATTGACCTGCTTAATCTTTAGAGACGCCACCGAGGATCTCTTGTGTGTGATGTACATAGTCCGTAGAGAAGACAATCAATGGAGTAATTTTAAAATGGTTACATAATAATATGGCGGAAAAAGTCCTAATTAGAAAGAAAATAATAATACCACATATTAGCCAATTTAGCCTAAACATTTCTGTACAAAATAATCTTATATTCCATTATTTACAATAATTTATAATTCTGATTTTATATATATATATATATATATTATATATTTTATTTCGTATGGTAACAATGCTATACCTTCCTCATAGCTCACCTATCTCTTTATAATATATGGACCAGTTTTATATCTTTTCAGAACTTCTGCTATTCCATATCACCAACAATAAACTCCATCGCATTTTAATTGGAGAAGTGAGGAGTTATTTGGAGAAGTTTCAATATTGTTTTCACTGTCTCCAAACATGTTTACACTTAGTACATTACCACTGGCATTTACTAGCTGCAGTATGGGGCAAAAACATGTAATTAAGCTAAATAGGCTTGGTGGTTCATAGCTGGAAGGGATGCTCTGGCTGTTTGCAACCTCTTATCTTGTGCAGTGACTCTTAACATCAGTCCTCATGTACTTCGAAGAGATCTTGTTTTGAGAATGAATCATGCACATATTCTGATTGGGTCAGTAATTATCCTGTCGGCTAAGACCGATATTCTTAAGACATGTCTTTCATTTCATAGTCATCAATTTCCTATTTTTTCCCTTTCATTAACAGTTCACTGAATCTAGAAAAGGTATTGTTAGACTAATTTGTTAACTTGATCTGTCTCTCTGATAATTACAATTCTTTCCTATGGGGAGTTCCTGTCAATCTAGATGTCTCCACAGCGGTGCCATCTTTATTTTTCTGTTGTTTGACTTATGTAATTGTGGGCCATGTAGGGTACTTGCTATCATTGTTTGTCAGCTATTGCTGTTTTAAAAAAAAATCTTAAGATCACCCAAAATATTGCAGCACCACCATCCCCACCATTGAGTAGTTTGATTGAAACACCTGGTTCTCCTCCGGAGTAGAGCCAGGTTGAGGCCTGTAGGCCACACCACTGCTGGAGAATAATGCTCCTGGGGCAAACCACAAGTAGAGAGAAGATCCACCTGCACAACCTCACAGGACCCGGAGACGATCTACAAGGTTCCCAAGGCCTCAGTTGGAGTTTTTCATGTAGGATTTGCTAATTTGACAGCCTCCTAGCACAGATCATAGCAGTACTAACTCAGGTCTCATTTCCAAATCTACTACCTGGCTCCATGAGAAGCCTAGTCAAGGTTAGAATGGCTGCAAAGCCAGTGATGGCTGTTTAGTTAGTGTGTATAGCTCAAAGTGTGTATAGATACAAGTGTGAAACAAAAAAATTAAACAGCATAATTTGGAGTTATACCGGACATCAGGCTATGAGAAGTGTCTAATCTCTGCTTCCTCTCTTTCATCAATAGGTAATTACTACAGCCTTGTTGCCTTTTGCAACAGTCTGATCCGAATTAAGAAAATGCAGTTTTATTTCTAATGGTAATTACTACAGCCTTATTGCAAGTTGTCCTCTCACTGTTTGTTTGTTTAAACATTTTACTGCTAAGGTTTGTTGGGGGGGGTTTATTGAGGGCTTGATTGAACAACTCTGATCACATGTGTCTGTTAAGCAGACATATTCATAGTAGAATGGCTGCAAAGCCAGTGATGGCTGCTTAGTTAGTGTGTATAGCTCGAAGTGTGTATAGATACAAGTGTGAAACAAAAAAAATTAAACAGCATAATTCGGAGTTATACCGGAGTTACACAGGAGGAAACAGGAGAAGAACATTCTGCCTATTAACACAGCTTCACAAGGACAACTGTCAGTATTCACCTGAAACTCCATATTCTACCTCTGATGTTTTCAACTCACCCTGGCTACAAGCTACATGCAACATGAGGACTGTTTTTGGACTCTGATCTCATGAAAGTTTGTTTTATTTATCAGTTTGTTTTTAATGCAAAATCCACTCTGTTTAATCAGCCTGCTGTACTACTTGCTCAACCACTCCCTACCCATGCTACAGTTATTTCAGTCCCCTATCTCAGCACTGTACTTCAATTCTATTTAACCTTTGTCTACCTTTACAAGTAGGAAGAAATTATACTGTCTTTCAACCAATCTCCTCTCTCATGAGTCTGCAAAATCTCAGCTACTCAATTACCTGCTCTTTATTACTCTCCATTCAACACTTCCACCCACTCCCCCACTTGGCTCCCCACATCATTACTTTATATTATACAGACATCCAGGAATACACTACATTTGCTGCAGCCTAGCTCTGCACTACTTATCTGATTACACTGGACATTGCAATTAGGCAATTCCTTTAATTCCTCATTTTTGCTATTTGACTCATAGTCCCAATGCTTGCCAAAATATTTTTCTTTATCTCTTTTCATGGCATTATCTTTAGGACTATATCACCCCTCACCCATCCTGCAACACACACCTCTGTCCACATTGCCCCTTCATTACTTCACTAACCTCTAGTGAACACTCATGAACTCTTTTGCTATTTAAATTCAATAACTTTAACAGCCTCACCCTGCCGCCAGAAACTAAAAGGACACACATCTTACAATCATCTTTCCTACCTTTCTTCCTCCCTGCTTCTATTAGCTGGTGATATATCACCTAATCCAGGTCCCCCTCACTTCTCCCACACACATATATCTAAACACTACAGAAATCTGGCAAACCTCAAACACATAACCTGTCTCCCCTCTCTTCCAAAGTCCTTTAAATGTGCCCTTTGGAATGCAGGCTCTGTTTGTAACAAACTTACCTCCGTACACAATCTCTTCCTCTCAAACAACCTCAACCTTCTAGCAATAACAGAAACATGGCTCACGCATTCAGACACTGCCTCACCTGCAGCCCTTTCACATGGTGGTCTCCATTTCCCCCACACCCCCAGACCAGGAGGCAGACAAGGAGGGGGGGTTGGACTACTTCTCTCCCCTCAGTGCACATTCACAGTTCTACCAAGTGTCCCATCACTAACATTCACATCTTTTGAAGTACATGCTGTTAGGATTTTTAACCCATTCTCTATGCGTGTTGCTGTCATCTATCGCCCCCCCCTGGTCCACACCAACAATTTCTTGAACACTTCTCTGCATGGCTCCCTCACTTCTTATCTACTGATATCCCCACCATCATCATGGGTGATTTAAACATCCCTATTTCTAATCCACGTTCCAATGCTGCTTCCAAATTACTCTCTCTAACCTCCTCACTTGACCTCTCCCAGTGGATTGAATCTGCTACTTATCAGTATGGCCACTGTCTGAATCTTGTTTTCTCTAGACTATGCTCAGTTTCTAATTTCCTTAACACTCCTTTCCCCCTCTCGGACCATCACCTTATCAGCTACGCGCTCACCCCAAGTTCTTTACCCTCCCTAGTGTCAAACTCTTCCAAGCCTCCTCGTACCCGCAGGAATATCAACGCTATTGATTTTCAACAGTTTTCCACCTCTCTCCAACACCTTCTCTCCCCAATTTCTACATTCTTCTCCCCTGATCGGGCAGTACCCCATTTTCATCAAACCCTAGCAACTGCCCTGGATCAAGTGGCTCCAGCGACACTACATACTTCGCGTAGAATTCGTTGCCAACCGTGGCACACTACAGTAACACAAACTCTACAAAAACTTTCTCGTAAAGCAGAACGTCACTGGCGTAAATCTTGTGCCTCTAATGATTTCATCACATATACTGATATCTACCACTCCTACAGAAATGCTCTGGACACTGCTAAACAAACATACTACCGATCTCTCATCTATGCTCGGGCTTCTAACCCCAAACGCCTCTTTAACACATTTAACTCTCTTCTGAATCCTGCTGCCCCAAATCCTCCAACTAACATCAGTGCAAAGGATCTTGCTTCCTATTTCAAGGACAAAATTGATAAGATCAGGCTTGAAATGGTATCTCCCTTGACAAGCAATCTGCTAAATTCCTTTGTAGCACCCTCTGACACTCTCTCTTCATTTGATCCCACAAATGAAGAGGAAGTTTCTACTCTCTTCTCATCTTCCTACTCTACCTTCTATCCTCTTGATCCCATTCCCTCACAAATGGGTATGTCCCTGTCTCCTGTGCTCATTCCCCCTCTATCTAAAATCTGTAATCTATCTATTTCTACTGGTATTTTTCCATCTATATTCAAGCATGCAGTGATTACTCCCATTTTAAAAAAACTGAATTCTGACCCTAACTCTCTCATTAATTACCGCCCCATCTCCCAGCTCCCATGCCCCTCCAAGCTTCTCGAGAGAATTGCCTACACACGCCTCACACACTTTCTTACAGCAAACAACCTGTTGGATCCTCTTCAGTCAGGCTTTCGCTCTCAACACTCCACAGAGACTGCGCTGACCAAAGTTGTCAATGATTTGATCACAGCAAAAAATAACAACCAATACTCTCTTCTAATTCTCCTGGATCTCTCTGCTGCATTTGACACTGTTGACCACTCTCTCCTCATACAAACGCTATAATCCCTAGGTCTTGAAGGCACTGTCCTATCCTGGTTCTCATCCTACCTATCTAATCGCTCTTTCAGTGTTAATTTCTCTGGATCCACCTCTGCTCCGCTTCCTTTATCAGTTGGAGTTCCACAAGGCTCAGTCCTAGGTCCTCTGCTATTCTATATCTACACCACTTCTCTTGGAAAACTAATAAGCTCCTTTGGATTTCAGTATCATCTCTATGCAGACGATACACAAATTTACCTATCCTCTCCTGATCTTTCACCATATGTGTTGTCTCGCGTTACTGACTGTCTTTCTGCCATTTCATCTTTGATGTCTTCTCGCCAACTCAAACTCAATCTTTCAAAAACTGAATTAATAATATTCCCACCCAAAAACAGAAGCTTCCTGCCTGACATTTCTATTTCTGTCGATAACATGACCATAAATCCCACCCCGCAAGCTCGTTGCCTATGTGTAATCCTTGATTCACAACTGTCGTTTATTCCCCACATCAACTCTATATCTAAATCATGTTACATACACCTAAAGAACATTTCCAGAATCAGCATATATCTGACACAAGACACCGCAAAAACATTAATTCATGCACTCATCATCTCCCGCATCGACTATTGCAATTCCCTCCTTACTGGTCTTCCCAAAGTCAGACTTGAACCCCAACAATCTATTTTGCAAGCAGCGGCTAGACTGATTTTCCTTACAAACCGTTCTTCCTCTGCTGAGCCACTCTGTCAGTCTCTACATTTGCTGCCTGTATTTCAACGAAACCAATATAAAATTCTTCTACTAACATACAAGGCCATCAACAAAATTGCACCGACATACATTTCCTCACTTGTCTCAAAATATCTCCCTACTCAACACCTCCGTTCTGCACAAGATCTGCGTCTTTCCTCCACTCTCATAACATCCTCCCATTCTCGGTTACAGGGTTTTTTTCGGGCTGCACCTATTTTGTGGAATTCCCTCCCATGCACAGTAAGACTTTCCTCTAGTCTTCAAACCTTCAAGCGTTCACTGAAAACCCACCTCTTCAGACAAGGTTATGATATTCCTCAACCATCATCTTAATTTCCCTAGATTACCCTATTGCCTTCCTCTACACTGCTAACGCAAGACAACAACCTTCTGACCAACATTGCAACACACATAGCCCACTCAGTACTTTTATCTTTGCTGTCTGTCTGGTCCATTGTGCAATATGATGTAGCACATGCCCTTGTGTTTCTAACTCCCATTGTCCTATAGATTGTAAGCTTTCGAGCAGGGTTCTCTTACCTCTTTGTCTGTATGTATTACCCAGTATTGTCTTTTTAATGTTTGTTCCCAATTGTAAAGCGCTACGGAATTTGCTGGCGCTATATAAATAAATGTTGATGATGAAGGTTGCTTCCCATCTACAAAAACAAGTAGAAAACCTTTTTAAATTTCATGAGCGTGTATATGTAAAGGACCTTGGTTATACAATATCTAGAACCCAATTTTAGAATAGGTCCACCACTGTTTAGACTCAAAGGTCCAGCCCAGGGGTCTACAGTCATGGACAAAAGTTTTGAGAATGACACAAATATTATTTTTCACAAAGTCTGCTGCCTCACTTGTTATTATGGCAAATTGCATATACTCCAGAATGTCATGTAGAGTAATCAGATGAATTGCAATTAATTCCAAAGTCCCTCTTTGCCATGACAATGAACTTTATACCAAAAACAATATTTCCACTGTATTTCAGCCCGGCCAAAAAAGGACCAGCTGACATCAGGTCACTGATTCTATAGTTAACACAGGTGAGAGTGTTGCTATTGGCAAGGCTGGAGATCACTCTGTCACACTGATTGAGTTAGAATAGCACACTGGAAGCTTTAAAATCTTTAATAGAAGGGTGGTGCTTGAAATCATTGTTCTTTCTCTGTTAACCATGGGTTTCTGCAAGGAAACATTTGCAGTCATCATTGCTTTGCACAAAAAAGGACTTCACAGGCAAGGAAATTGCTGCTACTAAGATTGCACATAAATCAACCATTTATCGGATCATCATGAACTTCAAGGAGTGAGGTTCAATAGTTGTGAAGAAGGCTTCATGGTACACAAGAACGTCCAGCAAGCACCAGGACCATCTCCTAAAGTTGATTCACCTGTGGGATTGGGGCACCACCAGTGCAGAGCTTGCTTAGGAATGGCAGCAGGCAGGTGTGAGTGCATCTGTATGCACAGTGAGGCGAAGACTTTTGGAGGATGGCCTGGTGTCAAGAAGGCCAGCAAAGAATCCACTTCTCTCCAGAAAAAACATCAGGGACAGATTGATATTCTGCAAAAGGTACAGTGATTGCACTACTTAGGACTGGGGAAAAGTCATTTTCTCTGATGAATCCCCATTTCAGGTTGTTTGGGGCATCTGGAAAAACGCTTGTCCGGAGAAGGAAAGGTGAGCGCTACCATCAATCCTGTGTGATTCCAACAGTGAAGCATCCTGAGACCATTCATGTGTAGGGTTGCTTCTCAACCAAGGTGGGCTCACTCACAATTTTGCCTAAGAACACTTCCATGATTTAAGAATGGTACCAAAAAATCCTCTAAGAGCAACGTCTCCCAACCATCCAAGTACATTTTGATGACAAACAATGACTGACTTTTCCAGCATGATCGAGCACATTGTCATAAGACAAAAGTGGCTCGGGGATCAAAACATTGAAATTTTGGGTCCATGGCCAGAAAACTCCCCAGACCTTAATCCCATTGAGAACTTGTGGTCAATCCTCAAGAGGCAGGTGAGCAAACAAAACCCCACAAATTCTGACAAACTCCAAGCATTGATTAGTGTCACACGCTGCTCATTTGGCTTCCACAGACAAAGACTGAGACACTCACAGGTGTCTCATTAACAGACTTCAAACCTCCAAGTTCTGATCTGCACAGGTGCAGACTGATCACCTGTCTACTTCTAATTAGATTCCTATTGGCTCCTGCGTTGGCTCCAGACTTGAAAAGGCACTTCCTTTCTTTCCTCTGGGCCTGTTGATCATGTTACCAGTCTGATTAGGTTCCTACCTACTCTGTGAGCTCTCACCTGGATCGTCAGTGCCTTGCTGTGTTGCTGTTAAAGACCATACAGATCAAACTGCAACTGTCTCTGCTGTATACTACTCCACAGACTATTCAGCTCATGCTGCAACTATCTCTGCTGTATGACACTCCACAGGTCGTATCATCAAGCTGATTGTGTTGCTGTTAAAGACCATACAGATCAAACTGCAACTGTCTCTGCTGTGTACTATTCCACAGACTATTCAGCTCATGCTGCAACTATCTCAGCTGTATGACACTCCACAGGTCGTATCATCAAGCTGCTTGTTGTTCTTTTCTCTGGCTGAACTGTTCATGTATTATTGAAAGCATTAAGGCATTATTTGGTTCCTGATTACTGCCGCATCTATTGTGCATATACTGCTACCTGGACAGTTAATCTCTCCTCTGATGTGGGCTGCTCAACTGTGATACCATTTACCTGCTGCCTTATTCTTTCCACCTTATTGCTGGGCTGTGCATTCAAAACCATATATAACTATATGCTGATTGTTCATATTGCATGTGATATTGCCGGTGGCTCCGCCCACCTTGTACTACGCTCCTAGTGTGTATATATATATATACATATATCAAGACTTTCCTGTATATTCATCCAGTCATCATTAAACCTCTGATTGTACTTTTATCCTGCATCTGGCATCTATTTGAACCTCAGGCTATCATTACCACTTACCAGTGTATTACCATATTCTCACTCCCCGAGGATCTGTTCCCACAACATCTATGAACAGATCCAGAGTCCAAAATACCAAACCGTGACAGTATCAACAGGCCACAATGGACTCCCCTGGGGAACCGCCGGCTAAACAGACTCTGCGGCTGTTACTCCATAGGATAGAACAACAGGATGAAATTCAACACCAACTCCTTCAATGTTTCCAGACATTGGCCTCTAGAGTGGATTCTATTCAATCTGCTATATCCTCACTTCTTCCACTGGCTCCTCCATCGGAATCACCTGCACCAGAGCTACCCAGTAATTCTCATTCTACTCTCCGGATTCCGTCTCCTGCTAAGTTTGATGGTGACCCTAAAGCCAGTAGAGGTTTCCTCAATCAGTGTTCAATTCAATTCGAATTACAACCTCAGAACTTTCCTACTCAAAGAATAAGAGTTGCTTACATAATATCATTATTGTCTGGCCAGGCTTTGGCCTGGGCCTCCCCCCTCTGGGAGCGTGATGATCCTCTCCTGTCCGACAGCTCTGCCTTTATAGTCACATTCCGTAAAATTTTTGATGAACCTGGTCGTGTTACCTCTGCAGCTTCAAGTATTCTCAGGCTTCGTCAAGGGTCACGATCAGTGGCGCAATATGTGATCTCCTTCCACACTTTATCATCCGAACTACGTTGGAATAATGATGCTCTAGTGGCTACTTTCTGGCACGGCTTATCTGATAAGATCAAGGATGCTCTTGCCCCCCAGGAACTACCTGCTACTTTGGATGCTCTAATTTCTTTGTGTAACAGAGTGGATCTACATTTCAGAGAAAGAGCCGCTGAAAAGGATAACTCCCGTCGTTCTGTATCCAGAACATTAACTCGCTATCTCTCTCCAGCTTCTGGAGAGGAATCAATGCAATCGGAACGATCGCGCTTGACTCCGGAGGAGCGCGATCGAAGATTTAAAAATAAATTATGTATTTACTGTGCCGATCCAGGGCATATCGTTAATAAGTGTCCCAAGAAATCGGGAAACACCAAAGCCTAATTTGTTCCGGAGAAGTCAAATTAGGCAATGTCAAATCTTCTCTTCAATCATCGTTACCCACTGTGTGCTCGTTTCCAATTATATTATATGGCCCTTCTGGCCCTGTTCACTCCTATGCCTTGCTGGATTCAGGAGCTGCTGGGAACTTTATTTCTTCTTCTCTCGTGTCCCAAGGGTCCTTACCCGTATCCTTCCTAGAGCATCCTGTATCTATTTCTGCAATTGATGGATTTCGTATCTCCAATGGTCTCGTCAAAAAATGCACTCCGCCTATTCTTCTACAAATAGGAGCATTACATAAAGAGATGATATCCTTCCATGTTTTGCCATCTTCTACTAGTCCTGTCATTCTGGGATTACCCTGGCTCCAACAACACTCTCCTCAGATGGATTGGACCACTTCACAAGTGTTATCCTGGAGTTCTAATTGCTTTAAAAATTGTCTTTCACGTGTTCATCCACTGGCCTCTACTAGCTTCTCGTCTGAATCTCAATCCAACTACCTTCCAAGTCAGTATCTGTCTTTTCGGGATGTGTTCGACAAGGCCAGATCTGAACAGCTTCCTCCTCACCGAACATGGGATTGTCCTATTGATCTGTTGCCTGATCAAATCCCTCCGCGAGGTCGTGTGTATCCTTTATCCTTGCCAGAGACTCAAGCCATGTCCGAATACGTCCAAGAAAATCTTCTTCGTGGATTCATTAGACCTTCATCTTCTCCTGCTGGGGCCGGTTTCTTTTTTGTTAAAAAGAAGGATGGGTCCCTTCGCCCATGTATTGACTACAGAGGTCTTAATGCCATCACCATTAAGAACCGGTACCCCATCCCTCTCGTCACCGAACTATTCGACCGTATAAAGGGGGCGAAGATTTTCACAAAACTAGATCTCAGAGGAGCTTATAACCTCATCCGAATTAAAGCCGGCGATGAATGGAAAACAGCGTTCAATACTCGCGACGGCCACTACGAATACCTAGTGATGCCTTTCGGTTTGTGCAATGCCCCTGCGGTGTTTCAAGGTTTTGTGAACGAAATCTTCAGAGACCTCCTCTATGATTGTGTCGTTGTATATTTGGATGACATTTTGATCTTCTCCCAGGACATTCATTCTCACCGCCGTCAAGTGGCAGAGGTTCTTTCACGTCTTCGTAAGAATCAACTTTTTTGCAAGCTAGAGAAATGCTTATTTGAAAAGTCCCAAATGTCATTCCTTGGCTACATTGTCTCAGGCTCAAGATTAGAGATGGACCCAGAGAAGGTTCGAGCTATACTCGAGTGGCCTCTTCCCTTAGGATTGAAGCCTGTGCAACGCTTCTTGGGGTTCTCTAATTATTATAGACGTTTTATCAAGGGATACTCAACTATAGTGGCACCCATTGTGTCTCTCACCCGGAAGGGTGCCAATCCCAAATCCTGGCCGCCAGAGGCCTTAAAGGCTTTCGAATTTCTAAAAGAAGCATTCTCCTCGGCACCTATACTTCAACAACCTAACATGTCTTTGCCATTCTTCCTCGAGATTGATGCTTCAAGTGTGGGAGTAGGGGCTGTGTTATCTCAGAAGTCTCATCTTAACCAGTTCCATCCCTGTGCATTCTTCTCCAGAAGATTTTTACCTGCAGAGAAGAATTACGCCATCGGCGATAAAGAATTACTGGCCATAAAAATAGCATTGGAGGAATGGCGTTATCTGCTAGAGGGAGCTAAATTCCCGGTTACCATCTTTACGGATCATAAAAACCTATTATATCTGCAATCCGCTCAATGCTTAAATCCTAGACAAGCTAGGTGGTCTCTCTTTTTCTCTCGCTTCAATATTCGAATTACATTCAAACCTGGTGAGAAGAATAAACGTGCAGATGCTCTTTCCCGAGCCTTTTCCTGTGATTCCAAGACCGAAGAGGTGAAACCTTATCCTATACTAGATCCCAAGTGTATATTTACTTCTACTTTGTCTCCTGACTGTACACCACCACCTGGGAAGACTTTTGTACCACCGGATTTACGAAAGAAACTGTTGACTTGGTTCCACTCTACTCGTTTTGCTGGCCATACTGGTATACGTAAAACCATTGAGTTGGTCTCCCGTAATTATTGGTGGCCAAAATTTCATCGCGATGTTAAGGACTTTGTTGCTTCCTGTGAAATTTGCAGTCAACACAAGTCATCTCGCCAATCTCCTGCTGGACAATTAATCCCACTTCCTATTCCGGACAGACCATGGACCCATTTGAGCATGGACTTTATCACCGACCTACCCCCTAGCAAAAAATATAATACCATCTGGGTTGTGGTAGATCGGTTCTCAAAAATGGCTCATTTTATTCCACTTATTGGCCTACCATCCTCATCTGTTCTTGCCACATATTTCGTTAAAGAGATATTCCGGTTGCATGGCTGTCCCGCAGAAATTGTGTCAGATCGTGGAGTTCAGTTCGTGTCTAAGTTTTGGCGAGCCTTGTGTAAAATTCTTGGTATCCAATTAAACTTCTCATCATCCTACCATCCCCAGTCTAATGGACAGACTGAACGTGTAAACCAAGATTTAGAGACTTTTATTAGAATGTTCTCTGCTGCCAATCAGGACGATTGGGTGGATCTTCTACCTTGGGCAGAGTTTGTGCATAATAATGCCCTTCATGAGTCAACTTCTGCATCACCATTTTCCATTGTGTATGGGATTCATCCATCCTTTCCCAGGTTTACTTCCCTCCCGCCCACCCAGGTTCCTGCTGTTAATCTCGTTCAACGGAGATTTGTTTCTATCTGGAATCAAGTGAGGAGCTGTCTTAAGAAATCTTCCAAACGTTACAAGTTTGCGGCGGATAGAAAACGTCGGGCCGCACCTGCCTTCAAGATAGGTGATAGAGTATGGCTCTCTACAAAGAATATCCGTCTCAAGACTCCTTGTATGAAGTTTGCTCCTCGCTTTATTGGTCCTTATACTATTTCAAAAATTAATAATCCAGCTTCTGTGAAATTATCTTTACCAGCTGCTCTTCGGATCTCCAATTCGTTTCATGTCTCCTTGTTGAAACCATTGATCATTAACCGTTTTTCGTCTACCCATACTTCTTCTACAGCACCTAAAGTTCACTTGGATCAAGAATTCGAGGTCAAACAAATATTGGATTCAAAAATCTCTAAAGGAAGTTTGAAGTATTTAGTAGACTGGAAAGGGTTTGGTCCTGAGGAACGTTCCTGGATCCGTGCTGCGGATGTTCATGCTCCAGTTTTGGTTAAGAACTTTCACAAGAACTTTCCTTCTAAGCCGAATCCTAGGTGTGCGGAGCCCACCTTTAAAAGGGGGGGTACTGTCACACGCTGCTCATTTGGCTTCCACAGACAAAGACTGAGACACTCACAGGTGTCTCATTAACAGACTTCAAACCTCCAAGTTCTGATCTGCACAGGTGCAGACTGATCACCTGTCTACTTCTAATTAGATTCCTATTGGCTCCTGCGTTGGCTCCAGACTTGAAAAGGCACTTCCTTTCTTTCCTCTGGGCCTGTTGATCATGTTACCAGTCTGATTAGGTTCCTACCTACTCTGTGAGCTCTCACCTGGATCGTCAGTGCCTTGCTGTGTTGCTGTTAAAGACCATACAGATCAAACTGCAACTGTCTCTGCTGTATACTACTCCACAGACTATTCAGCTCATGCTGCAACTATCTCTGCTGTATGACACTCCACAGGTCGTATCATCAAGCTGATTGTGTTGCTGTTAAAGACCATACAGATCAAACTGCAACTGTCTCTGCTGTGTACTATTCCACAGACTATTCAGCTCATGCTGCAACTATCTCAGCTGTATGACACTCCACAGGTCGTATCATCAAGCTGCTTGTTGTTCTTTTCTCTGGCTGAACTGTTCATGTATTATTGAAAGCATTAAGGCATTATTTGGTTCCTGATTACTGCCGCATCTATTGTGCATATACTGCTACCTGGACAGTTAATCTCTCCTCTGATGTGGGCTGCTCAACTGTGATACCATTTACCTGCTGCCTTATTCTTTCCACCTTATTGCTGGGCTGTGCATTCAAAACCATATATAACTATATGCTGATTGTTCATATTGCATGTGATATTGCCGGTGGCTCCGCCCACCTTGTACTACGCTCCTAGTGTGTATATATATATATATACATATATCAAGACTTTCCTGTATATTCATCCAGTCATCATTAAACCTCTGATTGTACTTTTATCCTGCATCTGGCATCTATTTGAACCTCAGGCTATCATTACCACTTACCAGTGTATTACCATATTCTCACTCCCCGAGGATCTGTTCCCACAACATCTATGAACAGATCCAGAGTCCAAAATACCAAACCGTGACAATTAGGCAAGAATGGGTGGCCATCAGTCAGTATGTTGCCCAGAAGTTGATTGACAGCATGCCAGGGCAAATTGCAGAGGTCTTCAAAAAGAAGGGTCAACACTGCAAAGATTGACTCTTTGCTTAAACTTAATGTAATTATCAATAAAATCCTTTGACACTTGTAACTTGTAACTTTACTTCATATACCATAGCAGCATCTGACAGAAAGGTATAAAAACACTGAAGTAGCAAACTTTGTGAAAACCAATACTTGTGTCAATCACAAAGCTTTTGACCATGACAGCACAAAGCTACAGTACAGCAAAGCCACATACAGTGGCTGTTACTTGCTCATGTTGCTGATCAGATATGTGGCTGTTTCTCAATTTCTGTGCTTCCTGGGAGAACTGTTTCAATCTGCTATTTACATGGAGTATATTTCTGATAGAACATGAACTGCTACAATTCCATAATTTGCATCAAGAAATAAGTGTGCTCCCATATGTAAATGACTTAAGGTACATATAGTCACACCCTTCACTTAATTGACCATTCTGACACTGTCTTCTCTTGTTTTACCTCCTATCTATCCAACCACTACTTCTCTGTCTCTACCTCTGGCTCCTCCTCCCACCGTTCACCACTTTCCGTAGGATTTCCTCAGGGTTCCATCCTTGTCCCAATGCTCTTTTTTTTGTGCACCTTTTAACTGGGTGACCTTATCAGCTCTTTTGGCCTCCAGTACCACCTCTATGCTGATGACACCCAACTCTACCTCTCCTCTCCTGTCCTCTCTCCTTCCATCCTCAATAAGGTGTCCTGCTGCCTCTCTGTCAAATCCTCCTGGATTTCCCAACATTTCCTCAAACTCAATATGGCCAAATCTGAATTTATAAACCACCCCCTCTAGAGACTCCTTCCCTCCCACTCTCTCCATCACTATTGGTTCTATCATAATCTCCTCTTCACCCCAAGTTTGATGCCTTGATTCTTCCCTCTCCTTCACCCCTCACATACAATCCCTTGCCCAATGCTGCAGCTTCTGTCTCCTTAATATAGCTTGGATCAGACCCTTCTTCTCTGCTGATTCCAAGAAAACTCTCATCCTCTCTCTGATCATCTCCCGCCTGGATTACTGCAACCTCCTCCTCACTGACCTCCCCTGCATCCATCTTGCTCCTCTTCAGTCCATACTAAATGCTGCAGCTTGATTTACCTTCCTCTCCTGCTGATCCTTATCTGCCTCCCCACTTTGTCAAGCTCTTTACTGGCTCCCACTCCATTTCATAATCATCTTTAAATACCTCACCCTCACCTTTAAAGCCTTCTCTAACTACACTGTTCCTTATCTCTCCAACCTCATCTCCACTCTTTCTCCTTCTCGCCCTCCAGGGTCTTCCATGACCGCTTGCAAACCTCCCATCTGGTCACCACCTCTCACTTCTGCAATCAAGATTTCTCCTGTGCTGCCCCTCTTCTTTGGAATGATCTTCCCCCTTCTATCAGGCTCTTTTCCCCATCCTGACAGACATCAAATACCCCTCAAAACCCATGTGTTCAGGTAAGCCTACCCTTTCTCCATCTAACCCTGCCATCCTCTAGCATTCATTCTTCCTCCCCTCCTACTTACTATTTTTCATCTCTCCCATTTGAGTTCTTGTTCTTTTCATCCCATCTTCTCACTCTTTGTCTTCTGTCAGTTTCCCCCTCACCTTTAGATTGTAAGCTCCTTTGAGCAGGGCCATCTATCCTCATATCCTCTTCCTCCTGTTTACCTATGCCTTCAGCTCCCAGCATCTTTTCTCCACTTTGTCACTTAACTCCTGCCTCTCCTCTACCCCCTTGTCTTTACATCTCCATCTTTGCTCTGATCCTGTTAGTGGCACCCACACTATTTGGCACAGGCACAGCCTCCTTTTTTCACTCCCAACCTCCCTCCTTCCCTTCGGATTCTATCTGAGCACTGGGATTCACTTCTACCTCTTTGCCCATGCACCTGTTCTCTGCGGAGTTTTCAATTTTTGTACTTATTGCACTTTATTTGTACTCTTTGTACTAATTGCACTTTGCTTTGAACTGCCCTATATGCCATGTACTGTTTCCCTGTACTGTTGTCCCATGCTCTATGTATAGCACTGCGGACCCATTGTGGCACCTCATAAATAAAAGATAATAATAATAATAATAATTATAATAATAGTAATAATAATAATAATAATATAGTTGGTCCCTGGTGCCTTGGTCATTTTCATGAAAAATATTGCCTGGTTTCCAGCCTCTAACAAACTTGATATTTTATCAATTGTGGCATTACTATGGCCCCAAGATCTAAAAGGATAATGTTTCAGATAGAGAAAGCTTATTTAAAAGGCATGACAAGCAATCTACTAAAAGCATGCAAGTTTCTCAAAGATTTCCCAGACCGGAACTATCAACAAAAGTAAAGATCTTACCAGGAGTTCAATGTCTAATTGCTAACCTATTCTAAAACATCAAGGCAACATTTTAGGCAGAGCTATGTCAAGTGGTCCAGACGTTCCAAACAGAGCTAGTTGAACTTGGCTACAGAATGGACGCTTTAGAAACTAAAACAGACAAGCTTTGTAAGTCACAAGTGAATATGGATCATGGACTGTGTTCCTTCCATCTAGAGCTATCTGATACTGCTGAAAAGTGTCAGAGCCTCAAAAACCAGGTGCAAAGAAATAACATAAGAATTAAAGATGTCCCAGGATGTATAGATAACTAAGGTTTGAAAAAAGTTATAGTTAAGTTATAATCCAGGACACTATGCAGTAGATGGAATAACCAGGAAAGTTTGGTAAGTACAGGGATAATATATGCTGACAGGCACAGGAACAATTAATGAATATAGCACAGGAGGTAACCAGTTGCACACAGTCTAATATAAGACTGTTCTTCTGGGTCCCTCTGACTCTCAGAATGTTCATTTATCTATACCAGAGGCCAATAGGGGGTGTGTAGACATGATCAACCAGAACTAGTCCTATTTGATAAATGAATTGTGAATGATCGGAAAATACAACTTTCCCGTCGTCAGTAATGCATCTGCAGCTATGGAGGGGATGAAGATAAAAGAAGAAAGCACCAGACCCTGGATAGCTAGGTATTGAGCTGGTACCTGACAGAACCCCTCTTATGGGTGGACACAGAACACCAAATGACAGACTTTTTAGGAAAGTTTTTTTCAAAACCCAGACACCCCAGACATTCAAACACCCCTTCACCGATTGGGATGAAACCAACACAAATGGTTCAGTTGGAACCTGGCCAGGTTTTAGGGGGATTAGACTCCATGTCGGAACCCCCTGACCTACAGCAAGAATCTCCACTCTAGTATCTGTGTTGTACTGTAAGACATTATCAAATATATGACTCATATCATTGTATTTTGTTTTTCAGAATGTTTAGAGTGTTATCCTGGTAGTTTTGTCTTTTAATCAGTATTCCATAATTAACCAAATCAATGCATTTTGTCTGCAAGCAGCAACCATTTCCTAAGTTCTTTGTTTTAGTGTTAATCAAATTTGTAAAACTGCGTCATTTCCAAATTTGTGGGCAAAAAAGACAGGATCAATTAAGTCAAATAAGTAATTACTTACATAATTTTATGGTGTATTTTTCTCTCATAATTATTGTATGATTTTAAACCTGTCATAGGCATGTTCACATGTCTAACTAAATCCAATTTTCACCTGATTTTTTTACATTTTGTAACAATCATCCTGATAAGACAAAATTGGATTTAGGCTAAAAATGTCATAGCCGTTTCTGTGAAGTGTATTTGCTTGGCACATCAAAATATATATATCTAAGATGGTAGTTTGCGAAATCAGAATCTGATCTAGAGTAAGATGTAAGCCTATTTGTACCACATAATAATGCATACACTTTGCCACACTGTCCATGTTATATTTTGATGTGTGCTTATCTTATACTTATGCCCACTTGCCCTTGGAGAAGTTCAGCCCAACAGCGGCATTAAGAAGTAAGTCAACCATGCCCCTTACAGATATATTCAATTTTCACTTGCACATATCTTTAAGAAACTCTATATAGGAAGCGTATTTTTTGCACATCCCTTGTGCCAAGTTGATGATGTGAAACTCACCTTTTTGTGGTGAATATATTTATATACTAGACTTAAGGTTGCACATATTTTAAATTATATGGAACTCAAATTACTGCTGCTGAAACGTAAGTGCTTGGATGCATTTTTGAGTGTTTACAGAAGTCACAATTTTACATTTAATTGTAAATCAGTCCCCGATCTTTGGGGATATTCTATAAGAAGTGGAATTAAATTATCATTAAAATGGTTTAACATATTGATAAGCGTTGAAATCCCAAACACTCAAATGGATTAATTTATTAGAATTAGGTTCTGAATAGCGAAAGGTCTAATGAGATTGAGCAAAACAAGCAAATAGCCAGTGGAACTTCTACAAAACAAATGTCAACAAAATAAGTAATAGTTATATGAGTATAAGTTACATGTATCCTAATAATTATATTATAGAGACTATTACTATTGATAAAAAATAAGAAACACTTTCACCAAAATATTAATTTTCCCCACTCTCATCAGTGTTCCCTTCATAATCTGATGCAAGAAGAAAGCGCAATTGACTGACAATTGATATGAATGCATGAATTTCCACAGCTACCTTTGACCAGTTATCAGCATTCAACCTCCACAGAATTTTTTTTCACAATTGTTTTACAACCTTAAGGAGAAACTACTATATCTAAAAATAAAATTATTATTATTATTATTATTATTATTATTATTCCTATTATTATCATCATCATCATCAAACTGGAGTATCTCTATGATCATAAATCATTAATTATATTATTTTATATGGTCTATATTACCAATAAAGAAACAATAAGGGCCCAACTAAAGTACTTTACATTGAATACACATATCACAATTAACCACTATATGCAGTCTAGTACAGATACTTGACTAGTCACCAGTAATGCCCTAGTTCTGTAACCTGAATCTTACTAACCCTCTAGAACTATCACCATCCCCACATGCATAATCACTGGCTCCATCAAAGTCATCAAGAGACAAAGGTTTGCGAAATCATCCACGTAATATGAGACAAATATGAATTAAACAGGTTGTGTGGCTGGCTGATTGGGCCAAAACCCACAAGTTTGTTTCACACTGGGCTTATCTTTATGAAAATTGCAACGCAAGATGACTGAATCTTCTGGTTTGCTATAAAATTATATTTGCTCTGTGATAATGTCATATATACTTTTATTGCATTGTTCCCCTGATTTGAATGGTCCTCAAAAGGTTCCAGTAATGCAATTTCGCTCCCCCTTCAATTACCACTTTAGACAGTTGGTGGCCTTGTCAAACTCTTCCTGGGAGTTTCCCACTTATTGATTGTGAGGTTCATGGGGGAAAGCCATCAACAATATCATTGTGTGTTTGAATCAGACCAAGCTTAGTAGAAGAGAAAAGTTGGACTGTTGAGTCCTTAAGAGAAGGTTCAAGGAATCATCTCACAAACAAAAAAAAATATCAAGAAGCATATATACATCTCAAAACCAAAAGCACATACACACATAAAATATTTCCAAATTTAATGTTGAGTATAATAACTTTGTTATTTATTTTATGGAAATTACTATTAAATTATATTTAAATTTTTCAAATGCTTCCTTGAAGTCTTTATTCCTCAGGCTGTATATGAATGGATTAAGCAATGGTGTCACCACAGTGTAAAGCAGTGATAAAGCCTTGCTGGTAGCTAATAATGTACCTTTTGTTGGAATCGTATAAACAGAAAATAGAGACATATAAAATATCAACACAACAGTCAGGTGGGAGCTGCAGGTGGAGAAGGCTTTTAGTCTCCCACTGCTTGACCGAATGTTTAGGATAGTGATGATGATATACACATAAGAAGCAATGATCATTGTGAATGGACATATGATTACAATAATACAAATTATGGTTGAATGTGTTTGAAGTATGAAAGTATCTGAACAAGAAATCTCTATAATAGTTGATAAATCACAGAAATAATGGTCAATCACATTTGGTCCACAGAACTCTAATTTTAGAGCAACTATTTCATTCATGAACATCAAAGAGAAACTTAACAACCATGCTATAATGACAGATTTCACACAAAACATTTTGTTGATTATAGAGCTATATCGCAGTGGGTTACAGATAGCCACATATCGGTCGTATGACATCACCATCAGAACGAGACACGCTGATGCCTCTGCATTCCCAAACACATACATCTGTGACATACAGGCAGCAAGAGACATGGTGCTACCTTCATGTAGTAGAATGTGCAGTAAGTTAGGAAGAATGTCTGTTGTCTTCAAAATGTCCATTAACGATATTACTGTGATGAAGAAATACATTGGATAATGAAGATTTTTGCTCATTGTAACTGAAATTATAATAATAATATTACTACATATGGTAAAACAGTAAATGAAGAGCAGGAGCAAAACCAATAGATTATTAAAGCTGTGAAGATTTGGAAATCCCAGAAGAAAGACGTAAGAGACGTTGTTCCTGTGCATTATCTAAACAAACCCTGAAGGTCAAGCCTAATATATTGCACCTATTTATAAGTCATCATATCACACTTCTATTTCTATTATGATTTGCTCAGCTATGTATATGGAGATTGTTATGGGGTCTCCAAAGCTTGCTGGTGGTTCCTAGAAGAAAACAACTTGGCTGGGGAAGCTGTCAGAGATACACCACATCTGGAAGCACTAGCAGAAGTTGGAAAAGGTAGAATGACGATGGACAAAGTCTGAGTCAATGGGTTGGAGAATGTAGAATCATGTGGGATGAAGTTGAAGTCAACAAACAGACAAACCAAACCAGATGATTTAAAGCACTTGCAGAGAAATGAAATTCCAACTTTGCTCTTGCAAAGAGTGGCATGAGAGAAGGTGTTATAAAGGCTGCATGCAGGTGAGATCTCTCAGTCTTAATTGACTTGACCTTTATTAAAGTGCTGATTGATGTAAGTGAAATGGAATGTTCAGTTGTCACCGGTCATCTGTAGCTGGTATTGCGGCGAATCCACCCAATACATCTGTCTATGATAACGATGTCACGTTTTCAACCTAGATTGAATGTCACTGCCAGAAATCAATTCATTAAGATAAGTTTGCTTAACATGTAAACCAGCATAAGTCCTAATATTAAAAGAGATTACATATACAGATAGCGAGTATTTTTATTCATTTTAACCTATATTTCGCTTAATTTTAACCAATACCTAATAAAAGTTATATCTTACATTTATAATCCTATACGATCATCAGAAAGTGTCAGTGCACCTACAATATAACTTCTTTTTCTTTCTTCTTCTAAAATATTAACATGTAAACCATCAGATAAAATCAAATTAGTTTTAAAATTAAATTTTATTAATTTTATAAAATAAACAAAGAAGTGATCAGATTAACCTTACACATACAGTAAGATGCTTGGAAGATGCTAAATTATGTGAGTCTTTCAAGTAAGAGTAATCTGTCGGTTGTGTGAAACCGATAATACAAGAGGAGATTCTTACCTTACCTTAAGTCAAACACAACCTCACATTTCTGGAACTAAACTTTTTCATAGATTAGAAAGATTATATTGTATTTATCTTTCAAAGCTGATTATTTGATTTCTGTCATGAGTTAATTTCTCCTCACTTTTTAGAAAATATTCAGTCTACATCTTTCCACTTGCAGGTCAGTAGCCTCAGGATTAGGTGGCACTGACAGTTCCTGGCTGATTTGTGTCCTCTCCTATTGCCCCCCTCTCTTCTTATGAGGCTGAACATGGTAGTGAAATCAAAACTAGAGGCACTTGAAGCTGAGTCATTTAGCAGATAGAAACTGAACTGCATGATCAATAGGCCAGAAAACAAGAGGAAGTCTGAAACCTGTTCTTACTCATGCCATGGACATTACAAAATAGTTGTTGTGTGTCTGTAAGGACCAAGTTACTCCCACTGGAAGCCTGTGATGCTCAGCATGATGAGCCCTCTGGCAAGTACCCCACGAGAAGTGCAACAAAACAACTTACTACCAATGAGTAGGAGAAAAAAGAAAAACGTTTTCTGGAGAAAATGTTCATCTTTTTGTGTTTCTTTAATGTAAAATGTTTTTGTTACCTTCACTACCGACTTGAATTATGTTTAAGCTTTGAATTTATAATACTTACCGCCTCCTAGTTGTTTAGCTGATGCACAGAAGTACGATTTGTGGAATGAAATGGTGCATTTTATTACTCCAAAAACTCCTATTACTAAGAAAATAATAATAATAATAATAATAAAAACATATATTTAGCTTATAATAGCAAACCCTAAGATCATTATTGGCCAGTGGTGACCTGTTCTGTGAGGAGAATTACTTAACCCCCACAACATGAACATTTCTAACAATAAGTGCTAAATATAAATGCTAATTTATAACGGAATAATCTTCTGTTTTTCGAATACTTATTCCAATACGTTCTCTAGGGAGTTGGTCATTTTTGGGTCATTTTTTGTAACCTCTCTTTCCAAAAGATGAAAGAGCGAATAAATGTTACAGAACAATGCCACAGTCTTTTTCACCTTACAAATAGAAACAAATCTTATAAATATAATATAAAACTGCATTTATATTTATCCTTTTTGGGACCCAATTTTATTGAAACAGAAATTTAAAGTGTCCTCATGATGACCATTTCCTAATTTTCCTGATCTTTCTTGACTCAATAAGCGGAATTAAACCAGTAAAAATGGACTATAGAACTTTTGCAAATAGAAATAATCAAAGTAGTTTAAATAACTTATTTTAATATCTAACTATAGTGAAAGTATCTTCAAGTTTGTAATGCTTTAAGACAACTTCATTAGGATATTCAGGGTTTAGAGATTTGTTTGTGTTTAGATATAATATCATATTGATTTTTTTTAAATTTTATTATTTGAAAAAATGTTTCTCTCTCACTAAAATAACTAGTAGAATTTCTGCTCCCACTGATTGTGTTAATTTTTCATGCCAGGAACCAGGGGTCTGATTCATTAAGGATCTTAACTTAAGAAACTTCTTATTTAAGTCTCCTAGACAAAACCATGTTACAATGCAAGGGGTGCAAATTAGTATTCTGTTTTGCACATAAGTTAAATACTGACTGTTTTTTCATGTAGCACACAAATATCAACTTTAAATTTCAGTGTACAAATAAGCTATCAAGTATTTGTGTGCTACATGAAAAAACAGTCCAGGAGACTTAATAAGAAGTTTCTTAAGTTAAGATCCTTAATGAATCAGGCCCCTGGATATTATCTTGAAATTTGCGATAAACAGTGTTTACTTCACATGTGTCTAATATATTTAAGTGGTGCCCTATGTGATTCAATATGAAGTAGATTAATATGTTATTCACTCTTTAAAGCTATATTCAACTCTCTAAAGTAAGCTAATATTAAACATAACAGATGTCTGTTAAAGCAGGAATTATGCACTCACCTGAAAAAACTCTAAGACCAACATTTAACTTCCAATAAAGCAATGTCATAATGCAGTAAAGGGAAATAATGGTCTGCAGCATTCTCTTATACATAGTCAGAGATATATTAATTCAGCTGCTTAATCTTTAGAGACTCCAATGAGGATCTCTTGTGTGTGATGTAAGTAGTCTTCAGAGAAGACAATCATTGGAGTAATTCGAAAATGGTTAGATGATGATCTAGTGAAAAAAATGTTCTAATTAGAAAGAAAATAATAATAACACATATTAGTCAATACATTTCTGTGCAAAATAATCTTATATTTAATTCATTCTGACATAGGTTATATATTTTATTTTGCATGGTAACAGTGTTACACCTTCCCCATAGCTCATCTCTTTTTATCATATGGACCAGTTTTATAACTTTTCTGCTATTCCATATCCCCAACCACAAACTCTATTCCATTTCAATTAAAGATGTGAATGTTACGAGTCGTGGCTGCTCAGGCACTACCGGGACTCGCTCTGGCCCCACGGACGTGTCCCAGCCTTCGTTGTAATGACCGGGGTGTCACTTCTGGTTTTTGCCCCGGCCGTCACCATGATGATGGTCGGGACGCTCCTCCATTACTGCCGCGACCCGGCCAGCTGGCCAGCCGAGCGCGTGCGCACCTCCCAGCATTTCCAGCCAGGGAATATTATTAATATTACTTACCCTGTGGGGATTGGTCCTCCTGTGTATATTAGGCAGGGAGGGCTTAACCTCCCTGTCGGTTATAGTTCCTGCTTCTATCATCCATACCTGCTCCTTTTCCTGCTCCTCTATTCTGTATTTTTGGATTGATTCTGCTGTGTATGACCCTTGGCTCGCTATTGGACTCTGCTGTATTGCTTGTGACCTTGACCTGTGCCTGTTACTTGGATTCGCTGTTTGCTGCCAGCCCTGATCTATGCCTGGACCACACTACCGCTGCGTGCTGTACCCCTTGACCTCGGCCTGTTTGAACTTTGCTGGTTCTACCATCTGGCCCTCGCCTGTGTTACAGTAAGGTTTTAAATTTGTACTACTTTGAGATAAAGACCTAGGGGCATCCGAGTACCTGTGAGCACGTTCAACTCTACAAGAAAGGCGGCTTCTATAGGTGAAGACCTCTGTGACCTGTTCTACAAGTTTATGACACTTGCCGTCAGCCGTAACAGTGAGGAGGTATTTAGAAAGTTTCAAGATTTATTCCCTACAGCACAGTCTCGAAACATAACTCCACTTAGTACAATACCTCTGGCACTTACCACCTGTAGTATGCGACAAATAAAATGTAATAAAACTAAATAGGCTTGGTGGGTCATAGCTGGAAGAGATGCTCTGTCTGTTTGCAACCTCTTATACAGAGATCATTTGCAGCGATTCTTAACTTCAGTCCTCATGTATTCTGAAGAGATCATGTTTTGAGAAATACTCATTTAGAGGTTCCTTCTGATTGGGTCACAAATTATTCTTCCTGCTCAGAGTAACATTCTTAAAAAATGTACTTAATTTTAGTAGTCACTTCCCATCTATATAAATACATAGAAAACCCTAATAAATCTCATAAATTTGCATTGTAAAGAACCTGTGACTCTAAACAGTGGTGGTCCTCTTCTAAATTGGGGACTCTAGAAGAGGACCACCAATGTTTAGAGTCACAGGTCCAGCCCAGGGGCCTACCAAGCTACAGTACAGCAGAACCATATACAATGGCTGCTGCTTGCTCCTGCTGCTTGTCAGGTTCATGGCTGTGTTTCATTTGTTTTGATTCCTGAAAAAACTGTTCCAATCTCTTACTTATATGGAGTATATTTCTGATAGAACATGAACTGCTACAATTCTATAATTTCCATCAAGAAATAACTGTGCTACCATAGCTAAGTGAATTAAGTTACATATAGTTGTTCTTGTGCTTTTGTAATTTTCCTTGAACTATTTTTAAGCAATCAAATGAGTAGTCTTATGATGTATTCCTGACTCTCCACAAATATTGACTAGTTTCCAGCCTCTAACAAACCTGATATTTTATTGATTGTGACTATGGCCCCAAGATCAAAAAGCAGAATGTTTCAGATAGAGTACGCTTCTATAAAAGGCATGACCAAACATTTGCTCAAAGCATGCAAATTTCTCAAAGATCTCCTAGACCGGAACTACCATCAGAAGAAAAAATCTTTCAAGGTCTGATGGCTAACTTATTCCAAAACATCAAAGCAAAATTTTAGATTGAGCTATGTCAAGTGGTCAAGAAATTCCAAACAGAGCTAGCTGAACTTGGCAACAGAATGGACGCTTGGGAAACTAAAACAGACAAACTTTGTAAGTTACAAGTAACAATGGATCATGGACTGTGTTCCCTCCAGTTAGAGGCATCTGATACTGCTGAAAATTGTCAGAGCCTCATAAACCAGGTGCAAAGAAATAACATAAGAATTGAAGATTTTTCCAGGATGTATAGATAACTAAGGTTTAAAAAAAGTTATAGTTAAGTTATAATCCAGGACACTATGAGAACTTCATAAACTGGGTGCAAAGAAATAACATAAGAATTAAAGACATCCCGGGATGTTTACATAACTAAGGTTTGAAAAAAATATGGAACATATATAAGATAGAGCACATGAATATTATTTTTAAGCAATACAATACATTGACAATTTGGACTCATTCAATATTTTACCTTTTGGGAATGCCACTGGCACTAGATACAATAGAGGCGCAGAGACCTGCAAGGGAGTATGGACTTATGTATCTCCCAGCAGGATCACAACCCTCTGAGTAAGTATGAGTTGGGAATGATAGGTGTTAGGAATTAGGCAAGAAAGATGAGACACAGGCAGATGATCTAGAACTCACTGGTATGAATGAAAAAACCAGGACACTTTGAAGTGGATGAAATAATCAGGACACTCTGGCAATTACAGGGATAATATATGCTGACACACACACACACACACACACATATATATATATATATATATATATATATATCAGATGCCAATAAGGGGTATGTGTAAATGGGGCCAATCAGATCTAACCATATTTGATAAAGGAATTGTGATGCCCAGAAATTCCAAGATGGCTACCACCTTCAGTAATGCACCTGAGCGCGGAACAATATCAATATAGAGTTTTAGGAAAGGCTCCTCTGGACCAAATAATTTCCAGTCAACTTAAATGTTCGACTTTTCCAAGAGAGATTCTGGACCATGGATTTTTCATTTTTCATTACCACCATTGGTATTAATAGCAGAGGGAGGAGTGGATGTTGAGGAAAGGTGATTAATAATAAGGGGTTTGTGCAGAGAAATTTGAAAAGAATTGGGAATACTGAGGATGGTAATCTCAACCAAAATGGCACTGAATTAATAACTTGCAGAATACCAAATGGACCGATGTGTCAGGGTGTAAGTTTCATGCAAGGAACTATTTAACAGAAATTTCTTGTGGATAGCCAAAGGCTATCTCTAATCTATAACATAGGAACAGCACATCGGTTTTTCCACTATTTTTTTTCATTTCTTGAACACATCACATTAGATTTTAGAAAAATTTGGTGTTGAAGAATTAACTGCAGGCACCTCTGTGGTATGCAGGGAGGAGACCTTTGGTAGTAAAGGGTGAAGACCATATACAGTTTAGAAAGAAGAAGAGGAGGTTCTTTGAAAATCACTATTATGTGCATATTCTGCCCATGGAAAATGTTCCATCCTATTATTTTGATTGGTAGAAGTATATATCCTGAGCCACGTTTCAAAACCCTAGTTCATACATTAAGTTTAAACGTTTGATGGAAGTTAAGATGAAAATTCAAAAGTTTGCAAAATCTCTCCAGGATTTAGAAGCAAACTACTCTGTGATCTGTGACTATTTCTAAAGGACATCTGTGTAATCAAAACATGTCCTTAATAAATAAAGTGCCAATGTAAAAGTTTTAAGTAAACCAGTTAACAGCACAAAATGAAGCATGTTAGCAAAAGAATCAACCATCACCCAGATGGTGTTATTATTTTCACAGCAGTGAATATCAGTGATAAAATTAATGCTCATATGGGACAATGGTCTAGTAGAAACAGGCGTAGGATGTAACGGGCCCAGTGGGGCTTGCGGGGCATTTTATGTTGGGCACAATTTGAGCAGGCATGTCCGGAGAACCTGGAAGAATGTGCCCACTGGAGTTGTCTTTTTTGAAGTTTAGGTGTGATTAAAGTTTTACCTTTAATAGGAGCGATAGTGGAGGTAGCCAGAAGACAAAGAGAATCCAATATAGGAAAATTCTAGGGATTTTCAGAATCTTAGTTGGCATCGATGGTATCAGCTTTCTTGTTTTTTTCCTTAGTCTTAACCGTATGTGTATATTAAAATTAGTAAAAAATAAAGACCACTGAGCTTGCCAAGAATACAAGCATTGAGCTGTAAAAAAGACAGTTGCAGGAAATATAGCTCCTTAAAGGAGATATCTCCAATTTTCCAAAGCAAACTTCATGGCTAATAACAGCTTGGGGTAGCTTGGGGTAGTTTTCCTATGCTTTCTGAAAAGAAAAAGTGGAGTACTATCTATCACTTATCTAGTATATTCTAGACATGTATAGCTAGAATCTGATTAGTTGCTATGGGCTACACCTTTGCTTTTCCTTTTAGAAGGTTTAGTAAATCTACTCCGTTGTGTCCACAGGAAGAGATTCACAAGAGAAAAATCTGCTAGGATGCAATTTCCCAAGAGAAGACTTTGCCATCTATAGTAGTTTAATCATCAGGATATTCCAAAGGTAGAAGAGGTTAGCGCCACTTAGTTACTGTATCAGGAGAAATAAAATGTCCAGTAGCCCTGAATCCAATAGGGCAGAATGGTTCACAGATCCAGTGGACAAAATTAAACTAATTAAAGTGTAGAGTGCAAATTCCATAATTAGAAACAGGGGAAGAATGAAAATAATAACCTTGCTAAGTTACTCCAATACTAGCTAGAATTTGGCATTTCCATAACGCTTGGGACAAGTGGCAAGCAGATGGCCTGTTTCTACACAATAATTACATATAATGTTTCTGAACCTTTGCTCTCATGCTTTAGGAGTCAGATGTGAAAGAACCAATTGCAGGGGTTCATCTACAGATGGCTTTGGGGATTGAAAGTGAGTTGCCAGCCTAATGGTGGAGTATTGACTCTGTTTCTTCTCATGTGCGCATTCCCAAAAACAAATATCAATTCAATTGTACAGAGATATTAGATCATCCAGAGATGTGGGTAGTTTCTGGGAGGTGTGCACTTCTATGATCCGGTCTGAAAGACCCTGCAAGAATGCTGCTATTAGTCTGGCCAATTTTTAACCTATGTTAACCTCAAACCCTATTTGATCCATTATTCTTTGTAAGTGTATCCTTATGTCTATCCCAAGCATGTTTAAGTTGTTCCACTGTATTAGCCTCAACCACCTCTGATGGGAGGCTATTCCATTTATCCACTACCCTTTCTGTGAAGTAGTTTTTTCTAAAAATTCCTCTGAACCCACTTCCCTCCAGTTTCACAGTTTCAGTGCTTGTGCTCGTGTTCTAATATTTCTCCTTCTTTGAATATTGTTTCCCTCCTATACTTTGTTATGTACCCTTGATATATTTTAAAGTTTCTATCATGTCCCCTGTTCCCTTCTCTGCTCCAAACTATACATATTAAGATCTTTTAGCCTTTCCAGGTAAGTTTTGTGTTGTGTTGTAAGCCATGCACTAGTTTTGTTGACCTTTAGTTGCAGAGAGTAACAAAGGTTAGAGCAGAGAGTTCTGGAGAGTGCCAAAGTTGGTGTAGAGTCCCTGAAGACACTGAAGTAGCTGATTCTGTGTCCCATCCTGCTAGTCCACGAACCCCAGAAGATGTTGCTGTAACTCCTTAGGGATACATAACCTGCGGAATAAAACAATTTTGGCCAAAAAAATCACACTGGATATGTTCTGGATTCAACAGCCGGGCATTGTGGCTCTACCTATAACTGAGGGGCGGAGGTCTAATGAGGGGTAGGTCTTCACCAGGGACACCCACAAGGGGGAATGGGATTAGCTGCTACCCCCACCCCCCATGCAGGTAACGGCCCTCTGAGTAGGAATCAGTAATAAGTGACAGGAGTTAGAAATCAGGTGAGAAATATGAGAAGCTGACAAGATGGTCAATGATATAGAACTCACTGGCATAAATGGGATAACCAGGACACTCTGACGTGGAAGGTATAACCAGGATGCCTTGACATGGATGAAATAACCAGAACACTCTGCCATGGAAGAAATAAGCAGGACATTATGGTGTGAAAGGATATCCTGGACACTAAGTCAGGCAAAGGGATAATATACTGACAGGCATATAAATAATATATGCTGACAGGCAAAGAAACAATAAATAAATATAGCACATGACAGAACCAGCTATAAGTCTTACACAACACTTATCTTCTGCCATCTTCTGACTGTCAGATGGGCCATATATATATATATATATAGCAAAGGCCAATAGGGTGAGTGTGTAGAGAGGCCAATCAGAACTAGCTACTGCACATCCCCGGAAAATTCAAGATGGCAGCCTTCCATCAGTAATGAATCTGTAGCACCAGAGGGAAAGAAGAGCCCCTGCCATACCCGAATATCAAAGAAAAGCATGCTGGACCCCTTAGCAGCGGATTAGAGGCCCGGCTCATGACAAAGCCCCATAGACTTTCCATTTATCGCTCTTAGCCCACTTAGATTTTGTTACTGATAATGAGTTGACTTGACCGAGAGGAAGTCCCTTTTCCCCTGCTCTCTGTTAACATCTGCACTTCTTCCCTCCCTTGCCCTATACAATAAAACAGGCATCATAATGTGATTCATTTGATTCAGTTAATAAATGGTTCTTTAAAAATAGAAAGAAAATGTAACTTATAAAACTGAGCATTTGTCTGGTAAATACTGAGGTCAAGCTCCAAATGTATTGGTGGTGGCCAGCTTCACAAGTGCTGGCTCACTAAAATTAACAGTCTTTTAATGTCCTTCTTGAGAGTTAGTCACAAGTGTCTGTCATATTTGAGAAATGGTTTCAGAGACATCTGCCAAAAGTCTACCTAAAACCTCTATCTGGTCAACTCCTGTCGGTCCTCATTGATGAAAATTCTCCCTACTTGGGATACTCAAACCCTTCTGTTCCCAAAATAAATTGTTGTAAGCTCCTTGTTTATTGGCGGAAGCTTGTCATGATGTAGAAGATAATCCCCCAGAAGCACCATCTAAAATTGTTATTAATGCCATTATATTTGGGATTCTTGCCAAGTGGTTTCAGAATTCTGAGAGAAAGAACTGTGTTTATCATTTAAACATGCATCCAGTTCATTCATTTGTGCATCAGAGAAAGGTGAGAAAGATGGAGGAGAGTTGAAAACGACACCCTGACATTTCTCTTGCTATGACGTAAAATGTGATAAGGGAAATTATTAAATAAAATCTAGCACAGTACTAGGGAGAGTGGGATTTATGACTAGCAATGAGAGTGGAACACCAAATCTGTCATTCAATATATGAAGCCTCCTAGGGATCACAGAGAATGAAACTAACTGATATGGAAGTGGCGGCCAGAAAGAAAAATAGAGATGAAATATCATTGACCATTACTCTGTTCCCTGTATTCATGAAGCCTTGGGTTCTTTGCAGTAAAGTAAGTATTGGATTTGAGTATTGGTTATTAACATATCCCCAGGACTAAGGAGGACAAAGATAATGCTGCACTTATCTGCACTTTGAGGCATTACCAATTCAAGAGACTGCTTCCAGGAGTGTTAGGAACACTTCTTGGAGAATACAAGCTATTTTTCCCCAGTTATCATCATTAAAACTTTAAATATTTTTTCCCAACAAATGTTGACACGTGTGTTTCTAAACAGAATTGTTTTACAACCTTAAATAAAATCAGCTGTAATAATATTATTATTATTATTATTATTATTATTATTATTATTATTATTAGTAGTAGTAGTAGTAGTAGTAGTAGTAGTAGTAGTAGTAGTAGTAGTAGTAGTAGTAGTTTAAAGGAATAATCTGTTTGACCATAATCTATTATTTGTAATATTTTATGTTTTATCTTTTGGATAAAGAAACAAGGATCCAACTGAAATATTTTACATTGAATACACGTATCCATATGTGATTGGCCACTGTATGGAGTCTGATACTGCTATTTGAACCACCACCAGTTATGCTCCCAGTTCTGATACCTGAATCTTACTAACCCTCCACATTCATCATCACCCCCACATTCATTATTAGTGGTCTCATCATTGCCAGCATGAGATATAGATTGGAAATCAAGGTGAATTATTTCGGAGGGAGAAGAAACAAGTTAGGGACCATAAAGCGAGATAAAAAACAACCGAGATGAGTGTCTCCATTTGCCTTACAGGAGGAACTGCACTCAGTTTGCCTTTGAATGGCAATATGCTTTGTGATAACATCATATGAACTATATGTTCATTGTTCCAATGATCTGCAAGTTCACCCCAATAGGTTTCAGTAGTGCAGAATTACTTTTGTGAACTTCTCATTTTATGTGTAAGGTTCACAAAGGAAGGGCACAAGCAACATTTTTGAATCTATCCAACCGTAGTAGAAGAGACAAGATCAGAGTAGGAATGTTGGAGCAATAAGAGATACCCACAGGATCAATAGATCATTATAAAATGAAAACTACTATCATCAAACACATATGAATTTAAAATCCAAAATCATAGAGTCCTATACAATTTTTAAAAAAATATTGTTGAGCATCATCACATTAATTACTATTTATTTTGCATGATTTGTTATTAAAATTAATTCCAATTATGTTTACATTTTTCAAAAGCTTCCTTGAATTTTCTGTTCCTAATGCTGTATATGAATGGATTAAGCAATGGTGTCACAATAGTGTAAAGCAGTGATAATGCCTTGCTTGTAGCCAAAAATTGATCTTTTGTTGGAACCATATATACAGAAAAGAGAGACCCATAAAATATCAACACAACAGTCAGGTGGGAGCTGCAGGTGGAGAAGGCTTTCTGTCTACCACTGATGGACTGAATGTTTAGGATGGTGGAGATGATACACACATAAGAAACAATTATCAGTGTAAATGGACATATGATCGCAATAATAGAAATAATGATAGTCTGTGTTTGAAGTATAAAAGTGTCTGAACAAGAAATCTCCATAATAGTTGTTAAATCACAGAAGTAATGGTCAATAACATTTGGTCCACAGAAGTCTAATTTCCATGTAGCTATTTCATTCATCAACATCATTGAGAAACTTAACAACCATGATATAATGACAGATTTGACACAAAATATTATGTTGATTATAGAGCTATATCGCAGTGGGTTACAGATAGCCACATATCGGTCATATGACATCACCATCAGAACAAGACACTCTAATGTCTCTACATTACCAAACACATACAACTGTGATATACAGGCAGTAAGAGACATGGTGCTACCTTCATGTAGTAGAATGTGAAGTAAGTTAGGGAGAATGTCTGTTATCATCAGAATGTCCAGTAGAGCTATTACTGTGATGAAGAAATACATTGGAGAATGTAGAGTTTTGCTTATTGTAACTAAAATAATGATATTAACATTACCACATATGGTAAAACAGTAAATGAGGAGCAGGAGCAAAACCAATAGACTATTAAAGCTGTGAAGATTTGGAAATCCCAGGAGAATGACGTAGGAGACATTGTTCTTGTGCATTTTTTGAACAGATCCTGAAGGACAAGCGTAGTATTGGAAAAACTATTTGGAAAAGAGAAGATTATATAATTATAAATTATTTTTAATATACAACACTTATTGATAAACTTTGAAGATTTGGAAATCTCAGGAGAAAGATGTAAGAGACATTGTTCTTATGTATTATGTGAATAAATCTGAAGGACAAGCATAGTATTGGAATAAATGTTAGGAAAATAGTACATAATTTAATTATACATATATATAGCACTTATTGTTAAGAAGTGGTAATATTGTGGGGGTTAAGCAATACCCCTCACAGAACAGGTCACCACTGGCCAATAAGGACTTGTTCAAGCACAATACATCTCACCTAGTTATAAGTCATCATATTACACTATTATTTTTTTCATGATTTGCTCAGCTATGTATATGGAGATTTATGGTGGCTCCAAAGCTTGTACCTGCCCTGGTGCTTGAGGTTCCCAGTAGAAAACCACTTGGCTGGGGTAGCTGCCAGAGGTATTCCACAAGCGGCCAAGCCACTTAGTCCTCAGAGTATGGGCAGTGAGGGACAAAACTGAAGTTGTTTGTTTGTAAAGGGTAGAATGATGATGATAAAGCCGATGTTGATGGATTGTAGAATGTAGAATCTTGAGGGATGAGGTTGAAGTCAATAAGCGGACGAACAAAGCCAGCTGGTTTGAAGCACTAGCAGATAAATTCGATTCCAACTTTGCTTTTGCAAAGAGTGGTAGGAATGAAGGCTTTATAAAGGCTGCATACAGGTGAGATCTCTTAGTCTTAATTGACTTAACCATCAGTAAAGTTTTGATTGAAATAAGTGAAAAAAAATGTTCAGTTACCACCTGTCATCTGTAGCTGGTACTGCGGCGGATCCTCCCTATACCTCTGCCCATGATTGCAATGTGACTTTTTAACCTATATTTAAAGTCACTGCCGGAGATCAATGAATCAATAAAGAAACTGCTCTTTTACAACCAATGTATCCTAGAGAAGTCTACTTAATAAGTAAATCATCAGTTAAAATCAGATAACTTATAAATAATATTTTAATAGCGTTGAAAAATAAAGAAAGAACTGATCAGATTTGTTTTACAGTTACTCGGAAGATCCTAAAATATCTGATTAGTTCAAATTAGAGTAATCTGTAGGTTGTGTGAAACCCATAATTCAATAGGAGATTCTAGTTTCCTTAGGTCAAACACAACCTCACAGTTCTGGAACTGTACTTTTTCATAGATTAAACAGATGCTATTATAGTCATCTGTCAAAGCTGATTGGCTGATTTCTATCATGAATTAATTTATCCTCAGTTTTCAGAAAATATTCATGCATTCCTATCTACGTCTTTCCATAGGCCACTTGCTGGGCAGTAGCTTCCCGGGTTAAGTGGCACTAACAGTTCCTGGCTAATCTGTGCCTTCTCTCATTGCCCTCCTCACTTCTTATGAGGCTGGACATGGCAATGAAAGCAAAACTAGAGGCACATGAAGCTGTGTTGATCAGCAGATAGAAACGGGACTGCATGGTCAAAAGGCCAGAAAACCAGAGGTAGCCTGAAACCTGTTCTTATTCATTCCACGGACATTATGGAATAGTCGTTGTGTGTCTGTAAGAACCAAGTTGCTCCCACTGGAAGCCTGTGATGCCTGCCCAGCACGACGAACCCTCTGGCAAATACCCCACAAGAAGTGCAACAAAACAACTTATTACCAGTGAGGAGTAGAAAAAAGAAAATAGTTTTCTGAAGAAAATGCTCACCTATTTGAGTTTCTTCAAGACAAAATGTAGTATTTACCTTCACTGTAACCTTGAGTATTGTTTTGGCTTTGAGTTTATTACATCTTACTGCAACCTATTCCTTTAGCTAATGCACAGAAATATGATTTGTAGAATGGAGTTCAGGATTTTATTGCATTAAAACTTCCAACTACTAACAAAATAACAATAATACTACTAATAATAATAAATATAATATTAATAATAATAATAATAATAATAATAATAATAATAAAAAAAACATATATTTATTATAAACTAGTATTAGTCCACTCAAAACAGTGTCTTTTTAGGCCTGTGGTGACCTCTTCTATTACGAGTTTTACATAACCCCCATACTTTTACCATTTCTTAACGATAAGTACTATATAGTAATACTAATTTATTAATAAATAATCTTCTGTTTTCCTAATATTTATTCCAATATGTTTTCTTGGAAGTCAGTGCTTTTGGGTCATGTGTTGTAATTTCTCTTTCCAAAAGATGAAAGAGTAAATAATGTTACAGGAGTATGTCACAGTCTTTGTCCTCCTATAAATAGAGACACATATTATAACTATATTGTAAAACTGCTTTTATAGTTAATCTTTTAAGACCCAATTTTATTGAAACAAAACTTCGGGCCTGATTCATTAAGGATCTTAAATGTAGAGGATTCTTATTTCAGTCTCCTGGACAAAACCATGTTGCATTGCAAGGGGTGCAAACTAGTTTTCTGTTTTGCACATAAGTTAAATACTGTTTTTTTTTTCATGTAGCACACAAATATCAATTTTAAATTTCAGTGTACAAATAAGCTATCAAGTATCTGTGTGCTACATGAAAAAACAGTCAGTATTAGACTTATGTGCAAAACAGAAAACTAGTTTGCACCCCTTGCATTGTAACATGGTTGTGTCCAGGATACTGAAAAAAGATACCTCTTCATTTAAGATCCTTAATGAGGCCGTTCATTGTGTTCTTATGATGTGTCCTAATTTTCCAAATCATTCTTGACTCAATACGAGGTAGTAAAGTGTTAACAGTAAAAAAAAAGAAAAATAATAAAGTACATTTGCAAATAGAAATAATAAAAATACCTTAAAGAAGATATGTTAATAGCTGACTATAGTGAGAATATATTCAAGTTTACTCTTCATTAGGATGTTCAGGTTTTAGAGTTTAGTTCGCTTTTAGAAATATTACCTTATTTTTATTTATTTTTATTAGTTGCAAAAATGTTTCTTTTTTATTAATACATCCAACATATTCTGCACATAATGTAGTAAAATAACTACTAGAACTTCTCTTCCTGCTGATTAGTTCAATTTTCATGCCAGAAACCAGGATATTTTCCAAAAATTTGAGATAAACAATATTTATGTTTATATTACGCATTTCTCTACTATATTGATGTGGAGCCCTGTGTGATTCGATATGAAAGCAAGAAATAGATAAATGTGTTATTCTTCTTAACAAGCTATACTCAACTCTCAAATGTAAGCTAACATTAAACATGACAGATGTCCACTAATGAAAGAATTACTGACTTACCTCAATAAACTCTAAGGTCACACTTTTCTCATGGACATTTAACTTCCAAAAAAGCAGTCTTGTAAAGCAGAATACAGATATGATGCTCTGTGTACAACCCATTACTGTAGCATTGTCTTATACATTGTCAGAGATATCTCAGGTGAGCTGGTTACTCAGTGGAGTCCTCACAGATGATCTCCTGTGTGTGATGCAAGTAGCCTTTAGAGAAAACCTTGACTGGGGTAATTCTATAAAGGTTAGATAATGATCTGGTGAAACAAAAGTGCTAATTACAGAGGAAATACACTTTTAACACATATTAGCCTATATTGACTATACATTTCAGTACAAAATAATCATATCATTGACTAATTTTGACATAGATAAAATTTTAAATAGTGACAACTTTATACCTGTCACTCACCGGACTGTGAGTGCCATTTCTCCTGTGTTCAGGAACCGTGGCCGTCCGCCATCCTGAGGGTCTGCGCATGTGCAGCCCTTATAAAACCTTCAGTACCTGTTGCTTTTAAGTGATTGGATGATCAGGCAACCCTCCCTATTTAAACCACCTGTGATCATTACCTGGTTGCCTGATCTTGGAGTCTCATTCCCCATGAGCCTCTGAAGGTGTTCCTGTGTTTCCTCGTGTATTCAGCTCCAACTGATTCCTGTTTACTGCTATTGTGGTTTCCAGACCACTTCAACTCTCCTGTGTTCATCGTGCTTGCACTTAGCTGATTCCTATCTGCTACTGCTGCTGGATTCCAGTCCGTCTCAACTCTCCTGTGTTCATCGTATCAGCTCTCCACTGATTCCCATCTGCTACTACTGCCGGATTCCATACCGCCTCTATTCTCCCGTGTTCAGCGTGCCTTCCCTCCGCTGCCTCCGCTACTACTGCCGGATACCAGACAGCCTCAACTCTCCCGTGTTCATCATGTTTCCAGTTTTACTTACTACTGCTTCCTGAGTATTGCTCCGTTGATTACTGGTTACCTTCTGTGCGCTGCACCAACCTGATTACCGCTTCCATCCTCCAGTGGTCTCTCCTCCTGCCGGCGTTCAGCCGTTCAGGTATCCCTGCACGTCTCCTTGACAGCCTGCTCTCCTGAACCGCGGTATGCATACTTTCCATTGACTTTGCTATTGTATTGCATATCCGCCTGGACTGTGTTGTGTTCATCTCCGGAGTCTTCCATCTACTGAAGCTATTGTTACTATTGACTTTGTTTCCTATTACCTGGATCTCTATAGTGACTTTGTATACTTCAAGCAGCGCTTGTCAGTTATTATTGTATTGTGGTTATCATCGTGGGATCAAGTTCCGTGTGCCCGTGTATCCTCAGTATTCCATTCATCTCCTCATGCCTCTCCTCACATATATATAGCAGTGGTACAACTTGCTGAACGCAGACCACTGACTCCTATTTCCCATTGGCACCAGTTTCAAGTATCCTCTCACCTAAGCAGTGGTACAAGTTGCTGTACGCAGACCACTGACTTCTCCGTTACCTACTTGCACCTGGAATCCATTCCTTCACTATAGACAGTGGTACAACTTGCTATACACAAACCACTGACTCTCACTACCTTCTCTCTACTCCTGGACATTCCTCCTCACTATAGCAGTGGTACAACTTGCTGTAGCCAGACCACTGACTCTCCTCACGCTTACTTGTCCATCTGGTTCCTCGTGTACATACATCTAGTCATTACCAGTTGCTGCTAGTCATAGACTTTCCTTGAGCATTCTCTCACCATCTGCTGATTCTCCTGTTCCGTTGTCACCCTGCTACCAGAGGACCATAGTACCAGCTATATTACTCTGGTAAGAACATCATCTGGTGATATCCTGGGCAAAGACTCCTAGTGCCCGTGACAGTAAGATCAGGCCATGACAGACCCAGGAGCGAAACCTACAGCTAAAGAGATGCTGTAGTATCTGGTTACTCGTATTGAACAACAGGATGTTCGCCAACAACAATTGCTGCAATGTTACCAGGTGTTAGCCTCCCAAAGAACGTCTGCGCAAAATATCACAGCTACTGTTGATGCTCCTGTGCCTTCCTCCGTTTCCCCAGTGCCATCCCAGGTGTCTACTGCTTCCACGCTACACCTGCCTACTCCATCAAAATATGATGGAGACCCCAAAACATGCAGGGGTTTTCTAAATCAATGCTCAGTTCATTTTGAGCTTCAACCTCACAATTTCTCTACTCATCGTTCCAGAGTGGCCTATCTCATTTCCTTGTTTTCCGGACAAGCTCTCGCATGGGCTTCCCCTCTGTGGGAAAGAAATGATCCATTATTACAAGATAGTGCCAAATTTATTTCCACGTTTCGAAGTGTATTTGATGAACCAGGTCGTGTTATTTCCGCTGCATCCAGCATCCTCCGTCTACGTCAGGGTTCTCGTACTGTAGCCCAGTACGTCATTCAATTTCGGATATTAGCCTCTGAACTTCAGTGGAACACTGAAGCTTTAATTGCCGCCTTCTGGCAGGGGCTTTCTGATAAAGTTAAAGATGCACTGACTAATCAAGAATTACCTACTTCTCTAGAAGATTTGATTTCTCTTTTCCACCGTGTAGACATGAGATTTCGTGAAAGAGACTCTGAAAAAACAACTTCATTTAAAGCACCTCTTCGCTCAAGTCCTCAAGTTCGCCCAGTTTTATCTCCGGTGATACCTATGGAGATAGGTTGCTCCAAATTAACTTCAGAGGAGAGGGACCGAAGAGTAAAAAATAGACTTTGTATCTATTGTGCTGATTGTACTCATATGCTCAATTCATGCCCTAAAAAATCGGGAAATGCCAGGCCCTAACCAGTTCTGGAGAGGTGTGAAGTTAGGGTCCCTGGAGTCCTCTCCATGTTCTACGAAATTAAAAGTTTGTGCTTTTGATGTTACGGTTTCCTTTGCTACCAAATCGTTCATGTCCCAAGCACTTATTGACTCTGGAGCTACAGGAAATTTTATTTCTAAATCCCTCGTGAATCAATGGTCCCTACCAGTGATTACTTTGAAAATACCTATTACTGTGACTGCTATCGATGGATCACGCATTATTAATGGTCTCATCACCCAGAGTACGTCTCCAGTAACCCTTCAAATTGGTGTATTACTCCAGGAAGAAATTTCATTTTTAATTCTTCCTGTCACTACCAGTCCGATTGTTTTAGGCCTTCCATGGCTTCAACGTCATTCTCCCCAGATTGACTGGCACACTCCTCAAGTTACGTCTTGGGGGCCTGAATGTCATCATCGTTGCCTCTCTCAAGTCGTCGTTCCTCTCAAAATACAGCAATCCTCCATTTCCCCTTGTTCACCAGGACTTCCTCCTCAGTATGCTTCTTTTGCCGATGTATTTGATAAAATTCAGTCTGAACGTCTTCCTCCTCATCGTTCGTGGGACTGTCCGATTGATCTTCAATCTGGCAAGACTCCTCCCAGGGGTCGTGTGTATCCACTTTCGTTACCTGAAACTCAAGCTACATCTGAGTACATCAAAGAGAATCTCCAGCGAGGATTTATTCGACCTTCTACCTCTCCCGCTGGAGCAGGGTTTTTCTTCGTAAAAAAGAAGGATGGGTCATTACGTCCTTGCATAGATTTCCGTGGACTTAACGCCATAACTATCAAAAATCGGTATCCCATTCCATTAATTACTGAGTTATTTGATCGTATCAAGGGAGCCCGGATCTTTACCAAGTTGGATCTTCGTGGTGCCTACAATTTAATTCGAATCAGGTCCGGTGACGAATGGAAGACAGCTTTCAACACGGGCATTATGAATATTTAGTAATGCCCTTCGGGTTATGTAACGCCCCCGCTGTTTTCCAGGGTTTCATTAATGAGATCTTCTGGGACTTGTTATATGTTTGTGTCGATGTCTATCTGGACGACATATTGATCTTTTCGCAGGACCTGCCATCTCATCATCAACATGTGGCAGAGGTCCTTTCCAGACTCCGGAAAAATTCATTATTCTGCAAGTTAGAAAAATGTTCATTCGAGTTGCCCCAGATTCCATTTCTGGGATATATTGTCTCCGGAGTTGGTCTTCAGATGGATCCAGAAAAGGTGAATGCTGTATTACATTGGCCTCAGCCAACTACTCTTCGTGCAATTCAGCGTTTTTTAGGTTTTGCCAATTACTATAGACGCTTCATTCAAGATTTTTCCTCGATTGCATCTCCTATTGTGGCCCTAACTCGTAAAGGGGCCAATACTAAGCAATGGTCCTCTGAGGCCCTTCAAGCCTTCCAGTTTCTCAAAGAGTCCTTCTCCTCCGCTCCTGTTCTTCGACAGCCTGATGTGACGCTTCCCTTCTTCCTAGAGGTAGATGCCTCTAATGTTGGTTTAGGAGCCATTCTCTCCCAAAGATCGGAGCAACAAAAATTCCATCCTTGTGCCTTTTACTCTCGGGGTCTTCTGCCTGCGGAGAAGAATTATACCATCGGGGACAAGGAGTTGCTGGCTATAAAAGTAGCATTAGAGGAATGGAGATATTTGTTGGAAAGAGCTCGTCATCCTGTGACAATTTTTACTGATCATAAAAATTTGTCATATTTACAGGCTGCTCAATGTTTGAATCCTCGTCAAGCAAGATGGTCTCTTTTCTTTTCTCGTTTTGAACTAATCATAACCTTCAAACCAGCTGCGAAAAATAAAAAAGCAGACGCCCTATCTCGAGCTTTTGTGACGTCCTCAGACATTGAAGATGGACCCAACCACTCTATATTAGACCCCAAATGTGTTTCTCTGGCTGCTTCTTCCACTAAGGTGCTACCATTTGGGAGAACCCTCGTGCCTCCTGCTCTGAGGTAGAAAATCCTTTCGTGGTTTCACTCTTCTCATTTTTCTGGACATTCTGGTGAACGCAAGACTTTTGAAATTCTTTCTCGAAGTTACTGGTGGCCTTCTATGAGGAGAGATGTCAAAGATTTTGTGGCTGCTTGTGAATTGTGTTCCCAGTTTAAGTCTCCCTGCAGAACTCCAGCGGGTTTGCTTCAACCACTACCCATTCCTTCCAAGCCGTGGACCCATATTAGTATGGACTTTGTTACTGATCTTCCTCCTAGTAAAAAGTGCAATACTATTTGGGTAGTGGTGGACAGATTTTCGAAGATGGCACATTTCGTTCCTTTGACCGGTTTACCTTCTTCATCTACTCTGGCTGATTATTTCATCAAAGAAATCTTCCGTATTCATGGATGTCCTTCAGAGATTGTTTCAGATAGAGGAGTGCAATTCGTTTCCAGATTCTGGCGGGCCCTCTGTAAGACCTTGGGTATCCGATTATCACTCTCATCCTCCTACCATCCTCAATCAAATGGACAAACCAAAAGGGTCAATCAAGATCTTGAGACTTTTATAAGGATGTTCTCTTCAGCCAACCAAGACAACTGGGTAGATTTGCTTCCATGGGCTGAATTCGCTCATAACAACACGTATCATGAATCATCTTCTAAAACTCCATTCTTTGTGGTTTACGGTCACCATCCGTCTTTTCCGGAATTTCCTGCCCTCCCTCCCACCCAAGTTCCTGCTGTAGAGACTGTTTGTCAGACCTTCAAAAATATTTGGTCTCAGGTCAGAACCTGTTTAAAGAAGACATCTGCCAGATATAAGTCTTTTGCAGATAAAAAGAGACGGGCTATTCCGCCACTTAAAATCGGAGATCGTGTATGGTTATCAACCAAAAATATTCGTTTGAAGGTCCCATCTATGAAGTTCATTCAAGTGATAAATCCAGTTTGTTTCAAACCTCTACTACCTAAGAACCTTCGTATTTCCAATGCCTTCCATGTGTCTTTGCTCAAACCTCTTATCATCAACCATTTCTCGGTCCCTCCTCCAGCACCTCGGCCAGTTCAAGTTCATCAAGAGGAGGACTTTGAGATTACTCACATATTGGATGCAAAAATTTCGCGAGGAGTTCTTCATTTCCTCGTTCATTGGAAGGGCTTTGGTCCTGAAGAGCGTTCATGGATTAAAGCAGAAGATCTTAACGCTCCAGCTCTTCTTAAGAAGTTTTATTCCAAGTTTCCGGACAAACCCGGTTCCAGGTGTTCTGTGCCCACCTTTAAAAGGGGGGGTACTGTCACTCACCGGACTGTGAGTGCCATTTCTCCTGTGTTCAGGAACCGTGGCCGTCCGCCATCCTGAGGGCCTGCGCATGTGCAGCCCTTATGAAACCTTCAGTACCTGTTGCTTTTAATTGATTGGATGATCAGGCAACCCTCCCTATTTAAACCACCTGTGATCATTACCTGGTTGCCTGATTTTGGAGTCTCATTCCCCATGAGCCTCTGAAGGTGTTCCTGTGTTTCCTCGTGTATTCAGCTCCAACTGATTCCTGTGTACTTCGATTGCGGTTTCCAGACCACTTCAACTCTCCTGTGTTTATCGTGCCTGCACTCAGCTGATTCCTATCTGCTACTGCTGCCGGATTCCAGTCCGCCTAAACTCTCCTGTGTTCAGCGTGTCTGCTCTCCGCTGCCTCCGTTACTACTGCTGGGTTCCAGACCGTCTCAACTCTCCTGTGTTCATCGTATCAGCTCTCCACTGATTCCCATCTGCTACTACTGCCGGATTCCAGACCGCCTCTATTCTCCCGTGTTCAGCGTGCCTTCCCTCCGCTGCCTCCGCTACTACTGCCGGATACCAGACAGCCTCAACTCTCCCGTGTTCATCATGTTTCCAGTTTTACTTACTACTGCTTCCTGAGTATTGCTCCGTTGATTACTGGTTACCTTCCGTGCGCTGCACCAACCTGATTACCGCTTCCATCCTCCAGTGGTCTCTCCTCCTGCCGGCGTTCAGCCGTTCAGGTATTCCTGCACATCTCCTTGACAGCCTGCTCTCCTGAACCGCGGTATGCATACTTTCCATTGACTTTGCTATTGTATTGCATATCCGCCTGGACTGTGTTGTGTTCATCTCCGGAGTCTTCCATCTACTGAAGCTATTGTTACTATTGACTTTGTTTCCTATTACCTGGATCTCTATAGTGACTTTGTATACTTCAAGCAGCGCTTGTCAGTTATTATTGTATTGTGGTTATCATCGTGGGATCAAGTTCCGTGTGCCCGTGTATCCTCAGTATTCCATTCATCTCCTCGTGCCCCTCCTCACATATATATAGCAGTGGTACAACTTGCTGAACGCAGACCACTGACTCCTATTTCCCATTGGCACCAGTTTCAAGTATCCTCTCACCTAAGCAGTGGTACAACTTGCTGTACGCAGACCACTGACTTCCCCGTTACCTACTTGCACCTGGAATCCATTCCTTCACTATAGACAGTGGTACAACTTGCTATACGCAGACCACTGACTCTCACTACCTCCTCTCTACTCCTGGACATTCCTCCTCACTATAGCAGTGGTACAACTTGCTGTAGCCAGACCACTGACTCTCCTCACACTTACTTGTCCATCTGGTTCCTCGTGTACATACATCTAGTCATTACCAGTTGCTGCTAGTCATAGACTTTCCTTGAGCATTCTCTCACCATCTGCTGATTCTCCTGTTCCGTTGTCACCCTGCTACCAGAGGACCATAGTACCAGCTATATTACTCTGGTAAGAACATCATCTGGTGATATCCTGGGCAAAGACTCCTAGTGCCCGTGACAATACCTTGTCCGTAGTTCACTAATCTCTTTATAACATGTGAACTAGTTTTTTTATCTTTTTATAACATTTGCTATATTATATCCCCAACAACAAACTCCATCACGTTTTAATTAGAGATGTGTGAAGCTGTTTGGCATGTTTCAAGATTTTCAGTCTCAATACATGTTTCCACATAATAGGCTAAGAATTAAAAAGAACCAATCAGAAATCATGGATTGTACAAATGGACCTATGGTTACAACTTTAAGTACGGCCCCAGGATTATTTAATGTACACTTGTTGAAAGGATGTATTGTGCAGCTGCATTTGGTTCCACTTAGTACATAACCACTAGCATTGACCATCAGTAGCATGGGGAAAATAACATTTAATTAAGCTAATTAGGCTTGGTATCTTATAGTCTATAACTGGTAGAAATATTCTGTCAGTATGCAGCCTCTTATACAGTGATTCTCCACTCCAGTCCTTATATTACTCCAAACAGATCAGGTTTTGAGGATTAATCATGTACAGCTCCTATTTGATTGTTTCAGTAATTATTCTGTCATCTTAGAGGGACATTCTTAAAATATATCCTTCAAGTTCAAAAATGTGCAAATTTAAATATCTATGTGCTAGTTAAAATGTTTTTTCCCATGTTGATTACTCCTTTTACTTTTACTTATGTGAATATAGGCCATCTCTGATAGCTACCTCAGCCAAGTGGATCTCTCCTGGGAGAAACCATGAAAAGAAAAAAGTTGGCACCTATACAACCTCCTGTTATGTGTGTCTAATAGCTATCCAATAACGATTGTCCACTTCCAGCAATGTGGTTCCAAAGCACAATGTGATTTAATAGCAAAAGATAGCAGAGTAACAATCCAAATAAAATAAGTAAAGCTGTTACTTAGCAGGCGCTCTGGATCCAGTATACAGCATTTAATCCAGAAGTCTGTGGTCAAGATGACTGAATACTGGTCCCAAGGCTCCTGCTTATATACAGTCAGTGATACAGGGAAATCAATACAGATGATGTGGCTTGCTTCCATAGGTTCAGGCTCCAGGAAGGTCCAGTGTAATGAAGGTCATTGGCCAGTTCAAACAATGCCATCTAGGGGTGGGCTCGGCTCTCCAGAGGATGCATACTTAATTTTCCCGCCAAGAACTAGTTCAAACTGGTCTATTCGCATTACACAGACAATATCATTCTAATCATTTATTCCTTATAATCTATATCTAGCATATGCAAGGTGCGATCCTTTCTGCGATTGAACCGGACGTCTGCGGATAAATAGGGGATTAGAATGATACCAAACATGACATGTTCCCTGTGACCAGAACCTTAGATCTCACTAACGTGTATATAACTTGATAATATTTCACCATAAACTCTGCTACATTTCAGTACAAATAACTATGTGTGTCCTCTCAAAATCTTGTTACTTCCACATTCGGAATATATCTAAGATATGTCCCTTTCTCACCACAGAAACCACAAAAACCCTTGTTCACTCGCTTATTATCTCTCGCCTTGACTACTGTAACCTTCTTCTCTCTGGCCTACCTGATTCTCGCCTTGATCCTCTTAAGTCTATCCTCAATGCTGCTGCCCGCCTCATTTTTCTCTCCCACCGCTCTATCTCTGCAGTCTCCCTCAAACAGTCACTACATTGGCTCCCCATACCCTACAGAATTAAATTTAAACTTCTCACCCTCACCTTTAAAGCTCTTAGTCAATCTTCCCCTCCCTACATCTCCAATCTCATCTCTACCTACACTCCTACCCGCCCCCTCCGCTCTGCCTCTGACCGCCGCCTCACTACTTCACTGATCACCTCCTCTCACTCTCGTCTTCAGGACTTTGCCCGGGCTGCTCCCCTGCTGCGGAACGATCTTCCACGTTCCATCAGGATAGCATCTACTCTCAAAGGCTTCAAGCGTGCCCTTAAGACTCATTTCTTTATTCAAGTCTATCAGTCCTCCTAACTCTCTTGTCCTGGCTCTCTCCCCTAGTTAGTACCACCCTTTATGTGTCTCCCCCTTCCCTTTAGGTTGTAAGCTCTCATGAGCAGGGCCCTCTTTCCCTGTGTGCTCCTTCTACTGTTCCTTCGCCCTCTGTACCTCTTGGCCTGCTTCGCTAGCCCTGTTTTCCCTGTTTTATTAAGCTTCAGTCTTCTTCTTGCTGATTTCTACCATTCCTTTCACTATCTGTCAGATATAATCTGATTTTGCTTTACCCTGTCACCTGTGTTTGTATATATTTGTGTATCATGTTGTGTCTTGGTTCTGTTTTCTGTATATGTAATGTACGGCTCTGCGGACCCTTTGTGGCGCCTTATAAGTCAAAGATAATAATAATAATAATAATAATGTGTTGCAACTACTTTTAATATGAACTATTTATATGTGTATGTGTCCGTGTAAATGTGTGTAAAAGTTTCTGCCACGTGTTGCGGTTGATTACGCTCCTCTATGCGTATACGTATAATTTCGGACAAAGACAATCTAGGTGTTAGACATTAATTGAGATGACCATATCCAATTATTTGACTTCGACACTCCCCAGGACATAAGACACATATATGATGACTTAGTACAGGATGATTGTTCTGATATATGGACTAGAGTCTCAAAGTGCTTTATTGATGTATGTGTCACAGAAATAATGTATAAACTTCTATACCCATTGCTTGTCCTTGTACAGCGCTATGGACACTTTGTGGGGCCCTATAAATAAGAATTAATAATAATAATAATAATAATAATAAAAATATCATTGGTACCAAGTTAACAAGCTGGTGTTACTAGCCCTAAAGTGTGCAGTAATGGACAATATGCACAACTACCTGTATGGACTACATTGTGAAGTCACCCATATAATAATCTTCTAGCCTACATCAAGACCACTGTGAAGCTCAATGCTACAGGGCCCAGATGACTTGTGTCATTGGCAATCCTTTTGTTTAAATGAAGTTTCTATCATTTACCGATTATGAAATATTTAAATGTAAGCATTTTAAATCAAAGTCTACAGGAACTATAATGAGGAAGCATTACTGATATTGAAGCATTACTGGTTATCCACTTGATACAGGGCTAGTGCATTAAATGCACTAAATAATCCTATAAAGAATAGAGCAGCTTACTCTGCCTCGCAAATGTTATATCCAGCCTCAATGCAATTCTGCAAGGCTGATTATTGCTATAACAGCAAAACTAGCAACATAGAGTTACCCTGATATGGTGATAACCAACTACACAGAAGTCCAGGAGGGCAAGAAATTTTATGATGTCACTTTTAAAGAGTTACTTCCCTCTACTGAAAAGCACGGGGTGTCCTGGGCAGTGGTGGTCTGTGTCATATGACTCTAGGAGTGGCAAATTTGTATAATAGTCATGGAATCCTTAAATTAACTTGTATCTTGTAGTTCTGGGGAGTGATAGGGCTCCTAAATTTTCTCTATGTTAACAAGTGATTTTATATTTCTTTCTAGAATTACTAACTTGGTTTACTATTTTTCCTTTCGTTGCCTGCATACCAGTGGGATCTGAAAGGTTTGGATCTAACAAATATTCTTCATTAATGAGATCCTGCTGTGAATTTAGCAATGTTGAATTAGGTTAACTGAGGACTATTAATGGAGACTTAGCTATATTACAGGTAGTTTATCTGCATTATTATATATAAGATAAAATATATTACATAATATTTATGTTTACATATTATTTATTTGTGATCTATGATAGATTGATTGCACAGCTCTTTATACTTCCATTTAAACCACATTTACATAGGTTATTTTTCTGTTAGAGAAGCGCCGTAGATCAATTGTATTGTATGTTTTATTTTGAGTTCTCGTCTCCTCCTATCTAGGAAGCTCCTCAGATTTTTGGCAGCTTTCCACAGGATTCATGAAATGTTGGCTGTCAACTGGTCCCCTACAAGGTTTTCCTGTTGTCCCATAGCCCTACTCATCTTTCTGTCTCTGCTATCACCTGAGGCCTTTACTGCTTCTGGCAGGTGCACTGGCTCAATGGTAATTTAATGTTCCTTTCTACACCTGGACAGCACCCACTCTATGTGGTGACTGCAGTTATAGTGCAGCCCTTAGCAGAAGAGGGGGAATCTCTTATTATGTTGTAAGAGCCAAATACATGCAGCCTGTTGGAAGTAGTCCATAGAGAACTGCACGACTAGTGATTTCTGCTCCATCCCCTAAACACCGTCAAGAAAGTAGGACACAATTGTGGAAGATAAATTAAAGATTAGTGTAGATTGACAGCCCTTTGTAGCAAACTCACAGTTGATCTTGAGCCCTTGTCCTTTACTGCTGTTCCTCCTAAGAAAGTCTATCTTTTGTATTTCAGATAAAACATAACATAGTCATTGTTGTATTTTCTTTACTGGTTTTGCTTTCTCAAGTACAGCCACAGTAGAATTCCATCTTGTTGTAAAATTACATTTGAGTTGCTCTTGTGGCAACTTATTCTGTCTCTGCAACCTTATAAGGACATTTAATGTACAATATAATCTAATAATTAAGTAACTAGAATGGATGAACTCACCCTGTGTTGACGGTTCTCTACTCTCTCCTCTCAGATACCGAAGTTCAGTGCTTCTGTAAAGGTAACTAAGAGACACGTGAAACATAACCTAAAAAGTGTCAGTTTCTTTAAGATATATGTAAAAAAAGGAAAATGTCCATTAAAATTAAGCAGGATGTCCGAAAACCTGTTAACATTTCAGTAAACTTCTTTGCCATGAATATTTTTTTCTTAATAATTCTTCTTCATAAAGTTAAAGATAAAGAACTGAAAATATAACATAAATAATTAAACTCAAGGGGCCTGATTCATTAAGGATCTTAAATGAAGAGGATCCTTATTTCAGTCTCCTGGACAAAACCATGTTACAGTGCAAGGGGTGCAAATGAGTGTTCTGTTTTGCACATTAGTTAAATACTGACTGTTCTTTCATGTAACACACAAATACTTGATAGATTATTTGTACACTGAAATTTAAAGTTGATATGTGTTTGTTACATGAAAAAACAGTCAGTATTTAACTTATGTGCAAAACAGAACACTCATTTGCACCCCTTGCATTGTAACATGGTTTTGTCCAGGAGACTGAAATAAGGATCCTCTTCATTTAAGATCCTTAATGAATCAGGCCCAAGATCCTGACAGGCGTATCTGCTGGTGATTTCACCTCTGCATGATATGTAAATTGTTTAAAACCCACTTACTGTATTAGACCTGCATTAAATCATCCATCCCAACCCTCATTCTGCTTCTGAGATGCTTCTGAGTCTACATAGGGACTTGTGCTTAGGGATATTTTATGCAAATACGTATTTTACACAAATAAAATGGAATCATCTATCTCTACATGGGGCCTTAAGTGGCTTTTAGGAGCTGCCGCTAAGATTAGCAGAAGGGATAATGTAACATTAATGATTCCTCTGGTCTACACACTTTCAAGCGTTCTCTGAAAACCCACCTCTTCAGACAAGCTTATAATATTCCTCAACCACCCTCTTAACCTCACTACATTACACTATTACCATCCGTTACACAATTTCACACAAGACAACTACCCCCTGACTAACATTGTTGTGTGACGGGATCATTTAGCTTATGAGTCACTTTTACCAGTCTGGCTGGACCGAAATGCAAAATGTAGACTTAACCTCATGTATCTAACTCCCAATGTCCCATAGATTGTAAGCTTGCGAGCAGGGCCTTCTCACCTCTTTGTCTGATTTGCCCAGTTTGTTTATTAGTTTACTGTGTTTGTCCCCAATTGTAAAGCGCTACGGAATATGTTGGTGCTATATAAACAAATGATGATGATGATGATTCTGCGAGTCAGAGTGGAGAAGTTGATTTTGTTGTACAGCTTAGCTCTATATATGAAGATAAGTTGCTACTCATAAGATAGTTCAACACTTGGTTAAACATATGGTGCAAAACTTTAACTTGTCAGCATTGATAGTGCCACTATTTAAGAAATACTGATTACGTATTGATACTAGGGATATAGAGGTTCTCAGTGAATGAGTGAGTGAACCAGTGAGTTCAAATGTAATATTATTAATTGTTTAAACTCAACTGGAGGGGAAACCAAATTAAAAACATTTTCCTCTGTCTATTGTTGTGAAAAGTGTAATGATAACAGGGGTAAGATAAAGAAAGAATGGTAAAATAGAAATTGTATCTGCACATAGGCTTGTATATAAATTATAAAATAATAAATCAAAGAAATTATAATTATATAAGCCCCAAGAACTATGTACAATCATGTTAAAAAGGTTGAAACATAATGCAACAATTATCATAAACTATTATTTAGAAAAAAAAGTAGACCAAGTTCTGCCATCTTACAATAAACTAAATTTAAATTATCAAGTATAAATAGAAAATTCATTAAAAAAAGTATTGAGAAAGAATGGCAATGTACTGTCAAAAACAGAGGGGAAATGTAATTTCAAGTTACATCGTAGCATTATCGAGACAAAAGGTTCAAAAGGACGTTATTAAACTACAATGACTTTTGCAATGGCTACAAAAGAAAAACATATTTGTACAGAATTAAAGAGTTTAAGAACTATCATGTCTGAGAAGGGTGGGGTACAAATTTTCGAAGATCCTTATTCCGTCAAGAATAGGAGCGACAGTTAAATTGCGAATATTCTAATCTCGACATGGCGGAAAACAGGCTTGAGAAAAAACACACCGCCTGCTGAGATTCACATCACTTCAAATGGTGACAGTTACAAGCCTGATATTAAGGGGTCAATGTGAGGAACCAGCAGCTTTGTAATGTGCAAATCTTCGTAAAATATTACACCGCCGCCGGGTCCTTGCATTGCCCCCTTAATAGCAGACATGTAAATGTCGCCATTTGAAGTGACGTGTATCTCGGAGCAGGTGTGTTCTCTGCGTGGAATTCTTGTCTGTGACCTTTTTCTCAAGTCTGTATTTCCTGGATGTTCGGGATTAGGGCATTTGCAATTTTTATGTCGCTTCTATTCTTGTCGGTATGACGGTCAGCGCAGAAAAGACGACCGCCAGCGAAAGAGTTGGTTAAAAAAGGAATTAGGCAAAACTATTAGAATTAGGCAAAGTTAAAACATCTGGCTGTAAATTGTAGCACATAATATGTAACTTTAGATATAACAGGACATCTACAACTGGAAAAAAAGAGAGATAAGCAATAGGGGAATCCATGCCATTGTTGTTGTTGTCATCGTCATCATCATCATCTACACTGCTATGCACTAATAAAGCAGCTCTTATATTTTACATCTCCCTTCATGCCCCTATACACCCTCCTGGGTGTCCCTTTGGCCAACCTTTTGTTATTGACTTATTACTTATCTATTTCTCTCTCCACAGGAAGTAGACTTGGGGATTAGCTACTGGTATTTTAGTTGTCTGCTATTTAGTTGCCCTGAATCCTTTGTGGAATCTGATCACTGATTGGTTGCACCTGTATTACCCCTGTGTCCATTGACAGACGTTACCTGCCTGCATAAACCCTCATATAATTACATAACCCTTGATTGAGCAGTAGGTTATCTTGCTGTGTAAGATGACTTAAATATTGCCTTGATATTGATCTTAACTATACCCCCTCACTTAGGCTTGTTCAGTTTACAGATTGACTCTATATTTCTGTAGCCTTTCCCATATATTTTGACTTTTCCTTGTATTCCGGGAAGGCCTGGCAAGAAAAGAAAAATACCGAAAAAGAAAATCCTATTTTTTTTCCTGACTACCTTCAATATTGGAAAACTTTTACATTTTTGTAAAAATAAAAAGCTATTGTGAAATATTTTTTCATTATTTTTCATTCTTAGTCCAATTTTTGCAGCATTTATTAAATCTAAATCAGACAATGTCCCACATTGTTGAGAAGCAAAATCCATATCTGCTTACAAGATAGAAAAAAAATGCAACTTTATTCATATACAGAAGTTACAGAATCATGATTCACTTCTGAAGCAGTGTCTGCCTCTTGGGCATTATCATTAACTTAATTCTGTAGCAAAGGCCATAACAGACGAAAAAGAATCCTCCCCTAAAGCAACCAAATGGGCACAATTACTTATTTTATCACTGCCCTCACTGCTTTTGCCATATGCCATGCCTTTAAAAGGTTTTCCAGCCATAAGCTCACCCTCCCTATCTTATTATTACAGGGTTTCTATGCTCATGTCTTAATGTACCCTCAAGAGATGATGTTTTAAGGATTATGGGAGCAGGATGGACAATTACTGACCCAATCACATTTCACCTGTTTATTATTACCCAACACCTGATTTGTTGAAGGTACATGATGACTGGAGTTAAGTAACTCTATAGATGATCTCTGTTGAATACAGTACAAACAGACAGAGCATCCCTTCCAGCTATGCCCCCCAAGCCTATTTAGATTAATGACACAGTATTTATCCCAAGTGTTTAATGCCAGTGATACCATGTACTAAGTAGAGATGATCAGGCTCGGTTCCTCGGAAACCGAACACACCCGAACTTAGGGGATCCGAGTTCCGAGCCGAATCGGCTCGGTACTGTCACGCACCCTCGGATTTGAAAACGAGACAAAACGTCATTGTGACGTCGTCGGATCTCAGATCTCGCGAATTTTGGATTCCATTGTAAGATCCAAAATAACGGTTCGGTCCCAAGGACAATTCATCTTGGGAGGGAGGGCATTCCCAAGGACAATTCCATCTTTGGAGGGAGGGTGGTCCCATGGACAATTCCATCTTGCACCATTTTTCTTTTCTGCCACTGCTGTGTGCCAATGTGTCCTAGATGTGCTAGGAAGTACCGTTTGTTTGTGTCACTGCTCTGTCGCTTACCATCCAGTCAGGTCACTTCAGCCTTTGTTTGAAAGTGTATGAAAATAATATTGTGACCTATGAGTTGACCTAAATTGACTGTAAATGACTTGAAATTAGTGTTATTGAGGTAAATAATAATGTAGGAACAAAAAAAGAGCAAATTTAAGTGATTTTAGCATTTTTTTACCAATTTTTCTAAAAAATACCAAAACCAAAACACACGAGAGCGGTTTTGTCAAAACCAAAACATGAAGCTAATCCAGATCCAAAACCAAAACCAGTTCACGGGGGTCAGTGAGCATCTCTAGTACTAAGGCAAATATAAAACAGCAGCACATTGATTTTTTAAATAGGAGTACATTACTAGGAATCATGGGAAAGGGTGAGCTACTGAAATCATAACTTTAAGATCCTGAGATTCATTTTTGCAGTTTGATTCTCTTGGGCAAAAAAAAAAAATTAAGCCTGAATCTATTTATCTTTTTGGAGTCTCTGTAAAACAGAGAGTTGGTTAATCTTAACATTTGGAAAATTACGCCACGCATTTCTAAAGAAAATCATGATATGATTTGGCCTTGGGGATAAGTTGTAAAACTAGTCCATCTATTATATGTCTATATATTGAGATGGGATAACCTAGGAGAAGATAAAAAGTTGTTACCTTACAAACAAAATATATATTAAATCTATATCATAGCTAGTTGATAATATTGTAATATTATATATATAAATTATAGTTAATGTTGACTAACGTATTATTCTCCATTATTATGATGTCCTATGTGATTAGAAAAAATAACTAAATATTTTTCAGTAGATCTATATTTAGCTTTCAAAATAATTCCTTTAATCATTGTCATCTCTAAAGACTACTTATATCACACACAGGAGATCCTCAGTGAGGTCTACACAGAGTTTCCAGCTCACCTGAGATATCTCTGATAATGTATAAGACAATGCTGCAGCAATGGGTTGTATCTATATCTGTTTTCTGCATTATGACACTGCTATATTGGAAGTTTAATGTCTTACTGATAAGTGTGGCCTGAGAGTTAGTCCAGGTAACTTAAAACGTATTGACTTAGTGGATGTCTGTTATATACAATGTTAGCTTACTGTAGATTATTGCATATATATATATTAATATACAGTGATCAGCAAATTCATCTGTTTCTTTATTTTAAAATTCATTTACATTGGGAACCAAATCAATATCAGCCAAACTTGTGTGAAACAATCAGTGTGAAGTATCTTCTGTTTACAGAATTGCCGGGAGCTGTGTAAGTCCTGGCATGTAAATAAACACATTCAGTGGGAGGTCATTTTATTAGTCATTTTATTAAAATATTGGTTGAATATGATGTATGGGTGAGTATTTTGCAAAGATTCATATTTTTTTGATGTTGTTAATCCTAATAGATATTTGAACTTCTACATATAGCAAGTTTTTCAAGCTTTAAGGCACTGATTTCCTGCTGAAGGTGCCTAAGAGCCATAACGCTTGCCAATATTTTCTCTATGGTGATAGTGACTACAGTGATTAAAAGTAAATTATTTAAATTACTTTTGTTATATCTGTGTGAAAAATTACCGTAAGCTATTTTCTTCCAGAAATGTTAGGAAAACGTTTTTTTTTTTTTTTTATTAAAATAATTGGGACCTAAACAAATTGAATTTAAATTGATTTCTTTAGCCCTACCATGCAATTTAAGGCTTTGGTTCTGTTAGAAGGATCAACAAGACTGCATAAATCTTTAGTTTCTTTGCTGCTTATTATCTTGGAAAGAGTGACAACAAAAGATTTGTAGCTCTCTAATTTTAGAGAACGGTGTTACAATATGTAAGGAATCTGCTTAAAAAAATGGAGCTGAGGTGACCTCTAGTACTTCTGACGTGACCGAGGATTTTGTAGAAAGATAAATCTGTTTACCATGCAGTAATCAGTGATACCGCATGGTAACTCCTCCCTGACTTCTCTGTGCATTTTCACTACCACACTAAGAAACAGAGAGAAATATGGTTCTATGTGGAGGGAATATGTGGAGGGAAGAGTGGAAATTGGCAATACTTTCTTAAATATTGCCTTAGTACGTAGAACATTTGGTAAAAACAAGACCACTTACTCCCTAGAGAATGTATTGGATTCATTATTAGGAAGGCAGAACTTTATTTAATACTATATTAGTATAAATATAGAGTACTTATTGCTTATAAATGATAATCTTGCAGTGTTATTATGTAATGATATGTTCAATTCCTGGACTATGAGGCCCTAAAATTGGAGTCAGGGTCAATATGCTGTAAGTAAGAATGTTCTCTTGCATCATATGCTCATTATTGCCTACTAGTCTCATATGTAACCATCTATTGATAATCTTAATGTATCCATAATGTTAATTAATTTTACAATTTTACAATATTTTTACACTATTATTTTTAAGCTATTAAAATTATTCTCTGGCATAAATTCATACTAAAATAACAATTTATTAATTGATCTTAAGGCAGTTATATTTGAAATTGGATGCAAAAATTACATGACAATCATGGACAGAGGTACAAGGTAGGGGTTCCATAAGCTATCAGCATAAATAATTGGCCAAATAAAGTTAAAATGAATAATGATGTAGTAGGAGGAGATATTACTGTGAATAATATATTATGCTTGTCCTTCAGGATTTGTTCACATAATGCACAAGAACAATGTCTCTTATGTCTTTCTCTTGGGATTTCCAAATCTTCACAGCTTCAATAGTCTATTGTTTTTGTTGCTGTTCATCATTTACTGTGTCACCATGTGCGGTAATGTTATTATCATGACTCTAGTTTTAATGAGCAAAAATCTTCATTCTCCAATGTATTTCTTCATCACACAAGTGTCTTTACTAGACATTCTGATGACCACAGACATTCTCCCGAACTTGCTTCACATTTTATTGCATGATGGTGGGACTATGTATCTTGATGCTTGTTTAGCACAGTTTTTTGTATTCGCTCACTCAGAGACATCAGAGTGCCTTATTTTAATGGTGATGTCTTTTGACCGATATGTGGCTATCTGTAACCCACTGCGATATAACTCTTTAATCAACAAACTATTTTGTGTGAAATCTGTCATTGTGTCATGGTTGTTAAGTTTCTTGTTGAATGTGCTGGATGAAATAGAAACATACAAATTAGACTTTTGTGGACCAAATGTTATTGATCATTTCTTCTGCGATTTCACTCCTCTTTTAGAGCTTTCTTGTTCAGATACTTCTCTTATTCAAATTCAGATAACTTTATTTGCTGCTATTGCAGGCATGTGCCCATTTACTATAATTATTGTTTCTTATGTTTATATTATAGCCACCATTATAAACATCCAGTCCATCAGTGGGAGACAGAAAGCCTTCTCCACCTGCAGCTCCCATCTGACTGTCGTGTGTATATTTTTTGGCACTCTATTTTTTGTATATATGGTTCCAATCAAAGGAAAATTATTGGCTACCAGCAAGGCATTATCACTGCTTTATACTGTGGTGACACCATTGCTTAATCCATTCATATACAGCCTGAGGAATAAAGACTTCAAGGAAGCTTTTGAAAAATTCAGACATAATTTGAATTTATTTAATTTATTAACAAATCAGTCATAACTATGGTGATTATGCTCTATGAAATATTTGAAACCAGATCACCAGGTTGCCAGATTATTGTGTTTCTGCACCAATATCTAGAATGTGTGATGTCTCACTTGCTTCACCGGGTACTAAATCTTTGGCTAACCTTTGACAAGAAAACCTGTTGCTTTTCACTACTTGTATATATTGAATCCCAAACATAACCTTTATGATGCTAAAATCTTGAACTCAATTCTGTGTCCTAACACCTTCACTTTGACCCTGAGTATCGTTCCTGTACAGATTTGCACTACTCTGTGTAATAGACCTTTGGCACGGTCTCTGACTATGATTCTAGTTAACACTTGGAAGTCTATTCATTTCACCAAACTGCATAAAAACAGAATATGCTTGGAATTATATTACAATTCCAATTTCCTATTCTAAAGTACAGACAGCATATCCAGTGTGGCCTATTGCTATCATCCCATTTCTGTTAGCTATCCATAGATTGTAAGCTTGTGAGCAGGGTTCTCTTACCTCTCTGTCTGTATGTATTACCCAGTATTGTTTTATTAATGTTTGTTCCCAATTGTAAAGTGCTACGGAATTTGCTGGCGCTATATAAATAAATGTTGATGATGATGTTGATGATAAATGTTCTATTGAAAACCTTGTTGACCAATAAATTCAACTTTTCATCATTTAAACAAAGTTCTTGTAAACTGGTGGTCACCAGCCACCATCCACTCTGAAAGCTGCTAACTGAACAACTTTGTTGCACAGACTATACTAAAGTCTTTTCAATTGCACTGAAGGAGTTTGAGATGCCTGTTATGTGCTCCACCTTGTAGATATAGCAAATCCGATTTATTAAATACTTGAGTTCTGGGGTGTCAGGGTACCTTCAGGCTGCCACAATTTGGCATATGGTGGCTTTGCAGATGAAATAATGTTATTTAGATAATTATAAGTCCAAAGAATTGGGAGGGGCATGAAGGAAAACTCTACTAACTTCAGTATATATACACCAAAGACTGAATGGATAAGGTTTCTATGTTACACTTGTAGTATAACTTATAGGTGTTTTCTTTATCCCTCACACAAATAGAACTTTCAGATAAGCTTTGACATATTACAACCCAACCTTCATGCTCCAAAGAAAACTCTATCTCTAGCTCCCATTTTTGTTCAATAGAAGTTTCCTTAATTTTGGAGAGATAATCATAACATTTTACATGGTTGAAATGACTCCTTTGATTGTGGAATGAAATAAATATATTTTATAAATAAATCAATCCATTGCCTATAGGGTGGAACCTGACCAATCCCTGTGACTATCTATTGCAACGGAAATGGCAAATTTTCAAGTACCAATGGAAACGCATGTAAGTCTTGCCTGTAGGACAGAGGTAAGGGTAGGAAAACTACCCCAAAAAAAAAGTGTTGGTTGAGAACTCTAATTTTGTCCTGTACCAATGTAAATCAACACCAAACTTCAAACACCCCACAACAGTATCCCAGTGTTCAATAATTCTCCACCTCTATGTAAAATATAGCTTTGTTCTTCAGCCTAACTGTATAAAAACATTCTCAGGTCAAGTTGCAGTTTCTCTAGTGGTCCTAGAGAAGATACACCTGTACACTGAGAGTACTGCGGTGCCCAACCAAGCTGTTTGCTATGATACAGTACACTATAAGAATGCAATATACAATGAAACTTAATGAGAGGGTTTTCGCAGCCAAGTTGCTGTAAAGGTACCAATGTGCAGTTTCAGAAGTGGTCCTGATGCAATTTTCTATGGTGATCCAATGATTGTACACCAGCTCCAAAGGTTATGCAGTGTCCAGCTAAGTAGTTGTTTCCTATGTTCTCAATGTTGCACACTTATCCACTGGTGCAATCCCCTGCCAAGCTGTATAAAGAGTGCCCGTCCAAGCTATCTCTTTCTCCAGGCCGAGCTGTTACCTAAGGCAAGGAGTCCTGATGCTGTTGCCAGAGCAACACAGCATTCAGGTTAGCTTTATCCATCAGAATTCTGCTCCCTTGATTTGGCTATTTTCCGGGTATTTAGCCCCATAGACTGCTATTATGAACTCCTAGCTAAGCTGCTGCTATCTTCATATCCCGGTCGCTTGGTCAAAGTGCTCTATCAAGGTGGTAGGAACCCCAGTCACCGTACTTGAGTAGGTACAGCTAGTAAATCAGATCCACGAGGAGCCCCCAATGGAACAGAGTTCCCTTGTAGCTAATGTTCTGTTGAAGTTGCAAATAAGACACAGAATATAGTGCTGGAACTACAATTCAGCAGGTAAGAGAAGTCACCCTAACACCTGGCTCAGTAGAGCCACAAACATCCTGAGCATCCATGCAGTGTCCTATTAAACAGTACAAAATTTTCACAAGGGTAATTCCACCCTGCAGGGTTATGACAAGGTCAGTTGCATCATAATTGGCCTTGATGAGTGCAAGGGTTGGAGATGAGCAGGTATCATGGTCACCCCCACGAGCAGTTCTTGCCTGATGAGTTGGTGCTGCAATGACTGTTACAGTCCAGTCAAGAACAATAGTGGTCTGAACTTGTTAATTAGCATCCTGATCCCAGATAATGAAGAGCAACTCCTTATTTTAACCCCTAACAAGCATTCGTGATGCTGCAGGTGCTTTAGAGGTTGCTGGTTTTCTGTTTATTCAGAGGGAGGGGAAATTGCCAAGAAATTGAAAAGTCACCATGTTGGCATTCAATGGAAATTTTTTAACCCACTAGGTTTTATTTAAGAACCAAGTGTGTCCATTTATATCCTAAATGGGTGTAATAGCTGACCAAACCTAATCAGCCCATCAGCAATTGAGTGTCCATAATAATGTCATTGAGTCAATTACATAATGTAATTTAGTCCAATGTTTGATTGAAAGATGGGGATATGTCTCCTGATGCCCATGCTGTCACAAAGTACAAAGAGGGAAGTCCCAGGGGCTCACCCAAGTGCAAAGTTGTCGTACCAGGACCCAAGGTACCACTCCCTTGTAAAATCAGCAATAATAAACCAAATAGACCTAATACTGGTGCTAGCCACATTGTATCAACAATGGGAGATTGCAAACTGTAATCTCCAATATGTCTAAAATAAAATCACATCAATAAAACCATGATTATACAGCACTATAGATAGAAAAATGTCCAAATTCACCAATATAAATAAAGTGGTGTACAAATGTTAAAGCCCGGGTGCAGTAGTTCTTTGTTCATCCATCCACATCCCCCCCATTGGATAGAAAATCCACTCCTGTAGCCAACCAATGGGTTTCAATTAGAATTTAGACGTTATCTAAATGAACAAAGAACTACTGCACCAGGATTTAAAATTTGTACATAACTTTGTCTTGTCTGTCTACTAAAAATATCTGGTAAGAGTCCATCTACTCCATTTGGGGGAACCATTTTTTTTTATTTGTCCATGTTATGATTGTAATAAATGCACTAGTTTATTTTTTCACTTACCCATTGATAAAGGTTTATCTCATCTATAATTTAACGAGGCTTGCAGCTTTATGTGTTATTCTTACACTATTTCACTATGCTATACTATCCTCTATAGCATGTTTTTATGATTTGGATGGTGTCACAGAGAAATTATGTAGGTGACTTTTAGAGCACACTGTTATACAAATATAGTACCTCACATTGTTGATTTATGAAAGGCTTGCACATTCATTACTTCATGTAAGGGCAACTTTAGCAATTTTTTTTAATTTTCATTTCCTCAGAGAATTCACTTAATGTTTTAGTTGTATTTTTGGGGTCTGGATCGCAAAACTCTTCCGATGTATATGGACAACGAATTTTATATCAGGTGGTAGGGGCTCTTATTGGTGAGCTTACCTTGGACGTCTGCGCTTGACGGGAGTGTCTTTGGGATTGGTGCTGCCGTTACGGATTCTTCGGGTGTTTCGGTTGCCGAACTTGTTTATTGTCTTTTGTCTTCTTGTTTGTGCCATGGCGCAACCTGGGGAAGAAAAGGAGAGAGAGAGAGAGAGAGAAAAAGAGAGGGGGGGGCAGGGGATGTATATAGAGAACACAGATACAGATATGGTACCAACACTATACTCCTGGTGATTTTGGTGGAGCAGTAGTTTACAGCTCTTTTACTGGTTTGGGGCTATAGCTCTTTGCCCTGTTTACAACCCTATTGCAATGTATATTGTGGTGGTTTGGTACCTTCTGTAAGGGGTGGGTCTGTATCTAAGTGGGGGTGTTTTAAGCTCTTGGTTATTTTGAGCTTACAATAAGGGGCAGTGTTGTTGTGAAACTTCTAGTGATATATGTGTTAGTTGGTGCTGATATATATGTAATATAAATGGGTTTTGGCAGTGGGTTGAGTGAGGTGTAAAATGGCTATGTGTTCTGTGGGGTGGGTTTTGGCGGTGAGTTGCAGGAATGAATTAACTTTTGCTTAAAGAAGCTCTTACAAGAGCAATTTAGTGGTCGTCAGCCGGTCTCTCTCTCCCATTGGTAGGCGCTGCAGAGAGAGTTGATTGTAGTGTGTACCGAGCGGTAGCGTGACTGGGGCCGAGCGGGTACTCTTGGTTCGCTTAGTGCTCATGCGCCGGACTTCCGGTGTTGGTGGAGCGCACTGTGCGTTCCACTGCGGGCTGGATTGAATCTTGCCTTTCTGCTTAAAGATTCGCTTCTGGAGAGTTGGGCGAGTGGTGTTTCCAGAAGTAGAGATTAGTGTTTGGGGAGTCTTTGGCGGGGTGTATAGGGGTGGGCCAAGGCGTTTCGTCCTTCGACTTCGTCAGGGATGTGGATGAGCTGTAAGTTCCTTGTGCTTTTATCCTGCTTTGTTTTGACTGTTCCAAATGGGATCTGCCGGAAGGGGAGGGGGGAGGCGGGAAGCCGGGGGGGGGGTTAAGATGGGATGGGGGTAGATTTTCTTTAAAATAATGGTGGATCCCTGTTATGATTTTAATATGACAATTTTTAGTATTGATGTATATGGGATCTTTCAATCCTGCTAAGGTGCAGTGAATTGGGAGGGATTTTAATGATTATTTAAATTACTATAAACGGGGGGATTTTTTTGGGTATCCAGACGACCCGTTAGGGGCATAGTAGACATATGCGGTAGATATGCCGTTACTTCGGGGTCTAATCTATTAGGAGTGATTCAGTGCTTTGTTGTATGGGGGGGTATAGATCGATTGTTATCAACATCGTTGGGGTTGGCGAGAGACTTCTTAGGGTAGCTCTTTAAATGGGTCTCCATTTTTGTGTGGGATTTTAGTCCGTTGGGAAGTTGTTTTGGGGAATAATAATAATAAATAATATTTTACATTTTTATTCTCATTTGTATTTTAAATTTTAAATTTTAAATTTTATTTTTTATTCTTTTATATTTTTATATTTTATTTTATTTCTTATTTTTATTTTTATTTTTAATTTTTATTAAATTAAATATTAATTGTCTGGGTATTATTGGTATGGTGACCAACTATGTGGATGGGTATTAAGGTGGGGTGGTTCTGGGCACCAGCTATGTGGATGGGTTATGTGGGCTATGTTGGGGTGGTTTGGTTAGGAAGAATCTCAATAAACCCCCAGCCCACCCACCCCCCCATTTCCCCATAAATGTCAAATTAATATCGAATAACCAACACCAATTCACCTGTTCATCAAACTACACAAATTAATCACTATAAGACAGATCCGGGCTCCCACCCCAATGTAAATTTACTATCAATTTAGGTTCCCAACATCCCCCCCTTCTCTCCTCTCTCCCCCCCTCCCCCCTGCCTTGCCTCACCCTCTTTCTCCCCCCCAGATTATAACAGCCGATTCTTCCTAACCAAACCACCCCAACATAGCCCACATAACCCATCCACATAGCTGGTGCCCAGAACCACCCCACCTTAATACCCATCCACATAGTTGGTCACCATACCAATAATACCCAGACAATTAATATTTAATTTAATAAAAAATAAAAATAAAAATAAGAAATAAAATAAAATATAAAAATATAAAAAAATAAAAAATAAAATTTAAAATTTAAAATACAAATGAGAATAAAAATGTAAAATATTATTTATTATTATTATTCCCCAAAACAACTTCCCAACGGACTAAAATCCCACACAAAAATGGAGACCCATTTAAAGAGCTACCCTAAGAAGTCTCTCGCCAACCCCAACGATGTTGATAACAATCGATCTATACCCCCCCATACAACAAAGCACTGAATCACTCCTAATAGATTAGACCCCGAAGTAACGGCATATCTACCGCATATGTCTACTATGCCCCTAACGGGTCGTCTGGATACCCAAAAAAATCCCCCCGTTTATAGTAATTTAAATAATCATTAAAATCCCTCCCAATTCACTGCACCTTAGCAGGATTGAAAGATCCCATATACATCAATACTAAAAATTGTCATATTAAAATCATAACAGGGATCCACCATTATTTTAAAGAAAATCTACCCCCATCCCATCTTAACCCCCCCCCCCGGCTTCCCGCCTCCCCCCTCCCCTTCCGGCAGATCCCATTTGGAACAGTCAAAACAAAGCAGGATAAAAGCACAAGGAACTTACAGCTCATCCACATCCCTGACGAAGTCGAAGGACGAAACGCCTTGGCCCACCCCTATACACCCCGCCAAAGACTCCCCAAACACTAATCTCTACTTCTGGAAACACCACTCGCCCAACTCTCCAGAAGCGAATCTTTAAGCAGAAAGGCAAGATTCAATCCAGCCCGCAGTGGAACGCACAGTGCGCTCCACCAACACCGGAAGTCCGGCGCATGAGCACTAAGCGAACCAAGAGTACCCGCTCGGCCCCAGTCACGCTACCGCTCGGTACACACTACAATCAACTCTCTCTGCAGCGCCTACCAATGGGAGAGAGAGACCGGCTGACGACCACTAAATTGCTCTTGTAAGAGCTTCTTTAAGCAAAAGTTAATTCATTCCTGCAACTCACCGCCAAAACCCACCCCACAGAACACATAGCCATTTTACACCTCACTCAACCCACTGCCAAAACCCATTTATATTACATATATATCAGCACCAACTAACACATATATCACTAGAAGTTTCACAACAACACTGTCCCTTATTGTAAGCTCAAAATAACCAAGAGCTTAAAACACCCCCACTTAGCTACAGACCCACCCCTTACAGAAGGTACCAAACCACCACAATATACATTGCAATAGGGCTGTAAACAGGGCAAAGAGCTATAGACCCAAACCAGTAAAAGAGCTGTAAACTACTGCTCCACCAAAAACACCAGGAGTATATTGTTGGTACCATATCTGTATCTGTGTTCTCTATATACATCCCCAGCCCCCCCCCCCCCACCCTCTCTTTTTCTCTCTCTCTCTCTCCTTTTCTTCCCCAGGTTGCGCCACGGCACAAACAAGAAAACATATTTTATATATTTTTTCTCTTTATGGGGTTATATAATCACGGTTTTATTCATGTGATTTTATTTTAAATATATTGGAGATTGTATTTTGCAATATCCCATTGTTGATAGATTTAACATTTGTACACAGCTTTGTTTATATTGGTGAGTTGGATTTTTTTTTCAAATGTATGGTGCTATAAAATCATAGTTTTATTGATTTGAGTTTATTTTGTACATGTTGGAGATCAAATTTTGCAATTTCCAATTGCTGATACATTGTAGTTAGCACCAGTGCCAAGTCTATTTGGTTTATTGTTGTTGCTATCTTTTTTATATTAGGGATCTTAAAGGCACCAGCTGACATATGCAAATGCAGTGTTCTCATCTTCACCCGCCGATACCTCACTGATCGTATAAATCTAGCGCTCAGCTTGTAGAGGGTGTCAAAAAATAATTTAATTTAATTTTACCTATTGATACTCGTCCAATTAGTATATAAAAAGTGGGTGTCATTTGTCTAGAGGGTAAATTTATCAAGGTACATTCTACAAAATGACGTCTAGAAAAGACAATTTCTTCACTGTACTTACTTGGCCCAGATACAATCAGGGGATGATAATAAAGTGCATTCTGGCTTACAGATAAAGGAAAATAATTGTTGTCAATCAATTCACACTGTTGGAAATATTTTGTGTCCAAGTCTCAGTCTCTACACAGCATCCGGCGATATGGTGTCACGGTTTTTGCATGATGCTACCTGGATACCTACTGCCGTCTTCAGTTTCCACCATCTTCGGTAGCATGTGGAAGATCTAGTTTACATCTGGTCTACATGTAGAAATGCCCACAGCACATCAAGAAATATATTAATATGTGAAAGTGTCGACACTATTTTCTCAACCTGGGCAAAACTTCAGTGGTTATAAGTTTATGAAGAGGATGAAAATGAAAAATCAGAAGAAGATGGCAAACTATCGTTATTGCTGCTGCTGAGTGATAGCTCATAAATTTAGACTGAGACAAAGTTTATTATATACTAAATAACTCTGTTTTATAATATTACAATGTCTACAATGCTAAGTTTACAGAAAAACATAAAAAGTAAATCACACGTTTAAATTTAAAATATATACCAAATATAAAAACTAAATAAAGTTATGCATATCTATAGAGAAAAGTAGAACGTAAGATAAATAAAGTGCAATTGGTGCTCATAAAAGTGCAAAATGAATGAATACCAAATAACAAAAAATATAGAGTTTACAGGTGATTATACTTTCAAAGTTATCTGTGGTCATCACTTTAGGATAATTATAAAGATGAAAAAAAGAGGAAATAAAGGGATCATAAGCAACTGAGAGTGTAGTGTGAGCTGGAAACCATAAATAGGGTATCCTTAGAAAATATAATAGACAATTAGCTTATCTGGTCATTTATGCTGTTAGGGTCATTTGTGTCATTAATTCCAAATGAATCTCAGGTCCTTATATTTCTCAAAGAAAACAGGAAAGCAGGTTCAAGGAACAGTAATATAACCAAATAAATTAAAGCTTTTCTGGGTGTCCCTATGATGCCCCAAAGAGCTGTGCCATCATAGTAGATTTGGGTGCTTTACAAATGTGGAACAGGTTGATAAATAAAGTATAACCAAAGTTCTTAAGACACTGAGAAAAAGAGGCTTGAGTCATTGCCCTTTACCAAATGGAACCTACGCATTTTGTTTCAAAATATAATGAACTTCCACTTTTATGTGTACAAGTTGCACTTTACTTACCTTATTACACTAGTATGTATGTTTCTTTCTACTTTTCTCTCCTTACCGTACTTGTCAGAACAATAAATGCCAAAAGGACGGCAGCAACCTGATTACTTTTCAAAGGAGAGTTTGAATTTAATATAGGGATGCACAGACTCTGTACTTTCGCGTGTCCTCGGAACTGAAATCGAGGCAAAACGCCATCAGCACGTCATCGGGTCTTGCTAGTTTTGGATTCCATAAGTACTGCCCTCCACGGAGATCCAGCGCTATTTCACAGGCAGACACAGAAGGGGTAGCAGCGTTCCTGGCAGGCTCCAGTGCCATTGCTCAACATCATTGCTCACACAGAAACAGGAGGGGTAGCAGCGTTCTTGGCAGTCTCCAGTGCCATTGCTCAACATCATTGCTCACACAGAAACAGGAGGGGTGGCAGTGTTCTTATCAGTCTACATTGCTTTGTACCATTGCTCATACAGAAACAGGAGGGGTGGCAGTGTCATTGTCTCTGTCCAGTCACATTGCTGAGTGCAATTGCTTACACAGAAACAGTGGTAGCAGACACTGTTCTTGTCACTCGCCAGTCTCCAGTCACATTGCTGTGTGCCATCCATATGGACTCCGATCAGTCCATTGAAGAGCAGGAGCACCAAGCAGCTCTTGGCACCAGTCATAATGATACTAGTTCCTCTATAGTCTATATCATCAACTAAAGCCTATGTGCAAGTGCATAGTGGTTTTAAGTCAGGGAAACAGAAATGTAAAACAAAATGTTTTTACGTTGGTAAAGAAAAAAACATCTTTAATCAAGTTAAGTGTAGAAAAACAAAAAATTGCCAACAAGCCATTCTACACACGCAGTGGGAAGAAAAGAATCCGGCCTTTGCCTTTCTGTATGAGTGCCAATTCAACTTCTGCAACTGTCAGTGAGGCATCTTCTTCTAAAATCTGTCATGATGATGCAAGACCTTGTCATTCTGAGTCCAATAGAGGTGGCCAAAAACTTTTATGTGTAAAAGCCGAGCTGGAAAAAACAGTAAGGCAGTAAAAGAAACTGTATGTCCAGAAATTACACAAATTCCTGAGAAGAGTCTATTCACAAGTGTTATGTCTAAGCCTAACCTTTCTGATACTGTACTAATAAAGAAGCCTCCTTTCACCATTTCTACAAATGTGTAGATGAGCAGCCCAAGTGTAGCCGGTGATACACAAATTAAGGATGCCACTTTGTATTTGCAACAGGATGAGGGGGATATTTGTGTAGCTAACGATGGCGCTAATGAGGATGTTGATGATGATGATGATGTTGTTTGTGTAAGTCCTGCACCAGTGGAAGCAGTTATTGATAGTGATAAGAATAAGGCCATTGTCATGCCTGGACATAAGACCAAAATATTCACCTATTATGTCTGGAATTATTTTTAACCAAATCCTGACAACCACAGTCAGTAGAGGTAGGGACCTTAACCATCTAGGAACCTCATCCATGTTAAGCCATTTGAAGCAAGTTCATGGCAAGTTGTTGGGGAAAACCTGAAACTTATGCTAAAAAATAACAACAAGCAGTCCAGCAACAGCTAGCTCCCTTCTCTCAGCTATATCCGGCACCTGCAATCTATACCAACAACACCTTCCTCATCAATATCCTCACTAGTGATCGGAGTTAGTCCTGCATCCAAGTTGCTAAGCCTAGATGACTCCTCCCCTATCCTGGATGATTCCTCTGAAGTATACTTGAGCATTAGGCCCGCTGCTGCTGCTCCTGCTGCTAGGGGTGGATCTTCATCCCAGAAGCAGACCAAGAAGAAGACTACTAGTAGTTTTCAACAATTGACTGTTAAACAATCCTTTGCAAGAGGAAGCAAGTATGAAAGCTGACACCCAGTTGCAAAGCGGATCACAGACGTCATGGCGACCATACTAGTATTAGATCTGTATCCAATAACCACAATGAATGCAGCTGGTTTTAGACTGTTAATTGAGGTCCTGTGTCCCCGTTACCAAATTCCATGATAACACCATTTTACTAGAAAAGCAATTCCTTAGCTCTACCAAAAGGTATGAAAAAATTTAACTATTGGGATGCAATGCCTTTCTACCCACTGTACACTTAACCTGTGAACTTGGCAAACTAAAGATTATATGACTGTGACAGCCCACTGGGTTGGTGAATCGCCTTCAACAGCAGGAACAGCAGCAGCATGTACCCAACAACGCCAGATTTTTCAAAGGCAGACTACTCTGAGTATCCCAGGTTTCACTAAGAGGCATACCATTAACAACCTGTTAGAAAAACTAAAGGATATCATTGCAACATGGCTTATCCCATTTGGACTCTCGTCAGGATATGTCATTTCTGATAATGCCACCAATATTGTGAGTGCATTACAGCTGATTGAATTCCATCACACTCCCTGCTTTGCTCACACAATCAACTTGGTGTTACAGAGTTTTTTGAAAAATGATATGGACGTGCAGGAGATGCTGTCTGTGGCATGAAAAATTTCAGGACATTTCCGGCATTTTGCAACAGCATGTAGGAGATTGCAGCAGCTACAAGAACAATTTCATTTTCCTTGCCACCAACTGAAACAAAAAGTGGTAACAAGGTGGAATTCCACCCTTTATATGCTTGTGAGGATGGAGGAACAGCGAAAAGCCATCTACACTTACGCCCTAAGCCATGACATTGGGAAAGGAGGGGGAGTGTATTTTAGTCCAGCCCAGTGGAGAATACTTTCTGTGTTGTGCAAAGTGTTGAAACCATTCGAAGTAGTCACCTGCAAAGTGAGTTCAGACACTGCTAACTTGAGCCAAGGGATTCCCTTAATTAGACCTTTGGAAAAGCAGCTTGAGAAATTGAAGGAAGAGATGAAACAAAGCAATTACGCTAAGTATGTCAGACTTGTAGATCAAGTACTTTATTCACTTTGCCAGGATCCAAAAAATATCAACATCTTTAAATCGGATCCCTACATTTTGGCTTCTGTGCTTGATACTAGGTTTAAGAGCTATGTCTTCCTTTTATTTCCAACTGACCCAGATCACAAGAGATGCAAGGAGCTCCTTGCAAGCAAGTTGACAGCTCTTTCAGTTTCTTAGACTACTGCTGCTAGGAAAAAGCTAAGCTTTTCCAAGAGAGCCATGAATGATGCAGGTGAATCAGCATAACATTTTGCCATCTGGTTTGTCTAAAAGAATTGGCTAAAAATCATGGCAACTCTGCCGTAATTCCACCTGATCCTACTATCAACATCCAAATGATGGTGGAGGATTATTTTAACGACAGCATATAAAAAGACACATCAGCCAGTCCCTTTATATACTGGGAGGAAAAAAAGGCAATTTGCAGACCCATGTACAAACTCACTTTGCAATACCTAAGCTGTCCACCCTCCAGTGTGTACTCGGAAAGAGTTATCAACACAGCCGGGAACCTTGTCCGCAATCTGCGTAGAAGGCTTCCTAAAACTGTGGTAAACATTATGTTTATCAAAATGAACTACAAATTCCATAAGGAATATCTTTACTGGCAATTACATCAAAGTACAGAGACTTCTGTAATGGTGAAAACAAGCAGGGATGAATTAATATTGTGTGAGGATGATGTACAAACTGATGAGGGTGAGATGAGGCTGAAGATGATGACAACAACATTTTGCCACTGTAGAGTTCATTGACAGCACTGTTAACTTACCTGCCTTAAGTCCATTGGTAGCTAGTTTTGTGAGGGCCCAAACAAACCAAGCACTTCAGCCACAAAAGTGGCAGTCTTTGTCGCTGAATTGATTGGTTTGTCAAACTGTATATGTCCATTTTAACATATTAAAAGGACAAATCCATCTTGCACTGTCATTTAGCCCTTGGTCTTTCAGCTTGTGTAACAGCCGACAATTCCGGTGTCAACGATATTATTAGGTCACCAATTCACATGGTGGACAATATGATTAGGTGAACAATTCAAATGTGGGCAGTATTATTATAGGGCTAGGGATATGGTTAGGACAAGTCTAGGGATAGGGACAGGGATAGGGCCAAGTATAGGGACAGGGGTTTGGATAGGGATATGTCTAGGGATAGGGATAGGTCTAGAGCCAGGGATATGGACAGCGGAAGGAATAGGAACATGTCTAGGGATAGGGATAGATACAGGGTTAGAGTTAGGGATAAGACTGTCTACATTTGAATTGTCAACATAATAAATACTGTCTACATTTTTATTGTTGTCCTAATAATGCTGTTGATGTTATTATATTGTTGACATTATAACCTTCTCTACTCTGCTGCCCATCAATCATAATATGTCAATCTGACATAAGGGTGGGTGGGAGTCCCCATGAACAATTCCATCTTGCACCACTTTTCTTTCCTGACACTGCTGTGTGGCACTGGCAATGTTCCTAGATGTGATATAAACTGTTGTGTGTTTGTGCCATTGCTCTAACCATCCTCTTGCTGCAGTGTTACAGTTCATTAACAGCACTGTTAGCTTAGCTGCCTTAAGCCCATTGTTAGTTTGTTTTGTGGGGCCCAAACAAACCAAGCACTTCAGATACAAAAGTGGCACTCCTTGTCACTGAAGTGCTTGGTTTGTTAAACTGTACCTGCTATTCCTCCTGTTTCAATCTTGAGCCATTTTTTTTTCTGCCACTGCTGTGTGACAATGTTTCCTAGATGTGCTATGAACTGCAGTATGTTTATGTCGTTGCTCTGTTTCTTAACATCCAACCAGCTCCCTGCAGTCTTTGGCCGAAAGTGCATGAAAATAATATTGTGACCTGTGATGTGGTCAAAATTGGCTGGAAATGATGGGATGATGGGAAATTAGTGTTATTGAGGTTAATAGTAATGCAGGAACAAAAAAAGAGCAACATTATGTGATTTTAGCATATATTAGCAATTTTTTAAAAAAATACAGATTCAAAGCCAAAAGCAAAACACAAAGTTAATACAGATACAAAACCAAAGCCAAAACCATAGGTTCAGTGAAAAACCTATCGAACACTTTGTTTATGAACATTTGTAACAGAATAACTGTGCTAGTTGTCACCTTTTCATTGAACTTAGTTTATACACATATGTCATGTTAATATTTATATATTGTTTAGCATTTTTAAAAACGGAAATATAAAGTAGACAAAATCAAGGCAGACGTACCACTGTGAGCAGGACTGGTGGGTGTAGGGTAGACTTTAGTCAAGATTTGCATTTTTTTTAAAAAGTGTTTAAATATTTGAATATTAAAAAAGAGCCTGATTAGGCATGGCAGGGAATTATATAGGTAACGTGCAGATCTACGGGGGAATGAGGGAGACTATTCGGAGGTGAGCTTTGAAATGTTTAAAGGGGTTGCAGATGGGTGAGTACTTTGAATAGCATTTATGGTGATATGGGAAGACAGTGTTCTTACAATAGTGGTGTGAAGGGAGATGGTAAATGATGCTACAAAAATAAGTATTGAATTTATATCAATTTTCTAAAAATAAAAAATATTCAATTTTTTTACCCAGCTTAAAAACTTAGAAATTTTACAAAAATACTTCTGGTGTTTCCTTAATTTGTTTGCCCCCTTTTGGAGAGCACCGTGGTTCTTCTGCAGCACAGTTTAAGTCATTTTTCAGGATCCTCTGGTGAAAGCAAGAATAATCATTAAATACTATACCCCTAATAGGTCAATACACTATCAATTACCAGAGGCCCAGATGGTCTCCTTCCTTTCCTGCCAACTGCAAATATGAAGACACAAATATTGCAGCAGCAGCAGTCTTGTCAGTCACAGCCTCAGCAGGAATTGTGAGGTGGACTCCGAGTCTCCCACAGCTGGAGCAGATGCTGTAGACATTGGAGTCTGATTAGACATACTTTTTTCAGGTACCAGATGAATCATAGTAAAGATGTATAGTGTCAAGCATGACCTTTGGAGAAGTATCTGCCTCCTAGGTGCTACCACTACTGTCACTTGATGCTGTAGCAGGGGAGATGACAGAATAAAGAGAACCTTCCCTTGAAGTGGATAATGCAGCAGAATCACTAAGACTATCAATGCCTTAACTGCTTCTGTCATATGTCATGTTTTAGGTGGTTCTAGGAAGGCAATCAATCGCTTGTACTCCTCTTCTTCTCAAACAAGGATATGTCACTAGGAAAACTAGCAGTGAAGACTTCAAACTGTCATAGACCTTAAAAAGGGTCATATCATTCACTGGAGTAACACTTTCTTTGGAACTGGGATAACACATCACTTTTGGGAAACAAAAAGTATATCCAAAAACTTAAGTCATCTTCCCAAAGTGCATATGCAATAGCATGTGTTGCTTTATTACTGCTACTATTTGCACCAGTACAAGAGGCTAATACTGCAGTTATCAAAACTCATTTATTCCTTTCACTGCTAACAAGATATGGAGGTTCTATTGACAAAGACCAGTTTAATCCTATACAATGTCCTCCTCATTTTTATTTACAGTCATGGGCAAAAGTTTTGAGAATGACTCAAATATTGGTTTAAACAAAGTTGGTTACTTCAGTGATTTTAGTCCTTTTTGTCAGAAGTTGCTATGGTATACTGAAGTAACATTACAAGCATTTCATAAGTGTCAAAGACTTTTATTGACAATTACATTAAGTTAATGCAAATAATCAATATTTGCAGTGTTGACCCTTCTTTTTGAAGACCTCTGCAATTCACCCTGAAATAGAATTTTTGTAGTGTTACCCAACATATAAGTGTGAAAACGTTGGAAGGTGATAACAGCAGAATATAGAAATAAAGCTATAATTACCAATCACAATCTCACTACATTAAGTATTCCCAACTCAGGTCTTCAGGTACCCTCAACAGGTCATGTTTCAAGATTTTCCCTCTGTGGGAGCAGAAGAGATAATCACTGACCCAATCAGAAAGCAGCTGTGAATAATTAATACTCAAAAAATGATTTGTTGGGAATACATAAGGACTGGAGTTTGAAACACTGCACAATATCTCTGTAGATTTGTGTTGCAAACACACAAAGTATTCCTTCCAGCTATGCCCTGCTCCATGCCTGTTTAGCTTAATTATACAGTATTAACTGAAGTACCCAGCATTGCTTGGGTTTAAATCTTCAAGTTATTAAGTTATCAGTAAGTTGGATGTAGCTGTCAACATTTTAAAAATAATTATCACCGTAGCACCTCTTCCAACACTGCCATGAAGTGGTTGCCCAGTGTCGTTTTTGTTTTATATTAAATGTCATCCAAATCCATCCAGTGCAAGGCCTAGAAAAGGCTCCCCAGGGTCAAAGTTCTGGCCAGCGTACACCAACAGTACCTCCGACTGGAACCTTAAGCTCCTAATATGTCGACTAGGATATAATGTTACCAGTCTGCAAAGTTTTCATCCAATATCAACAAGGGGAAGTCTCAGAACGGGGTCCCTGGGTCAAAGTTCTGCCCAGCGTACATCAAAAGGAAGTCCGACCTGGACACTAACCCCTTTAAAACCTGTCCAGGAACATCTAGAGCACCTCACATTGGATTCATCTCAATCAGTGCACGGGTGTCCGAATGCATAACCAGACAGACAAACAAATCATATCCATTCAATGGAAGGCCCAAAACGGGTTCTCTGGGTCAAAGTTCTGGCCTGCATATACCAACTGGAGGTCCAACTGGGAACTTAACCTCCTATATGTCTTTCGTCATCCAATGTTGCTAGTCTGTGAAGTTTTTCGTCCAAATCCATCCAGTGAAAGGCTCAGAACAGGCTTGCCGGGTCAAAGTTCTGGTCAGCGAACACCAACAGGAGGTCAGACCGCTACCCTAATCCCTTTTAAAACCTGTCCAGGATAACACTGGACCACCTTGCATTGGATTCATCCCAATTGGTGCAGTGGTGTCTGAATGCATAACCGGACAGGCAAACAAACCAAATCCGTACAGTGGAAGGCCCAGAAGAGGCACCCTGTGTCAAAGTTCTGGCCAGTGTACACAAACAGGACTTCAGCTCCCTATTATTATTATCTTTGAGGGTCCAATGTTACCAGTCTGTGAAATTTTCCTCCAAATCCATCCAGCGGATGGCTCAGAATAGGCTCCCCGGCTCACAGTTTTTCCAGTGTACATCAACGAGAGTTCCGACCAGCACCCAAACACTCCTTAAACATTGCCAGGATCCAACTGGACTACTTTGCTTTGGTTTCATTCCAATTGGTGCAGGAGTGTCTGAATGCATAACCAAACAGACAAACAAACCAAATCCATCCAGTGGAAGGCCCAAAACAAGCTGTGTCAAATTTCTGGCAAGCGTACACCAACGGTCCGCCTTGAACCTCGACCCCCTATTATGTCTTCTGGGATCCAATGTTACCAGTTGTGAAGTCTTCATCCAAATCCATCAAGTTTAGCGCTCAGAACTGGCTCCTCGGGTAAAACATCTGCGTAGCATACACCAACGTGAGGTTGACTGGGACCCTAACCCCCTAAAATCTGGCAAGGATCCAACTGAACCACCTCGCATTGATTTCATCCCAGTCACTGCACTGGTGTCCGAATGCATAACCTGACAGACAAACAAACAAACAAGAAGACTCTGAATAGGCTCCCCGGGCCAAACTTCTGCCCAGCATACACCAACGTGAGGTTGACTGGCACCCTAACCCCCTAAAGCCTGGCCAGGAACCAATTGGACAACCACGCGTTGGTTTCATCCCAATCCGTGCAGGGGTGTCGAAGATATTCAACAACAAACAAACATACAAACTTCTTCTTTTATATCTATAGATATTCTATGTCAAAACTCGAAGCTTTTAATATTTTACATAGAAAATATAGTTATTGTTGGCTAACTTATTATTCACCACTGATAAGAAATCCTAAGTAATTAAGATATTTTTAATTAAATCATTATTTCATTTTCAAATAATATCTCTAATCATTGTTTTCTCTAAAGACTACTGACATCACACACAAGAGATCTTCATTGACGTCTCAAGAGAGTTGCCAGCCTGCTTAATATATCTCTGAAAACTTATAAAACAATGCTGCAGCAATGGTTTGTAAACAGAGCATCCTATCTGTTTTTGCATTATGACACTGCTTTATTGGAAGTTAAAGGTCTAACAGAGAAGAGTGGTCTGATAATCTGTCAAGGTGAGTCAAGGAAATCCTGGACATCTATTTGCTTCAAAGTTAGTTTATTTTAAAGTGTTGCATATAGTTGGGTAGCGTGATTAATATATTCATATGTTTCTTGTTTTTAAAGTCTAATCTTTTTTTTGTTTTGTTTTTTATTGGTTTTTCAAAGAGCATGAAGGGTAGAGAAAAATCTCACCATAATATTGTCTCAGCCATATGTGTGTCAAACAATCATGGTTATGTTTCTTGTGATACCCAAATTTCTGGGAGCTGTCCCAGGTCCTGGTATTGACTCAGCGGAAGCACATTTCATTAGTCATTTTATATAATTATGGGTAGAATATGATGGATGTGTGTAACAGACTTACCTTTTCCGCGTTCCAGCTCTGTCTACTCCATCCCGCAATCGGCCCTTCCAGGTAGCGGGTCATATGACTCACCTGTCGGGCAGGCTTTTCAAACTTGTCTCTCTATTTAGACTCGGCGCTGACACTTGTCCAGTGTCAGTGCAATGTGTTTGTTGAGCTTCTGACTCCCTGATTTTCTGCGTCTTGGGTTGGTGCTATATTCTTCTGGATCCCTCTATGTACCGTTCTCTGCCCGTCTGACCAAGTGCTGCTGGATCTCCTGTGTACCAAATTCTGCCTGTCTGATCTTTCTGTGCCTGGTCACCTATGTACCAGATCCTAGCCTGTCTTAACAATCTTTGCCAGATCAACCGTGTACCAGATCCTAGCCTGTCTGACTATTCTCTCCCTGACTACTCGTGTACCAGATCCTAGCCTGTCTTAACAATCTTTGCCAGATCAACCGTGTACCAGATCCTAGCCTGTCTGACTATTCTCTGCCAGATCAACCATGTACCAGATCCTAGCCTGCCTGACTATTCTCTCCCTGACTACTCGTGTACCAGATCCTAGCCTGTCTTAACAATCTTTGCCAGATCAACCATGTACCAGATCCTAGCCTGTCTGACTATTCTCTGCCTGACTACTAGTGTACCAGATCCAAGCCTGTTTGACAGTTCTGTGCTGGCTACAGTGTTTCTGATTCCAGTCCTAGTTGCTGTCTCAGCTATACCTCCTGGGTACTTCCCTTATTCCTATTAGGGCCTAGTGTTACATCCTGAGGCAGTCCAGGGGGCCGCAACCTGCAAGTTCTCGGCAGCAAAGTCCATCCTGCCTTGCGACAGTTCTTGGTGAATACCGGGGAACTCGCTAGTCTCTGCGCCCCTGGACTGCTAGCGCCAATTAAGCTTGGCGCAGGTCCTTTTCCTGGAAATCGTAACAATGTGTGAGTATTTTTGCAAATATTAATATATTTTTAT